>OY728123.1:635020914-640020914 GCA_963277665.1 Viscum album
TTTTTTATTAAACCATTTTATAATGTTATAATTTATCAATTAATTGGAATATTTTATTAAATTCAGAAATAATATTAATTTCGCGGAAGAAATTATATTTATGTAATATTTACTATAACCCCTTATATTTTTGGGGAATAAATATTTTTCAATTGAATTTAATTTTTTTATATATTATAAAATATATAATTGATATCTGCATGAATTTTTTTTAAGATTATTTATATGTTTCATTACATGAAACACCATGTTTATCATTCACTACAAACAATACCAAGATAAGTTTTCACTAAGTATAGTGTGTCTTTCATTTAATAATAAGTTTAAAAAAACAGAAAATTGTATAAAAAAAATTATAATTATATTTAACACCTAGACATTAAAATTGTAGGGATGATTAATATTTAGTAGATTATGAATATAAATTCTTTACACATGCCTAAAACATAAATTTCTTACTGAACAATTCAATAGGAATAAAAATAATAACAACTTTAAAATAATGGATATCTATTTCTGGAAAAAATATATTTATGTGAAAAAATATCTTTCAACTCAATAAATTAGTAAAAAATATTTTTATTTAGATTAAGGAAACTAATATATTATATATTCAACCAATTATTTATAATTCATCTTATATTTTTTCTAGACAACTGATAATAATGAATCTAATTTTATACTTAAAATTTTATTCTTCCAAATAGATGTTTTGTCACCTTTTATGATCTTATTTTATAACTATATTGTTATTATATTATAATATTTATTTAAATAAAATATAATAATTAATATAATCTTGTAATAATTATCTTAGGGTGAATGTGGTTGATTTTTCCGAAAAGAATCATTTTTTGATTAATAGTGAAAAATAAATATTTTTATTGAAAAATATATTTTCATTTTTCTTATATAAAATGTAAAAATAAATTTTAAATTTCCTTGAAATTGTTATTAATTAAGTTAAGTATAAATTATTCCAATATAGTTCATTAGAGTAAATTTATTATTGAATATAGATATAAAAACATTGTATCCTTTGGAATTATTTGTATTTAGAGACAAGATTTCTAATAACCCCTATGAGATTAGATTAAATTATATTCTAAAAATAAAAAATATTTTTTTTGGGAAAAAATTATTCAAAATTGTGAATAAAAATAATTTATTTTATATATTAAGGTCAAATTAATTTTAACCAAATTGATCAATGAAAAACAATAAATTTTATAGTCATGATTATGGTCTAATCAATGTATTATTCATAACATGCCAATGTTTATAAATAATATTGACATAAAAATGGGATATTTTATTGAAATATTTTATATAATATATATTATAAATAGTCATAAATAATATAGTAAAATAATTTAAATTATATTCAGAAGTGAAATATTATGTAATTAAATAAAAATAAATGTAAAGTCATGAAAAAATATAAAAATTGGGAGAAATTAACCAATATGGAATAACATGATAATAAATTGTTTTTATTATTTTAGATATATCATTAGACTATATTATAAATTTTTTCCATCAAAGATAATTTATTTAGGAACATGAATTAATATTGACCTTCTAATTGTTAATATTTGTCAATATTTTTAAAAAAATGCACTCTTACTTAATTATAAAATTAAACATTCTCCCCTCAATTAGTCACATATAAGAAGACATTTTTATTGACCAGTACATACCAGGATAATTACCAAAAATATATAAAATAATCATTATTAACTTATTTAGTAGATAAATTCAACCATGTATGTTTTTTGCTGAAAAACTATGGAGGATACTCGAAGAAGTGGTAATGTTCATCAACAATAATTTTTTTAATCATTCATCTGAATAAACCAATTATTATTATTAATAGTCCATATAATATCCTGTAAATAGCACATTTAATAATATGTTTTTTAAATATTTTTTTGACTTAAAAATACTCAACAACCATCAAATGGGTATCAAAATCATCATTCATGTGTACATTAGATTGTTGTCTCATGAAGAATGGTCATTGATTTTATCCCTTACTAGAACTCACGATTGGACATAATGATGTACATATTTTCAATATATAATATTTTAGATATTAATATTATTTATTAATTATTATATCACATATACATTCATGATTTCAATTTTGTGGGAATATAATGATGTCGCTCATGTGTTTGGTGGAATACCATTTCTTGAAGTGATGGGAATAGTTCATACATTACTTGGAAGGTACTAATGAAGATTTTCAATAAAAAAATGTTATTTATATGACATTAAAATTATTAAGTATTTATTATATATCATTAATATCTAATTTATTCATTTTTAGAAAAATGAAAAAAATGTTCATGTGTATGCACAATGAATTTCATGAATAGGTCATTTTATGTTTTTTATCTTTAAATAATATAGATTAATATAGTAATTTATACATTGAATTTTAATGATAGAAATATCATGTTTTAGATTTTGAATATTATGAAAAAAAATTATATGTGACGGTGGAAAAAATAAATGTTAAAACATACAAGAAAAGGAAACTAGTTATTTCCAAAAGCATTACAATAACATCGAATTGTTAAAAAATTATTTGTTAAAATTTATAATGAAATCATATATATTGTATGATATATATGAATATGGTTCATTATAATATTTCTAACAAAATTATGTTCATTTTTGGGGATATTTGATCATGGGATAAGGAAGTCAAGACTTATGGTAAGAGATTTCAAGTCTCTTTTTGATTTCTGGGAGAGATATGAAAATATAGCACTCATTTCATTAATGGGGTGTATATAATACCCTTTTGAAATGTTATATAAAGAGAATTATTATTTTAATTATACTTAATTTTATGTTTTACTTCATTTTTTTGTATTACGATTCATTAGATTACCAAAGAAGAAAATAATTTCATTAACACATTTTACATTTGTCTGACACACGACATATTCTCCACAAATTTCATTTTTGTTGTGAATATATATCATTTTAAAATATTTTATGATTATTTAAAAAATATTATTATAATTTACATATCACATTAGGGATATTATTTCTTGGGTTTTATTATTTAAAATGTACCAAATTGGTATGTCATTTCATTTTATATCTTCCTTATATCAGACATAAGATATGGTAATACAAAATTAATAATATAATAGGAGTATATAAAAATAAATTGACCAATAATATCATGAATTTATTTATCCTATTTATATTTTATGATATATTTAATGAAATTCTATCGAGGGTCTTACATTTCAATGTGACAAAAGTGGTTGTTGTTTTATTTAACAATATTGTCATTCGACTAGTTTTTTTTTACATTTGAGATTCTTCTGATAACATTTTATGATCGATCACATATGAAAAAAAATTTATCATCTGGTTAAGTGAGTAGTAAATTTTTTATCCTTTTATTTTTCCCTTTCTATGTATTAAATATTTATATATATATATATATTTCAAACAATCTATGAAGAATTTCCTTCCAAATTCATGTTTTTTAAAGACTGTTAATTTTTTAATATATATTTTAAAATTATATATTAATTTACCATTTACCCATGTATGAAATTTGATAAAAAATTAAAACAAAGCATCATTTCATATTGAAAAATAATTCTCACTAGAATTACAATGAATATGTAAATGGAATCATTCTATTATAGTGTTTGTAAATATAGGAACATACCTTCGCGAGCAACATTATTTTATCAAATGATTAAATAATCATATTTCGTGGATAGTTTCTCATAGAAATATCATAAAAAAATTAATCTTTTAAAATATGATTTTTTCAAATAGGAAACGATATGTTCCATAATAAATGTATTAAATTATCAGTTAAAATTGTATTCCTTATTATATGAAATTAATTGGTGTTACCTATTCCTTAATTGATATATTATAAGAAGATATCACTCTTATTATTTCTGAAAATTATATTTTTATGATGGAAACTTGTTCATAAAAATTTTGTGTTTCTCATCAATTGGTTATAAAAAGATAATAATTTTAAGAAACCAAATTAATTTCTATGTGAAATGATATGATGAAAAAATGATATTAATATGAATGCTGTCTATTTTATAATCATTATGAATTGATTTTTAAAAAAATCCATTTCCCCCCATGGGTTTTGATATGATGAAATTATAATGTTGCAGAAAAATAAATAAATATGGATTTCATTATGAGATGGGTGGGAAATATATATATATACAAATAATTGTGTAAATATATATAACACATGAGTAAATATGTTCTTTGTGAACCTTAGTTCATTTCTATAATATTATTCCTGAAATAGAGTATATGTTATAATTTGATTCCTAAACTCAATTACAAGTTCACTAAGTTATGTTGGAGACTGGGTACATGTTACAAATAATATTCATGAACGTGATTAAATGTTCCCAATGATACGCATGAACATTATTACATTTTCACATTGTTATGTGTAAACATTTATATCATTTCAATAATGATATTCCTAGACCTGGTTTGGGAACCATAATTTTATGTGAAGTACAAATTTAATTACCTTATCTAAATGACTGAACTTATTTATATTTAGAAAAGATCCCGAAATTATAGGATGGTTTGTAGGCCAAAAAACGTATGTCTATTACAATGTTATGTAATAATGGATCATGTTCATTTATTCAATTATGATTCATTTCTTTTGAAGAAGGATTATTTATTCCCTGATTAATGTTTATAATCAATGACATAAAATGTATTTTTTCAAATGTAATTATCATTTTTCAATTGTTATATGATAATGTTATAAGGATATATCCATTTTTTCACATATTTATTATGATAGATCATTCCTATTTATCTTCATCACCCTAGTTTATGATGATTGATTTTTATATTTTATGTCTGTGATAAATATTAAATTGGAATACATTTTTTGTGTAATTTCAAAATCAATTATCACATTAGTATATTATGTATGTAGTTTCCAAGGGCACTAAATTATAATGTTCCTCATTCATGTTTTTCGGGTAACTTATTATTTATTTAACTGAAAAGAGAATATATCTATTTATGAAAAACCTGAATTAACAACGAATTTAATTGTTTATGAATTATGATATGTGAATTATGTGGTAGTGGTGTTATTATAGATATATAAATTCTTAGATATCTATGGAATGTTCCCAAATATGTCACCATCCAGGAATTGAAAAAATATGTTGAACGAAATAGATAACCAATAAAATTCAATTAATGGTAATATAATAACACAAATTGAAGATGCAATTATAATAATATTGGGGACCTCTAAACCTATTACTGATATAATGAAAATATGGTATATATAATATATGATGGAGTTATAGCATTCAAATATTTAGAGAATAAAAAAAGGAGATTATATTTATGAAATGAAGAAAGCTTTAAATTTTGGAACGATATTTGATTCACATGAGTTTAATAACAAATTCATTGATATGATCACATGTTTATGTTTTTAATATTTCCATATTTTCAAAATCATAGGTACCCATTTTTTGGACATATATATGGTGATTTTAAAGAAATTTGATTACATTTAATGGTTTTTTGAAGAATAATATATAGTGTTTTAAATAACCTAATGTGTTACTATCTGATTTTCTATGGTCTAGTAAATAATGGGAAATATGTAATATTTTAAATTTATAGGTCTATTCAGTGATATTTTTAGGAATATATATTTTAAATTTATGTACTACATTTCAAGTCCACATCTGAATATTTTTCATGATATTATAAAAAACTACACTATAAGATAATATAAATATTTATCATTATTATTAATTAATTACTTTTTGGATATTTCTATTTTAAATATGAATATCTAATCGATAATATATTTGTATCATATATTTTAGGATTTATGGCCCATTGGTTTTACTATATAATTATTGGATCTATTCGTGGGTTGTTTTCATTTTTTTCCAAACTCTATTTGATATTTTTTTCAAATATTATTCAATTTCAAATAGTTTGGGTATGGTTAGAAAACCCATAAAATATAGACATAATGCGGTTAAAAATATCTATCATTGAAAAACAAACCATCTAGCCAAAACGTAGATATCTCACAGTGGATATATTTTGGATGCACATTTTGGAACACCAATAGTACTAACTAAAAGACCGAACACATGAAAAAATTTAAATGATTATTAATACACAAAATATCTTAATTAAAAGAATAAAACCATGTAATTCAACAAGGCACCCAGAAATAATGAATATTATTTATCATTTGGATTCTCTGACACATCTAGAGAAATTTTTCTATCTATTTCTCATTGAATCATGGATTGAAGGAACAATAAAAGATGCCATCCTCTTTTAGTTATATATTTTCTATATTAAATTAATATATATTATCCATTTGATTATTTATTCCTAGATATTTTTATTTATATTTCTTTCATTGGATCAAGATTTAATGATCTGTAATTTTGGATGTAGGTTTGTTTCAACATTCTCCCAAGATACATATTCTTATATTTATTGATTCCAATTAGAGGTGAAACATTTCAGATATATTGTGGTCAGATCATGTATTTTGTATGCTGGGTCTTCTATAATTTTACATAATATTTTAATTCATATTTAGTTCAAAAATACAATATACATGTATCGTAATTTTTAATGCATTTTCTACGAAATTGTATTATGAATTTACATATGAAATATTATTTTCCACTATTTTATTTGAATTTATCATGATACATATTAAATTTATAGGATATATTTATATTAAAAAATTAATTAATTCATATAATAAAATATATTCCTCTTTTTATTTTCAAATTCAATTTATTGTATGATTTTGGAAAATTATAAGTATTTGACTGAGATTTTATTTTTTAAATGAAATCCAATGATTCGAGTAAAATCAGTTTAAATATTAGATGTTTTTTATATAAAGTAATATATTTGAATTTTTGGAAACTACAAGAGTCTTATTTCAAATATTTCCCCTAGTTTGTTTTATAAATTTTCTTTGGATATTTGAAATGGAAGAATTATTCAACTCAAATGATGGTGTAATCCTAGATTTTGAAATGAAATACAATTATTTAATTTTTTTTTGATAATCTTGAATGATTTATGGTTTTATTTAAATAATTGATTTATATAAAAGCTCTTTTTCATTATTTTTGTGATTTTATGGAATAAACCCTTTGTAATTACACTTTTTAATGTGTAATTTAATATAATTAATTTAATTCAAATTGGTCATTCTTGATGACATGGATCATTCACTGTGGAATCTATATTATGTAATAATAGCATATTTTATCTTGATAGATTCTTATACATACCACTATTTTTATTCGATGAGGGATTACTTTTTTATAGTGTTATTGGGTGCGATAGGAACCCATATTGTTTTATTGGATAACTAGGATATTTATATCATTATAAAACTAAAACCCCATATTATCAATCTGTAGATAAAAAAATGGTTCATGCTATAGAAGTGTCCCAAGGAAAGTTGGTATGTATAGAAATTGTGTTCTGGAGACTACTGAGACAATATATATTTCTTTTGATTATTCATAATGATTTTTATTACATATTTAATGGTTTAATCAATATAGTACGTAGGTTATACCCCGGATATCTATATACATGATATTTATCGCTTATAACATTCATTAAAACTATATAAAACCAATTTTTCCTTGAGTTATTTATATGAATATTTTTATTATACACATTTATTATATTTTATATAATCATGTACGTTTTTTGACATATGGGTCAATATTATATAATTTCATGATTATCAGATGCACACTTATGGAATTATATTCAACGATTTTTTTTTGAAAATGGTTAGTTTTTAAATGGAGAAATGAAATGATTTATATGTTAGTTCTTTTGAATAATTTTAAAGTGTTTGAAACACAACTTATAAACTAATCCTCATAAAATCATTATTGAAATCATTATTCATTATATTAGACATTAAATATAACGTATCATTATAATTTTCATTGTTGAATACTATAAGTCTATTTATGTCACATCATGCGTATAATGTTTTAGTGTTTGTAGCTATAATGATCTAATAAATGGATCTCATTATCTCAACTATCCCAGTTGGTTAATTCTAAGGTGACCATGTTCATGTGAATTGGGACTTAGTGGATGGTCATTGACAACTAGGATAATGATTTTTGGTTGTTATGTTCTAATTTTTATTATGATAGTGTTCCTTGTACAATGAAACATATGTATTGATTTGATTATATAATACTAGTTTCATTTTGTACATTGATTATTATAATTTTTTTAGTGTGAAATCATATAAAATTGTTATATATTAATTCACAGTTTATGGTCACTAGCCTATGAAGATGGGGAACACACTTTGGGTTAGTAAAGAATCTATTTAATTGTCAATTTAGATAGTATTCTAGGTTAGTTAGTGACAAATTATATCAATTTAGTTATTTCCTAGAATGAAATAATATCTTCATTATAATCTATATCTTTTTTTGGGTGATTAATCATATAATGGATATTAATATTGAGTCTATGATCTTGTGGTAGTTAATTATGGGGTTATAAATTACCACATATTCATAATTAGTCTTAAGTTACTTGGGATATAAGGAATTCATAATTTCATTCAGATATTGGATTCCAAAAGAAAAATTATATTTAAATTCCTTATAAGAATATTTTTATAAGGGAAATACAGTATGAGTTTCTGAACATGAATGGTAGGATGAAAATAGTCAAACAATTTTTTTATTTTCTATTAAACTATTAGAAATTGATGTGACTGGTCGAGAATTATATCCATGAATAGTAATGAGCATGATAGGTTGTTTAAAATCCAATATGACCAAACAATTAATATTTAATTCCTAGTTATAAACAAGAATAAATATCTTTTTTTAAGGGGACATAGAACCTATTAAGATATATAATAGAGTATTTATAATTAATATTTAAGGTACATTTTTCTGTTTCATATTTATAACCATATGGATTATTTTATTCCAAAATTAGGTCTATAATGTGGCCTAAAATATATTTTGGTTGTGTTTATTATATATTTTTTCAATTAAAGAGATGTGATATTTATAAAAATATTAGTTTATAAAACTATTTTTAAAGGACTCATTTATATGGTGTTAAAGAAACATGTTAAGATGAAATATGAGTTTTAATGGGTCTCAATGTGATATTGTTTTGATTATTAGAAAATAAAATTAATTATTATAAATCCAAATAATAATTTCCATAATACAAGAAACTATTCATTAAAATTTCATATTGATTTATAAAATAATTTTTCTTTTTTAATGGAAATTGTAATTTTTTATATTTAGTGAAATCTTGTTTCTTTTGAAAGAAATGATTCAAATATAGTAGTGATTTGTGAATTTGGGTAAAATTATTGGTTTCCAATTTGAGTATTCCAGGATTCATAAGATGACGCTCTTGTGTTTTGTTTTATAATTAAATTTACCCCAGTAAGTTTTCCATTAATTGTTAAATGTTCGTCTATCATTATCATTTTCAGATAGGACAATTTAATTTTATAGAAGTGTCATATATTTTTGAATACTCTACATATAAAATATAAATACTAGTAGCGATATATTCTTTACATACAATTAACAATTTTCCTGAAACCTTGGGTTGTCACACATAATCATATAATGGGGAACAAGGATCTCTTATGGATGTATGGTTTCATGAAGAAGTTGATGCGATTTTTATATTTTTTTAGGACACCTAAAACTCTGATGGAAAAATTAATTGACTCATTATGTTAGTTAATTGTCTAGGTTTGGTGGGATGTTTTGATTCTGTCATTTTTTAAGAATTAATATCTTGGAAATTCTTTATTTTAATCTTTATTATGATTTAGTACCATATGGATGTATGTAATGAGTATTTTATTTGTTCCTGGGATATGGAAATGCTGAGTTAATAGTTGTGGAATTTTCACACAATGTATTGAGTGCTATATGTTTCATACTGGGACATGTTGATGATGAAAAAATTGATGATATTTTTTTGTAATTTTCTTCCCCCATTACTATAAACCACCTATCCCACAATTGAGTTTATATCTTATTCAAATATGCTCAAAATGTAATTTTTAGAAGACTAATTTCTAGTGAAATTGAATGAATTTTGAATTTAAATTTCATGGATAATAACGAAAAACCTTATTAGGTAAATAAAATTCCTACCATGTGTTTCATGTTATGAGAACCTGGTCATTCAATGATGTGGTGTTTGAAATATTCATGAGATTATAAACAGTGAGGTTCTTGGGTAACCTAAGGTGGTTTTGCATGTTTTGTGATAGGGAATGAATGTTTCATATGGGATAATAATATTCAGACATTAAGGATATATATGTTTTAAAATAATAGGTTTCCATTAATAGGACTCATAGAGAATAATTTCACATAGTGCTGTATATATTAGCTAATGGTTTCCCGATATGGTATATGTTGATTTGGCCCATTCATTCAAACATTCAAGTGGAAAATTCTGGAGTTCATCCATGTTGTGTAATTTTTTTGTAAACAATTTTTAGTGATATTGATGATTTTACATAGAATTATTGTGGAATATCCATTATGGACCTTTTATTGGAATATTTATTTTAATAATGATGTGATTTTAAATGACCTTTCCTATGACCTATATTTGTGTCTTATGGATGTCAATTCTTGAATTAATAGAATTACTTTGGAATTAAATTTGATCATCATTTTTTGTTTATTTCTTCTTAATATAGTGGAATCTTTTTTTGTGAATATTGTAGATGGTTTGGGATTATTTTTCACTAATGTTCCTCTTGTTTTTATTTTTTTAAAAATGATAAATTTTTATGTCCTAGATGAACTCCCAATTGTTATTTTAGAGATATTTTGTGCAGAGACTTATTGATTGAGCTTTTTCTTGATAGACATGGATAATACAGAGGAATAAACTAAGGTAAGTAAGATGATGTGGATTATGATGGGAAAGTCACAAGATGGCACTGGGGTTTTATTTGTTGAGTTCATCAAGAGAAAGGTTCATTTTTTTAAATCATATATTACCAACAAGTACTTACCCCTAGAAGAAATAATTGTTTGTTACTTTCCCTAATTTTTAATTTCTATTCCAAGATGTTTCTCCATGGTAACTCTCTAGAAAATCTTATTTCTATTAATGGGTAATTGTTTTAATATTTTACTATATTTGAAGTTTCCTTAAACAGTGGAGATGCCTATGAGATATCTACAATCATTATAATTTTTGGAAACATGTGAGGAACTTTCTATGATAATCATGGAGTTTAGAGTGTGTTGTTATCCTTTTTGTGAGTCTCCTATTAATCCCGTAAACCATGTCCACCTCTAAATGGGTGAGGTATTTATTATTATGTGATAATATTCTATATTTCATAACTTCAATATTCTTATGGCCATAAATTCATACAGTGGTAAGGTTGTAACATCCCAATAACGTTTTCTAAATGGTTTTCCTAATTTATTTGAGTATCCAATTTTTGGATCTCTCCGAGAGTTTTTTCTCTACATTTATGATATTTTCCTGATATTTTATAGGCCTTTATATAGTTTTTTCATAGGTTATTCATTGTAAAATATACCACAAGACCATGATAGAATGGGGTATCATGGTTGGTTAACGGTTAAAAAACCATGAAGCTTGACTGTGAATCTCATTGCATGGATATATTTTTGGTACATGTTTAGGTTCATGTTTAGTACAAATTCTATTACCTTACCCTATAAGCTATGAAAAATATAAATAATGAAAAAAAATCTTAATTAAAATCCCAAATCACACCAAAATTACATCAAACATAATCCACTAAATCCTAAAAACATTTATTTATATTTTTGGATTCATATTGTGAAATTTTGGCTCTTGATACATTATTTCAAAGATGGTCAATGTGTCAATTGAATCGATGATCATATATTGAAAGGTTCTTCCCACATAGCAATTTTATCCCTCTAGTAATATTAATTCCTTATTAGTAGTGTCTTTTGATGGCCTTTTTATTCATGGGATCATGAGTTAATGTTATGTAATTTTAGATCTATGGTCTTTTATATAATCTCTTGAGAACTCTATCATAGATTCTTGGATCTCCATAAAAGGGAAAAAATATCATATCCATTGGGTTTGGATCTAATTTTTTCTATGTAGGTACTCATATTATTTTTCATTACTTTTAGTTCATTATTTCCAAAAAATTCAATGTTATGTGTTCGGTAATTTTCAATTAATTCCATATAAAAATTTTTCTTGAAATTCTATGTTATGATTTCTTGATACTAAAAGAAATTAATTAAAAATTAGGTGAATTTAATTTTTCTGACATTTTTCACTCAAAATATTTAATGAATATTTTAAATTATATGATTGTTTGGATTTATTTACAAAGATCTATTGAAGAATATTCTTATCTAAATTTAAACCATTGGTTGGGTTGTTTATTCATATAATGAAATACATTGAATCAAATGAAATGAGTTTAACTATTGGATTATTTTTTAAAAGTTTCAAATACCCCAATCAATGAAATTAGCATGACAACTATTTGAATAATTTTAAAAAAAATTAAAAACTAAATCCTCTATGATTATTTTCAGTAGGTGATTAATTAATATTAAATAAGGGTGTAAACCTATTTATGGAAGTTTATTTATTTATTATTTAATTTTAAAAAATACATTTAATTCTTTAGAGTTTTTTTTGAAATAAATGGTTTTTGATGTCATGCAAGGAATTTTTAGGTTTATGTTTTATTAGAAGAGGGTCTCATTACCATTTTAAATCTAAATTATATAAAATGGTTTTAATTGAAATTGATAATTTATTATTTTTTATTTTCCAATTAATGTTAATCCTTTCATTTAATAATCACTTATGGAATAATTTTTTATTCATATTATTTCCATTTGTGGGTTTTTGAACAAGGATTATTTACATTAGGGTAGTTCGGTGGAGAATGTTAGAAGTGATTTGAGGGAATATTCCCTTGGTGTAAATGTAGAGATATTAAGCCCATGTTTGAAATAGAAATGTTACCGGGTGTGACCCGCATAACTTTATAATATCACATGAGTATTTTGTATAGATAGGGGAAGTTTGATATTTATTTGAGATTGACCATACTATATACTTGATAAGAAATTTCAAACACTTTTTAGTGGATCCATAGAGAATATGAATGGTTCAGGACATGGACAAGCTATAGGGAAAGCAGGTTTATGAGGAAGTAGTTTAATATATATCCAATAGATATGATTTATTCATGGATATTATTCATGTTGTGTTTTTATTAGATATTATATGGTGGAATCACATTCATTCCATGGTTGTGCCCAATACAACCATGAATTTGACTTCAATGGATGATTGTGTTCATGGTCACTATATGGAACCAATGTTTCTTGCGATATTTAAATATTAATTATTATAATTAGCCTTGAATATAATTTATTGACTGTTGTGTGGCAATCAACATCTGTAGAATATTTTTATCTTTTGGTGATTATTTGATACTATCATGAGAAAAAAGCAAATATTTTATAAAAAATATTTTAGTTTTGTAATTTTTAATGTATAATATTTTATACTTTTGATTTGAAGAATAACATTTAAATGATTAAAAATTTATATTAACAATAATATTCATTTTTTCATAATTTTACAACACTATTCTCATATTTTACAAACATTATTATGTAGCTGTATAGAATCGTTTGTCGAATCCTACAAGGATCCCTAGATGACACCATGTTCATTCCACTTTTTTTCTATATATTACAATACCATACAATAGGATCTACATCTCTCTTAATCCCTTTTGTTTTCTTGTTATGGACACCAAGGTCATGTGATGTGGGATATGATGATTGGTTTTGGACTACATAAAGACATGTATTTTGTTATTATGTTAATCTTTTAGTTTTTATATTGTCTCTATAAACATTAAAATGTATGTATATATTTGTTTATCAAATATTTACGTAGTACTTTACATTGATAGTTGTACTATTTTGATGGATAAATTTTAATGAATGGTTTGTTTTAGATGTCATGGTGTATGGACTTGACCCATGGTGATCAGGAATAAAATTCATATTAGTGGGGATTATCCTCAGATATTATATAAGATGGTATTCAGTTTTCATTTGTCACATAACCATAATGTTTGACACATGGTCTAATATGAAATCATATTTTGAAATAATGATATTATATTTTTGTAATGTAAGTTAATTATTTTCATATCACTATAGGGGATAAATAGTTCTATAATGTTTATGTTGTTAATGTTAATTATGATATCCTTGTTTTTATAATATTATATGTTGATGCTTTGGTGATATTCTGTTATATTTTTAAATAACTTATATTATTCAATTATATGAAACTAAAAATTTTGATATATTACCAGATTTTGTGTTTATCATGTTAGTTTGGATTAGAATTTAATTATAGAAAGAATATCTTGTTATCATTTTATATAATATGTTATACATTATAAATTGACATAAATATTTCATGAATACAAAAATTCAAAATTAACAGTCATTATTATTAGAAAAAGAATCTTTTATGTGGAAATACATTAAATTATGAAATTATATTTATCATTAATGTTTATATCTGTATTCATATTGTCTTCATGGGAATTTAATTTAATAAATTAAAAATTAGGAAATGGAGAAAAAAAATATTTTCATATTATATTCATTTTTTATTAATTGATGACTATTTAACAGATTATAGATTTATGGTTTTTTAATCATTACCACTGAACTAAACCATCTCTCTATCACTGGATATTAGTATTTGGATGGTTTTTTCTCTTACATGTCTATATTTTCAATTACCAATATTATTTTATAACAAGAAAGTCTTGTTTTTGGTTATTTTATACAACCTTAAGGATTAAATTTCGATCATATAATGATGAAACATTATTAACTATTTTTTAGATGTTGGTCATAAATAGTGTATTTTTTAAATGATAAACCATCGAAATTTTCAAACATTGAGAACATATTTTATTGTTATGGGAAGAATGTTACTCATTGATAGTTTAAATGAATAATTTTTCTAATAGCCTTCCACAAACATAACCATGTGTCTAGATGAACCGTAATATAATATTACATTATAACATATCATAAAAATTTAGGGTATGTATATTAAAAAAAATTGTGAAAAGTATTTGACTTATATATTAATTATTTAAATTCACTAGTTTTCAAACAAATAAAAAACTGAAAAAAAAATTGAATTTAAAAAAATGTTTTTATTAAAAACAATTTATATGTCCACATTGGATCTTCTATAAATAAGAAAAATTTGAAAAAATTGGTGATTTATTTAATTGTTATTTATAGAATAAATTTTCAATAATTATATAGCATCATATAATTTTTTCGTGCCTGAGATAAGAATAAATCATGTTTTTGGTTATGATTAATTTTTTTTGTAATGTGGTTTCCCTTGAGTATTGTGTATTTATTTTATAAGTACATTATACAAATTATATAAATTAAGTTTTATTAATTTTATTACATATTTTGAATAATTGGTTTATATTTTTTTCAATATGTTAGTTATATTTTTTAATCAATATAATTTTTAAAAATGGTAAAATTTATCACCTCTATAAATGGAAATTTTTTTAAATCATCATTATCTCTAAGTTATATGGTCATAATATTTTAAGTAAATTTATATTGAATGAATCTAATTCAACCCACATCACAATAGGGTTGAAATGTATTTTGTAATGGAATATTCTCTATGAAAATGAAAAATATAATATTTAAATAAAATAATGGTATAAATTGAAACTATTTCAGTTTTAAATATCTATTAAATTTTTATTTAGGGAGAAAATATGTTCTAAGATAATAAAATTTCAACCATGTGCATGATTATATTATTTTCATGAGTAAATTGTTTCTCTCATTTTTATAAATTTTCTAATTACATTTAATAATTTATTTATACTAACATAAAATTAAATCTATTTATAGTATAATAAATTAAATGTTAATTTTTTTTAAAATGTTAATAATTTTTAAGAATTAATGTGTTCCAGTAATTTTGCAATTCAATATAAAGAATCAGTATAGATTAAATGTAATTAATTCAAATTTCATCTTTTCATCATGTCATTTATATAAAAATAAATTAATATTTTCAATATTCACATTCGTGACATAAGATCAACCCAATATTTTTTTATATTACCTAAAATAAATAAAATATAAAAAATTAAAAATTGGATAAGATAAGGTTTACAATTTCGTCTATTGAAACTTACATTTTCACTTTCTAAATTATAATTAACATTATAAAACCATAATATTGAAAGAGGTGTGACAACATTTATAGTTATAAAGGGTTAAATAAGGGTTTACACAAAAATAAATAGTTTAAATAACAGCATAAAACTTGAACAATTTTATTCGATAATGGGATTTCACAGACATATTATTTTATCATTGAATAGCCATTACATTGAAATATTTTTTTGGAATACAATAACTTCTTTATATTTTAATCTAGTTGATATTAGCAAAGTTCACTATAACTAAATTATAAATATGAAACTCTGGCATCACTTTTATACACCAAATTGAGCCATATATCTCTATCATACACTAAAAAATGAAATATATACTAATTTATCCATATAATTTATATTATTCTTGTTTCAATTAATTATCCAATGTATATTTTACCAAAGTTATAATGTTTTTCATTCATAGAAGAGGTAATAACCACATCAAATTACTTTGCTTTTACAAAATATTTACCTTCTCAAAATACGTGGCTTTAATCTTTAGATAAATTACTAATTATAAAAAATGTTTTAAAAATTTACTATTATTATCAAATCTCCTTCATCCATCATATTTCAAATCAAATGGAAATTGAATTTATCACTCATGCATATGTATGGATTACTCTCTCCAAGTAGCGACATAATTTATTTTCCATAACCGTATCTCATGTAAAGAAATAATGATGGGTTTAATGATTATATATGATAATTATGATATAATTAATATTTTGTTAATATATAATGATATATTCATTCTCACATTCATTTTACTTATAAATTAACAACATCACTCATGCGTACGTGTGTACTACCAGCTCGATGTAGAAATTAATTTTGCATTTATTTTTTAGTGTACATTAACAGTAATAAGTATAGATATATTTAATATATATGATATATATTTTATAAGAAATATCAAATAAATTTGAATTATTGTTTAATTTTTTATAATTATATTATATTAACATTTAAAAACAGTGTTTATTTGTACATACAACCTAATGTCTCCATGAATGGTCTAATTCGTATTTTGATATATATCTATTAAGAATTATTTTGAATAATTATATAATTATTATATGTGATATTTGTATAATTAATAATATTTTAGAAAATATGGAACCATGATGAAATAATAAGGAACTAAACTACCCAAAAAATAACATATGAAAATTGAAGTAATTATAAACCAAAATAGATATTTCAATAATGAATTTTTATTAAATGGGTGATTAAACAATACATGTATTTCATAAAAGTTATTGTATATATGAATATTTTTTGTTAATATATATAAACATATATTATATTAAGTATACATGAGGCTTGGAAACATACAAATGAAATGAGAGCCAATATAAATGGTTTTGTCATAATTTATATACATTAACCCATATTTAAAAATTATGCACCAAATTTCATTAATATATTGTACATATAACCCATTTAAAATTTTTATCATTAATATTATTTTTTAATTTTTTTTTAATTTTTCATTTTATATAATTATTTAATGACGATTATGCTTTTAAACTACTAAAGCTGTAATAGATTGTGTTATAATATCATCATTATTCAAGATTTTTATATGTTCTAGTCACCAATAAGGGAACTATTAAATCTATATAAAAAAATTTCATATTTTTTATATATTTTTGTTATATATGGAAGTAAATTTTTTTACTATTATATTTCTGAAATTTTATACCCAAGAGTATTAATTTTGATGAGAAATATTGTCTTTATATAACCATTAACTAGATAAATATTTTTCATCCATTAAAATGTTTTCTTAAAAAATTTATAATTTTTTTAAATATAACACAATGAGTGATCAATGCAATTTTCCCAAATAACATCATTTTACCAAAAATTTTAATATAAATATTTTTTTATTCTTTGAATGACATATATTTTACATTTAATAAATAATAGTGAATGAAATGTTTTTCTAATTTTAATAGATTGTATGGAATTTGAGGAAATCATGACCACTCAAAAATAAATTATTCAATTACATGATTATATTTTTATTTTAAATAAAATTATTTTTTATACATTATTAATTTATAGTTTTTTAAAATTAAAATGATATCTTCCTCGTGAATGTTTTTAATTATCATTCCATGTTGTTAATATTAACAAAAAATAATAATCCTATTATTCACCATCTGGAATATATTTTAATGATACCATATATATTATTTCTCATGATGGTATATTGAGATTTACTTTTGCGTATACAATTTTGATACATTTTTATATTTTACTTTATGATTGTTAATAATGGTGCTCATTGATTTAAAAATTTGATGACATTTCATATGCTCCTTTTCAAATATGAATGTTTACATTGATTATAATTCACAACTATCATAGGATTATATGAATGGAATTAGTACATTATGGCAGGGTTCGACTATATCCCCTCAATGCATTTGTAGGTATCATGAGGAAAACAGGATTGGGTTTTTCTTGAGGCATTTCTTATTTTCTGTAGATTTATTGGACCAATGAAAAAAATGATATTTATCAAATGACTCTTAACAAGGCCTAAATGGTACATTTTACAAGCTATAAATTAAATATTTCATAATTAAAAAATCATTTCATTTTTTCCATTTGATTATTTTATTTTTTATTATATTATTCGATATGCTTCAAGGTAATTTGATTCATTATATGGGGTAATTTGATCAATGTTTTTTCCTACCATTTTATTCTATTGGGTGATGTTTCTTATTAAAAGTCACAAGTTTTAAAATATTCATATTTCCTTTTTAATTATTACATATTTACACACTAATAAATCATACTATGTAACCCGTTATAAGCATCTCAGATAATCCCTATAAGGTATCCTTTCCCACGGATATGAAGGTCTGAGTTAAATATTTGAAGGACATCAAATAAATAACTTCATTATATCATATAATTAATTTCCAATAAAAACTAAGAAAATGTCTATATATAGTTTGTGTAGACTACTAAGATATTTATTTAATTCTGATGATGTCACATATACAATTTTCTAGTGTATTAATTTAACCATATTCTAAAGGCTACTAGGATCATATTGATTAGAAAAAAATCCATAAAATGTTGGCTATCTCTTAGACCATGGAATGGTGAAATCCAAAATGACTATTGAACTTGATATTAATAATTGAGGAACACAAATCCCCCTATCCAGAGTTTGTAATTTCTAGATGATGTTTGTTTTTGAATTATACATGTGAAAATATTACTATTCCTATTTTTTGAATTTTTCTTTTTTAGAATTATACACACTCACACTCACATAATATATAATATATTGAAAGAGGTCATGCAATTTAGTGTTATGAATAATCGTATGATATTAAATATGTGTATGGATGAACCCAAACTTCTAACGGAAATAAATTTGGTAATAATGGGTGTTTAATTTAGTAATATTTATTGAACTATCATTTGGAAGAATATATGATTTTATAGTTTATAGGTAGTTATTTATGATAATTATATATTTTATTTGGAATTTATGGTATACAGTTTTTAATGTATATTTGTTTTTGATGAAATTATGGGTGATGAATATTATTTAGATATTAATGTACTGTTCAACATGGAATAATATTTGTTCAAAATCATTATATTTATTTTTTTATCCTTTTATTTAATAATATATTTTTTAATATTCTCTTTAGTTAATATAGGAATAATTTATTTTTAAAATCATGAGAAATTATATTCATTTGGATAATTACTCTAAAATAGATTATATTAAATGAATAATATATTATCAATTTCTAATAAATTATTTATTTACTATCTAGAGATATGAGGAATACGTTTTCATCATTTTGTAAACATATTTTCTATTACAAATTTTCTCCCTTTTTGTAAAATAATAATTTTTTATTAATCATTATAATATGATAATAATATTGGTGGGATAATATAGAAGCTCATGAAAATGATAATACCATGTTTTGGTTTTTGAATGATCCAAATAAGAATTTTTTATTATTTAAATTAGTAAAATTATTAAATAAATAATTACGTGGAAGGAATTTGGTTATGTTATTTTCTATTATTTAGGTTATTTTTAATGCACTGATGGTCATATTAACCACTCACAAACATAATACATTTTTTCGATTAATATTCTCATGATAATGTTCTCTGTGAAACACTATTACTCTTTATAATTAATTATTTCCGTTAATGCACATATTTTAACATCCCACTAATTTTCCCCTTATCATTAAACTATTTTTATCGTTTTGGATATACATTATGTTATCAAGTTATTTTTCTCAATGGATGTTTTGTTATTCTTTTTTGGTGATATGTATTTAAGAACAATATTTTTTCAAAAAAATAAATCCCATGAAAACTATGATATAACTAATAATAAATATGAAAATGATTAAATTATGGAGAATATAATATCTTGTATAACTGTATCAAAAAAACATGAAAAATAATTCTATAATTCCAAACACATCCCAAGGAGCTTTAATAGAACTATGATATAATATGAAATTATGATTAATTAAACGCTTCATTTATATAGTTGAAGGTAAATTGTTTTTATGAGTAGGAATATAAAAATTAGGAAAATTATAAATAATTTTTTTATAACTAAAATATTTTGATCAATTCATAATCAGTAAAAACATAGTTAATATTTAATCTATTTTCCTCTTCTGAAAAATATTTTCGAAAACATGAATATATTTATTGAATTTTTTATATGAATTTTAAGAAATTATTAAACATTTTATGAAATATTATTTATGGAAATTAATAGTATTTTCCAATATAATAGGGATTTTTTATGGATTTTTATAAAATTATTTATTTTTAATTTATTTTTTATAAATACACATTCTGTTAAACATTTTTATTTTATTTCAATAAAAAATGAAATTTTAAAAGTATTATTAGAAATTAAATTTCATAAGAACATAATATATGCATAATATAAAATAAATAATCAAATTTATTATATATAAATCATAATTACACCTCATTTTTGTATGCATAGTGTTTTGGAATTAGATACCAAAAATTTTAAAAATTATTTTTCATAGTAAATAATTAATAGAAATTAAAATTTATTTCTCTAAATTATAGGTAATAAATCAAAAGAAATTAACTCCCTATTTAGTATCATTATGTTTAAATGGGGTATATTGGTTACATAAAATTTTTATATAATGAATAGTTACCATGGTAATCATTTTTCACCCTTGTAAGTGTAAAATGCGAATACTGAGGTCCAAACAAAGGATTTATGATCCCAAATCACTCTAATACCCGACTCTATCATATAATAAATGTGGTAATGATAATATATATATTTTTAGATGTTATATAATTTATTGGGAATATTATTATTATTATTATTTTAAATCATATCATATTTTTCATGACCAAAAATAACATTTTATTCAAATTAGTAGCTTGTTTGTGTATTTAAATATAATTTTATTCATGGATGGTTTCATTAGGATTTAGATTTATAAAAAATCCCAACAGAATTATAATCATTATTTTATAAAAAATTAATGCTTGCGAAAATACAATTATTATTGGATTTTAATGTTAAATGATTTATACCCTTAAAAAATTTATTTTCCTAAAAACTATTTCTCATTCATCTAGTTTACTAATATTAAAAGGAATTTCAAGAAACTATAAATTTTGAATCTACTAAAATTGATTAAAAATTAAGAATAATAACTCCAAAATTTTTATATATCTATATTAATTTTCTTATACTTATATTTATAGTATCATGGTAAAAATTGAATTTATTGATGTTAAGGTCAAATGTGGAGTAAAGTTTGGCTATCTTGGATATTTGGAATAAAATAAATTTAATACATGTCAAAATGTGATTATATGTTTTCAATTAGACATGATATCATATTAAATTCAATTTTTTTCCCTTGGTTCCACTTTTCCAATAATAATATCTTTTATTTCATTAAAACTATGAATATATAGATGAGTCCCATTGTACTCTCTTAATAACAAGAAAATCAAATCATAAAATATTCAACCATTTGGGTAAATATCGAATGAAAATTTCCTCACCAAATTAATTAACGGTTTTCTTCCATTATTCATGATATTATATTCATCACCAATGTCCTTCGTATGAAGGATTAAGGTGTAATCCATATGGGGACCATCAAAAATAAGAAATTTTCATACTTAACTCTTAGAAATGTTTTTTTATTTATCATAATCTAAATTTATTGAATATATCGATTACTAAACCCTCTAGTATATTAATTATAATGAGATTTTTTAATGTTAAGGGTAATACCACTTTTCAACATCATTTCCATCAAATGGTAAATACATGTTTAAATCATCTACAAATATGACTACCACCTTTAGAAAAAAAATATTTATTATATTACATGACAACTATTCAATGATACATATAATGATGAATTTTTAAACTGTATTTTTATTTTGTTATTTAATTATAATTCAATTATAATAATATATTATCTAATATTATTTTACTTTTTCACATTTGAATACGTATGTATCATTCGTGCATTAATACAGACTACCATATTCTTATGTGATATATTTCATATTCAATATCCATAACTTATTGATGATCCAAAAATTATTTATAATTATTATTTGTATATTATTTATGAATTTAAAAATATTTTGTTGATTTATTGTACAATTATATGGAATATTCTTACTCCTTCCATGATAATAAAATAAGCATTATTGTGTATATTTTAAAACCTAAATGAGTGATGTTAAAATTATTATGACATAAATGGATAGTGAATAAGGAAAAATTATTTTTTTTAATAATATTACATAAATTACATTATTATCATTATTTATCGGACTAAACCAATTTAGGTACCAGAACTGTAACTAATTAACCGGAAAAATGTTAAAATATAATGATTTATTACACATAATAATAATTTTAATAAATTGATGTTAGTTATTGTGTGATTATATGTTATATTTTTTGGACAAAAATCTCTCAATGTGTCTTATCATAATGTTTTGGGTGTGAATGTGATGGTTGAGGAAGCCAAATAACCGTGTACTAGTCAGTGGGAATAGCATGTGGAAGTGACCCCATATGGATCACTAATCTAACCAATTAGAGGTGGGAGAGAATATCATTTGTGTATATCACTTTTCTCCAGTAATTTGGTGAAATAGAATTGTATCTTTCATAGAAACAATTCAATTGAAGTTCCTTACGAGGTACTAAAGCCCACAAAAGGATAAGTGGTTTGAGAGGTCATTTCTATGAAGGAATGTTTTTATCACTGAAGGAATCACACTAATGGTTTTTACAGGGCATTGAAGGAAACAATGGAAAACATATGTGGGTGTAGAATTCAGTAGGTGGAGGAGGAGATTTGGTAGACAGAAGTGAAGGTAGTCCGTAAACATAAAACATTTAGTGGATAGAATGTGATTTTCATCTGCATTGATGATACCCAGAAGATATACACAGAGGTAGTTCATATATTTTGAACAAATAAATAGTAGGTAGACTAATGTGGTTCACACAATAGTCAATGCTATATGGAGGATGTGTTCTACAATGAAAAACCACTACAGAGTAAATATGAAGAGCTTGTAGTTCACATAATAGTTACAGAATCTGGAGAATTATTCAAATTAGATTGTGAATTTTTTTTTCTATGTCATAGTAGCATAGAAGGTGGACATAATATATGGGAGAAAAATGGTATTCAAAAATGAATCTACCTAAGGTTGAGGATGTAATAATTCAAGAAAATGAAAGTACATACATGTACATAAATATTGTTTGACCTACATGTCAATAAACTATTAGTGGATCTCATTCATGAGTACTGTTCAACGGATGAGGATGATGGGGACTGATTCCATCTACATAGTGCTAGTGAGAGAGGCATAGGGAGTTACCATTGCAAATTCAGTGAGAAGACTCTAACCCATGTAATGGTAGTGAGAACGATCATAGAAGATCTGAAATGAACCACGTAATCATTATTGGTAGTGGGCCTTAGTGAATATGGTACAATGGACCATCACCAGTTGTACGCTCCTTGGACAAAACCCATTGATGGAGAATCATGTCCAAATTGATCATTCCTATGTATGAATCCATTTTTCTTCATATATTACTACTAGAAAATACAGAACTGCGTTTTTTTACAATGAAGAGGGATATTATCATCAATGGGAAAAGGAATACATATCATCAATGGAAAACGGAATACCAGATATCAAGCATTAGAGGGGAATTTTTAAAGACGGTGGTTCTATATAAATTTAAGAAATTGAGGTGGTCAATAAAAAATTAATTTCAATCATCGATGGAAAAAAATTTCAACTATAAAAGAATCAGATGTAGAACTACTACCAATAATTAGGAATGGATGTGTTTAAATTAATCTATGCATGGAATATCATCCAATATCAATAGTGGTTTCTTATCAGAAGATGAATATCCATAGGTGGACACCGATTCTAAATTGATCACTACTTTTTTGGGGATCCCAATTAAATTAAATTTTTATAATGGTGATTTCATGTAAAACATCACATGACATGGGTTAAATATTATTGTATATCTCAAAGGGTGACTCAATGGTTAGAGAAGTCATAGTGCATGTTCCATGTAACACGAATACAAATCATAGAATGAACCCAAATGAATCAATTTTTACATTATTTGACAGGGTAAATTTCATTGTGGAAGAAATGAGTGGGCGTAGAGAAGTTATCAAATATATAAATATTTTGAATCATATCATAATGAAAAATCCACCATGTTTCAATTCGAAAGGATTCATTTTTGGAAGAAAATGACCCAAAAAAGATGACAGTTGATTATATTCATTGTACCCAGGTAGCATAAGGAATGAGAAATGATGATAATGACGATGTGTAAAAGGGGAAATCCAAAAAGGTGGCATTCCAGGCCATGAAGAAGCTATTAATTTAATATAGACCAGATATATAAGAGAAAATGAGGATATATCATTCCATTTATAAAATATTCAAAGAGGAAAATGAAAAGTATAATGGGAAACATCCACTAGCATGATTTTTAAGTGTAAATTTTGTACATCATGCAACGTGGTGCTAAAATAAGTGTTAGGAAGATGATGAGGATGATTTTGAAATTTCTATGAAGAAATATTCAACCTACATGAAAATTATTAAAATGTTTAGGAAATATTTCCTAAAAAATGATTCTAAGGAAAAATAATTGGACGAATGTATGTACCATAGAGGTAATATTATGTTACCTATTTTTTTGGAAATATCTCAAACATAGAAGAAAGTTAAAATATTGAAGTATAATCTGAAGGAAGTGTTGATCTTTATGTTGATCATGAAGCTACTCTAAAGAAAATATATGTTTTTAGAAATAAAATGTGGAATTAAAACAATGTGGTTGAAGATTCCATACTATATATTCTATAGATGGAATAATAGAATATATTATAAAGAAATAAATAGAAAAACTAATGTCTTCAATACCAAAAAATTCAAAAGTGTATGTTGTATACAAGATATAAAATGCGGAATTGGAACCAGAAATAGATAGTTTAACTGAAATGAGAAAAGATCAATTCAAATGCATTGAAGAACATTAATTGGAAGTAGTCAGTCTAAAATGGATATCTAAGTATCATGGAAAGTTGATGACCATTAGTGTAACATTAGGAAATTAGATCATACATGCAACATAGATTCTAAATGTGTAGCACTGTGGCCTAGCAGAATATATGAAATGGTCAAATCAGAATGATAAGGCTGGAGTGGGGTTTTTTCAAAATAAAAAATGTATAATGGACATCATTATACCACCAGAACCAAATCCAAGATTGAATATTTATTTGGGTATGATGAAAAGTAAAAATATTCATATAACTCAAGGGTCTATCAGTAGTGAATAAGTGGAAAAATGGAATATTCCTTTTATAAGATGCTAATGTTGTGTAACTATGGGACATTCAGAAAATGTATATTCCATAAAAAGTGGTATTGAAGAGAACAACATCATCAACAATAATAACACAATTATCAATATTCCAGGTCATCATATAATTTTAATTGTTTTATTTGTGGAGGACATGAACATATTGAATAATAATTCTCATCAAAAATACCTAATATTATGCCAATATTGACAATATTTTGTAATAAGAAGCCACAAAAAGATTAATCAGATGATATGAGAATGAAAAATCTATTTTTCACAGTGGAAGATGATGTTATTCCGTAATATATCAAATAAGGTTTGGATTATAATTCCTTGATATGTAAGAAATAAAAAAAATGATCTAAAACCAAAAGATATGAATAGGAATTCATTGCTGATATTTATTTTTATTCCTCGGAATGCACTATGATATGTATTATTGGTAGTGGATGAAGATCACATATGATGGTAAATAAATATATTCTGAAAAATAACATGTATGACATCGAATGTATCATATTATTTGGTAATAAAGAGGGCCTAAAAATTATGGGTTTCAAAAAAGAAATGTTTGGCAGAAAATACTTGAGAAGTTAATATGACTTTGTTTTGGAAGGGTTTAGTCATAACATTCTTAGTGTCAATTTTTTTTGACTAATGAAATCCCATTATATTTTCAATGAATTTATGCATCAACACGGAAAAAGATATTATAATTATATTTTATGGGATGAATACGTGATTTAATCTCAGCCTAATGACTAGAGAAGAATATATGTTATTTTTGTTAAATGAAGAAGAAAGTATGTTGTGGCATAAGAACCATGGCCATATTAGGCAAAATTCCTTCGAATATCATGTGAAATATGAATCTACTTGAAATATATCATGATTATCATGTGATTGTACCCATACATGTGATGCCAGTTGAAAAATGAATATTATTAAAAATACATATAAGTTTTTGTAGAAAATAATTACAGTATTATATGAGATAGTGAATGTTGATTTTTGTGGAATAATTTCTATATGTCCAAATGATGGGAGGAGATATTATGTTATTTTAAATGATGATTATAGAAGAAATTATGGTGTTTCAATAATCACTAGCAAATCTGATGGGCTCATTTTCATAACAAGATATATATAGTAATGTGAAAAGATGTGTGGTTCGAAAATCTAGACTATTGGAATAGAAAATATAACAAAATTCCACAATAGTGAAGTTGATGATTATCTGATGAAATATGGGTTAAGGCACCAAATTTGAATGGAAAGAACTCCATAGTAGAATGGAGTTGTTGAGAGAATAAATTAGAATGTCAACAATATGGATAGAATAATGATCATTAAGGAATACTTTTTGGATTAATTTTTGAAATAAGTAGTGATTAAGATATTCTAAAAATCAAATAGTGCTTGAAATTTTCAGAAAGAGGAGAAGACTGTATATGATATATTATTTTGATGGAAGCCGTTATAGATATAATTTTGAGTCTTTAGATGAAAATTATTCATTCCCCGTTATGTGAATTAAAAAAAGATTAAATCTTGTGGGGATGAAGGGATATTTCATGGATAATCATAGAAAATAAAAGCATATAAATGCTTCAAAAATAAAATAGGAATGATAGTTAAAAGACTTGATGTGACTATAGTAGTGAATGAAAATAATATTCTGAAAATACATGATCATAATTAGTAGGATAATTATAAAGAGATGAGAAATTCAAGAGATGTGAGAACTCTATAGGTTGATTTAAAATATAAAATATATGATAGGAACAATTAAAATCTTTCATAGATCCCAGATAGAAGATCTGAAATTTATTACTAGAACATAATTGGTGATTATATGACAATAGTGTGTATAAAGATAATAACGACTCTGTAACAATCGTCAAACATATCATAGGTGGAACCTCAATATTTTGATGAAAACGTTGGACTAGAAAACGGGGTTCGATCAATGAATGAATATAATAAAAAAATTGAAGAGAATCAAACATGTGATATTGTTTCCAAACCAACATATAAGAATCTCATCTTGGTAAAATGGGTCTTTTGTAAATAAAATAAATGATGATTTTATTATGATTCGAAAAATATATATACTTGGGTGAAGAGGGTACATATAGATAATGTGTATTGATAGTGATGAGACCTTTCCACATTTTCAATGATAGATAAAATTAAATTATTCTTGTCCATAACAGTGCAATTAATGTTAACAGTTTTCCATATTGAAGTCATGTCTACATTTCTGAATGGATTTTGGGAAGAATAATTCTATAGTACGCTACAAGATAGTTTTCTCATTCATAATGATGGAATTTGAGTTTTCGTTGATGAAGGAACTATATAGGTTGAATCAAGAAAATTGAGCATGGTGTTCGGGAGTTGATCAGTATTTGAAGAAGCTTGGAATTTATTTTGGTGGTTATAATTAAAATCCCTTCTTCTATAACGAAATTAATCCAAAGATTATGTTTCTAATTCATGATTATGAAATAATATTTGGTGGATCATATGATTCACAATGCAATTTTTTTTCCACATTCTTGAATTTTTTTTTCGAAATTCAAATTATTGGTGTGATGTAGGTTTTCATGGGTTTATAGGTGAAACATGGAAGAAATTTAACATTCATTTCTCAAAAAAAATATGCCTAGGTGGTTATGATAAGATATGGAATGGAAAATTCCATGTAGATGAATTAATTGGTTGATTTACAGATGAAATTATAAAATGATGATGATGTAATGACACTTAATATCGTAGAATTCAATAAATTTATTTGTTGATTAATGTATCTGACAACGACATGACCCAATATTGTTTCTTTCACAAGACAAGAAGTGATATATAAAACTAATCCCAATTAAATCCACATTATATGAGTGAAAAAGTACATCCACATATAAAAATAACTTTATATTTCATGTTTATGTATAATGAAAAATCTCAGTAGTTGTTATTGTGATATACAGTTGCATATTGGGTCAGTTTAGTGGAAGACATGGAATAAACATATGAAGGTTCATTCTACATTAGTGGATTAGGTATTTTTTGTTGGGAATATAATGATACTACGAATCAATAATAATTATTGAAGATTAGTATATTGATGCTATGAAAGCATATAGACAATTATTGTTAATGAATCAATAGCTTGAGGATATGGGAGTTGTAGTGAAATATTTGATCGAAATACATTCTAATAATTATGGTGCTATAAATCATTGTAATATTCCCTTCTAAAATTCTAGTAAAAATTAAATTGAAATAAAATATCATTTTACCATGGATAAGGTAGATCAAGTGCTTGTTATGTTGGTTTTTGTTCTAACAGAACAGAAATTTGGAGATATTCTTGAGAATTCCTTACCCAAATAAGCATTTAAAAAGAATCAACTTGATCATGGAGTCCAATCGACCCCCCACACATGAAAAAGTGTTAATTTGATACGCCATGTCCCAAAGGAATGATTTATATTTTTCTAAATTAATAAAAAAAAAATTCAAAATGTTCCAGACAAACGTAAAATGTCATTCGGGTTTGTTGAAAATGGAGGAGAAAAAGTGTATCTTTTTATAGGTTGAGAAAAGTCATGGAGAGATAATGTTAGGTGGTGCAAAAAATTAGGGAGGGTTAAATATGAGCTAAAGCTATTTGGAGAAGTAGTAATACAGGTGTATAATAAAATATTACAATGCTACATGTGATCAATCAAAAATTACATATCACTATAGATGAGTTTTATGATGAATGTTGTATATTGGTTTCTAGAGATGGCGCCAAGAATGAAGTGATTAATTGATTATATTTTCATTAATATATTGTTTCTCAAGATGAGAATGGATCCCCGGGGACTAGATTAAGTGTTTATTAAATTTTTGATCAATCTTTTAATCGCATGGAGTGAATGCAGTTTGATGAAGGATGGAACCTTAATATGGTGTCAAAATTAGAAGAATTTCTATGAGAAGAGTTTTCAACCACCCTAGGAGGATATAATTGGCCCCAAATATTTTAATGAGTCTTATAAATATGTTTTTGTTTTGATTGTGTTTGTTTACAAATCCATATGACCACAAATGAGTTTATATGGTGTTTTTTAAAGACATGTTTTAAGGTGTCACAGTTTCTTAGGGCTTCCCAATTTTTAGGGCCTTGAATTCGGGATATTTTTTCTGAAATGTAATTATTTCATTATCGGACTGAACGGTGGGAATAATTGAAAAGTAAATTATTAAAATAATATAACTTCATATCTTGGATCATGGATCGAATACCATGTCTGAGAATAGTTCGTGGCTACATACTAGGGAGGAGGAATGGTACGTGAGGGCAGTTTGTTGAATTTAAAATGGTTTACTGCAAAGGTTTTTGTTGAACGGTGTGTGGCATTTGGAAGGTGTTATAGTTTGTGGGATGGAATAATTGAACATAAATACATAGGACTAATGTCATTACACAAATTACATAGAAAAATTGGTTCACGAAATGGGTGCATTTTGCGAGGAGAAAAGTGGTATGTCAGGAAGGTTGTACTAAATCAAAGACTTCGTAAATCTATAATTAGTGTATTTTGTGGAATTAATTTCCTATATATTGATCGACAATACCACCAATTATATGTTATAGAGAATATCCTTTGATAACATCTCTTGTATCAGTGAATTTTTTGAAGTCAGATGGTAGTTTACACAAAGAAGAAATTATGGGGAAGGTTTTTGTGAGGTATTGAAGACCGCAAATGGTGATGTGGTTCGTGAGGAAATTTCTACAATGGGAAGGGATTCATGTGGAAGGAATTTCAATGATTTTTTTTCATGATATTTTTGGATGAAAAGGAATAAAATACTAACTGGAACAATGATGTATGTGAAAGGGGAGTCTCGATACGTGGAAGTGAAGTCAGTCTGTGTACATAGAACAATTCGTGGACAGAGGGTGAATTGCAGAAGAAGAGCCAGTACGTGGATGTAGTATGTGAATGCAGTATGTGTAGGTAGTTCGAAGAGGTGGAACAAGGAGATAGTATGTGGATGATGGTTGATTGTGGAATATGCAGTGGTAGACAAAGGAGGTGGTCCACATAGAAAAATAGATACATAGTACAGGAGAGGCGATGATGGTTCTATGAAAACTCATGGAAGCATGAGAAAGAATCAATTCAATTTTCCAAAGTATTTTCTAGTATCATAGAGTTATAGAGATGGAGGAAATAATATACGGGTGAAAAAGGGACATCAGTGAAGAATCTATCTGATGATAAGGATGTAATAATTCATTCTATTGACGGGACCCAGATATCTATAAAATTGTGTTCGACCAGCAAGTATAAAAATTGAGAGTCGATTACTTGCTAGAGAAGTGAGAAAATAATGAGAATGACGATGACCCTTTACAACAATATTGAGTTATAGAAAAATTAATTAAGAGTGACCCTTAGGAATGTAGTGACCAGGATCTAAACATTTTAATGGAAATGATCCTGCTCATAGAAGATCTAGCCAGAACCTAGTAATCATTTTTGGTAGTGAGCCTTGGTAAATTTATTACAATGGAAAATTTCTAGTCGAATGACCCTTGGATGTATCCCTGTGAAGGTGATATATGTAAAAATCTTGTTTTCAAGTGCATGATTTCATTTTTGTTCATATATTTCTACTGGAGAAAGAGCGATGTGTGTTTTGGATAACACCAAAGCATGATCTGAAGGGGAAAAAGGTTTAATATGTCATTCCCTGATTCAACCCCCCTTTTGGTTACTAGACCTAGTGGACCAAACAATAAATATATAATGTATTATATTTATGAATAAATATACTTCCTAAATAGATTTAATATATATATAAATTTATTTTATATGTGATTAAATTCATATATGACCTTGTGGACCAAACAAGTATTTTATTATTATCTCACATTTGATTTTGTGAGACATAATCCATATACATCATTTTCTCCACTCATGAACATTGTTTATTAATCATTTGATATTTTAAATCATTAATATATTTATATTAATTTAATATAATGTTAATTTTTATGATATTTAATTAATGATAATTAGTATTCGGATACTATAAAATTGATAAGGGGTTTATGATTGAATCTTGTTTTTATATAGTTTTTTAAATGAATTTTTGATAATAAAAAATATTTGTAAAACATATATTATTACAACTTTTTTTTAATTTTTATCATATGGAATTGTGATGTTTCTATAAAATATACCACAATTTGTTTCTCCAAATGTTTCAAAAAATATATTTTTTACAAAATATGTCATTATTTCCCACTTTATTCTGCAAGTTTTTTTACATCACTGAATATAATTTCTTAAAAATTTTCATATTTTTTAATAATATCTCTATTTTCTTTTACATACATTTTATGAAATTGTTAAATGTTTATTATGATTTGTCATATCATTTTTTTAAGTGCTAGTTTTTTCTAAATGTTTGAATAGAATCATTGTTTTAATGATTATGATAGAAGCATAATTTATCACTCTCACAAATGCTAAATATATTTAATATTACTTATTAAAATATAGTTATATTAGAAAATAATATTTTTATAATATTTTTTATGTTTTTTTATTTTACAAAATCTTTTTATTAAAATGTTGTATTCATTGAGAAATTTTCAAATGATCATTCTAGGAAATTTTTAACCATAATATATTTTCTAATTTATATTTATTATAGATGTCATCATATGATTCAATCTTTATTAAAAAAATTTATTATTTATTTTTTTATTTATAAAATTACATTGATATCGTTTTTCTTAAACATCGGTTAATTTATGAGGATATGATTAATGATTTATGATATTGTGTAAATATAGGAAAATGTTATAATTATATGATATGTGGATATGTAATAGTACTCCAATGAATTTGGTAATGATTGAAAACTAATTAGATCAATTTTATATGGATGAATGTAATGGAATGTTCACAACATTATTTATGGACCTAGAATTATGTCTATATGTTTATAAAATGAATTTATTTTACTTCCATAACCTATTGTTTGATTCTATTACATTTTATACTTTTTAATAATGTTATATTTTTATTCTAGGACCAAATTCCATATAAATAACATATTTACTAATCCTATTACTGTTTATAAATGATATGAATGTTATGAATTCTAATTCTTGTGCATGTGACACATTACTAAAATTATAAAATTATGTTATATATCATGATTAATTTTTAATGATTCAACATGATTTGGAGTTTTTTATTCCTTAAAGAAAAACATTTTTTGACTCAAGATTAATGATAAATAATTTATTGCGATATAATTTCATAACTAATAATAATTTTTTCATACAATTGTAACCATTTATTATTATTACTTTTTTCCTCATTTGATTACCCTTAATGAGCACTAGATCTCACCCTTTCTTAGGATTAAATTATTCCTAGGTTATAATGAATGTTATTGTGTAGGTTAAATCTATGAATACTACATTATTTGAATAATATTGTGAGATATATTGTAGATCATCTATGATATTTTAATATTACGAAGCTTGTGTCTAATGACACTACAACATTATTGTGTTAGTGATGGTATAATTTTGGAAATTTTTTCAATATTAATCTAAAGAGAAATAAAATTTATATATGATATACTTATGTATCCCATTATGAAATTTTTTAGTTATTTTTATTCTCACTATAAAATAAAAATAATAAAAATTATGTAAATTATATTATGATAATTAGTCTAGTTTATTATATATATCACTAGATTAATGCATCTGAACTCGGTTAATCAGGATATAATACATGGAAATTTGTTTTTGAACCCATATTCTAGAGGGTTCACAGTGATAGATTGTTTCAATGATTTAAATCAGAAAAAATGAGCTATAATTTTTTTTTTCAATTATAAACGATATAAAAATAATTTAAAGTAAAATTAGTGCTACAATAAAACTTTCACAAAAATAGATGTGTTTTATGTGTGACATATTTATTTTATTACTACAATACAAATAAATTTCAGTATTATAATAATTATTTTATATAAATAATTGGTTTCTAGACATTAATATGATGATAGAACATCATAGAATACAAAAATATGGATTTCATTATTTTTGGGAAAATAATTAATTCATTTTTTCGAATCGCACTATATAAAATTGGGAATAGAGGATCAAATTTCATTAATCACATAGTCTGAGGGATTCTTGAATTTTATGATGATTTTTGTAATACATGTACTCAATATGTCATATAAACTAGTAGTAAGGTTGAATATAAAAAAATAATAGAAAAAATCATAGGGAATGTTATCTGTATAATCATAAAATGTCATTGGAAATATAATGATATTTTTTATAGGCATGATACATAGATGTTTTTAAAATGCGTTTGAAACTATTTATGAATTTTATTTTAAAATACATTAAACACTTTTATGGATCATGAAATATATTTTATTTGATTATCTGGTATGATAATAAATAACAATTGAAATCATTAAAGAATCTATTTTTTACTTAAAAGAATAAGATGGGTTTACAACATTTAGTTATGATAATAAAATTATTATTTTTATTTATAAAACATATGTTTACACTGTATTCATAAATAATATATCATTCATTTTCTATGGTAAGGGAATTATTTTTAGATCCTATATCATTATATTAATATTACAATTGATGTGATGTTTGTTGTGAACCATCATAGTGATCCATAAAATCCTCTATGGGTGGATTGATATTTCATGGGAGAGTGAGAAAAAAGAAAAAATATCTAATGACAATTGGTGATTATTAATGAATAACATTCCCATGAGGGGTTTATTATCTCATACAAATTTCAATAATGGCATAATGTTATTCTGTGTTCTAGACATTATGTGAGGTGATAATAGTGATAAAACTATAGTAAATCACAAGGAAAATATTATCCCCATTTAAGAATCCTACAGACATTTTCTACATTAGGAAATAAATTTTATCAATGTATACTAATGTAAACACTTTTATAATATCTCCTTCCAGTATCATGTTGATAATGTTAATATGGTTGTTGTGAAAATAGTCAAATTCTTAGAAGTCAATGACATTATTAGTATGAAAATTTTATTAATGGATTGAGATACCATGATGTTGTTCCTGCCCAACCACAATAATTATGTGATATAATTTCCATAGAGAAGGAAAATATCTAATCGATGTCAGGTCCCTATAATTTTTCTTCATTGTCTTACCAATAAATTCAAAAACATTACATTCAATTAGGTGATGTTTATATTCATATCATCATTTTCAACTGATGATACATAACACGAGTCAATAATGACAAGAACATTCACACCATTTTTCCTTTATTATTTTTACATTGACCAACCCTATCAATCTTCTATGACCTGCACATAGAAATTCCATATTCTTGTTTTATTTACCCTTCCTATAAAATTTTTTAACTGAGACATTGTTTTTCTATAAGAAAAAAATTCATTAACATGATTTATATTTTAATAAATCAGTAATTTTATTAATTTATAGTAGAATATGAAATAATATATTTCATTATCGTTATAATATTTTTACATGGTCTATTTCTTACACCTATATTTTTTCTACAAAATATAAACAATTTAAAACCAATTAACCCAAACATATTTAATCACAATAATTAAATAACATGAAATAATATTTTATCAAGACTTCTCTATTTGATCCTATTAACCAAAATATTATTAGAAAGCCCAATTTTATAATATCCTTTTAATTTATACCATTACCTAACCAAACCAAGTCCATGATTTAGATATTTTTCATGATGATAAAAATGAATAACATTTGTCTTAAAAAATAATCTTCATTATATCTGATTTAATACTGATATTGTAGTTTTACGATTATACAGAAAAAATATATTATCCATTTATACAATTTTCTTGTTTTTAAGGTTGAAAGCACGACTACAATCTTTTGATTCAAAACAAGTCCATCCAAAAATTCCAAATGATTTACCATTTTATTTATTTTCATGTAAATTTCACAAAAAAATAATTATATCCTTCAAAAACACAAACTAGTAATATTTCACCCAAAATTAACTATAAATATTCCAAGAGTGTCTGAATTGATTAAAAATTATATTCCAACTTTGTAGAGTATAATATGATATTTCATGACATTAATTGAAAATGTTTTAATGAAATACATGAATAGAATAGTGGCTCATGAGTACTAAGAGAACATAAAAATCAGAGTAGTTTATAATTGATGCACCAAAATCGACATTTTTCTATAAATAAGTTAGCAAAACATCATTTCCAAATGGATAAATCCATGGTAAATAGATCCTATTGGATTTTATTATCACACAATCAATTATTGAAGGTTTAAAAACCAATAGAAATCAACTTTTGACCTGATTATTTTATGTTTTTGAGCACATAATTAAATGCAATCTATTTAGATTCCATTTCATAAAAAAGAATAAATATATGTAATGGCCGTTATGCCTTAAATTCCTCTTACATACTAATTGGTTCCATATCCTCAAAAAATTATACAGAAAACTGATGACAAAAAAATTGAATTTTTAATTGAAATGGATAAAAATATAACTTCATTTTGTCACATTTGAGGAGGTATGGGTATGACTAATCAGATATCATCAACTAGGGAAATCTAGAAATCGATGAGGGGGTGATGTTTTCCGAGTTCGCAGAGGGGATTGTTGATCGATAGGAGTGGTTACTACACATGCATTTAGTTCCTCTTTATTTCGACTGATGGTAGCATGAGAAACACAGTGTGAGTTCATGGGAACGGGAGGCTAAGATTTCATCTTAGTACCCCCCAAATGTTTGTTCAGTTATTTTTTTGGCTTTTGCGGATGTAAATCCTTAAGGTGGGGAGAATTTAATGTCCACGATTTTCCATATATATTTCTATGTGGATTTATTTTGAGACTGTGAAATTTTATGACATCTAATTCAATGGCTCAGACCTCCCGAAATAAACCATTGAAAAATGTTAAGCTTCAATTAGCGTCCATTAGTACTTTTCCTAAAAAAGAGGAAAAACACATAAATGGGTTCCTGGATCAGAAATCATAGGGCACCATTGCATTCAATATCGTGGGTTTACCATAGGCATAACATATGTTTAGTCGGTGCAGTCCTACATTGAGAAAACCAGAAAATGGAAGAACATAAATAAAATAAACAAATACATTTATATCATTTTAAATTGATTATAACTCATGAAAACTGTCACGGATTAAAAATATGAAACCACCGCTAAACTGATGAGGGTATTCCCTCCTTAGTTAAACACTAACATTGGACGATGTGAGCCAATAATGGATGTTATTTTATGATAATAAATATAAAAATTAGATAAAAATTACGTTAATGTCAAATACTTTAACATCTAAATGGTATCAAGGATTGAAAATATGAGAGTACCATTGGATTTGTGGTTTTTTACATCTATTAGGCAGAGCTTATCCATGACCCGCTTGTGTAGAGGGTGGCTCTTAATAATTTTTTTGAACATTTTTTATGTTATAATCACTAAACGTACAAGAGGGATTTTATATCTTTTGAACCATCATTCAGATAAAAATCCAATGGAAATATTGAATTCCGAAAACCGGGATTTCTTTAGAACTGAATAAATATCTTTTATAAAGGTCCAAGAGAAAATATTATTATTCAGACATTTCGAGAAAAAAAATTGAATTTAAATGAAATATTTTATTTTATATTCTCCCTTTCGAGTGGTGGACAACAATGATGTGTGGTAGCGATAGGGCATCGATATGGTCGTGATGATGTTCATCAATAGAGTTCATTAATGGATTTTTATACTCATAATGTAATGTCATTTTAATGATAAGTAATAGTGACTATGTTTCAACGTAATGACATGATGCTGCATATTTATGGGAACGATGCGACATTCTCTTATTTATAATTTGACGCATTGGGGAAATATGTGTTAAAATAATTGGAGGATTCATTGGTGATCCTGCACTGGATATCAACCCGAGCAAAGAATGAAGAACGCTGGTGTGACATCTCCTTCTTCGATGCCTTTCGAATATCGAAATCGAGAAGTGACATTGATATATTAACCCCTCGCAGATGAATGTATGGTAACGAACATCAAGAGGTATGGGGTATTTAATCCATATTTCTTCGAGTAAATTTCTAAATGATGAACGTGGATTAAACCAAAAACAGGTTAATATGTGGATCATACATTATAATGGGAGGTTGAGGTTTCTATTTGGATGATTATTCATAGGATCAAATTTTTTCATGTAGCTATTGAACAGAGACTCTCCAAAAATCCCCCATCTGTTGTCCTTCTAACATAGAGGGTGATGGATGATTCGAACAATGGTTTTGACCCGTCTGTTAGTTCCCTCATGGTGAAAATTTTGTCTAATGTGATATAAAGTATGGTTTCAGGGATTCGTGGTAAAGGAATCCAACCTCGGTGACCGTTGGCGTAAGAGGTGCATGGGACAGACCATCTTAGCACATTTGGTGGCTTGTAGAAGATTCTACCAGAACACTAGTTCCAGTAACAACTACACACAATGGTTGTGGTATCACTCACCAACTCTATGTCGGTCTGAGTAGCAGGCCGCCAGCGAAACCAATGGCAAGGGGGAGTGATAGAACCCTGCGGTGCACCTGTGTGGTAGAAGCCTCGATCCACCAGGTCATAGAACTAGATTCTCTTGATGTCATCATGGAACTACATTGACTATGCTCAACCAATGGACTGGTTACACTAGTGATGTGGAGGGAGGCTAATCGTTAATGGCTATGACACATGATAGAGCATCCCGCTCCATGCGGGATGTGCTTAGAAATGTTGGGATGTAGTGGTCCGCCGCACCCCAGCTGCACCCACAGGATGCTAAAGTGGCCCGTCTATGGACTAGGGGGCCACACCCTCAAGTTGAACATTCCCCAACCTTCTAGGCCCTTCCTTCTTCCCAGTGGGTTGGCCCCGTGCTGGTGGGATGGACAAGACAGGGTCGTTGGGTGACCCAATGATCTAGAACCTATAACAACCGGGTCGGGACCCACATGGCTTATTGGGCTTGGCCAACAATGTAAGTCAGACCAGACCGACCCCAAATAATAGTAGGGTGCATTGGGTCTGTCAAAATGAACCAGTTTACATACAACCCCCAATCTGGGTTGGTTGGGACATTCCAACCGGGTCGTACCATTCCCCATCGTAATCGGCACCCAGGTTACTAAAATGCTTGTATCATGCAAACTATGCCTATGATTGACAGGATGTTTGCAGCATTGGGAGCCTCTTGAGGATGCTGATCTTTCATTAGCCTTTTTTTTAACATTCATTGATGCAAATAATCTAAGAATGGCATGAGGAGATGTTCTTCCAAGAATGATATGTATGAAACCCTGTGACATTTTGAGACCTGATGACTGATGAATTTCAACTCTCTGTGACTCGAAAGCCTACTGGAAAGCTCCTCTTTATTATTTTTTAGCCCCATGGAGGCAAGAAAATCTTTGTTACTCAGTAGACCCATTTAACTCAACGTGATGAGTATCTCAGCAGGCCATGGTGTGAGAGAGGCTCTATGTGACCCGAAAAATCCACAGTACATGATGGGGACGAGTACCAAAGCAGTTCAAGGTTAGTGGAAAGCGGCTCTGTGGGACTCTGCTAGCCCACTATACTCGATATAGGCGGAGTTATCCAGTATTTGAGGTGTTTGAAAATTTTATTGATGATAATAAAATTACTACCCTAGAATATACCACATGTTAAAAGGATTTTGTTTCAGGGTTTACATTGAAAAATTATTATTTGTTCTCTCCTTTAATTTTGGGGTCCCTACAGATTACTTTGCTACTCAACCCTACATTGGATTCACCCACACATGTTGGGTGTGATGAAGATTACCAACATTATGATATGGGTGATGTTATTAATATTTTCATAATTTATTATATTCTCCCTTTACTGATTTTATATGAAATGAAAATAATTTGTGTGAATATTATTGTTTAAATATTAAATATAATTATATAGAACAATTTGGATTCTTCAATATTTATTTCTATCTAATGTTTTAATAACAAATCTCACCCTAATTATTAAAATTTCATGATTTTTGTTTTTTAAGATTCTTATTTCAATAAACAACATTTCATTAGAACAGATGATGGAAAAATACTTCCATTTGGAGGATCATATGGTCCACCTAAAATGTCTCAAATAATTTATGACGAAAATGGAAAATCCATAAAGATATAAATAATCGTCTCCCTACACAAGTAAAAATCCATTAATTCCCATTAAAATGTATAGGGATAATTAAATTCATCATGTATAAAAATTTCAAGGCCCAACTCCAAAGACAAGGGTTCCAAATGATGATTTTAAACCTAGCCCACCATTTGGTCCAGGGAATAAAATTATTTCTCATGGAAGTGAAATCCATTCGAGATGAGATTTTTCAGAATAAAATAAGAAAAATATGAGTCCTAATTTTTTGATGATGTTTTTTAGATTTGATGTAATCTTAAAATTCCAAAACCTATTCAAATTTTGACCATTAAAAAGATTGGATTGAAATGGAATGATTAATATTATTTAATCAAAATTCCATAACATTGGCTCCTTAAGTCAAATGGCCACCAAATAATCAGATTATATAGAGAATATAGATATATAAATATTGAAATAAGAAAATTTCTCAATATTCTACTATCTAATTTAACAAATTTTAGAATCAATTGGAGGGGATGTTTTAGATTGCAAACAGCCAACAACATTGGGCTATAAAAACATCCCCATCCACTCCTTGTAAGAAGATGACATTTCAGAAGAGTTTATTATATATTTTTACAACCAAATCCATTATAATGGATTGGGAGAACCTTCCATACTAATTTTTTCTGTTTAGAGACCTTTTCTCCTCTCTTTGTTTTCATTCACTATTTTATTCTTCATTATTTTAATATTTTATGTATTATTTTGTGATTCTGTTTTAATTCTTGTTTCTTCTTTAGAATCTATTATTATAATTTTCCTTATATAGATTAATATTAATGTTATAAAAATTGTTTAAATAATGTTAAAATCCCTTCTATTATTTTATTTCTCATTCAAACAAAAGACTGATTTTAATTACCTTAACTATTTTTGTGTGTATGTGTTCGGTGAAAAACACTTTTCTTATTCATTTATTTTTATTCTATTTGTAATTAATCATAATAAAAATTAAAAAAATATTTTTAAACAAAAAAATGTATGAGTAAATCAACCATGGTAGTGAGTTATAATTATGGTATGTTAAGTGATTGAGAGATTTTTTTCGAGGTATATTAATTAAATTAACATTGTGTATGTTAAACATATAATTTCATGGATAAGTGAATTGATTTGATTAACATGTAGTATCTATATATTATTAGAACCTACAATACACCCCCATCAACGACCTCTAATTGAGATTAGATCCTTACATTAAGTAAATTCATGGATTAAATCCTCAAAACTGGAGAATTAAAATCAACATCAACATGTGACATGGGTGTTAATTTAATGCAATATAAATAATGGATCAAGGATATTTGAATCATAAATACTTAATGATGAACCCATACAAATATTTCTCAATATTGTAAATCAATTAATCATTTTATAAGCTCTACAAAAAACCCCCCATGTAGGATACAGTCTACTGAAAACAACTTACTACTAAAAAATATCATCGCTAAGGATTTGACCTGAGTCCTGGTATAAACATTAGTCGTGCATAAGAACATTGAATGGTCAATAGGAGAAAATAATATGTTCTTTCAAATGGTGTTGTTTCCTGGTATGGTGAAATTAAGTAGTCTTTGGTTTCTTGTAATTGAAAAAAAACAAAAAAAAATAAAAAAAATACACACAATGAAAAACATGCCTTCTCAATAAAATCATAAACAAACAAAAACAAGGAGAATACCATCTTCCAATTTATTCTAAAATCTCTTTGAATTTCCTTTAGACTCCCAAACAATCCATTATATTTTTTTGATCCTAAATTTGAGTGAACACTTCGCCAACTTAGGAGAAACATTAGAGATAATCAAATAAATCAAGAACTAGTCCTTGTCAAACTAGTTGAATTTGAAATATCCAATTCTATGTAATAAGCACTTAAATAACATGCTTCCCATGATATGAATTACCAACCACTTGGTATTAATTATCCAAACTTAAATGCTGACATTGAACTGAAATTGGGTTTGAGTCATCTTCTTCCTCATTTCCATGGGCTAGCCTGTGAGGATCCACATATCCACCTTAAGGACTTCCATGTGGTGTTATCTAACATGAAGCCCCAAGGGGTTTTTATGGAACAAATAAAACTTCAATAATTACTTTTCCCTTAGCTGAATCTTCCATTCCATGACTTAACTACATTCATCCTAGTTCCATTATAACATGTAATGACACGAACTAACTCTTCTTTGTGATATTCATTCCTTCTTATAGTACTAATTCTATCCGAATGAAAATAAGTGGTATCTATAAATTCCCAAATAAAACACTCCATGAGTATTGGTAGAGGTTCAAAAATTTTGTGGCTACATCCCCATATCACCAAATCCTAGACCAAACCTTGATCCAATACTTATGTGATGGGTAATTGATAATGGATATATCTCTAATTGATGCCGCAATTGGCAGTGATATTGTTGATAAAACTCTTATAGATTCATAATATGTCATAAGTAACATGTCTACAATCACACAAAAATTCCATAAATGATAACATTCTCAAGTAAAACTATCCAATGATAGACAATTTATAGAGCTGAATAGGATGCATGAGTGAATGATGAAACATACAGGTATTTTGCGACAACTAGTAGTGGCTACCAAAGCCCCAACATCATATTCTATATAGTGTATGTTCCCTTAACCTATCACAAATTCTAGAATCTATTACTCCCCATCTCATCCCAATGACAATTTTCCATAACTTTTCGAGGGTAAATATGATTCATCTAGAAATATAGAACTCAATGTAGTATATGCTCAGAGGAACAAAAACCATAAACAATTATCTTAGATCATTAGAAACATCAACCAACCCCACTCTGAGACCATCTCTTATAAGTTCATCCAAGGCTTGAGGTATGGTAATCCTAGTTCAAAACCCTCTCAATTCCCTCCTCAAAACCCAATCCAATTTCAATACGGTCAATGGTTTGGTAACTTCCATCAACCTTATGCTTTTTTTAACCCTCCATGAAACAATCATCAACCAATATTCCACTATCTTAGTGAGCCATCTCAATTCACAAACAAAAAAAATATCTTTCCAATCAACCAAAATCTAGGAAATCCCAATCTAGGACAAGCCACTAATTCCATGAAATCATGGGAATGTCTAGTAGAAGATCATTCTTCGTTCACCAGTTTGGGGATAAAAACATTGAAAAAAAAATTGGTCAACATTCGTCCCACCTAAGCTAGTAACAGAAATAAAATTCCTCCCAACTCTCAACTCATCAATAACAAAACAACAATGTTAAGGTAATTTATATTTCACATATAGAATGGAAAAATATTTCTATACCTCATAATTTATCCTTAAATAAACAATTGAATGTTGCGTTGGAAAAATAAAACAAAAATGAACTAGAAAATAATCTTAAAGTACCTTCCTCACCTTCTTCCATTCGTCTAAATAATCCAATTCTTTTTCATCAAGATGAATCTAATCCAATGAAGAAAATTGAACCTTATATTGAAATGCTCTAAATCATTATACTGGTTAATGTAAACATACCCCTCTTAGATGCCATAAAACAAATCCCTATGTATACAATGTTTCTTAAGGAATTTTTATCCCATAAAAAACAACCTAGTTCCCTTAAGAATGTTTCATCTCAAAAGTCCACACCCATGATGATCAAAGATCCTAGGACCTTTACAGTTCCATGCAAATAAGGAAGTTCCAACTTTGATGCTGCACACATAGATCTAGAATTCTCGTTAATTTTCATACCTAAATCCATATTCTCTAACCTTGGACTTTGTCCATTGCACCGAATAATTGTAGTAATTATATTATCCAATTAATTCAAAACCAGTCCGAGGGGAATAATTGAGTGTGTCCTTATATGAGTCAATGATCTAACATTTTCCACAAACTTCTATGTCCGTGAAATGGATGGTCAGACAACATCTTTTCAACTTCCTCTAATTCATGGAATACCTTTCCTTATAACATCATAAAAAAATTATATGCATGTTGCCCTCATATCCATGAATTTTTCTGACCAACTAATCATGTTTAACAATTTTCAATACATGTGACACCCATCAGAGAATAAATCTTTATTATCTATATATTCTTCCAATAGTTTCTATGAGAGTGTTATGTATCCCAATCCATTTTGTTCATCCTGTTCTACTGATATAAGAGTTTGTGAATATTTCATTCTCATTAACCAAGTCATAAATAGAGAAGTAAATTTTGACATTAAAAATTCAATATACATTTTGAAAAATGAAATTTAATACACTTTGGAATCCCATATCATCTCTGAAATCCACTTCTCCAACTTGGATTGTAATGGGAAAAAACAATCATATTAGTTTTTTGATTCAAATCATATTATCCAACATTCATTATTTTCTTTCTATGATTATAAAAATGATTTTATATGTTATGTGAACCCTAATCCAATGTGTTTATATTGTCACTATGTTAGTGAAGTTTGTGATATTTGTTTCATAATTAATGAAGTGATCATTTTAAAAATTTATATTGGCAATTCATTGTCAAAAAAATTGATAGAAAGGTTATTGAAAATTTTATTCAGTATTTTGACTCCACTAATCCTCATTGCATCACATCAGTAATTGATGAAATAAATTATTTAATAAACAATTAGGATCTTATAATCTGGTTTTGTGATATATGATACTTAAAAAAACATACCATCAGAATTGAAACATCTTCCTGAACATACAATCATAAAAAACAAACACATAGTGGATTGTATAATACCTAATGTTTTATACTTAAGGGATGATATTCATATTCTCCTTCCACCCCAATTTAATTAAAATAACCACATGAAGGAAGGGGAGATGTTATCCAATGTACATTCAGAAATCCATGTGGAGAAGTATTTATGGAATCACACTAGAGTTGAAAAGAATCTGTGGACACCATCAAAAAATAGGTAGTCTACTGCAAATGTTTAGATATAGACAATATAAATGTACTGCTTCATGGGAGGAAACCCATGTAATCATTTACTTTTTTTAAATTTTAATTTCATTTTTAGTTTTTCCTTAAACGAATAAGGATTTTGGTCATTAGTTTTCTTTTAGGTAAAGGAAATTTTCCAAAGTATCACTAGAGAGGAAACATTCCCCCAGAATCCATTGACTATCATCAGATCCACCACATCCACCAACCCACCACCAGATAGAGAAGGGAACCCTCCATATCCAAACCAGGGGTTACCCCTTTCCCTTTAGCTTAATATCTTTTTCATCCTTCTCCCTATCCCTCTGTCATTTTCTAGCTCACTCTTTCATTTTTTTACTAATTCCATCCTCAAACCCTTTCCTTTTATCTTTGTCTTCGGGGAGTGTGTGTTTTAAAAACACTAAAAAACTAAAAAATAACAAAAAATTGAAAACATCGAGAGTCATTCTTACTCACCTTGCAATTGTTAAATTTTGTCCAATAATTTTGGGGATACAAAATGCATGGTTTAATATGAAAAATATTTTGGTTTCTTTATAAATTCAGATAAAGAATATTGTTTCAAAACCAACCAATTTGGAATGCTCAATTTTTGAATTGGAAAATTATTTTCCCCGCCTGTGAGGATGAACATTTTATTTCATGATAAGGAATACTATAGCCATCTTTTCAAAATTTGTGTTTTCCACACCCATTTTCGAGTATTGAGTTTTTGGACAATCGAGGTGAATTTCGTACTTTTGTGTGCAAAAATATTAAAGAGGTATTATCTAAACCACAAGAGAATAATGATATCCCAACAGCCTCAATTTCCCATATATTAATACTCCTAATGAATGACCCATTGAGCCTATGAAAACCTTTTCTTTGATAGCCACATTATAAGACCAATACTATATGCCACCCAATATCTCCATGGATTTACATTTCATTATTTATTGAAATTTATATGTGGGGGGAATGGATTTCATTTTTTGGGTGAATTTTTATTTATAATAAACGAGTTATCATATGCTTGAGGGTAAGAATCCATTTTCGTATGAGGGTGAGGTTGTCATTCAGTGAGTTTTGTAGGATGTAATGTAATATTAATTAAGTAATTTTGATAATATATATTGTAATGTGATCAAAAAAATCAATAAAAAATTAAAAAAATTACAAAATTTAAAAAAAAATTAAAATAAGAATGGGTTGTGTTTTGGGTGGGTCAAAAATCACATTTTTCTTAGCCATTGATATTTTTATAACATTTACAATTATTGTCTTGAGGAGATAAATAATGGGTTTGGAAGTGATTGTGAGATCTTTTTCATTTTCATCGTTCTAAAAAAAGAAAATAAAAAAAGAACACTTGCATTATATATTTTTATTTCATTGGGATATGTTTTGTGTTTTGTAAATATTTTATCTTATAAATTTCTTCAATTTTTTTCTTCATTTTTTTATTTCTTCACATAATAACTCCCTTATAAATATTTTTTTTATTTCCTTCCATGTTTCATTTCAAAAACAATATAAGAATATTTTTACCCCTACTGACATTTTACCCATATTCTTCTCCCTCTTGAACATTATATTCTTACCGTCACATAGCCACGAAAAAACCACATCAAAGTCCTATTGATTTTTCTTCACATTGAGATAGGGAATGGAAGATGAGATATCTTACAACCTATATGATTTTCACCTTTGGATGGTGGATGAGTGATTCTCTATAAATTAATTTTATCATCTTGAGAGTACTATGTTTTGTGTGGGACCATTAACATTTAAAAATTTGATCATGAAAATTGATTTTTTGGAATAGTTTTTTGCTTTAACAAATTGTGGTGGAATTCAATATGGATGATTGAAATAGTCTAAACCTCCCTGGATTAGAAAAAAAAATTTAATATCTATTGGTGAGTGAAATTAATTTGTTTATGGTTTTATATTTGTTTTACATGAGGGGGAGTTGATGTCAATAATATTTTCATAATTTATTATATACTCTCTTTAATGAATTTATATGAAATGTGAATTATTTGTGTGAAATAATAATATTTAAATAATAAATATAATTTTAAATCACTATTTTAATTCCTCATGATTTAAGTCCATTTAATATATTAATAATTAAAATCCCCATAATTATCCAAATTTAATTATTACTATTTTTTAGGATTCATATTTCAATATAGAACATTTAATTAGAAGGGATCCTGTGAAAATTCAACCATTTGGAGGATCATATATTTCACATAAAAGGCCCAAATAATTTATGATGAAACTAGGAAATCCAAGAATATTGAATTACTATGCTCACTATAGAAGCCCAAATCTTTTAATTCTCCTCAAAATTTCAGGGGAAAATTCAATTAATCTTGGATAAAAATTCATGGACAAACTCCAATGACAGGGGTAATAATTGATGATTTGAGTCACAACCCACCATTTTCCCTCGGAAATAAACATATCACACCATTATTGATTTTTCTATTGAAATAGATATCCATTAAAGATGAGATATTTTTTGTGATATATGATATTTATGAAGAGGAAATTGTTTAAAAATTTGTTTGTATCTGAGAGAATCGTCTATTCAAAAACCCCTTCACATTTTGGAAAATTAATTTTTTTGATTTAAAAGGAAATACTAAAATTCATTAATAAAACCGCCCTATAGAGGGCTATATAAGTCAAATGGACACTGAATTTTCAAAGTAGAAAGAGGGGATAAATTTATAAAACTTGTAAGAAGAGAATATATTTATATTAGGGTGTCTAATTTATCGAATTGGTGATGCATGTCTAGGTACAATTATAAAATGAAAACAACCCACCACATTGGGAGAAAAATTCATCCCCCTATTATCCATGCAAGAAGTTATGAATTCAGATGAGATGATCATATATTGGCATGACCAAAGCTATGAAAAAGGCTTTGGAGAACCTACAATACTCATGTTTTCACATTAGTGAACTTTCCTCCTATCTTTTTTTTCATTTACTTTTGTGTTATTCATTGTTGTAATAATGAATGCCTTTTTCTTAATTATGTTTAAATGCAATTTCTTCTCCAATATTTCTTATTCTAGTCCACCTTATTTAGTTTAATATTATTTGCTCATAAAATGGTTTAAATTAATTTAAAACCCCTTCCCTCCATTATCATTTTCATTCAGTCAAAAGTATAAATATAATTCCCTTCAACGTTTGTGTGTGAGTGTTTAGCGAAAAACTCTATTATTATTCCATTCTTTTTCATCTATTTATAATTCATCTTAATAAACATTATAACCATATTATTAAACAGAATAATGGATGAGTAAATATATCATTGGGTTGAGTTATAATTTGGGGATGTTAGTTGATTCAGAGCTTCTTCTCAATTGATATTAATTAAATTAACATTGTGTTTTTAAGACATAGAATTTCGTGGATTAATGACATGATTTTTTTAACGCGTGGTTTCCAATGATTATTGGAACCATAAATACCCCACCATCCACAAGATCTGATTAATATTTGATCTTTATGTTAGGATAAGGAATTAATTAAATCCTTAACAATAGTGAATTTCTATCAATGTCAACTTGTGACATTGGTGTTAATTTTAATGGTATATAAAGCAAGGATCAATAATATCACAAGATTATATACCTAATGATGAACCCACCCAAATCATTATAAAATTGCTAAATCAATATTAATCAATCAATTACATCATATGATCGGCAATGAAGCACCAATTATAATTCATTTACCTAAAAATAACAGACTATTAAAATGTATGATCGCTAAGGATTGGACGAGAGTGCGGCAATGCACAATAGCAGAGCATCAGAACATTGAACAGTCGATAGGTGACAATCAGTCATGCTTTCAAGGGGTACTAAGGGATATGTGATTGATAGATGCGACAACAGTGGACTTGGTGGTCTAGGAACATCTGGGCCTAGTAGGACCGGGTATACATGATGTACTACTTCAGCTTCTAGTAGCTTCACTACTCATTTGATTAGGTGTGCTTTTTTACAAATGACCATTTGGGTTTTTTTATATTTTCTATTTTCAGTTCTAGTTGGATTTGTATTCTATCCCACTTACATTTAGTTGTGCATGCAATAATATTGTTTCAATGGTACATGTTTCCCATTTTTAGTGTGTTAGGATATGGTTGGGTGTCTGTGTGCGTACAGGTACATAGGAAAATGCCTCCCACTTCTAGTTTGATGCCTTCGGTGCTAGTCTGCAGCCCATGGCCTTTGGGAGGTGGTCTTAGAATAGTCACAACACAGTACCCAGCTAATGGTTCATGACACCAATTCCAAACGTTACATTATAATGAAAACAAACTAAAAAAACAATAATAATAATAATAATGGAAATAATAATAATATATATAATATGATTATTATAATAATATTTTTTATAAAATTAATTACATCATACATAATTTCCATTTCATATTGATAATGTAGAATTCCATTATTTAATTGAAATAAATTCTAAATTTATCTTAGGAATTATTATTTGAAAAAAATTAATAAAAATAAAAATTAATAAAAAATACGCCGTTTTTATTTTTATATGAAAATGACTATTCATATATATATATGTAAAAATATATATCATCCCCATTATGATATCACACAATTAGAAATTTTTATGTTAATATTTGAATTCATATAGACATATATAAATACCCATATATATATATACCCAAACATATTGGAGTAGATTAATGAATCAATCTATAATTAGATAAAACATTTATGATTTAAAAAAACAACTGAATCAACTTATTTAACACATATAACTATATATATAATAACATAATATATGTACATATAAAATAAGACATTTATCCTAAATCATAAATCATTTCAATATTTTATTAGTTAAAAAAATCAATTATATAAAAAAATACCAAAAATTCATAGAGAACATATTTTGAAATAACTTTGAATTTTTATGTATTTATTATATATATATACCTAAAACATTGAAAAGAAATAGAATTCCCAATTTGATGAAAATTTACATTGCCTCACCCAATCAAACATTACATTTCAAAAAAATGATTACTCATCGAAGAACTATCCACATAACAAAATATTACAATAAATCCCTAATTAAATATTAATTAAAAATACCACATTGGTGTTTTTGTGACCATAGATTCATGTAAATGATAAAAATAGGCATGTCAATCACGGTATAGTTTATACTGGTGTAGGAAGATAGAAAATGAGTGAATAATTATAATGATTAATGAGAATTAATTTGGAGAAAGAAGTGGATTATAACGACCCATACTTTACATAAATGGTTAATGCTTCAAAACTGAAGCATACTTAATACAACATATAACAAAACCATGAAAGGACAATATAGGTATAGTGTCTTTAGAAACTGGGAAACATAAACAACTGGTTCATAATGTATCTACATTGACTCCCATTTATTTCATCATATCTATAGTCTGTTTTGGCATATCTTATTTAATAACCTTCTTCCTGACCTAGGGAAAGAAAACATACAAAAGGGTGAGCTCAAATGCTGAGTAAGGGTAAAAAAAAAGAAATATCAATCACATCATATTCATAAGAACATAATATTTTTGAAATCTTACCCTGCAAAAGAGATCATAATTTCATAACAAGGGGAAAATCATGGTAGTGAAATGTAATCCCAATAATCATAACATAAAACATGAAACTTTTTTGGCATACACACATAATCATAGAGAATCATTTCTTATTAGTCAAGACTCATTTCCAAGACTCTCTTAGTGGACAAAGTCCATTTTTGAACCGAGATCACTCCTCGTTTCACTCCTGTTTCACTAAACCGGTTTAACCTGTCATTCCAGCCATGTCTATATCATGAGATATAAATCGTTACCCAATGAATTGGAGGGAGATATAGGTCCCACCCATCTCATAATGATATCATTATTATGTGTGCCACAAAATCATAAATCATACATCATTGCATAACCCATGTAATAAAAATGGGATTCTTAAACATCGTGACATCATAAAAAAATTCATATAAGATAAAGGAATTCATAAAAATAATTCCATCACAACATAATCAAATCAATGTGAAAATAGGGATAGAATTATAACCCTATATTATCTTAGATATAAAATAATTTTGATAAAACACTTGAACTCAATTCTTGAGGAAAATACCCTTTCTACTTCAATTTTTTTTCCTTTCTTAACATGTCATAAAATTTTAAACTAAAATATGTTTATTAAAAATAAACTTGAATAATTGTATAGTATGCTTCTTGGAAATAATTTTTTAAAAATCCATTCATGCCGTATAAGATAAAAAAACATTCTTCTTGTACTTTTGTCGGAAAATTCAAAAAGCACCTCGTCCAAAAAACGACAAAAGATTCATTTCATATCTTTTACTAAAAACTCACCAAATGGTAAAATTGGATTAAAAAAATTGTAGGAGTATATAAATAATATTACATATTGAGGAAACATGGATGTGGATGATAAATATTACCCAGTAAATTCTGATGTATAAACAATCTCGGATAAAAATTGAGATTTCGAGATTGTCCCATACCTTAGGTCCGATTTTCTTTGTAATTGTCCGAACCTCCTATATAATGAATTAAATAAAGTTATTGACTTATTACATAATCATACACATTGTTATGATATCATATATGGTCATATTTTTAGCTTCTTATTAATAATATTTCATTGCTACTTGTCATTCGGGTGTTTATTACATTTTGTTCATATGCGTGTTTTGTTGAATAAATTGTTATTCTTATTTTTAGGTTATAGATACCTCATTTACATAATTTTAATAGTGTAATATATATCATATCTACTCACTAAATTCATTTATGTAATCATTATGCAATGAAAATCACGTAGAACGAGTCGCATCACATCGTGGAGATGGTATTCCGTACGTACGATCGAGCGATGATATCGTTCCCATGATCATGGAATTGTGTTGGAGTGTATGTATACTATTTCAGAATCAATATCACTTTACAAAAATAATATATATTTATTCTTTACACCATTATACCCATCCAAGTAAGGTGGTGGTGGAAAATAGATTACACCACGACATGGAGACGGTATTCCGTACGTACGCACGCGCAGTGAATTCGTTTTCCGTTGGATGGATAGATGTTGAAATAGGGTTGTTTCATAATTATAATAAAATATCAGCATATTAGTGATAATGATGTTATTACTACATAATGAAACTACAAAATAGGAAGAAGTGGAAGAATAAATAAAGTTGAAAGAATCGATAACAGACATTATCTCTTCTTTGAAGCGCCTCTTTAGAACCTAATTTTAGGGCAATAAAATGGGTCTTTTAAGAAGGCTAGGACCTCTAGGATTTTTCTAGGGAAGTGGAGAGGAGAAAATGTCATGGGTTGGTCGAGCTTGAAGGATCAATGTGGTTTGGATAAGAGGGGTAAGAGGTGCCCTTTTATAAGGGAGGAGAGGGGAACCTTGGGAAAAACCAAACATATTATTTTATTATATAGTCATAGTCGATTTTAAATAGCTCCAAATTGATTTATTTCTAAGATAAGGTAGGTATGGGTAGAAATCCTCTCATCCAATAGAATTTATACAAGTTTATGTTTCTATTCTATCTTTATCATTTAGATTTAACTTTAAGTTATATAATTTTACTTTTACCGTGTCTTCTTGTTTTCTTACACTATATGGTTAATAAACATACTATAACAAGACAAAAGAACCACAAGTTGTTTATTAATAATATATAATACCTTATCTAAGTCATTTTGTTGATCCTTAGATTTTTAGGAATAAAAGAACAATTAATAATATAATATTGGTTTTAAAAACTATTTTATGTCAATTTTGACACTATTTGTTATTGATTTTTGTGAAAATCATAAAAGAATGATTATTTCTAAAATATAGAATTAAATCAATAATAACATGTCATATTTACCTATAAAATTAGTTTAATTAATTAAAATTCTAAAAATTACATTTATTTGGGTATTTATAACATCAATTATGTCAATATTTCATTAATAAGATAATTACTTCTTCATCATTGTGTCATAAATAAATTAAATTATTTATTGTCTAAAAATTAAAAATAAAATACCATTATGTAGGAAAGATTTTTAGATTTATAATTAATATTTATAGTCTAATTTACCTTATGTATAACCCTATATTAATAATGATTTACTTATTAAACTTTTATTTTAACTAATTTAACCCTTCTTTAAATAAATTAATATTAAATGTCCTAATCTAATCCATGTGGGCCTAAATGGTCATATTTTATTCCTAAGGTTGTTTTTAGTTGATTTACACTTATCCAATAGAATTAGTACATGTGTTATGGTAATAATAATATCATTTGTACCCTTAATTACCCAATTTACTTTTAACTGTGGTAAAAAAAGTAAAAAGTCACTATTCACCAAAAATTATTTTCAACTCATTGAACCACATTTTACTTACTGGCATCAACCGTGTCTCTCGGATTTTTAAAATTCCATTAAAAAAAGATGTAAAATTATGTTTATGTTAATTTTCAAATTCTCCTGGGAGGTGGGTAAAAGACGGTCAAAAGTTCAATAAACTTCTTATATATCTAAAATTAATATAAAATTACTCCAATGAATTACATTGAACAAATATAGGTATTATGTGTCAATTTTTACCAAAACTAAATTAAATTAAAATAAATTATTATTTAAATAAAAATTCGGTTTTTTAATAGTAACCTACTGTTTTCACTATTCATCAAAAATTGAAAGTTTTCAGAAAAATACCAAAATTTCACCCTAGGCTAATTTCGATATTCAGAATCCAAAAATGAAGTCCATTTTGAAAAATCAAATTTATAAAAATTTCAAAATGTGGTTATTACTATTTATAACAACTAGTTTTAATAATATTTTAATAGCATGTCGTTGTCTAGTGAAACTCAGTATTGCGTACAACGCAAGCTATCGAGGAAGGTCGCGATTGCGTGTAAATCAAGCCAAGCTAGTGTTGTGTGTAGTGAAATATTCCATTGATGATGTATATAACATAAAAACAAAATATTTCTCATAAAAGTCTCGGGTATTACATTTTACCTGCATTAAAATGAATTTCGCCCTCGAAATTCGTCACTTGGTAAGAAAAAGATGAGGATACCTCTCCCTCATCATATCCTCAAGCTCCCATGTAGCTTCTTCTAATTTGTAGTTCCTCCATCAAAAATTCACCAAGAGAGTGGTCTTGTTCCGTATGACTTTTTCTCTACGTTCCAGAATCTCTATCTGCTGTTCTTCATAAGAAAGATCTTTCTCTGGTGGTACAAGATCTGAGCTGAGTACATGTAAAGGATCAGGTAGGTACTTTCTCAGGAGAGATACATGGAACACATCGTGAACTTGGGTGAGATTCGGTGGAAGCTCCAATCAGTAAGATACCTTCCCAACACGATCCAGTATTTCAGAAGTACCGATATACCTAGGGCTCAACTTTCCCTTCTTTCCAAATCTCATTACTCTCTTCTAAGGAGATATTCATAAGAACACTTTATCACCCACTTCAAACTCTAGGTCTTTTCATTGGTTCTCAGTATAACTTTTTTGTCGACTCTGAGAATCTCTAATGTGTTGTCGAATAGATCAGACCTTTTCTGCCATCTCATTGACAAGATCAGGTCCTAATTGCTTTTTTCCCCAACTTTATCCAAGTAAGTTGGAGTCCTGTATTTCTTTCCAAAGAGATATTCATAAGGAGCCATCTGAATACAGGATTGAAACCTATTACTATAAGAAAATTCCACCAAAGGTAGGTGTTTATCCCAACAACCATTGAAATCCATATTGCAATCTCTCAACATATCTTCTAGAGTTCGAATTGTCCTCTCAGACTGACCGTCTATCAGAGGATGATAAATAGTGCTAAAACACATCTCTATATCCATAGAATGTTGAAGACTTCGCCAGAACATTGAGGTAAACCTCGGATCCCGATCAGATATAATAGAAAGTGGTAATCCATTCAATCTTACAACTTCCTTTACATATATCATGTCAATCTGATCTAGAGAGAAATCCCGTCTAATGACAATGAAGTGTGCAGACTTTGTAAGATGATCCACTATGACCCAGATAGCATTTTATTCTTTGGATGGTTTAGGACGTCCGGTGAAAAAGTCCATAGTGATGTTTTCTCATTTCCATTCGGGTATGGGTAATGGTTGTACATCCCCTTAGACTGTTGTCTCTCAGCATTACCCTGCTGACAAACCAAGCAGCAAGAGACATATTCAGCAACATCTATTTTCATGCCATCCCACCATAAGCAATCTTTCAAGTCCCAATACATCTTCTTGCTTCCAGGATGAATAGAGAATAAATAACTATGAGCCTCATCCAACAGGTCCTTCTTTAATTCTGGAATGGGAGGAACACAAACCCGATTCCTGAACATTATTATCCCATCACCATCAAGGTTGAATTCAGGAACATTCCTCACCTTCTTTTGTAACTCTACATCTTCTTTCTGTGCCTCTTTAATCTTCACACATATATATGGTTGAACATTCATTTGAGAAAGATAATATTTTTCCCCTTCCATTATAATTCCAAGATCCATCCTTTGTAAATCCATAAATATTGGGTCTTTTGTGATCCTCATCATTGATAAGCTAGCATGGTCTTGTCGACTTAATGCATCTGCCACCTTGTTTGCTTTCCCAGGGTGGTAATGAATTGAGCAGTCGTAATCCTTAATCAGCTCCAACCATCTTCTTTGGCGCATATTCAGCTACTTTTGTGTGAAAATATACTTTAAACTTTTATGATCAGTATAAATATCACACATTTCTTCATAAAGATAATTCCTCCAAATATTTAATGCAAATATTACCACAGATAACTCCAAATCAGGAGTTTGGTAATTTTGCTCATGGATTTTCAACTGTCGTGAGGCATAATATATCACCATATCATTTTTCATGAGAACACACCCCAACCCCTTCTTGGATGCATCATTGTAGATCAAAATCCTTTCTCCACTACATGGAAGTGTGAGTACAGGTGCACTGGATAACCTTCTTTTCAAATCCTTGAAATTCACTTCACATTCCTCCATCCCAACAAACATAACTCCTTTCCAAGTCAACATGGTGAGTGGATTAGACAATCATGAAAAATCATTCACAAAACGTCGATAATATCCTGCCAAACCAAGAAAACTTCGGATCTCGGTTACTGTTGTTGGTCTGGACCATCTTTCGATAACCTCTGTTTTTGCTGGATCCACAGATATCCCCTCTTTTGAGATAATGTGACCCAAAAATGCAATTTTTTGAAGCCAAAATTCACACTTGGTAAATTTGGCATAAAGCTTCTCCTTTCTTAGGGTCTTTAATACAATTCTCAAGTGATCTTCATGTTCTTCCTTTCTCGTTGAATAGACAATAATATCATCTATAAAGACTACCACAAAATGATCAAGATTGTCTTTAAAGACTCTATTCATCAGATCGATGAAGATAACATGGTCATTTGTAAGGCCAAATGGCATCACTATAAATTCATAGTGTCCATACCTTGTATGGAAAGCCATCATTGGTATATACTTCCTTTTTAACCTTAATTGATGATACCCTAAACGAAGATCAATCTGGGAAAAGTATTGATCTCCACGTAGTTGGTTAAATAGGACATCAATGTGTGGGCGGGGATATTTGTTCTTAATAGTGATCCTATTATGTTCTCGATAATCAATGCAGAGTCTCATTGACCCATCTATCTTCTTAAAAAATAGAACAGGTGCTCCCCAAGGTGACACACCCGGTACGAGTTCTGTTGAAAACTCAACTTCACGATTTGGTGGAAGACCTGGAAATTCCACCAGAAAGACATCATCAAATTCCCATACAATGGGCATATTATTAATCGTGAGTTTGTCTCCAACCATTTGAGATAAATAACCTTCATTTAGTGGAATCAAGACCCATATGATAGAAGAAATTTCCACAGGAAGGTTATGTTCATCCTTGTATCGATAGAATATCATAGATTGATCTGGAATATGAAATGTGACTTCCCTTCTTTGGAAATTGATATGATATCAATATAGAGAAAGCCAATCAATGCCAATAATCACATCAAATTCCACTATAGGAAGGATCACAAGATTCGCAGGAAGCACCTTCCCACAAACTTCAATCATAGAAGAATTATAAACTTTTGAGGCGACTGTTGTGCAATTAGGGGTTGTCACAGCGAACTCAACATATAATTATTGAGGTAATACAGTGATACCCTTAGAAAATTCTTCAGAAATAAATGAGTGGGTGGATCCAGAATCAAATAAAACATTTTCTACTTTAGAGTGGATGGTAAGTGTACCTCTCACCACTTCGTTGTCATACTCCACATCGCCGATAGTAATTGCATGTGACATTCCTTTATCTTTGGCCTTAAGAGTTTGTTGACATCGATCATCATCATCAACCCTCAGATTTGGGCATTTATTGGAATAATTCCCCATCTCCTTGCACTTGAAACATTGAAGTGTAGTAGGTTCATTCTGTGTATCCCTTCCTTTGTTTGCATCATTAGACATCTTCTTCCCATTATTTCGACATTCATTTGCCTAATGACCTTCTTTTCCACACCTATAACATTTTCTTGTCCCCTTAAGACAATTTCCTCCATGTTTCCTTCCACACTTTGAGCATAAGGGAAAACTCATCTTATTTTCAGTGTGGTCATTAGATTTTCCTTTGAATTCCATTTTCTTCTTCTTATCAATCCCATGTGACTGATGGGTTACAACTATCTCCATCTCAACCTTGAGAGCACATCAAAAAATTTCCTCATAGCTATTGAAGTCCCTTATGGATAACGCCCTTCAAATACTTGGTTTTAATCCACTAAAGAATCGATCGATCTTACTCTCAGGTTGGATAATAATTACAGAAGCGTACCTTGCAAGTCTTCTAAAATTTTCTTCGTAGGAACCAACTGATTTATCATCCTTTTACTTCAGTTCAAGAAACTTCTTCTCCATCTTTGTTCGAAGAATACAATGGAAATACTTATTGAAAAATATGTTTTTGAACTCGTCTCATTCTATGGACTCAATTTCATCCCTTTGCCTCGTATTCTTAATAAGATTCCACCATTGATCAGCATCACCTTCCAAATGATACACTCCTAAGATGACTTTATCATGTTCAGAACATTGATGAAATGAAAATATCTTTTCAGTGGTACTGATCCATTGTTCATCCACTAATGGATTAGAAGACCCGCTTAATGATGGTGGACACTACCTCATGAAGGATTCAACAGAATGTTTCTCCTTCCTTTGCTCATTTGGAATTCATGCATGATTCATATCATGGGAATGTTGTGTGAGCATGGCTACAAGATTTTTCATTCCATGTCCCATAACATTAGGTTTCTCAGGGGGAAAATCATTGCATTTCCCGTCGCATTCCGCATTAACACGGTTCCTTCGGGTTCCTGCCATTGACTAAAACCAAGTAGAATAGTGTGAGCAACACTAACAATAATAGGAAAACCACATAATCAAGAATAAATATTCACACTTACGATCTTATCATAGGTTGGTCATGTCCATTTCTAAAACACTAGGATTGTGTTCTATGATTAGACATATCCTTAGGTTTCTTACTAAGGATTTCATATCCTAGTTTCCAAAGGTTGAATATACCTTTCCTATGATACCAACTATAATGACCCATACTTTACAAACATGGTTAATGATTCAAAACTGAAGAATAATTATTACAACATATAACAAAACCATGAATGAACCGTATAGGTATAGTGTCTTTAGAAACTGGGAAACATAATCAACTGTTTCATAAAGCATCTACAATGTCTCCCATTTATTTCATCATATCTACAGTCCCTTTTGGTATATCTTACTTAATAACCTTCTTCCTGACATGGGGATAGAAAACATAAAAAAGGGTGAGCTCAAATGCTCAGTAAGGGTAAACAAACTAAATATCAATCACATCATATTCATAAGAATATAACATTTTGGAAATCTTACCCAGCAAAAGATATCATAATTTCATAACAAGGTATAAATCATGGTAGTGAAATGTAATCCCAATAATAATAACTTAAAACATGAAACATTGTGGAATACACGCATAATCATGGATAATCATTTCTTATTAGTCAGGACTCATTTCCAAGACTATCTTAGTGGACAATGTCCATTTCTGTACTGAGTTCACTCCTCGTTTCAGTCCTGTTTCACTGAACTGGTTTAACCTACCATTCCAGCCATGCCTATCTCATGAGATATAAATCATTACCCAATGAATTGGATGAAGATATAGGTCCCATCCATCTCATAATGATACCATTCTTATGTGTTCCACAAAATCATAAATCATACATCATTGCATAACCCATGTAATAAAAATGGGATTCATAAAAAATGTGACAACATAAAACAACTCATATAAGATAAACAAATTCATAAAAATAATTTCATCACAACATAATCAAATAAATTTAATAATAGGGATATAAACAGAACCTTTTTTTATCTTAAATGGAAATTTTTTTTTATAAAACACTTGAACTCCATTCTTGAGGAAAATATCCTTTCTACTTCAAAAAGAATTTTCTTTTCTTAACATGTCATAAAATTTTAAACTAAAAGATATTGACTAAAAATAAACTTTAAAACTTGTAATGTAATATTCTTGGAAATAATTTTTTAAAAATCCATTCATGTCTTAAAAGTTAAAAAACATTCTTCTCGTACTTTTGTCAGAAAAGTCAAAAAGTGCCTCGTGTAAAAAACGACAAAATATTCCATTCATATCATTTACTAAATACTCACTGAAGGGTAAAATTGGATTTAAACAATTGTAGGAGGATATAAATAATATGACATATAGATGAAACATGGATGTGGATGATAAATATTCCCCAGTAAATTCTGATGTACAAACAATCTCGGATAAAAATTGAGATCTCGAGATTGTCCCTTACATTAGGTCTGATTTGCTTCGTAAGTGTCTGATCCTTCTTTTCAATTATTTAAATATTGTTATTGACTTATTACAGAATCATACTCATTGTTATGATATCATATATGGTCATATTCTTAGCTTCATATTAGTAATATTTCATTGCTACGTGTTATTCAAGTGTTTGTTACTTTTTGTTCTTATGCGTGTTTTGTCGAATAAATTTGTATTCTTCTTTTCAGGTTATAGATTACTCATTTCCATAATGTCATTAGTGTAATATATATCATATTTGTTCACTCAATTCATCTATGTAATCATTATTCAATGAAAGTCATGTAGAATGAGTCGCATCACATTGTGGAGACGGTATTCCGTACGTACGCACGAGTGATGATATCATTCCCATGATCATGGAATTGTATTGGAGTGTATGTATACTATGTAAGAATCAATATGACATTAAAATAATCATATATATTTATTAATTACACAATTATACCCATATATGTAAGGTGGTGGTGGAAAATAGATTACACCACGTCGTGGAGACTGTATTATGTACGTATGCACGCGCGGTGATTTCGTTTTCCGTAGGATGGATAGATGGTGAAATAGGGTTGTTTCATACTTATAATAACATATAAATATATGAGTGATACTGATGTTATTACTTCATAATGAAACAAATAAAGAAGAAGAAGTGGAAGAAGACATAAATTTGAAAGAATCGGTATTGGACATTACCTATTCTTTGAAACACCTATTTGAGAACTCCTTTTAGGGCACTAAATTGGTCTTTGAAGAATATCGGGTCCTCTATGATGTTTCTAGGGAAGTGGAGAGGAGAAATTGGCTGGGGTTGGACGAGCTTGAAGTCTCAATGTGGTGCGAGGAAGAGAGGGAGGAGGTACCTTTTTATAAGGGAGGAGAGGGGCACCTTTGGAAAAACACAAAATATTATTTTATTATAAAGTCATATTCGGTTTTAAATAGCTCTAAATTGATTTTTTTCGAATCTAAGGTGGGGATGGGTCGAAATAATCTCATCCAAACTAATTTAGACAAGTTTAGGTTTCTATTTTAACCTTATCATTTAAATTTAACTTTAAGTTAAATAATTTTACTTTTACCGTGTCTCCTTGTTTTCTTACACTATAAGGTTTATAAACTTTCTATAACAAGACAAACGAACCCCAAGAAGTTTATTATTAATATATACAACCTTATCTAAGTCATTTGACCTAAAATTATATATTTAGGAATAAAAAAGAAACTAATAGTATAATATTTGTTTTAATAACTATTTTATGTCAATTTTCATACTATTTGGTAATTGATTTTTGTTAAAATCATAACAGAATTATTAGTTATAAAAAAGATAATTAAATCAATACTAAAATGTCATATTAACCTATAAAATTAGCGTAATTCATAAAAAGTCTCAAATTACATTTATTTGGTTATTTATAACATCAATTATGTCAAAATTTCCTTAATAAGATAATTACTGAATCATCATTGTGTCAGAAATAAATTAAATTATTTATTGTCTAAAAATTTCAAATAAAATACCATTATGTAGGAAATATTTTTATATTTATAATTAATATTTATAGTCTAATTTATCTTTTTTATAACCCTATATTAAAAGTGGTTTACTTATTAAACTATTATTTTAACTATTTTAACCCTTCTTTATAAAAATTAATATTAAATGTCCTAATCTAATCCAAGTGGGACTAAATGGTCATATTTTATTCCTAAGGTTGTTTTTGGTCGAATTACACTTATCTAATAGAATTAGGACATGTGTTATGGTAATAATAATATCATTTTTACCCTTAATTACCCTATTTACTTTTAACTATGTTAAAAAAGTAAAAAGTTATTATTCACCAAAAATTATTTTCATCTCATTGAACCACATTTTACTTAATGAAATCAACCGTGTCTCTCGGATTATTGAAATTCCATTCAAAAAAGTGGTAAAATTATGTATTATGTAAATTTGTAAATTCTCCTAGGAGGTGGGTAAAAGACGGTCAAAAGTTCAAGAAAATTTTTATATATCTAATATTATTATAAAATGAATCCAATGAATTACATTGAACTTATATAGGTATTATGTATCAATTTTGACCTAAAATAAATTTAATGACAATAAATAATTATTGAACTAAAAAGTCAGTTTTTAAATAGTAACCCAGTGCTTTCAATATTCATCAAAAATTGAAAGTTTTCAGAAAAATACCAAAATTTCACCCTAGGCTAATTTCGATATTCTGAACCAAAAAATGAAGTCAATTTTGAAAAATAAAATTTAAATTTTTTTGAAAAGTGGTTATTACTATTTATAACGGCTAGTTTTGATAATATTTTAATAGCATGTCGTTGTTTAGTGAAACTCGGTATTGCGTAAAACACAAGCTATCGAGGAAGGCCGCGATTGAATGTAAAGCAAGCCAAGGTAGTGTTGTGTGTAGTGACTGATTCCTTTGATGATGTATATAAGAAAAAAACAAAATATTTCTCATAAATGTATCGGGTGTTACAAGGATGAACCCATTACGAGATGATTTAGTTTGGTATTCATGAAATGTAATAAATGAGTATAGGATAGGATTTTAACATGAGAGAATTCCCCAATCTGGACATCATGAATTGGAGTGGTAGTGTGGTGGGTGGATGTTTTATGTTTAAATATAAGGTTCTCCCATTTAATATGTTTATAATTTTCATTATACTGTGACAATTAAAATCTTTTCTAAAATATACAAAAGTGTACATCAGATGTATACCCTCATCTAAATACACTATGGATCGCACAATTTTTTTCAAATGGTTGTGAACCCATCCCTTTTTCATATGAAATTGTTTGGTTAAAATCAAAGACTCAATTATAAATTCATCACATGGTTTTAAAATCCTTTTGTCCAAACCCCATTACAATTATATTGTTTAATATTCTGTAAATTTTTGTTGAATAAAAATAAATGAAAATTGAAAACAATATTAAAAAACATTATTCATTTTGGATTTCATAATTATCCCAACAATACCCCATTTTACCACTGTAATTTCATTTAGATCCAAAAAATACATATCAAAAGGGAGTCAATAAAATGGATAACTTCCATGAAAAAATGTTTATTATTGTATGAATGATCCAAATATATAATATAGACACACAAATTTCTAAATAAAGATAGATATATGACCACCCAAGGATATAAAAAAAATTAGAGACCCTTTTTGGGACACCCTATCAATTTGGATATCTTATTATATGTTGATCTAAAAACCAAGGGAATCATCAAATGAAAACATTGAAATATGAACTACAACTCAAAAACAATGGAATAAAACTTTAAATCATACTAAAACCACATACATTATATATCTAGAAATTATATATTCTATCAAAATAATAAAAATATCCCAAAATTCCGTATATAAAATGAACATGTAAAAAATAATTAACCAAGGAATGCTGGAAAAAGATGAAAACGTAATTTGGGGAACTAAGTCACTAATCACCAAAACATTATCCCTAATTGAACTAGAATGAATAAATGAATATGACCATACTCCATGGAAAATCAGATGGGTACACACTATGATTTAGATACCAACTATTGTCATCTCAGCGATTGTAACCAAAATCGACACCAAAACCTAATGATTATCACATAATATAATGATGAGAAACTCAAAAAATAATAAACCAAAACATATCCAAAATGAACCAGAATACTCAATTGACTAAAATGAGAAAAATGATAAAACTGTAATTGAAATCAACCAATATAATAGTCATGCTAAAAACTATCCATTAAAAGTCTTAGTGGGTTTAATAGGAAAAAAATTTCATAAAAATATGGTGAATGTATAAAATTTAAAAAGTAATAAAAATATAAATGACACTTACCCATAAAAAAATCCACTGAAGAGAAACCATACTTATATCCAAAACATTTTCCCAACAAACAAACCAAATCCATAATCCAAATAAATAAATGAACAATTTTTTTCAATTTTTCATATGGAAAATTTTATATCCCCCTCACATTAATTAGTTATTTGTAAAAAAATGTCTTCATAAAAACATTTTCGAACACTAAAAAATAATTTTAATTACTTAATGTCGGATTTGAATTTTTTTTTAAAAAAACTATTTTTTTAAAAATCAAATCTTCCATCTCAAATAAAGTATATCATTATTAATTCATTTTATTAAGAGTCCAGATTATTAATATCAATTATTAATATTACTTTTTATACCAAATTATAATTATATTAAATCATTGAAATGAGATAAAAAAATTCAATATTTTACCCAAATAACATCGAAATAATCAAAAATGTAATTTAGAAGCTAAATGGGTTTTAATATAAATACTACATGGATAATGGTATTGAATATCAATACCACCTATTTTTACGATGATTTTACTATCTATAATACGAACACTAAATTTTCCACAAAAACATACATATATGAAGCACAATGATTATTATGCCACATGGGTTTCATGTTATTCCAGTTTAACAATCCTTCTCACCCAATACTAAGAAAAATTTTCACAACCCCATCAAAACCAAAAATGATTTACTATTACAAAATAGAACCCTTTAAAATATTGCAGTTATAAAAAATTAAATCTACTAATATTTTAATTATTCAGAATAATTAATGAAATTATCAAATTCAGAACTCAAATCCCATATCCCTATGAGATCGTAGGTTTCTTCATTGGATGTTTTGATAACATGTATTCATAACAATCCTCCAATGTCTCAATGAATAAAAATTTAATATACTAGAATATAAAAATAATGATGACTCTCAATACATATGTCAACATAATAACTAATTCATTGAAAAATGTATTTCATGAACTAACTCGGTTTATCTCTCCATATGACACTTGAGTCAACCCATGAAATATTTAATCCATTTTCTCAATTACACCATGTTAGCGATAGTCCAAAAAAATAAAATAAGATCTCAATTGAATAATATATCCATCAATAAATTATATATATTAATGAGAATTAATTACACTGAAAATACTACATGACTTATCATTATGTATGAATTTTTTTCTAGAAATTTGTTTGGGAAATATTAAAATGATGAAAATATAATTTCAAAATAAAAAATATTTGAACACCTGCTACACTCATCATATAAAAACTTTCTTAAATCCATCATATTGACTCAATATATAATCTAAAACATTATTTAATAATTAAAAGTATTGGGGATTCCTATTAGGGTATTAGTACTCATATGAAATTATTAATTCAATATACATAAATAAGAACTCATAAGAAACCCTAAGACAATTTCAAACATCAAAAGGCCATTCCGTGTGAGTAAAAAATACCAGATCATTGAATTAAAAATTTCATATGATCAATATACAAGAATTCTGTGCTTATGGTGTGAATCTATAAGGATATATACTTTCACTAATGAATTATAACTATCCCCATTATGAAACATTCAAAAAATTATAGTGTAAAATATATTTTTATGAAAAATTTGTTTAACATCTTATTTTGAACAAATATTTATGATTTTATTTCCTAACACCATTTTTAGAAATTATATATAATTTTAAAAAATATTGTATAAAAATAATTTTCAATCCCACGATGTAATTAATTATTTTGAAAATATAAAAGTGAAGTGCCCAGATCAGTGTGAATCACTGAGAGGGGGAGGGGGTGAATCAGTGATCCCTTAAAACTTTTTACTAATTGATTCTTAATCAATTAAACCTCTATGGCTGGTTAAAGCCTCGATCCACTCTTCTTGTATCTCTCAACCTTTCCCGAATAATGCAGTAATGAAAAGGCACAGGACACAAGGAATTACAAGGTTCGGCACCAAAGGCCTACATCCTTGCCATGCTTTCCCAGCATGGATTATCCCATTATAACTTGTTAGAATTACAATGGTCGATACAGAGTCCCACTGTATCTCTCCTGAGTCCCACAGAAGGGTCTTTATACTACGTCCCACAGTGTTACCAGAGTCCCACTGGCCTGCTCCAGAATCCCACTGAAGACTTCTTCTCCCTGAGTCCCACAGGGTCTTCTCCTGGCTCCTCGAGTCACACGAGTAGCTCTTCTTCACTTTAAGTTCTTCAAGTATCCTCAGCAGCCTGGGATAAAGGCTGCTGGCCTTGCTCTTCTTCTGATCACTTGTGGTGAACATGTCTTCTCGTCTTGCTCAGGCTTTATCACCTTCTTCTAAGGATGACCTGGCCTTCACTCTTCAACTACTGAAAACTTAGACAACTGATATCTTTAACTTCAGTCTGGTCCAGTCTCACTTCAACTCTACTTCATGCACTGAGTTGCATGGCCTTCTCAAATCTTCAAGAACCTCTGGTATTGGACTCCTTAAATTCACACAGCCAGATTTAGCTTTGTTCACGTGTGCACGTGCACGCATGAATGCATGCACTTTCCCTTTCCTCTTCTTGGTGCAGTAGACCCACAAAGGGTGTAGTCACTTTAAGCACACACCTTCATTGAACTTCACACACTTTATCCAATTTGTTTACACAATCTTAAGTGTGTTTTACTTTGGTGTGAGTTGTCCTCTTCTTCTACTTCTAGGTGTTTACACTTTTAGTGAATACACTAGGTTCGGCCAAATTGTCTCTTTGCACATACTTGTTTCATTTTGCACACACTTGAAACTTGGCCTCTTCCCACTTCTTGTTGCACACCCTTAACCCGTAGGTTGTTCTTCAATTTTGCACACACAAAATGTGTCTTCACTTGGTGCACACACAAGGTGTGTTCTCGGCCTCCACTTCCTTTGCACACACACAAATCTTGGTGTAGTTCTTTGTGCAAGCCTCGACCAATCCCTTATTTGTGCACACACTTAGCCAAAGGCACTTCCACTTTTGTGCACACACTGCCCGTAGATCTTCTTCTTGTTTTGCACACAAAAAAGGTGTGGTCTTCTTAGCACTTGGCACACACCACTTGGTGTTGTTCTTTGTGCACACACTTGGTCTCGGGTCTTGGGTTCTCCTTGCACACACACACAAGGTGTGTTATACACTTCACAACCCGAACTCCCTTCTTCTTTAAGCAAGCCGTGCAAGAGGGTGCGGCCAATTCTTCTTCTCCCACTGCCGCATAGGTCATCAAGATGCACAAGGGCATGCAAGGTGCGGCATATCTTCACTTCTTTTCCGCGCAAGCACAAGGCACAAGGATCACTTGGCCGCGCAAGTGAAACCTCCTCGGGTGCAAGGGGCAGCCGCGCAAGGCCTCAAGTGTGCAAGGGTGCAACACTGCCGCGGGCTCCTTCCTCCAGCCACGCAAGTGTGCGGGCAAAGAGGGTGGCAAGAGACTCGAGCACGCAAGTATGCGGCTCGGCTCCTTCCTGTCGCGCAAGGGATACGCGCAGGGGACTCCCCTTCACTTCTTTCGCGCAAGGGATGTGCAAAAGGAACCTCACGGAGCCTCTGATGGCTCCGGGCTTTTACTGCCGCGCAGGGGTGCGCGCAGGCTCTTCTTCGCGAGGCAAAGGTGCTCTCACGGGACTGCGTATTTTTCAACAAAGGATCAGTAGTAACAAAACCATCGCCTCGGGTGATCCTTTTATAGGCAGAGGCGGCTCAGTCATCCGCGGAGAGATACAACTCAAATCCCCGAGTTATTCGGGTTTTCAAGATTCTGTGAATCTTGTTTTTCTTTTTATTTCACGCGGGTTGCATTTTTATTTTCCTTCGATCTTCTTCACGTGCATGCGACTTAGAACGCATGCACGGCCTTCCTTCGATCCAATCCATGCAGAGCATCAACACCGAATGGCCTCGCACCTTCGGTTTGCTTCGGCCTTCATCGAAATTCTCCAAACATTGCATGCATGGTCATTTTTAGGCATGGCCGTGTTCGGTGTGGATAGACGAGCTCAATGGAGGTCTTAGATCCTTCATAGGTGGCCGGGAACTCGAAAACGGGTGGTCGGATGGCCTCTGGTTCAGCGGCGGCTCGCGGGAGGCTTCGACTCGAGCTCGAGGTGGAAGACGATCCACGGCCGTTGGATGCAGCATTTGAAATACATCGGACGACCGCGATCTGGAGATCTCGCGCGGGATGCGATGAGCAGCGTAGATCTGGCGCGCGATCAATCGTGCGGCCGAGATTTGCTCCCGGTGAAAAATACGCGTCCCACATCGAAACGCCGCGGGATTTTGCCGCGGTTTATCAATATGCCGCTCCCTCAACCCCACAATTGAACTTCCTCCTCCACGGTGCCGCCCCACACCGTGTTCTCCCTGCGGGCGCGCTCTGCGCCCACTATGCTCCCTGCGGGCGCACTCCTAGCGCCCACTATGGACATACGGGTGCGCGGGCTTCACCACCGCGTGCCCTCGGGGCTTATACACGGCCCCTCTGCGCTCCTCCGGGCGTGCCCCAGGAGCCCATGCGGTGTCCTTGGGTGCGCCCCCTGCCTCAAGGTTGCTGCCCTGGCCTTGAGGGTTCCCCATGGGCGTGGTGACCTTGAGTCCCACAAGTGCCTTGGGTGATGACCCTCGGCTGGCCTCCTTGGTGGCCTATTTTTTTGGCAAAGTAAATGAATAGGACTTTGTTAAGAAACAAAGTACTCCCAATATAAAATGCCAAATGCCACTTAAGCCATCCTTCCTCTTCCCATTCTTCCTTCTTCATTTCTTCTCTTCTCTTCTTCTTAAGAATTCCTCCATTCCTCTTCTCCTCACATGATCTTCACTTAGGATATGGAATTCAAAAGGTTCATCTTCATCAATCGAACTCCTGAATCACTTATAATCTTCAAAGAGCTTCATTGATCTATTCAGAGATCAAATTGGGACTTCTTCAGATTCACATGCACTAAGTGTTAGTGCATGGACTTCTTTACTCCACTTCATCCACTTAGAACTTGTGGATGGATCATCTTCTCATCTCCTCATGCATTGTCAATACAATGCATGGTCTTCTAACTTTTTTGTGACATTGTATCCAGTTGATACAAGTTCTTGGAACTTTAAGAACAGCTCAACAATCGTCAGATGTCCATGGAGAATGTTTCAACCACAATTTCCAATACCACTTAGTGAATCTCCTAAGTGACATGCATCTTAGTACCATGGCCATTCTCCTTCATCACCAACACCATCACATCCTTTGACATTCACATCTTGACTCCTTGACATCCATTCATTCCAAGACAACTTCATGCCTCATTGACAACAAATGCAACACAATGCACTTCAATCTCCCCCTTTGTATTTGTTGTCAATACACTCCTTCAACACATATGAATGGGTCAATATGTGTGCCAATATTTTCTCCCCCTTATTGGCAATCAAATTCAAAGGTGTGGTGTGGATCTCTTCCAAAATATCACTTCCTCCCATTGAAAAGTATCTTCTTGAAAAATCACTAAGAGAGGGATGATGCCACATGTTCTTCTTTAGCAAAGAACCTTTAGTTGATCAACTCTAAGTCTACTTGGGCTAACCCGGTGTAGAAAACAAGAGTGATGTAACCAAGGAACTCAATGTTGTCCATAACTCTCTACACATGTGAGATCATGCTTAGGGGTTTGAAATTTTTCATATATAACAATGAATTGCTAAATCCTGCACATACTCCACAAAACTCATTAGAAAGTTCAGTGGAAAGATAAAGCTCCCCCTTTCATCCATTTGTCTTCAATCAATACTCCCCCTTAATTGACAAGATAAACTCAATTAAGAAACAAGGGATGAAAGTATGATTGGAATACCTTCACTTTTCTCAAGATGGAATTAAATATCAGAATCTCATCTTCTCCAGATTGGCTCCCCCTCAAGGGGTGCACTCCATTCTGTCCAAACCATCCTCCAGCTGAGAATGATCATCATCTTCAATTCCCTGCAATGTCAGCACATGTAAATACCAATAGTATAAGGGAATAAGATGGAACCTCCTTGGTTCATCAATGTGAACAACAAGGTTGAGAAGATTCTCTCAACCGAGATGTCTCATTTTCACCAGTCTTCACACTTGCACATTTGATCTTCATTGATGATTGTGCTGGTGTGGTTCTCAAAACATCTTCATGTGAAACCTTCTTCTTCCCTTTTGCTTTAGAAATTGCCAGAGCTTCATCTTCAACTCTTTGTAGTTCTCTGGCAAGTTGCAACTGATGTGGCCATATAACAAGTAAATCATTTGGAAGAGTGGCCTCAGTTTTGGAAGTTCCACATGGTTCTTTGGATGCTGCTAAGCTACCTCTCTTAGGCAACTTATTTTCAATCAATCCATTCTTGTTCTGGATTGATTGTCTTTTGGAGTTCAGTCTTCTTCTATTTAGTTTCATGGCTTCTTTACAAAGGTCCATGATGTGTCCTTTCTTTCCACAGTAGAAGTATGTTTTCTTGGTGGTCCTACTGGATGCATCACCCTTCTTGGATTTAGACTCCAAGGTCTTTTCTTCCTTTTTCATAATCTTCTTGGGAGCATTTTCCACTTTCTTATGCTTGCTTCCCAAGGAATCTATCTTAGCCAGGTTCAGTGATCTTCTCTTCATTCCAGCTTCGGATACATTCGGAGATTGATATGTATCAATTCTTTGACCACTTTTGCAACCATCCCAGATGTTGTCAAGTAATCCAAATCTGTTAGCAGTAAACAGATGTCTCTGGACCTGTGGATGTTGCTTCCTTCCTTCTGGCTTGCTCCCCCTTGGCATGGTCTTCCTCTGTGCTTTGGCATTCAGTGGATTGTACCAACAATCCTTTGCACAATGCCCATACTTGTTACAACACCAGCATTGTCCCACGAATCTTGACCTCTTCAGTCCTTCTGATTGTAGGGTACTTTTCTTGACCTGTTGTGCTGTTTCAGGAGAGCTCTGCTTCTTTACTGCCTTCATCCATACTTGTTTGGAATTATTTTTCCATCCTGCACTTTTTGTGGAAACACAATTAGAAGCATCAGTACAAGATGGGATGGATGGTACCTTCCTTTTAGAAGTTGTTGCCCTTTTATTAGAGGATGTCATTCTTTTAGAATCATCCTGCTCAAAGCATACTTGAGTAGCAACATGTCTTCTACCAGCTGACTGGGAGGTTTCAGCTTTGGGTGATTGCAGATTTGTCAATATCACCTCTAGTTCTAAGCACTTCATGTTAAGGGAGTTCTTCTCATCCTCAACAGCTCTTAGCTTTCCATCCCAACTTTATTTCAGCTGATTCATCTGGTCATCATGAACTGTCTTCAATTCAAGCAATGAATTGTCAAGCTCCTTCACCCTTTTTGCTTTGTCTTCAAGTTGAGCATCTTTGACAACCATTGAAACTCTGTGTCTCTTTTCCAGTGCACGGAAAACATCTTTGATCATTATCAAAAATATTTCTTTCTCAGAAGAGCTCCTTTGCAATTCTTCACAGGTATCTTCAGATCTTTCATTGCAAAGGGAAACAGTTTCATCTTTGGCCTTCACCAGCTTTCTGAGAGTGTTGGTTATGCCAACCCTTTTTGCCAGCTGATCTTCCATAGCATTGGCTTCTTCTTCTAACTGTGATTTTTCTTCATGAAGATCATGGATGCCTGTAGCTATACACTTTTCCACTTCCATGGGGACAGTCTTCTGAAGATATTTGAGTGCACTCTGAAGATCATTCATAGTTTCAACTTCATCACAGCTAGGACAGGCTTTCTTCATCTTCTTGGCCTGTTTCTTCTTTCTATTTTTCTGAGTCTTGGCAGATATCTCCATTTGAGGCTGGTCACTCATTTCCTCAAATCTGCACTTCATAAAGACTCCCTTGGATCTTTTAGAGGCAACCTCCCTCTGATACCAATTGAAGTTCCCAGATCAGTGTGAATCACTGAGAGGGGGAGGGGGTGAATCAGTGATCCCTTAAAACTTTTTACTAATTGATTCTTAATCAATTAAACCTCTATGGCTGGTTAAAGCCTCGATCCACTCTTCTTGTATCTCTCAACCTTTCCCGGATAATGCAGTAATGAAAAGGCACAGGACACAAGGATTTACAAGGTTCGGCACCAAAGGCCTACATCCTTGCCATGCTTTCCCAGCATGGATTCTCCCATTATAACTTGTTAGAATTACAATGGTCGATACAGAGTCCCACTGTATCTCTCCTGAGTCCCACAGAAGGGTATTTATACTGCGTCCCACAGTGTTACCAGAGTCCCACTGGCCTGCTCCAGAATCCCACTGAAGACTTCTTCTCCCTGAGTCCCACAGGGTCTTCTCCTGGCTCCTCGAGTCACACGAGTAGCTCTTATTCACTTTAAGTTCGTCAAGTATCCTTAGCAGCCTGGGATAAAGGCTGCTGGCCTTGCTCTTCTTCTGATCACTTTTGGTGAACAGGTCTTCTCGTCTTGCTCAGGCTTTATCACCTTCTTCTAAGGATGACCTGGCCTTCACTCTTCAACTACTGAAAACTCAGACAACTGATATCTTTAACTTCAGTCTGGTCCAGTCTCACTTCAACTCTACTTCATGCACTGAGTTTCATGGCCTTCAAAAATCTTCAAGAACCTCTGGTCTTGGACTCCTTAAATGCACACATCCAGATTTAGCTTTGTTCACGTGTGCACGTGCACGCATGCATGCATGCACATTCCCTTTCCTCTTCTTGGTGCAGTAGACCCACAAAGGGTGTAGTCACTTTAAGCACACACCTTCACTGAACTTCACACACTTTATCCAATTTGTTTACACACTCTTAAGTGTGTTTTACTTTGGTGTGAGTTGTCCTCTTCTTCTACTTCTAGGTGTTTACACTTTTAGTGAATACACTAGGTTCGGCCAAATTGTCTCTTTGCACATACTTGTTTCATTTTGCAGACACTTGAAACTTGGCCTCTTCCCACTTCTTGTTGCACACCCTTAACCCGTAGGTTGTTCTTCAATTTTGCACACACAAAATGTGTCTTCACTTGGTGCACACACAAGGTGTGTTCTCGGCCTCCACTTCCTTTGCACACACACAAATCTTGGTGTAGTTCTTTGTGCAAGCCTCGGCCAATCCCTTCTTTGTGCACACACTTAGCCAAAGGCACTTCCACTTTTGTGCACACACTGCCCGTAGATCTTCTTCTTGTTTTACACACACAAAATGTGTGGTCTTCTTATCACTTGCCACACACCACTTGGTGTTGTTCTTTGTGCACACACTTGGTCTCGGGTCTTGGGTTCTCCTTGCACACAGACACAAGGTGTGTTATACACTTCACAACCCGAACTCCCTTCTTCTTTAAGCAAGCCGTGCAAGAGGGTGCGTCCAATTCTTCTTCTCCCACTGCCGCATAGGTCTTCAAGATGCACAAGGGCATGCAAGGTGCGGCATATCTTCACTTCTTGTCCGCGCAAGCACAAGGCACAAGGATCACTTGGCCGCGCAAGTGAAACCTCCTCGGGTGCAAGGGGCAGCCGCGCAAGGCCTCAAGTGTGCAAGGGTGCAACACTGCCGCAGGATCCTTCCTCCTGCCACGCAAGTGTGCGGGCAGAGAGGGTGGCAAGAGACTCGAGCGCGCAAGTATGCGGCTCGGCTCCTTCCTGTCGCGCAAGGGATACGCGCAGGGGACTCCCCTTCACTTCTTTCGCGCAAGGGATGCGCAAAAGGAACCTCACGGAGCCTCTGATGGCTCCGGGCTTTTACTGCCGCGCAGGGGTGCGCGCAGGCTCTTCTTCGCGAGGCAAAGGTGCTCTCACGGGACTCCGGATTTTTCAACAAAGGATCAGCAGCAACAAAACCATCGCCTCGGGTGATCCTTTTATAGGCAGAGGCGGCTCAGTCATCCGCGGAGAGATACAACTCAAATCCCCGAGTTATTCGGGTTTTCAAGATTCTGTGAATCTTGTTTTTCTTTTTATTTCACGCGGGTTGCATTTTTATTTTCCTTCGATCTTCTTCACGTGCATGCGACTTAGAACGCATGCACGGCCTTCCTTCGATCCAATCCATGCAGAGCATCAACACCGAATGGCCTCGCACCTTCGGTTTGCTTCGGCCTTCATCGAAATCCTCCAAACATTGCATGCATGGTCATTTTTAGGCATGGCCGTGTTCGGTGTGGAGAGACGAGCTCAATGGAGGTCTTAGATCCTTCAGAGGTGGACGGGAACTCGAAAACGGGTGGTCGGATGGCCTCTGGTTCAGCGGCGGCTCGCGGGAGGCTTCGACTCGAGCTCGAGGTGGAAGACGAGCCACGGCCGTTGGATGCGGCATTTGAAATATATCGGACGGCCGCGTTCTGGAGATCTCGCGCGGGATGCGATGAGCGGCGGAGATCTGGCGCGCGATCAATCGTGCGGCCGAGATTTGCTCCCGGTGAAAAATATGCGTCCCACATCGAAACGCCGCGGGATTTTGCCGCGGTTTATCAATATGCCGCTCCCTCAACCCCACAATTGAACTTCCTCCTCCACGGTGCCGCCCCGCACCGTGTTCTCCCTGCGGGCACGCTCTGCGCCCACTATGCTCCCTGCGGGCGCGCTCCTAGCGCCCCCTATGCACATACGGGTGCGCGGGCTTCACCACCGCGTGCCCTCGGGGCTTATACACGGCCCCTCTGCGCTCCTCCGGGCGTGCCCCAGGCGCCCATGCGGTGTCCTTGGGTGCGCCCCCTGCCTCAAGGTTGCTGCCCTGGCCTTGAGGGTTCCCCATGGGCATGGTGACCTTGAGTCCCACAAGTGCCTTGGGTGATGACCCTTGGCTGGCCTCCTTTGTGGCCTATTTTTTTGGCAAAGGAAATGAATAGGACTTTGTTAAGAAACAAAGTACTCCCAATATAAAATGCCAAATGCCACTTAAGCCATCCTTCCTCTTCCTATTCTTCCTTCTTCATTTCTTCTCTTCTCTTCTTCTTAAGAATTCCTCCATTCCTCTTCTCCTCACATGATCTTCACTTAGGATATGGAATTCAAAAGGTTCATCTTCATCAATTGAACTCCTGAATCACTTATAATCTTCAAAGTGCTTCATTGATCTATTCAGAGATCAAATTGGGACTTCTTCAGATTCACATGCACTAAGTGTTCGTGCATGGACTTCTTTACTCCACTTCATCCACTTAGAACTTGTGGATGGATCATCTTATCTTCTCCTCATGCATTGTCAATACAATGCATGGTCTTCTAACTTTGTTGTGACATTGTATCCAGTTGATACAAGTTCTTGGAACTTTAAGAACAGCTCAACAATCGTCAGATGTCCATGCAGAATGTTTCAACCACAATTTCCAATACCACTTAGTGAATCTCCTAAGTGACATGCATCTTAGTACCATGGCCATTCTCCTTCATCACCAACACCATCACATCCTTTGACATTCACATCTTGAATCCTTGACATCCATTCATTCCAAGACAACTTCATGCCTCATTGACAACAAATGCAACACAATGCACTTCAAAAAGGAACTCAATTGACGGAAATATAAATTTCCAAATCCCTAATATTTTTTGATAAATATAGGTAGTATATAATAGTTAATAAATTTGAACACAAAAAATTATGATCATAGTAAAAAATTAAAACAAAGATAAATGTTTGTTTGAATATTAATCCTGGGTAGTATAAAATAAATAAATAAAAGGGAATAAAAACATATAAGAATTAATAATATATATGGATCATGGGAGATTCATGCTACGGTCACTAATTATAGGGGAATATATAACTTCTACATCAATTAATGGGTATATCCTCAATAAATATAATTTTAATTAAATATCTTGAATGTGAAAGATTAAATTTTTCTTCATAGCCATACCTAGTCGAATGGGAACAATTTTTGATATTAGTTGTCATAACCAAACTCCATGGAATCCCCTTAGCATTGAATAATACAATTTTTATCATAAAAAATATCAATGTATAAATTAATTTAATAGTTATTTTTCATCTCCATATAAAAAATTAATTTACATTTCCCCATTCTAAAGGGATCATTATAATAAAAAAATAGTAGGCACCGGAACCACATCAACAATAATATGTATAATAATTTTATGGATAATAATTGTGTTGTTTATATTAGTGGTATTGATAATAATAAAAATTAAAAAACAATAATTATTTATAATTTCCATGAAAATGTTTCAATTGAGAAAAAAATTAAACTCTAGGAATACATACTGTATTTCCCACTTAAAAAATTATTGAACGAAAGAATGAAAATATTGCATTTTTTATTAAATTCATTACGTTTTATCATTATATACATTTAAATTAACACACACACACACCCATATATATATATCTACACCATTCCCAGTGAACATATTATAATATTTCTATTTTAATGTGAAGGAACATATATATGTATATAACAATAAATATATTCAAAATCACCAAACAGAGACAAGTGGAATAAGGATGTAATATATTCATGGAAATAATTTCCATGATAAAAAAATAAAAAATATATACTTAAACATATTTTCTAATATATATAATCTTATAAATATTTTCTAAAAAAATGAAGCCAAAATATTATATAAAGAAATAAAAATAAATAATTGATATTTATAGAAATAAATTTCATCTATTTGTCATAATAAATTGTCGTAAATTATAATAACTTGCGGTGAAATTAATTATATACTATTAAATTTTGGGGTATATATATATATCATAAAATATTTATCTCAAAAACATTCTTAAAATTAATAAAAACCTATCCACATTTCCAATGATAACATGGAATGTTAAATAAAATTGATACAATGGATACAAATACCTCATATGGATAAAAAGTAATCACAACACACCCATTTATTGTGGAAGAATATGGCCATAAGAGATATTATTCATCTATGGATTATATATTCCAATAAAAATAGATCAAGAAAAATAACTATTAATTTTACTTGGACATGCACATAATAATATATTATATTCTTAATAAATAAGATGATGAATGACAAATATGATTTGGAACTCACTCTGAGAGAAATATTTAGTGATAAATTTTAATAAATAGGGGTAGAAGTGAGGAGTGGTGTGTGAGAGGGGGTTCAATAGTTTTGTCATCGATCGTGAGAGTGGTATTGATGCGGATGAATTTTTTTAATAAAACTATAGGAAGGCGTGTTTTAGTAATTTAAAGATGGTTAAAATTATATTTGTATCACATCATTAGATGAATATTCATCAAACTTTGTAATTATTACAAGGATCAGAGTGGTATATTGAATGTGTATTGACATGGTCGATAAAATGGTGTTCCCTGAATGAAAACTGGTTTTGTTGAAATTGTGGACTCATCTTCAAGGAAATCACATAAAACATTCATATATGTGGCCTGATCATACAGAATGAATAATAAAAATTTTTTATTAAACTTTACAAAACAAAATAGAATATAAATATTATGAATGAAAATAAATAAAATCAATGAAAATAAATATTGTGGAATGGTTTGACATGTTCTCATTTTGGTGACATAGTTATAAAGGTCTCTCCATTTTCTATCTTGGATATATTCACTATGATGTGGTTCATATACACCATTTGAGTTCCACAATGATCATATAATAACATATTTATTTAAAAAACCTTTTATATTTATAATTTATGTCATTAAAATAGATTTAATATAAATATTTTAATTTATATTGATATTTTATTTAAAATAGCTAGATATAATTTCAATATTTAAATGTAAGTAATTTTATAAATGTAATTATGATTTATTAACAAATTAATTATGATTTTATAGTCATTAATTTAGTATGAAATATAGTGTAAATGTATTCATAAGGAAATTTCTAAATAATTATTGAATGAAAATATAAATTAACATTATAATTATCACAAAAATTTTTCTCTTAACATAATGCCTATTTTTTGGAAGATATGTTTTACTTTTAGATTTTAAATATTATTGGGGGGATTAATATATGAGTAGTACAATGAATTTTCTGATTTATATTTATATTTAATCATAATTTATTGAGTATGATTTTTCTATAAAAAATATTTTAAATATGTTATATGAATAAATTTTGTTGTCCATTTGGATGTTGAATTTTAATAATTAGCCTTGATTTTGAATATTTATCATAGATTATGTGTGACCAAATTAACAAAATATTAGAAAAAATAATAATTGAAAAGTATTTTTTAATTTATTTCATTTATAGAAAAAATTCATCACATTATTTAATATAATTAATTGTGATTTCATTATAATTAATAGGTCAAATATTTAGTGGAAAATTTCTAGAAATATTATTTGGAATTTTCTGTTCTGCACTCTAGTGAATTGTGTCAGAATTACTCTATTTATTCCATCTTATATTAATTAAAAAAAATAAATCAAATTAATATTTAACATTTAATGAATAAAATGAGTATATGTATACCATATTAGAAATAATATCTCTTAAAAATAGAATTTTTTGTTTTATGAATACTTTATTAATCATCATCTATTAGATGTATTTGATAAAATAAAATTTTGTTATTTATTTAAATTTATAGTAATGATGAATAACATATTTTTAATTGGCATTTGATGGTAGTTTTAATGTGCATGTATTAAATTTCTTCCACAAGTGTATATAATGTTTGAAAAAAATTTATAGCTACGAATATTAGATAATATCTAATATTTTAAATATTTTGGGGGGCTATATTTTGGCGTATTTACAAAAAAATGTTGAGGTATAAAATGTTAATTTGTTTTGTATTTTAACATGTAAATATTTATAGTTGTTGTTTTAATCCTACTACATATAATAAATTTAATGGTTATATTGGATCATGAAGTTTATCTTCCACTAAGATGAGTTAAATGATTGATGTTAATATTAATCTATCAATGAGGATTTGAGGACACTTGAGGATTTTATATTATGTTCAATAAAGATATTCTTATGATCCTATAAAAACATTATTTAAGGTTATTGTAAAATATTAATGACATTGTAACATTGAAAATATTTATAAAAAATATGTTAAATCAATTAATATGTTCGGTTTTTAAATATGATAATTTAGAATAAAATAATAGATTTTATTTTAAAAAAAAATAATTTATCAAAATTACATTAAATCAAAAGCAAGATACATTACATACTAACAATAAATTGATAATAAAATTTTTCAAACAACTAAATTAAAATATTCGAAGTTAAAAATTGTATTCCTTATGGTATCTTAGATATACCATATCCTAAAATAATATTATGGAATGAAAAATACGTTATAAAAATGGGAGAAATTTCGAAAAAAAATGTAAGGAAATAATTTATATTAACAATAAAATTAGTAATTTTTATTTAATTGGAATTAATTTTAAATGAATAACAGTTTATGTATGCAATGTAGCCAATACTGTTATGATGAATATAATATTGAACTGGCAATCAGAATAGGATTTGGATAATTATAATTTTTATATGGCCATTAGAATAGTAAAATAACATTTGACCTAATATTATAAGTAAAATATTATAAAAAATATAATAAATTTTGAAATTTTCAAAAAAAAATTCATTGATGATACAAAAATGAACTAATTGAAAAAATAATTAATGTTATTATATTATTGGTGATAAATTAATTTTTATCTACAAATTTGAGGATAAAATTAAAATTTTAAGAATATATATTTAAATATAATATGTATTTTTTCCATTATAATTTGTATCAAAATTATACAAAAGGTAATCATGTATAAAAACATAAAATTTTTATGAATATTACAAATATTTATTTATACATATGGCATATATTATTACCCTACTATGATGTAAATTAGATTCATGAGTTTATAAAATGATAAAAAAATTATATAATGAATTATATATGTTATATTTTTTATAAATTAATAAATTTCACTTCTGAAGCTATATATAAATTTCCAATTCCTAAATTAAATATTATTTTCATAAATGAAATATTATTTTCTTATATAAATTAAATAGTACATTCCATAAAAATTGTTTAGTCTAGGAGTTGTATATATTTCATGGTTATTTCATTTTTTATAAAAATATAAATATTATTCCCCTTTAAACAAATTATATGTATTCTAAAAAAATGGAAAAATTTTCAACATTATACCTAGAAAAACACTCTCAATGGCCTATAAATTGAATCATCCATTAAATTATTTTACTTCCCTGTAACCATGTTGTGGATGTTCATTTCTAAATAAAATATCATCATTTGAACCCTTATTCTGTATTCAAAAAGATATTTTTCACAGAGAATGTAATTTTAGTCTTTCCTAACTATTTAAAGTTATTTCAATTTCGCCTAATATAAATATAATTTATACATATAATATACTTATTATAAATAAAATTTAATGTAAATATTAATTTACAATTCAATATTTTTATTCTTTTTATACTTTCATAAAATCATTATCTTCTTCCACATCCGGATTCTAATAAGTAATCCCTATTTTAGGGTTTTCAGTATTTAAAGTATATTGTTGAATTTTGGGAAGGTTTAGAGAACATTCAGATAGTTTTGGGTATTTTATATAGGTCTATTATTGTTTCATGGTATGAGGAAAGAATGAAACACCTATTGGATATTATGAATAATGAGACACCGTCAAAGGGAAAGTCAATTGGGTAGGTACACAGTTTTTAAATACAATTTGGATTCCTAGGAGAGACAATAAAACATGAAAATGTGGGAGTTGAAATGTTTTTGAATGTTTTTGAAACCGTTTCATGCATCCTTGTGGGGTTTCTACTTGAGGTAGAAGTTTTCACATGGTTAGCGCATAATTTCCCATCCCATGTGACTAAACATTAATAATTGAAAAACTAGATCTATAAAAAGTATATACATTTGGATTATGTTTTGACCCCCAATTTTCCACCAAAACGAATTTATATTGATATCTACTCCACATAAAGCTAATATAGTCTTATCTTATAGAACCAAATGTGATCTAAAGGCTTCTTTTGGTGCATTGAAGCTATATTCTTTTCGTAAGTCTTCATTCATGGTCGTTTTCAGGGATTTCATTATATATATGTATACTTATCTCCTACATTCATTAATATACGTATTTTGTGGATAGATATATGGTGGTTTATGAATAATATGATTACATTTTGACCATTATTTGGTTTTATTCTATGAAACACCATATTGTTTTGAGAAAAATGATTAGTTATGAGTCTTTTTTATATTATGAGATAAAAAAATGTAAATCTTTTTATATACAAACTATTTTATATAAATATTGTAACATGTTATATACATGTGTCTTTATTATGGAAGTCACTTAGAGAAATTATAATGAGTTGTACTAGTCTCAACTATTTTTTTACTGTAGTGACTTTGTTGATATCATTTAGTGAGACATAGGAAAGAGGTAATGTATAAAATTTATATAGTGGTACTTAGTGAAAAATGGTAATTTTTTTGTGGGGATGAAGCATGGAGCTGGTGGGATCATGGAGTTTTATCTTGTAGTATTTATGTTTTGTTAGTATTGTCTTCTGCTGTGTACAAGGGTATTTTATATTCATACACAATTTTACTCTTTTATAGTTGGTAATGTAAAAAATGCTATTATTTGTTATTTAATTAATTAATATCATTAATCATGTGATGGTTTATGTGTTAATGGATTGTTTGGATAGTTGTTTAATTTAGAGAAGGGCCAATCATCACCCAAAAGTTCATGAATCCCTTGGCCTTTATTACTAGCCTTCATAATCTTGGGGATGAATCTTAAAATAAGGACCGAACCTTAAAACATTTTATTATAATGAATTTTAATCAAGAAAATACATTTATTTACAATGTTTTTCTTTCAATTTTTAGTGTTTTAGATAATTAAGACATAATACAAACATAAAATTCCATATTTATAAAGAGTGGATACTACAAAAATAGTATTCATTTCTTCAAAAATGTAAAACTTCTAAAATTAAATATAAAATATTTGAAATATACTCATATCATTTAACATCACCTATTTATTTCTCTAAAAAATATGTATAATAATTGAATTTTTTTTTAAACATGGGATGGGAACAAAAATCTTCATATGTACATAATGAACGAAAATCATTAGTCCATCAAAAACAGTAAAACCCATTTAAATCCCTACTCATGAATACTCATAACCATGAATTGAAACATCATGTACATTCCTTGTAAGATATTTAGCATATCACTCTTACATTATCCCGTAAAAATGGAATAAAAAGTTAGTTAACATACAACTCTAGTGTACGAAATGCATTATAGAGATATAATGAGGCTCACTTGTTTTATTTTAAGGTATTATAATCTCAACCCAACATATCTTCTGATATAATGGTATCATGTTTTGATATAATGGGTTATAATGGTCTCACCCCAACATAACAGGAGCTATATAGGAATCAACTCAACATAACAATGGCCATGGAACAACTCATAGTAATTAACCATTAAGAAATTTTGAGAAACCACTCATTCCATATAAAAATATTATTTGGAATTTCATTAACTAGACCTGAAAAAAGATTTTAGAAGAAATGACCCTTGAAAATATAAAGGCACTGAGAATTATTATAATGGAATGTATTTGTGTATAATCTATAAATAATCATAATAAAACATAATATAAAAAGATACATCATACAAAAAATATCAACACCACATAATGAATACAGTTTATCGTTAGCCCAATGAATGAAAATTGTTTAAAGAAATCCATACTATTTGTTATGAAAATAAAAGAAAATAATTATATTTTAATACACATATATATATACATATATATGTATATATAAATATATTTCTATATGTATTTAATCCCTTAATAAGAAAAACTAAATTGTAAAAATAAATAAAGAGTTTATAATCTAAATAAAATATGTAATATAAACTATATAATTCTTCTTAAATTATTAATTCCATAACATTGTTTTGAATAAATACATATTCATTAAGATGTCTAAATCAGTGTATACATATATAAATACATATATATGGGAAATAAATTCATCATTTATAAAATTTAAAAATGTAGTACCAAATTCTAAAAATAAATTTCAATACAATATTATATAACAAAATATGAAAATAAATTCGTTAAAACCCATACTCATTTTAAAATCATGAATTTTAATATAAAAAGAAATAAACAAAAACCCACGCATACAAAAATGGTAAATCAAAAATACAAATACTAAATCCCATATTGAGTTTATTAAAATGTTTCGAGAAACAAAATATGAAACTGAAATTATATTCACCCATAAAAAATAAGTTAGAACTTAAAATTAAAATAATATTTTTGAAAGGTTATAGATAAATAATTAATTTAAAAAACAAACTTCATAAAATATTAATTATGATTATCATGCCAAAAATGCATTATTTCAACACTTGATAAATAATATTTCATAAAATAAATAACTTCCACTTGCCTCTAAATGATCTTCTAAATACTCCACAGTACTGACCTAAAATTAGATTTAGATTAAGACAACAAAGGGGTATAAATCTAATTAGAAGGTGAAGGAAGTTCAAATGGTGCAGTCCCCATTTTTGTTCTAGAATCGCATGGGAGTACAGATTTATATAGCCAACTCATGAATATCATTTTACAATTAAACATATATTTATATATATTTCACTGGATAAATATTTATGGGATAATAATATACATGGATTACATGATTGTTAAAATTTTATCAATAAATTAGTCGTGTAGGTTGGATACCGAACTCTTGACAACGTTACAAGAAGACAATGATTAAAATTTTCGAAATTAAAATTTTTCATTGAAAATAAATAAATATATATTATATATATTTAATCGTTCAAAAGTCAAATAATATAATAAAATTATTCATCATCAGTTCATAATTTAAAAATATATGTATTACAAGAAAACTGATAATCATTACAAAAATGATAAATAGTCGATTGATAGATAAAAGAAATAGAAAAAATCGATAATCAGACAAATGAACACTATCATCTAGAAATTGAAAATTGAATACAAATAAAACATAAGATTAAGGATCTAAAAATAAAATATATACATAAAAAAAGCTAGGAGATGAAGAACATTATTGGACATCACCTAAGTTGAACCCTGTCCACGGACAACCCTTCGAAGATGCTCAGACCACACATGATGGTGTTTATCTTTCCTTGATGACTATCAATGCTTGCTCGACCTCTGTCTGGCAGTCAAGATCTCCCAATTCCTCACATAGCAACACCTACTCACTCAGACTGTCACAATGAATCCTTGGTCGAGGTGCTTTATTGTGGGACATTGATCGACTCGAAGGTCTCAAAAAAAAACCTTGATTTACCATATTATTTTAACCCCTAAAATGATAGTGAAATCCCATATAATTGATACATTATTTTCTATTTTCTTATTTTAACATTTTTATTATATATGTAATTTCATAAAAATAAATATTTTCATAATGTTTAATTTCATCATTAAAATTTGTAATTCATTATCTATAAAATAAATTTTTAATCCACATACATTTCATATAAAAACAATATTTATTTTAATAATAAGTATATTAAAACAATATATTTATATAATAAACATCCTATAATTAAAATTCAATGTTTATATTTTAAAATTAATTAAAAATAATAATGTTATCATAAATAATGGATTTTCTTCAAAATAATTATACTTAAAATATTTTAAATTTTAAATTTACAAAATATAATACTTTAAATTAATTATTTTAAGTAAATATTATTGTTTAAATATTCATTTAAAATAATAATAATATAAAATTATAATTTTATTAATAAAATTTATAAAAATAATATTACCTTATATATTTTTATTTATAAAAAAAGATATTATAATGCCTAATTTCATGATACTACATTTAACAAAATTATAAATACATTATATTATTTTAGTAGGACATCATGTGTATCATTTAGAAATTGTCATTTTGAATAAAATAAATGTATCACAATTTAATTTTTGTTTAATGAAATCACATGCATATATAAAAATATATCATAATATTATTTATTTAAATTTTAAAATTTTTAATAATTAGAATAATTCTTTTAATCAATCTCAGCGTGTTTCATTATTCCCCTCTCAATATAATTTCTTCCTCACAATTCATTTCATCAAAGAAAAAATAATTCTGAATTTATGTCTTCAGAAATAATAAAAAATAGTATTGATAATCTCCAAGACTCAAAAACATCAAAATCCAAATGTTGTTTAGACCATTACTTTGATACAAACTATAAATACACCAGAAAAAATCATTACATATTCTTGAGTTTTAGTCAAGAAAATACATTAATTTCTTTTGAATATATTTTTTGGATTAGTGTGTTATAAAATTAGGACATAATAAATACATAACATTCCATATTTATATATGGTGGTTACTACTAAAACAATATTCATTTCATCATAATAATAAAACATTTTCAAATAAAACATAATTTCATTAGAAAATATTCATACCATTTAACATGAATTATTTATTTGTCTAAAAAATCATTATAACATGTGAAAATAATTTAAAAACTTGGGATGACAACAAATATATTAGCTCGGACATAAAGATATAAAATTTTTTGTTTAATGAAACCATAAAAAATAATTAAAATCCATTTTCATGATAACTAATAACCAATCATAAAAACATCATGTATTTTCCTTATACATATTTACCATGAAATTATTATATTTACCCTTACACAAGTAATAACCATTCATTTTAATTCCATATCTGAAGTACTCAATGTGTTGGAGCGAAATAATGGGGATCTCTCATCATGTCTTGTGTTATAAACGGCACCACCCAATATATCATGAGGTGTCTTGTGATCAAACCAACACAACCTAATATATAATGTGTTTAACCCAACATAAATATATCAATATAACATCTCATTGTAATAAATCATCATGAAATCAAGAGAAATCACTAAAGTAATATTTTAAAAAACAGTATTTTTGAATTTCATTAAAGAGACTATTAAAAGAATTTTATAAAGGAATGTCATGGGAAAATACTATTAGAGTGTGAATTAATTAAATTGAATGTCTATGTGTATAAACTGTAAGTACACCAAATAAAAATAATATAATCAAAAAATCATTACACAAATTATATCATAACCACATAATTAATAAAGTAGAAGGACAACCCAATGAATAGAAATTAGGTTATTAATTCCATTAAATTATTAGTTATGAATGAAAATGTACATTATTATATACATATATATATATACATATATATTTATATTTTTTTACACCATTAAAAATAAGACATAAATAGTATAAATAAATAAACTATTTAGAATCTGAATAAAATAAGTACAATAAATTATTTAATCCTTATTACATTATTAGTTCCACAATATAGTTAGAAAAAAATATTTATTCATGCATATGTTTATATCATTGTATATATATGTTCATAAGTCTTAAAATATTTGAAATGATTTCATTCTTCTGAGAACATATAAATGATGATCCAAATTCTCAAAAAACATTTCATACACTGTAATATAATCAAATATAAAAATAAATTTGTAGACACACATACTCAGATGAAAATAAATAATTATGTTAAGAACAAAAATAAACACACACACACCCTTAAAAAATATGTTAAATCATAAAAATAAACACTGAATAGCTTACAAAATTTTGAAAATTATAATAAATTTACCCTTGTTTCCAAGAGACGGTGCTATAATATGCTTTTTAATTTTATTAATAAAATGATTCTGAATAATTACACATCATTTTACACAATAGATGAAATTTAATGTTATTGGTTATTTAGAATAGAAATTCCATCAAATTTTTTCATAGATATATAACATTAAATTAAAATTAATAGAATGAAACTACATGTGAAAAATTTGTGATCGAAGAGAATGCTGCCCTATGCTCTATTGTTCCTGTGAAAAATAATTTAATGAACGAGGTGACCATTTTATATGTCATGTATGAGGTTTAAAAACCATCAATAAGTCCTTTTAAAATATTTTTTTAAAACATATTCATGATATTTCATCAAGAAATAATTTATTGAAGACATTATTTTAAAATGAATATTCCATAAAAATTAAATATTACATTTATATAACACTTAAATACAAAATTTTATTAAAAATATTATTATATTTTAATATAAAAAAATTCCAGATTCTGAAAATAAAATAAATTACATGCTACATGAAATGATTAAGGCCGTGTTGGGCTTACCAATATTACAATGTATGGGTTTACTAGTAAACTGTAGTCTATATTTACAACTTTATTGTGTCAAATTTTTTGAAAAGATTTTATTCTTTCTTTCCTTATATATATATACAATTTAAACTAGATTTTTTTATTTTAAAACAAAAAAGTTTAAATTGTGCATTAATAGTTATATTTAGAAAACATATAAAATAATTGAATTTCACATATTACATTCCACACAACAAAATATCTCGATACATTCACTTTTCATAATTTCATTAATGATTAACTGTCATCAATGTAATTTTAAATTTCATTAAAAAACCCATGAATATCCATTTGAATGGTGTTTTGATAAATGTAGAATTTATTCAATTCTCTTAAATATGTTCATATTAACATATTTAGGTAATAAGTGTCATGATCAAATCATCGAAATATGACCATTTTCATGATTTTCCAATGACATGAATGAAATTATCATATTCATTAATTTTTAATTCTTAAATAGAATAATAATTAGTTAATAAAAAATAATAGACATTATAAATAATACTGATATACACGTGGTTAAAAAAATATGAAACCTATAAGTATTTATATTCATTACATTTAATATATGATTTATATATAAATAAATATATATATATACACACACACATATATAAATTTATATCAAGTATACAAAATAATAAACAGAAAAGTAGGTGTCTAGTGTATATATAATCATGAAAAACAAGTGTATATATATATATATATTATACAAATAAAACTAAATTTTTGGATATTGGATTCGAAAAGAATATATAGAATAGTATTATAAATAAATTTACCCTATGAGTCATCTTGATATTCACAACATAAATTAATATTATATAACACAATAAATATTTAGACAAATTAATCCCCTAAAGAATTTAGTATAAATTGTCCACAACAAACATCTAAAACTGAAATTAATTTCACCTATAAAAATTACATTTTAATATTAAAATAAATTTATAATTTTGATGTGTTTTAGATAATGAAAACCTTTACATAAATCAAGGATCACAAAATAGTAATTTTGAGGATGAGGCCAAAAAATACATATTTTTAACTACTCATATATAAAATTTCATCAAATATATATCTTTACTGGTCCCTTAAACTATCTTCAGATTCCTACATTATACATCCATACATTTAGAATTAGATGATGGAAGCATAGGGCTATAAATCTATTTTTAGGGAGAAGGTGGTGTACATGTTGCACTCCCCCTTTGTATTCTATTATCATTGAGGAGTATGAATTTATATAGAACACCATTGAATATAATTTTAATATAATACATATATTTATATATCTCTCATTGGACACATAATAAATGGATCAGTATATATGTTGTTAATATGAAGAGTATGGATTTATCTTGTAATCACAGATGACCGTTAGATACCAGTCGTTGGACAAAGTCATAAAGAGATAATGAATCATATTATCCAAATTGAAATTTTCTAATTCAACCAAGAAAATGGGAAAAAATATTTACCTTTATGAAATATAAATTCAATTAAAGGATAGAAATAATTAATAATAGGTTCACAATTACAAATGATATGTAGTGAAATACATCCATCAAACATCATATAAAAATGCTAAACAGTTAATTAATAGATAAATTCATTGTGAAAAATTAAAAATCAGATGAAAACTAAATTTTCACTCAATCATTGACATATAAAAATGATGAAACCAAAATATTTCGGATCTACAATGAAATAATTTTTCTCACACTATGTTGTAGATGAAGTATATTCTAACTCCTCACCTCGGATGAAACATATCCTTGAAAAATCCTTTGATGAATCACAAACCACAAATGATAGTTATTATATTACCTTACGGATGATCGAGGCTTGCTCAAACTCTATCCCATAGTCCTGGTCTCCCACCATTGCTCTCATGATATCCTACATTTTGAGACACTCATGAAGAATCCATATTTTTGGTCCTCTACTATGCGACCCAACATGACCCGAAGGACACAAAACCTACCCCTGATTTTCCCATTTCCATTAACCCTTAACACCCTAGTGCAACCCTCTATTCCCGATACATGATATTCTATTTTTAACTATAATTATTTTTTCATTTTTTTATATATAATTTATTAAAAATAAATTTTATCATAATTTTTAATTTTGTCATTAATAGTTATATTTTTTTATTTATAAAATACTTGCATAATATAATCACATTTTATGTATAAATAATATTCAAATTAAATAAACATTTATTAAAAAGTCATATTTTTATAATAAAACCTATTCGTATTAATATTAGATGTTTATTAATTACAATAAAAAATAGCACATAAAAATATTATATGATGTAAATATTAAAAAAAGTATTTTTTACAAAATAATTTATGTAAAATATTTGAAATTTTTCATTTTAAAACATATAATACCATTAAATAATAATTTTAAATGACATGTTTTTTATTAATATTTTAATAAAATACTTATGATATAATATTGAAATTTTATTAAACAAATTTTATTATAATACTTTTACCCATAATTATTTTATTAATTAAAGAATATAATAGAACAATTAATTTCATGATATTACATCTCATAAAATAATAATTAATTTATATAAATTTAATATGTCATTTTTGTTTCTTTTCAAAATAATTATTTCGAAAATAATCAATGAAACATAATTTAATTTTGGATCAATGATATCAGATGGTTTTATTACAACATATCATAATAATATTTATTTAAATTTTAATTTTGTTAATTAATTAAAATAATTATTTGGTTGAAACTCAAGGTGTTACACTTAAGGTCTTAAAATTTTCTCCCTCTTTCTCAATCTATTGATTAATTGATTGATGTAACAAGTGGTATCACTATTGGTCCATCCAATTTTCATTCATGAAGAATTTGTATCATCTTGTTCTATAATTTCATAATAAGTTGTATTTAGATATCATAGTCATTGAGTGGATATTAATTCTAGTCTATTTATCATGTCTAGTTGGTAAAATGGATTTTGATAATATGGACCTGAAATATAGAGAAAAAATTATGTACATAACATTTTTATGTTAAAAATAATGTTATCATGTACTTGAGTACATAAGTTGATTAAAAACAATTATAGGTATTGGAATGTCATTGTCATTGGATAATCCAATGAGATGAGCATGACATGTCCTAGTAAACATGACTTCCCAAGAGGAATGACTATTACATTTTGAGTAATGATATAGTATTTTGGGCAATGTAGGAATTTTCTAAATATATTGAAATTGTTTTCAAATTAATGAGTTTGAAAAATAACATGGTTTTAGTATTTCAAAAATGATATGATTTCCAAAAGAAAGATGAAAGTCATTTTTTACAAAATTGTTGAACATTGAAATCATTGATATGGAAAAGAATGTTTCTGATCGAATATATTGATTGAATTTGAAATTGTAAGACTTTGTTTGATAGAGAGTGAGACTTATAGAGTTTTTTTATATAGAAAATTTTACACAGTAGGCAATGAGGGAACAAAAAATTGAATGTTGATGAGAATGTGGTATAACCTGAGCCACATGTGATCCAACAATCCTTCTTAGAGTATTGTCCACGAATTTCCAACTATGGAAGATGAGAACATGGTGTATGAATCAAGGGAATCTGATCAATATGTAAAATTACATAAGGATAATATACCAATAATTTTGGGTTATTCCAAACCAGATAAGGATAAGCTGATTCTGAACTGGATGAATTATTTATTTTATATCATTGGCACACCGGGAGTGATGAATGTCAAACATGTGAAATATATTCTAGTGTATCATTCATAAAAAAATTGGTATTTACCTATTCATGCTAAATTTTTTCATGGTCGTGAATGAGAATATTTTGATGAATTGATCATCAGTAAATTATATCCTCGCACATTCATAAATTAATTAATAATGGTATAATTTATATTGAAAAATGGAAATTATTTTTTCATGGATTTTATTGAATAATTCTTGAATATACTGTGATTTTCACAAAATGTTTTTTCAAGTGCATCATAGAAGACACACATCATTAAATCAAGGTACAAATAAGATATTCAATTCAATATTGCCATGCAATATATAATGGATCATATAAAAATTGTCAATTTAGAGAGTGTACTTGAAATTGAAAACTCATGAGCTATGATAATAGGATGTGTGTTGATACCCATTGGAAATGGTGGGAACCATAATGCTCAGGGAATGAAAAATATAGAAGCATATTTTCTTGATGGGAGCATTAATAACAAATATTTTGATAGATCGGTGAACCTTCCCCCCTGAACTAAGATAAAAGCATGATTTTTCCAATGTGGTTATCTTGACCACATAAAGTGAGAGTGTGTGGAACAACCTTTATCATTAAAAAACTATAATCATATGGGACATATTCAGAGCTATTTTCAAAGTAGTACAAGTTTAGTTTTTCAAGACACTTCTCTAGAGATGAAATAATCACAATATTAGATGGAAATGGGGAAATCGAATCAATATTATCTTCAAAAAAACATTACATTGTCATTATATGAATTCCCAAACTCCAAAAATAGTGAAACATAATAAAGTAATTAAATAAAAAATTTTGGAGATCAATCATTTATATGGAGTTGGAATGGTTATTATAGATTATCTGTGTATACCATCAACCATTTGAATTATCATTATTCATAATTCTACCACTATGATAGATTATTTTGATACATGTGTATCCCGATACATTAATTATTATCATTATCTTGATTAGATGGGTTTAAAAGTGTATATGGTTCCTTCTCTGTCAAAAAATCCAACTGTTGTTGGCCAAAGAGATTGTGGGGTTTTAGTTTGTAGAGCATGATTTATACTCATTAATATATTAAAAATCATATGGGAAACATATTTTCTATAGATATATGCTAATTATTTAATATTTCGTATGGATTGGTTGAAAATTTTCAAGTATCACATCAAATGTTTTACATGAAGAGTCAGTTTTATGACTGAGAACTGTGTTAAGTATCTCGTTTGAGGATACCTGGGGTAAAGGCACATGAAACAAGATTTTTTGGCACCAAAATATTGAACACTATCATACTAAAATTCATCCTTGAAATTATAATCAATGGGAATGATATAGAATATAATTTAAATATAAATATTTCTTCGTATTATAGATTTCATTGTAAAAAAATTATCAGGGTTAACACCTATGAGAGAAGTGGAGTCTATGATTTATCTTTTTATTGGACTAGGATGATATAAATTGTGTCTTACTGAATCGATCCAACATAATTAAGGTATTTAAAAGTGTAGTCTGATGTGATGGATGAAATAGGATTCATTCATATGTGAATGTTTCTGTGGGTAACACATGATATATTCTGCAAAAAGGAAGATGGAACTCTTCAGCTATGTGTTGGTTACAATAATCATTACCATGTTATGATAAATAAATGAAATTCACTACCACAAAATGATTATATATCAACTCAATTGAGGGGAGATCAGTTTCCCTCTACGATTGGCTTGTGTTCGGGATATCAACAATTGTCGGTTTAGAAGGAGGATATACCAGAGAAAACATTTTATAGTAGAAATTTCAATATTTAATATGTAATAATTCCTTTTTGTTTATTTAATGAATCATATTATTTTTTGGAACACATAAATAAAATATTTTAGTGGAATCTCAATTCATTTGTGGATGTATTTTTGTATTACATATAATAGTATTAACTGAGAAGGGTTGATCATGAAAAACACATGGGAATTGTTTTGTGGACTATTATTAATCATTGGATTAATTTAAAACAATCAATGTGTTATATTAGGGTACAAGTGCTTCATATATAAAGCCATGTAATTTTTTAAAGAGTCAATTTTTATGATCTTGAAATGATAATTTCTATTATCAATTGCAATCCACTAAATAATTTCTTCCAGATATGAAGATCCATTAGTCTAGCTTGTTATAAAAAATTTCAGGTTTATGGATTCTCACAAATACCTTCACATATGAAATCTCTAAAAGTAATACTTATCTCTTAAAATAGGATATGTAATCTGAGAAGTTTTTGCAATATTTGAATGTTTCTCTTCCATATGCACCTATAACGATATCACGGGAATCCAAACATGGTAATGTGGTGTATTTTGATGATTTAGGATATGGATTGGGATATGTTCTCTTGTTGGTAGATCATTTTATTGATAATGGGTCATGGAAGTTGGGAGGGAATGAATGTTATTACCAAAAACATGATTAAGAGTTATCATCGACAATCAATGATTTGAGGACATAACCTCATTATCTATTTGGTGATAAAATAACCATGCTCCCAATTCATTTTAACATGAATAATATTTATTCACAATGGGATTTGATCCTCAAATAAATATGTTTAATAACTTATCTAAAAATGAATGACTTTTATTTTTTTATAAAATATTAAAATAATATTTAGTGGTGGATGATTTATGTATAATTTCTTATTCTCTGTTTGAAAATGAAGCTTTTGATGAGTGTCAATTGGTGTATGTTCATATCGACATGAACATGGAATGTAATGACCGACTTGTTGTTTAATGTTTCATTCTGGAAACATTTTTTCTTGATTAGGTGGAAATGGTAAAAGAGTCAAAGATATATGATGTCTGATGTCTGTCTATGAATTTAAAAATTAATGGTGGGGAGATCATTGAGGGATGGATACTAAATGGGAGTTAAATTTTGTGGTTCATGAATCAGATAGATGTAACAATGTATTGTCAGGGAAAATTTATTAAGGCATACCAAAATTCAAGATGGTCTGTTCATATGGGAATATATGAGATTTTTAAGGTGTTGAGAACATTGTTTTTATGGGTTGGTAAGATATAAAATGTGGTAGAGTATATTGTATGATATATAACATTTAAACATTTTAAATAATATCATTTCACACCATAAAGAATATTAAAGTATTTAATTATTCCCATTATTAAATGAGATAATATAAATATGGATTTTGTAATAGGTCTCCCATAAACCGTTTAGAAAAAAGATATCATATTGGAAATACTAGTTGTTATCAAAAATTCCCCTTATTTCATCCTTAATATTTAATCCCATATGGTTGAGGAATTTTAAAAAACCTATAAGTGATAAGCTTTAAAAATGAATAGTGTACTAGTGTCATTAATATCATACAGATATTTGAGGTTTTGTCCCATTTCATAGGATCCATAATGAAATCCATTAGGACTCAACAAACATTTAGCATAGTATATCATCTTCTAACAGGCGACCAATCTTAAATGATGAAACAAAAATTTGAAGATATGTTGTAGGATTATTTAAAGGATTTTTATGGATCATAGGAAGAGGACATAAATTTAGTGTATTTACAGTATTAAAAAAAAGTCACGATTCCTCGATAAATGTATATTTTTAAAAAATATTGGGTTTTCTTATAATTATCAAATTTGATAGGTGGGAAATGATGAGAGATCGATATTTGGAGAAAACATTCTCATTGATAAAGAGTGAAATTTTAGTTGATCCGGAAATGGATGAAGAGGAATAAAAGTCATTAGAAATTATATTTGGATAATCAAATATTGTTTTTTTCATTCATGGATAGTGTTCATGGGTTCTTAATGAGATCCCCATATCTTAGGCATCTTTATTTTTTGATGTCGTTAATGTTATCTCTTTGATACGTATTACTTATTGAGATACTAGAATTGGTTTTTGGGGTGGTATATCAGTTATAATTCCCACCATGGTTCAGTGATTTTCACAATCATTTTCAAATATCACAGTTGAAAAATTATCATCCTGATATTAAACTCGTGATAAGATGGGATCACGTTGAACAAGAGAAAGATTCGTTGTTTTTTCATGTGACAATGAAGATTATAAATATTAATGAGACTATATTTCATGGAACAATTATTAATCTAGAATTGGTTTTTTTGAAACATTTTTAGATTTACAATGAAACTATGAAATAGGTGAAATAAATGAATGATCATTGGGAAAAATCAATTAGAAAAAACATTTAATTTATACTTCTATGAATGGAATTACCAAGGGAGGGGAAAATATAACACCTTTGGATTCACATAAGTTACCATTATTTAATTATTTTTATGTATTTATAGTGTATGTGTTATTTTGGGAGGGTTAAGAGATAGTCTAGAATGAAATTTGGACTTTTCAAAATTTTTATGTTTGGTGCATGTTATGTGGAAACCTTGAAACACCTACAAGATATTGTTCATAAGAGGACATATAATAAAGGGAAGTTGCACATGTAAACAAATAGTTTTTCCAAACCATACGGACACCTAGGAGATGAGGTGTGATAATATATAGTGGGTTTGGAATTTTTGGTGCATGGTTATGAATCCTTGTGATATAATTGTCATAGGTTATTTCTTGAAATAGATTTTTCACATGGTTTGTGAATTGTTTTCATATCCATGTGAGTAACCATGCACTGTTAGAAAAATATATCAGAAAAAATTTGATCTAGTTCAAGATTAAGGGATTCCCCCTAATTTTAACCAAACTAACCATAAAATGAATTTTTCCCTCCCAATGGTAGTAGAGGTTTCTCCCATCTGTATAGAGGTGATATGATGACTTCTCATGATGGGTCAAATCTATAATATTGCTGTAATATTTCAATCATTATATATTTTAATGGTTTTCCTTATATATAATAATCCATCAATTGTAGTATATGAGAACTACAACTTATATATATATATATGGATTTTTCATCCAAATAGGACTATATTTTGATTTGTTCATATTAAGTTAAGAGAACTATGGTTGGATTTTTGGAGTTTCAACAAGTTTTAGTGGACTTCATCCAGATGTTTTCAATTTTCTTCATGTTTTATGAGGATGTTGGCATGGTACATGACTCCACTATTTTTAATACGAAGTAATGATATAAAATATATGGTTTATTTTTTTCTAAATTAGTTTACATAGCATTTTATAAACCATCTATTGTGATTGATTGTAGTTTTTTTGGAAATTGTTGAATTTTTTGAAAAATGATTTCTGGTATTATTTTAAAATTATGAATTTAAAATTGGTTGCATTGTTAGATTTGTGAAAAAATATTTATGAAATAATTTTCAATAAATATGTTATTTAATTTAGTTTAATTTTCATAGTTTGATTTGGAATGGGTTTGGAATAGTTTTGTTGTGTGTGTTCATATGCCTTCGGAATAATAAGGGAATTCTATACCCCTATAAAATTACTAGTATGAATATGAGAATCAGGATCAACCATCATAGTGGTTTAAATAGTGTTGACCCTATGGAAGGATCACTCCCCACTCGTTAGTATATAGAATACCATGTTTTATGAATTGTTGGATTTGTGGATATATGGAATGGAATGGAATATTTGAAAATGGAATTTAGGAAATATATTTAGATAATTATTAAGTCACATTCCTTGGAAAACGATACTATTTTTTTAAAATTTAGTAGTTAGGTAACTTATTATTTTTTGATATAAAATGTTTTAAACTTTTTTTATGTAAACTACTTTAAATAAATTTTATGAAATTTTCTATACTTGAGGTGTGATTTTGAAAGTCATTTAGAGAAATTCTAATGTTTTTTTGTACTTTGGCCAAATTTTTAACTATGATACTTTTACATATATAATTTCTATGGAAATTGGAAATGGTAATATATCAGATTTATTTAGCAGTTATTAGTAATACATGGATTTTTTTCTATATGGGAGTCATCAGTTTTGTTGTGGCTTATTGATTTATCTTGGTATCATTGAATTCTAATACTTATGTATTTTGATGATTATTTATTTAATCTTCTGATGTGGTAATATTTTATCATTTATAAAGATATAAATGGTTTTATTTGAGTTGTATATAATTTATTTTTTGATTTATGAAAATTTTAATTTAGTTATGACATGATTTTATGGTTTTTTAATTTCCAAAATAGTTAATCATCCCCCATATATTCATGAAGCCCATAAAAATTATTTATATAATTTGGAATTTTGGGATGTCACTTAAGGACAAGTAATTTCCTTCAACCTTCTAAAGTTAATGATGAGCATGATGTTACCATTATCCTCATGGTGGGATTACATAAAATATTATAAAGATCACACTATGTATTCATTTTTTATTTGTTAAATGATTTAAATATTGTATGTTATATATAAACTATTTGTCATAGTTAATCATATATTTTATTTATTAATTTGAAATAATTAAATAGGAAAATTATTATAATATTTAAAATAAAACATTATGGCCTTTTTATTTTCCCAAAAAATGTGTAAAATGAAAATATGATTTATTTTTATATATTAGAAGGTATTGATACGAGAATATAAATTTTTTCAATTATAAAAAAATGAAATATTAAAATTCAAAATTTAGTGATTAAAATTTATTTCATATACATTATTCACCCTTAACATTACACTTTTCATCCAATGAATGAATTATAAAACAAATTGAATGGTTATATATTATATAAAAATTTATTCAATAAAATAGTTTATTATAATTTAGGAAATTTATTTATAGTTGTTGTAAAATATTTGTGATTTTAATTTTGAAAATATATTTATCTATTATTTTTCACAATATATATCTCTTTTAAGACCATATTTTCTTAATATTCCATATTAATTCACAGATTATAATCAATCAATTCTATATTAAAATACATGTTAAATTAAAAATATATTTTATTTAATAATATTTATTTATATTAACATTAATTATATTTTTTTATTTTTGAAACAATATTATTATATGACACCATTAAAAGTATATATGTGATTCTTCTCCATACATTGTTGTATGTTTGAGACTAGTCCTCTAATGAATGTCGTATTTTTTTAATTCTAGAATTCATTAGATTCATATAAAATAATATATTTATTGTCATATTAATAAAAAATCTATACATTTATATCCATTAAATGTTGTGGTACATGGACATAAAAATATAATCAAAGGGTATCACATATAATAAATTTATTTCAAATGGATTTTCATTGAAAATAATCACAATATTCAATAAAATTGATATTTTGAAAATTTATTTAAATCACCCCCAAAAAATAACATCAATTCATTGGATAAATTATGAAAAAAATATCTTTTTAGGATTACTAAAATTAGTAAATAATTAACTTCTTAATCATGGGTTTAATTATTTTCATCGACATATGGATGATTAATAATCCAAATTGGAACAAAAATACATGAATTATTATAATGCATATATTGGGTCCATAATTATAATTCCCCATAACAATAAAGTAATTCATATATCTCATTAATTTTATATGTGTTGAATTTAATGTTCAATACTTAACTTATTTTATTATTTCTTAGAAAAGAACTGGGAGATATATTTTTTATTTTATGATTCATGCATGATAATATTTACTAAAATTTCATTAATTTAAATGTTTCTATGATATAATTTTTCATCTTACAGGATAGTGTTTTATTATTAATTTTTAATTCTATTATCACATATAATTTATATATAATAATATAATTAATTTCATCATCATTATTCCAATGATTATTCCCTTATAGTAATTTTTACCTCTATTCATTATATATATATATATCCCCATGTAATCACATGATTTGATATGAGTATTATGATAAAAATAGTAAAATGATTTATACAAATACAATTTAATATTTAGTTTAAAATTAATAATTATATACTAAAAAGATGATATCTTAAAGGGGTAAGATTTTTTATTCTATGTTTGTATTATTAAATTGTTTTAAAGTGTAAATTATTATAATTATACATAGATTTTATTTCTATTTTCTAAGACTAATTTAATTATGGATGAAATGGGAATTTTTTCCATATGAAATGTTTTTAATAAATAATTAAATTACATGTAAATTAAGTATTATCATAATTTTTTTTTAAGATTAACGAAATTTTTTGTAGGATTTTTTGATTATGGAGCAATAGTTAAACAGTTATGTTTATACAAAATAGGCATGCATTCAACCAATATTTTATTCAAGAAAATTGCTATATATTACATATAAAAGTAATGATTCATATTCTATCACAATAATATTAATCATGAAATTGTTTTTTAGTCAATTCCAAATTTATTTGAAATATAATGTTTTTCTCTCCCTTCAATCACTTTTCATTAAATAAAAACATTTATCAATAAAATTATTATTTTATAACATGGTTTAATGGAATACAATATCTTTTTTGATTTAATGTCGATAGTATTCCCTTAAAATTGTTTTGTTTCCACTTTTTTCTTAATAATCCATATAATTATTTGTTATATTATGATTTGTTAAAATTATTATGTTTATTTTGGAAAATATAATAATTTATTTTATACAACAATATTTATTACATGGTATATAACTCAAATTTATCTATATACAAACAAGATTTTAAATAATTTAGTTTCATATGATTTGAATATCATAAGTAATAAATTATTATGTATGATTTATCAAATCGAGTTGCATCTTAGTGTTTGGGTGAGATTGAGGTTGACGACAATGTGAATTTAGGTCATGATGTTATAATTCAAGAAGGTAGAAATAACAAAATCTAGGGGCATTGAAATAGTAATTATCAGAGTATATGTGATCTGTTTTGGTGAGGAGGAACTTGATTTATATGGAAATGGAGGATTTGGTTTCATCAAGTAGAAATGAATTATCAAATGATGTCATGGTTGTCTATATGTGGTTATATATATTTTATATGGTATAAAACCTATTGTAATATGATGTATAATAATCATTATATTTATTATTTGTTATCTGTAGCACTTGTTTAAAATTTTGAACTCAAAGAAATTTATACCTTTCATGAATTGTGAGTAAGTATTAGGGGTTATGGGTATAATAATGATGCGATTTAGATTCACCATATTGTATAGTGACATGGCGGTTGTGGAAGTCTATAAAATTGAAATTTATTTAAATGTTTATGAAATAATATTACGTAGTAGTTATGGATTAGTGAAAAGTGATATTGTTTCAAGATTCTTTTAAATGATGATATTTCACTATTTTTATTATATTTTATGAATCATGTTACATTTTTTAATTCGATGATGTTCATGAAATATTTGGGGTGCTAAAATATATCACCATTAAAAAGAAAAAATTTGAAAAATATTAGTTAAACTAATTTCATTATCAAATTATAATTGAAATCATTAATGTAGACATAATATTAATAAGTGGATTACATGGAAGGTAATTTTTTACATTTAATAAAATTTAAAATTATATCATTCACACTACTGTCAAATGAATGAAAAGTACGTCACTCAGAAAATGAATAGAAAATTCATTTAAAAATTGTTTTGGAAAAAGTAAAAAACTTGTAAAAATTAATTTCGTAAAAAAATTTATAATATTTTTTTAATAAAAGAGCTGAATCATTTTTAAAAATTATATATTAGAAGGAAATATTAATTTTTATGGGAGAAATAATTGAATTAATATTTTTATAAATATATTATGTTAATTATTTTATGTACCATATAAAAAAGAATATTATCATTACATAAATATATTATAAATAATATGATTATATGAAATTATATAATTTTTGTAATTGAAATATTAAAATATTCCTCCAATTTAATGTTAAACATAATAAAATTCTCAAAAATTATGAAACTGTATAATAAAATATTATATCAATTATGATTTCTTACATACTTGTATAAACATCTAATATAATAAATATATATTTATTATAAATATTTTCTAGAACCATTATATTACATATCATAGATAATAATATTCAAATTTATCCTTTTATTAGTTATTTATTAAGAATGTCATAATAATTCAGCATTCCAACCGATAAATTTTTTTTTTATATGGTTTGGTTGTTTAGTATCAATATATAGAAATTGATCATGATTTATTCATCTGAATGTTGTTAATAATTATATGAACATTATCTATATTCATTATATACATATTTATAGTCACCCATAAGTTGTATAGATAGGAAAAAGGAATTGTATTATTCACATATATGTTAGATCAAACATAAGAAAGATCACTGTAATCCATTATTGATTGAGGGAATGAATGAAAGGTAAAGATTAAATAAAAATTAAAGAATAATTTATATAACATATATATAATATATATTCATTAGTATTTTATGTAATATAATCAAATTAAAATTGAAAAAAAATGTCTCTTTATGCTGGTGGTAGTCCACACAAACACAATAGCGATGTTATCATCAACCCATTGATTGGAATATAAGATGGTAAATATGATATTTTATTTTAAAAACTAATAATTATTTAATAAATATCATATATTCATATTAAACATTTCATAACACGAATTCATAAAATATTGTGATGACAAATCAACTATATCATTGTGTAGAGATGTGAAGCTATACATATGCACAAGTGATACTATATAATTCTATGTGATTTAGAAGTGGATAGTTAATGGTGGGCTGATAATCATATATACATTTATTAATACTTCTAGTAATGAATTTTTTATTATTAGTATAGAATATTTATAAGAAGAAGAGTAATAATTAAAGAAAGATAAATAATTGACATTAATTATTAATCGACAAAACTCCATTATAAATCTTCAAATAGGAAATAGGGATAGATTTTTTGGAGGACCAGATACTGAAGAATGATTAAATTTAGGTTTATAATTGATTTTCTATGGTATGGTGATGATATAATTCTCAATGAGGTGTAAATATTTGAATGCAGGTGTGACCATTGTAAATATACATGGTGGGAGATTTTTTAAATTTCATATATGACTAAAATATGATAATATTGTTATATATTGAAAATTGCATTATAATTTCAGGTAATTGTATATAATATTGTATGGGTTAAAATTTATTCATCCAATAAAAAATATAGAACATTTTTTTAATCCTTATTTTTAGATTTAACCCCTTAGTTATTTTTTACATGTTTTTCTCTTCATCAATGAGAATAAAAATCACTCTACTAGAAAGATAAGTGAATATTTCTCATCATAACTGGTTGTTTAATAGTTGAAAAAATCTCTCTCAATATTATATTTCAAATATCCAAATCCATGTTTTTTTGGAACCTATTGAAAAGTTAATTCCAATAGAAATTAAAATGAGTTACCAAGGGAAAATAAACACATGTACTATTATAGATCACATATATTTCCATAAAATATTAGCTATTTACTTCTTATTTAATAGAATAACTTAGGTACTCATCAATCCCTTCTGGTTAAGATCAAATCTAATGGTATGGTTCAACAAGAAAAATCCATGAATTATCCAAAAACAATTATCCTTAGTATTACTAATTTTCCATTAAAATTATCTAAAAACCTTTATGGTATATAATTAAGAATCTAATATACTAACAATTGTAAATAGGGAACGTAGGTCAATTACATTACGTTGGTTAACACCATATGAATATGTGACCTTTTTCGTATATATGAATATTCTCCACTAAGATTATCATCATGAAAAGGCTCAATTGGAAAACATTATCATTATTGGTTATGAAATAATACATAACCAATACTTGAATCCACTAGATGTATATTCTTCTCATGTAATAATGTACTAATAACTAAAACAAAAAACACTCTTAATGGACACCTCACTAATACTAAATTCTGTAATGTGTATATTTGGAGGGTTATGCCACTTTGTTATTGGTTTAGTGTACTATATTTAAAAAAATTTGTTTGAAAATGACACAAACTAAATCTTGATAATATCAGTCCAATCAAGTGATTGAGGAATAACTTTTCTAAATGTATATCATTCCACAATAGTGTTTTAAATAAGTGTGTTCATTATTACATATCAATTTATTATCATCAATATATGATAAATGTTTAGATAAATTAATATCAAGGTTATAAATATCTTTTATTAAAGATACATTATGATAGATTAGGATGTGTGGCCATATTCAAAATATTTACCTTACCCAAATTTATATACACACATTTAATAGGTGAATAATTTTTTACGACAAGGGAATACAAAAAATTTATTCATATATATCTGGGGAAAAACATGAAAGTCCAAGAATATGTGTTATTTTTTTCCCATAGAACTAGGAAAATATATATAAATCCTATGAACATGTGATAATAAATAATTTCTCAAATCATACATATGAAGGCCATTATAAATCATAATGAAAAGAAGGTTTCATCAGGAAGAATGGGGGTACTCTTTTAACAAATTCACTGAAATACATTAACATCAATTTTTCAAGTTAAAAAAATTTATTTACCACATAAAATCAAATGTTTTATATTTAAAACAAATTTTTACACATTATTATTGATAATAATGAAAAACATAATATTAAGCAATTCAAACACATGTTTAATTTCTGTTAGAATTATAATAGCCTATATAAATCGATTAGACAGACCAACCATGTTATCTAATTTATTTTAACCACCAATAAATACATTATTACATAGTGAATTAAGAGATTATATTGTGATCAACCATAAAAATCTAAAAATAATGTAATATATTGTCAATAAAAGTTTTTTAATCATTAACTTTTTCTTCAATTTTTTTTTATAATATCATTAGAATCCTTAGACAATTACATATACATAAGATAAAATATCATATTATTTAGAATCTCATTAATATTAAAATTTTCATTGATAATAGTGAAATTGTTAATCAATGATTAAAAGGTATAAAATATTACAATCATGGAAAAAAATATATATTATTTCAACATGATATGGTAAATTAAGTGTACATTTAAAAAAAAATTATTTTTCCTTTGGTTAATAATAGAAAGAACACATTTGATTAATGTTTGAAATATTAAATTATACAATAATAAAAATAATCAATATATACATATATAAAAAATTTCATATAATAATATTATTTTTTTAACATTTAAAAGAACACATATATGTTGGAGAAACTTTTTAATAGGGAACCTTAATACAAAGCTGTAATGAAAGTTCCCTGTTGGATTTCATACTTTTCAATAAAATTGGTGTGGAGGAGGATAAGATTTTATTGACTTGAAAAAATATATTTTTATATACTGATGATAAAATTCATCATCATGTTAGTTATACACCAAAAAAATGGAATTATGTTACTAAAATAACTTATGTTTCAATGAAATGAAATTGGGATGAGTAATCACTTATCTTAAGTATTTTTTAAAATAAATTGTAATATATCATTTGAATAATAAAATTAAACTAAAAACATGAATTAATAATTTTTGTATTAAATTAAATTTATTTAAAATTATTCCATTTATATCATTTATTTTCTATGATAATTTTTTATTAAAATTTTTATGTACGTGATGGTCATTTTGGGGTAATTAAATTTATAACCCTGAAATAGTGTTATTGTGTTCACTATGTTTAATGGTTTAACAATTACAATAAATCACGAAACATAATAATAAAATCTTTATAATATTTAAACATTCAATACACTTTTAATAAAAACATTGAATGATGGTCATACAAAATGGGTCAAATAATTTCTTATTGACTATAGTCTATACATTTTCATGAATGATGGATCAAAGTTTCTAATAGATGAAAAATTATTAATGTAAATAATTGATTATGGTTAAAAAATAATTAACATATTATAAATGTCATACATAATAATTATTTAAATATTTATAACTATCCATGTGTGGAGGTAATGTAATTGAATCATGTCACCTTTTGTAGCTTTATTTTACATATATTCCTATGCATTGTTATCAATTTCTAACACATAGTAAGCGTAAGAATGTAATAAATATATTCTATTTAGTTAAATAAAAAATATAATTTATATTCATTTGATCCATCATTTTAACCATCCATATATTCTGGTAATGAAAAATGAAATACTTTTCATTATGGAGGTCTTAGTCAAAATAATCACATGACTGGGGTTTCCATTTTCTAAAAAATGGAAAAGGATATTAAAAAGGGTTGAACAATAATAATAATAAAATAATATTGTATGCAATATATTTATTCTATTGTTCATCAGTGGTAAATATTATAATAATTAGGATGAATAAGAAATAAACATGGAAACACTTGGTATGTAGTTTCTTGTCCTCTTTGGAAAACCTACTTTGGCTTACTAATTAATACCTATTGATTTGTAATTTTAGAGACACCACGATATAATGGTGTGTAAGGGGATTTTAGGAAATACTCAATTGTTATAATCTATGATAAAACGCTCAAAAGGTGTGAGGATGAAATGATACTATCGTGTTTTTTATGTGACGGTCGTCGAATAATTCTTATTTCTAAAAAATTTTAACAAGTATAAAAGTCATAATCTGGTCCATGTTGAAAAATGATTATATAGGTTAATTTAATGGGCATCCATTTTATAATCCTAAATAATTATATATGTGTTAATTTTTTATTTTGTGCCTTATCACTTAATATCTAGCCCTAATTTCCTAATATATTATATTAGGTGCACGGGGGTATAATTACATCTAACACACACACCTCTCACACATAGTACTAAAAGGTAGGTCATTTCTCCCAAGCGATAACCAACCCAACTATCAACCTTTTATTACATCATATAATTTTCTCTAAGGCCTAGTGGGCATGTAGCCATTTATATGACTTGTATGCATACTGTTTTGGCCCATGTCCCATTACGTGAATAGTACTGATACAATACCCTACTACTATTGTACATGTAGAGTACCCTCCATTATAATAGTTCCTAATGTTGTTAAAAATATAGTGCATACCACCATTACTAATTAATAAATTAGTAACAATTTAGATTGACAAAAAATAATTTTTTATTATTTCATAATTTAACTATTCTTATTCAAAATAAGTATTTTTATGATTAAATATATATTAGGGAGATAAATTTAATTATAACAACCGAAAAGTATTATAAATTTAGTATTTGAAAAAGTTTATCTCTTGGAATAAAAATAAAATTATACTGAAATAAAATATTTTTTTTATTAATATGGAATTATTATTACATATAAAAACTATATATATTTTCTATTACATTAGACAAAATATATATAATTTGTCAGTTTTTGAAAATTTATTTAACAAATAATTATTGTTTTATAGAAATAATCATTTTTTGTTGTAATCTAAAAGAAAATAATATACAATATAACTAAATAACTATGTTTAAAAATATTAATAGGGTTATTTAAAATATTATAACCAAATAATAGAATCCAATTTTTGAAATTCGAATTTACACATTCAAATAAAACAATTACATTCCTGAGAAATTTTTTTTATTTTAATAACATTATTAATTTTTCAAATATAAAAAATTAAATATATTTATATTTATATAATTATAATAATGAATGTTAATCCATAAAATGAATTACAATAAATCATAGAATAATTTATTACTTGTAGTACATAATTTCTCACATTCATCTCTCTATTATGAAATTGTTTCCTCATAATTTTATTCCTTTAATGAATAAGGATTATATTTTATCCTCATATAAATTTATGATTAAAAAAATCCACATCAATCATTTGATTAATTAATTAATCAATATAATAGTGAATTATATTATTTTGATGTACCCACAATTTATGATATTAAATATGAACTGTCATTTTTTTATAATAGGGATTCAAAAATAACTATACTATTTTAGGGATCAAGAAAAAATACATGTAAACAACATACCTCTTTATAGAATAAACATGAAATATTATTGAATATTTAGTAAAGATAAAAAAAATTTTACTCAAAAAGAAACTAATATAATGATTTTATATGGTCTAATAAACCATATACATTCAATTAAACTTTAAAAAAAAAACTAGAAACCTTTATTATGTGTTACTTTTAAAATATAAGACTCCCAACCACAGATAAAAGTTATTTCCCCCTATATTATAAAATACACTTTTGTAGCCAATTAGTATCCCCGTTATATTTATGAATAATCCACACCTTTTCATCTATATAATCAATCAAGTCTATTTCCATCATCATCCTTACAACAAATTAATCCACTCAACAGGTATTTCAACATTGTTTACCATATAATTATCAAAATTACAATATATATATATACATGATTAAAAATTGATTATTTGTGAAAATTTAAATAATATAATATGGTTACCACAACATTCTTGATACACCAATGTGATCTGTGAATTATATTTTCTAATATCCGAATTATTTCTTCCAACTTTATGTTATATTGAGGATGGAATTCTATAGTGAAATTATATTAATAACACAATTAATTTTTATGTACTAAATAAAATTTCAAGGAAAATATGGAAACATTATTAGATTCATTATATAGATTGATCCCACATACACTAATTTTCTCTTTATGATAAATCTAATTACTACATCATGATAAATTTCCTAATACAACCAAAAAATCCATGGATATATTCTCTTTTATTTCCCTTCATACATATAAAAAGGAAAGAAGAATCCACTTTATGAGTTTTTATACATCCTAACCTTATTAAAATTCCATACTTTTCAATGTGAAATTAGAAATATAATTTTCATACCATATCTCCAATAATATTCCAAATGATCTATATATGTCGTACAACTGAGAAGAATACTATAAAACAATTATTAGTGATATTTAAATAACAATTCATTCTTCAACAATAAATCACAAGGAATATGTACCCTAATTCAAATTTTACCTACATATTTTATATCGATATTAATAAAAGGGAATGTTCCCTACTTGAAAAATGAAAAAAAATTATAAAAAATATCATCATCCTTTTGAGAATAATATATTAGATTTAACAAATATAAATTCACTAATTCAAGATCAAAAATAAAATATGATTCATAATCTATAATTTCAGGTCCATCAATCATTACATAATTAATCAAGGTATCCTTTTTTTAATAATTTTGTAATTTATGTAAAATTATATTTTAAATATATATAAACAATTACATTTTTTTGTTTAGTTTGATAAAAGTGAATCATGAACTCATTATACAGTTTATTTTCCAACCATATTCAATACATCAAGTTCATATTTTTTAATGAATATATACATAAAACTTTTATGGAAAATATATATTTATCATTGTTTCCACAAAATAATACATATCAAATTTTTTTAAAAATAAATATATTGCTAAAATATCATGATCACATGGAACTTCATTATTCTCATAAAATTTCAGTAGATTAAAAATATATATATTAACCTAATCATTTTTAAAAAATTTAATACAATCTTCACTCAAATAAGAATGACTATAAAACAAAAATTTAAAATTTCAAGGTAGAATGTCTAACACCATAGAATTAATCCCAGATGAATTCAATTCATAGAAAAATAATCACATGGATTTACCCAAATAAATTAAATTATTTTTTCGGGTAATCATAGTCAGCAAGAAATGTAGTAGATAAATGTTTCAAAATACCATCATAGTAACACATTATTATATGAAATAATTGTATCTATGTTAAATTTTTATATCATTGCCACATATAAACCACATTATATTTTTCAATGTCAACAGTTATTACCTCTATAAAAAAATTAAAATAGAATGAAATCTTCATAATCTCAAATTAAAATTTATAAAAATTTTCATAAAACATAATTAATTTTAATATCTAAAACATAATACATTTGTTTTTATAATCTTCCATGTAACATTTATAATAAAATTCAATGTTATCAATACAGAAAACTATTAATTTAATAAAATACTAATTGAAAACATGATTAATGTGATCCATAATCACATATAAGTAAAACCTTAACACAATTGGGAAAATTACATAATCATAACTCCAATACCTATTGTGGAACATCATCATTGAATTTTATTAATCATATACCATAAATGAAGAAACATAATCCTGATGTTAATAAAATAAAAATACATAAAAACTATGATATTGTATGAAAAAATAATTAATATTATTAATATATATTTCTTCAAAAAATGATGTTATTCAGTGAAATATAATAAAAAAAGTCACATGGATCCATCATTTTTTTAGAATATAATATTGGTGCACCCAATGTGATGATATATGGTAGAGTAATCCCTGAACAACAGACACATTTAACTTTCTCTTATAATCAAATAAATATATTTAATCAATTCAGTAAGGATTCAATGAAATTTGAATAAGACCACAAACTAAGGAAATAGTAATAATAATCGACCTATAAGGAATAACATTAGGTAAAGAATATAAACATACATGTTGATAATCATTTACTATTGGAAAATAGCTAATTTGAATAGTGTCTATCATTTCATAAATATACGAATAAAAATATCCCCTACCATATTCAGTTAATTTATTATATTCTCGATATATAATAATTTGTGAAATAAAATATATATATATATATGATATAAATCACACTATAAAAAATGAATATTTCCTACTTAGCTATATAATATGACTTTTCCTAATAAAATGAATGCATATTAATATCATGAATAAAATAAAATACTATAATGTGTTATATAATAATTATTTTACGAAAACATATTCCAAAAATAATTACATGATGGTTAATATAAATTAATATTTCCTTAATATTACTCCCATTCATTTTTAATAAAACAAAAAAATAGATTATATGGCATTTCTATAAAACATTTCTAATATTAAAATATTTTGTTGTTCGATAATTAAATAATCCATTTTAATAATATTAATATAGAATTTGAATACCCATAACCACATCATTTGGCGTCCTAAAATATATTGATCTTATAAGTAATGACTATTCCATTTTTTTCCCTTTGGAAATAAAGTAAAAAACATTTAGTATCTAGCATCGAAAATTCATTAATATAATTACAGAATAGTAACCCTTAACTGGTCCTATAAATCTGATTTTAAAATTTATTTTATTATATTTGAAATATTTTGATTCCATACACCGATATTATTGGTCCATTATTTATCCATTTCATACCACCTTGGCCCATTCAGGAACATGTTGTAACAAATTTTATAACTATTTATAAAATCTATCTGATCATTTTTGTCAAATTGAAACACATTTTAAAAACATTGAATTTAACATGAAATGACAATATTAATAATCAATATTATAGAATCATTTGTAATATGTAGATTTTAATTTCATTTACCAAAAATAAATTTTCTACATACGAGGAAAATCCCTTAGCATATAATTCATATTATACTACTAATGATGAGTCAATATTTTCCGTATGCTTTTTCATCACTTTATGTTTTTAAAATCCAAATCACCATTTCTGTAATGATTTTTCATTATTTAAAAAATATTATAATTGATAGGCCTTTTTGAAAAAATATAATTTGATATAATTTTAAAATATGTCTGATATAGGTTTCATCAAGATCTATTAGATTATATAATCAAATAAAAAGTAATATACAAGACCATATAATAAAAATCATTGTGTTTATTAGATTATAAAACACCTCGTTTCCTATATTACAAATTTCTTGGAAAAAATGATTCTAGGTCAGCCCTTTTCAAAGATTCCAAAATGCTCAGAAAAGATTATTCATAATCAGTGCATTTCATAGATTCATAATTGCATATAATAATAGATTTTAAATCAGCACATTTCATAGATTCTTATTCTCTTGTAAATACTAATTCTAAATCCTGGCATTCTTTATATCCAAATTTATGAAAAAACACAATTTTTTTTCACGTTGTTTCTTAGACTCTGATTCTTAAAAATTTTCTGTTCTAATTTTCATAGTACTTATATATTATTTATATATTTATTAAGGATTCTTTATTTCCTAAATGTTAGGATTATATATATTTCATAAAGATTCTATAATTTCATAATGTTAATGTTTTATATCTATCTTAATAATTCTATTTTTCCTCAATGTTATGATTTTTTATCTTTCATAAATATTTTATATTTTATTAATGTTTATATTTCAGAAATTTCAGAAATATATAATACATATTAAATTTAATATTTCTTACATTTATATTATTATATATTATTGAAAATATATTGTTACTAGTGAAAATCTGTATTATCAAAGTGGTTTCATTGTTTCCATTACAATATGACTGTTATGAATTCCACTTGTCCTAGTCCCTCCATGATTTCCAGGAAAATAAAATTATGGGAGATATCACCTATAAATACCTATCCATTTAAATTATTTCGATTCTATGATCATTTTAGAGAATTTTAAATCTATGATTTCTCTACCTAATTTTAATCCTGAAAATTCCTTTATGTGAGTATGTTGTGAACAACATGTTCCACTAACATAAATTTGCATCTAGCATTGATTTCCTTTGCAATTATAATTGATTCAATATAGAATCGAAGGATTCCAAGATGAAGGGATGCAGATGTGTGGATTTCGTAATATATCGAGGGCATCCATGTTTAATGAATATAGAGGTTCTGAACACCATATAGATCAATGATTCTTTGGATATCAAGACCTATAATGATATTCATATTAAGGTCTTATCTTACTATGGGTAATACATAATTCATTGAAATTATATAATAATGGATTTTTATTCAATGTTGATTGATACCCTTCTCTGTCTAAACAAATATTTCATTACTATTGTATTACTTTTTTACTTTCATATTCTTTAAAATACATTGTATTTATTTATGATAGAAAGTATAGAATTCTTACACATTCTCTGTTTTATTAACTCTGATTCATGATTCTTAACACTTTATGATAGAAAATTTTTTATGTATATATATGTGCCTACATATTTAAAATATCTATGTAATAAGTAATTAGTCCTATTTGATCTCTTTGGTATTCATAGTAGATGGTTTTCTTAATGTCATTTTTTTATCAAAGATAAACAAAGTTTATATAAGGTAAAAATCAGATGTTTTTAATCTTACAAGTCTCCCCAACTCTTGTAATTGAGTATCCACATCTCATATTTAGATCCTATAATTGGTAAAAGTGTGGATCTATTAGAAATAGAAACTTATACATAGTATAAAAATGTAATGTTTTTCATTGCTTATTCTACATACATTTTTTTATTGCTTCTAGTTATTTATATAAACTCTTGGTTTAAAAATACACACTACTCTAATGTGTGTAGTGGAAATTTTTTTGTTTTTAAATGATTGAAGGAATAAAAATTTGAACTATTGATAATGTTAATCCAAAAAGACCCCCATATTTTGATGTTAATTATTAAGAGTTTTTAAGTTATCGAATGAAGACATTAGTTGTTAAGATAGGAGTATAATATTTTTTATTATCACTAAATATTATAAGATACATGACAATGAAATTTGATTACAGTAAAACCAAAAGAGATAAGAGTATCAACTGAACTATAAGGAACCAAATACATTGTTTTATTCTATGAATATGAATATATATATATACAAATATATTAAAGTGACACAGAAAATAGTATCTATAAGAAACATGATGTTATAAATTTTGTAACATTTAATGTTAAAGAATCTAGAAGTGCATTATTAATAGATTTTTATCGTTGTTTTTCCTTAGAGAGAATAAATAGTTAACTTTCAAAAAAGATTAATGATTAATGTAAAACATTTAAAATCAGTAGAATAAAAATGTTTAGATGATGAAATGTGTTTCCAAATGATTATTGATATCATTAAAAATGTGTGGGAAAATAGAATAGATGGTGATGAATCTATAAAATATACAATAGTTAGTCTTGCTGAGATTTTTGGTGCAATCTTGAAACATGAGAACAAATTGAAGAGAGAGGTTGATAATATTGAGAAGAATAATTTTAGTGATTATTTTAATAATACAGTGAATCATATGAAATCCAAGACTCCTAAAATAATTAAAATGAAAACTAAATCAAAGAATGGTGTTATTCAATTAGACTCAACTGAACCCTAACAATCAAAGAATTAGCAATAGAATCTTGCTCATAGTATGAACAAGATTGTTTTCAAGAAGGATTTTAATTATAGATATAAGAAGTGAAATATGAAAGATTTAAAATAATCATAAGTTAGATGTTATAAATATATGAAATAAAACATATCAAACCTGATATTCAGAAGACAAAAAAACTACATGGAAGGAAGACCCTCTAAATGGAATCAATGAAGATATTGTATATCTAATAGAAAGAATTTAATGAATGAAAATGACACTTTCAGTGTATGTGGTAGTGACTCAAATGTTGATTCATTGATATTTAATTTTTGAGATAGGTGAATATTGGTCTTATAGACCTGATACCTATTAAAAACAAATATTTCCTGGATATGGTAAACCATATTGAATCTTTAACCAAAATATCACTATATGCTAATTATCCTGATAATGAATATTATGAATCCTTATAAGAATAATCTTCATCAACATATGATAATAAATTAACTTATTTTGTAGAACCCTATAAGTTTTTAATGATACTTGATAATTAAAATATCAAGATCAATAAGAAACATGACATGGAAAATTATAAAATCAATATTTTATCAAAAGAAATATGTTATCATTATAAATATCAATATTCAAAATATTTTGAAATTTTCTCTTTTTCCAGAAAACATAGGGATGTTAATTCATGGATGTATAAACCTTCTATTGATCATGAAAATGATATTTATATGAAAAAACATTTTAGGGAAAGACACAAATTCCAATACTAATGAATATGAGGATAAGACTTTAGTCATAAATCTAAAAGAAGGAATATTTTCCTTAATGTAACTATTTTCAAAGATTACACAAGTGAGATAAAATTTTGCAAACATGTATTCACAACATCATCCTATAATGAATTGTTTTTGATATGTCAATTCTCCTTCAAAACCAATTTTTTTGTCATAATAATTTTTACACAAATATCCCATTTAATCATTACATGTAAATGTAGTGGACATTAAGAGAAAATATTATAAATTCATAAAATTAAATCTTTATGTTTTTAAAATTCACTCATATCTCTAAAAATGTTTATAAATATGATTTTATTTTGGAACATTTCATGATCCTAGAATTATTAGATTTTGAATGCATAACAATTTCATTTCTAGGAAAGTAAATGAATTATAGAAAATAATACATTGTATGTGGATAGTGGATGTTACTAGAACATAACTAATAACAAAAACATCTTCGAAATGACTATTAAGATGGTAGGAGGAAGAGAAACTTTTTTATATAATGATCAAAGAGAAATTATTAGAATATGTAACATTTTTCTTCTTACAACAACCTCAATTTTAAATATTTTACATGTAAAATGACATAATCACAATCATATTAGAATAAGAAATTTTTTTGATGTAGTGTACCTTATGAATATTAGGAATGATAAATTTTTTGTATATTATTACAAGGATGATTTTATTCTATCTATCCAATAACATGAATCATTTTATACACATTTCATATAAAATTCTAGGTTCCAATAATTTAGATGACTTAGTGAAAGGGAAGAAATTTTTTTTATGGAATAGTATACTAAGATAGTGTAACCATTGGAACTTATTAAAACCTTATATGAATATACTCATTAATGATATACCATATCATAGATTTGATTCTTTAAATGTATATAACAATTATCCATATGGAATGAAACAAAAGTATATCATTAAATCAATTAGTGAGGTCTCAAATTCATATTAATAAAATATAGTTCATATGGATCATTTAGGTCTCACAAAAATACATTATCTTGAAGGAAATTATTAAGTATTTTTTAGTTGGTGATTAAAATAGAGTTATAGGGGTCTACATTCTAATAACAAAATATGAATCCTTTTCTTATTTCAAATCTATTTCCACCAAAGATAAAAATTATAAAAATATCCCTTTTATAAATATTCTTAGTTATCATAGAGGAGAATTTGAGAATTATTAATTTGAAACATTTTTGAATTAAAAAATTTATTATTCACAACATATCAACTTCTATAACTCCAAAGGAAAACGATGTTGCAGAAAGAAGAACCTGGTTTCTTTAAAAGATAAGAACAACCATGTTGAGTGAATACTAAATTGTTAAATTTTTATTGGATGATGCTATTATTACTTATTGTTATTCTATAAATCGAGATTTAATACGGACACATGTTAATAAAAAACCTTATGAATTATAGAAAAGACAAAAATCTAGTGTTTTAAAAATCAATTAATTTGGATGCAAAGTATTCATATTGAATATAAAATATAACGTAGATAAATTGTCACCCGAATGTAATGAAGGGTATTTCATAAGATACTCAATAACTTCTATGTATTATAGAGTATTTATTAAAAACACACACTATTGAAGTAATAATACATGTTCAATTTGATAAATTTTTTCCTTTTGTTTTATACAAACTCTAACTAAATCGTCAGATGTGTTTTCAAAAAATAATTTTGATAATTGATGGAAGAAACTTCTATTTATTATCCTGAAAATATTTCTAAGGTATTCACTCCAGATTATTTTCTACCATATGTTGATGAATAGTTTTTCGCAATCCCAATTATGTTTTTTCTAAAGAATCAAACCAGTGATTGTATAATCAGTTATGTAAATCAACCCATAATTACTAGAAGTTATTTATAGAATCAAGTATATAATCTATAATTTATTTCCCAATTATATCTTAACTGTTATATATATACCATGGGGGATTATTATTTTATTATATCTATAAAATATGAACTAAATGAATTTGAAAGGAACAAAGTCTGGACCATAGTTAAAATACCTTAAAAATAGACTATAATTGGAGTAAAGTGGGTCTTCAAAAGAAAATTTTATGAATATGGAATCATAGTATGAAATAAAAGAAATATTATATGCTAAAGGATATAATCAGCATGACATAGCAGACTATGAAGAAACCTATCCTTGGATAGGTATGCTTGAATTTGGTTTAATTATATTAGCCTTTGTTGCATTCTTTAACATCCTACATTATCAAATGGATGAGAAGAGTGATTTCCGTAATTTATAAGTTCAAGTGGATGTTTATATTGATCAAAATAATTGTTTTGATAACACAAACCATCAAGATCATGATTTTAAACCATCTAATGCTTAATATTATCTTAAACAATCCCCTAGAGATTGGAATGATATGCATACTTTATTTTCATTACAAAAAAACTATGTTAATGAAACTATATATCCAACACTTTTTATAATGAATGAATAGAAAAAAAATTATTAGTGTAAATTTATGTTGATGACATAATATTTATATGAACTCAATAATACTTACCTGGTTCATTTTCAAATCATATGAAATCTGAATTTGAAATGACTATGATTTGTGACATTAAATTTTCCCATGGTATTCTAGTTTCTCAAAAACCATAATGAACTTTTATATGTAAAAATACATTTATTAACGATATTCTAAAAAAGTACAGACATGAAAACACTAAACTTACATGTACTCTAAATTGAACCCCAAACTGACTTGATCTTGACAAAGTTGGGAAATCAGTTGATCAAGCTTCGTTTAGAGGAATTATAGGATGATTAATATAAATTAATGTTATTCATAAAAACATAGTGTTTTCATTATGATTATGGGATTTATATCAATATACTTCTATAGAATCCCATTTTAATGTTTTGAATTTATTTTTTCTCAATATAAAGGGATCTACAGACTTTTGAATTTTCTAATCTTATGGAATTGATTTTTTTTCTCAATATTTTTATGATGATTAATTTAGTTATTTTGAATTGGATAAAAAAATTACATGTATAACTGGGTATTTTAATAGATATTAACAAGATATTAATCATTTATGAAAAAAAAATTAGTATCACCTTCCACGGATGAAGCTAAATATGTTGTGGCTGGAAGTTGTTGTGCTCATCTATTGTGGATGAAAAACAAAATCACCAATTGTATGTTGATTTTTACTAAAACACACATAATATGTGATAAAAATTTCTCTATATCCTTTATATAAAACTATTCACATCACTCTCATGAAAATCATATAGATATTATACATCACTATCTTAGTGATCACACTCTTACAAGAGATACTATTTTACAATTTATCTATAGCGACCTGGCCTTTTCTTAAATTACTATTACATCATTTCACAGATAAACAACATAATTGTATTACACAAATAGGATTCAAAGGCTTAGTGTCTTGGGAAAACTAGGACGACACAAAACAAATTCCACATCTAGCATAAACATTTATTTAATTTCTTCTTCTCTGACCTCTTATTGGAACTTTTCCTATCCTTAGTACATGTAGCCACCTGAGGATATACATCAAAATGGTTGAGCTAGAAGCCCAGTAAAAGGATATATAAGCACAATATATCATGGGGTTAGCATAAGAATAACATAGGAAAAAGATCACGAACATGATGGGAGCATAAATAAAAGACTTGAAATGTGGCAAAGCATAAAAATGAAACATCATGTATTAGTGGTTAATTACCACACATACTTGGTATCAAAGCTAGAAAATTTTTCACACATCATTTAAAATTTACTCATGTGATTCATCACTTTTGCTAATGCATTTGAGCGCTATATAATTTTGGGCACACCTGTCACATTGAAACATTCATATTGGGCTATATAATTCCGGGTGCACTTGTCCCATCATAACATTATCATCATTTCACTTGAAACATAGAACTAAAATAAAAAACATACATAACTAACCCATGTAATGGAATGGATTTCATCTCATATGAACACATTCATAAACATTGGGTTCCCAAAAGAATGAGGTGATGACATACATGTTATAAGAACAATCCACTTTGAGTGAGATGTAAAAGGGGTGTTATTAAAATAAGAGTTCTTTTGGAAAACATATTGTATGAAATAAAAACTAGTTATAAACATGTATATCCCATAAAAGTAAATAAAATTATGAAAATATGATCTTTATGGAGTAACCATATTAATAATGGAGTGAAAGAGGTGGAACCCGAAGGAAGAAAATTGGGTTCGAGATTTCCCCTTACCTTGTACCTGAATGCTTCCATCTCCTTAATGTACTATATAATGAAATTATATTCATTAATTAGAAATAAAGAACCATGTGTACATAAATGGGGTTCATTCTGGTTTTATTATGTCATTTTATGTTCCTTTGGAGGACTTATAGAGTTTAAAAACATTGTTCGAGGATGTTCATTTTTATTGTTTTTCTTGGGCTGTTCACTTGTATTATTAAATTGAAGTTCGAGTAGAACATGGGTTAACATCTAGAAAAGATATTACATGGAATTTATGATATTAAATGAGTTATAATGATATTATAATGAATTATATTTGATCCATGTGGATGAATCATTATATAAGAAATAAATGATGGTTATTTGGGCAAATTTGGGCGGTTTTTGGATCACAACGAACTTGCTCTAACTTATCACATAGTAATATGGCCATAGGTTATTTACAGAACATTAAATAGGAAATATAAAATATAAAATATTCTGGTTCAACCATAAAATTGGTTTCATGATCAGATATGAAGGTAGAAATGGAACAAGAAAGCATGTCGTTCTTAAAGGTGATCAATTGACACCTCACGAACAACGTTTATTTAATAAAATAAAAGGAATAGGAAAATGTGTTGGATGATATAATATCCCGTTAGAATCATAAAATTAAATAATATGTATAATAATGGAGTTAAAATACAGTTTTTTTGAATATAGGTTGGTAGAGATCAAGAATTGAACTTGAATATGAAAGGAAATTAAAGAAGAAGAGGGAGGGAAATTATCTCTTCAATCCTTCTCTTGGGAATCTCTTTAAGGGCCTATGCTTGGACCGTTAATGAGACAAGAATATCTTGTACTTGGGTTAGGGGATAGGGAAGGTGTTTGAGAAGGGTTTAGGGAAGTCTTGGATTTTGATAGGTGTGGCGAAATGAGGGTGTGAAGGTTGGCTTTTATAGTGGAGGGGAGAGAGGTTTTCTAAAAATAAAATTCATTAGTTTATTATTTCCCCACAAGAAAAGGAATAACGTGTATTGAAAGACCAAGAATAGTAATTTTATAATGTAATCCCGAACCAAGTGGGCTTACATTATCAGAACATCACACATTACTATAAAATAAGATTATATGGCTTATTTTGTTTATTACGGTATTTCACTATTCATCAAAAATTCATGTATCTCAGAAAATCCCAAAAATTTACCCCAACCATTTTTCTGCGTGTAGAATCAAAAAATCAAGTAAATTTTTCAAAAATAATTCTCTAAGTATTATTAAATTAATATTTTATTAAATTGATAATTTAGTTAAAAAACCGTTTTTAAGAGTAAAACTGATTTTATAGTGCATTCAAAAATTACGCAGGGTCTTATAAAATTATCTAAAAACTATAATACATTGATTCAATAATTTATGATTACATTTTAGGGAAATAAATATTCTTTTAAATTAATTAATTAATTGTAATTAATTATTTATGACTTACAAAACACCAAAATGTGTACTTTCTAAGATGTCTGAATTTTATTTTCTTATTCATAGGTAATGTTACTCTTATGTTGGATTATTTTCTATTCATAAGGGTCATAATAATATTCATAAGGGTGTGTAACTATTTGTAACGATACGTTAATATTCAACAAAAATTATTTTTGTTTCATTAGACTCCAAAAATCATATTGAACACAACCGTGTATGTCAATTTTTCAAAATTCCAAACATAGGAGTGACAAACATATGCTTAATGGTCACTTATCACTTTTTAGTTCTTTATTTTTTGTTTTTATGACATAAATATCAGAAGGGAATTTTCTATTGAAAACATTGGGTCATTACATTCTTCCACCCTTAAGGAATTTCGCCCCTGAAATTTTACATTACACAAACTGGTGAGGGTACTTCTTCTCCATTGCCTCTTCTGGTTCCCAAAGTGCTTCCTCAAACTTATGGTTCCTCGACAAAACTTTTGAAATATGGGTTGTCTTATTGCGTTGAAACTTATCTCTCTGATCCAAAATCTTTACTGGCTGCTCCTCATAGGAGTGATCATCTTCTAGTGCACCACCTCTGAGTTTAGTACATGTGAGGGGTATGGTATGTACTTCCTCAGTAGTGATACATGAAACACATCATAAACATTTTCCATATTTGGTGAATGTGCAAGATGATAGGCCACGAATCCTATGTGGGTAAGGATCTCAAAGGGGCCAATATAACTTTGGCTTAGCTTCCCTTTCTTCCCGAATCACATGACTCTCTTCCATGGAGATATTCGAAGGAAGACTTTATCTCCAACGTCGAACTCCAAGTCCCTTCGATGACTTTCAGCAGAGCTCTTTTGCTGACTTTGAGAAGATTTTATGTGTTTTTGGATGACTTGAACCTTCTCTATCATCTCTTGAACAAAATCGGGTCCAAGGATCTTTCTTTCTCCAGCATCATCCCAACAGGTTGGAGTTCCACATCTCTTTCCATAAAAAACTTCATAGGGAGCCATCTAAATACTCGAGTGGAAGCTATTGTTATATGAGAACTCAACCAATGGGAGATGTTGATCTAAATAACCATTGAATTCAAGAGAGATGACTCTTACCATATATTCAAGCGTCTGAATAGTCCTTTTAGATTGGCCATCGGTTTGGGGTTGATAGGTCATGATGAAATTTAATTCTGTACTCAAAGTATGTTGAAGGCTCCTCCAGAATTTAGATGTGAACTTTGGATCACGGTCAGAGGCAACTGAGAGTGGAACACATTGCAGTCTCACCACTTCCTTCACATATATCTTTGCAAGTTGTTCAAGCAAGAGATCTCCCCAAATAGCGATAAAATGGGCAGTCTTGGTGAGTCTGTCAACAACAACCTATAGTGAATTATTCCCCTTTGACATCTTTGGGAGAACCTTGACAAAGTCCTTAGTAATCTTTTCCCATTTCCACATGGGTATAGGAAAGGGATGCATCATACATTTGGACTTTTGTCGCTCATGTTTAACTTGCTGACATACCATCCACCTTGATATATATTCCTCAATCCCCTTTTTCATTTTATCCCGCCATAAGTGTCCTTGGAGATCATGATACATCTTGGTACTATCGGGATGGATAGATAATGTTGAGCTATGTGAATTATCTAATAGCTCCTTCTTTATATTGGGTGATTAAGGCACACAAAGCCACGTTCCAAAACGAATCACTCCATCACCATCGATATGGAACTCCTGCAGCTTCCCTTCCTTTACTGCATTCACCCTATTTGTGTCCCCACATCATCCATTTGTGCTACCTTAATATTTTCCTAGATGGATTTTTGCACAATCATTTGGTAACGGTAGGAAGTATCCCCTTCCATTATGATATCCAAATACATTCTTTGCATATCCATGAAGATAGGGTCATTCTCAATCCACATCATGGATAGAGTAGCACGTTCTTTTCTGCATAGAGAATCATCTACCTTGTTCGCCTTTCTAGGATGATAGTGAATAGAGCAATCATAATCCTTGATTAGCTCTAAACATCTCCTTTGACACATGCTGAGCTCCTTTTGTGTGAATATATACTTTATGATATTTTTGTAGGTGTATATGTCACACTTCTCACCAAAAAGGTAGTGCTGCCAGATTTTCAAGGCAAAAATCATAGCTTCCAGCTCTAGATAATGCGTCAGGTATTTCTTCTCATGGATCATCAACTGTGGTGAGGCGTAGGCTATCACATTATCATTTTGCATGAGTACACAACCCAAGCCTTTATTTGAATAATCACTATATATCACAAATCATTCTCCACTTTTAGGTAGTGTGAGTACATGTGCAGTGATCAGCCTTCTCTTTTGCTCCTTGAAGCATCCCTCACATTATTCTATCCATACACACTTTACCCCCTTCCTTGTTAACATAGTTAGAGGGCATGACAATCGTGAGAGGTTTCTCCCAAAAAGTCAGTAGTACCCAGCTAATCCATGAAAAATATGGATTTTGGTGACACGAGAGGGCCTGGGACATTCTTCAATCTCCGTTGTCTTTGAAGGATTCTCAGAAATTCCCTCACATTTGATCACATGTCCCAAGATCGTGACCTGATTCATCCAAAAGTCACACTTTATGAACTTGGAATACAACTTATCCATTATCAATATCACCAACACAAGTCTCAGATGTTCTTAGTGTTCCTCATTTCCCTTTGAGTAGATGAGAATATCATCGATAAACACTACCACAAATTTGTCGAGGTAATGTCTAAAGACTCTATTCCTCAAATACATGTTGATTGCAGGGGCATTAGTAATTCCAAAGGGCATCACCAAAAACTCATAGTGCCCATACCTTATACGGAAGGCAGTCTTCTGAATATATTCCTTCTTCACCTTTACTTGATGATATCGAGAATGAAGATCCACCTTTGAGAAGTATTGAGCTCCACTTAACTGGTTGAACAAGTCATCAATCATTGGGAGAGGATACTAGATCATTATGGTGATATTGTTGTGTTCTCGATAATCGATATACAGCCCCATGGTTCCATCCTTCTTCTTCACAAAGAGCACTGGCACACCCCAAGGTGATGCACTAGGGCGTAGGAACCGTTTCTCTAGATGCTTTTCCATCTGCTTCTTTAACTCCTCCAGTTTTATAGGATCCATCCTATAGGGGCACTTTGAGATTAGAGTAGCTCTCAGTATGAGTTCAATTGAGAACTCTACCTCACTATCCGGGGGAATTCTGTGTAACTCTTCAAGAAATACATCACAGTATTCCCTCATGATGGGAATTTCCTTAATGTTGGAACTTTCCTTCGACTCAACCATTTGGGCGTGGTATACTTATTCATAGGGAATCAACACCCACACCATTGAAGTATTTTTCAAAGGAGATTTATTATATTCCTTGCATTTTTAGAGGATAATGGGATGGTTTGGAATATGAAAAGATATTTCATTTTTCCGAAAGTTGATATGTGCTCTATATAACGAGAGCTATTCCATTCCAATTATAGCGTTGAATTACACCAAGGAAAGTATTACAAGATTTTCCTAAATAGTCATCCCACATACGCCAACAGGAGAAGATTCATAAAATTGGGTTGAAATGATTGCACCACTTGGTGTTTTTACAGATATCTCTACTTCAAGGTTTTTGGGAAATGATTCTATAGTTCTAGAAAACTTTCATGATATAAAGGAATCCGTAGAACCAGAATAAAATAAGACTTTTTCCTTTCTTGAGTGAATATGAAGTGTACCTCGTAAGACATCGTTATCTTGATCCACCTCCGCAGTAGTGATGGAATAAGCCTTCCCATGTTCCATTGTATTTGGTGGCTACCGAAGCTGATTACCCTCAAGAAATCGAGGTTTTGTGCACTGGTTTGCATAGTGTCATTGCTCCTTACAGTTGTAGCATTGAACCATGAGTGTATATCTCTTTTCATCAGCTACATTCTCCTTCCTTTTCATGTATTTTCGACACTCTTGAGCATGGTTTCCTTCTTTCCCAAACATGAAGAATTTCCCCTTCCCTTTGAGGTAGTTCCAATAGTGAAACTTCCCACATTTTTGGCATGTGGGTCGTTGATTTTTCTTCCCACCTTTTTCACTAGATCCACTGTCTTGAAACTCCATCTTTTGTTTCTTATCCCCATAGCCATGGGACTATTCTCCAAACTACATATCCAATTTGAGAGCATAGCTAACAACTTCTTCATAACTCCCAAAGTATCAAATCACAAGAGCCTTTCGAAGGTGTGGTTTTAATCCACTAAACAATCTATCAATTTTTCTATCATTGTTGATTACAAAACACGAAGCATAGCTTGCGATCCTTGTGAAATTCTCTTAATAGGTTTTGAAGTATTCTCCTTCTTTTTTATTGAGCTCTATGAATTCTCTCTCCATATTCGTGCGAAGAGTTCGTGTGAAATACTTATTAAGAAACATTATCTTAAAGTCTTACCATTCCATCTCTTCAATTTCATCCCTTGTATTGGTGTTATTAATTAAATCCCACCATTGATCAACTTCTTCATCAAGAAAATAAATGGCTAGAGTAACCTTTTCCATCTCAGTACAATGAAGCACAAAAAAGATCTTCTCCATGAAGTTGACCCACAGTTCTGTAACTAGTGGATCAGAATATCCACAAAACGTCGGTGGTCTTTACCGCATAAAACATTCAATTGACAGTTTCTCCATCTTTGGTGAAGGGGGACTTTCCCCATTATTATGATTATTATTCATAACCTGGGATAATTGGGTAATCATCGCCATGATGTTTTTAACTCCACCTCCCATATCATTAGGGATGTCGTTTGGGATATCGTTGCATTGGCCCTCACATGAGTTGCTGGCATGATTTCTTCTGTTTCACAACATTTTCTAAAATAGAAAAGGATAGAACAAAACATAACTAAACAAGTATTGAATAACTTATTCATTTAAAAAATTATACATAAAACATAACATATGGGATCTCTAGGTAAATATTCTTATGTGCATATTTTTACTTAGTGTCATACTAGAGGTTTTCTCTAGGGGTCACTAATCCAAATTCCCAGATTAAGTAAACCTTTTCTCTGATACCAACTATATAGACCCAACCTTTTCTTAAATTACTATTACATAATTTCAATGAAAAAAAACATAATAGTATTACACAACAAGGATCCAAAGGCTTAGTGTCTTGGGAAAACTAGGACCACAAATAACAAATACAACATCTAACATAAACATTTGTTTAATATCTTCTTATCTAACTTCTTATTAGCACTTGTCCTCTCCTTAGTACATGTAACCACTAGAGGATATACATAAAAACAGGTGAGGTAGAAGCCCTATAAAAGGATATATAAGAACAATATATCATGGGGTGAGCATAATCATAACATAGGAAAAAGATCATGAACATGATAGGAGCATAAATAAAAGACTAGAAATGTGCCAAAGCATAAAAGTGAAACATAATGTCTTAGTGGTTAAATACCACAAATACTTGTGAACCATGCTAGAAACATGTTCACACATAATTTCACATTTACTCATAATATTCATAACTTTACCCAATGCATTGGAGCACTCTATAATTCCGGTCACACCTGTGACATTGAAACATTCATATTGCGCTATATAATTTCGGGTGCACCTGTCACATCATAAAATTATCATCATTATGCTTGACACATAGAAATCATTTCAAAAATTTACAATATTATCCCATGGAATGGAATGGGTTTTAACTCATATGATAACATTCATAATCTTTGGGTTCCCAAAAGAAAGAGGGAATGACATACATGTTAGACGAACCGTCCACATTGAGTGAGAAGTAGAAGGGATGTTCTTAAAAGATGAGTTCATTTGGAAAACATTTTGTTTGAAATAAAAAAAGTGACATACATGTATATCCTAGATAAAGTAATGAAAATTATGAAAAAATGAACATTAAGGAGTTACCATATCAAAAATGGAGTGAAAGAGGGAGAACTCGAAGGAAGAAAATTGGGTTCGTGATTTCCTCTTACCTTGTACCCGAATGCTTCATTATCTTTAATGTATTTTATAATGAAATTATATTTATTAATAAGAAATACATATCCATGTTTACATTAAAAGGGTTAATTATGGTTTCATTATGTCATTTTATGTTCCTTTGTATGACTTATAGAGTTTAAAAACATTGTTCGGGGATGTTCGTTTTTATGGTTTTTCTTGTGTTGTTCACTTGTATTCATAAATTGTAGTTCGAGTAGAACATCGGTAAACATACAGAAATGATATTACATGTTATTAATGATATTAAAGGAGTTTTAATGATCTTATTATGAATTACATTAGATCCATGTGGATGAATCATTAGATAAGAATTAAATGATGGTTTTTGGGGTAAATTTGGGAGGTTTTTGGATCACAACAAACATGTTTTATCTTATCACTTGGTAATAATACCATAGTTTATTTAAAGAACATTAAATATGAAAAAAATAACATATTATAGTACTCCCATAAAATGGTTTCATGACCACATCTAAAGGTATAAATGGAAGAATAAAGCATGTCTTTCTTGAAGTTGATAAATTAACACCTCACGAACAACGTTTCCTTAATAAAATAAAAGGAAGAGAGAAAGGGGGTTGGATGATATAATATCCCATTAGATTCATTAAATTACCGTATATGTATAATAAAAGAGTTAAAATACAATTTTGATGAAGATAGGTGGGGAGAGATAATGAAATGAACTTGAACAAGAAAAGAAATTAAAGGAGAAGAGGGAGGGAAATTACCTCTTGAATCCTTCTCTTGGGAACCTCCTTAAGGTCCTAATACTGGTCTTTTGATGAGACCAGAAGCACTTGGACATGTGGGAGGGTATAGAGAAAGTGTTTGGGGAGCTTTTAGTGAATTCTTGGAGCTTGAGAGGTGTGAGGAAATGATGGTGTGAAGGGTGATTTCATAGTGGAGGGGAGAGGGGTTTTCTTAATATAAAATTCATTAGTTCATTATTTCCCCACGAGACAAGTAATAGTGAGTCTTGAATGACCAAGAATAGTAATTTGATAATTTAATCCCGAACCAAGTGGGCTTACATCAATATAACATCACACATGACCCAATCAATTGCTTATTTAGGTTATTTTGTAAATAACAGTTTTTTACTATTCATAAATAAATCATATATCTCAGAAAAACCCCAAACATTTACCCCAACCATTTTTTGAAGTGTAGTATCCAAAAAGTAATTTCATTTTTCAAAATAATTTTCTAATTATTAATAATTTAATATATATTTAAAATCATAATTTTCTAAAAAAACAGTTTTTAAGATTAAAACATATTTTATAGTTCTTTCAAAAATTACATAGGGTATTATAAAATTATCTAAATATTATAAGACATTGATTAAATAATTTATGAATAAATTTTAGGAAAATAAATATTATTTTAAATTAATTAATTAATTATAATTTATTATTTATGACTTACAAAATATAAAAATGTTTACTTTATAAGATGTATAAATTTTTTTATTAATAGAAATGATACACTTATGTTGGATGATTTATTATTCATAAGGGTCATATTACTATTAATAAGGTTATGTTACTATTCCTAAGGGTACGTTACAATTCACCAAAAATTATTTTTGTTTCATTAGACTCCAAAAATCATCTTTAACACAACCGTGTATGTCATATTTTCAAAATTCCAAACATATGAGTGATAAAATTATGTTTAAAAGTCACTTATCACTTAGTAGTTCATTATTTTGTGTTTTTATGACAAAAATATAAGAATGAAATTTTCCATTTAAAAGCATTGGGTCATTACATTATCGAAGTGAAATTACAAAATTATTGTTATTTTTCCAAAATTAGTACCTTACGATTGATTTGAATACATAGAAAAAATGTTAGGAATGATAACTATAATATAATAATTCATATCTACCTTTTGTTAAGAAAATATCCATAAATTAAGATACTCATTTTCCTATGAAGAATTAATTTGTTTAATTTATTGTTTTTCATATCCAAATAAAATCCTTCAATAATATAATAATTTTTTTCATATCCTAATAACCGTTTTTGGTACATAATCAGGGTGTTTTGGAACCATAAAAAAATTTCATAACCATAACAATAAAAATTCGAACCTATTTTTTTCATTCTCTAACAAAAAAATTGAGAATCTAAGAAGTATAAGATTATTCTTATATAATACTAATATATATTTGGAAAAATCTAAAAGGTACATTTTATTAATTTTTCATTTTCAACATAGAGTTCTATTTTTTGGTATTTCAAATATGTTCTAGGAAAAGCCTAAATGGGTTCCAACATTCATTAAATATGTTTTATTTTCACAAACAATCAAAATAACATATCCAATATAACTACTTTCAAACAATTTCAAACAACATATTAGATCAAATCTATGTGAAAAATTTAATCCAATTTGTAATATGAAACGTCACTGTAATTTCTGTATAATGGGGACCCAATTTTCTATGTCCCGCATCAGTTTCTACAGTTTTATAACTTAATATATGCCACTCATCAGTGAATTAATTTCATTTTCAGATCTTCTTCCATAATGTAACAAATGTCTCTCTGTACATTATAATAGACATCAATGTATTTTCAAAAGAACATAATGATTTGGTGAAATTGAGGGAAAGGATAGTCAATCAAAATTTCATTCTCAAATAACATTCTATGATTTTAAAAAGCATTATTTTTCAAGGTTGGGAGAATTCTTACATCTTAATGAAAAAGAAATATCATGATATAGTGTATGTATATTTGGTTATCAAATTCTATGATTCATTAAAATTTTTAATGAAGGTGGTAAATTGGAACTTCATTTTATGATTTATGGATTGACCTATTTGATACCTTATAAGAAATATGTTATCATTTTCTAGATTCCTTATAATGGAGAAGCATATTATCCTTCTCTAAATATTCATTATTTTGAATGTTCTTTAATTTGAGAAAATGATTTTGAATCCTTATGCCTTATAGGATTTAGAAACCCCCAAACTCTCTAATATGTCATCTGACATCCTGATTGTTTCTTTTTTATTAAAAGGAATCATATTAAAACATAATGGAGAAATGGACTCGCTGAAAATCATATATATTGTAATATTTTATTTTAAATTTAATATAAGGATGATTAAATGGTTATGTTTATGATTATTATGATAAGTAAGATAAAGTATGCGAAAATAAAATTAAATTTTTTTCCTTTCAAACTATATTGTCAATGTTATTAATGAGTTATTTGGAGTATTAAAACGATCCTTTTATTTAAATATCCAAAATATTTAATATTATATTTTTTATGTGATTAATCCTTAAAAAGTGATATAATCCATTTGTGTTGACATAAATTTGTTTTCTGATCTTATAGGAAAACTAGAGATTTTGGATAAAAATTTAAATTGGAAACAAAGAAATGAAAAGATCAACTATCCAACTCACATGCAACACATCTTTATGAACCCTAGAATTATAAGAAACAAATATCATATATTTGTGAAGTAATAGATAAGTGGAGATAAGATATAGAAAAAATAAAATAAGGACTTCCAAAAGATGGGATAATCATATATATAGATAACACATTAAAAATTCATGGGGATGAAGAGCTTGAGAGGTATACTACTGGTAATGGGATTAAGTAGAAGTATTCTTAAGCTATGTTCGTTTAATAATTATTAAAATATATAGAAAGGGCCTGAGAAAAATTTCATGTTTCCAAATCCTTTCTCTAGGAATAATACATTCATCAATTTTCTCAATAAATAGTAATATATATAAACCCCTCAGAATGGGAAAAAAGATGTTCCAATTATAGGTAAAACTAATCAAGAACAATCTATATTAGAAGATGAATAATAATTATTTTTATATAATGAAGAGAAAGAAAGTGTTGGTGATATGAGACAAATTGATGAATCTCATAGGAAATGTCATCCCGAAATGTTATCGATAAAAGAAACCAAATCATCATATTCATTACATTAATTATTAGGAAAATCAATTCATAAATCAATTAAATAAGATGAAAATTTTGTTTAAAATGTTTTAAATAAAATCCCATATGATTATGGTGATTTTAATGAAGAATATTTTGTTTCGATAATGATGGTAGTAATGATGATGATCTCATTTATGTTGCAGGTGAGATTATTTTTCATGTTACTATAGAAAGTAAATAGATCAGAGAACATATATGGAAATCGCCATGAAATAGAAAGGAAAGAAATTAGATGTTAGTACAGTTAAGGATGAATCTTTGGAATCAATATAGTCATTATCTTTCATAGTAGAATACATTTATTCCATCATTAAAGAAGTTGGTAATATACTTCCCTTATTTTCCAATCCTTATGTCACTATAAATGATTATTCAATATTCATTAAACTAGAATCTAGAATATATAACTATTCTCTTTGAGAAAATGATAAATCATAAAGTTCAATTAAAATATTTTGTTCTCAACCTTGATTCTCATAGGATGTCATGAAAATAAATCAAAAATTTGTTGATTCAAGTCAGTCTTGCTATTAAAGAATTTATGAAATGTTTACACCAGTCACAGTAGATTTCATATTATCTGAGGACAATATTTAAGATATTTATAATAGCGTCTCAAAGAAGATACCAAAAGATCAACATATCTGATTTAGAGAAGTTAGATATTGTTATGGGATGCTCCACTTTGTGAATTTTTAATTAAAATGAATAAATGCGTACAGAGGTGATGTGGATGAAAATATTAGTTCTCAAGATAAGAAATAAAAATTCATTATGAAAATACTTATTTTATCGAAAATAAATATAAGGATAAATAATATATTATTGAGACGTTACATGATGAAAAAAATGATTCATAGAAGATAAAATTATAGTTACGAAATTTTTCCAATAAAGGATGACTAATAACAATTCATTCAGATATTTTTTTAATAAAAATCATTTCAATATAAGAATGTTTCTATACTTTGTTTCAAATTGTATATTTTCTAAATTTTTCAGGTATCCTATTCTTACCTCCATTAATTTTTAACTATCACAAAATGGGAAAAGAGAGAATATGTAATAAAAATAATATAAATATAAGGAAGATAATATCTAAGAAAGGGGTATTACATAGATAATAAATTCATAAGAAAAGGTTTAGTTGTTTCCTTATAAAAAGTAGAAAATTTCATTATGTCAGGTATATGATACTTATGGGGTCAAAACATATGGTGGAGATAGTCAAATTCCATAATATTCATAAACTATGTGGGATATATGTATTTATTTCAATGTTCAATATAAATTAATTTCAGTCCAAAAAATATCTTTCAAAAAAAGTTGATTGTGCTTTCTCAAAATGGGGACATTATTGAGTCAAAATATTCGTTTTGACATTTTCATGCCTTTCTATATTGTAAATTACCAACATCTTTTACATAATAATATTTCATTTCTAGAAATATTTATATTTATTAGAGTCATTTTTAGAAATATTTTTTTATTCTATTTATTAAAGTCTATCATTATTTTCATCGAGAATAATTAGATTCTATAATAAAATTAAAAAAGATAAATGCACATATAATCAGAATAATTGTGTTTCATAGATTCAGCAACACCTCATTTCATAAATTTCAAATCACTCAACATAACAGATTCTGAATTAGCATATTTCAAAGATTTTGAATGACTCAGATAAACTGATTATGAATCATCACATTTTTTAGATTTAGAATCGAATAGAAAAACCAATTATGAATCAGTGAATTTCATAGATTCTGAATGTCTGAGAAAATCTATTTTGAATCAGCATATTTCTTAGATTCTGAATCTCTAAGATAAATGGATTTTGAATAACCCTATTTTTTAAATTCTGATTATCAATAACTTAAATATCAGAATATTATAGTTTCTTATATGTGATTTATATCATTCTAGAATATTATATATTTCATAAATGTTATTATTTTATATTTTTATTTAAATTTCAATATTTATTTAATGTTATGATTTAAAATATTTCTTAAATATTCACTATATCCTTAATGTTATAATTTTATATCCTTCATAAAGATTCAATATTTTATTTATGTAAAAATTTCATAACATTTATAATGTTACGTTATTTCATTAATGAAATATTTTATACATTGTGATACATTTATATTATTACCATGCTAAACTTGATTTTCTGGGTGAAAAATCTTTTAATAGGTTATGTTGTGAAGAGCTTATTCCACATACATAAATCTTCAAATAACAATGTTTTCGTTTTTTATATTTCAATATATAATGTAAAAAATCAAGTTCTTCTTTGATAAATTAATAAATATGTGTTTATTACCTTCATAAAAGAAGGTTTCAATGTTTAAGTAATGAAAAATTTCTCATCACCTTATAGATCGTGGGCATGTGGGTATAATAAGATAGAATCCTATCATCACATCGATGGATTATCCTAGTGTGGGTAAGACTAAATTTTAGGGATGTATAAATCAAGGGGCCTTTTTCCATGGTTTCTAGATTGTAACACCCCGAGCTTCCATGATACGCTTCTTTTTCAATAATGTAATAGCTTGCATTGTACGCAACATCGAGTTCTAACACACTGCAACTAATCAAAGTAGCCGTGGTGAATAGTAATAACCACTTTTTAAATTTATAGAAATTTTATATATCAAAATGGACTTCATTTTTGTATTCCTAATATTTAAATTATCCTATGTTGAATTTTTTGTAATTTTCTGAGAACTTCAAAAATTTTATGAATAGTGAAAAATACTTAAAACAACTTTTTTAATCAAAATAATTTATAATGATAAGTTATACTATTGAGTGGTTTTAAAGTATAATTAGAATATATTTTTACCATTTTATCCAATGGTGGTAATTATAATTAATTTAACTTTGAAATTGGACATAAACAATTGTCAATCTTTTGATATAAATTGTTTCTTAAAAACACGATATTTGTTGTGACTGCGGGAATTAATTATAAAATTAATTAATGCAAATTATATGTTTGGATTTTCAAAAAATAGACATCATTTTTGAATTCGGAATATCAATTATATCTTATGGTGAAATTTTGGCATTGTTCTGAAAAACTTCAATTTTTGATGAATAGTGAAACAACAAAGTGGTAGTTAAATATTGATTTTTCGTTTAAATGAAATATTACCACTTCTGTGATTTGATTTTCAAAAATCTGACCTACATGGTTGTCATTAAGAAGTAAAATGTGGTTCAATGAGATTAAAATAATTTTTTTGGTGAATAGTAACTTTTATGTTCTTAATCGCGATTAGAGGTAATTAGTGTAGTTTAAAGTAAAAATAATGTTTTAATAATATGAGATGAGCTTGACACATGTTCTACCCTCATTGGATGTGCCATGTCCGACCAAGAAAATCCATGGGTAAACTTGGGGACCCCATGGAGCCACTATAGTTGGAAAATGACATAAATACCTTTTATTTAATGTTAAAGTAAAAAATGACACAAACATGGAATGTTTTACTAAAACAATTTTTACATGGGGTTATACAAGTCATATTTTTGACTATAAATAGTCATTGGAAATATAAAAATATTTACTACATCATAGTATTTTTTTATAATTTTTAGACATTAAATAAATAAAATTATTTATGACATCATTATGATGCATCGATGAATTCATTATTTAACGATTTTAATAAAATGAAAAGATAATGTACAATCCAAGGCATACACTTGTCCAAAGACTATTGGATGGGTAGATTTCGAACCCTTATCACCTTATCCACGAATTATATAAGTGTGGGACCTTTAGAATCCGAAAAGCATTGTATAATAGAATAACATTTCATTACTTTCCAAAAGTGCCCCTCCTCTCCACTTATAAAAGGCCCCCACCACTCCCACCTTATTCACACCTTAAATCCATTTGGCTCGGCCAAACTCTGCCCAAATACTCTCCCAAAATCCCTAAATTACTCCTAGAAGCCTCACTTTGGGTAGAATTCTTCCCAAGGAAGCCTTTGTCTCAAATGAAAAAGAGTTACCCGATTTTTTAGGTAATGTCTTCTCTAATGTTGTTTTGTTTTATTTTGCTTCTCAACACCTTAAACTATTTTAATACCTTTATTTTGTAAAAAAACCAGTATAAAATATATACTAGGATGTTTTTATGATATGGATTTGGTTTACACTTACACACACCTTCGTCTAATGGTTAAAGAACATACTGTTTCTGTGGGTGGGGAAATACTGCCTCACGAAACGATGATTGTTCAAATTCTTTTAACACCTATAATGGTGGCCATTTTGATGACACTATTTTAATATATGATATATATATTATGTTTATGTTTTCCTTATGCTTCTTTATTTCTAATTTATGGCATAATTTATGATTTCCATTATGGGTAAATGCGATGATTTCATTTTAGGAAGTGCGGACTACCGCCCCCTCAAAGTGATGTGAATCGTTAATGCCATATGTGGGATGTATAAAGGATGGAGTAAATGATATTATATATGATATTATACTGGAACTATATTATACCTTTATATAATTATGATTTCATTCCATTAAATACGAAATATAAATGAAAGTAGCGTTCATGCGTATGTACGGCTTACCGTCTCCATGAACTGTGCATTTCGTTTCTTACCTCTAAATGTTACGTAATATTATGAATGAATGTATATACTGGATATATATGATATATATGACATCTAAATCATGAATATAATTCGTGAGATAATGGATATTCTACCACATAAACAACTTGTAATTATAAGAAGTTTATTGTTGACTCAGGTACCAAAGATTGACAAAACGACCGTTATTAACTTAAATAATTACATAATGTTCATAACATGGTAATAAGTGATATAAAAGGAATAATGAACATAAAAAATGTTCTTAAGTAAATATAAATTAACTCTAGTTTATTATTCAGGAGATTAAAGAACGGTCGAGTCAGGACAAGACGCAAGGTAAGGGAATTTCTTAACCCAATTTCTATTATTTGGGTTAATCTCCTTCTTTCAAATTATGTCATGATATTATTATGTACTATCTTGTATTTGTAGTTTCTTTATGTGTACTTATAGTGAATACACATAATAGATTTATTTTATTTTAAAAACAATCTTTGTAAGGACTTCCTCTCAATCTCCTTTCATTGAGGCATATTTGGTTTAATACACAACTTTCCTTTATACTGTGTATAAACCACTTTGACATTTACATTTATTCAAAATGTTTTATTTTATAATTATGTTATTTTTAAATAATTTCAAAAAAGAGATATTTCTATCAAATATATGAAAATCCAGTGAAAATGTATACGTATTTAACGCAAGCTTAAAAATGTTTTTAGAAAACCCGACTCTCGAGTGTGGTAGACAGGAAGGGATTGGGATTGGACCCATCATGGCCTGTAATTATTCGAGAAGTCTAAGAATTAGTTATTTTGTTTTCAGAATCTTGCATAATGTTTTCAGAAAAATACTGGAGTATATTAGAGCAATTTTAAACATAAGTATCTTCTAAAAAATTACATCGGTAGGTTTCATTAGACAACTAGACGTGGAATTGGCCGAGGCCCTTTCCCCATTTGATTTGTGATTTTGGACGAGGCCTTAATAATTTTAGACGTCTTCGCCGAGGCCTTGACAAAATGTTTCAGAATGTCTGGCATTATGCATTCCATCATTATGAAAGTGGTTATTGATATTTCATGTGATTATTCGACCAGTAGAATATCCATGTGAATAAGTAAATGGAAATATCTCATTTTACATTTTCCATATTATGTTGATGTTCATGTTTAAAAGGCTTTTGTTTTAAATATACATTGCCTTAAATGTTTATGTTTATTTATGAAAGCTTCCGCAATATTGTTATCCTTACTGAGCATCTGAGCTCACCCCTTTCAATGTTTTAATATTTTCCAGGATGTGAAGAAGTATTTTATGAATGACCTGCAGGGATAGTTAGAAGAGGATATGAGTGTGGACTATGAAGACTTTGTTATTAGTTTTTCACTTTATGATGTAATGTAACATTTATGATTGTATCTAGTGTTTCCAAGGATACTAAACTAATCGGTATTTCGAGACTTGATCTTTTGTGATCATGCCAATGTTACGAAGTAATGCACCGACTCTGGGTAGCTGGGGTCGGGGCGTTACAATTTGTATCAGTGGCAGTTTAGTACTAACCTTGGAAGCTATATTTAGATAAAATCTGATTAGAACACATAGCCCAAAGATAGACTTTGAGGATTAGTATAGAAGAACTTCCTAGAATTTTGTTATTGTAGTGATTTTGTGAGTATTACAAGCAATACATCCCTATCTGGATACGAGCAGGTAGAGGCGGCTCTGGCACAGATGTATCTAGGGGTAAAACCTGAAAACACCGCTTTGAGCTAGACTCGAACGGGAACTGGTGCACAACAACGGGCCCTGCTGCACTCTTTGTTACGACACTCCCGGGGGATATGCTTAAGATAATTCTCATTTTCATTACAAAACACTATGAACGGTTATGAGTAAATACTTCATCAAATAAAACCTTTTTATGATTATGGATTATATCCATAAATAGTTCAATTTATGTTAATTATTTTACAAGTATGGAATTTTGTATTTTGATTCATAAACTAATCTAGTTTATTCCATTGTTTAGAAATGGCGCCTAGTGGAAGGAATGCAAATCGTATCAATGTACGCACTCCGTGTAGGGATTTCCCTCCTGCTCAAGATAATTATTGTGGATCTGGAGATACAACTGGTGCTGATCAACTTATTACCATACTGGGACAACTTACTCATGTTATGAATAATAACCTTACTCGTATGGATCACCCTGATCCACAACGTGGAGGATCAATGTTAGACCACTTCATGAGGCAACAACCACCAACATTTAATGGGGGTACAAATCCTTTATTAGCGGAGCAATGGATAAACTCCTTAGAGAAAATATTCCATGCCTTGGGGAGTTGCGAAAGGGAGAAGGTTGTCATGGAAGTTTACCGCCTCACTGGAGATGCCGATTAGTGGTGGTCGCTGATTCAAAACACAAAGAAAGATGATGACGTATCTAATATGGAATGGAGGGAGTTCAAAGAGATTTTCTTAGAAAAATACTTTCCTCGTGACCATCGAGCAGATATGGAAAGGAAATTTCTGAGTCTGAGGCAGAAGGGGGATGCCAATGTCACAAAGTATGAGGCTAACTTTACAAGGTTAGCGAGGAATGCTGCCGATTATATACGTAACCCAAGGAGTAAGATTGATCATTTAATTGATGGGTTAAAACCATTTCTCCGTCGAGATTTAGTATCACAATCCTTCTCATCATACGAAGATATTGTCTCATGTGCTATCAAGACAGAAAAGGAATTCTCTAAGTCTTATGACAACAAAGTAAAGCAAGAGAAGAAGAGAACGGTGGAACAAGAGACAGATAAAGGGAAAAAGGGAATGAAGGATTTTCCATTATGTGATAATTGTGGGAAGAATCACCCTGGTACTTGCCTAAAAGGAATGGGAGTTTGTTATAAATTTGGGGAAAAAGGTCACCAGGCGCGTGATTACAAGGGAAAAAAAGAGGCTATCAATGTTGAATGCTACAATTGTAGGGAAATGGGGCATTATGAAAATGAATGCCCTAAGCGTCAGGGAAACATACCTCAGAAAAGGCCAAGGGATCAAGGACAATCTTATGCTGTTACTACAGTTGAAGAAAAATAATTAATGTATTGGTGCCTTTGGACTCATGGATTATATTCTGGTTATTAGAATAATGTGATATATATATATATATATATATAAGTATTGTGCTGCAGTACTTGTTGATTTCAGTAAGGTTTTAATATGATGAAGGTAATTATATTTTTAGTATGTGACAATAAGGGAAACTTTACTTTGTTTGGGGAATCTGATAAATTGATTTTGGAATTAAGAGTCCTTTTAGAGAATGTCTGGACAGAGGTATTTTGGATAACTATAAAGGTTGGAGTGGATTAAGTTGATCTTTGGATAGTATTGTTTAAGGTTAAAAATTTATGAAGATTATTTTTGAATATTATAATACTATAGTTTTAGTAAAAGGACAACCTGCAGGGTGGGGCATAACTCGTCGCGTCGGACAAATCTGCAGGAATCGAACCCACAATCATAGTGCACAGGCCTTTATTTCCTACCACTAGCCTACAGGAAGTCCCTGGGTATTACAAAATAATTTTACTAATCTAAATGGTATATGCTAACATTTGGAACCTTATACAATTAGGATAAGTATAATATTTTTGAGTTCTATTATCTTTTTGATTGAAAGATGAGTTGAAGGTTGAAACTCTAATTGTCAAGCATAAATATATATATATACCTATCTCTTAATCAATGAATAAATTAATTCTTAAAATTTAGTAAAGGGATATTAAAACAAAAAAAATGTGTTATCCTAATACCTTATGTCTTGTTGAACTGATGATATTTTAAATCAACATAGATTGAAGTCTTTGAGGCCCTCAATTTGACAGTTGATTGTGATTGATGACTTCAATCACTCCCTACAAATATTTACGTTTTTCCTCCAATTATATGTCTTTAATTGCCACCAATGTTCTCTTAATCGAGATCATAATTGGGTGGTGACTTTTTCATTTCTCTTTCCCTTTTATTAAGGCTAAATTTTATTACTCTTATTTCCGATGTGGGTTTTCCACAAAGGTATTTTCTCTTTTCAACCTATTTTTTTACAAAGAAAAATTTCAAATTGCGAGGATGCAAGTTATTGAAGGAGGGGAGAATGTAACACCCCGATCTTCCATGATACGCTTCTCATTCAATAATGTAATAGCTTGCATTGTACGCAACATCGAGTTCTAACACACTACAACTAATCAAAGTAGCCGTTATGAATAGTAATAACCACCTTTTAAATTTATAGAAATTTTATATATCAAAATGGACTTCATTTTTGTATTCCTAATATTTAAATTAGCAAATGTTGTATTTTTTGTAATTTTCTGAGAACTTCAAAATTTTTATGAATAGTGAAAAATACTTAAAACAACTTTTTTAATCAAAATAATTTATAATGATAAGTTATACTATTGAGTGGTTTTAAATTATAATTAGAATATATTTTTAACATTTTATCCAATGGTGGTCATTATAATTAATTTCACTTTGAAATTGGACATAAACAATTGTCAATCTTTTGATATAAATTGTTTCTTAAAAACACGTTATTTGTTGTGACAGCGGGAAATAATTATAAAATTAATTAATGCAAATTATATGTTTGGAATTTCAAAAAATAGACATCATTTTTGAATTCGGAAGATCAATTATAGCTTAGGGTGAAATTTTGGCATTGTTCTGAAAAACTTCAATTTTTGATGAATAGTGAAACCACTAAGTGGTAGTTAAATAACTGATTTTTCGTTTAAATGAAATATTACCACTTCTGTGATTTGATATTCAAAAATCCGACATACATGGTTGTCATTAAGATGTAAAATGTGTTTCAATGAGATTAAAATAATTTTTTGGTGAATAGTAACTTTTATGTTCTTAATCGCGATTAGAGGTAATTGGTGTAGTTTAAGGTAAAAATAATGTTTTAATAATATGAGATGAGCTTGACACATGTCCTACCTTCATTGGATGTGCCATGGCCGACCAAGAAAATCCATGGATCTACTTGGGGACCCCATGGAGCCACTTTAGTTGGAAAATGACATAAATACCTTTTATTTAATGTTAAAGTAAAAAATGACACAAACATGGAATGTTTTACTAAAACAATTTTTTCATGGAGTTATACAAGTCATATTTTTGACTCTAAATATTCATTTGAAATATAAAACGATTTCCAACATCATAGTAGTTTTTTTATAATTTTTATACATTAAATAAATAAAATTATTTATGACATCATTATGATGCAGCGATGACTTCATTATTTAATGATTTTAATAAAATGAAAAGATAATGTAAAATCCAATGCTTACACTTGTCCAAAGACTATTGGATGGGTAGATTTCGAACCCTTATCACCTTATCCATGAATTATATAAGTGTGGGACCTTTAGAATCCGAAAAGCATTTTATAATAGAATAACATTTCATTACTTTCCAAAAGTGCCCCTCCTCTCCACTTATAAAAGGCCCCCACCACTCCCACCTTATTCACACCTTCAAGCCATTTGGATCGGCCAACCTCTGCCCAAATACTCTCCCAAAATCCCTCACTTACTCCTAGAAGCCTCACTTTGGGGAGAATTCTTCCCAAGGGAGCCTTTGTCTCAAATCAAAAAGTGTTACCCGATTTTTTAGGTAATGTCCTCTCTAATGTTGTTTTGTTTTATTTTGCTTCTCCAACCCCTTAAACTCTTTTCATTACTTTATTTTGTAACAACACCAGTATCTAAAATATACTAGGATTTTTTTATGATAAGGATTTTGTTTACACTTACACACACCTTCGTCTAATGGTTAAAGAACATTCTGTTTCTGTGGGTGGCGAAATACTGCCTCACGAAACGATGATTGTTCAAATTCTTTTAACACCTATAATGGTGGCCATTTTGATGAAAATATTTTCATATATGATATATATATTATTTTTATGTTTTCCTTATGCTTCTTTATTTCTCATTTATGGCATACTTTACGATTTCCATTATGGGTAAACACGATAATTTCATTTTAGGAAGTGCGGACTACCGCCCCCTCAAAGTGATGTGAATCGTTAATGCCATATGTGGGATGTATAAAGGATCGGGTAAATGATATTATATATGATATTATACTGCATCTATATTATACCTTTATATAATTATGATTTAATTCCATTAAATACGAAATAGAAATGAAAGTAGCGTTCATGCGTACGTATGGCTTACCGTCTCCATGAACGGTGCATTTCATTTCTTACCTCTAAATGTTATGTAATATTATGAATGAATGTATATACTAGATATATATGATATATATGAAATATAAATCATGAATATAATGATGGATATAATGGATATTCTACAACATAAACAACTTGTAATTATAAGAAGTTTATTGTTGACTCAAGTACCAAAGATCGACAAAACGACCGTTATTAACTTAAATAATTACATAATGTTAATAACATGGTAATAAGTGATACAAAAGGAATAATGAACATAAAAATGGTTCTTAAGTAAATAGAAATTAACTATAGTTTATTATTCAGGAGGTTAAAGAACGGTCGAGTCAGTACAAGATGCAATGTAAGGGAATTTCTTAAACCAATTTTCATTCTTTGGGTTAATCTCCTACTTTCAAATTATGTCATGACATTATTATGTCCTATCTTGTATATGTATTTTATTTATGTGTACTTATAGTGAATACACATAATAGATCTATTTTATTTTAAAAACAATCTTTGTAAGGACTTCGTCTCAATCTCCTTTCATTGAGGCATATTTGGTTTAATACACAACTTTCCTTTATACGGTGTATAAACCCCTTTGACATTTACATTTATTCAAAAGGTTTTATTTTATAATTATGTTATTTTTAAATAATTGCAAAAAGAGATATTTCTATCAAATATATGAAAATCCAGTGCAAATGTATACGTATTTAACGCATGCTTAAAAATGTTTTTAGAAAACCCGACTCTCGAGTGTGGTAGGAAGGAAGGGATTGGGAGTGGACCCATCATGGCCTGTAATCAGTCGAGCAGTCTAAGAATTAGTTATTTTGTATTCAGAAGCTTGCATAATGTTTTCAGAAAAACACTGGAGTATATTTGAGCAATTTTAAACATAAGTATCTTCTAAAAAAAGACATCGGTAGGTCTCATGAGACAACTAGACGTGGAATTGGCCGAGGCCCTTTCCCCATTTGATTTGTGATTTTGGCCGAGGCCTTAATAATTTTAGACGTCTTGGCCGAGGCCTTGACAAAATGTTTCAGAATGTCTGGAATTATGCATTCCATCATTATAAAAGTTGTTATTGATATTGCATGTGATTATTCGACCAGTATAATATCCATGTGAAGAAGTAAATGGCAATATGTCATTTTACTTTTGCCATATTATGTTTATGTTCATGTTTAAAAGGCTTTGGTTTAGTTATAAATTGAATTAAATGTTTATGTTTATTTATGAAAGATTCCGCAATATTGTTATCCTTACTAAGCATCTGAGCTCACCCCTTTCAATGTTTTAATATGTTCCAGGATGTGAAGAAGTATTTTATGAATGACCTGTAGGGATAGTCAGAAGAGGATATGAGTGTGGACTATGAAGACTTTGTTATTAGTTTTTCACTTTATGATGTAATGTAACATTTATGAATGTATCTAGTGTTTCCAAGGCTACTAAACTAATCGGTCTTTAGAGACTTCATCTTTTGTGATCATGCCAATTTTACGAATTAATGCACCGACTCTGGGTAGCTGGGGTCGGGGCGTTACATAGATAACATCCTATTTCTGTTAAAAGAATTCATTACAGTTTAATTACTTATATAAATACTTTTTTTTAATTTCTACCGCATTTTGGTTAAACATTAACAAGGTCGTTTTCTTATAGTTTTTCTAATGTAGAAGATCTGATTTAAGATTATATAATATTTAAGTAATAATCCTAGTTATATATAAATATGTGTTTTTTCATTATAATATATATTTAAAAGTTCCTTGTTCACTTATGATATCATTGTTAAATATAATAGAGAGTATTGTGAATAGTATTTCATAATATTTTTTAAAAAACGTCTCATTATGGTTAAAAAATGTTTTTAACCATATAATTGACCCCCTTAAAATTGTGTATATGCATATCATATTTCACTCATACAACCATGTTTTCTTGATTTGAAATTAATTCTAAAACATTCTCTTTCTTAAAGCATAATCAAATATTTGAACAAAATAATTCAAAACCAAAAATAATTATTGGCCAACTACAATATGAAATAAATCTAATAATTTCTTTATTCATCAAAAATAGTGATCACAATAGATTAAGGTTATAATTAAAATTATAAATTGAATGTGTTACATATAATATTTTCAAGTATCCTAATAAATAAAATATTATTGCAAGGTAATTTACACATGTTTCATATTTAAATAAGTCAAATTTCCCACCGAATGTATGTGGGTGTTTTTTTGATAAATTATTCATTTATCGATGATATTTTTCAATTAAAAATTTTTCTTTATTTATTATATTCTCTATGTATCCTTTATATGTTCCAAAATTCCGATGCTATATCTTCTCATTTGACTCATTCAAAAAAATCTTTGTACTAATCACTTAATGTTTTTATTCATAATGTTATTATTTCAATCATTGTTCCAACATTAACTACAATATTTTTCATATGGAAAAGTGTTCTGAACATACATGGATAGATAATGAATATATAATTCATCAAAAGTAATCTTCTGGTAACATAAACATAACTTTTTGTATCATTAATCATTATTTTACCTTACTCATAACCTCTAATTTTATTTCTACCTCCCCATTGATACTAACATGAATAAAATATTAACAGGTAAAAAACATAACATGATTTATGAAAGGTGATTTAGAATATTATTTATCTAAGAACTTTTCCGTTTATGGAATTAAATATTTAGGGAAAAATTAAGAAAAAGGGCACTTTCACATTGAATACATTTTTAAATACAAAGAAAATGATTTCATTACAAAACAATTACATTGAAGACCCTTCATTCATGATTAATATGAGTCACCACTTTCTAAATCATGGAATTTATTATTTATTTATTTATTTTTAGATTAAGTTAAATAATTGAAAAAATTAAAAGGGAAAAAATTTGTTTGTATGATAAAAAAAGAATCTCATTATATTTGAAAAAAATTAAACCCCATTAATACATTAAATTTTTTTCAAATATACGTTTTTCACATAAATATAGTATTTTATTTTGAAAATATATCATTTTCAACATAGTGAAATATTATTAACCATTAGTATGCATATGGAAATCAATAATGAATTATTGGTTTCAAGGAATCTTTTGAAACAGTTTATCTGTAATGAAATAATTTTTCCTTTAAAAATTATAAAACTACCCTCATTGCATAAAATATAAAAATTTACATAATAATATATTTTTATGCCCAATAAAGGTATCGTGGATCATCATATTCATAATATATGTTCACACATGACTAACATGTACCCAAATGACTGATGCCCCATTAATTTTGATGGATTAACCAAAAAAATTATCTTTCTATTTTTCACAATCAATGACTATATCATAACCCAATAAACTATAAATATATATCATGCTACACTATCATAATGAGTTTTATCTGGTTCACCTTTCAATATCTATAATAATAAACTGATTTATAATTAATAAAAAATTTATAACCTTGAACTCCTTCATAATATTTTTTATAATCATTGTTGAACCCATAATAATGTTTTCCAATTTTCACATAATAATTAATAGAAATAAAATATTATTATAAATTTTGAAAATGAATATATCATATAATTGTTTTAATCATATGTTCTTTTAATGAAATTCTAAATTTTTTGTCTTATAAAAAACTAATGTAAAATATAATTTTAATGATAAATAATCTACTAGATTTGTAATAATTAAATAAAACGGATGATTATTATGTAAACATTAGTGTTATTTTTTTTAAAATAATTTTCAATAATTAATGATAACAAGAAAATATTTGTAAATTTATATACCTCATAAAAAAATACATTTTTTGTGGAATAATTCTCACGGAAATGATAATAATATGATAAATCCCTTACATTATGTCCCTTCAAAAATCATAAATTCTCCAATTAATGACCATTATAAATATATTATGATTATTTATTTATTATATTTACATTACCATTAATTTATCTTTTTTATTTAATTTTATATTATATATTTCTTATGATTGGTTTTATTTTGAAACAGTTTTGTTTCCATTGGTTGTTCATTGGTCATTCAATTTATAAAATCAAAACAAAAATGATGTAATGAATGAGGTAAAAGTATTTATGGTTCCATTTACTATAGAATATTAAACATGATATTATTAAAAATTATTTATAATTTTTATACACTGTGACACCCAATAATTAATTGAGTTAATGGAAAATAATTCTCATTGCCTCATAGAGATGGTTGTCTGCAAATAAGCATGAAAAAAATACATTTTTCTACTTAGTGGATTATTATTAAATTATGATTTATTTTACATTTGGAAAATCAGAATTATTTTATAAATTTTATATATATTTTTATTTACAGCCCTTATGAAAAGTCATGTTTTCTTATAATGAAAAATAAATAACATTGCTTCATAGAGGTAGTATTCCTTGAATATATATGTCCCACATAATCAATTTACAGAAAATAAATTGTGGAAGAAGATAATTTATATTATATCCTTAAAAATAATAATTTATTTCATAAATGTCATATATATTTTATTGATCTATCATTTTATCATTCAATTTAATATCATAAAAAATTGAAACATGCCACTTCAAATATGTATTACTTCACACATATGTGTGAGCGATGTTTTGATTTACCTTTTAATGGAAAATTTTATAAAAAAACATTTATCTAAATAAAAATAAAAATAAAATGTATTTATGATTATAATGTAATTATTTATCAGATATTGATGAATATTTCAATGACGTTAAAGAATAAATAAACATGAATGTAAAAATACAAGAGGTATAACACTTCTTTGGGATAACCCATTTGGATTAAACCATAATTCATATTGGATTCTTCTTTTGGTGACTGAAATACCACTAATACAATGATATGTATATTGGGAAGATAATTGGATAAGAATTGTATTATATGGTGTGGTCAAAATATGTGGGGAATAGAGGTGTGGAGGTTTCCTTTTAAAAATGAGTGACGTAGTACACATATAAATTTTTAGTACATTTAAATAATATAATTTTATTATTTAATATAATTATTCTTATGTACTATAAAATTTCCATGAAAATGTAATTAAGGTGAATATAAAACTATACAGTAATTATTTAGTTAATATTGGGTATACATTTCATTTAATTTCATGCTTAAATAACATGTCCTAGCATTTAACATGACAAATTATTCTTACCATGGATTCAATTCAAAATGAGAAAAAATAGAATTTAATTTACTAAAAAACTTATCCTCGTAAATAAAAATATATAATTAATATGTCATATTAATTTATAGAGCATCTATAAATTAGATTTAATATAATATTAATGAATGAAACTAAAAATAGTTTCTTTTAATATAATTTTATAAGAAAAAATGATGTCCTCCAAAAATAAAATATAATAGTGATTAATATAGAGTTATTGAAATTATTTTCAATAAAATAGATCTTATTTTTAATTAAAAATATAAATTATTACATTAATTTTTTATTCATGGTTTTACTAAAAATTTGAATATTAGAAAAATCTATATTTTTCACTATATACTAACATATAAATTTATCAAAAGGATTTAAATAATTAATGTTTTTAAATTTATATATGATGATATACATCATTAAGTAATTATAATGAAATTAAATCTCATCATTTATAAATAATTATTTTAAATAAAAATATTTCATTTTTTATAATGTAATGTAGTTCAATAAATTATTTTCATCATGGAATGGAATTTATTAGAATATTATTTAGAATAATATAATGAATCTAGATCTATTAAAGTAATACATATATAGAACTATATATATAATTAAGAATATTTGTATCATTATATGTATCATATCAGAAAAAAATGAATGGAATAATATATAGGTAATAAATGACATCTAATGATTCATATAAAAGTATCATTCTCATGATGAACCCATAACAAAATTTGATCAGGAAGACATTAACAAATTATAAAACACATTTCATATAATTAATGTAGTGTAACATTTATATAAGTGGTATCACATAATATAGTTGTTACTACTAAATATACACCAGAAATTTTAATAGAAAGCACATGACAAGAGACACTTCCTTAAATAATGGTGTAAAAAAATCACTCAACGATTTCATAGGAAACAAAAACTTATCTATGAATAACTATTTATAGGAGTATAAAGTATATGTATGTTATTACCAAAATTAATATTCTTTATAAGAGATGGATACATATGGAATTCAACCTATAATATGAAGGATTTACTATTAATATTTAGAGCTCATATATAGAGGATACCAATTGTATGGCATGAAAGATTATAAGAAACCAATATATGATGTATGTAAAAAGATATATGTACATGAATACAAATAAATATTGGTATGGTGTTGAATAATAAGTTATCAATATCATAGAGAAAACATATTTGGGATTCATTAACTATACAAGTTGAATTTGAATTTTAGTAACAATCCAACCCAATTGATAATATTTTTAGAAATTCCTAATCCAATATTCTCAAAACCACTTTATCGTAACAAAAACCATATGTAATAAAAGTTATATAAGAAGAATCTATCAATACTAATACTTTAAAGGTACTCCCAAGATAATAGTGTATTTGGAGTGCCACACCCAATCCCACCTACATTATTATAGGGTGTGGTGACTCAGAATTATTTTTCATATCAAACATATGGGAGTCCATAGCCAATAACCACATAAAATATTCTATTTTTTAGAATCTATATTGTATGAATATATTCCTAGAAAAAATTAATATAACAAATTTTAATTAATATAAACAATACATGATATTCATATAAATATCCACCTTGAAATGATGAATTAAAAATATGTATAAAGGGACAAAATATCTTCCTGTAAAAAAATCAATTTGAAAAACAACTATTCAAAAGGCTCCCTAACTATTTCATATCTATAAGAACAAAATTGTAAATTTATGATCATCTCTGATTACCATCATGCTAATTCTACCTAAATCCACCTAATTCAAGAAAAATTATATATATAATATCCATTTAATCTCCACATCTATTATAACATCTCAGGAATATAATCCTTCTATATTAGGGGGAAATGTGGGGTTAAGGCCGATGTAATATTGAATATAAACATACTTATTGTGATGTAATGAATTAAAAAAAATTCATAAATACAAACATCATCTATAATATGCACGGAATAATGTGTAGATAAAAGTAATTAAATATTCATAATTCAAGTATTCTCAATCATTTGGTGTCTCACAGAAGTTGAGGTGTCCTAATAAATACATCTTAATCAAGTATTAAAATCTTTCAATAGAACACAATATATATTTGAATACTATATCAAAATTTTTACCGGAACTAAAAATAATGTTATATACATAATCTCAATGATGACCCATAGGGTGATAATTAATTTGATAAATTATAAAAAAAATATTAAATGTTGATTAGTTCTTGTAAATATATTATCATTGATTAACTTTTTATGGATTATTTTGTGATTTAAATGTGATTACGAGAAACTAAAAATAACAAAAATATTGATGAAAAATATAGAAGGATGATTCTTTTCCCAAATTTAAGACAATTTCATGGTGAAAACGGATCTTAAATGTTATGGTGTCAATAATGGAACACATCATCAATGAGAACATGATGAATTATTCGATACCATTAATATTTTAGAAATAAAACATCACAAAATCCTCAAAAAATCTATCAATTTTGTTGTAAAACTATTGCTATTTTTCCGTATAGAGTATATTAAGTTATTTTATTATTTTTCATGAAAAATTATATATTTATTAGATTAATTATACTTTTTAATCAGTATATAATATCACAATATACTGTAATGAAAAATGAATGATACATATGTGTCACATATTGTCAAAAATTTATATATTTAATAGGGGTCACAATATATGAATCCAAGACAATGATTTATGGATACAAGGATTTCATCAGAAATTATCATGTCTAGAACAAGAAAAATGAAATAGATTAATTAAATTGTATTTAAGGGTCAACCGTAGATGAATTCATATTCCATATCTAACCATGAGTAAATAATAAACTATAGATATATATTTTTTCTATAAAATTTTTAATTAGTTTACTACACAATGTAAAAGTATTTTTTTACATGTATGAATATCCGAAGACTATAAAATGTCATAAAAAATCATTCCTACTATAATAAAAAGTAGTTCACAACCTAAAATATATTAACCAATGAGCTAATTGGTTCATATACTTCAGAAATACATATGATGAATTTATTTCATTATATAGATTCATATATAATTTCATTAGGATAATCGATGGATTGGTTGATTTTGATATAATTATTTATTTAATATCATGTATAAAAAATTTTAATCAATAAATAATAAAACAAGCTTTCCAATTTTTGGTTATTCAGTATTTGTAACCGTTCATTGTTCATGGTGAATAAAAGCACCATAATATTCAGTTCAGTCATACAATTATGTAGTAATTTGATATGTCTTTTATATACCAGAAAACCATCATTTTTTTGTAGTTGGTTAACATATAAGAAAATCATGTTAAAAAAATATTTATTATGTCACTAAATATAAATACTAATAATTCTAATTAATATAAATTATTGATTTTGGAAACATTCAATGGATGATTATATCAAAACAAACTAAAAATATAAAAAATATTTTTTAATTTTCATCTATATGTATTTTTTACGTATTGATTTTATTTATAATTATCAGAAAATATATTTTATTCAGACATCATTTTATAATAAATTTTTTATTTTTCATTTATTAGGGTTGTTTATTTTATATTACAGTCTTTATATATTTTAATTGAATAGTTATTTATTACATTTCAGATAATTATTTCCATTATTCTAGTATCTATCCTTGTTAAATTTTAGGTGAGGTTATGTGGTTATATATGTTTTCAGTATTGCATTATTAAGTGAGTCAATAGGATTGATTTGTGATATTTATATGTCTATAAATTCAATGATAAACTCTAATAACATCATTGTATAAATAATATAGATAGTGTCATATTTGTCATAATAGAACACGAAGAGTATTACTGAATAATAAATGGAATGGGAAACAATTTAACTATTAAAAAATGATAAGTATTTTCTTACAATGATATGAATTTTTAATTAATTTTTATTTAATTTTTAATATATTTTTACAAACAATATTTAATAATAAAGTCACATATAATAATTTAGATTAAAATAGAGTTGTATGAAAAATAAATTAGTTACCTACTAACAACATCCAATAAAAAGGGAATCATAAAAATAATATTTAATATGAACAAAATTTAAAATGGTAAAATACTAGAATATATGAAGGGAATTCTTAGAAATAGAAATAAATATTTTTAATGTTGGTTATGCTTTTAAAAATTTCAATTTAATATATATTTAGAGATGATAATATAATGGCCGTAATATACCATAACTTTATTTATAATATCATTACTATAAAATAATATAACTAAAGGTTATAAATTGTTTATCTAATATAATACCAATTGGGGAGAAAAATTAATTAAAAATTATAAAGATAAATTATATTAAATATTATTACAAACTTAATTGTTTAGAGTGTTTGTTTTTTTAAATAATGTATTACTAATAAAATGTAGTGTGATCTAAAAATTATTGGTTGGAAAAATGTGTAATAAAATGATTATAATGAATCATTAAATAAACAAATAATTGTTATATATATGGGATTGTAAATACTAATAATAAAATAATACATAAAATATTCATAAAATATGAATTGTAGAATGTACTAATTTATCCAATGTATAGTGAATTTATTTAGTTTTATTGAAATTGATTTCAATATATATGAAAAAATATTTAAATTTAAATTAACATTAAAATTTTATTTTTAATAGCATAAATATGTTTATATACTACATATTATGAATGAAAACTATCTTACCCCAACTCTAAATGAGTGATAGAGAATACTACATACGGAACGATAAAATTTATACACAAAATTTGGAATAAACCATTATTGCAATATAATTCAATATATGACAATAGTTTCTATTTTAATATGATAATAGATTAATAATATTATCCCACATTGTCTTATATATATGTGATGTTTTGTACGATTTATTAGGTAAAAACAATTTTGGGTCTAGAAAATGAAATCCAAAAATTTTATAATGCATCTGTATGAGTGATGTGACTAAAAAGGGATTTCATCGAATATAGACTAAAATTTGAATGATTTCTTAACATTTAGTTTTATCATTTTTTTAAAAAATAGTTAAGACTATATAATTAAAAGGATCTAACTGAGTTTGTTCTCAAGTGGATAATGTTATATGTTAATATAATATTTGTAGTATTTCGAGACTTTATAAGACGATAATATGTAATAATATATGAATATACACTTTGAAATAAGTGATTCCAATATTTTTATAATAATATAGTTAATATTTGGTTATTATTAATTGATAATGATAAATATCTAATGAGAGAAAAATTTATTTATAGTACGTATTACTTGAATGGAACAATTGCAATAGAAATTGATAGACAACTAAAATATATGGAGTCACATGTCCCAATGTTAAAAGCAAGTATTCCATCTAAGATGACTAACCTAGTAGAGGGATTCAATTTTTTACAATATTAAAAATTATTTATAGAGAAATAAAAAAATTAATGTTTTATAAATATTATAGGGTATTGGTTTTGTTTTATGCATATCAACACCATAAAAAATAACTATAAAAAGTGGGTTTGTATATTATATTCATAGTCATGAAATCTATACAAATTAATTATAATCTGTAATCATTGACAGATGGGTTTTATCAAATTTTATGACAAAACAAGATTTCCCCAGTCAAAATGATGGTATTCACATCAAAACAATTAAAAGTCCTTTCTAAAACATCCCACCAATAAATCTAAATTTTATATAATATCATTTTAATTATTTTGTACATTAGATCATAATATTATTAGATGATTAATGTTTTTATATGTTATGATAAAAATAATCACATTTATTTAGAGAAAAAAATTGATATAAAACAATTTGTTATTTTATTAATATTTATTTCATATTCTGTTTATTTTGTGAATAACCATTAGATAAAAAAATAAAAATATATGAATAAATGTTGTGATAATTATTATATATGAAGTAAATGAAATATTCTATATTTTATAACATATAATTACAAGATTTTGTATGTTGTAGTGTGTTGTTTAATTATTTAATACTATACATTCTAAGGATACTTTCTACATATTTAAAATCCACATAATTTTATAGTTGGGAAATATTCATAATATTTATAATTATGATTCATAATTGAAATATATAGTATAAAAAATTTCGTAAATGCTTTATCGTTATTATATTTTCATAAGAATTATAATGATTAATTATTTTATAACATGAAATTTATTAAAAAAAATTAATTTTCAAAATATAACCATCATCCCCAAGATTAAATAATGTTATATGTGAATATTTTAAAATTCATATTTTTATTCAAATAAATAAATATTGAGATAATATTATTTTTAATTTTTAATACTCTGAAATTTTTTTTTATAAATCATATATGAATGATGGGAAAAAATTAATTCTTGTAGTATTGTTAATTTTTTTTTTCTTCAGACTGTTATCATTCATCTAGATGATGTATTCTCAATCATATGTTAAATGGGTTTCATGGAAAAAAAAATAAATTTTCTATTTTTTTGTATAAGATTTATTTTAATTATAGTAAAAAAAATTTTTTTTTATCTTTTGTTGATCATTTACCAAAAAAATAGAAATTATGTTTTTATTTTAACCAATAGTTGAGATAAAAACATGACTGAAATGAGTCAACCAATGTAAAATATATATTATAGATATGAATAATGATTTAAATTAAATACCAACTAATTTTAAACTTGAAGATAAAATAATTAAGTTATAAACCATTTGAATATATTTTAATTAATAAATATATATATTAAGATCTACATTTCATAAAATTATTAATATAAAAATTGGAAAAAATATTATTTTATTATGATATAAAATTATTATAAATAATACTAGAGTTATCAAAAAATAAAAATTAATAATTTTCCAAAAAAAATTAATTTAATTTCATATATATTTATTTTTACAATTTTTTTCTATCTATTTTTTACAATTTTTAATAAATAATGAAAATAAAGAAACATATAGATATTGCATTCACTTTTTACAATGAAATCTACAATTCATTTCTGGCTCATAGTGGGTAAAATAATTTACAAGGAAAAATAATATTTCAAAATAAATATCAGTAATATTCTATTATTCATAATTGATTTATTTTTCAATGTTCCATACAATTATAAAAAAATTAATTAAATTAATCGTAGAGTTTATGGAAATTTTTAGAGATTATTAATTAATTAATTTTAGTGAAATAAAAGGAAAACCTATTTAATTTTTATAGGAAATTATTTACAAAATATTCATTGATCATAAATTAAATAATATGTCATATATACTTCATAATTGTGATTTATATTGACAGAATTAAACAATGTGATCATATTTATGAAAATTTATAACAATATTATAATTTCTATCATGTAATGCCTCACACTGTGATGTGTTATGAATATAAAGTTTATTTTTAACTTTTTTATTCTATAATTTATTTTAAAGGATATATAATTATTTCACCTATAATATTATGTCGAATTTTTTTTATGAAAACCTTATTGGTATGAAGATAGGGTTCTAATTTAAGGATTGGAATTTGATGGACATAATAACTACTTTAATATTAAGAAATTATTCAATAATTAATTAAACAAATATTTATTATTTTTCCTTGTTCATGTGGTGATATTGTTGAAATGGAGTATCGTATTGAGTTTTAATATCTGTGGTTGAGTTTGAAATGAGGGGGTTTTTTATGTGTTATATAATCTTGTGGTAGGCATAATTCCCTACCTTGAAAATTGTTTTATTTTTGGATTCATTTTTTATTCTATTTTATTACCTTTTTTACTTTATCATATCACTCCTTACATTTATTTCTAGTAATTCCCATGGGTTTCTCCCCACATTAGTTTTTTTCCTATAGTAAGGGTAGGGAGTTATATGTGTATAGGATGTAATGTAACCGCTAAGGGAACTCGACTAGAGGTTGACTGAGGCTTGGTAGTAGTATGGATAGGAATCATGGTAGGTTGTCAGTTCTATACTACTAGAGGTGTAAAATTTTTATAATATTTTTATTTAAAATAATATTACATAGACTTCTTTAGATACACTGTGTGGTTATTAGATAACTCTTGTGTGTCGATCATGGCTAAATCAGGGAGAAGTAGGGGTTTCGCGAATGTTTTTAGAATTCCTTTTAGAATAACCCACGTACATGATCTGTGATTAGTGGAATAAATAGTGTGTTTTGTTCCTATGTTGGGATGATTGGTTTTTTATTATACACACAATTTACATTGATTTACAAGCTATGTAGGGAATCTTGGGGTATTTCTGGTTCCATGGCTTCACACCCCCATGTCTAGGGTACATTACTGTGTATGCAAAACAACCAGATCACATGATAAAAACAATAATATTGTTCATATAATGTTATTATTGAAGCTATATAGGTTACACAACGTATTACCAAATTATGGACACAATCCATGTTTATTCACTACATGTAATATAGTTTTCAATTTTCAGACACTATGTTCTGATGAGGTATATTGGAATGGAATTCTTGTAGAAAAAATTACATTTATAGCTTCCACATACCATTTAAAATGGAAAATTACATGTTGTGTGGATTGTGACACACGGCTATAGAAGACCATTGTTGGTACACATAGTGTTCCCAAATCAAATAATGCTTATTTATTATCTCAATTGATTTTGATTTTAGCTTTTCCCCCAACAGACATAATTTAAAATAAGTTTAATCAATTGTACAAATTTTACCACAATGATATGTATGGTTGTATCATTTTTATGTATATAGTATATTGGGTTTTTATCAAATTATCATGTGTATTTATTAGTTGTAATGATTTAGAATCCTCATGTGGGTTGATTTGTGATCATTGGGCCATTAATAAGGGTTGTGAGATTAATGTTCAACATGGATCGAATATGAGAAAGTGATATATGTGCGGTTATATTGTTTATATATTATTATTTTTGATCATGTATAATATATTAAAAAATCATTTTTTAATCCATTCCATTATTTATTACAACTCAATGTTTTTAATATCAAGGATTTAATCCTATGACTAGGATTTGATTTGTTAGAGACTCCAAACTATGTTTATGTTGAGGGATTGGGTTTACTGCCAAGTATTTTTTGGGATCTATAATTACTCTTTGTGACTCTATATTATGCTATTTTTATATGGTTGTAAATTTAGTGAATTGTGGATACCTTAATCATCTTTTGAGAATGTCAGGGTGGCTTGTTGTTTCAATTGTCACACTTATGGATGACAATGTACCTAAGGATGGTTTGTTTTTAGTGGAGGTTAGATGAGGAATGATTTCATGGTATTTATCTATAGGAATCATTTTTCAAGATATAAATTTCTTGGTTTTTGGATTTCGATAAGTATATGATAAATGTTGATAATTCCATTTTAGGATTTATCAGATTTAGGATTCCCATTATAATTGTTTTTAATTATGGATGAGTTGGAGTTAACTAAAGTCCATTTGGTATATTTTTCGTAAGGAGTGTCCTATGATTTTTTTATTTTTGGTAACACCTAATATAGATCCCTATAATTTTGTGTGATTTTTCCCCATTATGAATGTTTTTATAGGCATGGACCAACATAATGGGTGAATGATGGAAGACCCTTTTTGGATGTCTATATGAACTATAACTCCTGGGATTTTTATTTCCCACAATTTGGGTAGTGCACCATAGAGTGATGCCGAGATAATGTAGTGTCAATTATTACAAATTCATGGAAAATTATAAGAGTGGGAGCACCATGATTTATATGGATTCTAAAGTATCTATTCTACATGGTATTGGGGAATGATATCATTATATCTCACCAAAATGATGTGACAATAAAATGTTTCACATGCTACTAGTTTCCAAATAGAAGAATATTGAATGATTATTATTCACAAGGTGTAATATTCTCGAGAAAATGATGATATGGGTCCAGTGAATGTGAGTTGTACCATTACTATAGTATTGTTGTTAGTGAATGGTCTATTTGAAAATGTTGCATCTCATTAATTTATTTCATCTATTAATTATAAATAAAATCAAAAATTAAATTCTTACACCTTAAAAAATATTTATTTCATGGTTATGGAATAATTCTCATTGGAATGAAAATGATATTAGAAATATGTTTCATTATGTCCTCTCAAAAATCACACATTCTGAAATTCATGACATTGAAATATATATTATAATTATTTATTTATTTTAATTATATTTTCATTAATTTATCCATTTCAATTCAGTTCTTTTATTATATGTACAAGTATTATTTTTATAGTGAAATAGTTTTTCCACATTGGTTGTTTTTGGGTCATTCAATTTATAAAATAAAAAGAAAATTGATTAAATTATTATGTAAAAAAAAAATTTGGTTCCATTTACAATATAATATTAAATAGGATATTGTTATAATATATTTATATTTAATATACATTGTCATGAACCAACCCTACTCGACCCTAAACCAGTCACCTGAGTTGGTCCACGATATGGCCCGAGAGGCGTTCCCGATCCACTCAGACCTACAACAAGTGATAGGGCATCAAGAAGGGTTGTGAGAATGATTTTTCCCAATAAAAATAAATAAAACAATAGAAATAAAATACATGAGCACATTAAAAATAAAACCAATAAAACAACTAAACAAGAAAAAAAGAAAATAATTCTAACTGAACTCGATGTACGAACTAGCTTTGTGTGACCCAATGGCTCACTCTCCAACTAAACGATCAACCATATCCCAATGCAATCCCACCCAAGATAGAGCCTAAAAAACACTAAAAACTGAAATTAACTATAGGCGTGAGAATTAATACTCAGTAGGCTAGCCTGATATCTTTTCCCAATGCACTACCTTTAAAATTATGAAACATAAATTGTAATGTTGAATTAAAATTTATTAAAATATAAATATATATAATTTTTACATGAAAAAAGTATGAATCATTTCCCATTATAATTTGAAAAACCAGAACCAAAGAGTTTAAAACACATTTTCATTTGAAAACATTATAATAGGAGTAAGAAAATCCAAAATGTCAGTTTTCAAGAAAAGCATCGCACAAGGGTACTAAGGCACATATATCATGGGTAATGTAAATAGGTAGAAAATTATATCAACAATAGTTCAATCAAATAAATCTACAAGACATAGACGAAACTGATAGATTGAGAATAATTTAGTCGACACTAATTCCTAGGATCCAATCTATAGTATCATGCTACATACGATAAAATATAACACTATAAAATGCTCATCCATCCTTTCCTAGGTAGGCCAAGGGAAAATACCAAATCAATTAATCCAAACAAATATGACTACTATGGGCCAATGGTTAGTACCAATACCTACTAGTTCATTACTAATCTCATGAAATTCTCTCAATATGTCAGGATCGTATGTCATAAGTATAAAAGGAGGTGAGCCAAAATATGCTACCGAGCTCCAAATCACAACATATATGAATAATATAATTTCACATCTGGTCTCACCCTGAGTCACCCCAATGATTTCCCTCATGCCTTAAATTAATGAAATACGAAGGGCTCCCAATCGAGGATACCATATAATGGAACTCATGGATACCATACCGAGGACATCCCAGCCATCCCATGTCAACAGGGTACAAGGAACATCCACTGGGGTTTTACAATAAACAATTTACATTTTTTAAAACCAAATTTTCATGTTCAACCAACTTTCAAAAAAGTTTGTTTGTTTTGTGATAAAGGGATGTAGCTCGGTTGAGGTATTTCATAAAATATTATTTTGTTTGAAGGTGCATCAGAAATGTTTGAAGGGGGTTTTAAAAATTCCTTTATAAGGTAAATAGTGTTTCTTTCACCTCTTTAGAAATTAATTTTCATCATTTATAAAGAATATTTTTATGAATAGTGTTTAATGGTCCATTTGAACACATTTGTTTTCTAAAAACATTAATGGTTTCATTTGAAAACCTGCGTGAATATTTTATATGCCTGGTTGACAAGGGATGTTTTTGATGTCCTTTGAATGGAATCATTGAGTTCCATTATATAGCTTCATTTGTTGTGAACCATTGGTATTTTTTTAATTTAATGCATGATTGAAACCCATGGGGATAGTTGGGGTGAGACCTACTATGAAATATAACAATAAATTTAGGTTGGGATTTGGTGCTCAGTAGCATCTATTGGCTCTCTCCCTTTTTTACTTGCAACATACGTACCTTGTATATTGCGAAAATTGTCTTAGATGAGTACTACACTGGTATGTTATGGTATTGGCCAGTGGCCCAAAGTAGGAGGATATCTTTGGGTTTATTACTAATGGGATTTTCCCTTGGCCTCTTTGGGAAAGTAGGGCCATGGATTTTGAAGCATTATATTTCATCGTATGTGGCATGCTACTCAAAAAGGGGTCATAGGTATTAGTTTCATCTGTATTATTCTTGATCAATCATGTTCGTCTAGGTCTAGTATATATTACTATTTTAACTGTTGTTGAGATACTTTCTTACATATTTACATTGTCCTTAATATATCTTCCATTGTAACCTTGTGTGATGTTTTTCAAGAAAAGTGACAATTTGTTTTTCCTAAATCCTATGATAATGTTTTCATAAGTAAATTAGTTTTAAACAATTTGGTTCTAGTTTTTCAAATGACTGATCATAATGGTTCATACTTTGCTATCAAGTAAAAATTGTAGAAATTCATATTTTAATATATTGAACTTCAAACTTAGAATTGATGTTTCATAATTTTAATGGTATTGTATCAGGAATTGATATCAGGCTAGCCTACTGAGTTTTAATACTCAGGCATATCATGCATTTTTGTTTTCAGTGTTTTTGTAGGTTCTATCATGGGTACGTTCGCCTTGGGAGACATTTGATCGTTGAGTCAAAGAGTGACCCACGAGGTCACATAGAGTTAGTTCAGTCATGAAGTTCAGTTAGCATTATGTTTTTTTTCATGTGTATTAGTTTTATTTTGTATATTTTTTCTACATTGCTCTATTTTATTTTAGATGTTTTATTTAATTTTATTGGTAAAAATCATTACAACTGTATTTTTTGATGGCCTAGCTCTTGTCTCTAGCATAGGAGGATTGAGAATGCCTCTCAGTCCATGTTGCAGACTGGCTTGGGTGACCGGTTCATGGTCGACCCGGGTTGGTTCACGAAAAAAGGGTATCTTATTGGGTCGGCACTTAGCGGAACTCTATTTTCATATAACACTTTTTTATTTGGAATTTCAAGGTTGATGGAGTAGGATTGTCGGGAAATTAGGGGTTGGCGAAGGAAGATCGGCGTGAACTCTTTATTGTGTCGATCCTATAGTTTCCATGGGATGTCCAGTTTAATTTGTTTATTTTGGTTTTTATGGAAATATTTTGCGATTAGGATATTAAAAAGTGACTTGGCCTAATATTTCTTGTAGATACCCAAAGCTTTAAGTACATGGACATTACATTATTTTTGCGGAATACTTAATACATAACAAAAACAGACACACAAGGACTGTAATAGTTTAGTGTCTTTAGAAAATCGGAATATAAACATCTAATCATGTTGAAAGATCTTCAACATCTCCCATATCTATCTTCCCCTTTTGTTTTCTTACCTAAAACCTTTCATTATATCCTTGGAAAAATAAATCATATAAAGGGTGAGCTCAAATTCTTAGTAAGGGTAAGCATGGATAAAATAAAACAAATCATATACATTTGATCTTAAAAATATGAACATAATGTTTAAACATCAAAATCATGAGCAATGACATAAAACATGGAAGTATGTAAGGCATAGATCATTAATAAACAATATTCATGATAAAATAGCATGGGAGTAAAACATGTAATTGTGGAAACCATTAAGCACATGTCATGATTTCCATAGTATCCAAGGCATTGCTGCCAAGACCATATTAGTGGACAATGTCCCTTTCTGAATCGAGTTCACTCCTCATTTCAGTCATTAACACTGAACCGGATTAACTTACTGTTCCAGCCATGTCTATCTCATGAGATATAAATCTTTACCCAATGCATTGGAGGGAGATATAGGTCCCAACCATATCATAATAAAATCATTCTTACTTGGGACAAAAAATAAACATACATCATTCATAATTACCCAATAAATAAAATGGGTTTCATAAACATCATCCCATCATCACATAATCCATATAAAAGAAATGGACATCATTTCATAATAAGAAAATTGAAACCATGTAAATCATAGAGACATGATACTTGAAACATAAACATATTAAATTATGTCATCTTAGAGGAAAAATAGTTTTGATAAAACACTTGAAATAAATTCTTGAGGAAAATATCCTTTCTTCTTCAAAATCATTCTCTTTCCACAAAATGTCATGCAATATTAAAAGAAAAGGATTTTTTTGAAAATAGTCATGAAATATTTTGGAGGAAGCTTCATGAAAATAAGTCTTTATAAAACCGTAAAAATCCATTCATGCCGTATAAGTTAAAAAACATTCTTCTCTTACTTTTGCCGAAAAAGTCAAAAAGTACCTCGTAAAAGAAATATTCGTTACATACTCGGATAAAAATGAGATTGATAAATTATCCCTTAACATAGGTCTGATATGCTTCGTATGGATCTGAACCTCATGTATAATGATTTAAATAATGTAATTTACTTATTACATAATCATATTCATTGTTATGATATCATATATATTTAACTTATGACTTTATATTACCCGTTCTTTTGTAAATTCAATGTTAAAGTAGCGTTTTGGGTAAAATCATTTCATTTATCGTATGTGTTTCGACTTGTAGTTCTTGATATTATTACTTATATCCTGATTTACATAATTCCAAAATGTAAAAAATGATTTATATATATTATATATTCATCATATTCATATATATTATAAATCGATAAGAGGAATGAAATACACCGTTCATGGAGACGGTGGGTCGTACGTACGCATGAACATTGTTTTCGTTTCCTTATTGAAATGAATGAAATTAAATAGATGACATACATATATATACATAAATACAGTAGAATTGTTATTCCATATATTTCATTATTATTCATTATATATACTTTATAATCATTCTTCAATAGTTAATCAAGGAAAATATATCTCATCGCGTTCGTGGGGACGGTAGTTCGTACGTACACACGAGCGATGATATCATTCCCATGATCATGGAATTGTATTGGAGTGTATGTATACTATTTTAGAATTTATATCACTTTAAAATAATCATATATAGTCATTATTTACACCATTATACCCATCCAAGTAAGGTGATTGTGGAAAAACAGAATACACCACGGCGTGGAGACGGTATTCCGTACGTACGCACGCGCGGTGATTTTGTTTTCTGTAGGATGGATAGAAGGTGAAATAGGGTTGTTTAATATTTATAATGACATATCAGTATATTATAGATACTTATGTTATTACTTCATAATTAAACAACTAAAGAAGAAGATGTTTAAGAAGAATGAAAATTGAAATAATCGGTAATGGATATTATCTCTTCTTTGACACGCCTCTTTGAAACCTCCTCTTAGGGTACTAAAATTGGTCTTTAAAGAATACCAGGACCTCTAGGATGTTTCTAGGGAAGTCGATAAGAGAAATAGGTAGGTTTTGGACGATATTTAAGTCTCAAAGTTATGTAAAGATGAGAGGGGGAGGTGCCCTTTTATAAGGGAGGAGAGGGGAACCTTTGGAAATCTTAAAAATATTAATTTATAATAAATCTAACCCCACTTAATAACATCCAAAAATGACTCATTTTTGAATATTAGATGATATGGTATTGTAATCTCATCAAAAAATAATATTTAGAAATGTTAGGAAATTATTTTAAAAATTATCAACTTAATTTATCCTTATTTAATCAATTTAATTATTTTTGTGGTAATAACATTCTAAATTTTAAATTATAACAAATAATTACTTATTTGTTGTGAATTGTCCATAATTGGTTAATTTATAACATTATAGACCATATAAATTTAAATTTATAATTTTTAAATATTTTTGTTATTTTTAAACAATTTTATAATATGATAATTGTTTAAAATAACAATAGTGTCAATTTTGACACTATTCATTTATTTGAATATAAATAAAATATATACAGAAGATATGTTCGAAATAAAATCATTAATAGATTTATAAAAGGTCATATGTATCTATAAAATTAGTGGATCACATTAAATAGGTCATATAAAATTTATTTTATTATTTTTAAAACCATTTATTTGGTTTATCTCTTAATAAAATAATTACTACCCGATTTTGGTATAATTATTTAATATACTTATTTTTTGCATAAAAACAAAAAATAAAATCCTATGATTAACATATATCTATTACCTTTCACAATAATACTTTTAGTCTAATTTATCATCTTATAATAACAATATTTAAATTGTTATATTTATTAAATTATGATGGTGAGATCTTTGGAATCATTTAAAATAAAATAATATAAGTGTCATAATAGCTTTAATAAGGCTCCAAATGTTCAAATATTCGACCATTGGATGTGTATGGTTTATATTGACATGACCAATAAGTTTTGGTTAGGGTTTTGTGCCTTTTAAGATCACTATTAGTTTAATAAAAACTATATTCTTGATTTTTCACTAGATAAACAATTTTTTCATCACTATTGTGTCAAAATTAATGATAATTATTTAATCCATAAAAATTATAAATAAATTCTTATGATGTAGATAATTTTATTATATTTCTGGAGACTATTCATGTTCTATGTTTCATGAATTTTATCACTAAATTAAAATTAATATAATTATAAGATTTAAGAGAGTGATATGTTGTCACTTTCTTTGGTTTTAATAATAATTAAACAATTTTTATTGAAAAAAGTCCATAAAATGAATCTAATCAGACCCTTAGGTGATATGGGTTGACTTTTATCCATCCAATATAATTTTTTCAGGTTTTAGGGTAATTTTATAATCTTATATTTACCATTAATTACTCGATATACCTTTAATTAAGGTAAATAAAATTTACCGTAGTTACTATTCATAATGCCCAAAAATAAAAAGCATCTTATTAACATAATTTGGAACCACTGATTCCAAATATGTAATCCATTTTTCAAAATTAAATACACAAAAGTTGAAGAAATTAAATTAAAATTAATCACGTTGTAGAAAGAAAATGGGTTTCTCTTTAAAACATTGCAAAAGATTGAATTGATTTAATCTAGGAATTCATGGTAAAATCAATGCTAATGACATACATTATATTAAATGGTAAAAATATATATTCTATTCATACTTTAAAACCATTAAATATTATAATTTAACCACATAAGTTATTACGATGAAAAAAGTTGTTTTTAATTAAAATATAGCATGTTTTTACTATTTATTAAAATATGACAGTTATCATAATAATATGAAAATTTTATCCAAGGTAAAATTTTATATCCTGATTCCATAGAATAATTTTATTTTTTAAAATTGAACTTATAAACATGTCAATAACTAGATTTAATGTGGGTGTGCCATCAAAAGGCGGTAAAATTGCATTTTTTTTAAAATACTTATTTTACCCGAAATATTTATTTTGTTATTATACCCTGTTCTAGGAAATTTTTAAGATGAATAATAATGTTATAAAATTCAAAATTTAGTTAATACGATTCATAACGGCTAGTTCATAATAATATTATAATAACATATCGTTGTTTAGTAAAACCCGGTATTCTGTACAACAGACGCTATCGAAGAAGGTTGCGGTTGTGTGTAATGCAAGCCAAGTCAGGGTTGCGTATAGTGCAAGGCTCCTTTGTGGATGCGTATAAAAAAATACATTGAATATATATATATATATACTCAATGCTTTTTAGAATAACTACTATCAAACAAACATGAAATTTTGTGTAACACGATCTAGGATTAGTGTTGCGTATACTGCAAGCTAATACGGTGTAGCGTATAGCTCAAGATAATCTTGGTGTAGTATACAACACAAGAAATTAAATAAATTGAAAATAATACTTCTCATAATATCTTGGGTTGTTACATTCTACCCCCCTTAAAATGAATTTTGCCCTCGATATTCGTCGGGATTATAAATGGTTTTCTACTTGAATGTTTTTTTAATTGAAACCCACATCGTAAAAAGGAATACCAAAACTTATCATTAAAAACTAAAGTATGAAACATAAAAGTTACCCAAATAAACTAATCACTGGGTTTCCACATAGGAGAACATAGGTAAAAATATGGATATTGAAGAGAAATATAACCATAATGTTCTGATAGGGAGTGGTAGAGAACATGGCTATGAAAAAGCCAACAATCACAAAGCCATAGATTTGTGATGATCTAAGGTACCATCTGATTGATCGGATATAAGCTCACTAGGACAACATTTTTGGTTTTCAAGATCATTTCCCTAATGTTGATGAATTAAAATTAATACTTACATGATTTATGTACAATCTCATTGTTGTTCATGAATTGAACAATTTCTACTTCATCCCTTAAAGAAATGATGTTGAATTTGTTATATGTGATGTGTTAGCAGATCATGTGATAGAATGATGAGTCATTCCATCTGTTTCAAAGAAAAGGTTAGAAAACGTTATATGTCCCTTATATGGTTAGATTAATCATATATGGTTCAAAAAATGAACTTGTACTTCATATATCATACCGCTTAATAAAAGAAAACTAGTTTCTACTAACAAGGGACATCCTATAGGCCAGTGGTAGGTGATAAAGGCCAGTCGCACTTCGATTGTGTGTTTGATTCCCACAGCCTTTTCTGACACGATGGGTTGTCTCCAGTCCTACAGGTTGTCCTTTTTCTAAAACAACATTACTATAACATCACATCAATAATATCAAAAATAGTTTTATCCTTAAACAATACTAACTTATGTCCAACATAATCCATTCCAATCATTAGGCTTATCTAAAATACTTCGGTCCAAGCTCATAGTATAATGAAAATGATTACATGAAATGTCACATAACAATCATGTGAATTACTTCATTTATCCCCAATATATCATATGATATATCTTGTTGGTCAAATTACAAACATGTGAATACCTTAATCATTATTCTCTTGAAAAATGAATACCCATTTAACCTTAGTGAAAACATGAATGCTGTCAAAAGTTAACTCTTTCCACCTACCAAAATCCCAAAATTTTTATATACTCAAACCATGATATCACTTTGTCTTTATTTTAGTCATCAGCTCATGATTACTATCATATTATTTTCTCCTTATCCCTTCCATATGCACATTTCATCTGCTTTCCAAAAATATTTGAATCACTTTTCTTGGTTATCGGTACCATAAAATTATTGAAAACCACAATAGACTAATACAAAAATATTTTAATACACCATAAAAGTACCTCAACACCATTATTCTTGAATTCCAATACATAAACACTTCAATCCATCCTCATCAATGATTGTCCTGGAATAAGTCCTCCCTTGATTTAGATGTGACTTTTTAGGTTAGGGCATTGAGTTGGGTAATGCCCATGTTCTCCACAAATAAGACATTGAACTCTATAATATTCTATCACTCAATGACCATTTTCTCCACCCAGATAACATTTGTCCCTCCATTTGAGGTATTCCTCAGGGTTCTTCTTCCCTTCTTTAGAAATATCAATCTTCATTTGTTTATGCTCCTCAACATGCGAACATGCATAAATGTCTATCTTCCTCTTATTTGATGAATTAGGAATACCACTAAATTTCAACTTGTTAATCATATATCGCGATGACTAATTCGGCATAATCACAATATATTTCTCTATAGGCATTACACAATTTTGTTGCTCATAGTCACCAATTTTTTCATTGGATTCAATATTAACCGAATTCCTTCTGGTTCCGTCCATTAACTAAAACACAAAAAGAATTTTGTGAGAGGAAAAAATAATACAAGGAAAATAACATAATCAAGGGGGATTACCTTGGACATCTAATATCTTAGGACTAATTCTAAGATCGTTAGCGCAATTCTAGGACTATAACCTATTCGTATACTTAACCTTAGGGACATCCCTAGACATACCTTAGAAATATCGCTAGGGATCCCACTAACGTTTTTCAATTCTAGTTTCTAAAGGTTGACTAAACCTTTCCTCTGATACCAACTATAGAAACCCAAAGCTTGAAGTACAAGGACATTACATTACTTTTGCGGAATACTTAATACATAACAAAAACAGACACACAAGGACCGTAATAGTTTATTGTCTTTGGAAACTTGGAATATAAACATCTAATCCTGTTGAAAGATCTTCAACATCTCCCATATCAATTTTCCCCTTTTGCTTTCTTACCTAAAACCTTTCTTTATATCCTGGGGAAAAGAAAACATATAAAGGGTGAGCTCAAATGCTCAGTAATGGTAAGCAATGATAAAATAAAACAAATCATATACATTTGAGCTTAAAAACATGAACATAATGTTTAAACATCAAAAGAATGAGCAATGACATAAAACATGGATGTAAGTAAGGCATAGATCATAAAGGAACATTAAGCATGATAAAATAGCATGGGTGTAAAACATTTAATTGTGGAAACCATTCAGCTCATGTCATGATTTCCATAGTAGCCAAGGCATTGCTGCCAAGACCATCTTAGTGGACAAAGTCCCTTTCTGAATCGAGTTCACTCCTCGTTTCAGTCCTGTAACATTGAACCAGATTAACTTACCGTTACAGCCATGTCTATCTCATGAGATATAAATTTTTACCCAATTCATTGGAGGGATATATAGGTCCCACCAATCTCATAATGAAATCATTCTTACATGGGCCAAAAAATATACATACATCATTCATAATTACCCATTAAATAAAATGGGTTTCATAAACATCATCCCATCATCACGTAATCCATATAAAAGAAATGGATATCATTTCATAATAAGAAAATTGAAACCATGTAAATCATAGAGACATGATACTTGAAACATACACATATTAAATAATGACATCTTAGATGAAAAATGGTGTTGATAAAACACATGAAATGAATTCTTGTGGAAAATATCCTTTTTTCTTCAAAATCATTCTCCATCCACAAAATTTCATTCAATTTTAAAAGAAAATCATTTTTTTGAAAATAGTCATGAAATATTTTGGAGGAAGATTCATGAAAATAAGGCATTATAAAACTGTTAAAATCCATTAATGCCGTATAAGTTAAAAAAACATTATTCTCATACTTTTGTCGGAAAAGTCAAAAAGTACCTCGTAAAAGAAAGATTCTTTACATACCATGTAGTAAAAGTCAAAATGGGTAAATAGAACATTAAACATACATGAAATTTTTTTAGAAAACATGGTCTTGGATGATAAAGATAACCGTAGAAAATACTTACGAATAAACAACCTCAGATGAAAATGAGATTGATAAATTATACCTTACCTTAGGTCCGATATGTTTCGTATGGATCTGAACCTCATGTATAATGATTTAAAAATGTAATTGAATTATTAAATAATCATATTCATTGTTATGCTATCATATATTATTCACTTATAAAATTATATTATCTGTTATTTTGTAAATTCCATGTTAATGTAGCATTTTGGGTAAAATCATTTCATTTATCGTATGTGTTTCGACTTGTCGTTCTTGATATTATTACTTATATCCTGATTTACATAATTCCAGAATGTAAAACATGATTTTTATATATTATATATTCATCATATATATATATATATTATAAATTTATAAAAGGAATGAAACACACCGTTCATGGAGACGGTAGGACGTACGTACGCATGAACGCTGTTTTTGTTTCCTTATTGAATTGAATAAAATTAAATAGATTCCATACATAAATATATAAACATAAACACAGTAGAATTATTATGCAATATATTTCATTATTATTCATTATATATACTTTATAATCATTCTTGAATTGTTAATCATGGAAAATGAATCTCATCGCGTTCATGGAGACGGTAGTCCATACGTACGCACGAGCAATGATATCATTCCCATGATCGTGGAATTTTATTGGAGTGTATGTATACTATTTAATAATCTATATCACATTAAAATAATCATATATATTCATTCTTTACACCATTATACCCATCCAAGTAAGGTGATGGTGGAAAAACAGATTACACTACGGTGTAGAGACGGTATTCCGTACATACCCACGCGCGGTGATTTTGTTTTCTATAGGATTGATAGAAGGTGAAATAGGGTTGTTTCATATTTATAATAACATATAAGAATATTATGTATACCTATGATATTACTTCATAATGAAACAACTAAATAAGAAGAAGTTTATGAAGAATGAAAATTGATTGAATCGGTAACAGATATTACCTCTTCTTTGACACGCCACTTTGAAACCACCTCTCAGGGTACTAAAATTGGTCTTTAAAGAATACCAGGACCACTAGGATGTTTATAGGGAAGTTTATAATGGAAATCGGCAGGTTTTGGCTGAGATTTAAGTCTCAAAGTTGTGTAAAGATGAGAGGGGGGAGGTGCCCTTTTATAAGGGAGGAGAGGGGCACCTTTGGAAATCTTAAAAATATTAATTTATAATAAATCTAACCCCACTTCATAACCTCCAAGAATGACTCATATTTGAATATTAGATGATATAGGGTAGTAATCTCATCAACCAATAAAATTTAGACATGTTAGGGGATTATTTTAAACATTATCAACTTGATTTATCCTTGTTTAATCAATTTAATTTTATTTGTGGTAATAAAATTCTAAATATTAAATTATAATAAATAATTACTTATTTGTTGTGAATTGTCCATAATTGGTTACTTTATAACATTATCGACCATAAAAATTTAAATTTATAATTTTTAAATATTTTTTTGATTTTTAAGCAATTTTATAATATGTTATTTTTATAAAATAACAATTGTGTCAATTTTGACACTATTCATTTATTTGAATTTAAATAAAATATATACAGAAGATATGTTCGATTTAAAAGCTTTAATAGATTAATAAAAATTCATATGTGTCTATAAAATTAGTGTATCACATTAAATAGTTCATATAATATTTATTTTATTATTTTTAAAACCATTTTTTTGGTTTATCTCTTAATAAAATAATTACTACGAAATTTTTGTCTAATTATTTAATATACTTAGTTGTTGCATAAAAATTAAAAATAAAATCCTATGATGAAGATAAATATATTAAATTTCATAATAATACTTTTACTCGAATTTATCATCTTAAAATCACAATATTTAAATTGTTATATTTATTAAATTATGAAGGTGACATCTTTGACATCATTTAAAATAAAACAATATAAGTGTCATAATAGCTTTTATAAGGATCCCAATGGTAAAATATTAGACCATTGTATTATTATGGTTTATATTTACATGACCAATACATTTTGGTCCGGGTTTTGTGCCTTTTATGGTCACTATTAATTTAATAAAAACAATATTCTTGATTTTTCACTAGATAAACAATTTCTGCATCACTATTGTGTCATAATTAATGATAATTATTTAATCCCTAAAAATTATAAATAAATTCATATGATGTAGATAATATTATTATCTTTATGGGTAATATTCATGTTAGATGTTTCATTAATTTTAACATTAAATTAAAATTAATATACTTATAATATTTAAGAGAGTGACATGTTGTCACTTTCTTTTGTTTTGATAATAATTAAACTATTTTTATCGTAAAAAGTCCATAAAATGAATATAATCCTACCCTTAGGTGATATGATTCGACTTTTATCCATCCAATAGAATTTTGGCAGGTGTTAAGATAATTTAATATTCTTATATTTACCCTTAATTACCCGATTTACCTTTAACTATGGTAAATAAAATTTACTGTAGTTACTATTCATAATGCCCAAAAAAGTTGTTTATTAACATAATTTGGACCCACTGATTCAAAATATGGAATCCATTTTTCCAAATTAAATACACAAAAATTGATGAAATTAAATTAAAATTAATCCCGTTGTCGAAAGAAAACGGGGTTTTCTTTAAAACATTGCAAAAGATTGAATTGATTTAATCTACGAATTCAAGGTAAAATCAATGCTAATGACATACATTATATTAAATCGTAAAAATATATTATTTTTATACATTAAAACCATTGAATATTATAATTTAACCACATAATTCATTACGATGAAAAAAGTTGTTTTTAATTAAAACATAGCGTGTTTTTACTATTCATTAAAATATGAAAGTTATCAGAATAGTATGAAAATTTTATCCAGGGTAAAATTTTTTATCCTGATTCAAAAGAATAATTTTTTTTTGTAAAATTGATTTTATAAACATGTCAAAAACTATATTTAAAGTGGGTGGTCCATAAAAAGGCGACATAACTGCATTTTTTGAAAAAAAACTTATTGTACCCGAAAAATTTATTTTGTTCTTATACCATGTTATAGAAAATGTGTAAGATGAATAATAATGTTATAAAAATAAAAATTTAGTTAATACTATTCATAACGGCTAGTTCATAATAATATTATAATAAAATATCGTTGTTTAGTAAAACCTGGTATTGCGTACAACACACGCTATCGAAGAAGGTCATGATTATGTGTAATGCAAGCCAAGTCAGGGTTCCGTATACTGCAAGGCTCCTTTGTTGATGTGTATAAAAAAATACATTGAATATATATATACTCAATGTTTCGTAGAATAAATACTATCAAACAAACATGAAATTGTGTGTAATAGGATCCAGGATTAGTGTTGCGTATACTGAAAGCTAATACGGTGTTACGCATAAAGCAAGATAATCATGGTGTAGAATAAAACACAAGACATTAAATAAATTAAAAATAATACTTCTCATAAAATCTTGGGTTTTTACAGTTCTCCAAGGACTCAAGGTCTAGAAAGCGATGTGGAGCAAGGGGAATGGTCCAAAACGGATCACTATGTCGGTGACGTGTTTGGCATATGACCTCCAACCATATGGTCAATTACTTCACTAAAACTATTTCCATGTTGATTTGTTATGGGTTTCCTATGAATTCTGAAAGTGGATATAATTTGAAAAGTTGGTTTAAAAAATTATATGAAATGACATGATTAATTTGGGAATTGTTTAAATGGAAATGGGATGAATGATTTATTTTTGGAAAATGTTGTTGTTTTGTTTTTCCCATGGTGATTCTAGGGGTGCTTACATGTATAGTGGTATATTGGATTATGAATGGAGGTCTGGTATGATGGATGGATTCCTGGGGTAGCACAGATACATGCATGTGACGGAGACCCTAACGAATACCAATGATGTGGTCTTGTCACACCAAGCTTGTTTTAAATTAAAGAATCTTTCAAAAAAAATATTTGATGTTAAGATAACTCGTCTTCTAGTGTTTAGAGCCTTTCATATATGCAGTGTTTGTTTTTTGAGGATTTTATTTATTTCATTCACCTTGATTGGGTTCTTAACTATTCATGTCTAGTGGTTTCTCCCATTAAGCCTCGATGTGTGATCGTAGTGCGATTGATCCGCCTAAGGATTTTATTATTCAATTTCAGATGCTAGATCCACCTTTCATTTATAGTCAAGCAGAAACATCCATAGCGGAGGAGTGGATGTGGAATATTTAATGTTACTTTAACCTAATTGAGATTCCCGAGTCGTTGAACGTCAAGTTAGAAACCTTCATACTTAATAGTTCACCATGAATGTGGTGTAAATCCATCTCTCAGAACAAGTCCCATCAAGATCATACATTGGTGTTTTTTCAAGGCTGGGTTCATATGCGAGTAATTCACTGAAGAAGAAAGTGTGAGAAAGGGGATAGAGATGCGTTTTCAACAACAGGGTGATAGATAAATGATGGAATATTTCAAACTCTTTGTGGTGCTGGTCCATTATGATTTATGGTATGCCACAGATGACCCCATAAAGGCTCGACTTTTCAAGGTGGGTCATTTCCTTGATCTACGATCGAAGGTGTCAGATTCCAACCTAACATGGTTTGCCGATATGGTGAGACAAGATTTTTCGGTCAAAGTTGTGACGGTAGGAGTGCTCGAAGTAGTCCTCCCCCCTTCGATCCCTATGATAAGTGGTGATGATTCTGGAAAGGATATTATTAAGCAATTGAGAGTGGATAGAGTATGTCGTGGAATTAAAAGGCCATAGGATGTTTTATCAACCTCTTCAGAGCAAGATATCATTGTGTGTTATCAGTGTGGAAAGACGGGTCACATGAAGCTGTCATACCCAAGTGCTGTGAAACCCTACTCGGCCTGTGGATTCCTGGGTCACTTGCGGTGATTTTGTCGAGGCGTTTCTAAAAAGCGTCGCTGAAGAAGATTTCATAATTGAGGTGATGTTTTTATTTAGATGAAATTTTCTTATGTATGATTACTTCTAGTGTAAAGGATCTATTATCATTGCAGTGTACTGATGGTGTTTTGGGTATTGATATGTATAGAAATGTCATGGGTCATTGATGAACTCTGTTTTTAATTGCTAGTATGATTTTTATTTTGTAATATTGTCCTTTGTTATTTCAATTTAAAATGTGTATGTTTCATATTGGGATTATCAGAACCTGACTGTGAGGCGGGATTTGCTTTATCCATCAGATCTGCAACCAAAAGGCCTCGGAGTGATGCTGGTGTGTAGTAAGTAACCCGAGGTATTTTTAGGAGTTTTGTTAAGGTTGTGCCTCTAGAATTGCGGTGGGACATTTTTAGCATTTATGTTGTGGATTCTCTATCATTTTAAATTATGTTTCATTACAAAAGTGTGTAATATAATTTTCCCTCATGAAATGTTAGTAATTTTTCATTTTTGGATGCATGTTACTGATTAGTGTCCTTGCGTGGACCACCCTTGTGAAACACTTGCATCCTTGGTTTGTTTGCATCCCTATGTAGTGAGTTGTGAGTAGTTGTCCATCATGGTTTCATTGATCCAATCTTATATCCCTCCCTCCCCACCCATGGGGTATGGGTTTTTGGTTCGTCAATAGTTTTTGATTCAGCTCTTATCCCATTCATATGGGATTGAGTAGTTTAAATGTCTAAACTATGTTCTTTATAGCTTCAGTAAGCCATAGTGCATGTCTACGTTGGACAACCATTTGGTCACTATTAGGTTGTTCCTTTATGGTGGGGAGTCCTTTCAGGAGTCCACTCTGTTGGTGATCTATTTCGGGCAAAGAGGTTGAGTCACGTTGGTGTTCGATTGAATGTCTTGGGGTTAAGAGATGGATCATGTTTGTGTGGAATCCTCTTGTGGTGACTGATCGGTGGGATGGTGTGGTGACTTCCTGGGGACGGAAAGCATTATGGTGGGGTGAATTGTCACACTTGACCAGTGTGATTAATTTTTTTTCTGCCATAAAATATATTTTTTGGGGTTTGGGTTAAGCCCCAGATTTTTTTTGATTTATGTTAAAAAGTTAGATTTTTTAATGTCGACATCATCATTCTCCCAAGCGGAGCATGATTTAGAAGCCTCATGTCCTCACCCTTGAAACTGTGTGACTGTCCATTTATTGGAAAAAAATAATTTTTTTCAATTCAGACAATCATTTTTTGCATCATTTATAATATTTGTTGTTAAGAAGATTATTATTAAAAATGACATGAATTCCCTGATTATTTTTATTTTATAATTATAATGATTATTAGCATTTTATTAATATTAATATTATTTTTAACCTAATTATAACTATTATTATTCAATTTTTTATTTTTTATTATATTTATTTTATCATTCTTTTTATCATTTTTTTACTTTTTTTCTTCCTTCCTTTTTTAGGTTTTCATCTTTTTGTTTTCTATTCTCTGGTTCATTATCTCTCCCCACATCTGGTGCCCCCAACCCACCCCCCTTTTCTTCTTTCGTGTGTTGCACCCCTCCTCAGCAAAGTAGCCCGTAGACCCCTTCTCCTTATATCCAGTTAGCGCCGACCCCCACCACCCAGCTCCCGTTCAGCCGCCTCGTCACTGGCCCCTTCTGGCCTCACCCAAACCACACTCAGTTTTCATTCCATTCAGATCACCCACGCCCTAACCAAATCCATGTTCAACTCACAAGTGGTTGGCTGCCTCCCTTTCATACACCGCATCACGCCTTTGGCCATCCGACCAGCCCCCTCAGCCCTCCTGCAGCTCATAACTCACATCCGGCTACAAACCCACTCTTACTAAGTGCAATCAAGCATCGTATCTCTCCTTTACTGCACTTACCATTCTGGACAACCCTCAGTTGGCACACACCCCTCAATGGCGACTTTCTATTCTTTTCGGCTACTTTTATCCCCATTCGGCCCACATCCAGCTGCATAAACCTTATTTGATCGCTGCACGCAATGTCGGAGATCCCATTTCCCACCTTTTTAGTCTACCCCAGCACCCTCCCCTTTGGTATGATAATATTCTCTCATTGTTTTATTTTAGTTAATTTGGATGTTTAATTTTTAGTGGATTTTTTGGTTGGTTTATGATTTTTTAAACCCTCGCCAAGTTGTCTCGGGTTTTCATTTTTGTTGGGCATCAGTTTAGATATGAGGATTTCTCCCCCCCCCAATTGGTTTCACATACCCTGGATGGTTTTTTATTTTTTTTATGTGTTTAAGTCCATTATATTAATTTTTTAGTACATTGGACCATACTGTGTGGTTTTGAACGTGAGTTGTTTTCGTCACGCTATGAATTCGAGGTAGGATTCCCATGTACCTATCCATTACAATTTGTGAATAATTAATTTTATTCCTTTCATACACTATATGAGAATTAGGTGATAATTTCGTGCTCTGGTTCAAATTTACATAGTTCACAAGTGACTTTTTACGATTGTATGTTAATTTTGGACTTTGTTCTGTGAAATAGTGCACACTAAATTTTGGGTCTTACTAATCTTGACCTAATTATTTGAGTTTCAACTATTTATTTTTACTCCCCCTTTTTCTGGGTGTTAATTTTCCTTTTGATACATTTAGTTAATTCACCAAATATTATAATGTGTACATTCGACATAGTTTAATAAAAATGGTATCGTATAGTTATAGTTGTGCACACGGTTTTCCATAATTTAATGTTTCTTTTGGTTGAAATTTGATTTTTGAGTTTTAGAACATGGTTTAGCATTGTAAATATGAACCTGAAATTCAAAAGAATGTTTCATAACATTATGAGTATCAACTAAATTCATTATCTAAACATAGCATGTATGGTTTTTGAAATGGTGCCTAGTTTGTTTTTATATGATAAAAGTGACATCAATTTTTTTGTTTGTATTTTTAATGTGTTGGAAGAGTGCAATTTTTTTTTGAAGTCTTTTTAATGTTTTCCAATGTGTTTTGTCTTAAAAAAATTGCATTGCTTGTGAACAAAAAATGCAATGTGGGGTAATGGGAAAAAGTTTGAAATTTTTTCTGCCAAGTGATGTTTGGAGTTAAATTTCATTAAAATTTGGATTGCTTTGTGACAATGAGTTTTATCTCAGAAGGGGTTTTTCATAAAAGATAGTTTTTTTAGAAAGTTCATAAAAAATATTTTGAGGATAAACAAGGCATGGATATGGTTTTGCTTTTATAGCACAATTTATTTCAGTTGGTACTTGTAATGCTCCAGGTTGGATGTTAATCCTGCGGTCTTAGGTTTGAGGTGAGGGGGAGGTGATTTAAATCCATTACATGCATGTGATAGTACCTACTATGTGTCATTTAGGATAGTATGAGGTGGGAGACTATTATATGCCTGAGGGTGGGGGCCTACTATCTGCGAGTGTTCTGGGATCGGGAGTGGCCATGTTCATTGGCCATTTGGCCCACTATGTTCGTTAATAAAAGGATCCTTTTTATGTAACAAAATCGGTGGGACTAAATCCAAAAGATATCATCCATGCTCGAGCTCGGCCCTCTGGCATATAGAATACCCCCACCCTCAATCTCCTATATCGGCTCAGTGGTACTCGTAATACTTCCCAGTTCATGTTTAAGCATGTGGTCATGAGTTTGAGTTGTAGGGGAGGTAGTTTAAATACTCTCTATGAAGGGGACAATACCTACCACATTTATCTAGGATAGTATGAGCTGGGGGCCTATTTTCTATTTGAGTCTAAGGGTCTGCTATCTGCCAGAGGGCTAGGCTTGGGCATGGCTGAGTTTTGTGGGCTTTAGGCCCACCGGTTTCATTACATATATTTTGATACCCTCCATGATTAGTGTTAATGGAGAATGATTCTCATAGTTTTATGGATATGTTATTCCACACATAATAATGATGAAAAATTAAATTTTTATACTAGAGAAAAAATTACTAAATTATAATATACTCTTTATCTTGAAAATTAAAATTATTTTATAAATTTTATTATGTATTCATTAGTAGAATCCTTAAGAAATTTCATGTAAGATGATAAAGAAAACCGAATCACCTCCCTTCATTGGGGTGTTATTTCGTAATATATTTAATGAATAGGAAATTACATGTAATTTTTTTTATTAAATGGGAATTTTACGAGTCTTTGAAAATTGGTGGCACGTGATTCCAAGGATGTAGTGCCCAGAATGAATTTATGAACATTTTTAGGGTAAGTTTAGTAAATGTGCAAGTGGGTTTTTATAACATTTGAACACATGCTCGGAATTGAAATCTAAGGGTACTGTTGAACTCCCAGCGCTGGTATTCACATAATCGGACCTTCACCTCGACCATAGTAGTTCGAGAGTGAATTATAAAATTTGGGATTTTCATGTAAGAAAAAAATAAAATAAAATTGTGTACCATTTTTTTTCTTTGGAACTCCCATGTTTAAGTTTTAAAGATGGTGACCACCTGACCAAAATGCTCCCAATTTGAATTTGAGGGTGGGGACCACCCGAAGCTCCTAAATCCTTCTTTAATGTGATGAGCTTCTTGAACTACCCAATTAATGAGGTAGGTGAACTTTGGTATCAATTATTTTAATTATACCAATGCAACCCATTTAATGATGACAATTAATTATGGCTACACAATTTAATTTGATAAACATAAATTAATAAGAAGGATATCTTTTAATTTTTGTGGGATTGAGAGGAATGGGTTGGCAAGAGGGAACTTGGAAGAACACATCGTCCTACGAAGAGCTCCTCCAACAATGAACTTTGATTCGTGACTTCAACTTCATCCTCCAGACATCCTCCAAAAGTGGACATCTTCCAAAACGAAGAACCACAAACATCGAAGAGTATTTATCTGATGAACGAGCTCAGGATCAGAGGTGTGTGGTAGTTATGATGAACATTGAAAACTTCAACTTCTTTCGTCGATGTCAACAATCAAATGATGTAGCAGTTTTTAATGAATTCATGAAATTTATCGATTAAATTCCACATTCATATAAATAATGGCGAACATAGATCATCTAAAATGAGTTGACCAATTATTTGTTAAAAAAATTAGAGTTTGAAGTTCTTGATTTAGGATTATGTTAAGCTACTTGATACCGCTCTAACGCGGAGGGTACATGCCAAACAAACATGGCCCGACCCCTCCACAAATCTTGTTGATCTTTTGTGTGATCTTTGTGATGGTGTTTGTGACCAGTTTTGGCTGTTGTCATTGGTGGAACTGAAGAACCACAATGAAGGTGATGAATGAAGGGCAGCCGGTCATGCCAGCCGCTGGTGAAGGCACAATGTCGTGCTACTGAACAGCCTCCGCCCCATGGCCAACTGCCTCGTGGTGCTCGGCTTCCCACGGCCTCCACTGCCTTGCTGGCCCGTCACCACCACCGCATCTGCCGCACCGCGGCCTCACCATTAGGGGCACCCTATGCAGACCCGTGACGACCATGGCTGCCCAGCGGCCCTCTGCACCCCACCCCATGATTCCATCACCACCCCACGACCAAGCTGTCCCTTGGCCCCTAAGGCATCACTGCCCTTGCGGCCTCACACCGCTTCCCGACCTCCAGGCATTCCTGCGCAGCTGGGCCCCACCTAGCAGGCTGAGCTGGGCCCAGCAGGCCGGGGTGACCAAATCTGGGTTAGGTCGAACCAGGTCGGTCCGACCGGGTCAGACCGGACACAGACCTACTACGAGATTTTCCCTCTAACTACCATAACAATGACACCAGGAATCCATTTGACAAATTTTCAATTATGCAGTTAGCCTTTGATAATGATGTTCCCATTGGTATACCCCCACAAGAGTTTTGGGTAATGTTTTGGTATTGTCGGGTTGGATCAATCATGAATCCAACTCGGCCCCCAGGACTAAAAGGCTAATAACTCATAGATCGAGAGTCCAATTGAGGAACCATCTGTTGCGTTGAGACCCATATGACGTGGTGGCTCATTGAGATACGTCTTTGTGAGTCTTTTTGGAAGTTGGAGTGTCAACCAATGGCTTGTGGAGTGGACCCTCCTAGTGACAAGTGATCATAGTGCAGGAACCCTATAACTGGTTGTGACGTGAAGAATGAATTGTGATCATTTGTGAGTCAGCACCACAAAATCCTGTGTGGGCCAGCACCAAGAGATTTTGTGTGGGTCATCACAGAGTGATCCAGTGGGGGTCAGCACCATGTGATCCTATGTGGGTCAACATCTAGCGATCCTTTGTGGGACAGCATCGAGCGACCCTATGTGGGTCAGCAACATATCCTCTTAATAGAGTAAGTTGTTTTGTAGTTAAATCTAATCATCAATACAACTATACATAAGTTATACCCGGTGTGATCTGAGTTCAAACCTGTGTGATACTTTCCTTCATGGCAATACCTTGGTGGTATTATTCTATGTGGCATACATGTGTGGTACTTGCATTCATGGGTTTCCTTCCTTTGTGGAATAACATAGGTTTGGGATTTTGTGTTGGACCCTGTGTTTCCTCTTGATTGAGATGCATATACTTGATAACATAGGTATATGTATGGGAATATAAAAAAGTATGTTTGAAAGTTGACTTCATGATTTATGGTTTGTCCTTTGTGGATTTAGTGAGACCTTGAGGGTCTCAGGGTCCCTACCGAGTATCGTTATACTCACCCCTACATAGGTTATGCCCAACCTTTTTGTGTTTGGTGATGATGACAGACAGCGCTGATCGAGGATGAGGGTTCCAGGACTAGATGGTACCCTGAGGTGGACCGTACGACATGTCGGTACGCAGAGGTGTCGGGCGGATGTGGAGTGCTGAGGAGGTGATTTGTACCTACCCAACAGTTTGGAACATCGGGGAACGACCTAGTTGCTGCTTTGATTTTTCATCAGTTGTATTGCTTTCACTTTTACTTGTACCTTTACTATTGGGCTTGTATCACAACCCCTTTTTACTTTCAGTACTCTTTTTCTATACAGTTGTCTTGTGTATGTATCTTTCTATGTGCTTGGTTGCGTGTGTTTATAGGTTATAAAAGAGAATTCCTTCCCGGTTTTAGGGAATACGTCTATTGGTGCTAGTCTCCAGCCCCGGGTTTATGGAATGTGGGCTTGGGGTAGTCACAACATGGGCCCCAAGGGGCGAGTCGTGACAAATTGGTATCAGAGGATTTGGATCTACCATAGATAATATCACTCTGATCATAATTTTTACAAAAATAGTGTTACGTGTGATGAGTGTGGTAATCAGTTTAGGGAGTCCAGTTTTATTGCGGCGGTCGACGTATCCATACCCAATGATCCTAACTTCTGATTTCTGACATAGTACATGAAAAAATTGATTGTGTGTGTGTTTGGAGGAGTTTCAATTGTGATTTCTCTTGAGAAATATCGACAGGTATAACTTTTCGGCCGTGGTTCACCTGTTAAATTTTAGGATACCTTCACAAAAAGAGCCAGCTAGGGTTCCGAATATAGTACACACAGATAGACCACCATGCGTTGAGGCATCGATACAGCGCCTTCTTTCAGTAGAGGCACTATAAGAGGCATAAACAGTACTATTTCCCATTGGGCCACCGATGCCACCATCGCCAATAGCATTGGGTGCACACCACTTGAACGTGTTTGATGAGTTCTAAAACCAAAGGCCACCTAGGTTTAGGGGAGAGATGCACCCACAAGCATCTAAGGATTGTTTGGAGGTAATGGTGGGAGTCTACCGATAGGTAGGGACACCAGCTGATCTAATGGTGATTCTTTCTGATAGTCTTCTATAGGCAGTAGCAGGCAGATGGTGGAGCATGATTCTCTAGCCACATGATGAGATGATGCTTCTATGGGAATACTTTGAGAGCCTATATCTGGCAGAGTTTGCTCCACCGACTCGTTGCGCAGTGTGACTACATGAGCTTCTTCATATGCAACATGGATGTATGATTATTGCTCAGTACATAGTGAGGTTCCCTGACCTCTCACGTTAATCCGCTGATATGCTGAGGGGACATTTATTTAGGGCCCTGACCTTGAAGAGGGACTCAGGAGGAAGATCAGGGCTTTGATGATCTCACTCAGCATCTCGACGCAGGCAATGGAATTAGAGAGAGACCTGTTAGTGTGTTGTTTTCATGATGAGCAGTCACCAGTAGTGAGGCCCACTATCATTCATCAGTTATCATACATTTCAATAGATGGCAGCAGATAGATGTCACAGAAGTCCAAGAGGGCCAGACCTACTAGTGGACAACTGTATGATTGAGGGTTGGTTGTGCAGGGAACCTGAGGTAGAGCTAATCATGCAAGGAGCAGGCATTGTAACACAGGTGGAAGGTAGGTTCACATGGCTCATGACTGTCTGACCCACCATAATAATAATCAGTAGGTGTTCGAAGGACCGCCCAGGCAGAGGCAGAGGTTCGCCTAAGGTGGTCCACAAGGAGCAGACATACGTGGTAGAGGAGCTGGTCGTGCAGCTGGAACTGGGTGATGATTCGAGATGTTACCGCCACCACCACTATGTGGTACACACCAACCATAAGGAGTGGGAGCACATATGTGAGCTCAGCTCCAGGTAGCTAAGGCCTATGATCACCGCGCTCCATAGATGATTCGAGGTACTTTATATGACTACTCAACCATAGCTGCAGTACTTAGAGACACAGGTTCCAATCATTATTTTATTTTTACAACACTCATTCAGATCTCAGAGATTCTGACAGAGTCGTTGGCTTGATCCTTATAGCTAGAGACCATTACGAGAGTGGATTCTACGATTATGCACTGGTGCCGATAGTGCGAGCTTACTCTAGGAGGCGAGAGCTTCGACTGTGATCTTATAGTATCGGCGTCATGGCCATATGATGTCATATTGGGTATGGACGGGTTATCTACAGTCCATGCTCACATTGACTGTATTAGTCACAAAGAGAGTTGCGTCCACACAGATGGGACCAGGTTTACCTTCACTAGTGAGAATGGAACCTTAAAGCACAAGATCGACTTACCAAGAGGAGGGTGAAGCCGATCACTCATCAGGTGGTTATCCATACCCATGCAGCAACTGATGGGGAGAGTACGAGTTATCCTGTGGTGGTGGAACAGTACGCAGATGTCTTCCCTGATGATGTCCTGTGTCTACCTCCTCATAGAGAGGTGGAATTTTTCATTGACGTGTACTCTTGGATGGAATCGATATCTACATCAACGTATTGGATGTCTCCCATAGAGCTCTGTGAGTTGTAGGAACAACTCAAAGACTTATAGGGGATAGTTGTCATTCTGCCCAGTGTTTATCTTATGTAATTCCCAATTCTATTTTCCAAGTAGGTAGATTGGAGCTTGAGGATTTGTGTTGACTATCGGTGCTGGATCTAGTGAACTGTGAAGAACATGTACCCACTCCTGAGGATTGACGACCTCATTGATCAGCTGAAGGGAGCACCGTGGTTCTTGAAAATAGATCTCAGATCAGGCTATCACCAGCTCAGAGCAAGAGATGAGGATGTGCAGAAGATGGCTTTCAGATGACGGTACGGCCATTATGAGTTCATTGTTATGCTATTCGATGTATCCAATGGTCCAACATTGTTCATGGGACACATGAACAGGATTATTCATCCATACGTTGATTTATTTATAGTAGTCATCATCGATGACATTCAGATCTACTTGTCTAGAGAGGAAGATCATTCCTATCGTTTTCATGTTGTACTGGACACACTCCAAGAGAACCAGCTTTAGGGTAAGATCTCAAAGTGCAAGTTATGGATACGATAGGTTCACTTTTTAGGACATGTCATCTCAGAGGCTGGTGAAACAATGTATCCTGCGAAGATTAAGGCGTCACATTCATGGGATCCCCCAAGGAGTATGACGAAGATACAGAGTGTCTTGGATTTGTCCAGATACTACTAGATATTTGTGCAGTATTTCTCCAGAGTTACATGAAAACTTTCAACATTGAAGAAGAATGGGAAACCCTTCAAGTGGTAGGATAGATTCTAGAGTAGTTTTAAGGAGCTAAGTTTGAGGCTGACTAGTTGCCCCTTCTTGAGGCTTCTGTAGGAGGGTGTAGGGTACATAGTCTACTTTGCTGCATTAGGGACTAGTCATGGATGTGTCTTGATGCAGGATTGATCATTTATCGCATTTGGTTATCGATAATTGAGACAACATGAGCAGAAATATGCATACCTAGTGTTAGCATCAGTGTTCTCCTCCATGAATATGTGTTGATGTTACTTGATGGGCGAGCATTTTACAGTGTACACTGACCACAAGAGTGTTAGGTGTATATTCTCTCAGAAGGACCAGAACCTAAGATAATGAATATGTCTTGAGTTCCCCCATGACAATGACACAGAGGTAGTCTATACTCTTGGGAAGGGTAGTGTTGAAGAATATGCACTCAACATGAGATCTGGTATACAGATGCTAAGTAAGGCGACATGGTACTTGGCCGCTTTCCAGATATCCTCCGTTGAATGTGATGGAGAAGAATTCCATTTGTCTCATATATTCACTCCCACACTTCTTCAGCTAGTCAGGGAGGAACAACTTGGGGACAATGACTATGAGGATCGACGTGCTTAGATATCCACAGGACAGGAACCTGATGGATTTTCTAATGTTATGGACCATGTCAATATCATTAGAGGATGTACCATGGTACCAGTGTCACTTTGGGAGGAAGTGTTGAGGGAGTTCCACACATCCCCTCTAGTGGTACATTAAGTAGTGTTGAAGATGTACTAGGATCATCGATGATAGTACTGGTGGATGGGAATGAATAAATCAATAGTAATTTCTTTCTCTCAATGCCTCACTTTTTAGCAAGTGTAGGCGGAGAATCAGGAACCTAAAGGCTTGGTTCAGCCGTTAAGGGTCCCATAGTGGATGTGGGATGGGAAATCAATGGACTTCGTGACATTACATCCACATAAATCTAATGGACATGATTCTATTTGGTGATCATTTACCAACTCACCCAGTCGGCCCACTTCCAAATGATCAGAGAGAAGGGTTCAGTAGAGAAATTGGGACCCCTCTATGATCAAGATATATTGCAGTTACATGAAGAACCCTTGACGATTGACTTTGATCATGATGTATGATTTACGTCCTGGGTATGTAAGGGGTTGTTGGAGGATTTCATGATGGAGCTTTGTTTAAGCACAACCATTTATCCTCAAACGGATGGCCAGACTGAGTGGACCATTCAGACCCTCGAGGATATGCCGCGTGACTACATCCTCAACTTCGATCGCAAATGGAAGGATAATTGGACTTGGTGGAGTTTTCATACAACAACATTTATCACTCCACCATTTGGATGTCATATTTTAATTCATTGTACATATGACCATACGGATCACCTATGTGGTGTAATAACCTAGGGAAGTCAGCACTAGTGTTACAAGAGATGGTACATGATACCACAGAGAAAGTGCAGATCCTCGAGGAGCAGATGGAGACTACACAGAGCAGGCATATGTATTTTTCCGATTGGATACAGAGACCTCTAGATTTTGAGTATGGGGATAAAAAATTTCTATAGGGTCACCTCGATGAGGTTTGTGAAGATTTGGCCAAGGTGATAAGTTATCACCAATGTTCATCAGACCTTTCTAGCTCCTCAGAATTGTTGAAAAGGTGGATTTCCTCTTAACTCTTCCACCTTAGTTGGACTGGGTGCACGTTGTCTTCTACGTATCCTAGCTGAGGTGATACGTGCACAACACCTCCTACTTCATCGACCACAGAGAGATACACATCGATGATAGGGCATCATTTATGGAGGTTCCAGTATAGATTGAGGATCGACAAGAGCAGGTCCTTCTTGGGCGGTTGATACCTCTAGTGTGTGTTTTTTAGCAGTATGACATCCTCTAGGAGAGAATATGGGATTGGGAGGCTCATATTTATGCTCAGTACCCCATCTTTTTATCCTAGTTTTGTGTTGTGGATTATGGGGATGAAAATCTCTGAGATGGAGAGAATATAAGGATCCAAAAAATCAATGTTAAAATTTCTTTTATCAAATGGGAATTTTACTAGTCCACGAAAACTAACCGTGCATGATTCTGAGGCCCAAATTTCCGGGATGGTTTTCTAAACATTTATTCAGGTAATTTTAGTAAATGTTAGAGTGTTTTATTATAAATTATGAACTGGTTCATGGAATTGAAATCAAAGGGCATCGTTGAACTCGCAACGCAGATATTCGCTTAAGGGGACCTTCACCTTGTCTGTAGTTGGTCAAGGGTGAAATATTGAATTTGGGATTTTCAAAAAAGAATAAAATAAAATAAAATTGTGTAACATTTTATTTTAATTGGAACTCCTATGTGGATAATTTAATGGTTGAGACCACCAGAACAAAAACCTACCAATTGTAATTTGAGGGTGGGGACCAACTGAACCCCCCTAACTCCTCGTTTAATGAGATAAGCCTCTTGAACTCCCCCTTTAATGACGGAGGTTCCCTTTGGTATCCCTTATTTTAATTTTTCCAAGAAAGCCCATTTAATTATTTCAATTAACTGTGAATACATATTTTAATTTGATGACCATAAATTAAGAAGTTGTATATCTTTTCATTTTGGTGAGATTAAGAGGAAAGGGTTGGAAAGAGGGAACATGGAAGAACAAATACTCCAATAAAGAGCTCCTCCAACGAAGAAATTTGAAGCATGTCTTCGACTACTTCCTTAGGACATCCTCCAATGGTGGAATTCTTAAAAAAACAAAGAACAAATTCTATAAAAGAGCATTACTTTGACGAACGAGCTAACGATCAGAAGCGTATGGTGGGTGCAACGAACGTCAACAACTTTGACTTCTCTCATCAACATCAATAATCAAACAATGTAGGGGTTGTTATTCAATTCATGAAAATTTTCAATTAAATTCCTCATTCATGGAAAGAATGGATAATGTGGATCAACAAAAACAAGTTGATCCAGGAATCATATGAAATTTTAGTGTTTGACATTCTTTAATCAATATTTTTTTGAGTCGCTTGCTATAACTCTAACATATAGGGTAGGAGCCAAAAAACATGGCCCAACCCCTCTACAAATCATTTAGATATTTTTTGGGATATTCTCTATTGATTCAGCGATCGGTTTTGGTAGTTTGCACCGATGGAACTCGAGAACCGCAAAAAATTTGATGAAGGAAGGGCGGCCATTCAAGTCAGCCACCGGCAAAGCCAGCCTCTCCTACCCACGGCCTCCACCGCCCCGCTGCCACTGTGCTGCCGTGGCCTCTGCCTCACCCGGGCCTTCGTCGCCCCACGACCACCCCTCCCATGGCCGCTTCCCCCCCTGTGGCATCACATCCTTTTGGTCGCCACGCCACAACGGACTCTGTTACACCGCGACACACCTCGCAGCCCTGCGGCCTCGCTGCCAGTAGCACACCATGCCTCCCAGTGGCCCTACACCCCCTCCCCCTACGACCTTCGCCACCCAGTGGTCGCTGCGGGCCTACTATCCTATGGCATCATCGACCTCTTGGATTCACGCCCCCCATGCCCCCCACGACCTCTCTACCCTCACTACCTCCGCGTAGCCCTCGTGGCCTCGCACCGCTCCTCGGCCTCTAGGACGCACCGCGCAGCCAGGCCGGGCCCAGCGGGTGGTCCGGGATGGACCCAGCAGGCCGGGTCAACCCAAACTAGGTTGGGACGGCACAGGCCGGTTCGGAATGGGTCATTCCGACCGGGAATGACCAGACCCAGAACAGCTAAATGCATTTCTCTCTAACGGCCATAACATTGGTACCTGGAGTTCGTTTGACATACTATAAACAAAAAAGTAAACCTTGGTGCGAGATGGTCCATTATGTAGACCCCCACTGGAATTTTGGGTAATGTTTAGGTACGGTCAGGTTGGATTGAGCATGAATCTAACCAGGCCCTCGGGACTAAAAGGCTAATTGCTCACAGATCGGGCTTCTGATTGACGCACCAGGTGTTGTGTTTAGTCCCCTATGACATGGAGGTCCTTTGAGATACTTTTTCGTGAGACATTGTGGAATTTGAATTATTGACCCATGGCTTGTGGAGAGGACCCTCCCAGAGACAAGTGAGCATAGTGCAGTAACCCTGTAGCTGGTTGTGACATGAAGAATGAATTGACATCCAGTGTGGGTCAGCACAAAGCGATCCTATGTGGGTCAGCACCGAGCGATCGTGTGTGGGTAAGCATCGAGTTATCCTAAGTGGGTCAGCAACTAGTGATCCTGTGTGGGTTAGCACATAGGGATCTTGTGTCGCTGAGCACCGAGAGACATTGTGTGGGTCAGCACCAGAGCCTCTTAAAAGAGTAAGATTATTACTAGTTACATATAATCTTCTCTACTACAATAATTATGTTATACCTAGTGTGAGATGATTTCGTACCTATGTGGTACATTCCTTCATGATAATACCTTGGTGGTATTATTCTATTTGAACTTCCTTTTTGGTACATGTCTTCGTGGTTTTCCTTCCTTTATGAAATAGATTAGATTTCGGATTTTGGTTTGGACCCTCTGTTTCCTCTTGATTGAGATGGGTATACTTGATAATATAGGTATATGTTTAGGCATATACCAATGTAGGGTTGGCCGTTGAATTCATGCTCTATGGTTTATCCTTTGTGGATTTTGTGAGACCATAAGTGTGTAGGGGTCCCTACTATGTATCATTATACTCACCCCTGCACATGTAATTCTCACACCATGTTGTGTTTGATGTAGACGACGAACAACATTGATCGAAGAAGATGATACCTGGACTAAACAGGGCCCAGAGGTGGACCATACAGCTTGTCAGTACGCAGAGGAGATAGGTGGATGTGAAATTCTTAGGTGGTGATCTGTACCTACCCATATGGTAGGAAACATAGAGGATGACCTAGTAGTTGTTTACCTTTATCTTTAGTTGTATTGCTTTAAGTTGTAATTTTACTTTTACTATTGGTCTTGTATTCCAAACACATTTTACTTTCAACACTATTTTTCAATACTGCTGGATTGTGTCTGTATCTTGTGGTGTGCTTGATTGTGTGCCTTTACCGGTTATAAAGGCAATGCCTTCTCAGTTTTATGGAATACTTCTTTCAGTGCTAGTCGCCATCCCCTGGCCTATGGGTGGCGGTCATGGGGTTGTCCTAGCCCGAGGCACGGGGGATGGGTTGTGAAAATATATACATGTCATTTACTATGAACATACTAAATATAGGTAGTGGGAGAAGAAAATTTTTATTACATCATTAGAAATAATGATTTATTTCATAATGTTCATATTTATTCATTTGATATATCATTTTAACTATCGATTTTAATAATGTGATAAATATTGATATATGTTACTTTATATAGGTGTTAGGTCCCAATTATGTTTGGGCAATGTTTTCGATTCCATGAAAATTTAAAATGATATAAAAAAGGGGTGTACCAAAATAAAAATATATATCAAGCAGATTTTAGTTATTGATTTCATTTTTTATGATATGATGATGAATATATCAATGATGTAGAAGAATTAATAAACATAAAAACAAAAGTATAATAGTTATACCACTTATTTTGGATGACCACATTGTACATTTAGGATTCTAATTTTGGTGAGTGAAGGAAAACTAATAAAATTATATATATATTGGTGAGATTATTGAATAGGAATTGGATTATCTATTGGGGTAGAAACAAGTTAGGAATAAAGGTGTGGATGTTCCCTTTTATAAATGAGGGAAGCTGTACACATATAATTTTTCATAACTTTTAAATAATGATAATTTTTATTCATTATAATTTATGTAATAAACTATAAAATATCCATGAATTGGTAATAATGGTGAAGAAAAATTATCCAATAAATATTTAGTTAATATTGTACATACATTTCATATAACTTCAGGATTAAATAACATGTCTTATTATTTAAAATGTTAAATTTTATTTATTATGGATTAAATTTAGAATGAGAAAACCACAAATTGAATTTATTAAAAAAATTATCCTCCTTATTAAATATTTAAAATTAATAATTCAGATCAATTTATAGAGCACGACAAATTACTTTTAATATATGTTTACAAAATTCAATGACAAAATGTTTTTTAATTAAATTTTATAATAAAAAAGGAAGACATACCAAATTTAAATATAATGTAGCTTCCTATAATATTGTTGAAATAATTTATTATAAATAATAGATCTTATTTTTTATTACAAATATAAATAATAATTTTTCATTTTATTTAAATTATTTATTAAAAAATTACATATTAGAAAAAACAAATATATTAACTACTTAATAACTTATTAATATTATAAAAAGTTTTCAAATATTTAATGTTGAGAAAATTATAGATGATTTTATATAAAAATTAAGGCATTAATATAAAATTTAATTTCAATACATATAAATATTTCCATTTAATAAAACTGTGTCATTCGTTATAATGGAATTTAGTTAAATAAATTATTTCCATCTTCAAATGAAATTTATTATATTATTAATTGGAAAACTATAATGAATGTAGATCCAGTAAATTAATAATTATAATTGTTTATATATATTTTTATAATTAAGAATATGTGTATCAATATATGTATCATCTTGGAAGATCAATGAATGAAAAAAAATATCATTAATAAATGACATCTAATTATGCAAAAGCGAGCCCCATTCTATAGATTATATCATATCACCATTAGATAAGGATTAAATTATGAAATAATAAAATATATATCATAAAATTTATGTTTTGTAACCATTATATCATTAGTATCAATCAATATATTAGTTCGTACGACTTCTATACTATATATATTAATAGTATAGACATGACAATAGACACTTCCTTAAATCATGGGGTGAAAAATAACTCAATGAATTCATAAGAATCAAAACCATAACTCCAAATAAATATGTATAAGAGTGTATGATATATGAATGGTCTAACCAAAATCGATAATCATTATATGATATTGATACTTGTGGATTTCAACCTATAATATTAAGGTCTCACTATCAGTTTTTAGAGCATATATAGAGGGGATAACAGTCATAGGACATGGAAGATTATAAGTAACCTAAATAAGATTTATTTAAAAACATATATTAATATGAAAATAAATTAATTAAGGTATGGTGTTCAATAATAAGTTATTAGTGTCTCATAGACAACATATTTTGTCTTATTCAACTATACATGATCACATGGTATGTTTTAAAAACTCCATCCCAACTGATAATATTTCATGAAATTCCTAATACAATATTTTCAAAACAAATATTTCTTAAAAAAACCATAAGTAAAAAAGTTTTTTAAGAAGTCTATAACATGAGTCAACCTATAAAGGTAAATCATTGGATACCAGTATTTTGTGAGTGCCACCCCAATCCCACCTGCAATAGGATAGGATGTGGTGACTCATAATTATTATTTATATCCGATGTATGGAATGCTATAGCCAATAACAACATAAAATATTCTCTTTTTGAAAATTCACATGGTATGAAAAAATTCCTATTACAAATTAATATAACTAATTTAAATGAATATAAACAATGAATGAGATACATATACATATACATATATGTATATATATCAAACTAGAAATAATGAATTAAAAACATGTATAATGAGACAACATACCATCTACAAAATAGGAAACTGAAAACCAACTAATGTAAAGATTCTCAAACAATTTGATATCTACAAGAATAAAATTATTCAATTGCGCTCATCTCTTCGTACCACCATACCAACCTACATAGATTAAAATAATTCCACAAAATAATAGATCTATAAAATCCCTTGGAACAACACATCTATTATATCTCTATCCTATAAACCTTATTTATTAGGAAAACATGTGTGAGCTGAAGGCCCATGTAAGGGTGAATATAAACCGAATTTGTATGATGTCAAGAAAAAAAACCCAAATATCATGATCATCTAAAATAAACTATTAATAATTTGCAGTTAAATAGAAATAAATATTCATAACTAATGTATTCTCAATCATTAGGTGTCTTAGGGAGGTTGATTTGTCTTGATCATTACAAAATTATCCTTTATTAAAACCATTCATTAAAAACCAATTGTAATTAGAATACATAAACAAACATTTATCCTAATAAAAAAATATAGTTATATACAATGATTACAAATTGGGTGATATGTAATACGATAAATTAACTATAAAATAAATGATAATAAGTTCATGTAATTTTCATATAATTAAATAAATTTTTAGTAGATCATTTTATGATTGAAATGTGATGATAACTTATTAAAAATCACATGACTAATTTTTAAAAAGTAAATGGAATAATATTCCCTTGAATTTAAGTTCATTTTATGGTGAAGAATGATCTCAATAGTGATAGTGACAATAACGAAACCAATAATAAATGTATGCATGTCCAATTATTCGATACCATGACTATTTTTGAAATCAAACATCACAAAAACCTCCCCAAATCTGCCAGTATAGTGTCAGAAAAAATATATATTTTTCTATATAGATTATGAAAATGTATTTTTTTGAAAAATTAACTATTTATTAGATTAAACATAAATTTTAATCAATTATATATTTTAAACTATCATTGAATGAAAAATTAATGAATCATATGGGTCACATATCATAAAACACATATTATTGATTTAATAATGGTCACAATAACTGAATCATTGACTAAGATATAATTATTCCTGGAATAAATAATAAATTTTCATTTGCAAAACCAATTTAATGAAATGTTTTAATTATATTCTATTAATGGATATATTTTACATGAATTCCCATTTCATCTCTAACCCAATGGAAATAACGAACTGTAGAGAAATTAGCCTGCTTTGAATATTCTTATTGGTTTACTACACGAGGTAAATGTATTTTTTACACATACGAATATAATGATACTCAATAATATCATAAAATGTTCAATCCAACTACAGTAAAAAATGATTCACATCCTAAAAACTATTAAACAATGAGTTAATTGGTTAATTTTTTTCAAGATATAATTTGATAAATTGATTTCATAAAGTAGATCCACATATAATTTAATTAAGATAATTCATTGATTGGTTTATTATGATATTAATATTAATTGAATATCATATATAAATAATTTAAAACAATAAAAAATAAATCAAGCATTATTATATTTTTTATTTATTATTTATTAAAATTTATTGTTCATTGTGTATAAATACACCATAATATTTGGTTTAGAATTATCATTAGTTTGTAATTTGAATTGATTTTTATACACCAAATAATCATCATTTTTGTCAGTTGGTTAACATATATGAAAAATAAGTTAAAAATATATTCATGATTTCCCTAAATAGAAATACTAGAAATTCGAATTAATATAATTTATTTATTTTAGAAACATACAATGGATGATTATAAAATACAAATAAATTAAAAGTATAAAAATTATTTTTTAATTTTAATCAATATGTGTTTTTCATAATTTCGTTATATTAAATACTAACAAATAAGGTTATATTTTATCAATGTTTTACAGTGACTTCATTATTTTTCATATATTATGTTTTTTATAGTATAGTCTTTAACTATTTTCTATGAAGGGTTATTCATTACATTAGAGAAAATTATTTCAATAGTTCTAGTATCCATCTCGTGGAAATATTATAGGAGATTAATTGGTAATATATGTTTTTAGTATTGTATTTTTAAAAATGTTAATAGGTTTAATTGGAAAATTTTATAGGATAATTCATTAATTGAGAACCTTAAATAAATTCAAGGAATTAATTTAAATAGATAGTGTTGTGTGTGTTATAATAGAATGCATAGAATATTTTTGAAGAATAAATGGAATGGTAAATCATTTACCTTATAAAAAATAATTCATATTTTAATATTATGGTATTATTTTTTGATTAATATTTATGTACTATTTTTTATATTTTAAATGACTATATTTATTAATATGATTACATATATTAATTTAAATTAAAATTTCGTGGTATAAAAATTTGATTAATTTCCTACTAACACTAAGAAATAAAAATGAAATTATAAAAATGAAATTCCATGTGATCAAAGCTGAAAGATGGTAAAATATTAGAAACATATGAGCGAAAATTCATAGAATTTGGATAAATAATTATAAATATGGTTATAATAGTAATATTTTCAATCTAATATATATTTAGAGAAGTTGAAATAATTGAAAAAGAACTCCTTTTTGTTAGATATAATATCAGTTCTCAAGAAATGAAGGAACTAGTGGTCATACATATTTTATCTAATATATTACCTATTAGGAATATTAATTTGTTTAAATATATAGAGATAAATTATATTAAATAAGAGTACAAGTTGAAATGTTAAGAGTATATTTTAATAAATAAAAACTAATAATATTTAGTGTTCTCTACAAATTCAAGGTCTATAAGATGTGTAATTTAACATTTATAATGCCTCATTCCATAAAAAATATTTCTAATATTGATGGGATTGTATATACTAATTCGAAAATTATGCACCAAAAATTCATAAACTGTGAAATTTACGATATATTGATTTATCCAATGTAGAAGTAATGATTTTAGGTTTATCAAAATTTATTTTATTTTATATGAAATAACATTTATAATCAAGTCAATGATAAAAAAATATTTTTAATAAAGTAATTATTAATATATACTAGATAAAAATAATGAAAAGAATATTTCCCCTACCATAAATAAGTTATATGAAACAATACATAAAGAACAAATAAAATTATATAGTTAATTCCTAATAAAATAATAATTCAATATAATGAAATATATCACACTAGTTTATATATTGATATGATTATTGATCAGTAATATCGTTCCAGTTTCCCTTACATATATTAGGGGTTATGGATGATTTCTTGTGTAAAAAATTGTTTAATAAATAATAATAAAACCTAAAATATTATTATTGAAGGGTAAGAGTGATGTGACAAAAAAGTGATTTCCTCGAATATATTAAAAAAATAACGATTAAATAATTTTTAATTTTACCTTTTTTTGGAAAAAATATGTATTTCTATTTAATTAAGATGAACTACCTGAGGTGGTTCAGAAGTGGAAAATATGACATTGTAATATAATTGTTGTAGTATTTAGATATATTATATAATGATATTTTATAAAAATATGAGAGTATACACATTGAAATAAGTGATTCCAATAATTAAATAATAATATTAATTAAATATTCCCAAGTTGTGTATAATAGAAAATTTGATGCTAATTGGAATGTGTCACGTAAAAATAGTAGAAATGTATAGGGTACGCATTGTATAAATGAATTACATGTCAGGTTCATTTTCCAACCACGACAAATTTTTCCTAGTCTTCATCCTAGAGTAATAATATGATATAATGGGAGACATCTATGAGAGTTATTCTACAAAAATATGGATTTTCGGATATTTTCCGTGATAGATGTTTTCCTTGATGTTTTCTGGATTTTTACGGTTTGGTGGAGACGAATAGCTTTGTGGTTAGGATTCTGATACCTCTTTCAGGTAATATTATCAGCTTAGGGGATTTGGTCAATGTTTTATTCTTTGTGATTGACCCAACTCATGTTTTTCATTGTGCTCAGTTTTAGGTTATATTTATTAGACCCTTTATAGAAGGATATTATGGTATCTTTGAGGATATAATTAGTTTTAATGAATTTAGTGACTGATTTCTCTATGTTGTAGAATTTTTTTTGGGTCACGAACATGGGAATTGGAGAAACTAGATGCTTTACAATGGGGTGATATTAAGGATTTTTGTTAACAACAATGTTTAGATATTGTGATGTGATGAGTTATAGGAAATATTTGGTTTTCATCAGTGGGTTTATTACTAGTCATGTTATGAGTGGATGTTGTAGTAGAATGTTGGTAATGATATTGAGGTATGGTATTTTGGAATCCATTAAGGTCTATTGTGTACCAGACGATGTATTGTTTTATTATTGGGGAGGAAATGTAAGGATTTATTTATTGTGATTTTTCCAAAGAATTATTTTGTTGAGTAGTCAATCATTGGTGCATTATATTATATGTGTTCAAGAATAACATTGAGGATTCCTATTTAGGGGTTCATTTAAATTGGATCCACATTGGGTGTGTTATTGATTGTGGATTGGTTGGAGTCCACTGAGGGTAGTTTGGTATGATTCTATGTTATGTGTGTTTTTGTATGGAATTAACTAGTGGAACCTATCATAGGGATCCCAATTGTCACGACCTGTCCTCGGGGCCCATGCCTTGACTACCCCAAGCCTGCCTTCCATAGGCCTGTGGCTGTCGAGCAGCACCAAAGGCATAAATCCCAAAATAAGGGAAGTCATTTCCTTCAATAATGTAAACAAAAACACAATAGAGTACACAAGTGAAGTAAGTGCTAAGTAAAACTGGGTACAAGGTAAGTGATGAAAAAGTAAATGGGCCAGTATATAAAACCAACTGAAAGTACAGTACAAATGAAAGGAAAGTGCAACAACAGTAAGAAAAACAACAACACTAAGTCATCCTATGGAAATCCCACCTGAAGGAAGGGTAAAAATAGTCTCCTCAGCTCCTCGGATCCGACCATCCACTCCGTGTACGTCCCGCCAAGTTGTCCACATCCGGGTACCGTCCAGCTCCACAAGCCTCCAAAATCCTCCAACCTGATCAGGGTTGTCCGTCGTCTGCATCCAATACAACGTAGTGCGGGCATAGCCATTTTAGGGGTGAGAATACGATACTCAGTGGGGACCCCGAGACCCCTGAAGGTCCCTCGGAATCCATGAAGGATAAACCACAAAGGAAAGATCCAATCACGAAGTATCAACAACACTAGTTAGGTATATGAACATACATATACCCAAGTTATCAGTTAATGTTTGGCTCTAGCTCTCGTGCCTAAGAACTACCCAGTCCACATAAGAAATCACAACCCAGTCCACATTGGAAACCAAATCAACCACATCAATGATAATGATTAAAAATAAAGTCTCAGCTCACACAGGTATACACATTGTAATGTGATGGAGATGATCAGATGTAGCCACTGATTTATCAAATATTTCGGACGCAAATAGGATACATGACCAGCTAAGCAGTTGGACCCACAAAGGATACAAGACCAGCTACTCTGTCGGACCCACACATGATACAAGTACAGAGGTCAATACTACCTGACCCACAAAGGATAAAAGAACAGTAGTCACCACCATAGAACCCATAGAGGATTCTAGTACGGTAATTTTCACTTCTTAACCCATGGAGTATCCAAGTACAGTCGTCCTCGCTGCCGAACACATGGAGGATCCAAGTGCAATCGTCATCATCGCAGTCACAGCCAGCACTAGGTTTCCCGCACACAGCATTCTCGATTCTGGGAGGGTCCGCTCCTTGATAAAGAGAGAGTGTCGATACATCAACTGTCACTAAATCCAGTGTTTATGACTCCCAATTTTCATTCTTATCAAAATAAATCCAACGTGACAGACGGTGCATCAATCGGACGCCCGGTCTGAGAGTAATTGGATTTTCCGTTCCAGGTGCCCGGTTGGTTTTTAAGCTAAAACCAACCCGACCGTACACCAGCTGCATCAAAACATCAAGAGGATTAAGCCAAAAGGAAAATCTCAACAAAATGATCCCAACACAATTTACCACATGTCAATCTGATATCTAGTCCTTGAGATATAAGTGTTTCCGCTCCAAGGGCCCTGTTGATTTCAGGTTCGAACCAACCCAGACAAACCCAAACTTTGCCGAGACCTCGATTATAATATACCGAAATGACCGTCTCGATCCAAGGGTTCAAACACTATTTACAGTGTGTCGATCAGAGGTCTGTAGCACATGTTATTGGAAAAAGACCGAAAACTGTCTAAAGTGGGGGGTCTAGCCCCGGTCCGACCATGCCCAACCCCCCTGGGTCGGCCCAAACCAGGCGACCCGACTTGGGTCCGGGTTCGGCCCGGTAGGGCGCCACCCGACGCGTCTGGGCATGGCCCAGTTGGGGGGTGTGCTAGCTTGGCCAGAGGGATGAGCAGATGGGAGAGGATCCCCCCCCTTTGTGCTTCGCGAATGCGGAAACCGACACCGCATCTCCCAGGACCCCGCGGGGACATGGGATCCACCTCTTCACCATAGCAGCTTCAGGCACGACGGCGCGCCGGGGCTCTGCCGCCTCTAGTCGCTGGCGCTGCCAGAGTTTTCTGCGGGCCACCTGAGTCATTCCGGTGGTCCGTTCTTGCTATCTTCTGCGCCTTCGGTCATCTCGGAACTCGTAGATTACTGCTAAGGCCTCCAATATCCATTACGGCCCTGCTTCATTGTCTCCAATTGTTCCGCACATCAAGAACAAATTAGCGGTGATTCGGGCTTGTTCGTTAGCCGTCACCCACCACGTTAGAGGTTAAAACCACCACCAAACAAATTAATTACCATGAATGAGGGTATAATTCACATAAGAAAGAATATATAATTTCCCTTACCTCAACAAGTAAGATGATCGTCGGCGTCGCTGAACACGACGTCTCGGAGAGGAGGATCGTAAGCGTCATCAGGGCGCACCGAGGATGAAGCAGAGTCTCCTTTCTGGCCGCGTGGAGGATGATTGGTGGTGTGTCTTCGATCTCTAAGGAACATGCGTTCTTCATCATTCTTTATCAGAGGTCGGCGTTCTTCGACGTTCTTCGTTGTAGGTCGGTGTTCTTCCTCGCACAACGAAGCTCTCCCATTAATAAGATAATAGGTTCGTCCAATTATTTTATTATATGAAATGAAACTCTCCCATAATTAATTCACCACACTAATTAAAATTTGTTGACATTTAATTAAAGAATGGAGAGAGAAGGTTCCACATAATTAAACGCATTGGCAGTTTGAATTAAAAAGGGGAAAAAGAAGGTTCCTCATTAAATTACAGGTTGACATAATTTAATGGAGAGATTGGAATTTAATTGAGGATTGGAAAATTAATGAGGGGGTATTAAAGTGATTAGAGGAAAAATAAAAGGTTGGGCTCATGTGGGCCCCACCTATCTAACCATCTTTAGAAATAAAATTTTGTTCCGACAATTTTTTTTATTTCTTAAACAAACCCCCAAAAAATTATCTTCCCCTCTTTTGAGAACACAAATATGGTAACAGTCTCCTTATGGAATTACCGGCGCTACGAGTTCATCAGCGTCCTCATATTTTAATTATGAGCACTGGCTCAAAATTTAGAAAAACTCACCCGTTTGTTCACTGAACGTACCTGAGCTAAACTTCGGAAATAGATTCCGGGCACACCGGGCCTCAGAATCAAGCACCGTCAGAAGCCACATACTCGTAAAATTCCAAAGTATTTAAAAAAATTCCTTGAAATTTCGGTTTGATTACATTACTCCCACATTAGGCCGTTAGGTCCCCGTAAAGATACAAAATAAACTAGCGGAACAAATGAGGGTACTAAGCACACATCTGAGCCTCCCTCTCCCATGTGCTCTCTTGAAGGTTCTCGTACTTCCAACGAATGAACACAAGGTAAATCGGCCGCCCATGTAGGACCTGCTCTTGTCGATCCTTGATCTCTACCAGGACCTAAACAAAAAGTCTCCCCATCATCGATGTCCAGCTCCCCGTGGTCAATGATATGGGTCGGGTCGTGCACGTATCTCCTCAGCTGAGGCACGTGGAAGATGTCGTGCACCTGGTGCAACTGAGGTGTAAGGTTCAGGCAGAAAGCCACCTCACCAACCCTGTTGAGGACCTGAAAAGGCCATATGAAGCATGAAAATAACATTCCACCCCGGCCAAATCTCTGTATCCCATGTCAAGGAGAGACCCGTAAGAAAACGTGGTCGCCATCCTCGAACTCCAGTGGCCTCCGCCTCCTATCTGTATATAACATATGTCTGCTCTGTGTAGTCCTAATCCACCCCTGGATGACCTGCACCTTCTCCATCATAGTCTGAACCATCTCATGTCCTATTATTGCTGACTCCCCAGGGTCAGTCTAGCACAGAGATGATGTGCATAGTCGGTCATACAATGCCTCATATAGTGCTATCCTGATGGTGGAGTGGTAGCTGTTGTTGTACACATACTCCACCAAGGGTAGGTGATCCTCCCAACTACGACCAAAGTCAAGGACACATGAACAGAGTATTTTCTCGAGTGTCTGAATGGTCCTCTCCATATGGCCATCTGTTAGAGGGTGAAAGGAAGTGCTCATGCGTAGCTTCATCCCGAACACCTCCTGCAACCCCTTCCAAAGCCAGGAAGTAAAGATGGTGTCTCGATCGGAGACGATTGGCAATGACACACCATGAATCCGTACGATCTCCTGAACTTAGAGGTGTCCCAAGCTCTCTACAGAGCCCTTCACTCTGATTGGTAGGAAGTGGGCCGACATGGTGAGTCTGTCTATGATCACCCAGATGGTGTCGTTTACTCTGGAAGTACGTGGAAGCCCCGTCACGATATCAATGGATATCCCATCCAACATCCACTCTGGGGCCTCTAAGTGATGTACTAGGCCTACAGGTACCTGGTGCTCTGCCTTCACTTTCTAAAAAGTGAGGCATCGAGAAAAGAACTATTCCATAGCATTATTCATACCCGGCCACTAGTACTGTCGTCTGAGGTCCTGATAAAACTTCGCGACTAAAGGATGTACCACTAGGGGGGTAGTTTGGAACCTCCTCAGCACCTCCTCTTGCAGTGCAACTGGTACCATGGTACGTCTCCGGAAGAGGACGACGTGCTCCCCGCCTTCATAAAATTCATTGGGTGCCAGCCCTGAGGATACCTAAGCATGTCACGCCTCACAATCAAGGTCCCCACGTTGTGCCTATCTGACCTATTGAAGCGTTGGAGGAGTGAGTGTGAGGGACTGTAGATAGGATGCCCCATCTCTGTCCAAGAAGGATATCTGCAAAGCAGCTACCTTCATTGTTGCCTCTCCAAGTAGCTGAATGCCCGATCTCCTGCTGAGAGAATCATCCACAACGTTCCCCTATCTAGGAGTATATACAATATCAATGTCATAATTCTAGAGGAACTCGAGACATCGCAGCTGTCTCTGATTCAACTCCATCAGCGACAAAATTTACCTGAGGCTCTGGTGGTCAGAGTAGACTATAAAGCGCTCGCCCATCAGATAGTGTCGCCACATCTTCAGGGCGAAGACCACTGCTGCTAACTCCAGCTCATGGGTAGCATAGTTTTTCTTATGCTGCCTCAACTGTCGTAAACCATAAGAGATCACTGCTCAGTCCTATATCATTTCACACCCGATCCCAGTCCCTGATGCATCGTAGTAAACTACGTACCCTACACCCTCCTCCAGTAGCCTCAAGATGGGCGCACTGGTCAATCTATGCCTCCACTCCAGGAATCTTTGTTGCATTCTGTATGACCACATGAAGGGTTTACCCTTATTCGTCAAAGTTGTAAGAGGTGCTGAAACTCAAGAGATGACTAGAAAAAATCTCCGATAGTACCCAGCCAGACCTAGGAAACTTCGCACCTCTATCACGGTCCTGGGTGGATCCCAAGAATGTACCGCCTCGACCATCGTAGGATCCATTAAAACTCCTGCCTTATAGGCGACATTACCAAAGAAGTGAACTTCATGAATCCATAACTAGCGCTTCGAGAGCTTAACATAAAGCTGGTTCTCTAGGAGTGTATCCAGTACAACCCGTGGGTGGCAGGTATGCTCCTCCTTAGTCATCGAGTAAATCAATATGTTTTCAATGAACACTACGACAAACCGATCAAGGTAGGGGTAGAAGATCCTGTTCATGAAACTCATGAACACTTTAGGAATGGTGGTCACACCAAAGGGCATGACCAAGAACACATAGTGGTCGTATCGACACCTGAAGGCTATCTTATGCACATCCTCATTCCGAACTCGGAACTGATGATATCCTCACCTATGGTCTATCTTTGAGAACGAATGTGCTCCCTTGAGATAATCAAAGAGGTCTTCAATCCTCAAAAGAAGATACTAGTTCCTCGTGGTCACCTGGTTTAGGCGAAGTTAATCAACAAATAGTCGTAAGCCCCCATCTGCCTTTTTGGAAAATAGGACCGGAGAATCCTAGGGTGAAACACTTGGTCAGATGAAACCTTCCTCATGTAAGTCCTCCAGTTGTACCTGCAGCTCACGAAGCTCGGTGGGAGCCATCCGATATGCTGGAGTGGATATCGGTGATGTCCCAGGGTACAAAGTCAATATAGAAATCTACCTCCCTATGAGAAGTTAGTCCTGGAACATCATCAGGATAAACATCCTCATTCTGATCCACCACTACAGGAAAACTTGGACTCCGCATGTCAACTGCTCCGAGGATGAGAATAGCCAACTGATGTGTGATCGACTAACCTCTCCTCTGCGTGAGTCCATAATGTGTTGCGATGGTTCCCTTCTCACCGGTGAAGGTGAAACTGGTCCCATCCGTGTGGACACATGGCACCTTTCTCCTAATACATTTGATCTGAGAATGGACTGTAGATAACCAGTCCATACCCAAGATGACGTCGTAAGGCCTAGACACCACTCAAGAAGATCCCAGCCGAAGCTCCCACCTCCTATAGTAAGCTCACACTGTAGGCCCCAGTGCTTAATTGTCGATTCTTCTCCAGTAGGAGTCACTAGTCGTAAGGTTCGAGCCAATGGATCCATCGGAATCTCCTATCTCAGAACAAGGGCAGTAGAAATAAAAAAAATGACTCACACTTGTGTCTATAAGAACATCCTCAAGGGTGGAGTAGACATAGACAGTACCTAGAATAATCTCGTGTGCGCCATGGTCATATGCCTCTGATTCCTGGATCTGATCCTGCCTCTGCCCGATAGCTCCCTGTGGTCGGGTTGGACCTCCTGGGGGTGGTGGTGGTAGAGCCTCGAAGAGTCGTCCACCACCCGCTGCTTGGCCAGCTCCACTGCCTCGTCTGCATGCTCCCTGTGGACTACAACTATCAATCCTCTGCCTCTTCCTAGGAGGTCCCTCCACTGTCTGTTGCACGTCTGCATAGCAGGTCGGGCAGTCACAAGCCATGCGGACCTACCCACCGCATGCATAACATTGTCTACTACTCAGAAGGCTGGATCTGCGTTGTCTAACCTACACAACCGAACCTGAATCCTGAGGTCACGCACCTGTTGGCCTGGTCTCCGAGGACCCGTGCATCATCTGTCAACTATCAGCTGTAGAAGAATCCAATCTGTGTCATCCTGTGGTGGGTCTCGTTGCTGACAACTGCTCAGTGAGAAAGCTCTCCCCTAGTAGGGCTTGCTCCAATACCCCCACCTGGGGTGGGATGCTGAGTGGAATCATCGAAGCTCTAATCTCATGACTCATCCCCTGCTCAATGGTTCGGTTCCAGAAGAATAGGTCCCGTACCAAGTCCATGGAGTAGCACATGAGGTCGGTAAGTCTCTCCGAGTACTAGGCTACTGACATGCTACCCTACCGCAACTGTAGTAACTCCTGGATGCGCATCGCACAGAGGGAGGCTGGAACGAACTCCGAGTGGAAAAGGCTCTCTGAGTCCTTCTAAAGTATAGATGCCTCATCGAGCACCTGGAGCATTAGGATCCACCATCTACATACTGCTGCGTGTAGGAGACTCACGCAAAGGATAACCATGAGGTATCCTGGTGTCCTTACCAATCTGAAGACTCTGATGATATCCTCAGGCCAATCCTCAGTTGCCTGAGGATCCGTCTCTCTACGGAACATGGGCGGCCTCGGTCTCTAAAACATGTAAAATGCGCTCAGGCGGCATTCACTCTCCGCCATTGGGGCTGGTATCATCGGTGGCTCAGCGGGTAGAGGTATTGTTGGTGCCTCCGCTGTAATGGGGTTCTGCACCAAGGCCTTGTCACTCTGTGGGCTTCCATCTCACACAAAGCTCAGAACCCTAGCTGGCTGTAATCGTGGGGCCATCCAGATAAGAAACAGGTGCACCATGGTTAATACAGTATACCTGCTGAGCTGACACAAAGTAATAAAAAAGAAAACTTTGGAAACCCACATGAAATCAATGTTTTCGTGCACTAAGTCGGAAATCAGAAGTTAGTGCCCTGGTTTATAGACACGTCGGCCACCGCACTAACACTGGACTACCTGGACTGATAACCACACTCATTACTCTAAAAATTATTGCTTCACAGAGAATAAATTATTAGAGTCATGAGTTCTGCGATAAAACTGACTCCTATGATACCAATTTGTCACAACCCATCCTCGGGGCCCATGCCGTGACTATACCAAGCCCACCTTCTATAGGCTAGGGGTTGCAGACTGGCACCAAAGGCGTAAATTCCAAAAGAAGGGAAGGAATTTCCCTCTATAATGTAAACAACAACACAATAGAGTATGCAAGTGATGTAAGTGCTATGTAAAACTTGGTACAGGGTACGTTCTGAAAAAGTAAATGGCCCAGTATACAAACCCAATTGAAAGTACAATACAACTGAAAGGAATGTGCAAAACGGTAAAAAAAACAGCAACTCCGAGTCGTCCTCCAGAAATACCACCTGAAGGGTGGGTACAGATAGTCTCCTCAGCTCCTAGGGTCCAACCATCAGTTCCGTGTATGTCCCTCCTAGTGGTCCACCTCCGGGTACCGTCCAACCCCGCAAGCCTAGAAAAACCTCCACCCCGATTAGGGCTGTTCGTCATCATAATCCATCACAACGTAGTGCAGGCATAGCTTGTGAAGGGGTGAGTATACGATACTTAGAAGAGACCCCGAGACCCCTAAAGGTATGTCAGAATCCATGAAGGACAGACCACAATGGAATGATACAATCACAAAGTATCAACAACACTACATAGTTATATACCCATACATATACCCAAGTCATCAGTTACAGTTCGACTCCAGCTCTCGAGCCCAAGCACAACCAAGTCCATATAGGAAAGAAAAACCCATTCCACAAATCAAAGCATGTCAACCACATCAAAGATAATTATTGATAATCAATACTCATCTCACACAGGTATACACTTTGTAAGGAGATGGATATGATCAGATGTAGCCACTAATTCATCAATGCTATCAGAACCACATTGGATACAAGACCAGCTAAGTTGTCGGACCCACAAAGGATACAAGTCCAACTACTCTTCCAGACCCACACATGATACAAGTACATAGGTCAATACTGAGGTAAGCACATAGGATAAAAGAATTGTAGTCATCGTCGTCAAACCCACAGAGGATTCAAGTAAGGTCGTCATCACTACCGAACCCACGGAGGATCCAAGTATAGTCGTCCTCACTGCCGAACCCATGGAGTATCCAAGTGCAGTCGTCATCATCGTAGTCGTAGCTAGCTATACGGTTCCCGCACACAGTATGCTCGATTCAGGGGGGGTCTATTCCTCGAGAAAGAGGGCGAGTCGATACATCAAATATCACGATGTCTAGATTTGATGTATCCAAAAGATCAGTCTCATCAAAAGAAACCCGACGCGATAGACGGTGCATCAATCAGATTTCATGTGTTTTTAAATAGTGATTCAATGGTTTGTAAAATTATGGATGTAGTTTTGATATGATTGAGGTTTCTTATGGTTTATTGAAAATGGGATATAAATTAAATTTAGTAAATTTTTTATTAAATGTTCTAGGAATAAATATTTATAATAATTGTATTATTTTTCATACATGATATTGCATTTTAAATAAGTACGAATGGAAACCATTTATTTAAAAATTTATTCCTGATACTAGAATATAATTTAGAAATATGTAAATGTAATATATACTCTCATTTAAATAATACATCTATGAGAGAATGATTATCTTATCTTATATGATACATGAAATTTGAATGTAATTTTTGAAAAATATATTGAGAATACATATTCACATAATATAAATAATCAATGTGAATGTAAAATCATCAACTAATAAAATATTTAGAGAAACCATGTGACATTTGGGTTGTTAAGATAAATAAATTAAAAATAAAATATCAATATGACATTTGATTTGACCATAAGATAATTTAAATACCCAATGGAATTTTTTTATGTACCCCTATGTACCTTTTTCTACTCATATGACATTGGAATATAGGGAATCATCAAGAGATCATCACATTTAATTAGATGATTATTCCATGATCATAAGGGATTAAACATCATGATCACACCACTATAGTGATATATGATTATTTCAAAAACATATGTTCTAATTATGTAGGTGCAGTTTGAGGTACTCTAGGTTATAGAATATTTTTGTGTGTGTTTTTGGTTGAATAAATGTTGAGTTAAATTCATCTGAATTTAAAAACATGATGATAAAGATGAAAATATAATAAAATTTTTATATTTTGCAATGTTTTAATTTTATGGAAAAAATACTCATTTATTCCATGTTTAAACGTTTCAAAATGTTTTACCTTACTCAATGCAGACTTTGGTATTTTCTAAATGTTGTAGAAATAGGACTTGTTGAAATATATCATGTTTATACACATGTTGGCTTATTTTTAAAATTTAAATTCTATTCATCATGTGATTATTTATATGTGTTTTTTTAAATGGTGAAAATAAAGGAAATATTATGGGATCTTCTCTTATGATTTTTGGAAAATTGATATATTTGGATGAGTTTTAAGAAATAGAAAAAGAATAATTTATTTGATTGTACATGAAATAGAATATTGTACAATATTTTATAATACAATATCTACCATATCAAGAAGATATCAATATATGAATTCATAGTGGTAAATACTGATATTTGGATTTTTTTTAAATAATAATAAATCTACTACTACAATTATTTATTTATTTTATTTAAATTAAATATTTAGATTAATATTAAAATGATATTAGGTGATTATATAATATGTATCTGTACAAAATAAGATGATTCATGTGTCACGTTCCTTTTAGATCATACATGTCAATGCAAATTATTTCAATGAATAATGATGTGGGAAGTGTCAGAATTTGGGAATTCCATTATAAGATTAATCGACATGTATCCTTAATCATGAACATGGAATAAGAAATACAAAAATACATTGGATGTAATATGTTGTTAGTGAATAGAAGACCTATTCACGAAGATTACCAAGATTATTAATCCATAAACATGTAGTTTTATTTATCTATCTTGTTCACAAAGATAAATAAATTTATAACTGGCCGAGATGAAAAATTCCAGACATCAACAAAATTTTTTGGTTCATCATTATAATAGAGAACAATGATGATGGTGTCTAACCATTCATCAGTTGAGTAAATTTTAATTGATTTGAATATCTATACTGTAATAGACTCTATTTGGAATATCCATCTAACATTTATTTTTCCTACATTTTCCTAACTTGATTATTGTATATTATGTCCACTAGATAAAATGAAAAGGTATTATTTCATTATGGGTGAAATATGAAAATAGTTATGTACTTTTTTAATACTTTTATTGAAATATATTTTTCTATGGTGTAGATAAATATTTGTGTGTGTTCTAATACCTTATGATTCCATTAATGTTAGACTAAAATTTTATTACTCAAAAAAACCCAAATAAATTTCATGACCACCCTGAATCCATATCATTGAATAATACGGTCCATTGTTTCTTCAATTTTAGTGATGTTATCACTTCATGTTATGGATTGGATGTCATATCTTGATGAGTAATATGTTTCCCTATATCATAAAAATTTTTATGAGAAGGTCGTCTACCCAATATTAAAAATTATTTTATAAAACTGTCTATGTATAAAACATATAGAGTGACTAAAAATGAATAAATTAAATATTTATATTTATTTATGTAATGTTTTACATTGTAAACAGAGAACATAAAACATGAAATTAAATTTAAGAATCACAGTAAAGCTATTTGATGTTAATTTGTTATTTAAAAAAGCTATTTTATATGACTGGAAGGGTATATTTCAGGCCATTATGATTGGTGATGATGATAATTGTGAATACTGTGTCACTATTTATAATATTATAGTGATATATATAGAAGTATTTGGTGATATTTTTTATTATTCCCCAAAATTAATGATTCATATAATATATTTTTAGAGAATAATTTTGTCCCAAAATTTCAAAAGTGTAGGATATGTAAGAATTATAGAAACATGAGATTATTAATATTCAAATAGAATTAATCATGATAATATAACAAAAATTATTGAGGAAGGTAAATGATGACATGTAACTAGAATCCATGAGAAATATAAATGTCATAAATAACTATTTCTACAATCATGTAATTATTATTGGTATAATAATAGGGACATCAATGATATTTTTAACATTTATTTATAGATATTCATGAAAGTTAAGCATAAAATATATGATAAAAAATAAAAAATCTAATTTATTTGTTAGTTTTTTAGATATCAACTATATAATTCCCCAAAAAATAGGTTGAAGTATTTTATTAACATTTAGAAGTCATAAATTCCTATTTATAGAACATTAATAATAGGTATAAGAGACATTAAAATAGTAGTTAGTTGAATTTGATGAGAAATTATTAGTAGGAAAATTATTCGTCAAGGATATTGTCAAATAAGACTTAAATTTATATTTACCATGTAAAAAATAATTTTTGGATTATTTATGTAGTGATTATGATAGTGATTAGTTGAAAAATATTGGAGAGTTATTAAATGTTATTGGGGATGTTACATTAGAGAATTTTTTAGATAAAATGAATAATATAAAGACAAATGATAAATGAAAATCAATGTATAGGTATTAAAGAGATTGATTTATAAATAAAACAAAATTTTATCATCATGACAGTGAGAAACATATATTAATAATAGGTGAACATGAGGTAATGGAGAGATATCAGGATAAAAATGGATCCTAAGGATAATGTGGAGTCCATGAAAAATGAAATATTTCTAAGGCCACAAAATGATTTGAAACAAATTAGATAATTCTTCCATAAATCCATCTATGTAAAAAGGAATATTCAAATGATGGAAAAATAATAGATTCCAAAATACATTCAATATTGGTTCCCCGTATCCCTGAAAATAAAATTTATTCCCCCTTGTGAAGTGCATAAATAAAATATGATCCTATTTGGACAAAATACAATTTTATAAACAATATTCCCAACTAAAATTTAAATGGAAGTATATAACACCACTACTTCTAGCTAAAAATAATAAACTAGTTAATATAGGAAAAAATGGATGTATTTATCGATGTATTTTATGTTGTTGGATTCTAATTATATTAATAGAGGTGTGAACACAAATTATAATAATTTTGGAATAATATGTATTTTTTAGGGAGTATATAAAATCTACAGAGACTTTGTACTAATAAAATGTAATCTAATACCTTTATAATGTGATCCATGAACCAAATTTCCTAGAATATTTCCATCAAAATCGAATTTTAGGTCTAGTAGATGTGTGTTATGACTATTCATGAAGTTCATAAGAAAATTATATACATTATTAGGATTATATTATATATTTGTTATGGAATTAATGTGATTTAATTTTAAATCCAATGTTTTATTCTTATATAAATTAATATTGTGATTATAATATGTGATACATTTGAATGATCTTTTAGAATAAAAAAATAAAATGATAATTAAATGTAATATGCAAATGGAAATAATGAAGGTTTTCAATATCGAGAAAATGTTTATGATAGGTTTTCTAAAAATATTGATATGAATTCTTTTTAAACACTTGATTACTTCTATATAATCATATAGGTACCTCATTAATAAATTTATTTATATCTTTATGATAATATGTTTTCAATGAATATAATTGAATTATGTTTTGTCTAGTAGATAGGATTGATGATTTTCATCATGGACATTTTAAAATTTCGTGAGCTAATAAAAATTATTAAATTTGTTGATTGAGAAAGAAGATGAGAATGTTCTTTCAAAAAATCATTAGTGGTGTCAATATATAAAAAGTATATTTTCTGGAACCCCATTAAATATAGGTATTTATATACTCAATAAGTTATAAGGATGATATTTTTATAGTATATAAATTTTATAAATTGTTTTAGTAATATCTATTGAAAATATGAGAAACATTATAACTAGCATGTCATGTACTATAACATTTCATCATGTTTTTATTTATAGATTTTTATATTTTATAAATATTTATTTATATAACCCCAAATTTATAAAATGGAATACATAATCATTATATCAGTTGAGGATATATTAATATTAACACATTCATTTCTTTGATAATGGTCCCATTTTTTTATACTTTGTTTTGAAATAATGACTAGAGTGGACTATCAAAAGTATCGTTGTATGTAAAACATGATGTGTGATGCTTCTATAAACAATGGAATATGACTATTATTAATTTTTGATTATGTGGAAATATTTTTAGAGGATTAATAATAATGACTGTTGGTAACCAAATGATTAATAATTAATTTATTTCAATAATTTTAAGAAGGATAGGTATTAAAATATATATAATTTCATTTTTGTGGTTTTGTAAAAAAATTCAAATTTCTGGAAAGTTCATACCACTAAATATATTATACTTTTTTAATAAAGATATCTATTTTTGTGTTTATAATATATATATATATATATATATGAGTTTACATATAGCAAAAATGATTTATAATCACATTAATGTTAAATGTATTTGGTTTATGAGGATTCAAATAAATATATAGTCCTAGATTGATTTGAAGGAAAATGAATTTAATTAAAAAAATAATCATTTTAATGGGATGATTGAAATGTTGTCCTATAGTAAAATCAATGATTGTTTAGGTGTATTATGGAACACAAGTTTATTACATTTTATTTTTTGAATAATTATTTTTAATGTGGTGATACAAAGATTTGTAAATATTCTTTGATTGATGTTGTATATTTAATCATTTAAAATTTTTGAGATTATGTTTTCTCATACAATTCTAATATATATTCAATATATATATATATGTATATATTGATGAAATTGATGTTTAATTTATCATAAATTATAGATATTCTAGTCAGTGAGATGGAATTATAAACAATGTTAAATAAAATTATCTGATGTGTTAGTGAATTAATTTATGAACAAGTGATTTGTATAAAATATTTTATATTTCTAAACAGTCGGATTTTGTTAAAATCAAAAAATGAATTTTTATATATTTATTTTAATTATCAATAAAATAATAAAATTCATCCACTAGAACCTATAATTATACAACGTGTTTGTCATTATTGGTTCCAAGAAGATATTTTATTTATTATATAATCTTTAAAAAGAAAAATTCATATAACTAAGGCATTTTTGAAATTATAAAATATTTTATATATTCCTATGAGTTTTTTGTTTACTAAATGTTATTTCAATAAAGATTTTATATTGAGATGTCCTGAAATGTAATAAAAATATTTATTAAATAATTATAAATCTAATAAGTAGATCATCACATTTAAATCAACAAGATGTTATCTGAAACATGATTCATGATGATGTTATGGGAAACCCATTTGAGAAAGAATATTTTGTTTGAGATATACATTTCACTAAAAAATATTAAATTGTTGTTATAGTGGAAGTGTATATTTATATTCATCATATGAATTGAAAATGTTTAAGATCTACAAAACCATATAGTAGAACCTGTAATTTTTTGTAAGAAACCCAACTCTATGTAACAGGGATTAGATTATGTTGTTTGATATGTCACTAAAATATATTTCCCCCTAAAAACCAAATGGTGATATTTTACATTATGTCAGTATAAGGTAAATGTTGTATCTATAAGTTCTTCAATCTGTTTGTTATTTTTCTAACGAAATTAAATAAAAGGATTTTATGGTAATTTAATAGATTTTTTAAATGGTGTGAATCATGTACTTTTTAGAAAATCGAAACATCATATTTGTGACCAAATGATAGGATATATTTGGGCCCCATTTTAATGGTGTAAGGAGAATAAATGTAATTACACTACCTAAAATTGATGATTATGTGATATTTTAAAAAATAATATATTTTGATAATCATATTGGTGATATTATATATGATCCTAATAGAAGATAAAAGATAATATATTTTATTCGAATGGGAATAAAATATGTGAATGATATATTTAGTTTTCATAAATAAAATATTGTGAATAATATTTAATAGATATCATATTATTATATAAATTGAATTTACAATAAGGAAACATCTATTGACGTAATGGATTATTATGAATTGAGATCCTAAAAAATATTTATTGATATAATTGTTTCTGAAGAAAAACTATTTATTCAAATATAAAAACAGGAAATGTTGACATAAAATACCATGATTAAAGGTTAAAGAAAAACCATATTAACATGAATATGATGTGGGGTTCAAGATGACTATACCTACTCAAGATGAATTCTATATTTCTGAAGCGGTACATGGGTTCAAATATATATTATCCTTATATGAGGAGTGATATTTGTTTAAAATAGGACTATATGAATCTAGGGGAATATCAAAACCCTTATTTTAGGTGTTTCATTTGAGAATGATGATTAAGGATTCAAAAATATTCTATAGAGAGGGAATTTTGACATGGGTGTTTGACTATTTTAAAGATTATTATTGTTTTGGTGTCCTCATAATATGTTTTGTGACCACTTATTTATATACTTATTAATAAATTTGGGGACATCTAAAAATTACAGTAGTTATTATCTATTTGTGATTAATTATTTTAGAATATCATGGGACATTATAATGATATGTTGTTCTTTAATATGACTAAAAAACAAATTAATATTCATTTTAATATTAATACAATTAATTTCCTTATTGGTTTGGTTGAAATTATGTAAATAAAAAATCCTCACATATCCATCTCATCTGTCTCCCAGTGAATAAACATGTCCTTCAGTACTTTATTCATGAAAAACATGATGGATCCATCTATATGATCACAAAATTGTTAAAAAATATATGTAAATATATCATCATGGGTAATACAAGGGAAAATAAAATTCAAATTGTATCATTATTTTAAAGAAAATTATTACAAAAAATAATAAAAAATTATTAATGTTATTTTTTTCATTGTAAACCTCATTCATTTAATGTAAAAACATTATATGTAATGACAATTGAAAAATATTAATTACTTTGAATAGGAAAAATAATTTCATTTTGAAATCTTAAATGTAAAAAATTATTGACATATTAATTAATCTTTTCTCAATTTTTAAAATATATTCATTTTAATAAATTCAATATTTTGGACATAAAAATACTTTTTAGAGAAATATTATGATGAATGATAATTATTTGAATATATTAAACACAGTTTTAACCATATTAGATTTTTCCCATGGATCTATAATCATATAACAGTAATCGATTATCGATGCTTCTACCATGAAACTTGATAGTATAAAAGATAGAAATGTATTCTATTGAAAAATGGGATGGGGAGGTCAATTGAATAATCTAATATATTCAAATCATTTTAAAGTAATATATTTAATTGAAATTATCCAATATAGTGTGGGAAAAAATTAGTTATTGTTGTATATTTTTAAACTATGATATATATTCATGGAATTATAGAACTATACTACAACTGTAAACAATATATGAAATCAATTTTAAGGGTGTATGGCTTGATGAAACCAAATAGAATAAAATGAACATGATATCCCAAAACAAACCACAACCGAGTACTAAATAGATTATGACATACATTATATCATTTTAAAAACATATAAAGATCCATAACATGATTTTATTATATCCATATCATAATATGATGATGTTAATTATATAACATTATACTTTATTCTGATTTAACATCCTTTGGGATAAAATAGTTAGGGGAGATTATATATTGAAAACTCTAGGTACATCCTCCCTTTTAGTACAATGTTGGAAATAATAGTGTCCCTATAAATATATAATTTTTGGTGTCTTCTAAAAAATAACCATATCATATTCTCATGATAAAGTTGGTTACCCATTTCATATATGTCATAAAATGAATATTTGAGATCCTAAAAAAGTTACACTTGTATAAATTTTAATACAAGTGTATGTTCCTCAACGTTCCTTGTAAATTAATAATATGGTACCTATAAGGAAAATGTTTACTTAATAATACATGATATCATCCTTAAATATGACTGAAAAATAGCTGAGATAAATTTTAATGATTTTATTTTTTTTCTCATGAATATAGTGATAGATTTTTTAAAAAATCTCAGTATTTGATACTCTTAATGATAATAAATAATTTTAAATGCAACCCCAAAATTATAGAAACAATTATTCAAAATATTCATACACCTATCGTAATATTATTTTTCTAAAACTGTATGCTTTTTTTATTGATCATATAAATAATAAATATTTCAAATATGAATTTATTGAATGTTTTAATATGAAATATTTCAAATTTTTGAATATTAAGATATTTTATAAATTTTATTTTTTAAAGAACATTGGGAATTAGTGATTACACACTACAAAATTAAAAACCATTATTTTATATATCACAAACTATTAATGGTTTATAAATAAACAACGATGGGGAAATGTTATATGATGTTTATGTAATGGGACCTGAAAAATTATTAAGAAATATACGATTTCATTCCTCTATCTGATATATGTATAAATAAATCATTAAAAAAAATTTAGAAGTATTGTTATTTTAATAGTATTCCAATCACCCATATTCTATGAATAATTAGTTTTTAATAATTTGAAAAATATATATCATGTAATAATTAAATCTATAATAATATACCCTAATATACATGATGAATCATGTCACAGAATATGAATGTTTATAATGTCACAATTAGTAAAAAAAATATACCTTTATAATGAAATAACTATGTACAAGTCATGGAGTTCACCGTGTCAGTCATATAATGATTAGGTCTGAAATTATCTGAATCAAGATTATGTTTTCTCCCTAGAACCATAAAATTGATTACCATTACATGAATGCTATTTATTTATATAATTGGTTGTTATTTTCATTAAAAATGTATTCATACAATTATTTTATATGGAATTATGTAATATGAAATGTCAAATGAATCCTTCACATTAGAATAAATGATGTAATCTAGGACCCATGTAAAAAAACTTCAATAGTATAAATGAATGATATTAAATAGTACCTAAAATAGTTTATATCACCAAATATGATTTCAATAATACATATCTTAGAACATATAAAAACCTAGATTTTTATTCTATATTATTTATACATATATTAAATGTGTTTGAATTCATCTAATTTCACTTGTATATCTTTTTTATAATTTTTCCTTATCTAATAAATATATCTACTAGAATCCAAAAATATTTAAGGAGGAAAATGAAAATTTAAAATCTAAAAATGGAGGATAAAATAAATGTTATTCCATATTTCAAATTCACCAACATAGTATACAAGACACATTTGGTAACATCCCCCAAAATCTCATTAGCTTCAAAAGGCAGAGGGATGAATATTTTCTTTATGAGACATCCCTATGGTTTCAAAGGATAGAAATAAATTTTGATGACATTAAATACAGGTGTGGGAAATATTCCCTTAATGAATAAAAATATCCAAACTAACCAAAAAAACAACCCACAATGTCATGCATGACATAAATAAGGTCTATTCACAATTCATTTCTCCAAATCATAGTAGAATCATCTATCATAACATATGACTAAAAAATAAAATCATACAATTGAAGGAGAATTAATAAAACTCTATGAAAAAACAAGATTCCAATCTCCATTATATCTATGATCGAACATCACCAAATAGACCATGTATCATGAAGTAGTTCTGAATAGAGTTGATACATTAAATATTCCCATGTACTAGTAGATGATATATTCAAAAATCTAAAATACCAAATCAGGTGTGAGTGCTAGAACTTACTAGGATTTGACCTTTTACATTCCTACTCACTCCACTAGGCAACGAAAAATAGTGTCCTTTATATAAATGAAATTTTAATTAAAAATTTTAAAAAATAGATTATAAATAAATATAAACACGAAATATATTAACCAATATTCCTAACAAAATATATTCACAATAAAGTACCCAACCCATTCATTAAAATCATTTTCCATCTTCATTATGACATTCCAATACTATTGAGTAGTATACTTTCAATCTACAATGTTTTCAAAAGATAAATATTTACCATATTCCAATACACTTTGGCATCGAGCACTATGTCATGTATTAACCAAGACTCATAAATACTGTATGATCATCCATACCAATTATGACCAGACATTATTCTAATGCCCAGAAGCCAAAAACATTTCAATATGGAAATCATTTAATTGAAAACCTTTTAAAATGAAAAAATTTCCAAATTACAATAAGTCATATTTTAAAATAACCATTTAAAAATTAGGATAGTAAATAAAATTACACAAAAATTCAAAAAAAATTGCACAATTTCACAAAAAACCATAGATCAACACTAATGAGTATTTTTATAATTCATTGCACCATTGTTTAATAATCAATTCCAATCATCTAATTAAATTTTTAAATAATCCAATCAATTATATCAAGAGTATTATATATTTAATACACCTTCCTCGAGAGTTGTCAATAAAATGGTAAATAACCGAAACCCCCCCAAAAGAATTGAATATTCACAAACCCTCTTTAGAGAACTTCTCATATAAGAAAAATCCAAATCTAAACATATTTGGATTTTGCGACATTATATCTACCCAACAATGTGGTAGATCTAAGAAAATAAAAGTAATGGTAAAGTATATCATTGAAATCATATCATGAAAAATGAATAATGGTTTCATACCATGCGAATTAGGCTTCAGACCCCTAAAGAATGGTCTTATATTGATTTCAACTAGCTTGAGAGAGGTTCCCTAACCCTTGAGAGTCCATAATCATCAGTTAGGGATAATTTAGGGAAAAATCTATATTTTTAAATTAATAACATTTTAGATCTAGTTTTTAAGGAGGTGGTTTTGATCTAGGCATGGTTTAGTTTCACATTTTAGAAAACAATACCTATCTATGCCTTTGGAACTACGTTGAGGACGGTCCTAACACGATATACTCATATGGTCTCCCAAAACATGCACCAGCTATACGAAATCCACATCTTCAAAAATATGAAATCCCTTTTTCAGAGATCACATTTCTCCAAGGAATTCCCATGTAATGGAAAAATTGTGTATATACGGTGCGCATACCAGTTATCCCATATCTCACATTGAACAGTTTCCTTAAAGTGAATCATGGTTTCCTCAAATAATGAACCACCTATATAGAAGTAGTAAGGCCCCAAAAACATACTAATAGTTTCCCAAACCATCCTAAATGTGACCCATATACATTAAATACATATAATAAATAATGAATGGTCTACTTAATAGAGTCCAAAGGTAATAAATTCCCCCCACCATTTGTATTTCCAGTCAAAATGATTATAAAACCATCATTTCCTTGAATGAGTATTGACTATTGGTCTTTCATTTCCTTCTTGAATTCCCATGTCTTTTATTGAATCTAATTAGTTTTTCACAAATTCAACACTAGTCATGATACTTTTTCTATGAAATTATTTCCCTCAACTATCCAAAATCAGCACAGGGATATGTTCCAATTAAGAATCCATCTCTAGGCCAACATGATCCTATATGATCACAAGGTCAGGATAAGGCTGATAATTTTACAAATGAGATACAAAGAACACATTCTGCACCACACTAAATCATGGTGGAAATTCCAAATTATTTGTAACCTCTCCAGTAAGTTAAATTATTTCAAAAAGGCTTCTGTATCAATTAGTTAACATTCCCTTCTTCCTAAAATGATAATTTTCAAGATTTGGAGAAATATTCCAAAACATATTATCACCCATTACGAACTACAATGACATTTAATGATAATCCACTTATGACTTCTGAAAACTTTGATCTATCCCCATCCTCTTTCTTATCAACTAAATCTTCTCCATTTCTTCTTTCACAAGGCCTAACCCAACATGTGACATTTCACTAGTTTCCACACAAAAATGTGGAGAATTAAATTGATTCTGATAAAATGCTTCAAAATGTCAAATATGTTTCAAGTCCTAATATTTTTTTCATACAATAACTCAAATAATGGTATGTTTTATAACCACAGGACACATAAATCTATTACAAAATACTACAACATGATTTCCAACAATTTCATCATCCTTTCAGATTGTCCACCCATTTGGGAAGGATAGTCTATACCCATAGTAAAATTAGTCCCATGGGATTTTTGTACAGATTTTAAGAATAGAAACATGAACCCATGATCCCTATATAATGCTATTGAAAATGATATGCAATGTCTCATTACTACATCTTGTATTTATATCTCTGATAGACCATCCATCATTTGATTTTTATAAATTGGGGTGAAATGAGACGATATGGTATAATGGACCACTATCACACATATTGAATTCTATTTCCAAACCATTCATGGGGGAACTATTTAAAAATCCATATCTATTTGCTCCCATTTAAATTCTTGAATATATATATTATACCACATACATTTTAGTCACTGATGCTCTACCTAAACATTGTATCATTACAGACACTTCGAAGAAAACTCATGCATCTTTAATTCATGTAGATCCACTAAAATTGTGCATTTAAATATTTAAATCTTTTTTATTCATGTATTAATTTCCCATATAAAATAGTGGAAGGAATTAAAAAGTTATCCAAAAAAATAAAATGGTAAAACCATCTAATTTATGAATCATGACACTGAACTCTCATACAGCTATCAGACCTCAACGGTCTCACCCCCATTGAGTTTCATACTCATATAAACACGTTATACATTATAATTATTTGATTATTAAACCATCATTACGAAATATTAAACTATAGACACTATAATGTTAACTAAAACATCACATTGGTCATCAATTTCTACAAGCATATTAGCTAGGACTGACTACAACTGCTACTCAAATTAAGATTTATTTTCCAATTGTGCATATGACTTTTGTCATAATTCGTTGTCCACTAAATTGTCTTCTATTGGAGTATAATCATTTCATTTATGTAATTTTAAATATACTCCATCCATATGATTTTCCAAAAAATAAATTCTCAGTGTGAGAAAATATGTTTGAAGATCTTATGATCCATGAACAGAATAAATTTACCACCAAATAGATAATGACACAATGTCATCGAGGCTTGGGAACTGTAGAATTACCTAAATCATATTTTGGGAAATTCTTATTAATGACCCTAAACTTCCTTGATCCATAAATTGAAACATTATTTCCTTTCATGAGAATTCAAACCATCTAGATCTCGAAGCATCCCATAACACTACGTACCCTTGTCATGATTCTGGAAATATCAAGATAAGTGTGGATGCAATGAGAACATTTATATTTTCAAAATACATTTGACATTATTCAATTCATTATAGTGGATCATTATTCTATGTTAATATAGTAATCGATGAGGATGGAAATTAAGATTCATGAACAATGATTTGGTAATAACAATCTAAGCCATGAATGATCAGTATCTAAAAGAAATTCTCTAATTTTTTCCTATAGATAACAGCTTCTATCTTCTCAGAATCTACTAAAACTCCTCTTTTAGAAGCTACATATATATTTTAGTATTTTTTTTATCCAAAAAATCACACATCAATAGTTTGGCATACAACAAATTATCACTCATGATATCCAACTCTTCCTCAAAGTTAATCTCATGTTCATCCTTGGCCATTTAAATCCCTGATATGTCATCCACGAACACCACCACAAAATAATTGATATATCACTTAAATGCCTTATTTATCATTTCCATAAAGACATCTTGTGCATTTGTAAGACCTAAATGCATTTCAAAATATTCATAACGGTTTAATTTGATTCTAAATGAGTTTTTATGAATCTCCATGTTCTGAATTCTCAATTAGTGATATAGAGATCACAACTTAATTTTAGAGTACCATTGATCTCCCATTAATAGATTTTATATATCATCAATGTTTAGAAGTGGATTTCTATTCTCTATCATAACATGGTTATGTTTATGATAATAGACACAAATTCAATGGGTTCTATCTTATTTGTTTATGTACCAGATTTGTGCCTCCCACATAGATGTTCTTGGTCAAATAAAACCCTTTCTTTCTAGCTCTCTTAAAATCACATTCAGATCCCTTAATTTTTTATGTTCCAATCCATAAGAATGAATGGAAATTAAAATATTCCCTTATAACTGGCCAATGATAAAATTCACTTACCTTATATGAGGTAATGCTAATATTTTCTAGGGGAAAACATCTTTGAATTGATTCATGAATATAGAAAAACTATTATCCTCAATTACTTCCATTGATGGGAAAGTCAATGCCTCCAAATATTAAGAGATATTTCTCAGTGCCAGTTCAAACAAGTTTCTTTTACCTATCATTACAACCCTTTTTCATCTGAGGGGATATTTGTTATCGTCCTTAGTCAAAAACTCACTATTATACAATTAAAGTAAATGTTTTCCTAGAATATTGCTTGAAAATTTATAAGAAGGATTACATATCATACATCAAACATCAATACTGAGTAGTATCATTTGAGCTCAGCTCCATCAATAGTTATAGAACATGCCTTACACATAAATGATTAACATTCTCTTTGACCAAGGAGAGTTTTAGTTTTATCACTAATGACATCATATCATGTTTTAAAATTAAAAGATAAAATCACTAGATGATATGAAGGAGTGGGATAAAAAAGTATCAAACCACACATTCATAATTGTATAATTCCAACTATTTTCACCTCTCCCCATTGATGGTCTAGTCTGATCATCCAAAATCACCTACTCAGCTCCATATAATTGCTTCATTTCTATGTTGTTCTCGTTGTTTCCTTGATGATATTTTACTCACTGTTGAGACTGGTATTCCTAGAATCACAATGGAAATCTCTGTTATTGTAATGAGATTAATTTGTATGTCCACATCCATAAAAATCATACCATGCTTGTGACACCAATAAAGATCCTAAAGAACCCGACCTCAAAGAACTGTGAGAATATTGCTTATGATTTTCCATAATGTTGTAATTATAGTAAGATATTGGATTTGAGGTACAACCTCACATCATATGGTATAGTGAACCAAATTGGATACATCGAACTATTTTTCTGGGTCTCGAAGTAAGATTCACTAATCCCAATTTCTAATTAACATTACAGCTCACAATATAGATGTAGGCATCCCTCTTCTTTTTTTCGTCCATCTTGACAGCTTCCATTGGTTCACATGGGTAACAACACCCATACATCTAACATAGCTCATTATATATCCCTTTCACCCATTTTCACTCTTTTTAAGATCTTTGAATAGTCTGTAATACATGTTATAGGAATATTTTATTGAATCTGTCATCTTATCCTCAATTCAAAGAATATTGACATCAAGGATTCAATAGTATAAACAATAGGTGAAAAGTTTACAAAATTCAAAATATTAGGAGTGTAATCTATGAAGGAATGATTTTATTATTTTAGGATGAATAATTATATATTTTTGAAGATCATGAACATGTGAGGAAACAATTGTTTGTGAACCATTCACTAAATCCTCCCAACCATTGCCTTGAACCTCTTTAAACATGATGGATAGTTCCCACCATAGTGGGGAATGATCCATGAGCATAAAATTCACCATTTTGACTTCTATTAAGATGGTTTACTAAGGAAATCAAAGACACAATTCATGATATTAATCCATTAATCTATTATGTCCTGTTTAGAATAAACCAGGATGATAGATGGATTTATGTATCTAGAACTGGATGGAATCCTCCACTATTCTTACCTCATCTCTCCGATTAAATTTTCCCTAACCATGAAATTCTTTGAATGTACTCAGAACCAGTTCATGGCTCACCTATGGCTCTGGAGAAACCATGTTCTTCACAACTTCCTCCATATGGTTTAGCAACTCCTACAAGGATTCATTTTCTCTATGAACCATACACTCCCTATGTTTCACTCTCTAGAAACTAATGGGATATTATTTCAAATTATATCACAACAAAAATCACCACATTTTTTTTCCAAGATCATCATATTCTATGTTCAACCATTTTTTAATTTTTTTGGTTAAATGTTGAAATATAACTATTTTCAAAATAACACAATAATATTATTTTTCAAATTCATTCATTTGAATAAAAATTAAAAAGTAACACACTTCACCAAATCATTTATCATTTCAAAAAATAAAATATTAAATACTAATGGGAATTAATTCCTCTAATGTATGTTATAGTCACCTAATTGGATAAACCCATGATAATTAGATTGAAATTCATATAATTGTCATCAAAATAATTATGTACCCAACCTCCTAATAATAAGAAGTTTTGTATAAAAATTTTAACTATGAATTTTTGTGATCTACATTTTATGTCCCAAAAATTCCTACCCTTTCTAAGATAAATTCTTATGAAATTAACATTAATTAATTCAACTCCAAAACCATTATAACTAGTGACTAATTCTTGGATAATAAAAAACAAGTTGGTTCCATTTATATGAAACAAGACTTTTAACCACCCAATACTCATTCTATTTATAACATCTAGATATGTAACATTGACATGAGATGGTGGAAGTATAGAACATGTAATTAAAATATATCCCTAAGTTGTGGATGACTGGAATTAAATACCAAATAGATTCAATACGTGTGGTAGATGATATTCCCATTAAGAATAAAATAACAAACCAAACTAACCACAACACAAAAAAACATCTATTTGATGCACAATAACATGAAAGAAAACAAAAATTTCTATTATTAAAATAAAACTAGAATAAATTATCATAGTCTAAGACTAAAAAATAAAATTTAAATAGATAAGGAAAACATATAAAACAGTAGTAAAACCATAATACCCCAATCTCCACTAGATCCATGATCCAACCTCACAAAATATTATATGTATCACTAAGTAGTTCTATATACTTTTTATACATAACATATTCACATTCCATGATAGTTTAAATCTACATAATCACCATAGTGACAAAGTAGGGGTGAGTACTAATAGTAATAATGTTTTTTGCAATGACTTCCCTTCTCACACCACAATGATAAATGGCTTATCATAATTTTAATAAAAACCATTTATATAAAATAATTTATAAAAATAGTTCATAACTAAATATAATCATGTGAAATGTCTATCAATTTTTTTGCAATATATATTTCAGTAAAAACATTGCATTAAAACCATTTCCCATGTTCAATTAGGAATGAAAATTCATTCCATTTATTCTCACTACCAACCATGAATAATTTTTTTTCACCATTCCATTATCATGAGAGGTCACTCATCGATCTACTAAGTTGTCACAAGGTAGTTAATGACCATGAGGTATTACACCTATGGCACTAAGAAAAATTTCATGTTTCAATAAAGCCTTGTAAATGAAATAAGAATTATAATACCAATTTTGTCGAAAAACTATTCTAATCCTACGAAAGAAAAAAAATTAAATAATAATTATTGTTATTGAAAAGCATTCTCCAACATACTATTTAAAAAAATTAGCAATGTAAAATTTTAAAATCCACATTTTAATATAATGATACCATATCACTTTTCAACAAAATTCACTAAAATTACACAATTTAACCAAAAACCCAAAATCATCACTAACGTGGATTTATATCATGTATTTCACCAATATTTCACAATGAATTTAACTAAATTAAATCAATTTTTAACTATGAAAATTAATTCTACCAAGAGGAGTCGAGAGTGAATACACTTACCTTTAGAGTAATGGTGAAAATGATAAATTAAATAAAAAAAAGTCTAAAAAGACTTAATTCTACCTTAATCCCCCATTGATATCTTGAAAAATAATAAAAACACCAAATATAAATTTATTTTTCTTCTTGATCCTTAGTTATACCGACCGCTGATGTAGATATATGAAAATGAGAGGAAGGGAGGATTTGATCTAGGAAAATGTATCAATAATAGTGATGAACAATAACATACAACAACATTCAGTCTTCAACGCATCATTTAAAGGCCTTGGATTAATTCTTATTTTATTAGGGGTGGTTATACAATCATCGATAAATAAATGTCCTATGTTAGGTCCTTTTTTATGAAAATTAATATGTTAATATGAAAAAAATATTACATCCACTATTGAAGATGGTGTTTTTGACCCATACACAGTTTAGTAACACGGTTAGGAAAATTGTGGGCAAACAATGTGTTATCCACTGCCTTGAGGATGAACCTCGAACTGTGTAAACAAATGGTCTCCCAATTCTTGTGCCAATCGTGCCATTGCCATTACCTTAAAAACACAGAATCCATTTTAAATGGAAAATGGTTATACATGGATCCCACATGGTCTGTAAAAACTAGTTATAAACTATCCACATCACCTTTATCCCAATTCTCATTGTGCAAATTTTTTTGAAAATGTATCATAGTTTCCAAAAAATGTGCACCACCCGTGAACCTATAAGAAATCCACAAACCATTCTAAATGTTGCCAAAATATCTCAAAAAAAAACCCATATATATTACATACTTAAAAAATATTTAGAAATGGTTACTTACAATATAATAGGGCGTACTACACATTTACATCATTAACATTGATATTACAATTAACATTCACAAAAAATTGTATATAAATCATTGTTTAAAACTATGGTAATTATCAAGATAGTTCAACGTTAGTTTTGAACACTCAAAATACAAACCATCATAGTAATAACACATTTTATTTCCTAACATAATAATAAAATGAATAATTAACAGAAAATAATAAAGAAGCATTTAATACTCATAACTCAATCCATATTTTTATATTCCATCACTACAAATTGACATTATAAGTAAGAAATCAGAATAAGAAATCCATCGAGTAAATTATATGAATATGATCAATTTTTTATCAAAAATTTATATTCTATTATTTCTTGATGGTTTTTCAAAAATCAAGAACACCATGTAAATTATTCTATAGAACATAGTCAAAGAACACCTCTCATGATTGGTGCATACATAATTATTTATAAAAATCCTCTTCATGCCTTTATGTTTTAATTAGATTTTGATCATTAATTTTAAAAAAATTCCCAAAAAGTTAATCCATGAGCATAATAACAATTCAATCTAACAATATATATATATATATATATATCAATATAGTATATATTTACATGGAATTATATGAAATATATATGTAATCGAAAAAAATATAAAAATTCATTATAATTCCCAATCAATATTTTAATTCCTAAGACCCAATTTCACTATGGAAGAATGGTTGTGGTATATAATATTTCCTATTTAATTTAAACCAATACATTTGATAAATATCAATCACATTTACTAGTAATGGGTTAGATAATTTAAATGATGATATTAATAATTTTTTGTTGTTTTGGAATGACATTTTTTTAGCTTCCACTATATCATCTAAATTTTTAATGGATGTCCTTTTGATATGAACATTTGAATGGTAATTGTATGTATAAAACTAATCCACTCTTATTAATTTTAATAAATGTTAAATAAAAAATATTTCTCAACCAAATATTATCAATTCTCTAAAAAAAGTATTTGATTCAGATAAAATGATAAATCTCAAAAATAATTTCCCCATTTAATTTAATGTATCACAACATCCCAGTATACAATATTTATTAACCCAATGAACTATTTGAGAAAGAATATTTGTAAGACGTAATTTTTTTTAGAAATTTATATTAAATAATCATTATATGCATTCTCCTTTTGGTTTTTATCAACAAAAATTTTGTATGATAATGTTCATGTAATGATATAATCATATAATAATGTTAAAATATGATAATTTTTTTAAAACTATTACATAAATTTTTTTGTATATATTTTCTTTATTTTTGTTTTAAAACATTTAAATTTAAAGAATTTACAAATAATGAAATTATTATATTTGAAAATGGAAGCAATGTATAGAATTATTATAAAAACATATCACATTTTTGCAATTCATATCCCTACCAAATAATTGGAAATTAATCGATTAATATGAAATGGGTTAGATAAAAACTCGAACGTATCTATCTATACTGTTCAAATGATACTATATATTGACTTCCTATAATCTTATGAATGGAAGAGGGCATTTAAAACTTTTCATAATTAACAGACAATATATAACCCAAGACATCAAAAGTGTTTTCTTCATATAGAAGAAATATATCATTTACCACAATGGGATATAAAAATGTTAGGGTAACATAATAATTAAAATTGAAATGATTTCACCATGTCAAATTGTTACTCATATGAATGTATTGTAATAAATAATTATGATTGATGTACCCATATATTAAAAAATATTTCAAATATTGAAAAAAATGATATAATAGTGTATCATCCATTTCTTTTAGAAGAAAAGAAATCAAAAATAATCATTTATATAATTTTTATGAAAATATTTAAATGTAATATATAAATTTTCAATACACTAAAGTCATTGAATAGGGAAAATTTCTTGTCAAAATAATTCATGATACATCATATCAATGTGTAGCATTTCCATAATTAAACACAATCCACGTTCTCATGAATGATGGTCCTCACACAACCATAACCATCACCTAAAACAATTTAAATAATTAAATATTTAAATCAATTGAACATGATAATTATTATAAAAATAAATTTTATTTATGTAAATCAAATTGACAAGTTACTATGTTTTTCATATGAGAAAAATTAATTATTATAGTAACTCATAAGAACATTATATTTACTTATATTTGGGTACCAAATATCTCATTTTTGAAATTTAATTAGAAATATATATCATAATTATCATGGTTTAGAAGAAAAATATGCACCACTTTTTTGAAAACAATATAATAAATTTGTAAATTATTAAATCCAAGTGTATTTTAAAAAAATTATAATAAAAGAATATTAGAGTATATAACAAAAAATAAAAAAAAATTACATTTTTAAATCATAACCCATTATGAATTCTTGACGATGATATAATTAAATAATATTTAAACTAACTAAGCATTAATTGAAATACTAATATATGATGTGTTCAAAATAGTCATGGGACAATAAAATTATCTTCATGGGCATTCCAAGAGGATAAAACCTCTCTAATTGATAATATAAAATAATGGAAAACTATATAAAAACAAAATTAGATCTATAATAGTGATCATACTATTTATGTATGATATCAACTTATGGGTCCCATGTGATATAAGTGAAATTGTAAAATCATAATTCCAAACATTAATAAGATAAAATATATAATCATATATAATAAAAATAAATAATATGAAAAAATAAATCATGTTGGTAATTCAAAAAACTCTAGATATGGAAACGTTATTAAAAAATTGAGAAACAAACTTCATTCCACTTAAGAATATTTCAAAATATTATTTGTAAATTTATTTAATCCATATTAATACTCATATAAAAATTTCAATAAAAAGTATATTGGATGTAAAAATACTGATGTGTAATTATGATAACAGTGAGAACTATCATATTTTAAAATAACTTCATTAAATTATTGATTTTCAATTAAAATATAATCCTAGAATATTGAATTTTCGTTCTTTTCATTAGAGATAATACATTGAAAATGAAATCATTAAGATTATTTAATATTAATGTATTTTTATATGATATCACAACCTGTTGAAAATAATATCACATTTTCTCATATAAATATAATTGTATTAGGTAAAAGAAAGATATTCATAAATAATATATGTTATTATTCTTATGATTATAAAAATCATGTCCCTATCCCAACCACTAGGACTGTTAATATTCTGACGATATGAATTATAAGTTATATTATGGAATAAAATTATATATATAGTGAAATATATGTAATGGAGGTAGAATAACCTAGATAAAATGTTATTATTAAAGTATAATACATAAAATTTTAATTTAGTGATTAGGATGACTGATAGTTTTCTAATTAACTCATGATTATAATATTGATTCCATAATAATATGACCCCTAAATATGTATATAAAAATAAAATATATAATTTAAATATAGTAAAATTAGAATGGTTAGATTCAAATTTGTGTATAATGAGTTCTGATTGTACAAGATATTTGAGAAATGTATATTTCAACATAGCTATATTTTTAAAACTGTTTTTATTACAATATAAAAAAGAACTCACAATAATTTCAAAATAAAATTTTATTTTTTATCATTAAATTTAAATATAAATCAATATATATAATTTTAAAATATATTAATATATTTCGATGACCAATTGGGTTTCACTGTAACACATATATATATATATATATATATATATATATATTGAATGATTCATAAAACATACTATTTGTTATATTACATAAAGGTTTCATAAATATATATCACTCCTCATGTTATGGTTTACAATAATGCTAATTTCACCCTATCATCATGCATTAATAAATATTCAAATCATTGAAAATGTGAACATTCAGGCTACTATAGTGTTATATCATTAAGGACAATATAATAAGAACTATTGAATGATTGTTATAATTGTTTTATTATTCACTCAAAAATGATTATTTTTGGTTATTTACTAGACAATGGGGCATAGGTACATTGGGAAAAAAATTCCTTTGGCCCACTTATACAATAAGAAATCATTTTAGGGTCTTCAACCTATCTAGATTTGGTTCTACAAGTGAATGAGATGGTGTGATAACTACAAATAGTGAAAAAAGTGGTATGTTGATCATCTATAAAAACTTTTAATGGATGAATTGAATTGAAAATTAGTAATATCAAGAGGCATAGAATGAGGTGGTTATTATAAACTATAAATTAAATGTTGGGTAACCAAGATAGTGTATGACATGTTTGTTTGGGGGGATGTCATACATTTGATCATTATTCTTCTATGACTATGTGAAATGAACTTCATAGACTTCCCTACCATATTAGAGAACATTGATGAAATTAATGCATCCCCCATGAACAAATATATAATGTGTTATTAACTACAAATAAATTCTAAATGGTGATTGAAGGTAGGAAATATAAATTAAAACAGTAATATTGAAACTAATAATAGAATACATGATGTAGGTGATTATGTAGGTTTAAATTATCTATCAATAGTATAAATATATGATTTTGAAATCACATTTTTTTTGTTTTAATTAATTTTTGGTGATGATAATGTATGTAGAGTATTATATATTATTTTTTGTCTACTCATTCAAGAAAATTTTATATTAATTATTTTGAAAAAAATTTAAAGTGAGTTTTTAAATAACATATGATAAAAGATCCATTTTATTTAATAAATTTATATGAATTAGACATCTAAGATAAAATAAAATTTTAATAAAATCTAACATTAATAAAATAAAATAATTTCTGGGAAAAACATAATGATTCAATATAGTATGATGATTTCTTTTGATTTTTTTTGCTTAATTTTCATTTCAAAATGAAGTTGTGAGCTACATAATATGTATCTTGTATGACACTTTTCATCACCAGTCACAAATATCATGACATTTTAACAAATTTATTTACTAAAGATAAATTTATTTATAATAATAATAATAAATTCCTGAAAATTTATAAAAATTAAGAAAAAAAATACATAAAGAAAATATATAGTGAGATAACAATTATAAAGAACACGTGACTTTTTTAACAAAGATAAAGTTGAAAAAATATGGAAATATATTCAATAGATATGAACTGAATAATTTTGGGTGCTGAAAACATATATATTAGGCATATAAATGTAAAATAAGTTATAAAATTTAGGTGGTACCTCATATTCTAAAACCATGAAATTTAAAAATGAAATATAAAATTTTCAATATTTAATATTATATATTCAATGTCATTTATTCAAAATAATATGTTAAGAATATGTACATAATAATTAATTTCCATAAATATTTCAAATTGTGATATTTAAATTAACATTTTTATAACAGTTCATTTAGAAAAAAGACTTATAAATATATTTTTTATATATTTTCTAAAAATAAAATGATAAAAAAATTGGTGATGAGAGTTAATATAATTATTTTTCTATTTCAAAGTATAATAATATTATATTTTTTAAAAAACTATACTATAAAACCCCTAATAAATATATTTCTTATTGTAAACATATTTCTATTTAATATATGTTATATAATGTCATGGTTTGAGGTTTTGGGATGTGTAAATGAGGAAATTTTGTGTATATGATAATAACATTTTAAAGGGGTGGAATGCTCTATGATGATGTACAATTTTTTCCTTACAAAAATCAATAGGACCCAAACCTTGTCCAGTTGTAATCATTATAAGATTATATAAGACCACATTTGATAATCTTTTGTTAGGAAAATTGAAACTTAATCAAAAAACAAACATATGGGGGCGTCCAAGCATATTAACATATAGAAATCGATAAATCTCAAAGAAATAATTTTACAAAAACTGAGAAACAATGTGTAATGAAACTGAATATTGTATATCATTCACTACCTAATAAACAACATCCAAATATTATAATCTTTCTCAAAATAATAAAAATGGAATAACACAATTCCCATTATTAAAATAAAAAACCTCAAATATTGGTTATAGAAAAAAATTGTGTCATGAAATGATAGACACCAAAATTGATCACTAATAAACACCACAACACCCTATCTCCACCATATTTGATGATACCAGTCCTATATATTTTTTCAATTATGGAACCACAAAACATGATTGAATGAATCCTATGTGGTGGTGATAATAAATATCCCTAATAATATTCACTAATATTATAAGGGGAATTTATAAATAATGAATTTTGAATATTTAATTGTATCAAAATATAAAAAATATTAAATTGTATTAATTATTATGTAGTCAATAATCCAACATAGATTATTTATTAGTATTAAATTTAAAAATATGCACAATATTCCAAGATCTTTATAATTATAGATTACAACCTTTTATAATATTAAATCCACCTTCCTATAATAGTACTATTTTGTATGGCATCTTCAATGTAAACATACTATATTTTAGAGACAACATTGTTGGGTCGGAACAAATGAGGAAAAGATGGCAAGAGGGGGGGTGAATTGCCTTTTAAAAAATTGATTAACAATTAAAATCAAACTTGAATGTGCAGCGGAAATAAAGAGGCAAGACACACAAAATTGATAACGGAGTTCGGCCAAAAACCCGGCCTACGTCTCCGCTCCCAACTCAACCGTTGAGAGATTCATACCGCTTTCTTTTCAATTGTTTTAGCAAGAAACCCACTAGTCTTTGAGGTAGCACTAGGACCTATTACAGCTTGCTTTTTGTGGTTTAGCAAGAACCCACTTGCTTTTAATGGTTTAGCAAGAACCCACTAGCCTTTTTAACGGGTGAAGGCTAGCTCACCGGAGACACAATCCTTTTAAAAGGAAAGGCTTTAAGAAACCTCTTCACACCTTAATGGTGGTGTGAGAACCCAAAAGAATGGGGGATGAGAAAGAGTTTGGGGTTTGTAGGCACAAACCCAAATTTAAAGCTCAAAATAATAAATACAAGAAAAACCGTATTGGAGGAAGACTTCGGCGCCAATTGGATAGATGGAGTTGATGTAGCGTGCTCTCCCAAGCTTCTTGAGGTGCTCCTTGGATTGGAAGTTGTTGGAGCACTTGAGGTTCCTTTGAAGGTGGAGCGCCGGAGGTTCGCCAAATGTTCAACAATGTGTCCGGTGGCTTGTGTTATGTTCCGGGGCTTCCTAGGACTTTTTTTATAGGCTAGGAACCTTCAAGTATCCGTTGGAGGGCTTTGGAGCGGTTGGAAAAGGCCTCGGAGCCGTTGGGAGGCTTTTTGGAGTTGACTGGTCAAAGCCAACGGCTAGTTTGACTGGTCTACCGGCTGGTCGGTACAGGGCCACCGGCTGGCCGGTGCCTTGGCAGAGGAGGAGAATTCTGGTCCAGGCTCCACCGGCTGACCGGTGGAGGAGCCACCAGCTGGCCGGTGGGGAGACAATAGCTGGCACTGTTGGTCTGGGTGCCACCGGCTGGCCGGTGACAGATCCACCGGCTGACCGGTGGAACCTGGCAGTGGGAAATGCCTCTGCCAGGTCCACCGGCTGGCCAGTGCCATCACACCGGTTGGCCGGTGGACTGAGTTTCAGTCCACTTGATGAGTCTTTCTTGGGCCATTTTCTTGGCAACCTTGTGCCTATCAACACAAACACTTGAAAACAAGTTAGATAAGAAAGAGGGTGATTGTGATCATGAAAATCAAACCTCGAGGGGTTCGAGAGGTACAACAATCTCCCCCTATTTTGATGATCACAATCACCAAAACAATCAATGTAAAAATCAAATGAAAGGAAAGGCTTAAGCATGAAGAAAAGGATTCTCCCCCAATCAATCAAGAAATTTATCCCCCTTTGTGATTATCAAAATAGAATGGGGCATAAAACTTGATTGAGGGAATATTGAAAATCAAGATCAATTGGAATTTTTGAAAAGTGAATTGAAAAATTTGAATAACAGTTTGAATTGAAATATTTGAATCAAAAAATGAATAAAAATTTGAAATTTGAAACCAAATGATATTTTTGAAATTTAGAGTTTTGAATAAAAAATGAATTGAAAATTTAAATTGAAAAATGAATCGAAAATTTGATACCAAGAGTTGAAAGTGAAGGTTTGAATTGAAAATTTTGAAATTGAAATCAAAAGGGCTTAATTTGAAATTGAAAGTTTGAATTGAAACAAAAAGCTTAAGCAAACCTAACTCCCCCTAAATAAAAACAATGAATCACCGGGGAGAGGGATTTTGAAAAGAGATGATTTTAGGCCCGGAGAGACTCGCTAGAAGGGATTTTTCAATCCACACTTGCCTTGTAGCGGGTCTTCTCCTATAGAACTCATCGGAAAAGAAAAAAGACTTGGGTTGGCCGTACCAGGCATTTTTGCAATTACATTCCTAAATGAGGTGCCCCGGTTTTTTACAATAATTGCAAAATTTATAACTAGAGATCCCCCTTACAAAAACAGTGGGTACATGGGAGGAGGAGGCTACATTGTTATATCCTAGCCCTTGGGTGGTTCTTGAAATTCGTTGGGAACCAAACAATTTTGAAAGATTTTGTTCCCCTTGGGTGAACTTAGCTAGGGATTCTCTAAGGTCCTTAATGGTTGATTCTAAAGAATCAACATCGGGAAAATTTTGGATTTTGAGGGAGAGTTCCTCTTTCTCTTTGAGAAGTTGGTCTCTTTCGGAGGAATGCTTTTTGAAATTCTTTTTCAAAGCAACAAATTTTGAAGAAAGCTCATGAAAACCATTTTCTAATTGATCTCTAACGTGTTGGAGTTCTTCATATGACAAATGATTGAAAGAATTTGAAGAACTAGAAGACAAGGAAGAAGAGTCGGAAGATGATACCTCATGATTTGCCATTAGGCATTTTTTACCTTGGTCGCTCGAGGAGAAGGAGGAGAATGAAGAGGTGGAGCTATCACTCCATGTTGCCTTTGAAGCCTTCTTCTTCCCCTTTTTCTTGCCCCTTTTCTTGTGGAGTGGGCATGCGTGTACGGATTTTGCATCGGGTTCTTGCTTTTGAGCCTTGCTAGTACCTTCATGGGTAAGTTCTAAAAGCTTCCAAATATCATGAGAAGATGAGCAAGAAGATATACAATCAAAAACATTACGATCTAACCCACAATGTAGAGCATTCATGGCTTTGCCATCAAGCTCGAAATTTGCAATGTCTACGGGGGTCCATTGAGATTCATCTTTACAAGAGAGAGTAAAACCATGCATAACAATTCTAAAAATAGGATATCCAATACTTTTAAGAAATGTGGTCATGCGGGATTTCCAAAAACTATAATCGGTTCCATCAAAGAATGGAGCACGATCCAAAGAAAAGCCTTCGGGGGATTGAGAGGAAGAAGCGGTAGAATCCATCAAAAAATAGGATCTTTAATTTGAAACTGGTTAAGGAATTATTCAAATACGTCCTCTGATACCAATTTTTGGGTCGGAACAAACGAGGAAAAGATGGCAAGAGGGGGGTGAATTGCCTTTTAAAAAATTGATTAACAATTAAAATCAAAGTTGAAAGTGCAGCGGAAATAAAGAGGCAAGACACACAAAATTGATAACGGAGTTCGGCCAAAAACCCGGCCTACGTCTCCGCTCCCAACTCAACCGTTGAGAGATTCCTACCGCTTGCTTTTCAATGGTTTTAGCAAGAAACCTACTAGGCTTTGAGGTAGCACTAGGACCTATTACAGCTTGCTTTTTGTGGTTTAGCAAGAACCCACTTGCTTTTAATGGTTTAGCAAGAACCCACTAGCCTTTTTAACGGGTGAAGGCTAGCTCACCGGAGACACAAGCCTTTTAAAAGGAAAGGCTTGAAGAAACCTCTTCACACCTTAATGGTGGTGTGAGAACCCAAAAGAAAGGGGGATGAGAAAGAGTTTGGGGTTTGTAGGCACAAACCCAAATTTAAAGCTCAAAATAATAAATACAAGAAAAACCGTATTGGAGGAAGACTTGGGCGTCAATTGGATAGATGGAGTTGATGTAGCGTGCTCTCCCAAGCTTCTTGAGGTGCTCCTTGGATTGGAAGTTGTTGGAGCACTTGAGGTTCCTTTGAAGGTGGAGCGCCGGAGGTTCGCCAAATGTTCAACAATGTGTCCGGTGGCTTGTGTTAAGTTCCGGGGCTTCCTAGGCCTTTTTTTATAGGCTAGGAACCTTCAAGTATCCGTTGGAGGGCTTTGGAGCCGTTGGAAAAGGCCTCAGAGCCGTTGGGAGGCTTTTTGGAGTTGACTGGTCAAAGCCAACGGCTAGTTTGACTGGTCTACCGGCTGGCCGGTACAGGGCCACCGGCTGGCCGGTGCCTTGGCAGAGGAGGAGAATTATGGTCCAGGCTCCACCGGCTGACCGGTGGAGGAGCCACCGGCTGGCCGGTGGGGAGACAGTAGCTGGCACTGTTGGTCTGGGTGCCACCGGCTGGCCGGTGACAGATCCACCGGCTGACCGGTGGAACCTGGCAGTGGGCAATGCCTCTGCCAGGTCCACCGGCTGGCCGGTGCCATCACACCGGTTGGCCGGTGGACTGAGTTTCAGTCCACTTGATGATTCTTTCTTGGGCCATTTTCTTGGAACCTTGTGCCTATCAACACAAAAACTTGAAAACAAGTTAGATAAGAAAGAGGGTGATTGTGATCATGAAAATCAAACCTCGAGGGGTTCGAGAGTTACAACAAACAAAACCGCTTTAAAGGTCATATCCTTGAATATCCATGGTTTTATGCCACAATAGATTAAATTAAATTCCATTACACATAGAGGAGTATTGAAATATTAGATATGTGAAAATGTTTAGACACTTGTTGGAAATAACATAACTCAATTGGTATAGCTTGTGGTGCTTACTCATGTGTAATTATATATGGATAATAAATGGGACCCATATATATTTGACCCCACAACAACAAATGTGGGAGTACCATATTTTGTCTGAACCTAATATATTTCACCTAGAACCAATTCTCCATCCAGTTTTGATAAGATTAATGAATCTTTTAAACCATTTACTGAATAGATACTAATGACTATGTGGGTTATACCATTATAATCATTATGAGATGAAAAAAAGAGTAGTTTTATAATACATCAAAACCATAATAGGGAAAATTAATATTCAATATTACAATAATTAAAAAAATTTATGGCATTATCACATGGTAATATGATTTATTCGGATCTTAGGAAATAATACTCATCTACTACTTCAACTCATTCTATACGAAGTAATCAAATGAATCTTTACAAACATAAGAATATGATGCATATGACTACTTTTTAAGATAATTTACATTACTTATGAATGAATAAAAACAATTAATTATTAACACTAATAATTTAAATATATGTATACACATGATGTGTGTCCCTATGTAATACAATTTTTAATTATCCAACACGATATATCTGAGATTTTTCTCATTTCATTTGGAGAAGTCATTATCAAGGTGTATGGAATGTGTAATGTTCCATAGGGTCAGTAAGATCAACACATCAACCATGTATGAGAAAATACATGTTGAGGAACCCTTGTGATATAAAAATAACATCTACCTCATAGGCAAATAATAATGAATATTAATAGAACAATAAAAAATTGTTTCACATAACATCAACTATAAGAAAGGTAGATTTGAAAAACAAAATGATGTCAAATTTATCATTAAAATTTGTATTTTCTCTATATTCTAAATTGACCACCCACATTGATCATCTTCAAGGACCATTGGTTATCTATATAACATTAATGGGACGTTTTTCCCTCCCCTCAATATCTGATGATTTACCAGTAATCCATTTGTCAAACCTATTTGAATAAAATAACATTTTCACCATTATGTGAGATAAAATATGATTTTTCTTTTTTCACTTGTTATATCATCATATATTCACTATAAAACAAAACATTAATATTTGATTCAAAATTTTATATGGTGGTGGTAGAATAATTACACTCCCACTAAAATGATGGGATAACATTTGTGTTAAATCCATCAATGTGAGTATGTGAAAAAAATAAATAATATAATTAAGGGTGAGAATAATACCAGCAAATTTTTATAAATAAAATAATTATTTTATTTAAAAATTATATATAATGATAAATTATTAATTTTGGAAACCGATGAGAATTGGTGATTACTTGGGGTTTATTTTTGATTCATCATCTAACTTATTATTTTTAACCCTTTCAACTATGTGTGCTGGATATGATGTTGAAATTAACATTGTGTTGTGTAACATAGTGTATTTTATGATCAACATGAAAATAACATAAAGATAAAATATTGTTTTATATGATTGGAATGAATAAAATGTAGGGTTATAAGATGGTATTTTATGATAAATATAAAATTTATGGTTGTATTAATCCTTATGTGAGCCCTTAATATTGATAATCATCATACCAAAAGGCCAGTTTACATTTTCAATTAATGTTAAGATAAAATATTTTGAAGACAATGTATAATTCATTATGAAATGATTGATTATGTTTTTTACTATAATAAATAATATAACATATGGAAATAAGGAATGTTATATGGTTTAAATAAATTATAAGTTTCTTAATCATGTATTTTCAGTGTCCCTTGGAATGTATTGTATAAAAAATTATCCTATGTCACAAATGGATATTAAAAGGGTATGAATTATTTCATAATTTATTATGAATGTGAATATTCATGATGGACTCATAAAAAAACCAAAAACATGGGATTTTTTTAAAGAAATTCAATCTCTAAAAATAGAGCAATAATCAGGTAAATTTATCAAAAAAATTATTTTGAGGTTTCCTTGTTCATATTTGGAAAAAAAAATTTATTTTAATGATAGTGTCGAGTGTTTTTTAATGTTTTTGTATTGATATATGAAATTTAATGATAGTTTCAAGTGTTCGCTGGTTCTTGTTTTAATGTTTGTAGTTGCACTATACAAGGTATTTGATGTAATCTTTATGTTTTTATAATGGATATGTGTTACAATTTTGTTAATGTATTTATTTATCATTCAAATAAAAAAATTGAACACTAAGGTATTTGAACTTATTTATGGCCTTTCCAGAGGACATTAGTGTGTTGGATGTTGTGTTTCAATCGATATTGAGTGGTGTAGAATGTAATATTTGTTTTAGTATGTCTATAATGACAAGATAATATGACGTTTCATATTAATGAAATAAGGAAACATGTTAATGATGAAATATTGTTCAATATAGTCGAAATGTGGAATATTTCACGAATCTCTCTCTCATCTGAGAATGACCATCCTAAAAAAACTATGATACCATTTGAATCATTTAAATAATGAAATATTCTTGGAAAATGTATGACTAGATTTATTTAAAATTAAACGGTATGGATATGTTTGATTGAATTAATGAATTTATAAATACAAATCATATAAAATTAAGAAGGCTCAATCATATATTAGTTTTTTTGGAAAATATGGTATTTCAATTTAGAATCAAGAAAATATGGAAGATGAATTAATTTTTCACAACATAAAAATAGATTTAAGAAATTCATCAATTTTTTCAGGAAGTCTTGTGATGGTTAATATTTAATATTTCCTTATAAAAATATATAAATTTCGAGATTTTCAAAAAAAAAACTTTGTAAAAAGTGTATTTTTCAACAATTTTGGACATTTTTTATAAGTGGTTACTTGAAATAAAATTAAGGCTTTCCTAACTGCTGAAATAATTAAATATGTTTCTAATGAAATTAGGTTATTTGTTAATGGATATTTCAAATCATATATTCTTAATGAATGAAAATGTTTTGAAAATGGTTTGGGGAACACAGTGAATTAGAATGAAGGGATAGAAAATTAATAAAATATGGGTTTACCAATTCTATGGGGAGTCAATAAATTTTAAACATATTACAGATATTAATAATGAAATATTTATATTAATTTATTTATTATGTGAAGTTACTTATTACATGATAGATTCTTGAAAACATCAATTCATAATGAATGTTCTTTTTTATGTTTTACCAGTAGTGCTTAATAAACTCAATAACATATAAATGTGTCAAGTGTATGAGAATGTTTTCTGAATTAGTATTACGAATAAAAATATTATAATGAAATTAATTATTTTTTATATAGCCCTAGTGATATTTTGGATAGATTGTAAGTCATGGGAATGTTGGGATATTCATGAGGTAGTTAATATTGTTTGAATAATTATTTCTTCATTGAGCGTAAAATTTTGTATGAAATGCTGGTGTTTCAAGAAAAATGTATGATTCATGAATAATTCATGTTGTGAGAAATTTTATGATCTTTTCACAATAGGGATGTCCTGTGAGAATGTGTGTATAGGTATTCTAATAGGGATAATAGTATAGAATGATACTACCACTAATTTATGAACATGAAAAAGGATTATAGAATTTTTTGAGGACTAGTATGATAGGTAATTTGAAGTTGCTAAAATGATCTCATTAACAACCATTTATTAATGAATCATTTCAGAGCAGAATATGCACTAATCAGTCAAAGGTCAATATATTGTGTAATCTATTCAATAAAATGAGAGCTAATATTCTCGTCTATTGGATACAATGAGTGTGGTGGATAACAAAGGGATATTATCATTTCAGTTAAGAGTAAACAAAAAATAAATTAAAATTATTAAGCATGGAATAGAGTGAATATTTCTAAATCATTTTTTTAACTTGACTAGGAAATAATAACATGTTTCTTTTTTACATAAAAAATGTAATTGTTTGCACCTTATTTGTATCCTAGTAAAGTATAATTAAGAAAAGTACGTGTTTTATTGGTGAATTCATTTAATATATTCTAGAGAATGATTATCAGTACCTTTAAATTTATTTTACAATTATAGTATTTGAATATATATCATACAAGTGAACCATTAAATTAGTAGTCAATTAATTGGTAAATACATGACTAACCCAACTATCAGGTGAGGATGTCATTTGTTTCTACAATGAGAGTATGAAAATAATATATGTTATTTCAAATGACCTTCATTCCAAAGTTAAGACCTCCTTCAATAGGCATTACTCACAAAATTAACCTTTGTTTTAGAAGTTTAATTTTTTTATGGTAATTATAAATTTTAATAAATTTTAATCATAAATATGTAAAAAAAGAAAAAACAATACAGTAAACAAAAATTCAATGTCATTTATTTTATAAGTGTTGTATTTTTTTCATCCATTTAAATGATCTAAATATAGAGAGATTTTTAAAATAGTTTATTGAGTTGAAGAATAGTTTGTAGGTACATACATGCTAATGTAAGTTCAATTTTAGGTAGTATCTATAAGATAAATCAGTGGAAATTTTTAGAAAATTATGATTTATTCAATTAAAAAAACTATATGGATATGAAGAATGATTTATTGTTCATTAAATACATATTTCATGTGTTTTTAAATTGTTATATAATGGTTTATACAATTATCGATGTAGTTTTGATATTTTTGAGGTGTATTATGGTTTTTTAAAAATGGGATATACATTAATTTTAGTTAATTTTTAAATTAATGATCCAGGAATAAATCATTATAATACATGTATTATTTTTCATACATGATATTACATTTTAAATAAGAATGAATGGAAACCATTTATTTCATAATTTATTAATGATACCTGAATATATTTTTCATTTAAAGAAATGGAATCTATTCTCTCATTAAAATAATACGTCTATGTGAGAATGATTATCTTATCTTATATGACACATGAAATGTGAATGTAATTTTTGAAAAAAATATAATGACAATTAATAATCACATAATACAATTAATATATGTGAATGTAAAATTATCCACTAATAATATATTTAGAGTAACTATGTGACATTTTAGTTGTTAAAATGAATACATGAAAAATAAAATATCAATAAGACATTTGAGTTGACCATAAGATAATTTAAATACCCAATGGAATTTTTTATGTACCCCTATCTACCTTTTTCAACTCACATGACATTGTAATATAGGGAATCATCAATGGAACATCATATTTAATTAGATGATTCTACCATGATAATACAGTATTAAACATCATGATCACACCACTATCATGATATATGATTAATTCAAAAACATATCTTCTAATGATGTAGGTTCAATTTGAGATACTCCAGGTTAGGGAATATTCTTGTGAGTGTTTTTGATTGGATAAATGTTGAGTTATATTCAACTGAATTTAAAAACATGATTATGAGTCTGACTAAATGATAAAATTTGTAGCTTTTTTTATTTCATTTTATGAAAAAATTACTCATTTATTGCATGTTTAAACGTTTCGAAATGTTTTACCTTTCTCAATGGAGACCTTGGTGTTTTTAAATATATCAGAAATATGTCTAGTAGAAATATATCATGTTAATACACATGTTGGGTTATTTTTAAAATTTTAAATCAATTCATCATGTTATTATTTATATGAGGTTTTTTAAAGGGTGAAAATAAATGAAATCTTTTGGGATCATTTCTTATGATTTTTGGAAAATTTATATATTTGGATGCATTTTAAGAAATAGTAAAAGAATAATTTATTTGATAATACTTGAAATAGAATATTTTACAAGATTTTCTAAAACAATATCAACCATATCAAAAAGATATCAAAATATTAGTTCATAATGGTAAATAATGATATTATATTTTCCTAAAAATAATAAATCTCCTACTAGAATTATTTATTTATTTTATTTAATTTAAATATTTAGATTAATATTAAAATGATATTAGGTGATTATATAATATGTAGTTGTACAAAATAATATGAATCACGTGTCACATTCCTTTTAGATCATACATATCAATTCATATTATTTCAATGAATAAGGATGTGGGAAGTGTCAGAATATGGGAATTCATTTATGGGATTAACTGACTTGTATCCTTAATCATGCACATGGAATAAGAAATACAAAAATATATTGGATGTAATGTGATGTTAGTAATTAGAAGACCTATTCATGATGATTACAAAGATCATGAATCTGTAAACATGTAGTTTTATTTATCTATATTTTTCAGAGAGATAAATAAATTTATAAGTGTCAGAGATGAAAAATTCAAGACATCAACATCACTTTTTGGTTTATCATTATAATAGAGAACTATAATGATGTAGTCTACCCATTTATGATTTGGGTAAATTTTAATTGATGTGAATATCTATTCTCTAATGTACTCTATTTGGAATTTCCATCTAACATTTATTGTTCCTACATTTTCCTCATGTGGTTATTGTATATTATGTCCACTAGCTAACATGAAAAGGTAGTATTGCATTATGGGTGAAACATCAAAATAGTTATGTTCTTTTTTAATACTTGTATTCAAATAAATTATTTTATGGTGTATATAAATATTTGTGTGTGTATTAAGACCTTATGAAGCCATTAATATTAGACTAAAATTTTATTACTCAAAAAAACCCAAAATAATTTCAAGATCTCTCCAAACCCATATCATTGAATAATATGGTCCATTTTTTCTTCAATTTGAGTAGAGGTATCACTTCATGTTATGAATTAGATATCATATCTGGATGAATAAAATGTTTCCTTATATCATAAAAAATTTCATCAGTAGGCTTTCTACACAATGTTTAAAATTATTCTATAAAACTTTCTCTGTAAAAAACATATAGAGTGATTAAAAATGAAAAAATTAAATATTTATATTTATTTATGTAATTTTTTACATTGTAAACATGGAACATAAAACATTCAATTAAATTTAATAATCATAGTAAAACTATTTTTATATTAATTTGTTATTTAAAAAAACTATGTTATATGTCTGGAAGGGTATATTTCATGTCATTATGATTGGTGACGATGATAATTGTGAATACTATGTCACTATGTATAATATTATAGTGATAAATATCGAAGTATTTGGTGATATTTTTTATTATTCTCAAAAATTAATGATTTCTATGATATGTTTGTAGAGAATAATTTTTTCCCAAAATTTCAAATGTGGAGGATATGTCAGAATTAGAGAAAGATGACATAATTAATATTCAAATGTAATTAATATGAAAATGTAACCAAAGTTCATGAATAAGATAAATAATGACATGTAATTTAAATCAAAAAAATATATAAATTTCATAATTAAGGATGTTTAAAATCATGTAATTATTAGTTGAAAAATAATAGGGGCATTAATGATATTTTTAATATTTATTTAGAGGTATTCAAGAATGTTAGGCATAAAATATTTGATAAAAAATAAAAAATATAATTGATTTGTTATTTTTATTGATATCAACTATATTATTCCCTAAAAACTATGTCGAATGATTTGATTAATATTTGAATGTCTTAAATACCCAATAGTAGAACATGAATAAGAGGTATAAGTGACATTAAAATAGTAGTGAGTGGAATTTAATGAGAAATTATTACTAGGAAAATTATTCCCCATTGATATTTTCCAAAGATGATTTAAATTTATATTTACCAGGTAAAAAATAATTTCTGTAGTATTTATGTATTGATTATGATAGTGGATTTTTGAAAAATATTATAGAGGTATTAAAAGTTATTGGGGATGTTACATTAGATAATTTTTTAGATAAAAAGAATGATATAAATACAAATGGTAAATGAAAATCAATGTATAGGTATTAAAAAATTTATTTATAAATAAACCAAAACTTTATCACCATGATAGTGAGCATAATATATTCATAATAGGTGAACATTAGATAATGGAGAGATAAGATGATAATAATGGATCATAAGGATGATGTGGAGGCCATGAAAAACGTAATATTTCTTAAGGCATAAAATTATTTGAAAAAAATTAGATAGTGCTTCACAAAATCCATATATGTAAAAATGGAATCTTCAAATGATGGAAAAATAATAGATTCCAAAACACATGGTATATTGGATATCCTTATCCCTAAAAATGAACTTTATTTCCCTTTTTGAAGGGCCAAAAAACAAATATAGTCCTATTTGGACAAAATTCAATTTTATAAACAATATTCCCAACTAAAATTTAAATGAAAGTTTATAACAACACTACATCCAATGTAAAATAATAAACTAGGTAATAAAGGAAAATAAAAAAATGTCTATATTTATCGATGTATTTTTTGTGCTTGGATTCAAATGTTCTTAATAAAGGAGTGAACACAAATAATAATAATTTTGGATTAATATTTATTTTTAGGGAGTATATAATATATACAAATCCTTTATTCTAATAAAATATAATCTAATACCTAGATAATGTGATATATGAACCAAATTTACTCGAATATGTCCACAAAATTCGAATTTTATGTCTAGTAGATGTGTGTTAAGATTTTTCATGAAGGTCATATGGAAATTATATACATTATTAGGATTATATTATATATATTTTTTGGAATAAATGTTATTTAATTTTAAATGAAATTTTGTATACTTATATAAATTAATATTGTGATTATAATATGTGATACATTTGAATGATCTTTTAGAATAAAAAATTTAAAATGATTAGTAAATGTAATATGTGAATGGAAATAAAGTAGGTTTTCAATATCGTTATAATGTTTATGATAGGTTTTCTAAAAATATTCATATGAATTCTTTTAAAACAATTATTACTTCTATACAATCCTATAGGTACATTATTAATACATTTTGTTTTTATTTCTTTATGATAATATGTTTTCAATTAAAATAATTTAATGATGTTTTTTCTAGTTGATATGATAGATGATTTTCATCATAGAGTATTTAAAATTTCTTGAGTTAATAGAAATTAGTAAATCTGTTGATTGAGAAAGAAGATGAGAATGTGTATTCAAACTATCATGAGTGGTGTGAATATAGAAAAAGTATATTTTTTCGGATCCCCATGAAATATAGGTATTTATATACTCAATCATTTATATGGATGATATTTTTTATAGTATAATAATATTATAATATTTTTTAGTATTTGTTATTGAAAATATGAGAATAATGATGACTTACATGTCATGTACTATAACATTTCAACATTTTTTGTGATTTATAGATTTTTATATTTTCTAAATAATTATTTATATAACCCCTAATTTTGAAAATAGAATACATTATCATTATATTAGTTAAAGAAATAATAATATTAACACATTATTTTCTTTGATATGGATCCCATTTTTTCTATACATTGTTTTCAAATAATGACATAGAGTGGACTTACAAAAGTATCTATGTAAGTAAAACATGTTGTGTGATGCTTCTATAAATAAGGTCATACGGATATTATTCATATTTTATTAAGTGGAAATATTTTTAGATTATTAATAATAATTATTGGTGTAATGACAATGTTTAATAATTAATTCATTTCAATAATATATAGAAGGATACGTACTAAAATATAGATAATTTGAATTTGGTGGTTTTGTAAAAAAATACAAATTGAGTGAAATTTCATACCACTAAATTTATTGTTCTTTTTTAATAAAGATATATTTTTTTTTTATAGTATATATATATATATGTGAGTTTATATGTAGAATATGGGATTTATAATGTCTTGACCGTTAAATGTATTTGGTTTCTAATGATTCATTTTATTTTAGAGTCATAGATTGATATGAAGGAATATAAATTTAATTAAAAAATAATCATTTGAATGGGATGATTGAAATGTTGTTATATAGAAAAATCAATGATTGTTTAGGTGTTTGATGGAACGCATGTTTAATAAATTTTAATTTTTGATTAATTATTTTTAAGGAGGTGTTACAAAGATCTATAAATGTACCTTGATTGATGTTGTATAATTAATCATTTACAATTTTTGAGATGATGTATTCTCATACGAATTTGATATATATATATATATATATTGATGAAATTGATGTTTAATTTATCATAAATTTTTTTGATTCTAGTTAGTGACCTGGAATTATAAAAAATGTTAAATAAAATTATCTGATGTGTTAGGGAAATAATTTATGAACGAGTAATTTGTATAAATTTTTAATATTTCTAAAAATCCAAATTTTTTTAAAAGCCAAAATTTATTTTTTATATATTGATTATAATTCTCAAGATAATAAAAAAATTCATCCACTAGAATTTATAAATATACAATATATTTTTCATTATTGGTTCCAATATGATATTTTATTTATTATATAATCATTAAAAAGAAAAATTCATATAACTAAGACATTTTTTGAAATTGTGAAATAATTTACATATTCGTAAGTGTTTTTTGCTTCCTAAATGAAATTTCAATGCACATTTTATATTGAGACGTCATGAAATGTAATTAAAATATAAATTAAATATTGATTAATCTACTAAGTAGCTCATCACATGTAAATCATCAAGATGATATTTGAAACATGATTCATGATGATATTATGGGAAACCCATTTGAAGAAGAATATTTAGTTTGAGATATAAATATCTCTAGAAAATATTATATTGTTGTTATAGTGGAAATGTATGTGAATATTCTTCTTATGAGTTGAAAAATATTATGATCTACAAAACCATATAGTAGAACCTGTAATTTTTTGTAAGAAACCCAAATCAATGTATTGGTGATTAGATTATGATGTTTGATATGTCACTATAATATATTTTAACCTAAAAACCAAATGGTGATATGTTACATGATGTCAATATAAGGTAAATTTTGTATCTATGAGTTCTTAAATCTGTGTGGTATTTTCAAAAGAAATAAAATAATTGCATTTATGGTTAATTAAATGATTTTTAAATGGTGAGAATTAGGAACATTTCAAAAAATCTGAACATCATATTTGAGACCAAATGATAGGATATTTTTTGGTCCCTATTTTAATAGTGTAAGATGACTAAAGTTAATTACACCACCTAAAATTGATGATTGTGCGATATTTTTAAAAATAATATTTCTTCATAATGATTTTTCTAATAATATATATGATCCTCATGGAAGATAAAATATAATATATCTTATTGAAATGGGAAAAAAATATTTGAACAATATATGTAGTTTTCATAGATAAAATATTGTGAATAATATCTAAGAGATATCATATGATTATATAAATTGAATATAATATAAGGAAACAAATATTGGCGTAATGGATTTTTATGAATTGAGATCCTAACCAAAAAAATTGATGGAATTGTATGTGAAAAAATTATATTATTTCAAATTTAAAAATAAGAACTGTTGGCAAAAAATACTATGAATAAAGGTTAAAGAAAAACAATATTAACATGAATCCAATGTGGTGTTCAAGATGTCTATACCTACTCAATATGAAGTTTATTTTCCTGATGTGATACATGGGTTCAAATATTTATTATCCTTTTATGTGGAGTTATATTTTCATAAAAAAGGTCAATATGAATATATAGGAATAAAAAACCCTTATTTTAGGTATATCATTTGAGAACGCTAATTGGGGGTTCGACAATATTCCAAAGAGATGAAATTTTGTCTTGTGCGTTTGACTATTTTCAAGATGATTATTGTTTTTGTGTCCTAATAATTTGTTTTGTGACCACTTATTTATATACATATTAATAAATTTAGGGACATCTAAAAATTACTGTAGTTACTGTCTCTTTGTGATTAATTATTTTATCAAATCATTGGACATTTTAATAATTTTGTGTGAATTCATGTGATTAAAAAAGTAATTAATATTCAATTTCATATTAATATTATTAATTTCCTTATTGGTTTGCTTAAATTTATGTAAATAAAAAAATCCTCAAATATCCATTTGATCAATATCCCAGGGAATAAACATGTCCTTTGGTACTTTATTTTTGAAAAACATGATTGATACATATATATGATCACCACATGGTATAAATATATTTAAATACATCAACATGGATTAAGGAAGGGGAAATAAAATTAAAATTGAACCATTATTTTAATAAATTTACTATAAAAAATAAGAGAAAATTAAAGATGTTATTTTTTCATTGTAAACCTCATTCATTTAATGTAAAATATTTATATATTATTACTATTGAAAAATATAATTTATTTTTAATTGGAAAAATAACTTCATTACGAATTCTTCAATGTAAAAAATAATTTACATATTAATTAATCATTTCAAATTTTTTAAAATATAATCATTTTAATATATTGAATATTTTGGATTATAAATTCCATTTTAGAGAAATATTATGATTAATGATAATTATTTGAATATATAAAACACAATTTCAACCATATAAGATTTCTCCCATGGATCTAAAATCATATCACATTCCTCAATTATTGATACTTCTACCATGAAACTGGATTGTATAAAAGATAGAAATTTATTATGTTGAAAAATGGGATGCGGTGGTTCATTGAATAATCTTATATATTCAAATAATTTTAAAGTAATTTATTTAATTGAAATTTTCCAATATAGAGTGGGGAAAAATATATTGTTGTATAATATTATAATATATTAGGAACATTATTTCACATTATTTTCGTACAAATAATACTTCTTTAATCTTTTGTATTCACCATTATAGAATTTTGAAGGAATTCTCAAATTATATTATTTTCAATTCTCCTTATCACATTGTTTCCCTATGGATCCTCACATTAACGGTCATGGGACATGTGGTCATCTCCTCAACCGACAAGACATAAAATTTAAAAAAATATTTTAACACATAAATTCTATATCAAAATATAAGAATATATGATCTATAAATGATACATATCCTAGTAATAAAACCCAATTCTCGACATAATATTTATTTATAAATATTTAATTGGGACAATATTTATTATTTTTGTGATATAATCAATCATATTGATAAAAATAAAATAAACTGGTTTTTTTCTCTAATCCTAAAATGATAAAAATATTTTTATATTACCTAAAAACATCTAAAAAATAATTTTTTATTTGTATTATTATAGAAATGTGAAATATTTTATCATCCCTGTATTCAATGGTTTTCAACATCAAAACCACAAATAATTTTAAAATTTTTTCATACTAATACTAAATCAATCAATAAGACACCCATTATCTATTGTGGTTATTTCCTCGTATCACATAGTGTGAATCCCATGGAAAGATGTCACCCATGATGGACCTTATCTAACTGACCATCACTCAAAATAAGGTAATCCATAAATGGATTACCAACATTGAAAATAAATAAACCCTAATAGAAAATTTGTGATTAACCATACACATACAATATTTTTAGTAAATCAATAAATACATTTCCTCATTGTTGATATTTTTAAGAAACTCTATATAATATGTAACCTCACTATATAATTTATGATTCGATAATTTATAATGACAATTTGGTAATGACTAATACTTTGTCTAATCAACCTCAAAATATATAAAGGTGATACATGATTGGATATGTGGTCTCCCTACATAAAATACATTGGTCTCTAAAATATTATTATATAATATTGATTTATTATATTATCAAACAGTATGTTCATTAATTAGTTAATAGGCGATATGTTTATTTGAATTGATTGTCGAAAATAATCATTGTGTTTTTTAGATAAGTCAGTTTTAAATTGATATTTGTAGCTTCTATATTTTTTTAATTAAATAGAAATTTTAAAAATGATAGATTATAATTTTATATTAATGAGTGTTTATAGATGTAATGAATCCAAAAATAGAATATATAATGTTCCTGGACGGTTTCTCACAAAAAATGTAAAGGGACCATACACTAGATTGAAGGTGTGAAACATATAGTATATGTAGACACGTCAACATTAATAATGTTTCGTTTATTTTATGTGGATCATTAATGAGATATTAAATATAAAAAATGAAGGAACAATTTATTTTATGGCTATGAAGGGTTCATCATGTAAAAACCCGATACATTATAACATATTAGTTAAAAAATAAATATTTAATTCTTCTATATCTGGTGTAACACACAACACTATATTTAAACAGACAAAGACATAAAATTATATAATATATCATAGTACTTATAATGGAGGGTATAAATAGGGATTAATAAAATTGGGGATTTTTATAGTAATATATTCATAAAATTAATTCATTTAATATCAAATACTTATAAATGAAAAAATATTAATGAAAAACTAAATATTTTTTTATCTTTTTTATATAAATGATATATATTTATATCCCAATAAATAATACAAATCATTGTTTCTTATTTATATAAATGATATTTATAAATTATATATTTTATATATTTATCTATTATTTATTTATTATATTTTTTTAGGCATAGGATAAGAATAAACCTAGTTTTATGATTAAAATTATATTTTCCTAAATATGGGTTATTGTAAGCTATTGATTTCTCTTAATAAAAATAAATTATAAAAATTAATTCTATATTATATGATTAAATTTAATCTAATTTTTTAATCTTTATGTCCAAATTTGGAATAATAATTTTAATATGAATTGTTTTCATTGATAAATTTATCACCTTAGTAAGGATTAAATCAGGTAAATCATGGTTAGAACTGAATGATATGTCCAAATTTACTCTCAAAATATTTTCTCGATTGATATAATTATATCCTAATAAAATTATTATAGAAATATAATTAATTAATTGTCATTTTTTCAAGAAGATGAAAAAAAATTATTTAAGTCAAATAATATCAAAAAATGTCACTCTCATTGTTTTAACTATATAATATATGCCTAAACAAGGAAATATTAATTTTATTGATAAATGAACTGATAACTTTTGAGAAAAAATTCACATTTTTATTATTCATATTTATTTATAATTTTTAGGTAATAAATAATTACCATTACAAGTTAAATAATGATGAAAAAATATTAAATTAGTTACTGGAAAAATTATTCTAATGTGATTAAAATATTAAAAGAAATATATATTTTTGTGTTAAATTTTTTCCCAAATTAATATATAAATTAAACGTACTAATTTTTATCTTTTATATTCAAATTAAATATTCATATTTATTCCCTTTCAATCAAATTAAGGAAATATTGTTAAAATAAATATTTTTTTCAATATAATATGTAATCTAATTATTTAAAAATATAAAAATATTTAAATAGGAAATAGTTGATATGATACAGTTTAGATTTGTATCCATTTATTATTTATGAGGAAATTATTGGGTTATATGTATCATTTTAACAAATTAATAATGAAAAAAACGATTCCGATTAATGTTAAATGTTTTTATCCAAGAGGTTAATCAAAATGATAATATCATGAATGAGACAAAAGAATAAAACAATTCCATTAGATGTTAAGAATAAACCCTTGTAAATTTTTATTTTCAAATACATGGAGTTTTTGGTGAATTTCAAAAAAATAATGAATACATTATAATTTTATATTTTAAGAAACTGCAAAAGTGCCGTTCAGTTTATTTATAAAGGGGATAAGTCTTTCTCATTTCATTACATAAAATTGACACTTCAGAATCTACCATAATCCCAAATAGTATATTTAAATTCATTACACAAATTATAGAGGTTTTGGTCATTCTTAAATACAAATCATATTATTCATAAAAGGAAATCTAAATTTTGTTATTTCAGAAAAAGGGTAATCACCTTAAGAGAGCTCAGTCATTTTAATTATCCATCGCACCCTTTAAATAAATTTAATTTATCATAAAATAATATCATAAGTATATGAAATATTAGGATTATTTATTATGATTATTAATTCATCATTATCTATTACTTTTCTTACCAAAATGCAATCTAGAATTGTTGTTTAGGCTGTCATGGCCCCCTCCACACAAGGGGTACCCCTATTCGGCCAGAAATGTGTGAAGGGAGATAATGACCCATGATTCCCACCTCCAGTAGGACCCATGTAGATGACTAGAACCACAGTTATAATAAACAAACAAACGAGATGGATTACCCTCTAGGAAAACACTAGCGAAATAGATATATAAGACCCACACCAACAAACTACATCTTTTACTGATTTAAAAAATAAATCCAAAGTACACATTATAATATTTCATACAAAATTACTAAATTTAGAAGGGATAAAAAAATAAAAAAATAAAAAAATAGTAGCGACCACGAAGCCTAGACAGCTCCAGCAATCCCAAGATAGTAGTAACAATCACGATCTCAAACATGCTCTATGTGTCCTGAAAAATATATTATATATATATTGGATGAGTATAACAGTATAATCATTAAGATCCTCCCCAAAGAATGTTGTGAAAAAAGTAATTAAATCATGTTAAAGTTGGGATAACAATAAGTGAAACTAACTCGACACATGAACAATTAAACTAAGATCCCATCCTCACCATGTCTACTATCACCATGTAACACATACCAAAGTATATAATATAATAAATAATATCATGGGTACCCTTCTACGACTTCCCCCTTGTGTTTTCCATCTTTACCCCAACATCTCATGTCAAATGCATCTCTCTCTCTCTCCTGCAGTCACCTAGGGAAAGAACCAAAACATGAACCTCATGAAAAGTAACCATTACATACATGAAACCAAATTAACAATGTAGTTTCTAGGATCCCTCACATCCCTCATAATTTATATTATTTATCAGGTATTATACCTCACGAAATTAAATCCCATAAACCATGTAATTATCCACAGGCCATCGCAGCCATTACATGATACACCTATAGTAGACCATATTAATCTATATTCAAAATATATGTGTGTGAATAAATAAAATACATTATATCCCTCTTCAAACATAATGGGGAAAACGTACCACTATACCCACTCATACATGTATATAACAGGAGAATAGAGTGGGGCCAATGGAGGTAGTCAGCCATCCATCATCCCAAAACAATATTGCGTAAAATACCCTTATGGCTCAGATTCCAAAGGGTTTCAATTACCCTAACTGATGAGGTTTATCAGAATATAGAAATAAAGAAATTACTAGATTTACATTAGCTGAGAATAATAGTATGGGAATAATCTATTCTTAGGAACTACTGCAATTAACATCGCTTAGAAATACATCTAACCCTACCAAAACTAGGTATCTTATAAGCACTCAACCATTTTAAGATGTTTATTATATTATTTCATTAAATTTTTATCATTTTCACATTATATTAATTAATTCATTAACCATTAATTAACCATTAATAATTACACACTATATTTCACTAACAATCCAACCAATATCAAGACTTCCTTTAAATTGCAACGTAAAAATTACATCCCATCAAGCTCCAACCCCATGGGTTAACATGATTGATTAATTTTTTTATTCACAACATTATTACATTACCATATTACATGAAATTATAGAAAAACATTCAAAGCTATCCAAAACAATGGGGCTCAACATGGCGTGTTGATAAACTACACGTCATGTATTTTCCAACAATATCAGGACATAGACCCATCCCCCCTCAAGAAACTAAACATATAAAAAAAGTTCCATATCCTTCCATCATTGCCTCTATTCTAAAAGATTTTAGATAATGAAGATTCCTTGAGATGTGGGTTATTTCATGAAAAAAAAACAAAAAATATTTATCAAGAATCAAACATTCATATCTAGCAGGTGTAATCATCCCGGGTGCCCTCCCTGACACCCACATGCATAAATTGATGCATGTAACCACTCTAGACATCAAATTCCACCATAGGTAATGGGATTACCTACCCCAACATCTCCTGACATCAATTTAGTCCCACATTCCAACATAATAACTAGGAAAAAAATATCATATCAACTATGATCTTGGACCTTAAATATGACATTCTTCTTCCATAAGCAATGATATCTTACATCTAGAAGGATAAGATTCAAGGCCATTACAAGAACGATGGTAACCCCTACCCCTATGAGGAATTATCTCCTGTCAACCAACAAGTTATTTAATCCATCTTGAATTAACTGGTTCATTAATTTTACGCTCCAACTAAGGGAATCCTAAACAGAAAGATATAATATCTATCAAAAATAATTAAACATGCTTACTGAATTAGTTTGATTGACATCAAATTACATTAACACCAACCATATTTATATACATTCCTCTTTTACCTTCAACAAGATGTTTCAATTAATATGAGTTTAATTTATTTTTCAATTTCCATCTTAAACGACATGATAAATTAAGCATGAATAGATACCACACTACATTGCAAAAAACAGAGGCAATAACATATGAACTATACCAATTTATTTATTTGGATTACATATTTTTCACATTAATTACACTGATATCAAGTGAGTTGAATCATTCTATTATTATGATTTCAAAAAATTAATATAGAGAATCAACAAATCCAAAACCTCAAATGGTTTGTGATGTTTTTACATGAGTACGGTACACAAAAACATTCATAGTCACCTCCCCTTAATCAACTGTATTATATCAAGGACGTCACGGCACCACCACACCAACCGACACCCATGAAAACTCAATTTGATTCATGTAGATCACAATACAAAACATGTAAAGGAATATGAGAGAATAAGGATTGATGATAACAGTTGAAAAGACCTAGATGAAAACATATATCGTTGAAGGATCGACACTTGTTACTTACACCAAAATAGGTGGTGTGCATGCAGCATGAAGAAAATTCAAGTGAAATATTCCAAGGATAACGATCTATCACATCAATCCTATGGGAAGAGGTATATTTTGATCATCTCACACTAGTTAATAACAAGGTATAACAAGGGAGTAATATATCTCATACCTTTATATAATTTTACAATGTATCTGTTCAAGATACACATGATTTTCCATTTAAAATAAATCAAATTAAACCAAGTGGTTTGACCATGTAATAGAAACCTAAGGCATAAAAAAATTAATATAAGAGTTATTGGCATTAAATCAGCATTAAATCCTTTAATATAAGGCCTTGAATGTGTTTATTGTTAATGAAAACATTAATAGAGAAAAACTATATGAAGATGGAAACACATTACATCTAACAACTACTAGAAACACTGTAAACAAAGAGATGGCTGCTAACATTGTACACGTATCGATGGCTGGAAACACTGTACACCTACTGATGGCTAGAATCAATGTACACCTACCAATGCCAACAATACAAAGGACTCACTAACACATACAGTAAAAATTACACACCAATGTTGATAGTACAAATTACTCATCGACGACGACAGTACAAATTAATCACCGACACATACCGTACATATGACTAACACTGATAGTATAAATGAATCACTGATGAAACTGTTCATATATGTCTCAATGAAGAAAATTTTCACATCTGTTTCTCTAATGAAACTATTCAAATTAGTCTCACAAAATATATTGTTCACATCTATCTCATAGATTACACTGTTCACATCTGGCACATTGATGACACTGTTCACATAACTCTCAATGATGACACTGTTCACATCTATCTCACTAATGAACTTGTTCCCAAATATATTAAAAATGACACTATTAACATATAAATCAATGATGACGTTGTTCACATCTCTCTCATGGATAACACTGATCACAAAACTGGATGAACTGTCACAGAACTATAAATTTTGAAAATTGATAAGATTAAAGAACTATCAACACCCATAACACCTCAACTTAATATTTTAGAAAACGAATGGACAGAAGAGGTCTAAGACTTTTTTATCATGCACCCCTAAAAATATTTTCACCATCGAGAATTAAAATCCAACAAAAAACGATATAGAAAATGGGTTTGTACAAGCACCCATTAAGATACCTCTCAAAAGAGAGCAAGCCTCAAGAAGAAACAAAATAAATCCATCTCAAAAACATATATGGAATACCACCACAAAGAAAAAATCTTCAAATGAAAATAGTTATAAATCAATCAAATTTGGGTAGTAAACATGTATCTAGGACTCACGTTCCCACATAATCTCCTACACGTCACCATGCCTCCACAAGATACGAACCAATGGAATAGAATTCACACACAACACCTTCTTCTTGGGGTCATGGATATCCAACGGTTTCTTATCTAATGTCGCATCAACATCAACATTTATCTAACCCCAATAAATGATGTGAGAGTCATAATGGAGATAAAAATGAAGATGATACACATGAAAACATCATGTATCTGGCTCATCTATGGGGGTAGCACTTCCCTATACTCCATGGCTACAACATGATCTGACACCTCGAAAGGCCCAACAAACCAGGGAGACATATTATTCCCATGTCCAAACCATGGATACCCCTTACAGGGAGTCACCATTAGAAACATGTGATCCAAAAATTAATACTCCAAAGGTCTTCGACATTGATCAGCATATGATTTTTTACGATATTTCACTAACTTCATCCTCTCACAAATCACATGAACCATCTCTCTCATATTTGGTACCAGTTTCTGTCTAACAATTGAAGAGTCTCCAAAACCTAGTTCAACACAATGGATAACTAAATGTTTGACCATAACACGCTTCAAACTACAACATACTGATGGTGGAGTGAGAACTAGTGTTGTAAGAGAACTCCACCATGGATAAGTACCTCATCCACGAACCTCCAAAATATAGGGCACAAGAGAGAAACATGTCTTCAAGAGTCTTGATTGTTTGATCTATCAGACCATCTATCTATGGATGAATTGCTATACTGAGGCATAGCTGAAAACTGAAATAATTCTTGAGACATCTATGAACCCTATAGATAAAACCAGGATCTCGATCAGAAATGATCATCCTATGTACTCTATGGAGTATCACCCCCTCCTCTAGATACTACCTCAACAAAACATCCATCTATCTGACTCATTAATCAATATGATGTGGGTATATTTCACAAAACAAATCACTATCAACCGTACAGTGTCATGGCCTCCATGATCTTGATGTAAAGAAGAAAAATACCTATTGATATATTATCTTAATTACACTGAGTAATATCTAATTGCTGGAGAAACCCACCGAGGACATGGTGCTCGACCATTACCTTCTGGAAAACCAAACAGGGAGACCCAAACACAAAAACTGCATTCTTCATCCTAGGCCACTAAAAATAACTCCTTAGGGATAAGTACAACATTTAAGGGCCAGGATAAACCGCTAAAGGCGAATTATGGAACCCTCTGAGAACTATCTCATTAATAACTGATGGAACTAAAATCCTTCCCAAATAAATATTTTTTTTTTCATCCTCAAACCAACCATTAGGGCATCACCATAAGAAAATAAGTATCTCTATAACTCCACCTCTACATATTCAAACTGAGAAACTTCCCCCTACTACATCAGAGATGCTTGCACTGCAATCTGAAAAAGATAAACACTTCCCCTAACATTTCTAACATCAAAATGAAATGATGAATGTTCTTCCATCACTCTATAAGAATCACCATATTCATGCACTACAAAACTATGTGAATTCCTAGTCAGCTCAATAGATACAACATTTGACTTTCCATGTTTATACGATATTTTGATGTCATATTACTATAGGAACTCCATCCACCAACACTTTTTCATGTTCAATTCAAGTGCGGAGAAGACATACTGCAAGCAATTATGATATGTGAAATCCAAAATGTTCACATCAATGTTGTAATGTCTCCACAACATTAGAGAAAACACCAAAAATGAAAACTCAATATAATGGAGAAATATTTATGTTAATGGGGACGCAACTTCTATGATCCATAAGTAACAACATGCAACTACTGAATGAGAACACAACCTATCACATGATACAAATCATCACAAGAAACATGAAACTAAACACCCTATACTAGAAGTCAATGTACTAGAGGACTTACCAAATTTTCCTTGATATACTCAAAATAATTCCAATATTGATCAGTCCACAAGTACATCTACTCCTTCCAAGTCAATGATGTCAAAATATTCACAACCTAATCGAAATCAACTGTGAACCTCTCAAAGTATCCTATGAGACCAAGGAAACATCACACCTCTACCACATTCTTGGTGGATTCCCAAGATACAAAATCTACTATCAGTAATGGATCCACAAATACTCCCTACCGATACATATGATGCCCCATGTAATGGACTTCATGAGCCCAAAACTCAAACATTAACAACATCCCAAAAATATCATGTTTATGAAGAACACCCAAAATGTAAATCATATTCTTTGCATGGTCCTCCTCAGATGTATAGTACACAAATATTTCATCGATTAAAACCACCATGTATATATCTACAATCTCATAGAACATGGCATTCACCAATCCCATGAACACCACTATAAAATTCCTAACACCGAACAATATTAAAACAAACATATAATGATCTCGAAGAAAATAAAAAAGAAGAGTTTGGAATATCCTTATCCTTCACTTTCATCTAATGATATCTTTACCATAATTCAATATTTGATAACAAACCGGCACCCTTCAGTTGATCAAATAAATCATCAATTCCTAGAAGAGGATTGTGATTATTCACTATCACTTTTCTATGCACCAATCATCAATATAAAACATAAAACTACTGTCAACCTTATTCACTATCAATCCCATTTCACCCCATACTAACACACTCGGTTGAACAGAACCTCAATATAATAGACTATTGAGCTATAAATGTATCTCATGTAACTCATAATTTTCATTATTTTTCTTGGTAATTGAAAACATGTAAATTTAATTCACTAAATTCTATGAGACATGATCTCAAATAAAATCTCATTCTGCAAGCTTCAATTTGACTGGCCATGGAGATCGAATGGTGTTATGGATTAGAAGTTATGGAGGTTTGAAGGAAGACTGTAGGGAATGGCCATTCAGGGTAATTATGGGGAAACATATGGATTTTGGCACAAAAAATGGAATCATGTGTGTAAAAATGGTATCATTCATGTAAAAATGTAATCTTGAGCGTAAAAAAGGTATCTTGATAGAAAAATAGAACCTTGAATGCAAAATTGTTTTTCAAGGAAAATTCAAATGAAAGTATACGTGCACTGACATTCAAGACTTTGCCTATAAATACATGTTCACGCCCTTCTTCCTAGTGGGCCCCCGAAGGCCATCCGACACTCTAATGTGCATTAGTATGCATTTTCCATGCCTTCGCGCAAAACGATCCATCATGCACACAAAACATCACTTTTTCTCTTTAATGGGACAAGGAATGTAATATTTCGTACAAAACATCCTTTTTGCGCACAACATTTCCACTTGGCCCAATTTTGAATTCACCAGTGTTTCCCATGTCCAATTCCATGCACACATCACATATTGTGTGCACTCATTCCCTATTGTGTGCAAACCATCCCTATTGCACACAATCTTTCCCTGTTGCACCCAAATCCATCCCAAATGTGTAAAAAATTCCCGTATTGTGCACACATCTCCTATATTTCAAGCACGCCTACCCTATTGTGCACATGCATTCCATATTTCATGTAATCCTTTCTTCTTTACCATATCCAATCCAATGCATGGAGAATCATAGGCACAAAAATATCAAAGAATGCATCCACTGGTGCTTACCTCGGTGTTGGCACCCATGTACCCTGACTCGGGATCAGTGTCGGGCTGTGGTCCAAGCCCTCTAGGCCAGTCACTTATCTACCGTCACTGACCCCCAAGAAAATGGAGAGTCGAACTGTGAACTTTTTGTACTAGGACACTGACATTTTCCATTATGCCCCTCATGAAAATCTACCTTCCACATATGGAATAGTGTGATTTTAGATACCCTCTGCACACCATGAGACACCTTGAGTTGACATATTCTTATTCTATAGTTTTCCATGACATGAGTTGAGATTCTCATCATCAATTTCTCGAGTTCCTTGAGTCAAACCATTCCTCAAGAAAATCGTCCAATCCTCATCACCTGACTCTAATGCCATGTTGAACTAGAGAGGGCCTCTCTTGCATAACCCCAACACCACCCATTATTAGGCGCCTTGTGCCTACCAGTCCTCTCTACATGTCTATAAATTGTAGTCCAACCCTTGTTCCAAACATAGGATGCCTCCTTCTCTAAACGAGAGATGCCTAATGATCCAAGCATAAGATGAAAATAGTTCTATCTATATGACTATAAACTATAGTACACCCTATGTAAAAAATATAGGATACCTCTTTATCTAAAAAATAGATTCCTTATGCTCCAAGAAGAAGATGTGAATAGTCCTATCTACATGACTATAAAATGTAGTACACCCAATGTGAAAAACCATGGATGTCTCTGTCCACAATCAATATATGCATTATTCTCTAAGAACAAGTTTCCAATAGTCCTCACTACATGAATCTAACGTATAGAATTCCCTATTATTCAAAAATAGAATTCATCTTGCTCCTAACAAGGTATGCCTTATACCCTGAGCAGAAGATTCCAATAGTCCTCACAACAAGACTCAAAACTGTAGTATTCCCTATCATTCAATAATAGGAGTCCTCTTCATCCAAACAAGAGATGCCTTATGCTATAAGAATAATATGCCAACATTCCTCACTACATGACTATAAACAGTATCATTACCTATCATTCAATAATAGTATGTCTCTTGCTACAACAATGGGACTCTATATACACCATGCATAATATTCCAATAATCCTCATTACATGAATCTAATCTCTAGAATTTCATATCAATCAATAATATGATGCCTCATGCACCAAACAAGGTATTCCTTATTTTATAAGCATAATATTACTAATAGTCCACTCCATTTGACTATAAAATGTAGTACTCCCTATATGACAATTAATAGGATTTCCCATTTTCCAAAAAAAATTCCTTATGTGCTTAGCATAAGATGCCTCATTCCATGATTAATGTGGAATAATTTCATGAGTGTTTTAATTTGATCGAGCATTCCACCACTCCACCCCCATGCATTTTGGGTCATTATTTCAGATCTTCATCCACTATCATATCGTAGGGGACCCTCTAACAGTCTGGTCCCATTCCGCATCAGCTCACCTACCATCCTAGGCCAATGCTAATTATGCCATTGGATGACACATCGAGTTTGGTCTTGTGTTTAGAACATGGTCAGTAATCGACCATCATTTTTTCCCCAATTCTAGAAAATTTGATTTGGATGATGTGTTTTGAACACGGTCAACAATTATCCTCCACCTACATGCCACCCTCACCGCGTTCCAAATGTCAGGCATGTGATTCACACATTTCAACTCCCTCAGTTTGGAGTAATTCCAATGCACATGGTGTTATACCAATTGTTCACTTGCGCATAAGTGTTGGCCCCAATTATATACGTCAAACCACCAGTGATTTGGGATGCCATCATGGCCAGACATGTGGAGGACATTACGAGAAACATCCATGAGTAAGCCCCATCCACCATTGTCGCTCCGTAACGGCACCCGAGAGCTTTCTTGTGTAAGCCCAATTAACAATTTCCACTCTATAGTGGAACTCAAGAATCTTCTTTATCGAGGCCCCACTCATCATTGTGGCTAAATAATGGCACCAAGGTCACTTCCTTGTGTAAGCCGCATTCACCACCCTTCATGGATGCAGCTTTGGGTCCTAATCGTCATGTCCATACTGCTTCATGTGGTTCTCCCCGAGCATGAATCTCATGGGCATAGAGTAGTAAAAATTGAATATGTAATCCTATGTGGGAAAAAAATAGTTTATTCCACAAACACTAATTCTGATCTATGTGGTCTTTGACCCTTTCCATGGAAAGGTACGTTGGAAGCCTCCCTGAGGTTCACGACCAATAATCATTGGCCCCAACTCCATTCACATCGTTTCACAATAAAATATATTGAACAATGTGGACATTAATCTTTTCCATGGTAGGGTACATAAGAAGACTCACTAATTATCATTCCTAAAAACAATCGGTCATGACCACTTCATGTCGGTCCATCCCTTTTCTTGCATGATATGAAACTATATCACAAGTTTCTGTCCCGTATGATGTTAAACTATACTCATTCAATCTATGTGGGCTCTGATCCAAGTCACCTATACATGGTACATATGAAGCCTCCATGAGTTTCATACCCCTTAATTGGTAAGCAGTTTTAAACCCCATTCAATAATATGTCATTGTGAAACCCATTCGGTGGTAAGCCGTTGAAGTCCTCCAATCCACAGAAAGTAGTTGAAGTCCCCAATCGAAGGTTAGTCATCGTAAGATGAACTATGTGGACATTGATTCTCTTGCACAGGGATATTTAGGAAGCCTCTCGATGGTTCAACACCATCACTCAGGTCTCATCGTTATCTATACCTCGGTCCCATGTGTTCTGGTAAGGTCATGCCCCTACCTGGGGGTTCTATATCCCCCAAATCCCATCCATGCGTCTATTTTCATGGGCTGCCTCATCACGTGTCCCATCTTCTCACCTAACTAAGAAGACTTTGATTACCAGATACAAGGATTTTTAGGAAGTCTCATTAAAGATCAATCCCAACATCTATGTCGTCCTTACATTGGTTCCATCTCAATCTCCCTCCACATCATTCAACCTTCCATCATCCATCCTAAATCTTACATGGGCTTCCACATCCTAGTGGGATCGTATCATCCACCTCCTCACTACTCCTTGCATTACCTGGGACAAAATCCATGTGTACACCCATATATGTGTCCTGAAAGTTGTCAACTATGTACACCCAGATTCCTCACCCCGTAAAACCACGTATGTTTTGATCCTTGGCCAGTACACAAGGTATGTAAGAAACCGCTAGGAGGTTTAATCATAGAAAATTTTAAACCTTAGTGTCCCTCATTCTGGGGTTCACTCTTAATGATCCCCCTTTAGTGGTGTCCAGATCATCCTTCATGGAATTAAATTTACCATTATGGGACACACCATCTTGGGTATGCTCTTATTGAGTGTTCTCATCCATCCACCTTGTAAACACTCATGACGCCCCACCTAGGGAGGTACCAATTTGATATGTCTCTATAGGACATTTTGATCACCGTCATTCCATTTCTACAAGACATTATACTCACGTCCAACCTCATGATAAACATGAGATACAAAAGGAAATCCATATAAGAAACTCCTTTGGTGTAACTATCTATGTAATATGTTCAACTCGTAGCATACCCCGTATAGCATCCCTCCTTTTTATTACATAAAATTTCATTACAATTTAAAAAAATTGTATCTTTAATGTCTACTCTCTTGTAAATCAGGATCATAAAACATGAGAACAACATAAAACATTAATCTAAACCACTTGTAAGGCTTCTTCATTGTTCATCCTACGTTCATTATAGCGTCTAATAACCTGGGAGCATACATCAAAGGAAAGGGTGACCAGAAGGCCTAGTAATGGAAACAAGAGAAACATTTTTCATGTAAACTTGAGATACATCAATAAAGTCATTATAATTTACTTTAAGGCATTAGAAAGATAACATGAGGCATATCATAATAAAAATAACATGTTTCATAAAATGAAGACGTCGATACAACATTTAACAGAGGCAATCATTTCTGTATCACCAAGGTCCATCCCCAAGGTGTCATTAAGAAAATTACCAAGGTTATTCACCAAGGTATCGTTAAAATTGTAATCCCTAGAGATTACATCATTACCCAATGCATTGGAGAACTATCAGGGTGCACCCTTAAATTTGTCATTATTATAATGTTGTCCACATATATCATCATAAATAATTTCATTAATAACCCATATATAATAAAAGAAATGTGCTTTATTTCATAGTCATAATAATTAAAAAATTGCTTTATAGACAAGATCTTTATGTCACTTTAAACCCACAGAAAAGGAAAGCGGGTCTCATCTATGTAAATCCCAGAATTTAAAAAAGAACATTTTAATATATATGTGAATTACACTGTAGAATAATGATCATTTATTATTCAATTTATAATATAAATGAATTTCAGAAAAAGAGAAAGACATTTTTAGACGAAAATTTTGCAGCATAACAGCTATGTTACAGGGTTTTATAAAACATTGAAAAGAGAGGGGATATAGGTCACCCACTCAATAAAGATCCATAAAACAGTATGGGGACATAATATAAAGGATTTTAGAACATTGTGATGAAATTTTAAAGACATACCATATGAAATGAATAACATGAAAGGATGACAAAATAAGATTTCTATTATGAAAATTCGGCAGCTTAATGGTGTCACTTAAAAATTCAAAAAATGAATTGATGAAATTAAATAGGTTCTATAATCATGTGAACATAAAAGTAATGTATGATGAACATATATATCATAACTCCAATATGAAAAAAATAACATGAAACACATGACATGAACGATGAACTTTGATAGTGGAAAGAGTGAAAGATTCACTTACAATAATCCGACAGCCTAATAGTGCCAATTAAACATTCATAAAAAGAAATGATGAGAGAAAGAGGGGATATCTCATCATATTATCATGAAATTAAAAGTAATGGGGATCTAAAAGCACATCCCCTAACATATGAAAACATAGCTTAAATGAAATGACAATCAAAATGGTACTTGAAAAGAAAGAGAGAGGTAGGATCCCTTACAAAAATTCAGCATCCTAACGACGCCACTTGAAAATTATTAAAATGAATTGATGAGAGAAAGAAAGGTATCTAATATTATAAACATGAAAAGGACAAAAGGGTGAATATAAAATAACATCCCCAACATACGAACATTGAGCATAAAAGAAATTAAATAATAGATAGTACGTGAAAAGAAAGAGAGAGGTATGATCCCTTACCTTGAAAAATAACTTCGAAATCATAAATTATGGGATATTGGGAGGCTTTAGGGAACCATGGGAGGACACCATGGGATGTGTGGAACCAGAACTTCGTTGAGGAGGATTTTCTAATGGAACTGATTAGATAATGGCTTGGTATTTATAGGAGATGCGAGGGGACAAGGCATCAATGGCCAAGGGACACCTCATTGGTGGTATTGGAAAAACCATGGGCTTCCCATGGTATTTTCCCATGGTATTTGCCACCTGAGACTCCTCATACCATATCTTACAATTCATAAGTCTTGTAGAATTATATCAAAATTATTACATCCTTAATGATGTCATTAAACACCCGATACTCTAAAACTGTATTTTAACTATTCATTGAAAATTCAACTTTCTCATAAAAATCCCAAAATATCACCTTAACAAAATATTGATGCTATGATTTCAAAAATTATATCCATTTTATGAAAATAATTTTTTAAATATTTTTATTTTAATTTTTAAATAAAAACAAAATTCAATGAAAATTAATTTTTTTTTCCGAAAAATCCGCAAAAATCACCCTAACCTAATATCGATGCTCTGAATTCAAAAAAGAACTCTATTTTATAAAAATAATTTTATAAATATGTATAATTTAATTTTTAAATAAAAAAAATATTCACCTGAAAAAAGTCATACTTAAACAATAATTTCTGAAACTGCTATTTAACTATTTTATTGAATCACATTACTTAATCAAGGTGCCTAAATTATATTAACACTTTCTTTGAGTGGGATTCATAATCCATTTGGTCACATTACAAATCCTAAGCATTAAATCACTATTCCTAAATTACTATTCATTAAAAATTAGGTTGATCTAATTAGACTCTAAATTTCATACTGAACACAATTGTAGAAGACCATTTTTTGAAAATCAGTAAAAATTTTTCATTATTTAAGATTTAGATAAATATTTTAAAAATATCCCTTTTATAAAATTAATCAATAATATGGATACTACATTTATCCCGACATTTGAAAATTCAAAAAATTCATCATAAGGAGAAATCACAATTTTTATTTAAATCAAATTAGTATACAAGGCAGTCACGGTCTCGTTACATAGCCCATTATAACACCAGTACATGACCTAAGAGTAAGGTGTTCTAGGGTGATAGAATCTTGTGGTGGCTAGGCCAACATTTCCCAAGTAGTGATTTCTATTAGCTTTAACTTCTCGTGATGGAGATTTCATTCCATCTTCACAAGATGAAGTTCGACTTGGGTTTGGTAGAGAGCAAAGCCCAATGGTAGTGCCTCTTTCCTGAGTTCCGTCAAATGGGCTTCGATCGGCCCGAGACTGCTTGATGGGTCCATTGAATATTCTTTCTATATTAATTAGTCAAGATCACTTGTATTTAAATATAATAATTGCAACATTTAGTTTCCAACAGTCTTATTTTAATTATACACATTTTATTAAATGAAATAGATTTGTTGAGTATAACATAAAATTATACACAAAGCTAGGAAACAAAATTTATTCAAAATATTGGGTCGTTAAAATCATCCCCCTTATGAAATTGCATCCTCACAAATTTAAAATTGGTTTTGGAAATTTTGTTGAATGTACCACATCAGAAAAGAATCAACAAAACTATTACTTTAAAAGAATGAATGGGAAGTACAAAGGTCACCCGAGTTAACCCATACTAGGATTCCATGTAAGAAAACATGGATATATAAGAGAAAGTAGAGAGTCATGTTCTGATGGAGTGTGATAAAAAACATGATTAGGAGAAAATTAACCACAAGAAGATCACAAACATAAGATGTGTTAAACGACCTTTGATTACCTAGTTGGAAATGTAAACCAACAAAATTTTTGTTTTACGTTCCTTTACATATTTTTGAGGAAAACATTTAATACATAGAATAAAAACATAAGGAAATATGTTTACCTTCAAGTAGAGTCTAATCCCTTAATAAGTTTTCCCCAAGAATAATATTTTCTACAAACAATGATCTTTCAAGAAGACTTGGTATCATCCAAAGCACAAGAATCATCTTCTAGAAAATCACATAATCCACAACAGAATAACTATATTTTTACCTTGTATTTAGTCATCAACTAAAACTAAAAAGGTTGGTATGAGATCATAAAATCCATAAAAAGGATATTCTATTATAAAATGAAATATGACTATTGATCTCCAAACATCAACAAAAATACCCAATGTTCCCGAAAGAATATTCAATACACAACCATCCTTAAAATTATTCAGAATAATCCAAACTAATATTGGAACCCAAAACTCATAATGATTTAATCACATAGTCTTCCCCAAAAAAATCATAACATTTATCTGTAATTAACATCGACTACTATTAATGTCTCATACTAACATGTAATTAACCTATTCATATATTCTTTATGATAGGTTAATCATTTTCCTGAAATACCCCAAATCACCATATCTCCATAGTAAATACATAAATTCTTAAAAAAACAAAAAATTCAACAATTCACACTCAATTTAAATCCTGTTTTATTTTATATCCCTTAGGCATAAATTACTCCAAAAGAGAAAACATCGTCCAAAATAACCTTTATCATTTAATAACCAAATCATTTTCCTCTAAAAAAGATATCCATTTGATAATACGTAAGTTTCCAAAATCAACTTATTCTTGATCAATAAAAAGTATCAGGTGCATTAGTCCGAAGGGTATAACAACTAACTCATAATTCCCATATCTTGATTGGAAGGAATTTTTTGGAATATCATTATTCTTCACACTCAATTGATGATAAACAGAACAAAGATCAATCTTACAAAATAATTGAGTAACTTGAAGTTGGTAAAATAATTCATCAATTTTTGAAGAGAGTATTTGTTCTTCACTGTGATCCCATGGATCAGTTCACTACAATTAATTCATAGCTGCATCGATTCATCCTTCTTCTTCACAAAGAGAACTGGTGCACAATTGGTCAAATAAAACCATTCCCCAAAAGATCTCATAGTTGTTTCTATAATTCTTCAAGCTCCAAATTTTCCATCCTATAGGGGGTCATTGAAATCGGATGAGATCTAGGTAAGAGTTCATTGGTGATCTCTTACTCTCTTTCTAGGGAAGGTCCGGGTAACTCCTTAGGAAATACGTCAACATATTCCTAGACAATGGGGACATTTTTATAATAATAAATCCATCAATAGAAAATTATTTTATTTAATAATCTTTTAAATAAAAAGGATTTTATGTCTTAAAACTTCATGCTTATACAATTACATTTTTCTATAATTCCTTCATAAGGATTCATAAAAAGCTTGTGATTAACCAAACATATCCCGTAGGAGTGTCATAACCAATAGTACAACAAGGACCGTTGTCATGTACCAGTTCCCATTTGAGTCTAGCTCAAACTAGTGTTTCTGGGTTTTACCCCTATATACATATGAGCCAAAGCCACCACTACCTGCTCGTATCCAGACAGGGATGTATTTGTTTGATAAACCACTTACTCAATACTTACCAAAATACCATGAATATTCTCTATATTTAAACATTTATATAGGGTCCTTCCTAAAGTTTTCATATCCTAATTTCGATAAATAACTAAACTATCCTTTGAGACCAACTATAGAATCCTGCCTTTTATTTCATAACATTTCATTACATTTTACAAACAGGGGATCTTTAAAGTCTAGTGTCTGGGAAATCAGGAACATAAAACATGAGAACGACATAAAACATTCTTATAAACCACTTGAAAGGATTCTTCATTGTTCGTCCTAAGTTCACTATATCATCTCATTACCTAATAGCATAAATCAAAGGAAAGGGTGCGCAGAAGGCCCAGTAAGGGAAACAAGAGAATCATTTTACATGTGAACTTGAGATACATCAATAAAATCATGATAATTAACCATAAGGCATGATAAATAGATAATGAGGCATATAATAATAAAAATAACTTGTTTTATAACTTTAAAATGTGGCTACAACATTTAATTTTGACAATCATTTCCATATCACCAAGGTCCATCATCAAGGTTTCATTAATAAAATTACCAAGGTTATTTACCAAGGCATCGTTAAAATTTTAATCCCTAGAGATTACATCATTACCCAATCCATTGGAGTGCAATCAGAGCACACCCATAAATTTTTCGTTATTATCATGTGATCCAAATATATCATCATCAATAATTTCATAAATTACCGATATAGATCAAAAGAAATAGGTTTCATTTCATAGTCATAACATTTTAAAAACTGCTTTAAAGATGAGATCTTTATATCACTTAAAACCCATGGATATGGAAAGCAGGTCTCCTGTATGTAAATATCGGAATATTAAATAGAAAATTTTGATATATATGTGAATACCCCTTTGGAAGAAATATCTTTGAGTATTCACTTTATAAAATTAATGAATTTTAGAAAAAGAGAAAGACATTTTGAGACGAAAATTCTGCAGCATAACGACTATGTTACAGGGTTTTAGAAAACATTGAAAAGAGAGGGGACATGGGTCACCCACTCATAAATGATCCATAAAATATTAGGTGACAGAATATAAAGTAATTAGGTACATGGTAATGAAATTTGAAAGATATACCATATGAAATGAAGAATTTTAAAGGAAGATAAAAAATAAGATTTCTCTTATGAAAATTCTGCAGCTTAATGGCGTCACAGAAAACATCAAAAAATTGAATTGATGAGATTAAATAGGGTCTATCATAATTTTAAAATAAAAGGAAAGTATGATGAATATATATATCATACCCAAACTTGAAAAAAACTTGAATTAATTTACATTAAAGTAGAACTTTGAAAATGGGAAGAGTGAAAGAATCCCTTATAAAAATTCAGCATCTTAACGAACCACTTAAACATTCATAAAAAGAAATGATGAGAGTATGGGGGGATATCTAATAATATGATCATGAAAAGTGAGGTAATAGGAAAATAAAAGTACATACCCTAACATAAGAACATGAGGATTAAATGAAATGACATTCAAAAGGGTACTTGAAAAGAAAGAGAGAGGTAGAATCCCATCCAAAAATTCAGCAGCCTAACGACGCCACTTAAACATTCACAAAATGAATTTATGATAGAAATAGGTGTTCTATAATCATATAAACATGAAAAGGATAGTTGTAGGAATATAAAAGAACATTACCAACATAATAACATGGAGCATCAAATAAATTACATAAGAGAGAGTACTTGAAAATAAAGAGAGGGGTTGGATCCCTTACCTTGAAGAGTAACTACGAAATATTGAATTTTGGGATCTTGGGAGGCCTGAAGACACCTTTGGAGGACTCCATGGTAGGTATGAAGACCAGAACATCGTTGATGAGTATTATGGAATGGAAAGGATGAGATAATGGCTTGGTATTTATAGGGGAAGTGAGGAGACAAGGCATTAATGGCCAAGGGACACCTCATTGGTGGTATTGAAAAAACCATGGGCTTGCCCATGGTATTGTCCACTTTGGAAACCTCATACCTTATCTTACTATTCATAAGTTGACTAGAATTATTTCATATTTATTACATCCTTAATGATGTCATTAAACACTCGAAACTCCAAAACAATATTTTCATTATTCAACAAAAATTCTAATTTCTCAGAATAATACCAATATTTCACCATAACCAAAAATTGTTATCTAATTTTAAAAATGAACTCCATTTTATGAAATAATTTTTCTAAATGTTTTTAATTTAATTTTAAAATTAAAACAATATTCATTGAAAATTTATTTTTTTTCATAAAAATCCCCTAAAATCACCAGAACCTAAAATCGATGCTCTGAATTCAAAAATGAACTCCATTTTATAAAAATAATTTTCTAAATAATTTTAATTTAATTTATAAATAAAAAACTATTCACTCAAAAAAACTAATACTTAGAAAATAATTTCAAAAATAGTTATTTACATATTTTATTGAATTGCATTACTTAATCAAGGTGCCTAAATGGTATTAATACTTTCTTTAAGTAAAATTCTCAATCCATTTGGTCACATTACTAATCATAATCTTAAAATCACTATTCATAAATTACTATTCATCAAAAATTAAGTTGATCTTATTAGACTCTAAATTTCATACTGAACACAACTATAGAAGGCCATTTTTTGAAAAATCATTACAGATTTTTAATTATTTAAGGTTTACATAAATATTTTAAAAATATCCTTTTTCTAAAATTCATCAATAATATGCATACTATATTTGTCCAGACATTTCAAAATTCAAAAAAATCATCATAAGAAGAAATCAAAATTTTTATTTAAATCAAAGAATTACACAAGGCAGTTATAGTCTCATTACATAACCCCTTATTAAACCATCATAGTACTTATGTGTAAGGTGTGATAGGGTGATAGAATTTTGGGGCGGCTCGGCCAACATTGCCTGGGTAGTGATTTCTATTAGCTTGAACATCATGCAAAGGTGATTTCGTTCCAGCATCACACTATGAAGTTCGTCTTGGGATTCATTTAGAGCAAAGCCCAAAGGTGATACCTCTTTTCGTGTTCCGTCAGATGGGCTTTGATCGGCCCGAGACTACTAGATGTGGCCATTGATTCTTCTTTCTAAATTAATTAATCCAGATCACTTGTATTTAATGACAATAATAGTAACATTTAGTTTCCAATGGTCTTATTTTAATTATACTCTTTTTATTAAATGAAATAGTTCTGTTGAGCATAAAATAAAATAACACACAATTTTAGAAAACAAAATTTATTCACAATTTTGGGTCGTTACACACCATGTTAAACAGAAGAAGATGATGAAAACATTAGATACATGATTATGTCTTATAATTCCCCACATTCAACGTGGGATGACTTGGGTTTCACACCCTTGAGATTCCCTATTATGTGGACGAATACATATTCCCCAATGTCCACGCATCCAAAGATTCTCTAACATGCCTGATGTTGTCATCTTCTCCAACCGAAGTTTTCTACCATGTCAAGAACTCATGGGATGTCCTAATGGAAGTACAGTAATTAACCGGCATCGACAATGATATGGCATTGGGAACGATATTCATGAATCACGACATAATCTTTATAGGAGACTCAGACTAGGTGAGGATTTTCATGGAGGAATCCATAGATGAGGAACCAACATCCCATAATCACATTTATATGAAGGATAAAATGTCCCTGAATAAGTGACAGAAGCATCTGGCCTTTGGAATGCGGGAATACCGAGCAACTGTTTGTGCATCCTCATTTTCCATAAACTGACTCATGGGCATAACCGGACAATAGCATCATATTTTTATTATTCGTATTTATTTATAATTTTTAGGTAATAAATAATTAAAATTAATAATTACATAATAATGGAAAATTATTAAATCATTTAATGGAAATATTAATCTAATGAGATTAAAATACTAAAAGATATATAATTTTTTGAGTTAAATGTTTTATCAAATATATATATAAATTTAACATATTATTTTTTTATCTTTTATATACAAATTAAATATTCATATTTATTCCCATCTAATAAAATTAAATAATGAGTATTAAAATGAATAGAGTTTTTTTCATTATAAGATGTAATCATATTATTTAAAAATAGAAAAATATTTAAATAGGAAACGATTGATATGATTCAGTAAAAATTTGTATCCATTTAGTATTTATGAAGAAATTAATGAGTTATATGTACCATTTTAACATAATAATAATGAAAAAAATTATTGCGATTAATATTAAATGTTTTTACCCAAGAGGTTAATCAAAATGATAATATCTTGAATGACAAGAAATCATAGTAAAATGTCATTAGATGTTAAGAATACACCCTTATAATATTTTATTTTCAAATACATGTATTTTTTGGTAAATTTCCAAAAATTAATGAATATATTATAATTTTATATTTTAAGAAATTCCAAAAGTGACGTTCAATTTATTTCTAAATGGGATCAGTCTTTCTCAATTCATTACATCAGATTGACACTTCAGAATCTACCATAACCCCAAATAGTATATTTAAATTCATTACCCAAATTATAGAGGTTTTTTCATTCTTAAACACCAATAATGTTTTTCATAATAGGAAATCTAAATTATTTTATTTCAGAAAAGGGGTAATCACCTTAAGGAATCACATTCATTTTAATTCTCCATTACCTCCTTTAAATCAATTTCATTTATCATAAAAAAATATCATAAGTATCTAAAATAGTATGAATATATATTATGATTATTAATGTATCATTATCCATTACTTTTCTTATCAAAATAGAATCTTGAATTATATTTTAGGCTGTCATGACCCCCCCCCCCCCCAAAAGTGGTACCCCTATTTAGCCGAAAATGTGGGAAGGGAGATAGCGACCCCTTATTCCCACCTCTAGTAGGGCCCATGTAGATGACTAGAACCACTGTTATAATAAACACACAAACGGGATGGATTCCCTCTAAGAATACACTTGCTAAATATATATATAAGACATACAAAAACCAACTCCAACATTGACTGATCTATAAAATAAATCCGAAGTACACATTAGAAATTTTTTACAAAACTACTAAAATTATAAAGGATAACAAAATAATAAAAAGAAATAGCAGCGACCACGAAGCCGAGACAGCTCCAGCAATCCAACAACAGTAGTAACAATCATGATCTCCAACCTTCTCTATGTGACCTAAAAAATAGATTATATATATTTAGGGTGAGTATAATAGTATAATCATTAGGATCCTCCATAGAAAATATGTGAAAAAATAACTAAATCATGCTAAATTTGGGTGAACAATAAGTTAAACTAAATCGACACATAAACAGTTATACTAAGATCCCAGCCTCAACATGTATACAATCACCATACAATGAATACAAGAGTATATAATATAATAAATAATATCATGGGTACCCTGCTACCACTTCCCCATTGGGTTTTCCATCATTACCCCAACATCTCATGTCCTAAGCATCTCTCTATCCTGCAGACACCTAGGGGATGCACCAAAGCATGCACCTCATGAAAAATTACCATTACATCAATGAAACCAAATTAAAAACGTAGTTTCTAGGAGCCGCCACATCCCTCCTAATTTATATTATTTATTGGGTATTATACTGGATGCAATTAAATCTCATTCACCAAGTAATTATCCACAACCCATCATAGCCAGTACATGATACAACTATAGTAGTCCATATTAATCTATATTCAAAATATATTTGTGTGAATAAATAAAATCCATTATATATGTCTTCAAACATAATGGGGAAAAAGTACCACTATACCCACCCATAGATGTATATAATAGGAGAATATCGTGGGGCCAATTGAGGTACTCAGCCATCCATCATCCCAAAATAATTTTGGGGAAAATACCCTTATTGTTCAGAATCCCTTTGGTTTCAATTACCCTAACTAATGAGGTGTATTAGCATTTAGAAATAAAGAAATTACCTGATATAATTTAACATAGAATAATATTATGGGAATAACCTGTTCTTAGACACAACTGCAACTAACATCTCATAGACACCCATCTATTACTACTAAAACTAAGAATCTTATAATAACACAACCATTTTAAGATGATTATTATATTATTTCATTAAATTTTTATCAGTTTCACCTTACATTAATTAATTCATTAAACATTAATTAACAATTTTCAATTACACACTACATTTCATTAGAATTTGAACTAATATCCATAGACCCTATAACTTGCAACCTCAACATTACGTCCCAGCAAGCTCCAAACACATGGGTTAACATGATTTATTCAATTGTTTATTAACAAAATTATTACTTTCCCATAATCCATGAAATTATAGAAAAATATTCAAAGCTACCCAAAACAATGGGGCTCAACATTGTGAGTTGATGAACTACACATCATGTATTTTCCAACAATAGGATGAGAATAGACCCATCCCCACCTCAAGAAACTAAACATAGAAAGAATGTTCCATACCCATCCATCTTTTCCTATTTTCTGAAAGTGGTTTGCTAAAGAAGATGCCTTGAGATGAGTGCAATGTCATGAAAACAAAAAACAAATAATATTTATCAAGAATCAAACATTTATATCTAGCATGTTTCATCATCCCGGGTGCCCTCCCTGACACCCACATGCGTAAATTGATGCATGTCGCCACTCTAGACATAAACATCCACCATAACTAGTGGGCCTATCTACCCCCAACATCTCACAAAATCATTCCACTCCCACGTCCCAACACAATCACCAGGAAACAAATATCATACCAACTAGGCTCTTGGACCTTAAATATGTCATTCTTCTTCCATAAGCAATGATCTCTCACATCAAAACGCCTAATATTCACGGCCATTTGAAGCAAGATGGTAACCCTTAACCCTATGAGGAGTTATCTTTTGTGAACCAACATGTTATTTAATTAAATCTTGAATTAAATGGTGCATTAATTGTAGGATCAAACTTAGGGAATCCTAAACAGAAAGCTATAATATCTATCACAAATAATTATACATTCTTACTAAATTAGTTTGATTCACATCAAATTACATCAACAAAAACCATATTTATATACATTACTATTTTATCTTCAACAAAAAATTATAATTAATATGAGTTTAAATTATTTTTCAATTTCCATCATAAATGACATGATAAATGAAGCATGAAATGATACCACACTACCTACCAAAAACAGAGGCAATAACATATGAACTATACCAATTTATTTATTTGTTTTACATATTTATCACATTAATTACACGGATATATAGTGCGTGAAATAATTCTATCATTTTGATTTCAAAAAATGAATATAGATAATCAACAAATACCCTACCTCAAAAGGTTCTTGATGTTTTTACATGAGTACAATCCACAAAAACCTTCATGGTCGCCAACCCATCATCAACTGCATCTTCTCGAGGACGTTGCGGCACAACCACACCAACTGATTCCTAAGAAAACTCCATTTGAATCATGTAGATCCCAATACATAACATGGAAAGGAAAATGGGAGAATAAGGATTGAATAAAACAAAAGAAAAGAACTAGATCAAACCTTATATCGTTGAAGGATCAACACTTGTTACTTACAACAAAACAGATGGTGTTCATGCAGCATGAAGAAAATTCAAGGGGAAATGATCATAGGATAAGGATTTATCACATCAATGCTATGGGAAGAGGAATTCATTGATCATCTCACACTATATAATAAGATGGTATAATAATGGAGTAAGATATCTCATACCTTTACATAATTTTACAAAGTATATGTTTAAGATACACTGGATTTTCCATTGAAAATAGATCACATTAAACCAAGTGGTTTGACGAGGTAATAGAATCCTAAGGCATAAGAATATTAATATAATAGTTAGGGGCATTGAATCAACATTAAATCCCATAAAATAAGGCCTCTAATGAGTTTATCATTAATGAACACGTTAATGGAGAAAAACAGTATGATGATGGAAACACATTACATCAAAAAACAACTAGATACATCATACACAAAGAGATGGCATCTAACACTGTACAGCTATCGATGGCTGGAAACACTATACGCCTATTGATGGATAGAATCAATGTACAACTACCGATGCCAACAATACAAAGGACTCACTAACATAGAAAGTACAAATGACTCACCAATGTTGATATTTCAAATCACTCACCGATGTCGACAGTACAAATGAATCACTGACATAGACCGTAAAAATGTCTAACATAGATAGTACAAATGAATCACTAATGAAAATGTTCATATATGTCTCAATGATGAAAATTTTCACATCTTTCTTTCCAATGAAACTATTCAAATCAGTCTCACAAATTACATTGTTCACATCTATCTCAGAGATGACATTGTTCACATCTTGAACATTGATGAAATTGTTCATATAAATTTCAATGATGACACTGTTAACATCTATCACACTGATGAAATAGTTCCCATCTATATCATAAATGACACTATTAACATATAGATCAATGATGATGATGTTCGCATCACTCTCATTGATGACACTGATCACAAAACTCGATGAACTATCGCAGAACAATAAATTGGGAAAATTGATATGATTAAACAACCATCAACACCCATAATACCTCAACATATTATTTTAGAGAAATAATGGACATCAGAGGTCTAATACATTACATCATGAACCCCTAAAAATATTTTCATGATCGAGATTTCAAATGCAACAAAAAACAATATAGAAAACGGGTTTGTGAAACCACCCATTGAGATACCTCTCAAAAGAGAGAAAGCCTCAAGAAGAAACAAAATAAATCCATCTCCTAAACGCGAATGGTATACCACCACAAAGGAAACTTTTTTAAATGAAAATAGTAAACAATCAAAAAAATTGTGGAACTAAACACGTATCTACGTCTCATGTTCCCACATAATCTCCTACATGTCATCATGCCTCCACAAGATACGAACCAATGGAATAGAATTCCCACACAACACCTTCTTCTTGGTGTCATGGATATCCAAAGGTTTATCATCGAATGTTGTATCATCATAACCATTTATCTGACCCCAATCAATGATGTGAGAGTCATCATGGAGATAATGATGAAGATGAAACACATGAAAACATCATGTGATTGGCTCATCTATGGGGCTAGCACTTCCCAATACGCCATGGCTACAACATGATCCAACACCTCAAAAGGCCCAACAAACGGGGGAGACATATTATTCCCAGGACCAAACCATGAATAACCATTACAGGGAATCACCATAACAATCATGTGATTCAAAAAAAATACTTCGAAGGTCTCTTACATTGATCAGCATATGATTTCTGACGATCTTTCACTGCCTTCATCCTCTCACAAATCACATGAACCATCTCTCTCATATTTGGTACCATTTTCTGTCTGATAATTGCAGACTATCCAAACCTTGTCCATCACAATGGATAACTAAATGTTAGTTGATACCAAGATTCAAACTACACCATACTGATGGTGGAGTGAGAAATAGTGTTGTAAGAGAACTCCACAATGGATAAGTGCCTCATCCAAGAACCTCCAAAATATAGGACACAAGAGAGACACATGTCTTCAAGAGTTTTGACTATTTGATCTAACTGACCGTCTATCTACGGATGAATTTTTATACTGATGCATAACTGAAAACTAAAATCATTCTTGAGACATCTCTACACCATATAGATAAAACCATGATCTCGATCGGAAATTATCATCCTATGTACTCTATAGAGTATCACCTCCTCCTCCATATACTACCTTGACAAAACATCCATTGATCTTGACTCCTTAATCAATATGATTGGTCATATTTCACAAAAAAAATCACTACCAACCCTATAGTGTCATGGCCTCCATGATCTTGATATAAAGCTGAATATTTTCTATTGATATGTTTTCTTAATTACACTGAGTAATATCTAATTGCATTGGAAAACCACCAAGGACACGGTGCTCATCCATTACCTTCTAGCAAACCAAACGTGGAGACCCAAACACTGAAACTGCATGCTTTATCCTAGGTCACAAAAGATAACTGCTCAGGGATAATTACAACATTTCGGGGCCAGGATAAACTACTAAAGGTGAATTATGGAACCCTATGAGAACTATCTCATGAATCACTAATGGAACTAGAATCCATCCTGAATAAATATTTTGTGTTTTTCATCCTCAAACCAACCATTAGGGCCTCACCACAAGAAACTCAGTATCTCTATAACTCCACCTCTAGATATTCCTACTCAGAAACTTCCCCCTACTACATTAGAGATGTTTTCACTGTCATCTGAAAAAGATAACCACTTCCCCTAACATCTCACACATTAAAATGTACTGATGAATGTTCTTCCATCACTCTCTAAGAATCAACATATTCATGCACTACATAAATATGTGACTTCCTAGTCAGTGCAACAGATAAAAATTTTCCCTTCAATATGTATACAATATTTTGATGTCGTATTACTGTAGGAAATCCATCCACCGACACTTTTGAAAGATCAATTCATGTTTGGGGAAGACATACTACAAGAAATTATGATATGTGAAATCCAAAAAGTTCTTGAAAATGATGTGATGTCTCCATAACATCCGAGAAAACACAAAAAATGAAAACTCAATATAATGTAGAAATATTTATGTTAATGGGGACGCAACTGGTTTGATCCAAAAGTAACAATAGGAAACTCCTACTTAAGAACACAACATAACACACAATAAAAATCATCACAGAAAACATCATACTGAACACCCTTCGCTAGAAGTCAAAGAACTGGGGAACTTACCAAATATTCCTTAAGATACTCAAAAGCATCTTGAAAATGATCAGTCCACATGTACATATACTCCTTCCAAGTCAATGTTGTCAGAAGATTTGAAACCTGAAAAAAATAAACTATGAACTTCTTATAGTATCCTGCGAGACCAAGGAAACTTCACACCTCTACCAAATTCTTGGTGGCTTCCCAAGACACAACATCTACTATCTGTAATGGATCCACAAATACTTTATACTAAGACATATGATGCCCCATGTAATGGACTTCTTGTGCCCAAAACACACACGTTAACAACATCCCAAAAATATCATGTTGATGAAGAACACCCAAAATGTAAAGTAGATTCTTTGCATGCTCATCCTCAGATGTGTAGTACACAAGTATTTAATCAACGAATACCATCAAGTACATATCTACAATCTCACAGAACACGACATTCACCAATCCCATGAACACCACTAGATATTTCATAACACTGAACAGCATTACAAAAAACATGTACTGATCTTGAAAAAAAATATAAAGAAGACTTTGGAATATCCATATCCTTCACATGCATCTAATGATATCTTAACCATAATTTAATATTTGATAACAAACATGCACCATTCAGTTGATCGAATAAATCACCAATTCCTGTAAGAGGATTGTGATTCTTCATTATCACTATTCTATACACTAATCATCATTATAAAACATCAAACTATCATCATCCCTCTTCACTAACAATCCCATTTCACCCCATTCTAACACACTTGGTTGAAAAAAACCTAAATGTAATAGACTATTGAGATATAAATGTAGCTCATGTAACTCATAATTGGAAAAACATTTCTTGTACTAGAAAACACGTCTATTTAATTCACTAAATTCTATGAGACATGATATCAAAGCAAATATCGTTCTACGAGTATCAATTTGACTAGTCATGGAGCTTGAATGGAGTTACGAATCAGGAGTTATGGTCATTTGAATGCGGACTGAAGAAAATGTCCATTGAGGGTAATTATGGGGAAACATAAGGATTTGGCATAAAAAAATGGAATCATGTGAGTAAAAATGGGATCTTGAATGTAAAAATAGAATCTGGAACATAAAAAATGTATATTGCAATTAAAATATAATATTTCATGAAAAATGGATTTGCACAGAAAATTCAAATGAAATTTTACGTGCACTGACATTCAAGACTTCTCCTATAAATACATGTGCACACCCATCTTCCTAGAGGGACCCCGAAGGCCATCTGACACTCGAATGTTCATAAGACTTCATTTTACATGCCTCCACGCAAATTCTTTATCCTGCACACAAAGAATCACTTTTTCACATTATTGGGCCAAGGATTCTAATAATTCTCACAAAACATCCTTTTTGTGCACAACAGTGCCACTAGGCCCAATTTTTCATGCACTAGTGATTCCCATGTCCAATTGCATTCACACCTCCCATATTGAATGCATTCAATTCCTATTTTTTGAAACCCATCGTTATTGCACACAAGCCTTCCCTATTGCACACAAATCGATCCCAATTGTGCACAAAACTCCTGTATTGTACGCACATCTCCTATATTTCTTACATGCATGCCCTATAGTGCGCAGGCCTTCCCTATTTCTTGTAATCCTTCATTCTTTCCCATTTAAAATCATATGCATGGTGCATCATATGCGCAACAATATCAATGAATGCTTACAATGGTGCTTACCTCGGGACTTTCACCCATGTACCCTGACTCGGGATCAGTTTCGGGCTGCGGTCCCAACCCTCTAGGTTGGTCACTCCTCTACCGTCACTTACCCCCATGAAAATGGAGAGTCGAACTACGAAATATTTGTGCGAGGATGCCGTCATTTTCCATTATGCCCTTTATGCACATCTGCCTTCCACATATGGAATACTGTGGTTTGAGATACTCTCTACAAACCATGAGATAACTTGAGTTGACATATTCATCGTGGATAGGTTTCCATGACATGAGTTGAGATTCTCCTCATCAATTTCTTGAGTACCATGAGTGAAACCATTCCTCAAAAAACTCATCCAATCCCCATCACCTGACTCCTATGCCATGTTGAACAAGAGAGGTCCTCTCTTGCATAAGCCCCAACACCACCCATTATTTGTTGCCTTATTCCTACCAGTACTCTCTACATTTTTATAAACTGTAGTACAACCTATGTGCCAAACATTAGATGAATCTTTCTCTAAATGAGAGATGCCTAATGATCCTAGAATAAGATGCCAATAGTTCCATATATATGTAAATAAACTATAGTACACCCTAAGTGACAAACATAGGATACTTATTTCTCTAAAAAATAGATTCCATGTTCTCCAAGAAGAAGATTCCAATAGTCTTATCTACAAGACCATAAAATTTAGTACACTCTATCTGCCGAACCAAGGATGTCTCTTTCCACAAACAGGAGATGCCTTATGCTCTAAGCGTAAGATTCCAATAGACCTCACTACATGAATCTAAGCTATACCATTCACTATTATTCAATAATATATTTATTCTTTCTCCAATCAAGGAATTCCTTATGCCCTAAGCATAAGATTCCAATAGTCCTCGCAACATGATTCAAAACTGTAGCATTCCCTATAATTCAATAATAGTAGTCCTTTGGTTCCAAAAAAGAGATTCATTATGCTCTAATAATTTTATTCCAAAATTCCTCACTACATGACTATAAATAGTATCATTACCTATCATTCAACAATAGGATGTCTCTTGCTGGAACCATGGGACTCCATATGCACCATGCATAAGATGCCAAAAATCCTCAATACATGAATATAATCTCTAGCATTTACTATCATTAAATAATATGATTCCCCGTGCACAAAACATGATATTCCTTATTTTATAAGCATAAGATGTCTAATAGTCCACTCCATATGAATATAAAATGTAGTACTCCCAATCTGACAAATAATAGGATTCCACTTTTTCCAAAAAAAAAGAAATTCCTTATGGGATTAGCATACGATGCCTCATTCCATGATTACGGTGGCATAATTTCATGAGAGTTTTAATTCATTCGAGCATTACACCACTCCACCCCATGCATTGTGTTTCATTTATTATGATCATCATCCACTATCATGTTTTAAGGGACCCCGTAACAGCCTGGTCCCATTCCGCATCGGCTCACCTACTATCCTTGGCCAATGCTAAATATGCCATTGGATGACACATCGAGTTAGGTCTTGTGTTTAGAACATGGTCAGTAATCGACCATAATTTGTTGTCCCCAATTCTAGAAAATGTGATTTGGATGTTCTGTTTTGAACACGGTCAAAAATTATCCTCCACCTCAATGCCACCCTCACCACGTTCTGAATGTCAGCAATGTGATTCACACATTTCATCTCCCTCGGGTTGGACTAATTACAATGCCCATGGTGTTATCCAACTTGTGAACTTGTGCATAGGTGTTAGTCCCAATTATATACATCAACCCACCAGTGATTTGGGATGCCATCATGGCTATACATGTGGAAGACATTATGGGAAACATCCATGAGTAATCCACATCCCCCATTGTCGCTCAGTCATGGCACCCGAGAGATTCCTTGTGTAAGACTCATTTTCCATTTTCACTCTGTAGTGGCACTTGAGAATCTTCTTTATGTAGGACCCACTCATCATTGTCACTCCACAGTGGCACCCAGGCACCTTCCTTGTGTAAGCCGCATTCACCACCCTTCATGGAATCACCTTTGTGTCCTGGTCATCAAGTCCTTGCTGCTTCTTGTGGTTCACACTGAGCATGAATCACATGGGCATAGAGTATTAAATATTGACTATGAAATCCTATGTGGGAAACCTATAGTTTATTCCACATTCACTAATTATGAACTATGTGGTATTTGACCCTTTCCATGGCATGGTACGTAGGAAGCCTCCCTTAGGTTCACGATCAATAATCATTTTTCTCGACTCTATTCACGTCGATTCACAAAAAACACTACCGAACTACGGAGACATTAATGTTTTCCATGGTAGGGTACATAAGAATACTCACTAAGGATCATGCCCAAAAACCATCGGTCCTGACCACTTCATGTCGGTCCATGCTTGTCATGAATGATGTTAAACTATATCGCATGTTTATGTACCGCATGATGTTAAACTGTACTCATTCGATCTACGTGGGCACTGATCCATGTCACCAACACATGGTACATAGGAAGCCTCCCTGAGTTTCATCAGCATTAATTGGTAAGCAGTTTTCGACCCCATTCATCAGTATGTTTTTGCAAACCCCATTCGGTGGTAATCCTTTGAAGTCCCAAAATCCACGGAAAGTAGTTGAATTCCCCAATCGATGGTATGATGTCGTCAGATGAACTATGTGGTCTTTGATTCCCTTCCACAAGGATATATAGGAAGCCTCTTGGAGGTTGAAGACCATCACTCATGTCTTGTCGTTATCTATCCCTCAGTCCCATGTGTTCCGGGAAGGTCATGCCCCTATCTGGAGGTTCTATTTCCCCCAAATCCCTTCCATGCATCCATTTTCATGGGCTACCTCATTAGGTGTCCCATCGTCCAACCGAACTAAGAAGACATTGATTCCCAACTACAAGCATTCATAGGAAGTCTCATCAAGGCTCAATCCAAACATCTATGTCATCCTTACATTGGTTACATCTCAATCTCCTTCCACATCATTCATCTCTCCATCATCAATCCTAAATATTTCAAGGGCTTCCACATCCTAGTGGGATCCTGTCATCCACCTCCTCACTACTCCTTACATTACCTGGGCCACAATCCATGTGTACACCTATATATGTCCCCTAGAAGTTGTCCTTTATGTACACCCATATACCTTACCCCATCGAACCACGTCGGATTTGACCATTGGACTCTACAAAAGTTATGTAAGAAACCTCTAGGAGGTTCAATCATAAAAAATTCTAAACCATAGTGTCCCACATTCTGGGGTGCACACTTAATGATCCCCCCTTAGTGGTGTCCAGATCATCCTTCGTGGAGTTAAATTTACTTTTATGGGACACACTGTCTTGGGTCTGCTCTTATTGAGTGTTCTCATCCATCCACCCGGTAAACACTCCTGGAACACCCTCCGAGGGATGTACCAATTTTATCCATCTATATAGGAAGTATTTATCACCCTCATTCTATCTATACAAGACATTAAACTCGCGTCCTACCTCATGATCATTACATTGACATAATAAAAGAAATCCCTAGAAGAAACTCCTTTGGTGTAACTATCTCCGAAATATGTTCAACTCACAGCATACCCCATATAGCAACCCTCCATTTTAGTACATAGTATTTCATTACATTTTACAAACCGAGGATTTTTAATGTCTAGTGTCTTGGAAATCAGGAACATAAAAACATATTAACAACATAAAACATTCTTCTAAACCACTTGTAAGGATTCTATATTATTCATCCTATGTTCATTACAACATCTCATAATCTGAGAGCATACATCAAAGGAAAGGGTGAGCAGAAGGCCCTTTAAGGGAAACAAGAGAAGCATTTTACATGTGAACTTGAGATACATCAATAAATTCATGATAATTAACATTAAGGCATGAGAAAGAGAACATGAGGAATATCAAAATAAAAATAATGTGTTTCATAACATGAAGATGTGACTACAACATTTAACTTAGACCATAATTTTCATATCACCATGGTCCATCCCCAAGGTGTTATTAAAAAACATACCACGGTTATTCACCAAGGTATCATTAAAATTGGAATCCATAGAGATTACATCATTACCCAATGCATTGGAGCACTATACGGGCTCACCATTAAATTTTTCATTATCATCATGTGATCCCGATATATCAACATCAACAATTTCATAAATAAACCATATAGTATAAATGAAATTTATTTACTTTCATAGTCATAAAATTTTAAAAACTGCTTTAAAGACGAGATCTTTATGTCACATTAAACCCACAGAAAAGGAAAGAGGGTCTCATGTATGTAAATCATAGAATTTAAAATAGAAAATTTAGAAATATATGTGAATTCCACTATATAACAAAGACCATTGAGTATTCATTTTATAATATAAAATAATTTGAGAAAAATAGAAAGACATTATGAGATGAAAATTCTGCAGCATAACAGCTATGTTACAGGGTTTTTGAAAACATTTAAAAGTGAGGGGACATGGGTCACCCGCTCATAAATGATACATAAAATAGTAGGGGACAGAATATAAAGGATTTAAGAGCATGGTAATGAAATTTTAATGACATACAATATGAAATGAATAACATTAAAGGAAGACAAAAATAAAATTTCCCTTATGAAAATTCGGCAGCTTAATGGCGTCTCTTAAAACATAAAAAAAATTAATTTATGAGATTAAATAGGGTATATCATCATGTGAAAATAAATGGAAAGTTTGATGAATATTGATATAATACCCCCAACATGAAAAAACGAACATGAAGGACATGAAATTAATTTATAACTTTTAAAATGGGAAGAGTGAATGAATCCCTTACAAAAATTTGGAAGCTTAATGGCGCCACTTAAACATTCATAAAAAGAAATGATGAGAGTAAGAGGGGATATTGCATTATATTATCATGTAAAGGGTTGTAATAGTAATATAAAAGAACTACCCCCAAAATAAGAACACGTCTCTTAACTAAAATAAATACCAAAGGCTACATGAAAAGAAAGAGAGAGGTAGGGCCCCATACAAAAATTCGGCAGCCTAACGGCGCCACTTAAACATTCTTAAAATGAATTGATGAGACAAATAAGGGTCTCTAATCATATGAACATGAAAAATAATGTATGATTAATATAAAACAACATCCCCAACATATGAACATGGAGCTGAAAAGAAATGAAATAAGAGAGAGTACTTCAAAAGAAAGAGAGAGGTAGGTTCCCTTACCTTGAAAATGTAACTTAGAAATCTTGAATTTTGGGATCCTGGGAGGCTTGAGGTCACCATGGGAGGACTTCATGAGAGGTATGGAGATCATAACTTTTTTGAGTAGGATTTTTGAATGGAAAGGCTTAGATAATGGCTTGGTGTTTATAGGGGAAGTGAGGGGACAAGGCATTAATGGCCAAGGGACACCTCATTGGTGGTATTGGAAAAACCATGGGCTTTCCCATAGTATTTTCCCATGGTATTGGCCACTAGAGACACATAATACATTATCTTACTATTTATATGTTGACCAGAATTATTGGATAGTTATTACATACTTAATGATGTCATTAAACTCCGAAAACTCCAAAACTGTATTTTCACTATTCACTGAAAATTCAACTTTCTCATAAAAATCCCAAAATTTCACCTTAACCAAATATCTATGCTCTAGTATCAAAAAGGAGCCCCATTTTATGAAAATAATTTTTTAAATACATTTAAATTTTATTTTTAAATAAATTCTCTATTCACTGAAAATTCATTTTTTTCAGAAAAATCCCAAAAAATTAGCATAACCAAATATCGTTGCTCTGAATTCAAAAATGAACTCCAGTTTATAAAAAAATAATTTTCTAAACATTTTTAATTTATTTTTTAAATAAAAAACACTATTCACGTGAAAAAACTAATACTTAGCCTATAATTTCCGAAATAGTTATTTACCAATTTTATTGAATCACAATACTTAATCAAGGGGCCTAAATTATATTAATACTCCATTCAAGTGATATTCTTAATCCTTTTGGTCACATTAAAAATCCTAATCTTAAAATCACTATTCATAAAATACTATTCATCAATAATTTATTTGATGTTATTAGACTCTAAATTTCAAACTGAACACAACTGTAGAATACCATTTTTTGGAAATCATTAAACCTTTTTAATTATTTTAGGTTTACATAAATATTTTTAAAATATCATTTTTCTAAAATTCATCAATAATATGAACACTATATTCATCCGAACATTTGAAAATTCACAAAATTCACCATAAGACGAAATCACAATTTTTATTTATATAAAATGAAAACACAAGGGAATTACGGTCTCGTTACATAACCCCTTATAACACCAGTATAGGACCTAAGAGTTAGGTGTGCTAGGGTGATAGAATCTTCGAGCGGATCGGCCAACATTTCCAGAGTAGTGATTTCTTTTAGCTTGAACTTCTTGCGAAGGCATATCCATTCCATCTTCATACGATGAAGTTCGGCTTGGGTTTGGACCAGGGAAAAGCCCAAAGGTGCTGCCTCCTTCCCTCCTTCCGTCAGATGGGCTTCGATCGGCCCAAGACTACTGGATGAGGCCATTGAATCTTCTTTCTATATAAATTAATCAAGATCCCTTGTATTTAATGATAATAATCACAAAATTTAGTTTCCAACTATCTTATTTTAATTATAAACAATTATTAAATGAAATAGTTTTGTTTAGTATAAAATAAAATAACTCACAAACTTATGAAAAAAAATTTATTCAAAATTTCTGGTTGTTACAATCTTTCCCCATTAAGATATTACGTCCTCCCAATTTTAAAATTGGTCTTGGAAATTTCGTTGAATGTCCCACATCGTAAAAATGTTAGTAAAACTATTACTTTAAAAGAAAGAAAGGGATGTACAAAGGACACCCGATTTAACCCATACTAGGATTCCATATAGGAAAACTTGGATATGGAAGAGAAAACAAAGAGTAAAATTTTTATGAAGTGTGATAGAAAACTAATTAGGAAAAAATTAAACACAGGAATATCACAAACATAACATGTTCTAAAAGGTATTTGATTACCTAATAGGAAATATAAACCAAAAACATTTTTGTTTTACGTTTGTTTTCATATTTTTTAGGAATTTATTTACTACATAGAATAAAAACATAAAGAAAAACATTTACCATAAAGTAGAGTCTCATCCCATAATTTGTTTCCACCAAGACAAATCTTTTCTCCAAACCATGAGCATTCAAAAATGCTTAGTCTCATCAATAGAAAAAGAATCATATTATAAAGAATCACATAATCCAAAAAATAATAACTAGATTTTTCCCTTGTCATTAGTCATGAACTAAAACTAAAAAGGTTAGTACGAGATCAAATAATCCCCAAATGGATAGTCCTTTATAAAATGAAATATAACTATTAATATCTAAACTTCAACAGAAGTATCAAATGTTCCAGAAACACCATTCAACAGACAAAAATCATTAAAATTCATCAGAATAATCAAAACAATGATTGGAACCCAAAACTCAAAAGGATATAATCACATAGTCTTCCCCAAAAAAATCATAACATTTATCTCCAAATAACATCGATTACTATTAAAGTCCCTTACTAAACTATAATTACCCTATTCATATATTCTCTATGCTAGGTTCATCATTTTCCAGAAATAGCCCAAATCACCATATTTCTATAATAAATACATAAATTCTTACAAAAAAAATTGAACCATTCCTACTCAATTTAAATCCTATAGTATTTCATTTCCCTTAGGCATATAATAATCAAAAAGAGAAAACATTGTCCAAAATAACCATTATCATTTAATCACCAAATCATTTACCTATAAAAATTATATCCATTGGATAATACATAAGTTTCCAAAATCAACTTATTCTTGATCCATAAAAATAGCAGGTGCATTAGTCAAAAGGGCATAACAAAAAACTCATAATGCCCATATCTTGATTGGAAGGAATTTTTTGGAATATCATCATTCTCCACACTCAATAGATGATAACCAGATCAAAGATCAATCTTATAAAAGAATTGAGTGTCATGAATTTGGTAAAATAAGTCATCAATTCTTGAAGAGAGTATTTTTTCATCACTGTGATCCCATTCAATTATCTATAACCAATACAATGTTGCATCAATTCATCCTTCTTCTTCACAATGAGAAATGGTGCTCCCCAAGGAGGCACACTTGGTCAGATAAACCCATTTTTCAAAAGAACTCATAGTTGTTTCTTTAATTACACTAGCTCCAAATTTTCCATCCTATAGGGGGTCTTTGACATCAGATGAGATCCAAGTACGAGTTCAATGGAGAAATCTACCTCTCTTTCTAGTGAAGGTCCAGGTAACACCTAAGGAAATATGTCAACGTATTCCTAGAATATGGGGACATTTTATAAAAGAATAAATACATCAGGAGAAACTTATTTCAATTAAGAATCTATTAACCTAAAAAGATTTTTTGTCTTAAAACTTCATGCTTATACAATTACATTTTTCTATAATTCCATCATAAGGATTCATAAAAACCTTGCAATTAACCAAACATATCCCCATGAGTTTCATAACCTAGAGTACAACAAGGCCCGTCTTCGTTTTCCAGTTCCCATTCAAGTGTAGCTCAATGTAGTGTTTTTGGGGTTTACCCCTATGTACATCTATGCCAGAGCCACCTCTACCTACTCATATCTAAAGAGAGATGTATTTTCATGATAAAACACTTACTCAATACTCACCAAAATTCCAGGAAGATTTTCTATATTTAAACTTTTATATACGGTTCTTTATAATGTTTTCATATCGTAATTTCCCTACAAAACTAAACTATACTTTGATACCAAATATATAATCCAGCCATTTGTTACATAACATTTCAATACATTTTACAAACAAAGGATATTTAAAGTCTAGTGTCTTGGAAATCATGAACATAAAACATCAGAACAACATAAAACATTCTTCTAAACCACATGTAAGGCTTATTAATTGTTCTTCCTAAGTTAATTACAATATCTCATAACCTAAGAGCATACATCAATGGTAAGGGTGAGCATAACTCCCATTAAGGGAAACAAGAGAAACATTTTAAATTGAACTTTAGATACATCAATAATGTCATGATAATTAAATTTATGGCATGATAAAGAGATCATGAGGCATATCATAATAAAAATAACGAGTTCCATAACATGAAGATGTGGCTACAAAAAATTAATTTAGACAATCATTTCTGTATCACCAAGGTCCAACCCCAATGTGTAATTAAAAAAATAACCAAGATTATTCACCATGGTATCGTAAAAATTGTAATCCCTAGAGATTACATCATTACCCAATGCATTGGAGCGTTATCAGGGCACACCCCTAAATTTGTCTTTATTATCATGTGATACAAATATATAATCATCAATAAATCCATTAATAACTCAAATAGAATAAAATAAATGGATTTTATTTCATAGTCATAACATTTTAAAAACTACTTTAAAGACGAGATCTTTATGTCATATTAAACCCACAAAAATGGAAAGCATGTCTCATATATGTAAATACCATAATTTAAAATAAACTTTTTTGATATATATGTGAATAACCATTTATAATAAAGATCATTGAGTATTCAGATTATAAAATAAATTAATATGCAAAAAATAAAGACATTTTGAGACGAAAATTCTGCAGCATAACGGCTATGTTATAGGGTTTTAGAAAACATTGAAAAGAGAGGGGACATGGGTTACCCACTCTTAAATGATACATAAAATAGTAGGGGAAATATTATAAAGGATTTAAGAACATGGTAATGAAATTTGAAAGATATACCATATGAATTGAAGAACATGAAAGGAAGATAAAAAAATATTTCTCTTATGAAAATTCGGCAGCTTAATGGCGTCACTTAAAACAAAAAAAAATGAATAGATGAGATTAAATAGGGTCTCTCATCATGGGAACCTAAAAGTAATGTATGATGAATATAGAGATCATAACCCAACATGGAAAAAAATAACTTGGAAGCCTTGACATGAAATTAGAACTTTGGAAATGGGAAGAGTGAAAGAATCCCTTACAAAAATTCGGCAACCTAACGGCGCCACTTAAACATTCATAAAATGAAATGATGAGATTAAGAGGGGATTTATAATCATATGATCATTAAAATGGAAGTAATAGTAATATAGAATAACATCCCCCAACATAATAACATGGGGATTAAATTAAATAACTTACAAAAGGGTACTTGAAAAGAAAGAGAGAGGTAGGATCCCTTATAAACATTCGACATCCTAACGCCGCCACATAAGCATTCTTAAAATGAATTGATGAGAGAAGGAGTGGTTCCTTAATCTTATGAACATTAAAAGTAAATTATGTCAAATATAAAATAACATTACCAACATAATAACATGGAGCATAATTTAAATGAGATAAGGGAGAGTACTTGAAAAGACAGAGAGAGGTAGGATCCCTTACTTTGAAGAGTAACGTGGAAATCATGATTTTTGGGATTTTGGGAGGCTTGAAGACACCTTGAGAGGACTCCTTGGGTGGTATGGAGACCAGAACATCGTTGAGGAGGATTTTGGAATTGAATGGAAGGGATAATGTCTTGGTATTTATAGGGGAAGTGAGGGGACAAGGCATTAATGGCCAAGGGACATCTCATTGGTGGTATTGGAAAAAATATGGGCGTGCCCATGGTATTTTCCCATGGTATTGGCCACATGGGAAAAATAATACATTATCTTATTATTCATAATTCTAACAGAATTATTTCATAATTATTTCATCCTTGATGATGTCATTAAATACCTGAAGCTCAAAAACTGTATTTTCACTATTCACTAAAAATTCAAATTTCTCATAAAAATCCCAAAATATCACTTTAACAAAATATAGATGCTCTGATTTCAAAAATTAACTCCATTTTGTGAAAATAATTTTCTAAATTTTTTTAATTTAATTTTTAAATAAAAACACTATTCAATGTATTTTCATTTTTTCAGAAAAAACGCCAAAAATCACCATAACCTAATATCGATGCTCTGAATTCAAAAATGAACTCCATTTTATAAAAATAAATTTCTAAATATTTTTAATTTAATTTTCAAATAAAAAACACTATTCACCAGAAAAAACTAATACTCAACCAATAATTTCTGAAATAGTAATTTACATATTTTATTGAATCACATTACTTAATCAAGGTGCCTAAATTATATTAATACTTTCTCTAAGTGAAATTCTCAATCCATTTGGTAACATTAGTAATACTATGCACAAAATAACAATTCATAGATTACAATTCATCAAAAATTATGTCAATCTTACAAGACTCTAAATTTCATACTGAATGCAACTATAGAAGACCATTTTTTGAAAATCATTACACATTTTTAATTATTTAATGTTTACATAAATATTTTTAAAATATACTTTTTCAACAATTCATCAATAATAGGAATACTTTGTTTATCCGAATATTTGAAAATTCAAAAACATTATCATAAGAAGGAATCACAATTTTATTTAAATCAATGGAATACACAAGGCAGTTACAGTATCGTTACATAACCTCTTATAACACCAGCATAGGACCTAAGAGTAAGGTATGCTAGGGTGATATAATCTTTGGGTGGCTAATCCAACATTGCATGAGTAGTGGTTTCTATTAGCTTGAACTACTTCTGAAGGTGATTCTATTCCAGCTTCAAACGATGAAGTTTGGCTTGGTTTTGGTTCAGAGCAAAGCCCAATGGTGCTACCTCTGTTTCGAGTTCTGTCGATGGGCTTTGATCATCCCAAGACTACTAGATGGGGCCATGGATTCTTCATTCTATATTAATTAATCAAGATCACTTGTATTTAAAGAAAATAATCACAACATTTAGTTTCCAACAGTCTTATTTTAATTATACTCGTTTTATTAAATGAAATATTTTTGTTGAGTATAAAATAAAATAACACACAATGTTAGGAAACCTGATTTATTCAAAATTGCAGGTCGTTAGACCCGTGTTAAACATAATAAGCTGATGAAAACATTAGAGACATTCCTATGGAAAATAATTCCCCACATTCAACGTGGGCTGTCTCGGGTTTCACGCCCATGGGATTCCCTATTATGTGGATGAATACATATTCCCTAATGTAGATGCATCCAAAAATTCTGTAACATGCCTGATGTTGTCATCTTCTCCAACCAAAGGTTGCTAAAATGTCAAGAACTCATGGGATGTCCTAATGAAAGTAGAGTAATTAACTGGCATCGACAATGATATGGAATTGGTAATGTTATTCATGAACCATGACGTAATATTTATAGGAGACTCAGACTAGGTGACGATATCCATGGAGGAGTCCATATATGAGGAACCAACAAACCATCATCACATTTCTATCATAGATAAAATTTCCTTGAATAAGTGACAGATGCATCTATCCTTTTCAATGTGGGAATATGGGGAAACTGTTTGTGCATCCACACTCTCCATAAACAAACTAGTGGGTGTGCCCTGAAAAAAGAATCAGAAACACCTATATAGATACACCGAGAAAAGAGTCGCTTTTAGTTATAGTGTGTCCCAAAATGTGGCCTCTCATCGAGGGGAAATGATAAAAACTCTTCTGGAAAGTCATAAAGGCACTCTTCTATAACCCTAGGAAACACCAACTTTTTACCCTCCAAATAACTCATAATTTATTATCCATCAAGGATGACAAGGATGGAACACACCTATGACCCATATGAGTGATTTTCTCTCCAACATACACCACTGGATCAGTATCCACATCTAAAAACACCACCTTCCTCCTAATGCAATAAATGATAGTTAGCACTAAATACAAAAAATCCATGAGACTATGGAATCATATAGATTTATCTATAAGCATTTGAAATCTCCCCGTGAGTGGTGCTACCCCAACACTAACTCACAATCTCTACATACATCAAAAAATTTAGCTCGACTTCCAACTGGTGTAGTCAATGAAAAGGTAATAGGAAGCATCTCTACCTCAAGTCACAAATCATGGAAAATTGAAGGTAATATAATGGATTGTGTCACTAATAAATAAAATATGTTATAAAACAAATTATAAACACATGAAACGTGTAGTTTGAATGTCATCTTGATCACATGGTGCTAGCAATGCTAAAGCATGAAGCTCACCACGACCTCTTCCACGACATCTGTTACATTAATGATGACCACCAGCATGACCACACTCTACTCTCTAAGGACATGCATCATCATGAGGTTTTCTTTTGACTAACCCATCTGCACTTTACTAAACCGAATTTGCTGCATCATGTTGGTGCTGCATCGGCTGGAACTGCCTCAATAGAAGAACCTAGGGAAGAACTGCATGTGTATACTGAACACTCTAAAATTCTGGGCAGTCTCGATGTTGATGAACTCATCATCCACATGAATAAAATTTAATTATCCCTTGTAATAGGAATATGAACCCCCCCCCCCCCCAGAGAAATGAGATGCTATGGGTTGGGACCTACCACTAGAAAAATGGAAACCCTTCAGCCCTAAAAACTGGGAACCCCAGACCGCAACACTACATTGTGAGGAATTGGACAACTCCCCTCTTGGGATGATCTAGTTCTGGACACTATCTTCTCAACTATCTATTCCCACACTAGCACATCATGATACATATTCAGCATGAATGGGGTGACTTATCGCTAGATCACTAGATGTATTGCCTCCTAGAAATGCCTATCATTGGCATCCTTATCATGAAACAGTTACGAATCATGTCCTAAAAAGATTCCAAAATGGATTCCAAACACTCTCACACTAGACATCCCATGTAGAAGGTTATGTAGCTCTTTCTAGCTATATTCCATCACAGTCCCAGAAATATAACCATCTATGAACTTGTCTCAGAACACCTCCCATGAGACCATTGACTCCTCAGGATCCCTGAGGAACTAGAACCACCACATCCTCACTGCCCCACACAACATCATCATAACAAAAGATACCTGGTTCTCCTTCTATGAAATAATTGAACTGAAGGATATGTCAACCCCCTCCAACCTCTCATCTTTGAATACAACATAAATGGAGTATTTATACTTCTTCTCACTCTAAAACTAAAACTCTAGGAGTGTCTTCCTTCATGTGTCGTCATCTTCATTTTGTACACTATGATAATCTATTTTCATAGCCTACTAGACACCTCCTTCGCAAACTTGACGAGTACATCGATCTAGACCAATACTTGAAAAATAAAAACTAGTTAGAGCTACAAAATTGGTAATATAGAATAATCAACATTAATTAATTAATTGTTTTTTATTATTTTATGTTAACAAATCCCATGGTATACCCATTAAAACAATAACATGAAGACGGATGATTCATGATCTGTTCCTAAGACTCTACCATTCTACATTTCACGAGCCATTCGCTGGGGCCCGTTCCGTGATTACCCCAATCCCTCCATCCATAGACCAGGGGCTTCTGACTACCACTGAAAGGTGTATTACCCAAAATACGAGACGCATTGCCTTTATATCCTGTAAACACACATGACCATGTACACAACAAGATATGAACACAGGTAAACTGAATAGTAAAAAGAGTGTGTAAAGTAAGTAAAAGGGTCCAGAATACATGCCCAAATAGAAAGTACAAGAAATCTAGAATGTACAATTAAACTGAAACTGATCTTGTGAACACCTACCAATTTTCATACCAGAAGGGTAGGTATAGCTCTCGAATGGTCGTCTCTATTGTACGCCTTTTCTAACGCCCACCTCTGAGCTACCTCTAGTACTAGTACTCTCGTCCTCAGTCGGCACTATTCATTGTCTACACCAAACACAACATGTTATGGGTATTTTCCGTGTAGGGTTGAGTTTAACGGTACACATTAGGACACTGATAACCTCAAATGTCTCACAACATCCCCAATGGATAAACCACAATGCATGAAAAAAACTATCAAATGTACTTGGGAATATTCACATACATATACCTAATGTTATCAATTATAACCATCTCATTCAAGAAGAAACGAAAGGCCCAACTTATTAGCTGAAATCTAAAATGTTCCTCGAAGGAAATATTACCACGAAGGTAACCCCAAAAAGGTAAGTACCACTAAGGTAACACCACAAAATGGAATAACACAGAGGTATCACAAAAAAGGAATGCACCATAAAAGTTCGGCACACATAATAATCCCACCAAGGAATCACCTTTAAGGAATGTACCACAATGGTACACCACATATAAGAATACCACAATGGTATTACCATGAAGGTATGTACCATATAGATACTCCACACAGAAGAATACCACAAAGGCATCACCACAAATTAAAGTACAACACTGGAAAGCCACACTGGAGAATACCACCATGGATTCAACATGAAGGAAAGTACCACACAGGTATGTCACACAGAAGAATACGACAATGGTATCATCATGAAGGTAAGTACCACATAGGTACGGAACACAAAAGAATACCAAAAATGTAGCGCCACGAAGAAAAGTACCACACAGGTATGCCACACAGAAGAATTCCACAAAGGTATCACCGCGATGGAAAGGACACATCTAACACAGGGTATAACATATTTATTGTAGTATAGTTAATTACATGTAACTACTGAATCATCTAACTCTGTTAAGAGGCAGTTTCACATAGGATCCTAAATCATCCATCCCGCATCGGATCCTAACTCCTCAGACCCACACGTGATCCTTGTACATCATCAGACCCAGACAAGATCCCAGTAAACCAGACCCTAAAAGATCCTAATGTAGTCCATCATGGATTCCAGGTGCGGATCCATGTGGGATCCTCAACCACAGTCCCACAAAGGATCCCAAAGTGCAGACCCACATAGTACCCCTTTCTCATGTAACAATAAGCTACAGGGTTCCCGCACTAAACATACATGATTCCGGGATGGTCAAATCCACAAGAAACTATTTGAAACTCCAAATACCATTAAGTCCCAAATATAATTATACCAATGGAACACCACAAAAACGGGTCTCAATGCATCAAATGGTGCGTCAATCGGAAGCCATGTCCGTAAGTTATTAGCTTTTCAGGCCTGATGGCCTGGGTGGGTTCGTGCTAGATCGAACCCATCCATCCCAAACAGTATCCAACACACATGTTTGGTATAACAATTGTACTGTCTTGATCCATGGTTTCTAACGACATTGATGGTTTTTTGAAACAGATGCTTGTAGCCCAAGATATGGCCGATAGAACGAAAAGGTCGATGTTAGTATGGGTCTGGTCTGACCCTGTCGAACCTGGCCCGTGGGACCCGACCTGACCCTTGGTGTGGCAGCCTGCTGTGTGGAAACCTGTTGTGTGGCCGAAAATGTAGTAGACTGTTGTGCGGTGCCCGCTTGGCTAGCAACTGGCCAGTCAGCTAGCCCTCCTCCTCCGGGTGGCGCGGTCACATATATCACATTAACTGGTGGCCGACGTCGAGCCACCCGTGCCCCGCCTCGTTGTTGTGCACAAGGCCTTGATTCTTCTCCATTGGGCAGTGTGAACGCGCGCTGCTGGCCCTTCACACGGCCAACTGCCACCCTTGCTCCATGGTCGGTTGACGAGCTGCGACACTTCTCCGACAACGTGGTCGCAGCCCCGCATTTTTCTTGGTCAGCCGGGGTGTTGGCCACTACTCCCAAGTCCCACCAGTTCCAAAGACTAGAAATGGTTATCCTACTACTCTATCGTGAATGTTCTCATCAAAATAACATAGGTAGTGGAGAGGTTGGGCCATGTTCATTTTCCCCGCACCCTTTATGTTAGAACAGTAGCGTGCAACTTGTTTGTACATGAATTATGATGAATATCAAGAACAGAATAAGGGGTATACAGAAAACCCCTATAAATTAACCAAACACATCCTCCCTAATAGACGAAGGAATCATGGGTCTACCCATTAGTTAGATGACCAAGTTCATCATATAAATTCATGATCGGTGAAGAGGAAGTTAAAAACACCCAAACTAAAATAATCCCCTACCTCTTGTTTGATGGAGAGTGTCCGCGTTTGAGTAAGTGTTGGCATTCGTTGTCCCCCGCAAATAGTCTCCAATCATGTTACTCATTCATTGATATCTGGTTTCGGATTTCGGTGTCACTCATCACCTCATGTGGGTACCAGCACCATCCTTCAAGGATTTTTCATCACTGCACATTGTCAGCACTTCGTTGCATGGTGAAGCAGTGCCACCAATATAACGACCCATACTTTATATACATTTTTATTACTTCAAAATTGAAGCATACTTATTAAAACATATAACAAAACCATGAAAGGACCGTATAGGTATATTGTCTTTAGAAACTGGGAAACATAAACAACTGGTTCATAAAGTGTCTCCATTGTCTCCCATTTATTTCATCATATCTATAGTCCCTTTTGGAATATCTTACTTAATAAGCTTCTTCCTGACCTGGGGAAAGAAAACCTACAAAAGGTTGAGATAAAATTCTCAGTAAGGGTAAACAAAAGAAATATCAATGACATCATATTCATAAGAACATAACATTTTTTAAATCATAACCTGAAAAAGATAGCATAATTTCATAACATGGGATAAATCATAGTAGTGAAATGAAATCCCAATAATCATAACATAAAACATGAAACTTTGTTTCATACACACATAATCATAGATAATCATTTCTTATTAGTCAAGACTCATTTCCAAGAATATCTTAGTGGACAAAGTCCATTTCTGAATCGAGTTCACTCCTCATTTCAGTCCTGTTTCACTGAACTGGTTTAACATGCCATTCCAGCCATGTCTATGTCATGAGATATAAAATCTTTAACCAATTAATTGGAGGGAGATATAGGTCCCACCTATCTCATAATGATACCATTCTAATGTGTGCCACAAAATCATAAACAACACATCATAGCATAACCCATGTAATAAAAATTGGATTCTTAAACATCGTGACATCATAAAAAAATTCATATAAGATAAAGGAATTCATAAAAATAATTCTATCACAACATAATCAAATCAATGTAATAATAGGGATAGAAACATAACCCTTTATTATCTTATATGGAAAATAATTTTGATAAAACACTTGAACTCCATTCTTGAGGAAAATATCCTTTCTACATCAAAAACACTTTTCCTTTCTTAACATGTCATACAATTCTAAACTAAAAGAAGTTGATTAAAAATAAACATGAAAACTTCTAAAGGAATATTCATGGAAATAATTTTTTAAAAATCCATTCATGCTATATAAGTTAAAAAAATATTATTCTCGTACTGTTGTCGGAAAAGTCAAAAAGTACCTCGTATGGAAAATGACAAAAGATTCCTTTCATATCTTTTACTAAAAACTCACCGAATGGTAAGATTGGATTTAAAAAATTTTAGGTGGATGGAAACAATATTACATATTGAGGAAACATGGATGTGGATGATAAAATACACCCCAGCAAATTATGAAGTAAAAACAATATCGGATAAAAATTGAGATTGCGATATTTTCCCTTACCTTAGGTCTGATTTGCTTCGTAAGTGTCCAAACCTCCTGTATAATGATTTAAATAATGTTATTGACTTATTCAATAATCATAATTATTTTTATGATATCATATATGGTCATATTAATAGCATCTTATTATTAATATTTCATTACTACTTGTTATTCGGGTGTTTATTACTTTTTTTTCTTATGCGTGTTTGTCGAATAAATTCTTATTCTTCTCTTTAGGTTATAGATAACTCATTTACAGAATGGTATAAGTGTAATATATATCATATTCATTCATTCAATTCATTTATATAATCATTTTGCAATGAAGATCTTGTATAACTAATCGCATCACATCGTGGAGACGGTATTCCGTACGTACGCACGAGCGATGATATCATTCCCATGATCGTGGAATTGTATTGGAGTGTATGTATACTATTTCAGAATCAATAACATTTTAAAATAATCATATATATTCATCATTTTCACCCTTATACCCATCCAAGTAAGGTGGTGGTGGAAAATAGATTACACCACGACATGGAGACGGTATTCTGTACGTACGCACGCGCGGTGATTTCGTTTTCCGTAGGATGGATAAGAGGTTAAATAGGGTTGTTTCAAATTTATAATAACATATCAGTATATTAGTGATACTAATGTTATTACCTCATAATGAAACAACTAAATAAGAGGGAGTATAAGAATAATGGAACTTGAAGAAAACGGTAGAAGGTGTTACCTCTTTCCCAAAGTGCCTCATTTAAACTTTCTCTTAAGGAACTAGAGTTGGACTTTTGATAAGACCAGTACCTCTAGTAGGTTTCTAAGGAAGTGGGGAAGTGAAATGGGCAGGGGTTGGCCGAGCTTGAAAGCTCAAATTGGTGTGAGGAAGAGTGGGAGGAGGTTCCCTTTTATAAGGGAGGAGAGGGGCACCTTTGGAAATATAAGAAATATTAGTTTATATTAAATCCTAACCCCACTCAAAAACATCCAAAATGACTCATATAATAAGATTAGAAGAGATAGGGTTGTAATATCATCGACCAATAAAATTTAGACATGTTAGGAATTTATTTCAAACATTATCAACTTGATTTATCCTTATTTATCAATTTAATTTTATTTGTGGTAATAATATTCTAAATTTTAAATTATTATAAATAATTACATATGTGTTGTGAATTTTCCATAATTTGAAACTTTATGACCTTTTCTACCATATTAATTTTAATTTATAATTGTTAAATATTTTTGAGATTTTTAAACAATTTTATAATATGTTATTTTTATAAAATAACAATAGTGTTAATTTTGACACTATTCATTTATTTGAATTTAAATAAAATATATACAGAATAAATGTTCAAACTAAAAGATTTATTAGATTCATAAAATGTCATCCGTATCTAGAAAATTAGTTTAGCACATTAAATAGTTCATATAATATTTATTTTAATATTTTTAAAACAATTTATTTGATATTTTAATTAATAAAATAATTTCAACATCACTATTGTGTCATAATTAATGATAATTATTTAATCCCTAAAAATACTAAATAAATTCCAATGATGTAGATATTTGTATTAGATTTCTGGATACTATTCATGTTCGAAGTTTCATTAAGTTTATCACCAATGTAAAATTATTATACTTATAAGATTTAAGAAAGTGACATGTTGTCACATTCTTTGGTTTTAATAATAATTAAATTATTTTCATGGAACAAAAGTCCATTAAATGAATCTAATACGACCCTTAGGTGATATGAGTCGACTTTTAGTCATCCAATAGGATTTTGGTAGGTGTTAGGGTAATTTTATAATCTTATATTTACCCTTAATTACCCGATTTAACTTTAACTATGGTAAATAAAATTTACCGTAGTTACTATTCATAATGCCCAAAAATAAAAAGTAGCCTATTAACATAATTTGGGCACACGGATTCTGAATATGGAATCCATTTTTCAAAATTCAAAACATATAAGTTGTAGTAATTAATTTAAAATAAATCCTGTTGTTAAGAAAACAGGTTTTAGAAGTTAAAAGATTGCCAAAGATTTAAATGTTTTTACCTATGAATTCAATGTGATATTAATGCTAATGACATACATTATATTAAATTGTAAGAATATATTCTTTTTATACTTTAAAACCATTCAATAATATAATTTATCCATATAAATTATCTCAACGATAAATGTTGTTTTTAATTAAAAATTAGCGTATTTTTACTATTCATCAAAATATGAAAGTTATCAGAAAAATATAAAAAATTTATCCAACGAAAATTTTTATACCCTTATTCAAAAGAAGAATTTTATTTTGTCAAATTGAACTTATAAACATGTCAAAAACTAGATTTAATGTGGGTGCGCTATCAAAAGGCGGCAAAACTGTATTTTTTGAAAAAAATTTCTTTTATAAAAAAAACTGATTTTGCTTTTATAAATCATTCTAGAAAATGTATAAGTTGAATTAAAATGTTATAAAATTCAAAATTTTGTTATTAATATTCATAACGGCTAGTTTTAATAATATTTTAGTAGCATATCTTTGTTTAGTGAAACTCGGTATTGTGTACGACGCAAGCTATCGAAGAAAGCTGCGGTTGCGTGTAAAGAAAGTCAAGCTAGTGTTGTGTGTAGTGAACGATTCCTTTGATGATTTATATAACCTAAAAACAAAATATTTCTCATAAAAGACTCGGGTGTTACATTCTACCCCCCTTAAAATGAATTTCGCCCCCGAAATTCGTCACTTTGTAACAAACAGATGAGGATACCCCTCCCTCTTCATATCCTCAAGCTCCCATGTAGCTTCTTATAATTGGTGGTTCCACCATAAAACATTCACCAAGCGAGTGGGCTTTATTCATAGTACTTTTCGCTACAATCCAGAATCTCTATCGTTTGTTCTTTATAAGAAAGATCTTGCTCTAGTGGTACAACTTCTGAGCTGAGTACATGTGAAGGGTAAGATTTGTACTTTCTCAGGAGAGATACATGGAACACATCGTGTACTTGATAGAGATTCGGTGGAAGCGCCAATCGGTAAGATACCTTCCCTACACGATCCTGTATTTTGAAAGGACTAATATATCTAGGGCTCAAATTCCCCTTCTTTCCAAATCTCATGACCCTCTTCCAAGGATATATTCGTAAGAACACTTTATCACCCACTTCAAACTCTAGGTCTTTTTTTCGGTTGTCGGCATAACTTTTCTGTCGACTCTGAGCTCCTCTTATGTGTTTTTGAATAGATCTGACCTTTTCTGCCATTTCAGCAACGAGATCAGGTCCTAATAGCTTTCATTCCCCAACTTCATCCCAGCAAGTTGGAGTCCTGCATTTCATTCCATAGAGAGCTTCCTAAGGATCCATCTTAATACTTGAGTGAATGATATTATTATAAGAAAATTCCACCAAAGGTAGGTGTTTATCCCAACCACCATTGAAATCCATAGAGAAAGCTCTCAACATATCTTCTAGAGTTTGAATTATTCTCTCAGACTGACCGTCTGTCTGATGATGATAAGTAGTGCTGATACTCAACTCTGTATCCAGAGTATGCTGAAGACTTCGCCAGAACTTCTAGGTAAATCTCGGATCCCGATCAGATATAATAGAATGTGGTAGTCCATGAAATCTTACCACTTACTTTACATATATCCTGGCATGCTGGTCTAGAGAGAAATCCTCTCTAATAGCAATGAAGTGTGCAGACTTTGTAAGACGATAAACTATGACCCAGATAGCATTATTGCCTTTGGATGTTTTAGGAAGTCATGTGACAAAGTCCATAGTGATGTTTTCCCATTTCCATTCGTCTATGGGTAATGGTTTTAACATCCCCTTAGACTTCTGTCTCTCAGCTTTAACTTGCTGACAAACCAAGCATCGTGAGACATATTCAGCAACATCTCTTTTCATTCCATCCCACCAGAAGTACTCTTTCAGGTCCCTATACATCTTCGTGCTTCCAGGATGAATAGAGAATGAAGAACTATGAGCCTCATCCAGCAGATCCTTCTTTAATTCGGGGATGGGAGGAACACAAACCCGATTCCTGAACTTTTTTATCCCATCACAATCAAGGTTGAATTCAGGAACATTTTTCACCTTCTTTTGTAACTCTACATCTTCTTTCTGTGCCTCTTTAATCTTCACATGTATAGATGGTTGAACATTCATTTGAGAAATATACGATTTTCCCCCTTCCATTATAATTCCGAGATCCATCCGTTGTAAATCCATAAATATAGGATCTTTTGTGATCCTCATCATGGATAAGCTAGCATGGTCTTGTCGACATAATGCATCTGCCACCTTGTTTCCTTTCCCATGGTGGTAATGAGTTGAGCAGTCGTAATCCTTAATCAGCTCCAACCATCTTATTTGGCACATATTCAGCTCCTTTTGTGTGAAAATGTACTTTGAACTTTTATGATCAGTATAAATTTCACACCTTTCTCCATAAACATAATGAATCCAAATCATTAATGCAAAGACTACTGCAGCTAACTCCAAACCATGAGTTGGGTAATTCTTATCATTTATTTTCAACTGTCGTGAGGCATATGCTATCACCATATCATTTTGCATGAGAACACATCCCAGTCCCTTCTTGGATGCATCACTGTAGATCACAAACCTTTCTCCACTACAAGGGAGTGTGAGTACAGGTGCACTGGATAACCTTCTTTTCAACTCTTTGAAATTCTCTTCACATTCATCCGTCCACACAAAATTTACTCCTCTTCGAGTCAACCTGGTGATTGGATTAGATAATCATGAAAAATATTTTACAAAACGTCGATAATATCCAGCCAAACCAAGAAAACTTCATATATCAGTTACTGTTGTTGGTCTCGACCATCTTTCGATAACCTCTATTTTTGCTGGATCCACAGATATCCCCTCTTTTGAGATTATGTGACCCAAAAATGCAACTTTTTGAAGCCAAAATTCACACTTGGTAAATTTGGCATAAATCTTCTCCTTTCTCAGGGTCTTCAATATAATTCTCAAGTGATATTCATGTTCTTCCTTGCTCTTTGAATAGACAAGAAAATCATCTATAATGACTACAAAAAATTGATCAAGGTAGTCTCTACAGACTCTATTCATCAAATCCATGAAGAAAGTAGGGGAATTAGTAAGACCAAATGGCATCACTATAAATTCATAGTGTCCATACCTTGTACGGAAATCCGTCTCTGGTATATCCTCCATTTTGACACTTAATTGATGATACCGTGAATGAAGATCAATCTTGGAAAAGTATTGAGCTCTGCGTAGTGGTTCAAATAGGTCATCAATTTGTGGGAGAGGATATTTTTTCTTGATAGTGATCTTGTTATGTTCTCGATAATCAAGGCAGAGTCTCATTGTTCCATCTTTCTTCTTAACAAACAGAACAGGTGCTCCCCAAGGTGACACACTAGGGAATATGAATCCCTTATCATGATTCTCTTGGAGTTTCTTCTTCAATTCATGCAACTCAAGTGGGGCCATTCTATAAGGTGTCTTTGAAAAAGGCAAAGCACCCGGTATTAGTTCTATTGAAAACTCAACATCACGATTTGGTGGAAGACCCAGTAATTCCTCTGGAAAGACATCACCAAAATCCCGTACAACGGGCATATTCTTAATCGTGAGTTTCTCTCCAACCATTTGACATAAATAGCCTTCATTTAGTGGAATCAAGACCCATAAGATAGAAGGAATTCCCACTGGAAGGTTATGTTCATCCTTTCATCGATAGACGATCATAGATCGATCTTGAATATGAAATGTGACTTCCCTTCTATGGAAATAGATATGAGATCCATATAAAGAAAGCTAATCCATGAGAAGAATCGAATCAAATTCCACTATAGGAAGGATCACAAGATTTGCAAGAAGAAATTTCCCACAAACTTCAATCGAGGAAGAATTATAAACGTTTGATGTGACTATTGTGCCATTAGGTGTTGTCACAGCTAACTCAACATCTAATTGTTGAGTTAATACAGTGATACCCTTAGAAAAATATTCAGAAATAAAAGAGTGGGTGGATCCAGAATCAAATAAAACATTAGCTAATTTAGAGTGGATGGTAAGTGTACCTTTCAACACATCGTTATCGTACTCCACATCGCTGATAGAAATTAAATGTGACTTTCCTTTCTCTTTAGCCTTAAGATTTTGTTGATGTCGATCATCATCAACAACCCATGGATTAGGGAATTTATTGGCATAATGCCCCATCTCCTTGAACTTGAAACATTTAAGTGTATTAGGTTAATTCTGCGTTTCCCTTCTATTGTTTTCATCATTAGACATCTTCTTCCCATCATTGTGGCATTCAAATTCCCGATGACCTTCATTTCCACATTTGAAACATTTACTTGTCCCTTTAAGACAACTCCCACCATGTTTCTTTCCAAATGTTGAGAATAAGGGAAATCTCATCTTCTTTTCAGTGTGCTCTTTATATTTTCCTTTGAATTCCATTTTCCTCCTCTTATCAAACCCATATGACTGATGGGTTACTCCAAAATCCATCTCAACATTTAGAGCACATCGAACGATTTCCTCATAGCTATTGAATTCCCTTATGGCTAACTCCCGTCGAAGACTTGGTTTTAAGCCACTAAAGAATCGATCGATCTTACTCTCAGGTTGGATAATTATTCCTTAAGTGTACCTTGCATGTCTTGTAATATTTTCTTCATAGGTTCCAACAGATTCATCATCCTTTTGATTCAGTTCAAGAAACTCTTTCTCCATCTTTGTTCGGAGAATAAGAGGGAAGTACTTATTGAAAAATAGGTTCTTGAACTCGTCCCATTCCATGGACTCAATTTCATCCCTTTGTCTCGTATTCTTAATATGATTCCACCATTGATCAGCATCTACTTTCAAACGATACACTACTAGGATGACTTTATCATGTTTAGAACATTGAAGAACTGAAAATATCTTTTCAGTAGTACTAATCCATTGTTCAGAAACTAATGAATCAGTAGACCCGCTGAAAGAAGGTGGACGCTGCCTCATGAAGGATTCAATAGAAAGATGCTCCTTCCTTTTCTCATTTGTAAGTCCTGCATGATTCATATCTTGAGAAAGTTCTGTGAGCATGGCTACAAGATTTTTCATTCCAGCTCCCATAACGTTTGGTTGCTCAGGGGGACAATAATTTCTTTGCCCGTCGCATTCTGCATTAACACGGTTCCTTCGGGGTCCAGCCATTGACTAAAACAAAGAATAATAGTGTGAGAAACACTAATTATAATAGGAAAACAACATAATAAAGAATAAAATTTCACAATTATGGTCTTATCCTAGGTTATTCATGGCCAATTTTAAAACACTAAGATTGTGTTATATGATTAGACTTATCCTTAGGGTTCTTACTAAGGCTTTCACATCCTAGTTTCCAAAGGTTGACTATACCTTTCCTCTGATACCAACTATAACGACCCATACATTACATACATTTTTATTACTTCAAAGTTGAAGCGTACTTATTACAACATATAACAAAACATTGAAAGGACCTTATAGGTATAGTGTCTTTAGAATCTGGGAAATATAAACAACTGGTTCATAAAGTGTCTACATTATCTCCCATTTATTTCATCATATATATAGTCCCTTTTGGCATATATTACTTAATAATCTTCTTCCAGACCTGCGGAAAGAAAACATACAAAAGGGTGAGATCAAATTCTCAGTAAGGGTAAACAAAGGAAATATCAATCACATCATATTCATAAGAACATAACATTTTGGAAATAATAACCTGCAAAAGAGAGCATAATTTCATATCATGGGATAAATCATAGTAGTGAAATGAGATCTCAATAATCATAAATTAAAACATGAAACTTTGTGGCATACACACATAATCATAGAGAATCATTTCTTATTAGTCAAGACTCATTTCTAAGACTATCTTAGTGGACAATGTCCATTTTTGAACCGAGTTCACTCCTCGTTTCAGTCCTGTTTCACTGATCCGGTTTAACCTGCCGTTCCCGCCATGTTTATCTCATGATATATAAAATCTTTACCCAATTAATTGGAGGGATATATAGGTCCCACACATCTCATAATGATACCATTCTTATGTGTGCCACAAAATCAAAAACAATACATCATAGCATAACCCATGTAATAAAAATGGGATTCTTAAACATCGTGACATCATAAAACACTTCATATAAGATAAAGGAATTCATAAAAATAATTCCATCACAACATAATCAAATCAATGTAATAATAGGGATATAAACAGAACCCTTTATTATCTTAGATGGAAAATAATTTTGATAAAACACTTGAACTCCATTCTTGAGGAAAATATCCTTTCTACTTCAAAAACACCTTTCCTTTCTTAACAGGTCATACAATTCTAAACTAAAAGAAGTTGATTAAAAATAAACTTGAAATCTTGTAAAGGATTATTCTTGGAAATAATGTTTTAAAAATCCATTCATGCCGTATAAGTTGAACAAACATTCTTCTTGTACTTTTGTCGGAAATTTCAAAAAGTACCTCGTACGAAAAACGACAAATGATTCCTTTCATATCTTTTACTAAAAACTCACCGAAGGGTAAAATTGGATTTAATCAATTGTAGGTGGATGGGAAAAATATTACATTTTTAGGAAACATGGATGTGGATGATAAAATAAACCCCTGTAAATTCTGAAGTATAAACAATCTCGGATAAAAATTGAGATTGCGAGATTTCCCCATACCTTAGGTCCGATTTACATTGTAAGTGTCTGAAACTCCTGTATATTGATTTAAATAATGTTATCGACTTATTCCAGAATCATACATATTTTTATGATATCATATATGTTCATATTCTTAGCTTCATATTAGTAATATTTCATTACTACTTGTTATTCTGGTGTTTATTACTTTTTGTTCTTATGCGTGTTTATCGAATAAATTATTATTCATCTCTTTAGGTTATAGATACCACATTTCCAGAACTGTATTAGTGTAATATATATCATATTCATTCATTAAATTCATTTATATAATCATTATGCAATGGAGATCATGTAGAACGAATCACATCACATCGTGGAGACGGTATTCCGTATGTACGCACAAGCGATGATATCGTTCCCATAATCGTGGAATTGTATTGTACTGTATGTATAATATTTATGAATCAATACCACTTTACAATAATCATATATATTCATTAATTTCACCCTTATACCCATCCAAGTAAGGTGGTGGTAGAAAATAGATTACACCACGGCGTGGAGACGGTATTCCGTACGTATACACGTGCGGTGATTTCGTTTTCCGTAGGACGGATAAGAGGTGAAATCGGGTTGGCTCATATTTATAATAAAATATCAGTATATGAGTGATACTTATGTTATTAACTCATAATAGAACAACTAAATAAGAGGGAGTATAAGAAGAATGGAACTTGAAGAAAACGGTAGAAGGTATTACCTCTTTCTCGAAGTGCCTCCTTCAAACTTTCTCTTAAGGCACTAGAGTTGGTCTTTAGATAAGACCAGTACCTCTAGTAGGTTTCTATGGAAGTGGGTAAGTGAAATGGGCAGGGTTTGGCCGATCTTGATGGCTCAAATTGGTGTGAGGAAGAGAGGGAGGAGGTGTCCTTTTATAAGGGAGGAGAGGGGCACCTTTGGAAATATAAACAATATTAGTTTATATTAAATCCCAACCCCACATAAAAACATCCGAAATGACTCATATCAGAATATTAGATGATATAGGGTTGTAATCTCATCGACCAATAAATTTTAGACATGTTAATAGTTTATTTTAAACATTATCAACTTGATTTATCCTTATTTATCAATTTAATTTTATTTGAGGTAGTAATATTCTAAATTTTATATTATTATAAATAATTACATATGTGTTGTGAATTTTCCATAATTTGACAAATTATGAAATTTTAGACCATATAAATTTTAATTTATAATTTTTAAATATTTTTGTGATTTTTAATCAATTTTATAATATGTTATTTTTATAATATATCAAAAGTGTCCATTTTGACACTATTCATTTATTTGAATTTAAATAAAATATATACCAGAGATATTTTCAAAATAAAAGCTTTAATAGATTCATAAAATGTAATATGTATCTATAAAAGTAGTGTAGAACATTAAATAGTTCATATAATATTTATTTTAATATTTTTAAAACAATTTATTTGATATTTAAATTAATAAAGTAATTTCAACATCACTATTGTGTCATAATTAATGATAATTATTTAATCTCTAAAAATTCTAAATAAATTCCAATTATGTAGATAATTGTATTAGCTTTCTGGAGAATATTCATGTTCGAAGTTCCATTAAGTGTATCACCAAATTAAAATAATTATACTTATAAGATTTAAGAAAGTGACATGTTGTCACATTCCTTGGTTTTATTAATAATTAAATTATTTTCATGGAAAAAAGTCCATTAAATGAATATAATACGTCCCTTAGGTGATATGGGTCGACATTTAGTCTTACAATTGGATTTTGGCCGGTGTTAGGATAATTTTATTATCTTATATTTACCCTTAATTACCCGATTTACCTTTAACTATGGTAAATAAAATTTACCGTAGTTACTATTCATAATGACCAAAAATAAAAAATATCCTATTAATATAATTTGGACCCAAGGATTCTGAATATGGAATCCATTTTTCAAAATTCAAAACATATAAATTTCAGTAATTAATTTAAAATAAATCACGTTGTTAAGAAAACGGGTTTTAGAAGTTAAAACATCGCCAAATATTGAAATGTTTTTATGTATTAATTCAATGTGAAATTAATTCTAATGACATACATTATATTAAATGAGAAGAATATATTCTATTTATACATTAAAACCATTCAATATTATAATTTATCCATATAAATTATCTCAATGAAAAAAGTTTTTTTTAAATTAAAAATTAACGTATTTTTATTATTCATCAAAATATGAAAGTTATCAAAAAAATATCAAAATTTTATCCAAGGTAAATTTTTATACCCTAATTCAAAAGAAGATTTTTATTTTGTAAAATTGATCTTATAAACATGTCAAAAACTAGATTTATTGTGGGTGCGCCATCAAAAGGCGGCAAAACATTATTTTTTGAAAAATATTTCATTTATCCAAAAAAACTGATTTTTCTTTTATACCCCATTGTAGAAAATGTATAAGTTGAATGAAAATGTAATAAAATTAAAAATTCAGTCAGTACTATTCATAACGGCTAGTTTATATAATATTTTAATAGCATATCATTGTTTAGTGAAACTCAGTAGTGCGTACGACGCAAGCTATCGAGGAAGGCCGCGGTTGCGTGTAAAGCAAGCCAAGCTAGTGTTGTGTGGAATGAAAGATTCTTTTGATGATTAATATAACATAAAAACAAAATATTTCTCATAAATGTCTTGGGTGTTACAACCAACTCTCCCCATTATCTATATAAAGAGGAGAGGGGAAGGGTGTGTAACATTCGTGGGATTAATGGAGGCCCATTAATTAGGAACCTTCCTAATTCACCAATGGTGGAGTTATATAGAATTGAATGTTCATTCCATTTATTGGGTTGACATTACACTGGTACCACTTTAATTCTCTTCTGTTGGAGGATTAGAATAAAAATAAAATAATAGATTTATTTTATTTATTATATTAAAATCATCCAAAAACTATCTTTTTTCCTGACCTACTCTAGTGAACGTAAAGGTCTTGTTAAGCGCATATTCAGCGCTCCAAGTTCAACGGTGCCATCATATTTTAATTCCAATAACCAGATCAATATTTATATAATGTCGCTCGTGTGTTTACTGAATTTACCTGAAAAAAAGATCTGAAAAATAACAACTGTAACCCTTAACCCACGCTGGTTGAGGTTAGGCTCTACCAAAGTGAAACATGCCCCAACGAACCCAACAGTACTATTAGATTTCTAATCCAAGTTAATTTTAATAATTTATGAATTTTATAATAAAATAATTGTCACTTAAATATTTTATTTACTGCTAAAATACTAACTTTTACTGGTGGCCCACGCCGACCATTTTTAGTTTCTATGTAATGAAATAATACCCTCACGAGTTATGCTGTTGTCTCAGATTTTCATTATGAGTTACCATTTCTGATTTATAATAATTTTTAAAATAAAATAAGTTATTTAATTATTTTATTCATTATTAATCCTTTTTTGTGTTTTCTAGGGGAGGCGCATTCCAACAAAGCTTAAGTCGCGCCTAGGGTAAACCCACCATAATGAATCTGACGGTGCCCTCAAGTTCCTGATCCGAGTTACTGTTTATTATTTATTCCAATTTTTCATGAAATATACTTATAAATGATAGTTAAAACATAAACAAACTTCTTCCGATCATTCAGGGAAATTCGGGCCTCGAAATCTCATGTCGTTAGATTTTTCAGTCTCAAAATAATTCCATATAATTTAAAAAAAAACATATACAGAATTTCTGGGTCATTACATTCTGCACACCCTAAGGATTTCTGTCCCTGAAATCCATAACAATGTAAAAACAACCAATAGATTGTACTAAGAATGAATCTGAGCCTCCTCCTCCCATGTCCTCTCCTGGAGGTTTCTGTGCTGCCTGGGTACACGCATCAGATGTATCGACCGCCCATTAAGGACCCACTCCGGTCAATCCCGAATCACCAACAGTACCTATGAAAACAACGGTCTATCATCTAATTCCAGCATGACGTGGTCGATGATGTGATATGGTTCATGCACGTATCCCCTCAGCTAGGATACATGGAAGATGTCACGATCCCTCTACAAATTCGGTGGAAGATACAACCGTAAAGCTACCTCAACTATCCTATGAGGTATTAGAAAAAAACGACCAATAAATCACAGTGATAACTTTCCCCCTTAGCCCAATCTGCATAGTCACCATCAAGGAGAGACTCACAGGAATACTTGGTCCCCTTCTAGAACTCCAAGGGTCTTCTTATCTTATTGGCATAAAAATGCTTCTAACACTGTACAGTCTTCACATGATGACAAGTGAGACATCATGATAAAACTCTACAACTGATTTCTTCATCTCTAGTCACCAGTGCTGACGTCGGAGGTCCTGGTACATCATCACCAAACCAATATGTAGAACCAGAGGGGATGTATGGACCTCCTTAAACACCTCCTCGCTATGTGCCACTAGTACCATGGTATGTCCTCTGAAGTGGATGACGTGATCCCCAACTTCATAAAATTAATCAGGTGCATGCCCTGAGGATATCTGAGCACATCGAGCCTCATAGTCAATGCCACCAAGTTGCACCTCCCTGACATGATCATGGAGTGGGGGAGTGACAGTAATATACTAGAGGTAAGCAGCTTCATCTCTATCCATGAAGGATATCTGCAGCATGACTAGTTACTCTAATGCCTCACTCACCAGATGTAGACTAGACCTCCTGTTGATTGTGTCTGCTACCTAGTTCCCCTTCCCAGTAATATAGGATATCTCAAATTCATAGTCATGAAGGAACTATATCCACTCCTATTAGGAACTGAAAACTGAAAACTTCTTCTTCCATGAGGGTGAGGTTGGCCGACTCACGAGTGATCATCCTCACCCTCTTATGCATGTGTTAATCATGTGGTACCTGGGAATCCTTTTTCGCCTACCATAGAAACCACTATTACAACATTGTAGATAAAGCACAAATTTTTTTCCAAATACTATAAATATTATTATGAAATATGGATGTCCAGTCCAATCCCAAAGTAGCATCTTATGGCCTCGACGCTGCCAACAAGAGGTTATAACCAAATCTCTAACCTCAAGGGTCAGATCATACCTTCCACGGAAGTGTGATTATCGAGTCTCCTTTCAAAAGAATATCCATGCGTGAGGGTCAAGTAAAGGTTTAACTGGAAGCTCTAGGTCTTGTACGTGATTTTATGAATTAAGGAATGATTGGTGCCTATGTATATGGATATGGATGCTAGTAGTAGGCGTAGAACTTAACTCATATCATTCCTAGAGCCCTTGGGTCTCACTACATAACTATATACAGCTACTATCTTCCCATGTCCTCTAGCTCCATAAGCCTGGAAGGGATCCCAATGGGGGTGGTTTTAACATGTTGAAATTTACACCACCTCATTCTGCTCCCCTTACTCTGCTTCCATGACTGCAGCCCTGCAGATTCATATTTCCCTAAAACATCATCTTCCCAAAACAATTTTACATGATCATGTCTCTGAGACTGGTGCCAATATCCTATTTTCACACTACTATCATTCACTGGTTGTATCCTCTCAACCAATGAACATTCAACCCTAATGGTACTCTCTAGAACCCCTACATAAGTATGAATTGATGAAAGAATAGAGATGACTTGGACGTCTTTTAACACACGATGCTAGAAAGTCCGAGCCTCAAATCATAGATCATATTGTATTCATTGAGTTCTAGGAATGATCAGTACGCCTCGATGAATACATAGCTACCTACATGTCATCCTACTGATGATATAGAAGCCAATGAGAAATCTCAACCACCTCCTCAAGTCAGTCCTCAGACGCCTGTGAGTCGAGCTCACCTCAGAAGCCGAAGGGTATCTGATGTTGAATCACGCGCAAGGAACTAATCCTATTTGTGTCCTCTACTAGTACATCCGGTCGTAACAGCTGACCAACGTGCAATGATATAGCTAACACACTACCCAAAGGTACTTTCTCAGGTAATAGTCCATGTAAGGAAGCTGCATCACTATGTGGACCGTCATCATGGTCAATCACTTCAAATAACTAGTAGATAGGATCACCATCTACAGTACTGGTGTATCAACTAGCCTGAAATCACTAGAAACCACCTCTATCCAGCGCTCAGTAGTGAGATAAATTGTCTCGCCTCGAAACCTTAGAGGCCTCTACTGCTAAAACTCCTGCAACGAGCTCAGTGGGTGTGCACCGTACACCAGTGCAGCTAGTGTTTACTGCTGCCCAACGGGTGGTGGTCCTGTGGGTACACCACCTGAAGGTTCCAATATAGTAAGAGGGCCAGGCACCAGAGCATCATCGCTCAGTGGGCTATCATCATGTACTCTCTCGAGAATCCTAGTTGGTTGTCTACACAGCAGCATCCTAATAAGAAATAGGTGTGCCACAGTCATTAAGTTCTACCTGGTGGTATGACTCAAGAAAACAAAAGAGAACTTTTCAAAATACCCATGAAATCAGTTCTTTTGTGCACTATATCAGAAATCAGAAGTCAGGGTCCTGGTGTATGGATACGTTGGCCACCACACCAACACTGGATTCCCTAAACTGATAATCACACTCACTAAACATAACACTATTGAAACTAAAAAAGATCAAAGTCCAATTTTCTATGGTTTAACTGACTCCTCTGATACTAATTTGTTCTGACACATCCCTCGGGTCCTGTGTTGTGACTACCCCAAACCTGCCTTCAATAGGACAGGGGCTGGAAACTAGCACTGAAATGCGTATTACCCAAAATATGGGATGTCATTTCCTTTATATCCTATATACACACATGACCAGGTACACAATAAGATAAAAACACAAGTAAACTGAACAGTAAAAATATTGTCCATAGTATGTAAAAGGGGCTAGAATACAGGCACAAAAGAAAAGTACAAGAAAACATGGTAGTGAAAGTAAACTGAAACAACTCCTATGAAAAGCCGCCAAGGATCCTACCAAAAGGGTAGGTGTGACTCTTAAATGGTCTTCTCTATAGTACACCTCGTCTAAGGACCACCTCCATGAAACCTTCAGTACTGGTACTCTCGTCGTCAGTTAGTGTTGTTCATCATCTACACCAAACAAACAAGTTGCGGGAACAACCCGTGAGAGGGTCGGTATAACAAGACTCAGTAGGGATCTAGAGACCCTCAATGGTCTCTGAAAATCCACAATGGATAAACCACAAAGCAAGAAAACAACTATCAACCCAACATAGGGAAATTCCCATACATATAGCTATGTTATCAAGTATACACATATCATTCATTGGAAAACAAAAATACCCAAATCATTAGCTCAAAGAACAACTGTTCCATGATAGAAAAAATACCACAAAGGTAACACTACAAAAGTAACACTACACTGAAGAATAAAACAAAGGTATCACCACGAATGAATGTACCACACATGTTCTCCACATCGAAGAATGCCACCAAGGTATCAACAGGATGAAATGTATCACATAGGTACACCACACAGAGGAATAACACAAAGGTATTAACATTAAGGTATGTACCACACAGGTATTCATAGAGTAGAATACCAAAAAGGTATCACCATGAAGGAAAGTACCACACAGGTACGCCACACAGAAGAATAACACAATGGTTTCACCATAAAGGAAACTACCATAGAGGTAAGCCGCACAGAAGAATACCACAAAGGTATCACCATGAAGGTAAGTACCACACAGGTTCAGCACACAGAAGAATACCATAATGGTTTCAACACAATTGAAATTACCACATAGGTACTCCACAAAAAAGAATAAAACAAAGGTATCTACATGAAGGTAAGGTCTTAGCTCACACAAGGTATAACTTAGGTATGATAGTAAAGATAATTAGATGCAACTAATGTATCATCTTACTCTATTAAGAGGTAGACACATATAGGATCCTAAATCATCATTACCACATAGGATCTTAAATCTTCAGACCCACATATGATCCTAGTACATCATTAGACCCACATAGGATCCTAGTAAAATAGACCAATATATGATCCTAATGTAGTCCCACATGTATAACTAGAGTATAACAATGTGGGTTTCATCAAGCATATACCCAAAAAGGATCCCAAAGTGCAAACCAACATAGGATCCCTTTCTAATGTTACAACCATCTACAGGGTTTCCGCACTATGATTGCTTTATTCCAAGAGGGTCCTCTCATCAAGACACAATTATATAAACTAACTGCAATGAATTCATGGGATGAATAATCCCAAAGTACCACCATAGGAAACAAGTCTTAACGTAATATAAAATGCATAAATTAGACTCCCTGTCCGTAAGTTATTAGATTTTTAGTCCCGAGGGCCTGGTTGGATTCGTGATCAATCCAACCCAGTCATACCCCCATCATTATCCAAAACTCATGTGTGTTATATGAAAAGGACCATATCGATCCATGGTTTCTAACGCTGTTGAAATTTTTTCAAACAGATACACGTAGCATAAGATATAGCTAAAAGAGCGAAAAGGTCAATGTTGGTCCGTGTTCGGTCTGACCTATCATGTGCTGACCCGACCCAGTTTGGGTTTATCCGAAACAACACAGGTCTTTCCCTGGGTTAGACTCGGCCCACGGGATCTGACTCAGCTCATGGGTTCCGACCCAGCCCACTGGGTCCAACCCGCTGTGTAGTGGCCCATATTGGAGCTGAACATTGGGTGGCCCACAATGCGGCAGCCCGCGGTGTGGTAGCCCTTGGTACGACGACCCGTGTTGCAGCATCTTTTCATCTTACAGTTGGTCGGTTGGCCAACCATCCACCTCCACATGGCAAGGTTTCACACTACGCCTTCACTACTGGCCGACATTAAGTTAGCCCTGCCTTGCCTCACAGCTGCGATACAAGGTCATAGTTCATCTCTGATGGGTTGTGCGGACATGCGTCATCGCCCCTTCATGTGGCTAGCCGCCACTGGCCATCGCCCATGATCTTCCATAACCAATGGGCAGTGGCTCTTCTCCGGTAGTGTGGTCATGTCGATTCCTTTTTCACAGCTGGCCAGAGTGGCAGTCGCCGCTCCTGAGTCCCACCATTGGAAAACACCAGCACGGGTCGTTGTCCCCCTCCATCACGAAGATCGTATCAAAACCACATAGGTTGCAGAGATGTCAGGCCTTGTTGGTATGTCCTTCTCCCTCTACGTTATAATGGTTGAAGAGGATTTTTTATTCTTGAATTATGATGAATTTCAAGAATGAGGTGATATTTTTACCAATAAAAAACCCTATAAGATACCCTGCAACATCCTTCCTCAAAGTCGAAGTAATTGAGGGTCAACCTGTTAGTTGGTTGACTGCATTCATCATATAAATCCATGAATGTGGACAGGAGGTCAAAAACTCCCAAACTAAAATAATCCCCTACCTCAAGTTATTTGGAGAGCATCAGTGTTTGAGGAATTTTCGGCGTTCGTCGTCCCCCACAACTAGCCTCCAACGACGTCACTCATTCATTGATCTCTGGTTCGGGGTTTCAGTGTCTCATTATCTATCGCTAGTACCGACTCTATCCTCCAAGGGTTTGGCATCACTGCCTTTTTCCTGCTATGAGTTTCGTGGCGAAGCACTGCCAACTCCTCTCCCCATGGTTTATGTAATTACAAGAGGGGAAGGGTATGAAACGTTCATTGTATTAATGGATGCCCATTAATTAGGAACCTATCTAATTCCACAACAGTGTGGTTACATAGAATTTAATGGTCAATCCATTTATTGTCTTGACACGTCACCGGTCCCACCATACCTCCTATCTGTTGGAGGATTAGAATAAAAATAAAATAATAAAGTGATTTTAATTATTCTATTAAAAAGTTAAAAAAAACTATCTTTTTCTCAGGGCCTACTGTGGTTGAAGTCAAGGTCTCCACAAGAGAATATCGGTGATGTGAGGTCAACAGTCCCCTCATATTTCAGTTCTAAGCACTGGATCAATTGTTATTTAATGCTTCTTGTGCGTTTACATAACGTACCTAAAAAATGTTTAGAAAAATTATAAAAGTCACCCTTGACCTACGTTGGTCGAGTTTTTACTCTGCCTATGTGAAACACGCCCCAACGTACCCAAACATACTCTCAGATTTTGAATCCGAGTTATTGTTTCGATGTTATTAAATTTAAAATAAAATAAAAGTCACTTAATTATGTTATTTATGGCCAAAAACTAACATTTAATGGTGGCTCGTGCTAAAAAATGTTAATATCTACGATACTATAGAATACCCACACAATTTTAGCAGTGGTCTAAGATTTTCAATTCAAGTTACCATTAATGAGTTATAAGAATTTGAAAAAGAAAAAAATTTATTTAATTATTTTATTCAAAATTATGCAATTTTGGGGTTTTCTCACAGGAGGCTCGCGCCGACTAATATTAAGTCACACCTCGGGTAATACCGCAATCCTAAACGTAGTAGTGCACTTAGATTTCTGATTTGAGTAACCATTAATGATTTATTCCACATTTTTAGAAAAACTACTTAAGTGCGCTATTTAAAACATAACATAACTTGGACGGATCATTTTGAGCACTCCGAGCCTCAGAATCATGCATCGCCAGATTTAACAGTCTTGAAATAATTCTATATAATTTAAAAAATACATAATTTTTGAGACATTACACAACATGTTTCACATTGTCTAGTATCAAAACTAAAAATAATTTTTTGTACATTAGATCATAGGGGGACATAAATGCCTATGTCCCAAATGATATCTAGTGTTTACATCAATTTCTAAACATAACATATATTGTTTCCCTAGGAAGCCTTGTAACCATACCTACGACTAACACCAAACACTATCTTTTCCCTAAACTAGACCTTTAATACCACTCTTTCACGTACCCCCCCCCAAACCCCACAAGGTCTACCCCACCATGGATAAGAAATTTTATATTGGTGATATTGAAACACATATTCCCACCTACAGTATGATCCATGTTGGTTACTAGCATTGAGGGTATAGTAAACACAAAAATTGCAGGAATTACAATTTATGGGAACACATGAAGAAGAGAGATATAAGGGAAACATCAACCAACTCCATCTCAGACTTCAATATAAAATAAATCACATGTAAACATATATAATTTCATGAAAAACTTTTTCATCTAGAAGGGAAAACAGCATGAACGAAAAGATAATAAAAATAGCAGTGACCACGAAGCATGAACCACTCATAGAACTCCAATAATATAGTAACGATCCTAATTTCTAACAATCTCCACCTGACTTAAAAAATAGTATATAATTATGTAGGGTGAGAATAAAAGTATACTCAGTAGGATCCTCTCTAGAGCCTCTCATGATGATGTAAACAAAGAATGATAAATCATATAGAGAACAAGTGAAACTAACTCATCAATTAAATTGGGACACTATATTCCTATCCTCACCCAGGATACTCCCACAATGTATCACATACATGAATTTATAACCTAAAAAATAATTTCAAGGGTACCCCACTACCACATCCCAACAAGTTTGTGAATTTTAACTGACATCATACTTCTTAAACATTTCTCTCTAAGAAGGCATTCCCTTAGAAACCTGGGAGAAACACTAATATATGATCCTCGTACGACACAAACACTATGTCCACATAACCAAAGAAGCCATGTTTTTTTCTGGTTCCACCACAACACAGATAACTAGTATCATACATTGGGTACTATACCTGAATCCATTACAACACATACACAGAGAAATGATCCTTAAGACATCACATCCTATACACGTTACGCCTATAGTAGTCAAACCAAATCTATATCTATAATATATGTGTATGAATAACCACAAGAAATTTCATCCCACTACACATATATATGAGTAAAACTAATAATTGTGTCTACAAGCGTAATCAACTACCAACAGATGGAAAACAGGGCCAATGGGTGTAGTCAGGCATCCATCATCCCATCGAAATGTTGGGGAACATACCCCCTATGGATTATAATCCACAGTGTGTCAGTTTAAATAACTAACGGGGTGGAGTAGCATATACAAATAGAAAAATTACATAATATACAATATCACACAACCACACCATAGGACTAACCTATTCTTAGACACAACTGCAGCTAACATCTCTCAGACTCTCGGAATCTACTGCTAAGACTATGTATCCTATAAGCACAAAACCTGTTAAATATATTTATTATATTAATTAATTCTATTTTTACTAATTTTACATTACATTAATTAATTATATATCCAATAAATAACCATTAACAATTCTACATTATATTTCACTAACAGTCCAAAAAATATCTATTATTACTTTATATTTCTACCTCGTCATTCAGTCATAGCATGTTCAAACCTTATGGGTTTACGTCATTTATTAAATTATTTATTAATAGCATTATTACATTTCCATAATACCTTTAATTTAGATAAAAAATATAAGATACCAAACATAAGGCGAATCAATAATGTTAGTAGATTAAGAACACATTATGTCTTCAAAACATATAGATGGTGTGTATACCCATACCCATTGAGAAGTGAATCCAAGAAACCATGTGGCATACCCATGCATCTTTGCCTCTTTCTAGAATAAGTCTATCAAAACCATCTACCTTCAGTAGTGGGGAATATAATGCATATAATCAAAAAACTTAATTTATCATGCATCCAACATTCATATCTAGACTGTTGCATCACCCCTAGTTTCCTACCTGATACCCACATTCATCGACTGAGGCATCTCACCACTCTATATGTAAACTAATACCAATCCCAATCGGCCTCCCTACCCCCACATCAAAAATATTAATCTAGGATCACATCATAACACAAGACATAGGAAACAAACTTCATTTCAACTGGGATCTTTTCCCTTAAACAATGAATTTTTCTTCCACATGTAATGAGATCTCACAGCTCTAATCATAAGGCCATTGGCCATTACAATCCAAAGGGTAACTCATAACCCTATGATAAATTAAATTTATCTTCCAACTAGTTCAATAATCCATATTGAATTAACCGATTCATAAATAGTAGGTTCCAATTATGGTCTCCTAAATAGAATTCTATCATCCCTATCACAAATAATTATACATGCATACTGCATGAGTTTGATTAGCATCGAATTACATCTAAAATAATGGATTAATTTACATGTTTATTTTATCTTCAATATACAAATAAAATTAATACAATTATATTTTCATTATCAATTTACATCAAGAATGACATAATAATCAAGGAAAGAATAGAAATATCACTATCTATCGAAACAATAGGGAACAAGATATGATCAATAATGATTTATTTATTTTAAATATTTATTACATTTATTCCATTATGATCCAGTAGTCGGAATCATGATAACATTACAATTAAAATTAAATAAATATAGCGAAGAAATGAATCCCTTAACTCAAATGGTTCTTTGAGGTCTTTACATTTGAATAATCATCACAACCGATCATGATATCCTCCGCCGTAAAAACTTTATCCACCTGAGGATGTCGCAGTCGCACTGCACAAACTGACACCCAATAAAACTCTATTAGACGAATGGAAATCATATTCAATTACATGGAAGGGAGAAACATGATAATTATGATCGAATAAAACACAAAAATTGAGGTATATAATTCATTTTATCAATGACGGGTAGACACTATCTTCTTGCACCAAAACATTGGGGGCGCATGGAGTAGGAAGATACATTAAGGGGAAACAGTCCATGGATTAAGGATTGATCCCACCAATCATGTGGGAATGAGTAGAGGTTTGATTTTCACACATCAGTGGACAAGAATTCAGAACATAGGAGTAAGATATCTCATCCCAATATTAGATTTAATGGAGTGGCGGATTAAGATACGCTGCATTTTCCATTAAATGAATAAGAATTTCAACCACATTGTTTGACCTTGTATAGGAATCTCGAGCCTTAGAAAAATTATTATTGGAGTTATGGGATGTGAATTGGCATTAAATGCCTTAAAAAATAACTTGAACTATTTTTTAGTCAATGGTGACATTAAAGGAGAAAAACTATTGGATGCTAGAAAAACTATACACCTACCGACAGATGGAATAACATTACACCAACCGATGTATAGAAAAATTTTACACATACCTATGTCTGGAAACTTTGGACACCTAACAATTGATGGAAACACTGTACACATTCCAATGCCAACAATACAAATGACTCATCAATGCTAATAGTACAAATGACTCATCGACGCTGATAGTACAGATGACTCACTGACTCTGATAGTACAAATGACTCACTGATGACATTGTTCACATCAATCTCAACGATGACATTGTTCACATCTGTCTCACTGAGGAAACTATTAAAAATGGTCTCTCCGATGATTCTTTTTAAATTTCACTCAAGGATTAAACATTTCACAAATGTCTCACTGATGACACATTTAACATCTATATCACTGATGACATTATTCAAATATGTCTCACAAATGACATTGTTCACATCTATATCACTGATGAAAATTTTCACATCTGTCTCACCGATGAAACTGTTAACATATGTCTCAACGTGGAAATTGTTCACATCAATCTCACTAATGACACTATTTTAATCTGTATTACCAATTAAATTTTTCACATCTTTCTCACCGATGAAACTCTTTGTAACACCCAAAGCTTCCACGGTATGTTTCCCTTGGAATAATGCAATATCTTATGTTGTATGCAACATCATGTTTTAACACACCACGACCATTCAATGTGGCCGTTATGAATAGTAATACCCACTTTTTGGAATTTTAAATATTTCATTTTTCAAAATGGACTTCAATTTTGGATTCAGAATATCAAAATTAGCTTAGTGAATTTTTTTTGTATTTTTATGAAAACATTCAATTTTTGTTGAATAGTGAAAACACAACATTATTGTTTAAAACTGAATTTTTTTTGATAAATAGTTAATATATATTAATTTAATATTATACAAAATAGATTCATAAAACCTATATATGTTCAATGTATTTGATTGGAGTCATTTTATAATATGTTTAGATATAAACAATATTATTGTACTTGTTTCCATATTTTACACTTCTTATAGGAGCAATTGAAAATTTGCATAAAACATAATTTTACCACTTTTTTGAGAATAATTTCATAAATTTAAGAGAAATGGTTTATATTAATAAGTACAATTTGGTTAAATATGATGAAAATAATTTTTGTTCAATAATAAATTTTGACTTTTATTTTCCACGGTAAAAAATAAATTGGTTAAATAAGGGTAAAATGATATTTTAATTACCCAAAAAAATGTCCATATTGGATACGTCGTATTCAACCAAAAAACCATAGGAATAAAATATCACCCCCTTTGGTTCACATGGATTAGATTAGGACATTTATTATTATGTTATTTAAAGAATAGTTAAAAGTGTTAAAATTAATGTTAAATAACTAAAAAATTTCTAATATATGTTTATACATAATAAAAATTTGACATTAAACATTAATTAGAAATATAAAATGGTTTCCTGCATAATTTTATTTAATTTATAATTTTTAGGCATTAAATAATTAAACTTTTTTATGACCCAATGATGATGAAGTAATTACCTTATTAATGAATGATTAAAATAATTAATATTATAAATATCCAAATGAATGTAATTTTAGACTTTTAAGGAGTTAAACTAATTTTATAGGTCAATTCTTCTTTTTAGGTTTGATTAAATAATTTTATTTCGATGTAATCATGCTTTTATGATTTTCAAAAAAACCAAATACTAAATAGTGTCAAAATTGACATAGTTGTGCTTTTAAAAAAATACTATATTATTAAATGATATAATATTACTAAAAATATAAGATTCGGAAAAAGGACATATATAATGTTATATATTTTAATAATGAACCTCTATGGGTTTGATTGGATTTTTATAGTATGTTTATTAACAATATATTTTAAAAATACAAAGAGACGTGGTAAATGACAATCTATTTAACTAAAAGGTAAATATGATATATAAAGAAAATATGGTCACATAAACCTTTATAAAATTTTTTTGAGATGTTTTCATACCCTCCTAACCATATACTATAAATATATCTTTTTTGATCCATTATAAACCGAAAATTATTTTATTATAAAATAGTATTTCAAACATTTCCTTAAGTGACCATCACCTATCATATAAAAGGGTACTTCTCCTTCTCTTAATTTAACATCTACAAAGCCATTTGGATCATCCAAAACCTACCAAATATCCTCCAAAAATATCCTACCTTCATTCTAGAGGCCTTCCTTTGGTCACAGAGCCATCCCAAGGAGAAATTTTATCAAATCAAAAGGAAGAACCCGAAGAAGAGGTAAATATTTCATCACCTCTTTCAAGTTATTTTATTCTTCCACTTCCTCTTTCATTACTGTTTACATTCTAAAAAAATAACACCATACTCTTGTATATTATATTATTTCATTATAAGTATGGTACAAAAATATTTATTATTCTCTCTATCATATGAACGTCAATGTGAACATACGTGCGTACGTACAGCTTACCGTCTCCACATTTGGGTGTAGTTTGTTATTCAATCACTTCATTATTTGGATAGGTATAATAATTAGAATAAATGATTTAAATAATAAATTTTACATGTTAATTATTATGTATATATGATATTACATACAAATAATTATTATTTCACCATCAATATAATGTTATTATTGCTCGTGCGTACGTAAGGATTACCGTCTCCACGAACACGATGAGATTCCTTTCCCATCGTAATCATTCAAGGATAATTTTAATTTTATGATTAAAAATAAATTTCATGAAATCAATATCATTATAGATATAAATAAAATACAAGCTATACATGACAAGCATGTCTTACATAACCGAGCATATAAAGGAAAACAAGAAAATTAACACCCAAAACGATGATACTACTAAAATATTTTTAAAAATGCAATATTAAAAGATCAAATATGATAACATATTTTGGTATATAGTACCTTTATAATTCAATATCAATTATGTTGATATTTTATAGGGGAATAAAAAATCCTTCAACCAAGGAAATGTACATGGTAAGGGTTAATTATCCAATCTCTTTATTATTCGAGATTGTTTATATGTGAGTATCTACAAGGACCTCTTTATCATCAACTTTAATATTTCTTAAAAATTTATTTCAAACCATTATTACTATTTACATGACTATAGGTTAAGGTCATTTATACCATTTGTCGACTTTTTATAAAATGGTTTTAAAGGAATGATTATATGTTTTCCAAACAAGGTACAATATGACCTTTTCGACAAAATTAATGTAAGAATGTCTTTTTAAACTTATATGGAGGTTGTTGCTATTATCCACCATTATGTGATTGTCGAAGCATCTCATACAAGCTTATAATAATATTTTCAAAATAAACTTTTTTTTATAATCATATTACATTTAAATTATTTCCAAATAGAAAGAGGTATTTATTTCAATTAGTGTTTATTTCATCTATGTGAACTACCATTGATGGATTTTAAACATGTTTGAAATTGATTTATTATGATACAATTCATCCATATCATATTGAATGTTTTTTGACATTTTTTACTGTGAATATGTTACTTTTACACCATTAATGGTTTATTGATAATGTATTGACATTTCATATGCTTGTTTTAATAAAAATGTTTTTGTTATGTTTAAATATTTTCATATGAGGAATGAATTGGACTTAGTAAGTGATGGGTGGATCCACTATAGCTCCTCAATGCATCGGTAGGTCTCATGAGACAATCTAGTGTCTTGACATAAGTCCTTGAAAAAATCTTATTTGTATTCTTGTCAAAAGGCCTTGACAATTTGGCTATGATGTTAAGAATTATTCTTTCCATCATTAAGAAAGTGGATATTGATATTTCATGTTATTATTCGACTAGTAGAATATCCATGTGAATATGTAAAGGTAATTATTTGATTTTATCATTTCCATATTATTCTGATGTTTATGTTTAAATGGATTTTTATTATTATTATACATTGCCTTAAATGTTTATTCTTATTTATAATAGTTTCTACTATATTTATATCCTTATTGAGCATCTGACCTCACCCTTTATATGTATTAATATTCACATGATGTGAATAAGTATTTTATGGTTGACCTGTAGGGATTAGATAAGGATATAAGTGTATTCGAAATGGGACAAAATGATGTTGATGTTTTTATTTCATGATGTCATGTAGAAATTATGAATGTTTCTAGTAATTCCAATGATACTAAACTAATCAGTAATTCAGGACATGATTCATCATATCATGCCAATGTTATGTAATAATTCTATGACTCTGGGTAACTACGATTGGGGTATTATAGTTGGTATTAGTTAAAGTTTAGTACAATCCTTGGAAAATAGATTTAGAGATACTCTGATTAAGGAACACTACCCTACGATAGGCATTAAAGATTAATGTTGAAAAACTTCCTATAATTTTGGTATTGTAGAGATTTTGTTAGTTTTCAAAGCAATACATCCATGTCTAGATACAAGTCAGTAGAGGTGGCTATGGCATAGATTTACCTAGGGGTTAAACCCGAATACAACGCTTTGAGCTAAACTAGAACGGGAATTGGGGCACAAAAACGGGCTTTGTTGCACTCTTGGTTACGACATTCTTGGGGTATATTATTAGTAAAATTCTCATTATCATTAAAAACCATTTTAAGGGTGTATGAGTATATACATCATCAAAGAAAACATTTTTATGATTATGGAATAAATACATATAATGTTAAATTTATATTAAATGTTTTATAATTTTTGAATTATTTAGTGTGATTCATAAACTAATCTAGTGTATTCCATTCTTATAGAAATGGTGCCTAGTGGAATAAATTGTAACCTTATCAACACACATAATCCATTTAGGGATTTACCTCATACTCAAGATAATTATTGTGGAGAGGGTGATGCAACTGTTGCTGATTAGCTTATCCCCATACTGGGACAACTCACTTAGGATATGAATAATATCCTTACTCGTATGGAGCTCCATGATCCACAAAACAAAAGATCAATGTTAGACCACATAATTAGGGGACCACCATAAACAATCAATGGGAGTACAAATCCTTTAGTATATGAGTAATGGATATGTTCCATATAGAAAATATTTCATGCTTTGGGGTGTAGCGAAATGGAAAACATTTTCAAGGTAGTTTATCGCCTCACAGGAGATGCAGATCAATAGTGGTCATTAATCCAAAACACAAAGGAAGATAAAGAAGTATCAAACATGGAATTGTAGGAGTTTAAAGAGGTTTTCATAGAAAAATATTATCCTCATGACCATTGATATGATACGGAAAGACAATTTCTAAGTCTGCGGAAAAATAAGGATGAGAATGTCACAAAGTATGAGGCTAACATTACAAGGTTAGAAAGGCATGGAACATATTATGTATACAACCCATGGAGTAAGATTAAACGATTCTTTGATAGGTTAAAACCATTTCTCCATAGATCATTAGTCTCACAATCCTTCTCATCATACATAGATATTTTCACATATACTATCAAGATAGAAAAATAATTCTCTAAGTCAGATGAATTTAAAGAAAATCCAGAGAAAAATATATCTTCTGAACACTATAGAAAAGGAAATATGTGGAAAAAGTGAAAATATGAATATCTATCATGTGGTAAATGTGGGAAAAAACCCTCATATTTTCCTGAAGGGAATGAGAGTCTATTACATGTGTGGTGAGAAAGGACACCATGGTCATGATTGTAAGGGGAAGAATGAGGCTCTCAATGTTGACTCCGAAAATTGTAGAGAAAAGGGGCATTATTCAAATGAACGTCCTAATCACCAAGGGAACATACCATAGAAAAGGTAAATGGAGAAAGGCCATGCTTATGTGTTCACTGATTATGTGGTTGATGCACCAAAAGAAGTGGTGGCAGGTAATTTAATTGTTTCCTCAAGTTTGTTCGATGCTTTATTTGATTTTGGATAATTGAATTGTTTCATAACATCCCAGTTTTCTATGAAAATTATATAATTTCTATTTGACTTAACAAGGGTGTTGTCAGTTCAAAAAACTAAGGGAAGTATCATTCAAACAAAGTTTTTTCAATCAGTCCCCATTAAGGCATATAAATGTTCATTATCTAGTAATCCCATTATCATACCCATGATTGAATTTAAAATAATCCTCAGAATATATTTTCTTTCAGAACATGAAGCGAAAATTTATTTTAAGAAGAAGGAGGTTAAGATTTAAAATGATGATAAGAAGTACATTATCTTTAGAGCATAAATGTCACCACCTGATTCTTATCTAGATACACACCCATTAACTCTACCAAATTCAATTATTAGAAAATACAAGAATGAAATATCAATAGGTGAGGAAAATAATGTTTGAATAGAGGATATACCTATTTTGAAAGAATATGATGATGTGTTTTCGTTGTATTTACCTGGACATCCTCCGGAATGGGAAATTGAGTTTTCCATTGATTTAATTCCTAGTTCAAGGCCCATATTGAAGACCCCATATATATCTTCCACTAGGGAATTAGTGGAACTAAACTAACAACTATAGGAATTGATTAATAAGGAATTTATTCTCTCCAGTGTTTCTCAATGTTGATCCCCTGTCCTTTTTTATGAATAATGATGGATCTATGAGGTTTTAAATTTACAACAAGGAGACACACTATAAAAATAAATAAAATTTATCCTCTACCTTGCATTGATGATTCATTTGATGAACTACATGGAGATCAAATTTTCAAACATTGATCTATGATCTAGATATCATGAGTTGTGTGTGAAGAAGGAAGACATTCCAAAATCAGTATTTCAAACTAGGCACAGACATTACATGTTTAGAGTAACACCATTTGGATTGACTAATGCACCCTCCGTCTTCATGGATCTAATGAATAGAGTTTTCATGGAATATATTGATGAATTTTAAGTGGTAGTTATTGATTAGATCTTGGTATACTCAAAAATCTATGAAGATCATGAAAATAATTTACGCATTATCCTATATACTCTTAGAAGAAATGAATTATATGTGAAATTTAGCAGTTCTGAATTTTGGATTCATGAGATTTCATTTCATTGACATTTTTTATCTATGAATAGAATATATATTGATCCTTCAAAGACCAAGGAAATCCAAAAATGGAGAGCACCAACATGTATAACTGCGGAATGTAGTTTTAAGGGTTTATCATGTTATTATCGACATTTCATTCAGAATTTTTTTTGGTTGGCTAACCCATCAACAAAGCTCACACGTAAAGGGGTTAAATTTTGTTGGAAAAAAGAGTGAAAATAATGTTTTGAGGAACTAAAGATAATATATGTGAATGAAACTATCATGACTCTACCATCAAAGAATGATGTGTTTTTTATTTATATTTTTGCCTCAATGAAAGGACATGGGTATTTCCTTATGAATATTGATAGAGTTATTGCTTATGTATCACAACAACTAAAAATTCATGAGAAAAAAATTCATAATAATGATCTTAAATTAGCAGTTGTAATCATTGATCTGAAAATATAGAGACACTATCTATATGTTGAAAAAAGTGATATTTATACTGATCACAAGATTTTGAAAAATATTTAATCATAGAAAGAACTCAACATGAGGAAAATATGATGTCTTGAACTAATAAAGGATTAGGATTTCACTATACACTACCACCTAGGGAAGGAAAATAAAGTGGAAGATGATTTGAGCAGGAAGGATCATGGACTTTTGACCAAGAAGAGAGTTGAAAAGTATAATATATACTTGGACATAGTAATGATACATATAGGAATAACCATTGAAGGTGAAACATCATTTATTTTTCAAATGGTTTCCAAAACACATTTAATAAATAGGATAAAAAGTTCTCAGAATGATGATGAGGAATTTCAAAATAAAATTAATTCTGTTAATGACTGGAGATTAAGTGACATCATATATGAAGATGGAATTTTGAAATTTTGGAAGAGACTTAGTGTTCTTGACATTCCTTATATAAAAATGGAATTGTGGAATTATTCTCATAGCTATAATTTCTCTATACACCCAGGGAGCAGCAGTATGTATAGATATTTGAAGGATCGTTTTTTGTGGGACAACATGAAGAGGGAGATTGCTGATTTTGTTTAAAGATATATGGTTGGTCATCAAGTGAATGCTGGAAGGAAATAGCCCATAGGAGTAATGAAACCTCATCCCATAACTGAGTGGAAATGGGATAATATTACGATGGACTTTGTTATGGTACTTCAAAATACTCCTAGAATAAATGATGCAATATGGATCATTCTTGATCATCTTACCAATTATGCACATTTTCATGATATAATATAAGATTTACCTTTTGAATGTCTAGATGGACTACATATTAATGAAGTAGTAAGACTTCATGGAGAATCTATATAGATTTTTTCTAATCTTGATCTCAATTTTACTTCATGATTCTGGAAATGTATTTAGAATTCCATGGATACTGAACATCAGTTGAGCACTTCCGACCACCCTAAAACCGATGGAAAATTAGAATGGACTATTCAAACCAATGTAGGCATGTTGATATCTCTCTCACTTGGCATTCAAGGTATATGGGATCAATATTAACCTCTGGTATAATTTTCTTATAACAATAGCTTCCATTCATGTATTCAAATGGATCCATATGAAGCACTATATAGAAAGAGATGATGCACACCAACATTGTGGGATGATGTTGGTAAACAAAATTGTAGGCCACAAACTTTTTAGGGAAACAATTCAAAAAGTGGCAATTATCCAAACCCAGATTAAAGGATCCCAGTGTAGGCAAATGAGCTATGACGTTAATTGAATGAGGATTTGTAATTTCTTGTAAAATACCATGTTTTCATAAAGGTATCTCTATGGAAGGGTGTAATACGTTTCGATAAGAAGGGTAAATTGTGTCCCAATTACATCGGACCTTTATAAATACTATAATGAATTCCAGTTGTAGCTTATCGTTTTTCAATTCCTCTTAGATTCTCCAATTTCATGATCTGTTCCATCTATCACTTTTGAGAAAATACATGTCTGGCCCAACACATGTACACACCTATGAGGAAATTGAATGAGAACCTAATTTGTCTCATTGTGAAGAGCTTGTCAAAATTCTTTATACTAGAGATCAAGTGTAGAGAAACTAGGTGACTCCTCTGGTAAATGTTTTGTGGAGAAACCATAAGATGGAAGAGGCAATGTGGGAACCTGAGAACTTATGATGAAGAACCGCCTGAATCTTTTTACGCAATAATATTCTAGAAATTTCAAAGATTAAAATTATTTAAAGGAGAGAGGAATATAACACCCCCATCTTCAACCATATGTTTCCCTTTGAATAAGGTAGTAGCTTGCGTTGTACACAACTTGGTGTATTAACACACCATGACCAATCAATGTATCCATTATGAAAAGTAATACCCACTTTTTTAAATTTTATAAATTTTATATTTCCAAATGGACTTTATATTTGGATTTATAATATCAAGACTAGATTAGAGTGAATTTTTGGTATTTTCCAAATAACATTCAATTTTTGAGGAATAGTGAAAAGCAATCAATTATTGTTTAAAACGGGAATTTTTAATTAAATATTTATTTATTTTAATTTATTTTATTTTATGTCAAAATAATTAAATAATACCTAAATATGATCAATGTAATTTTTTGAAATCATTATATAATAAATTTAGATATATAAAATTTTATTGATCTTTTTACCGACATTTACCCACCTTATAGATGCACTTGAAAATTTTCATAAAAATTACTTTCATCGCATTTGAGAGTATAATATAAAAACTCATAGAGAATGGGTTGTTATCAGTATGTAAAATGTGGTTTAATAAGATGAAAATAATTTTTTGTGGATAGTAACTTTCACTTTAATTTTCCACTATTAAAAGTAAATATGGAAATTATCGGTAAAAATGATATTATATTTACCCTATAACATGTCCTAATTCTATTGGATAAGTGTATTTTGACCAAGAACAAACATTGGAATAAAATATAACACCCTTTGGACAACAAGGATTAGGTTAGGACATTTATTATTATTTAATTTAATTAAGAGTTAAAAGTGTTAAATTCAATGTTTAATCACTAAAACATTTTTAATATATGGTAATATATAAGATAAATCCCACTATAAATATTCATTATAATTTTAAAAGGATTTTCTACAAAATGGTTTTTTATTTATAAATTTTAGACATTAAATAATTAAATTTATTTATTACACAATGATGATGCAGTAATTAACATATTAAAGACAGATTAAAATAATTGATATTATAAATATTTATGTAAATGAAATTTGAACCATTTTTGTAATGCACTGATCCCAGAAGCCCAGAGTCGGTGCATTATTTTAATACAGTGGCATTATTACAAGGAATGAAGTCCAAAAAGAACGATCAGATTAGTAGTCTATGAAAATAGATTACATACATGAACATTAAATTACACATTAGAAAATAAAACACATCATAAATGATCATATTAGAACTCCATTAATCCCTTTTCATAACCATTATTATCTATCATAAAATACTTCTTCACATCCTGTGAGAAATAAAACATAGAAAGGGGTGAGCTCAGATTCTCAGTAAGGATAACAATGTAGCAGAGACATTCATAAATAAGAATAAATATTTATTGCAATGTATTAGACTAAAAAAATCCTTTTAAACATAAACTTCAGCATTATATGGAAAAGTTGATTTCAAATAATCTCATTTACTTGTTCTCAGGGATATTCTACTAGTCAAATAATCACATGCAAATAAGATATAGTCAAGCCCTTGTTCCAAGACACTAGTTTGTCCCATTAGACCTACCGATGCATAGTAGAGCAATAGTGGGCTCCACCTATCACATACAATGTCCAATTCATTCCTCATATGAAAAGGATTAAACATAACATAATCATTTGTATTAAAACTAGTATAGGAAAATTTCAGTACATTATCCATAAACCATGACTGGTATAAAAATAAAACCTCCACAGTCAAAAATATCAAATAAATTGAATAAAATATGAATGATTTGTATCATAATTTATGATCTACAAATGAGTTTAAAATACATCAAGGGATGTTGATATAGATGAAAATGATTTTTGAAAATCACTGAGGGAAATATCACTTTTTCATGAAATTTCAATTTATATAAGAAGACATGTAATGAAATTTTTGAATCCAAGTGTCCCAAAACACATTGAATCTATTGAAAGGAATTACCATTTTATAAACATTCATGCCCATATAAATAAATCCTTAAAATAATTTTGGAAGCATGAACATTTATTAAAAGGGATTATAAAGATAAATCATTAAACCATTTAAAATGATGATCTAGTTAAATAAAACCACCCATAAAACCATAAAAGATTACTTTTGAAAACATTTTTATGAAATATGGTTATCGATGATAAATATGTCCCAGAAAATAATTACACATGAACAATCTCAGATAATAATGATATTGAGGAAATAACCCTTACCTTGCACATTCCGTTAGTCATGGGTACATTTTACCTCTTATATGAAGACCATAGTATGTTATTATGTTATACCAAACCCATATTAATATTTATGATATCATACATGATTCATTTATGACTTTATACTAACCATTTAATAATAATTTCAATGTTAATTTAGAATTTTTGGTAATAATAACTTTTTTTTATCTTCTGTGTTTTAACTTGTTACTCTTGATTGTATCACATAGATCATGATTTAGATACTACCAGAATATAAAACATGATTTATATATCATATATATTTAGAAAATAAATATTTATACATGAAATGGTAAACACCGTTTATGGCGACGGTAGGCCATACGTACACATAAACATTGTTTCTGTTTTCATATTGTATTGATGGAAAATAAGTGAATACGATATCTATATGTACATCAATCTATATATATATATATATATATATCTATCATGTTGAATTACTATGTCATATATTACATACATATTAATGATATATATTTTATAATCATTTTTGACTGCAGAACTTGTAAATTAATCCAATTGCATCGTGGAAATGGTAATAAGTACGTAACCACAGGAGATAATATCATTATATTGATAGAGAAATTTATCATGACCCATCCCCCAGGGCCCGTGCCATGACTACACCAATCCCTCCTTCCATAGGCTAGGGGTTGGTGACTAGCACCGTAAGGTGTATTCCCTAAAACCAGGAAGGAATTGCCTTTATATCTTGTAAATACACGCAACCAGGCACACAACAAGATATGAACACAAGTAAAATGTAAAGGAAAAAAGATTGATGAATTTAAATGGGAACGGAATGCATGACCAGCATTAATGGTATAAGTACAACTGAGATACAATACAACTGAAGAAAGAGAAAGACAACTACTAGGTCATCCAACGAGGTTCCTACATAAAGGGCATGTATAGATCGACTCCTCCGCACTCCATGTCCGCTCGTCTCTTCTGAGTACCGACACACCATATAGTCCACCTCCAGGCACCATCTCGTCCTGGTACCATCAGCCATGATCTTTGCTATACATTTTTTTTCACCAAACACATCATGGTGCGAGCATAGTCCATGTAGGGGTGAGTATAACGATACTCAGTAAGGATCTTAATACCCGAAATGTCTCACAAAATATATAAAGGATAAACCACAAATCATGGAATCAATTGAAAACACTACATAGGTATATACCCATACACATACCAATGTTATAATGTATACCAATCTCAATCATGGGGAAACATAGGTTCCATCCCAAAAGACCAAAGCTCAACTATTCTACAAAGGAAGTAAAACAACCAAGATAAGTACCACACAGGCACGCCACAGAAAAGAATACCACCAAGTCATTTAAATGATGGAATGTACCATAGAAGTACACGATCATCTCTCACTATGAATATCATAGGGACATTATAAGAGATGATTATATGTATCTACTAATTCATATTAATCCGTTAAGAGGATTACCCACAAAGGATCCTAAATCATCATTAGTACAATAAAGGATTTTAGAACATCGTCAGACCCACACAGGATCCTAATACCTTGTCTACACATCGTCAGAACCACACAGGATCCCAGTATACCATCATTACATCGTCAGACCCACACAGGATCCTAGTACATCGTTAATACTTCGTCAAACCCACACAATATCTTAGTACATGTACATCATCAGATGCACATTGGATCCTAGTACATCATCATTGCGTCATCATACCTAGTCCAAAACATAGAAAAAGTACATCGTTAGAGCCACACATGATCCTTGTACACTGTCAGTACATCGTCATACCCATACAAGATCATAGTACATGTACATCATCAGACCCACGCAGGATCCTAGTACCCCATCAGTACATCATCAGAACCGCACAAGATCACAGTACATTGTCAGTTCACCGTCAGACCCACACATGATCCTAGTACACTGTCGGTATGTCGTCAGACCCACACAAGATCATAGTACATCATCACAGCCAGCTACAGGGTTCTCTCACTACACTCTCCCATCTATAGGGGGTCCACTCCACAAGCCATTTTTCGATACTCCAACTTCAAAAAAGACTCACTAATAAGTATCTCAAAGGACCTAAACATTATAGGGGACTGAAAGCAATAGACGGGGCGTCAAATGGATTCCCAGTCTGTATGTTATTATTCTTTTAGTCCCAAGGGGATGGTTGGATTCATTCTTGATCCAACCCAACCATACACCAACATTATCAAAGTCTCCAGTTGGGTATACCAAATGGACCTTCTCACTCCATGGTTTCCATCGCTATAGATGGTTAATAAAACAGACGCTCGGTCTGTATGTTATTATCCTTTTTTTTCTCGACGGCCCGGTGGGATTCTTTCTCGATCCAACCTCACCATACCCCAACATTATCAGAATATTTTATGGGGTATAACAAATATGAAATCTCACTCCATTGTTTTTGGAGCGGTAGATAGTTCATAAAATGGATGCCTAGTGCCAATGTTATGTCCAAAAGTGTGTATAGGGTCGAAACTGGTCTGGGTCTGGTCCGACCTACCTGGACCAACCAATCCTAGGTCAAACAGATTTGGGTCAACCTGGTCCAACCCACTGGGTCTGGCCTGGCCCACGCTGGGTGGCCTAGCCTGGGTAGTTTCACGGGGGTAGTGGGGCAGTCGCGGGGTGCGCGGAGGCTGCAGAGCGGCGAAGGCCACCAGATGGTGAAGGTACGGGCGACACAGGGTGGAAAAGGATGCAGGTGCCACAGAGGAAGTAGGGGCCATGACGTCCATGGGGCAGAGCAGAGGCTGTGGTTCGGCGGGGTGGCCAAGGTTCGGCGGGGGTGGCCGCGATGCGACTGTCCTCCACAGCTGGCTGGATGACCATCCATCCTCTCCATGTAGCGCGGTCGAGAACCGCACCTTTCTAGGTGGCCGGTTCATCCGTCCACTCGTCTTTCATCATCGTGGAACAAATTCCCCTTCATCCATCACATAGAACACACTATTCATGAAGAATAGTTGAGCGGTCGGTCCATGTTTGTTTGTCCCGCACCCTCCGCGTTAGAGCTGTAACAAGCGGATCAAGGGGGAATGATTCAATATGAGGGAAAAAATTAACATTGATCAATTCAAAACACACTCGTACATTATTTTCTTGTTGAATTCAATGAGGAGTGGAGGACGGTCGTTTATTGAGGACATCCCACATTGGAGGATTTACCAAGGAAAAAGATGAAGACATTGGGGAACGTCAGTATTCTCTGATGGAGATGTGTTATTCATTTTAGAAAGATAATTCCTCCAAGGTTCTCATCGTCCTATCCTTTCTCCCAATTCCTCCCAAAAAGAAATGTCGCCAATATTTTGTGTTTCAAAATTTTATTAGTTGGCACAATATTTAACTGACACAATTAATTTCAATGTGGTTGGAACCGTTAAAGTGGGAGTATACCAAAGGTTACCTCCCACTGAAGGGGTGTTCAAGAGTTATCTATGTATTTAAGGAGTTTAGGGGGTTCGGGTTTTCCCCACCATTATATTCAAATAGAGATGATTTGGACTCTGTTTTCCTCAAATGCATAACTCATGTTTAGTGGTTTCAAAAATAAAAATAAATGGTTAATGTATTTTTATTTTTATTTTCCCACGAAATGTGAAAACTAACTTTCACCCTCGACCTACTACAGTTGAGGTGAAGGTATTCTTATGTGAATACCAGTATTGTGAGTTCATCTGTTCTCTCAAATTTAAATTCCGAGCACTAGTTCAAAAGATATAAAATCATTCTCATATGTTTACTAAGCGTACTCTAAAAAATGATCAGAAATTCATTCTGGGCACACCGAGCCACTGAATCATGTGCCGTCAATTTTCACAGACTCGTAAAATTTCCATATATTTAACAACAATAAATGGAATTTCTGGGTCTTTACATTCTCCCCACCCAAGGGATTTGTGTCCATGAAATACACATCATAAAATTAAGAAAACATGTGGGGGTACTGAGCACGTATCAGAGCCTCTCTCCCCCTTGTGCTCTCTTAGAGGTTCCCGTGCTGCCGGTGAATGTGAACCAAAGGTATCGACCGCCCATGAATGAACTTCTCCTGTCGATCATCAATCTCCACTAGAACCTCTATAAACGTTTCCCCATTATCGACGGCTCGCTCTCCGTGGTCGTTGATGTGAGAAGGGTCATGCATGCATCTCCTCAACTAGGATATGTGAAAGATGTCGTGCACCCTGTGCCACTAAAGGGTAAGTGCTAGGAAGTATGCCACGTCACCAACTCTACTAAGGGCCTGGATTGGTCCAATGGACCTCAGTTATAACAGGCCTCCTGAGCTAAATCTCTGCAAACCTCATTGAGGTGAGACCCATAAAAGACGTGGTCACCATCCTTGAACTCTAGAGGTCACCATATCTAATTGGCATAAGACTTCTTCCTTCTCTATGATGTCTTCATCCGGTTTTGGATGATTTGAATCATCCTTGTGGTGGCCTACACCATCTCTAGTCACACTAGTGCTAACTCCCCTTAGTTAGACAAGCATAATGGGGACCTGCATGGTAGCCCGTACAATGCCTCAAAAGGTGCCTTTCTAATTGTGGAGTGATAGATGTTGTTTTATATCTACTCTAAAAAAACTAATTGATCCTCCTAGCTACGACCGAAGACAAGGACACAAGCACCCAAAATTTCCTCGAGAGTATGAATGGTCTGCTCAGTCTGGCCATATTTATGAGAATGGAAGGTGGTTCTCAAATGAAGCATCATCCTGAAAGTCTCATGCAACCCCTTCCATATCCAATAAGTGAATCGTGTACCACGATCAAAGATAATTATCAATGGTACTCTATAGATCCATACAATCTACTGCAAATTGAGGTGTACCAAGATCTCTACTGAACCATGTTCTCTGATCGTTATGAAGTGGGCAGACATGGTGATTCGGTTGACGATCACCCAGTTAGAGTCATGACCTCTAGATGTACGTGGAAGTCCTTCCATGAATTCCAGGGATATGCCATCCCACATCCACTATGGTACCCCAAAAGAATGAACCAAGCCTGATGGTTTCTGAAGCTCCACATTAACTTGCTGACAAATGAGGCACCGGGAGACAAACTCTTCTACTTCTTTCTTCATTCCTAGCCACCAGTGATATCATCGACGATCCTGGTACTTATTCGCCACTCCTGGATGTACCGCTAGAGTGGATGTGTAGAACTCTCGCAACACATCCTCTGGAAGTGACACTGGTACCACGGTTTGTCCTCTGAAGAGGATGACGTGCTCCCTGCCTTCATAAAATCCATCAGGTGCATGTCCTGTGGATATTTGAGCACATCATGCCTCATAGTCAGTGTCCCCGGGTTGCACCTCCTTGACTCCCTGAATGAAGTGGGGGAGTTACTGTAAGAGATAAAGAAATTTTCCACCATCTCGGTCCACAAAGGATATCTATATAGTGGTCAGCTGCTCCATCGCCTCCCATAGAAGTTATATACCAGATCTTCCACTGAGTTCATCTGCTACAACAATTACTTTACCAGGAGTATAGAATATCTCAAAGTCATAGTCCACAAGGAACTCAAGCTAACGTTGTTGTCTCGAGTTCATGTCCTTCTATGAGAAAATATACTTGAGACTCTTATGATCTGAGTAGACATTAAAATTCTCACCCATCAAGTAATGCCACGAAATCAACAGCACAAATACCACTATTGCTAGCTCCAGGTCATTGGTAGAATTGTTCTACTTGTTATTCTCTATATCAGTCTCCTGAAAGATTAGCTAACACTTCTTCATCCACAAGAAAGGAACCCCCTTATTCCTCAAAGATAAAAAGTGTGCCACTACCCTGGGGAAGTCATGTACAAATCTCCGGTATAAACTAGCCAAAGAAAACATCCCTCTCTATTTTGAGAGGTAATCATGGAAGAATATTTTGAAAAGATATACCCATTCTTTTCCACTCTTGTTTGGAACAAACAACTCAAAACTCCTGCTACCACGAGTGTATTTCTAGACGACTCATCAGTGATTGACTACACCCTCCTATGCATGAGTCCATACTATGATGCCTGGGTTTCCTTTTCACCAAACAAGAGAAACCCCATTCCAAAATTTTAGAGAGTTCATATCTTTTTTTCCTAATAAAGACAATATGAATAAGAATTGTGGATGTCTAGTCCATAACCAACCCAATGTCGTAAGGCCTTGATGATACCACCAAGAGAATCCAACCAAAAATATTCCCTCAATGATTAGATCTCACCATCAGCATAAGTTTTATTATCGAGTCTCCTTCCAAAGGTATCTCCAAACGTGAGGGTCAAGTAAACAACATAACAAGAAACTCTAGGTCTTGGACAAAAATTCATGGAATGAATGAATAATTTATACCTACTTCTATTGATGAAACTTCTATTAGTAAATATTTACCATAAATCGTATCATTCATAGAGCCCTTGGGTCTCACACCTTGACAACATGAAGCAACTCCCATCCCATATCCTCCATCTCCCTGAGATTGGTGAGGACCTCATAGTGGGTGGTTATAACATGTTGAAATGTACAACACCTCATGATGCTTTCCTAACTCTGCTTCCATGTCCGTAGCCCTGAAGATTCATCTATCCCTAACACTTTTTCTTACAAAAACATTTTTCCATGCCCATGTTTATGAGACTAATCGTAGTTTCCTGTTTTCCCACTAATAACATTCACTGGCTATATCTGCTCAGCCAATGAACATTCAACCACAATGTTACTCTCTAGCACCCAAACATAAGTAGGAATGAATAGAGGAATAGTGCTGGCTTGGATGTCGTTAAACACACTACGCTTGAATGTCTAGGACCCAAAGCACTAATCACGTTGTATTCATTGAGTACCAAGAATGATTGGTACTCCTCGATGATTACTCAACTACCGACATGTCATCCTGCAGAAGCTATAGAAGCTCTAGAGAACTATTAGCCACGTCCTCAAGCTAGTCCTCAGTCACCTGTGAGTTAGGCTTGCCTCAGAACATGAGGTGTATCTAATGTTGAATCACACGTAAGGCACTAATACTATATGTGTCCTCTACGGGTATAACCGATTGTAACTACTGGCCAACATGGATGATATAGCTGAAACCCTACCCAAAGGTACTATATTGGGTAATGATCTAGGTACCAAAGCCTCATCACTATGTGGACCATCCTCATGGTAACTCACTAATAAAGTCTAGTGGATATGATCACCATCTTCCCTACTTATGTCTCAAATATGTAGAAAACTCTAGAAAATGCCTCCATCCATCCCTCAAATTCGTGTGAAACAGTCTCGCCTCAAAACCTCGATGGCCTCTACTACTGGAACTCAATAAACCTGATCAGTCATCGGGCTCCATATGCCAGTATGGATGGTGGTATCTACTACCCAATGGGTGGTGGTGCTACTGTTACAACACATGAAGGTTCAAACAAAGTAAGAGGGCCCTTCCTCAGAGCATTGTCTCTCGATGGGCCGTCATCGTGTCCTCTATTGGTAACCCAAGATAGTTTTCTATGTAGCAACATTCTGATATGAAACCGGTACGAAGTAGTTATTTAGTTATACCTGGTGAGATGACTCAATAAATTAAAAGAAAACATTTCAAAACACACCTGTAGTTAGTGTTTTCATACACTGAGTCAGAAATCAGAAGTCAGGGTCCGGGTGTATGGATATATCGGTCGTCGTACCAAAATTGAATTCTAAAAAATGATAATCGTAGTCACTACAATTACCATTATTCCTGTGAAAAAGATCAAATTCTAATTTTCTATAGTACAACCAACTCCTCTGATACCAATTTGTCCTGACCCGTCCCTCGGGGCCCGTGTAGTGACTACCCCAAGCCTGCCTTCCATAGACTAGGGGCAGGTGAATAGAACTAAAATGAATATTCCCTAAAACCTGAAAGGAATTGCCATTATATTCTATAAACAACTGCAACCATTCACATAATAAGATACGAACACAAGTAAATTGTATATCAAAAAAGACTGCTGAAAGTAAAAGGGGCCGAAATCCTAGCCCAACAGAAAATATACAAGTACAACTAAAATAAAATACAACTGAAGAATGATAAAGAAAGCTATTGGGTCCTCCTCCAAGGTTTCTACTTGAAGGGTTTGTAGAAATAACCTTCTCAGCACTCCAAATCCGCCTATCTCCTTTGTGTGTCGACACGCAGTATGGTCCACCTCCAGGAACTGTCCAGTCCTAGTACACTCAACCTCGATCAGTGTTTCCCTTTGTTTTCACCAAACACAACAATGTGCTTTCATAGCCTGTTTAGGGGTGAGTAAAATGATACACAGTACGGACCCCAAGACCCTTAAGGTATCATAAAATCCACCAAGGATAAAACACAAAGCATGAAGTCAAATGAGAACCCTACTTAGGTATATTCCCCTTCAAATACCTATGTTATCAAGTATACCCATCTCAATCATGAGGAATCATAGGGTCCATCCCAAAATCCCAAAGCTCAATTGTTCCACAATGTAAGGAAAACTTCTAAGGTAAGTACCACATAGGTATGCCACACAAAATAATAACACAAAGTTATTACCACAAAGGAACATACCATACATGTATCCACATATCTCACACTAGGTATATGTTATATACATTAATAGAGATGATTAAATTTAACTACTAAGTCATCTTACTCTGTTAAGAGGCAGACCCACAAAGGATCTTAAATCATAATTAGTCCCAGAAGGGATCATATTAAATCATCATAACCATACAAGATCTTAGTACCTCATCAGCACGTTCTCAGACCCACACATGATCCCAGTAAACCATCAGTACTTCGTCAGAACCACATAGGATCCTAATACATCATTAGTACATCATCTGACCCACAAATGATCTTAGTAGACATACATTATCAAACCCACACATGATCATAGTACACTATCAGTATTTCGTCATACACTCATAGGATCCTAGTAAAAGTACATCGTTAGACCCGCATTGGACCCTAGTACAACATCAGTACTTCCCCAAACCCACACAAGATACTAGTAAAAGTACATCATCAGACGCACACAAGATCCTAGTACACCTTCAGTACATTGTAATACCCACATAGGATCCTAGTATACCATTATTACATCTTCATACCCACACACGATCCTAGTACATCTTTAGTATGTCATTAGACCCACACATGATCGTAGTACATCGTCAGAGCCAACTATAGGGTTCCCGAACTAAGCTTTCTTGTCTCTGAGAGGTTCTGATCCACATGCCCCTGGTTGATACTAAAACTTCCATTAATTCTCTCAAATATGTGTCTCAAAGGTCCACCACATCATAGGGGTCTTAAAGAAAAAAACAACATGTCAAATAGACCCCTGGTCTATAAGTTATTAGCCTTTTAGTCTCGAGGGTCCGGTTGGACTCGTGATTGATCCAACCGGTCCGTACCAAAACATTATCAAAATCATCAGTTTGGTATACAAAATAGACCTTCTCTATCCATGATTTCTGGTGTTTGTAATAGTTGGTCAAATAGACTCCCAGTCTGTATGTTATTAGCCTTTTAGTCCCGAGGGCCCCGATTGGATTTGTGCTCGATCCAACCTGATTGTACCTCAACATTATCAAAATATACAGTTGGTTATAAAAAATGGACCATATCAATCCAAGGTTTCTAGTGCCATAGATTATTTTTCAAACAAGTGGTCGGAGCCAATGTTATTTCCAATAGAGAGTATAGGGTGGAAACTGGTCTGGGTCTTGACCGAATCGGTCAGACCGACCTAGCCCGACACATCCTCGTCTGACCCGATTCAAGTCGACCCGACCCACTGGGTCAGTATCGTCATGCTTAGGGCTATCCAGCCTGACCCATTTTGGGCAGTCTTGCCCACGGGGCTACGAGTTGGTCGCGGAGCAGCGGAGGCCGCGGGGCGGTAATGGCCGAGCGTGGCACTGAGCCACAGAGGATACGAGGCAGCAGACGCCGCAGGGGAAGTAGACACCGTGAAGGTTGTGGAAGCAGTGTGTGTCGCACGGTCGTGGAGCTTCAGAGGCCATGGGGGTCTTCGAGGCCACAGGAAGGAATGTTGTGGCATGGATGCCGCGGTTTGGTGGCGCGGCCACGGTGTGGTGGTCCACCACGGCTTTTCAGATGTCCAGTAGTCCTCTCCACGTGGAGAGGTCGTGTACCATGCCTTTTCTGGTGGCCAGTTTAGCTATCCACTCTTCGTTCATTGCCATGGCACAAAGCCATCTCATTCCATAGAAAATAACACACCATTCATGAGGAACGTCAGAGGGGTTGGGTCATGTTTGTTTTGTCGACACCCTCCGCATTAGGGTAGTATAAAGTGGATCAAGGGGGGTGATTAAATTTGATGGGATAATTAACATTGATCAATTTAAAACACACCCCTAATTCATTTTTTGACGTCAATTAGGAGGAATTATGTTCATCGAATGAGGACATCCCACATTGGAGGATGTCCCGAGGAAGATGTTGAAGACATTAGAGAAGGTCAGTGTTTTTCAGGGGAGAAGCATTCTTCGTTGGAGAAGATAAAATCCTCAAAGGTTCTCCTATTAAAATACATTCTCCCAATTCCACACAAAAAGAAAAGTATCCAATATTTTGTGTATCTACAATTTAATTGTTTACACAAAATTTAATTGATGTAATTAATTAGGATGTGGTCTGAACCATTAATGCGGGAGGATACCAAAGGTCATCTCCCATTAATGGGGTGTTCAAGAGTTATCTCCATATTAAAAAAGGAGTTTAGGGGATCCGGTGATCCCCACCATTAAATTCAAATTTGGAGGATTTGGGCTCGGTGGACCCCAACTCCATAATCCATGGTGTGGGGTTTCAAGAATATAAATAAAATGTTAAAATATTTTTATTTTTATTTTCCCATGAAATGTTAAAGACTAACGTTCACCCTCGACGTACTGTGGTCGAGTTGAAGGTCTCCATAAGCGAATACCGGAGATGTGAGTTCAACGATGCCCCCAAATTTCAATTCCATGAATCGGTTCAAAAGATAGAAAATACCTCTCATACATTTTCTGAACGTACCCGAAAAAAGTTCAGAATTTTTTTACGTGCACAGTGGGCCTTTGAATCACGCACCATCAATTTTCATTGACTTGTAAAATTTCCATATATTTAAATTAAATTACATTGAATTTCATGGTCTTTAACAATTTATATATAATTGGATGGTATATCATATAAAAAATCATTGAAATGTTAAATTTATTATTAACATTAGTCAAACTCATTATTATACCCATCTAAATAACGATGTGTTTCAATAAAAAACTACACCATTATGTGGAGATGGTAATCTGTATGTACGCTCACATGGTGACATTTTCATCTATTGGATGGATAAAAAAAAGAATATAGTCATACCGTGTTTATAATAACATCATAGTATATAGAAGTTACTAGAGTTATTATTTTATAATTGAATCAAAAAAGAAAGACGAAGTGGAAAAAGAAAAGAACATGAATGAGTTGATGAAATATTTACAATTTTTCATGTTCTTCCTTTTGATTTAATCAATAGATCTTCCTAGGTTGGCTTTTTGACCAAAGGATGGACTCTAGGATGAAGGGAGGAATATTGGTATGATATTTGGGCAGGGGATGGATGTTCCAAATGGCATTGGAGGTGTGATTTTTAGATAAGGGGAAGTGACCTTTTATATGAATGGTTAAGGTAACATTCATAAAAAGATTAATGTATTAATTTATTATACAATCATATTCGGTTTATAATGGATCCAAATGAATTCATTTAGATCCTAAAGTGGTTATGAGTAGAAATGATCTCAATTAATTGGGTTTCGACATGTTTAAGATTCCATTTTAACCTTATCATTTAGATTTAACTATTAGTTAAATTGTTTATGTTTTACCGTGTCATCTTTTATTATTATACTATATGGTTAATTAACATACTCTAAACATCCAATAGAACTTCAAGTGGTTCATTATTATCATATATAATATTATTTAATCCCTTTGATAGAGCCTTAAATTTTTTGTAATGTTATATCAACCAATAATAAATGTTTTGTTTTAAAAACTATTTTATGTCAATTTTGACACTATTTGGTATTTGTTTTTTTTGTTAAAATCATAAAAACATGATTAATTAGAAAAAAAATTAATTTACTCGACCATAAAATGACATATTAACATACAAAATTAGTGTCATTCATCAAAACTCTCATATTAAATTTATTTGTGTATTTATAAAATCAATTATTTTAATCTTTTATTAATAGGGTAATTACTACATCATCATTGTGTCGTAAATAAATTTAATTATTTAATATGTAATAATTATAAATAAAATACCATTATATTGAAAATATTTTTAGTTTTCTAATGAATTTTTATATTCTTATTTATCTTATGTGTAACCCTATATTAAAAATTTCTTAGTAATATAAACATGAATTTAATACTTTTAACTCTTCTTTAAATTAAATAACAATAAATTTACTAATATAATTTATGTGGACCTAAAGGATCATATTTTATTTTGATGTTTTTTTTGGTTGTAATAAACTTATCCAATATAATTAGTACAAGTGATAGGCTAATTATAAAATCATTTTTACCTTTTATTACCATATTAACTATTAACAATGGTATATAAAAGTCAAATGTTACAAGTGAAAAAAAATTAATTTCATCTTTTTGAACCTAATTTTACTTAATAATGTCAAATATGTCACTATGATTTTTAAAATTCATCTCACAGAAGTGGTAAAATTAAATTTTATACAAATTTTCAAATGCTCGTTTGAGGTGGGTAAAAGATAGAAAAAAGATCAATAAAATTTTTTATATTTGTAAACTCACTATTAAATTACTATAATGAATTAAATTGAACATATATATGTATTATTTATCGATTTTGGAAAAAATAAAAATTTAAATAAAATAAATAATTATTTAAATAAAAATTCAGTTTTAATCAATAACGCAGTGTTTTTCACTAATAATCAAAAATGGAATGTTTTTAGAAAAATACCAAAAATTTACCCTAAGCTAATTTTAATATTCTGAATTAAAAAATTAATCCTATTTTTACAAATTCTAAACATAGATGTTTAATTTATTAATTTAAAATAAATTTCCGTTGTAAAAACCAGAAAGCTTATTTGAAAAAAGTAAAAGCTATCAAATGATTAACATGTGTTTATGTCAAATTTAATTGTGAAATAACATATAATTACATATATTGTATTAATTGAAAAAAATATAATCTATTTATATTTAAAAACCATTGAAATTCATAATTTATCAATATAAAATATTTTTATTAAAAAAGTGTTTTTCAATTAAAACATTGTATTTTTTACTATTCATCAAAATATGAATGTTATCAGAAAAGTACCAAAAATCAATCTAAACTATATTTTATATGTCCTGCTTCTAATGAAAACATTTTATTTCATTACATTGAATATATAAAAGTTTCAAATATTGTGTTTAAAAAGGATTCTCTATTAAATGGTTGTAAAATTGCATTTTTTTAAAAATACTTCCTTTGTATGAAAAAATTAGTTTTTTATTACATTATGTCTAATAAAAACATAATATTATTGTTAAAATTATATATATTATATATGATTAAAAATTCATTTAATATTATTCATAACTTCTTTTTGAACGGTTTGTTTGGTAAGTTGTTGTGCGCTCGAACTCGATGTTGCATGTAACACAAGCTATTGAATTACCTTAATGAGAAAATGTAATATGAAATCTTGGGGTGTTACAATATACACTCCTCTATTAAATTGTTTCCCCAAAATTTGAAATTTTTCTTCGAAATTTTATTGTTAAAAATAGAAAATTACATTTCTTGAAAACCCACATCAGAAATTTGGTTAATAAAATTTATTCTTAATAAGAGGGAAAGGGAAATGAAACAGTCACCACCAAATTATGATCACCATTAGGAGAAAATTGGTGTAAATTAGAGTCACCTAATTGGAGTAAAAACACAAATATTTATAGGGATTGATAGAGGATATGAATCACAAACAACTGTAAAATTGAGGGCCTCAATGCCATTAATCTAAGAGGATGTAATATATCATTTATTCAAAAAAACATATAAAATTAGGGTAACAAATTTTTGGTTTTAATATTTCTTCCATAATTTTTAAGAACTAATTTATTTATATAATAAGAGTTTATCTACATATATATATATATAAATGACATGTAGAGGTTCATCCATTAACTAATACCTTCCACAGACTCATCTTTCACTCCAAAAGATAATATAATTGCAAAATATTCTATTTATCCAAATCATATGAGATTCCACAAAGAATGAATTTATAATTCAACTTTCAAACTATTTAAAAATACAACATTATAAAATCTAGGGAATCACGTAGGCTCGTGGTACGTGATGAACCCTTGTCACCCTTAGGTTGCGGGTTCAAGTCTCACGTCCTTTCCAGATGCGACAGGTTGTCGAACAACTTTCGAGTTTTCCTTTTTATGACAATAAAAAATTAATATAAAGAAATGATTGTAACTCAAAAATAGTATCCAATGTCAAACATAATATATTCCAACCATTACACATAGCCAAAATACTTCTGTCTAGAGACACAGTGGAAAATTTATAAGGAAGTTAAACACAATGAAAATCCTTTTGTCCATGTAATAACATGGGAATACCTTTTTCATGTATTCTTTTAAAACATGATAACACCATGAATTATCATATTTCCATATTTATTACATTCATGCACTATTATTCTTTGTAGAATATGGGATACACTCCTTATATAAAAAATGTTGTAAACTCCAACAATGAAAGAATAAACAAACCATTAACTAGTTCCAATGATGTCAATAATATCCAATATAATTTATCCAAATCAATCATCACTTATTTCGACTTTAATAACTTAGTATAAAAACCATATTGTAGTTTTTTCGTTCCTCCAAACATGTATTTTCCATGAATTTTAACTTACCATTATGTCAAATTTCATGGTTCCACTAATATCAAGTCCTTAATGAAATAATACTAAAATATAATCCTTATATACTCTGTAATTCGTATAACATGTACATCATTAATACAATACAAAAATGACACAATACATAAATAACAACATAATAACACTTGTAATTAGTCGTCATCTGTGGTAGTATCATAATATGATTATTTTCTAATATCATCATTCAAGACATACTCTAATTATTTGGACATTGATTCATGTTGTGTCCCAACTCATTGTAGATAAATCACTGTACATTTGAAAACATTTTATTACCCTTGAAATCACGTATCTTTTTTCCAATTTCACCACACCTATAAAAAACATCCATTCCTTCAAGCATTTACCACAGTTATTCTTTCCATACTTATCACATATATGATACTCCTTCATTCCCTTATTCCCTTTATTCATCATTATTAATACCATCAATTTCTTCTCTTTATTCCCCTAAATGCCAAAAGACTAAGAGAATTCATTACATATCTTATTAACACAAGATACTATTTCATCATATGTTATGAATACGTAGGAGATTATTTCCCTTCTAAATTTTGGTGTAATAACCTGAAAGATATGATACTTAATACTTTTTGGATTATATGTATTTCTAGAGTTATCATTCATTCTATTGGGTTCTATTTCTAAACAATGGAATACACTCAGTCAGTTTATGAATTGCAATTCATATTTCCAAACTTGTAAAATACCTAACGTAAATTGAACTATTTATGGATATATTCCATAATCAAAAAAAAATTTATTTGAGGATGTATTTACTCCTTTATCCTTCATAATATCTTGTAATTAAAATGTAATTTATCCTTAGCATGTCCCCCTGGGGTGTCGTAACCAAGAGTGAAGCAAGGCCCTTTGTCGTGAACCAGTTCGCTTTTGAGTCTGGCTCAATGTGGAGTTTTTGTGTATTACCCCTAAGTACATCTATGTCATAGCCACCACATCCATCTCGTATCGAGACCGATCTTTATTTCTTCAAAATATCACAAAATCATTACCCTTCAAATTTTAGGAAGTTCTACTATACTAATCCTCTAAGTATATCTTAGGGTAATGTTCTCTATTCATAGTTCATTTAAATCTATTTCCAAGGTTGTTACTATACATCTTAAGATACCAACTATAATTCCCCAACCCCTGAAGCCCAGAGTCAGTGCATTATTTTAATACATTGTCATGATTTCAAGGAATCAAGTCCCAAATGACTGATCAATTTAGTAGTCTTGGAAAACAGATTAAATACATGAACATTACATTACATAGTATAAAATAAAACACAACATAAATGTTCCTTTGAGAATTACATTAATCCCTTATCATAACCCTACTTATCAATGGTAAAATACTTCTTCACATCCTGGGAAATATAAAACATAGAATAGGGTGAGCTCGGATTCTCAGAAAGGATAACAATATAGAGGAAACTTTTGAAAATAAGGATAAACTTTCTAGTCAATATATTAAAATAATACATAATCCTTTTAAACATAAAATTCAGCATAATAAGGAAAATATAAAATAAAATAATGTCATTTACTTATTCGCATGGATATTGTACAAGTTGAATAATCACATGCAATATCAATAGCATCGTTCATTATGATGGAATGCATAATGCTAGATATCATAACTACATAGTCAAAGCCTTGTTCCAAGGATACAAATAAATTTTTTTCAAGGCCTTGATCAAGACACTTGTATGTTTCATGAGACCTACCTATGCATCGAGGAGCTATAGTGGGCTCCATCTACCACTTACTAAGTATAGAGCATTCCTAATATGAAATGATTTATAGATAACAAAAACATTTGAATTAAAAAAAGGATAAGAAATGTTTATAATTTATCGATAAATCTTGAATGGTATAAAAATAATACATACATAGTCAAACAAATCACAAAACCTTAAATACAATATTGATGATTTGTATCATAATAAATCCACTTCAAACATGTTTAAAATCTATCAAGGGATGTTGATATAGATGAAAATGATTTGTCAAAATCATTGAGAGATATATTCATTTTTCCTAAAAAACTATTTTGAAAAGGAAGACATTTAAAAAAAAATTAATCAGAGTGTCACATACCACAGTGATACATTTGAAAGGAATTAACATTTTAAAAACATACATGTCCATATTAATAAATCCTTTATATCAGTTTGAAAACCTGGAAATTTTTTAAAAGGGTTTAGAAAGATAAATATTTAAAACATTTAAGATGACGATCTAGTTAAAAAAACCTCCAATAATACCAGAAAATATTTCTTTTGAAAACATTTTTACGAAATATGGGTATCTATTATAATTATGTCCCATAAAATACATACACATGAACAATATTGGATTATAATGAGATTGAGAAAATAAGCATTACCTTGCACTATACATTAGTCGTGGGTATGTTTACCTCCTGTATAAAGAATGTACTATGTTATTAAATTATAAAATTAACATATTAATATTTATGGTATCATACATGATTAATTTATGTTTTTATACTACCCATTTAATAATAATTTCTATGTTAAATTAACATTTCTAGTGATAATCACTTTCTTTATCAATCATGTTTTAACTAGTTACTATTTATTGAATAAATAAGATCATGATTTAGATAATTCAAGAATATAAAAAATGATTTATATATCATATATATTAAAATTTAAATATTTATAATAGACAGATTTAGGAAATGGGAAACACTGTTTATGTAGATGATTGGTCGTACGTACGCATAAATGATGTTTCCGTTTTCATATCGTATTGAACAGAATAAAGTGAATATGATATATGTAAGTAAATAAATATATATATCTATAGTAGCATAATTATGTCATATGTTAAATACTTTTTAATGACATATATTTTATCATCAACGTTGAATGTTGAACATGGAAATGAATCTCATTTCATCGTGGAGGCGATAATCCGTAAATACGCACGACCAAGATATCCATTTATTGGTGGAGAAATCATATGTAATTTAATGTTATATCATATATAATGAATTATTAACATGTTTTATTTATTATTACAATCATTTATACTCATTATTATACCCATCGAAATAATGAATATTTCACATAACAAACTACACCACGACGTGGAGACGGTAATCTGTATGCATGCATTTATGGTGACATTGTCATTTATAGAAGGGATAAAATAAATAATACGGTTGAAAATTGTTATAATAACATCAAAGAATATATAAGATACTAGATTTATTAATTTATAGTGGAAAAAAATGAACGTTGAAGTGGAAAAAGAAAATAACTTGAAAGATGTGATAAAATACATACCTCTTCCTCATGATCTTCCTTTTGATTTGATCAAAAGGGAACTTTAGGTTAGCTTTCTGACCAATGTAAGGCCACTAAATGATCATAGGAATGTTGGGAGGATATTTGGTGTAGGTTTTTCCGATCCAAAAGGTGTTTCAGGTGTGATTTTGTTAGAAGGGGATGATACCTTTAATAAGAGGGGTGAGGGTCACTTTAGGAAAATATTTAAGTATTAATTTATTATACAATAATATACGTTTTATAACGGCTAAAAATGAATTTATTTATATTCATAGGTGGTTTTGGGTCGAAATACTCTATACCAATAGATTTTAGACAAATTTATGTTACCATTTTAACATTATCTTTCAGATTTAACTCTTAGTTAAATACTTTATCTTTTACCATGTGTTCTTGTATTCTTACACTATATGGTGTATAAACATACTGTTAACATAAAAAACATCTAGTGCTTCATTAATGACATATAGATTATTTTTATTCCCTTAGTCCGAACATTAGATTTTGAGGAATATTATATCAACCAATAATATAGTTTTTGTTTTAAAAACTATTTTATGTCAATTTTACACTATTTTATTTGTTGTTTTTTGTTAAAATCATAAAAAATTATTAATTATAAAAAAAAGATTGAATCAACCATAAAATGTCACATTACCCTTTAAAATTAGTTTAATTCATCAAAAGTCTCAAATTACATTCATTTGGGTATTTATAATATCAATTATTTTAATCATTTATTAATTAGTTAATTAGTGCGTCGTCATTTTTTCATAAATAAATTTAATTATTTAATGTATAAAAATAATAAATAAAATAAAATTATGTATGAAATAATTTTATATTTTTAATGAATATTTATAGTTGAATTTATCATATGTATAACCCTATATTAAAAATGTTTTAGTTGTGAAAACTTGAATTTAACACTTTTAACTCTTCTTTAAATTAAATAATAATAAATGTCCTCATCAAATCCATGTGGACTTAAATGATAATATTTTATACCTATGGTTATTTTTGGTCTAAATACAGTTATCCAATAGAATTAGGACATGTGTTAGGGTAATTATAATATCATTTTTACCTTTAATTACCCTATTCACTTTTAACCGCAGTAAATCAAAGTCAAAAGTTACTATTTACCAAAAACTATTTTCATATTATTGAACCAAATATTTTATAATAATATCAACCATGTCGCTCATATTTTTTTAATTCAACTCACAGAAGTGGTAAAATTAAATTTTATGCAAATTTGCAAATGCTCATAGGACGTGGGTAAAAGACGCTAAAAAGTTTAATAAAATTTTTATATATCTAAACTCATTATAAAATGACTCCAGTAAATTAAATTGAACATATATAGGTATTATGTATCTATTTTTACCTAACATAAATTTAAATAAAATAAATTATTTTTTAAATAAAAATTCAGTTATAAACAACAACATATGGTTTTTCACTATTCATCAAAAATTGAATCTTTTTAGGAAAAACCCAAAAATTTACCCTTAGATAATTTTGATATTCCAAATTAAAAAATTATGTCTATTTTACCAAATTAAAAACAAAGAAGTATGATTTTTTAATAAAAATTAATTCTCGTTGTCAGAACCAAAAAAGCGGGTTTTCATAAAAAGTATAAACTATAAAAATATTGACATGTGTTTATGTCAAATATAAATGTGAAATTAATTATAATCACAAAAATTGTATTAAATGATTAAAATATAATATAATTATAATAAAAAACAATTAAAATGAATAATTTATCAAATAAAATTATTTCGACTAGAAAAGTTGTTTTCAATTAAGCATAGAATTTTTCACTATTCATCAAAATATTAATGTTATAAGAAAAGTACGAAAAATATATCTAATATTAATATTAATTTCCTGATTCTAATTAAAATTTAAATATCATTAATTTTAATATATAGAAGTGTCAAATATGGGTTTTAAAAAAGGTTCTCTATTAAAAGGCTGTAAAATTGCACTTTTTTTAAAAATACTTCTTCTATCTGAAAAAATGTATTTGTAATTGAATTATTTCTAAGAAACATATAACATGAATATTATAATTATATAGTGTATGTAAGATTCAAAATTCAATTAATACTATTCATAACAGCTTTTTGAACGTTTAGTGTAGTAAGTTGTGCTCCGCTCGAACTCGGGGTTGCAGGTAGCGCAAGCTAATGAATTACTTTAATGAGATAAAGTACTATTAAATCAAGCGATGTTACAATTTTGATGAATTTAAATAATTTTCCATGTTAATGTGACATTTTAGGTTTTATTAAATAATTGTTTTGAAGTAATAATGTTTTTATGATTTTCACATAAAGTCAATACATAGTAGTTTCAAAATTGAAATAATTAAGATTTTAAAAAAATACTATTTTAATAATTGATATAATATTTTTAAAAATATAAGGTACTTCCAAAGGTCATAGATAAGGTTATATATATAATTAATGAACCACTTGGGGTTCTCTTGGATTATTATTCTATGTTAATTAACCATATAATATAAAAATACAATGAGATATGGTGAATGAAAAATTAGTTTACTAAGAGTTAAATATAAATAATAAGTTTAATATGATGACCTAATCGTATCTAAGTACTATTATTTTAGAATTTTTCGAACCATATCCACATTATCCTCTAAATAAATCATTATTAATCCATTATAAAAACAAAATTAATTTATAATAAAATAATATTTCAATGTTTTCCTAAAGCGACCATCACCTCAATTAAAAAAGGGTATGTCACCTTCCCTTAATTTCACACCTCCAATGCCATTTGGATCAGTTAACCCCAACCCAAATATCCTCCCAAATTTTCTTCCATCATCCAAGAGGACATCATTCGGTCATAAATCCATCTTATAGTTCTCTTTTGATCAAATCAAAAGGGAAAACTTGAACAAGTGGTAAATATTTCATTACCGCTTTCAAGTTCATTTCTTCTTTCACTTCCTATTTCTTTGTTGTATCCAATATAAAATAATAACCCTTGTATATTCTATATACTGTTATGTTATTATTAAAATGGTACAACTATATTCATTATTCGGTCCATCATATGAATGACATAGACACCATACATGCGTACGTACGACTTAACCTCTCCACATCGTGGTGTAGTTTTTTATTCAAACACATCATTATTTGGATAGGTATAATAATGAGTATAAGTAATGTAATTAATAATTATAACATGTTAATTATTCTGTATATATGATATACAATCTAATTACATACAATTTCACCATTAGTATAATGATATTGTCGCTCGTGCGTACTTACGGATTACCGTCTCCACGAACGCGATGAGATTAATTCCCCATCGTAATAATTCAAGTATTATTTTCATTTTATGATTTAAAATAAAGTATTAGAACATAATATAATTCTGGATATAAAATAAGGCATCATATTCATAATAAACAAGGCCTACATAACTGTTCATATAAAGGAAAAAAGTTCTGTTAACACATGCAACTATGATACTACTAAAATATTATTAAAAATGTAATATTAGAGAATCATATATGATATCATATTTATGTATATAGTTCTTTAATAATTTAATAACAATGATTTAACTATTATACAAGGGTTTATCCTACTCCTGAACTTGGAAAAGTACAATATAAGTATTAATTTCACATTCTCTTTATTATCTGAGGTTGTTTATACGTGAGTATCTACTAGGACCTCATTTGAATCCATATCTGTGTTTCCTAAAAATATATTTTAATTTTTTTAACTATTTACTATACTATGGGTTAAATCCATTTATACACTTATTTTAATATGTATAATTTTTTTTTGAAAGGATTCTTTCAGTTTCTCTCCATTCAAGGTACTTTATGACCTTTTTGACAAAATTAAAGCAAGAATTTATTTTTTAACATATATCGTTTGTGCGGATATTTTCTGTTGTTATATCATTGTCGATTCTTCCAAAAAAATATTTTAATAATATTTTCAAAATAAATTTTTTCTTTCGTAAATTTTTGACTTCTAAATAATTTCCAAATAGTAATAGGTTTTTATTTTAAATAGTTTCCATTTAATTTATGTAGAAATACATTGATATATATTAATATTTTTGGAAGTTGATTTATTATGATACAAATCTACCATACTGTATTGATTGCTTTTTGATATGTGATGATTGTGGATGTGTTATTTTTACACCATTGATGGTTTTTGGATAATGAATGGAAATTTTGTATGCTTGTTTTAATACGAATATTTATGTTATGTTTAAACCTTTTCATATGAGGAATTTATTGGACAATGTATGTGATGGGTGGAGCCCACTATAGCTCTTCGACGCATCAGTAGGTATGAAAAGACAAACTAGTGTTTTGGTATAAGGGATTGACAAAATATTATTTTTTGTCTTGGTACAAGGCCTTGATTATGTGGTTATGAAGTCAAGAATTATACATTCCATCATTATGAAAGTTGATATTGATATTTATTGTAATTATTGGACTAGTATAATATCCATGTAAATAAATAGATTTATTTATTAGATTTTATGTATGCCATATTCTACAAAATTTTATGTATAAAAGTATTTTTTTGTCCTATACATTGCTTTAAATGTTTATGCTTATTTATGAATATTTTTGGAATATTTTATTCCTTAATAAGATTCTAAGCTCATAGATTTCTAGGTTTTATTTTTCCCTTGATGTGAATTAGTATTTTATGGTTGAATTGCAGGGATAGGCTAAGGATATATGATTTTTCAAAAGGGGACAAAATGGTGTTTCTGTTTTTATATCATAATGTAATGTGAATCTAATGAATATTTTTAGTACATTCAAGGCAGCTAAACTAATCAGTATTTCAGGAAATGATTCCTTGTATAATTCCAATGTTTTGTAATAATTCTCTGACTCTAGGTAAATGGGGTCGGGGCATTACATTGTTCACATCTATCTCACCAATGATAATGTTTAGAAAACTAGAAACAAAGTTCAGATAAATATAAATATCTTAATGTGTTATAAATTAGTAATTTTGAACTCTCTCAACACCTCAACACCATATTTCAACAATTTAATTTATTGGAGAGGTCCAGGACATTACACATGTATACAGAGGGCTTACTGTCATAATATAGTGACACTATTCACTTTTCATCAGAATATATAATTTCTCTGTATTATGATGTGTTTAATGTTTATTTTTGATAAATATGAAATTGTTATACTTTTGGAATGAAAATTTAAAAATTTATTCTTACCGAACAAACCATTATAAAAGTATTATGTAATTAAAACGTATGTGTATACTACAACCACCACAATGTGATGAGATTGCTTTTTCATTTATGATTTATGATAAATATAATCATTGTAGAATTAATTAATTTATATGTAACATATTTTAAAATAAATTTTCATTGAAAATTGAGATAATATTTCCATTTATTTTTCTCCATCAGTCATGAAATGAAGACATTATTGAAGCATATATACAATTTACTATCTACATAGATGATATAAATCACTAACATATCTTTATAAACTAGGAATGAATATAATAATTTATATAATGAAAATATATGATATTAATTTCATAAATAACATTAAATATATGATTGAACCATGATTAAAACATAAATACCAAAACCATTGATCTAAATCATACATGAAAAACAAAGAAGATATCACATAGAATAGATAATTTAATTATAAATTGTCAGAAATGAGATATAAAAACTTATAAGTAAATAGTATATGGAATGATATATATATATGAAAAGTTCTTTATTATATATATAATAACTATATATTTATTATATTGTATATTTCATTGTGTATGAAGTATTTTAGACAAAAGATACGGAAATTGTGTCACTTTTTTATTTCCCTTGGACGCATCCGTTATTTATCTGTTGTTTTCTGTGATGTATATTATTTTTAGTAATATATTTTATTAGTAATATTTATAATTTAGGTGGATTTAAATATCCTTTAAATTTTATTACATTAGTATGGTCAATTATTTAAACGTTACCATTGTGGTAAGGTTTTTATGTTATAATCGAGATGTTTATCAATATTGTTTCTAATTTAGTTTATGATGTGGGAAAATATTATAAATCTATAAAGAAAAAATTTAATTTTATTATACTACAATTATATTATGAAAAATTAAAATTTTAATTTCCATTAGCTCTCTTTATGTACCCATTATAAGAAAATTTATCTAATGAAAATCATCATTTTGTCACTCTTTTGTCAAATAAGCTTTTTCATTAATAATGATGTTTTCAAAATATGTTATAATGATATTTTTTACATTATCCAATGATTATTTCATAACATTATATCTCATGTTTATGTTTCTCAAAATATTGGTAAATTTAATATTTTTTTAATACGGTACATCTTAATATTAAACCAAAAACTAAAATGAATGATTTATTTTAAATTATAAGGCCTGATTATAATTTACTACCATCAATCCCAATAATATATTTTATGATTCCATTAAATTTCCCAAACATTATTTTAATGATACATATTTCCATAATAATTTAAAAACTTTTATAATAATTAAATGATGAGATTTCCAATTGGTGTGGTTATCTTAGTTATTAATGTTTATAATAATATTTTTTATTGAATTTATATTTATCCAAGACTAAAAAAAATGTGGTCCCAAATTTTTTATTGTGGTATGATCAAATTGTACCATTAATGTTGTCTCTCTCTCTCTATGTTTTATTAATATTACAATAATATTTTTGTAAGACCATTTTCTTTCCCCAAGTGTTATACTATGATGATAATATTACAAAAAAATCCTTTATTTTTTAATTTTTTATCAAATAATGAATGATTACAGATCTTATGGAAAACCTTTTTATGAATTTTTTTATGTGGTTGATGGGACCTATGACTCCATATATGCATCAGGTAAATAAATAATACTCATGATGCTGTTATGTTATTACTTATTCTAATTTAAATCCCACAAATTTATGCAAGTACTTGTTTTCTATATCCTTATTTTTAAGTGAGGTTCTTGTTTTCGTCTCCATAAGAATATACATAGACCCAACATTCATGTCCATAAGATTATGTATGGAATGGGTATCATGTCCATAAAATTATTAATGGGAATGATTTCATTTTCTTTTCTAAATGAGAAGAAATATTTCTATTTATACATGTTCACATAGTTATTTTAGTTTACATTACATACAAATTAATTAATACGCAAATTTTATATTTCAATTGACTATATTATTGGTTTCTTCTATGATTAATGTCTTATTAACTATGAATCTATATGAAATGACATAATATTATTATTTTTATATGATGGGTGTGGGCTTTAAATGTTATGCACATATTTGTATAACATTATTATAATGTTATACATATATTCAAATTTATATCTCTCATGTTTTCAGTTATTGTGCATCCGATATCACCCATTATTGTGATTCATTTCCCATAGTTATGATGAATTGATTCTGGAATAATATTTATAACAAATTTACTAAAAATGAATAATTTTTATGGATAATAATTTGATCTTATTGTTCATTTATTAATGTTTCCAATACTATAAGAACAATAGGATTATTTAATGGTTAGATTTTCTATGTAATGAAAATTCCATTATTATTCTGTGATAATTAATTATGAATATAATTAATGATGATATGTGGTATAAGATCATGATTTACATATCAATTGGAATATAGGATGAAAAATTAATACAAATAACACATGGTAGAAACCACTATATAGTGAACAACATTATGGTTTTAGCATTGGTAATGAATGATCAAGGTTCAACCGTATGTGAAATAAAATAATGTCTCATGGAATAGATATAAAAAAATTATTTTTCACTGAAACATGGTTATATATATTGATTATTATATCCCATGTTATATTTTAATTCAATGGATGGAGGTCGAAGGATTCATTCCAATATTATTTGTGGTAGATAATGAAATGATTTTCTTATAATTAAACCAACTTAAATGGAAATAAGAATGTAATACTGTGTCATTATCTCAACTTATATATCTCATTATATGATTATAAACCAAAATAGGATGAGTTTCCTAGTAAAACAACATGATAAGGAAAGAGATCCATGATGATCATAAATTAATGTAGATTGAAATTATATCATATCAAGAATGTTTAAAAAATCATTGTAAATTATGTATCTTTAGAATAAGGTGATGTTTATTGTTACTGAAAAGACACATATTATGTAACAATGATTGAAAATTTTAATTTTTAGTTAATTAAATTGATGTGAATATTATATTATCTAGTTATAATTAATGGTTGAATATTTTAAAATTTGATATTATCACTATTGTGAAAATTAATGTCCTATAAGAATTAACTAAAGGCGGATTCGTAGGGTTCTATTAGTGAATTATTTACTCATAATGATTACATTGATACAAATGAGAAACAAAAGGGGTATGGTTTTAAGGAATAATAAATCATATATCAATTTATATTTTAATAAGGTAGTAGTATGGATGGAGTGTTAGTATATTGTGGATTCTTTGTGAATGCAATGGTAATTTGGATATATGAATCATGAAACATATATAGAATTTTCTAAAATAGTTTTTTCATATGGATATGATAAATTATATAGAAATGTAGAATTCACCAATAAATTTTATTTAGTTGTGGGAGAGATTTTTTTAAGGAAGTTATTTTATTAAATGTTAAAGTATAATATGTTTCAGATGTTCTGTTATTAATAATTATATTGTATAAATAGATGATTGAAACTAATAATATTTGTAATGTTCTAATTTGTTTTTTATTTTCAAAAACATAATATATATCATATATGATGTGGTTTATTTCATTTTTGGACATATTGATAATATTCAATACCTGTGAATATTTTTAAGGAATAACAATTAGGTATATTTATAAAAGCATATATTATTTCATTTAAGGTTTTTATTAATGTTACTTATACCACCATTATTATGTGATTATTTGTGATTGTATTTTCAATGTAAATAACACACCATATTAATGTTTCAAGTGAATGTATTTTGATAAATTATTTATTTATAAATTACCTTTGGTGATAATATAAGAACTGATGATATATTAATTACATACTAGTAGATAATTGGATATATATAATCATGATTGTTGAAAAGTGATTAGTCTATATTGTGACTTTTTTAAAAAATCCATCATATTGGTGATTACAATTTAGTTTTATTTAATAATTTTATATCTAGTGATTTTCTGAGTATAATAAAATTACATGATTATATACTAATTATCATAAAGAATAAGGATTAATGGGAGTTTTTATATTGTGTTGAGTAAAATGAAAATCCATATTTTAATTTTTTATTTAACATGAAAATTTATTTTGAAAATATGAAATTCAATTTTTAATGTTGTACAATGAATGTTATATCATTTGATATGAGAAAAATTCATCAATGTTGTGGTTATTCTATAAATTAATGTGTGACAAATTAATGTTGAATTTTTCATGTTGTAATATATCATCTTCTACGAACCATTATTGGTTTCCATAATCCCCATTTAGAAGATAAATAGCATGGTAAACATATTTACATGTTATAAGTAGATTCTACTAATTATGTCACGATAAATTCTTCTGGAATTCATATTGTTGGGAGAGACAGATTATATTTCTATGAATATTTTTTAAATGTCTAACACATATATTTCATTAAAGTATTTTCTGAAACACATAAAAACAAATCCCACCACTAAATATTCTAGTTTTGGAGAACAATTAAGACTGGGAATATCACACACAACAGATTAAATTGCCAAATTCATTTGTATACACACTCACATAATAACACATCCACCAGACAATAAATAGATAAATGGTAAAGAATTGGTAGTCATGCCGGAATTCAACTATAATCCTGAAATTAGTGTATGACACAAACATACTTTAGGTGATAGAGAAATACAATCCCATATAAAGAAAATGAAAACAAATCCAAAACTCTAATGTAGGATAGGAAAACTGTATGTTCAATCACTAGAACACACATATGTATAACTGAAACATTGTAATCATCATAGTCTAGTTGCCACTAGAACTCAATAAATTTTTGTTCGTCGACATGACACCTGACACAAGTGGGAATGGCCCATATAATTATGGGAATAATAATACTAATTAGGACACCAATAAATTTATAAACACATATAATCACAATTAGTCTTATTATAAAAATTATTAATAAGTTAAGGAAAAATAAAACTGAAAATACATAGGAATAAAACATCTCCTCCATATGGTCACAACTAAAGTTATAGATAGAGGATTACGGTCGAATAAAATATTGTTTCTATGGAACCCACTACACAATCCATGACAACCCCAGAATCACTCGTCCAGTACATTAAGATTATTATTTATAACCCATGATAATATCACTGGTCTCATAATTAATCAATACCTATATAAGTGATCATTCCCAATAATGATGGGGTACATTAAAAATCCAATATGAATAAACATTCTATATGGGGGTCATATACTAATGATACCGCCATCCCTACTGAAACTGTCTATTATGATTTTAATCAATGAATCATGCATGGAGGTTCCATAAATTCCATGTTAACCACATGGGGTATAATAATAAATGAATAGGATATAACTTTCATCTCATTGAAATATACCCAAATATCAATCCAAGACATATCCTATAGAGGGGATCCCAATCTAGATATGTGGAAATAATTACACATTGTACCCTTGAATGGATGGACCATGTCAACAAAATCAATCAATAATTGTCCAAATTAATGAAATAAATATATCCAAACAACGTCAAAGATGGTACACTATGTGTACTACATGTACATTTCATTTTCATACAACCCACAATCACCATGTTCTTCTATTCCACACACATAATGTAAATACTGGTATACACATCATGTGTATATATATATACACAATGTGTTGGTTTCTAAAAAACCATATGTGTGTTTTCTGGTCATTTCAGAGTACACAACTCTACCCATGTTTTATGTTCGTGTCAAAGTATCCCAAACTGATTATTACCATTTATCTTCTAATATACAAGTAAATCATCCAACACAATTCAAATGGTGTCTGATATTTGGGACACTATCTGTGTTCTATATCATTCACTTAAAACACCTTTTATACACTATGGGGGTGTGGTCCCACATAGTGTGTAGTTTTGGATTACATAACATGTAACCCATTATTTTCTAGATCATACTATTTCTCATTCACATTGTCCTCCAAGAGGATTAATCGGCTTTTCTCAATAAAAATAAATTATATAATCTTGGTAGACCCCAACCATTTTCACATTCTTTGATTTGGATTTAGGCTATCTCTGAAAATATCACTATTAAGTCATCTCTCAATTCCTTTAATAAAAATATTGGAAAACGAAATATGTTTATCCATTATTCTACCTACATTCATCATCCTGTTTCATTTAAATTAGATTATAACCTTGATACAAATTCCAACCCATTTTATTTATTATTTATACAAATTACGGGTCATGAGATGATTGAATGTCTGGTATTTTTTTAACATCTGGCCAAAATAATTTACAATGTTGAATGTTTTATGAAACATGATAGAAATCCATAATGTCATAACATATAGAAAAAACATAATCCATTATATCTTTAGTTTTTATCCATTTTCAATTAATTTAATCCACAAATATGGATATAGAAATGAACAAATAAAATAACCCATATTGTGTTTGTGGAATTGATCCATATTAGCCCAGGATAGTGAAAGGAATTAAATGTCAGAATCTAATCACCCAACATGATGTTAGGACAGATCAATAATGAATAAATATATTTTTTCATTCATTGGAATAATCCTAGAAGAATTATGGCCCAAATATATTTAATCTGATATTTATCAAATTTATTTCACCGTGATCACATATTATACTTCTCTCTTCCAATTACACTAATTTTTTTGGGTAATGTGAATAACCCATCTATATAATCATACCAATGTATATAAAAGTTATCAAGAATATAGTATTTTGACAGAATAATTAAAAAATAAATTTGATTTTATATAATTAATCATACATGAACGCCCCTGTGACCAATCACAAATGCTGATAATGTATACATCACACCTACAGTTAAGTCCATACACTGAACCTAGTGGTGAACATAGATTTAAATCCATTATTTCTTTTATGTTTTTTTCCAATTTATTGTATGTATATGTTTTTTGTGTTATATTAGTATACTTAATAATTTTAAAATATTATATTCGGGATCACATGGACATGTATTATCACATTTTAGAAGTGCCCCATTACCAAAAATAATCCATATAATATTATAAATAAATAAATTTAATCATAAATGTTTATAAATTCTCCTAATATTAGGTATTTTCATCCTGAAAAGAGAAAATCCTTCTTGAAATTTTGAGGGTACTAGGCATGAATCAGGGTCTCCCACTCTTAGGTTAACTCATAAATATTCCCATGTTTCCACCAAACTCTCACTAGGGAAATCGATTACCCATGAATTATCCTATCCAACAAATTGAATATATTTAATGGGCCCTCATCAAATGTATCTGCATTATCAATTTCCATCTCTTCATAGTCAATAAGATGTAAATTTTTTTCATAAACATTCACGTCTACAACATGTTTTATAAATTATGTACCAAATAGAAAAAGTTTTAGATATAATAAGTAAACCATCAATTCATGTATAATTTTTTTAAAAAAATCCCAACGAATTGAAGAGGTATATTATTGTCTTGGTCAAATATCTATAGTCCACATCATGGTGAGAGTATAATGAACATATTTTATCCCTGTGCTATATCTAAAGGCCTCGACCATTGGTCTAAAATAGACATCTAATACATATATCAAGTCCTCATATACTCCTGGATTCTCTTCATGCTCTTAGTATTATCTCACACTAAATATAAGACAATGAGTGAATACAACTCGATATGAGTCCAAAGAAGTGGTGAACTATAATTTTTCACATAAAAGGGTTCTCAATGTTCCATAAATTGGTGGAATGGTTGTTTTTGTATGTGGAAAACTCAACAATGAAGTTTTAGTCATCCCAATGATGGTCAAAATAATACATGAAATCCCGTACCATTTCTTCCATGAGCTAAACAATCCTCTCTGTCTTGCTATTATTACAGGGATAAACCATTTTTGTCAATCTAAACAGAGTCCCAATGGCCACCTCTAATCCTCACCATAATCGTGATGTAACAAGACAATAATATTATATGATAATATGCTTGTTAACTCAATTTAGTTGAAGTATGACATTCACACACAAGAATATCAATTTCTCTATTTAACAACGTTCATGAAATGATATGAAGCTGGACTAATAAGAAAATTAGTCAATGATCTACCATATGATACAATGTATCTTGGATGTATATCACAATCCCATCATAAACTCAAAGGATATTGAAATACAAATCCTCTATGGATCCTCATGCGGATCAATTAATTATAATAAAACTGGGCTTTCAACCTTCACATTCTAAAAACTGAGTCCTTGAGAACAAAACTATAAAACATAACTCATTATTAATAACCACAAAAAAATGTCATAGATTGTCCACATAATTCTTTTTGATTCCCCGATATACCATCAAAATGGGTGTATTAAACTACATCATTACCTATTCATTAAAAATAAATGGGACCATCTTACATCCTCATAAAAAGATAATTTGCTACTAACATTCTGAAAATACATTACCATCACATTCATTTGTTATACTAATTATGAAGTATCATTGTCCATTTCTCCTCATAAACCTTACCTAGTGTGATTTATAAAAGATAGGGTAATAACCATATATTAAATATATAAAGATAATTTTTATTACATTGCTGGAAATTGTAATGATTTTTAATTACTGGAGGCATTTTCCAACAACTATTAAAAGGATCTCTTATGGATCTAATATTTCCCCTTAATTCACATCTCAATTGTATAGAAAATTGAAATGCCATAGTCTTGGAGTAACTTGGTCTATAAACACATTCCATGTTATCATCCATTTTTGGAAAATATATAATTTATACTAATATGGTTGGAATTTATGAGAAACTAATTGCCATTTGGTAGTGACATGATATCCCAAGAGAATCACAATGTACTCAAGCACTCTAATGAAAATATCAAAATTGGTATCCCATAAACCTCTACCTCATTTCCAGAAAACACTACGGGAACCTATCCTTCCACATGAAAGGATTACCATTTATTGAAAATGAAAACTATCCTAATTCAATTATGACCGAATCAAGTACAAAAATCTAATAGTATCCTACCGACCTAAGGAAACCCATAAACATAGTAACATTCATGAGAATATCTCATGCTAGAACTTCCTCAAACATAAACGAGATAGCTATGACTCCTACCTCTACTAATATGTTTCCTATTATTTTTTACTATTGAATCCAAAATTGATACATTAAGATATTTTCATAAATATTTTTCTCTCAGACTATTTCTAGTACCAATCTCAATTGTCTTGGTTGACACTCCTTGGAATCCATCTAAACAATAATTTAATTGGTGAAAACCACAAAAAACTAGTATAAGAATGAATGAATTTCCTAGTTCATGATTCCGAAAACAAATACTATAGAATTCATCATGTCAAAAGGAATCGAAAATTAGTAATAGTGACCTTATTGGCATTTGAATGTCATCTTCTCTATATCCGCAACTTATACTAAAACACATAGATATCCTGGACTGAGATTAATATTTGTGAACATTATACCCCTCAGTAATGATCTAAGAGGTAATCTGACCACAATAGTGGATATATATTTTTCATGTTCTCATGTTTAAAGAGAAAATAATCCCCAAATAATGCATGGCCCGGAACTGTCTCCTCAATAAAAAAACTAGGGAGACCGAAGGAGAAACCCTCTGTCACCCAAATCCATTATCTTACAAGTTCTCAATATATACCTTGATATAATTAAATTTTTGTTGGATACTAATGATATGTTTTAAAATTTATATAGTCCATTTGTGGGTGTATGTAAATGTACAATTCTATCTCTTGTTTGGGAGGTATTCTGATAACATCTTAAGAATGGACATCCTCATACTCTACCACAACCATTATGAACTGGTACCCAATTACATAATCTAAACCATGATTCATATTCTAAAACATGTGATTAATCATCTACATTCATATTAGGAGGCCCTTAATTCTCATCAATTTATTCCATTTCACCAACAATGAAAACCATCATCCTATAAATTTTGGCACACAACATCGAATGTCAGAACCAAATACAATTTTGGAATTAATTATTGATAACGCTTCCGTAAAAAATTTGATTTCATAATGAATAACTGATTCTATAATGACACCCCATATAAATTCATCACCTCCCATCATAATATTTTACTAATGAAAGATGTGTGAAATTTCAGAGTTATATCACTTCGAAGTATCCAATCCACATGTGTTAAGACAATGGATAAAAAATCGATATGTATAAAATAAGAGAATTAGAATGTGCGGATTAAATTTTTGATGTCTTTTTTAAAACTATAAATATGTTATAAAAGACATGGATCATAATTCTTATCATCCTATAAGCCTTGGTGTCATTTCCCTCCATATGTTTTAGCATTTCCCAACCCTACCCACAAAATCCATAAGATTGTCATGCACTATCATGGGAGAGTTATATTAATATTTAAATCATCTTATCACCCTCTAAATAAATACCATAACATCTTCCAAAACAACCACCATATTGACACCCTTTCTCTTACCTATTTATTTTAATTTTTTCCCTCATCGATTTACTGATTGATAAATAAATAGTTCTGACAATCCCATTTCTAATGTCCCTAACTATTGTAGAAGAAAAAAATCCTCTCCCTTTTGAATGTCTCAGAAATACCAAGTCCATTAATTAGTGAAAATTTTGTGTTTAAGTTTTTATGGGATGTCAAGGGATCTTATTTATAATACATGTCAAAATTTCTTGTTTGAGGAACATTTTTTCTAGTTATGTTAATAGTTTCATTAGTGAGACAGATGAGAATAGTTTCATCTGTGAGAAAGATGCGAACATTGTCATCAGTGAGACAAATATAAGCAGTGTCATTGGTGATTTTCAATGGTGAATCACATCAGTATCTTTCGCCTTTGACACACATCGGTGAGTCACCTCTCAGTAGGTCACCTATCAGTAGGTCATCTATTATTAGGTTAAATATCGATAGGTCATAAATCAATATGTCGTTTATTGATAGGTCATATGCTAGTAGGTCATCTCTTGGTAGGTCGTATGTAGGTAGGTCATCTATTGGTAGGACCTCTATCAGTAGGCCCTCTATCAGTTGGTCATCTATCAATAGGTCATCTTTCTGTATAACATCTATTAGTATGTCATTAATAAGTATTTTCTATAGTGTTTCAAAATCATTCGATAAGTAGTGTTTCAAAAATCCTAAAATATATCTTATTTGACAATTTATTGATGTAAAATGAATTCAATGCCATGTATTTTGGTTTCTAAGGACGAATCAAGGCACATAAATCTTATTATAATTTTCTAAAGAGACCGAGTGAATATACTCTGTCAAATCAAATAGTTTTGGGGATATCCACCTTTAATAGAAAATTACAATTGTATCTGAACTGGTGCATCCTTCATATTTTAAAAAGGCTGATATATATTCTTCTTTGTTCTTCATTGTTGTTTTCCTCAATGTGATAATTCCAAAAAAATTCCCTATGGTGTTGTTCGATTATGGTGTGTTCCATGGATACTATTTTCCATATAGTTCATCATGATGCATGGACACTCTCTATTTTGGGGTAACTTGGAAGTGTCAGCCCATCATGGATATATGGTATGTTATACCTATGTTCTTAATGGATTGATGATTTTATTCCTCATATTATTGATTCCTTGTTACAACCTGTGATATCAATGTTTCTAATGGAACATTCATTTGTGTTGGTTGTAATGGTTGTTCTGAGGCGTCCTTAGGTGTATGAAGTAATTTTGAGATAGGTGATTATGATCCATTATATTGGCCCATTCTTGTGAAAATATCATTAGATACCTTTTATGGTAAGTTATTATTATATTCTCTATCATTTTTATATCCGGTCATAGAGTTAACATGTTTTAACCGCTGTACGATAATGAAATTTACGAAATTAATTTTTGACCTGAATTAATGAATTTTTATTTCTTTCATAGTGATTTAGTTGAATAATGATTTTATAGAGAGTGTTTTATATATAATTTTATATATTATCATGTCATTCGGGATTGAAATTGGAATATCATGTAAATCGGGGGATAATTTTAAAATAATCGTCAAAAGAAAATGAGACATATTTAATGAATCAAGTATTTGTTTGTCTATTTTGATGATAATCACGTGTATTCAAAAATTTAGGTTTAAATGAATAGTTTAATTCAATAAGGATTATTAAACCGGTTGTGTGATAATGATAATTCCATGTAGGGGTTTGAGTTTTTCCACTTTCAAATAAAAGTTGAGGGCCTTTGGCATTGGATCCAAGTGAGATCATTGTGTGTGAAGTTTTAATACCATGATTTTGGGCCAAGATCTGAGTATCGTTGATTGTTTCTTACTACATGTGTTGTATAATGAGTCTACGATGTCTAATCCTATAGGTTGTGGTGGTTGGAGGGGTAGGGAGGCCCAATGCTGGGGGTGTTTGTAGATTATTCCTAGGGAGACATGATGCATTGGTTAATGCATATTGGTGTCATGGAGGACAAGATTGATGATGTAGCATGTTAAAGATAGGATTACTCATTTATGTGAAAGAGGATGTTGTTGAATATGAAGTTTTTTTATCTACATTAATTTCCTAACTTCTTATGGACAATGATCATGCATAACCTCCTTTCAAAGAGGAAATGACTCATGAGGTATTCCATGTGCTTTCTATGGTTATCATCATTAGAATGGATTGTTCCACATTTCTTCTATATGTGTGAATGACTTGACAGGTAGATAATGTACTCACTATGTTACCCCATTGTGTTTGGTAGCATATAATTATTCTATAATCCTTGCTAATTACATATATATAGAAAATGATAATTCTATTGATAATTTATTTAATAAATGATGTTGACCCCATAGGGTTGGATCGTGGTGGGTTGCAATGTGGAAGATATATTACTACGAAGCCATGGACTCTGATTGGTTATAACTGGAGGGAATCGATCTTGGTAGGATTGGTAATTTTTTGTTATGTGGTACATTATAAGGGTTATGTAATGTTTAAAGTGTTAATTAATGTAATGTAAAACTGATAGAAAGTGACAAAGTTAAATATTATTGGTCTTTAAACAGTTTCATGGTAATAGTATACCTTGTCATAGTTGTGCTAGTTGGGATTGGAAAGGATGTTATCTACAGTTGAGTATAGGTTTAGGTAATTCCCTTTATATTGTTGGGAGATATATTATACTTTTTACATTCGGTGTATCGATTTTCTACTCCACAATTTTGGTTATGTAAATTGAGATCCTGGGGATTCTGCACCATGGGTAACTGTTTTCCCTAACATCCTATGCGGGGATGGATAGATGACAACCAATTTCTCCCCACTCTCTTCCCATGGTAATTACTTATTCAGATATTAATGGTGGTTATTTTTTCCCATATATGTGTGTAGGGGGTTGTAATGGCAAGTGGTTTTTTCACACATATATATTTGAGATATAATTTCTAATGGACTGCTAGAGGCATATCATGTATATGATGTGAATGCTTGAGGATCCCTACATGGTGCTAAAATTGTAATGGATTGAGTAATAATTCATGATGTGTGAAAAACACAATTTGAGTTGTGTTGGATGCTGAAAATGAACTAGTTACTTTATGTTATGTGGCTGTGGTGGTGTGTTTTGTGGGGTGCATTTTATGGTGGATCAACCCGGTGTTTGTAGGTAAGATTTTTTGAGAGATATTTTGAGGACCTATGTATCATCTCATTACCATGATCGTGAAATATTTATCCCTATAAATATGTATCCCATTTGGTAAAATGGTTTTATAGGATTGTTATTGGAATACAAGAGTATATAGAGTATGTATAAATCATGTACCTTTGGTACACATCATGTATTAGTTGATGGATACATGTTCGGAAGGGGGAGGTCATGTTGTGGGCTAGTACATGTCGTTAATGGTGGGTGCACATCGTTTAGGTTGATTAATATCCTTTTTAAATATGAGGTGATGGGTTCGTTAGTGTAACTTATCTTGCATGGACTACATATCGTGACCCTGGTGTACACATTGTAGCATGGACGACACAAATATTTATTTCATTCATTTTCTAGTTTTGTAGAGTTTATTCATTCTCGTTCTCTTGTATCTTGAACCAGAACACACCATAGGAATTTTTTAGAGGCACACTACCTTCCTGATTAATCTGATAGGCTTAGGATCATCATTTATCTTTTGGTTTGATTACAGATTTTGTTCTCTCCCTAATTATTCATGTTTCACTCTTCCTCTCTTCTAAGGTTATTTATTAATTTCAATGGGATTTAAATATCAATTCCCTTTTGTGTTGGATCCTCTTCTATGTTGTTTTTTATGATCTCTTTTTCCATTGGTCTCATTGATGGGTGTCATTACAAGTTTCTTTCTTTAGGGAATAGTTTTGTGGTTCCGACATGATATGTACAAATTGATTACCATTGTATTACATTATTTATATCAACTACTGATTTAAAATAAAATGTTTAAACATTCATTATATTTCATTGGTAAAAATCGCTTCTAGTGAATGTGGTGTTTTGAAATGGTTTTGGCCAGGAAATTTTGAAAAACCCCAATTCTATTTATATGGGGTGGTTTTATTGAAATTTTTTTATTTACATTGTTGAATTTAATTTGAGGGTTTAATGGAAATGTTTTCAAAAAAATTGTTAAAGTTAACTGTGAAAACGAATTGTGAAAAGGATGAAATTGGTTTAAAATGGATTTCAAACACATGAAAATGGATTATAATGGATTGATAGAAACACATTGGATTTATCATGTGAAAGAAGTGTGATTTTGAATAAAACCTATTTTGGTAATTAATAGAATGAATTTGTAATTTTGGAAATGGATGAATTGGAATTTTTATATATTAAGTAATAATAATGTAACATTTCAATCGTGTGATATATCATGAAAATCTTAGGTAGTTAGCGAGTTTTTGAGAAACACACTACTCTATGAAAATTTCCAAAAAAAACTTGCGGTGGGTCATATATCTAAAGGGAGTGTGACGAGTCCCCTCTAGCCAGTGTTAGGGGAACATGAGTATAATCATTTTCTTATCTCCAATTTGAGACTATGGAATCCTGTAGTTGTTTAATAACTTCATACCTTATGGAAGATGACCTTGTTCCTCACTTGTTTATTTTATTTTTGAAATATAAAATTCCACCAATGTTGTTTGACCTATATTACATTCCTACTAAATTTATATAATTTTTATATAAATTTTTTTCATACGAGACTGTTTTAGAAAAATTTCATATATTGTGAAATAATTTTTGTGATTTAAAAGTATTTTTCATCATTAAAACAGTATATCCTTATCTATTTAAAAATATATTAAAATTCCTAAATGGTTTATTTTGGAAAATTGAATTATCTTAATTTCATAATTTATATTTGGAATCAATTATGGAATGTTTTTTGGTATACTAATGGGATCAGGCACACACCCTACTTTTTCTTTTAGTTTTTAATAGAATTACTAATTCTAGATTCGATCAAATGGAAGGGGTCATAGGGAGTTGGATCTAGCGAATGATGAATTTTTGGGTGATTTGTTTCCTTAGGGATACATGTTTCGTTTGACCTATATAATACATTAGGTTATAGTACTGTAGGCATCTATTCATTGTGGTTTTCATGTACAATACCTCCAGTGGGGATTTCCTTCAATATTAATATTATCTTTTTATATTTTACCCCCACATTATTGTGGAATAAAATGTTCCCACTTATATGATTTATGATTCCAGTTTCTAGTCACTAACCCATGGTGATCTGGAATACCCTTTGGGATATGTCAGGGTTGGATCAATTATCTGTTTACCAGGGAAACCCGGCTGGTTCGCGACAAATTGTTTTCAAATGAAGCTGTTAAGCATCTTTCCTTAATTACATTATGCATTAGATTTTCATATTGGGAATTATATGGTAGTTTTCATTGATTTCATGGACATATATCTCCAAAAAAACATAAATCACATGGGGTGGTTTTTAAAATTCGTCATGGGGATTAGATGATTAGTTTTCCCTATTGATATTTGGATAGATTGAACTCAATATCATGTTATTCCTTTTATAGAGAAAAAAATATCTTGTTACTCAATTTGGTATTTAATCTATTGTATTCATTTACCCAGATGATGTGGCATAGCATTATTTCTCCAATAGCACATGAATGTCTTAAATAAAAAGAGGATGCTACTGAACCATAACAAGCAAGTCATGTTGATGACCAAATCTGGTTGAGGTGATTGTGCACATTCTCCAAGCTCTATGACAAGAACTGCCCTCAGTTCTAGCCTAGGATCCTGGAATGGGTCCTCCTTGGTATATTATTCTGAATCATTATCAATATTTACATTACTAGAAACTGAAAATCATTATGGGAACCACTGGCCATCAACATGATGAGAAATGGTAGTGAAATATATAATGTTTGTTTTTTTTCTTGGAGACACCATAAGTGATCAAGTTGGACAGTTCCACCTCTGTAGTGAAGTGTCCAAGTAGGAGAATGTGGGACTTCATGGCGACAATAGGGTACAATATGGATTAAAGTGGAAAGACATCAAGGTTCATCTAGTTATATCCAGATTCAATGGTGTTGGATAATTCAATATAATTATTCAAGTTTTAGAAGGTTGAAAAAATAGTGACTGAGTACTCAAATATATTTTTTCATCTAGTGTTGTTTTCCCCTGCTATTTTCTCTAATGAGAGGATGAATACTCGAGGGTTTGAGTTGTGGCATCGAAAAGATATTTGTTTTGAGGTATTATTGCTGAAGCTTCCCCATTATGTTGACTTTCTGGATAGGTCGATAATGTTTGAGATGGACCGAGCTGGGTTGTTTGGGATGATGTGATTTCGTTTTTATTCAAGTGGAAGAAAGTTTTACATCAATGTAAAATGGAGTCTTGATGGTTCTCATTTATTATCTTGAGGGTATAGTTATTATAAATCTCATATATCTCCATGAGGTGGTTCTTGGGTCTGCTATCAGGGCAGTGAGCTAGGACAATGATGGAGGGATTTCACTATGGAACCTAAGAACAATAGCTTATGTAGATATTCAAGACATGTAAAGAGGTTCTAATTACTTTTTGTATCCTTTTACTTATACCATTACAGGATTTTTAAAATATTAAAATTTAATATTATAAGAAAATGATTTTGAATTATAGTGTCTTTTAATACTAGGTACTTAAAACAAAAAAATAGACTAATTTTTTTTTCTTAATTTATTTATCATTAATAGATCCTAACTCCAATTGTGATAATACAATATCATAGGGTATCCTAGGTATAACAAGTACAATGGGATGACCTAAAACCCTAGTAAGTAAAAAATCATTTTAATAATGATTTAGCACATGCGTTAGAAGGCATGTCATAGTAAAAATATATGTTATGGAACATATGGAATTATAACATATAAAATTGGATCATATAATCATGGATTTAATGTAATGTTGAAGTAGCATAAACATGAAATTATATGTATTTATGGCCGGTTTCACATATAGTAAAACAATTCAATGTCAACCAACAAGACTGTTGCACATGGTTGAACAATTCAAGGCTAACCGCCAAGATCATTGCACATAATGTCTCATGAGACTTAACATTACCCAATGATTTGGAGTGATATATATTTAAACCCATCATAACATGTTAAAATATAATATTTACACTTAAATAATCAGTCATAATCATTTATAATCATAAGGAAATTCACATAATGAAATGGGTATCATAATCATGCCATAAAACATAATGGATGATCATATCATAATGGTGTCCATGAATGAATGGAATTTTGGAAAACATCCACATTCATAAGGTAAAATAGTAATATATAATTGTATATTATTTCAAATTTATGTGAAAAAAATGTAAAAAAGAATATTTAATAATTTTTAGCATCAAAACATATTGTTGCAGTTTTAAGAAAAATACTAAATTGAAATTAAAATAAAATATGGAAGAATATTTGATATAAAACCAAAAGTGACCCAAATAGGTTTTCATAAAAAAAACTAGTTTTATAAAAATAATTATTTCTTAATGCATATGTTAGGCTGCACATGGAATTTGGTATGAATCTGGATGTTCCTTTAAAGGGGTCTACTTTTCGGGAAACATTGTTGTGGGAACCACATAAAAAATTGAATATCCGAAAAAGAAAATTATGATTGAAACATGATAAATTATTTTGTATATTTAAATATAAATAAGAATATATAAAAAAACAGAATATAGGATATTATTTGTGTTAAAAGTGAGTATGAATAGCTCAAAGGAATAATCGAGTTTTTTGTAGAATCCGTTACATTAAGTCTGATGGTCTTCTACACCTGAAATTATTTACTTGAAAAATAAAATTAGGGTTATTAATTACAAATTATAGAAGCACTTTTACATATAATAGATTTAGTATAACAATTGTTTGTTCAGTTATGTCCTTTTTTATAGGTTAATAGGTTCAATTTTCTTATCTAGGTCAACTTATTTCATTATCGGTTTACTTATATACGTGAATGTATAACCATGAACAAGAAATATGGTTGTCCATAATTAGATTTTGATTTTATCAATGGACAATCAATGTTTTCATGGTTATAATTAAATTTGGTTACCTGCAGGAAATATGAATCATTACATAAAACATTAGTGATAACCATTTCGGTTAATTGGCAACTTTTGACAACAATGAACCAATTTTTTATTATAAATCAAAACCATGTGTACAAAATGATTAAATAACCATATATGAGACAGAATACATAAATTATATTTTGGTTCAACCATAGGCATGGTTTCATGAAAAATTTTGAATACATTAATGGAAATTGAAAACCCATCATCCTTAAAAACAGAAGACATAAAATTGTTATTTAAATTATATAAATATTGTTAATTATATCTTAATGACATACAAAAATACCAATAAATTTACTATGGTAAAATTATCACTTATAAGAGGCCTGAATTTTATTTATACATTCAAGGTTAAGGTTACTAATCTATTTGACTATATACAATTAATAAGGGTTATGTTACTATTCATAAGGGTTGGTTACTATTCATATAGGCAGGTTACTATTAACAAAAAATTATATTTCTCTTATCAAACTCCAAACATCATGTTGATCGCAACTGATTATGTCCGATTTTTTTAAAATCAATTTACAAAAGTTACAATAATATGTATAAATGTCCAATAGTACTTAGTAGTTAATTGTGTTTTTATTTCAAATTATTTTTGATATAATTATAGGAAATTAATTTCCATTGATAAAAAATTGGTTCATTACATTCATCCCCCATTATAAAATTTCACCCATAATTTTTTGACATTCTATGCCATAAAGAGGTGTGGGTACTTTTACTAGACTTGCCTCCTCCAGTTCACATGTTTCCTCTTCATACTTATGGTTAATCTATATTACTTTTACTAGGTGAGTAGACTTTTTATTTAGAATATTGTCTCTATGATCCGAGATCATCATTGGAAGCTCCTCATAAGAATTTTCATTCACTAGATTTACCTCATATGAAGATAGTACATGTCAAGGATCAGGTTTATACATTCTTAAGTGGGATATATTGAAAACATCATGTACTTTATACATGGTTGGTGGAAGGTCCAATTTATAGGCGGCATCCCAGAAATGATCTAGAATCTCAAAGGGGCCTATTTACTGGGACATAACATTTCATTCTTCGCAAAAATAATATCTTTATTCCATTGAGATATGCAATGAAATACCATGTCTCTAGCATTGAACTTAAGACATCATCAACAATTGACCACATAATTAATTAGTAGACATTAAGATTCCTTGATGTGTTAAAGAATGGTTTTCACCTTCTCCACCATTTCTTCTACCATTTCAGGTCCTAGTAGCATTCACTCATTTACATTATCCCCACATTCTGGTTTTATGGGCCATTTCCCATAATGTGCATCATATATTTCTACTCAGATGATAGAGTGGAATCTTTTATTGTAGGAGAATTCATTAAGTAGAAGATGTTGGTACCACACTTCACTAAAGTCCATTTAATATGCTCTCAACATATCATCCTTCGCCCATGTATTTTGATCATATTTCCCATTAGTTTGAGGTTGGTTGTATGTGAAAAATATTATTTTAATTCTTTTAGAATGTGTAATAACATTCCTGGCCTTGGATGTGAATATCCAATATCTATCATATTCAATAGATATTGGTAATCCATATAGCCTTACCACCTATTTGGTATTTATCTATAAATGATGATCCTATGATTAGTCCTCTCAAATTGTGATAAAGTGATATTACCATGTAAGATGATCCACGATGACCTATATAGCATTTTTTCCTCTTCATTTCCTTGGATGTCCATTTACAATATCCATGGTGATGTTCTCTAACATCCTTGTTAGTATGGGTAGTTGTTGAATCATCCCCGTGACTTTTATATTTCAGCCTTCACATTTTGGAAATCAGGGCACATTGAGGTATACACAGAAATTTTCTTCTTGATATTGTTCAACAAAAAGTTCTCTCGAAGGCCTCAATACAATTTTGTTCTCATTAGATGAAAATATTATGTTGTGATATGTGTGTCATTCAAAATATCATTATTTATATTTTTATAATATGGTACATATAAACATGACACAAATCTCAAAAATCCTTTTTTATCAATATTGAACTCAGAGGAATTACCAATTCTTATTTCGTCTACAATTTTCAAAATTTCCATATATTTTCTTTGAGCATCCTTTTTATTTTCCTTGTATATGGTTGATCTATCATTTCAGAAAGGATTGATGATTTTCCTTCTTTAATGAATCCTATGTCGATACTAAAAAAATCAATATATATTTGATCATTTTCAATTCTCATCCCTGATAAAGATGTAGTATCATTTCTATATAGAGCATGTTCCACCTTATTTGACTTACCGGGATATATGTTTATTGAGCAGTCATAATCCTTGATGAGAACTAACCATATTCACTAGAACATATTATTATATTTTTGTGTGAATAAATATTTTAAACTCTTGTGATTATTATATATCAAAAACTTCTCACTATAGAGATGATGTGTTAGGTTTTTAATGAAAATATCATATATTCTAACTTTATATCATTTGTGGGATTGTTTTTATCATGGATTTTCAACTGTTAAGAGGCGTAAGCTTTCAATTAATTATTTTGCATTAGTAAATAGCCATAGAATATATTTGAACCATCACTGTACATCATAAATATGTACCCACTAATAGGGATTCTGAGTACTGATGTAGTGACATGCCTTGTTTTAAACTCCTTTAAGCATTATTCACATTATTTAGTCCAGAAAAACTTAACTCCCTTCACTATCATTTTGGTCATTTGGTCATAAAATATAGATATTTTCTTCACAAATCATTAGTATTACCCAGATAGTCCCAGAAATAGGTGTATCTCCATTACAGATGATGAAATTGGCCACTCTTTAATTTCCTTTTTCTTAAAAGGTTCCACAGATATCCCTTCATTTGTGATAACATGCCCTGATAATTATCCATCCACTATACAAAAAACACATTTATTGTACTTTTCATATAGTTATTGCAATTGAACATTCATTAGCATAGTATAAAAATACTCCACAAGATCCTCCTTTCTCTTCAATTATATAATAATATCATGGATATATACTACAATAAAATTTGTGGAGGTAATCCATAGAGACTCAATTCCTTTAATCCCTTAAAATTTCTTTAGAATTAGTGAGTTCAAAGGGTGACACTATGAACTCATAGTCCCCATACCTCATTAAAAAGGTAGAGATGGGAATATATTCCTTCCTCTCTATTAATTGGTGATATCCCGACTGATGGTTCATATTTGGAAAATAACCATACCCACGAAGCTGATTGAACAAGAAATATTTCAGTGGCTGGGGATACGTGTTCTTTATTGTGAATTTATTTATCTCATGATAATCAATTAATTGGCGGATTTCCCCATCCTAGTTTTTGATGAAGAGGACTTTTTCAACCAATGGTGAAGCACTCAAGAATATAAAACACTTATCTAGATTTTCCTCTAATTTCTTCTTCATATCTTCCATCTATATAGTGGTTATTGTATTTGGTGTATTTTATATCGATAAGGATCCAATAATATATTAAATTGGGAAACCAACCTCTCAATCAGGATGAAGATAGTGAAACTCTTCTGTGAATACATCATTCTAACACATCACCATGGGAATATATTTGAGAAGTATCATATCCTTCATCTCAATCATTTTAGCCAGACATGATTTCACATAATAAAATAATTTTCACAGTTGATACAATGATTCAAAAGGAGATTCATCTTCCACCTTACACTTTTAAATGTTTGGAGGATGCCTCCGGATGTGAAGAGTGATCTCCCTATCCCGAATTTTGATGTTAAATTTTATAAAACTAGCCAATCCAAGCCCAAGATAGCAACTAAATCTACTAAAAGATGTATAACAATATTTTCAAAGAGATTTAGTCAATAAAAATTTACCAAGTAGGAGTTATAAACATTTGATGCAATAAATAACATATTAATTATTCTCACAGATAACTTATTCCCAAAAATTTTATGTAGTGTTTATATAGTTATACAAAACATAAATGATATGAATGTTTGTGGAGAACTGGAATCAATTAGTATGTTACCTATTACTGAATGAATTACTAGCATACATGACACCACATCAGTGTTCGAATACACTTCTACATTAATGATATCATAATCCCATCCATGTTTCCTTGGTGGTGGCTGTTGATTTCCTCCAACAACCCTTGCCTTTGGGTAGTTGGTCACATATTGACCATGGTACTTGCAGTTTCAACCCTACACCACTAGATTAGTGTGTATTTGAATCTTCCTTTATTCTTACACATTAGTAGTATTCTTCATATCTCTTTGATAATTATTTTCAAGATGACCCATGTTTCCACCTTGGAGAAAATTTTGACTTCTTTTAAGAAATTATCAAGGATGTTGATCCTCACAATTTTGGAATGTTGGATGTACAAACATCATTTCATCATGGGAATAAATTTCCGAATGGTCCTTATTATTCTCCATCATACACTTTTTCTCACCGGGCATGTGAGACCATTATGATTTTCCAATATCTATTTCAACCTTGAGAACTGAATGAGAAATCTCCTCATAAAATTCTATGTATCGAATCACCAATTCATTTTACAAAATTAGCTTTAGTGTGCATAATTATAGATCCACCTTTATTTCAGTATTCATGACAATGATAAAGGCATGTCTAGTATACAGTGTAATGAATTATTTGTATGCCCCAATAGAATCATCTTCCTTATAAATGTGTCCGAGGAAAACTCATTCCTTATTATGGCAGAGGGTTTGGAGGAAATATTTATTGAAAAACATTTTCATGAATTTATCCCCTTCCATAGAATGAAATTATTCTCGGTATATCTTATTCTTCATAATTTTACATCATCTATTAACATCCCCTTAAAATGATATACCTCTAGTAAAACATTCTCTTCTTCTGAGAAATAGAGGATAAAGAATATATTTTCAATGTTGTCAATCCTCTTTTCTACGAGGATGGGATCAAAAGATCCACTATCTAAAGGATGACTTTTTATATTAAAGATTTTAACAAAAAAAAACTTTCATTCCTTTTTGGAGTAGGTCCTTCCACATGTTTCATGATATTATTCATAACTTGAGCCAACTGATCATGTACAGTCATGATGTTTTGGGAAATCAATCCCATCGTATTTGGAATATAATCAGTGAAGAATCCACATTCCCTATTACATTGATTACTTTAATGGATTATTTTATTTTTTCCCATTAACTAGGAAGAATAACATACAATTAAATGGATTCAATACTTAGCTATTGGGAATATTATGGAAAATTTTTGACATAAAAGGATAAAATTATAATGTATATATATATCATAAATTTTGATTCCCTAGGTTACAATATTTAGTATTTTTGATCTATTTCATAACATATATTCTAAGGGGATATTTTTTTATTCCCATAATATTTCTTTATACTATGCTCATGATTTTACAAATTCATATCCAACAGGAGTGTCAAACCATGGGTGGAGAAAGACCTATTATCGTGCAGCATTTCCCATTCGAGTCTTGATCATTGAGTGTTTTCTTGGTTTTCCCCTAGATACAACAGTATGAGAGCCCCCATTAAATGTGTTTATCTAGGTACTGATGTATTTTCGTACTAAAACACATACTATATACATACCCAAATTTAATGATTATTTCTTATACATAGTATCATCTCTAAGGTTATTAATAAAGTAATCTATTCCAAATATCAATGGAAAATAACTATGACACCATCTATTGCCAAATATAAAGACCCTATCCATTTACATATATCATTAAATGCTTTTATGAATAATAAAACATCATATTATAGGGTATGGATCATAAAATATAGTGTCTTGGAAGTGTAGGTAAATAAAACTAATAACGTGGGACTAAATGAAACATTTAATTATTTAATCATCATAAATAGTTTATAACTTCTACTTCTATCATAAAACATCATATGTTAACCTTGGGATAACATGAAAAATGGGGTGAGCTCAAATACGAGTAATGTAAAAATCCTAGAAATAACTCTTTTTCACATTTTTTAGAAGTCATGTAATAATAAAAATAAAAGTCATGAAATATATGTAATCATAATATATAATCAATGGATTATATAAACATGTATTCATGGTTTTGTGTAAGCAATATAAAACATGAATTTTACCCGATTCAGTGATCGTTTCAAATATAGCAACCCAGGTTAATGATTACCACCATGACCATTTCACATGGTAGCACGAGTCGAGGCTAACCAGTAAAAGTGTTCCTTGAAATGTATCATGAGGATCATCATTAACCAATTCATTAGAGAACTATCTGGGTTCACCCTTCTTAATATGTTAATGAATATTCCATCCACATATAGAATCATGCATAGTCATTCAAAACATTTGGGCACCAACAGAAGGAAATGTGAATCATAATCATTTAAAATAACATAGTGAGGGAGTATATCAGAAAAATAATAATGAAATAAAGGCATCATAACATACATGGTAATTCATAAGGTAAAATAGGAACGTATCATGGTATGTGAATTAATATATAATTGACCACATATAAAATATGTATTTAATAATTTCCATCCTCAAACATTTTAGTGCAGTTTTAAGGAAAACACTAACATGATTTTATAATAGAAATTGGAATAATCAGTAGTTCAAAACCATATGTGATTAATGATGGTTTTCACAATAAAAACACAAGTTCTATAAATAAATCTGGCTTAAAAATTATTGTATAATGCACTTGAAATTGGGTACAATTTCATGATGGTCCTGAAAAGGTGTTTCCTTTCCGAGAATCATTGAGGAGGGAACCATAAAAAAACTTTTATATCCTTGAAGAATAATTATGATGTGAGAACTAGAAATTATTTTGTACTTATAAATAAAAATCATAACTTGTACATAAATAGAATATAAGATTTATTTTGGGTAAAAAGAGAGAATGATTAACTCGAATGAATAATGGAAGTTTGGGTAGAATCCCTTACCTTATGAATGTTTGGGTTCACTACAAGATATTAATTACTAGAATAATAAAATTAAATTCCATAAATATTAATTCCATAATCAATTTTACATTTAATTGATTTATTATAAACTATTTATCTTCATTCATGGCCTTTTTGCGGGGCCAAGAGGGTCATTTTCCTTGTTTGGGTCTGTTTATTTAATGATCAATTTTCTTATACACATGATCGGATAACCATGTTAAATGATAATGAATTTATCTATTTTGAGTTTCATTTTATTATTTATGATCTATTAGATTTCATATTAGTAAATTTCATTTGTTCACATAGAGTGAAGATAAATTATTACATAATACTTTAGTGATAACATTTTGGGTTAATGAGATATTTTTTTCCACAACAGACATGTTTTGTTTTATAAATAAAAACAATTTGTAGAAATAGATTTCAGAATTATAGATGAGAAAAGATGAATATAATATTTTCTGATTCAAAGTAAATAATTATTTTCAGAATATAATTGAAGACGATAATGGAAATAGAAAACCCATCGTCCTTGAATGTGGTAAATTAACACATCTCAGATGGTGTCATTTCAACTGGAATAAACCAACAGCAAATGAGAGATGATAATATCATATTCCATTATTGTAACAACATTTCTAGAATATATAAGGTACTAGAGTTGTAATAACATTTGGATGAGTAAGTTATGGATAGAAAATAAAACAATGGAACATGAAAATAAATTAAAATAATTGAAAAAATAAATTTACTTAATAAATTATTCGTCCATAAGAGTATATTGTCGGGAGATGATATGGAATTATGAGGAGAAACATTTCTACTAGACAGGGGGAGGATCTTAGGGAGAAATATGATTAGAATTTAGGAAAGACTCAAGGCTTGAGATGAGTGAAAAAATGGGGGGAGTGTGGGTGGTTTTCTATAGTGGGGGAGGAGGGTTTTCTTAATATTTTTATCATTAGTTTGTTTTTTTCATTAGACAAGAAATACTAAAGTTTCTTGTGAATAGTAACAGTAATATGTGCATGTCAGTTCGAAAAAATTCCCATTAACATCATCCATTAATCATGAATAATGTAAAAATTAATTTTTTGCATTTATCGTAAATTATAATATTTTAATTTTCACAAAAAATTAATATATATTACAAAAAAACAAAAAATAAACTAATTATTTTTGCAACATGTAGTATAAAAAAATGAATTCCAATTTTCAAAATTAATTTTTTATTAATTATTAATTTAATTTTTAATAAAAATCATAATTTACCAGAAAATACAAATTTATAACACTATAATTGATTTTATAATGTTTTAAATATTACATAAGGTTTTATAAAATTATATTATAACCAAAAGAAATAAATATTTTAATGTATTAACACCTTTTAGGAAAATAAATTTTTTATTAAATTTTTTAATTACGTATAAATAATTATTTATGGCATAAAAAATTACAATAATTTTACAATGGTAATATTTTCACGTGTATGATACCTAAATTTTATTTATCTTTTCAAGGGTGAGGTTACTATTCTTTAGTATGGTTCATTATTCCTAAGTTTCATGTTACTATTTATAAGGGTCTATTACTATTCACTGAAAAATTATGTTTTCCTTATCAGAATTCTAAAATCATACCGAGTGCAAAAATGTTTGTATGATTTTCAAAATTCAAATAACAGATGTGACAATATTATGTTTAATGGTGAAAAATTACTTAGTTTTTCATTGAGTTATGAATTCATTTGATTATTTGAAAAAATTATAAAAAGGTAATTTCAATTGATAAAACATTGGGTCATTACATTCTATTATAACATTTTAACTCCGCATAGTGGGACATGATCATCCACTCCTCCTAAAACTAATGGGAATTCAAATTATCCATGTTAAAAAGGGTTCCATCCATAAGAATCTATAAATAGTCTTATTCATGTAGTGATAGAGTCTCCAGAGGTTGCAAAAGTGGGTCCCTCAACTATGAGATGTACAATTACCATTACTTATTCATTAGTGAATGATCTATTTGATACTGTTGCATCTTACTATTTTGTTTCAAATGTACTTTAAATCATCTTTATCATCATTTGGATCAACTATGTTGTCCAATAGATATTACCAGGCCACTTGGTATGAAGATATTATAGGGTGTATGTTGTCCTTATTGTGTTTCCTCTATATCAGATGTTTTGACAGCATGGATTTTCTTATATCATGATATGAAATCTCTTTATGTCATATTTAGGATGGACTGGATCATTTTAAATAAATACCAAATTTATTATTATCTTTTATGGGTCTAGAATACAACACCTAGCGGCGTGACTATTTCCTTTCAATGAGAATGTGACCCATGTTCGAGCAGATCCAAACATTCTTATCTAGAGTTGGGGAATTTGATATCAATATTTTCATGTGATTTGGGGGATGTTAAATGGTTTGTATTCTTACTCTAATAATTATTGAGTTTTCAGATGTTTTTTCATTATATTTCTATTACCTAATACTATTGAGAGAGGTTTAAATTTTTTTATCACTAATCCATGTAACTTAACCAGTCATAAATTCCTTTTACCAAATAGATCCAGTTGAACAAAAAGAGCTCATGCCCCAACTGGACGATCTTCTTGGGAAAGGCCTTATCTACCTGACTGTTTCACCTTGGGTAACGCATGTTATCTTCTCTAAGAAGTTTTATGGATCTCTTTTCTGACGTGTCTATGAACAAAATCTCAAGAAAGTAATGATAAATACAAAATATCTTTTACCACATATTGATGAACTGTTTGATCAGCTGAATTTGGAGAAGTGGTTTTTGATGATAGAAATTTGATTGGGATACCATCAATTGAGGATAAATGAATATTTCATTTATAAAACCCCATTTTTGTGCATGTATGGACACTATGTGTACCTTTTTATTCCATTTTGTCTATCCCATTATCTTGTTGATTTCAATCCATTAATGAACACGATTTTCCATGAGCATCTAGATTCCATTGTGCTATTATTTTTTGATAAAATTTTGGTTTACTCCATTTCCGAGGAGGACCATGTGCATCATATGAGAATAGTTATATTTCTACTATGAAATCACCGCCTTATGGAATATAATTCAAATTATTATTTATGGATTCGAGAAGTGTAATTACTGGGAGACATGGTGTCTAAACAATCATTATTAGATGATCCTCTCACGGTGAAGGCTCTTATGAATTGGGAGAAACCATGAAACGTCTTAGATATTACGATCATCTTTGGCATAGCCAGATCTTATAAGGGATTTGTGAAAGGCTTATTATAGCTGGATTATCTAATGACTAATATTACTTGTAAGGGGGGAAATTTTTTTGTGGGACGATAAATTTAAGTGTTCTATTGTTGATTTGAAACAAATTTTTCCTACTCTTTCAGTCTTGACTCATCCAGAAGCATGGAATGACTACGATGGATTTCTAAATGCGTCAGTATTAGGATTGGGATGAATTTTTATGCAAGGTGATCATGTAGTATATAATGGATCTCATCAGCTTCGGCCACATTTGAGTAATCTTCCTATCCATGTCTAGGAACTTGCAGTAGTGATACATGCACATAATATTTTGCGGCACTAAATTTTATGAGAATGGATTATGGTGTATTCAGACAATATAATATAGATATATATCATTCCTCAAAAATATTTTAATCTTTGGTAGAAGAGTTGGGTGGAATACATGAAATCTTATGACATTTACATGGAATATACCCCAAGGGAATGGACTATTTTTCAAATGTGTTGAGTTGGAAACATCCAACAAAGTTAGTAATAGAGTACGTAGAACAGTGTAATTTGTTAGATCTCACTAAAATGTTGAATATTTGAGTTTAGGACCAAGGGAATGATGTTTCATTCACTAGTTTTTAGTTGAAATATACTCTTCTTGAGTTGATTCTTCAAGATAAAGATCTTGATAAAATTTTCCTATATTTAGAGACTCTCTTTATTGTGGGGAGATAGTTTCTCAGTAGTATCTCAACAAAGAGGGTGTTATATGCTATCAGAATTTCTTTGTTGTGTTGTTATTGGCATGGAAGACAGTGGTGGAAGAATAACAAAACTCTTAGTGGGATTTACACTCAAGAACCACTATGATATTCAAAGATATGAGTCATTAGTTCTAGTGGTAAGTTATGAGGTGAGAAATTGTTGAATTCATATCTCATTTCTATATTTCCAAGATAGTGAAAGATGAGCATCAGAAATCTTCAAGTTTACATAAAACACTTACAGTCCCTAGATGTATTTGGGATGAGATCTCTATGGACATTGTGGTTTGGTTTTCGCATACCCAGGGAATGTAAATTGGAATATGGGTTTTGATCTACAGTCTGGCCATGTTGGGTTACATTACACCCAGTCATGATAGGGCCAATTTTGAGGAGTTGGTAACTCTCTATTTGGTGGTGATTGTTCTCTTGTAGGGAGATCCATATTTGATAGGTATTGATAGAGATACTCAGTTTACTTCTCATTTTTTACATGTACTTCAGGAGTAACTGGGAACTTAGGTCCATTTATGCACAAGCTTCTATCCAAAAATGGGTGCCCAGACAGAAAGATAAATACAGATTCTTGGGGATATGCATCACATATGTGTTCTCAACTTTTATGGGGCTGGGGTTGATTACTCAAGTCAAGTGGATTTTTAATACAACAAGAAAATACCATACAATGATCAGAATAAAATCTATAGATTCCATGTAGGAACACCCTTTTAAATATCTGTTGTGATGTCCAATGGTTGTTGAATGTTCCTTAGTTGGACCATACTTGGTCAAAGAGACAATATATAAGATTCGTCTAATTTTTCCGAAGATGTTGATAGAAAAAATCTGAATAATTCTTATGTTGATTGTTGACATAGACCTTTGTAGTTTTTAGTTAGTGATCTGGTGTTCTTAATGGATTCACCTAGTTGGGTATTTGATGTATTAAGAATCAAGGGAATCTTGATCCTCACTTTGTGTGACTTTTTGAGGTTGTTGAGCATGTGGGAAATTATGTGTAATGTCTGGAACTTCCACCAAAGATGAAGTTGATACATAACATATTCCTGGAATCATAGTATAAAAATTATCTATATGATCCATCTTATGTTTTGAGTTAGATAGATCATGATATCGGGCCTAATTTATCATTGTTTTAGTGACCAATCCGGAGAGTTTACTATGAGAGACCGGTATATCATGGAAGGAATATACCATTGGATCATGATCTATATAATGACAGATCTAATTTTAATGAGACATGGGTACATGAGGCACTGATGAGAGAGAAGTGGACTCATCTCTTTGTAATAGAGGCTTCTTCAAATCATTTCTAGGTGATGATCATTTTTAGGGAAGAGGGGTTGTAATACCCCAATACAATGATAAAGAAATTTTCATTCCAATAAATATGATTCCCCTTTGGTTAAATGTTGTTAGATTTGTTTTCTTATGGTTACTATAGGGTTCAGATCTAGTATACATCATGTACTGATTGATGCATATAAGTCATGAAGGGTGAGGTCACGATGCGAGCTTGTACACATCGTGAATGAAAGGTACATGTTGTGTAGGGTGAAAAATGTCGATTTTCACTCCATAGTGATGGTTTTTTCATAATAGCATATCCATCATGGAAAACATGTCATGACCCTTGGGTACAGATCATGAACTGGCCTATTCCCATCTTTAAGTCACACGTTTTGCATTTTTTTCTTTTTATATTCTATTTGGACATCTTGTATCTCAAACTAGAACTCTCACAAATAATTTTTCCAAGGCCCCACACATTTAGGATAAATCCAAATGTACATGGATCATTATTTCACTTCCGATGTGATTCCTAGGTAACAGCTCCCCATCATTATTTATGTTTCTCTCTTCCTCTCATATTGGTTATTTGATGGATCACCTCAGGATTGATAAATCCATGTAGTATGGTTTGAAATAGTTCTTATAGGTTGGGTATCAAAATCGCATTTACCTTTTTTCGCATTGATGAGTTCAATTGAAGTTTTTTTCTTTATGTCAGAGGTATGTGGTTTTTTCCTGATTTAGAAAAATTGACTACAATTGAATTCATTGATTTATTTCAACTGCAGATTTTAATTAAATTTTATAAAAATGATTTCAATTACTTTGGTATAACCTAATTCCATTCAATTTGGTGTTTTAAAATGGTTTTGGGACAGAAACATGGAAAACCACCAATTGCATTGAATAGGGTTGGGTTTTTGGATATTGGATGATTAAAATAGATGAATTTAAAATTCAGATTTGATGGAAAATTGTTCCATTAAATTGTTGAATTTAATTGTGAAAATTAATTTTGAAAATGGTGGTATTGGTTTTGAATGGATTTCAATCTAATTAAAATGTAAAAGAATTATTTGATAGAGTCATTGTAGGTTTATCTTGTAATGGAATATTGTTTTCGAATAAAACTTGTTTTGGTTTCAAATTGATTTAAATTGACATAATTCAAATTGAAGAATTACAGTTATTGTTTCTTAATTCATAAAATAAATTTTCCATCACGTTAGAGAACATGGAAGCCATAGGTAGTCAGTAAGTTATTTGGATACACTCTATATTATAACAATTATCTAAAACATACCTGGAGTGTGTCACATCCCTGATGGGAGGGTGAAAAATTTCCTCTAGATAGTTTTGGGGGGATGTGAGTATACTCGTTTTGATGGTTCCACAGAGATAGTTCAGAATCCTATAGATGATTAATATTATCATACCTTTTGGCTATTGACCATGTTTCTCACTTCTTTATTTATATTTAGGATATAATTGTATGCTTCTATTGTAGGAACTACTTTACATTCCTTCTGAATTTATATAAACTATTTTAAATTAATTATTTACATAATCTATTGTTTTTGGAATATTCCTTCTCTAATTATGTAAATAATGTTATTTTTGTGTATTTTCCATCATTTTAACTTTATAACATGATCTATTTATATATTATTCAAAATTCAAAAACTAGTTCTATTTTGTTAATTGAATGATTTTCGTAGATAATCTCTATTTTGAATCTATTATAGAATATTTGATGATATCCAATTGGGAGTTTTCTCATACCCAAAATCTACATAAGGTTGTTTTTAGAGTTACATATTTCATCTTCAAGGAAAGGGAATGGGTCACATGGACGTGGATATATCTCTTGAACATTGTTCATGGTGAGTTGTGTCCTTAGGGGCCTGGTGTTTGTTTCACTAGTTGAGTACTTTGGGTTGTATTACCTTGGGGTTTTAGACCATGTTGTTTTCTGGTACTTTACCCCTAATGGGGATTTTCATTAATATGCATTTTTTATTGCTAATTTTTTATTCGACATTATTATGGAAAAAATATATCGAACATGTATGTTGTATGATTACAAGTGCTAGTTACCATCCTATAGGGATTAAGAATGGCCATCAATCTATTTCATGGAAGAATCAGTTACCGGTTACTGTGGTACCGGGGATGGTTCTTAACAACCTGTGACTTTGGGGAAAATTGAAAAAATAGTGGGGATGTGGTAGAATGATACCTTGGAAATTTTTTATATATAATACTCTCATTTATGATATTATTTGGGAGATTAACAGTGTTGAGTATGGGAAAATTTTATAACTATATAAGGGAAGAGTTAGTTTCACTTATTGTTCACTATTTTTTTCATTCAATATTTATTTTTTTACAAGAGGATTATGGGGGTCCAACTAAGTATACTGTTATAATAAACCTATAATATATATATAATAATTCAGGTCACAATGTGAAGGATAGATATCAGGTTGTTTAATAATATCTTTGGGGTTTTGCATGAGCAGTTTGGGATTCTTAGATGCTTTGATTTTACATTCTTTAGGTACATGCTGGTTTCCCCTTTCTGTATAAGTAGTTTTTCATGAAGTTACAGATGTGTACATGGTCTTTCATTCCTATAGTAGTCTGAGAACGATTTGGTTGGTTTCCATCTTATCTCTCGTTTCCGCATGTGTTCTCTTAGTGGGTGATTCCTCTAATATATATATATATATACATGTGTTTTTTATACCCTCGGTGCTAGTTTCCAACCTGGGTCCTACAAGAGGTGGGACTCGGGGGTTATTATCCCTCTCCAAACATTGCTTTCTTAGGAGGGGTAGACAATATGGGGAGAGATTGTGAAAGTGTGTTATTTGAGGGTTCGTGATGGATAAGATGATGTTTCACGTTATGAACAATTTCTATTGCATTGGTTGTTATGGAGATATTGTCATCAATGTTTAAGAATAATTGTAATCATGTTAAACCATTTATGAAATAGGAAATTAATCCCCCTCGTGATTTGTTGCATAGAACATTATGTATAAAGTGTCTACTAATTGAGTATATAATTATTTAATGGTAGAGTGCTAGGAAATTATCATGAATGAATTTTTTTGTGTACTTTTTGGAATTAGAAGAACTTTGGATATGTTAGCATAGAATGAATAAAATGAAATAATTTATTAATGATAAATTAATTAATATTATTTGTTTAGAATATCTAATTTATTGTACATTTGTAGGTATATCTTAGGGTGGATTTATGCATTAGGCTTGGGTTGAAGATGTCTAGTCGATTGGACCAGGAAATCCCCTCATAGTAAAGGTCGGCAAGGAAGAAATTTGGAAGAGGTCACTCTAAGAGTTTAAGTGCCAATGTATGCAGATGTATGGGCGTCCATTTCAGATGTAGTCCCAGAAGATGGGTCAGAGTTGTTTGAGATTAATTTCAGCTATATCAATTATTGGAAGGAGCACTGGGTGACATTGGTTATGTCAATGTTGTGTAGTGCCATGAGGTAGTGGTGGTTCATATTCCTTAGTGATTGTGAGGTGTTGAAAGTCTCATGGGAGAAGTTAGGAAACAAGTTCATTGTCTATTTTACTTCATTGGACATTAAGGGAAATAAGTATCTATGAGATTATTACCATTCAATATGGGAGATATAGTGTTAGGGAGTTTGGTATCCATTTCACGAACCTTTTGTGATATGCTTCAGGACTATTTCCAGATAAAAATGTCGGGGTGTAGCATTTCACGGATGCTTCACATCCATATGTCTAGTTCCATGTCAACTTATTTATACATAATACATATTTCGAGTTTTTTGATTGAGAATTATTAATCTAGAGGAAAAAAATAACCAGATCATCACGAGAGGTTATTTTTCAAAATTCCTCACCAAAAAAATCTTGGGTCCGGGATTCTCGGATTTTAGATAATGAGTGTTTCTATTCGGTTGTTAGTAGTTCCCAATCCACATAATATTTTTTATCAGAGTGTAGTGTCACTTAGTTCAATGAAAAGGGATTAGGAATTCTTTATTTCATAGGCTGAGGTCATTAGTAGTGAGAGTTTACGACCATTCCGAGAATTCATCATGCATCAGGTTTTCTGCATTAGGTTCCTAATTTAAGTAATTTCTAGCTGATCTAGTTGTAGTATGTTTCACCAGCATTGGATCAGAAGATGGTAGATGGGGTATGCACATGGCATCCACAAGACACTCCCCATACTCATATAGAATAGCATGTCCATGGGGGTAGTCATCTTAGCGCCATGGAGGTTGTGGAGAAAGTCATGGTGTACTTCATGCATTATCATTGCAAGCTCCATGTGATCCAAACATCCTTCACAGTACCCTTTGGTTGTGTTATACATGGTTTTATTCCTTATTTGATTCAGGCGAATCAAACTCCATTATTTAACATTCCCTTTACCATATTTTGGGACATGATGTAGTGAGGTGTTTTGTTCCTTTGGAATTGAATAAGCTAGTTAGAGGTGAAACTTTCTTGTTTAATGTGGTTAGACATTTTAATCTAGTGTTGCAATAAAACTACTCTTGTAGATAATTACTATGATTATAGATACAACCATATAATGTCATCATCGACATGGATTGATTTTATTCAGTGTATGATATCATGGATATCATATGGAGGTAGTTGTTGTTCTTTGATGCTTATGGAGAGCCAACAATGTTCGTTTGATAGAGAAATTTTCAAATGGGTTAGAGGAATGTTTCTTCCTCTTAATCCTTCATGGATTATAAGATATTGAGTTTTTAAGAGTTTCATAAGAATATTCTCCCAACGGTTTTAGATGATTACCCTTATGTATTTCCATATGAGGTTGTTGTGTTACCGCCTTAATGGAATTCATCATCAATAAGAAAAATTTTATGTGTAAAAATTATTTCTTTATAACCAAAACAATTGAAGTATTTATTTTATATTATATACTCAATTATTTTTATGTTTTTTATCATTAACATTTCACTGATCATTTTCACTATATATGTATTTATTTCCGTGGATTTTTTTTTTCTTCATGTACATTTATTATAATGCCCAAAATTTCCTCATCTTGGATCTAGGTTTTATGGTTTTTTAGTAACATTATGTTTTTCATTTTCCATTTTTAAGCGATGTTTTATTATTCCTTTGAATTATGTGGTTATTGACACATACATTTTAATATATTAGTTTATTTTTAGAAGAGAAAAATTTAATGGACACAATTTAATTATGGTGGGATAATTTAACTTGAAGATATTTTATTAAGTATATTTTTGAAAATAAATGTAATTTCATTTAGAGATGTAAATATATGAAACACTAAGCATAAATGAATCATAATGTACTATTTTTTAAAATATCATAGTCACTTGATTGGAGCTTATGAATATGAATAAAAAATTAAAAAAATAGGGTTACATATGTATAATATTAATTCAATTGTTATCAATAAAATTTATATTAAAACTAAAATCATTTGAAAAAATGAAATATATTTAAAAAAGTTTTATAAACCAATAATATATTTTTATCATTATAATTTAAATTGATAAATATTTTTTAATCATTCTATTTAAATTTATATATAATATATTCGTTTTTTAATAATCTGGTAACATATATATTTAAGCATTATCCATGAATTAACCGAGTTTAATATGTTAAATTGTATTCAACTAAAAACAAGTTTCATTGGGTTTTGTAAGCATATTACATTATTTAATTCATACACTTTTAGAAACTGATTTTGATGAAATTTAACTGTAACTTATAATCATTTGGATCAAAAAAATTGAATAAATTATTTTTTGGTCAATATGTATAGTATTATTCATTAATATTACCACATTAGGGAAGAGTAAATCGAATAAATATAAGTTCAATATTATTGTACATCCATAATGATTTATCTAAAATTTTATTTGAAGATTCCAATTCCACCCTTAATGACTAATTTTTGTATTTCAATTTTTGATAATAAAATGGTCCTTCAAACCGACGTATATATTATTCCAAATAATGAAAAATTAAAAATATCACTCACATTGGTTGAAATATCTAATATGTGTCCACATTGGGAAAATTTATGTTAGGAATGAATCCAAATTTCTATTTATATAATACTACACATATTTTCCCAATAATAAATTATTTAATATTTTATCGGTATAATAATTTCCTGGAATAATTAAAAAACCAAACAAAATTGTTAATTTAATTGAAAAAAATAAAAAAAATTAAAACTTTATTATGTTATATAATTTTACTATAAGAAATAATTCCACAAATTTTATATATTTTTATTTTATATAAGATTTGTTTTGAATGATAATATTATAATTTTAAATTTTTGTTTATTGTGTGAAATTAAATGAATACTAATAAAATATACAATAAACATATTTTATTAAATGAGTTGAAAATAAAAAAAAAATTGAATGGGGAAAATTATGATAATATAAAATTGAAAATTTAATCTATAATCCAATAATGATACAATTTTCACCTAGATACTATAATTATATGAAATTATATATGAATAATTCTTTCTCGTTATAAATTATAGTATTTTTTAACCATGTAGTTGATTAGAAATATAAAATTTAAAATGACAACAAAACCAATATAATATTTTTGGGATGAATAGAATAGAATAAAATACTATAATTTATTAAAATGATTAGCTATTTGATGTATTTGGGTGAATTAATTTATTATAATTTACTCATTTAAGATATCCCAAATATTCACCGAACTTCATTTATGAAATGGAACATCAAACCTCACTAATTTACATAACATTTATCTTTTTAGATATTCATCCACATAATAAATGCCTTCAAAGATTTTTTAACCATGTAATAATTTTCATTTTCTTCGCATTATAATATACTTAGTATCTATATGAGGAGATCCAAAGGAGTTTTTTCGAAGAATAGGTAATTTCCAAATCCAGCCACTTTTTTTACTTCTTCTTCACCTAAAATAAACTTATGGTATGCATAATAAAATTATGATGTAATTATCCGAAATATATAAAAATGTTTTTATTCACATTACATCATCATTATACTCTCATTTTTCAATCCAGTGGGAAGTGGTAACATTACTCAGGCAGATGTATGGATTAATGTATCAATGTATAAATTCTTGTAATTTATTGTAAATATAATTTATAGATCAATAGTATGTTATGTAAAATAATTGTTTTTGATGAATATAACCAAATTATACTTCCATTAATATAATATCTTAAAAACTTCTTATCATCCAACCTGTTAGAAAATTATAATTTTGTTTGTGCATACGTGTTTACTACAACAACCACAATGCGATGTGATTCATTTATCAATAATATTTTTTATGGATGGAAATAATGATCAAATTAATATATATATATATATATGATATATATGTGATAATAATTATTATAAAAATTATATTTAATATTAACCATTCTTTTACTCCATCTATCGTTAAAGGAAAAATGATTTTTCATCTACATATGACCCATCAAATCTGGGAATAGTGTATCTTATTTAATATAAATATATATATATATAAATGAATATATATATATATAATGAATATATAAATATATATATTATTTATATCATTATTAACATTCTAAAGGTTATTGAACTATGATCAAAAGTTGAGAACCAAAACATCATATCCAAAACATTCAAGAAACAAGATGTAAATATCACCCATAATAGTAAAATTAATTATTAATTGTTAATAAAAGGTGAAAATATGTTATTTTAAACACATATTGTATTATATATTTAGAGTGGTGGTATAATATATGTATATAAAATCTGTATTTATAATACAATAGTTCAAATGATTATAATTGAAGTTGGACCCAACGTAAGGGATTTTCGTCTCATATTTATTTTTAGGGGAAGGATCACATATTATAAACTTGTTTCATTTATGTGTATTATATAGAAACCTTATCCTTTTACACATAGTATTACACGATTTTAATAATAATTGTACATCAGATTTGTTTCTGTTTCTTTTGATGGGGCGTGCACATTCATCTGTTCCAAAGGATGATGCACTGGTTGTTTCCCCACATTACCACCTTCCAATGGCAGTTGGAATCCATAAATTTTTTATGGATTTTGGCTCCTTGATCGAAATGAGAGGATGGTATGTCGGTTCCTCCTTCCATAGAATCATTCTTTGTACTAGTTACCTAGTCTGAGTCTCCCTTATGTATTATAAATTTGTCTGTGAAACTCTTCCCATTTCCAAGTCTTCATTGACACAGATTAATTAAACTGATTATGTCGAGACATTCCTAGGGGTTTGGTCATAACAGTAACCTTCAATCAAGGTAGTAGTCATGTTGTAAATCACATGCTTGTCTGGATGCTGGAACACTGATGCATCTTGGTTTCTTCCCCTTATTATAGGGCTTCTCAAGGGTTCGTAATCCCAATACATACCAAATCAAATTTGGGGAATCATATTCAATAGGAATGTTTCTAAGGTTTTCCTCAAATTCCCATTATTAAAAAGTGTATGTCGTGAGTTTAACGTCGAAATGCAGTGAATTAGACTGATTGGAACACTAATGGGAGTAGATATTATGGGTGAAACCCATGGAGGGAACATTGTTGCTGGGACTAATTCGTGGTTAGTTACACATTTACATCTAGGAGCAATGAGAAAGTGGGAAACATGATCTCACTGGGTTGTGGTGGCTCGGGTAAGAATCAGGATAGATGATGGAGATATGAATGAATTGGATGGGGTAATACTATGGAACTAATGTGAGGACGACGATGATATTGGGCATGATCATCGAGGAGAATTTCTAGGTAACCCCATTGCATGGAATCAAAGTCCACGTTGTTCATGGGGCGATGGGACACCATAGGAGGCAGCATGTATGGATGATACCTAGATGAACTGGAACCTCTGGGATATGTCATCTCCTTCTCGAAACCCATTGGGTCGAGGGAAATACTATGATGAGACATGGGTGATGGTCTTGTGCCTCACTGAGGCTTCCTACATATCCTTGTTGGTGGGAATCAATGTCTAAATAGTTCAGGGTGAGGTATAAAATTGGGGTATGTGTAGATGACTATGACCAGATGATTTACATTGGCTTGCATGTGGTTAAAAGCCAATGTTCTGTTTGATGCCACTGGTACGGTCCAGTGATATGGGTCCCAAAAAAATCGATGACAATGGCATACCGCTTGATGGGGATCAAAATTGCATATGGTTTGTTAAGGTACAAGTACTTACCATTATATGGGGTCACAGCAGCTTACTGCTGGAAGGGGTTGAACTATAGGAAGGATTAATATGTACCCTAAATAAGAAATAGGGACCAAATGCCACACAGTTCGAATGGGTACATTTTAATGTCTTGCATGACAAAAGGGTCATGTGTTTTAATGTCAAGTGGGAAGAGGGTGGACCAACATGGAGTGGTCGGGGCCAATTGGTGTTGGGGTATAACTTCAAAATGGCTTCCTATGTACCTTTCTATGGAAAGGATCAATTTCCACATAGTTTCATAATGTTAGATTTAGATTAAAGTCATGAAAGATGAGTATGAAACAATATGTTGGGGGTTGGGACCGATAGTTGTTGGGCATGAACCTCTAGAAGGCAACCTATGTACCTTTTCAGAGCAAGTATCAAGGTCCATGTAGTTATGGATGGTGGACTATTGAATTGATGGGAAGGGGTTCAAGAGAAATAGGTGTTGGGATAGAAACTCATGGAGTCTTTTTACATACCTCTCATCGTTAACGATCAATGTTCAGGTCGTTCGAGATGGTATGAGGCTTACACTCTAGGGCGACCCAGAAAAGATATCATGGGTGATGGTTACCCTAATCTGACAAGACTCATTCTTGTTGTGAGAAAAAAGAGGGTTGAATTCCAAACAATGACATCGTGAAAGCTGCATCTATGGGATGTAAAGTGGGGCTAACACATGGTCAGCAACCCAAAAAGGAAAAAGAGGCTTAAGCGTGGTTTGCAGCCCAATGTGGAAATATGTATCACACATGCATAACTGCCCAGATAGGAAACATGGTCTTATTCCTGGTTAGAATCCCAAATAGAAAACTGGGGCTTACGCATGGTTATCAACCCAATGATGAAATTGGGTCTTTTGCATGGTTTATAGCCCAAAGAGGAAATAGGGGATTAAACATGGTTAGTATCCCATAGAGGAAACAAGGGATTACACATGGGTAGACTCGCAAAATGGAAATATGGAATTATGCATGGTTGGAATCCCAATGTGGCAACGGGTTCTTACTTATGGTTATAAGCACTAGGTGATGGAGATTTGGACTTACTCCAGGATGTAGGCTGTATTGGCGATAAATCCCAATAGGAGAGGTATAACGACCCATAATTGACATACATTGTTAATACTTCAAAATTGAAGTACACTTATTACAACATATAACAAAACCATTAAAGGACTGTATAGGTATAGTGTCTTTAGAAACTAGGAAACATAAACAACTGGTTCATAAATCATCTACATTGTCTCCCATTTATTTCATCATATCTAGAGTCCCTATTGTCATATTATACTTAATAACCTTCATTTCGACCTAGGGAAAAGAAAATATACAAAAGGGTGTGCTCAAATCCTCAGTAAGGGTAAACAAAAGAAATATCAATCTTATCATATTCTGAAAAACAAAACATTCTGGAAATCTTAACATGGAAAAGTGATCATAATATCATGATATGGGATCATTCATAGTGATGAATTGTAAACACAAATAATCACAACTTAAAACATGAAACATTGTGGCGTACACACATAATCATAGAAAATCATTTCATTTTAGTCAAGACTCATTGCCAATACTATCATAGCGGACAAAGTCCATTACTGAACCGAGTTCACTCCTCTTTCTAGTCATGTATCACTGAACAGGATTAACTTGCCATTCCAGCTGTGTTTATCTCATGAGATATAAATATTTACCCAATGCATTGGAGGGAGATATAGGACCCACCCAGGTCATAATGAAACCATTCTTATGTGTTCCACAAAATCAAAAAAAAAATCATACATCATAACATAACCCATGTAAAAAAAATGGGATTCTTAAACATCATGCCATCAAAACATGATCCATATAAGATAAAAGGGCATCATAAAATTAATTCAATAATAACATAATCAAATCAATGTAAAAAAGAGGGATATAAATAGAACCCTATATTATCTTAGATGGAAAATAATTTTGATAAAACACTTGAACTCCATTCTTGAGGAAAATATCCTTTCTACATCAATTTTTTTTCCATTCTTAACATGTAAGACAATTTTAAACTAAAATAAGTTTATTACAAATAAACATGAAAACTTGTAAATGAATATTCATGGAAATAATGTTCTAAAGATCCCTTCATTCCGTATAAGTTAAAAAAACATTCTTCTCGTACTTTGTCCAGAAAAGTCAAAAAGTGCCTCGTACTAAAAACAACAAAATATTCCTTTCATATGTTTTACTAAAAACTCACCAAAGGGTAAAATTGGATTTAAAAAATTTTATGTGGATAGAAATAATATTACATATTGATGAAACATGGATGTGGATGATAAATATTCACCAGTAAATTCTGAAGTATAAACAATCTCGGATAAAAATGAGATTTCGAGATTTTCCCTTACCTTAGGTCTGATATGCTTTGTACGTGTTTGAACCTCCTATATAATGATTTAAATAATGTAATTGACTTATTACAGAATCATAATCATTGTTATGATATCACATATGGTCATATTCATAGCTTCTTATTAGTAATATTTCATTTCTACTTGTTATTCGGGTGTTTATTGCTTTATGTTCTTATGTTTCTTTTGTCGAATAAATTATTATTCTTATTTTTAGGTTATTGATACCTCAATTCCATAATTTTATTAGTGTTATATATATCATATTTATTCATTCAATTCATTTATATAATCATTATGAAATGAAGATCATGTAGAACGAGTCGCGTCACATTGTGGAGACGGTATGTCGTACGTATGCACGATCGATGATATCATTCCCATGATCATGGCATTGTATTGATGTTTATGAATACTATTTAAGAATTAATATCACTTTACAATAATCATGAATATTTATTCTTTACACCATTATACCCAACCAAGTATGGTGGTGGTGGAAAATAGATTACACCACGGTGTGGAGACGGTATTCCGTACGTACGCACGCGCGGTGATTTCATTTTCCATAGGATGGATATAAGTTGAAATATGGTTGTTTAATATTTATAATAACATATCCGTATATGAGTGATACTGATGTTATTAATTCAAAATGAAACAACTAAAGAAGAAGTATAGGTATAAATTAATTTGAAATAATTTGTATTGGATATTACCTCTTCTTTGACACGCCTCATTGAAACCTCCTCTTAGGGCACTAAGATTGTTCATTGAAGTGGACCAGAACCTCTAGGATGTTTCTAGGGAAGTTGAGAAGATATATTGGCAAGGTTTGACCGAGCATGAAGGCTCAAAGTGGTGTGAGGAGGAGAGGGGGGAGGTTCCCTTTTATAAGGAAAGAGAGGGGTACCTTTGGAAAGTGTGAAAATATTATTTTGTTATAAACTTATCTTCAGTTTCAAAAGGTCCAAAAATCATTAAAGCTTAAGATAAGATGACTCAAATTCAAATTAAAATCATCAAATCAGAATTGGACATGTTTTGTAAAGTATTTTAATCATTATAATCTTATTTATTTAAATCATTTAGTAATGAGGTAAATATTGTATCATTATTGTGTCATAAATAATTTCATTTATTTTATGTCTAAAAATTATAAAAAAATATCATCATGTAGGAAATCTATTTATATTTCCTGTGAATATTTATAGTCAAAAATATAATTTATATAACCCCTTATAAAAATTAACTACTAAAATATTTTCGTTAATGTCAATTTTTTCATTACATTAAATTAATTAATCGAAATTGTCATTATCACTACCAAGTGGCTCAATGGGTTCCCAAAATAGACCCAAGGATTCACATGGTCATACAATAGTCATAAAATAAGGTTAGGACATGTTTCAAGTTAATTTTGAATTATTATAACATTCTTTAAACCTTGAATTTCCATATTTACCTTTAACCGCAGTAAATAAAAATTACCTTAGGTACTATTCATAATATAAAAAAAATTAAAAGTAACCTATTAACATAATTTGGACCCACAGATTCAAAATATGGAATCCATTTTTCAATATTAAAAACACATAAGTTTCATTAATTAATTTAAAATTAATCCCATTGTTAAGAAAACAGGTTTTAAAAGTTAAAACATTACCAAAGATTGAAATGTTTTTACCTATGGATTCAATGTAAAATTAATGAAACCTAACTAAATTATAATAAATGGTAAAAATATTTTATATATATACTTTAAAACCATTCAATATTATAATTTAACCTTATAAATTATTATTGATGAAAAAAGTTGTTTTTAATTAAAATATAGCGTGATTAAATATTCATCAAAATATGAAAGTTAACAGAATAATATGAATAATTTATCCAAAGTAAATTTTATTTTCCTGATTCCAAAGAATAATTTTATATTTTCAAATTGAACATATAAACCTTTCATTAACTATATTTAAAATGGGTTCGCGATCAATAGGCAATAAAACTGAAATTTTTTAAAAATACTTATTTTATCCGAAAAACTGATTTTATTTTCATACCTCATTCTAGATAATGTGTAAGATGAATTATAATGTTATAAAAATAAAAATTTAGTTAATACTATTCATAATGGCTAGTTTATAATATTATAATAAAATATCATTGTTTAGTGAAACTCAGTATTGTGTACTACACACGCTATTGAGGAAGGTCGCGATTGCGTGTAACAGAAGCCGAGATACTGTTGTGTCCAGTGAATGATTCCTTTCCGTATAACATAAGAAAAAAATGTTTCTCATAAAATATCCAGGTGTTACATTCTACCCCCATTAAAAAGAATTTCTCCCACGAAATTAATCACTTCGTAACAAATAAATGATGACACATCTCCCTCATCATATCCTCAAGTTCCCATGTAGCTTCTCCTAATTGGTGGTTCCTCCATAAAACATTAACCAAGAAAGTGGGATTGTTTCATAGAAATTATTTGCTACGATCCATAATATCTATCATCTATTCCTCATAAGAAATATCTTGCTCCAGTGGTACAACTTCTATGCTTAGTACATGTGAAGGATTAGGTATGTACTTTCTCAGGAGAGATACATAGAACACATCATGAACTTGAGAGAGATTCGGTGGAAGTTCTAATCGGTAATCTACCTTCCCAACGAGATCCAGTATTTCAAATGGACCGATATACCTAGGGCTTAACTTTCCCTTCTTCCCAAAACTCATTACTCTATTCCAAGGAGATATTCCTAAGAACACTTTGCCACCCACTTCAAAATCTAGGTCTTTTTTCAGTTGTCGGCATAACTTGTTTGTCGACTCTGAGTTGCTCTTATGTGTTGTTGAATATATCAGACTTTTTTGCCATCTCATGAACAAGATCAGGTCCTAATAGCTTTCTTTCCCCAACATCATCCCTGAACGTTGGAGTTCTACATTTCATTCCATAGAGATCTTCATAACGACCCATCTGAATACTAGAGTGAAATCTATTATTATACGAAAATTCCTCCAAAGGTAGATGGTGATCCCAACCACCATTGAAATCCATAGAGCAAGCTCTTAACATGTCCTCTAGAGTTTTAATTTTCCTCTCAGACTAACCTTCTGTTTGAGGATGATAAGTAGTGCAGAACCTCAACTCTGTATCTAGAGTATGCTGAAGAGTTCGCCAGAATTTCGAGGTAAACCTCAGATCTCGATCAGAGATAATGGAAAGTGGTACTCCGTGCAATATTACCAATTCCTTTACATATATCCTGGCAGTATTATATAGAGAGAAATCTTCGATAATAGAATTGTAGTGTGCCGACTTCATAAGACGATCAACTATAACCCGGATAGAATTATTGCCTTTGGATGTTTTAGGAAGTCCAGTGACAAATTCCATAGTGATGTTTTCCAATTTCCATTCTGTTATGGGTAATGGTTGTAACATCCCTTTAGACTTCTGTCACTTAGATTTAACTTGTTGACAAACTAGGCATCGAGAGACATATTTGGAAACATCTCTTTTTATGCCATCCCACCAGAAGTACTCTTTCAGGTCCCTATACATCTTAGGGCTTCTAGGATGAATAGAGAATGAAGAACTATGAGCCTCATCCAGTAGATCCTTCATTAATTTTGGGATGGAAGGAACAGAAACCCGATTCATGAACCTTATTATCCCATCCCAATCATGGTTGAATTCAGGAACCTCTCTCACCATATTTTGTAACTAAACATCTTCTTTTTGTACCTCTTTAATCTTCACATGTATAGATGGTTGAACATTCATTTGAGAAAGTTTCGATTTTTCCCCTTCCATTATAATTCCAAGATCCATCATTTGTAAATCCATAAATATTGGATCTTTGAGATCCTAATCATGGATAAGCTAGCATGGTCTTGTTGACGTAAGGCATCTTCCACCTTGTTTTCTTTCCCAGGGTGATAATGAATTGAGCAGTTGTAATTCTTAATCAGCTCCAAACATCTTATTTGGCCCATATTCACATCTTTTTTGTGAAAATATACTTTAAACTTTTATGATGAGTATAAATATCACACCTTTCACCATAAAGATAATGCCTCAAAATATTTAATGCAATGATTACCGCAGCTAACTCCAAATAATGAGTTGGGTAATTTTTCTCATGGATTTTCAACTGTCATGAGGCATAAGCTAACACCATATCGTTTTGCATGAGAACACAACCAAATCCCTTCTTGGATGCATCACTGTAAATCACAAAACATTCTCCACTACAAGGCAGAGTGATCATAGGTGCACTGGATAACATTCTTTTCGACTCCTTGAAATTCTCTTCACACTCCTCCACCCACAAGAACATAACTCCTTTTCGAGTCAACCTGGTGAGTGGATTATATGATCGTGAATAATCATTCACAAAACGTTGATAATATCCTGCCAAACCAAGAAAACATGAGATCTCAGTTATTTTTGGTTGGTCTTGACCATCTTTCGATAACCTCTATTTTTTCTGGATCCACAGATATCCCCTCTTTTGAGATTATGTGACCCAAAATGCAACTTTTTGAATCCAAAATTTACACTGGGTAAATTTGGCATAAACTTCTCCTTTCTCAAGGTCTTCAATACAATTCTCTAGTGAGCTTCATCTTCTTCCTTTCTCTTTGAATATACAACAATATCATCTATAAAGACTACCAAAAACTGATCAAGATAGTCTCTAAAGACTCTATTCATTAGATCCATGAAGATAGCGGGGGAATTAGTAAGACCGAATGACATCTCTATAAATTCATAGTGTCCATACCTTGTACAGAACGCCATTTTTGGTATATCCTCCCTTTTTACCCTTAATTGATGATACCCCGAATGAATAATAATCTTGGAAAAGCATTGAGCTCCGAGTAGTTGATCAAATAAGTCACCAATTCATGGGACAAGATATTTTTTCATGATATTGATCTTGTAATGTTCTCGATAGTCAATGCAGAGTCGCAATGATCCATCTTTCTTCTTAACAAACAGAACAGGTCCTCCCCAAGGTGACGCACTAGGGCGTATGAATCCTTTATCATTATTCTCTTAGAGTTTCTTCTTCAATTCATGAAACTCAATTGGTGTCATTCTATAAGGTGTATTTGAAATGGGAACAACACTCGGTATGAGTTCTAATGAAAACTCAACTTCACGATTTGGTGGAAGACCTAGTGATTCCTCCGGGAAGACATCATCAAACTCCAGTACAATGGGTGTATTCTTAATGTGAGTTTATCTCCAACAATTTGAGATAAATAACGTTAATTTTTGGAAATCAAGACCCATAAGATGGAATAAATTTCCAATGGAAGGGTATTTTCATCCTGGCATCGATATGTGATCATAGATTGATCAGGAATAGAAATGTGACTTCCCTTCGTTGGAAATTGATATGAGCTCCATATAAAAAAATCCAATACATGCCAAGAATGAAATTAAATTTCACTATAAGAGGGATCACAAGATTTGCAAGAACCAATTTCCCACATACGTCAATCATAGAAGAATGGTAAACTTTTTATGCGACTGTTTTCCCATTAGGAGTTTTCACGGCTAACACAACATCTAATTGTTGAGGTAATATAGCGATACCCATAGAAAATTCTTCAAAAATAAAAGAGTGGGTGGATCCAGAATCAAATTAAACATTTTCTAATTTAGAGTGGATGGTAAGTGTACCTTTCACCACTTCGTTATGGTACTCCACATCTCCGAGAGCAATTGCATGTGAATTTCCTTTGTCTATGTTATTAAGAGTTTGTTGACGTCGATCATAATCAATAACCCTAGGATTAGGGAATAGATTAGCATAATTCCCCATTTTCTTGCACATGATACATTGAAGTGTTCGAGGTTCATTATGTGTATCCCTTTCTTTTTTTGCATCATTAGACATCTTCTTCCGATTATTTCAACATTAAATTTCCCGATGACCTTCTTTTCCATACCTAAAACATTTTCTTGTCCATTTAAGACAATTTCATCCATGTTTCCTTCCACAATTTGAGCATAAAGGAAAAATCATCTTCTTTTCAGTGTGGTCTTTATATTTCCCTTTGAATTCCATTTTCCTCTTCTTATCAAACCCATATGACTGATGGGTTACTCCAATCTCCATCTGAACCTTGAGATCACATCGAACAATTTTCTCATAGCTACTGAAGTCCATTATGGCTAATTCCCTTCGAAGACTTTGTTTTAAGCCACTAAAGAATCGATCGATCTTACTCTTCTTTTGGAAAATAATCCCAGAAGCGTACATTGAAAGCCTTGTAAATTTTTCTTCGTAGATACCAACATATTCATCATCCTTTTTCTTTAGTTCAAGAAACCCTTTATCCATCTTTGTTTGATGAATACGAGGGAAGTACTTATTGAAAAATAAGTTCTTGAACTCGTCCCATTCCATGGACTCAATTTCATTTCTTTGCCTCGTATTCTTAATATGATTCATCCATTGATCAGTTTCACCTTCCAAATGATATACTGCTAAGACGAATTTATCATGTTCAGAACATTGTAGAACTGAAAATATCTTTTCAATGGTACTAATCCATTTTTCATCCACTAATGGATCAGAAGACCCGCTGAATGAAGGTGGATGCTGCCTTATGAAGGATTCAATAGAATGTTGCTCCATCCTTTGATCGTTTGGATGTCAGACATGGTTCATAGCATGAGAATGTTTTGTGAGAATGGCTACAAAATTTTTCCTTCTAGCTCCCATAAAGTTTGGTTTCTCAGGGGGACAATCATTACATTGCCCGTCGCATTCTGCATTAACACAGTTCCTTCAGGTTCCATCCATTCACTAAAACCAAGATGAATAGTGTGAGCTACAGTAATTATAATTGGAAAACCACATAATCAAGGATAAAATTTCATACATAAGTTCTTATCATAGATTGTTCATGGCCCTTTCTAAAACACTAATATTTTGTTCTATGTTTATATATATCCTTAGGGTTATTAGTAGGGCTTTCACATCCTAGATTCCAATGGTTGACTATAACTTTCATCTGATACGAACTATAATGACCCATACTATACATAAAATGTTAATACTTCAAAATTGAAGTACACATTTTACAACATATAACAAAACCATGAAAGGAGGTATAGTTTCTTTAGAAACTGGGAAACATAATCAACAGGTTCATCAATAAACTATATTGTCTCCCAATTATTTCATCATATCTTGAGTACCTTTTGGAATATTCTACTTAATACCCTTCATTCAAACCTGGGGAAAATAAAACACACAAAAGGGTGAGATCAAATTCTCAGTAAGGGTGATCAAAAGAAATATCAATCATATCATATTCATAAGAAAAATTTTTTTTGAAAATCTTAACCTGCATAAGATATCATAATATCATGTCCTGGGATAAGTCATAGTAATGAAAAGTAATCCAAAATAATGATAACTTAAAACATGAAACTTTGTGTCATACACCCATAATCAGAGAAAATCATTTCATTTTAGTCAATACTCATTTCCAAGACTATCATATCGGATAAAGTCCATTACTGAACCGAGTTCACTCCTCGTTCCAGTCCTGTATCACTGAACCAGATTAACATATCGTTCTAGCCATGTATATCTCATGAGATATAAATAATTTTCCAATGAATTGGTGGGAGATATAGTTCCCACACATCTCATAATGAAACCATTCTTATGTGTGCCACAAAATCAGAAAAAATCATACATCATAGCATAACCCAAGTAATAAAAATAGGATTCTAAAACATCATGCCATAAAAACATGATCCATATAAGATAAAAGGACATCCGAAAATTAATTCCAACATAACATAATCAAATAAATGTAAAAATAGGGATTTAAATATAACCCTATATTATCTTAGATGGAAAATAATTTTGATAAAACACTTGAACTACATTCTTGAGGAAAATATCCTTTCTACTTCCAATTTTTTTTTCATTTCTTAAGATGTCATACAATTTTAAACTAAATTTTTTTATTAAAAATAAACATAAAAACTTGTAGAAGAATATTCATGGAAATAATGTTCTAAAAATCCATTCATGTCGTATAAGTTAATAAACATTCTTCTCATACTTTGGCCGGAAAAGTCAAAAAGTACCTCGTACTTAAAACACAAAAAGATTCCTTTCTTATCTTTTACTAAAAACTCACCGAAGGGTAAAATTGGATTTAAAAAATGTAGGAGGATATATATAATATTAAATATTGATGAAACATGGATTTGGATGATAAATATTCCCTAGTAAATTCTTAAGTATAAACAATCTCGGATAAAAATGAGATTGCAAGATTTTCCCTTACCTTACGTCCGATATGCTTTGTACGTGTACGAACCTCCTGAATAATGATTTAAATAATTTCATTGACATATACCAGAATCATAATCATTGTTATGTTATCATATATGGTCATATTATTAGCTTCGTATTAGTAATATTTCATTGCTACTTGTTTTTCGGGTGTTTATTGCTTTATGTTCTTATGTGTGTTTTGTCAAATAAATTCTTATTCTTCATTTTAGGTTATAGATAACTCATTTATAGAATGGTATTAGTGTAATATATATCATATTTATTCATTAAATTCATTTATATAATCATTATTCAATGACTTTCATGTAGAACGAGTTGCATCACATCGTGGAGATGGTAGGTCGTACGTACGCACGAGCGTTGATATCATTCCCAGGATTGTGGAATTGTATTGAAGTGTATATATAGTATATCAGAATCAATATTAAATTACCATAATCATATATAGTTATTCTTTACACCATTATACCCATCCATGTAAGATGGTGGTGGAAAACAAATTACACCATGGCGTGGAGACGGTATTCCCTACGTACGCACGCGCGGTGATTTCATTTTCTGTAGGATGGATAGAAGATGAAATATGGTTGTTTCATATTCATAATAACATATCATTATATGAGTGATACTGATGTTATTACTTCAAATTGAAAAAACTAAAGAAGAATAAGTAGAAGAAAAAATAAATTTGAAAGAATTGGTAACCGATATTACCTCTTCTTTGACACGCCTCTTTGAAACCTCATCTTAGGGCACAAATATTGGTCTTTGAAGTAGACCAGGACATCTATTATGTTTCTAGGGAAGTGGAGAAGATATATTGGTAGGGTTTGGACGATATTTAAGGCTCAATGTGTTGTGAAGAGGAGAGGTAAGAGGTGCCCTTTAATAAGAGAGGAGAGGAGCACCTTTGGAATATGTGAAAATATTACTTTATTATAAACTTATCATCGGATTAAAAAGGTCCAAAAATCATTAAAGATGAAGATAAGATGACTCATGGTAGAAATAAAATCATCCAATCATAATCCTACATGTTTTTGAAAATATTTTAATCATTATAATCTTATTTATTTAACTAATATAGTAATGAGGTAAATACGTCATTATTATTGTGTCATAAATAATTTAATTTATTTGATTTCTAAAAATTATAAAAAAATTATCATCAGGTAGGAAATATGTTTAGCTTTCCAGTTAATATTTATAGTAGAAAATATAATTTATATAACCTCTTATAAAAATTAATTACTATATGATTTTTGTTAATGTCAATTTTGACTTTACATTAAATTAATTAATCCAAATTGTCATTATCACTACCAAGTGGCTCAATGGGGTCCCAAAATCGACCCAAGGATTCCCATGGTCGGACACTACTCATACAATAAGGTTAGAACATGTTTCAAGGTAATATTAATTATTATAATACTCTTTTAACCTTGAATTACCCTATTTACCTTTAATCGCAGTAAATAAAAATTACCGCAGTTACTATTCATAATATCAAAAAAAATAAAATTAACCTATTAACATAATTTGGACCCAATTATTCCATATATGGAATACATTTTTCAAAATTAAAAAACACAGAATTTGCGGCAATTATTTTGAAATTAATCATGTTCTTAAGAAAACGAGTTTTAAAAGTTAAAACATTGCCAAAGATTGAAATGTTTTTACCTATAAATTAAATGTAAAATTAATGCTACATACATAAATTATATTAAATGGTAAAAATATATTCTATTTATAATTTAAAACCATTCAAATTTATAATTTAACCACATAAATTATTGCGATGAAAAATGTTTTATTTAATTAAAATATAGCGTGTTTTTACTATTCATCAAAATATGAAAGTTACCAGAATAATATGAAAAATTTATCCAATGTGAATTTTTATCTCTTGATTCCAAATAAGAATTATATTTTTTCAAATTGAACTTATAGACATGTCAAAACCAAGATTTAAAATGGGTGCACCATCAACAGGCGGTAAAACTGCATTTTTTAAAAAAAATACTTCTTTTATCCGAAAAACTGATTTTATATTCATACCTCATTATAAAAAATGTGTATGATGAATTATAATGATATAAAATTCTAAATTTAGTTAATAATATTCATAACTGCTAGTTTATAATATTATAATAACATATCATTGTTTAGTGAAACTCGGTATTGCGTAAAACACACGATATCGTGGAAGGTCGTGATTGCGTGTAACGCAAGCCAAGATAGTGTTGTGTGTATTGAATGATTCCTTTGCGTATAACATAAGAAATAAAAAAATCCTCATAAAATCTTCGGGTGTAACCAGAGGGATGAGATAACAGCGGTCCTGGGGCCAATATCACCTCTTGAATTTGGCATAGAAGATAGCTGGAGGAGAAAGGAAATTGCCCACTTCATGAGTGGGACGGGTCTTACACTAATGTGGTTTCTCTTCCCCACAGACAGGCACTACTCTGAAAAAGTGGATCTCAAAACATGCAAGGAAGAGATCACATTCGTAGAGATGAGTGGGCATAGAGAATGTCGGAGATGGGGCACCACGAGTATGATTCATGGGGAAAGGTCACAGTTTAATGTCATGTGCTAAAGAAGATAGTGCTTGGCAGTTTAACATCATCTAGCTTGGACTAGGAGGGTCCACTCTGCACCCAAGGACATATATAATAGATACACACCATCCATTGGGTAAGAGAAGGCATCAATAATTCCGTAGAGAGTGGGTGTTGTGGAGTGATCCATTGAGGGGAACAAGTTAGTGTGGCTATAAGAATATGAAATAGCTGTTAACATTAATATGAAAAGATGCATGAGGCGAAGAAATGCAACGGGAAGCAACACCCATGTGACATTAAATTTTATTCATACAATCTTGGTGAGTCATATGTGAAAGGGGTGTGTAATTGATTTGTTCTGATGAGGAGGTGTTTTTTCAAGAAGATGGGATTCCCAAAGAGGATAGACTTCACATAGAGAACGGGTGTCATGAAGGGACTGGTCATTGCAATGAAGCAGCACCCCCAATGGGAAAGGCCCAATAGGAAAAGGCTGGATCTGTGAGGTAAAACACACAGTGAAGAGGGTTGTCTTCACAAAATCCCAAGGAATCATGAAGAGCTACCATTAAGGGGGTAAGGCTCACCATTCTGAATACATCTTTGTTTTGTGATAATTTTTTGATGTATTTACACATCGAAGATCCTCGAGCACACGGAATGGGACCCTTCCTCCATGAAGGGTAGGAGCCTTCGGGATAGTCATATACTCCATAGGCTATGGTTGAAAATCACGAAAATAGAGATATCTCGTAATGGACAAGTACCTTTTTGAATCCATGTGAAGGATTATGAAAGGTCTATGAAAATTAGGAAGGTGAATGGTTAGTGTAACAATGTATTGGAAGTGGGGGTATGCATTCTATTTATAATAAATCCCTGGCATTGGGGGTGCTGATCTCTCAACGGAGTCGTGCCGTACTACAGAAAGGCACAGGTTTGTCAGCCTACAGAGGTCCTCTTAAAGGGGAGAGAGACACTGCAATGGGCTCGAAGGATGTGTCCAACGATGTGCACCTTGCGATGTACTTGATGAAACATAAGTGTATTTGTTGGAAGGGACTCTCATCGGGATGGGGAATCATAGATCATTTCATGGAGTAATTTTCAAGGCACTGGCGCCCACTGCGTGGAGGGCTTCGTGAATGTCCTTTTCAAGATAGGATGGGGGGTTCATCCTGACCTGTTTATGGGGGTTTCGTCTGATCAGTTTATTGAGCATGTGGGATGAAATGGACACCTGGTTGTTTTTAGTTCTAATAAATTCACCCTCGTAATTCGATCTGATTGAAGGAGAGGGTAAAATTCTGAGGGAGAAACGCTGAAAAAATATGGATGATGGAGGAAAAACCTGAGAAAAGGACCTTCTTCTGATCTCTTGGAAGAATATCCCATATAAAAACCTGCTGAACCACTATATTGGGGTGAAACTTCTTCCAATAGATAGGACAACAAGTTCCTTCAACAACGTTCATGGATGGTGACCAAATCCATTATCACAGAGTCCCCAAAAATGCAATGGGTAAATCATAAGGTGAGGCTTCATACTCAGCTACATGAACTATGTGCTGGAGGGGTAAATTACCTAACTCCCTCAAGCACTTATTTGGGATTGCCTTCTTAAGAGTGTGCAGGAGGATGAATGTTGTCGTTTATTTGGCTGGAATCAGCGAAGGGATATCAATATTCAATAGCTCTGGGCGGTGGAGCATGAATTATAGCTTTTATGGGCACAAGTGATTGAGTAGTCTTCTTTCCTCGATGAATACTCAGGGATAATATCGTGTCTAAAGGCCCATTTGGAAAGGTCCAATGAACAACTGAAGCACCCCTATGAAGAGATGGATACTGTCCTAGATGACAAAGATCAGGCCTGGACCAAGGCCGATGAACTATTCCCTCCTGCCACCAAATAGAAACAAAAAAAAACTGTCGAGAGTGAATCTTGGATGCCATAAGCCATATGGTGGTGGAGCTACAACAAACTGTTGAAGAAGTCATCCAATCCATGTGATGGGCTGATCCTTATGAGCTATAAACCCACCAATTTATTTTCATTATTATTTTTTAATGTTGGCTAAATTTTTGGGTTCAGATATTTGTTTTGTTCCACTACATACACAATAAATTCATGAAATGTCTAGAGATCAATCCCTAAGCTCATGTGGGTAGGACTCGATGCGAGAAACAAGGGATGACAACTTCATTATTCCATCCAAATGTAGGGGTTCCGACCCAATTCTAGGCATCTGAGGATTAAATTCTATTTCTAATAGTAAATATGGATTCATTACTGGAGGATGTAGTTATTATAAAAGAAAAATTTCCCTTTTCCCAACCTGCTCTAGTGTATGAGTGGGGAGACTCCATGGGCGATAGAATCTATTTGAACGTAGCGGAGGGGAAAGTGTGAACCACGATACCCATAATTTGTAACACTATAGGGATGGTGTGTCAATGAAGGAAAACTATTGATCATGTTATAAACACAATATCAATTTATTGTTAGCTTAATATGAGGATAACAAATGAGGGTTGATCACTAACCTTGTTCGAAACATAGGGCATGATTAGAAATTTCATCCATTTGTATTCTGAAATGTTATCCTAAGATAGTAGGTGAACCATTGGACATGTACCCATATGATTGGGGGGTTCCATTAGACATGGAAGAGGAAAAGGGTCTAAATAAATAGAACACTATGCATGGATGGTGGAGTGAATGGTTTTTTAAATGGGGCCCAAATATAATGAAATTACGAAACTATGGTGGAACCGCATTAGGTGAGAACATCGGTCTGATCATGGATCAAACATACATCCGAACATGACCTCTCTTTTAAAGACCTCTAATGATCTATAGTTAAACGTCATTCCATGGAGGATGATATAAAAATAATTTAATGTAACACGATGATGAAAATTAACATAGTTTTAAGGTCATATTTCCAAGACCAAGATCATGGTCAAGGGGCGTGAAGGGGTAATGAACCTGGGGTTAAGCCCGAGGAGAATTTCATGGGTGTCCCTAAAAATCACGCAAGGATTAGAATCAATCCAAACATATTTTTGATGGACATAATGGTTTGAGACTAACACTGGTAGGGAGAATCCTCTCTAGTAAGGATGTTGGCACAACCCATGATTAACATGTGGAGTCTTGAACTTGTTCAGTGTAGAACCAATGTTTAGGGTCATGCATCGAGGACATGATAACTCAGGATGGGAACACCAAGAAAATTCCATATCACGACACAAATGGGGATAGTAGGAGTCCGTATTATTATATGTTCCCAAACGAGGTTAGGACAAGGGTCTAGAAAAATCACATGATATTAAATTCCTTGGGTCGGACCTGGAGACGATATGTCTGGGTGTTCATACATATCCCAGGATGATGAGAATCGATCCGTACTTAGTTCATTAAAATGTCATGTGGCATAACATATTGTGGGGAGGATGTTGAGTGGTCATATTTTATTGTGATAGAGCTAAGACCATAAAAGGAAATGTTTGTGGGAGATAGGTTATGTGTTAAGTATAAATCCTGACGTGAACTAGGAAGTAATCACAAACCACATGGTGCTCCTCGGGAAGATTTTAGGTCGAGTGACCAAAATTAAATGTTTGTATGGGCCTGAAGAAAATTGTTTATGTTTTCCTACATACCCCATGATAATGCGGATTAATCCATACTTAGTTCTATAATGGAAAATAAGGTTAATATTATTAGGGATAATAAGGTCATGCGGGTTTGGTCCACACACCAAACGAAGCTATATTTGATAGATTTTGTTTTTCTTTTAGGATATATGTGTGTGTTTGTTGAATTGTTGAACCAAGGACAATGCATCTTTGTGTTTCTATAGATACCAATCAACATTTGGGTATTGAAAAACGGTGTGGTGGATGTCCAGTTACCAATATTATGTCCCCCTGAGTGATGAAATCACAATGAAGTATAGTTTTCCATCATGATGCTTGGATGATAATATCAAATTTTTGGGTTCCATGATTGGACAGACCATGCCGTTCAACATCTTGAAATAATGAAACAAATGTTTAATGTTATGTTGGACTAGGTCGCATAGTTTTTCATCATATGGTTTGGACATGTACAAGAGAAACATGATCAAGGGGGAATGGGAATGACGTGATAAAGCATACCTGATGTGAATGAGGAAGGGGTCCACATCACACCACATGCAATTCCGAGGAGGAGACCTCAGGCAGAGGGACCAGTAGAGGTCTGAAAAATATGTTGTTGAACCTGTGGACAAAAAATCTAGGTGTTCCTACTTATCCCATGTGGATGGGAATCAAGCCATAGGTAGTTATGGGACTATATTTTAACATAATGCATGAAATAATAGTTTAAGTTATTGTATGACCATATACAATTTAACATCATTCGAGACAACATACAGATTGATTTCATTCAGGACCAGATGTCGGAGACACTATATCCTATAAGGGGAGTACATGGTGTGGCTATTACAAACACAATGTTAATGAGGACATAAGTCCACACGTTCCACACCATGAAATCCAATAAGATTCGAGGCCTAAATGTCTAAACAGATGATTAAATTAGTGTAACATGAGTTGTAACCAAAGACGAGATGCACATGCATTCTTATATATCCCATTATCATGAGAATCATTCTAGACGTAATTATAAGGAGATGATGTATAAGGAGATCTTAATTGATGGTCTTAATGATCAAACCCTAGAAGAGATAAACTCTTCCAAGAGAGCACAAAAATAAATCTAATCCTTAAGAAAACATGAGTCAAACTCGGCGGGGGAAACAATGGCAGAAGAGGTCTTTGAAACCCATGGGATACACGTAAAGGTTAAATCGGTGCGGAGCCCCAAATGATTCCTTACCAAGACATTGTCATCATAACATGAAAATGTTTACTTAAGGATAGTACCATGTGTTTCGTAATTCCACTTGGAAAATATGGGGTGAAAAATGATATAAATCTTGCAACTGACATTTTGGTCTCGATGGGGTTCTCAGGGTGATGGGGGATAATAGTTAACTACAATCAGACCACAGTTTCCATATTGTGTGACCTAAAATGAAAACAACAAATGATCATCAATCGATGACTCTATTCAAAATGTGGGATTTTTATCAATTTTTGTTTTGAACCTCTCTAGGAAGTGTACCTAAAATGGTAAGAGAATCCTTGGTCCAAACATCCATGACATTTGGGGGTCCTCCCAGATGTGAATGGTGAAGAAAACCCAAATTAATGGGACATGAAGGTGAAAAAACGGTCGATAGCATATCTTTGTAGAATCAGACACTCTAGGTTCTAAACTAGAGTAATCTTGATCACATTAGTGAATTGCTGATGAGAGTGGAGGGGCCCAAAATAAGAGAAGCCAATTATAAAATATGTGCATAGAATAGGGGAATGAAGGGATATCATGATAAAAATGTATGCGCCATGGTTGTTTCAAGCCTAACACAAATGGGAATATAAGCCTATAGCCCTCCGTATAGCCCTCCCATAGAAGGACTCAGGAAAAGAGGCCAGAATGAATAAGTGGTTTCTAAGAGATGGGGTTGGACCCGAAGACTAGATATTAATTTGGTCCTACGTATCTATTGAAGACGGGAATCAATCAATTGGTAGTTCTTAAAAGTTCATGACGTTTAACGTCGTGTGATGATGTCGATGAAGGGTAAAGACCTCGAATACGAGGAACACATGGTACAGTTATGACAATCCTTCTGTGAAATGAGGACATAATACCACACAACACCATGAATTTGGGGAGGTATCTCAGCCGAATGGCTGGACTAAATGGAGTGATCATGGACCTTGGGGCTGGGCCTATAGAAAAAAATAGATGTGCATTCCTACGTATCCCATGAGGATGGGAATCAAGCATTACATATTTTTGACAAGGCCATGTAGTTTAATGTTGTGCATTAAGGATGAGGGAGAATTGAAGAATGATAGGTGAACATGGGGATATTATCTTAGAATTGGATCCAATGGGGCCAATTAAGTTTATGCTACACCATGCAGGATCATGTAAGAGAACTACACAAAGAGGGTATTGAAAGCAAAAAATTGGGGCTAAACTCACGTCCGACCATTTCTATGTATCCCATGAGGGTGGGAATCAAGACATACGTAGTTCATGAAGGTGATGTTCAGTTTAATGTCATGAAGAAAATACATTGAACAATTTAATGTTGTGGGGGACCGTCTACAGTTTAACATTTTTTGGGAGGATAGATAGTTTCAGTTCATGTAGGACCATATACAATTTAACATCATGCGGTACGACATACAGATTAATGTCATGTGTGACAATATAAGGTTTAACGTCATGCATGATGATATATAGTTTAACTTCCTATGGGACATGATAGTTTAAGGTCACGTAGGACCCCATTTTCTAAGGAGAAGTATTTATTAAGGATCCTCACCTTTTTTAGGAGTTATATGCTTTCTATCCATGGTAAACATAGGGTATGCACCATTAGGATAAACCTTTTGAATGATGTAAGGCCCTTCCCTTTTGGGGATAAATATTGGGTGGTTCATACCAAATATCATTGGTGTTCCTTGGATGTAGAATCCTCATCCTTGGTAACCATTCTGATCTAGTTATACATGGAGTACCCATCCCTAAATGAGAGGTCTTGTAACCCAGCTGTAGTGTAATTCCACAATTATGTTACAGGATACGTAAAATCACCATTCAAGAAACGACATTTGATATATTAGATGTCTATGCAGACTCTGATCTATCCATTCTTCTTCCTGACTGGCACAATGTTTGGTAGCCTTCTCAGGTTATGGAACTCCTTAACAAAATATGCACTAATTAGTGTATCAACTTCAGCCTCTACCATGGCACTGTGAAAAGTTTGCATCATTCAGGAAGGCTGCTTAAGCATGCTTTGGTTTTTTGGGTGTCCGAGGTGGTGCAAGGATATATGGGGATCCATCCCCTAAATTTTATTATAGCTCCATGGAATTAAAAAATGGCCTGGCTTAGGGATTTCTAGAGACTTCTGTTTCTCTTCGACAGGCATAGTGGCACTGATCAAATTGGACTTCGGATACACCTCGCTTCCGAGGTTCACCTGTAACAATTCATCGACAATGGTAGAGACACCCATTTCAAAGGTGGGAGGAGTATCATTGAAAAACTCTAATATACATATGGAGGAGGGATCCTTAGTGGTAGGAGTATTTTCTCAGTCAAAATATCATGTTAGGAGATCAGTATCAGCCTAAGCGTTGGTGGACACTAAATCGGTGGAATCCTATACTGCCAAAACCATAACGATTAAGGATGTCAATATGATCCCTTATGGACTTCAGCTAAATATTCCACACATGATGATATCAATGGAATAGTGGTGTGTCATCACGAGCTAGTTTATCCCATCCCGAAAAAACAATCAAATATTTCGGATTGTAGTTTCCATAGGATGGATATCCCGATACCTTATAGGTGTAGGGGCTCTCGGATCACCCAATATTGAGTCGTGTAGGAGTATGAGGTGTTCTTATAGCATCACATAGACATAATAATGTGCTCCACCTCATTGTAGAAACAAAGCGGTGTTGTCCCATGTCTACGGTTTTAGCATCCAATCAGTATATTGGAAAGATGTAGGCATAATCCAAATTTGTCCATTAGTAAGTCGTAGTTGTAGCATGCTCAACCTCGTTAGCCTAAATCGGCATATACTTTCTCCTGTAATTTTCAGCATCTAGATAGACTAAGTCACATGAGACAATGGGAGAAGAATCACCTTGAAGTATTCCCACTAGACCATTAAGGTATTACTTGAGGAATTGGTGATATGATGAAGGGACTACGACATGTAGATGAAGCCATGGAATACCCAACAATCTGTTGTATGCAGTGCCCTGTGAAACTTCCATGAACCCAGTACAGGTTACCAGACTATCAAACTGGCTTTTTAGGAAAAAGACTCAATAGATTTCTGTTCCCTCTCTAATAACCATGTATTTTATATTTCAAAGGTACTAAAATAATCCTCGGTCAATCCTAGTTTTAGAAGTGTCTGATTCATGACTAGGTTGATCCCCGATCTTATGTTGACAGGGCAGTGATGAACCTCAATGCCATAATAATGGCTTGTGATGTACAACGGACGGATGTACAGGTGTATGGGAGAGCCTTAATCTTCTCCAAATTAGGAGATAATGGTATGAAATTCATCATGCTCGACTACCCCAACATGGAAGGCTTCTATATCTGCTACCTCCGTCTCGAACTAGATGGGGATTCATAATGCCTTGGTGAGGTATTCACTAATTTATTCTTATAGGAAAAAAGATTTAAAATGGATATCCTAACTGGAATGATTTAAAGTTGTTTGAGGACATCATAAACCTATTCCAGCTGTGATTTTTTACTTATGGGTGGTCACTCTCTGACTAGAGGGATGGTGGGCCCAGTTGGCTGGATCGACAGCTGACTAGTGCTGGGAATATCTCACTGCCCAGTGGCTGATTCCTATGTAGTGACTACCAGATGAGGTCCAGATGACCAAGTCCTGTCTGTAGAATATCTTTGATGATCATGACATAGTCATGTTTTCTACGCCAGATCATGAAATGAAAAAACGTGCGAAAATGGATCTGATGACACCAGATGATAAGGATGTGCATTCATAGCTCAGCGCTAGGCCTAAAGTCAACATTTTGTGACCTGTACATCCAGGATGGAAGTACTAAATTCGGCTCTATGAGGTCTCATATTTGTAAGGCTCCATTGACATTGTCGTTGGCTAGGAACATTGGGAGGATCATGCTATCACTCTTCACCTTCTAAAATCATATATGGGTTACCATCACTACAGTGTATACTATGGTGTACCCTTTAATGTCACATGAAGAATCATCTCTCACTAGACAGATTCGGGGGGTAATGGACATCTATTGGGGCATGAAATCGCCTATATTACAAGATAGAGATGACATCAGTGGGGGACTTTGTTATCCCATGTTCCACAGATGCTTGGACATCCTAAGAAGAAGAATTCTCAGTCCTTGATGAAATGGTAATGGTTGTATATGAAACGAAATCTTATGAAGACTCATGTCGATTCTTACATGCACGGATATACTATTTTCATGGGCGAATATTTAATAAGTAATATTTTCATCAAACTTCTAGGATCTTCTGGATGAAACCTGATGTCATGCACCCTCACTGTCACTGCTACAGTGTGGAATCATGAATACACATTCCACTTGTGCCAAAGTTAGACCCAACCTGAATATGTAGTTTTCAACCTATTTTTGAAGCCAATCCTTAAACACATAGCACTATTTGAGGGTGTTCCCCAAGATCCATTGATAGGGACAGTGGTTGGAGAGATCGGTTTTAACAACCTCTTCTGGCCTCCTGCATTCTGGAAAATGGAGAAGTCATTTCTCCAAGGCACTTCAAAAATAACCGGGGTCCTGATCCTTGTTAAATGAGTAGGTCCATTTTCACCTGTCCATAAAGGGGGTTCTGGGAGCATGATCTTGACAAGGGAAAGGAAGAACCTATCAAGGAGGTGGACCTAGTTATCTCTATTGGGCGGTGGCAGAGCATTTCTTGGTGGCACCTGCTTATTCTGAGGTGGGTGCTACTGGGACTGAGGCAGCACCTATGGTGGAGTATCTCTATGAGGCTATGGTGGTGGATCCACTAGTAACATCTATAGTTTCATGGGGGACTCATTTTTTCCACTGCGATGGGCTCAACCAATGTGGCCCTTCTTACGAGAATCGTAGGATGCAATAGGAGTGCCTTATTGGCCTTATTTAAGGAATCCTCTAGGCACATGGCCATATTACTGAAGTCTCAGAATCCCTTTGGGTAATTTTGGGGGATTAGAGAGGGGACCAGTTCCATCATGAAATTCCCTCCCCATATCGTTAGAAGAATTTCTTTAGTCAATGACATGTTAATGGACTATGTGGGCCCTTTCCACCGGGAAACACAGACCATGGCATTCTCATTATTACTCTTCATGCATAAGAAGAGGTCCTCAATACTCATATCTTGAGTAGTGTAACTGAACTAGTAAGGAAATTTCCTACGAAGATCTTCCCGATCGGATACTGACTCAATAGTTATCTAGTTGTACCAGAAAAATGCATGTCCTTCCAATGTATGTACGAAGCATCGGATTTTGGCGGCTTCCTATAGAGTTGTATTTCCCAACCTAGGTCCTCTCTATGAAATGATGTGGGTGAGAAGTTGTAGTGGGTCTCCCATCCCATTAAAGGCAGGTGAGGTGGGATTTCTGAATCATGTTGGTGCATGTATACCATCCACCCATGACCTATATAGCTTTCCATCATGTAAGATTTCCACCTTTTGTGTTTCCAATGCCTCAAGGTGAGAAATGGGCAACACAATGGGATTGTATGTGTGGGGGATAATGTCATGATGGGGATCCCTGGCCACCAGCGCATTGGTGGATTCATCAACAAGAAATGGAAGCCCAACGACTCATGGAGAGGCTTGTGGGAGGATCTTCAGAGTGGCGGGTGGATCCTGAACGGGGTCCTAGGGGTTGTCACATCACTCATGCTCATTTTAGGACACATTCCACGCTATATTTTCATAATTTCATGTCTCTACCCTGTCTGTGTGGGCGAGATGATCAGGGTCACCTGGAGGCAATTCGTTGGGGGAAATTTTTGTCTGCCTCTACTTCCTTGGCCAATGATTACTATAGTTTGTTCACTGCTCCATGAAACGCTCAACAAAGAGGTCATCAACCATATTTTTATTCTCTATGAGCCATTTATGCAATGAAACTTTCTCTGGATCATCCTATGACTTTCGTACAAATACATATAGGTTGTAGTTCTTCATGGCTCTGAGTTGATCCTTACCATTGTTGGGATTTAGGTTGTGGACCAATTCCTCGGTGGGTACAGGAAGACCCAGTTGATTTCTCCACTGGTGAGTAACCCATATCGATGGGTCCAAAAGATGTGGAAATCCCTAGGGTTTATTTTTTCCCTAAGGATTTTAGTCTTTGTGACATCCTATGTTAGATAGTCCTTGTTAATCGTGACGCATCCTGGTGGAATATCCACAATATCATCTGGCATGTTGGGTTGGAGATATATATAAATGTAATGGATGGTAGCATACTAACCCCATCTATAGATATTCATGTGGTGGGAATCCTCCTTGATAATCTTGAAGATCTCATTAATGTTCTAGAAGCATCACTGTTGGAGGGTCTTATGGAGACCTGGGACCCATGGTTCTTGTCCTTGAGTAGTGTGTCCAATTTAACCAAACATAATTTTTGACCGTTGTATTTGATGTCTTCCTGATTCTGGGGGTAAGCCACTCGCCGATGAAGAAGACATAAGTGTGGTTCCCAGAGGGTCTGGTGAAAGCATCCAACATTCTCTTGGGTGAGAGATTTTGGTGCATAGAAGATTAATGTCATGACTGGCCAAAAAATATATATGAAATGGTCTACCACAATAATGTCTCAATAGATCCTCATATCAGACATGGGGTCTTGTCCTTTATTTCCCCAATCATCAAAGGGAGGTAGTTGGGGAGCTGGTAGCAGAATTGAAGAAGACCACTGAGTTGACAGGCCAGCCGACAGAGAATACATAGAGTGTGCTGACAGACTTCCACATCTCGGGCTGACATCTAAAGAGAGTAGTGAAATGGATTCCATATCAAGATAAGATGGGATGGTGTCTACAATTTAAGTTGTACGGTCTATGGAAACAGGTGGGGGTGTTGGAATTGTTGTTCCTAGTTCTCCATTAGTCCCCAAAAAATCTCTTTGATATCTGGTCAAGGTAGAGAATGTCCATGGTGATGATACTGGTGATTTCACAGCCAGACCCTAGGGACAGCCAAATATTCTTCCCCTGGATATATCTATGTTGGGTGGTAGGGATCTGTTTCACCTCACATTCTATAATAATGAGGCTTATGTTCCTTGTTCTTACCATATCCCCTGACTTGGATTCTCATGGTGAGGGTTAAATTGCTGAGTTGAATTCCACGTTAGAATTTGAGAAGCAGACATGTTTAATATTATTCTGAATCATCCTATAATTTTTTTTAAGCCGGTGAAGAAATTACTTATTTAATTGGGATGGAACTTTGATAATGGGTAGATTTCTGGCTCAGGTAGGTCCTTTGGCTGAACTGAGGTTGCGGTGGAGATGGAATTTCCTTGAGTGAGCTGGTGTTTGAAGATCACCTGGAAAAATTATAATGGGAACACAAGGAGGACCTCTCTTTACACTAGACAGTGTGCAGAGGGAACCTTAGTGGAAGGTGCTGGAGTGGCTATAAACATGAGTTTGGCATCCATGTTTATTTCCCCTGGTAGTGTTAGTGTGTGGAGTGTCCTCATAGTGGTCAAGCTGAACATAGGTAGGACGACAATTCCCGGTGCCGATTAAGTGAGGCTTCCCATCACTCCTCTGATTTATAGGGCGTGGCAGACCTTCACCAGCTGCTACAAGGTAATGGGAAATCCCTCACACTGGAGATTGACCAGATGTGTAATGTCTCCACAATGGTGTCCTTTTTTAAGAGGAATGACTACATACACGATGTCATGAGCATGGAAAAATCTTTCGTACTGAGTGTCACTGTAATGGGGAGGACCTCATTCTGAATGAATGTTTCTTGGAGAGAACCATCACACAGATCGTGGATGCAGGGAGGATCCGTGTTCTTAGTAGTGGAGGTACATTTAGGACCTCCATATTTGGTGTTGTTGTGGTGGGTTGTTGTGGTGGGTTGATCCGCGGAGGGTAAACCTTGCGCTGGCTACCAGAAGAGTCGACGCAACCCAACTGTGGGGTGGTTATGACCTCAATCCGGTCAGGTTTCTGCAAGCCCCTGATCAAAATAAATAGGGACCTAATTGTATAAATCAGTGGTGGATTGATACACTATTGTTGTTGACATTGATGCCCCTCGGCAGGTGTCCTTATCATGTTCCCAAAGCTAGATTTGGGTCAACCGGACTCGAGTTGGCATTCCAGGCACACACCATACTTATTCCTCAGCTCCTGGTTCCAGGTAGTGGCACTCATGAAGCATGTTGGGGGCCCTTCTTGGGAGTCCCTAGAACGGGTTTCCAGCCTTGCTGGCCAAGACATCCCCCACTTCATCAGCATAGAGGAGGGAGTCATTGAAGAGTTCTGGAGAAAGGATGCTGAATTGGTCGTGCGTTAAAGTGGGGTGTAGTGGCTCCATGCGTATTCTATGGGGGAAACAGTGGTGATGAGGAATAGAATCATGTGGGTAATATCAATCCTTTTCCTTGGTTGGGATGATCAACTCCTCCTCGTATCATTGTATGTGGTCATTTATCACCCCTCCATAAACGAAATCAAATGGAGAGATGGGGCATAGTCACCCAACAGATGTGCACGCGGAGGCTTCCATGTGGGAAATGAGGGAAACTGGGATTTTTGCGTTGGAATTTCCCCATCCCTTGCATCAGTTGGAGGGTGGTGATCAGTTTCCTGATACAGAAGCATTGTTTCTAGAAGGCAGGGAGATTAAAGCATAAGGACTAAAATAAGGAAATTAATGCCCAGTTCCCCTACACAATTCAGTCTTCGATTACTGGTATTAAAGATCCACACAGAAAACCTCAAAGACCGTGATGTCCAACATTCATCTGTCCCGACTTTTAGTGAGTTTCCCGCTAATACCACTATTTGAATAGTGTGACCGAGTACCAGATACATAAATCTAGTGACACGCCAGTCCACTGATGTCTCAAAAGCTGCTACTATCCACATTGAAGAGATGAAATTCTTTTCTGTTTCACCATTTTTGTGTCTAATGCTTTCGTCAGGGTGTGTGCATCCATCAATTTCAGATAATGATGCACTGGTATTGGACCTGCATTCCTACCTTCCATAGTTCGGTGGCATCCATCACTTATTCTGGGTTAGTTACACCTCGATCAAAAAGGGATGATGGGATGTCGGTTCCCCATTCCATTGATTCCTCCCCAAAACTCATTACCTAGTCCGGGTCTCCCTCATTGATTAATATGTTTATCATGAAACACTTCCCATTTCAATGTCCTTATGGAAACCAATTAGTTACATTTCCTCAGTCCGGACATTCCAAGGGTTCTAGTCTGGGCAGCATCCTTCAGTCGTGGCAGTAGTCACACTGTGTGTATTAAAGCTGGAACATTGGCACATCTAGGATTATTCCACTTATGATAGGGATTATTGGGGGCATATAAGCCCAAATAATCACATGTCCAATGTGGGGAATAATATGACATAGGAATCTCTCTAGGTTTTTTTCTGCTTTTCATGATTAACACAAGGAATGCCTAGTGTTTAACATCTACCAGACATGGATCAGACTGATCAGAGCAATGAAGTGAGTGGATCAGATGGGTGCAACCCAAGGAGTGAACCCTGATGTTTGGACTACACATGGTAAGTTACTCGATTACTTCTAGGAGCATTGTGAAAGTTGGTGACATGATCTCACCAGGATGTGGTGGCTCGCGTTTGAATCAAGATGGATGATGGAGAGTTGAATGATGTGGAAGGGGAATGATATGGAAATTTCATGAGGAAGATGGTGATTTTGGGGTTGATCCTCAGTGATTCTTCCCACATATCCCCGTGATAGGGAATCAATATCTGTGTAGTTCATGGGTCGATGGGACACCTGCGAAGGTAGCATGTATGGATGTGCCCCGGAGAAAGTAGAACCACCGGGTTAGTTCATGCCCTTCCTAAAACACATAGGCTCATGAGAAACACCAGGATGAGGCATGGGTGAGATTCTTGAGCCTCATGGTGGCCTCCTCCATATCCCCAGGGTGGGGAATAATGGTCCACGCAGTTCTTGGAAGGGGTATTGAATCAGGGTGTGCACAGAGGACAATGACCTGATGATATACTAGGGATTACATGTGGCTAAAAACCTAATGTTAGTCTGACATCAATGGGACATACCTAATATATGGGTCCCAACTAATGTGATGACAATGAGATAACTCTTTATGGGGATCACAATGGATTAATGCTGGTTGGGGTATAATGGCTTAAAAATATATGTGTTCCCAATGGCTTACCACTGGATGAGGTTCAACCTCATGATGGATTCCTACATACCCTGCCTAGGAAATATGTATCAAAGATCACATAGTTAAAAAGGGTATAGTTTAACGAATTTTCGGGATAAAATGGGTGTGAATTTTAACTTCATGTGTGAAGAGGGTGGACCTACGTGAAGTGGTCGGGACCAATGGGTGTTGGGCATGAACCTCAGAGAGGATTACCACATACATTTCATTGTAAAGGATGAATGTCATCAAAGACCGAGTAGGTGGATGCAGTTTAAAATCATGCAAGATGAGTATGAACTGATGTGAAGGGGTCAGGACTGTTACATGTTGGTCTTTAACCTCATGGACGATTTCTACGTACCTAGATTTGGAAGGGATCAATGTCCACATAGTTCGGGATGGTGTATTGGTGAACCAATGTGAAGGGCATCAGGACCAATATTTTTTGGGATTTATCCTCATGGTGCCTTCATATCTACCATGCCTTTCTAAGGATTAATGTCTGTATAGTACAGGATTGTCAGGGGATTACACTCAAGGGTGTCCTTGAGAAGATGTCATGGTCGATGCTTACTCTAACCCAACCTGTGTCATGCTCAGTGTGAGAAACAAGAGGTAGAAGTTACCTGACAATCACGTCATGAATGTTGCATCCCTGGGATGTGATGTGGGGAGTACATTTCATTAGCAACCCAAAAAGGAAACAGTAGCTTATACATGGTTCACGGCCCATAGAGAAAATATGGGATTACACATGGTTATAAGAACAAAGAGGGATCAAGGGTTTAAGCATGGTTAATATCCCAAAGAGGAAAAAAGTACTTATTTGTTCTTAGAATACCAGGGAGATGGAGAATGGGACTTACTCCACGATGGAGGCCTGAGTGGAGACAAAGACCAATGGGAGACAGACTGGATTACGAGTGTTCTGGTGCACATATTCATGATTTTCTTTGGCACATAAGAGATTAGGGGGAGTAGGAATACTACATCCCTCATGAATGGCTAGAGGATTACACCAAGGTGGTTTCCCTTCCCCAATGATCGGAACTGCTCCGACAGAGATGATCACATTCCAATCGAGGAAGAGCTCACATCTATAGAGACTAGTGGGCGAAGAGAATGTCCGAGACAAGGAATCCTGTGTAATATGCAAAGGGTGAGGCCATAGTTTTATGTCACATGATGATGATGATGTCGGTTTTTCGTTTATCATCATGTAGCTCAGGAGAGGTGGGTTCACTATGAGTCCCTAGGACGCATATAACTAATACCTGCCCACCGTTGGAGAAGGGATGGCATCCACAATGCAGTAGTGTGGGGGTGTCATGGAGTGATCCATTGAGGGGACCACATAATCATGGCTATGAAAAAAGCAATATAAGTTATCATGGGTATGCAAAGAATCATGAGGTGAAGAAACAATGCAGGAATAACCTCCCAAGGAACATTACAGGTTCATCTTACTATCCTGGAGGGCCGTATAAGAAACATGTGTGTAAAAAAATTGGTTCTTGGAAGAGTTGTTTATCTTAGATGATGAGCTTCGTGAAGAGGCTGAAATTCAAGAAGATAATGGGCATCGTGAATGGGATATTACTTGCAACGATGCATCTCCTTTTGAAGGGAATAGACCACTAGGATAAGGTGGTATCCATGAAGTTAAAATACTTTGTGAATATGGGGGTCTTCTTGAAAGCTTAAGGCATTGCGAAGAACTACTATTAAGGGAGAAGGGAATCACCTAATCAAGTACCACTTTGTTTTGGGAGATTTTTGTGAAGGATTTATTCTTTATGAAACCTTAAGCACCACGAAGTAGCTTCTTCCACAGCCAAGAGAATGGTACTTTGTGAAGGGAATCTCCTTTTTAGGCAGTTGTTGAAAAGGTTTAGTTGCGTGACAGATTATAGAGGTCATATACCCTTGATAATATATGTGATAGCTTCAAGTAGGTATGCGAGAAATTGGAAGGAAAAAGGTAAGAGTAAAAAAGGCTTTGTAGAAGGGGTGGGCCTTCTTATTATAGGAATGACCCGGCTCTAGGAGCACCGATCATTCCATGGAGCCGAACAGAGCCGCAGAAAGGTTCTTGTTTGTCGGCCAGTGGGGGGCCTCATAGAGGGGGAGAGACGCTGTGAAGGGCTTGACAGTTGTGGTCAATGTCAAGAACCTGGCAAAAGACCTCATGTTGAGAAGGGGCTTCAATAGACTAGGACTCCCATTGGGAAGGGGCGTCGTAGAGCCTTTCACAGAGCCGTATAAGAGGGACGAGTGCTCGCTTCGGGGAGGGCCTCACATAGGGACTTTTTGAGAATGGTTCATGGTTCATCCAGACATGTTCAATGGGGGTTCATTCGATTGGTTTGTTGAGCTTTTCGGATGAGTTGGACACATTTGTGTTTTTGGTGCCAATAAGAGTACAATCCAAGGATCGTGAAATATAGTGTCTTTCAAAACTGGGTACAAAAAACTAAAAATATGGGGAACAAACTTCATTATTTAATAATTATACAGAGCTCTTAATATCGACATAGCCCTTACAACTACATAGTATAACCTAGGTATAACATGAACAAAGGGATGAGATATAAATTCCAGTAATGCTATATACATAAAAATAAGGCTCTAGAAGAAGGGTTAGAAGGCATGATATAATGATAACAAAAGAATGGAAAAAATAAAATAACAGAATCTATACATGGGATCATATAAACATGGATTATAAGAAATTTATCAGAAACAAAAAACATCACTTCTCTATGAGTCAATCCTAACATCCAATATTATTTCACATAGTAGCACAAGCCATGGCGAACCACTAATACCATCACACATAACATCTCATGAGACATATCATTACTCAATACTTTGGAACACTCTCTGGGTTCCCCCATCATAAAATTTCATGAATTTTTTTCACATAATGAATCATACACTATAAATCATTCATAAACATTATGGTTACCCATGGAATGAATTGTGTACCACAATCATGTCATAAATCCAATAAATGGTCATATCATAAAAGATTACATGAAATAAAGGATCAAAAAATATACATGAAAATTCATATGGGAAAATATTCAGGTATCGTGGTATTTTTTATCAAGTATAAGTGACCACATATAATAAATGTATTTCTATTAAAAATTTGGTAAAAACGTTTTTAAAGGTTTTATGAAAAATACTATAGAGACATTAAAATAGAAAAGGCAACAATCCATTATAAAAAAAAAGAAGTGACCCTACAAGGATTTTAAAATAAAATATAAGTATTTTTTAAAGACAATTGAGGATTAGAATAGAAGATAGAGTGCACATGATATCGTTTATAAATATAGAAAGTTCCCTTAATATAGATTTGATTATCGGGAGTATTGAGGAAGGAATTACTTAAAATCATGTATACCACAAAGAGAGAATTATCGAAGGGTCTTGATAAATGAATTTTTTACATGTATAAAATATTTATAATATGAAAATAGAAAGATAATATAAATTTTTTGGAAGAAATAATGGTAAGGAAAATGAAGGAATAAAGGATATTCTTGTAGATTTACTTAAAAATTACTGACATGATATCAGGTGTACTTAAGTGGATTTCATTATAGTGTACTGGGTTTCTTGTCACATTTAAATCACAATGTAAGTATGGGGTAGGTGTGAAATCATACCCTATTAATATGGATTACACATAAAATACCATATCATAGATGACATTCTTGAATTAACATCAACTAGAGAGGATCACATACCATAAGTCTGATTGTGCTCTCAACTCAATATTAATAACTGGAATAATCAAATTTGAATCACTATTTAACTATTATAGAACATGATCTAAATATACAATAAATTTTACCACCTTGTATGTAAACTCAGGAACTTTTTTATTAGTTAATTTGTTCAATTTCATTTCTTGAGTGTGTCTGTTTTCATGATTTTTATGACTGGTGTACTTATTTTCATGAACCGATAAACATGTATGTAGAATGTGGTTTTCTAGAATTAATGTTATATGAAATAAGTGAACATAAAAGTGATCAAATGGTTTTAAAATATTTTTTTTACATATTTTGAATTCAATTAACTAGGTTTAACTTTATTGATAACCTTTTGGGTAAATTGGTGGTTTTTGGTCATAATGATCAGTTTTTGTTTAATTAATCAAAATCATTTGTAAAAAAGGATTATAGAACCATAAATGAGACATAATAAATATATAATGGTCTTGTTAAACCATGAAAATGATTTCTTTTCAAAAATAACGTTTGGTAACAGAAATTGAAAACCCATCATCCTTGAATATAGTTATTAAAACATCTCAAATGGTGTCTTGACAACTAAAATAAAAGAAGATTAACAAAAGTATAATAATAAATTACACCATTATCATAACAAAATTCTAGTTCATTTATGGTAACGGTGTTTTCATAACATTTGGATGAGGAGAGGAAAGGATAGAAAAGAAAACATATGGTCTTGAAAAGAAAAAGAAAGAAAAGAAAATAGGAATGTACATCTTGATTCAAAATTCATTCAAAGCCTATTAAGGGGAGAGTATATGGTCTTATAAGGATACAAATGGATATTGGACGTGGGGGATGAGATTTTGGAGGTATTTGGCCTGAATATGATCAATGGACAAGGCTATAGAAGTTTTTAGAGAAGAGGAAAAGAAGGGTCATATTTGTAGTGGAGGAGAGGAGGGTTTTCACAATATTATAAGAATTAGTTTATTATTTTCACATAAGACAAGATATAGTGATTAAATCATGATCTATTATTGTAATAAAAGCATGTAAGTTCTAGATTTGGGTGCATAAAAAACCCGTGATGTCAGGAATAATGGATTTAAATAATAATGCATTTATATGTTAAATTATGGTATTTACAATTGAAAAAATAATTTATTTAAGGAAAATCCCAAAAATTCACCCAAACCATTTTTCAATGTTTAGAATCCAAAAATGAAATCCATTTTTCAAAAATAATTTTATACATATTATTAATTTAATATTTAATTTAAATAATAATTTATTATAAGAATATATTTTTAAAACATTTATTTACATATTTCAATATAATGGCATATCATAACATAAATTTAATCTTATTTATATAATATAATATTTAAGGATACTATTCATTATGGTATATCACTATTCATAACGGTATAGTTACTTTTAATAAGTGTGTGTTACTATTCTCCAAAAATTATGTTTTCCTTATTGGGATCCAATCATCTAACTTATCAGAACCGTAATTGTCAAATTTTTGAAATACAAAACACATAGTGTAAAAATTATATTCAATGGTCATATAATACATAATAGTTAATTTTTTTTGGATTTTATGAAAATATGGGAAAAGATAATATTAATGATATTTTTATTGATAATATTTGGTCTTTATATTATCCTGCCATATGAGATTTCTCCCATGAAAATTTTTTGTTCATTATAAGCCATAAATTGGTGTGGATAATTTTACATCATTGGATCCTCTAGTTCATAGGGTTCCTATTCATACTTGTGGTTCAACCAATGTACATTGACTGTCTGAGGAGTCTTGTTACATATAATCGTATCTCTACAATCCATGATCTTCACTAGCTGCTTCTCATAAGAAGCATCATTCTCCAAATGTATCACCTTAGAAGAGAGTACATGTGAAGGGTCAAGTATGTACTTTCATAAGAGGGTGACATGAAATAAATCATGGACATTGGATATGGTAGGATGAAGTGACAGTCGATAGGCCACATATCTGACATGATCAAGGATCTCAAAGGGGATGATGTACCTGGGACTTATCTTCAATTTTTTTCCAAAACCTAATGACGTTATTCTTTTGAGATATATGTAGAAACACTATGTCTCTATCATTGAACACAAGTTCTCGTTGATGGTTATCTGCATAACTATTTTATGACTATGGGATTCCATGATGTGCTGCTGAATGTATTTTATCTTATCCACCCTTTCTTCAACCATTTCATGTCCTAGTAGCATATTATCACTAATATCATCCCAATAGACCAGTTATCTGCACATTTTCCAATAAATGGCATCGTATGGTGCCATTTGGATGCTCGAGTGGATACTATTGTTATAGGAGAATTCAACTAGGGGATGATGTAGGTCCCATATTCCATTGATGTCCATAAAATATGCTCTCTTCATGTATTATAGTGTCTGAATGGTCCTCCTAGATTGGCCATCAGTTTAGGTATGGCAGGCCTTACTAGATTTCAATTCTGTGCATAGAGCACGTTAGAGACCGTTCCTGATCATTGAGTTGAATATCATATCTCTATATGGTAGAATAGATATTGCTACTCCATGCATCCTTACATACTATTTGGTATATATCATTGAAGGTTGATCCATTCGTAATTCCTCTATAATTCTGATAAATTGAGTGGTCTTTGTAAGATGATCCAAATTGACCAATATAGCATTGATTCCAATGGATGTCACTGGATGTCCATTTTCTATGTCCATGGTGATGTTCTCCCACTTCCATGTTGGTATGGGATGTGGATGAATCGTCTCCTCAGAATTTCGTCTTATGGCCTTCACTTGTTGACAAGCTATGCCCTTTGATGTATATTCCACAAAATCCTTCTTCATATATTACCACCAAAATTTCCCTTGGAGAAATCGATACATATTTGAGATCCTTGGGTGAAAAGGGAAGGTTGATCTATGTGCATCATTCTGAAGATCCTTCTGTATCTCAGGTTCAGATGGTACACATAATCATGAAAAAAATCATACAACTCATTCCCCATCAATCCTAAACTCCGATAATTTCAGATTTCTGGTAGATTCAACCCTTTTTTAGAATAACCACATATTTTCATTTAGCAACCATTATTGTCTCTATGAGGGATGGCTGAGAAATCATTTGATAAAGGATCTATTGTGTTCCTCCCATATCGATTCCCATGTCCAACCTCTTCAAATCTATGAAGATCAGATCCATTTCTATTCTCATTATTGATAAAGACGCCCGATCCTTTCTACTTAAATAATTTACCATGATATATTCCTTACCGAGATGGTAGTGGATTTAATATTCAATAAAAATAATGATATATATCCCCCACTATTGGAGAATATTATTATATTTATATTTGAATATATATTTGAGTCGCTTTTGTTCACTATATATCTCACACTGCTCTCTATTGAGATAATCCCACCATATTTTCAATTAAAATATCACATCTTCCAACTCCAGATCTTGCTGGGGATTATATTACTCATGTATTTTCAGTTTCCTACATGCATAGGCTATCACTTTAAAAAATTTCAACAGTATTCAATTTAAGATCTTCATTGAAGCATCACTATACACTATAATGATCCATCATGATGGGTTGTTAGAGTTTGTTGGACTTACTCTTAATTATCATGATTTTCATCAGCTAATGATAATCAATGATTAATAACATGATCCATCCCTCTATATGATAAAAACGACTGTAAAAACCCATGGTGAATCCATCGGGCGTAAAGACCCCTTCTCCAGATTCTACACTAACAGCTTCTTTAGCTCTTCCAGCTCTATGGTGGCCATTCTATTAGGTGACTATGATAAACATAGTGGTCCTAGAATATTTTCAATTGGAAACTCAACCTCTTAATTAATAGTAAGTCCAAAAAACTCTTCAACAAATACAGTATGGTAATCCCTCGTAATGGGCATCTCTTCAACAATGATTATCTCATTTGTCTCAATCATTTGTTCTAGAAATGATTTCTCATAAGGAATTAATATCCACATTTGAGACATTTTTTCTATAGGAGATTCATCATCCTCAATACAATTATAATGAATTTTATGATCATCCGAGAAGTTAATAATTATCTTCCATTCTCAACAGATGATATTTCCTTTTTATAAAGATATAAAATCAATCCCCATGATAACATCTATCTCCACTCTATGAAGTATGAAATTATTTTCTAGGTGGTTCAGTCAACAAACATTTATTGGTGAGGTATTATAATCCTTGGTATCAATAATTGTACCATTCACTGTTATAAAATATAACATATCCTCCAAATATTGAGGTGGTGTTTGAATAGTTCTATTATATATCCAAGATATGATAGAATGCATTGAACCAGAATCAAAAAGTATGTTCTCTATTATTGAATAAATAACTAGAGTACCTATCACAACATAGTTTTCTAGCTCCATCTTAGAATTATCCATAGCGTAATCTATTCCCTATTTCCTTGGTTGTTGTTTTTTATTTCCTCCACCAACCTCAGGCTTAGGGATATTGTTTACATAATTCCCATTATCCTTGAATTTATAACACTGCTCTATAGGATGACTATTGTTTTGAACCTTCCATTATACTTCAACATTATATGAATTTTTCACATCCATTGGGTATTTTTTTGATTTCCTAGAATTCCATATTCAATGCAATTCCAGGTTTCATTTAGACAGTTCCTAGGATTCGACTTGATAAAATATTTAAAAGAGGGATATTCAGGCTTCCTTCTATAATGAGATTTGTTTTTTGAACCAGCCATGTTGTTCTCATTTTTTTCTTCTTGTCACTGGTCCCCCAAGATGAATGAGATTCTCCAATAACTGTTTAAACCATAGGTAAACGACAAAAAATATCTTCAAAACTGTCAAAGTCTTGAATCAAAAATGTTGTTTATTGACTTGACTTTTTCCCACTAAAGAAGTGAACCACCATTATATTGGTGTTCATGTTAATTCCAGTGGAATACCATACAATCTTTGTAATTTTTTCTTCACATGCCTTGATTGAATCATATACCATTTTCTTGAGATAGTGGAACACTATTTCCATCTTGAGATGGAGGGTTTGAGAAATATAATTATTGACAAAACTCCTCTTGATTTCCTCCCAATGCTCATAATCAATATACCCTTGGAAAATTGTATTCATGATTAGTTTCCATAACTTATCATCTTCCGCATCAAAAATATTGACTTCCAGTAAAAATTTATCTTCTTCTATGAACTTGATGATGGTGAAACATTTTCAATGGTGGAAATCCACTTTTCCTCGAGGAGGGGATCGTAAGATATGAAAATCATTGGAGGAATCTATTGCATGAAAGATTCAAATGAAAAATTCACTTTTCATGGAGGAGGCAGTAATTCCTCAAGATTCATGTTATTACTAATAACTTGAGCTAGCTATGAAAGTAATATAATGATGTTTTCAGCATCTATTCCCACCGTATCAGGCATATCATTACTGAAATATTCACAATGCCTATCACATTGGTTGTGGAACAAGTTCTTTTATTTCCCACCATTAAATAATAAAAATAAATTACAATTATAGATATTTTATACATAGTTATTATACATAAAAATGTAACATTTGAACAAAAAAATATAATATTTTAATATAGAGGTATATCCTAACATGTGATTCCATAGGATTTAATCTATGTTACACTCGATCAATTACTTAAAATATACTCTTATGGGATTTTTTATTCCCTCAATAATGTTCTGTATTAATATCATGAATTACAATAGCATATCCCCCAAGAGTGTCAAACCAAGACTGCATCAAGGACCAAAGTCGTGTACCATGATACCCTGGGTCTAGCCCGAAATTGCATGTCAGAGTTTTCACTATGAGATACATATGTTCCAAGGCAACCTATAACTATTTGTATCAAGAAATTGATATATTTTACTGATAAACCACATACTCTATACTTACCAAAATTAATGGATGATTTCTTATACTTATTTTTATTTTTAAGGTTCTTACAAAAGTCCAAAATTCCTAATTTCCAAAAATAACTATACCATCCTCTAATACCAACTATAGTGGCCCTAACATTTTATACATAACATTACATTATATTAATCACAATTACACATCAGTGTAAAATCTATGGATCATAAATTATACTATATTTTATTAATAGGTATATAAAACTAAAACATGGGGAAAAAAATAACACATCATTATTTAATCTTCAAAATTATCTCTTAACATTCTTTGACCCCTTAAATCTGCATAGGATAACTTTTGGATAACCTGAAAAAAGAGATGAGAAAAAAATCACAATAAGGGAGTATACATAAGAATTAGGCTTTAGAAAAAGGGTTAGAAGGAATGAAATAATGATAAAAAATGTATGGAACATATAGAATAATGACTTATATACATGGGAAAATATAAACATAGAGTCATTGAAATGTGTTAGAAACATAACACATGACTTTAGTACGAGTCAAGGCTAAATTAAATATTGTTTCAAAATGTATCAAAATAAAATGATAACCTCCAATACCATCACACATAAATTCACATTAGACATTACATTACACCATGCATTGGAGCACTAACTGGTCACACCCAACTTAAATATTCATGAATTTGTTTTCCATAGAAATAATCATACATAATCAATCTTACAATACCATAATGGTTACCCATGTATATAATAGGGAACTGAAATTAGGTTATATAATATAATGAACCACATTGGGTTCTTTTGGATTATTATAGTATGTTTAGTAACCATATAATATAAAAATTCAAAGAGACGTGGTAAATGACAAACTAATTAACTAAGAGATAAATATAAACAATTATGTTAATATGGTGACCTAAACCTATCTAAAACCTTTTGTTCAAGAGGTTATCGACCCATCCCCACCATATCCTCTAAATAAATCATTTTTGAGCCATTAGAAATCGAAAATGATTTTATTATAAAATAATATTTCAATCTTTTCCTAAAGTGACCCTCACCTATCTTATAAAAGGGTACTCCACTAATCTTAATTTCACACCCCCAAAGACATTTGGCTCGACCAAACCCATCCCAAATATTCTCCAAACATTCCACTCTTAACCCTAGAGGCCTCTTGTTGGTACGAAAGCCATCCTAAAGATCTATTTTGATCAAATCAAAAGAAAGACCCCGAAGAGGAGGTAAATATTTCATCAAATATTTCAAGTTATTTTCTTGTTTCACTTCTTATTTCATTGTTGTTTCCATTCTAAAATAATAACTCTAATTTATTCTATATATTGTGAGGTTATAATAAAAATTGTACAACCATATTCATTATTATTTCTATCATATGAATGACAATGTCACTATATGTGTGTGCATACAACATAACATCTCCACAACGTGTTGTAGTTTGTTATCCATACATTTAATTATATTTATATGTATAATAATGTGTGAAACTGATGTAAATAATAAATATAACATGGTATTGATTTGGAATATATTATATACCATCCAATTACGTACGATTTCACTATCAATATAATGATATTATCGGTCGTGCGTACGTACGGATTACAGTCTCCACGAACGCAATGAGATTCATTCCCCATCATAATCATTCAAGGATAATTTTAATTTTATGTTTAAAAATAATTTTAATTAACACAATATCATTCTGTATATGAAGAAAATACATCATGTCCATAAATAACATGTCTTATATAACTGAGCATATAAAGGAAAACAAATCTGTTAACACCCAAAATGATGATACGACTAAAATATTATTAGCAAATCAATATTAGGGGATCATATATGATATAATATTTATCATTATAGTTCTTTCATAATTTAATATCAATGGTTTAACTATTATATAAAATTTTAGCATGCCCTCAACCAAAGAAATGTACAAGGTAATTGTTAATTTCACAATCTCTTTATTATCTGAGGTTTTTTATATGTGAGTATCTCTTAGGACTGTAAAGCCCCGACCCTAGTTACCCATAGTCAAGACTTGTTACATAACGTTGGAATGATAAAAAGAAATCATTTCCTAAAATACAAATTAGTTTCGTAATATTTGAAACAAGATACATACATAAGTTAAACATTAAATCTTGAAAAGAAATAAAACACTAATTCATTCCATTAGAAACATCAAAGACTCCATGATTATGAATGCAAGCCACCCATAACAAAAATATTCATATCGTGGGAAAATGAATCATAAAACTGGGGTGAGCTGAAATTCTTATTAAGGATAACCAATATAGAAAAATATAACATAATCATTAGTCCTGATTATTTATATAGAACACATGCATTTTCAAATAATTAACATGAACACTTTATGACAGGAATATGAGTTGAGTAAATAATTCCATAATAAAACATAGTCATAGGTATTATACAAGTCGAATAAACACAAGAACCGTCATTAATATTTTTATAATGAGGTAATGTATAATTCCAGTCATTCTGAAACATTTTTTCACAGCCTTAGCCAAGACATCTAAAAATGATTAAGGCCTCAGCCGAAACCATAAATCAAATTGGGAAAGGCCGCGGCCAATTCCACATGTATTTGTTTCATGAGTCCTACCGATGGATTGAGGAGCTATTTCGGGCTCCATCCATCATATACTATGTAAAATACATTCCTAATATGAGAAAGTTGAAGCATAAAATAAACATTCATATTAAAATTTTCATACGAAATATAAATACTTTACCATAAAACATGAATGGTATAAAAATAACACATCCATAGTCGAACAAATCAAAAAAACATAAATACAATATGAAATATTTCTATCATAATAAATCAAATTAAAACAAGTGTAAATTTTATCACAAGATGTTTTCATAGATGAAATGAATAATATAAGAAAGAAATACATATTCCTATTTTGAAATCATTTTAGAGTCACATAATTTTAAAAGAAATCATTCATTTTGAAAATATTCTTATAAGATTGTAAGGGAAGATTCCATGATGTATTAATAGCAGAAAATATCCACACCCACTGTATAAGTTAAAAAAACATTCTTACATTAATTTTGTCAAAAAATTCATAAAGTACCACGTTTGGAACACGATAGAGAGATTCCTTTCAAAACATATATGATAAAATAAGGGAATAAATGAATTTAACCAATAGGATAGTAAATAATAAAAATTCTTTGAAATATATTTTGTAAAAAAACATGGATGTGGATGATAAAGAGGTCCTAGTAGATACGTACATAAAAACAACTTTTGATAATAATGAGATTTTGAAATTAACCATTACCTTGTACTTTTACTTGGTCATGGGTACATTAACAAATTTTATAATAATAAAATTATTCTTATTAAATTTATTCAAGAACTATATACATAAATATGATATCATATATGACCCTATAATATTTCTTTGTTAATAATATTTCATTAGTATCTTCGTTTCAGGTGTTTAATTGATTCGTTTTCCATTATATTCTTGGTTACGTAAGCCATGCTTTTTATGAAAATGATTCATTTTATTTATATACAGAATGATAATATCTTTTTATACATTATTTTTATTCCTAAAATTAAAATAATTACAGAATGATTACGATGGGGAATGAATCTTATCGCTTTGGTGGAGACTATAATCTGTATGTAAGCATGAGCTAAAATAACATTATATTGATGGTGAAATAATATGTAATTGGATGGTATATCATATATAAAGAATCCTAAAAATGTAATATTTATTATTTTCATTATTATACCCATCCAAAGTAATGATGTGTTTTAATAAGAAACTACACCACAACATCGAGATGGTAAGTCGTACGTATGCACATATGGCGACATTGTCATTCAAATGATGGATATAATAATGAATATTGTTATACCATTTTTATAATAATAGAACAATATATATAATATACTGGAGTTATTACTTTATAATGGAAACAACAATGAATGTGGATGTGGAAGAAGAAAATAACATGAAAGAGGTTATGAAATATTTACCTCTTTTTCGTGTTCGTCCTTTTGATTTGATCAATAGGGATCCATAAGTTTCCATTATGAAAACATTAAGTCCTCTATGATGAAGGGAAAATGTTGGGAGGATATTTGGGTAGGTTTTGGACGAGCCAAATGGATTTGGAGGTGTGAAATTATTTGAAGGGTATGTTCCCTTTTATAAGAGAGGTGAGTGTCACTTTAGGAAATGCTTGAAATATTATTTGATAATAAATTCATTTTCGATTTCTAATGGATAAAAAATTATTTATTTCTAGGATAATGTGGGGAAGGGTCCACAAAATCTAATCCAATAGGTTTTATAAAAGATTAGGTCAATATATTAGTCTTATCTGTTAGTTTTATCCCTTAGTTAAATAGATTGACATTTACAATGTCTCTATGTATTTTTATATTATATTGTTAATAAACATACTATAAACATCCAAGAGAACCCCAAATGGTAAATTATTGATATATATAACCTTATATAGGTTATTTTTCTGATCCTTATATTTTTAAAACTATTATATCAATTAATAATAAAGTATTTGTTTAAAAAACTCAATTATGTCAATTTTGACACTATTGAGTATTTTTTTGTGAATATTATAAAAACATGATTAGTTCAAAAAAATATTTTTAATCAACAGTAACATGTCATATTAACTTTTGTAATTTTTGGAATTCATCAAATGTCTCAAATTACATTTATTTGGATATTTATAATATCAATTATTTTAATATTTCCTTAAAAAGATAATTAATGCATCATCATTGTGTCATAAATAAATTATATTATTTAATTTTTAAAATTTATAAACAAATATCCATTATTTAGGAAATCATCTTATATTTATATTGAATATTTCCATTGAAATTTATCTTATGTATAACCCTATATTATAAATGGTTTATTTATTAAACATTGAATTTATCTCTTTTAAATCTTCTATAGATAATATAATAATAAATGTACTAATCTAATCCAAGTGGACCAAAGGGGGTAATATGTTATTTCTAAATTTTTTTTGGTCGAATTACACTTATCCAATAGAATTAGGTCATGTTTTAGGGTATTTATAAAATCATTTTTAAATTTAATTACACTATTTAATTTTAAACATGGAAAATAAAAGTCAAAAGTAACTATTTACAAAACATTATTTTCATCTTATTGAAACACATTTTACATACCGATATAAACTATGTCTCTCAGATTTTTGAACTCACAGAAGTGGTAAAATTATGTTTTATGAAACTTTTCAAATAGCTCGAGGTGGGTTAAAGACGGTAAAAGTTCTATAAAATTTTTATATAACTAAACATATTACTAAATGACTCCAATGAATTTTATAGATCTTATATCGGTATTATGTTTATATTTTCATCTGAAATAAATTTAAATAAAATAAATAATTTTTTAAATAAAAAGTTTATTTTAACCAATAATGCAGTGTTTTCACTATTCATCAAAAATTAAATGTTTTTAGAAGAATTGCAAATATTCACCCTAATCTAATTTCGATATTCCAAAATCAAAAATCTAGTCTATTTTGAAAAATAAAATTTCTAAAATTTCAGAAAGTGGATATTTCTAATCATGACGGCTTGTTTTATTGGTCACAGAGTGTTAGAATATTGAAGCTTCATACAATTGAATCTAATGTATTATTAAAAGGGAAAAATATCCTGGAATATGTGGGTGTTAAATTCTTCCCTCCTTTAAACAATTTTGTCCTTGAAATTTCTCGAGTACTAGCACACAAAAAGAATCGGGTGGTTCTTTACAATAAGTTCTCTAGTTCCCACGTTGCCTCTTCCATCTAATGTTTACTCCATAAAAAATTACCAGACGAGTTATCTGGTTTCTCAGGACCTGTTCCCTAGTATCAAGAATTTTAACAGGCTCCTCCCAATAAGAAAAATCATGTTTCAGTTCAATTTCCTCAAAGTTGAGTACATGCGTTGGGTCAGGCATGAATTTTCTCAACAATGATACGTGGAAGACATTGTGAACATTGAAGTGAATTGGTGGCATTGGAAAATGGTAATATATAGCCTAAATGCATTCTAGAATTTCTAAAGGTCTAATGTTATTAGGACTTATTTTACCCATCTTACATAATTTTATATCTCCCTTCCATGGAGATACCTTCAAGAAAACATGGTCCCCTACTTAAATTTCAAATCCTTCCTTCGGGATATCGGCAAAGCTCTTTTTCCTACTTTAGGATGCTTTGTTTTGGGTTTGGATAAGCATTACCTTTTACAGTTTTTCCTCAACATGTTTCAGGCCTACGAGTTTTCATTCACTAACATCATCCCAACAAGTTGGTGTGCGACATCTCTTGCCATATAACACTTCTTATAATGACATCTGAATACATGAATATAATTTATTTTTATATGATATTTATACCAGATGTAAATATTGATCACACATACCTTGAAATCCATGTGAGAAAGGTATCAACATGTCTTTAAATCTTTTAATAGTTCGTTTTGATTGTCTATCATCTTGGGGTGGTAGGTAGTGCTCAAATGAAGTTCTTTATTCAGGGATTTCATAAGACTTTTCAATAATCTTGATGTAAAATATGTATCATGATCAGAAAAAATAGATATAGGTACTCCATGATGACCTAAAACTTCATTAATATATAATCTTTCTATACGTTCAAGTGTTAAATCTTCTCTTATAACATGAAAATGTGCTAACATGGTAAGAGGATCAACAATGACCTATATTGCATCATTACTTATAGGTGTATTTGTTAACCTCATGGAAAATTCAATCGTAAAATTATCCCATTTCAACTCTGGTATGGGATGAGGATGCATGACTCCTCCAGGTTGTTTCCTTCTATCTTTCACTTGTGTACAAACCTTACATCTAGACACAAAATTAGAAATATCCCTCTTCATGTTGTCCTACCAAAAATTTTCCTTCAATTCCCTATACATCATGGTGCTCCCAAGGTATATGGAAAAATTGGATCTATATGCATCATAAAAAAATTCCCTTTTTAGATCATGAATAACGAGAACACAGACTCTCTTCCCAAATTTCAAAATTCCATCTTCAAATATGAAGTTACTCAATCTCCCTTCATTTACTATTGTAAGCTTCTTTTGAAATTCCTCGTCATTAGTCTGAGAATTATTTATCCTTTCTTGTAAAGATGGTTTGGAAACCCTTTGAGAAAGTATTCATGTTTCACCTTCCATTGTTATTCCCATATCCATCATTAGTAGATCCATGAAAATATCATCTCTTTCAACTGTCATCTTGTTCAAAACTCCATGATTATTTCCACTTAAATAATTTTCCACCTTATTTTCCTTCCTCGAAGGACAGTGTATTATGAAATCATAATCCTTATGGAGTTCATTCCATCTTATTTGCCTCATTATTAGTTCTTTTTTGAGATAATATACTTCATACTCTTCTGATCAGAATAAATCTCAAATTTTTTACCATAGAGATAGTGTCTCAATATCTTCAGAGAGACAGTTATAGCTTATAACTCAAGATTATGAGTGGGATAGTTTTGATCATGAATTTTTAGCTGTCACCATTCATAGGCAATAACTCTACCATTTTTCATAAGGACACAACCACATCCTTTCTTTGAAGAATCACTATAAATAACATACCAATCATTCCCTAATGGTAGTGTCAGGATAGAAGCATTGACTAATCATCACTCTAGTTGTTAAAAAAATTCTTCACACTCTTTTGTCCAAAAAAATTTAACCCCTTTAAGTGGATCTTTGTTAATGGGTTAGCCAACAAGAAAAAATTCGGGGCAAAATGTCGATAATAACTTGCTAGTCCAATAAAACTACATACCTCAATTATACTCATTGGTGCTATCAATTCAATGATTACCTTGGTCTTTGAAGGATCAACATATATTACATCCTTAGAGAAAATATGGACAAGAATAAAAATCTCTAGAATCCAGAAATCAGAAATTCTAAACATCCCATATAATTCATTTAATCTAAATGTCTTTCTAATAAGGCGCAAGATATTTTCATGATCATCGTTGTAGTTTCAGTATGCCAAGATATCATAACTAAATATCTCTACAAAGTCATCATGATATTCCTTGAGAACTCTATTCATTAGATCCATTAAGGTAGAAGGTGCATTAGTCAATCCAAAAGGTATTATTGTAAACTCATAATGTCTGTACCTGGTTCGAAATGTTGTTTACAGAATGACTTCCTTCTGCACAAAAAATTGATGATATCGAGATCGAAGGTCAATCATTGAAAAATATTGAGCTCCATGAAGTTGGTCGAATAAATCATCAATGTGAGGTAAGGTATACTTGTTCGTTATTGTTATACAATGATCTACCTGCAGTCAATGAACAACCTCATATATCCATCTATCATATTAACAAAAAGGATAGGGGACCCCCATTGGGAAACACTAGGGAGAATAAATCACTTATTAATCAATTCATTAAGTTGTTTCTTTAGTTCCACTAATTTAATAGTGTCCATTCTATAATGGGTCTTCGATATGGGACTTGAACTAGAAATTAAATCAATTAAATACTCAATTTCTCATTTGGGAGGATGTCCAGGTAAATCCTCGGGAAGCACATCAACTTATTCTTACAGAATATGTACATACTCTATTCTAACATTCCATTACTCACCCATAATTATTTCATTTTCATACTCCCAAATAATTGAATTATGTTGATCTACTATGTTTAGATCTAGATAAGAATCAGATGGTGATGTTTATGCTATAAAGATAATGTATTCTTTATCATCATTGAGAATTGCAACCTCCTTCCAATTAGAATAAATTTTACAGTCATGGTCTGAAAGCCAATCCATACCAAGTATTATATCAAATTGAATCAAGGTAATGAAGATTATATTCACAGATAAATATCAATTATATGCCTTAATGGGGACTAATTCACAAAATTATGTTGCAATGATACTTCTCATAGGATTTTTGAATGAAGACAACCATGTTAAATCAATTTTTGAAATATTTAATTTTCTAAGTAAACTGGGAATATATGAAACAATGAAATGATCTAGAATCACATAAATCATTGGATGAAATTGAGGAATACATTAAATTACTAGACACCACATCTTTCGAAGCATCAAACTTAGTAGTAGTGATGGCATAATCTTGGCCTTGATCCCTTGGAATTTTATGTGGTCTGTTTTCTGGATGCTGAGGACATTCATTTTATTATGTACCATCCCCATGAAATTGTTGCATTGAAAATTGGAAGCTTCTTTCTTCCCATTTCAATCACTAGTAATATGGCCTTTCTCTAAAAATTTGTAGCATACACCTTTCCTTTTAGAAAGGCAGTAGGATGATTCCTTCCATAATTATGAAATGGTGGAAGTTAAACTCTTTTCTTCTTCCATGTTTACTTATTTCCTTTCCCTGAGTTTTTACTTGATATATTCCTCTCTTGTTTTGCATTAAGGATATAATACATAGACAATTCATTTCCAATCATGACATCACATGAGTTAATATCATCATAAGATGAGAAGGATTGCGAGACTAATTATTTATGGATAAACATATTTAACCCATCAAAGATATGATCAATTTTACTTCCTGGGTTACATATATAATCTGCATCATGCCTTGATAACCTTAATAAGTTAGATTCATACTTGGAGACATTCTCATCATCCTTTTGCCTCAGTCTCAAAAATTGTATTTCCATATCCGTTCCATGGTCACAAGGGGGGTATTTTTCTATGAAAATATCATTAAACTCCATCAATTCCATATTTGATACATAATCGTCAACCTTTGTGTTTTTAATCAGTGACCACCATTGAGTACCATCTCTTATGAGGCGATAAATTGCCATGACTACTTTTTCCCTTTTGCTACTCCCCAAAGCATGACATTTTTTCTCTAATGAAATTATCCATTTCTCATCTACAAATTGACTTGTTGTCCTATTGAGGTTTGGTTGTTTTTGCCTCATCAAGTGGTATAAAATTTATCATCCATGTTGTGGATCATGGTGCTCGATATGAGTAAAGTTATCTTTCATAAACTGATAGAGTTATCCCAATATGGTGATAAGAAAATAAGCACTAGTTTCATCACCAGGTCCGCTATAATTATCATGAGTAGGAGGATAATCCATACATGAATTATGTGCATAGATACAGTTTCCATTCCTTCTACTAGGCTGCATTTCTAAACAATGGCATATCATACATTAGTTTATGAACCCCAATACATAATTACGAACAAGTAAAAAACTTAACATAGATTTAACAGTTTATGGAAGTAATCCATAATCAAAAAAATATTTTCATTGAGAATGTATATACTAATATATCCTTCGTAATGGTTGGTAAATAAAATTAGAATTATCCTAAGAATATCCCAAAGAAGTGTCGTAACCATGAGTGCAGCAAGGCCCGTTGTAGTTAAATAGACCACGTTCATGTCTATCACGAAGCGGTGTTTTCATGTTTTACCCCTAGGAATATCTGTGCTGAAGCTACCTCTACCTGCTTGTGTTGAGAAATGGATGTATTGCTTGAAAAACTCAAAAAATCTTTATAGTACCAAAATTCTATGAAGATGTTCTATATTAATCATAAAAACCTATCTTAGGGTAGTGTTCTCTAATTATAGTTTTTCTAAATCTAGTTTCCATGCTTTGTACTAAACATCCTATGATACCAAATGTAATGCCTCAACACTAGTTACCTAGAGTTGGTGATTTATTAAATAACATTGGAATGATACAAAAAATCATGTCCTGAAAGACCGATCAGTTTAGTATTATTGGAAACAAGATACATACATAATCTCAACAATACAACTTAAAAAAATATTAAACTAATTTATTCCATTTGAAACATCCAAGACTCCTAGATTTTTCCCGCAAGTCAATCATAACTACCTTTTTAATATCCTGGGAAAATTAATCATAAGAAAGGGGTGGTCTCGAACTCTTATTAAGGGTAAGAAATACAGAAAATTATAACATAAACATTAGGCATGATGAATAATTAAAATCAAATTCCTTTACAAATAATTAACATGAACACTTTATGGAAGGAATATGAGCTATGTAAATAATTACATAATAATAAATAGTCATGGATATTCTACTAGTCGAATAACCACATGAATAACCATTAATATTTTCTTAATAAGGGAATGTATATTTTCAGACATTCTTAAAAATTGTGTCTAGCCCTCAGCCTAGACATCTTAAATGATTAAGGCCTCAGCCAAAACCATATATAAAATTAAGAAAGGATTCAGAAAATTCCACATCTAATTTGTTCATGTGACCTACCGATGCACATAGGTGATGTAGTGGTCTCCACCTGTCACATACTATGTCCAGTACATTCCTCATATGAATAGGTTCAAACCTAACATAAACATTCGTATTAAAACTAGCAATCAAAATGACAATACATTAACCATAAAACATAAATGGTATAAAAATAATACATCCATATTTGAACATATCACAAAACCATAAATAAAATATAGAATATTTGTATCATAAAAATTGCACTTCAATCATGAGTAAATATTATCAAATGATGTTGGCATAGATGAAATGAAAACTATTTGAAAGAACTACCTCTTTCATTTTATAATTCATTTAAGCGTCACGTATTTATAAAAGAAAACCTTTATTTTGAAAATATTTTTATAATATTTTAAGGGAAAATTTTATGATGTTGTAACAGATGATAATAGCCTCACCCGCCATATATGATAAAAAAAATTCTTACCTCTTACTTGTCTAAAAGGTCACAGTGTACCTTGTTTGGGAAACGATGGAATGATTCCTTTCAAAACCTATATGATCAAAAAATGGTATAAATGACATTAACCCATCGTATAGTAAATATTAAATGATTGGAAATAAATTTTAATAAAAACATGGATCTGTATGATAAAGATGTCCTAGTATATACTTAGGTAAAAACTTCATCAGATAATAAAGTGATTGTGAAATTAACCCTTACCTTGTACTTTTCCTTGGTCATGGGTACATTATCATCTTGTATAATAGATAAATAATTTTTATTAAATTATAAAAGGACTATATACATAAATATTATATCATATATGACCCTTTAATAATCCTTTGTTAATAATATTTCAGTAGTATCATCGTTTCGGGTGTTTAGCTGATTCGATTTCCTTTATATACTTGGTGACGTAAGCCATGTTTGTTTTGGATAGAATGTATTTGTTTCATATAAATAATGATATTATGTTTTTAGAAATTATTTTTAATAATAAAATGAATATTATTCTTCAATGATTATGATGGGGGTGAATATAATCACGTTCGTGGGGACGTTAATACGTACGTACGCATGAGAAACAATATCATTATATTGATGGTGAAATAGTATGTAATTGGATGGTATATCATATATTAATTATAATTAACATGTTATATTTATTATTTACATTTTTTATACTCATTATTATACCCATAAAAAATAATGTAGTGTTTGATTAATAAACTACACCACGACGTGGAGATGGTAAGTCGTACGTACGCACGTATGGTGACTTTTTCATTCATGCGATAGATAGAATAATGAATATTGTTGTACGATTTTTATAATACCATTAGATCATATATAATTAAATTGATTTATTATTATATAATTGAAACAAAAAAGAAATTGGAAGTGGAAGAATAAAATAACTTGAATGAAATGATGAAATATTTACCTCTTCTTCAGGTTCTTCCATTTGATTTCATAAAAAGGGCTCCTTAGGCTGGATTTTTCACCAATGTAAGGCCTCTAGGATGAAGGGATGAATCTTTCAAGTATATATGGGCAGGTTTTGGTTGATAAAAATTGAATTTGAGGTGGGAAATTAAGATAATGTAAAGTTCCCTTTTATAATAGAGGTGAGGGTCACTATAGGAAAAACATGAAATATTATTTTAGAATAAAATAATTTTCAATTTATAATGACTCCAAAATAAATAATTTTTATTTAATGATGGGTATGGGTAGAAAAAAACTAATACAAAATGTTTTAGACAAGTTTAGGTCACTATATTTACCTTATAATATTGATTTAACTCTTAGTTAAATAGTTTGACATTTACCATGTCTCTTTGTATTTTTATATTATATGGTTAATAAACCTACTATTAACATCCATGAGAACCCCAAGTGGATAATTTTTAATATATATAACCTTATATAATTCATTCGGACGAACCATGGATTTTTAAGATTATTATATCAATTAATAATAGAGTATTTGTTTTAAAAACTCAATTATGTCAATTTTGACACTATTTAGTATTGGGTTTTTTTAAAACCATAACAACATGATTATTTCGAACAAAAATTATTTAATCAACCCTAACATATCATATTAACCATGATAATTAGTGGGAATCATAAAAAGTCTCATACTACATTTAATATGATATTTATAATATCAATTGTTTGAATCCTTCATTAATAAGGTAATTATTGCATCATCATTGAGTCATAAATTAATTAAGTTATATAATGTGTAAAAATTCTAAATAAAATAAAAATATGGAGTAAATATTTTTAAATTTAATATGAAAATTTTTACTCAAATTTATCGTATATAAAACTCTATATTAAAATTGGTTTGGTTATTAATGTTTGAATTTACCTCTTTTAACGCTTCATTAAATAAAATAACAATTAATGTCGTAATCTAATCCATGTTGACCAAAGATGGTCATATTTTATTACTAACGTATTTTGGGTCGGATTACACTTATCCAATAACATTAGGACCTTTTTTAGGTATTTAAAATATAATTTTTACCTATAATTACCCAATTTACTTTTAACTGTGGTAAAAAGTCAAATGTTACTATTCACAAAAATTATTTTAATCATATTAAACAAAATTTTACTAATAATGTGAACCATGACTTTTGTATTTTTTAAATTCAACTCACAGAAGAGGTAAAATAACATTTTATGAAAATTTACAAATGTTCCAAGGAAGTGGGTAAAAGATGGTACAACTCCAAAAAAATTATTATGTATCTAAACTTATTATAAAATGACTTCAATTAATGACATTAAACTTATATAGGTATTATTTATCTATTTGGTCCTAAAATAAATTCAAATAAAATAAATAATTATTTAAATAAAAAGACAGTTTCAACCAATAACGTAGTGTTTTGCACTATTCATCAAAAATAGAATATTTTCTGAAAAATACCAATAATTCACCCTAAGCTAATTTTTATACTCCAAAATAAAAAATGAAGTCCATTTTAAAAAATAAAATTTATTAAATTTGAAACAGTGGTCATTACTATTCATAATTCCTAGTTTCATTGGTTGTGGTGTGTTAGAATCATAAAGTTCCATACAATTCATAATATTGCATTATTCATAGGGAACCATAGTGTGGAAGCTTGGACTGTAACAAGGACCTCTTTATCATCAAAATTCGTGTTTCTTAAAATTTTATTTCAAAAACATTTTTACAATTTTCTAGAATATGGGTTAAATTCATTTATAACTTTGTTTTACATTTTATAAAATGGGGTGAAAGGAATCTTAACATTGTTTTCCTAACATGGTACATTATGTTCCTTTCGACCAAATTAATGTAAGAATATCTTTTGTTAACTTATACGATGAAAGTGGGTATTTTTCACAATTATATCCTCATTGAATCATTCCATAAAAGTTTATAAGAATATTTTAAAATAAATGTCATCTTTTATAATTATGTTACTTTTAAATGATTTCAAAATAGAAAGAGGTATTTATATCAAATAGTATTCATTTAATATATTTCAATATCCATTGATGTATTTTAAACCTTTTTGAAGTTGATTTATTGTGTTACAAATCTTACATATTGTTTTGAAGGTTTTATGATATGTTTGATTGTGGATGTGTTACTTTTACTCCATTCAGTGTTTATGGATAAAGTATTGACATTTGGTTTTCTAGTTTTAATATGAATATTAATCTTATGTTTAAAAATTTTCATATGTGGAAGGAATTGGACTTAGTAAGTGACGGGTGAAGCCCCCTATAGCTCCTCGATGCATCGGTAGGTCTCATTAGACAATCTAGTGTATTTGCACAAGGCCTTGAGAAAATCATTTTTATAGTCATGGCACAAGGCCTTAACTATGTGGTTATGAAGTCTTTAATTATAAATTCCATCATAATAAAACTATATATTGATATTTCATGAGATTATTCGACTAGTATAATAAACATGTGAATATGTGGATTTCATTATTTGAATTTATCTTTTCCATATTATGTCGATGTTTATGATTAAAAGGCTTTTTTAGTCTTATACGTTGCCTTAAATGATTATGCTTCATTATGAAAGATTCCGCTATATTATTATCCTTATTTATCATCTGAGTTAACCCTTTTTTATGTTTTATTTTTTCGTGTATGTATTGAAGTATTTCATGGTTGACCAGTAGGGACAGGCTAAGGATATAAGTGTTTTAAAAAGGGGACAAAATGATGTTGAAGTTTTTATTTCATTATGTAATGTATAACTTTTGAATGTATCTAGTACATCCAAGGCTACTATCATGATTGGTCTTTCCTGACATAATTCCTTTTATCATGAAAAGTTAATGTAATAACGCATAGACTCTGGGTAACTAGGGTCGGAGCGTTACACTGTTTACATTAGTCTCACCAATGAAAATGTTCATAAAACTAGAAACACTATTTTGATAACTAGAATATTCATAAAAAATTAAATAAGATATACTAACCTCCCATAACAACTACTACTACTTTACTGTATATTTATTCAAATATAAGGACCCAAAAGCAAGGAGAATAGAAAACAAGAGGAGGAGGAGGAAGAGTGAGGGGGAGAGTGAGAGGGAGAGCGGGGAGTGGGAGCATCGCCGGATTACGGGGGCCTGAAATAATAGAGCCCGTGGGAATCACCTCGAATTAGATTAATCCCTTCCGCTTTGAGAGTAACTGCATTAAGGAGGAAAACCTATTTTGAACCTTTGATACCTAGGGATGACAAATAATCTGCATCCTTGTTCCCCTCTCTCCAGGTGTGAGTGATCCGAATCCTTCTATCAAAGAGCCGGTTGCACTTCTGGATTGTGTAAGCCACTGTCCAAGGAGTAGGAATTCTACCTGTCAGAGAATCGTAAAGGTTCCTTGAGTTTTTTTCCACTTCGCAGAGTGCAATACCTTTCTGTTTACATAACATTATCTCTAATAGAACCGCATGGGCCTCTTCCTGAAGAGAACTACCTTCACCATAATAGGCTGTGAAGGCCAAAAACACACTCCCTTCTGAATTTCGAACCACTCCACCTCCCTGCAAGTCCCTATTACTGCATGAACCATCTAAATTCAACTTCACAACTTCAGTAGGAGGCCACCACATGATCTACCACCCATGTGATCCATGCATTGGAGTAATGGCCGAATAAGAGGGCAGATGACCCTGAAGAAACTACATTGATGGAGTGTCATGCCAATTATCAACTAGGGTGACCCAGTCGATCAGCAGCATCCTGGTCCTCATAATGATGGACCGACCTGTGGATATTTTCCCCTCAATTCTCCCCTTGTTGTGGGGCTGCCATAGGCACCAGAAGCTGACACTGAGGATGATGGTCCTCGCTACCCTCTTGGGGCCTCTATCTGGAGTCCCCTGTAACTAACTCTCTAGAAATGATGTGGCCCGCATCCCTGGGTAAGAAGCCGCAAGGGATCCCCAAAATAAAGACCAAACCTCGTGTTCCCATGCACCTTCAAAGATGATATGGTTGGTGATTTATTCCCGATTTCATTTGTAGAACTGATAGTGGGAGGCATGATTGATACCTTCTTTTTGGATACCTTCATCAGATGGTATCGCGGAGTTCCTGATCCTCCACAGAAGAAAATTAATTTTTTTTTGGGATTTTCCTCCACCATAGCATATCATTCCAGTTATCCTGCTGCACCCAGGGTGTTGAGATCTCTCAAAAGTCCTTGGTGTTAAATTTACTAAACAGTTAGGGGGTGAATACACACTGGTCTGGTTCCAAGGTGAGGGTAATATAGTCAAAGATTTATTCTAACCCTCGTCTAGACCAGCCTTGACGAATTCAGGGTGTATACTCACGTCCATGAAGGTAATCGAATGAACCGAACACTTCGGGAAGTACAAAACCGAGCCGCTCCAGTTCTACATCCAGAAAGAATGTTTTCCCTCCCCCACAAACCACCAAGAGTGGTGTTGGAGGCTCGGGATCAAAGGGCCAACCGATTTCCATAGAGGAGATCCCTGCATGCTGGCCATCGCCATGTTGTTTTCAACTCTATCCCTCATCATCCTCCCCATGAGATTACACCCCTACATGATATACCATGCCAGTCTGGAATACATTCCACTGAGAGTGTCCCTCAAACTACTAAAATTGATCCCCCTCCACCTGGATCGGTCGAGCCATCCGATCCCATGAAACCCAGTGTTTTTCCCCTCCACCAGAGAAACCCAGAGAAACCTACGTAAGACCTTGTCAATGGCTTTGATCACCCACTTAGTCACCGATGTAGCCACCATTTCATGCACTAGGATAGAGGCCAGCACGCTGTTCACCAAGGCTATTCTCCCTATGAAGTACAGGAAGTGATTCTTCCAGCTGAGGACTCGAACCATAATTCTTCTAACCACATGATCAAAGTCCAAAATGTGAGTTCTTCCTGAAGAGATAGGAGATCCGTGGTTCTCCAATGGAAATTTCCCAGGCTACATAAACATATTCATGCAAATAGCGTTGTCCCGTCTCGTTGTGCATTTGTTTGAGATAAAAATATTACTTCTGGAGTGGTTAATCATTTGACCGCTCCAGTGGAAATATTCACCCAAGATCCTCTTGATGTCCCTCGCGGATCTTTTCCCTATATTTTAGAAGATGATCGTGTCGTCGGAAAACATGAGGTGGGATATGGAAGGAAGATTCATTTTCCTTCGATATGGAATAATTCTTCTATTGGAAATACCCCAGTTCAACATGCTGCTAAGAGTATCCTGCATTATAATAAACAAAGCCGGGGAGATCTGGTCTCCTTTCCGGAGGCCGCGGGTGGGCTTTAAAAAACCATGGGATTTCCCGATGAGATACACTGCCATCCAGGATGAGCTGAAGCATTGGAATAGAAAATCCGTGACTATAGGAGTGAATACCATGCATGATAAAACCCTGTTAAAAAAGCCCCACTCCAGTGTATCATATGCCTTATTCATATCCACTTTATTGGCCATATTGGATATATATGTCTTGATTTTCAAGTCCCTCAACACTTCAGGCGCCAGTTCAATTTCCCCTTGAGTTGATCTGCCCCACATGAAGTCGTGCTGTTCCATGGAGGTCCATCGTGGGAGGTGCATCACCAGTCTTGAGTTAATTATAATTGCTATGATCTTGAATGTGATGATACACAAGCTCAAAAGATGATAATGCTGAATGGAGGAGTGGTCCTTCACCTTTGGGATGAGGACCATAGTCATTGCATTTACAACCCGCGGGAGGGAGCCACCTCAGAAAATATCCTGAATGGTTTCTACCATGTTTTCATTTATCACATTTGACAAGGCTCTATAAAATGATCCTGGAAAACTGTCGATCCCCAGAGCGGCTCCGGGTTCAGTTTTCTCATAGATTCATAAATCTCCCTCTCAATAGGGACCTCTTCCAAGCGCGCATTGTACTCATGGGAAACCTTACATGGAATTGCCTCCCAAAGCTCTGAGCTCCCCTGCGGATATCCACTGGCCATCATCTCATTTTCACGTGCAAGAATATCATTATAGAAAAAAATCCATTCCACTGATAATGTCTATGTCATCTGTAAAAGTGCCATCTTCGAGCTTGATGTTGGGTTTGATGGGCCGACTCTTCTAATTGATGCAAGCATGGAAGTATTCCTTGTTTTTCCGCCTCATGCAACCACTTTATCCTTGCTTTTCACATGCGTCTCGCTCGTATCTTAGGATAATAATAGTGAAGTTGTTCTTCTGGATTGAAAGTTCCTCAAATCCAGCATCATTCCAAGTTTCCTCCAGGTTGGCCTCTAGGCGTTCGATGACCCATTTGGTCTCCTATGGCTCTTGATCAAATGTAGGAGGTTCCCCTTCCAGTCCTGTAACACCAGCTTAAGTCTCCCTAAATTATTATGCAGAGCCACCCAGAGAGATCCTTGGACCTATTACCCCCATGAAAACCTCACCACCTGGAGAAACTCTGGCTTCCGGGTCCAATGGTCATAGAATCTGAATTTCCGTTGGTGGCTTCTCCTTGAGGACAAAGAGACAAGAAACAGTGAGTGATCAGAACTCACCATCACAAGGTGAAATACCTTGGTATCTGCGAACATGGATAGAGAATTCACGTTGGAAAGGCAACAGTCTAACCGACTCCAGCAATGCCTGGTCCCTCTTTGATTGTTACACTAGGTATAGTGGTCACCGGAGTACCCCAGGTCCATTAAACCTTTGCTGGCCATGAACTGGACAAAGGTAGTGCTTGCGTGGCGCAGGAACGCCCTGCGCCCTCTTTTCTCTGATGGTTCCATAATACAGCTGAAGTCCCCTCCAATGATCCAAGGATCATCTCCTGGGTCAAACATTCTCAGCTCATGCCACAGGGATTCTCTAATTCTGTTATCGCAGATCCCATAAAGGAAGGATGCGTAGAAGCTGAGCGACCCCTTTTTCACCCTCGTCATAATGTCTTGGTCCCCTTCCTGAACCAGAACCACTGAAATATACCTCCTCCAAAATATCCATATATGCGTGTTAGTTGGAGCCACCTGCATGGACGCATGCATTCTCATCTTAATAGTGAAATCCCCTATCTTGGTCAGGTCTTGTTTGGGATCCAGAATAGCAACAATGAGAGCATTCTTATTCATGGTCTCTGATGATATGAAATCAGTTTTGATCATCGCCCCGAGACCACGAGAATTATACATGAATATGGGCATCATTGGTAACTTTTTTTCCCGGATTTGGCCCCAGGCGACATGGTCTCCTTCTGAAGGTGTGAGAGAGACTCCCTGAACTGTGCCCATTGATGTTTGGATTTCACTCGAGTACTTACACTTAAACTCATGTCATTTGTTGGGGGATACTTTTGAAAATGGAATTGAGGCTTGGGAGACTTACCTCTCATGTCCCTCGGGGAAGATAGTAACTTTGCCCATTTACCTTTCGCTCGTGGAGTCGGGTTACCCGGGTCCTTAAGCCCAGCCACATCAACCACATCCAAACCAGTCGGCCTGCTGCATGAAGTAGCGTTCTCCAATATCCCAACCATAGAGAGATCCAAACCACTAGCAGGGGGAGAAGGCACATCTCCTGATTGCCTACAGGGAGCCACACAAAAAATTCTAGTAACCCACCCACGGAGAGAGCCTGTCGGGGACCCAGAGCTAAAACTTTAAGCATGTCCACCCACAAAGTTTCCAGCCCTCGATCTATACTGACCAGAGCTCCGCAAGACTGAGCACCCCATGTTGGAGCCAGAGGGCAAACTGCATAGCAATAATTCCACAGATCGACAACCTGCGGGCCAGCCTGGACCGAGGAGGATGATGCACCAACCGGCTCACGAGGGGGAGGATCACTGCCCAAAGCTAGCCCAGGCTCCCGCTGAAGGTTCTCTTGGAGACCCCTCTTGGACAGTCTCATGGATTTCCCTTGATGGAGGTAGGAAGCACAAAACATGGTAAACATCGGGAAAACCACATGTTGGTTCCACAACGTAGAACCCTGGACCAACAAGGAGATTTTCTCTGGAACTGGAAGAGACAGATCAAGTTCAACACACAATCGAGTGACCGAAAGATCAACAGCGATCCTGGTACAGTCATCCGTAGAGAGAAATCCACTAATGGATTCACTGATATCCTTGAGAAAGGAGACATTCTGAAAGGGAAAGGGTAGTCCTAGAAGACTGATCCACACCACCGCTTTGGGGGTCTCCTACCCTTTATGAACATCCATCGACCACCTCAACAAGCTAAAATGCAACATGCCCATGCGTCAAGGGGCTCTGCACCACGCATGGATGAACTCCTCCTCTGAGGAGAAGACCAAACAGAAAGAGAGATGGTGGATACCTAAAATGCGCGCTGGAGTCTGTAGCCCCCAAGAATCCACCTAGCACCTGAAGATGAGAAGAAGAGGATTTCCAGTGCCAAACCTGGCAATGAGGGACCCTTTGAGGCCAGCGACAGATGACTCGATCTCCACCGCTGAGACATCAAAGGTCAGGTCACCACCTGACCTAGAAATCCTCGGCATCACCGGGGGGGGGCACCGGGAAGCATGAGAGCATAGGATCGCCAAACGAGCCATAGAGAGCATCCTTAATAAAATTGAAGGTCTGCGGGGGCTATAAGGGAGAACCAGAGGTGCCTGGGATGAAGGGTAGCCTCCACTGTCATGTCGTGCCTCTGTGCCGGAGCTCGGCACCGTCGTGACCTCCGAAGGAGGCCGAGCAACCTGACGAGAAATGAGGGGAAATTTTGAAATTTTCCTGGCGTGTGAGGTGTGTTGTTTTGAGATGAGGGCAGAATTTTAGATCCACATAACACCTCAAAACCAAATTTCAGCAATGGAATGTATTGGAGAGGTCTGGTCCATTACACATGCATACATACGGCTTACTGTCTCAATATAGAGGCACTATTCGTTTTTCATCACAATATATAATTTATCTGTATTATGATGTGTTTAAAGATTATATATTATAAATAGAAAATTATTATACATTTAAATGAAAAAAGAAAATTTATCTTCTTATAATCCAAAATATTGTAAAAGGATTATGTCCTTATAATGTATGTGTATACTACAACCACCATAAAGTGATGAGATTGTGTTTCCATTTATGAATTTTGAAAAATGTAATCAAGATTTTATTAATATATATGTATATAAAAAATATTTTAAAATAAATTTTCTGGAAAATATAGATAATATTTTCATTTATTTTTCTTCATCATTCGAGAAATAAATACCTTGTTCATGTATATATACAACCTACTATCTACATAGACACTATAATTCATTTTTATATCTCTATAAACTATGAAGGAATATAATTATTTATTTAATGAATATATATGATATTAATTTCATAAATAATATTAAAGATATTATTCAACAATGATCAAAACATAAATACCAAAACCACTATTCAAATCATACAAGAAAAACAAAGAATATATCACCTAGAATAGTGGAATTAGTTTTAAATTATTAAAAACGAGATATAAAAATTTATATGTAAAATGTATATTGAATGATATATATATATATGAATGGTTTTATAATATATTAATTATAACTTTTTTTTATTATATTTTACATTTCAATGTTCATGATGGTTTTCAGACAAATGATATGGAGTTTTTTTCTCACTTTTATTTCCCTAGGATGCATCCCTTATTAACCTGTTGTTTTTTGTGATGCATATTAATTTTATTAATGTATTTTATGATTAAAATTTATAATTTAGGGGTATGTATATATCCTTTAAATATTATTTTTGATTTATATGTTCAATTATTTAAATGTTACCATTGTGGTAAGATTTTAATGTTACAATCATGTTGTTTATCCAGATTGTTTATAATTTAGTTTATGATCGGAGAAAATATTATAAATTTATAAAGCCAAATATGTATTTTATAAACCTGTAATTGTTTAATTAGAAAATAAATATATAATTTACTTTCCCTCTATTTATGTATGCATTATTAAAAAATATCATTTATGAAAATCATCTTTTTTTCACACTTTGTTCAGATAATCATTTTCTTCAATAATGATTTTTTGTAAATATGTTTTAATGATGTTTTTGAAATTATAAAATTAACATTTCATATAATTATTTTCCATGTATATGTTTTTAAAAATATTATAAATTTAATATTCTTGTCTTTTGAATATGGGACATTTTGAAATTATTAAAAATATGAAATGAATGAATTATTTTAATTTATATGACCAGATTATAATTTCCTACAATCTTTCCCAATATTATGTTTTAGGATTCAATTAATTTTTTCCAATTTAATTTAATTGATAAAAATTTCCATAATAATTTTGAATGTTTTATAATAATTAAATGATGTGATTTAAAATTGTAGTGGTTATCATACTTATAAAAGCTTACAATAATCTCTTTATTGAATTTATATTCATCCAAAACTAAGAAAAATTGTGGTCATAAATGTTGTATTGTAGTATGATCAAATGGTAATATTAATGTTCTCTATCTCTAGGTTTTATTAATATTAGAATAATAATTATATATGACCATTTTACTTCCAATGAGTTATAGTATAATGAAAATTTTACAAAAATACATCATTTTATCATTGTTTATGATATAATGAATGATTAATGATCTTTTTGAAAATCATTGTATGAATTTTTTATGTGGTTGATGGGACCTATGTCTCCCTATAATGCATCTATTAAATATATATAACCCATGATGCTATTATACTATTACTTATCTTCATTTTGAACACACAAATTTAATCTTTTTGATGGTTTCTATATCCATATTTTTAAGAATGTTTCTTGTTTCACTCTCCATAAGAATAACCTTAGACCCAAAATTCATGTCCTTAAGATTATGTATGGATTGGGTATCATGTTCATAACATTATTAATGGGAACGATTTCCTGTCCTTATCTTAATGAGTAGAAGATTTTCAATTTATACATGTTCACATATTTATATTACTTTACTTTCCGTAAAATTAAGACATTCACTAATTTTATATTATAATGAATTATATTATTGTTTTCCTCTATGATTTATGTCATATGAATTATGAATCTAAATGAAATGAATAAATATTATGATTTTTAATAGAAGGGTGTTGTTTTCAAATGTAATGCACACATTCTTATACCATTATTATAATTTTTTGGTTATATGAAAACTTGTATCTTTCATGTTTTAACTTATTGTGCATCTTATATAACCCATTATTGTGATTCCATTCCCCTAGTTATGAAGAATTCTTTCTGGAATAATATTTATAAAAAAATTATTAAATATGAATAACATTTTTGGATAAAAATATGATCCAATTGTTAATTTATCAATGTTTCCAAAAAATTATTGATCAATATGATTATTTAGTTGTTCGTTATTCTATGTAATGAAAATTCCATTATTATTTTGTGATTGTTATTTATGAAAACAATGAATCATGATAGTTGGTAACAGATCGTGATTTACATATCAATTGGAATATATGATGATAAATCAACACTAATAACCCAAGGTATAAACCTCAGTATATGGTAAAATATTATGGTTTTGGTATTGACAATGAATGATCAAGGTTCAATAATATGTTCAATAAAATAATTTCTCATGACATAGGTATAAAAAAATATTTTTTATGAAAATGTGGTTATACCATTAGATTACTATATCCCACACTATTTTTTTATTCAATGGAATGAGGATGAAGGATTCATTCCAAAATAATTTGTGACAGATAATGGAATTATTTTCCTCAAATTAAACAAAATTAAATGGAAATTGGATTGTTAAACATTATGATTATTTCAACTTATATATATTATTATATGATTATAAAACAAAATAGGATGTGTTTCCTAGTAAAAATAACTTGATAATGAAAGAGATCCATGATGATTATAAAGAAAACATGATTGAAATTATATCATACCGATAATGTTTGAAAAATAATTGTAAAAATGTATCTTTAAAATAGTCTAATGGTTGAATATTTATATTTGATATTATGAGAATTATGAAAATTGTTGGACTAGAGGAATGAAATAAAGGAGGACCCGTAGGGTTCTATTAGTAAATGATTTACACATAATGATTTCATTAATAGAAATGAAAAAAAAATGGATTATGTTTTAAGGAATAATAAATAAAATATCAATTTACATTTTAATAAGGAAGTGGGATTGATTGAGTGTTGGTATATAATGGTTTCTGAGTAATTTCAATGGTATTCTAGAAGTAATAATCATGAATCATCTATGGATTTTTAAAAAATATTTTTTACTTATCATTAAGAGAAAATATTTATAAATGTACAATTTACAAATAAATTTTATTTAGTTGTCGGGTGATATTTTTTTTAAGATGTTATTAGTCGAAATGTTAAAGCATAATGTGTTTCAGATGTTGTGTTAACAATTATTATATTTTATAAATAGATGATTAAAAATGATAATATTTTTAATGTTTTAATTTGTTGGTGATTTCAAAAAAATTAATATATATCATATTTGATGATTTTTATTTCATTTTTGGACATATTGAAAATATTCAGTAGTTGTGAATATATTTAAGGAATAAAAATTTGGTAAATTTATAAATCCTATATTTTTTCATTTAATGTTTTAATAAATATTAGTTATACCAACATTTTTTATGTGATTATTTGTGATTGTAATTGAAATGTAAAATAACAACCCATATTAATGTTTTAAGTGATGGTTTTTTGATAAACTATGGATTTATAAATACCCCTTGGTGATAATATAAGAATTGATGATATATTAATTACAAACTTGTAGATAATTTGATATATATATTAAAATATTGGTTGAGAAGTGATTAATTTATATTGTGACTTTTTTAAGATATTTATTATCATATTGATGATTACATTTTAATTTTATATTAAAATTTTATTCCTTATGGTTTTCTGAAGATCAGTGCATTACATGATTATATACTAATTATCATTATGACTAATGATTATTGGGAGCTGTAACATTGGGTTGAGTAAAATGTAAATCCTCTGATAAAACTTTTATTTAATATGAAAAAATATTTTGGAAGTATGAAATAATATTTTTAATGTTGTAAGATAAATTTTGTTTCATTTTATAGGAATGAAAATCATTAATTTTTTGGTAATATTGTTAATTATTGTGTGATAGATTAATGTTGCATTTTTCATGTGATGATATATTATCTTATACTTATGATGTTTGGTTGTCAATAATTCCCATTCACAAGAGAAATAACATGGTATACTTGTTGATATGTCATAACTAGACACTATTTATAATGTCATGATATTTTCATCTGGAATTCATATAATTAGGAGAGAAAATTTAGATTCTGGTGAAATTTTTTTAAATGATGAACTTTTATATTTCATTAATGTATTATATGAGACACATCAACACCAATTTCACCTCTAATAGTAATAGGTTTGGAGAATAGTGAAGAGTATGAATTTCACACACAAGGGTGTCTATAGCCTAATTCATTTTTATATATACACACACACAGACAGACAAAACCATCTACCCGACAATACAATAATGAATAATAAACAATTAGTAGACATGCATGAATTCGTCTCTAATTCGAAAATCTGTGTTTGAAACAAATATACATGAAGTGATTGAAAAATCACAATCCCATATAATGAAAAAAAATCACAACCTCTAATGTAGTATAGGATAACTATATGTTCAATCACTAGAACACACTTCTGTATAATTGGAAGACTGTGATCATCCTAGTCTAATTGCCTCTAGATCACTATAAAATTGTCGTTCATTGACATCACTCATGACACAAGTTGGAAGGGCATATATAGTGATGGTAATAATAATACTGAGTAAGAAACAAATAAATGTATACCCACATATAATCATAGGTATTCTTCTTATAAAAATTATATATGTTTCAATGCATAATAAAACTAAAAATAATTAAGAATAAAACGTCTCCTCCATGTGGTCACAACTAAAGTTATAGTTAGAAGATTATGATTTAATAAAATCTTGCTTTGGTAGATCCCACTAAAAAAACCATGACTTCCCCAGAGTCACTCTTCCTATAGGCCATGATCATTATTTCAATCCCACGATACTCTCACGAGTCTCATAATTAATCAATACCTATATAAGTTATCACACCCAATAATTATTGGGTACATTAAAAATATAAAATGGATCACCATGATATATAGGGGATCATATACAAATGATACTACCTACCATACTAAAACGGTCTATTAGATGTTCAATCACTGACTCATGCTTGGAGGTGCCACAAATTCCGTGTAACCCACCTGGGGTATATCAATAGATAATGAGGATAAAAATGTCATCGCATATAAAGATACCAAAATATCAATCTACAACATTTATTAATGTGGGTATCCCAATATAGACATTATAAAAAATTCCACACTGTACCCCTGAAGGGATGGACCATGTCATCACAATCAATCAATAATGGTCAAAACTAAATAAATTAATTTCTCCAAACACTCTCAAATAGGTACACTATGTGTACTACATGAACATTTAATTTCCATCCAACACTAAAACATCATTTTCATTGATTCTACACAGATAATGTAATCATCCATATAAAAATCATGTGTATGTATGTATACACAATGTGTTGGTTTCGGAAAAAACCATATGTGTGTTGTCTGGTCAGGTTAGAGTACACAACTCTACTCATGTTCTCTAGTCATTTCAATGTATCCAAACCATATCATACAATTTATCAACCATGATACATCTAATTTATCCATCACATGTCAAACAGAGACTGATATTTGTGACATTGTGTGTGTCATATATCATTCAATGAAAACATTATTTCTACACTATAGGGGTTCAGTACTACACAGTTTTTAGTTTTGGATTAATTACATGTTCTCTAGTTTTTTCTAGAGCATACTTGTTCTCATACACATTGTCCTACAAGACAATTCATCATCATTTCTTATTTGAAATCAATTATATAGGGTTGGTAGACCCCTACCATTTCCACTTTCTACGATTTGGATTCAGATCTTCTCGGGAAACATCGCCATTAAGTCATATCTCAATTCCTCTAATGATATCATATATGATCAAAATATGATCATAGATTATTCTACCTAAATTCATCCTCATGTGATATTTCACATTGATTTTAACCTTGATAACAATTGAAACACATGGTATTTATTATTTATTCAAATTAAGGGCCATGCGAAGATTTAATGTCTAGTATTTTTTGAACATATGGCCAAAATCATTTCCAATGATGAAATTTTGATGAAACATGATAGAAATACATAAACTATAAACATATAAAATAAAAATAAACCATTATTTATTTGGTATTTATCCATTTACAATTAATTTGAGGATATAAAATGGATATAAAATTGAACAAATAAAATAATCCATCAATAGTAACATCCATTAATGTGTGAATAAAATCATGTTTGTGTAATTGATCCATATTACTCCAGGGTAATGAAAGTATTAAATATCAGAAATTATACATCCAACGTGATGTTAGGATCATTCAATAATGAAGAATTCCCATTTTTCCTTCACTAGAATGATCATACAAGTATGTTCTCCCAAACATATTAAATATGATATTGATCTAATGCATTTATCCATTATCACATATGTCGCACCCCGTCTTGTGGATGCACGACTTGTGCACGAGATATGAAACTGAGCGGCAGGGACACAACTTTTCCCTGCAGGCGGTTAGTGCCGGGTGGCACGACCTGTGAGTGGTTCACTCAACCGCGTGCTCAGCAGCACATGAGCTGTCCAATTCTCTGTTTTTATGTATGAATTTGGTTTTTATTATTCATATTCTGATAATTATTATTCTTTATATCTTAATATTTATATTATTTATATTGGTATTTATATTACTATTGTCAAATGATTAATACTATATTATTATCATTTATATTATTATCATTTATTATTATTATTATTATTATTGTTTTTATTGTTTGTATTGGTATTACTATTATTATATATATTTATATATATAAATCGCTAACCCTAGCCAATGTTTTCCCCCCTTTTTCTTTTCCTGTTTCGCCGCGGGCCGCCCCCTCTCTATTCCCTGCGCTCTCCCCCTCCACTCTCGACCGCATAGCTCCCCTCATCCGCGGCTCTCCCCCGCCGCCTCCTCGGGTAACTATCTTGACCACCCCGGCTCCGCTCCTGCGCTCTAATCCTGACCACTGCACCCGGCTCCGCTCGCCCTGGCCTCTGTGCGACCCCCGGTTCCCACACCCAACATCCTCACCATGCCGCCTCCTGGAACTACTGCTTCGCCCTCATGCTCATGCAGCCGTCTCCCACACCCGAACTCTTTCCTCACATCCAACCGCCGACCTCATCAACATCCTCCCCTCCGGCCGCCTCTCCGCTCGCCCCTCCTGCACCCGCCCTGCTTTCCACCATTAGCTCGTTTCCAACCTATCCCGCAACTCCAGTCCTGGCTGCAGATCCTATCACCCTACTCTTCCCCGCTAGGAGACCTCCCCCCCCCCCCCTCCAGCAGTGACGAACCACACCCCCTTTCCCTGATCCCTCCGTGTTCCGGCCTCCTCGGCGCTGTGACGACACCCTCAAAACCCAACGGCCTTCCGTGGTTTCTCCAGGCCCTCAGCCTCTCCCCGCATTTTTTTGGTCTCTCCTGTCCTAGCCAGCATCTTGCCGGCCAACAGTGCACCCGAATTGGCGCGCGATCCCCTGGTGGTCTCCCATTCCCCTCACCAGTAGCACCTTCCAGACACGAACTTCCTCGCCGGTGCGTTCTTATACGAATGTCTGGGGGTGCCCTTATTTTTCCAGAACTTAATGCGTGAAGATATGTTATGTGATTACTTGTCTAGGTTGTGCATAATATCCTTTTAGGTGTATTCCTCCTTCCGCCGAGGGTTAGACACCTTCACACTTGAATTTTGAGAGCATCTTTATCCTTGAGGTTGGATTTCATTTCTTATGCCTCTTTAAATTAAGTTTTCCATGTTTACTTGATGTTCACTTCTCTTGGGTTGCTAGTTATGCGTTTTTGTTGTTAAATTAATTATATTATGTTGAAATTGTTGGTCCTCCACTGTTTGGATAATTGTTTCACCCGTTTAATATAGTTGACGAGTTTTGTGGTAGATTAGCTTGGTGAAGATTTAGTTTTTTTTATAATTTAGTTTGTTTAACTAGTTTGGTGCGACATTAGTTTCTAAAATATATATATATATATATATATTTGATTTTATATTTTATATTGTGTATCATGTATATGAGAAATAGGGTGTGTTATTCTCGTGATGTTTAACTTCTTTTCATGGATTTTTTATTGAGTTTTTTTTAATGCATGCCATGCATTTTTCATTTTAGTATGTTGGTGGTGTGCGTCTATTAAGAAATGTTTTATTTGGATGGGTTTTGGGTGTGTAGGTTGTGGGTTTCTCTTTAGAATTGTTTTAAATTTTTTTGAAGTGCTTTATTAAGTAGTATCGATGGTGCGAGTTGTGGTTTAGAAGCATATCGAGTTGGTGTTTGTGTCGTTTGTTCATTTTAATTGTTTTGAGTCCGTGTTTATGCGTTTTAGTTGTGCAGTTGTTGCAGCATGTCGGCGAGAAAGACCAGCGGTACTTCGGTTGTCGGCTTGCGCGTGTTTGTGCGTCTGTGCGAGGCGTGATGTGCCGTTATATTTGGACAACGAGCCGAGGTAGGTCCCCCATTGCACATACCTTTAGATTTAGAATTTATTAATTGCTTGTTGTTTTATTAATTTTTAATGAATTAGAAATAATATTAGATAATAAAACATTAAATTATTATTTAGTGCGAAAAGATATGCTTATTTTATACAGAACACTTGTGACATTTTCTTAACGAGCGGACACCCAGTTTTGAAAGAATGCCCGTTTGGCCTTTAAACATAATTCACGAAACTTCAAATGTGCTTTGGGAATAGAATTAGTCAGTCCTACCTACTGAGTTTTAATACTCACGCCTATAGTGTTTTCTTGTTTTCAGTTCTATTGCAGGTTCCAGATTCTGTTGTTCACCTTGAGCGCTGTTGGTTGTGGTATTGGAACGTGACCCATGGGGTCACATGGAGTTTTAGTCGTGGTCAGGTTAGTGGCGTTGTTGGATGCTCCTTCTTTATTTGCATTTCCACTATTTGTTTCTGCTGCTTAGTTTATTTTTATTTTGGGATAAATCATTCCCACCTGTTTACTTTTGATGCCCGACACTAGTTTCCAGCCCGTGGGGATCGGGAACGCCCTTCGGGTCATGTCGCGGGCCGGCTCGGGTGACAGGTTCAGGGTCGACCCGGGTTGGTTCGTGACAAAATGGTATCAGAGGTGGTTCTTGTTATTTGGGTTGTCTAGTAGGTGGATATTAGGACTGTCGGGACTCAAGTGGTAGGTACGGGAAGGACGTCAAGAACCCTTGCTCGTTCCTCACCTCGAGTCGCCAAGGGTAGTCCGAGAATTGTGTCTTTGTCTCTTTCTGGTTTGTCTTGGATTGAGAGATGACAACGGAGGCAAGCCGACGTTACATCGTGACTTTACATGATGTAGTGACCCTTGTGGAGTCTGAGTACACGGTTTGAATTCCTCCGGGTGGCCGACACTGACTTGGGACATGGCCCACTACCATGTCGCTAGGTTGAGCGTGACTACTAGTCCCTCATTCCAGTGGTTGATGTAAATTCGGATGCTTCTTTTGTTTTGGTCTGTGTAAGTACGTTGTTGGAAATGAAAAAGGTTTTTTGAAAAATTGGATTGGTTTCTTTTAAAAGACTTTAAATTAATGAAATGGGTTTTAAAACTGAAATCTCTTGATTTGGAAATCTCTTGTTTTCTTAAATTGGTTAAGAATGATTTGGGGTGAAACCTCAGGTCCTCTTTAGGAACGTTTGCACATGTATGAGAACACGTGGAAGGTGCATGTTGGTGCGAGTATGAATGGAAAGTGGATGAAGACATGTGCAAAGGTTCATGAGAATACATGAGTCTGTATTTGAAATTAAAGGCTTGACCCTGTTTTCTAAATTGGTTTTAAAGGGGAAACAATTTTGGAAAGTTGTTGGTTTGAAAGGGATTTGGTATTTGGAAACTGGTCTTGAAACGAGAATTTAAAAAGAGGTGGTTTTGGAATCTAAAATGAAACGGAAATTTTGGACATGGAATTTTGGGTTATGTTTGCGGTTGTTTGTTTCTTTTGAGCTGGTTGATTTGGATGAATCCACTTTCTTTGATGTTGCTTCGATTGATATTGGTTTCGTCTTGGTGTTATATATCTTGTTTAGAAATGCTGCCCAGAAAGATCCCTAGTGTTTTGATGAGTCATTCCCAGTTTTTGGTCTTTCTCGGAGGTTGTCTGTCCTTCGTGGTGATTGGAGTCTGTTAGAGATATTGCAGTGGCTTGAAGAGGTCGAGCGCATCATCCAGGGATTGGGAACTCCCAATGATGTTAGAATGCATGTTGTCCTGGGTCTGTTCAAAGGTCAAGCTCTAGATGAGTAAGAGTTGTCCGCCCCGCCATTACAACAAGTTGGGATGATGTGGTATGTCTTCAAGCCGTCTTCATTTAATGGTTTATAATTGTGGAGGTGACGACGAAGAAAATGGAAGAGCTCATGCGTGTTCAACACGACTAGCAGATAGTGAGAGCGTATGTTGACCATTTCAAGGATCTCGTGTCTCTTTATCCAGGGGTAGTGTCGCAGGACTGGATGAAGACTTCTCACTTCATCAGGGGTCTTCGTCTAGAGATCAAGGAGCGGGCCCTCCTTTCTAAGAACCATCACTTTGAGAAGTTGGTGGATGAGGCGTTCTTAGCTGAGTTGGTCTTCAGAGTGGAGATGGTTGGCAATCCAGCGTATCCAGTTGCTCGTCAAGGTTCCTTATCTGGCGAGCAAGGTGTGCCAGAGGTACCTATTCCTTAAGAGTCCTCTTCAGTGGTTCTAACTTCTAGTTCGTCGGACCGTTTAGTGGTGTGCCACCAGTGTGGCCGGTTCGGACACGTGAAGCTGTCATGTCGCATCCCTCCAAAGGCATGCCATCGTTGCAGGTGTCTGGATCATCTAGAGAAGCTTTGAAAGAAGTGCCGCCTGAGTAAGACACTGCGACCGGAAGGTTCTAGTGCCTGACTGTGAGGCAGGAGATGCTTCAACCATCAGAGCCCCAACCACAGGTCTTGGGGTGAAGCTCGCGCGCAGTCAGGAGTTGTCAGGGGTGTGAAACCTCAGTTCGGGTTTTGGTGTTCCGTGTTGCCAACGAAACATTTCAAGTCCTTCCGTTCTCATTCTTCCACGGTTAAAGTTTTGGCGTTGTTGTAGGTTCACTGTGTCGTCTTGAGGTTGGGATGAACGTGTTCATTTTTTTATCAAAACAGTATCTTCATTTTGATTATGGTGTTCTGGATCGTGCGTTTTTCTTAAAAGTGTGTTTGAACCTTGTATGGGTTAGTCTCAGTCTGACTGTGTTGTTGGAAATGTCAGTGCCTATGGAAGGATTGATTTTTGTGTAATACTCAAGTTTACTTCATGGGTTAAGTCTTCTCGGAGGTTTCTCTCTAGTGTTTGGGGATTTTGGTCTATATCGAGAGTTCCATGGTATAGCGGTGGTGTTGTTTCGCTCGTGCTATAAAGGTTAGTTTGGGTTTTGTTGGGAGTTCCCGCATCGATCCCCTTCCTGAGATGGTATATTTGAGTGTTAAAATTTCCACTCTAGTTGAGTCCTTGTGGTGGGGAGAACCCTCTCGTGTTCTCCCATTCTATTATGTTGTGGTTTCTTCTAGTTTTATTTGGTCATTGATTCTTGTTTGGTCCATCGTTTGACTGGGTGACTTTCTGTGGGCAGAAAGTGTCTGTGGTGGGGAGAATTGTCGCACCCCGGCTTGTGGACGCACGACTTGTGCACAAGATATGAAACTGAGCGGCAGGGACACAAATTTTCCCTGCAGGCGGTTAGTGCCGGGTGGCACGACCTGTGAGTGGTTCACTCAACCGCGTGCTTAGCGGCACGTGAGCCGTCCAATTATCCATTTTTATGTATGAATTTGGTTTTTATTATTCATATTCTGATAATTATTATTCTTTATATCTTAATATTTATATTATTTATATTGTTATTTATATTACTATTGTCAAATGATTAATACTATATTATTATCATTTATATTATTATCGTTTATTATTATTATTATTATAGTTTTTATTGTTTGTATTGGTATTACTATTATTATATATATATATATATATCGCTAACCCTAGCCTACGTTCTCCCCCCTTTTTCTTTTCCGGTTTCGCCGCGGGCCGCCCCCCTCTGTATTCCCTGCGCTCTCCCCCTCCACTCTCTACCGCACAGCTCCCCTCATCCGCAGCTCTCACCCGCCGCCTCCTCGTGTAACTATCTTGACCACCCTGGCTCTGCTCCGGTGCTCCCCTCCCGACCGCTGCACCCGGCTCCGCTCGCCCTGGCCTCTGTGCGACCCCCGGTTCCCACACCCATCATCCTCCTCCTGACGCCTTCTGGACCTGCTGCTTCACCCTCAAGCTCATGCAGCTGACTCCTGCACCCGACCTCATTCCTCACAGCCGACCGCCGACCTCGTCAACATCCTCCCCTCCGGCCACCTCTCTGCTCGCCCCTCCTGCACCCGCCCTGCTTTCCACCCTTAGCTCGTTTCCAGCCCATCCCGCAACTCCACTCCTGGCTGCAGATCATGTCACCCTACTCTTCCCCACCAGGCGACCTCCCCCCCCCTCCGGCAGTGACGAACCGCACCCCCTTTCCCTAATCCCTCCGTGCTCCGGCCTCCTCGGCGCTGTGCCGACACCCTCAAACCCCAACGGACTTTCGTGGTTTCTCCAGGCCCTCAGCCTCTCCCCGCATTTTTTTGGTCTCTCCCATCCTAGACAGCAACTAGCCGGCCAACAGTGCACCCGAATTGGTTCGCGATTCCCTGGTGGTCTCCCTTTCCCCACACCAGTAGCACCTTCCAGCCACGAACTTCCTCGCCGGTGCGTTCTTATACGAATGTCTGGGGGTGCCCTTCTTTTTCCAGAACCTAATGCGTGAAGATATGTTATGTGTTTACTTGTCTAGGTTGTGCATAATATCCTTTGAGGCATATTCCTCCTTCCGCCGAGGGTTAGACACCTTCGCACTTGAATTTTGAAATCATCTTTATCCTTGAGGTTGGATTTCATTGCTTATGCCTCTTTAAATTAAGTTTTCCTTTTTTACATGATGTTCACTTCTCTTGGGTTGCTGGTTATGCGTTTCTGTTGTTAAATTATTTATATTATGTTGAAATTGTTGGTTCTCCACTGTTTGGATAATTGTTGCACCCGTTTAATATAGTTGACGAGTTTTGTGGTTGATTAGCTTGGTGTAGATTTATTTTTTTTATAATTAATTTGTTTAACTAGTTTGGTGCATCTTTAGTTTCTAAAAATATATATATATATATATATTTTTGAGATTGTATTTGATATTGTGTATCATGTATATGTGAAATAGGGTGTGTTATTCTTCTGATGTTTAACATCTTTTCATGGATTTTGTATATAGTTTTTTTCTATGCATGTCATGTGTTTTTCATTTTAGTATGTTGGGGTTGTGCGTCTATTATGAACTGTGTTCTTTGGATGAGTTTTGGGTGTGTAGGTTGTGGGTTTCTCTTTATAATTGTTTTACATTTTTTTGAAGTGCTTCATTAAGTAGTATCGATGATGCGAGTTGTGGTTTAGAAGCATATCGAGCTGCTGTTTGTGTCGTTTGTTCGTTTGAATTGTTTTGAGTCTGTGTTTATGCGTTTTAGTTGTGCAGTTGTTGCAGCATGTCGGCGAGAAAGACCAACAGTACTTCGGTCGTCGGCTTGTGCGTGTTTGTGCGTCTGTGCGAGGCATGATGTGCCGTTATGTTTGGACAGTGAGCCGAGGTAGGTCCCCCATTGCACATACCTTTAGATTTAGAATTTATTAATTTCTTGTTTTTTTATTAATTTATAATGAATTAGAAATAATATTAGATAATAAAACTTTAAATTATTATTTAGTGCGAAAAGAGATGTTTATTTTATACCGAACACTTCTGACATTTTCGTAACGGGCAGACACCCAGTTTTGAAAGAATTCTCGTTTGTCCTTTAAACATAATTCACAAAACATCCAATGGGCTTTGGGAATAGAATTAGTAGGGCCTAACTACTGAGTTTTAATACTCACGCCTATAGTGTTTTCTTGTTTTTTGTTCTGTTGCAGGTTCCAGATTCTGTTGTTCTCCTTGAGCGCTGTTGGTTGTGGTATTGGAAGGAGACCCAAGGGGTCACGTTGAGTTTTAGTCGTGGTCAGGTTAGTGGCATTGTTGGCTGCTCTTTCTTTATTTTCATTTCCACCATTTGTTTCTGCTTCTTAGTTTATTTTTATTTTGGGCTAAATCATTCCCACCTGTTTACTTTTGATGCCCGACACTAGTTTCCTGCCCGTGGGGATCGGGAACGCCCTTCGGCTCATGTCGCGGGCCAGCTCGGGTGACTGGTTCAGGGTCGACCCGGGTTGGTTCGTGACAACATATATGATTATCTCTAACAATTACACTAATTTTTTAAGGTTTTGTGAATAAACATATAATATAATCATACGAGTGTATATTAAATTTATTAATAGGATATTATTTTAATTTAATAATTAAAAAATGCAAATAAATTTATTTAATTATTCACCAATGAAGGCCCTAGTGACCAAACAACATTGTTGATATTGTCTAAATGACACCTATAGTTATGTCCTTACCCTAATCCTAGTGTTGTACAAGGAATTAAATCCAATAATTATTTTATATTTTATTCATCTTTTTTGGATGCATATATTTTTTGTGTGACATCAGTGTACTTAATATTTTTTAAATATTATATTAGGTTTCACATGAACTCACATTCTCACATAGTCTATGTTCACCACTCCAAAAATAATCTTTATAATATCATCAATAAATAAATTTAATTATAAATGTTTTTACATTCTCCCATCATTAGTTATTTTCGTCCAGAAAAGAGAAAACCCTACTAGAAAAGGTGAGGGCAATTGACAGGGATCATGTACTCCATATCACTTGTTACATCATGAAGATTCTTATGTTTCCACCAAACTCTCACTAGGAGAATCTGGCACCCCAGAAGTATCATCTCTAAAATATCAATGATATCTAATAGGTACTCAACAAATGTATTTTTATTATCAATGTCCTGGTCTTCCTATTGCATAACATGAAATTTTTATTTCATAATCCTCCACATCTGCAACATGTTTAATAAAGTATTTACCCAATAAAAATGTAGTAGATATAAGAAGTAAACCAATAATTCATATATAATTTTTTTTTGAAAAATCCGAATGAAGTGTTGAGATATATTGTCAGCTTTGTCAAATATATATATTCCACATCGTGGTGAGACATTAATGAACATATGGTATCCGTTCTCAAAATATCATGGCCTTGATCATTGGTATAAATTCGATATCTAACACCTCTATGATGTCCTCATCTGCTACTATATTTTCTTCATGATCATAGTAGTATGTCACAATTAATCTAAGACCATGTGTGAATACTATAGTATATGAGTCCCATAAAGTGGTGAAATACAAGGATTCCCATAAATGTGTTCTCACTATGACATAAAATGGTGTAATGGTAGTTTTAGTTGGTTGAAAACTCTACAAATATTTGGGTATCATCCCAACTATGAGGTAATCTCGTACAAATATCCAATTGAATACCGCCAACCCATGGAAAAACATCACCATGGTAACACTCATGAGTATCTCCTATACTAGAAAATCCTTAATCATATATGATTTCGCGACGACTACTACCACTGCGAATATGATTCCTAGTATTTTTAACAGTTTAATCCAAAATTGATACATTAAGATATTTTCATAAATATATTTCTCTAAGAATATTTCTCGTACCATTCTCAATTGTCTTGGGTGACACTCCTTGGAAACCATATAGACTATAATCTAATTGATGAGAACCACTAAAAACTAGTACAAGAAAGACAGAATAGGCCAATTCATTATTTTGAAGACCACTACAAGATATGTTATCATGTCAAAAAGAATCAAAATGTAGTCATAGTGGCCTTATTGTCAATTTAATTCCATCTTCTCTATAACTTCAACATGTACATATACATATTGATATAATTGTATGAGATCAATATTTGAGAACCATTACACCCCTCGAAAATGATCTACGATGTAATTGATCCTCAATAGTGGATATATATATTTCATGTTCACCTGTTTAAAGATACATTAATCCCCACATAATGCTAGGCACTTAACTCTATTCTTAGTAAAAAAAAATCGGGTGATACCAATGGAGAAAACACTCCGTCTCTCAATTCCATTCTCTTGCAAGTTATCTAACTATACATTCATCTAATGAAATTTGTGTTGGATCCTAATGAAATGTTGTTATAGTTATATAGGCCATTCATGGGTGTATGTTAATGTAAGATTCCCTATCTTGGTTGGGAATTTTTCTGATAACTTCTTAAGAATGGGAATCCTCCTAATCTACCAACACAGATGGGAATTGATGCACAATTTCTTCCTCTAAATCAAGATTTATATTCTAAAACGTATAATTAATCAACTACACTCCTATTATGAGGCCCTTATTTCACATCCCGGGATTCCATTTCACCAAAAATGAAAACCATCATCATATAAATTTGGGCCCACAATATCCTATCACTAAAAAAAATACAATTTCGGAATAATTTATGGATAATGTTTCCATAAAAAATGAATTCACAAAGACTCACTGATTCTAGAAGGAGATCACACATAAATTCTTCAAAAACCAGTATCATATTGTACTAACAGAAGAAGTGTGATATTTCAAAGTTATTTCACTTCATAGTATCCATGCCATATGGGTCAAGACAAAGGCTAAAAATCGATATGTATAAAATAAGAGAATTATAATTGATGGATTGACTGTTAGATGCCTTTTTTAATACTATAAATATTTTATAGATTACATGAATCATAACTCATATCATCCTAGAAGCCTTGGTGTCATTTCCTTCAATATACTATAGCTTTCCACAAGCCTACCCAAAAAAATCCATAAGATTGTCATACACTATTATTTGAGAGTGGTAATAATATTTAAATAATCTTACCACCCCCAAAATAAATACCATAATTTCTTCCAAAACATCCACCGATGTTGACCCCCTTTTTCTAACATATTTATTTTAATTTTTGTTCCCTCGACCATTTACTGATCATTAATACAATAGTTCGGACAATCCCATTCCTGATGTCCCTGATCATTGTAGGAGAAAATGATCCTCTCTCTTTTGGATGTCTCGGAAATATTTGGTCCATTTGTTAGTGGATTTTTTTTGAGGTGTTATGGGATGTCAATGTGGGTTGTTTATAAAAAATTTCAAAAATTATTCCTCTATGAACATTGTTTCTAGTTATTTTTACTGTTTCATCAATGAGACCAATTTGAATTTTGTCATCAGTGAGACAAGTGTGAAAATTTTCATTAGTGAGACAAATACAGGAAGTCTCACAATTGTTTCTCAATGGAGAATCACATCAGTAACATTCATTGATGACACAAGTCGGTGAGTCACTTATCGGTAGTTCACACGTCGTTAGGTCATATATTGGTAGGTAAACTATCTATTGGTCATCTATTTGTAGGATGTATATCAGTAAGTCATCAGTCATTATTTCATCTCATGGTAGGTCGCCTGCCCGAAGACCATTTTTTCGTAGGACCTCTATTATTAGTTCCTCTATCAGTTGTTCATCTATCAGTAGGTCATCTGTATGTATTTTATCTATTGATAGGTCATCAATCAGTATTTTCCGTAGTGTTTTCAAATTATTCGGTAATGAGTTTTTCCAAAATCATATAATATTTTCTATTTCACATTTTTATTGATTTTAAATGAATTCAAAGCCTTTTTTATATATTTAAGGCTGAATGAAAGCTCATAAATCATATCAAAATTTTCCAAATTTTTCGAGTGAATATACTCTATCAAATCACTTAGTCATGAGAATATCCACCTTTAATGGAAAATTTAAACTGTATCTAAACCGATTATTTATTTATATTTCAAAAGGGATGTAATATATACTTCCTTGTACTTCATTTTTGTTTTCTTTGGTATGAGAATACCCATAATATTTGTCCCTTGGAGTTTTTTTATTATGGTGTGGACCTTGGATCATATTTTCCCTAGAGTTCGTCATGATAAAAGCACACTCCCTATTTTGGGGTCATTAGGAAGTGTCAATCCATCATGGATATAAGGTATGTTCTACCGATGTTATTCTAGGATACATGATTTGATTCCTCATATTATTGATTCCATGTTACAACATGTGATATCCCAATTTCTAATAGACCTTTCGTTGGTGTTGGTTGAGACGGTTGTTCTGCTGTGTCCTATGGTTTATGCAGTCATTGCAACATAGGTGATTGTGATCCATTGTGTTGAACCATTCTTGTAATAAGAACATCAGAAACCTTTTAGGGTAATATATCCTTTCCTTCTCTATCCTTTTTATATCAATTCATAGAGTTAACATGTTTAATCCATAATATGACAATGAAATTTACAAAATTAATTTTTGAATCAAATTAATGAAATTTATTTTCATAGTGATATTATTGAATAATGATTTTCTATAGAGTTTTATATATTTGAATTCTATTTTAGCATGAAATTCATGATGGAAATTGAAATATAATGTAAATATGGGGATAATTTTAAAATAATATTCAAAAGATAAAGAGACATATTTAATGAATCACGTTGTTGTTGGTGTGCTTTGATGATAATCAAGTGGATGCAATAGTGCATGTTTAAATGAGTGGATTAATTAAATAGATGTTCTTGAACTAATTGTGTGATAAAGGTATTTCCTAGTATGGTTCTGAGTTACAACATTCAATTAAATGATTAGGGGCTTATTATATTGACCCATGAGAGCTCACTATGTGTGAGGTTTTAATACCTAGTTTCTAGGCCCAGATCTGAGTTTCTTTGATTGTTTCCTACTGCATGTGTTGTATAATTATTATAGGATGGCTGATCGTAGATTTTGTAGTGGTAGGTGGGGTATGGAGGCCCAATTAGGTGGTATAAGTAGATGATTCCAAGGGATACTGGATACATTGGTATATACTTGTGTGTGTTAGGGAGGACAATAGGGATGATGAAACATGTAAAAGCATGACTTAATTGTTGATGTGAAAGTGGTTGTTATTGAATATAAATATTGTTTATCTACTTTAATTTCCCCAATTCATATATTCAATGGTATTTTATACATTCCTTTAAAAATAGGAAAAGATTCATGGGGTATTCCATGTACTTTCTGTGTTTATCTTCTCCAGAATATATGGTTATACACTTCTTCTATAGGTTTGAAAGACTCGACATGTAGATCATGTACTCACTATGCTACCCCCTTGTGTTTGGTAACATATAATTCTTTTTATAATTCATAGGAAATACATATATATAGAAAATTATAATTCTATTGATCAATTATTAAATAAATGATTTTGACCCCAAGATGTTGGATCATGCCGGGATGCAATGTGGAGGATATATTTTTGAGAATCCATGGACTCTGTTTGGTTATGAGTGGAGGGCATCGATCATGGTTGGAATGGTAATGTGATGTGATTTTGTAAATTATAAGGGTTGATGAATTTTTGATAGTTATTTAATGGATGGTAAAACTAATAGAAGTTGATAAAGTATCATAATATATGTATTTAAATAATTATGTGCTAATAGTGTACCTAGTCTTAGCAGTGGTAGTCTGGTGTGTCAGGGATGTTAGTTATAGTTGAGTATATGTCTAGGTTATTCCAATAATGTTATTTTGAGATATATTATATTCTGTACATTCGGTGTATCAATATGCTACTCTGCTATTTTTGTTAGGTAAATTGAGACCCTAGGGATTCTGCGCCTTGGGGGTTGTTTTCCCTAACATCCTGGTTGGGGGATGGATGGATGACAAACACTTTCTACTACATCTCTTTACTTGGTAGTTACTTATTCAGATATGAATGGTGGTTATTTTAACCCATATATTTGTGTACATGGCTGTAATGGAGAATGGTTATTTCACACACATATATTCAGGATAACATTTTCAATGGACTACTAGTGGCGTAACGTGTATATGTTGTGATTGCTTGGGGATCCCTACATTATAGAAGGACTCTAATGAATTGAGGTATAATACCTGATGCATTATACACACTAGGTGAGATATAGTGGATTCATAAAATGACCAAGTTACATTATATTATGTGGTTCTAGTGGTATGTTTTGTGAGGTGCATGTTTTGTTGTTTCAACCAGGTGTCCGTAGGTAAGATTTTTGGAGAGAGATTATAAGAACAAGTGTAACATCTCATTACCTTGGTCATAAATTTTTTTTACCTTTAAATATTTATCCCCTTTGGTTGAATGGTTTTGGGGGGTTTTTATAGGGTTTACTGGAGGCTATAGAGTAGGTACACGTCATGCACCTTAGGTACACATCGTGTATTGGTTGATTGATATGAGTCATGAAGGAGGAGGTTATGTTGTGTGCTAGTACATGTCATGAATGGTGGGTACACACCATGTAGCGTGAAAAGTGTCATTTTAAATTCTAAGGTAATGGGTTCATCTATTTAACATATCCAATAAGGACTACACGTCGTGACCCATGGGAAAACATTGTAGCCTGGATTGCACCACGCTTTATGTCATGTGTTTGGAAGTTTAGCACAGTCTATTCAGTCTAGTCCTTTTATCTCTTATACCAGAACACTCCTTAGGAATTTTTGGTATTTACTACACCTTCAAGATTGATCAGATATGCTTTGGATCATTATTTTACCTTCTGGTTTGAATCCAGGTTATGTGCTCCACCTCATTATTCAAGTTTCACTCTTCTTCTCCTCTTGGAATTTCGATGAATTTCCATGGGATTTAAATATCCATACCCTTTGGTGTTGAATCCATCCCCTATACTATGATTTATAATATCCTTCACCCTTGGTCTCATTGACGGGTGTCATTGTGAGTGTTTTTCTTCATGGAAGAGGTATGTGGTTATGACTGGATTTAGCCAAATTGATTACCATTGTATTGATTTATTTATATCAACTAGTGATTTAAATTAAATTTTTTAATCATTTTTTATATTTATATGGAAAAAGACATCAATTTAATGGGGTGTTTTGAAATGGTTTTGGAATGGATATTTTTAAAACACCAAATTACATTTATTTGGGGAGGTTTTATAGAAATTGGTTGATTTAAATTGTTAAAATTTATTTTAATATTTGATGGTAATGTTATCTTCTAAATTATTGAACGTAATTATGAAAATGAATTATAAAAAGAATAAAATTGGTATTAAATTGATTCCAAACTCATGAAAATAGATTATAAAGATTTTATGGAAACCTATTTGATTTATCTTGTGAAATAAGTGAGATTTTGAATAAAACCTATTTAGGGTATTAAAAGAATGAAGTTGGCATTTTGGAAATTGAAGAATATGATTTTCTGAATTTTAAGAAATATAAAAAAAATTCCCATAGTGTAATATAACTTGATATTAATTGGTAGTTAGTGAGTTCTTTGGATACACACTACTCTATGAAAATGTTAAAAAAAACATGTAGTGTATTATACAACCAGTGGGAGTGTGACGAGCCCCTCTAGCTAGAGATAGGGGAACACGAGTATAATCATCTTTTCTATATCTACATTGAGAGTGTGGAATCCTATAGATTTTTAATAACATCATAACATTTGTAAGATGACCATGTTTCTCACTTTTTTATTTTATTTTTGAGATATAAATTTCTTCTAATGTTGTCAAAAAAACATAACATGCCTACTGAATTTATATAAATTTTTTATATAAATGTTTTACTTAAGAAATTGTTTTAGAAATATTTCATACATTGTGAAATAATTGTTTTTATTTAAAATTACATTCCAACATTAAAACTGTATGGAATTATATATTTATATATAATTTAAAATTCCAAAATGGTATATTTTTAAAAATTTAATTCTTTAAATTTCATAATTTATATAGGGAATCTATTATGGGATATTTTTTGGTATACATATGGGGTTTGGTTCGCTCCATGCTTTTTCCTTTAGGTGTATGATGAATTTCAAATTCCAATATCGAAAAAAGGAAAGAGGTCATAGGGAGGTGGATCTAGATACGAAACCATTGTATTGGTGAGTTGTGTCTTTAGGGACATGAGTTGTGTTTCCCTATATAGTAAAATAGTTTTTAGTACTTTACGATTGTATTATTTGTTGTCTTCGGGTATATTACCTCTAGTGGGGCTTTCCATTGATATTCCTACTGTATTTTTATCTTTTTATGCTGCATTCTTGTGGAAAAAATGATCCAACATGTATGATTTATAATTCCAGGTGCATGTATCTAACCCATGGGGATCAGGAATTCCCTTTGGGATATGTCATGGTAAGCACATTTATCTGTTTACTAGGGTAACATGCCTGGTTTATGACAAATTGGTTTCAAATGAAGCTACAAAGAATCATTCCTTAATTACAGTATTCATTTGAGTATCTTATTGGGAATTATGAGGAAGGTGTTATTGAGTTCATGGAAATATCTCTCCATAAATAATACTAAATCATGGGGGGTAGTGATGAAAATTTGTTTCTTGGATTAGATTATTCCTTTTCCCACTTGACGTTTGGATAGATTTAAATTGAAATAATTTTTTTCCATTTATAGTGAAAATTTTCTCTTGTTACCAAATTTTATCTTTAATCGTATTACTTTTACTAGATAATGTTGTGTAGAATAATTCCTCTAATAGAACATGAAAATCCAATATACGAATATGACACTATCAAGCCTCAACCAGCAAGTTATTTTGATGATACAAATCTGGTTAAGGTGAATGCGCACATTTTCCATGCTCCAGGAGAAGAACCAACTTCAGTTATGGATTTGGATCCAGTTATGGATCTTCTTTGGGATGTTATTCTAAATCATTCAAAATATTCTCATTTCCAGAAACCTCTATTCATTAAAGGGCTCAATTGGACCACAAAAAGATGAGGAATGGTTGGGAAATATAGAATGTTTATTATAGTTCCTAGAGACACCAGAAGTGATCAGTTTGAATTTTTCCACCTTCGTGGTGGAGGGTCCAAGTAGGAGAAGCTGGGAAATCATAGTTACAATAGGATACATCATGGCTTAATGTGGAAGGACATCATGGTTCATTTCACGATCTACTGATATCTAGAGTCAATGGTGTTGGAAAAGGCCATATAAATAATTAAGTTTGTGAAGGCCGAAAAAATTATAATAGACTACTCAAATATATTTTTTTATCTAGTGTATCATTCTCCTAATATTTTCACTAATGAGAGGATTAAGACTAGACAATTTGAGTTGTGTCTTCGAAATGATATTTTTTATCAGGTATTCATGCTAAAGCTTCCCACTTATGCAGATTTTTTGGATAGGTCAATGATGGTTGAGATGGATCGGGCTGGGATGTTAGGGATGATGGGAGTTACCTTTTCTCCTAGTGGAATCAAGTGTTGTTTAAATTTAAAATGGATTATTGATGGTTCTAATTTTATTTATTTATGGTATAGTAAATATAAATATCATATATCTCTAAGAGGTTTTTCACGGGTCTGCTATCAGTGTGGAAAGTTATGCCTATCTAGGAGGGTTTTCACTAAGGAAACTGATAAATATAGCTCATGAAGACCTTAATGACACTTGAAGAGGTTCTATATACTATCCCAATCCTTTTACAAATATCATTACATTATTATAACCATATTTAAATATAATATTAGAAGACAAGGATTGTGAAATCTAGTGACCTTCAATACTAGGTAAATAAATATGAAAAAAGTTCTAAAAAAATTTCATTATTTAGTCATAATAAAGATATAAAAACACTAATTATGATCATACAATATCATAGGATAACCTAGGGATAACATGAACATTGTGATGACCTAAAATCCCAATAATGGACAAATCAATGTAATAATGATTCCACACATGGGTTTGAAGGCATGAAATAATAAAAATATATGTCATTAAACACCTGGAATCATAACATATAAAATGGGTTCATATAATCCTGGATTCATTTTATCTTTTTATCAACATAAAAATGATATTATATGGATTTAAGGATAGTTTCATATATAGGAGAACAAGTCAATGTCTACCACCAAGACTGTTGCACATGTTATAATGTGTCCAAGCAAACCAACAAGAGAGTTACACATAATGTCTCATGAGACTTAAAATTACCCAATTAATTGGATTGATATAAAGTTTCACCCATAATAAAATGTTAATTTATAATTTTTACACATATATAATTAATACTCATTATTCATAATCATAAGGGAACACATTAAATTAAACGGGTTTCATAATTTTGTCATAAAGCATAACAGATGATCATATCATAAAAGTGTCCATGAATGAATGGAATTAGAATAAACATGCACATTTAGAAAGTAAAATAGTTAAATATAATGTTATGTTATTTAAAATTTAGATGAAAAAATGTCAAATGAATATTTAATAATTTTTAGCATTAAAACAATTCAGTGCGGTTTTAAGAAAAACACTCTTTATAATTTAAAATAAAAATGGGAAGAATATTTTTTACCAAACCAGAAGTGATCCAAGAATTTTTTCATAACAAAAAACGTGTTTTATAAAAAATAATTCTTGCTTAATATATATGTTAGACTTCACATGGAATTAGGCACAAATTCAGGATGTTCCCCTAAAGGGGCTTTCTTTTACCGAACCATTGATGAGAGAACCACATAATAAATGAATATCTACGAAATAAATAATTATTGGAACATGATAAATTATTTTGTACATATAAATAGAAACTATAATTTGTACCTAAACAAAATATTGGATTTAATTTGGGTAAAATAAGATTATTAATAACACGAAAGAATAATAGAGGTTTGTGTAGAATAACTTACCTTAAGACTGGTGGTTTTCTCCACCTGATATGATATACTTGAACAATAAAATAATGGATATTAATTAATAATTATAAGACCTCTTATACATGTAGCAGATTTAATACAACTATTTTATGTTTAGTTATGCCCTTTTTATTGGTTAACATGATCAATTTTTTTGTCTGGGTCTGTTTGTTTCATGATCAGTTTACCTATATACATGAACGAATAACCATAAAAATGAATATGGTTTTCCATAATTATATTTTTATGTTATCATTTAACATAAATATGGTTTCATGGTTATAAATTAATTTTTTTTACTTGAAGGGAATATAAATCATTACATAAAAAATTAATGATAACCTTTTGGGTTAATTGGCAATTTTTGACCACGACGAACCAATTTTGTATTATAAATTAATACCATGTGTACAAAATGATTATATTACCATATATGAGAAAAAATAAATTTATTATATTCTAGTTAAACTATATACATTTTTTGATGAAAAATATTTAATACGATAATGGAAATTGAATTCCCATTATCCTTGAATGTGGAAAATTAAATCATCTTGGATGGTGTCTTTACTACTAGAATAAATGAAGGGTAAATGAGAGACGATAATAACACATTCCATTAAAAATAAAATATTCTAGTACATTGAAGTATTAGAGTTTTCATAACATTTGTATGTGGAGAGGTATGTATAGAAAAAAATTTAACATTAGAAGATTGTAATAGAATTGAAAAGTGGAATTTACCTATTCAATAAATAATTTTTGTGAGTCTCTTTTAGGGAAATGATTTTGTATATTTAGGAGACTAGGGGCTTCTAGAAGTGGGGGAGGATCATTGGGAGATATTTTAATAGATTTTTGGAATGGAACAATGCTTGAGATGAGATAATAGAAGAGGGTAGTGTGGGTGTTTTTTATAAAGGAGTGGAGGACGGTTTTCATAATATTTTAATCATTCTTTAATTATTGCTCCATAATCAAGAAATATTAATGATTAATATGACCAAAAACATTAATTTGTGCATTTGAGTTCAAAATAATGACCATTTAAACCATCCATGACCCAAGCATGATGCATAAATTAAATTATTTACCCTTTATCATAAATTATAATATTTAATTATTCATTAAAAATCGATGTATTTTAGGAAAAATCAAAATATTCGCCCAAAACAGTTTTCTGCATGTATAATAAAAAAACGAGATCAATTTTTTAATTTTTTTTATAAATTTGATTAATTTATTTTTTAATTAAAAATAATTAGTTTAAAAATACTTATTTTAAAACTATAATTGAGTTTATCATGTTTTCAAAATTTATAGAAAGTCTTACAAAATTATATTAAAACAAGAAGCCATAAAATTGTTAATTTATGAACACATTTAAGGATAATAAATTTTCTTTTAAATTATTTAAATTAATATATTTATATATTTAGGACTTACAAAAATACCAAATCTTTTACTATAGTAATATTATAATTTTTATTATACCTAAATTTATTTATACAGTAAATGTTGAGGTTACTAGTCTATTTGACAATTTGAAATTACTATGTTTTATGTTACTATTCTTAAGGGTTGGTTACTATTTATATTTCTAGGTTACTATTCTCAAAGATATATATAGATTTTTCTCTTATCAAACTCTAAACATCTTATTGACTGCAACCGAGTATGTCAGATTTTTGAAATTCAAATTAAAGAAGTTACAATATTATGAATAAAAGTCAAAAAGTACTTAGTAGTTCATTGAGTTTTTATTTCATATGATTATATGAAATAATTATAAGAATGGAATTTCTATTGATTAATTTTTTTATTACGTTCTTACCCCCTTATAAAATTTCCACCTCCATTTGTTTACATTCTTACTCGTAAACAGGTGTGGGTAATTTTACTACACTGCTTCCACCAGTTCCCTTGTTTCCACATAATACTTATGTTTCATCTATATTATTTTACTAGGTGAGAAGAAATCTTATGTAGTAACATTATCTATATGATTTGAAATCATCCATAGATTCTCCTTATAATCAATGTTCATTTAGTAGTTGTACCATATATGAAGATAGTACATGTGATGAATCTGGTATATACTTCCTTAAGTGGGATATATTGAACACATGGTGTACGTTTTACATGGTGGATGGAAGTTACAATTGAAAGGCCACATCCCCAGAACAATCAATAATCTCATAGGGGCCTATTTTCCTTTGACAAGACATTCCTTTCTTCACAAATCTCAGGACCATAATTCTTAAAGCATGGTGAATAATGTTCCCTGTCATCGATGTGAATCTATGATCTTTATCATATTTAATAGATAGTGGTAATCCATACATCATTAAAACCTATTTTATATTTATCTAAAAATTAAGATCATATTATAAGTCCACTTTAATTAGGATAATGTGAGATTTCATTGTATGACGATCCACAAAGACCTATATAGCATTGTTGTCTATGGATGTTCTTGGATGTTCTTTAACAATGTTCATGGTGATGTTCTCCAATATCCTTGATGGTATGGGTGGTTGTTGAATCATCCACTTATACTTTTATATTTCATCCTACAAATGTTTTCATTCACGTCACATTAATGTATACTCAGAAATCTCCTTCTTCATATTGCCCCACCAAAAGTTCTCTCAGTGGTCTCTGTACAATTTTCCTCATTTTAGTTGAATAGAGTTGGTTCAGCTATGTGTGTCATCCAAAAGATCATTTTTTATCATTGTATCATATAGTACATATAATCGTGACACAAATCTTACAACACATCCTTTATCAATATTGACCTTATAGGACTTACCAATTCTTATTGCTTCCACTATTTTATAAATTTCCACATCTTTTCATTGAGCATCCATTATTTTTTACTTGAATGTGGTTAAGAAATCATTTTAGAAAGGACTGATGACTTTATTTTTTAATGATTCCCATACATATACTCTAAAAATCAATATATATTTCATCCTTTTCAATTTTCATCATTGATAATGATATAGGATCGTTCCTACAAAGTTCATATTCCACCTTATTCGCCTTATCAGGATGGATATTTAATTGAGCTTTCATAGTCATTGATGAGCCCTAACCATATTCGCCGGAACATATTATTTTCTTTTTGTGTGAATACATATTTTAGACTCTTGTGAATATTATATATCTCGCGCTTCTCACCATATAGATAATGCCAATAGGTTTTTAATGAAAAGATCATAGATTATAACTCTAGATCATCTGTGGGATTGTTTTTCTCATAGATTTTCTACCGTCATGAAGAGTAAGATATAAATTAATAATTTTTAATTAGTAAACAACCAAATAAAATATTTTAAGCATCACTGTACACCATAATGATTTCCACACTAATTGGTATTGTGAGGACATGTGTTGTGACAAGCCTCGTTTTCAACTCTTTATAGCAGTTTTCACATTGTTGAGTCCAGAAAAACATCACTCCCTTAAATGTAATTTTGGTTATTGGGTTATATAATATTGTTAATTTTTCCAAAAATCGTCTATATTACCATTATAGACCCAGAATGATGTGGGTTTCCACTATATATGTTGGAATGGACCACTCTTTAATTTCTATTTTCGTAGAAAGTTCCACATATATCCCTTCATTGGTGATAAAATCCCCTGAGAATTATTCTTCCACTATAAAAAACTATCATTTATTGTAATTTTCATATAGTTTCTCCCTTAGAAAATTAATTTTCATAGTATTCAAATATTCACCATGTTCCTCCTTATTCTTGGATTATATAATAAAATCATTGACATAGACTACAAATAATCTTGTGGAGGTAATCTATAGAGACTCAATTACTTAAATACATTAATATTTCTAGAGAACCGGTGACTCTAAAGGGTATCACTATGAATCCATAGTCCCTATACCTAATTATTAATGTATACATGGGAATATATTCCTTCCTCTCCATTAATTGGTGATATCATAACTTTTGGTCCGCATTAAGAAAATAACTGGCCCCACGAAGCTGATAGAACAAGACATCTTGCCATGGCTGTGGATACTTTTTTATTATAGTGCTTTTATTGATTTTATGATAACCAATTCTTATGTTAATTGATCCATCATGATGTTTTAGGAAGAGGACTAGGGAACCCCATAGTGACGCACTCATGAATATAAAACCCTTCTCCAGATTGTCCTCTAATTGCTTCTTCAACACTTCCATCTATATAGGGTTTATTCTATAATTTTTTTCAATATCAATAGGGATACAATAATATAGTAAATTGAGAACAAAACCTCTTGATCATGAGGAAGAAAATAAAACTCTTTAGGGAATACGTTAGATTAATCCCCCAAAATGGGAATATATTTGAGAATTATCATATCCCTTGCCTTAATCATTTGAGCTAGACATGATTTCACAAAAGAAAATAATATTCACTCTTGAAACAATTATTCTAAAAGATGTTCATATTCCACCTTACAGTATTATATAATTTAAGGATGCTTCAGTATGTGAAGAGTGATCTACCTTTCCAGAAAGGAGGTTCAACTTCCACCTTACACTAATATATAATTAGAGGATGCTTTGGTATGTGAAGAGTGATCTACCTTCCCATAAAGTTGATGTTAACATGTATAAAGATTTCCAATCCAAGACCAAGTTTGAATCTAAATCTACTAAAGGATGTATGAACATATTTTCTTAGAGTTTCAGTCCATAAAAAATTACCATAGAGGAGTTAAAAACATTGGATGAAATAATTACCCCATTACTCATTCTAAGAGATAACTTATCCTCCAAATTTTTATGTGGTGTTTATATAGATATACAAAACATTCATGATATGAACGTTTGTGGAGAAGCAGGATCAATTTGTATGTTGTCTATTCTTGAATAAAATACTAGCATACATGCCACCACATTATTGTTCGAATCCAACTCATCCACAGTGATATCATAGTCCCTCCCTTTTTTCCATTGTGGTTGTTGTTGATTTCCTCCAACAACCCTGGCCTTAGAGTAATTGGTCACATAATGGCCATGCTCCTTGTAGTTCTAACCCCACCCCACTGGCTGAGCATTTATTTGAAATATCCTTTATTCATCCACATTAGTTTTATTCTTCATATCTCTTGGACAATTATTTTCTAGATATCCCATATTTCCACATTGGAATAAATTCCGAGTTCCCTTAAGACATTTCCTAAGATGCCACCTCCCATAATTTGGGCATGTGGGATGTGCGATATTAATTTCATCATGGGAATAATTTTCCAAACAGTACATATTATTCTCTATATTATGATTTTTCCCACAAGGAACATTAGACAATTGGGAGTCTTCAATATCTATTTCAAACATGAGCACACCACAAAATATCTCCTCATAACATTCTATCTATCAAATCACCAACTCATATTTTAGACTCAACATTAGAGTGAAAAAGTAGAGATCCACATTTCACTCAGTGTTCATGAAAATAGAAAATAAATATATTGTATACCTTGTGATGATTTATTCATACACCCCAATAGAATCATCTTCCTTCTACCTGAGTTTGAGGAAAACTTGTTCCATCTTAAGGTATATGTTTTGGGGAATTTTTAAAAAAATATTGTTGAATTCATCTCATTACATGGAATTAATTTATTCTTAGTAATTCATATTCTTCATCATTTTCCACCATCTAATATCACCCCCGTCAAATGATACACCTCATATAAGAAATTATCTTTTTCGGAGAAATAGAGGATTGAGAAAATATTTTAAATTTTTTCAATCCTCTATTATGAGGGGAGGGTATTAGAAGATCCTCATATAATGGGAGTCCTTTTATAATAAAGGATTTAACAAAAACTATCTCTTTCCTTGAGGGAGTAGTTCCTTCTACATGTTTCATGTTATTATTCATAAAATGAGCCAGCTAAGCATGTACTATCACGGTGTTTTGATCTCACACTCCCATCAAATTTGGAATATAATTAGGGATATATTCACATTCCCTATCACATTGATTATTTTAATTCATTCGACTCTTTAAAAATCCTAACATAGTAGAAAAACATACAAATAAATGGCTTCAGTACTTAGCTTTTGACAATAATATTGAAAATTTTAAACATAAAAGGATAAAATTGTAATGAATAGGTATATTGTAAATTTTGATTCCCTAGGTTTGAATATTGTTAATCTGTGATCTATTTATTAACATATATTATAATGGGATATTTTTTATTCCTATAATTATTTTTTTACTAAGATCTTGAATTTACCAAATCATATCCCCCATGAGGGTCAAACCCTGGGTGGAGCAAGACGTATTATTATGCAGTTGTTCCCATTTGAGTTAAGAAAAATTAATGTTTCCATGGTATTACCCAAGATACATCTACACCAGAGACACCTCTCCTAGTTATTATCCTGACATGGATGTATTTTCTTGACAAAAAACTTACTATATGCAGACCAAAATTTAGGGATGTTTCATTATACATAGTATCTTCTCTAAGGTTATTACAAAAGTTCTCTATTCCTAATCTACAAAAATAACTAGGACACCCAATATTACCAACTATAATGACCCTATCCATTTTCATATATCATTACATGAATTTAACCATAACAAATCATTATATTATAGGGTATGTATCGTGAAGTCCATTGTCTTGGAAGTTTTGGTAATTAAAACTAATAACATTGGACTAAATAAATCATTTCATTATTTCATAATCCTAAATAACTCTTAACATCCACTGTTCTTACACCACATCATAAGGTAACCTTGGATAACATGAGCAATGTGATGAAATCAAAGCATAGTAAGCTAAAAAACATAGAAATAACGATTTATCATATATGTAAGAATGCATGTAAAAATTTAAAAACTCATGAAACACGTGTAATAATTATATATAATATTGTGATCATATAAAGATGGATTCACTATTATGTGGAAGAAAAAAAATCATGACTTTTTCATGGTAGCACGAGTCAAGGATAACCGCCAAGACCGCTGCAACCAAAGTCTCATGAGACTCAACATTACCCAATGCATTGGGGAACTATATGTGGGAACACATCTTAATATTTTCATGAATATTACATCCACATATATAATCATACATTATAAATCATAAACAAAAGGTCACCAATAGAAATAAATGGGCATCATAATCATGTAATATAGAATAGTGAGTGCGTGTATCAGAAAAGTATCCATGAAATAAATTAATCAGAACATACATGGAAATTCATAAGGTAAAATAAGAAAGTATACTAGTAAGTGAATTAATAAATAATTGACAATATAGAAAATGAGTATTTAATAATTTTCATCATCAAAACATTTTAGTGCGATTTTAAGGAAAAAATTAAATAGATTTTAAAATAGAAAAGGGAATAATCTTTTGTTCAAAACCAAATGTGATTAATGATGGTTTTCAAAATAAATAAACTATTTTTATAAAAAAAATCTTTCTTTAAAAATGTGGTATAATGCACTTGAAATTGGGTACAAATTTGTAAACATCCCTAAAAGGAATTTTCTTTTCCAGAATCACAAAGGAGGGAACTACTTAGAAACATGTATATCCATGAAAGATAATTATGATTTCACCATGAGACATTATTTTTTACATATATAAAGAAATTAGAATATTTAAATAAATATAATATAATATTTAGTTTGGGTAAAATGATAGTTAGAATACTTTGATGGAATAATGAAGGTTCCAGTGGAATCCCTTACCTTATGTCTGATGGTGTTCTCTATAGGATTTTAATGAATATAATAATCAAATTAAATTCCTTAATTTTTAATTCCATAATCTACTTTACATTAAATAGATTTATTATTACATATATTTTTTTCATTCATGGCCTTTTTGATGGGTTAATAGGGTGAATTTCCTTGTACAGGTCTGTTTCTTTCATGATTTCATTCCTTATATACATGATAGAAAAATTATATAAAATGAGGAAAGATTTATATATTTGGAGTTTTATTTTATTACTTAACATCCATAAGGTTTCATGGTATTAAATTTCATTTTCATGGGTGGAGTGAAGATAAATCATTACATAATACATTTGTTATAACATTATTGGTTAGTGGGATATTTTTTACCACGACCAACATGTTTTGTTTTATAAATAAAAACCATGTGTAGAAATAGATTATAGACTGAAATATGAGTCAAAATAAATATAATATATTTAGATTCAACCATATCACTTATTTCGAGACCAGAATTGATGATTGTAATGGAAATATAAAACTCATCATCCTTGAATGTGGTAAATTAACACATCTCGGATGGTGTCATTTCAACTAGAAAAAAGAAGAATGGTAAATGAGAAATGATAATAACATATTCCATTATATTAAAAACATTCCAGAACATATATGTTACTAGAGTAGTCATATCATTTGTATGATGAATGTATTCATAGAAAAGTAATCAATGGAACATGAAAATAAAGTAAAAGAATTGAAAAAAAGATTTTACCTCCACAGTTAGTCATAATTAAGAGCCTCTTTGGGGGAGTGGATTTCTTATTATGAAGAGACCAATTTCTTTTGGATATGGGAAAGTATCGTGGGGAGAATTATGATCAGAATTTATGAAACTCACAAGGCCTATGATAAGAGAATAAAAGAAGGTAGTGTGGGTGGTTTTTTATAGTGGGGAAGATGGTTTTCATAATATTTTTATCATTACTATACTTTTTTCATAAGACAAGAAATATTAATGATTCTTTTGAATAGTAACAGTAATATGTTCATGTATGTTCGAACCAATGTGCATTTACATCATCCATTACTCATGCATGATGCATAAATTAATTTTTTAGCATTTATGTTAAATTATATTATTTTACTTTTCCCCAAAAATTCAAGAACATTAGAAAAACCAATAAATCAACCTATAAATTTTCGACATGTAGTATACAAAAATAAAATCCATTTTTAAAAAATAATTTTCAAAAAAGGAATAATTTAATTATAAACTAAAAAACTAATTTAATAGAAAAATAAAAATTTATAAAACTATAATTGATGTGATAATGTTTTAAAAAATTACATAAGGTTTTATAAAATTATATTGAAACCAGAAGACTTAAATAATTTAATTTATAAACACCTTTTAGTAAATTGAATTTTTTAATAAATAAATTAACTATGTATAATTAATTATTTATGACATAAAAAATACCAATAATTTTACAGTGGTAATGTTATCACTTGTATGAAGCCTAAATTTTATTTATCCATTTAATGGGGGGGATACTATTCTTCTATATGGTTCACTATTCCTAAGGGTCATGGAACTATATTTAAAGGCATGATACTTTTCAAAGGGGTATGTTACTATTCACTGAAAAATTACGTTTTCCTTACCATAATTCAAAAATCATACCGAGTGCAACTATGTATATCAGATTTTCAAAATTCAAATTGCTGATGTGACAATATTATGTTTAATGGTGACATTGTACATAGTTTTTCAGTGAGTTATGAATAAATGTGATTATATGAAAAAATAAGAAGGTTATCAGCATTGATAAAGCATTGGATCGTTACATTCTACTATCACATTTCTACTCCGCTAAGTGTGACGAGATTATCTGCTCCTCCTAAAAAAAATGGGAAATCTAATTCTTCACATTAAAAAGTGTTCCAGCCACAGGAATATGTAATGAGTCTTAATAATGTAGTGATAGAGTCACCAGAGCAAGAACAAATGGGTCCTGTAACTGTTAGATGTATCGTTACCATTTCTTATTCGTTTGTGACTGCTCTATTTGATACTGTTTAATCTCAATTTTTTTATTTCTAATGTATTTTAAATATTATTAATCATTATATGGACAAACAATGTAGTCCAATGGATATTACTAAACCACTTGTTATGATGATATTTAAGGGTCTATATCATCATTATTGTGTTTCTTCTCAATCAAATGCTGAGATAACATGGATCTTCTTGTATCTTGATATTAAATCTCTTTAATTCATATTTAGGATGGACTTTCTCATTTCCAATAAATCCCAAATTGAATTTTAACATTTATGGGGCCACATTAAAAAACCTAGTGGTGTGTCTATTGCCTTTCAAGGAGAGTGGGACCCATGGTTGAGCAGAGTAGGACCATATTATCTAGAGTTGGGGAATGAAATATCATAGTTTTCTCCTGATATGGATTGAGTTCAATGGTTTGTGTTTTTCCTCCAGTATTTGTTTAGTTTTCTAGAATTTTTTTCATAGATTTATGTTACATAAAACAATGGAGATAGGTTTAATATCTATTTAATTAATTCATGTAACTCAACCAGCATCTATTCCCTTTTACCAAATGGATCTAGGTAAACAGAAGGATCTAAATCCCGACTGGATGATCTTTTTGGGAACTTCCTTATGTACTAGATTGTGTCACCATGGGTAGCTCATATTCTCTATTCTAATAAGGTTAATGGATCTCTTTTACTATGTGTCAAAAATCAAAATTTCAAGCGAGAAATGATAAAGAAAAATTATCCACTACCACATATTGGTGGATTGTTTGATCAGTTGAATGTGGATAAGTGGTGTTCGATGACTGGCCATTAATTGGGATTCCATCAATTGAGGATAAAAGAATCTGGCATTTATAAAACCTCATTATGGAGCATCTATGTACAAAATGAGTACCTTGTTATTACATTTTGTCTGACCAATACTCTTGTCGATTTCATTCCATTAATGATAATGATATTTCATGAGCATCTAGATACCTTTTGGGTATTAACTATTGATGAAATTTTTTTCTACTCCATGTTTGATGAGGACTATATGCATCACATTAGAATAGTTATATGTCTTCTATGAAATCATTCGCTTTCGGAAAATATTTAAAAATATTATTTCTATATTCGAGAAGTGAAATTATTAGGACACATGGTGTCTAAATATGATGTATTAGTTGATCCTCTCATGATAAAGGCTCATACATCATGGGAGAAACGACAAAAGTTTATCAATAACAAGATAATATTTCACTTATCTAGATCATATAGGATATTGCTGAAAGAAATTTTGAATTTGGATTCTCGAATGACTACACTTACCCAAAAGGGGGTAAATTTTTTGTGGGATTATAAACATAAGAGTTATGTTATTGAGTTAAAAATAATTTGACTACCATTTCGATCTTGACTCATCCAGAAGCCTGGTATGACTATTACGTCATCATAAATTCATCGAGATTAGGATTGAGATGAATTCTTATGTAGGGTGATCATGTAGTAGATTGTGGATCTCATCAGCTTATTCCATCGTTGAATTATTGTCTTATCCATGTCCAGGAACATGTAATATTGATACATGCACTTAAGAGTTTGCAGCATTAAATTTTATGAGGAATTATTATGGTGTATTCAGACAGACAATTACAAATATATATCATCCCTCCAGAAGATTTGAATCTTTATAAGAGTAGTTTGGTGGAATACTTTTAGTCTTATGACAATTATGTGGCCTATACCCCATGGAATTGGAATGTCTTTATATATGTGTTCAGTTGGAAACATCCAACAAAGGAAGTTATAGAGTACTTCTAAGAGTGTATTTTGATGGCTGTCTTTGAAAATTTGAATATTTTAGTTTAAAAGGAAAGGGATGAGGTTTCCTTCACTAGTGTTTAGTTGAAACATACTCTTCCTAAGATGATTATTTAGGACCATGATATTGAATATGGGTTTTGTATAATTAGAGACTCTCACTATGGTGGGGAGATAGTTTCCATGTGGTATTTCTATAAAGACGTTGTTATATTCTATCATAATTTCTTTTTTTGTTAGCGGCATGGAAGATAGTGGTGGAATATTCACCTTACACCTAGTGGGATGTATACTCAATAACCACTATGATTTTCAATTATACGAGTTAGTAGTTCTATTTGTTGGTTATGAGGTGGGAAATTGTCAAATTTTCCTCTCATTTCTATACATGATAGATAGTGAATGATGAGCATCCGTAATGTTTAGTTTTACATAAACCACATATAATCTCTACTTGTAAGTGGTATAAGATCTCTATAGACATTGTGTTTGGGTTTTCCCATACCTAGAGAAAGTAAATCAAAATATGGGTGGTGATAGACTGTCTGATCATGTTGAGCTATATTACACCCACTCGTGATAGTGCCAATGTTGAAGAGTTTGGAAATTCTTATTTGGAAGAGATTGTTCTATTCAATGGAGTTCCATCTTCATAAGTCACTGATAGAGATACACTGAAAACTTCTCAGTTTTAATGAGTCCTTCATATGTAACTGGGAACTCAGGTCCATTAATGCCCAAACTACCATCCACAAATGGATTCCCAGACTGAATATACAATATAGATTCTTGAGGATGTGATTCACACATGTGTTCTAAACATTGGTGGGCGTGGGATGATTACTCAAAACAAGTTGATTTTTTTTTACAAAAAAAAATAATGTACCACAGTCAGAATGGAATCTTTAGAGTCCATGTTTAAATAACCTTTTAAATCACTATTGTGTTGGTCAAATGGTGGTGAATTTTCCTTAGTTGGACCATGCTTGGTCAAAGAGACAATACTTATGATTCAAGAGATATGTTAGACGATGTTCATAGAAAAAACCCGATAAAATTTTTATGCGGATGGATGAGGTAGACCTTTGGTGTTTTTAGTAGGTGATATGACATTCTTAATGGTTTCACCTAGTTGGGTCATTAATGGTTTAAGGAACAAGGGAATCTTGATCCTCGCTTTGTGTGACGTTTCGAGTTTGTTTAACATGTGGGAAAATATGTGTACTATTTGGCACTTCCACCAAATATGACGTTGATACATAACATGTTCCTTGTATCGTATCTACATATGTATCTATATGATCCATCTTATGTTTTGAGGTAGAGTGATCCTGAGATCGAGCAAAAAATTTCGTTTATTGAGTGACCAAATAAGATAGTTGATTATGATATAACGGTACATCTTGAATTGATTATACAAACGGATCATGTGATATAGACGTATGGATATAATTTTCATGAGACCTAGGAACATAAGACACTAATAAGAGAGAAGTGGACTCATCTCTTTGTAATGGATGCATCTTCATAGCCTTTCTAGGGGAAGAAATGTTTGAGGGTGGAGAGGTTGTAACACCACAGCTTGTTGATCAAGATATTTTTATTCCATTCTATATGTTTACCCTCGGGATCAATGTTTTTAGAGGTGTTTTCCAATACTTATAGTACACATCGTATACTTGTTTCTAGATACATGTCGTAAAGGGGGAGATTGTGATGGGAGCATGTACACATGTGAATGGTAGATACATGTTGTGTAGGGTGATAAAATGTCGGTTTTCAATAAAAGGTGATGGTTTTTTCACAGTAACATATCCATCATGGACAACAAGTCATGACCCTTGGGTACAGGTCATGAACTAGCCAATTTCCAACTTTAAGTCGGACTTTTGGCATTTTTTCATTTTCTATTCTATATGAACTTTTTTTCTCCCAAATGAGAACACTACTAAGGAATTATTCCTAGGATCCCCTCTTACTGGATCAATCCAATTGGACATGGGACATCATTTCACTTGTGGTATGATTAATAGGAAAGTGCTCTCCCTCAGTATATATGTTTCTCTCTTCCTCTCATATTAGTTTTTTGATGGATCACCGTGAGATTGATAGATCCATGTGGTTCAATGTCAACTAGTTCTTCTAGGTTGTGTGTCAATATATCCTTCACCTTTGTTCACATTGATACGTTCAATTTAGTGTGTTTTCGTTATAGTAGAGGTAGGTGGTTCCTTCCTTATTTTTCCAAAAATTACTACCATTTAATTCGTTGATTTATTTCGAATACTAATTTAAATTGAATTTTAGAAACATGATTTCAATTAAAATGGTATAACCTAGTTCAATTGAATTTGGTGTTTTGAAATGGTTTTGAAACAGAAATTCTGAAAACCACCAATTCCATTGATTTGTGCTGGGATTATGGGAATTGGATGATTAAAATATTTGAATTTAAATTTCCATTTTGATGGAAAAGTTTTCCATTAAGTAGTTGAATATAATTTTGAAAAGGAATTGTGAAAGTGGAGGTATTTGTTTTTAATGGAATTTAATCTCATGAATATGTAATTAAATGATTTGATAAAAACATAGTGGGTTTATCTTCTTAATGATGATTTTTTTGGAATAATACTTGTTCTTGTTTCTGTTTGATTTAAATTGGAATTATTCAAAAGGAAGAATGAAATTTAATGTTTCTCTAGATGTCTTAAAATAAATTTCCTATCACGTCAATTAACATGAAATCCATAGGTAGTTAGTAAGTTATTTGGATACACTCTATGCTAGGAAAATTTTATAAAATACATGGTGTGTGTCACATCCCCAATGGTAGTGTGATGAGTTTCATCTAGTTAGTTTCTGGGCGATGTGGGTATACTAATTTTGTTGGGTCCACATAGATATATTAGAATCTTATAGCTGGTTAATACTATCTTACCTTTTTGAAGATGACCATGTTTCTCACTTCTTTATTTATATTTTGGGTATAACTATATGATAATGTTTGTGGAACAAATTTACATGACTAATGAATTTATATAAACTATTTTATATAGATTTTTTACATAGTCCATTATTTTTAGAATATTCCTTCTCTAATTATGTAAATAATGTTCTTTTAATGTATTTTTTATCATTTTAACTATATATCCTGATCTATTTATATATTATTTAAAATTAAAAACTCTATATTTTTTTAAATTGGTTGAATTTCTTGGATATATTGTATTGGGAATATATTATGGAATATTTTATGGTAACTTACTAGGTGTTGTCTCATGCACCACTTCTACCTTCGGTTGTTTTTAAAGTTTCTTCATCTATGTTCGAAAAAGGGAAAGGGTCACATTGATGTGGATCTATCTCCTGAACTGTGGTCATTGTGAGTTGGTTCCTTAGGGGCCTGGGTTTTGTTTCACTAGTTTAGCACTTTGTGTTTTAGTTCCTTGGCTTTCAAGACCATGTTTTTTATGGTAATTTACCCCTATTGGGGATTTTCATTAATATCCATTTTGTATTTTTATCATTTTATTCAACATTATTATGTAAAAATATCTCCCAAATGTATGTTATATGATTACAGGTGCTAGTTAACAACCTATTAGAATTAGGAATGGACTTCAATATATACCATGGTCGGCTTGGTTATCATGTTACCAGGGTACCTGGGCTAGTTCGTGAAATCCAGTGTCTTGGTGGAAAATTGGAAAAATAGTTTTGAAGTTGTAGCATGGTACCCTTGATAATATTTATTATCTTATATAATCATTTATGAGATAATTGGAGAGATTAACAATGTTGAGTTTAGTTACATAGTATATCATTATAGGTGGAGAGTTGGTTTCACATATTGTTCACTATTTTTTTCATACATTATTTACATTTTCACAAGAGGATTTGGGGCTTCCAATGTAGTATACTGTTAAAATCATCCTATAATATATAAAAACGTTCAGTTCACATTTAGAAGGATAGAGATTAGGATGGTTAATAATATCTTTGGGGTTGTGCAGAAGAAGTTTGGGATTCATGGTTTCTTTCATTTTACATTATTTAGGAACATGTATGTTTCCCATTTTTGTATAGGTTTTTTCATGACATTACATATTTGTACATGGGATTTCATTCATAATGTATTCTAAGAAATATTTTGTTGGTTTCCATCTTATCTCTCATTTCAGCATGTGTCTCTTAGTGTGTAATGCCTCTCATATATATATATACATATACATATATATACGTGTCTTTTCTATACCCTCGGTGCCATTTTCCAACATGGGGCCCACTAGAGGTGGGAATCGGGGGTCATTATCTCTCTCCACACTTTTCTACACCTATAAGGGTAGAAATTATGGGGAGCTATTTGTGAAAGTGTGGTATTTGAGGGTGATTTATGGATAAGATGATGTATTGAGTTTGGCACAAGAGTGTTTGCGTGGGTTGTTTTGGAAATATTGTCAGTAATGTTTATGAATAATTGTAAATAGAGGAGACCATTAGAGACATATGAAATTATCCCCCCCCTATGATATGATTCATAGACCATTATGTTTACAACGGATACTAACTGAAATGATAATTATTTTATGGTAGAGTACAAGGAAAGGACAATGAATCATTCTTTATTGTTCATTTTTTGAACTGATAGACCATAGTATAGGTTATCCTTACATGAATAAAATGAAATAATTAATTAATGTTAAATTATTCAATATTCTAGGTTTAGAAGATCTAATTTTTTGTTCATTCGTAGGCACGGATTATGTTATATGTCCCCATTAGGTTTTTGTAGAATTTGTCAATCCGTTTGCACTAGGAGATCACATCCTAGTATAGGTCGACAATGAAGAAGTTTTGAGGAGGTCACTCAAAGAGTTTAAGTGCCAATGTATGCAAATGTATGGGGGATCCATTTCAAGATGTTGTCCGGGAGAACGGGTTAGAGGAGGTTGATATAACATTCAGTTCAATCAATGATTGGAAGGAACACAGGGAGCCAATGGTTGTGACAATGTTATGTGGAGAAGTGAGGCAGTGGTGGTTCAGGATCCTCAGTGATTGTGAGGAGTTGACAGTCTCATGGAAAGAGTTACGAAACATATTTATAGTAATGTTTCTTTCATTGATCATGAAGGAATCATGTATCTATGAGATTTTTACCATTCAATGTGAGAGATATAGTGTTATAGTGTTTGGTATCTATTTCATTATCATATTGTGATATCCTTCAGACCTATTTCTAGAAAAAGAGGCCAGTGAGAGGAATTTCAAGGATGATTTGCATCAAGATATGTAGTTCCATGTCACCCCATTTTAACTTTTCCCCAATTTTGGGTTTTTGTAATGGGATGATTCATCGAGAGGGAAATCAAATTACCAAATCATCATAAGAGGGTAGTCTTCAGGATCCTTCTCAAAAAATTCACATGTTTGGGATTCTCGGTTTATAGGGAATACATGTTTTTTTTCGGTTGTGAGTCAGTCCCAAACCCAATTATATTTTATATTAGAGAGTAAAGGCTCACATTCTAAAGAAATTTTAATAAAAAATTTTTATTTTGGATGATAAGATCATAAGTAGTGAGAGTTCCTAAACATTCTGTGCAATCAGCATGGATATGGTGTTATGCATCAGGTTCCTAATTTTAGGCATTTCTAGCTGAACTAGTAGTAGTATATTACACCAGCATTGGATCAAATTATTATAGATGGGGTAGGAATTTTACATCCCAAAAAATATCCCCTTCCTTATAAATAAGTGTATAAACATAGAGGTAGTAATCTTAGGGCCAGGGAGGTTATGCATAAGGTCATCGTCAGCTTCATGCAATAGTATTGCAAGCTCTAAGTGATCCAACATCATTCACGGTACCCTTTGGTTGTATTCTTCATTGGTTTATATATGATGTAGAGTGGAGTCTTTTTCCCTTGGCATTGACTATGCTAGTTGGAGGTCAAACAAACTTTTTTGATGTATGAAGAGATTTTAATCTACTATTGAAGCAACAATTATCATGGGGATATTTACTAGGTTTATGGATACAACCATATTATGGAATCATCGTCATGGATTGGATGTATTCAATGTAGGATATCATGGATTTCTCAAGGATGTAGTTTCTGTTATTTGATGCTGATGCGGGGCTAACAATGTTTGTTTGAGACAGAGATCGTCAAATGGGTTAGAAGAATGTTCCTTCCTTATCATCCTTAATGGCTAAGCAGATATTGAGTTTTCTGCAGGTTCATAAGAATATTTTCCCTACAATTTTAGAATAGTACCATTAGGTATTTCCATATGAGGTTGTTGTGTTACCACCTTAATGGAATTCTTTATTAGAAGGAAAATTTTAATAAGTAAAAATTATTTTCCAATTAAATTGACATATAAAGTATTTATTTTATATTATATACTCACTGATTTATTGTTTATTGATAATTAACATTCCATTGACCATTTACTGTATATGTCTATATATTTCCAGGGAAGTTAGTTTTATTTCTCCATTTCCATTTAATATCATTCCCACAATTTCATCATATTGGACCCAGATTTGATGGTTTTTTATTAACATTATGTTTTCTAGTTTCCCTTTTTAAGAGAGGTTTTATTATTCCTTTATATTATGTGGGGTTTGACAAATAAATATTTATATAATAGTTTTTTTATGATAGAGAAAAATTCTGAAGCCACAATTTATTTATGGTGGGATAATTTAAATTGAAGATAATTTTTTAAATATCGTTTGGAAAATAAATTTAATTTCATTTATAGAAGTAATTATATGAAACACTGAGCATAAATGAATCATGATGTACTAATTTTTAAAATATCATAGCCATTTGATTGGATGTTATTAATAGGAATATAAATAAATAATTTCGGTTACTAATGTATGATATTAATTAAATTATTATCAATATAATATATATGAGAACAAAAATCATTTGAAAAAAATGAAATATATTTAAAAAATGATTTTTAAACTTGTAATATATTTTTATCATTATAATTTAAATTGTTAACTATTATTTAATAATTCTATTTAAATTTATATATAATATATTCAATTATTTTTAATAATCATGTAATATATATTTTTATGCTTGATCCATGAATAAACGGAGTTTAATATGTAAAATTGTATTCAACTAAAAACCAGTTTTCATCTGGTTTTGTACGCTTATTTAATTATTTAATTCATACACATTTAGAAACTTATTTTGATAAAATTTAATTCTAATTTGGAATAATTTGGCCAAAATTTGGTAAATCATTTTTTTGTGTCAATATGTATAGTAACATTTTTTAATATCACCACTTTAGTAAAGATGAAATCAAGAAAATCTAGGTTAAATCTTATTGTATGTCTATAATGATTTATACTAAATCTTATATGATGAATCCAATTACACCCTTATCACATAAATTTTTAATTTAATTTTTTTATTATAAAATTGTACTTCCAAATTAACTATATATTATTCAAAATAAAGAAAAGTAAAAACTATCACCCACATAGGATAAAATATCTAATATGTGTCCATATTGGGAAACATTACGTTAAGAATGAATCCAAATATCAATTTAGACAATAAAACACATATTTTCACCATCTTAAATTATATAATTTTTTACTCATTAAAATATTTACATTGAATAATTAAAAAAACAACATTTATTAATTTAATTTAATACAATAAATAATATTATAAATTTATAATGTAATATAATTTCACTATGAAAATTCATTCCATGAATTTTAGAGATTAATTTGTTATTTAAGTGTTGTTTGAATTATTATATTATAATTATAACTTGTTGTTGTTTATTATATGAATTTAAATTAATAGTAATAAAATATACAATAAATATAATTTATTAAATAATTTGAAAATCACAATAATCATCAATGTGGAAAAGGATGATAATATAAAATTGATAATTTAATCAGTTATCCACTAATAATTCATTTTTCACCTAATAACTATAATTATATGAATGTATATGTGAATCATTATTTCTTGTTGTAAATTTTCAAATTTGTTAACCAAGTGGTTGATAAAAAAAAAAATATTTCGAATGACACTGAAACTTAAAAAAAAATTCGATTAATAGACTGGAATAAAATATTATGATTTATTAAAATGATTCTCCTTCTGATGTGTTTGGGTGATATAATTTATTTTAAGTTAATCAATTAAGATATTCCATCTATTCTCCGGACTACGTTTATAAAAAGGAACATCATACCTCACTACTTTACACCACATTTATCATTTTAGATCTCCATCCACAGAATAAATACCTTCATAGTTTCTGTATCCATGTTAAAATATTCATTTTCTTCCCATTATAATATAACTAATATCTATATGAGGCAATCCAAAAGAGTTTTTTAGAAGTATACATAATTTCCTTACCTAGTCATGTTTTTACATCTTTTTTACCTCCATGAAACATGTGGCATGTATCATCAAATTATGAAATAATAATCCTAAATATATAGAAATGTTATTATTCTCATTAAATCACCATTATACACTCGGCTTATAATCAATTGGGAAGTGGGAATATAACTCCTGCGTATATATATATTAACATATCCATGTATAAAAACATGTAAATTTTCAGAAATATAATTTATATATCAATAGTATGATATGAAAAATATTTCTCATTGATAAATATAAACACATTATACATCCATAATTATAATATCATAATCACTTCTTACCATCCAACCTGTTAGAAAATGATAATTTTGTTTGTGTATATGTGTTGACTACCACAACCACAATGTGATGTGATTCTTTTATCAATAATATTTTGTATGTAAGTAAATAATAATAAAATTAATAAATATATATGATATATATATTATTATAATTATTCTAAAAATTATATTTAATATTTACCTTTCATTCACTCCATCTATCGGTAAATGAAAAATGTGTTCACATGTATGTAGGACCCATCAACTCCATGAATAGTGTAACTGATTTAATATATATATATATATATGAATGGATCTATATATGTATTAAAAGAATATATATATATATATTATTTATATCATTTTAAATATTCTAAAGGTTATTGAACCATGGTCCAAAGATGATGACAAAGAAAATCCTAAGAGAAACTTCCATGAAAAATGACAGATATCGTTGAAAATAGTAAAATTAACAATTAATTTTTAATAAAGGGTGAAAATAAGTTATATATAACACATATAGTATTATATGATTGATTATGGTTGTATAATATCTGTATATAAAATCTATATCCATTATACAATAGTTTCAAATGACGATAATTGATGTTGGACCCAACGTAAGGGTTTTACTTCTTATATTTATTTTCAGGGGACGAATCACATATTCCCCTCTTGTTTAAAATATGTGTTAAACATATCAACCCTATCCATTTATACACAAAATTACATGATTTTAAGAATAACTATACATCAGTTATGTTTCTGATGCTTTTGTTTCGGTGTGCACATCCGTCTATTTCAGAGTAGGACGCGCTGGTAATTGTCCCGCATTACCACATTCCAAAGGTGGGTGGCATCTGCCACTTTTTTAGGGATCATTGATCATTAATCGAAATGGGATGATGGGATGTCAGTTCCTCCTTCCGCATATTCATCCCCGATACTCATTACTTAGCCCGAGTCTCCCTCAAAGATTAAGACGTAGTTCGTGAAACTCTTCCCATTGACTTATCTTCATTGACACTGATTAATTACCGTTATTCATTCATGACATTCCAAGGGGTTATGTACAGTCAGTAACCTTTGGTTGAGGGATTAGTCATGTTGGACATCACTAGCATGTCTCAATGCTAGAACACTAGCCCGTCAGGTTTCTTTCCCTTTTGATAGGGCTTCTCGAGGGTGAAGATGGTAGATAAATCCCACGTCGAATGTGGGGAATCATATGACATAAGCATGTATTTGAGTTTTTCCTCATATTCTCATGTTTACACAGTGTATGAAACAAGTTTAATGTCTATTAGGGATGGATCAAACTGATCAGAACGCTGACGGGAGTGGACAATATGGGTGTAACCTCTCGAGGGAACACTGTTGCTGGGACTAATGTGTGGTTTGTTACACAGGTATTTCTTGGAGCAGTGAGATAGTTGGTGACATGATCTCACTAGGATGTGGAGGCTCAGGTATGAATCTTGATGGAAAAAAGGATATTTGAATGAATTGGAGGGGGGATGTTATGGAACCGTAGTGTGGAGGATGGTGATGTTGGGCTTGATCCTCGAAGTGACTTCCTAGGAATCCCCATTGCAGGGTATCCAAGATCATGTTGTTTATGGGGTGATGGGATATATTAGGTGTCAGCCTATATGGATGAGACCCAATGAAATTGAAACCTCTAGGATATGTCATGGCATTCCCGAAACACATAGGCTCGAGGGAATGACCAAGATGAGACATGGGTGATGGGTTTGAACCTCGGGGAGGCTTTTTAGGTATCCTTGTTGGTGGCAATCAATGTCCACATAGTTCGGGATGGGGTATAGAATCAGGGTGTGCACAGGGGACAATGACCTAAGTATATACATTGTCTTTCACATGGATAATAGCCAATGGTTAGTCTGATTCCACTGGGATGGTCCAGAGATATGGGTCCCAAAGAATGGATCGACAATGTCTTACCAATACATGGGGATCAAAATGGCTTAGAGTTGGTTGGGGTAAAATGACTAACCACTATTTGGGGTCATAATGGATTACCACAAGATGATTTACAACCTTAAGAAGTCTTCATATGTACCCTACCTATGGAATAGGGATCAAAGCCCATGCATTTTGAATGGGTACGGTGTAACTTATTGTGTGACGAAAGTGTTATGTAGTTTAAAATCAACTGAGATGAGGGTGGACTGATGTGTAGTGGTCGGGGCTGATTGGTGTTGGTATTGAACTTCAGAGAGGATTCCTATGTACCTTTATTTGGAAAAAATCAATTTCAACATATTTTGGAATGTTTCATGCATTTTAATGTCATTAAGGATGAGTATGAACCGACCTGATGGGGGGTCATGTTAGAAAGGTGTGGGCCTTGAACCTTAGAGAGTCTTCCTATGTACCTTACCCTGGAAAATATCAAGGTCCACGAAGTTCGGTATGGTGGATTGGTGAATCAAAGATAAGGGGTTTCAGACCTATAGGTGTTGGGATAAAATCTCATGGAGGCATCCTACGTACCATGACTTGTCAAGGATCAATGTCCATGTAGTTTGGGATGGTCTAGGGCTTACACTCTAGGGCAGCATAGAGAGGATTTCATGGTTGGTTCTTTCACTAATCCCACCCAAGTCATGCTCATTGTGAGAAACAAAAGGCTTCAAGACCTGATGATCACATCACGAATGCTGCGTCTATGGTAAGTGAAGTGGGGCTTACACGTGGTTAGTGGACCAAAAATAAAATAGGGGATTAAGCGTGGTTTGCAGCTCAATGTCAAAACAACGATTAGGCATGGTCACTAGCCCTAACAGGATACATGGGATTACACGTGGTTAGCTGTCCAAAGAGGAAATTTGAGCTTTTTCATGGTTAGAAGCCCAATGAGGAAACAAATTTATTATGAATGGTTTGTAGTCAAAATTGGAAATAGGGACTTACGTGTGATTATCATCCCAAAGAGGAAAAAAGGGCTTATGCGTGGTTAAAAGCACAAATAAAAAATAGGGGATTACAGGTCGATAGCATCCCAAAGTGGAAATCGAGGTATACACATGGTTAAATGTACTAGGTGATGGAGATTGGGACTTAATCCAAGATATAAACATGGGTGTTGACAATTCCCAGTGTAAGAGGGATGGGATAACGATGTTCCACGTTCCCATCTCTACTTTGGTTGTTTAAAAGGAATAGAGGAGGAGGAGCACGAATACTACCTCCCGCATGAAATCTTATGGGATTAAACCAACGTGTTTTCCCTTCCCCACATATAGGAAATGCTCTAGCATATAGGATCTTAGGAATTTTGAGGAATAGCTCACTTTTATAGAGACGAGCAAATGTAGATAATGTCTAAGATGGGGTTCCATGCGTATGATGCATGGGAAAAGGTTACAGTTGAATGAAATGTGTTGAGGATGATGGTGCATCGTAGTTCAATGTCCTAAAACAAATACTAGGTGGGTTCACTCCGCTCCCCATGGACATACATAACTGATACCCACCAAATCTTTGGGAAGAGAAGGCATCAATAATAACTTAGTGGGGGGTGTCGTGGAGTGATCCATTGAGGGGCCCATGTTAGTGTGGCTATTCCAAGAAGAAATTTATTGGAACGGGCCAATGAAAATATGCATGAGGCAAGAAACTCTACGTGATGCACCACCCAAGGGAAATTAAAGTTGCTTCATACAATCCTAGAGGGTCGTATTTGAATAGGGTGTGTAAAGCATTTGGTATTAGGAGGAGGTGTTTTTTTCAAAAAAATTGGATTTTGGGAAGAGGCTAGTCTTCATAATGAAAATGAGTGTCTCTAATGGACTGATCATCACTATGAAGTGTCACACCATGAAGGGAAAGGACCACTAGGATTAGGCAGGATCTGTGAAGATAAAACTTATTGTGAAGATGGGTGTCTTCACGAATGGCCAAGGCATCGTCAAGCACTGCCGTTAAAGGATCTAGCATTCTCCATTGTGAATACATGTTTGATTTTGGATAATTTCATGAAGTCTACGCAATTTTTAGAACCTCGAGCAACCTGATGGGGCCCCTTCCTCCGAGAAGGGAAGGGGCCTTCACAAAGGGAATCTACTCCATAGGCTGAGGTTGAAAAGGATGAAAAGGGTGATAGCTCGCAATGCATATGTACCTTAGTAAATCCATGTGAAGGCTTCACAATGATCTATGAAAAATATTATGGTGAAGGTTCAGAGTTACAATGTATTTGGAGAGGGGGTTTGCTTTCTATTTATAGGAAAACCTCAGCTCTGGGGGTGAGTATCTCATCACAAAGCTGTGTGGCCCTATGGAAAGGCGCAATTTGGTCAGCTCGGGGAGGGCCTCATAGAGGGGTTCAAGATGATGGAAATTTCTCGATGGATGAGGGTGATGATGAGCGCATTACAAAGTACCTGACACTATGAAGGTGTCTTCATTGTCTTTTACTCCCATCAGACAGGGGTGCCGCAGAGCCTTTTGTGGAGGTGTCTGTGAGGGACCGTTTCCCATCACATGGAGGGATTCGTGTATGGCCTTTTTGAGATTGGTTGGGGGTTCTTCCTAAACTGTTCATGATGGTTTCCTCTAATTGGTTTCGTTAATATTGTTGCGTGAGCCAACCACCTATTTGTTTTCCGTGCCAATAAATGCCCCCTAAGAATTGGAGTTTATGGAAGGAGAGGGTCGAATTCAGTGGTTGAAATGTTGAAAAAAAGGGATGATGGATGACAAATATGAGGAAGAACATGTTGTAGATCTCTCAGAAGAAGTTCCTACATATGAACCTAGCAACCCACTATATCGGGACGAAACTGCCTCCAATGAAGTGGACAACAAGTCTGTTAATCAACTATAATGGAAGACGTTCCAACACTTTTTCACAATGTCCCCACAAACGCAATTGGTAGATCAAAAGGTGTGGATTCGTACTCAGCTTCCGGAATTATGAGTTGGAGGGGTAAATTACCAATTACCTCATGCGATTATTTGGGATTACCATGCTGTGATGTTTAGGGAGGATGTAGGCGGTCTCTATGTTGGATGGATGCAAAGATGTGATATCAACATTCAATGGATCCGGGAGGCAGAGCATGAATTATAGCTTTTAAGGGCACGGGTGAATGAGCAGTCCTCTTTCCTCAAGGAATAGTCAGTCCTCATATCATGCCTGAAGGATGATTTACAGAAGTCCGAAGAATGAATTAAGAATGCCTTTGAAGAGATGGATACAATCTTAGGTGACGAAGATCAGTCATAGAATGAGGTCGATGAACTATGACCTCCTGCTGCTGGAGAGGTTCAAAAACTAAAAAGGTGATAGAATATCATGGATGGAACAAGACAGATTGTTGTGGAGGTACAACACTCAATACAAGAGGTCATCCCATCCATGGGAGGGGCTGATCCTTAGGAGTTGAAAACCCAAAAATGTACATTCATGATTTTTTTGGATAATGCATGGGTTCTATTTTTTGTACCATTAAAAACCCATTAAATTCAATAAATATCTTTTGATCAATCACTGAGCTCACGTGGGTCTGACATAATGCGAGAAACAATGGATGGAAACCTCATTATTCTATCTAAATTTAGGGGTATCGAAACAGTTTCATCCATCTGAGGATTAAATTATATATCAGGGAGGGAAAAGGAAGTCCTGACCGGAAGACAGGGTTCTCAAAATAGCCAAATTTCCCTTTTCCCCACATGCTCTAGTGTATGATCCGGTTGAATATAGGGGAGATAGAATCAATTCTATCATATGGGAGTAGAATGTGTGAATCCTAATACAAACAATTTGGAGCATTGTATGGAAGACATGTCAATGAAGGATAACTATTGACCATGTTCGAAACACAGTATCCTTATTGTGTTAGCCTAAAATGAGGATAAAAAATGAAGGTCAATCAATGAACATGTTCAAAACATGAGTCCTGACATGAAATTTGATTCATTAGTCTTATGAAATGTTATCCTAGGATATTAGGTGTGTCGTTGTCTAAGTACCCATACATTTTGGGGTTCCATTAGACATGGAAGATGAAAAGATTACAAATAAAGTGAAAACAATGCCTTGAGGGTGGAGTGATAGGTTGTTTTAATGGAGTCTAACAATCATGAAAATATTCCACTATGGTGGAAACACATTAGATGGGTGCATCGGTCTGATCTGGGATCAAACATACATCCAAACATGGCCACTCTTTTAAGGACATGGAATGATATTTACTTTAACATCTTGCCATGGAGGACAATAGACTTGTAATTTAACGTCACATGGTGAAAAACAAATGCACATAGTTTTAAGGTCGTATTTTCTAGACCATGATTTGGGTCGTGTGGCTAGAAGGGTTAATGACCCTAGGAATAAGCCCAAAGAAAATTTCCTTGGTGTCCCAATCTATCCCATGAGGATGAAAATCAAGCCTAAAATATATCTTGATGAACAGCATTGTCCGAGACCATTAATGCTAGAGATAATCCTATCTAGTGAGGATTTTGGCACATCCAATGATTAACATGGGGAATCCTGAACTTGTTCATGGTAGGATCACATTTTAGTGTCATGCATCATGGACATGGTAACTCGGGGTGGGAACGCGCAATGTAGTAAATATGACAACATGAATGAGGAAAGTAAGAGTCCATATCAATTTATGTTGCTGAACTAGGATAGGACAAGGGGATAGAAAAGGGACATTATTTTAATATCCTTTTGTTGGACCAGAAGACGAGATGTCTGGTCATTCCTATGAATCCCATGATGATTAGAATCAATCCATACATAGTTCAAGAAAATTTTATGGAGTTTAACATATTGAGGTGTAGATGGAGTGTGGTATTAGTTTATGGTCCTAGATCTCAGACCATAGATGGGAAAGAGTTAGGGAGACATGTGTATTGGTAAGTATAAAAACCGACGTAAATTAGGATGTAAGCCCATACCACAGGGTGCTCCTCGAGAATCTTTTAGGTCGAGAAACCAAATGTGAACGTTAGGAATGGCCCGAAGCATAATTTTTGGGTGTTCCTATATAACCCATGATGAATGGGATTAATCCATTATTATTTCTAGAAAGGCATTTTAGGTTAATAGTGTTAGAGATAATAAGGTCATGTAGGTCTGGTCCACACACCAAATGAAGTGGCATATGATAGATCATGTTATTCTATTAGGATTGATGTGTGTGTTTTTTTGTGAAGTTAAAAACCAAGGATAGTGAATCTTGGTGTCACTACAGATACCAACCCAAATGTAGGCATTGGAAATTAGTGTGGTGAATGAACAATATCCAAGGTAAAGTCCCCTTGACTGAGGAAATCAAAATGAAGTGTAGTTTTTCATCGTACTGACAGGATGATAATATCTTATTTTAGGGTTGGATGATAGGAGAAAACAAGAATTTTAATGTCATGCAATAAAGAAACAATAGTATAAAGTCATTTGGGACCAGGTGACATAGTTTTACATCATATGGATTGGATATTTACTGTAGAAACATGGCCATTCGGGAATGATAATGATGTGATAAAGCATACCCAACGTGAATGAGGATGAGGTCCACATCACACAACACACAATTCTTAGGAAGAAACATCAGGCTATGGGTCCAGCATTGGTCTAAAAAATATGATACTGGACATGTACATGAAACATCTAGGTGTTTTTTGTATTTAATGAGGATGGCAATGAAGCCACAAGTAGTTTTGAGGCTGCAGTTTAATGTCTTGCATGACATAACAGTTTAAGGTCATGTATGAACATATACAATTTAATGTCATTCAGGACTACGTAAAGTTTAATTTCATGCATGATAGGATGCCAAAGAGACTTGATCCTATTAGGGTAGTACGTGGTGAAACTATTGCAAACCCAACGTGAATGAAGACATAATCCCATACATCCCACACCAAATAATCATATAAGAGTTGAGGCATAAAAGGAACAGAAGAGATAATTTCATGAACCTGACCTGGAACTGAAGACAAGATGTCTGTGCATTCTTATGTATCCCATGAGCATTGAAATCAATCTGTTTGTAGTTTGAAGGAGACTACATATAAAGTGATATTTCTTGATTGTCTTAAAGATTAGACCATGGAGAAGATAAACTATTCCAATCGAGAATAGAGGTCGATCAGGTCCATAAGCCCATGTGAGTCAATGTCAGTGTGGGAAACAAGGGTGGGAGAGGTTTTTGAAACACATAGGATACACATAAAAGGGAAAGTGGTGAATATCCTGGAATGATTCCTTACCATTGCTTTGTCTTTTTAATGTGCCAATGTGCACTAAGGGTTAATTAAAAGAGTGTATTAATACCATTTGAACTTGATGTGGTGGAATATTATTTGAATCATGCAACTTACATTTATGAACCGATGGTGTTGGCATGATAAGGGAGGATAATAGTTGACCACATTCGAAAAACAGTATCCATATCGTGTGACCTAAAATGGGAATAAAATATATGCTTCAACCACTGATCATATTCTCAATGCAGGATTTGTTTCAATTTTTCATTCGAACCCCTTGAGGATGATGGACTGGAATTGTTGTAGCGACCTTGCTCCAAGCATCAATGCCTTTTGTGGGTCCGCTCAGATGTGAATGATGATGACAACCCAAATTAATGGGACATGAATCCTGAAGAATAAGTGATTTCAATTCTAGGTAGAATATGACACCCTCTGTTCTAAACCAGAGTACACCTGGGCACATTGGTGAATCATTGGGGAGGGTTGAGGGGCCCAACATAAGAGAAGCCAACTGGAAAAGGTGTGTGTATAATAGGGGAGTTAAGGGCCCTTAGGATAAAAAGGTATGTGTGATGGTTGTTACAAACCTAGCGTAAATGGAGATATATGACTATACAATGTTGTATACCCCTCCCCTAGAAGGACTTAGGCCAAGAGTCTAGAATGATTAGGAGTATTCTATGATATGGGGATAGACCCGAAGACTAGATGTTCATGTGGTCATACGTATCCCTTGTTGATGATAATAAATCAATACATAGTTTTGAAATGGCCATGCAGTTTGACATCGTGCGGTGAGCACGATGATGTGTGAAGACCACCCAGATGGGGAACACGTGGTACACTTATGATAATCCTATTGTGAAATGACGACTTAAGACCACCCAGCACCATGCATTTGTGGAGGTATCTCAGCCGAATGGCCAGACCCAATGGATTTATCATGAATCTTGGGGATAGGGAAATAGATAAAAATATATATGAATTCCAACGTATACCATGAGGATGGCAATCAAGCCATACATAGTTCTGAAAAGGCCATGCATTTTATCATTTTTCATAGAGGATGAGTGATAATTGAAGTAAGAGAGGGGAACATGGGGTGGTTATCATAGAACTAACTTTAATGAGGCCATTGAAGTTTACACTACATCATGCGGGGATCCTCCATGATAATTACACTAAGGGGGTAGTCCATGAGAAAAATTGTAGCGAGCTCACATCTCACTATTCATATGTATCACATGAGGATTGGAATCAAGCCATATATAATTCTTGGAGGTTCTATTCTGTTAAAAGTCACACAATAATGACATTGGACAGTTTAATGTTGTGTGGGATCCTCAAATGTTTAACGTCGTGTGGGATGACAAACAATTTCAGGTCATGTGGGACCATGTACATTTTAACATCAAGCTAGATAACATATTATATAATTTCATGATGGATAGTATATAGTTTAACGTCATCTAGGATGATATATAGTTTAATTTCATGTGGAAAATGAAATTTTAAGGACACATAGGACACCATTTTCTCAGGTGAAGTATTTCATAAGGAACCCCACATTTCTGAGAGGATTTATACGCTCTCCATCCGTGGTAAAAATAGAGTTTGTGCCATTGGTATAAACCTTATGAATGATGTAAGGTCCTTCCCTTTTGGGCTCTGGCTGGGGTGGTTTACTACCAAGTATCATTGGTGTTCTCAGGGCGTAGACTCCTCATCCATGTAAACCATTCAGATCTGGTTATACGTGGATTACCCATCCTTGAAAGAGAGTGTTGGGAACCCAGATATAGCATCGTTAAAGAATTCTATAATAGGATTGGGAAATTCATAATTCGGACAATGGCATTTGATATCTTAGATGACTATGAAGACTCTGATTCGTCTTTTCTTCCTAACTGGCACAATGTTGGCTACCCATCTGGGGTTCAATACCTCCTTAACAAAATATTATTTGATGAGGATATCAACATCAGCATTAACAATGGAAATGTGAAAATGGTGAATCATTCTTGCAGGCTACTAAAAAATGTCGTGGTTTGCGGGGAGGCCAAAGTGGCGCATGACTACCAGGGGATACAGCACTGAAATATCATTATAGATCCCTGAAAATACATAATGGTATTGTTTGAGGATATCCACATATTGTTGTTTCTCTTCTATTTCCATATCAGCATAGATCAATGTGGGCTTTTAATCCACCACACTACCGAGGTTCACATGTACCAATACATCGACATTGATGGATATAACCTCTTCAAAGGTGGGATAATCAACCTCTAAATCATCATATTTACATATATAGGAGGGATCCTCCATTGGAGGAGTTTTCGTTGAGTTAAATAATATCAATGGGACACCGGTACCAACCTAAGGTGTGTTGGACACTGCATCGGGGGACTTCTACACTGCCGAAACCACAGTGATGAAGGATGTCAATATGACCCCATCTAGTTGTTGGCCAAACGGGCCAATCTTGATGTTATAGACGCAATAGTGGTGCATTGGCATCAGCCAGTTTATCCTAGCCCAAATCAGCAAGAATGTATTCCTTATATTTGTTTCCATGGGATGGATATCGGGATACGTTATGGGTGTCAGGGGATTTGGGATCACCCAAGACATATTCGTGTAGGAGTATAAGGTGATCTTCTGGCATCCCTTGGATTTGGGAATTTGATCCCACCTCATTCTAGAAACAATTAATCATTGTACCATCTCTAGGTTTGTAGCCTCTAATTAGTGGATTGGAATGATATAGGCATCATCCAGATCTGTCCATGTGTAAGTCGCAGTCGTAGCATGATCAACCTCGTCAACCTGAATCAGTTTATCATCTCTCTTGTAATTATTGTCATCCAGATAGAAGGATTCACATGAGGAAATGGAAGATGTGTCCCCTTTTTTATACCCACTATACCATTAAGGGAGTACTTGAGAAACCAGTGATACGTTTAAGGGACTTCCGCAAGCAGATGATGACATGGCCTACCCATCAGTGCATTGTATGTAGTGTCCTACGAAATAACCATGAACCTGGTACTTGCTACCAGACCATCAAACTGGATTTTTAGGTTAAATTTATCGACCGATGTCTACTCCCTTTTTCATAACCTTGTATTTTTAGGTCATAGGGACTCAAATAATACCCAGACAACCCCAGTGTAGGTAGTGTCCGAGTAGGGACTAGGTTGATTCCTAAGACTATGTTGACAAGGCAGTGACAAACCTCAATGCCATTGAAATGGTTGGTGATGTATAGTGGGCACATATACCACTTTATGTGAGAGACTTCATCTTCTCCAGATAATGATATGATGGTATAAAATTCATCATCCCTGATTACCACTACATGGAAGGCTTTGGAGACTACTACCTTCATCTCGAATTTTAGGGGGCTTCTTAATGCCTCAATGAGGGCTTCACTCATATATTCTGATAGGAAATAGGGATTTAAGAATGGAAAACCTTACTGTAATGATGGAAAGTTGTTTTAGGGATTAATACATCCATTATAGTTGTGATATTCTATTTATGTGTGATCTCTCTGTGACTAGAGGTATGGAAGTCCCAACCATCTGGATCGATGACTGATTGGTACTGGTAATATCCCACTACACACTGGCCGATGCCTGTGTAGTGACTACCTGATGAAGTGTAGATGACTAAGACAGGTCCGTAGAAGGCCATGGATGATCACAAGGTGGTCTATTTAGGTCCTCCTGATCAGGAAACATAAATGGGGGGAAAACAGATCTAATTACACCAGATGATAAGGTTGTGCATGCTTAGCTCTATGCTAGGAATGCTATCTGGTTTTGGTGACATGAAAATCTTGGTTGTAAGTACTAACATAGTTTCTCCAATGTACAATATTTTCACGGCTCCATCGATGCTGGTGACAGCTAGAAACATTGGGAGGATCCTCTTGGCACTTCTCACTGTCATAAATCTTATAGGGGATTACCATCACTACGGTGTTAAATGTGGCACACCCTTTCCTATCGATTAAAGAATAATCCAACATTAAATAGATTCTATGGGGAATCCACATAATTTGTGGCATGAAATCTCTATGAGTACGAGATGAAAATGACATCAGTGGGGGACTTTGTTATCCCTTATTCCACTGATTCTTTCTCTTCTGGGAGGAAGAAGTCTTAGTCGTTGATGAAAAGGTACTGGTTGTGGATGACACCACATATTTTGAAGACTCAAGTCAATTCATACATTAATGTATAATACTCTGGTCATGAGAGAATTTTTTATAAGTCATCAAGTTGTCTTAATTCTGGGATACACTGTTAGAAACCGGATTCCACTCACCCTCACTGTCACAACTGCTATGTGGTTTCATGAATACACATTCCACTACTACCAAAGCAACAAAAAACTGACTATGTAGTTGTCGAAAATTTCATGAAGACAGTCCTTAAACACATAACACTATATCAAGGAGTTCCCAAGTATATGATGAAAGTGATAGTAGTTGGGGAGATAAGTTAGATCCAACTCTTCTGGCCTCCTTCATTCAATAAAACGTAGCAGTTATTGCTCCAAGATGCTTCAAAAATAAACAGGGACCTAATCCTCAATAAATGAGTAGGTCTGGTTTCTCTTTTCCTAAAATGGGCCTCTGCCTTTATGACCAGAATGAGGGGATTGAGGAACTTGTTGAGGAGGTGGAGCCTGGTTTTCTTTCATGGGTCATGGTGGTGCATTGTGGGAGAGAACATTCTTTATATGAGGTGGGAGCTGCTGGGATTGAGGCTGCGCCTAAGGTGTGTGACCTCTATGAGGCTCTAGAGGTGGATCCACTAGTAACAACTCTAGCTTAATATGGGAATCTATTTGTGCCATTATGGTGGGATCATTCGTAGAGGCCCCTCTTGTGAGAATCGTAGGAGAAAACAGGCACGCCATTTTGGCCTACAATAAGTCTTCCTCTAGGCACTGTTCCTTGTCATAGAAGTCTCAAAATCCCTTGGGGTAGTTCTAGGTGATCATATAAGGGGCCATTTCCATAATTAAATTCCCCACAAACATCAGTAGCATATGTTCTTAAGTTAACATCATGGTCGAGGGAGTAATTAGACCCTTTCCACTGGCGACAATGTCCAAAATGCGCTCATCAGGCTTCTTCATGCATGTAACACCCAAGACTTTTATGTTATATAAATCATCAAATGAATCTCTTTCTACACAACACTTGCTTGGCTTGCTTTACACGCAATCCCGACCTTCCTCGATAGCTTGCGTCGTACGCAATACCGAGTTTCACTAAACAAAAATATGCTATTAAAACTAGCCGTTATGAATAGTAATAACCACTTTTTAAAATTTTATAAATTTTATTTTTCAAAATGGACTTCATTTTTGGACTCAGAATATCGAAATTAGCCTAGGGCGAAATTTTGGTATTTTTCTGAAAACTTTCAATTTTTGATGAATAGTGAAACCACTAAGTGGTAGGTTAAAAACTGAATTTTGCATAAAACTTAATTTTACTGCTTCTGTGAATGGAATTTCAAAAATCCGAGAGACACGGTTAATATCAAGGACTAAAATGTGGTTCAATGAGATGAAAATAATTTTTTGGTGAATAGTAACTTTTTACTATTTTTACCGCGGTTAATAGTAAATAGGGTAACTAAGGGTAAATATGATATTAATATTATCCTAACACATGTCCTAATTCTATTGGACAAGTGTAATTCAACCAAAAACAAACTTAGGAATAAAATATGACCATTTAGGCCCACTTGGATTAGATTAGGACATTTATTATTAATTTATTTAAAGAAGGGTTAAAATAGTAAAAATCAAAGTTTAATAAGTAAATCATTTTTAATATAGGGTAATACATAAGATAAATTCAATTGTAAATATTAATTAGAAAGCTAAAAATATTTCCTACATGATGGTATTTTATTTGTAATTTTTAGACATCAAATAATTTAATTTATTTATGACACAAAGATGATGCAGTAATTATCTTATTAATGAAATATTGACAAAATTGATAATATAAATACCAAAATAAATGTAATTTGGGACTTTTTATGAATTCTACTAATTTTCTAGGTTACTATGATATATTAGTGTTGATTTAATCAACTTGGTTCGAACATATAATTCTTTTATGACTTTAAAACAAATCATATATCAAATAGTGTCAAAATTGACACAAAATAGTTTTTAAATAAAATATTATATTATTAATTGTTATTTTATTCCTAAAAATATAAGGTTCGGCCAAATGACTTAGATAAGGATATATATATTAATAATAAACAATTTGGGGTTCGTTTGGCATGTTATAGTAAGTGTATTAACCATATAGTGAAAGAAAACAAAAAGACACGGTAAAAGTTAAATTAATTAACTTAGAGTTAAATCTAATTGATAAGGTTAAAATGAAACCCTAAACTTGTCTAAATCTTATTGGTTGATAGGATTTCGACCCTTCCCCACTTTATCTTAGAAATAAGACCCTTTAGAACCATTATAAACCGATTTTGACTTTAATATAAAATAATATTTTGAGATATTCCTAAGGTGCCCCTCTCCTCCCTTATAAAAGGGCACCTCCTCCCCCTCCTCCTCACACCAATTTGAGCACTCAAGCTCGGCCAACCCCTGCCATTTTCCCTTCTCCACTTCCCTAGAATAATCCTAGAGGTCCTGGTCTTCTCCAAAGACCAATATTAGTTCCTTAAGTGGAGGATTCAAAAAGGCGTTCCAAAGAAGAGGTAATATCCATTACCGATCTTTTCAATTTCTTTCTTCTTCAACTTCTTCTTCTTTAGTTGTTTCATGATAAAGTAATAACATCAGTATTACTTACATACTGATATGTTATTATAAATATGAAACAACCCTAATTCACCTTCTATCCATCCTACGGAAAAATGAAATCACCGCGCGTGCGTACGTACGGAATACCGTCTCCACGCCGTGGTGTAATCTATTTTCCACCATCACCTTACAAGGATGGGTATAATGGTGTAATGAGTAACTATATATGATTATTATTAAGTAATATTGATACTGAAATAATATATATATATACTCCAATACAATTCCACGATCATAGGAACGATATCATCACTCGTGCGTACGTACGGAATACCGTCTCCACGATGTGATGCGACTCGTTCTACATGATCTTCATTTCATAATGATTATATAAATGAATTGAATGAATGAATATGGTATATACTACACTAATACAATTCTGGAAATGAATTATCTATAACCTAAAGATAAGAATAAGAATTTATTCGACAAAACACGCATAAGAACAAAAAGTTATAGAGACCCTAGTAACAAGTAACAATGAAATATTACTAACAAGAAGCTAATAATATGACCATATATGATCTCATATCAATATTTATGATTCTGGAATAAGTCAATAACATTATTTAAACCATTATACAGGAGCTTCGGACACGAACAAAGGAAATCGGACCTAAGGTAAGGGAAATATCACAATCTCATTTTTATCCGAGATTGTTTATTCGTAAGTATTTACTGGGGTGTATTTTATCACCCACATCCATGTTCCCTCAATATGTAATATTGTTTCCATCCACTTGAAATAGTTTAAATCCAATTTTACCCTTAGGTGAGTTTTTAGTAAAGAATATGAAAGGAATCTTTTGTCGTTTTTCCGTACGAGGTACTTTTTGACTTTTCCGACAAAAGTACGAAGAATGTTTTTTTAACTTATACGGCATGAATGGATTTTTAAAACATTATTCCCAAGAAGATTCCTTTACAAGTTTTCAAGTTTATTTTTAATCAACTTCTTTTATTTTAAAGTTGTATGACATGTTATGAAAGGAAAAATGTTTTTGAAGAAGAAAGGATATTTTCCTCAAGAATTCAATTCAAGTGTTTTATCAAAATTATTTTCCATCTAAGATAATAAAGGGTTCTGTTTCTATCCATATTTTTACATTGGTTTGACAATGTTGTGATGGAATTATGTTTATGAATTCCTTTATCTTATATGAATTGATTTATGATGTCATGATGTTTCAAGAATCCCATTTTTGTTATGCGATGATGTATGTTTTATGATTATGTGGCACACATAAGAAAGGATTCATTATAAGATGGGTGGGACCTATATCTCCCTCCAATGCATTGGGTAATGATTTTATATCTCATCAGATAGACATGGCTGGAACGGAAGGTTATTTCGGTTCAGTGATACAGGACTGAAACGAGGAGTGAACTCGGTTCAGAAAGGGACTTTGTCCACTAAGATAGTCTTGGAAATGAGTCATGACTAACAAGAAATGATTTCCATGATTATGTGTGCATGCCACAAAGTTTCAAGTTTTATGTTATGATTATGGGGATCTCATTTTCACTTCTATGATTTATTCCATGTTAAGATATTATGATCTCTTTTGCAGGTTTTGATTTTCATAAAGATATGATATGATTTTTATTTCCTTTATTTGCTCTTGCTGAGCATTTGTGCTCACCCTTTTATGTTTTCTTTTCCCCAGGTCAGGAAGATGGATATTAAGTAGAATATGCTAAAAGGGACCCTAGATATGATGAAATAAATGGGAGACACTGTAGAAGATTTATGAACCAGTTGTTTATGTTTCCCAGTTTCTAAAGACACTATACCTATACGGTCCTTTGCGGTTTTGTCATATGTTGTAATAAGTGTGCTTCAATTTTGAAGTATTAACAATGTATGTAAAGTGTGGGTCGTTATAGTTGGTATCAGAGGAAAGGTATAGTCAACCTTTGGAAACTAGGATGTGAAAGCCTTAGTAAGAACCCTAAGGATAAGTCTAAGTATAGTACACAATCTTAGTGTTTTAGAAATGGCCTTGAATAACCTAGGATAAGACCATAAGCATGAAAATTTTATTCTTGAATTATGTGGTTCCCTATTATAATTAGTGTTGCTCACACTATTCTTCTTGGTTTTAGTCAATGGCTGGATCCCGAAGGAACCGTGTTAATGCGGAATGCGATGGGCAATGCAATGATTGTCCCCCTGAGCAACCAAACGATATGGGAGCTGGAATGCAAAATCCTTTAGCCATGCTCACACAACTTTCTCAAGCTATGAATCATGCAGGATTTCCAAACGAGCAAAGGAGGGAGCAACATTCTGTTGAATCCTTCATGAGGCAGCGTCCACCTTCTTTCAGCGGGTCTACTGATCCATTAGTTGCTGAACAATGGATTAGCACTACTGAAAAGATATTTTCAGTTCTTCAATGTTCTGAACATGATAAAGTCATCCTAGAAGTGTATCGTTTGGAAGGAGATGCGGATCAATGGTGGAATCTTGTTAAGAATACGAGGCAAAGGGATGAAATTGAGTCTATGGAATGGGACGAGTTCAAGAACTTAATTTTCAATAAGTACTTCCCTCGTATTCTCCGAACAAAGATGGAGAAAGAGTTCCTTGAACTGAAGCAAAGGGATGATGAATCTGTTAGTACCTATGAAGCAAATTTTACAAGACTTGCAAGGTACGCTTCTGGTATTATTATCCAACCTGAGAGTAAGATCGATCGATTCTTTAGTGGCTTAAAACCAAGTCTTCGAAGGGCGTTAGCCATAAGGGACTTCAATAGCTACGAAGAAATCGTTCGATGTGCTCTCAAAGTCGAGATGGAGATTGGAGTAACCCATCAGTCACATGGGTTTGATAAGAAGAGGAAGATGGAATTCAAAGAAAAATCTAAAGAGCACATGGAAAAGAAGATGAACTTTCCCTTATGCTCAAAGTGTGGAAAGAAACATGGAGGGAGTTGTCTTAAAGGGACAAGTAAATTTTTTAAATGTGGAAAGGAAGGTCATCGGGCATTTGAATGCCGTGATAATGGGAAGAAGATTTCTAATGATGCAAACAAAGGAAGGGATACACAGAATGAACCTACTACACTTCAATGTTTCAAGTGCAAGGAGATGGGGCATTATGCTAATCAATGCCCAAATCCAAGGGTTGATGATGATGGTCGACGTCAACAAACTCTTAAGGCTAAAGACAAAGGAAATTCACATGCAATTTCTATCAGCGATGTGGAGTACGATAACGATGTGGTGAAAGGTACACTTACCATCCACTCTAAAGTAGCAAATGTTTTATTTGATTCTGGATCCACCCACTCTTTTATTTCTGAAAAATTTTCTAAGGGTATCACCGTATTACCTAAACAATTAGATGTTGAGTTAGCTGTGACAACACCTAATGGCACATCAATCGCATCAGAAGTTTATAATTCTTCTCCGATCGAAGTTTGTGGGAAAGTGCTTCCTGCAAATCTTGTGATCCTTCCTTTAGTGGAATTTGATGTGATTCTTGGCATGGATTGGCTTTCTCTACATGGAGCTCATATCAATTGCCAAAGAAGGGAAGTCACATTTCATATTCCAGATCATCCTACGATCGTCTATCAATGCAAGGATGAACATAACCTTCCAGTGGAAATTTCTTCCATCTTATGGGTATTGATTCCACTAAATGAAGGTTATTTATCTCAAATGGTTGGTGAGAAACTCACGATTAAGAATATGCCCATTGTACGGGAGTTTGATGATGTCTTTCCGGAGGAATTACCGGGTCTGCCACCAAATCGTGAAGTTGAGTTTTCAATAGAACTCGTACCGGGTTCTTTGCCTATTTCAAAGACACCTTATAGAATGGCCCCAATTGAGTTGCAGGAATTGAAGAAGCAACTCCAAGAGAATCTTGATAAGGGATTCATACGCCCTAGTGCGTCACCTTGGGGAGCACCTGTTCTATTTGTTAAGAAGAAAGATGGATCAATGAGACTCTGCATAGATTATCGAGAACTTAACAAGATCACTATCAAGAACAAATATCCTCTCCCACGCATTGATGACTTATTTGACCAACTACGCGGAGCTCAATACTTTTCCAAGATTGATCTTCGTTCAGGGTATCATCAATTAAGGGTCAAAAGGGAGGATATACCAAAGACGGCTTTCCGTACAAGGTATGGACACTATGAATTTATAGTGATGCCATTTGTTCTTACTAATGCCCCTGCTATCTTCATGGATCTAATGAATAGAGTCTTTAGAGACTATCTTGATCAATTTGTGGTATTCTTTATAGACGATATTCTTGTCTATTCAAAGAGCAAGGAAGAACATGAAGATCACTTGAGAATTATATTGAAGACCCTGAGAAAAGAGAAGCTTTATGCCAAATTTACCAAGTGTGAATTTTGGCTTCAAAAAGTTGCATTTTTGGGTCATATAATCTCAAAAGAGGGGATATCTGTGGATCCAACAAAAACAGAGGTTATCGAAAGATGGTCAAGACCAACAACAGTAACTAAGATCCGAAGTTTTCTTGGTTTGGCTGGTTATTATCGACGTTTTGTAAAAGATTTTTCACGATTATCTAATCCACTCACCAAGTTGACTCGGAAAGGAGTTAAGTTTGTCTGGACAGAGGAATGTGAAGAGAATTTCAAGGAGTTGAAAAGATGGTTATCCAGTGCACCTGTGCTCACACTGCCTTGTAGTGGAGAAAGGTTTGTGATCTGCAGTGATGCATCCAAGAAGGGATTGGGGTGTGTTCTTATGCAAAATGATATGGTGATAGCTTATGCCTCACGACAGTTGAAAATCCATGAGCAAAATTACCCAACACATGATTTGGAGTTGGCTGCGGTAATCTTTGCATTAAAGATTTGGAGGCATTACCTTTATGGTGAAAGGTGTGATATTTATACTGATCATAAAAGTTTAAAGTATATTTTCACACAAAAGGAGCTGAATATGCGCCAAAGAAGATGGTTGGAGCTGATTAAGGATTATGACTGCTCAATCCATTACCACCCTGGGAAAGCAAACAAGGTGGCAGACGCATTAAGTCGACAAGACCATGCTAGTTTATCCATGATGAGGATCACAAAAGATCCAATATTTATGGATTTACAAAGGATGGATCTTGGAATTATAATGGAAGGGGAAAAATCTTATCTTTCTCAAATGAATGTTCAACCATCTATACATGTGAAGATTAAAGAGGCACAAAAAGAAGATGTCGAGTTACAAAAGAAGGTGAGAAATGTTCCTGAATTCAACCTTTATTGTGATGGGATAATAAAGTTCAGGAATCGGGTTTGCGTTCCTCCCATCCCCGAATTAAAGAAAGAGCTGCTGGATGAGGCTCATAGTTCTTCATTCTCTATTCATCCTGGAAGCACGAAGATGTATAGGGACCTGAAAGAGTACTTCTGGTGGGATGGCATGAAAAGAGATGTTGCTGAATATGTCTCTCGATGCTTGGTTTGTCAACAAGTTAAAGCTGAGAGACAGAAGTCTAAGGGGATGTTACAACCATTACCCATACCCGAATGGAAATGGGAAAACATCACTATGGACTTTGTCACAGGACTTCCTAAAACATCCAAAGACAATAATGCTATCTGGGTCATAGTTGATCGTCTTACAAAGTCTGCACACTTCATTGCTATTAGAGAGGATTTCTCTCTAGATCAGCTTGCCAGGATATATGTAAAGGAAGTGGTAAGATTGCATGGAGTACCACTTTTTGTTATATCTGATCGAGATCCGAGATTTACCTCGAAGTTCTGGCGAAGTCTTCAGCATACTCTGGATACAGAGTTGAGTTTCAGCACTGCTTATCATCCCCAGACAGACGGTCAGTCTGAGAGAACAATTCAAACCCTAGAAGATATGTTGAGAGCTTGCTCTATGGATTTCAAAGGAGGTTGGGATCAACACCTACCTTTGGTGGAATTTTCTGATAATAATAGCTTTCACTTCAGTATTCAGATGGCTCCTTATGAAGCTCTCTATGGAAAGAAATGCAGGACTCCAACTTGCTGGGATGAAGTTGGGGAAAGAAAGCTATTAGGACCTGATCTCGTTGATGAAATGGCAGAAAAGGTCAGATCTATTCAACAACACATAAGAGCAGCTCAGAGCCGACAGAAAAGTTATGCCGACAACCGAAGAAAAGACCTAGAGTTTGAAGTGGGTGATAAAGTGTTCTTACGAATATCTCCCTGGAAGAGGGTTATGAGATTTGGAAAGAAGGGGAAGTTGAGCCCTAGATATATCGGTCCTTTTGAAATACTGGATCGTGTTGGGAAGGTAGCTTACTGATTGGCGCTTCCACCGAATATCTCTCAAGTTCACGATGTGTTCCATGTATCTCTCCTGAGAAAGTACATACCAGATCCTTCACATGTACTCAGCTCAGAAGTTGTACCGCTGGAGCAAGATCTTTCTTATGAAGAACAGCCGATAGAGATTCTGGATCGTAGCGAAAAAGTCCTACGAAACAAGACCACTCGCTTGGTGAAAGTTTTATGGAGAAACCACCAACTTGAAGAAGCTACATGGGAGCTTGAGGATATGATGAGGGAGAAGTATCCTCATTTGTTTGTTGCAAAGTGACGAATTTCGAGGGAGAAATTCTTTTTAAGTGGGGTAGAATGTAACACCCAAGACTTTTATGTTATATAAATCATCAAAGGAATCTCTTTCTACACAACACTTGCTTGGCTTTCTTTACACGCAATCGCGACCTTCCTCGATAGCTTGCGTCGTACGCAATACCGAGTTTCACTAAACAACAATATGCTATTAAAACTAGCCGTTATGAATAGTAATAACCACTTTTTAAAATTTTATAAATTTTATTTTTCAAAATGGACTTCATTTTTGGACTCAGAATATCGAAATTAGCCTAGGGCGAAATTTTGGTATTTTTCTGAAAACATTCAATTTTTGATGAATAGTGAAACCACTAAGTGGTAGGTTAAAAACTGAATTTTGCATAAAACATAATTTTACCGCTTCTGTGAATGGAATTTCAAAAATCCGAGAGACACGGTTAATATCAAGGACTAAAATGTGGTCAATGAGATGAAATTTTTTTTTTGGTGAATAGTACCTTTTTACTATTTTTACCGCGGTTAATAGTAAATAGGGTAACTAAGGGTAATTATGATATTAATATTATCCTAACACATGTCCTAATTCTATTGGACAAGTTTAATTCGACCAAAAACAAACTTAGGAATAAAATATGACCATTTAGGCCCACTTGGATTAGATTAGGACATTTATTATTAATTTATTTAAAGAAGGGTTAAAATAGTTAAAATCAAAGTTTAATAAGTAAATCATTTTTAATATAGGGTTATACATAAGATAAATTCAATTGTAAATATTCATTAGAAAGCTAAAAAGATTTCCTACATGATGGTATTTTATTTGTAATTTTTAGACATCAAATAATTTAATTTATTTATGACACAAAGATGATGCAGTAATTATCTTATTAATGAAATATTGACAAAATTGATAATATAAATACCAAAATAAATGTAATTTGAGACTTTTTATGAATTCCACTAATTTTCTAGGTTACTATGATATATTAGTGTTGATTTAAGCAACTTGGTTCGAACATATAATTCTGTTATGACTTTCAAACAAATCATATATCAAATAGTGTCAAAATTGACACAAAATTGTTTTTAAATCAAATATTATATTATTAATTGTTATTGTATTCCTAAAAATCTAAGGTTCGGCCAAATGACTTAGATAAGGCTATATATATTAATAATAAACAATTTGGGGTTCGTTTGGCATGTTATAGTAAGTTTATTAACCATATAGTGAAAGAAAAAAAAAGACACGGTAAAAGTTAAATTAATTAACTTAGAGTTAAATCTAATTGATAAGGTTAAAATAAAACCCTAAACTTGTCTAAATCTTATTGTTTGATAGGATTTAGACCCTTCCCCACTTTATCTTCGAAATAAGACCCTTTGGAACCATTATAAACCGATTTTGACTTTAATATACAATAATATTTTGAGATATTCCTAAGGTGCCCCTCTCCTCCCTTATAAAAGGGCACCTCCTCCTCCTCCTCCTCACACCAATTTGAGCACTCAAGCTCGGCCAACCCCTACCATTTTCCCTTCTCCACTTCCCTAGAATAATCCTAGAGGTCCTGGTCTTCTCCAAAGACCAATCTTAGTTCCTTAAGTGGAGGATTCAAAAAGGCGTTCCAAAGAAGAGGTAATATCCATTACCGATCTTTTCAATTTCTTTCTTCTTCAACTTTTTCTTCTTTAGTTGTTTCATGATAAAGTAATAACATAAGTATTACTTACATACTGATATGTTATTATAAATATGAAACAACCCTAATTCACCTTCTATCCATCCTACGGAAAAATGAAATCACCGCGCGTGCGTACGTACGGAATACCGTCTCCACGCCGTGGTGTAATCTATTTTCCACCATCACCTTACAAGGATGGGTATAATGGTGTAATGAGTAACTATATATGATTATTATTAAGTAATATTGATACTGAAATAATATATATATATACTCCAATACAATTCCACGATCATAGGAACGATATCATCACTCGTGCGTACGTACGGAATACCGTCTCCACGATGTGATGTGACTCGTTCTACATGATCTTCATTTCATAATGATTATATAAATGAATTGAATGAATGAATATGGTATATACTACACTAATAAAATTCTGGAAATGAATTATCTATAACCTAAAGATAAGAATAAGAATTTATTCGACAAAACACGCATAAGAACAAAAAGTTATAAAGACCCGAGTAACAAGTAACAATGAAATATTACTAACAAGAAGCTAATAATATGACAATATATGATCTCATATCAATATGTATGATTCAGGAATAAGTCAATAACATTATTTAAACCATTATACAGGAGCTTCGGACACGAACAAAGCAAATCGGACCTAAGGTAAGGGAAATATCACAATCTCATTTTTATCCGAGATTGTTTATTCGTAAGTATTTACTGGGGTGTATTTTATCATCCACATCCATGTTCCCTCAATATGTAATATTGTTTCCATCCACTTGAAATAGTTTAAATCCAATTTTACCCTTAGGTGAGTTTTTAGTAAAGAATATGAAAGGAATCTTTTGTCGTTTTTCCGTACGAGGTACTTTTTGACTTTTCCGACAAAAGTACGAAGAATGTTTTTTTAACTTATACGGCATGAATGGATTTTTAAAACATTATTCCCAAGAAGATTCCTTTACAAGTTTTCAAGTTTATTTTTAATCAACTTCTTTTATTTTAAAGTTGTATGACATGTTATGAAAGGAAAAATGTTTTTGAAGAAGAAAGGATATTTTCCTCAAGAATTCAATTCAAGTGTTTTATCAAAATTATTTTCCATCTAAGATAATAAAGGGTTCTGTTTCTATCCATATTTTTACATTGGTTTGACTATGTTGTGATGGAATTATGTTTATGAATTCCTTTATCTTATATGAATTGATTTATGATGTCATGATGTTTCAAGAATCCCATTTTTGTTATGCGATGATGTATGTTTTATGATTATGTGGCACACATAAGAAAGGATTCATTATAAGATGGGTGGGACCTGTATCTCCCTCCAATGCATTGGGTAATGATTTTATATCTCATGAGATAGACATGGCTGGAACGGAAGGTTATTTCGGTTCAGTGATACAGGACTGAAACGAGGAGTGAACTCGGTTCAGAAAGGGACTTTGTCCACTAAGATAGTCTTGGCAATGAGTCATGACTAACAAGAAATGATTTCCATGATTATGTGTGCATGCCACAAAGTTTCAAGTTTTATGTTATGATTATGGGGATCTCATTTTCACTTCTATGATTTATTCCATGTTAATATATTATGATCTCTTTTGCAGGTTTTGATTTTCATAAAGATATGATATGATTTTTATTTCCTTTATTTGCCCTTGCTGAGCATTTGAGATCACCCTTTTATGTTTTCTTTTCCCCAGGTCAGGAAGATGGATATTAAGTAGAATATGCTAAAAGGGACCCTAGATATGATGAAATAAATGGGAGACACTGTAGAAGATTTATGAACCAGTTGTTTATGTTTCTCAGTTTCTAAAGACACTATACCTATACGGTCCTTTGTGGTTTTGTCATATGTTGTAATAAGTGTGATTCAATTTTGAAGTATTAACAATGTATGTAAAGTGTGGGTCGTTATAATGCACATGAAGAGGTCCATAATGCGAGATACTGTAACTGGTCACCCGTCCCATTAATGAGGGAGAGGGTGGGATTTCTAAATCATAGGGGTGATGGCATACCTTCCATCCATGATGGATACAACATGCTATCATACAGGATTTCCACCTTTTGAGTTTCCAATGCATCGAGGCAAGAAATGATTGCCACAATGGGATCATTTGGGTGGGGGATCCGATCTAGATGGGGATCCCTAACAACCAGAATGTTTTTGTGTTCTTCAACATGGTAAGTAGGCCCAATGACTTGTGGAGATTCTTTTAGGAGGACCTGCAGAGCGGGTGGGGGAATCTATGCTGGTTTTGGGGGTTTTCAAGTCGCTCAGGTGCATTTTGGGACACATAAAAAACTCTATTTCCATAATTTCTAGTCTCTACCCTGTCTGTGTGGGCAGTATGACCTGGTTCACATAGAGGCAATTCACAAGGAGAAGTTGTGTCTGCCTCTAATTCTCTGGCCAAGGATTACCGTAGTCTAGTCATCACTCTACAACACACTCAACATGGAGGTCATCGAACATATTCTTATTCTATGCAAGCTATTAACACTATGCCACTTTATCGGGATCATCCTCAGACTTTTTTATTGCGCCTGATAGGTGGGAGGGTTTTAGAGATTCGAGGTTGTCCTTAACCATGTTGGGATTTTAGCTGAGGACCAATGCCTCGGTTGGTACATGACGACCCAATATATTTCACTTCTAGTGAGTTACCCTTCAGGATGGGTCCAAAAGTTGTGTTAATCCCCCAGGGGGGTATGTTTACCCTAAGGAGTTTTGTCTCTGTCACATCATATAATTGATCAGCCCTGTTAATCATGAGTTATCCTGGAGGAATATCCTCAATATCATCTTCCATGTCTGGATGATGACCTATAGAACTGAAATGGATTGCAGTATACTACCCCCAACCACAGATATACATGTAGATTTAAGCCTCCTTTATAATCCTATAGTGCACAATAATGCTCTGGATGCATAATAGTGGGAGGTTCTTATGGATACATTGGGACCCAGGGCGCTAGGATATGGGTAGTACGGGAAAATCATCCAAACAAGAATTGTTGATACTTGTCTTTTTTGTGTTCTTGACTCTTGGGGTAAGACAATTTACAATGAATAAGACCTAGGTGTGATTCCCAAGGGGTCTGGTGAAATAATCCAACTTCAACTTGGCTGAGCGATTCTGGTGCAATGATGTTTCATTTCGTGACTAGACAAAACAACTCCGTGAAATGGTCTTCAAAAATAATGTCTCATAATATCATCAGCTCATACATGGGGTCTGGCCCTTCGTTTCCCCACTAATCATATTGTGGTGGTTGGGGAACAAGTAGCGGTATTGAAGCAGACCACTAAGATGGTAGGCATATCATTCGAGAATATGATTAGTGGGCTAAGAAAACTCCACATATTGTGATCCCTTCCGAAGTGTCTAGGGACATAGCTACCATATCGTGATAAGATGGGTTGGTGACTGCAATTTCAGGTGTAGGGACTATGGAAACAGTCGGGGGACTAGGTAGTTGTTTGTTCACCATCGGTCCCCATAATATCCCTCTGTGATCTCTGGTCATGGTTGAGAACGCTTCTTGTGATGATAGTGGGTATTTCATGTCCAGATCCTAGGGAGACACCAAATCTTCATCCCCCTAGATATATCTGCATCGGGAGGTAAGGATCTTTTGAACCACACATTCTGAATGTATGAGGCTGATGTGCCTCATTCCTGCCTTAGCCCATGACATGTATGATTGAGGTGAGGGTTCATTTTCTGAGTCATATTCCACCTCAAAATCATAGAAGTAGACATATTTAATATCAGTATGAATATTCCATAAATTTTTTAATTGCTTCAACTAACTACCTTACGGTTTTTTACGGCGCTTTGTGGCATGGTATATCTCTGGATCAAGGATTTCCTCTGGCCGAAATGGTGTTAGGGCGGAGAGGAAATCCACATGAGTGAGCTAGGGTTCATGGAACACCTGGAATGATGTCAAATAGAACACAGGGAGGACCTATGTTCCCACTGGATGATGTTTAGAGGGATCTTCTATGGAAAGTGCTGAAGTGGGTAGGAGAATGAGTAGGGACTCGATGATTTTTCCCCTCGTAGTGTTTGTGGGAGGAGGGTTCTCATACTGGTCATGCTGAACACAGATAGGACCACCATTATGGGTGCTGATGAAGCGAGGCTGACCTTCAGTCCAAAGATTTTTGGGGTGAGGAGGACCTTTTCCGGTTTTTGTATGGACATGGAGAATCCCTCGTTCTGAATATTGACTAGATGTAAAACATCTCCACGACGTTGGAGCTTTCCAGGAGGAATGACTCCATAACCGAGGTCATGAGCATAAAAGAATCTTTTGTACCGAGTGTCACTGTCATGGGGAGGACGTCAATTGGAAAGAAGGTGGCTTAGGGTGAACCATCACATAGAGTATGGTATCGGGGAGGACCCCCATTCTCAATAGTGGAGTTATGGGGGGAAGAACATATTGGGTGTCATTGGAGTGGGTTGATCCACGACGGGTACTCCTTACACTAGAAACCAGATGAGTCAACCCAACCTACCTGTGGGTCAGTTACGACCTCGATCTAGACTGGGATTCATCATTCCCCTAATGAAAATCGAAAGGGGACTAATGGTTTACATCAGTGGTTTCTCGATCCGTGGAAGTCAATGACCTGACTTCCTTTGGCAGGTGTCCTGGGCCAGTTCCTGATGCTGGCATCAGGTCAACTAGACTCGGGCTAGTTTTCTAGGTGCAAAACTTACATATTCCTCAGTTGTTGGGGTTGGGTGTTGGCACTTGTTAAACCTAGTGTGGGCCCTCCTTGGGAGCCCCTAGAATGGGTTGTCGGCCCAACTGGCCTTGACATCCCCCACCTCATCGTCATTGGGGTGATAGTCATTGAAGTGTATTGGGTAGAGGATACCAAAATGGTTGTGCGTTAGAGTGGTGAGTAGTGGGTCCATGCATGGCCCATGGGGGTGGTGGTGGTGATGATTCATAGATGCCTCCTATAGAGGCATGTACATAGTTGGGATGATCCTATCCTCCTCGTATCATCAGACGAGGTCATTTATCGCCAATCACTAAATGAATTTAGATGGGGAGATGGGGCATATGAGCATAGAAGATGTGAATGTAGAGGATGTCATGTGGGAAATGAGGCCATGTAGAATTTCAGAAAGGGTGTTTCCCCTTCCCTTGTTTTGATCGGTGTGAAGTGATCAGTTTCCTGATACAACAGTGTTGGTCCAGGAAGGCATGATGATTAAACTATTAGGGATGAATTAAGAAAATCAACACCCAGTGCCCCAATGACATTCCGTATCCCATTGCAGGTCGTAAGGATCCACACAGACAATGTCACTGACCAAGTTTTCCAACCATAATCTACCACAATAACTATTTAATTTCATGTCGGGCCCGCTATTTGAATGGCGTGACCCAGTACCGGATACATGGATCTGGTGACTCACTAGTCCACTAATGTCTCAAACACTACTAATCTCAACATTGAGGAGTAGAAATTCACATTGGGTTCACTATTTTTTTGCAATGCTTTCACCAAGGTGCATGCATCTGTCTGTTTTTTGAGGAGGAAGTGCTGGTTGTGGCCACACATTCCCACTTTCCAATTGTGGGTGGCATCCATCACTTATTCTAGGATGTTTTCTCGTTGATCGAAACAAGATGATTTGATGTCGGTTCCTCCTTCCATGTATTCTTCCTCAGAACATGTCAAACTGTTCTGTCACCCTCATAGATACAGACTATTTTCATGAAACACTTCCCATTTCCATGTCTTCATGGATACCAGTTAATTACACTGCTTCGGTCGGTACATTTCAAGTTTTCTGGTCAGGGTAGAAACCTTCGGTCGGGGGAGTAGTCACGTTGGACTTGACTGGCGTTTGTTGACCATGGAACACATTAGCATTTTGCTTTCTTCTACTTATGATATGGCTTCCCGAGGGCACATAATCCCAAAAAATAAGATGTTGAATTTGGGGAATCATATGACATAGGCATCTCTCTGATTTTTTCCTCATCTTCCCATGTTAAACATAGGGCTTTCCATGAGTTTAACATCTACTTGAGATGGATCAGCCTGATCAGAACACTGAAGGGAGTTGATCAGATGGGTGAAATCCCTAGAGTGAACATTGATGATGGGACGAATGCATGGTTAGATAGCAGATAACTTCTAGGAGTAGTGAGAAAGTGGTTGACATGATCTCCCCCAGATGTGGTGGCCTGATTAAGAATCAGGATGGATAATGGAGAGTTGAATGAAGTTGAGGGGGAATGATATGCAATTTATGTGAGGATGATAGTGATGTTAGTATTGAGACTTTAAGAGAATTCATATTTATCACTATGACAGGGAATCAATGTCTTCATATTTCAAGGGTCGATGGGACACCTCAAGAGGTAGCCTGTATGGATGAGTCCCGGAGGAAGTGGAATGACATGGTTAGTTAATGGCCTCCCTAAAACACATAAGCCCTTTGTAAACACCATTATAAGACATGGGTGAGAGTCTTGATCCTCAAGGAGGCTTCCTACATATCCCCATGGAGGGGAATAAAATTCCACGTAGTTCACGGGGGTATAGAATCGAGGTGTGCATAGAGGCCAACTACCCAATGATATATAAGGACTTATGCGTGGCTAACAGCCTAAGGTCGGTCTGACATCATTGGGATGGACCGGATATTTGGGTCCCAATGAATGGGATCACAACAGAATACCTATGTATGGGGATAAAAATTTCTTACTACTCATTGGGGTATAACAGAATACCATTGGATGGGTTCACAACAGCTTACCATTGGATGGTGTTCTATCTCAGGATGGATTCCTACATACCCTGCCAAGGAAATATGAATCAAAGATCACATATTTCAAATTGGTACATTTTAACAACTAGCAGGATGAAATTGGAGTGAATTTTAACATCATGTGGGATGAGGGGGAACCAACGTGGAGTGGTCGGGATAAATGGGTGTTTGGAATAAACCTCAGTGAGGCTTCTTATGTACCTTGCATTGGAAAGGATCAATGTCCACATAAATCATACAGGTGGATGTAGTTTAACATAATAAAGGATGAGTATGAACCGATGTGAAGTAGTTAGGATTGATAAATGTTGGGAATGAACCTTAGGGAGTCATTCTACATACCGTGCCTTGGAATGTATAAATGTAATAATATTTTGGGATGGTGGATTGGTGAACTGATGTGAAGGGGTTTAGAACCAATATGTTTCGGTTTTGAACTTCAAGGAGGCATCATACGTACCTTGAATTGCTAAGGATCCGTGTCCACATATTTTAGGATGGTCAGGGATTCAAAACGATGGCATCCCGTAGATGTTGTCATGGTAGATGCATAATCTAAGCCCACATGTGTCATGCATTGTGTGAGAAGAAAGAGGAAACCTTGACATTTTGATCATGTCATGAATGTAGCATCCATGGGATGTAAAGGGGGGCTTACATGTGGTGAGAATACCAAAAAATAAATAGGGGCTCATGTGTGGTTCACAACCAAAAGAGGAAACATGGGATTACACGTGTTTTTCATCCCAAAGTGGAAACATGGGTTTACGTGTGGTTAGTATCCCAATGAGTAAACATGGGATTACGTGTTCTTATCATCCCATGGAGTTGGAGATAGAGACATACTCCATGATGGAGGCCTGAGTGGATACAAAACCCAATGGTAATGGTACAATAAAACGATGCTTCCAGTTCCCATTACTCCTCCAGTCATTTTCACATAAGAGATGAGGTGGAGCATGGATACTGCCTCCCCCATGAAAGGCTTTGGGATTTAGCCATGGTGGTTTCCTTTCCTCATGGATAGGTATCACTCTGTCAGAGAGGAACTCATTCAATAAGAAGAAGATATTACTCTTGTGGAGATGATAGGGCATAAGGAATGTTCATGAAGGGGTGCCCCATTTAATATGAAAAGGGTGAGGTCATAGTTTAACGTCATTTGCTGAGGATGATGGCTCTTGGTAGTTTAATTTCCTGCAGCTTAGACGAGGTGGGTTCATTCCATGTCCGTAGGACATATATAACTAATAACAACCCACCCTTTGGGAAGTGAAGGAATCAGCAATTCCATAGTGAGGGGGTATCATTGAGTTATCAATTGAGGGGACCATGCTACTGTGTCTATGAAAAGAGGCAATAGTCGTTAGCATGGGTATGTGAAGAATCATGAGTCCAAACAAAACAACTGGATTCACTACCCAGGGAACCTTAATGTTGTTCCATAATATCCTGGAGGGTCTTATGTGAAAAGGGTGTCTAAAGAATTTGGTTCTAGGAAGAGTGTTTTTTCAATAGGATTAGCATCGCCAAGAGGCGGGACATCACGAAGAGAATGGGCATCACTAAGGGAATTTTATATTTAAAAATGAAGCCCCTCCCGAAGGGAATGGACCAATAGGATAAGGTGGTATCCATGAAGGTAAAACAATTTGCCAAGATGGGGGTCTTCTTGAAAGGACAATGCTTCACGAAGTGCTACTATTAAGAGAGCAGGGGTTCACCATATCAAATACCTCCTTGTTTTGGGAGAATTTCTTTAAAGCTTTATGAATCGCAAAACCTCAAGCACCTTGAAGCGAATCCATCCACTGTAAAGGAAATGCGCCTTTGCAAAGGGCATCTCCTCCATAGGTGGTGGTAGAGAAGTATGAAAAGGGAGATGTATTATAAATCCCATGTACTATTGGGAATTTTTGTGAATGAATTGTGAAGTGATGTTTAGAATATCCAGGTGAAAGGTAAGAGTAAAAATGGTTTTGGAGAGTTGGTGTGCCTTCTACATATAGGCAAGACCCGGCTATATGGGAGCCTATCACGTCCCGGATCCACGTGATGCCACAGAAAGCCTCCAGTTCGTTGTCATGTGGAGGGATTTGCAGAGGGGGAGAGACATTGTGAAGGGCTCGACGAATGTGGCCAATGCTGAGTGCCTCACGAAGTACATCATGTCGTAAAGGGGATGCAATATGCTTGGACTCCCATCGGGCAGGGGCACCATGGATCCTTTCACAGAGCCATCTGTGAGGGATGGGTTCCCACTACGTGGAGGGATTCCTGCAGGGACTTTTCGAGATTGGTCTTGGGTACTTCCCGACCTGTTCAATGGGGTTTCATCAGATTGGTTTTTTGATCTTATTGGATGATTAGAACACTTGTGTGATTTCGGCACAAACATGAGTACAAGACAATTCTCGTGAAATATAGTATATTTGAAGACTTTATAAATAAAACTAATAACATGGTGGAAATCTTCATTATTTAATATTCATAAAGAGCACCTAACAACCACCGATCCCTTACATCTGCATTGGATAACCTAAGGATAACATCAAAAAAGTGATGAACTAAAAATATCAATAAGGGGTTATACATAAGAATAATTATTTAGCTCAACGATTAGAATGAATTTCATAATGAGAAAAAAATAATGAAAAAATGGATTAATAAAATATTAACATGGGATCATATAAACATGGAGTAAAAGAAATTTTTCAGAAACAAAAAACATGACTTTTGTATGAGTCAAGACTAACTTCCAATATCATTTCACATAATATCAAAAGACAAGGCTAACTGCCAAGAACAAATCACATAACATCGCACGAGACATATCATTACCCAATGAATTGGAACAATATGTGGTTTCACTAATCATAAATATTAAAAATTATTTTTTCACTTAAAGAATCATACACCATCAATCATACATTAACATAATGGTTACCCATGGGAAGAATTGGGCACCACAATCATGTCACAAATCCAAAAAAATTGTCATAACATAAAAAATTCAATGAAATAAATGAACTAAAAATATTCATGAAAAATAATATGAAAAATTAGTCATGTGTCATGGTCAGTTATATCAAGTATAAGGTACCACATATAAGAAAATTATTTTTTAAATTCTGGAAAACAATCATTTTATGGTTGTTTTATGGAAAATAATATAGATGCTTTAAAATAGAAAAGGGAACAATCCTTTATACGAAACAAGAAGTGAACAAGAATGGTTTTAAAAATAAAAAGAAATATTTTTTAAAGACCATGGTGGGATAAATCAAAAGATAAACTGTACATGAAATCATGTAAGAATTTATGATGTTCCTTTAAATTAAATTTTCTTATCAAGAGTATTGAGGAGGGAATTACATAAAAACATTTATATCCCAAAGAGATATTGATGGAAGGGTCTTGATAAATGAATTGTATACATGTCGAAAAAATTTATAAAATGAAAATAAAAATATTAGATAACTTCTTCTTGGTATAAAGAATGATAAGGCAACCTAAAGGAATAATAAAGATTCTGGTAGAATTACTTATAGATTACCGTCATGATATCAGGTGTACATAAGAAGAAATCATGATAGTGTAATGGGTTTCTGATCAATTTTAAATCACAAGGGATGTATGGGTTAAGTGTGTAATAATACCCCATCTATAGGGATTACACATAAAATACCTTAACATAGAGTACATTCTTGGATTAACGTGAAATGGAGAGGATCCCATACCTTCGATCTGATGGTGTTCTCAAATCAATATTTATGACTGGAGAAATCAAATTAGATTCATTAATTAATAATTATAGATCCTAATTTATATATATATAATTTTTTATTACAATTTTATGTTCATTCATGACCTTTTTTATGAGTTAATTAGTTAAATTTCATTTCTCGAGTTCATTTGTTTTTTTGGTTTTTATGATGGGTGTAATTAATTTTATGGATGAATAAACATGTAATAAGAATGTTGTTGTAAATAATTAATGTAATATTTAATTAGTGAACATAAAAGAGATTAAATGGTTAAAAATTCATTTTTTTTAATTTTTGTGAAGTTAAATCACTATGTTAATCTTTATTGATAACCTTTTGTGTCATTTAGCGATTCTTGGTCACAATGAACATGTTTTGTTTTATTAACCAAGTGAATTTGTAAAAAAGGATTAAAAACCCATATATGAGACATAATACATATATAATGCTATGGTTAAACCATGAAAATTATTTCATGACTAGAATGGTGTGTGTAAATAGAAATTGAAACCCATAGTCATGAATATGGTAATTAGCACATCTCAGATGGTGTCATTACTACAAAAATAAAAGAAGACTAAAGGAGAAATAATAATTAATTACTCAATTATCATATCAAAATTATAGTACATGTATGGTACTGCTTTTAACAAAAACATTTTTTTTATGAGAGGTGAGGATAGGAAAGAAAACATATTGAATTGAGAATAAAAAAAGATTGTACATCTTGAATCAAACATTATTGAGAGCCTCTGAGAGTATTTGGTCATTCGAGGATACCAAGTGCTATTAGACATGTGGGGTGGATGTTCTGGAGATATTTGGTCTAAATATAATCAAGTCATAAGGCAATAGAGGTGTATAAAGAAGAGGTAAGGAAGGGTGGTATTTATAGTGGAGGAGAGGTGGGTGTTCATAATATTATAAACATTAGTTTATTTTTTCCCATAAGGCAATAAATAATTATTAATTCATAACCAAGAATTGTAATAAAATCATTTATGTTATAAATTTAGGTTCTTATATTACATATGACATCAAGAATAGTGGATTTAAATAATAACATATTTTTATGGTAAATTAATATATTTACTATTAAAAAAATTCAAGTAGTTTTGAAAAATTTCAAAAAATAAGCCTAACCATTTACTGATGTGTTGGATCCAAAAATGAAATCCATTTTTCCAATATAATTTTATAAATATGATTACTTTTATATTTAAATCAAATAATAATTTATTATAAAAATATTGTTTGAAAGCATTTATTTACTAATTTTAAAATAGTGGCACATCATACATTAACATGAATCTTATTTATATACTATATTAGGTAAGGTTACTTTTAATTATGGTATATCACTATTCAAAAGGGTATAATTTCTATAACTAAGAGTAAGTTACTATTCACCAAATATTATCTTTGTATTTTTGGGCTCCAAACATCTAACTGATCATAACCGTGATTGTCAGATTTTCAAAATTAAAATCACATAAGTTGTAAAAATTATATTAAATGGTCACATAATACATAATGGTTATTTTTTTAATTTCATGAGATTATGTGAAAAAAATATTATAATGAAATTTTTATTGAAAATATAGATTCTTTACATTATACCCCAATATGAAATTTCCCCCTTTAAAATTTGTTGTACATTCTAAGACATAAATTGGTGTGGGTAGTTTTACATCATTGGATACTCTAGTTCCCATGTTTCCTATTCGTACTTCTGGTTTAGCCAAAGTACATTGACTGGGTGAGGAGTCTTGTTACATATAACCATATCTCTACAATCCATGATCTTCACTAGCTACTTCTCGTAAGAATGATCATTCTCCAACTGTACCACCTCTGAGGAGAGTACATGTGAATGGTCAAGTATCTACATCCATAAAAGGGATACATGAAAGACATCATATACATAGGACATGGTATGAAGAAGTTCTAGTCGATTGGCCACACATCCAACATGATCAAAGATATCAAAGGGGATGATGTAACTGGGACTTATCTTCACTTTTTTCCAAAACCTCGTGACCTTATTATTTTGAGATATTGGTAGAAACACAATGTATCCATGATTTGAGACTAGTTCTCATAAACGGTTTTCTTCATAACTATTTTTTCAACATTGGGATTCTAGGAAGTTTTGTTGAATGATTTTCAACTTTTGCACCATTTCTTCGACAATTTCAGATCCTAGTAACATAGTCTCACTAACTTCATCCCAACACGCCAATGATTTACACCATTTTCTCAAAATGGCATCATATGTCTCTATTTGGAAGCTCAATTGGAATCTATTGTTGTAGGAGAATTCAACTAGTGGAAGATGTCGGTCCCATACAACTTTAATGTCCAAAATTGATGTTATCATCATGTCTTATAGTATCTGAATTTTCCATGTTGATTGGCCATTAGTTTGAAGATGATATGCCTTACTGGAGTTCAATTAGGTTCTTAGAAAATGTTAGATACCTTTACAGAACATTGATGTGAATCTCAGATCTCGATCACGTATAATAGATATTGGTACTCCATGCATCCTTACCAACTCTTTGATATATATAATTTCAAGTTGATTCAATGAGAAGTCCTCTCGAATTGTGATAATTTGGGTTGCCTTTATAAGATGATCCAAATTGACCCATATTGCATGGTTTCCTATGTATGTCCTTGGAAGTCCATTGATTGTGTCCATGGTGATGTTCTGTCACTTCCTTGTCGGTATGGGATTTGGTTGAATCATCTCCTTAGAATTGTTTATTTACTCCTTCACTTGTTGACATACTACACACTATGATTTATATTCTACAATATCCTTCTTCATATATTCCCAAAAAACATTCCCCTCGAGAACTCGATAAATATTTGTGCTTTATTGATGAATAGAGAAGGATGATCTATGTGCATCATTCATAAGATCCTTCTTTATCTCTGGTTTGGATGGTACGCGTAATCGTGAACCAAATTATACAACTCCTTCTCCATCATTCATGACCTCTGTTAATTTCCCATTTCTGATTTCATCCACCCTTTTTAGAATTTCAACATCTTTTCTTTGAGCATCCTTTATATTTTACATGACTGATGGCTGAGATTTCATATGATAAAGGATCGATATTGTTACTCCCATAATGATTCCCATGTCCAACCTAATCAAATATAAGAAGATCAGATCAATATCAATTCTCATCATTGATAATGACACATGATCCTTTCTACTTAGATCATATATCACCATATTTTCTATACCAGGATGGTAGTAGATTGAGTATTCATAAAACATGATGATATCTATCCATATTCATTGGAATATATTATTCTATATCTATTTGAATATATTTATTTGAGTCTCTTTTGATCAATATATATCTCACACTACTCTCCATTGAGATAATCCCACCATATTTCAATTGAAAAATCACATACGCCAACTCCAAATCATGGGTTGGATTCTTTTGCTTATGGATTATCTGTTTCCTTGAGGAATAGGCCATCACATTATTATTTTTCATCAATACGCATTCTAAGATCTTCATTAAAGCATCACTATACTCTACAATGTGTTCTCCATTTTTTGGGACTACGACTACTAGTATCGTGGTAAGACTCTATTTTCTAATCCTTGAATGAGTCATTAAATTCTTGTGTCTAGACAATTATTACCCTCTTCCTATTCATCTTGGTGATTAGTAATGAAAATCATGATATGTTCATCACAAATTGTTGATAATACCCTGGTAGACCCATAAAGATATAGATATCTATTACAAAATTTTTTTGGGGTCAATATTCAATTGAATTTGTCTTGGATGGGTCCACCTATATCCCATTGCTAGTGATAAAATTACAAAACAAATGATACATCATCCCTGCATAAATCATATTTAATGTACATTTCATATAGCTTATCCCTTCTCAAGGTCTTCAGGATGACATTCCAATGCTTCTCATGTTCCTCATTTCTCTTGGGTTATTTCATAATATCAACAATAAATACTACTGAAAATTTGGCATGATAATATCTAATTAATTTATTAATTAAATCCACGAAAATAGATACAGAGTTATTTAGTCCTATGGTCATCTCAATGAACTAATAGTGTCCAAACCTCATTCTAATGGTGGTGTTTGTAATAACTTTCTTCCTCACCATTAGTTAGTGATTTCACGACCGAAGCTCCACCTTAGAGAAATAATTGTCCCCATGAAGCTGATCAATAAATTCATCAATATACGGAATGTGATACTAGTTATTTATTGTGATTTTATTTATCTCATGATAATCAACGAATAAGCACATTAATCTTTCCTTTGATATGAAGAAAAGTACTAGCACACCCCAAAGTGATGCACTCTGGCGTAACAAACCCTTATCCCGATTCCCCAACAACAGCTTCTTCATCTCTTCTAGCTCAATGGTGGCCATTATATAAGGTGAAATTGATATACATAGTGATCCAATAATATTCTCAATTGATAACACAATCTCATTATCAATAGGAAGAACAATAAACTTTTCAAGGAAAATAGTAGTGTAACCCCTCAAGATGGGCATGTCTTCAATAATGATTTTCTCATTTGACTCAATCATTTGAGCTATAAATTATTACTCACAATGAATTAATATCCACATTTGTGACATTTATTTTAATGGGGATTCATCTTCCTCCTTGAAATTATAAATGATTGCATGAACCTTCGGGATGTGCAGAGTGATCTCCCATTATTGGCAGTTGATATTGCCTTTGTATAAAGGCAGCCATTCTATTCCAATGATAACATCAAACTATACTATATGAAGTATGAAATTATTTTTTAGGAGGTTAGGTCCACAAACATTTATTGGTGAGGTTTTATAATCCTTGGATGAAAGAATTGGACCATTCATTGTTCTCAAACGTAACATATCCTCCAAATTTTGAGGTTGTATTTGATTAGTTATTCTATATATTCAATATAAGATATAATTCATACAACCAGAATAAAATAGTATATTCTATATTATTGAACGAATATCAAAAGTACGTATCACTATATAGTTTTCTAGTTCCATCATATTAGTAGTGATATCATAATCCATTCAATGTTTCCTTGGATGGTTTTTGTGATTTCTTCCACCAACCCATGGCTTAGGGATATTGTTTACATAATTTACATTATCCTTGAATATGTAGAACTGCACTATAGGCTGAGTGTTGATTTGAACAAACCTTTATACTTCAATGTTATCATTAATTTTCACATCCAATGGATATTTTTTTTGTTTTCCCACCTTTCCACATTTAACTCAATTTCGAGTTTCCGTAAGATTGTTCCCAGGATGCTACTTGAAAAAAAAAATTAAAACTGGGATATACAGACTTCCTTCTAAAGTGGGATTTGTTTTGGTACCCACCCATGTTGTTCTCATTTTATAACTTATTATCACTGGGTCCATGAGATGAATGATAGTCTCCAATCACCATTTAAACCTCAGGGGAAAAATATCTTCATAACTATCAATGCCTGGAATCACTAATGATTTTTATAGATTCAGATTTTTCCCACTAAAGAAGTGAACCACCATTCTTATGGTGGTCATGGAAATTACAGGGGAATACCTTATGACCTTGAATTTCATTGATGCCGGTAAATTTTTTAAATTTATATTCCTGCTAACTACTGTATATGTGGAAAGCAGGGTCGAACCCACTGGGAAGGTAAATTTGTCCACTACTAAACAAAAAACTTTGAAAACTCCACTGTTGTTAGCCGTAGATTGTGTTTTTTTCTAATATTCTTTATCTTTTAATATTTTTTTATGTTATTTTATAAACGTAAAAGTAAAACTACACAACTATTGAAAATTTTTACTACCTAACTAAAACAGAGAACAACTAAGAATAAGAAGCAACTCTGAAAATAAGATGCTGATAAAAGACAACAGAGATGAGCGCTCAGGGATCATTCTAGTCAACTAGTTTAAACTGTTTTTCTTATTAATGTAAAATTAATGCTTTGTAACACTGAATAAGGGTGTCTTACTTCCCTCTCTAGGAATTAAGTCACGGGAGTTGTGCAACTTAGAGTTTGCCACTCCAAGAAATAAAACTCCTAAAAGATGATTTAGAAAGAACAACAGTACAAACTCACTGTAAGTACTGAAGTTTTCATTAAAAGTTGTTTGCATTAAATATGATTTCACAATCAATCTCTCTGAATGATTATATATTTTTGAAAATTCAGTGATTGTGGTACGATACAGATATGTGTAGTTAGAACTAATCCTGCCAATCAATTCTAATCACAGAAAAAGTGTTTAATGAAAAGGGACGAAAATGATTACAAGTAGAACATGAACTCTACCTGAACAAGCAGTTTTGCCAACTAAAATATTTTTCATTATCACTAACTCTAATACAAAAATCATTCAATTAAATAGGAAATGATTTGAGTGATAACAGAGGAAGAAAACTCCCTCTTCTCTCATGAATTACTGCTCCTAGAAATCTTCTCTGCTCTGGGACTCATGTGTTCGTCCAAAGTCTGACTCTCCAAGTCAATGAATGAATCACCCGTGTTCAGGAATTTCCCCTAAAATATGCTGGTTTCTCTACTTAAGTATCTTATATCATCTGATGCATGTCACAGCTCGATCTCCACCGACTTCACAAGTACTTCACCCACACACTGCAAAATATGTGTTTTTTAACTACAAGAAGGTCGCACTAATTTTCCCCTCCTAACTAACTCCCGCTAAGTTAGTTAGACGAAACTGGATGTGTTTAGGTCCCATGAAATAACCTGCAATGATAAAATAGAATATAAAAATAAATAAATGATATGCAAAGAAAAAAAATTATTATCTTTTATGTAAATTGTTATATTACTCATTTGAAATTAACATTAGTTAATTTATAATTACTTAATAAAACTATGGTAAACCATATGTTATTAAAAAGTTATTAATTTAATTAAGTTAATAGAATAATTTCTATGTTATTAATTTTATTATTTTGAACTAAGTTAATAAAATTGACAAAATTAATAAATAAATAAATAAGATAATATTTAATATTGTATTGATAATTTAATTATTACTGTTAATGAAATTAAATTTCTAGATTTATCTATTATTTAGTTAATTTTAATTTAATATTTAAAATTAATAAATAAGTTTTAAATGTTTAAAAATTAATAAGTAAATTTAATAATTTTTTTATAATTATTCTTAATTATATATTTTGTTCTTTTAAAAGTAAATTAATTTATAATTTACATTTATTATTAATTAAATTTAATATTTTAGTTTATATTTTTTATTCTTATTAAAATTTTAATTGTTTTAAATATTTTATTTTATATTCAATTGACATTGTAAGTTAACTATAATATAATGTTAACTTTACTTTAACAATTTTTTAATTAACTAATTTTATTATTTTTTTCTTTTCCTTTTTTACTTTACTTTCATTATTATTTTATCTATTTTCTATTTTTTTGAGTTGTCTCTTCCTCCTCCAGTTTGGCGCAGCAAGGGGCCTGGTGGTCGGGTTTTCTTCTTCTTCTCCATGCCGCAACAATCCATTTCTCCACCAACACTACCGACTCCAGCAGCATCGACATCGGCACAAAGAACTTGTGGCAGACTGTAGCTACCCTATGGCTATCCTTGCACTTAGCAGTGTGGCGGCGGACACCAGCAGTAGCAGCACTTGGACTGGGTCTCTTCCCAGTGACGGAAAGCAGTAGCACGTTGATTCTGCAAGACTCCAGGTGGCAGTCCTGGCTTCACCTTCTCTAGAAGTATCGACGACCTCCTCCATGGTAGCACAACACAGTGGCACAACACCTACAGACCGGTGGCATGTCTCAGATTCTTCCTTTAGATACCAGCAGGCGGCTACACAACGGACCCACGTCGACCAGCGGTATCCAGCAGCAGCGCGATGAGTCCGAGCACCTCCTACCAGCAACCCACATTCACCTCCCTTGAAACCTAAAAAAAATAGTGGGAGTTGCTCGATTTGAGCTCCTTGCAGTAGAACAGTGGTCCAACTCATGTGGCAGCTTGATGTGTGGGGGTTATCGGTAGAAGATAAGGAAATAACGGTGAGATGAAAATTTGTATCGGTGAGGGGTATCGGTAGCTGAAGCTACCGATAGGGAAACAAATATTGGGGAGAAAAATAAAAAGAAGTGGGTATCAGTGAGGTAGCTACTGATACATGGAAAAGAAGATGATGTATCAGTGAGGTATGCGGGGAGAGAGAGCTACCGATTGGGTACACGCAGAGTGAAAAATAAATAATGCTATAGTGAGGTGAAAATTTCACTGATAGGCTACCAGTGAGGATGAGATAACAAGAATCTATCGACATCTGCCGGTAAAGTCATCTATCGATAGCTGCAAAAACACCACCACAAAAGTCAACTCATATAATGAATTCATAAAACTAAAAATCAAATGGTAAAATCTCTAATTTATTTAAACAAAATAAAATTTCGACAAAACAAAAAAATACTAAAATACTAACTAGTTAATTAATCAAAGAATTAATGTAATCAAAAAAATTAGAAGAATTAAAAAAAATATAAACTACATACAACCAAACATATTTTAATAGTTTAAAACAAAAAAATTAAATAATTAATTAGCACTAAAAATAAACATTATGTTGTATTAGAAACTAACCTAAATCTTTTAAAATATAAAATTAAACTATTAATTTAATGAAGTTAATTTATATTAATGGATGAAATTAAAATTAAATTAATTAGTAAATTATATCAATGCAATTTGTGTTTGGAAAAGGTACTACTGGCAAGGTCACCTGTAAAAGCAAGGTCACTGATACACGCAAAGTCACTGATACAGTAAAGTTTTAGCGAGGTGCGGATCGGTAGCAAGGCTACCAATAGAAGGGGCTGTATCGGTGAGAAAAGAACATCATTGAGAAAAGAGTATCATGGGGTAATCTCTAGAGCTCCTCTACCTCACCGGTAGACTAAAAAAATTATAAAATGGATTAAAATTTAATCTACAAACATAAATAATATATTTAATGTTTAAAAACATTTAATTAATTATTTAAATAACTAATTGCAAACAAATAATTAAGGGAGAACCATTTTTTTAAATTTAACAACACAATTTACATACATAAATGATGAACAGGATGTCTAAATAAATTTTTTAACATAAATAACCTATTATAATGTAATGATGTTAAAAGATTAATTATAAGAATAAAGACTACGTTAATTAAATAAAATTACAATGATGAAATAATTGTTTAAAATAAAAATTAAATTATTAAAAATTAAAGAATAATTAATTTAAACAAACTAAATACTCACCACTACTGATAAAATTAAAGAGCTCACAGGTATATATTAAATGCTACCGATAAGAAAAAAGAGAGCAAATCATCGTTAGACAGTAATGGTAATCTGCCTACTGATAGAGAAAACGTAACCCTACTATCGGTAGCTTAGCTACCAATAGTCTGGAAAACCATAACTAAGTTGTATAAACATAAAAAGTAAAAGTAAACTATTCATCAAAATCAATAATTATTAATAATAAAAAATAAAATAAAATAAAAAAATATAGATTTAATAAAAAAACTGAAAATTAATTATATTAAAAACACAATAGGAATAAATCAACTATTTAAGGGTCCATAATTAAATAAAACAGTTATAAAAAATGAATATTTGAAAAATATAATTATAAAAATACAAAAGTGCATTTATTAGATAAAAAGTGTAAAACTGTTTAATAAAATCATTAAAGAATAATAAAAAGTCTGTGGAAAACTGTGTAAAAATAGAGCCACATCAAATTCCACTACACTAAACATTGTTTTCCCTCAAACAATCCAATGTTTTATTTTATTTGAAAAACAGTAAATTCTATTTGTGATTTTTCTCAAAATGTAACATGTCCATTACTCAAAACACATGACACTACATAACAATATGCTTTAATAAAATGAGTTACTCATATGAATCTTTCTTATAACAAATACTCAAGGGTAATTAAGAACACAAATACCATCTATCAAAGAATATGTCATGACTCAAATGTGATACAACTTAGTGACTCACAACAATCCAATATCATGTTCTAAGTACAAAAATGAAAGGAGGAAATAATATCAATGGAATTAAGACCTTTACCACAAAACTTTATACTTTTACTTTTTCACCTTGGTTCCAAAAATAATTAATTTTATTGTGAATCACCTCAATGATAAAACCTAAATGATTCCCATATAAACCAATTAATCCCATCATCATCAGGATTTCACCATTCCCCTCACATAAATGAGCTCATTATTAACCCTAGAAACATTATTTATTTTTCACAAGCCATGTATCTTGTGCTAGGATCTGTTCAGTGCACTTATTGAAGGTGAACAGTGGGATTTAAGTAAACAGAAATGCACCCATCATCAAGGGTCTCAGAGACTCACTGCGGGATCCTAGATGCCCAAATTACTCCAGTTTCTAAAGATTTATATAAAATTCATTTACATTGGCTCATTAAATCATTTACTTTTAATAATTTAAAGAAAATTGAATGAGGCCCCTAAAATCGGAATCAAACTTCTAGTTCAAATTGTTATGACCATAACTCCATAAACATGAATCCCATATCACTTCTAGAGGTAGTTCCTAAAATGAATTTCTATCAAATCACTAAGTAAGACCACTCATAAATCATCCAAACTCATCAATTTAAGATTCAATGCAACTCTTAACTACAAACAGGGAACTTATCCTAAGGAAATACCCAATTGAGTATAGTTTAAATCCAAAAATTATGAAAGAATTTTGAAAACATTTATTCATTTTTAACAAAAAGTTTTATGTTGCAGTGGGAATTGATGGGATTTCAATAAATCACAGTTTAGCATAGTCAAGAATTGACCCCTCCCACACACTTAAAACACAACTTGTTCCCCAATGTTGACTTCTAAATATATTTAAGAACAAAGAATCTATTATAGTTCAAAACCGATTTTCAATTAAGTAGATATAAGACATATATACAGGGTCTCTATGATGTAAAACATTTATTGTTTTCCACAATGTTTAAATTAACATCATGCTAATATACATGTATACACATTAAAATATATGTCCAGTGACACAGATTTTCAATTCAAGTTTATACAAGACATTAAGTTATGGGTGGAGAGTGGATAGCGTGTAGCATTGTAACAAAGTACGATTCAATTGGATATTCTATATAACAGAATAATGCATGCCAAACACCCCATAGACAAATAGGTTCCAATGAAAAATACTATTACTATCAAGCATATACCCCCCTTCCCCCACCCACCCTTCAGTTCATGCAATGAAAAGATTTTAATAATATTGCAATTCAATTTTTCAGCAAGGAGGCACATGCAGAATTTATCCATATCACCGTGACAAGAAGTAGAATTTTATAATACGAGAAAGATTTTTTAAAGTAGATTTTTCTATGCAATACAAGAATCGTATTTTTTAATGTGGTAAGCAGAAGAAAAATTGAAATATGAAATAACCAGTAAGATGCTTCCCTGATTATGTTTTCCATTACTCTTTAAGCATGGGAATTCCACTCCATTTATGGGCACACGCAACAGCATCCTATAATCATAGAGTATGTAAAGCATGAACAATAATCCAGCAGAGATAGTGCATACAGAATACAAACAAGGTAGCACTTTATTCGAAGTAAAACAAAAATAGTAACAAAAGTAAACATAAATGAAAGAACATGAGTTGAATCCCATGAATAACTAAATTTAAAGCCATCAGTTATACATTATATAATTGAAATTTTTATTTATGACCACAACTAGGACCAAGGGTTTCCTCCCTTACAACGCTAGGTTTAATGACCCCAGCCATACTTCATTCAAGAACAATTTTCTAGCACAGTGATGGAAGCCAAGCCCTTTGGGAGTCTCTCAAAATAATGTTTCAGTCTTTTCCCATTGACCAACATGGGTTTATTCTCTTCACCAACAATTTAAAAATCTCCATTATTGAGGACTCAAAAAACAGTAAACGGTCCAGACCACTTGGAATTCAGCTTTTGAGGAACGAGTTTATGTCTAGAGTTAAAGAGAAGGACCTTCTGTCCAGGATTGAATTATTTGGTTTGAATGATTGAATCATGAATGATTTTAGTCATCTCTCTGTAAATCTTCGAGTTATCATATGAATCTCTCTTAATCTGACCAAGGTCACTATGCTCAAGAAATCTCCACCCACCAACACTCTTAAAATCAATTTTCAGAGCTTTAACTGCCCAATAAGACTTGTGATGCAACTCCACAGGTAAATGACAGCATTTCCCAAACAACAATTGGTAAGAAGACATACATATTGGAGTTTTAAAGGTAGTTATATAGGCCCATAAAGCTTCATCCTATTTGATTGAACAGTCTTTTCTAGAATTTGAAACAGTTTTACAAAGAATTTGTTTCAGTTATCTGTTTGAAATTTCCACTTGTCCACTGGACATTGGATGATAATGAGTTCAAGTTTTAAGAACACAACAATAATTTTCCATCAAATCCTTAAACTTTTAATTCTTAAAATTTGTCCCATTATTAGTAATTAAATAATTTGGGACTCCAAATCTTGTAAAGACGTTCTTTTTCACAAATTTAATCACACTATTTGCAAGATTGTTGGGCAGAGCTACTACCTCATCCCACATAGATACATAATCCACATCAACAAGAATATACTCATTCCCCTGAGATGATGGAAATGGACCCATGAAATCTAAACCCCATACATCAAAGATTTATACGTCCAAAATACATTTCTGGGGTAACTCCTGCTTTCTACCCACATTTCCCAACCTCTGACAACTGTCACAACCATCCACAAAACTTCTAGAATCCATAAAAAGAGTAGGCCAGTTGAAACAATATTGAAGAAAATTTTGAGCTGTTCTTTCACTGCCATGGTGTCCTTCCCAAGGTGAAGAGTGAAAAATCTCAAGAATTGTTTGAATATATTCCCCAGGAACACACCTCCTAAGTATACCATCAGCACATCTCCTAAATAATAATGGGTCCTCGCAAAGATAGAGTTTACATTCAGAAATAAATTTCTTCTTTTTATTGTTGGACAAATCCTTGTGAAGGACTCATACTGCTAGAAAATTGGCAAAATCTGCAAACCAAGCAGACTGCCTAATAGAAATAGATAACAGCTTTTCATCAGGAAAGGATGAATTGATCTCCCTTGGATCAAAAGATTGGGTGTAATATAATCTAGATAGATGGTCATCAACTATGTTCTCAGATCCATGTTTGTCCTTAATCTCTAAATCAAAATCCTGTAATAGTAGAATCCATCTAATAAGCCTGACTATTGTTTCATTTTTATTCATAAAGTATTTCAATGCATAATGGTCTGTGAAAATGATGACTTTTGAGCCTAATAGATACTGTCTAAACTTATCAAGTGCAAACACAGCCGCTAACAATTATTTTTCAGTAGTGGAATAATTTATTTGAGCATCATCTAGAAATATGCTAGCATAATAAACCACACACAACTTCTTATATCTCCTCTGTCCAAGGACAACACCTACAGCCATGTCACTAGCATCACACATAAGTTCAAAAGGAAACTTCCAATCAGGAGCAATAATGATGGGTGACGAAGTGAGTTTTTCCTTCATCAGATTAAATGATTTCAAAACGTTTTCATCAATGTTAAAAGGTGCTTCCTTTACAAGTAAAAAACACAAGGGATTTATGATTTTAGAAAAGTATTTTATGAATCTATGGTAAAAACTGGAATTCCTTAAGAAACTTTTAACGACTGTAACATTTTCAGGAGGTGGGAGCTTCTGAATAACTTCAATATTAGCAGTATCAACTTCCAAAACTCTCCTTGACACATTATGACAAAGAACAATACCCTCTATAACCATGAATTGACATTTCTCCAATTTAAGAACAATTTTGGTTTCAATGCATCTCTCCAAAACTAGATCAAGATTTCCTAAACAAGTATCAAAAGTAATTCCCAATATAGAAAAGTCATCCACGAAAACATCAAGGATTATCTCAATCATATCTAAAAAAATAGCCATCATACACCTTGGAATGGTGGATGGAGCTCCACAAAACCCAAAGGGAATCTTCCGGTAAGCAAATGTCCCAAATGGTAATGTGAAAGTGTTATTCTCTTGATCTTCTGTAGCAACAGGGATCTGGTTGTAACTAGAATACCAATCTAGAAAACAGAAAAATTCATTTCCAGTAAGCCTCTCATGCATTTGATAGAAGAAGGGCATTGGAAAATGGTCCTTCCTACTGGTTGCATTAATCAACCTATAATCAATACAGACTCTCCATTTTGTTTCTTTCCTAACATGGACTTCTTCATTTTTTTTCTTTTTTAATAACTGTGAAACCTCCCTTCTTGGGGACAACCTAGATAGGGCTGACCCAAGCACTATTAGAAATAAGATAAATCATTCCAGTGTCTAGCAGTAGAATACTTCCTCTCTCCTGACTTCTTTCTTGTTTGGATATAATATTTTTTGACACTCTACTCTAGGATTATGATCAGGTTCCATAGGAATCTTGTGCATAAAAAATGAGCTACTAATTCCTTTTATGTCAGCTATGGTCCAGCCTATGGCAGATTTAAACTTTTTCAAAACATCCAACAATTTTTCTTCTTGGTAATCATTATGTTCACCAGAAATGATGACAAGAAGATTAGAATTCACACCCAAGAATGAATATTTCTGATTACCATGAAGTAGTTTAAGTTCATGAATAGGTGGTTCAGCATATGATAGAAGACTCTTAGGCCTGGGAGATCAAAGGACTTCAACATGCCTCTTGTAAGGGGTATTTAAAGATAACAGATTTTCAATTTCATGCTCAGATTCATAGATAACAGTCTTGATGTCCGAAGTGAACAACACACTGTCTAAACTTTATAGATCATATTTCAGCAGGTTTATCAAAGAATAATCATCTTATGTTTTAATAATTAATCTCTCAATATCATCAATGTACACAGAAAGGTTGGTGCTAAAAGAAACACCCTCAAATTCTCTCAGAAAACTCTTATGTTCAGAAGTATAGTACTCTCCTATAGTATAAAATAGATAGTTTTCCAATTCTGGATGATTTTCCAAATTGGTTGTTACAGTAGAATTATCATCTTCTAAAACAGATTCAACATGATTTCCAGCTTCACAAATGTATTCTTTAATAGAGGATTGATTTTTAGATTTTTCAATGTGTTCAACTTGACTTTTATAAGATCATTCAGCTTCAAGGAACTCAATTTTTGAGCATTTTTCAGCATATATTGGTCTCTCAATATTTTTAAAAACATTAAACTCTTGTTCTTGTTCACCAATTTTAAATATCAGTTGACCCTTTGACACATCAATTACAGCTCCACCTATGGCCAAGATGGGCATACCCAATATTATAGGTACCTCTTGATCACACTCAATATCTATGAAAAGAATGTCAGCAGGTAAAAATAGTTTCTCAATCCCAACTAATAAGTCATCTACCCTCCACACTGGATGAGTGAAAGATCTATCAGCTAATTGGAGAACGACCGTGGTGGGTTGAAGATCACCCAACCTCAACCGTAGAAACAATGAATTTGAGAGTAGATTAATGCTGGCACCTAGATCACACTAATAGTGGACCTGACTGAATGTTCCTAGGGTACAAGGAATGAAAAAACTACCTATGTATTTAAATTTGGGTATGAATTTATATTGGAGAACAGTAATACACTCTTTAGTGAGGCTGTAGGTAGAAAATTCTTCGAGGGTATTCCTATTTGAAACAATTTTCTTAAGAGATTTCAGATATTATGGGATTTTAATTAATTCTTGGAAAAAAGGAATGTTCACATGAAGCTTGGAAAAAATACCAATGAACTGAAGATATTCAGGCATAGTATTTCTTTGAGGTTTCAGATTCTCAGGGAAAGGGATGGGTGGGGAAAAATTCCTAAGGACAGAAGGCATATCCCTCACCTATTCCTAAACTTTTTCTTATTCATTATTCTTTTGATTTTTAGAACAATTTTCATCTTGAGATCTATGTGACAGGTTCAGATTCTCATCATTTTCAAAAAAAAATTTGATTTTCCAGATTGTTAAAAAAACATATTTTTATTTCCAGATTCAAATAGTTTTTCATTTTGGGAATTTTTTACAATTTTCTCAACAATATTTTGAGTATTCAGACCACTCCTAGTATGAACAACAACGATATTCTCCCAAGGATTAATTTCAGTTGTACTAGGCAACCTACCCTTATCCCTAGAAGTCTAATATCAAGCTAATTGTCCTTGCGGTGTTTCCATGTTCTGCATTTTAACAACATTTTGCATCTTGTCTAAATCATATTGACTTTTATGTTTATTATGTTGAGTCTTGTACCTTTCCTCTTGTGAATTTATTTTATTCAATATATGATCCAATTTAGAAGACATCTGATTATTATAATTTCCTTGAGTAATTTAAGTCTCACCCTTTTGTTGATTTTGTATGTTTGGTCTTGGTTGGTTTTGATAATTAGGGGCAGTAGATTGTTTGATGAAACCTCGATCTTTCTAAGACAGATTTTGATGGTTCCTCTAGCCTTGGTTGTAATTATTTGAAAATGGATATTTTTTTGAGGCATCCTAGGACTATAATTAAATTTTTTTGAGTTTTCACGTTGTTGGGATGTAAAATCTGCATTGGGACAAAAATTTTCAGAGTGCCCATACATACCACATTGAATAAATTGTTGTATAAGTGACTGATACTGATTCTAGTTTTCAACATGATTAACTATTTGTTTTGAATTAGGGTTCATTAATGTTTGAAGTTGGTTGGTGATTTCAGCCAGTTGACATTGAGTATCTTCTCCTAAACTAGTATTAACATTCCTACTGGCTCTCTTTCTTCTTGATTTCTTATGTTGAGAGTAAGGGGTCGTATTATTGAAAATTTGTCTCATCTCCTCATTAGTTTTATCATGTTTAATTACCCTCAGCAGCTTGATCCACTAAATTCTGACCAGTGGAAGACATCCCTTAATAGAAGGAATCCATGAAGAGATTAGTTGGGAGTTGATGATGGGGAAACTGCCTAAGCGGATTCCAGAATCTATCCCAAGATTCATGAAAATATTCTCCATCCTCTTGATAAAAACTAGTGATTTTAGTTATCGGTTCTCCTTTTAATATTTGGGGATAAAATTTCATAATGAATGAGTTATAAACATGATCCCAATTCTCAAAAATGTTTTCATCTAAACTTAAAATCAAATTCCTAGCATTCCCTTTAAGGAAAAAAGGAAAAATAAACATCATTAGTTAATTTTTAGGGAGTCATAAAAGTTGTAAATGCTACACAATAATATATAAATCTCTAATAAAGTCAAGTGGGTTCTCATTAGATAGTCCATTGAATGCCGGCAACAGAGAAATATGTGACAGTTTTAATTCATAGTTCTTGGCACTCAGACTTAATCTAATTGATAACGAATTTCTTGATACATGTGGGAGTTGGAACTCCCTCATCCCAGGCCTTTCATTTTTATCTTGAAATTATGGTTGGTTTTGGAAATTATTATGCTCAGGAACTCTATTTTCCATGTTTTCCATTTCAGTTTTGTTCTTCCTTCTTAGAGCAGTGAAATTTTAATCGAGTTCAAGGTTTAAGGGCTCTAATCTTACAGTAGAGTGTCTTGTGCTCATGTAAACAGTAGTAACAGTAAAAATAGTGATAGTTCAGAATCAAAAGACATAGTTTTTTTAACAGTTTTCAAATTTTACAATTTTTTTTTAAAAAATTATACAACTGTTTTTATATATGTTTTTTGGTAATGGCTTATTCATTCCCCGACAACGGTTCCAAAAACTTGATCTTGACTATCTTTGAAGATGGTAAATTTTTATAATTTATATTCCTGCTAAATACTATATATGGGGCAAGCAGGTTCTAACCCACAAGAAAGGTAAATTCGGCCACCACTAAACTAAAAACATGGAAAACTCCACTATTTTCAGCAGTAGAGTGTGTTGTTTTCTAATAATTTTTAACTTTTAATATTTTTTTATCTTTTTTTATAATCTCAAAAGTAAAAATACACATCTATTGAAAATTTGTACTTCCTAACTATAATAGAGAACAACTAAGAATAAGATGTAACACCAAAAATATGATGATGAAACAAGACAACAGAGATGAGCGCTCGGGAATCATTCTAGTCTACTAGTTTAAACTGTTTTTCTTATTCATGTAAAAGTACTGCTTCGTACCATGAAATAAAGGTGTCGTACTTCCCTCGCCAAGAATTAAGTCATAGGAGTTTTTCAACTTATAGTTCACCACTCCAAGAAGTATAACTCCTAAAAGTTGATTTAGAAAGAAAAACAGTACAAACCTGCCGTAAGAACTGATGTTTTCATGAAGAGTTGATTTCTTTAATGATGATTCCATAATCAATCTCTCAAAATTATTATAGAGTTTCGAAAATTCAGTGATTGTGGTACGAAACATGAATTTTTAGTTAGAACTGATCTCGCCTATCAATTCTAATCACAGAAGGAGTGTTTAATGAGAAAGGATGAAAATGATTACCAGTAGAACTAGAACTCTCCCTGAACTAGATGTTTAGCCAACGAAAATATTTTTCATTATCACTAACATGAAAAAAACATTCAATTACAAAATAAATGATTTGAAAGATAACTGAGGAAGAAAACTCCCTCTGCTCGCATGAATTACTGCTCCTGGACCTCTGCTCTGCTCCGGGACTCATGTGTTCATCGAGTGTGTGACTCTCCAAGTCAAAGATTGAATTTCCCCTGTTCATGAATTCCCCTTAAAAAATGTTTCTTGCTCTCATTAATTATCTTCTATCATCTGCTATATGTCACTGCTCGATCTCCACCGACTTCACAAGTACTTCACCCACACACTGCAAAATATGTGTTTTTTCGTGACAAGCATGTCACACTAATTTTTCCAACCTAACTAACTCAAGCTAAGTTATATGGATGGACCTAGATGCATTTAGGTCCCTTGAATGAACCATAAAATATAAAATAGAATAGAAAAATAAATAAATGAGATGCAAAGAAAAATAATTATTATATTTTAAGTAAATTTTTATATTACTCGTTACAATTTAAATTTAGTTAATTTATAATTACTTCATAAAACAATGGTAAAACATAATTTATTAAAAAGTTCTTAATTTAATTAAGTTAATAGAATAATTACTATGTTATTAATTTTATTTTTTTGAACTAAGTTATTAAAATTGAAAAGATAAATAAATAAATAATTAAGATAAATTTTAAGATTGTATTGATAATTTAATTATAACTATTAAAGAAATTAAATTTCTAGATTAATCTATTATTTAGTTAATTTTAATTTAATAATTAATGTTAATACACAAGTTTTAAATGTTTTAAAATTAATAAGTAAATTTAATAATTTATTTATAAATATTCATAATTATATATTTTGTCCTATTAATATTAAATTAATTTATTATTTACATTTATTATTATTTTAGTTTAATATTTTAGTTTATAATTTATCTATTTATTAAATTTTAGTTGTTTTAAATTTATAATTTTATATTAATTTGACTTTGTAATTTAACATTAATGTAAAGTTAAATTTACTTCAACTTCCGTTTTTTTAATTAATTACTATAATTATTTTTTTCATTTACTTTTTACTTTATTTTAATTTATATTTTATATATTTTCTATTATTATTATTTTTTTTGTTGTCTTTTCCTCCTCCAGTTTGGCGCAGCAAGTGGTCTAGAGGTCGGGTTTTCTTCTTCTTCTCCATGCCGCAACACTCCCTTTCTCCACCAACACTGCTGACTCCAGGAGCATCGTCGGTGGAACAATGGAATCGCGGCGGACTACAGCTACCGTGTGACTATCCTTGAACTTTTCATCGCGGTGGCGGACAACAGCAGCAGCATCGCTCGGACTGGGACGCTTCTCGGCGATGGCAAGCAGCAGCACAGTGATTCTGCAAGACTCTAGGCGGAAGACCTTGCTTCACCTTATCCAGCAGTACATGCGACCTCCTCTATAGTAGAACCGCACAATGGCGCATGACCTATGGACCGGTGGCATGGCTCAGAGTCTTCCTTTAGAGACTAGCAGGTGGCTATGAAATAGACCCGCACTGACCTGTGTTATCCAGCAGCAGCAGTGCGATGAGTTCGAGCTCCTCTGCTTAGCAAAAAAATTCACCTCCCTTGAAACCTACATAAAAAACAGAGGGAGTGGTTTGATTTGAGCTCCTCACAACAGTATAGTGATCCAACTCAAGTGGTAGCTTGATGTGTGAGAGTTATTAGTAGCAGATAAGGAAATAATAGTGAGATAAAAATTTGTATTGGTTAGGGGTGTCGGTAGATGAAGCTACCGATATGATAAAAATATTGGTGAGAAAAATAAAAAAAAGTGGCTATTAGTGAGGTAGATACCGATACAGGGAAAATAAAATGACGTATTAGTGAGGTACACGGGGGGAGAACTAACGATTGGTTGTACGTAGTGTGAAAAATAAATAATGCTACAATGAGGCGAAAAGGTCACTGATAGGCTATTAGTGAGGATGAGATAACGAGCAGCTATCGGAAACTTCCTGTAAATTCATCTATCAGTAGCTGTAAAAATACCACCACAAACGTCAATTCAGATAAAGAATTAATAAAACTAAAAAATAAATGGTAAAATCACTAATTTATTTAAAACAAATACAATTTCAACAAAACTAAAAAACAAACTACAATACTAACTAGTTAATTAATTAAAGAACGAACGTAAACAACAAAATTAGAAGAATTAATAAAACATTAAACTGCATAGAATTTAACTTATTTTAAAAGTTTAGAACAATAGAATTAAATAATTTATTAGCACTAAAAATAAACATTATGTTATATTAGAAACTAACCTAAATCTTTTAAAACAGAAAATTAAACTATTAATTTATTGAAGATAATTTATATTAATGGAAGAAAATAAATTTAAATTAATAACTAAATTATATCAATGTAATTATGGTTTGGAAAAGGTACTACTGGCAAGGTCAACTGTAAAAGCAAGGTCGCTCATAAAAGAAAACTCAACGATACAGTGAAGTATCAACGAGGTGTGGATCAGTAGCAAGGCTACCAATAGAAGGGGTAGTATCAGTGAGAAAAGAACATCGTTGAGAAAAGAGTATCATGGGGTAACCGTTAGAGCTCATCTACCTCACTAGTAGACTAAAACAATTATAAAATGAATTAAAATTCAATCTGCATACATGAAATAATATAATTAATGTCTAAAAACTATAAATTAATTATTTAAATTGCTAATTGCACACAAATAATTAAGGGAAAACAATTTTATTAAATTTAACAACACAATTTACTTACTTAAATGATGAGGAGGACGTCTAAAAAAATTAATTATTATAATTAACATATTCTAATGTAACTAAGTTAAAAGGTTAACTATTAAAATAAATTCTAAGTTAATTAAATAAAATTTCAATGTTGAAATAATTGTTTAAAATAAAATTTAACTTATTAAAAAGTCATGAAGAATTAATTTAAACAAACTAAATAATCACTTATACTAATAAAATTAAAGAGCTCACCTGTAGATATTAAAGGCTACTGATAAGGAAAAATAGAGCAGGTCACCATTAGACAGTATAGGTAACCTGCCTACCGATAGAGCAAATGTAACCCTACTATCGGTAGATTAGCTACCGGTAGTTTGGAAAGTCGTAACTATGTTGTATAAACATAAAAATTAAAATTAAATTAATTATCAAACTCAATAATTATTAATAATGATAAATAAAATAAAATAAAAAAATATAGATTTCGTAAACAAATTGAAAATTAACTATATTAAAAACATATAAGGAATAAATTAACTATTTAAGAGTCCATAATTAAATAAAATGTTATAAAAAATGAATGTTTGACAAATTTAATTATAAAAATACAAAAGTGCATTTATAATATAAAAAGTGTAAAAATAGTTAATTAAATCATTAAAATTTAATAAAAAGGATGTGGCAAACTATGTAAAAATAGAGCCACATCACCTTACTAGCCTTGTAATGTTTTCGTAATATGCATTTATGGAATTATATTCCATCTGCTTGAGATAGAGTAACACTCTTTCGATCTTCAGACAGACGGTTCAAGAAAAAAATTCGTTTATTGGAATCTAGTTGAATTCCTCCCAATGCATATAATCAAATTCCACTTGGAAAATTTTATTTCTGAATAGTGTTCAAAACTGATCACCTTCCCGATAAATGATATAGGCTTCTAGTACAACATTCTCTTATTTTGAGCACTAAATTATGGGAAAAATATTTTCAATGGAGTAAATCCATTGTTCCTCGAGGAGGGGATCAAAAGATACCCTAAACAATGGAGGACTTTACTTATTGAATGATTCTAATGAATCTTTCTCTTTTCATGGATGATGCAGGAATTCTACATGATTCATGTTATTATTAATAACTTGATACAGCTGAGAAACTACTACCATGACGTTTTCAGCACCTATTCCCATCATATTAGGCATATGGAGAGTGAAATATTTACATTGCCTATCACATTGGTTGATGGAATGTTTTCTTCTATTTCCAACCATTAACACAAAAATGAATCCACAATTATATATATCTTTTATATATTGTTTTTGTACAAAAAAAGGTAAAATATTAACATAAAAGGATAAACTAGTAATGGAGAGGTATATCATAACATGTGATTCCATAGGGTTTAATATAGGTTATGCTTGATCTATTTATTAACATATACTGTAATGGGATTTTTTTATTCCCTTAATAATGGTCTGTATTAAACTCAGGAATTTAGCAATGAATATCCCCCAGGAGTGCCAATCCTAGAGTGCATCAGGGAACAAAGTCATTAACCATGATACCTTCAGTCAGGATTGAAATTCCATGTCAGTGTTTCACTTCGAGATACATCTGTTATTGATCAGCCACTAACTATTTGTATCTAGAAATTGATTTATTTGGTCGATAAAATAATTACTCTATACTAACAAAAATTTATGGATTTTTTCTTATACTTATTCTCGTCCTTAATGTTTGTATAAAAGACCAAGATTCTGAATTTCCAAAAATTACTAGACCATCCTCTGATACCAATTATAGTGACCCTAGCACTTTACAAATTAAATTAAATTAATTTTGGAATAATTATACATCATAGTAAATTCCATGGATCATAATGTATACTATCATGGATTACTCATTATATAAGACTAAAAATATGAAACAAATTTATTTATTTAAACTTCATAATGACCTCATTACTTTATTTGACCCCTATCACTTTCATAGGATAACATTTGTATAACATGAACTAAAGGATGAGATAAAAATTCAAATAATGGAATGTACTTAAGAACTAGTCTTAAACACAAGGGTTAGAAGGCATAAGATAATTATAAAAATATCATGGAACATATGGAATGATAACATATATACATGGGAGAACATAAACATAGAGTCATTGAAATGTGGAATAATCATAACACGTGAATATCATACGAGTCATGGCTAACCGCCAGGATTGTTTCACAAAGTAGCACAAGCCAATGGTAACCCCCAAGACTGTCACACATAACATCTCATGAGACTTAACATTACACCATGAATTGGATCACTATCTGGTCACAACATTATTAAATATTCATGAATTTGTTTTCCAAATTAATAATCACATATAATCAATTTAAATATTAAAATAATGGTAACCTAAGGAAATTTTTGGGTAAAATAATCATGTCATAAAATATATCAAATGGCCATACCCTGAATGTGTCCATGAAAGAGAGGAACTAAAAATATAAATATAAATTTAAAAGGTAAAATTTAAATTTATCATGGTAAGTGATTCCAAGAATAATTGACCAAATGTATGAAAAGTGTTCAATAAAAATTGGCATAAAAACTTTTTTGAGTGGTTTTATAGAAAATAATATAGAGTCATTAAAAGAGAAAAGGTAAGAATAATTTATAAAAAATGTGAAGTGAACCAGGTAGGTTTTCAAAATAAAATAAAAAATATTTTTTATTGGAAAAGGTGTCTTAGTAAAGAATATAGGGTGTAGTTGAAATCACGTAATAATTCATGACGTTCATTTAAAACATGTTTTCTTATTAGGACGTATTGAAGAGAAAATCACATAAAAACATGTATATCCCAAAGAGATAACGATGGAAGGGTATTGATAAATTAATTTTTTACATGTAATTATAATTATTAAAAAGCCCAAAAATAGATAGTATAACATCATTTTGGCAGAAGGAAAGATAAGGAAACATGAATGAATAAATGAGATAGTGGAAGAATTCATTACGGATTATTGGCATGTTAATAGGTGTACATAAAGGAATTCATGATAGAGTACTGGGTTTCTCACCAGCTATAAATAATGATGGAAATATGGTGTAGTTGTGTAAACATTCCCCATCATTAGGGATTACACATAAAATGTCCTATCATAGAGAACGTTCTTGAAGAAAAGTGAAATTGAGTGGATCCCTTACATTAAGTCTAATGGTGTTATCCACTCTATATTAATGACTTGAATAATCAATTTAGGTTAATTAATTAATAATTATACAATCTCATTTATATGTAAAATATTTATTTTAACATTTTTATGTTAATTCATGACATTATCAATTATATTGGTGGTTCAATTTTATTGATCGGGTCTATTTGTTTTGTTGGTTTTTTATGATCAATTTACTTATTATCATAAAGGGATAAACATATAAGTTGAATGTGGTTGTGAAAACTTGTTGATGTAATAAAATATTGTAATTATAGGGGATTAAAAGGTATTAAATTAAATAATAATAAATGGAGTGAAGTTGGATCATTATATAAAACATTAGTTATAACATTTTGGGTTGATTGGAAGATTGTTTCTACAAAGCACATCTTTTCTTTATAAATAAAAAACATGGGTACAAAATGACTCCAGAACCAATTATGAGACATAATACATATATTATTTTCTATTTGAACCATTAAAATGGTTTCATGTACATAATTGATTATGGTATTGGAAATTGAAAACACATCATCCTTGAATGTCATAATTTGACACATCTCGGATGGCATCTTTAGTACTAAAATAAATGAATAGTAAAAGAGATATGATAATAACATATTACATTATCATAAAAAAATTACAGTTCATGTATGGTAATGGATTTTTCATAATATTTTTATGAGTATAGGTAAATATAGAAAAGATAAAAAATGAACGTAAAAATAAAAATAAAGAAAAGAAAAGGGGAATATAATCTTTCTTAAATCTTCATTGAGAGCCTCTTAAGGTGAGAGGATTTGGCCTTTTGAGTAGAACAAGGGAAACTGTAGGTTGGGGAATATATTTGGGATATATTTGTGTAAAATATATTAAAGGCACAATTCTTGAGTGGGGTGAAGTAAATAAGTAGGGAAGGAAGGTATTTGTAGTGGGGGCATATGGGTTTCCTTATATTACAATCATTAGATTATTATTTCCCTATATGAAAAGATATAGTGTTTATTATTTGACCATGAATAGTAATAAATTCATGTGAGTTCTATATTTGGGAGCTTAAATCACTTATGATGTCATGAATAGTGGATTTAAAATATAATGTAATTATACGGTAAATTAATGTATTTACTATTCACAATAATTTCAGGTATTACAGAAAAATCCAAAAAATTGACCCTAACCATTTTTGGAACTTTAGAATCCAAAAATGAAATCCATGTTTTGAAATTATTTTTCTATATAATATTAATTAAATATATTTTTTTAAATCGTTATTTTTTTAAAAACCCATTTTTAAAACATTTATTTACTTATTCCAAAATATAGGTACAAAGAAATTTCACTTGGATCATATTTATAAACTATCATGGGTATGATTACTATTAATTAGGTTATATCAAAATTTATAAGGTTATCCTTGCTATTTGTAAGGTTATGATACTATTCGCCAAGTATTATTTTTTTCTTATTGAACTCAAAACATCCTACTAACCACAACAGTGAATGTAAACTTTTCTAAATTCAATACATAGTAGTGTGAAAATTCTGCTCAAAGGTCACATAGTATTTAGTAGTTAATTTTTTTGTATTCTTTCATGAGATTATGTGGCATAATTATCATAAATAAATTTCTATTACAAACATTTGTTTGTTATAGTGTACATTGTTACCATGAATTTCTTATATATTTCAAATTATTAAATTTATGGATATATACGTATAAATATGTATTAAACTATTTTATTTAGTTTATTACTCAATATTTAACATATATGTATAGGTTTTATGATAAAATAACATTTTTTATTTAGATCATTTATCATTGAGATTATTAGTATGGAATATGTAAAACTGTCAATCAAGATAAAAAATATTTTCCTTGTTATCTATTTATTTATTGAAAATAATTTTTTATAATTTTATATTCCTCAATTGATTTTCATAGTATATCATGATAGTGTTTTATAGAAAATTGACCCATATTTAAATCTTTGGTAAAAAATAATTTTCTTTCACATCATGGTTTTTGTAAATTTATTGAAAAGGGATTAAATAATAAACAATGTTATTTTAATTTAATTTCATCAATTTCGTGAATTTTAATAAATGCATTTAAAAGAATTATTATTCATCATTAATAATAATATATTTTTTCATTTTAAAAATTTTATAAAATATTTATTTTTAATTATATGGAATAATATAAATTCCATACCATCCAGAAAAGAAAATTATTTTATTTTGATTTTAAATGTATCAGTTGTTATATTAAAAAAATAAATTTTGAGAGAATTATTTAATTTTTATATCTCTCAATTAAATTATATCAAAATATAAGGGTTATGTAATGGCCAGACCTCTGTGGTCTATTATTTGTCAAAATTTCGAGTTTGGGTTGTTCTGGGAGGCAACTGTAGCTCATTACATGATTTTTACAAATTTCTAGTTATTCCATTCTTGATTCAGGAATCAGTGAGTCATTTTTGTGGAAAACATTAGTAAGTTTGTGTCGGTACCTCACAGGGGGTCGTTATGTTGGGGTGTCAGTTGGTCATGGCATTAGTATGTCAGGTTGTTACTAAGTCGGGGTGTCGGTTGGTCGAGGTGATGGGAGGTTGGTGAATCCGTAGGTCGAGGTGTATGTAGGTGGTAACATCTTTAGGTCGATTCATCTCCAGGACGAATGTATTTGAGTGGACTCTATGAAAACTATTTTTTATTCACATCGATGACATTTGTCGGTGAGTCCGGCCATGGTGACTCACTATCGGTGAATCATGTTAGCGAATCACCCATTGGAGAGTCATTTCGAGTTTTTCCCAGTATTTCCATTTTCACCCATTGTAATTGTTTTTTGATGTAAATCATTTTTAATGAATATTTAGAACGTTTTTGAAGGGGATACAAAGGGTATTAGAGTTATCATTAACATCTTAACACTAATGGGACATTGAAATAGTCAAAGTATTTTGTCTTGGCCACGAATATACTATAATAGTTATTGAAACCATATCCCTTCTATTGATATAGGATCAGGATTTTCTAAAGTCGTGATCCCCTCCTCCATTGAATACTTATTATTTCTCTTGGTGCACAATGATCCTTTCTTCCTATAGGAGTCATGTGCCTTTAATATTGTAGTGTTTTTTCCCCTGGATTTTTTTTTATGTATGGGACCCTCTATTTTAGCACAAGGATGTTTCATGGGTTGCATGTTTTCAAAAGTAGGGATTACTTCTTCTTTCTTTCTTTGGTGTATCATGTAGGGTGTGTGTACACAGGTCCCCTTGGGAATAAGGTTGGGCGCAAATTTAATGATGATAATAAGATTTTATAAATGAGTTCAGGAGAAGACAATATTGATGTTCAATGTTTTATATGTTGTCATTTATCCAATTTTTTTATGTGTTTGTTGACACCTCTAAATCAAGGAGGTTTGCAGTCTCTATTTTTTCACATGTATGCTTTATGAATTATTATTGTTGACACATTGGGAAAGACCATATGATTTTGAAATTGGTAAAAAACATATATTCAGTTGAATAAATGGATTCCCTAGTATTGAACATTTTCTGGGATAATCCATGTTTTATCAAGTGTAATTAATGCACATGTGTTTGGAATATCTGAATAAACTTGTCCTCATTGGTGTGGTATGGTGTTGTGTGTGGTTCTGTTAAGATTTGTTTCGATGTTATTCATGTGGTGATGTGGCTTGTACTGTGGTTGTGTGTGTGGGGTGGTGCTTCTTGGGTAATGGAATATCATGTTGAGAGATTTGTTGACAGTGGAATGGATGAACATTTTATACAATGGGTAAACATCTGGGTAGTGGTTGGGATGTGAGGCTACTGATTTTAGTTGTGTTATTTTTATGATAATTTTTTTCGAGGTGAGGTGTTTTTATGTATTGGGGCTATCCAGTGTGTTGTTGATGAGGAATGTTTTCGGTTTTCTTGTTTAGCTGAATGACATGGTAGAATTACATTGAAAAGTAGTAGTTGCAGTGGATAAACAGGTGTCTAAGAGAGGGGGTTTTATAGTGGGATTGCATATTTGGTGAGTTTTGGATTATTGAATGTATTTCTTCTCATGAAGCTGGGAATTTGAGGATTGTTTTAGTGGGTTAGTTCTGAAGAAGGGATTTTTACATTGTTTTCACCTTTCACATTGAGTTTTTTGTGACCTTTATGAAGTATGTGTGGGTTATGATGTTACATGTGTGTTTTCTATTTCATATTTTCCCATGTTGGAATGGAATAAATTTTAAATACATAATAGTGTAAAATTAATGATATGTAAGGTGGTGTCCTTATATTATTACAGAAGTGATCGTCATTCGTGGTGATGCAAGAATGTAGGGTTGGATGCGAGGGAAATTTTGTCTAGGTGGGTTGATTGTATTAAAAACCATATGTTGGGGCATGTGTTTGGTAACTATATATATTCTTGTTTTTCCTTATGATTTCTATGATCACCCCACCCCTGATGAGAAATATGTACTGGACAACCCCATTATTATTGGGGAGGATGACCTTTCCCATCAGCCAATTGCCACGATGGTATGTCGGTAAATGGATTATCTCTACTCGCTCTTCTATGCATTTGTAGACCAAGACACTCTATTAAGGTTAATATGTGCTTGTGAGTCCCATGTGTCTGCGATTGTGGTGTTCTTCCCAGGTGTCTTAGTTTTAACACCCTGAGATTTTATGTGAAATATAATTATTAATTTCATTGATTTCTTGTGTTATACGATACACTAATATTATCTTGTGCTATACGAAACACCGTATTAGCTTGTAGTATAAACAACAATATTCATGGCCTGCTTTAAATGCAAGATCAACCTTCCTCGATAGCTTACATTGTACGCAATACCGAGTTTCACTAAACAACGATATTTTATTTAAATATTATATAAACATGCTGTTATGAATAGTAATAACCACTTTTTGAATTTTATAATTTTTAGCATTCAAAATGGACTTCATTTTTTGATTCGGAATATTGAAATTACCCTAGGGTGAATTGTTGGGATTTTTCGAAAAACATTGAATTTTTTATCAATAGTGAAAAAACTGAGTTATTGGTTAAAACCGACATTTTATTTAAATAACAATTTATTTTATTTAAATTTATATTAGTTTAAAATAGTTAAATAATACCTATATATGTTCAATGTAATTTATTGGAGTAATTTTATAATAAATTTAGATATATAAAAAATTTATTTAACTTTTTACCGTCTTTTACCCACCTCCTAGGAGCACTTGAAAATTTATATAAAAATTAATTTTACCACTTCTTGGACTTGAATTTCAAAATTCCAAGATACACGGTTGATATTAGTAATTAAAATGTGGTTCAATGAGATGAAAATATTTTTGGGTGAATAGTAAATTTTAACTTTTATTTACAACGGTTTAAAGTAAATAGGGTAATTATGGGTAAAAATGATATTATTATAATCCTAAAACATGTAAAAAATCTATTAAATAATTTTAATTCGATCAAAAACAAACTCATTAATAAAATATTTCCCTTTAGATCCACATGTATTAGATTTGGTCATTTATTATTATTTTATTTAAAGAAGAGTTAAAATAGTTAAAATCGATGTTTAATAACTAAAATAGTTTAAATATAGGGATATAAAAAAGATAAATTTGACTATAAATATTAATTATAATGATAAAAAAATTTCCTACATAATGGTATTTTATTTAAATTTTTATACATTAAATAATTTAATTTATTTATGACACAATGATGATGTAGTAATTACCTTATTAATGAAATATTAACATAATTGATATTATAAATAACCAAATAAATGTAATTTGAGACTTTTTATGAATTACATAGATTTTATACGATAATATAACATGTTATAGTTGGTTAGATTATTTTTTCCCATTAATAATGCTTTTATGAATTTAGAAAAAAAATTACCAAATAGTTTCCAAATTGAAACAAAAGAGTTTTTTTTAAATATTATATTATCAATTGATATAATGGTCCTAAAAATATATGGTTCGGCCAAAAGACTTATATAAAAAATATAGGACATTAAATAATCAATTGGAGTTATATTGGTAGTTTATAGTATGTTTAATAACCATATAGTGATACAATACAAGATGACACTGTAAAAGTTAAATTATTTTACATAGAGATAAATCTAAATGATAAGGTTAAAATGGTAACCTAAACTTGTCAAAATCATTTTTGTTGAGAGGATGTTTACCCATCCCCACCCTATCCCAGAAATAAGTTACTTTGGATCCATTATAAACAGAATAAGAATTTATTATTAAATAATATTGTAAGTTTATCCAAAGGTGCCCCTCACCCCTCTTATAAAAGGGCACTCCCCCTTTTCTCTTTTTCACACCTCCAAAGCCATTTGAATCGGACAAAACCTGCCCAAATACCCTCTAAACATTCCTCCCTTCATCCTAGAGGACTTCCTTTGGTCAAAAAGCCAGCCCTAGAAGCCCTTTTGATCTAATCAATAGCGAGAACCCGAATAAGAGGTAATGATTTCACCACCCTCTTTCGAGTTCACTTATTCTTCCATTTACTCTTTTTTTCCAATATAAAATAATAACTCCAGTATATTCTAAATAATGTGATTTTATTTTAAAAAATTTACAACCATATTAGTTATTTTATCTATCCTTTGAATTAAAAAGTCACCACATGTGCGTACGTACAGCTTGCCGTCTCCAGGCCGTGGTGTAGTTAGTTATTTAAAAATTTCAACATTTGGATGGGTATAATAATCAGAATAAATGATATAAATAATAAATATAACATTATTATGATTTTCAATATATAATATACCATCCAATTATATATGATTTAAATATCAAATGAATGATATTGTTACTTGTGGGTATGTACGGACAACCGTGTCCACGAACGCAATGAGATTCATTTTCCATGATTAACCATTCAAGTATAATTATAATTTATTTATAATAAATAATCATGAAATATATTACATAAAAATGATAATTTATTTATGTACATATATGTTTCATTTACTTAATTCCATTCAATTCTATATGGAAATAAAAACAGCGTTCATGCGTACGTATGACCTACCGTCTCCACGAACGGTGTATTTCATTCCATTTACCGATCAATCATATATATTTGTTTACTGAGTATATAAAACAAATAAATCATGTTTTACATTTTATAATTATGTAAATTTGGATATATGTAATAATATAAAGATCGAAAACTCGAATCACGTAGGATAAATGAAATGATTTCACCCAAAACACTGCTTTAACATATAATTTACTAAAGAACGGGTAATATAAAGTAATTAGTGAATCATATATGGTATCATAAATATTTATTATGGTTGTGTTACAAGTTAATAATATGTTTAAACCCACTATATATGAGTCTCGGACACATACAGATGAAATTGGACATAAGTTAAGGGATAGTTTTTCAAATCACATTTTTATATGAGATTGCTTATACATAAGTATTTACTAGGGTTAGATTTTTCATCCATGTCCATAAAAATGTATTTCATGAAGAGTTTAATATTCTTCCATGTATGTTTAATGTCATTTTTACCCCTGTTTGAATTTTACATTGTGTTATGGAAGGAATCATTCATTTTTTAACCATAAGAGGAACTTTTTGACTTTTCTGGAAAAAGTACGAGGAGAATGTTTTTTTAAATTATACGACGTGATCGGATTTTTAGGCTTTAATAAAGCCTAACTTTAAATAATATTCCTATACAATATTTCATTATTATTTTCAAAAAAATCCTTTTATATTAAAATTGAATTGCATTTTATGAAAAGAAAATGATTTTGAAGAAGAATGGATATTTTCCTCATGAATTATTTTCAAGTGTTTTATCAAAACTAATTTCCATATAAGATGACATTATTTAGTATGTTTATGTTTCAAGTATAATGTATCTATTTTTTACATGGTTTGTATTTTTTTATGATAACCATTTGTTTTATATGGATTATGTTATGATGCAATGATTTTTATGAAACTCATTTTATTCTTTGTGTTATGATAAATGATTTATGTTTATTTTGTGGCACATGTAAGAAATATTTCATTATTAGATGGGTGGGACCTAAATCTCTCTCCAATTAATTGGTTAAAGAGTTTTGTCACATTATATAGACATGGCTGGAATGGAATGTTAATCCAGTTTAGTGATACATGACTGGAACGAGGAGTGAACTCGATTAAGTAAGGGACATTGTCCACTATTATGGTCTTGATAACAATGCTTTCTCTTCTATGGAAATCATATCATGTTCATAATGGAGGCCACAATTACATGATTTATTCCCATGCTATTTCATCATTATTTATGTTCCACTATGATCTATTCCTTACGTACTACCATGATTTATTTTAGAAATCAATATTTTGATGTTTAAACTGTATGTTCAGGTTTTTTTATGTTAAAATGAATATGGTTTGTTTTGTTTTATCCATTTTTACCCTTGTTGAGAATTTGACCTCACCCTTATTATTTTTTCTTTCCCCCAGGATATAAAGAATGGTTTTAGGTAAGAAAACAAAAGGGGACAATCTTTATAAGAGTTGTATAAGATCATTTACCATGAATAGAAGATTATGTTCTGAGCTTCCAAAGACACTAAACTATTATGTTCCTTAGGCCTCTGTTTTTTTATATTTTATGTATTCCGAAAAAGTAATGTAATTTCCATGTATGTAGAGTGTGGGTCTCTACAGTTGGTATTAGAGGAAATGTTTAGTTATTCTTTGGAAACTAGGATGATAATATTATATTTAAATCTCTAGAGATATTTCTAAGGTGTAACACCCCGGCCCTACTTTCCCTGAGTTGGTGCATTAGTACATATCATTGGAACTATCACAAGAAAGATCAAGTCTCTAAAGACAGATTAGATTATTAGTCTTGGAAACACTAGATACATTCATAATATTTACATTAAATTTTAAATTGAAAACTAAAACAAAATATAGTCCCCACACTCATATCCCCTTATACTATCCCTACAGGTCATTCATTAAATACTTCTTCACATACTTGGAAAAATAAAACATAGAAAGGGGTGAGCTCAAATTCCCAGTAAGGATAACAATATAGAAGAAACTTTTAGAAATATGAATAAACATTTAAGGAAAAGTATAACTAAAACAAAAGCCTTTTAAACATGAACTTCAACATAATATGGAAAAAAATAAAATTAAATAATTCCATTTACTTATTCACATGGATATTATTCTAGTCGAATATTGACATGCAATATAAATAACCACAATCATTATGACGGAATGCATAATACCCGACTGTTATAACCACATAGCCATGGCCTCGTGCCAAGACTACAAATAATATTTAGTCAAGGCCTTTGGCCAAGACACTAGTTTGTCTAATGAGACCTACCGATTCATGGAAGATCTATAGAGGACTCCACCCATCACATACTAAGTCCAAAACATTCCTCATTTGAATAGGTTTAAACATAACATAAACATTCATATTAAAACTAACATACGAAATGTGAATAATTTCTCCATAAACCATGAATGGTATAAAAATTACACATCCACAGTCCAACATATCAAAAAACCTTCAATAAAATATGGATGTTTTGTATCATAATAAATCAAATTCAAATAAGCTTAAAATCCATCAAAGGATGTTGGCATAGATGAAATCAAAACTATTTGAGAGAAATATCTGTTTTTTGAAGTCATTTAAAAGTCACACATTTATAATGGAAGTGACTTAAAAGAGACTTTGGAATCAATGTGTCCCATAAATCATTAAATCTTTTGAAAAGGAATATCATTTCAAAACAGTCATGTGCATATAAATAAATCCTTAATATAATTTTGAAAACATGGACATTAATTAAAAAGATTTTGAAATATAAATCATTAAAACATTTAAAATTATGATCTTGATAAAGAGTACATTTCACAAATTCTTAAAATATTAATTTTTAAATCATTTAAAAGTCAAATATTATAAAATAAAACAATTACATTAAAAATATTTTTATAAGCTTGTAAGGGATGCTTCGAAGAGTTTATAAAGGTATAAAATAGCCGCAACCACCGTATAAGTTAAAAAAAGATATTCTTACCTTAATTTTGTCTAAAAGGTTAAAAAGGAAATTGTTTCGAAAATGACGTAAAGATTCATTTATAAACATCTAATAAAAAGTTAAACAAGGGTATAAATGACTTTAACCCATATTCTATAAAATATCAGGAATTTTTTGATCTACATTTTTACGAAACATGGATGTGGATGATAAAGAGGTTATAGTAGATAATTATGTATAAGCAACCTCGGATAGTGAAGAGATTGTGAAATAAACCCTTACCATTTACTTTTCCTTGGTTGAGGGTATGTTAACCACTTGTATAATGGTGAAATAATTTTTACTAAATTATATAGGGATCATATTCATTAATTTGATATCATATATGATCTTTTATCATATATATTTTTATAAAATCTTAGTATTATCATCGTTTAGTGTGTTGACGGATTCGTCTTTCTTTATATTATTTGTTATGTGAGACATATTTTTTATGGATGGTATTTATATTATTCATATCTAGATTGATATCAAGTCCTTAAACATTATATTTAATAATCAAATGAGAATTAGACATGAATGGATACGATGGGGAATGAATCTCACCGCGTTCGTGGAGACGGTAGTCTGTACGTACACACGAGGGACAATATCAAATCATTCGATATTAAAATAATATATAATTGGATAGTATATCATATATAAAGAATAATTATCATGTTATATTTATTATTTACATGAATTACACAAAATTATTATACCCATCCAAATAATAATGTTTTGAATAACAATTACACCCCGACGTGGAGATGGAAAGACGTACGTACGCACATATGATGACATGTCATTTAAAAGATGGATAGAATAATGAATATGGTTGTACCATATTTATAATAATATCACAGTATATAGAAGATACAGTAGTTATTATTTTAGAATGTGAATACTAAAGGAAGAAGAAGTTTAAGAAGAAAGAAACATGAAAGAGGGTGGTGAAAACATTATATCTTCTTCGGGATCTTCCTTTTGATTTGATCAAAAGGGCTCCATAGGTTGACTTTCTGATCAAACTAAGGCCTCTTGGTTGATGTTAGGGGTTCTGAGAGGATATTGGGGTAGGTTTTGACCGAACAAAAAGGCTAAGAAGGTATGAATTTGAGAGATGGGGGAGTGCCCTTTTATAAGTGGGGTGAGGGGCACCTTAGGAGAAGCTATAAATATTATTTTGTAATAAATTAATATTCTGTTTCAAATGGATACAAAGTAGATTATGTAAATGTTATGATGGAGATATGTCACAAACCATTCAACAAATAGGTTTTAGATAGGTTTGGGTCATTATATTTACCTTATCTTTTAGTTTTAACTCTTAGTTTATTAATTTTACATTTACCATGTCACTTTGTATTTTTTTATTATATAGTTAATAAACATACTATATACATCCAAGAGACCCCCAAGTGGTCCATTAATGATACACCTATGATGATATATGTCCTTTTTCCGAACTTTATAATTTTGGGAATATAATATCAATTAATAATATACTAATTGTTTTACAAACACTTTTATGTAAATTTTGACACTATTGGGTATTTTGTTTTTGATAATTTCATAACTTTCATAACTGCATTATAAATTCCAAAAAAAATTATATAAGAAATCATAATATTTCATATTAACCAATAAAATAATTTTAATGCATAAAAATTCTCAAATTACATTTATTTTGATTTTTATAACATCAATTATTTTAATATTTTATTAATTAGGTAATTACAGCCTCACCATTGTGTCATAAATAAAGTAACTTATTTAATTTCTTAAAATGATAAATAAAATACCATTATTTTGGAAATTATTTTATCTTGATAATGAATATTTAAAATCAAATTTATCTTATGTATAACCCTATATTAAAAATGTTTTATTAATTAAACATTTATTTTAACACTTTTAACTATTCTTTAAATTAAATAATAATTAATGTCCTAATCTAATCCAAGTTGACAGAAATGATATTATTTTATTTGTAAGGTTGTTTTTGGTCGAGATACACTTTTACAATAGAATTAGGACATGTGTTAAGGTAATATTAATATCATTTTTACCCTTAATTACCATATTTACTTTTAACTATTGTAAATAAAAGTAAAAAGATAATATTCACCAAAAATTATTTTAATCTCATTGAACCACATTTTCCTCCTTGATAGTAACTATGTGTCTCAAGTTTTTTGAAATTCCACTCACATAAGCGGTAAAATTATGTTTTATTAGAATTTCCAATTTCTCCTAGGAGATGGGTAAAAGACAGTGAAAAGTTCAATACAATTTTTATATGTATAAATTTATTATAAACTGACTCCAATTAATTAAATTGAACTTATATAGGTATTAAGTATCTATTTTGAACTGAAATAAATTTAAATAAAAAAATAATTATGAAAATAAAAATTCGGTTTTGACCAATAACTCTATGTTTTAACTATTCATAAAAAATTGAATGTTTTCAGAAAAATACCAAAATTTCACCCTAAGCTGATTTTGATATTCCAAATTCACAGATGAATTATAATTTACTAAATTCAAAACATAAAATTTGCATTTATTAATTTAATATTAACTCCCACTGTCAAAACCAAAATGCGTATTTTTAAGAAATAATAACTATCAAAAGTTTGACACTTATTTATGTCTAATTTCAAAGTGAAATTACATTCAATTAACATCAGTGGTTTAAATGGTAAAAATATAATCTATTTATACTTCAAAACCATTAAAATTTCTAATTTAACAATATAAATTATTTTGATTAAAAAAGTTGTTTTGAGTTAAAATATAGTATTTTTACTATTCACTAAAATTTGAAAGTTGTCATAAGAACAACAAAACATTATTGAAACTAAAATTAATATGTCCAAATTCTAAAGAAGAAGTTTATTTTGTCAAATTTAATATATAAAATTTAAAATATTAGATTAAAAAAGGTTTTTCTAGTTAAATGAGGTAAAATTGCATTTTTTAAAAAATACTTCTTTTATCTAAAAAATATATTTGTTATTAAATTATTTCTAAGAAACTCATAATATGGATTATAAAATTATAAGGATTATATATACTTCAAAATTCTGTAAATTCTATTCATAATCGATTTTGAATGGCTAATTTGGTTGGTTATGGTGTGTTTTAGATCTCGAAGTTGCGTACAACACAAACTACTATTTTATTCAAAGAGAAGCGTACCGTGGAAACATGGGGTGTTACATTCTCCCCTCATTCAATAATTTTCATCCGCACAATTTAAAATTATTCATTGAAAATAAAAGGTTGATAATAGAAAATTACTTTGTGGGAAAACCCACATCGGAAATTGGGTTAATAAAATTGAGTCTTAATAAGAGGTGTAGGGGGGATGAAAAATTCACCACCAAATTAGGATCTCTATTAGCATAACATTGGTGGAAATTAGAGAAACATAATTAGTGTAAAACATAAATATTAATTTGGAGTGATTGAGGGCATCAATCACAAACAATTTTAGAATTGTGGGCCTCAAATCCACCAGTCTATGATGATTTAAAATACCATCGGTTCAAAAAAATGTATGGTATTAAGATAAAACATTTTTTCTTTTAAGATTACTTACATAAAGAATAAAAATTTATTTTTTCATAGAATAAGAGAAGAAAAAGAAAATGTATACTTGTCTATTATAGTTCCATTGTTTAACTAATTTCTACCACAAACTCATCTTTCACTTTAAAAGATAATAGAACTTAAAAAATTATTCTATTTATCCTGTTCGTATAGGATTACAAAAAAATGAATTTATAATTAATCGACTAGAACCTTTTAAAAAACTACATTATTCATTCTAGGACATCACATGGATCAGTTGTAGGTGATACACCCTTGTTGCCCTTCAGTTGCGGGTTCATGTTTCGCGGCCTTTTCAGACACAACAGGTTGTCACCCGACCACTGGGTTGTCCTTTTATGGCAATCCAAAAATAATTTCAAACTTGAATTATCCAAAATACTTCTCTCCAAACTCACAGTACAATATTTATAAGGAAGGTAAAACAATTAATATCATTTTTACCCCATAATAGAATGTGAATACATTTATCATGTATTATTTTAAAATACTGAAACATCTTGAATTACCATAAAACCTTATTGATTACATTCATGCTCCATCATTCCTTATAGAATACTAGATATTCATCTGAAATCCAAAAAATTTGTAAACTCCAAAAATGATGGAATATACAAATCTTTAATCATTTTCAAGGCAGTCAATAATATCCTAAATAATTTACCATATCAACCATATCTTATTCCAAAATCAGTACCTCAATATTAGGACCATATTAAAGTTTATCTTTCCTTCAAACATTTAATTTCCAAAAAGTTTAACTTGTTGTAGAGTCACTTTTCTTAGTACCATAAAATCTCAAATCCATAATGAAATAGAATTGCAATATAATACTTATTTATTTCCAGTACATCATTGATATAACACTTCAATGAAATAATTCCAAAATAAAAACAAAAGAACACTAGTCAATCCTATTCATATGTGGTAGTATCATTACTTGATTATTGTCCAATAGCATCATTTGCAGCATAGTTTGATGACTGGGACATTTGTTCGTGTAGTGTCCAAACTCCTTGCAGATGAATCATTGTACATTTGAAACATTTTTCTTACCCTTGCAGTCACGTACTTGGTGTCCTTTTTCTCTACACTTATAACATACTCACATTCCCTTCAAGCATTTTCCAAGGTCATTCATTTCACAATTATCACATATAGGAAAATCCTACATTACCTTCTTCCCTTTATCTGTCCTTCTCTCTACCATCCTTTCCTTCTCTGTCTTCCCTTCAATGTCATAGGACTCCGAGAATTATTTACCAATCTTATCAACACATGATACTATTTCTTCAAATGCTGATACTAAATGGGAGACTATTTCAATTCAAAATTCTGGCATAAGACCATGAATGATACGATCCTTCTTACACTTAGGATCATGCATATTGCTGGAGTTCTCATTCCTTCTACTGGAAACTATTTGAAAACAATGACATACAATAGATTTGTCTATAAATATCAATACCTAATCCCAATATTGTAAAAAACTTAACATAAATTAAATAGTTTAGGGATATAATCCATAATCATAAAAAAAATTCTTTGAGGAAGTATATACTCATAAACCATTCATAATGGTTTGTATAGAAACTGAGAATTATCCTAATCATATCCCCCAGGAATGTGGTAACCAAGAGTGCAGCAAGGCCCGTTGTCGTGCACCAGTTCTCGTTAGAGTATATCTCAAATAGGTGTTTTTGGGTTTTACCCCTAGGTACATCCGTTCCAGAGCCGCCTCTACTAGCTCGTATCCAAACAAGGATGTATTTCTTGGAAAACTCACAAAATCTCTACAATATCAAAATTCTCAGAAGTTCTTGTATACTAATCGTCAAAGTCTATATTAGGGCTATTTTCTCTAATCAGAGTTTATCTAAATCTAGCTTCTGAGGATTGTACTAAACTTTCTCTGATACCAACTATAACACCCTGAACCTAGTTTCCTATAGTCGGATCATTATTACATATCATTGACGTGATCACAAGAAAGATTATGTATCAAAAATCCGATTAGATTAGTAGTCTTGGAAACACTAGATACATTCATAAAGTTTAAATTACATCATAAATTGAAAACTACAACAACATCTTGTCTCCAAACTCATATCCCCTTATACTATCCATGTAGGTCATTTAAAAAATACATCTTCACATCCTGGGAAAAATAATACATAGAAATAGGTGAGCTCAAATTCCCATTAAGGATAGCAATATAGCAGAAACTTTTATAAATAAGAATAAACATTTAAGGCAAAGTATAACAAAAACAAAAGCCTTATTAACTTGAACTTCAGCATAATATGTAAAAAATAAAATTAAATAATTCCATTTAATTATTCACATGGATATTATACTAGTGGAATAATCACATGAAATATCAATAACAACATCCATAATGATGGAAAGCATAATGTCAGACTATCATAACCAAATAGCCAAGGCCTCGTACCAATACTACAAATAAGATTTTGTCAAGGCCTTTTTCCCAGACATTAGTTTGTCTCATGAGACCTACAGATGCATCGAGGAGATATAGAATACTCCACCCATCACTTACTAAGTCCAATTCATTCCTCATATGAATAGGTTTAAGCATAACATAAATATTCGTTTTAAAACAAGCATACGAAATGTAAATACATTCTCCATAAACCATTAATGGTATAAAAATAACACATCCAAAGTCAAACATATCACCAAACATTCAATACAATATGGAAGTTTTGTATCATAATAAATAAAATTCAAATAAGTACAAAATCCTTCAAAGGGTCTTGAAATAGATGAAATCCAAACTAATTGAGAGAAATATCTATTTTTTGAAATCATTTAAAAGTCACACATTTATAAAGGAAGTGATTTAAAAGAGATATTTGAATCAAAGTGTCCAATACCAATTTAAAACATTTGAAAAAAATATCATTTCATAACATTCATTTCTATATAAATAAATACTTAAAATAATTTTGAAAACAAGGACATTAATTAAAAATATTTTGAAAGATAAATCATTATAACATTTAAAATAATGATCTTCATAAAGAGTACATTTTAAAAATTCTTAAAATATTAATTTTGAAATAATTTAAAATCACATAATAATAAAATAAAACATTTAAATTCCAAATATTCTTATAATATTGTAAGGGAGGCTTCAATGTGTTTATAAATGTAGAAAATATCCGCACCAAACGTATAAGTTAAAAAAAGACATTCTTACCTTAATTTTCTCGAAAAGGGTAAAAAGGAACTTGTTTGGAAAATGACATAAATATTACTTTATAAAATTACTATAAAAAGTCAAACAAGGGTAAAAATGACTTTAACTCATATTATATAAAATAGTAGGAATGTTTTGAAATACATTTTTAAGAAACACGGATGTGGAAGATAAAGAGGTTCTAGTAGATAATTATGTATAAACAACCTCGGATAATGAAGATATTGTGAAATAAACCATTACCTTGTACTTTTCCTTGGTTGAGGGTAGGTTAAACTCTTTTATAATGGTGAAATAATATTTACTATATTATACAAGAATCATATTCATTAATATGATATCATATATGATCTTTTAACTTAGATTTGTTAATAATATCTTAGTATTATCATCATGTTGGGTGTTAATGGATTCATATTTCATTATATTATTTGTTATGTGAGCCATATTTTTTATTGATCGGATGTATATTATTCATATACATAATGATATCATGTCTTTAGACAATATTTTTAATCATGAAATGTTAATTATACTTGAATGGATACGATGGGGAATTAATCTCATCATTTTCGTGGTGACCGTAGTCCGTACGTACGCAGGAGTGACAATACCAGTCTTTAGATATTCAAATAATATATAATTGGATATTATATCATATATATAGAATCATTATCATGTTATTTTTAATATTTATATGAATTAAACATCATTATTATACCCATCCAAATAATAATGTTTTGAATAACAATTACACCGCGACGTGGAGATGGTAAGCCTTACGTACGCACATATGATAACATGTCATTCAAAGGATGGATAGAATAATGAATATGGTTGTACCATATTTATAATAAAATCACAGTATATATAAGATACATGATTTATTATTTTAGAATGGGAATACCAAGGAATTAATAAGTTGAAGAAGAAAGGAACTTGAATGAGGGTGGTGAAAACATTACCTCTTCTTCAGGTTCTTTCTTATGATTTGATCAAAAGATATTTATAGGTTGGCTTTCGGATCAAACTAAGGCCTCTAGGTTGATTTCAGGGATGTTGATAGGATATTTTGGTAGGGTTTGGCCGAACAAAATGGCTTTGAAGGTATGAAGTTGAGAGAAGTCGGAGTTCCCTTTTATAAGTGGGGTGAGGGGCACCTTAGGAAAAGCTAAAACTATAATTTTATAATAAATTCATAATCATTTTCAAATAGATAAAAAGTGGTTTAGTTAAATTTTAAGGTGGGTATAGGTCGCTAAACATTCAAAAAATAGGTTTTAGATAGGTTTGGATCATTATATTAACCTTATCTTTTAGTTTTAACGCTTAGTTAATTAGTTTGACATTTACCATGTCACATTGTATTTTTATATTATATAGTAAATAAACATACTATATACCTCCAAGCGACCCCCAAGTGGTCCATTAAGGATACAACTATCATGATATAATTCCTTTTGCCGAACCTTATATTTTTAGGAATAGAATAAAAATTAATATTATAATATTTGTTTTAAAAACCCTTTTCTGTAAATTTTGATACTATTGGGTATTTTGTTTTTTATAATTTCATAAAAGAATTATTACGTCGAAAAAAATTTATATAACCAATAATAATATGTCATATTAACCTATAAAATTATTTTAATTCATAAAAAGTCTCAAATTACTATTATTTTGTTATTTATAATATCAATTATTTTAATATTTCATTAATTAGGTAATTACTACATCACCATTGTGTCATTAATTAATTAAATTATTTAATTTCTAAAAATTATTAATAAAATACCATTGTTTAGGAAATCGTTTTATCTTTCTAATGAATATTTAAAATCGAATTTATCTTTTGTATAACCCTATATTAATAATGTTTTTGTAATTAAACATTGATTTTAACTCTTTTAACTATTCATTGAATTAAATAATAATTAATGTCCTAATCTAATCCAAGTGTACCAAAATGATAATATTTTATTCCTAAGGTTGTTTTTTGTCGAGATAAACTTGTCCTACAGAATTAGGACATGTGTTAGGGTAATATTAATACAATTTTTACACTTAATTACCCGATTTAGTTTTAACCGTGGTAAATAAAAGTAAGAAGTTACTATTCACCAAAAATTACATTCATCTCATTGAACCCCATTTTACTCCTTGATATTAACCATGTGTCTCAGATTTTCGAAATTCCAGTAATAGAAGTGGTAAAATTACGTTTTATATGAATTTGAAAATTCTCCTAGGAGATGGGTAAAAGACGGTGAAAAGTTTAATAAAAATTTTATACGTCTAAAACAATTATAAACTGACTCCAATGAATTAAATTGAACTTATTTAGGTATTAAATATATATTTTTAACTAAAATAAATTTAAATAAAATAAATATTTACTTAAATAAAAAATCATTTTTGACCAATAAATCTATGTTTTTCAGTATTCATCAAAAATTGAATGATTTCAGAAAAATACCAAAATTTCATCCTAAGATAATTTTGATATTCCGAATTCAAAGATTCAGTATATTTTACCATATTCAAAACATAAAAGTTGAATTTATTAATTTAAAATTAACTCCAACTATCAAAACCAAAAGGCGTGTTTTTATGAAATAATAACTATCAAAAGTTTGACACTTGTTTATGTCTAATTTCTAAGTGAAATTACTTACAATGACCATCAGTGGATTAAATTGTAAAAAAATAATCTATCTATACTTCCAAACCATTGAAATGTATAATTTATCAATATAAATTATTTTGATTAAAAAAGTTGTTTTCAGTTAAGATAGAGTATTTTCACTATTCACTCAAATATGAAAGTTGTCAAAAAAATACCAAAACATTATTAAAAATAAATTCTTATGTCCAAATTATAAAGATGAAATTTATTTTTTCAAATTGAATATATAAAGGTTTCAAATATTATCTTTAAAAACACTTCTCTAATAAAAGGCGGTAAAATTTCATTTTTTTAAAATACTTCTTTTATCTGAAAAAAAATGTATTTGTTCTTAAATTATGTCTAAGAAACTCATAATATGGATTCTTAAATTATAAGGTTTATATATAGTTCAAAATTCAGTTAATACTATTCATAACTGCTTTTGAACAGCTAGTTTGGTTGGTTATTGTGTGTGTTAGAACACGAAGTTGCGTACAACACACACTACTATATTTTTCAAAGAGAAGTGTACCGTGAAATCTTGGGGTGTTATGTAAGGTTTGACTACGGATGTCTCTAAGTTTATCTATAAGTGTAGGTTGTATTCATAGAATTATTGTAACATTTTTAGAATTAAACCGATGATGTTAGAGATTGAAAGTACTCCCCTTGATTATGTTGTTTTCCTAGTATGATCTTTTTCCTCTCACACTATTATTTTTGGGTTTTAGACGATGGCTGGAAGCCAAAGGAACTGTGTTGATCAATATAACGGAAAATGTAATGATTTGACTCCTGAAGAAAAAAATGTTATGGGAGGAGTGAAAAATCTTATTTCTATACATACACAAGCTATAAATCATTCAAGACTTCTAAATGACCAGAAAAAAGAACAATATTCTATTGCGTCCTTCATGAGGCAATGTCCAGCTTCATTATGTGGGTCTTCTGATCCACTTGTTGCTGAACAATTGATCAGTACCATTGAAAATATATTTTCCATACTTCCTTCTTCAGATCATGAATAAGTAATTTTTTTTGTTTACCTGTTAGAAGGTGAGGAAGACCAATGGTGGACTATTGTTAAAATTACATGGCCCCAAGATAAAATTTAATCCATGGAATGGGATGAGTTCAAGAACTTATTTTTCAATAAGTACTTCCCTCATATTCTGAAAACAAAGATATAAAAGGAGTTCCTTGAGAAAAAGCAAAAGGATGATGAATCTGTTGGTATATGATGCGATTTTTACATGGAATAAAAGGTATGCATCTGGCTTTATCATCCAACCTGAAAGTAAAGTTGATCAATTCATCAGTGGCTTAAAACCAAGTCTTCGGAGGGCATTAGCTATAAGATACATATGTTTCTATGATGAAATTTTTCATTGTGTTATCAAGGTAGAACTATAAGTTACTGTAACATATACATCTCATGGTTTTGACAAGAAACGAAAGATTGATTTCAAGGAAAAATCACAAAACTATGGTGAAAAGAAGGCAAATTTTTTGTTATTCTTGAAGGGTGGAAAGAAGCATGGTGGAGATTGTCTTAAAGGGACTATAAATTTTTTTTAAGTGTTCAAAATAAGGTCATCGAGTAGATGAGTGCCGATGTAATGGGAAAAAGGTAGTTATTGATGTGAATAGTGAAAAGACTATAGAGAACGCATCACCAACACGTCAATGCTTCATGTGCAAGGAAATGGGGCATTATTCTAACCAATTCCCTAATGCAAGGATTAATGATGATCGACATCAATATCCTCTCAAGGAAAAGGAAAAAAGGGAAGTTACAGGAAATCACTATTGGTGATGATGAATATGACAACGAATTGGTGGAATGATTAAGTGTTTATGTAACAGAATTCCAAAATAGTGTTGTGGAATCTCATTTTTACTATCGTGGAAAATTGGAATATTTATCTATTGGTCTATTATGGTTTTCAATAATTTTATGGTTCCAGTAACCATGAAAAGTGATTGAAATATTGTTGGAAAGCAGATGATATGCGCATAATGAAGCGATAAGGAGAAAATAATATGTTTGATATTATTAATGAGCTGTTGATAGATATAAGGACAAAGTGACATCATGGTTTTAGTATAAATAATTTTTTGGATTTTGTTATGTGGAAAGAGTTAACTTTTGACAAAATTTATGTTTTCAATAATTTTCTATGGTAATTCACATGGCAAGAGAATACATGATTAAGGTATTCACATGTTTGGAATGAAATCAACAAGATGTATCTTATTATATAAGGGTGATAAATGATGGTATTTTCATGCTTGGTTGATGACGTTTCTAGTAATAGTTTTATTTATACTATGAAATTGGATAGAAGTATTTTGGATAAGCCTAATGATTGGATATGGATTTTGTTGGACATAAGATTATATTTTTTAAGGATATAAATTTTTTTTGATATTATTTCTAGAATGTAATAATAGTGTAGTTTTAGAAAAAGGACAACCTGCGGGACGGGTGAAAACCTACCATGTCAGACAAGGATGTGGGAATCGAACTGACAACTGAAGTGCGATAGGTGTTTATTGCCTACCAATGGCCTACAGGAAGTCCCTGGTTAGTATAAATTAGTTTTAATTTATTAAGTGGTATGATATATGATATCTAAGTCCATTTTAGGAAACATATATGATTAATCTCACCATAGATGTTCTTATGTATATTTAATAACATTTTCTAATCTTTTGTTTGAGATAGATGGAATGACCTATCGTTCTATCACATGATCTACTAACACTTCACAAATGACAAATTCAACTGTATTTCCTCAAGAGATGAAGTGGAAATTGTTTATGAAATGGCCAATAGTGAGATTATACCAAAATCAAGTTTTTATTTCTTCTAATTCCAATTTTTCAACATTAGGGAAATGATCATGAAAACAAAAAACGCAGTCCTAGATAGTACCTTATATCCTCACAATTTTATTTCTTTATGATTTTTGGATTTTTCATTGTCATGTTCTCTACCACTCTCCATCAAAAACTGATGGTTAGATTTCTCTTCCATTTCCATATTTTCAACTATGTTCTTCAATGTGAAAACCCAGTGATGAGTTAATTTTGGTAACCGTTATGTATCACACATTACTTTTTAAAATTATGTTTTGGTAATCCATTTTACACTATGTGTTTCTATGAATGAAACATTCAAGTAGTAAACCATTTATAACCCTGATTAATTTTGAGGGCGAAATTCATATTAATGGGGGTAGATTGTACCACCCCAAGATTTTATGAGAAATATTATTTTTAATTTTTTTATGTCTTGTGTTGTAGGATACACAAATATTATCATGCGCTATACGCAACACCATAGAAGCATTTTTTATAAACAACACTATTCTTGTCTTGCATTACACGCAAGAAAAACCTTCCTCGATATCTTGCATTGTACGAAATACTGAGTTTCAATAAATAATGATATTTTATTAAAATATTATATAAACTAGCTGTTATTAATAGTAATACCCACATTTTAAAATTTTATAAATTTTACGTTTCAAAATGGACTTAAATTTTGGATTTGGAATATCTAATTTATCCTAGGGAGAATGATTGGTATTTTTTGAAAATAATTGAATTTTTTCTGAATAATGAAAACACTAAGTTGATGGTTAAAACCAAATTTTTATTTAAATTATAATTTATTTTATTTAAATTTATTTTAGGTCAAAATAGATACATAATACCTATATATGTTCAATGAAATTCATTGGATTCATTTTATAATAATTTATGATATATGAAAATTTTATTGAACTTTTTACCGTCTTTTACCCACCTACAAGGAACATTTGAAAATTTACATAAAACATAATTTTACCGCATCTATTAGTTGAATTTCAAATATCATAGAGACATGGTTTATATGAGTATGTAAAATGTGGTTCAATGAGATGAAATTAATTTTTGATGAATAGTAACATTTAACTTTTACTTACCTCGGTTAAAAGTATATAGGGTAATTAAGGGTAAAAAATATATTATTATTACCCTAAAACATGTCCTCATTTTATTGGATAAGTGTAATTGGACCAAAAAACCTTAGGAATAAAATATTACCCATTTTTTTCCCTTGTATTAGATTAAGACATTTGTTATTATTTTATTTAAAGGAGAGTTATAATAGTTAAAATCAATGTTTAATAAATAAAACATTTTTAATATTGGGTAATAATTAAGAAAAAATCGACTATAAATATTCATTATAAAGATAAATATTTTATTATATAATGGTATAATAATTATATTTTTTGAAATTAAATTATTTATTTTATTTATGACACAATGATGATGTCGTAATGACCTTATTTATGAAATATTAATATAATTGATATTATAAATACCCAAATAAATGTAATTTGATAATTTTTAGGAATTAAAATAATTTTATGAGTTAAAAAAACATATTATAGTTGAATAGATGAATTCTTTTTGAAGTAATAATGTTTATATGAATTTAGAAAAAACAAATTACAAAATAGTGTCAAAATTGTCATAAAAGAGTTTTTAAAACAATTATTATATTAATAATTGATATAATTGCCCTAAAAATCTTAGGTATGGCCAAAACACTTATATAATAATATATATGACATTAAGGAACCCATTTGGGTTCTATAGGTAGTATATAAAATGTTTCTTAACAATATAGTATAAGAATACTAGAAGACATGGTAAAAGGTAAATTATTTAGCATAGAGTTAAATCTAAATGATAAGGTTAAAATGATATCCTAAAATTGTCTAAAACCTATTAGTTGAGAGGATTTCCATAGCCTATACTCTAAATAAGTCACTTTGGTGCCATTATAAACCAAATATGAATTTATTATAAAATAATATTTCAATTTTTTCCAAAGGTGCCCCTCACCCCTCTTATAAAAGGGCACTCCTCCTTCTCTCTAATTCACACCTCCAATGCCATTTGGCTCGGCCAAACACTGCCAAAATACCCTTTCAACTATCCTCCCTTAATCCTAGAGGCCTTCCTTTGGACATAAATAAATCTTAATAAGCCCTTTGGATCTAATCAAAAGGGAGAACCCAAAGACGAGTTAATGATTTCACCACCCTCTTTCTAGTTCTATTATTCTTTCACTTAATATTTCATTTTTGCTTCCATTCTAAAATAATGACACCGGTATCTTCAATATACTGTGATGTTATTATTAAAATTTTACAACCATATTAGTTATTGTATCCATCCTATGAATGAAAAAGTCACCACACGTGTGTGTGTACGGCTTACCGTCTCCACGTCATGGTGTAGTTTGTTATTCAAAAACATCAAAATTTGGATGGGTATAATAATGAGTATAAATGATATAAATAATAAATATAAAATTATTATGAATATTTATATATGATATAACATGTAATTATATAAAATTATAATATCGAAAGAATGATATTGTCGCTCGTTCATACGTACGGACTACCGTCTCCACGAATGCGATGAGATTCATTTTCCATGATTAACCATTCAAGTATGATTATTAAGTATATATAATAAATAATCATAAAAGATATTATATAATAATTATACTATATTTATGTACATATATGTTTCATTTACTTAATTCCATTAAATTCAATAAGGAAACAAAAACACTGTTTATGCGTACGTACGGCCTACCGTCTCCATGAACGATGTATTTCATTCCATTTATTGATCTATCATATATATTTATATTATGAATATATATAATATAAAAATAATTTTTTACATTCTGGAATTAATTAAATCAGGATATTAGTAATAAAATCATGAACACCAAGTTGAAACACGCACAATAAATGAAACTATTTTAACCAAAATGTTGCTTTAACATAGAATTTTCAAAAGAACTGGTAATATAAAGACATAAGTGAATCATATATGATAACATAAATATTATTATGGTTATGTATCAAGTTCATAATATGTTTTATCCCAATATACATGAGTTCTGGACACATACATAAGAAATTGGACATAAGTTGTGGGATTGTTTGGAAAATCTCATTTTTATCCGAGATTGCTTATATATAAGTATTTACTGGGGTTATATTTTTCATCCCTGTCAATAAAAATGTTTCTTATATAGTTATTAATATTATTCCATGTATTTTTAAAGTCATGTTCACCCCTATTTGACTTTTACATTGTGTTATGGTAGGAATCTTTCTTTTGCTTGCCATATGTGGAACTTATTGACTTTTAAGGCAAAAGTACGAGAAGAATGTTTTTTAACTTATACAGCTTGAACGGATTTTTCGGTTTCATAATGCATAATTTTCTTGAATATTACTCTACAAAATTTCTGGATTATCTTCAATAAAATACTTTTATTTTAAAATTGAAGGTCATTTTATGAAAAGAAAATGATATTGAAGAAAAAGGTTGTTTTCCTCCAGAATTCATTTCATGGGTTTTATCAAAACTATTTTCCATCTAAGATGAAATTATTTAGTATGTTTATGCTTCAATGTCTAATAACTCTATTATTTACATGGTTTGATTTTTATTAAGATATCCATTTGTTTTATATTGATTATGTTATGATGGGATGATTTTTATGAAACCCAAATTATTTTTGGGTTATGATGAAAGATTTAGTATTATTTTGTGGAACACATAAGAATAATTTCACTATGAGAGGGTTGGGACCTATATCTCCCTCCAATGCATTGGGTAATGATTTTTATCTCATGATATAGACATGGCAGGAATTACGTTTTAATCTGGTTCAGTGATTTATGAATGGAACGAGGAGTGAACTCGATTCAGTAAGGGAATTTTTCCACTATGATGGTCTTGGCATCAATGCCTTGGTTACTATGTAAATCATATCATGTACTTAATGGATGCCACAATTACATGTTTTATTCATATTATATATTATCATGATTGATGTTACACTCTGATCGATGCCTTACATACTACTATGATTTATTTCAAAACTCACAATTTTGATGTTTAAACTTTATGTTCATGTTTTTTATGTTAACATGTATATGGTTTGATTTATTTTCTCCATGCTTACCCTTTTTGAGAATTTGATCTCACCATTTTTAATTTTTCTTTTCCCCATGATATAATTAAATTTTTTAGGTAAGAAAAGAAGGGGAAGATCTCTATGGGATATATTGAAGATCATTCACAATGATTAGAATATTATGTTCCGAGTTTCGAAAGAAACTAATCTATTATAGTCTTTAGGTGTCTGTATTTTTATATATTTGGTATTCTGCAAAAGTATTGTAATGTCCTTATACATCAAGTTCGTGTCTCTACATTATTGATGAAATGTATTGTACATTACAATGTTTCTTCTGGATTAATGTTGTTATGGCCTGGGTTTTTTCATGTGGGATGTTGTTTGTGGCCCGGGTATGGGAGGACATGTTGTGTCATTGGATCTTGTGGAAGAATATGGTAGTGTCATAATTTTCATTATTAGGGATGATCTGTTAACTAGTGGGATGTGGTGTGGGGTACCCAAAAAAACAATCTTCTTACTATATTTACATTCTGTAACAATCATATTTTGTGAGGCTACAATTGTATGGCTGGGGTGGATAGTATAGCTTATTAGGTTTTATTTAGTTTCTATTATTTTCTCACAAGGTCATTAGTATGATTCTCCCTCTTGTGCAAGGGTGACTTTGGTATTTCCATCTGAGTATACATTAATTCTCATCTTAATTGAAAAAACAATTAGGCTTCTATGGGGATTACATAGACTGTAATGGACCTTACTAGCTCAGATGTTGGGGGAAAATTGTTATATCTCTGTTCAATTTTATTTTGGTACATATAATGGTGTTTTATTTTTTATTTAGAGTAGTTTTACTTTACACATGAATGTGGTATGTATGTTATTTTCATTAAATATATATATATATATCTTTGTGTGTGTGTGTCTTGGAGTTTTTTGAAGATTATACATCCTATCTCATGATCATGGATAATATAAAAGGGTAATTCTCTCCCATTTTTGTGAGATTTGTTTACCATTGGTGATAGATTCCACCCTATGGCCTATAAGTTGTAGGAATCAGGGTCATTAACACCTTTTCAACATAAATAATGAAGGGAATGATAGTATTCCATAAATTCCAAAATCATCAAGGAGTGTCAGGATAAAAATATATTAGAGGTGAAAATTGCGAGAGAACATGTGGTTTGGAGTTTGGAATAGTGAGGATTACTTGGGATAGTTGGGAAGTAGTGTTTGGTGATATTGGTGATTTAATTGGCCATGAAAGGCCGGTTGGGAAAAAAGATTTTAGGAACCCGTGATCCAATGCATTGACAAGGAGCTTACCAAGAAACCAAGTGAGGCTACACCGTATGCAGGGTAGAGAACATAGGAATGGTATGTTTATCATGATGACTTTTGTTCTGGTTTTTTTTGGTTATTAGGGAAATAAAAATAAACAATGAGTTAAAATTAATCATAAATAAATAACATACTACTCAGGGAATGGATTTATTTTTTTTCCTTTCATCTATAGAACCCGGTCAACATCCATGAGTGGCATGGGTTTTGGAGGTATAGTATGCTGACTTGGACGAAATTTAGAGAATTAAACCATTGGGGGAGGATGATTTGTGGAAAAAGACACTTCTTGTTTTCTTGCAGTGGACTCTAGGAAATTATGATGGGCGAATTTCAAAAATAGAGACATAGAGTTGTCTTGAGGATCAAGTGAAAACGATTAGCCTAATTCGGGCTCTGACAGATTAATGTCTTCCATTTTATGTTTATCATAAATAGTTTGAAGTATATCAGTAGTTAACGTTGTAAATGGGAGAGAGAAAGTAGGTTGATGTTCTATGGATAGATTTTGAGAAAGTGTTTTAGGGAGAAATCATTTCTTCTACCATGAATGGGGTAAAGAAACATTATATAGTATCCCTCCAACCGAGATTATATCAGTATGTTAGTTGGGGATCATGTTCACAGATACCCTTTCAATTAACTAGTTCTCTTTCTAGACGAGGATACATAGGCTTGACACTTAGAGGTGTAACTATGTCCTTCTCTCTTGTTTTCCCATACTTCCATCACATTTATGAAATACATAGAAGTCTAGAAGATAGCTGAGTTTGTTTATAGGATGCACTTGAAAGGAAATATAACATGAGAGGGAAACCTAAAATGTTTTTGGTAGGTTAAGGATTTCATCACAAAGTGTTAGGCATTAGGTCCATCAATGTTTCATCCATCGAGGAGTCAACCTCAAAAGTTTTAGTTTAGACAATAGGATCCTCGTGCTTCCCTCATACGCTTGGGACCTATATGTTTCACTTGTGGATGATTCATGAACCATCAAATTCAATTCCTTATTTGAGCGTTGTATGGTGGATATGGGCTAGTTCAATTCCCTCCTCAACCGTAGTTTTCAACCCTATAATTTAAGTATTAGGGAATGCAACATCCAACACCAATGATGAAAGACATCACAGGAGGTGTCTGACCATTGGGCATTCCATAGGTATCTCAACTTGTGCATGGTCAGGGAGGAGGATGATAGCATTGGAGAAGTGGAGGCGTGCGTTGTTAGTTTCATGCTGTAGAAAAAGTATTTCCAATAAGAATATAGATCATTCAAGATATGTTCAATTTTTTCAATACTATTGTTTTCAACTTGTTTGATTCAGGAGATTCACACTCTATTAGTGTGCCCAGTCTGGACCATGCTTTGGGATTGGAATTATAGATAGTTTTGTTGCCCCAGTTATTGGGTATACTAGATATAGGTCAAACCACTATGTTTGATGATTCTATAGTATGAACATTGTTGTTGGGACTACATCAATATATTGGGGATCCCTTTCTACTATGGATGAATCCATACAGTGTTATCCATTCTATTGGATGGTTATAATATATACATGTTTTCATAAAATTATTCGAGAGAAGAGTTTTATTTTTAGACATGGGTGGAAAATGTCTTGCTTTTGTTGCCGAGTGGTGTTAATTGATGGACAATCATCTTTCTGAGCCATCAATTTCCTTTATGAAAAACATGTAAGTGAAATTAGTGGGTTCTATGATAGTGGAGGTTTCCGGATTCTTCAGGGAGTTATTTTATGTTTTCCCGTAGGAGGTTGTGACTCTACCCCTTTAACATTATGTTGTGTTCAACAGCGAATTACGACCCAATTATAGTACTATTTCAATTGCACATTATCTGATAGAACCAACTATGTATCGAGAGTTGAATATTCTGAAAGATGATATGATGAAGAAGGGATTCATGTGAGACTGTGTGTCACCAAGTGGTTCTCCATTCATGTTTGAAAAGAAGGATGATGGTGGTCTGATGCTGTGCGTAGACTAACAAAGGGTGAATCAGGAAACAATCAATAAATATTACCCTCTACCAAATATAGATTTTATTTCTAACAATTTAAGAGGATAAATATGGTTTTCAATGAATGGTCTACAATATTTGTATCACTAGTTGAGGGTTATGGATGGTGACATCCATGAAAATGATTTTAGGTTTAGGTGTGAGAACTTTGTGTTTTTGATTATGTCATTCAGTGTTACGAACACACAGACCACGTACAAGAGGCTTAAGAACTATGTATTTCATGCGTTCTTGGATGGGTTCTTAATTGTTATCATAGATGACCTCATGATCTAAAGAATTTCATAGAATGCGCATAATGAACATCTCATAATATTCCTAGAGGTCCTTCGACAACCCTGTCTCTACCAAAAGTATTTCAAGTGCATTTTTTTGACATGGGAGGTCCACTTCATTGTACATGTGGTGTCTCTTCATGTGGTATTAGTGGACCCAAAAAGGCTACATGAATTTGTTTCAGGGGATACACCAAATAATCTGGAAGAGGTTCACAGTTCTATTGGTCTTGCAGGATATTATCGGAGATTTGTACTAGATTTATATTCAGTACAAGCTCCATGGATAGATATGACCATAAAATTCCATGATTTTGTGTGTAGAAAGCAGTTCCAAGAAGTATTTTAATATATAGAGTTTGAGATAGTTAGTTCCCCAGTTCTAAGGTTAATAAAGGAAGGGGCGATGTTAAATATGTTTTGTGCTATTTCCCATCTAGGCTCAGTGTGTCTGCTGATGCAATAACGGGACACTACATCTAATGGGACTAACTATTTTTTCCCACAATAACATTACTATGCCATCCATGATTGGTAGCTTAAATATTTTGTGTTCTCATTAATGTTATGGTAGTATAACCTCATTTGGGAGGGATTTTTGGTTTTCAAAGATAATAAGATATTGAGGTGTATCATTTCCCAGTGAGATATGAACATGCGACACCAAAGGTGCATAGAGTTTCTCTTGGACTACGATTTGAATATCTTTTACCCCTTAGTGAAGTGGAAAATATTAGATTATGATTTGTGGATGAATTTTTAGATAGAGGAAGTTTGGAAGTACACAGATGCTTGAAGATAAGTGGAGGAGTTGGATGCCTTTAATTTAATGTAGAAATGGTTGGCAGAAGAGGTTGTCTGATCATATGATGGTTCATCATCATTGAGGTAGAATGAGGAAGAGTATCACTGGTGAAACTCATATGTATATTTAATGATTGAACAATTTGACTTTGGTGATGATCTTAATGGATTTTCAGACGATGGTCTAAATCAATGTTGTTATGTGATTTTTTGTATGTTCCATTTTCAATGTTCGATGGAGTTCATCGAAAGCTTCATAGCTCAAAACTAGTGATACGCTAGGCAGTTTCAAAGATGGACTATGGCTTGAGGGAATAGTTCTTATCGATCAGTATGAAGTGGGTTGTGTAGGTGTTCGGGGAATATTTCCTATTGTACTGACATGTGAAGGATGAGAACTATGTTTCTGGTGGTTTGATACATCCCTTAGATGTACCTGAGTGGAAAGTGGATGACATCTCAGTGGATTTTGTTATAAGATTACCTATGGCTTAAGGATGATGCAATTCAATCTTGGTAGTTGTGGATCTGTTGATGAAATTGTATCACACCTTAGGGATTATTTAATTGAGCACAATGGATTCCACATTGAGAAAGTATGTGGATGAGGTGGTGAGGCTACACAGAGTATCAAGATCCATTATCTTAGATTGGGAGACCCATTTTACCTCATGATTCTGGAAGGGATTACAATTTTATTTTTTCACATAGTTAAACCTCATCACTACTTTCCACCATTAGGAAGTTGGTAAGACAAATAGGATATTCCAGACATTGGGAGACCTATTTTGATCATGCTTCTTGGCCTTTGGTGGGTCTTGGTTGTGTCATTTTCCCTTAGTATATTTTCTTAAAATTAGTTTAATCACTCTTTGACTGGTATGGATCTGTTCTAGGCCATTTACAGGAGTTTATTTCATTAAACATTGGGTTGGAAGGATGTTGGGGAGGTAGATGTTCTTGATCCACATGTAGCGAAGAGAATGATAGATATGGTACACCATGTCCATCAGAGCATGAAGGCATAACATGAATATAATAAGACATATTTTGATCACTTGAGAATGCCCTTGATGTTCAAGGTTGAGGACCACATGTTCTTAAATAATTTTCCATGATGTGCATATAAGAGGTTCAATAGAATGTGAAACTATCTCCCAGGCTCATTTAATATATTGAGGAGTTGGGGAGAGTTGGCGAGGTGTATTACCAGTTAGTGATTCCACCATAGTCAATGAGGATCCACACAGTCTTTCATGTCTCCCAGCATCATTGGTATCTTTACGAAGACTCATATGTCATTGACTGGGGAGAGTTGTATGTTGAGAATGACACAACATTCATGGATGGAATAGTTGAGATTTATTCTATATAGGAGTAAGTGATTTATGGATGAAATATTATATTTATTTTCATATTGTAGAGGCATGGTGGCATGGATGAGGGTACTTGGGAGTGATACGTGTTGATGCATACTCAGTACCCAGAGTTGTGTGGAGTTTTTCTTCTGTGTTTTTCTTTGTGATGCAGTGCACGAACCTTGTTATCTATGATATGAGTTGTATCCTTATTTTTTAACTTGTGATGAAAGAAATTCATGTGAAAATTTTAGTACAACAATCATAATCAAGGAACATAATTTGAGATGAAATTAAACCCACATGGGAATGTCAGGGCTACCAAAGTTGATAGAATTATGATTTGGAGGAGGGAATTCCCTAATTCATGTGTCTGAATAGTTTTTTCTTGTTTTGGTAACTTTTTTATGATTGTGTTACCATATTTCTGAGGATCTATTCTTGGATATTGAGGTCTAACTCAATCATTATAACAACAAATGGTGGTTTATCATTAAGAATTGTCATATGGGTTGGTTTTTTATTCCCCTGTTTATTAAGGAGTTGGTTTTGAAATCTCATGTGAGAGAATATTATGAGAGGTATATCCTATATTGGATCATAACTCCTTGGGTTATTACCTTATCAAAATACAGTGTTATTGGTTTTTTGGAATGTAATAGTTGCACATTTCAATAGTTTTCCAAATTTCTAGTTTTTCATTGATTGGTCAAGCGTCAGGGGGTTCGTGTCAGTGTCTCAGCATTGATAGGTTGGTATCGGTAGCTTGGTTCAGTGGATAAGAATTTGCGACTAATGGTATCAGTGAATGAAGGAGTTAATTGGTTGGGGTGTTAGTAGGTTGGAGTGTCAGTATGTCGCAGCGTCGATAGGTCATCACAATGATAGGTCGTGGTGTCGATAGAATGATTTTTTAGTATTACGAGCATCAATGAGTAGTGTTAGTGACTCGTGTTGCTGGGTCATATTAATGACTTGTGTTAGTGATTCATCTTTTAGTGACTCTCTATCCATTACCCATGTTAGTGAGTAACTTTCGGTTACTCGTTTCGGTGACTCACTGTAAATGATTGTGTTAGTTACACAAAAATCAATGATTCATTTCTAATTTTCCTAGTTTTTCTAGTTAATCCCCTCTTGTATTTTATTGGACGTAAATCAAGATTATATCCTTGGTTGAGAATTTATAAAAGTGATTCAATGGTTATTAATTATAACTTTAATATCCTATCACTCACGGGACATTGAAGTATTCAATATATGTTTTCTTGGACACAATCCAACATTAATGGACCTATAAACTATTTCCCATCCATTAATATAATATCTATCTTTTCTAAAGATGATATCATCTCGTCATTTGAACTCTTCAATTTTTTCTTAGGGCGTCGAGAAAAATTCTTCCCCAAGGGCTCATGTTCCTTTGTATTATCTGTCTATTCTATTTTACCTTGGTGTGTGTGTTTTTGAATGAAAACCCCTGTTTTTTCATGAGAATGAATTAATTGTGTAATATTGTTCCATGTAGGGGTTCCTTTTTCTCTATTTCATTTATGTATAATTCTGGGTGGGTGTAATCATGTCGGCTTGAGATTAGGGTTGGGAAAAAATTTAATGAAGATAATAATATGCAATTAATAAGGGGCTAGGAATATTATGATGGTGATCACATCGGTTTATATGTTATCATTGATCCACGAATTGTTTTGGAAGGGTTACATGACTTCATAAAATCATGGAGGTCGGCGATCTCTGTTTTCACACATGTATGGCTTTAGAATTCTTGATGTTGATAAACTGTGAATGAATGTATGATTGTGAAATATGTATACCACATATATTTGGTTAAATAAATGGATTCCCTTTGATTGAACCTGTTCTGTGAGAAATCCCATTTTACCCAGTAGAATTGAATCAAAAGTGTTTACTAAATCTGAATTATATTTTCCTTATTGCTATGGTTATATTCCATGTGTGTGTTTGTTCAGCCTTGTGTCTATGTTTCTCATGTGGCGTTGTGGCTGAGGGTGTGGCTATGTGTGCGGGGTTTTGTAGGTGGTGTAATGAAGTATCAAGTTGAGAGATTGGTTGATTGGGTAATGGATGAACCTGCAATGAAGTGGAATTGCATCTGGGTAGTGGTTGGGAAGTGGGGTTGCAAGTTCTTGTGGTGTTATGTTTATTTTACTGGGTGTGATGTGTTTGGTGTTGTTATATAGTGGGGTTATTAATTGTTGTTGTGATGAGGTATGACTGGGTGTTAACTTGTTTTTTAGAACGATAAGGCATCATTACATTGAAGAATGGTGTTGGAAGTTATTGAAAGGGTGTCCAAGTGATGGGACTGTGTACTTGGATCGAAAGTTGGGTGATTTTTGTGTCAATGGATGTTGATCCTCTCATGTAGTGGGAATAATGAGAATGGTTTATGATGGATGGTTTTGAAGAAGGATGTCATTACCTTCGGAAGGATTTCACCCATTGTTTTTAGGGACCATTGTGATATTTTTGTGGGTTGTGATGTTACTTTTGGTGTGCTATATTGGTTAGTTTCCTCAGAAGGGATGGAATAATTGGTAAATTCTTAACAGAATCAAGGTAATGAAATGTTATGTGGTTTCCTTTTATTATTAATAAAATTACCACCATTCATGGTGATGCGTGGAGGTAGGGTCGGAAGAAAGGGATGTTTTTATGGTGTTTTTTTTATTTTGGAACCCATATAATCAGTTGAGCATTTGGAACACACACACACACAGACATATATATATATATATTATTCATATTTATTTCTATGCACACCCCCACTAGTGTTGAGGCGTACGTGCTGAACAAACCCATTGTTATGGTTGGGGGTGTCTATTCCCAACATCATGTTGTGAGGATAGATAGATTGTTATTGGATCTTTTCTACTCTGAATATAAAGAATTGGAACCCAAGAATCTCATGGAATGTTGTTGTGCATTTGTGATGGAAGGTTTCTCGGGGCGAGGTGTGCTTCCTTGGTGTCTTCAACATGAGATATATTAATATTTCCTAGGATTATTCATGATGTGATGTTGTTGGGGACTAGATTTTTTGGGTTATATGGTATATATGTCCATGGTGCATTCGGGATGTAAGTGATAGTGGTGTTTGTGGAAGAGCATGGTAGCGACAAGACATTCACCATTCGAGATGAGTATTTAAATAGTGGGATGCGGTGAGTGGTACCCAAAATAATGATGTTATTACTTTATTTATTTATTCATGACATGTTTTATTTGATAAGCATAACATTGTGATGTTGGGGTGGATAGTATACCATGTCTGTAATTGTTGACCCTAGTAACCCCGTCTGAGTGCATTATTTTAATACATTTCCATGATTATAAGAAATCATGACCTAATGGATGGATCAGTTAAGAATTATTGGAAAATAGATTATATACATTAACGTTACATTAAACATTCAAACACAAAACACAACCTAAATAATCTTTTGATAATTCCATTATTCCCTGAGCATAAAAATGTATATCAAACATAATACACTTCTTGGAATCCTGCGAAAAAAAATCATAAGAAAGGGTTCTCCTCAGAGGTGTACTAAGGGTAAATAATTTAATGGAAGCTATAAACTCTAAGACAATGATGTGTAATAAAAAGCCTTCTAAACATAATCTTCAATTAAATATGTATAAAATAAATCAAACATTATCATATAAACATTCACATGAATGTTATAATAGACAAATAATTACATTTAATAATTAATTTCATATTAAGGTAATGTTTAACGACGGGCGTCGTTACCACATAGTCAATGACTTCTTCCACGACTGCAAATTCATTTTTTTTTCAAGGCCTTCTTACAAGACACTAATTGGTCTCATGAGACCTACCGATGCATCGATGAGCATTAGCGAGCTCCACCCGTCATTTACTATGTCTCATAGATTACTCATATGAAAATGTTGAAACATAACATAAACATTTTTATTAAAACTAGCATACAAAATTTCAATACCTCAACCATAAACCATGAAGGGTATAAAAATAGAACCACCATGGTCAAACAGAACATAACTAATTCAATAACATATTGTATATTGTATTATAATAAGTCATAATTAATCAATAATATTATCTAGTAATGGATGTTGACATAGTTGAAAATGATCTCTAAATCTTTTTGAGTGAAATATCCCTTTTTGGGAAATCATTTAAAATTAAAATATTTATAAAGGAAGTCATTTAACAAATTTTTTCTAATCCAAGTGTCCCATACCTCGTTGAATCATTTTAAATGCGTTAACGTTTTAAAATAATCATGTCTATATAAATAAATCCTTAAAACCATTTTGAAAAATCTACATTAATGAGATTTATATATAAAAATAAATATTTAAAACATTTAAAAAGATGTTATAGATATATAATACCTTAATATAATCATATTTAAATTCATTTTATAAAACATGGACATGGATAATAAATATATCCTATAAAATACGTACACATACACAATCTCAGATAATAATGTGATTTAGGAATTAACCCTTACATTGTACCTTCCTTTGGTAGAGGGTATGTTAAACATCTTGTATAATGACCATAGTAAGTTATTAAATTATAAAAGATACATATTAATAATTATTATATCATACATGATTCATTTAGAACTTTATACTTCACATTTAATAATTATTTCCATGATAAATTAATGTTTTTTTATAATAGTCACTTTCTTTATCGTTTGTGTTTTAACTTGTTAATCTTTATTGTATCATTTAAAAAATGATTTAAATACTTCTATAATATTATAAATGATTTATAATACATATATATTTAATATATATTTATATTTATGATAAATATATATATGAAATGTAAAACACCATTTATGGAGACGATAGGTCGTGGGTACGCATAAACGCTGATTCGTTTTCATTTCATATTGAACGAAAGTAATTGAATAAGATATATGTATGTACACACACACACACATGTGTGTATATATAAATATAACCATTATTATTATCATGTCATATTTTACATACTTATTAATAATATATATTTTTATAATCATTATTGGATGATGAATTCAGAAATGAACCACATTGCGTCGTAGAGACGGTAAGCTGCACATACACACAAGAAACGATATCATTTACAAAATGATTAAAAGGTGTTGAATTTGATGGTATATTTATTTAAAAGAGAAATTAACATGTTATTTTAAATATTTATATAAATATTACCCATCATCATCCTAAAATCATAATGTGGAATAAAAAATTACACCAAGACGTGGAGACGGTAAGCCGTATGCACGCATGCATGGTGACATGATCAATCATTGGATAGATAGATTAATGAATATGGTTTTAAAATATTTATAATAACATAAAATTATTTATAAGGTATTGGATTTATTATTTTGGTATGGAAATAATAAATAAAGAGGATGTGGATGAAGAAAAGAACATTGAAGGAGGTGGTAAAATTATTACCTATTTTTCTGGTGTTTCCATTTTAATTGATCAAAATAGCTCCATAGGTTGGATTTATGATCATTGTATGGCCTCTAAGTCAATGTGAGGGTAGTTGGGAGGATATTTGAGAAGGTTTTGGGCAAGCCAAATTAATTTTGATGTTTTATATTGAGATAAGTAAAAGTACCCAGTTATAAGAGAGGTGATGGTCACTGTAGGAAAAGTATGAAATATTAATTTATTATTCAATCATATTCAATTTATAATGGATCCAAACTAATTTATTTAGAGTATAATTTCACGGGATGAATGCCTCAACACAACAGTTCTCCTGTGTGGTACCCCTGCCTCATCCCAGATGGCAGGGTTCATCCTTCCATCTCTTCAAATGTGAGGTTCACTGATTTCGTCCTGCCAGGGACTCATAAGTAGAGTGGCCACAACTCCTGACCAGTGTTGTCAATATTTACACACATCATCCACATCTTTTTGGGGGTGAATCCCATTTCTTTGATTGGGAAATTCTAGATGAACAACATATTTAATGTTCTTGGTGTTGTGGGATAGGAACCACATGATTGGGTGGTCACATTATTCAACCACCATTCCATGCATGCCCTGGTACATGGAGGATCATGCCTTTCTGTGTGTCCAAAAACTGGTGATTCCTAATAAACGGCTACCAAACAAGGCCTTAGGGGATGATCCTTAATTTTTTCTGGTGACAATGGCTCACCCACTCTCTAGGACGCAGACCACTGGGGTCCACCATCTCTCTCAGGGTCGAAAACCACCTCCATGAGATCCACCTTCAATGTTGCCTGTCTTCTTCTAACTTATCTCAAGAATGACCTTCTCTATCGTGTTACCTCCAAATGACACCCTAAGACTCCACTCCCACCACCAAGGTCCATTGGGCAGCATTCCATAACACCACAAGGCACATTCCCTTTGATAGCACTTGGCACGGGCTGAACATCGCACCACAGCAGTTCGCCCTTGCGGCACGCCAGCCCCCTCCAAGGTTGCTGAGGTTCATCATTGTAAAACATCATATTTGAGGTTCAATGGTTTCGTCCAGACATAGAATCATCATGGGAGTCTCTACTACTCACAACCAGTGGTTTCAATATTGACACACACTGATTAGTCACTGAAAGTGTCTAATATTAATTTTTAATATCTTTATATTAATTGTTCCAAAGTCCATAAACATTGTTTTTATTGCATTACATAAATAGAACTTCATTTCTCATCTTAAATGCAATTCATGTTTAAAATGAAAATTTGGGCCAATCATTCATTTGTTTGTGGACAATATTATATTCATTTTCATAATTTGAAATTTTGGGATATTATTTATCACTTTGTTTGGAACATTTTATCTTTTAGGTCCGCTGAATCCCAAAGGAAGATGGAGAATTTTGCGCCTCAAGGTAGAAACTTGCTGGAAAAAGCAAAATGGGCCTAAGGCCCATCAAACAAATGTGGGGCCCAAAAAACAAGCCCAATGAAGCTCAAATTTATACAGTAGAAAGCTAAAAATTTGGGGATCATTTTATTCAACTGTGGACGAAGCTAATTCTGATGTTTTCATGATGATAAAGGGATCTGAAGTTGAGATCTAAATGGTGGACTCGTCATTAATGCACAAAAATCCGTCCCACCATTTCGACCATAACATCCAAACGGATGAGCCAAATTTCCTGAAATTGTTAGAGATTCTAGAAGACACATTAACGAAGACATTTCTCTGCTACAACCCCTCTTTATTCGGCCTTCTTCAATTTCTAATTCAGATGTCAATATGGTGGACGAATCTAGACAGTTTTCCGGGTCAAATTCAAAACATCAATTTCCTTTTGATCAATTACTCTCCATTTGACTCTATTAATTGTTGGGGGGTGAATTAATTGTTGGGAGATGTACCTAAGGCTCCTAATATGCCTATATAAGGAGCTATTGGTGATGGTAATGGGGGTGGATATTTTTCATATCATCTTTTGTTGCTTGTTTCATTGTAAGGTTCTGCTTCCAAATTTCCTTTGTAATGTTTTCCATTTCCATGTATGTTTCTTTTTTGTATCTTTATGTTCTTAATCAACTTCATTCACTTCTATATTTTCCATTTCTTTTATTAAAACATTATTATAACAAAGCACAGTTATATCTCTGTGTTGTTGTGAATTAGTTCACACATATGTGTGAATTTCATTCACACACACGGAGGAGTGCTCGTTATTTCCGAGATTTTAATTTCGTCAATCCAATTCTTGTTAGTCATCTTATGCCCACCATTGAGAGTATACCATCAATGGAGGGCTAAAACTTTAATGGGATGATCTTAGGAGGATGAAAAGGCTGGATTTAATGTTATTTTTTGAACGAATTGTTGTTAATTGGATAATTAATTTAAGACATCCATTCTTCAATTATTTCTACTATTCATCTTTATTGTGTTTGAGTAAACTAAATTAAATTACTAAATGACCATATACCTTAGGGAGATTATGAATTTGGTTCTCTATGTTTATACGGGATTATTAATTGTGTTTAGTAAGAACTAAACCAGAAAATGATGAATGTAATGTTATTTTTGAAGAATGGATTCATCAAAAATTAATAAAACCAAAATTGATTAATGAGGTAAAATTCATTCAATCCAGCACGAGCATAATCCTAAGATCAACCCATTTCCATTTAATTGATTTCACATACGTTTATTAGTGTTTTTTAAAAACAATCCAAAATCAAACCTAAAGTCGGCTACTTCATAGCACATCCTTCACACAATCATAGCGTCTCAAGGTTACTTCTTCGGTCCCTGTGGATTCGACCCCTACATGTACTACATCGATCACTTTTACCAGTAGGGTAAATTTGGGCGTAACCAAATTTTGGCGCCGTTACCAGGGACCAAGTAAGTCACCTTAGAATATCTTTCTATTCTCCCTCATTTCTATTTTCTCATCCCCATTTCTCTTATATTTTCCCCTTTCTTTTTTTTGACCCCTGAAAATCACGATTCCAAATTTTCAAATAAATCCAATGGAGTATAATCAACAATATCCCTTCACAGACTCAGGATGGAATCAGTTTGAAAATTCACATTGGGAATCACCAACCTTTTTTAATCAACCTTTGAATGAATACCCCACCCCTGATAACATGAACGAAATTTGTAATGATGAAGGTTTAAAAGAACAATTTCCATACCTATCAAGAATGATTCAAAAGATGAATAATGAGGAAGTCCATGATGTCAAAACATCTATCAATCCTAATACTGAAACAATTTTTCAAAAATTGTGTGAACAAATGGAAAAAATGAATTCAGAGGTATCAAGTTTCATACAAGAACATCAAAGCATTACAACTTGTTTGGACCCCATTCTCACTCAAACCATCCCTTACTCAATATTCATAGAAGAATCTTGTGACACACAAACCCCTAAAGCCTTTATTTAAGAACCAACCATTGGATTTGGGGTAGTTGAAGATAATAAAGGAATTATTTATGGGTGTTTAAATCAAGAGGAAATTAATTTTATGGATTCACAAGGGCAAAATTTGTCTTCATGGATTGAGTGTTCGGAATATTGCTCCAATAAAATTTTTTTAGAATCACCGATCATTGAACCACTGAGAGATATAACAATTTTTTTTTTCTATACCCACTAATTAAATTCAAATGGAAAATTTTGGGGATGAATCATCTTTTCAAAAGGAACCAATTAATTCAAATGTTTTTAAAGAAGAAATCAATTTTTATTCAAATTATCATTCTTCTTTAGGAAAATTCAATGAAACTGAACTCAACATTATAATCCTTCCTTTCCCACTCAAGAATCCCTCTATTTATGAAAACCTAGACCATTCAATTATCATCCATTTTCATCAAGAATCTCACAAAGTAGGAATGAACCTTGAAATCTTAGGAAATACTCAAAATGAAACTCAATCAACCATTACCGAAATTCCTTGGACTTTCACAGTCATTGTTAAGCATGGGATTTCACATGAATTTTTTTTAAAAAAGGCCTAATCTGAATCTTGTTGAGTGGGAGAAAAATGGGGTCCTAAAAATGTTGAATGTTAGAATTGGATATGTTGGGGGGTTCAAGTCGAGATAACGATGTTAAACAAAGGCGCTGCATGGGAGGCAACCCATGGTTTTCATGTTTCTAATCATTTTGAATCATTTTTTTCATATAATAAATTACCATAAACTGTTGACCTGTTCTTCTTTTATGAGTAAGGATGGTTATGAAAGGGGAGCGCCATATTCATCCGTGTCACATGGTGTAATCTCTGAGTAATACCTTACCCTGAAAATATAAAGAAGACAATGTATCATCAGTTTATTTTGTTTTGTTTTATTTTTATGTTTTTATATGTTTAAAAAAAATAAAAGGACTTGTCATAAGCCATAAGGAAAATCCATTCACCACCATCCAAGCCACTGAGACTCAAATCCAGGATTTAAGGGAGACTATGGCATATGCTATCATCATCAACCACCAGGTGACTTCATTCCATGATTTTCATTTTAAATTTCTTCTTTGAACTCCTCTACTACCCCGTTCTAACTTTTCTTTTCTTTAAACACTTGGGACAGTGTCATTCTAAGTTGGTGGGACATAAAAAATGATTTTTTTTGAATAAAAACATGAATGAAAAGAAAAATTCCATTAACCATAAACATGATAACACACATTGTAAACTCTAAAATTGGATATCAAATAAATTTTGAATGCCTTGATTCTGATTTTAATGCAAGTAGAAGTTCATGAACATAGTTTTTGGAAAGTGCGGTTGTCCGATGTGATTTTTCAATGTTGACATTTTCATCCTCTTAATAAAAATGCCACAATTCACTTCTACTGGATCGTGGGTGTAAATTTGAGTTCTTGGGTCCCTTTCATTATAGCATAGGGTTCTGGGGTCACTTTTAGTTTAATTTGAGTATCCAAAAAAAAAACAAAAAAAAATGAAAAAAATAATAATGACCACATAGAGCAATGTTTTGTCCAAATGTGTGGCGTCCGACACTTGTTGATCGTGGCTCCATAGTTGTCTTGCCTAGAGTTAGGCTTTATATCTCTATTGTAGAGCATGAAATTGACAATATGTGTAGCGTTCGGCACTTCAGGATCGTGACTCCATAGTTGTCTTGCCCAGAGTTAGTAATTTCATATCTATTGTGGTTAAAAAAAATAAAATAAAAAAATAAATAAAAATAAAAAAAAGGATACTAATCTTAAGGTTTAATGTGATTCCCACCTAGCACTTCCATTTTTTTCCCTTGAACAATAAAATGGGCCCCATATCTTTTATGATGCACAACACTTTATCATGCTTAATTGGAATTGGATGAAATGTGGCGATGAATTTGAACAAAATAATGGGCTTGGTCTTGGGATATGCTTATGGACCTAGCTTGTTTTAAATGATTTTGAGGGGTTTTCATATTTTTTTTTTGGTATTAGATATTTGGGTGAGTAATGTGTATTAAAATGTTTTTGGAATGGTGGATTTGAATTTCATATTTGTAATTTATTTTGCTCAGGACTAGAAAAACTCAAGTTGGGGGGTGTGATTAATCACTGAAAGTGTCTAATATTAATTGTTAATATCTTTATATTAATTGTTCCAAAGTCCATAAACATTTTTTTAGTGTATTACATAAATAGAACTTCATTTCTCATCTTAAATGCAATTCATGTTTAAAATGTAAATTGGGCTCAATAATTCATTTGTTTGTGGACAATATTATATTCATTTTCTTAATTTGAAATTTTGGGATATGATTTATCACTTTTTTTTGGAACATTTTATCTTTAGGTCCGCTGGATGAATCCCAAAGGAAGACGGAGAATTTTGCGCCTGAAGGCAGAAACTTGCTGGAAAAAGCATAATGGGCCTAAGGCCCATCAAACAAATGTGGGGCCCAGAAAACAAGCCCAATAAAGCTCAAATTTATACAGTAGAAATATAAAAATATGAGGATCATTTTATTCAACTGTGGACGGAGCTAATTCTGATGTTTTCATGATGATAAAGGGATCTGAAGTTGAGATTTAAATGGTGGACTCGTCATTAATGCACAGAAATCCGTCCTGCTATTTCGACCATAACATCCAAACGGATGAGCCGAATTTCCTGAACTTTTGAGAGATTTTAGAGAACACAATAATGAAGACATTTACCTTCTACAACTCCTCTGGATTCGGCCTTATTCAGTTTCGAATTCACACGTCAATATGGTGGACGAATCTGGACAGTTTTCCGGGTCAAATTCAAAACATCAATTTTCTTTTGATTATTCACCCTCTATTTGACTCTATTAATTGTTGGGGGTTAATTAATTGTTGGGGGATGTAACTAAGGCTCCTAATATGACTATATAAGGAGATATTGGTGAAGGGAATCGGGGTGGATATTTTTCATATCATATTTTGTTGCTTGTTTCATTGTAAGGTTAAGCTTCCAAATTTCCTTTGTAATGTTTTCCATTTCCATGTAAGTTTCTTTTTTGTATCTTTATGTTCTTAATCAAATTAATTCACTTCTATATTTTCCATTTATTTTATTAAAACTTTATTATCACAAAGCACAGTGATATCTCTGTGTTGTGGTGAATTAGTTCACACATAGGTGTGAATTTCATTCACACACACGGAGGAGTGCTCGTTATTTCCGTGATTTTAATTTCTTCAATCCAATTATTGTTAGTCATATTCTGCCCACCATTGAGAGTATACCATCAATGGAGGGCTAGCCATTTAATGGGATGATCTTAGGAGGATTCAAAGGCTGGATTGAATGTTCTTTTTTGAACGAATTGTTGTTAATTGGATAATTAATTTAAGACATCCATTCTTCAATTATTTCTACTATTCATCTTTATTGTGTTTGAGCAAACTAAATTAAATTACTAAATGACCATATACCTCGGGGAGATCATGAATTTGGTTCTATAAGTGTATACGGGATTAGTAATTGTGTTTAGTAAGCACTAAACCAGAAAATGATGAATGTAATGTTATTTTTGAAGAATGGATTCATCAAAAATTAATAAAACCAGAATTGACTAATGAAGTAAAATTCATTCAATCCACCCCGAGCATAATCCTAAGATCAACCCATTTCCATTTAATTGATTTCAGTTAGGTTTATTAGTGTTCTTTAAAAAAAATCCAAAGTCAAACCTAAAGTCGGCTACTTCATAGCCCATCCTTCACACAATCATAGCGTCTCAAGGTTACTTCTTCGGTCCCTGTGGATTCGACCCCTACATGTACTACATCGATCGCTTTTACCAGTAGGGTAAATTTGGGCGTAACCACGCACCATCCTCCTCTTTGTCGGGAAGACTCCCATCTTGTTGATTGGGACAAACTACATGAACCACTGCTTTGAGGTTCTTGCTGGTGTGAGATAGGACCCCCGTGATTCGGCCATGACACTAAGGTGGGTATGATCCAAAAACCACACTTCAAATAGGTTTTGGATATTTTTAGTTCACCATATTAACATTATCATTTTTATTTAAAACATAGTTAAATAGTTTAACTTTTACCATGTAATCTTGTATTATTATAATATATTGTTAATAAACATACTATCAAATGGATAGAGAACACTAAGTTTTTAATTAATTTAATATATATTATTATATAAGTATTTTTTCCCAAACATTAGATTTTCAAAAATATTTTATAATTTAATAATATAATATTTTTTCTAAAAACAAATTTATGTCAATTTTGAATTTATTTAGTATGTTGTTTTTCTAAATTTCATCAAAAAATGATTACATTAAAAATTTGAGTAACTACTAAATTGTCATATTCACCTATAAATTTCATGTATGGAATCAAAATGATCAAATTAATTTTTTTAATATTTATAATATCATTTATTGGATTCTTTCATTAATATAGAAAATACCGCATCAATATTGTGACACACATAAATATATTTATTTTTATATTTAAAATTTATAAATAAAATATCATAATGTATAAAATATTATTATCTTTCTAATTAATATTTATAGTCGAATTGATCAATTATATAACCTCCTATAAAAATTATTTTAATAAAAGATACTTTCTTTTCTTATTTTGGTCATTAATTTAGATTTTAATATAAAATGTCATTATCAATCCCAGGTGGCTCCATGGGGTCCCAAAATAGATTCAAGGATGCCCAATGTAGGACATGTATCAACTATTAGAATATTACCACCATTTAGGTTAATTTGATATTATTATAATATTATATTTTACCTATTTTTCAGGATTTATCTTTTAGCCACGATAAATAAAATATTTACTGAAATAATTATTAATAATGAATAAAAATAAAATATATCTATTTTCAAAATTTAGACCTTCTGGTTCTATATATGAAATCTGTTTTTCCAAATAAATCAAAATTGTAGAAATTAATTTAAAATTAATTATTGTTGTCAAAACTAAAAAGAGTGTTTTTAAGATGTAAATACTATCAAAAGATTAACCTATGTTTGTGAACTATTTAAATGTAAAATTACATTCAATGACCTATATTATATTAAATGTTAAAAATATACTCTAATGATAATTTAAAACATCTCAAAAATATAATTTTCCACTGTAAATTATTTCTATTAAAAATGTTGAATTTAATTAAAATTTAGTAATTTTCACGATTAATCAAAATATGAATGTTATCAGGAAAATACCAAAAATTCATCCTAATATAACTTTGATATTATGAATGAAAAATGATGTCCATTTTGAAAAATAATATTAATAAGAATTTTAAAAGTGGGTATTATTATTCATAACGGCTAGTTTGATTAGTCATGGTGTGTTAGAACTCAAAGTTGCGTAGAACCCAATCTATTGAATTACTTTAAAGAGATAATTTAATATGAATTACGAGAGTATTACATTCTCCACTCTATAAATAAATTGATTCCTAACAATTTGAATTATATCATCAAATATAAATATTTAATAATAGAAAATAACTTTGTGGAAACTGAAATCAGAAATTGGGTTAATAAAATTTATTCATAATAAGAGGGAAAGGTAAATGAAAAAGTCACCACAAAATTATGAAATTAAATAAGTGAAACTTGGTGGAAATTATAGACACATAATTGGAGGAAAAACATAAATTTTTTTAGGGAGTTATTGAGGTCATAAATCAAAAACAAATATCAAATTGATGGCCTCAAAGACATCAATATATGATTGATTAAAATAACATCGTTTCCACAAAAATTAAGGTATTATGATAAATGAATTTTGGTTCTAATATAGATTCCATAATGTTAATAAGTAATTTATTCATATAATAAGAGGAAAAATATATACTTTACAATTAGAGTTTCATTATTAAACTAATTCCTACCAGAAACTCATCTTTCACTCGAAAGGATGATATAATTCAAACATATTCTATTTATCCTAATTGTATAGGGTTTCAAAAATAATAAATTTATAATTCAATTCCTAGTATATTTAATAAACCTACATTATACAAACTAAGACATCACATAGACCAGTGTTAGGGGATGAACCATTGTCTCTAATTGGTTGTGTGTTAAAGTCTTACAGCCTTTCCAGATGCGACAGGTTGTCGATCGACCACCAGGATGTCAATTTTATAACACTTGAAAAATAATCTTAAGAAAAAATTAATCCTTATAAAATATTATCCTATTTCTAACATAATTCATTCCAACATATAGACTTATCCAAAATAGTTCATTCCTAACTCCCCGTCCAAAATTTATATGGATGATTAACATAATGGAGATCATTTTTTTCCATGTAATAATATATGAATACATTAATCTTGTATTCTCATAAAAAATGGTAACACTATGAATTACCATGAATCCATATTGAATACGTTCATGATTCATAATACCTTATAGAATAGTGAATATACTCCTTAAATCTGAAAGCAATGTAAACATGAACAATGATTCAATAAGTAAACAATTAATTAGTTCCATGGTTTTCAATAATATCCAATATACATTATCAAACTAAATTATATGTTGTTAAAAAAATCATTATCTTAGTTTTAGAAACATATTAAGGGTTATATTTCCCTAACCAAATATTTTCAAAAATGTTTAACTTGAAACTGTTTCACATTACATTGAACCATATAATCTCTAATCCTTAATGAAAACATGATGTAGTACAATCCTTATATACATTATAATTCTTATAACATGTAATGAAATTTCATAATTTTTAGATAAAATCTTAATAACAGAAATAATTCCACTTCATCTATGGTAGTATCAGAATATGATTATTATCCAATAGCATCACTTTGTGTATACTCTCATGATTGGGACATTGATTCGTGTAGTGTCCCAAATCATAGAAGATTGAACATTGTAAATTTGAAACATTTTTCTAACCCATGAAATCACAAACATGATGTCCTTTTTCTCCACACTTATAAAACCCCAATTCATTCCAAGAATTTACCAATGTGATTATTTCCATTGTTATCATATATGGGGAAATCCTTCTTTACCCTTTTACCATTATCAATCATTCTTTCTACCATCCATTTGATTCCCTTTCTTCCCTTGAAATCCTGTTTACTCAGATAATTATTTATTTACCTTATTATCACATGATAAAATTTCTTAATATGATGAGAATAAATAGGAGACTATATCTATTCTAAATGGTGGCTAAAGACCATAATTGATATGATCCTTCTTACTCGTTGGATCTTGTGTATTTCTGGTGATCACATTACTTCTACCGAGTACCTTATTTAAATGGTGAAATACACTAGGATAGATCATATAATAATGTATAATCCAAAAAAACTAGAAAAATTCTCAACATTAATTGAATATTATCACACATATAGTCTCATAATCATAAAAATTGTTTATTTACTGACACATTTTCTCATAAATTCTTCATAATAGATTATAATGAAAATGTAAGTTATCCTAGGAAAATTACCTTGGATTGTCGTAACAAAGAGTGTACCATGGATCGTGGTTGTCTACGAGGATACCCTGCGTCAAGCATGAAACTACTTATTAGAGTTTTCACTCCAAGGTACATCTGTTCCAAATCTGCCTCTATGTGATTATATCCAGATATTGATGTATTGCATGAAAAATTCATAACATATCTACCATAGAAAATTTTGATGATGTTCTTCTACACAAATCCTCAATGAAAATATTAAGGTAATTATATCTAATAATATTTTTTATAAATATAGTTTCTAAGTATAGTACTAGACATCCTATGACACCAACTGCAATGCTTCGACCCCAGTTACCCAGCATCAGTGCATTATTTTAATACATTTGCATGATTACAAGGAATCAAGTCCTGAAGGACCAACCTATTTAATAGTCTGGAAAAATAGATTACATACATGAATGTTACATTACACATTAAAACATAAAACACAACATATATAATATGTTAATAATTCCATTATTCCACTAGTTTATCACTACATAACAATCATATTACACTTCTTGGAATTCTAGTAAAACATAACATATGAACGGGGTGAGCTCATATGCACAGTAAGGGTAATTAATTTAGTAGAGCTATAAAGTATTCAAGAGAGATGTGTAAAAAAACAACCACATAAACATAAAAATAAACATAATTTTGAGAAAATAAATTAAACATTACAATATAAACATGCACATTGATATTCTACTAGTCGAATAATCAAATGTAATAATTAATTTCATAATGAGGGAATGGCTAACGCCGAACTTCATTCCCACATAGTGAATGCCTCTTACAAAGAATAAAAATAAAAGTTTTTCAAGTCCTTGTTCCAAGACACTAATTTGTCTCATGAGACCTACTAATGCATCATGATAAAATTGTGGGCATCACCCGTCAAATAGTATTTCCACTGCATCCGTCATATAAAAATGATGAAACATAACATTAACAATTTTATTAAAAATATAATATGAAATGTCAATAATTCAACTTTAAACCATGAAGGGTATAAAAATAGAACCTCCACAATCATACATATCATAAGTCCTTAAATACAATATGGAAGATTGTACTATAATAATTCATCATTAATCAAGAATAATATCTAGTAAAGTATGTTGACATAGTTGAAAATTATCAGTAAAAAGTTTTGATAGAAAAATAAATTTTTTGGGAAATCAATTAAAAGTCACACATTTATAAAGGATGTTATTTAAAAGAGATTTTTGAATAAAATTTTCAGATAACAAATTGAATCTTTTTAAAGGGATTAACATTCTAAAACTATCATATCTATATAAATAAATCCTTAAAACCATTTTGAAATCATGGATATTAATGAGAATTATTTAGAAGTATAAATATTTAAAATAGTTAAAATGATGTTTTTGTTAACGAGTACCTCAAAAGAATCATTTTTAAATTTAATTTAAGAAACATACTTCTATAAAATAAATATTTCCTAGAAAAAACATAAACATAAACAATCTCATATAATAATGAGATTAAATAATTAACCTTCACCATGTACTTTCCTTTGGTCGAGGGTTTGTTTAACCTCATTTATAATGACCATAGTATGTAATTAAATTATTCCATAACCATATTATTTTTTTATTATACAATACAAGATTCATTTATGTAATTATAATTTCTATTTAATAATGATTTCCATGTTATATTAACATTTCAGTTAATAATCATTTTCATTATTGTATACATTTTAAATTTTTATTCTTAATAATATCATATAGATCATGATTTAAAAACATTCAAAATATAAAAAAATTTTTATATATAATATATATTTAGAATATAAATATGTATAATAGATATATATATATATATATATATGATATGGGAAACACCATTTATGGATACAGTAGGACATACGTATGCATAAACGTTGTTTCTATTTTTATATCGTATTGAACGGAAGTAAGTGAATAAGATATATGTAAGTACACATATATATAAATATCCAGTACCATTATTATTTCATATATTTTTTACATATTAATAAGATAAATTTTTATAATCATCATTGAATGGTGAATGTGGAAATAAATCTCATCGCGTTGTGGAGAGAGTAAGTTGTACGTACACACGAGTGACGATATCATTTACTTAGTGATTAAAAGGTGATGTAATGGATGTTATATTAATTTTATAGAGAAATTATCTTGTTATTTTCAATATTTATATACAAATTACTCATCATTATATATATTCCAAAAACATTGTGTTGAATAACTAATTACACCACCACGTGGAGATGATAAGCCGTACGTAGGCATGCATGGTGACATTATCATTCATTGGATGGATAGAATAATGAATATGGTTGTACCATATTTAAAATAAAAACTATGTTTTTATATTTTACTGGTTTAATTATTTTGGTATGTAAACAACAATGAAGGAGGAAGTGGAAAAAGAAAATAACATTGAAAGAGGTTGTGAAATTATTACATCTTCTTCGGATGTTATCATTTGAGTTGGTAAAAAGATCTATTTAGGTTGTATTTTTTATCACTGTATAGAATCTAGGACAATTTAAGAGTATTTGGGAGGATATTTGAGCATTTTTTGGACGACCCAAATCGGTATGGTGTATTGATTTTGAGATAAGGTGATGTTCCTTTTTATAAGGGAGGTGAGGGTCACTTTAGGAAAGAATTTCAATATTATTTTATTGTACAATAATATTCATTTTATAATGGCTCCAAAATGATTTATTTATAGGATATGGTGGGTGTAGGTTGAAAACCTCTTAGAAAATAGGTTTTAGACTTATTTAGGTCACCATATTAACCTTATCAAATAGATTTAACTTTTACATAAATAGTTTAACTCTTACCATGTATTATTGTATTATTATAATAAATGGTAAATAAATATACTATAAAAATACATGTGAAACCAAAGTGGTTTATTAATGACATAAATATTATTATATAAGTCTTGTAGATGGAAAATATATTTTTATGAATATTTCAATATTTTATAATATAATATTTAAAAAACACATTTACCTCAATATGGTCACTATTAGTATTTGTTTTTTGAGAAAGTCATAAAAACTCGATTATGTAAAATATCATTAAATAATTATAATAATTTCATATTCAATGATTGAATTCATGTATGTCTTAAAAATTTTCAAATTATATTTATTTTAATATTAATAATATCATTTATTTTATTCGATCATTAATAAAGAAAATACTTCATCATTATTGAGTCAAATATAAAAATATTTATTTAATGTCTAAAAATTTAAAATAAAATATAATGTCATTGGAAATATTTATAGAATTATAATTAATATTTATTGTTTAATTTTCCAATAATATAACTTCATATAAAAATTTTCAAACAAAAAGAAACATGATTTTGTTATTTTTGCCTTTACATTAGATTATTTAATACAAAATGACATTATCACTACCAAGTGGATCCAAGGGGTCCATAAATTTACCTAAGGTTGATCATGATCAAATATATATCCTGAAATAGTGTTATTACATGTGTTAGGGTAATTTAATATTTTTATAATATTATTTTGACCCTTATTTACAAGAATTTCCCTTTAACAATGGTAAATAAAACATTTACTGAAATAATTATTCATAATGTCTCAAAATTAAAGTTATATATTTACAAAATTTAGAGGAAATAATTCCAAATATTAAATCCATTTCTCAAAATTAAAAACACATAAGTTGAATAAATTAATTTAATATCAATTCCCCTTGTCGAAACCAAAAAGTTTGGTTTATGAAGTTAAAATTATCAAAAGATTGACATTTTTTATATAATATTTAAGTGTAAAATTACATCCAATGACCATCATTATATTAAATATAAAAAATACAATGTTGTTACTTAAAAAAAAAATTTACAATTTAGCGCTATATATTATTTCAATTAAAAAATTTTAATTAAAATTTATTATTTTTTCACAATTAATCAAAATATGAAAGTCACTAGAAAATACCAAAAAATCATCCTAATGTAATATTGATATTCCAAATCCAAATATAAAGTTCATTTAAAAAATTAATATTTAAAAAATTTCAACATGTGTGTATTACTATTCATAATGGATAGTTTGATTAGTCGTGGTGTGATAGAACTCAAATATGAAAACATCACAAGCTATTGTATTACTCTAAAAAGATAATTTACTATGAAATCCTTTGGTGTAACAATGTTGGGTGATTTTGTTTTTCTATTTTTTTCTCACATGGACATTTGTATGCATCTCCACATTTTTCATGGGTGGAATTAGCATTTCCCAATATGAATAATTATTTTATCTCCCTATATATCTAATTTTTTTTGGGTTTCCAGGGAGAATACATGGACATTTTTCGACATTAATTTCATTGACATTGGGGATAACTGTTGTGTCACTACCTGGTTTTATTTTAGAAAATTTTATGGAGTTTTCATTGTAGTTATAGAAGTTTTTTTAATTTCAAATGGTATGGATTTTGGTTTCATTATATATATGTTTATTGGAGTTTTTTGATGTTGATATATCATATCTCCTTATCTTGGTTAATATAAAAGGGATATTCCACCCATTTTATTTGATATTTCAATTCCCATGATGTTGGTCACCACCCTAGGGCCTACTGGTGGGTGGACATGGGGTTTATTATCCATTTTTAATCTTGATTACTAAGGGTCCTTAAACTTTTCCATAACTTCCCTCATCTTTAATCAATAGGATCATGAAAATTATTTTTTATTCATTAATATTTGTAAATAAATTTTTATTGAATTTCAATTCATCAATTTAATTTATTTGAACATGTTTTTTTGGGGATATGATCAAATGGTACATCCATGATATTTCTCCTGATGTTTTATCATTCATATTATGTATTTTCATAAATCCTATTTTCCCTTGAATTTTACTATAATGAATTGATCATAAAATCGATTTTAATTTTTCAATTCTTATGATATAATGAGTCTGAAAACATCATGTAGAACACCTATTTATGATATTAAATATATGGAATATTGGTATTATATATCCCACAAAGAAATTAGGTAATTATTCATAACACATGTGGTAAATATATTATGTGTGAACATGATTTATTTCTCATAATATTTTTAATAGACAAGGTTTTTATGTCAATAAGATAATGTGAGGAACTGGTTCTTATATACATATGTTCATGTCTGGTGTACGTTTTAATGTCCATAAATTCAACCTTTTACCAAGATATCGTATCTATAAGATTTTGCATGGACATTTTATCATGTCCTTATGTTTATGTCTGTACTTATTTTATGAGCATAACATAATATGTGAACTAATTTCTCATTATTGATAATAAATATTTTATAAACATATTTATTCAAAAACCTCAGGGCTTATTCTAATGTAATGATTTCCTGGATCATTTTCTTAGATTCATCTATAAATCAACTCTCATGAAATATATAATTTTATTATATAACTCAAAATTATTATTTTCATATATAGGTTATGTTTTTCAAATTATGATATTAGTTTCGAATATATTTATTCTAAAATGATGATTATAAGATCTTTATTATCACCTTTTTCTACCATTACTAACATCTAAATAACCCCTTATTATGTTTTATTTTCTAAATATACAATGAATGGTTTTTTAATGATATGTCTATGAAGGGATTATATTATGAAGGGAAAAATGGGAAACTGTTATAATATTGTTGTTTAGTTTTAAAATTACATTATGGTATTAGGAATATAGGATTATGGAATAGATCGTTATGTTTTTAATTAATATTTTTCTATTATGGTGTGATATATATTTATGAAAATAATGGGTTTTTAATCATTCTATGATAAATATGTTATATATAGTGAAAATTTAATTTAAAAATAGTTTATTTATCTGGTATTATATCACATATTAGCATATCATTATCCCGTCATTGGGGAAAAAATAAAAAATATCCTTGATGATCAGATTTAAAATTGTAATAATTTAGATCATCTTCCAGAATGTACAATAGTCTATGAAGAAAATAATACGTAAAACATATTGAAGTAAATATTTAAATTCTATGAAGTACTAAATTAAAATCCATACGCAATTTTAGAATAATGAGAAAATATTTAGTGTAGTTGAATGTGAATTTAGTTATTATTAAAAATAATTAATAAGGGAAAATAAATAATGGAAGTTAATGTTTGGAATTTCTATATGGTTTTTCATAATGCATGGGATGTTTTCAATTCACCATTAGAAATCATGGGGAGCATCACATTAATGATGGGTTATAGAGATATTGTTAATAAAGTGATGTCTAAGAATAATATTTTACCAAGTAATTACATATATAACAATTCTATAATCTAATGAAAATTTCAAGATAATGAAAAATTTTATCATCATGTCATACACATGTCTCTAAAACAAGTTCTTAGTTGATATAGACTATGTGATGATACATAAATTAGATTTTTCATTTAGTTTAGTTTTTAGAATAATATATTCTCAACTTGGAATGGATGTAAAGTAGATGTGAATGTGAATTCACCCTAATAATTGTTAATATCTATGGTTTTTTTTATTTTAATACAAAGGTAAATTTTATTTTCATTACCATAGCAATAGTCGATTTTTGGAGAATCATATCAAAAAAATATAGTCACATTAAATCCATTATTTTCATATATATTACTATGAGAATAGAATATTATATTTTTTTATTCAATTATGAGATAATATAATTATTTGGATTATTATTTTACTTTTTAACACCCTAATTACACACACCATATATTAATATTAATCATAAGGTGTCAAAAAAGTTGTTTCATATAATATTTTTCAAATTACATTATATCCTAATTTGTGGATATAAAAGTAGTTCAATATCTAAATGTTATATTAATCATGGAGTGTAATAATATTCAACTATTTTATAATCATATGAAACAATATTTACAATCCTTTTTCATGGATGAGTATACATAATATATTAATGAAATATAAATCATTATGGATAATGTATTAATTTTAGAAGGATATTTTATTGATTTTGATTATAATTCCGTAAGATTCAATGCTCTAAGATGAGTTATATAATATATAGTAATTAGTAAAAAATGGTTTTCTATATACTTGAAATCTATGTGGGAATATCTATCCATCAATTGTGAAGGAGAATAAAAATATATGGATACTAAGATATAGGTTCAATAGAACAGAAATATGGACAAAGGGATTCAATCAAATAAATTATTATATGCATTAAGTAAATAGTTAAATGAGATTGTGGAGGATATGTAAGATGATCAAGATTCCCTCGTCACAATAGATATTATCTAAGGAAAATAATCATAATTTCCACCCCATTATAATCCAAAAAAAAAATATTTACATAATTATTAACATATAACTAGCATGAAATTGTAAACCCATCATGAATTGTTGTAATAGAAACTTCAAATGGAAAAATAAACATTCTATTTTTTGATATTAAATTGTTTGTAACCATGTAAATTAATTCCTAATATGATTCACAATGTTGGAATGGATGATGAGTTTTATACAAATAAAAATTCAGATAAAATGATGTTTTGATGTAGTACTCTGAAAATAATCTTCATGAAGAATAATTAGTGCATGAAAGAGTATAATTTCACATAATAGATTAGAATAGATAAAATTTAATAAATAAATACACTCATGAATATATTCTGTTGGAATTTTAAATAACACATTAAAAAATGAAATATGGATATTATTAAGATGATGAAGAAGGTGGAGTTGATAAAAATAATAGTTGCAGGATTCCCATTTTTATATAAATATTGTATATACCAAAATTATGAAATCTAGTTTGGTGATTTATGATTCCAAATTGTTCATGGATCATAAATAAGTTGATATGTTTGAGAAAAATAATTTGGAATTTAAATTTTGATTATATATTAATAATAATTAATACTATAGAGTGGAAGAATGAAATGAATCAATAGCTTATAGGAATCGATGGATTTACCAATTGAATATCTACTCAATTAAATAATATCATTATTCTTCATGAACATGTCTTCATTTTATGAATATAAATAAAGTAACCAATGTGTTATTTACCTACAAATTTTTTATTTTTTAATTAAAAAATTAAGGATATATAATTAGTAAATGAGGTGATTAATTGTATTATATGGTATCTAGAAGACATTTTATAGGTGAGAAAAACATCAAATTGAGAAAATATATTGTCGATTAATCAAAAGTAGAAGGATATTTTTAATTTTTATATGCCTTGGGTTTTCCCTCTAATTTTAAAAATTTAAAACAGAATTCATTAAAATAAGAATACCTAGAGAGAATAAGAGAAAATAAATGTTATAGAAAAGACACATATTAATGCACCATATATCTAGTTTTTTTAATGTTGGATGCCTCTCAAAATTTATTTCATTAATTGAAATGGTACTAGATTGAAATTAGCAATAACGAAAGATGATAAGCATTTTATATGTTGGTAAATAATTTGTTGGTAACTATTTATTGTGTGTAGGATATAAAAATATATATATATATATGAATTTCTAATTAAATTTTTTACGAATGTGCCAATAGTGACCCTATTTTTCACATATAATAGCTCAATGTATGAATAAGTTGAATAAAAGTGTAAAGTATTTTTTTAATATTTTTATGATTCTTATGATTCCTCATATTTAGTAGTTGATCAAATATTCATGAAATTACTTTATATCATGTAAAAAATGGATCTAATGAAAAATTTACATTAAAAATGTGGTTATAAAATTAACATGAGACAATCAAATAGTTCTCAAACATGAATACTTAATAGTGGAACAATATCAAATATGATAAGAAATTTTTATCGTTTCATAGTAAATTATAATGATAATTTAGTAGTCTTATGATTAAAAAAATATTTCATATATATTATTTTCCATATAAAAATTGAGTTTGAATATAAATATGGTGACAAATACATATATTTGTTAATAATATTTTAATTCACATCATGTTATTTGTTTTCTATGTTACTATGTTTATTCAATAAATATTAACACAAATACCTGTATAACTAAGGGAAATGTTAGATTAGCAGTAATATAAAGAAAAAACATTATGTATAGTATAAATATTTTTATTGGAGAGGAATATATGTTCCTTTAGTGAATGGATTAATAAAATATAATATTATATTAATATATTGGCCATTTAAAACTATATTCCATAGATAATATAATAAAAATTATATATCCATTGATATCTCCATAGATTCATTAAAGTAAAAACACATGTGAAATTTTTATTAAAAAGGGATTATCATAGAAAATGCATACATATCAAAATAGTAAATGTCATATAGTCTTATTTATTTAGTCATTATTGATGAATGTAGACCAACATTTTTTCTAAAATTAATATAATGAAAAAAAATTATTCTACATTGATTATTTTGGTATGATTTTATGTATGATTTTAATTTGTAAGAAGTTATAAATATTCCAATATATAATATGTTATTAGATTATGTTTGATGTTTTTTATCAATATATTTACCTGTATTTTATTTTAATAATGAATTTTATTTTTCAAATAGAAAGGTGTATATTTATCATGAAAATTTGTAAATTTAATCATGTCATACTGGGGAGAAATTACTTCAAAAATCAAAAAATCTATAGGAGAAAATATATCATAAAACATTTTTCAACAATGATAGTTATTGAGAATGACCCAAAAATAATATTTTGTAATGAATTAGTCCTGACATTAGTATTAATTTACAATAATTATTTCTATTATCATGGAAGAAAATTCATTTTATGATACTTTTAATTTTAAAAAGTCCTTAGTGATGTAGATTTTATTCATATCTTGTAATTACTTATTACCTAATATCGAGAAAGACATGATGATTGAGTCTTATATAAATGATATTATTTTAAAAGAAACCTCATGGGATGGAAGAGTGTGAAAATGAATCTATATATTTATATTAATTATTCCTAAATTGTATTATGTTTATATAATTATGAATGAAAACAATTTTGATTAAAACATTTGTGAGTTCCAATATGAAAATGTTGAGAATATAAAATGGATTAGGGGAGAAAATAGTACTAAGGATGATTCTTAATGAAATTTTTTTTTCAGCTATATATGGTTATATATTCTTATAGAATTAAACATTGGTGTTTAGTTTTCATTATTTTGAGACCAATAAAATTTATTATGGGAAATAATCAATTCTTCAGAGAAAAATATATACTCTAAAGTATAAAATATACTTATCACAAGTTGGCCCAATATTTTTTGAAACAATATCTAGAAACGGGAAATTTGTTTATGTGGTGAAAGAATAACATTATAATTATAAAATAATAAGCCATTGGATATAGTTATTATGACAGTATTCAAGAACATCATTAATAAAAAATGTATTTAAAATAAAAATTACAATATGGAAGGAATTTTTAATTAAAAAAATGAATTAATGGTGGGAAAGGGATTCTCAAATATGTATTTTATTCATGAATATGATAATTTTATTCATTTTTAAATATATTTATCAAGTTAAATTTACAGATCCCATGATGTGCATCTAAAATTATATATTTTCTAAGTATATTGAAATATTGTTTTTCATAATGGGTTATATATCGAGTATTTACATTGTTACAAATGTAATGTTTTTTATATTGATGAATATGAGAAAAATATTGTAGATTGATGTTGGATATCTATGGATTTAGGAGTTAAACAATATAATTGTAATCCCACATTGATCTATATTCGATGTGGATCAATTTCAAATGTTGAAGAGTTAATCAAAATCTCTAAATCATATAGAGGACTGATCAATGTACTATGGTCACAAAATATTATGATGATATAATAAATTGGGGATAAATTATTCTAAGTATAATACATTATCTGTATACATGAGGTGGGTGTTTGATATGTCAATTATATGAGAATGAAAAACGTTCCTGATCCAATTTTTGGTTCAATGAAGGAAAACATCATTATTATCAAAATGAAAATAATTTTTATCTATTCTAAAATTGATTCAATTGAGGATTATAATGTAATTTAATCTATTTGTAACCTAAAATAAAACATTGAGGTACCACATTTTTAAATAACCCACCTTTATATAATATTTCCAATTCAATAAGATCTTCTTTTTTTTCAAAATGGACATGACCTAATATTATTTTTTATTCATTTTATGATTTAATATTCTAATGTAATACCAAATAAACCCCACTGTAATATGATATGATATTATTCTGTTACATCAATGGAATGGTGTATTACAATTTTACGTTTAATGTGATCTTAGAGGAAGAGATTCTATGAGAAAAATATTTTACTGGTCTTAGTTTGTATATTATACAATTTCAACATTAGAGTATAAATTTTATCACAGAAAACATTTCATTTTACTATTTACTGTAAAAAATTTATATCAATAATAAATATGCACTATTATTATATATCATCTCATACTACTTTCAATAAATCAATGGATTATGGAATAGCTTAAATATATTAGAGTTAATGCGATTTCCCTTATCAGATTAATTTTTTTAGATTTATGTTATATAAATCATAGAATCAAATCATCATTAAATCCAGAATGAATCACAATGAAATGAAATTTCCCTTTATAAACGAAAATTTGAACCATGGGATATTGAAATTTATGTATATACATACTAAATTAAATGTGTTGAAGGAATTTTTTTTGACAATATAGTCAACTCAACACCAAGTCTCGTATAAAGTGTGTTTTTTCAACACCCACTCCCCATGGCATGTTATGTATCCCCACTATTGATTATCATGTATATATTATATACTAATTAATTAAAGTAGTTTCTATTGGGTTTATTAATATAGTAATGATTTTTTTCATGATGCGGGGAATTATTTTATAAACCCTTATATGGTGGGGAGGTTATCCATAATAAATTAGGTAATGAAATGATGAAAAAGTTATTTAATTAAAAAATTATGTTAATGATTTCCAATATGGAACACACTTCTCTTAATGGTGTGATATATGTTCATGGGGAAAGTATTTTACCTTGTCCTATTTGGGATGAATTATCAATAAATGTACATTGCTTTAGATGTATAATAAATATTTGATTTATTAATTTGTTATATGATTATATTCCATATTTTTATCACATTGTGATTTATTATTGTGGGGTTATAATATGTGTTGACCATGATTTATACTTATATTTTGTGTTTTAGTGTTTTAATAGAGTTTAATAATGGATGTGTGGAGGATTTTATATAATATGGTTAATAAGTTTAATGACTTTAAAACAATACCAATAGAGGATATTGTAAGAAATAATTACCTTAAGATTTAATTATATTATTTGTTGATTTTTTTTCTTTTTGAAAAATATCATTGAAAATATTTCAATGTCTTTTTTGATAATTTGTTTAGTAATGTGGACAAGAAAAAAATTATATGATGTAGATTAATTTCATAGAAAATGGAAAATGTTGTATTTTCATGAAAGTGTTATGAGATAGTATAGTTGTCACATTGGAAGATATTCTAGGTCTGTTGTTCATTTCATGTGGCATGGAAATATAGTATACTGATGTTTCACTGTAATTGATTTAAATGATTTTTTTTTCTATATTGCTTCTTAATTTCTGTCTATATATCATGGATTGTCTAAATAAATTTATGGTTACTAACTAGACATAGAAAAGAGGGAAGTTCAAAAATGGGAAAATAAGTGTTTATCCTATAATACGAATGAAATATATAGGGTGGAATGTAATTATTTGAATTTTTTATTCCTCAAGGATATTTTCCTATACAATGATCACATTACCACTTCATTGAGAATGATATAAATTTACCGTGGATGATCGTCTTTGTAAATTATATAACATTTGAATGAATATTGTGAAAACATTTAGTTTTAGATGCACATCAGTTCATGAATGATATTTCATTATAGTAATAGAATGGAAAATATATATATGTAAATCACTATGTGCTTTGTTTTGAATTAATAAATCAATTTATCTGAATGTGTTCTGGGTATGTTGTTGTTTTAGGGAAAAAATGATAATTATGATTATTGGTCTATAGTTTCACCGACGGTATGTTATAGGTGTCCCAAATTGATATTACCCACTCCTAAGCTAGTATAGTGTATGTGTGGGGTCGATCCATAAAGAACTGATTGATAGCATGAATTTGATTACATTTGTAATTACCTATGTGAAATATGTTGGATATAGAGTGTAATTTCTGTTTTTTATTATTACAAATTTTTTATTACTTATGTAAAGATTAATGTTTTATGTTTAAAAAGTGATTTATAATGTGTTTTATATAAAAATGAACATGTTAGGGATATAGTGAATATGATGTTTATATGAACATCTTATTATGTAGTTTTGTTAATGATAACCCAATACTCTGTGTCTCAATTGTGAAAAGGGCCCCTTAGCCCAGTATACATTGTCTGGAACTGAAAAAACTGACTCATTGGTTAGTTTGTTACTATTTAACAATTCTTTTTTTAGATCACTCAATTTGTGAGTCGATGAATACTTCAAATGGTGATGATGGTATACAAAATTAATCTTATTTTGAGTCCCTAAAAATTATTCCCTTGTTCTGGATCAAAATATTCAGTGATGTTGATAAATAATTAATGATTAAGAATAATTAAATAGAAAATACAAAAAAATAATAATTAACCCAATATACATCACTCTTTAATCTCCCACATCCACAAAACATGGGCAGTTTAGTTAAACATGGAATAAAAGATGATAAAAATATAATAGATACCTAAGGAGGTCATCCAAAAAAACATTGAAGGATGGGTGATTTATTTGGTTGGACAGTGGAATGTCGAAGTATCAGAACAACAGTAGTATGATAGTGGGGCAACAAAACCACCCTCTATAGAATTTTGGATATTGACTCCCTAAAATAAAGAGGCCAAGGCATCTAATTATATGAAAAAATCACACTTATTGTATTGAAAGAACACCATGTGTAGTGTCATCAACACATTTTTTCAAAGTCTTTCTTGGGTATGTGGCCAGCTACGCCGCCCTGGACTTCTGCAGTGTCAATGGTTAGTTGGTGAATGGTACACAGTCTGTGACATCGCCAGACACAATGTGTAGTATCTTTAAAATTCCACCATCTACATCTATAATCGTCTACACATCATGTATGTATGACACTCATGATGTGTTGTCTCTATTTTGCTGACTTGGGCGTGTACTCATCCAGCTGATTCGTGTATATATAATAATTTCCAAAGAGTGTAGGTATGAACACTCCATGTAGTTGGGAATTTCTCACAGAGATATACTTATTTGTGTGTTTGTCGAGAAAACACCTAAAAATGAAAAGGATCCCCAAAAAAATATATTTGTTTACTGTTTAGTAGTTATTTGTGGAAACCAAAATCCCTTTTACAGAAAATTATTTTCAAATGTATACAAAATCTTGTGAATCAAACTCCCCACACATATTCACTTTCATTCCTTTAAGAAAATATAAAAATCTAATTAAAATAGTAAATATTTTAAAAGGATGGTATTCCATTAATCATAACTGTAAATGAGACAGTCACACAAGAAAATTATAAAAGGTTACAAAACAGACTCAATTCATATGATACTCTAATAATTCCTCATATATAATTAAATTATATACTTTCGTCATCTTTTAAACTCATTTTTAACCTTTAAAAAATAATCATGATACTTGATGATCTATCACACCAGAAAATAAAACCCTCAAAACTCAATATATTTTTAATCAATGTTATGCTCAATATATGGTATACACACTCTATGCTTATTTTTTCATGAAATCTATTTCTCTATGTCCTAAAATTGAATTTTAAAAATCATGAGGGATTTTAATTAAGGTTAAGTTGTATCTATAGAAAAGGGATGGTAGGTAATGATGTGAAAAAATAAACTCAGAGGATTCAAAAAGGGTGGATAAATTTTTTAAAAACATATCATGATATTTAATATAATTCCCAATGTAAAATCATCTTCAACAATCTCTATCAAATGTGCTCGTCACCACAAATTCCCTTAGTCACCTAGGGTTCATAAACCATTAATTTAATATATGTTCCCCATGACTTTATCATTTTTTTAAACATAGGGGACCACATAGGAATTCAAAAAATAGGTGTTTATACCCTTTATTTCCCAAATAAACAAGAGGCACTCCCCCACACATAATATCAATACTTTTCACAAAAATATGCCATGTACTAACAATTACCTCTCTAAGTATCAAGTGAATAATCATGAGATGTTATAATTTATTATGGTAGGAAGGGAAATAGGTCTCTAATGTGGCTTCCTATCAAGGTTATTCAAGGTTTATAATGGATTTAAAAAGATCATATATAGGGTAGGTCTCAATTTAAATGGGGTTGAATCAATCTAACGCCGTAATAATTTTAATGTAATTCAAAAACTCTTCATGTTTTGAATTGAAAATATGAAAATGTTTGGTTTTCATGTATATCCTGTGAATCTCTTGAGAAATATTGTACTAGGAAGAATATGAAGCAGTGTTTAAAATAGATATCTGGAGTGGGAAAATAAAATAATGGGATAATCAGGTCACAAAATGAATATAAATGATTAGCCTAATCAATGAATCTATCCAAATATTCCATGTTTTTGTTGAGACACAATCATCAAAAATTTAAAAAATAGTTAAGAACCAAAATAAGAATGAAAACATTAAAATTTTCCTAATTATAACTGTATTGTTTAAAAAAATGATTAAACAAAATTTCTTCACATTTTCAAATATATCGGACAATAATGATGTCTCATAGATGATGGTAATGACGAACACTAAGGTAATAGAGAGACACTACGCCACAATTAATTTTGTACATAGTCCACCATGTGTACTAATAGGGGAAAAAGGATGGAGACACAAAATGTAAATGAAAACGGGTGTAATGACCAGAGAAATGAAAAAATAATGTAAAAACCAAAAGAATACTCCCGTAGTTTAACTGTATGAATTGAATATATACAAATGTCTCTCTATTGTACTTGTGACTGTCGATGGAAAGGAAAATGGGAAGCAACTACATCATCACAGTGTAGAAACCGACAACAATAATATATATCAGAAAAAACAAAATGTCACAGTTGCGATGTAGACTCAGGGGAGGAAATGTCTAGTATAGTTGGGGTGGAATCATCAGAAAGTGTATTTGGTATAATAGAGCCCTCATACAGGGGAAGGGATGTTGCAGAAGGGGCATCTGTTATGGCAATTGCTGCAAGAGGAGACCGTCCAGTATATGTTGGAAAGATATGGATGGAGTCTATGGCCACATCAACTGTAGTAGTGGGTACAGAAGAAGATTGAGGAATGAAAGGAGAAGTACCCACTAATGGAAATGGGTTCACCAGAGGTTTTAGTAGTAGCACCACCATCCATAGAAGGTGGTCTTGGCTCAAAAAATATAGTTTGTCACTAATGGAATGCAGCATGTTGATGCTCCAGATAGGAAAATAGGTGGTCAATCATAGTCAGGAGGATGGGGATTGGGGGGGGGGAGTTAGTAAAGGGCATGTAAGGTGAATGGATAGGGGAATGTCCATGATTGAAAATGGTAAATGAAGTATTGAAGGGTGAGGAAACGAGAAGGGGTGGGGACGGAGGTGCAGGGGAATCCTCGGGGGATAGTGGGTCGGTAGGGGGATTGTGCGGAGTTGTCAAGTACTTAATATCCACTACATCTGAAACAATCACATTTGAATAAGCAAGAGATATTCCGTCTACTATAGGGGAACATAATCAGTCGATGAGAAGGGAAGGATCGAAATCGCCGAGGTGGTGAGAAAGGTGGGTGGCGTAGAAGGCACCGATCATGATTCCCTAACAGCCGGTGAACATCAAAATGATGTATGAGGTGACTAGGTAAGGGAGGTCTGGGTAGTCCTACAGGATGACACATGTGTGAAGATCCATGTCACGGCTATTCATAACTCCCATATCATCGTGGAATGGAAACAAGATGGTGCTAAAGCACCGATGGGTAAAATCAATGATGGGGTCGTTGAGGAGGTTACTCTTCTAGAAGTGATGTGTAGTGGTGGTTGGGACCAGCAATATCCCAGCACATGGAAATGATCTCAGAATGCTAAGGCACGGGACATGGTAGAGACAAGGGTTAGGGTTACATGATGGAGATAAAAGCCACACCCTCATCCAAAATCAGTAATTGTAAAGGAAAAATATCAACCACATAGCTGAAATAAAGAAACCAGTACTGTGTCACATGGTGTCACCCAGTACTCGGGTTTGTCGAACTCTAAGGAAGTTGTGATCTCCAAAAATAAAACTCAAAAAATTTGAGTTATGTCCTGGAAGATCACGATTAGCGGACTATAACTTAGGAGATCATCCAACTCTCCCAAGATACAAATCTTCTTTAGCTCACTGATGTCAAGATAACAACTTCTCTACATGATCATGTGGTGAAATAAGTAATGGATGTGGTCATGTGACAGGTTATTGACTGGAAACACCAGTAATGGATATGGCACTAGTAGGAGGCTGCACTAGGATGGGAAACAGCAGGGGTGGTCTCTTGGGGTGGAGTGGCCTCAGTGGGAAAGGGACTACTGGATGTGGAAACTAGTAAAAGACCATCCACTATAGATGAGAGCTCCGGAACTGTGGAAGTTGGTACTAATGAAATGGTGTTTCTTAGAGGCTCTATGTGGGGAGGTGGAGGTGCGGTACATGGAGAAGCCTCTGTCAGCGCAGTGAGTAGTGGAAAGATGGCCAACATGGGATGCTGGTACACCAGGATGTCCATGGATGGTTTCTTTAAGGGACAAGGTTGTATCCTGTAAAAAGTGGTTCTCTCACCCTCAAGAGCAGAGGCATGTCGCTTCTCACATTCATGGTCTCCATATGCCATATCTAGAAGAAGAAATAAAAAAATGAAAAGAAAACAATGTGAGGAAAATAGAAAAGTAAAAGAACATGATATGTATATCCAGAGTACATGGTCTGTATTATAGGTGGGTTAGCCACCCATGAATTTTAGATATACATGATGAGTAGGCATCTCACTAGCCATGGAAGGATACATGGCCTGTACAAAACATACATTACAAGTAATGGATAATTGTGTCCTGGCCTTGTTTTTCACAAACATGGATACTGTCTGAGTAATGCAATGAAATATGTACACATCGTGTGAAGGTATGACACAACATGTGTAAGAACATAAGGAATATGGCCATTTATAGTGTAGGACATATGATGGACCATTTAATAGGATACACATTGTGTAAACATGGTTTTCATGGTCGTGTGAATGAATTAATAAAGCACGATATTGGATGGTACATGGTGTGTACCTAATAGACACACCATGTTATTTCAAATGAAAAATTATCCAGTTGGTGGCTATGTAAAAAAGTACACATTGTGTGTTTTCATTTTTTTCTCATGTATTTTAGGAACCATAACCAATATCCAATCGGAAAAACACACTAAATGCTATGAAAACAGGGAAATAAGGAGTGTAGAACAGTGCACCTTGATCGAGGAGCACAAAGGAGAAGAATTCAGATAAAAATGGACGAAAATGGATTATTGGAAGTGGGGAGGCCATGTGGCTTCCTGGAGAAGAAAATTGATAGTGGGGTCCGTGCGACCTGGGGTGTGGCCACGTAGTGTTTCTAGCTTTTATAGTCTGTGTACAAGGAGTTTACTGTCTCAAACATTCCATGAATTACTTCTTTTTTTTAGGTATATAATATAATTATTATAGAAAAATATATAATAAATAATACTAATAATTAAAATAATATATATATATATATGTATATAATTCACTAAAAGTAAATCTATACACGTAATGTATCAGGAAATACATGTCGTGTGGTATACAAGTATAAAAAGATAAGTATAACCTTTTGTCCAGTGCTTGGAATGAGGTTCGAACCAGCGATCAGCTGATCCAAATGCTTCCCCTCAACCACAAGAGAAAAGGTGTTACAACTGATCTTGTTTGTGAATTATATATATTTAATTTATAGAGACAATTCTATATCAGATGATGTAAAATCATGATGTATAGATTTAAATTAAAATAAAAGGTATGATGCATGGATATTATCCGAGTTGGAACCTGAGAATTTTTGATCCAGGTATATGACACTACAAATATTACAAATTCAACAGCATGTATTACCTTAGTTTGAAAATAATATCAGTTATTAATCAAAACATGGCACACATAACGTATATATAAATACACACCTTGTGGTTTTATTTAAAGGAAAAATGATGGAAATAGGTCTGTTTTCCGGACTCAAACATGGGTCTTCTGGAACCAGGATACAAACCTGACTAACTAATCTATCCCCACCATGGGGTTTCTTGTATTTTAAAAAAATATATATATTATGAATGATACCACACACACATTTTATGTTAACACAAGTATAAAAAAGGATGAACCTCGTCCCGATGGTCAAGATGGATTGATTTGGATAGGTTATGATTCTGATTAACTCCCGTAATTTTACCATCGTCACCAAAATCAAAGTTGATTAGTATTTAGTTAATCAATATATTTATAATATTACTAATATAAACAAAAAAACATTACTACACACTGTGTGTACAAATGGTACACTTCGTTTAGCCTTTGAGTTGCCTCCCATGAAGCACCTTTGTTATAGGTCATTGGATAGATCTACATGCTGATGCATACCAAAGATGAATGGTGGGGAGTGTTCCCAATGTGTCTTCCATAAGATGACATGGATTCACTCACTTTCTATTCACCTTGAACAGTTGACCATCCTCCCCATAAATTTCTACTTCTCCATGGTTGAATACTCGTATGAATCGGCATGGTACCGAACATCTTAACATTAGCATTCCCAAAAATAATCAAAGACAGGAGTGAAAAAGTGTACCTTATCACCATGTTTGAATGATTTTTTCAATGACATACAATAGTGGATTTCTCTTATCTTCACCTTGTACAGCTTGGAATTTTCATACACGTCCAATCAGAGTTCATCAAGTTCCATTAGATGGAACTTACCCTTCTCCTCAACATCCTTTAGATCAAAATTAATCTGCTTGAAGTCCCAATATTCATTGGGCTCCAACTCCACTAGCAGATGGAATGGAATTCCATAGATGAGGCAGAAAAGGGAAATCCCTATTTTGAATCATTATATAAGTTTGATATTCCGACGAAACATCATCTAACATCATGTAATAGTCATTCCTGAATGTTTTAATAGTTTTCCCTAAAATTAGCTTGAGCTCATAGTTGGAGAGCTCCACATGTCCAATCGACTGAAGATAAATGGGAGTTCCCATATGATGTGTCACTCTGTACATCGATAGTACTCCATTAATCAAATTTTTTTAGAACTGGGTTCCCCTGTCACTGATAAGAACATGAAGAACACCGAACCAGATAATTTTTTTTAAAAGGCCATGAAAACCATGGTTGTGTCACGTGCTGTAACTGTGACTTCCACACACATTGAGATGTAGTCGGCGTAGCCCAGGATGTATGTTTTTCCAAATTATCAGGGGAATAACCCCATAATGTCTATGCCCCAATCATCAAAGATCTCGACATCAACGATGGGGTGCAGGGACATCTCAACTCTATGCCCACATTACCTATTCATGGGTAGTTATATAAAAAAGAATAAATGCTCGAGAATATTTATACATGGTGGTGTTGTAAAACCAAGACTGCGGGATCATTTCTATAGTACGGTCTAGCCAACAATTCCCCCAACTTGCGAGGCGAGACAGTTCTCTAGGACTCCATGATCTCCAGTTTCTGTTTTGCAACGTTGGATCACCCCATCCACATAGGATCAAAATAGTATAGGATCTTCCTAAAAGTACCTCTTGACATCTGAGAGAAACCTCTTCCCTTACCGTAAGGAGTGGTCGGGGTGGATGAAACATGTAACCAAATAATTAGTAATATCATTATACAAGGTTCGATGATATCATTTGAACTAAAATATGTAATATCCTGGGTAAATAAATAATAATAAATTTTCATATTTATTAATATTTGTGAATTAAATGTTAATTTTAATTTAAAGGGGAAGCTATGTTATATGGCTTACCCGATACACAATAACATGTTTCATTGAAATCTTACGTTGCACACTAATGAAACAATATTATTATTTTAAATGGTACTTAATGTCAAGCCATTTTATTGGTGAAAATGAATATAACTAACTAAAATATGATTATATATGTTTGTTAAATGTTTTTACAATTATCCAATAAAAGTAATCGGCATAAAATGACAAAGGAATTCGATTTTAAGATAAAATATTCTAATAATCATTAAAGGGTCGATTTACCACCATTTGATGGAGAAACCTCTTTATATATAGCATTGGTACTTTTTATATGTTATATTTTTCAAAATAAACTTCTTATTTAGAATCAGGATATCAATATTTACTTTGGATAAATTGTTGTTATTTTTCTGATAAAATTCATTTTTGGATGAATAGTGAAAAATATTGTATCTTTATTCAATATTTAGTCATTATTGATGAATGTAGACCAAATTTTTTTCTAAAATTAATATAATGAAAAAAATATTATTCTACATTGATTATTTTGGTATGCTTTTATATATAATTTTAATTTGTAAGAAGTTATAAATATTCCAATATATAATATGTTATTAGATTATATTTGATGTTTTTTATCAATATATTTACCTGTATTTTATTTTAATAATGAATTTTAATTTTCAAATAGAAAGGTGTATATTTATCATGAAAATTTGTAAATTTAATCATGTCATACTGGGGAGAAATTACTTCAAAAATCGAAAAATCTATAGGAGAAAATATATCATAAAACATTTTTCAACAATGATAGTTATTGAGAATGACCCAAAAATAATATTTTGGAATGAATTAGTCCTGACATTAGTATAAATTTACAATAATTATTTCTATTATCATGGAAGAAAATGCATTTTATGATACTTTTAATTTTAAAAAGTCGTTAGTGATGTAAATTTTATTCATATGTTGTAATTACTTATTACCTAATATCGAGAAAGACATGACGATTGAGTCTTATATAAATGATATTATTTTAAAAGAAAACTCATGGGATGGAAGAGTGTGAAAATGAATCTATATATTTATATTAATTGTTCCTAAATTTTATTATGTTTATATAATTATGAATGAAAACAATTTTCATTAAAACATTTGTGAGTTTCAATATGAAAATGTTGAGAATGTAAGATGGATTAGGGGAGAAAATAGTACTAAGGATGATTCTTAATGAAAAACTTTTTTTCAGCTATATATGGTTATATATTCTTATAGAATTAAACATTGGTGTTTAGTTTTCATCATTTTGAGACCAATAAAATTTATTATGGGAAATATTAAATTCTTCAGAGAACAATATATACTCTAAAGTATAAAATATACTTATCACAAGTTGGCCTAATATTATTTGAAACAATAACTAGAAATGAGAAATTTGTTTATGTGGTGAAAGAAGAACATTATAATTATAAAATAATAATCCATTGGATATAGTTATTATGACAGTATTCAAGAACATCATTAATAAAAAATGTATTTAAAATAAAAATTACAATATAGAAGGAATTTTTAATTAAAAAAATGAATTAATGGTGGGAAAGGGATTCTCAAATATGTATTTTATTCATTAATATGATAATTTTATTCATTTTTAAATATATTCATCAAGTTAAATTTACAGATCCCATGATGTGCATCTGAAATTAAATATTTTCTGAGTATATTGAAATATTTTTTTTCATAATGGGTTATATATCGAGTATTTACATTGTTACAAATGTAATGTTTTTTATATTGACGAATATGAGAAAAATATTGTAGGTTGATGTTGGATATCTATGGATTTAGGAGTTAAACAATATAATTGTAATCCCACATTGATCTATATTTGATGTGGATCAATTTCAAATGTGGAAGAGTTAATCAAAATCTCTAAATCATATAGAAGACTGATCAATGTACTATGGTCACAAAATATGCTGATGATATAATAAATTGGGGATAAATTATTCTAAGTATAATACATTGTCTGTATACATGAGGTGGGTGTATGATATGTCAATTATATGAGAATGAAAAACTTTCCTGACCCAATTTTTGGTTCAATGAAGGAAAACATCATTATTATCAAAATGAAGATAATTTTTATCTATTCTAAAATTGATTCAATTGAGGATTATAGGGTAATTTAATCTATTTGTAACCTAAAATAAAACATTGAGGTAGCACATTTTTAAATAACCCACCTTTATATAATATTTCAAATTCAGTGAGATCTTCTTTTTTTCAAAATGGACATGACCTAATATTATTTTTTATTCATTTTATGATTTAATATTCTAATGTAATACCAAATAAACCCCACTGTAATATGATATGATATTATTCTGTTACATCAATGGAATGTTGTATTACAATTTTAAGTTTAATGTGATCTTAGAGGAAGAGATTCTATGAGAAAAATATTTTATTGGTCTAAGTTTGTATATAATACAATTTCAACATTAGAGTATAAATTTTATCACAGAAAACATTTCATTTTACTATTTACTGTAAAAAAATTATATCAATAACAAATATGCACTATTATTATATATCATCTCATAATACTTTCAATAAATCAATGGATTATGGAATAGCATAAATATATTAGTGTTAATGTGATTTCCCTTATCAGATTAATTTTTTTAGATTTATGTTATATAAATCATAGAATCAAATCATCATTAAATCCAGAATGAATCACAATGAAATGAAATTTCCCTTTATAAACGAAAATTTGAACCATGGGATATTGAAATTTATGTATATACATACTAAACTAAATGTGTTGAAGGAACTTTTTTTGACCATAGAGTCAACTCAACACCAAGTCTCGTATAAAGTTTGTTTTTTCAACACCCACTCCCCATGGCATGTTATGTATCCCCACTATTGATTATCATGTATATATTATATACTAAATATAATAAAGTAGTTTTTATTGGGTTTATTAATATAGGAATGATTTTTCTTCATGATGGGGGGAATTATTTTATAAACCCTTATATGGTGGGGAGGTTATCCAAAATAAATTTGGTAAAGAAATGATGAAAAAGCTATTTAATTAAAAAATTATGTTAATGATTTCCAATATAGAACACACTTCTCTTAATGGTGTGATATATGTTCATGGGAAAATTATTTTACCTTGTCCTATTTGGGATGAATTATCAATAAATGTACATTGTTTTAGATGTATAATAAATATTTGATTTGTTAATTTGTTATATGATTATATTCCATATTTTTCTCACATTGTGATTTATTATTGTGGGGTTATAATATGTGTTGACCATGATTTATACTTATATTTTGTGTTTTAGTGTTTTAATAGAGTTTAATAATGGATGTGTGGAGGATTTTATATAAGATGGTTAATAAGTTTAATGACTTTACAACAATACCAATAGAGGATATTGTAAGAAAAAATTACCTTAAGATTTAATTATATTATTTGTTGATTTGTTTTCTTTTTGAAAAATATCATTGAAAATATTTCAATGTCTTTTATGATAATTCATTTAGTAATGTGGTCATGAAAAAAATTATATGATGTAGATTAATTTCATAGAAAATGGAAAATGTTGTATTATCATGAAAGTGTTATGAGATAGTATAGTTGTCACATTGGAAGATATTCTAGGTCTGTTGTTCATTTCATGTGGCATTGAAATATAGTATACTTATGTTACACTGTAATTGATTTAAATGATTTTTTTTCTATATTGTTTCTTAATTTCTGTCTATATATCATGGATTGTCTAAATAAATTTATGGTTACTAACTAGACATAAAAAAGAGGGAAGTTCAAAAATGGGAAAATAAGTGTTTATCCTATAATACGAATGAAATATATATGGTGGAATGTAATTATTTTAATTTTTTATTCCTCAAGGATATTTTCCTATAAAATGATCACATAACCACTTCATTGAGAATGATATAAATTTACCGTGGATGATCGTCTTTGTAAATTATATAACATTTGAATTAATATTGTGAAAACATTTAGTTTCAGATGCACAACAGTTCTTGAATGATATTTCATTATAGTAATAGAATGTAAAATATATATATGTAAATCACTATGTGCTTTGTTTTGAATTAATAAATCAATTTAAGTGAATGTGTTTTGGGTATGTAGTTTTTTTAGGGAAAATATGATAATTATGATTATTGGTTTATAGTTTCACGGACAGTATGTTATAGGTGTCCCAAATTGATATTACCCACTCCTAAGCTAGTATAGTGTATGTATGGGGTCGATCCACAAAGAACTTATTGATAGCATGAATTTGATTACATTTGTGATTACCTATGTGAAATATGTTGAATATAGAGTGTTATTTTTGTTTTTTATTATTACAAATTTTTTATTACTTACGTAAAGATTAATGTTTTATGGTTAAAAAGTGATTTTTTAATGTGTTTGATACGAAAATGAGAATGTTAGGGATATAGTGAATATGAAGTTTATATAAACATATTATTATGTCGTTTTGTTAATGATAACCCAATACTCTGTGTCTCAATTGTGAAAAGGGCCCCTTAGCCCAGTATACATTGTCTGGAACTGAAAAAACTGACTCATTGGTTAGTTTGTTACTATTTAACAATTCTTTTTTTAGATCACTCTATTTGTGAGTCGATGAATACTTCAAATGGTGATGATGGTATACAACATTAATCTTATTTTGAGTCCCTAAAAATTATTCCCTTGTTCTGGATCAAAATATTTAGTGATGTTGATAAATAATTAATGAATAAGAATAATTAAACAGAAAATACACAAAAATAATAATTAACCCAATATACATCACTCGTTAATCTCCCACATCCACAAAACATGGGCAGTTTAGTTAAACATGGAATAATAAATGATAAAAATATAATAGATACCTAAGGTGGTCATCCAAAAAAACTTTGAAGGATGGGTGATTTATTTGGTTGGACAGGGGAATTTCAAAGTATCGGAACAACAGTAGTATGATAGTGGGGCAACAAAACCACCCTCTACAGAATTTTGGATATTGACTCCCTAAAATAAAGAGGCCAAGTCATCTAATTATATGAAAAAATCACACTTATTGTATTGAAAGAACACCATGTGTAGTGTCATCAACACATTTTTTCAAATTCTTTCTTGGGTATGTGGCCAGCTACGCCGCCCTGGACTTCTGCAGTGTCAACGGTTAGTTGGTGAATGGTACATGGTCTGTGACATCGCCAGACACAATGTGTAGTATCTTTAAAATTCCACCATCTACATCTATAATCGTCTACACATCATGTATGTATGACACTCATGATGTGTTGTCTCTGTTTTGCTGACTTGGGCGTGTACTCATCCAGCTGATTCGTGTATATATAATAATTTCCAAAGCGTGTACGTATGCACACACTATGTAGTTGGGAATTTTTCATAGATATATACTGATTTGTGTGTTTGTCCAGAAAACACCTAAAAATGAACAGGATCCCCAAAAAAAAATATTTGTTTACTGTTTAGTAGTTATTTGTGGAAACCAAAATCCCTTTTACAGAAATATATTTTCAAATGTATAAAAAATCTTGTGAATCAAACTCCCCCACACATATTCATTTTCATTCCTTTAAGAAAGTATCAAAATCTAATTAAAATATTAAATATTTTAAAAGGATGGTATTCCATTAATCATAACTGTAAATGAGACAGTCACACAAGAAAATTATAAAAGGTTACAAAACAGACTCAATTCATATGATACTCTAATAATTCCTCATATATAATTAAATTATCTACTTTCGTCATCATTTTAACTCATTTTTTAACCTTTAAAAAATAATCATGATACTTGATGATCTATCGCACCAGAAAATAAAACCCTCAAAACTCAATATATTTTTAATCAATGTTATTCTCAATATATGGTATACACACTCTATGCTTATTTTTTCATGAAATCTATTTCTCTATGTCATAAAATAGAATTTTGAAAATCATGAGGGATTTTAATTAAGGTTAAGATGTATCTATAGAAAAGGGATGGTAGGTAATGATGTGAAAAAAAAACTCAGAGGATTCAAAAGGGTGGATAAATTTTTTTAAAAACAAATCATGATATTTAATATAATTCCCAATGTAAAATCATCTTCAACAATATCTATCAAATTTGCTCGTCACCACAAATTCCCTTAGTCACGTAGGGTTCAGAAACCATTAATTTAATATATGTTCCCCATGACTTTATCATTTTTTTAAACATAGGGGACCACATAGGAATTCAAAAAATAGGTGTTTAGAACCCTTTATTTCCCAAATAAACAAGAGGCACTCCCCCACACTTAATATCAATACTTTTCACAAAAATATGTCATGTACTAACAATTACCTCTCTATGTATCAAGTGAATAATCATGAGATGTTATAATTTATTATGGTAGGAAGGGAAATAGGTCTGTAATGTGGCTTCCTATCAAGGTTCTTCAAGGTTTATAATGGCTTTACAAAGATCAGATGTAGGGTAGGTCTCGATGTAAAAGGGGTTGAATCAATCTAACACCTTAATAATTTTAATGTAATTCAAAAACTCTTCATGTTTTTAATTGAAAATATGAAAATGTTTGGTTTTCATGTATATCCTGTGAATCTCTTGAGAAATATTGTACTAGGAAGAATATGAAGCAGTGTTTAAAATAGATATCTGGAGTGGGAAAATAAAATAAAGGGATAATCAAGTCACGAAATGAATATAAATTATTATCCTAATCAATGAATCTATCCAAATATTCCATTTTTTGTTGATACATAATCATCAAAAATTTTAAAAATAGTTAAGAACCAAAATAAGAATGAAAACATTAAAATTTTCCTAATTATAACTGTATTGTTTAAAAAAATGATTAAACAAAATTTCTTCACATTTTAAAATATATCGGACAATAATGATGTCTCATAGATGATGGTAATGATGAACACTAAGGTAATAGAGAGACACTACGCCACAATTAATTTTGCACATAGTCCACCATGTGTACTAATAGGGGAAAAAGGATGGAGACACAAAATGTAAATGAAAACGGGTGTAATGACCAGAGAAATGAAAAAATAATGTAAAAAATAAAAGAATACTCCTGTAGTTTAACTGTAAGAATTGAATATATACAAATGTCTCTCTATTGTACTTGTGACTATCGATGGAAAGGAAAATGGGAAGCAACTACATCATCACAGTGTAGAAACAGAAAACAGTAATATATATCGAAAAAAAACAAAATGTCACAGTTGTGATGTAGACTCAGGGGAGGAAATGTCTAGTATAGGTGGTGTGGAATCATCAGAAAGCGTATTTGGTAGAATAGAGCCCTCATACAAGGGAAGGGATGTTGCAGAAGGGGCATCTGTGATGGCAATTGCTGCAAGAGGAGACCGTCCAGTATATGTTGGAAAGATATGGATGGAGTCTGTGGCCACATCAACTGTAGTAGTGGGTACAGTAGAAGATTGAGGAATGAAAGGAGAAGTACCCACTAATGGAAATGGGTTCACCAGAGGATTTAGTAGTAGCACCACCATCCACTGAAGGTGGTCTTGGCTCAGAAAAAATATAGTTTGTCACTAATGGAATGCAGCCTGCTGATGCTCCAGATAGGAAAATAGGTGGTCAATCATAGTCAGGAGGATGGGGATTGGGGGGGGGGGGGCGTTAGTCAAGGTCATGTAAGGTGAAGGGACATGGGAATGTCCATGATGGGAAATGGGAAATGAAGTATTTAAGGGTGAGGAAACGAGAAGGGGTGGGGATGGAGGTGCAGGGGCAGCCTCGGGGGATAGTGGGTTGGTAGGGGGATTATGGGGAGATGGAAAGTACTTAAGATCCACTACATCCGGAACAATCACATTTGAATAAGCAAGAGATATTCCGTCTACTATAGGGGATCATAATCAGTCGATGAGAAGGGAAGGATCGAAATCGCCGAGGTGGTGAGAAAGGTGGGTGGCGTAGAAGGCACCATTCATGATTCCCTAACAGCCGGTGAACATCAAAAGGATGTATGAGGTGACTAGGTAAGGGAGGTCTGGGTAGTCCTATAGGATGACACATGTGTGAAGATCCATGCCACGGCTATTCATAACTCCCATATCATCGTGGAAGGGAAACAAGATGGCGCTAAAGCACCGATGGGTAAAATCAATGATGGGGTCATTGAGGAGGTTACTCTTCTATAAGTGATGTGTAGTGGTGGTTGGGCAAAGAAATATCCCAGCACATGGAAATGATCTCAGAATTCTAAGGCACGGGACATGGTAGAGACAAGTGTTAGGGTTACATGATGTAGATAAAAGCCACACCCTCATCCAAAATCAGTAATTGTAAAGGAAAAATATCAACCACATAGCTGAAATAATGAAACCAGTACTGTGTCACATGGTGTCACCCAGTACTCGGGTTTGTCGAACTCAAAGGAAGTTGTGATCTCCAAAAATAAAACTAAAACAATTTGAGTTATGTCCTGGAAGATCACGATTAGAGGACTATAACTGAGAAGATCTTCCAACTCCCCCAAGATACAAATCTTCTTTAGCTCACTGATGTCAAGATAACAACTGCTCTACATGATCATGTGGTGAAAAAGTAATGGATGTGGTCATGTGACAGGTTATTGACTGGAAACACCAGTAATGGATAGGGCACTAGTAGGGGGCTGCACTAGGATGGGAAACAGCATGGGTGGTCTCTTGGGGTGGAGTGGCCTCAGTGGGAAAGGGACCAATGGATGTGGAAACCAGTAAAAGACCATCCACTATAGATGAGAGCTCAGGAACTGTGGAAGTTGGTACTAAAGAAATGGTGTTTCTTAGACGCTCTGTGTGGGGAGGTGGAGGTGCGGTACTTGGAGAAGCCTCTGTCAGGGTAGTGAGTAGTGGAAAGATGGACAACATGGGATGCTGGTACACCAGGATGTCCATGGATGGTTTCTTTAAGGGACAAGGTTGTATCCTGTAAAAAGTGGTTCTCACACCCTCAAGAGCAGAGGCATGTCGCTTCTCACATTCATGTTCTCTATATTCCATATCTAGAAGAAGAAATAAAAAAATGAAAAGGAAAAAATGTGAGGAAAATAGAAAATTAAAAGAACATGATATGTATATCCAGAGTACATGGTCTGTATTATATGTGGGTTAGCCACCCATGAATTTTAGATATACATGACGAGTAGGCATCTCACTAGCCATGGAAGGATACATGGCCTGTACAAAACATACATTACAAGTAATGGATAATTGTGTCCTGGCCTTGTTGTTCACAAACATGGATACTGTCCGAGTAATGCAATGAAATATGTACACATCGTGTGAAGGTATGACACAACATGTATAAGAACATAAGGAATATGGCCATTTAGAGTGTAGGACATATGATGGACCATTTAATAGGATACACATTTTGTAAACATGGTTTTCATGGTCGTGTGAATGAATTAATAAAGCACGATATTGGATGGTACATGGTGTGTACCTAATAGACACACCATGTTATTTCAAATGAAAAATTATCCAGTTTGTTGCTATGTAAAAAAGTACACATTTTGTGTTTTCATTTTTTTCTCATGTATTTTAGGAAGCCTAACCAATATCCAATCGGAAAAACACATTAAATGCTATGAAAACAGGGAAATAAGGAGTGTAGAACAGTGCACCTTGATCGAGGAGCACAAAGGAGAAGAATTCAGATAAAAAAGGACGAAAATGGATTATTGGAAGTGGGGAGGCCATGTGGCTTCCTGGAGAAGAAAATTGATAGTGGGGTCCGTGCGACCTGGGGTGTGGCCACGTAGTGTTTCTAGCTTTTATAGCCTGTGTACAAGGAGTTTACTGTCTCAATCATTCCATGAATTACTTCTTTTTTTGTTTTAGGTATATAATATAATTATTATAGAAAAATATATAATAAATAATACTAATAATTAAAATAATATATATATGTATATAATTCACTAAAAGTAAATCTATACATGTAATGTATCAGGAAATACATGTCGTGTGGTATACAATTTTAAAAAGATAAGTATAACCTTTTTTCCAGTGCTTGGAATGAGGTTCGAACCAGCGATCAGCTGATCCAAATGCTTCCCCTCAACCACAAGAGAAAAGGTGTTACAACTGATCATGTTTATGAATTATATATATTTAATTTATAGAGACAATTCTATATCAGATGATGTAAAATCATGATGTATAGTTTTTAATTAAAATAAAAGGTATGATGCATGGATATTATCCGAGTTGGAACCTGAGAATTTTTTATCCAGGTATAAGACTCTACAAATATTACAAATTCAACAGCATGTATTACCATAGTTTGAAAATAATATCAGTTATTAATAAAAACATGGCACACATAACGTATATATAAATACACACCTTGTGGTTTTATTTAAAGGAAAAATGATGGAAATAGGTCTGTTTTCCGGACTCAAACATGGGTCTTCTGGAACCAGGATACAAACTTGACCAACTAATCTATCCCCACCATGGGGTTTCTTGTATTTTTAAAAAATATATATATTATCAATGATACCACACACACATTTTATGTTAACACAAGTATAAAAAAGGATGAACCTCGTGCTGATGGTCGAGATGGATTGATTTGGATAAGTTATGATTTTGATTAACTCCCGTAATTTTACCATCGTCACCAAAATCATAGCTGATTAGTATTTAGTTAATCAATATATTTATAATATTACTAATATAAACAAAAAAACATTACTACACGCTGTGTGTACAAATGGTACACTTCGTTTAGCCTTTGAGTTTCCTCCCATGAAGCACCTTTGTTATAAGTAATTGGCTCGATCTACATGCTGATGCATACCAAAGATGAATGGTGGGGAGTGTTCCCAATGTGTCTTCCATAAGATGACATGGATTCACTCACTTTCTATTCACCTTGAACAGTTGACCATCCTCCCCATAAATTTCTACTTCTCCATGGTTGAATACTCGTATGAATCGGTATGGTACCGACTATCTCTACATTAGAATTCCCAAAAATAATCAAAGACAGGAGTGAAAAAGTTTACCTTATCACCATGTTTGAAGGATTTTTTCAAAGTCATAAAATAGTGGATTTCTCTTATCTTCACCTTGTACATCTTGGAGTTTTCATACACATCCAATTAGAGTTCATCAAGTTCCATTAGATGGAACATACCCTTCTACTCAACATCCTTTAGATCAAAATTAATCTTCTTGATGTCCCAATATTCATTGGGCTCCAACTCCACTAGCAGATGGCATGGAATTCCATAGATGAGGCAGAAAAGGGAAATCCCTATTTAGAATCATTATAGAAGTTTGATATTCCGACGAAACATCATCTAACATCATGTAATAGTCAATACATAATGTTTTAATAGTTTTCCCTAAAATTAGCTTGAGCTCATAGTTGGAGAGCTCCACATGTCCTATCGACTGAAGATTAATGGGAGTTCCCATATGATGTGTCACTCTGTACATCGATAGTACTCCATTAATCAATTTTTTTTAGAACTAGGTTCCCCTGTCACTGATAAGAACATGAAGAACACGAACCATGTAATTTTTTTAAAAGGCCATGAAAACCATGGTTGTGTCATGTGCTGTAACTGTGACTTCCACACACTTGGAGATGTAGTCGGCGTAGCCCTGGATGTATGTTTTTCCAAATTATCAGGGGAATAACCCCATAATGTCTATGCCCCAGTCATCAAAGATCTCAACATAAACGATGGGGTACAGGGACATCTCAACTCTATGCCCACATTACCTATTCTTGGGTAGTTATATAAACAAGAATAAATGCTCGAGAATATTTATACATGGTGGTGTTGGAAAACCAAGACTACAGGATCATTTCTATAGTACGGTCTAGCCAACAATTCCCCCAACTGGCGAGGCGAGACAGTTCTCTAGGACTCCATGATCTCCAGTTTCTGTTTTGCAACGTTGGATCACCCCATCCACATAGGATCAAAATATTATAGGATCTTCCTAAAAGTACCTCTTGACATATGAGAGAAACCTCTTCCCTTACCGTAAGGAGTGGTCGGGGTGGATGGAACATGTAAGCAAATAATTATTAATATCATCATACAAGGTTAGATTATATCATTTGAACTAAAATATGTAATATCCTGGGTAAATAAATAATAATAAATTTTCATATTTATTAATATTTGTGAATTAAATGTTAAATTTAATTTAAAGGGGAAGCTATGTCATATGGCATACCCGATACACAATAACAGGTTTCATTGAAATCTTACGTTGCACACTAATGAAACAATATTATTATTTTAAATGGTACTTAATGTCAAGCCATTTTATTGGTGAAAATGAATATAACTAACTAAAATACGTTTCTATATGTTTGTTAAATGTTTTTACAATTATCCAATAAAAGTAATAGGCTTAAAATGACAAAGGAATTCGATTTTAAGTAAAAATATTCTAATAATCATTAAAGGGCCGATTTACCACCATTTGATGGAGAAACCTCTTTATATATAGAATTGGTACTATTTATATGTTATATTTTTCAAAATAAAATTCTTATTTAGAACCGAGACATCAATTTTTACTTTGGATAAATTGTTGTTATTTTTCTGATGAAATTCATTTTTGGATGAATAGTGAAAAATATTGTATCTTTATACAAAACATTGTTTTAATCTAATTTTTTTATATGGTAATATTATATTTTTAATTTATGTAAAGTGTAATTATAATATATTTTTACCATTTAATCCAATATTGGTCATTGTAATTAATTTCACATTGAAATTGGACATAAACAAGTGTCAATATTTTGATAGTTATTATTTCTTAAAAACATGCTATTTGTTTTAACAATGAGAATTAATTTAAATTAATTGATTACAATTTTATGTTTTTAATTGTTAAAATAGTCATCATTTTTGAATTCATAATATCAAATATAACATAGGCTTAATTTTCGGTATTTTTGTGAAAAACTTCAATTTGTGATGAATAGTGAAACCATATAGTAATAGCTAAAAAAGTAACATTTACATTTAAATAAAATTTTACGGCATCTGTGATTTGAATTTCAAAAATCTGAGAGACAGGGTTAATATAAAGTAGTAAAATGTTGTTCAATAAGATGAAAATAATTATTGGTGAGTAGTAACTTTTGACTTTTATTTACCACGGTTAAAGGTAAATAAGGTAACTTAAGGTAAAACATATATTATAACAATACAAAATTACAATAACACATGTCTTAACCTTATGGGATGAGTCATGGACCACTATGGGGATCATTGGGTCGATTTTGGGACCCCTTGGAGCCACTTGAGACTGATAATGACTCTTTAAATTAATTAATTTAAAGTAAATAAAAAATGACATAATCAAATATCTTTTAGTAAAATATTTTTTACATGGGGTTATTTAAGTTATATTTTAGAAAATAAATATTCATTAGAAATATAATAAGATTTCATACATCATGGTATTTGTTTTATAATTTTTATACATCATATATATTAAATTATTTATGACACAATAATGATGGACTGTTTACATCATTAATAAATGATTTAAATAAATATGATTAAAATGATTAAAATCTTATCCAAAACATGTCCAATTCTGATTGGATGATTTTATTTCGAAAATTAGTCATCTTATATTTGGATTTAATGTGTTTTCTACCTTTTGAAACAGAAGATAAGTTTATAGTAAAATAATAGTTTCACACTTTCCTAAGAAGCCCCTCCTCTCCCTTATAAAAAGAGACCACTTCTAACCAATTCTTCACACCTCTAAATCCATTTGGATCATCCTAAATATACCCAATTAATATCCCTACATCCCTAGCTTCCACCTAGAGGCATTACATTAGGCATAAGGCACTTCAAGAAGTCATTTTTGTTCAAACCAAAGGAAGTTACCCATATTAAAGGTAATGGTTTCTCTTAAATTCATTTCTTTTATTTTACATCTCCAACCCAATGAACTCTTTTTATTACTTTATTCTGTAACAACATAAGTATATTAAATGTATATGTATGTTTTTATATTATTTATTTGAGCTACAATTACACACACCTCCATCTTATGGGTGAAGAACATAATGTTTCTCTGGATGGAAAACTAACGCCTCACGAAATGATGATTGTTTGATTATCTCCTACCGCCTCTTATGGTCGCCATTATGATGGAACAATTTTTATATATAATGTATATTATGTTTATGTTTTCTCAATACTTATGTAATTTTCGTTTAAAAACACACCAATATTCTTTCCAATATGCGTGCTAATGATAATTTCATTTGAGGAAGTGCAGAATGCCGCCCCCTCAAGGTGATATGATTCCTTCATTACATTCAAGGAACGTATAAAGGATATAGTTAATTTAATTATGTAAAAAAATATAAAATGATATTATAATGGAATTATAATATACCTATGTATCATTATTTTTTAATTCCAATAAAATAATAAATAGAAATGAAAGTAGCATTCATGCATCCGTATAGCTTACCGTCTCTATGAAAGGTGCATTTCATTTCTTATCTCCAAATGTTATGTACTATTATAAAAACATAAATATACTATATATATAATATATATATGATATCCAATTCATTAATATCATTCTATAGATAATATAATTTTGACCACATGGACAAATTGTAATTATAACAAGTTCATTTTGGACTCATGTTCCGAACATCAATAAAATATACAATATGAACTCAAATAATTAATAATTATTTTAGAAATACAATAAGAGGTATAAAAGGAATAATAAAATTTAAAAGTTTTATTAATCAGGTATAAATTAACTTATGTTTATTATTCAGGAAGAACAAGGAACACAAAATACAATTCAGACCTGGGGTAAGGGGTTTCTTTTCTCCCATTAAATTCCATGAGATTTCCATTGTTCAACACTTATTTATTGCATGTGGTGTGTGTACTTCCCATGACTATATTCATTGTGTAATATAAATTAATTTAAGTATATTTAAATCATCATTGGATGATCCTTCTTTCATGGGTGTATGTTTCGTAAGATACCAAATCGATATGGGAATTTAAAATTTCAATTTCCACTCATTAGGCTATATGCATATTTCATATATTATTTTAATCTAAGATTATGTGTGGAATCACTATTCATTTTCTAATGTCATAATTATCACTCCCCTTTATATGGATATACTTTTTATAAACATAATCACTCTATTGATAAATTCTCAAGTCACCGATATGAACATGATAAGAGTAATTTTAACTCAATCTCCATTTGTTGAGTTAAATATCCAATTCATTGGTTTTATTTTTACAAGAATATGTGTGAATGTCCTATGATTTATTTACACTAAATATCCAATCATATTGAGTGTATTTATATTTTTCACACATAATTATGCCGTCGATTTATCCTTAACCTAAGGATATGTTCTTTATAAAAATTTTAATCTCAATTTACATTCCATTGAGAATTATTTTGTGTTATAGACCAAATAACTTTTATATGGTGTATATAATGTACTTTAACATAGTATATCATGAATCAGTTTATTCTCTTGATATTACAATTTTTTTATTACCTCAATTATTTTTATTCAGGTTTTATTATTTTGGATAGAAACACTAACTAAAATATCATTTTTTAATGTTTTAAATATTTATTCTTTTAAATCTTTCTCATTAATGTACATGTTTTAAAAATTGTTTTGAGAATTAATTTATATGGACATTATAGTTTTAAAATTAAAATCCCAATTAAAACATTCAAAGTTGTATGAGACACTTTGATTCAAAAATCTATTTTTAAAACGTCATCTTTACAGGTAGTGTGACTTTTATTTGTTTTAATGAAAAATAGGGTATTTCAATCAAATTGTTTTGATGATTATTTTCATATATGTCAATATACTTCATTGTTATCAATTTAGGATAATATATTACAATAAAATCTTACACATTGTATTGAATTGGTTATTTTGACTGTGGATGTGCTATTTTTATACCATTCAAGGTATGTGGATAATGTTTTGACATTTCATTTCCTAGTTTTATTACGAATGTTTATGTTATGTATCAAAATTTTCATATATGGAATTCATTGGAACTAGTAAGTGATAGGTGGATCCCACTATAGAAACTCAATTTATCGGTAGGTTTCATGAGACAAACTAGTGTCTTGTGAGAAGGCCTTGAAAAAATCTTTTTTGTAGTCTTGGCATATGGCCTTGACTATCTGGTTATGATGTCCGACATTATGCATTCCATATTTATTAGATTATCTATTGATATTTCATGTGGTTAATTGGCTTGTAGAATAACCATGACTATGATTTATTGTGGCATTATTTACTCAGCTCATATTCCTTCCACAAAGTGTTCATATTTATTATTTATAAAGGATTGTGTTTTCAATTATTCATCATGCCGATTGTTTATGTTATCTTCTATTGTATTGATTACTCTTAATGAGTGATTGAGCTCACCCATTTCTCATGTTTCATTTTCCCAGGATATGATGATGTTATCTATGAGTGACTTAAAGGAATAATAATTGAAGCTTGGATGATTCTAATGGAATAAATTAGTGTCGTTTTTCTTTTCTAGTTGTAATGTAGAACTTATGTACATATCATGTTTCCAAGACTAATAAACTAATCGGTCCTTCTGGATATGATTCTTTGTAGTCATTCCGATGTATTAAAATAATTCCCCGGCTCTTGGATTCTCGGGTCGGTGCATTACAGTTGGTATTTGAGAAAGATTAGTACAAACCATGAAAGCTAGATTTAGATAAAATCTAATTAGGGCACACAGTCCTAAGATGGACATTGAGGATTAGTATATAAGAAATACCTATAATTTTTGTATTGTATAGATTTTGGGAGTTTTCTGAGAAATACATCCCTGTTTGGATATGAGCAGGTAGAGGTGGTTCTAGCATAGAAGTACCTAGGGCTAAAACCCGAAAACACTACTTTGATCTAGACTTGAACATGAACTGGTGCACAACAACATTCCTTGATATACTCTTGATTATGACACTCCTATGGGATATACATAGGATAATTTACAATTTCATTACAAAATGATTTGATGGTTTTTAAAATAAGATGATAATAAATAACCTTGTTTAATACTATGGTGTTTTTTATTGAAAATAATGTATGATAATATTTTCTAAATAATTTTATTATTATTCTTACTCACACAATGTATTCTATTTTTTGTCAATGGTTGAATTCCAAGGAAGTCATAGTAACATTAAGAATGATGTAAAAGGTGAAAACGATGGCGGAAATAAGAAAAAAAATGGAATTTTGATAAGCGTAAAAGATATCGTGTTCATGAAAAATCAATTTTCCAAAAATATGATCAACAAAATATATATTAACCAACTCCCAGACTCAACAATGAAGGGAATGGTGATGAATGATAAGAGCTCAAGTAGTAGAGACCATGGAGAAAATAATCCTCAATTTCCATAATGCAGGAAATGTGGAATGAGATACCTAGGAAAGTGTCTCAATAGAACAATGAAATTATTTACGTGTAGGAAATAAGGACAAAAAGTGAAGAATTTTTGAGAAAAAATGAAGAGTACTATGGAAGAGAATTAAAATAGTCCCAAGAATCCATTTACAGTCGTTTTTCATAAATGTATGTGACTGGTCCATTACCCGAGTGAGTTACTTATCCTATAAGATATTTTCTTGGTAAAAGAAGAAGCTACGTGGAAATAAATTGTTGGGGAAATGTCTAAAAGTATTAGTGCTCCTTGTTGATGGGATTACTTTGGAATAATTTTCTCTTGTGTTTGTAACCCTATAGTTTTTCATGTGAAAATGATATTTGAGGAAGAATTATCTTTTCTCTTGTGGATATATTTATAAATATCCACTTCGTTTTATTTGATCATTGGGTTCGAGGAAATTACTTGTTATTATATTTTCGGATGAAAATTCCATGAATGAGATAAAATTTGTGGTTAAATCATGTTATGGTTATTTTGAGGAATTTATCTCATTTCGGTAATGTTTTTAAAAAATTGTTTTTGAAAAAGGACTACACACAGACCGTGTGACAACCCATCACGTCGAACAATGCTATGGGAGTCAAACCCATAAACAGAGTGCGATTGGGATTCATCACCTATTACTGGACTACGTGAAGTCCCTGGTTAGTATGACTAATTATTATTATTTAAATGATTTTATTGATCAATATTAAGTTGATTTGGGATATTATTTATTATCCAATGAATACACAGAATATATGAAAATGATTTTGTGAATAAGTGATAAATGTTATTTGGAAGAAATTCTCTTTGTTGGGAACACTATATGCCCAAGGAAAATAGAATACTATGGGATTTAATTTGAGGAGTAATGGTGGATTTTTATCATGTTTTTATTGTGTATTTATAGTGATTTGGGTTATTTATGGAAATGACTAACCTATAATAGATAATATGTGATAAGGATTATTACTTTTATGTATGTGACTTTAAGAGTAGTTGATGTCATTTAGAGATACAATTTAATGTGGAAGATTGTGTAATCAAATTCTTTTGTGTTTTGTGTTTCAAAATTAGTTATGAATATATTGATGGATTTTAAGGGAATTTTTTTATTAAATGGTATTTATAGAACTTTGGGTATTGTTGGTTTAATTTTAGAAATTAATATTATTATTTCTTTCCCTAAAAGATTTTCCTTTTTGGGGATCATCTAATCCTGTACTAACCATATTGGCGGTGTTTAATCACTAAAGACAAGGTAAATATATTTTTTTACCTTTTTTGGATCATGTTATTCTCTAGAATTTGATTCTAGCACTTCCAGTGTGACCAAGTAATCTTGAATACTCATCGTCGGAAAAAAAAGATGAGTTGGTGGTATAAATTTATTAAAGAATGAAAATATACATAAAAATTAAGTATATCTCTTTATATTCTTAGTTATTATCATAAATAAATTCCTCATCTTTATTAAATTGAATATAAAACAGAAAAACATTATTCGTTTACTTTTCCTTCTGGGAAACTAATGACCATTTATCACTTCACAAGTTTGTGATTTTCTTGTTGTTAACTTTATGATCTTGTTTTCCATCCCTCTCCATCAGAACATGACACTTTTTTTCTCCACCATATCCATGTATTCATGGAATCCATGTATCTGTTCTCTCAGGTAACCTTTTTTACTTCTCATAATTTATTTTAATGTTATAGTTTAATGGACTCCTTTTTTATGTGGGGAATTCAATGAAGTTTCCAATCCCAATTTTAAAATTGCAAGGACGCAATTCCCAAAAGGGGTAAGGATGTAACATACTGGTTAAATAAATAATAATAGATTTTCATATTTATTAATATTTTTGAATTAAATGTTAATTTTAATTTTAAGTGGATGCTATGTTTGATGTCTTACCTGATACACAACAATAGGTTTCCTTGAAATCTTACGTTGCACACTAATAATATAATATTATTATTTTAAATGGTAATTAATTCCAAGCCATTATATTGGTGGAAATGAATATAACTAACTAAAATATGATTATATATGTTTGTTAAATGTTTTTACATTTATCCAATAAAATTTAGAGGCTTAAAATAAGAAAGGAATTCAATTTTAAGCATAAATACCCTAATAATAATTAAATGGGCAATTTACCACCTTTTGATGGAGAACCCTATTTAAATATAGTTATTGAGCTTTCTATATGTTATATTTTTCAAAATAAACCTCTTCTTTATAATCGGTACATCAAAATTTACTTAGGATAAAATTTTGGTATTTTTCTGATAATAATCATTTTTTGATGAATAGTGAAAAATACTGTATTTTAAGTCAAAACTGTGTTTTAATCTAATTTATTTATGTGGTTATATTATCTTTTTAAATTGTTTTATGTTTAATTAGAATATATTTACACCATTTAATCCAATGTTTGTCATTGGAATTATCTGCTCTTTGAAATTGGACATAAACAAGTGTCAATATTTTGATAATTATTATTTCTTAAAAACACGCTATTTGTTTTAACAACTTGAATTAATTTTAAATTAATTAATTCAACTTTTATGTTTTTAATTTGGAAAAATAGACATCATTTTTGAATTTGTAATACAATATAAATCTTAGGCAGAATTTTTGGTATTTTTGTGAAAAATTTCTATTTGTGATGAATCGTGAAACCACTTAGTTGTAGCTAAAAAAGAGAATTTTACATTTAAATTAAATTTTAACGCTTCTTTGATTTAAATTTAAAAAATTCGAGAGACGCGATTAATATAAAAAGGAATATGTGGTTCAAAAAGATGAAATTATTTTTTGGTGAATAGTAATTTTTGACTTTTATTTACAGTGGTTAAAAAAATATGGTAATTCAAGGTAAAATTAATACAATAATAATACAAAATTACCTTAACACTTGTCCTAACCTTATTTTATGAGTCATTTCCGACCATGTACATCCTTGGGTCGATTTAGGGACCCCATGGATCCACTTGAGAGTGATAATGACCCTTTACATAAATTAATTTAATGTATAGAAAAAATGGCACAAACAAATATATTTTACTAAATTAATTTTTATATAACGTTATATAAGTTATATTTTAGACTATATATATTCTTTATAAATATAAATATTTTTCCTACATCATGGTATTTTATTTAATTTTTAGACATCAAATAAATTAAATTATCTATGACACAATAATGATGCAGTGTTTAACTCATTAATAAATGATTTAAATAAATAAGATTATAATGATTAAAATATTATCCAAAACATGTACAATTCTAATTTTATGATTTTATTTCTCATATTAGTATTTTTATCTTTAACTTTAATGTGTTTTGGACCTTTTGAAACCAAATATACGTTTATAATAAAATAATCGTTTCACACATTCCTAAAGAGCACCTCCTCTCCCTTATAAAAGGAGTCCCCTTATAACCAATTTTTCACACATCTAAAGCCTTTTGAATCATCCAAACTCTAACCTATTAATCTCTGTACATCCATCAATTTCACCAAGAGGCCTTACCATATGCATAAGGTACTTCAAGAAGTTATTTTGGTTCAATCTAAAGGGACTTACCCATATTAAATGTAATGGTTTCTCTTAAATTATTTTCTTTTATTTTACTTATCCATCCCCATGGACACTATTTATTAATTTATTTTGTAACACCATAAGTATCTTAAATATAGTAGTATGTTGTTATTATATGTATTTTAGCTACACTTACACACACCTCCAACTAATGGGTGAAGAACATAATGTTTTTGTGGATGGAAAACTAACGCCTCATGAAACGATGATTATTCGATTATCTCCTATCTCCTATTATGGTGTCCACTATGATGGAACTGTTTCTATATATTATGTATATTATGTTTATGTTTTCACTATTATTTTGTAATTTTATGTTAAAAACACACCAATATTCTTTCTAATATTTGTGACCATGATAATTTCTTTTGAGAAAGTGCGGACTATCGCCCCCTCAAGGTGATATGATTCGTTCATGACATTCATGGAACGTATAAACGATATAGTTAATTAAATTATGCAAAACATATATCATATGATATTATACTGGAATCATAATATACATATGTATCATTATGTTTTAATTCAAATAAAAAAAATATAAATGCAAGTAACATTCATGCAAAGGTATAGCTTACCGTCTCCATGAAAGGTGCATTTCATTTCTTATCTCCAAATGTTATGTATGGTTATAAAAACATATATTTACTGGATATATAATATTTATAAGATATCTAAATCATTTATATCATTCTGGAGATAATGTATTTTTGACCACATGGAAAAATGGTAATTATAACAAGTTCATTTTTGACTCATGTTCATAACATCAATAAAATATCCAATATGAACTAAAATAATTAACTAATTATTTTAGAAATGAAATAAGTGATATAAATGGAATGAAAAAATTTAAAATTTTTCTTAATAAAGTATAAATTATCTTATGTTTATTATTTCATATGAACAAGGAACACAAAAGAAAATTTGGACATGAGGTAAGGGGTTTCTTATCTCACTTTTAATTGTGTGAGATTTCCATTGTTAAACACTTATTTGTTGCATGTGGTGTGTGTAATTCCCATGACTGTATTCATTGTGTAATATACATTAATTTATGCGTATTTACATCATCATTTTATGATCCTTCTTTCATGGGTGTATGTTTCATATGTTACCAAATCAATATGGGGATTTGAAATTTCAATTTCCACACATTCGGCTTTACGCATATTTCATTGATTATTTTACTCCATGATTATGTGATGAATCACTATTCATTTTCTTATGGCATAATTTCCACTTCCCTTTCTATTGATAAACTTTTTATACACATAATCACTCCATTGATAAATTCTCATTTCATCGATATGAACTTGATAAGAGTAATTTTAACTCAATCTCCATTTGTTGAGTTAAATATCCAATTCATCGGTGTTGTTTTTACATGAATATGTGTGAATGTCCTATGATTGGTTTACAATGAATATCCAATATTATTGAGTGTATATATATTTTTCACACATAATTATGTCATTTATTTATCCTTAACCAAAGGATATGGTCTTTATAAGATGTTTAATTTCAATTTACATTCCATTGAGACTTCATTGTTGTTATACACCAAATCACTTTTATATGGTGTATATAATGACCTTTGACATAGTATATCATGAATCCCTTTATTCTCATGATATTAACACGTTTTTATTACATCAATTATTTGTATTCAAATGTCTTTCTTTTGGTTAGAAACTCTAGCTAAAATATCATTTTTAAATGTTTTAAAGGTTTATTCGTTTAAATCTTTCTCTTTAATGCCCAAGTTTAAAAATGGATTTGAAGATTTATTTATATGTCCTTTAATGTATTAAAATTAATATTCCTTTTAAAATTTTCCATGTGTTATGGGACACTTTGATTCAAAAATCTATTTTTAAAATGACATCTTGACAAGTAGTGTGACTTTTAATTGTTTTCAAGAAAAAGTGGGGGTATTTCTCTCAAATAGTTTTGATGATTATTTTCATCTATGTAAATATCCTTCATTATTATCAATTGTGGTTAATAAATTACAAAATAATATTCCACATTGTATTGAATGAGTTATGTTTGACTATGGATGTGCAATTTTTATACCATCCATGGTTTGTGGATAAAGTATTGACAGTTCGTATCATATTTTTAATACGAATGTTTATATTATGTTTCAAACTTTTCTTATGAAAAATTAATTGGACTTAGTAAGTTATGGGTGGAGCCTGATATAGCTCCTCAATGCATCGGTAGGTCTCATGAGACAAACTAGTGTCTTGGTAGAAGGCCTTGACAAAATCTTATTTTTAGTCCTCGCATGAGGCCTTGACTATGTGGTTATGATGTCCAACATTTTGAATTCCATCATTATGAGATTAGGTATTGATATTTCATGTGGTTAATCGACTATTATAATACCCATGACTATTTTTTATTATTTAATTATTTACTCATCTCATATTCCAGCTAAAAAGTGTTCATGTTTATTATTTGTAAAGTCTTGTGTTTTCAAATATTCATCATGCATAATGTTTATGTTATCTTCTTTTCTACGATCTCCAAATACAATTTTTGTCAGAGGAGTACCAATTAGATCAGTCATGGCTTCTCATCATTATTTATTAGATGTTACTTGAGTTCTTCATGGTCAATATAATGAATTAATTAAGAAATCACTATGTAAGAATGCAACCTATCCAAAGAGAACACCACAACCATCATATCCTTTCCCCTGGTATTTTAGTACATTAGTGCCTCTTTGATAATCCTACCAGAATAATAGATGGGTCAGAATATTTGGTCAATTCACTGCCATAGGACTACTTCCACTTCGTAATCATTGGCATCAAACCTCACATTGAATTTTTCCTCCCAGTTGTGTGAAATCATCACTGGAGATTCTACTAGGCACTAATTTTGGTGCTCAAATGCTGTAATTCATGCCTCATAAAACTCAAAAAAGGCATCCATGGTTATAATGTGGGTATGGGTAAGATCTATGGTTGAGAAGTCATAGACAAGCTGCTTGTATATACCTACATGTCCTAGGATGCTGCAAATAGATATAACAAAAGTCATAATGGGACATCGTGAAATGAGTTCTATCTTTTCTAGGTCCACCTCTATCCCCTTCACCAAGATTATGTTTCCATGGCCGATTCCATTATCACCATGAAATGACACTTTTACCAGTTCAAAACCATGATGGTGTTCTAATATCTTTAATATACAAGCTCTATGTACCGCAAGCAACTGGTGCATGATTTTCCATAAACTGAAAAATAATCTTTAAAAACATATAGGATATGTTCTGACATGTCATAGAATATATCCAACATGAATAACTTGAAGGTGGAATGAGCATTTCTCATGCCGAAGGATATACTTATGTAAAAAAATGTACCATATGGGAATGTAAATATGCTCTTCTCTTGATCCTATGGGGAAATAGAAATATGAGAGTAGCCAGAATAACCTTCCAAGAATCATTGAAAATCATGTCTGGCTAATCTCTCTAGATTCTAACCCATGAATGGGCTGGGGGAAATAATTCTTCATTTGGGCATCATCAGCTTCATATATTACACATAGACTCTCCATAAATTGACAATAGTTGTGGGTATGATCTCTTTCATGTCATTTGAAATCATAGTGATAACACCTTTTTTATCAAAAGATCACCTTTTGGTTGGATTTATGACTAAAGGATGGCCTCTAGGATTAAGGGAGTCTAGTTGAGAGGGTATATGGGAATAGTTCGGCTTATCCCAAAGGCATTGGTGGTTTGCATTTGAGAGATGGGGGAGTTCCCTTTTATAACATGGGTAAGAGGAACCTTTGGAAAAGCTAAAAATATTGTTTTATAATAAAATAATTTTCGGTTTCTAATGGATCCAAAATGAATTATTTTATGTATAAGGTGGGTATTGGTTGAAAACCACTCAGCCTATAGGTTTTAGATAGGTTTGGGTAACTATATTAAGTTTATCTTTTTGATTTATCTCTTAGTTAAATAGTTTGACATTTACCTTGCCTCCTTGTATTTTTATATTATATGGTAAATAAACTAATTATATTTAGCCATGAAAAACCTAAGTGGTTCATTAATGATAAACCTATCATTATATAAGTCTTTTTGTTGATCCTTAAATTTTAAGGAATAGAATATCAATTAATAATATATTTTTTGTTTTAAAAACTCTTTTATGTTAATTTTGACACTATTTGGAATTTGGTTTTTACAAAATTTATAAATGCATTATTACTTCTAAAAAAATAAAAAAAACTAACCCTATCTTGTCATATTATCCTAGATAATTAGTGTAATTAATAAAAATTATATAATTAAATTTATTTGGATATTTATAATATAAATTATTTTAATATTTTTTTATTAGGAAATTACTGCAACAACATTGTGTCATAAATAAATTTAATTATTTAATGTCTAAAAATTATAAATAAATTACCATTATGTAGAAAATATTTATATTTTTCTATTTAATATTTATTGTTGAATTTATATTATATGACACCATATATTAAAAATGTTTTGGTTATTAAACATTGAATTTAACAATTTTAACTCTTAATTGAATTAAATAATAATAAATGTCCTAATCTAATCCATTTAGACCTAAATGATTATATTTTATTCCTATGGTTTCTTTATGTCTAATTATAGATTTATAATAGATTTAAGACATGTGTTAGTGTAATAATAATATCATTTTTACCCTTAATTACCCAATTTAAATTAAACTGTGGTAAATAATAGTAAAGAGTTTCAATTAACCCTAAATTATTTTCATCTTATATTACCAAATTTTATGAACTGATATCTACCATGCCTCAAATATTTTTAAAATTTAACTCACAAAAGCGGTAAAATTTAGTTTCATGTAAATTTTCAAATGCTCATAGGAGGTGGGTAAAAGACGGTAAAAAGTTCAATAATTTTTTTTATATATCTAGAATTATTATAAAAGAACTCCAATGAATTACATTGAACTTATATAGGTATTATGTATCGTTTATGTCATAAAATAAATTTAAATAAATTTAATAATTATTTAAATAAGAAATCAGTATTAAACTATAACTCAGTGTTTTTCATTCTTCATTATAAATTCAAAGTTTTCAGAAAAATACAAATAAATCACTCTATGATAATTTCAATATTCCAAATCCAAAAATGAAGTCCATTTAGAAAGATAAAAATTATAAAATTAAAAAAAGGGGATATTTGTATTCATAATGGCTAGTTTTATTGTTTGTGGTGTGTTAGAACTCGAAGTTTTGTACAACACACAATACAGTGTTATTCAAAGAGAAGTGTACCGTGGGTGTTTGGGGTGTTACATTCTACCCTCCTTCAAATAATTTCATCCTAGAAATTTCTAGAATATTACAGCATAAAAATAATCATGTGGTTCTTCATCATAAGTTCATTGGGTTCACATGTTGCCTCTTCCATCGTTTGGTTTCTCTATAGATCTTTTACTAGACAAGCCATTCGGTTTATCAACCCTTGTTCACTTGTATCAAGAACTTTGATAGGCTGTTCACAACAATACATATCAGGTTCTAGTTCTAATTCCTCATAGGTGAGTACATGAATTAGGTATGTCATGTATTTTCTCAATAGTGATGCATGAAATACAATGTGAACATTAGAAAGAGTTGGAAGCATTTCCAAACATTAAGCTAAAACCACAATTAGTTCTAGAATTTCGAATGTTATGATGTACCTGGGACTCAATTTTCCCTTCTAGTTGAAACTTATAACACCCTTCTATGGAGATACCTTCATTAAAACATGATCTCCTTCCTGAAATTCCAAATCCTTCCTTCGGTTATCAGGATAGCTCCTCTTCCTACATTGAGCTACATTTATGTGGTTTTGGATTACCTTTACATTTTCCATCGTTTCATCCATATGTTATAGGCCAACAAGTTTTCTTTTGCCAACATCATCCCAACAAGTTGGTGTGTGACATCTCTTTCCGTATAACGCTTCATATGGTTCCATCTGAGTACTTGAATAAAAGCTATTGTTATTGGAATATTCTACCACAGGTAAATATTGATCCCACATACAATGAAAGTCAAGTGAGCATGATCTCAACTTGTCTTCTGAGGTTTGAATAGTCTATTATGATTGTCCATCAGGTTGGGGGTGGTAGGCAGTGCTCAAACGTATTTTAGTATCCAGGGATTTCTGAATACATTTCCAGAATCTTGATGTAAAATGGGGATCATGATCAGAAATAATTGATAGTGGTACTCCATGAAACCTTACAACTTGATTAATATATAGTCTTGTTAAATCATAATGTGGTAAATCATCCCTTATATCATGAAATTTTTTTGACTTGGTTAGATGATCAACAATGACCCATATGGAATCATTCCTTCGACGAGTCTTCGGTAATCCCATGAAAAATTTTGTAATAATATTATCCCATTTATGCGCAGATATAGAAGAGATTGCATGACTCCTCCAGGATGTTGGCTTCTGGCTTTCACTTGTTGAAGAACCATACTTCCTGACACAATATGAGTAGTCTCCATCTTTACGTTTTCCCACCAAAAACATTCCTTCAAATCTCTATACATAATGGTGCTACCAGGGTGTATAGGGAAATTGGATCTATTAGCATCATCCAATAATTCACTTTTTAGGTCAGGTATATCAGGAACACAAAGTCTCTTCCCAAATTTCAAAATACCATCATCATATGAAAATTCACTCAATATTTCACCATTCACAGCTTTAATATTATTTTGAAACACTTCATTATCGGCCTAATACATCTTTATCATTTCATGAAAATATGGTTTATCAAACATTTGAAAATGTGTTGATGCTTCACCTTCCATGGTGATTCCCATATCAATATTTACAAGATCCATGTATATAGGATCCTTTTCAATTCTCATGTTGATCAAAACATCATGATCATTTCTACTAAAAGCATACTCTACCTTATTTGTCATCCCTAGATGGTATTTTAGAGTGAAATAATAATCCTTGAGTAGTTCAAGCCATCAACATTTCCCCATGTTGAGTTCTTTCTGTGAGAAAATATACATTAGAGTCTTGTGATCGATATATATCTCTCATTTATCTCTATAGATATAATGTCTCCAAATAATCAAATCAAATATTACAGCGGATAACTCATTATCATGAGTATGATTGTTTTTCTCTTGGTTTTTTAGCTATCGTGATGCATAGGCAATAACCCTATCATTCTACATAAGGACAAACCAAGTCCTTTCTTTAAAAAATCACTATAAATAACCATCCAATAATTCCCTGACGGTAGATTCAAGATAGGATAATTGACTATTATTATCTTAAATTATTTAAAACATTCTTCACACTTATTTTTTCAACTAAATTTAACCCCTTTTCTCAGGAGCTTTGCTAATGGGTTGTCCAACCGAGAAACATTCTGGGAGAAACGTCGATAATAACCTGCTAAACCAATAAAACGGTGTGCCTCATTTATACTAATCAGTGCTAGCCATTCATGGATTTCTCATGTCGTATAAGGATAAATGATGATTACATCATTAGAGATAATATGTCCATGAAAAGAAATATCCTAAATCCAGAATTCACACTTGCTAAACATACCATATTTTTCATGTCTTCTACGAGTCTATAGAATAATGTCGAAGTGATTTTCATGATATTTGTAGGTTTTGGAGTATACCAAGATATCATCAATAAATTCCAACAGAAATTCGTCATGATACTCTATGAAAACACTACTCATTATATCCATGAAGACAGAGGATGCATTAGTTAATCCAAAATGCATTATAGTAAACTCGTAATCCCCGTACCCGGTTCATAATGTTGTTTTTGGAATGTATTCCTTCTTCAAACACAACTCATGATATCTAGAACTATGGTCAATCTTTGAAAATTATTGAGCTCTATGTAGTTGGTGAAATAAATCATTAATTCAAGGTAGGGGATACTTGTTCTTTATTGTTATATCATTGATTTCTCTTTAGTCAATGAACAACCTCATAGATCAATAATTATTCTTAACAAAAAGGATAGGGGCTCCCATTCCCTTCATGAAAGTACTGGGATTTTTATTCCCATATTATTGGAGGACGGATATTCAACTTTTCCCTTCATCCCCATATTTCATTATCTAGAGTTTTCAACAGATTTCTTCTTGTCTTTCATTTCTATAAAGTCTTAAGACTTAGTGGATGCTTTTTATGTCTTTATATTACATGAGACAATATCTTTGTATGAAAAGAAGGATAGTGAGACTAATGATCGATGGAGAAATTGTTTTAACCCATCAATAAAAAAATCAATCATACTTCTTGGGTTACATATATAATCTACAGAAAGCCTTGCAACCATTATAATGATAGCTTCATAATTTGTGATATTCTCATCCTTATTTTTACTTAGACTCGGAAATTAACTTTCAATATATGCTCATTGGTCATGAGGAAAGTATTTGTCTATGAAAATTTCTTTAAACTGCATGAATTATATATTTGATAATTCATCATCTTCCATTGTGTTTGGAATCAATGAACACCATGGATAGGCATCTCCAGTGAGGCAGTAAACTTCCATGACAACTTTTTCCCTTTAATTACATCCCAATGCATGGAAAATTTTCTCTATAGAATTTATACATTAATTAGCTACTAGTGGATTTGTACCCCGATTGATTGTTGGTGGTTATTGCCTCATAAAGAGATATAAAATTGATCCTCCATGCCTCGGATCAGGGTGCTTCATACGGGTAATGTTATTATCCAAAACCTGAGTGAGTTGTCCCAGTATGGTTATTAGTTCATTAGCACTGGTTTCATCACCAGCTCCACTATACTTATCTTGAGTTGGAGGGAAATCCATACATGGAGTGTGTTCATTGATACAATTTCAATTCTTTCCACTACATGCCATTTCTATACAATGACATAAATAAGATTATATTATTAATCAAAATATATAATTGGAAATATGTAAAACACTTAAAATAAATTTAACAATTTGTGGATACGATCCATAATCATAAAAAATGTTCTGTTTGGGCATGTATATAACCATAAACCATTGATAATTTTTTGTAAAGAAAATGAGAATTATCGAAAGCATATCCCCTGGGAGTGACATAACCAAGAGTGCAACAAGGGTCGTTGTCATGCACCAGTTCCCATTTGTGTCTAGCTCAAAGTAGTGTTGTTGGGTTTTACCCCTTGGTATATCTATTCCAGAGCCACCTCTACCTACTCGTATCCAGATAAGGATGTATTGCTTTAAAAACTCACAAAATCTCTAAAATAAATTTTTTTAAGAAGTCCTTCTATATTAATCCTCAATGCCTATCTTAGGGCTATGTGCTCCAATCAGAGTTTACCTAAATATACCTTCCAAGGTTTGTACTAAACTTCCTCTGATAAAAACTATAATGCCCTGACCCTAGTTACCCATAGTTGGTGAATTATTAAATAATAATGGAATGATCACAAAATATCATGTCATAAAAGACCAATTAGTTTAGTATCTTTGGATGTACTACATTCATTTATATGGTTTACATTACATCATAAAGTGAAAAAATACAAGAAAATTGTTTTCATGGTCAACTCTAATATCCCATAGACTATCCTTATAGGTCATCCATAATATACTTCTTCATATCCTAGGAAAAATAAAACCTTGAAAGGGGTGACCTCAAATGCGTAGTAAAGATAAAAATATAGCGGATACATTCATAAATAAGCATAAACATTTAAAAAATGTATAAAACTAAAAAAATCCATTTAAAAATAATAATAATCATAATATGGAAAATATAAATCCAAATAATTCCATTTACATACTCACATGGAAATTATACTAGTCGAATAATTTCATGAAATTTCAATAACCACATTTGTAATGATGGAATGCATAATACCAAACTTTCATAATCACATATTCATGGCCTTTTCCCTAGACTACAAATAAGATTTTTTGAAGGCCTTCTGACAAGACACTAGTTTGTCTCATTAGACCAACCGATGCATCGAGGAGCTATAGTAAGCTCCGCCCGTCACTTACTATGTCCAATTCATTCCTTATATAAAAATTTATAAAAATAGCATAAACATTCATATTAAAAAATGCATATGAAATGTCAACAATTTATCCATAGACACTGAATGGTGTAAAAATAACACATCCATAGTCAAACATATCACAAAACCCTTAATACAATATGGAAGTTTTGTTTCATAATAAATCAACTTCTAATATGCTTAGAATCCATCAAATGATGTTGACATAAATGGAATTAAAATATTTTTAGAGAAACATATCTTTCTATTTCAAAATCATTTAAAATTCTTATAAATATAAAAGAAAACATTTATTTTGGAAATATTATTATAAGATTTTAAGGGATGCTTTGATGATGTTATAATGGAAGAAAATAGCCTCACTAGCCTTATAATTTAAAAAAATATTCTTACATTGATTCGGTCAAAAAGGTCATAATGTACCTTGTTTGGAATACGACAGAAAGCTTTCTTTCAAGACATATAAGGACAAATAAGTGTATAAATGAATTTAAACCATTTTCTAGTGAATATTAAAAATGTTTTGAAATACTTATTTAAGAAAAATGGATGTGGATGATAAAGAGGTCCCAGTAGATAATTACGTATAAAAAACCTCAGATAATGAAGAGATTGTGAAATTAAACATTACCTTGTAATTTTCCTTGGTTGTGGGTTTGATAACCTCTTATATAATGGTGAAATAATTGAATTTAAATTATACTATAATAATATAAATTAATACGATATCATATATTAACTTTAAACATTGCTTTGTTAATAAAATCTTAGTATTATCATCATTTTGGGTGTTTACTAATTCATTTTCTTTTATATGATTTGTTATGTAAGTCATTTTTTTATGGATAGGTTTTAACTAATTAACATTAAGAATGATACTAAGTCATTAAAATTATTTTTAATCATCTAATGACCATTATTCTTGAATGAATTACGATGGGGAATAAATCTCATCGCGTTTGTGGAGATGGTAATTCATACGTATGCACGAGCAACAATATCATTCTTTTGATATTAAAATAATATTTAATTTGACGTTATATCATATATAAAGAATAATTATCATGTTATATATATTATTTACCTCAATTACACATCATTAGTATACCCATCCAAATAATAATGCAAAGAATAACAATTACACCACGACGTGGAGACGATAGGCCGTACTTACACACCTATGGTGACATATCATTAAAATGTTGGATAGAAAAATGAATATGGTTGTACCATATTAATATTGAAAAAACAGTATAGGTAAGATATTGGAGTTATTATTTTAGAATGGAAACATCATAGAAAGATGAAGTGGACGAAGAAAAGAACTTGAAAAAGGTAATGAAATATTTACCTCTTCTTCAGGTTCTTCCTTTTGATTTTATCAAAAGGGCTCCATAGGATGGAATTATTACTAAAGTAAGGCCCCTAAGATGATGGGAGGAAATTTTATAGGGTATTTGGACATAGTTTGTCCAAGAAAAAACGAATTGAATGTGTGAATTTCAGAGAAAGGGGGTTCCCTTTTATATGTGGGGTGAGGGGCACCTTATGAAATGTTAGAAATATTATTTTATAATAAAATAATTTTGGATTTTTAATGGCTCAAAAATAAATTATTTAAAGGATAAGGTGGGTATGGGTCGAAACCCACTCAACCCATAGGTTTTAGATATGTTTGGCTCAATATATTAACTTTATCATTTAAATATATCTTTTTGTTAAATCGTTTGACATTTACATGTCTCTTTGTATTTTTATACTATATGGTTAATAACCTTACTATATACTTCCAATGAACTCCATGTTGTTCATTAATGATACACCTATCATTATATAAGTCTTTTGGATGATCCATTTATTTTTAGGAATAGAATATTAAATAATAATATATTATTTTTTTAGAACACTTTTTTTGTCAATTTTGACAGTATTTGGTATTTTGTTATTTCTATATTCATAACAGAATTATTACATAGAACGAATTTTATCTAACCAACCCTAAAATGTCATATTAAAACAAGAAATTAGTTTAATTCATAAAATTTTCAAATTACATTATTTGGATATTTATAATATCAATTATTTTAATATTTCATTAATTAGGTAATTACTTCATCATCATTGTGTCATATGTAAATTTTATTATTTATTGGATAAGAATTATAAATAAAATACCATTATGTATGAAATATTTCTATATTTCTAATGAATATTTATAGTTGAATTGATCTTATGTGTAACCCTATATTAAATTTTTTTAGTTATTAAACATAGAATTTAACACTTTTAACTCTTCTTTGAATTAAATAATAATAAATGTCCTACTCAAATCCAAGTGGACCCAAAGGATAATTTTTTAATCCAATGGTTGTTTTTGGTCTAATTATACATATCCAATAGAATTAGGACATCTGTTTGAGTAATAATATTATTATTTTACCCTTAATTACCCTATTTACATTTTAGAGTGGTTAAAAATGTAAAAAGTTACTACTCACCAAAAATTATTTTCATCTTATTTAAAAACATTATACTTACATATATTAACCATGTATCTAATATTTTTGAATTTCAACTCACAGAAGCGGAAAAATTAAGGTTTATGTAAATTTCCAAATGCTCCTTGGAGGTGGGTAAAAGAGGGTAAAAAGTTAAATAAAAAATTTATATATCTATATATTTTTAAGGTGACTCTAATAATTACATTGAACATATATAGGTATTATGTATCTATTTTTACCTAAAATAAATATATTCATAATAAAAAATAATTTATATTAAAATTTGGTTTTAAACTATAACACCGTGTTTTTCACTATTCATCAAACATTGAATGTTCTCATAAAAATACCTAAAATTCACCCTAAGAAAATTTCGATATTCCCAATCAAAAAATGAAGTGAATTTTGAAAGATAAAATTTATAAAATTTAAAAAAGTGGGTACTATTCATAACTGCTAGTTTGATTGGTTATGGTGTGTTAGAACTTGAAGTTGCGTACAACACACGCTATAATATTATTCTAAGTGAAACATACCATGGAAGCATGGGGTGTTACTTTATAGGATTCATTTATAGTGTAGGTGAATTTATAAACAATGGTACAAGTGGTTTTACCTCTAACCACTATTGAATGTAGGGAATAACAATATGCTTCCAATAGTGGCCGCCCTGGCCTTCCAGGTATTGCACGTCCACTGGTGCTTCAAGAACATGAATATCTGAAAAAACCCAGTCATCTGAGGTGGAAGAACATACCAGATAATATCATTTTCCTCTTAAGTGATCATCAATGGTTTTCAATGCATAAAAACCCTCATTCTCTAGTAATGAAGCTTGCTTGAAGGCATTGTGGACATTACAAGAGACTTTTTATTCTCCGACATTGAAATATGCCCCCCTATTGTACGTCGACTATGGGTCATGAAAGGCCTTCCCAGAACGAGAGATGACTCATGATCATTCACCATGTTGAGGATGATGAAATCTATAGGGATGATTAGCATACCCACTGTTACCTACATGTCCTCCAGTAGCCCCATCAGATATTTTATGGATAGATCAGCAAGATTGAGGGATACTCGGGTAGGATTCAGGTCGTTGGGACATATATGATTAAAACTCCGAAGGGAATGAGGTTGAAGATGCCCCTAGGTCACAGAAGGCCTTCCTAAACTCAGATGGTACAATAGTGCATGGGAGAGGGAGGCTACTTGGATACTGGAGCTTGGGAGTAATCGAATGTTTTACGACCACTAAGCCCTCCTTGGTTAGTTCCATGGTACCCTATTCTTCCATATTTCTTTTGATTGAGAGGATCTACTTCATGAATTTAACATACATGGGAATTTAGGTATGTGCATCAAAAAATGTAATGTTGATGTACATATTTTGGAATACTTCCAGGAACAAACCAAATTGGTGCTCTATAGTTCTCTACTTCATCCTCTTAGGGAAGGGTAATGTAGGATTGAAGGGTTTGACAACCATCTTTCCTTTACCATATGGGGCCTCTATTGGTGGGATATTAGATGATGAGGGGTCTATATCATGGCCATCCTTATCAGTAGGGGGTGTAGGAGCCCCTGACTGTGTTAGTTCAATTTAGTGTAGCTCTTTTCCACCCTATAGTGTAATGGCATTGGCCTCTCCTCTCAGGGAATTCTCAGTGTTTCCCAGTTGTTTACTAGGATGCCTCCTCGAGATATGATTTTCCTACTGGACAATTTGGTTTCTTGGCTTCAATCGAAGACTACTGATTTTGTAATCTGGTCTCTATAGTATATATGAACCTATTCATGAGCTCCTCTATCCTTAATGTGTACTCTTGTTGAGGTATCTATATAGCTCATAGAGGTGGTGGTTTCCATGGCTATTGTTGGAGAGGGTATTGATACCCTTTCTACTAGTATGAGCCTTACTGAAGATGTTTAATCATTAGGTATTGGCTCTGATACTGGGGTTGACCATAGCTAGGTGGTTTCTGGGGTGGAGGATTCTACCACTGTGGGCCCTAGCCTGTGTTCCGGTGATCATTCCATGCCTGGTTTTTGTACTACTTTGGCCCTCGGTTAAGAGAAAAAATATCACCCCCTCGTCTAAGGGCCGACTATATGTTATAGGAATTCTCCCTTGACGTGGTTTTCACCACATTTGTTTCACGCCTGATGATTCGCAACATGAACATTGAACACACTCTTCAGATTCAGTCCATCAATATTTTTGGACACAACCTCTAATTGGGAAACAAGAATTTTAGTGGCATAAATATTTTTCATACATCATTTTACCCACTCAAAATCAGACTATAATATATTGGCAGACACATCTTCATGGAGATCGCAATTCTCTTCAAGGGACTTCCTTATAACCCTACATCCAGTAGATGCATCCACAATGGACATTGTGTTTGTCGTCAGTACTCCATAGAAGTTTTGGACTTGAATAAAGTTTGGTAGTCTATGGTGTGGGAATTTATGAAATATCAAATTGAAACGAACCCATTAATCATTCAACAACTCTGAGTGTTGCTACTAGATGTTGAGTATTTCATTCCTCTAGGTCACTAAAATCGATGGTGGGAAATATTTTGACAGGAATATCTAGGATAGCTCATCAATGGTGAGGATAGATCACTGTGGAATACCATTTATAAAGTCATTCACCTTATCCCTTAGAGAGTGTGGGAATAAGATAAGATGAATGGAGTCCTCATACACTCTGTTGTAGTGGAACGTGCCACAGTCCTACAAAAATTTAGAGAGATGGGTGTTTGGGTCTTCACTGGGCAGGCCTCTAAACTGAATTGTGTTTTGGATCAGCTGCATGATTTCATGTTTGGTCTCAAAATGCGGGGCATGCACTGGTGTACAGACAATTCCATTGTCAGCTCTGAGAATAGACAGTACATCGTACAACATGAGAGTACCGTGTGGAGGTGGCTATTAAGAGATTGGAGGTGGCATATATTATTTCTCCTGAGGGGCGATGTACGAGTACTGAAAGATTTGATGTGAATATTGGGGCTGGATATACCCCAAAGGGTTTGTCGTGGAAGCCTATGTCAATCCATCAGGATGAACTCCATGAAGCTTCTTGTAGGGCTTACTCCGGCATACCAGTGGCATGAGGATTCTATTTTAGGTTTGTGTGTCCCGCTGCTGCTTTAGTGGATGACTCTTCGTCCTACTTGTTAGCCATGGGTGGTGTGTTATTGTTGTTCTTTTCCACCAGTTCACGTAAATGTCTAATCAATGCCAGTTCGATTACTAAGTCAATAATAAGAATGTCTGATGACTATTCACTCCTCGACTGTGTGGGGTGCCTATTCGAGCATATGAGATCCAACACATGCACAGAAAAAAACCCAGGTGAAAAAGGGAAAAATAAAGATAAAATGAAATGTGATTAGAAAATATTTTTTGGTAAATTTTTAATTTTTTAACAAATTAATTAAAATGAAATTAAAATGAACAATCAAATCGTGTTTCCCAACAATGAAGAAAAACTTTAGTCTCTCTTTTCATTGAAGTAATGTTATCGGTGTACTAAATTGATATTACCCAATCCTATGCTAGTATAACATAACGGTGGGGTCTATCCATAGGGAACATGTTAAGTATATGAATTCAATTACATTTGGAATTAACATAGTGATGGATGATTTATTTATATTTTGTTTTTAACTTATGAAAATTGTTTTGATTACTGAATTAATGATTAATGATTGAAGGTAAATTAAAAAGTCGGTTTTAATGTGGTTGATTAGAAAGGGATCATGTCGGGGCTATTGTGATTATGATGGATATATAAACTTATTATTAGGTTGTTTTCTCATGATAACCTGACACTCTATGTTTCAATTGTGACAGGGTTCCCTTGGTCTTGTAAACATTGTATGGAACTGATGAAACCTACTCCTTGGTATGTGAGTCACTATTTCACAATTAATTATTTAGATCACTACATTGTTGATGAATACTTCCAATGATCTAGAATGCAATCATCATTATTCATCTTTTGAGTCCCTAAAAATTCTTCCATATTTCTTGCTCATAATTTTCCATGATAAAGAGAAATTATTGAAGAAGTATAAGAATAATTAAATAGAAAAAACACTAACATAATAATTTAACAAAATCACAACACTTGTTCATCACCCACATACGCAAAACAAAGGGTTTATATCTACACATGGAAGAAAAGATGATAAAATAATCCTCAAGAACTGTTGTAGTCATCACATATACATTTGAGGAGAGGCGATTTCCATGGTAGGATGGTGGAATGTCGGAGTAGTGGAACAATGGTAACAAGGAAACCAGGAAACCGAACCTCCCTTGTTCAAATATTGGCTAATGTATCCCTAAAAACCAGAGGCCAATCCCTCTATTTATAGAAAAGACAACTAAAGGCGTGTATAGGATGTAGACATCATGTATTGTCATCGAAGAGCTTTTGTCACAGTTTTTCTCTGGTAGGTGGCCAGTTGTTCCACCCATAACATACGTGGTGTTTATGGACGATTGGTAAATGGGTACACGGCTTGTGGTGCGACCACAAACTATGTGTAGTATCTATAAAATGCCACCAACCCCATCTAGTAGCCACTACAAGGCATATATGTGTGACCCACATAGTGTGTTGTCTCTTTTCTAGCGACTTGGGAGTGTACCCATCTAGACAATATGTGTCTTAGTATGAATTTTAACAACTTTTATGTTTGTAAACACCATGTAGTTGTGAATTTTTCTTAGAGATCTCTCGATTTGTACGTTTAGCCAAAAGACACATAAAATGGAACAAGATCACCAAAATCAAATTATTTATCCACTAAGAAGTAGTTATTTATTGAAAACATGTTCTCTTTTTTAAATATATATGTGGAAATGTTTAAAAAATTTAGAGTATCAATAATTTACGACATTCATGATAGACTGTTTATAAATCACATGCTGTTCTTGATGTGTGGAAGAAATTTTTGAGGGGGAAATAATAAAACGATAAATTGTATAGAGGAATATATATATTGGAATTTGAAAAATAATAATTAGAGATGGAATGTTTAGTGAGGAAAATTTTCATTTCTATGGTGATATTCATATCATTTTCTAATAAGAGATTCATTTCAAGATTATCCTTATTTAGACTAATTCATATTTGATAAGGGTCAAATTTAATATTCTTCTAGAGGAGTCGTATGTTGATATAAGATTATTGAATTGTTATTTCTCATGTGTGATGGTTTATAAATAAACAGGGATGGATATTCCTCTTAAATAATTATTAAAAAACTATTGTTTATAGATTTCAAATCATTTTAATATTTCCCTAGTGTTCCACATTGATTTTTAGGTCTAGGAGAGTCAAGTAAAAATTATTATTTGAATATCATGAGTCAATTTCATTATTCATTTATATCATGAATAGAGATGTTATTTTATGATAAAAAATTATGAGGTACATTTATTATAATATTGAATGTAATAATTCACAATTATATATGGGTATTTGACCTAGATTGACCAAATTCATCAAAATTCTCAATTCTAACCCCATACATTCATGGATCACCAAACCATTCACTATTTTCAATTTCTAATTCTAAAACCATATAAGTCAGGACTAACCAATTATTTTATAATAATGTGGTGACATTAAATGTCCCACAACGATATATTTAAAAAGAATAATGCCAATAGATTATATATATCTGATTTATATGAATTAAATTCATGTTTTAGGTATCACACATGCTTCTAAATATATATTCTATAAATATTGTATAAAGTAATGAAGAACTATTCTACTTATCTCAATTTAAGTGTCTATTGTTTTTTGGAAATATATTCTCTAACACTTATTTTTAGATGAAACCTACGACAAACTATAATACAATTGACACAATAAATGTGTATCATAGATATGTGAAATAAATGAGTGTACTATTTTTAGTAATTTAGTCTCATATTGGTAATGAAATCATAAGATATCATGTTATGTTATATTTTCTTGTAAATAATTGAAATACATTTTAGGATAGACAAAAGTTTACCTTGAGATATTAGTAACCATTATATTAACATTGATGTGTGATCATGATATACATAAAAATACAATCCCACTGCCACATACATACAATAAAAGGTTCATTATGTTCTGTGGGGGATGGGTGTTGAGTGTTAATTTTCATATAGGCGAGGAATTATGAAATGAACACAACCACAGTTATCATTATTCATATAAAACAAAAGAATTTATCAACATTCAATGAAATCCTTATGAAGTTAAGATACATCACAATTAAATGGGTAATTATATCTCTCATGACCTCATCAAATATTGATTAATGAACGATGATCCATCCATTTATGAGGATTATAAGCTACACTTACTACAATAATCCCACTATATATTCTAACTATATTCTCATACATCGTAAACCATTTTAATTTTTATATTATTTCTAGTACACAATCATCTAGTGAACAAGATATTGGTTCAATACTAATTAATAATTATTTAAATTATATCCTTCTACAAATACATTCTATTTTGAAATATACATTATACTCTAAAACCTCCTCAAATAGATGATCTTATTATTTCCATTGAAAGTAGTCATTTTTTGCAATTCCCTTATCAAGAGGAAACACATTCTGAAATATTAAATTTATTAGGATACATAAAATATTATCTATATAAAATATTATCTATATGTGATATTATAATTTTCACCACCATTTATATATGATGAACGCAACCCACTCAATGTTAATTTTATCTCCCGATATATTTTTGGACAATGTAATTCACAGATGATTCAATTCAATTATCATGTAATTATTCAATTTTAGAAATATTTTATAGGACCAATATTAATTAATATCATATATATAAATCAGTAGAAAACCTATCCAAAAAGTTTTTCATCACATTAAATCTCATAATCGATCACTTCCAAAGGAAATAATAATACCATATCCCTTGAAATTATCTAATTTGATCTTGCTTCGATTATTGGGAGTTGTAGGGATTCCCACGCAGCCCCTGGTTCTGAAATTTGTGAGGTAGATCACACTGATTTTCTGTTGGGATAGCGTCAATGTTGATGGTGAGGACTCGGGTGCGCCTGGACCCTTGGGTTGTGGAGGCATCTTCCGAACCCATCATTGATTCGTCAAGGTCTGATTCTATGATTACATTGGAGATGGGAATGCTTAAAATGTTGAATTGTGGGTGATGATGGTGGCCATCAAGCAAGTTGTCTTCTATTAATTGACTAACATATGGAATAAATAGGACTCTGAAACTGAGGTTACAACTTTTATGACTCGTACTAAGAATGCTCCATGTGTTCTTCTGTAGCATTGGATTGAATGCATCAATCGAGTCAGCTAGATTAATCTGCATATTTCACATGTGTATAGGGAGGAAAACCAGGTATCAGATTCCCTTTCAAAGAGAGCTATAATGAAACTACACACAATGTGGTCGATTAGAGTTCCTAATTCATATGCATCACTGATTAATGATTACGTTCATGGCATTGTTCACTCCCGCCATTGTAAGCACCCCACGAGGTATTAATGAACAGTAGCACCAAAGTTGGATGGAGTGACAAGCATTAGTTTCTATTGACTGTAGCTGGGCATCTGGTTTTTTCTGTCTGTAATTGATTGGCTGGCTTCCAGTGCTACTACATACTACATGTAGGGAGCTCATTTTTCTTAATGGCACATTATCATACGCATTCTGAATGGACTATCTGGAATAGTATGAAAGAGGTAGTCTGGGGTCTTGTTCAGATATGCTAGAGGCAACTTAGAGCACTGTGATTTTGTAACGCCCCAACCCCAGTTACCCAGAGTCGGTGCATTATTTTAATACATTGGAATGATTACAAGGAATCAAGTCTCGAAGGACCGATCAGTTTAGCTGTCTTGGAAAAATAGATCACATACAGGAATGTTACATTTTCACTTTATTATGTAAAAAACAACATAAATAATCTTTATTAACACCATTATTCCCTTGGCTTAACCCTGCATATCAATCATATTACAGTTCTTGGAATCCTTGGAAAAATAAAACATAGGAAGGTGTGAGCTCAAATGCTCAGTAAGGGTAAGAAATACAGCGGAAACTTTCATAAATAAGCATAAACATTTAAGGCAATGTATAAAACTAAAACAAAAGCCTTTTAAAATTGAACTTCAGCATAACATGGCAGAAATAAAATTAAGTAATTCCATTTACATATTCACATGGATATTCTACTGATCGAATAATCACATGCAATATCACTAACCACTTTCATAATGATGGAATGCATGATACCGAACTTTAATTTCTGTGTCGAGGCCTCGTGCCAAGTCCTAAGGGATAACTGTAACCGGAACCCAACCCAGAGAGCCTCTTTAACCGGAATCCATCCCGGAGTGCCTCTAATAACCGGACACCAACCCAGAGTGCCTCTAATAACCGGACACCAACCCGGAGAGCTTACATTTACCGGTCCCCAACCCGGAACATACTAGTCCAACAAATTCATCTTTAGAAGAGGATTAAATATAACATAATCATTCGTATTAAAACTAACATACAAAATGTCTTAACATTAATCATAAACCATTAATAGCATAAAAATAACTCATCCATAGTCAAAAATATCACAAAACCTTAAATAAAATATGGATGATTTGTATCATAATGAATCAACTTGAAAAAAGATAAAAAAATCAAAGGATGTTGACATAGATGAAATCATTACTATTTGAGAGAAATATCTCTTTTTTTGAAATCATTTAAATGTTGCATAATTATAGTGAAAACCTTTATTTTTAAAATATATTCATGTGCTTATGAAAGAAGATTCAAAGGTGTAATAACAGCAGAGAATAACATCACCCACCATATAAGTTTAAAAAACATTCTTACCTTAATTTTGTCAAAAAGGTTAAAAAGGACCTTGTTTGGAAAACGACGAAAATAGTCCTTTATAAACCACTTAAAAAAGTCAACAAGAGTATAAATGACTTTAACCCATATTCTAGTAAATAGAAAAAATGATTTGAAATACATTTTTAAGAAACATGGATGTGGATGATAAAGAAATCCCAGTAGATTATTACGTATAAACAACCTCGGATAATGAAGATATTGCGAAATAAAACCTTACCAATTTGGTAACTTACGAAACATAAAACCCATGAAAGAGGTATCATACAATGAATATTTAAATACACATGAATTAAAGTGTATTACACAATGAATATAATTATGGGCAGTACATACACCACACAAAATGTAATGGTGGAAATATGCATTGAATCTCATGGGAATAAGGAGTGAGATGAAAACCCCTTACCTTGCACTTTCCTTTAGTCGAGGGTACGTTTAACCTCCCCTTCTTTGGATTCTTCCTTATGATTTAATCAAAAGGGCTCCTTAACATGGATTTATGACTAAAGGAAGGCCTCTAGGATTATGTGAGGGAAGTTGAGAGAGTATTTGGGAAGAGGTTGGCCGAACCAAAAGGCTTTGAAGGTGTGAGTTAATGAGAAGGGAGAGTGCCCTTTTATAAGAGGGGTGAGGGGAACCTTTTGAAAAACTAGAAATATTATTTTATATTAAATTCATATTCCTTTTATAATCGCTCCAAAGTGGATTATTTAAATGTTAAGTTGGGGATAGGTCGAAAACCACTCAACCAATAGAATTTAGAGAGGGTTGGGTTACTATATTATCCTTATCAATAAGTATTAACTCATAGCTAATTAGTTTCACTTTTACAATGTCTCTTTGTTTTTTTATATTATATGGTTAATAAACATACTATATACATCCAAGAGAACCCTAAGTGGTCCATTAATGACACACCTATCATGATATAAGTATCTTGGCCGAGCCTTAGTTTTTTAGGAATTTAATATCAATTAATAATATACTATTTGTTTTAAAAACGCTTTAATGTCAATTTTGACACTATTCAATAATTGATTTTTATAAAAATCATAACAGACTGTTTACTTCGAAAAAAGTTAATTAAATTATTCCTAACATGTCATATTAAATTAGAAAATTAGTTTAATTCCTAAAAAGCCTCATATTATATTTATTTGGGTTTCTACAATATCAATCATTTTAATTTTTCACTATTATGGTAATTACTGCATCACCATTGTGTCATATATAAATTAAATTATTTAATGACTAAAAATTAAAAATAAATTAAAATTATTTAGGAAATCTTTTTATATTTCTAATGAATATTTATATTCAAAAATCCAACATATATAACCATATGTAAAAATTGTTTTTCTAAAAGATATATGCTTGTGTCATTTTTATATTAATTTTAACTTAATTAAAATAAAGTTTCCCTATCACTTAAAAGTGGCCCCATGAGGTCCCAAAATCGACCCAAAGATTCCTTTGGTCGAACTTGTATCAACTAATAAGTTTAGGACACGTTGTAGGGCAATTTTTATTATTATAATATTATTTTTTATCTCTTATTTGCCGGATTTACCCTTTAACCATGGTAAATAAAATATTTACCGAAGTAATTATTCAAAATGTCTAAAAATAAAAGTTAACTCTTTACACAATTTGAACATCATGATTACAAATATGGAATCCATTTTTCCAAATTTAAAACACAGAAGTGGCAGAAATTAATTTAATATTAATTCCGGCTGTCGAAAAAAAAACTTGTTTTTAAGATATAATAACTATCAAAAGAATGATACCTGTTTATATTCGGTTTAATTGTGAAATTATGACCAATGAACAACATTGTATTAAATGGTAAAAATATATTCTAAATATACTTTAAAACCACTCAAATTCATAATTTATCAATATAAATTATTTCGATTAAAAAGTTGTTTTTAATTAAAAATTAGTAATTTTCACTATTCATCATAATATTAAAGTTATTTGAAAAGTACCAAAATTTCACCTTAGGCTAAATTTGATATTCTGAATCCAAAAATGAAGTCAATTTTGAAATATAATATATATATAATTTCAAAAAGTTAGAATTACTATTCATAATGGCTAGTTTGATTAGTTATGGTGTGTTAGAACTCGGTGTTGCGTACAACACATGCTATCACATTATTCAAAGAAAAGCATACAATAGAAGTTTGGGGTGTTACATTCTCCCCTCCTTCAACAAATTGCGTCCTCGCAATTTGATATTGTTCATTGAAAAAAAAAGGTTGAAAATATAAAATATCTTTGTGGATAAAACCCACATCAGAAATTTGGTTAATAAAATTTTAGTCTTATAAAGATGAAAAGAAAAATGAAAGGGTCACCACAAAATTATGATATTGATTAGGAGGAAATTGGTGGAAATTATAGACATATAACAGGAGGAAAAATTTAAATATTTATAGTTAGTGATTGAGGTCATCAATCACAAACATGTTTAAAATTATTGTCATTAAATTAATCAATCTATGATGATTTAAAATACCATCGGTTCAACAAAACATAATTTATTAAGATAACACATTTTTTATGTTTCAAAATATCTTAGTTGAAATCCCACATCGAAAAATGTATTAAAGAGGCCCTTATTTAAAATAAATAGTGGAATTATGAAGATTACCGAAAATAACACATACTAGGGATCCATGTAGGGAAATATAGATATGGAAGAGAAATATAACCATCAATTATCTGATGGAGAGTGGTAGAGAACATGGCTAAGAAAAGTCCAACAATCCGAAAGCCATAAATTAGTGATGATCTAAAGTACCATCTAGGGAAAAATTTTTGTTCTATGTTCCTTTTCTTAATGTTGAGGAATTTATTTATGAGATTGGATTACATCATAAGGAGATATACTTACATTATAATTAGAGTTTTATCCATTAATAAATTTCTACCAAAAACTCATCTTTCACCCCAAAACAAAATACAACTCAAAAATACTCTATTTATCCTAATTGTATAGGGTTCCAAATATAATGAATTTATATTTCACATATCAGACCCTTTATGTAAAGAAACTATATTATACCATCCGGGAACATCATGTAGCACAATGGTAGGTGATAAATCCCAATTTCACTATTGTTGTGGATTCGATTCTCGAAGCTTTGTCTGACACGAAGGGTCGTCACACAGTCTGCGTGTTGTCCTTTTATAAAAATCTAAAAAACTAACCTTTAAAACATAATCCATTCCAACCATTAGACTTATCCAAAATAATATCATCCTAACTCACAGTCCAAAATTTACAAGGATGTTAAACATAATGAGGATCCTTTTTCCAGGTAATAACATGTGAACGCCTTCCTCATATATTATTTTAAAACACCGAAACATCCTGAATTACCAAAATCATCCATCTCTTATTCCAAAATAACTACCTCATTATTAGGACCATATTAAGGTTTATCTTTCCTTCAACCATTTAATTTCCAAAAAAAAATTACTCGCTGTGAAGTCACTTTTCATAGTACCATAAAATCTCAAATCCTTAATTAAGTAGTACTGCAGTACAATGCTTATTTATTTCCAGAACATCATTGATACAACACATAAATGAAATAATTCTAAAATGAAAACATAAGAACACTAGTCATTCCTCTTCATCTGTGGTAGTATCATAACATGATTATTATCCAATAGCAACATTTTCGGTATAGTCTGATGACTGGGACATTGGTTCGCGTAGTGTCCAAACTCCTTGCAAATTAAGCATTGTACATTCGAAACCATTTTCTTACCCTTGCAGTCACGTACGTTGTCCCATTTTCCTCCACACTTATAACAAACTCCCATTTCATTCAGGCAAGTTCCAGGGTGTTTCTTCCCACAATTATCACATATGGGAAAATTATTTTTTTCCCACTTCCCTTTACCCATATTTCTCTCTTCCATCCTTTTCTTCTTTTTCTTCCCTTCAAAGATATAGGACTTCGAGAATTCTTTACACATCTTATCAAAACATGATACTATTTCTTCATATGATGCTAATACGTGGGAAACTATTTCCCTTCTAAATTCTAGCATAGGACCGTGAAAGATATGATCCTTCTTTCTCTTTGGATCATACATATTACAGGAGTTCACATTCCTTCTACTGGGCACCATTTCTATTAGATAGGATAAACTATTTCAGTTTATGAATTGCAATGAATAATTACCAAACTTGTAAAATACCTAACACAAATTGAACAGTTTATGGATATAATCCATAATCATAAAAATGTTTTCTTTGAGTAAGTATATACTCATAAGACCTTAATAATGGTTTGTAAAGAAAATAGGAATTATCCTATGCATATCCCCTGGGAGTGTCATAACCAAGAGTGCCGCAAGGCCCGTTGTCGTGCACCAGTTCCCGTTTGAGTCTAGCTAAAAGAGGTGTTTTTGGGTTTTACCACTAGGTACATCTGTGTCAGAGCCGCCTCTACCTGCTCATATCCAGACAGGGATGTATTGCTCGGAAAACTCACAAAATGTCTACAATACCAAAATTCTAGGAAGTTCTTCTATACTAATCCTCAAAATATATCTTATGTCTATGTGCTCTAATCAGATTTTTTCTAAATCTAGTTTCCAAGGTTATTGATAATCTACCTCTGATACCAACTGTAATGCCCCGACCCTAGTTACCCAGAGTCGGTGCATTATTTTAATATATTGGCATGATTACAAGGAATCAAGTGCCGAAGGACCGATCAGTTTAGCAGTCTTGGAAAAATAGATCACATACATGAATGTTACATTTGCACTTTATGACGTACAAAACAACATAAATAATCTTAATTAATGCCATTATTCCCTTGGCTTAACCCTTCATATCAATCACATTACACTTCGTGGAATCCTGGGAAAAATAAAACATAGGAAGTGGTGAGCTCAAATGCTTAGTAAGGGTAAGCAATACAGCGGAAACTTTCATAAATAAGCATAAACATTTAAGGAAATGTATAAAACTAAAACAAAAGCCTTTTAAAATTGAACTTCATCATAATATGGAAGAAATAAAATGAAATAATTCCATTTACTTATTCACATGGATATTGCACTAATCGAATAATCACATGCAATATCACTAAACAATTTCATAATGATGGAATGCATGATGCCAAACTTTAATTTCTATGTTGAGGCCTCGTGCCAAGAACTAAGGGATAACTGTAACCGGAACCCAACCCGGAGAGCCTCTATAACCAGACTCCATCCTAGAGTGCCTCTAATAACAGGACACCAACCCGGAGTGCCTCTAATAACCGGACACCAACCCGGAGTGCCTCTAATAACCGGACACCAACCAGGAGGGATTACTTTTACCGGTCCCGAACCCGGAACATACTATTCCAACACATTCATCTTAAGAAGAGGATGAAATATAACATAAACATTCGTATTAAAACTAACATACAAAGTGTCAAAATTGTAATCATAAACCATTAATGGAATAAAAATAACTCATCCATAGTCAAAAATATCACAAAACCTTAAATACAATATGGATGATTTGTACCATAATAAATCAACTTGAAAAAAGTTTAAAATTTATCAAAGGATGTTGACATAGATGAAATCAATACTATTTGAGAGAAATATCTCTTTTTTTAAAATCATTTAAAAGTCGAATATTTATAGAGAAAACCTTTATTTTGAAGTTATATTCATAAGCATGTGAAGGAAGATTCAAAGGTGTAATAACGACGAAGAATAACCGCATCCTCCGTATAAGTTTAAAAAACATTATTACCGTAATTTAGTCAAAAAGGTTAAAAAGGACCTTGTTTGGAAAACGACAAAAAGATTTCTTTATAAAACAATTATAAAAGTAAAAAGGGTATAAATGACTTTAACCCATGTTATAGTAAATAGTAAAAATGTTTTGAAATACATTTTTAAGAAACATGGATGTGGATGATAAAGAAAACCCAGTAGATTATTACTTATAAAAAACCACAGATAATGAAGATATTGCGAAATAAACCCTTACCAATTTGGTAACTTATGAAACATACAACCCATGAAAGAGGTATCATAGAAGGAATATGTAAATACACATAAATTAATGTTTATTACACAAAGAATATAATTATGGGAAGTACATACACCACAAAAAATGTAATGGTGTAAATATGGCATGAATCTCACGGGAATAAGGAGTGAGATGAAAACCCCTTACCTTGCACTTTCCTTTAGTCAAGTGTACGTTTAACCTCCTCTTCTTTGGGTTATTCCTTTTGATTTAATCAAAATGGATCCTTAAGTTGGATTTATGACTAAAGGAAGTACTCTAGGATGAAGTTAGGGAAGTTGAGAGCGTATTTGGGTAGAGGTTGGCCGAACCAAAAGGCTTTGAAGGTGCGAGTTAATGATAAGGGAGAGTGCCCTTTTATAAGAGGGGTGAGGGGCACCTTTGGAAAATTTAGAAATATTATTTTATAATAAATTAATATTCGATTTATAATGGCTCCAAAGTGGATTATTTAAAGGTTAAGGTGGGTTTAGGTCAAAAACACCTCAACCAATAGAATTTAGACAGGTTTGGGTTACTATATTAACCTTATCATTAAATATTAACTCTTAGTTAATTAGTTTCACTTTTACAATGTCTCTTTGTATTATTATATTATATGGTTAATAAACATACTATATACATCCAAGAGACCCCTAAGTGGTCGATAAATGATACACCTATCATGATATATGTCTCTTGGATGAACATTAGATTTTAAGGAATTTTATATCAATTAATAATATAATATTTGTTTTAAAAGCATTTTAATGTCAATTTTGACACTATTCAGTAATTGATTTTTGTAAAAATCATAACAGAATGATTACTTCTAAAAACGTTAATTAAATCATTCCTAACATGCCATATTAACTTAGAAAATTATTTTAATTCATAAAAAGTCTCATATTATATTTATTTGGGTATCTACAATATCAATCATTTTAATTTTTCACTATTATGGTAATTACTGCATCACCATTGTGTCATATATAAATTAAATTATTTAATGACTAAAAATTATAAATAAAATACAATTATGTAGAAATCGTTTTCTCTTTCTAATGAATATTTATAGTCGAAACTCCAACATATATGACCCTATGTAAAAAAAATTTTTCTAAAATATATATGCTTGTGTCATTTTTGTATTCATTTTAACATAATTAAAATAAAGTGTCCCTATAACTTACAAGTGGCACCATGGGGTCCCAAAATCGACCAAGAGATGCCTATGGTCGAACTTGTATCATCCAATAAGGTTAGGACACGTTTTAGGGTAATTTTTTATTATTATAATATTATTTTTTATCCCTTATTTACCGGATTTACCCTTTAACCATGGTAAATAAAATATTTACCGAAATAATTATTCAAAATGACTAAAAATAAAAGTTACCTATTTACACAATTTGAACATCCTGACTACAAATATGGAATCCATTTTTCCAAATTCAAAACACAGAAGTGGAAGAAATTAATTTCAAATTAATTCCCGCAATCAAAACAAAGAGTGTTTTTAAGATATAATAACTATCAAAATATTGATACTTGTTTATATTCGGTTTAATTGTGAAATTATGTCCAATGACCAACATTGTATTAAATGGTAAAAATATATTCTAAATATAATTTAAAGCCACTCAAATTCATAATTTATCAATATAAATTATTTTGATTAAAAAATGTGTTTTTAATTAAAATTTAGTAATTTTCACTATTCATCAAAATATTAAAGTTATCCGAAAAGTATCAAAATTTCACCTTAGGATAAATTCGATATTCCGAATGCAAAAAATGACTTCAATTTTGAAATATAATATATATATAATTTCAAAAAGTATGTATTACTATTCATAACGGCTCGTTTGATTAGTTATGGTGTGTTAGATCTCGGTGTTGCGTACAACACATGATATCACATTATTCAAAGAGAAGCATACCCTAGAAGCTTGGGGTGTTACATTCTCCCCTCCTTCAATAAATTTCATCCTTGCAATTTTATATTGTTCTTTGAAAATAAAGGTTGAAAATAGAAAATATCTTTGTTGAAAAAACCCACATCAGAAATTTGGTTAATAAAATTTTAGTCTTATCAAGATGAAAAGAGAAATGAAAGGGTCACCACAAAATTATGATATCAATTAGGAGGAAATTGGTGGAAATTATAGACATATAACTAGAGGAAAAATTTAAATATTTATAGTTAGTGATTGAGTTCATCAATCAAAAACTAGTTTCAAATTGATGTCCTTAAATTAATCAATCTGTGATGATTTAAAATAACATTGGTTTAACAAAACATAAGGTATTAGGATAACACATTTTTGATGTTTCAAAATATATTAGTTGAAATCCCACATCGAAAAATGTATTAATGAGGCCTCTATTTAAAATAAAGAGTGGAAAGTATGAAGATTACAAAAAATAACCCATACTAGGGTTCCATGTAGTGAAATATGGATATGGAAGAGAAATCTAACCATCAATTATCTGATGGAGAGTGGTAGAGAACATGGATATGAAAAGGCCAACAATCCCAAAGCCATAAATTAGTTATGATCTAAGGTACCATCTAGGACAAAATTTTTGTTCTAAGTTCCTTTTCTTAATGTTGAGGAATTTATTTATGATATTGGCTAAGATCATAAGGAGATATACATACTTTATAATTAGAGTTTTATCCATTAATAAATTTCTATCAAAAACTCATCTTTCACCGCAAAACATAAAACAACTCAAAAATACTCTATTTATCCTAATCGTATAGGGTTCCAAATATAATGAATTTATATTTCACATATCAGACCCTTTATGTAAAGAAAATACATTATACCATCCAGGAACATCATGTAGCACAATGGTAGGTGATAAATCCAAATTTCACTATTGTTGTGGATTCGATTCTCGAAGCTTTGACTGACACGACGGGTCATCACACGGTCTGCGTGTTGTCGTTTTATAAAAATCCAAAAAACTAACCTTTCTAACTTAATCCATTCCAACCATTAGACTTATCCAAAATAATATTATCCTAACTCACAGTCCAAAATTTATAAGGAAGATAAACATAATGAGGATCCTTTTTTCTAGGTAATTACATGTGAACGCCTTCCTCATATATTATTTTAAAACACTGAAACATCATAAATTACCAAAATCATCCATCTCTTATTACAAAATCAGTACCTCAATATTAGGACCATATTAAGGTTTATCATTCATTCAACTATGTAATTTCCGATAAAAAATTTACTCGATGTGGAGTTTCTTTTCTTAGTACCGTAAAATCTCAAATCCTTAATTAAATAGTACTACAGTACAATCCTTATTTATTTCCAGAACATCATTGATACAACACATAAATGAAATAATTCCAAAATGACAACATAAGAACACTAGTCATTCATCTTCATTTGTGGTAGTATCATAAATGATTATTATCCAATAGAATCATTTGCAGTATAGTCTGATGACTGGGAAATTGGTTCGCGTAGTGTCCAAACTCCATGTAAATTAAGCATTATACATTTAAAACCATTTTCTTACGCTTGCAGTCACATACATTGTGCCCTTTTCCTCCACACTTATAACAAACACCAATTCCTTTCAGGCAAGTTACAGGGTGTTTCTTCCCACAATTATCACATATCGGAAAATTCGTATTTTCCATCTTCCCTTTACCCATATTTTTCTCTTCCATCCTTTTCTTCTCTTGCTTCCCTTCAAAGACATAGGACTCCGATAATTCTTTACACATCTTATCAACACATGATACAATTTTTTCATATGATGATAATACGTGGGAAACTATTTCCCTTCTAAATTATGGCATAGGACCATGAAAGATATGATCCTTCTTACTCTTTGGATCATACGTATTATGGGAGTTCACATTCCTTATACTGGGCAACATTTCTATTCAATAGGATAAACTAGTTCAGTTTATGAATTGCAATGAATAATTACCAAACTTGTAAAATACCTAACACAAATTGAACAATTTATGGATATAATCCATAATCATAAAAAAAATTTCATTGAGTAATTATATACTCATAATCCCTTAATAATGGTTTGTAATGAAAATTAGAATTATCCTAAGAATATCTCCTAGGAGGGTCGTAACCAAGAGTGTAGCAAGGCCCATTGTCGTGCACCAGTTCTCGTTCGAGTCTAGCTCAATGCGGTGTTTTCAGGATTTACCCCTAGGTACTTCTGTGATAGAGCCGCCTCTACCTGCTCGTATCCAGACAGGGATGTATTGTTCGGAAAACTCACAAAATTTCTACAATACCAAAATTCTTGGAAGTACTTATATACTAATCCTCTAAGTCTATCTTATGGCTATGTGCTCTAATCAGAGTTTTTCTAAATCTAGTTTCCAAGGTTATTGCTAATCTTCCTCAAATACCAATAGTAACTCCCCGAACCCAATTACCCAGAGTCGGTGCATTATTTTAATACATTGGTATGATTACAAGGAATCAAGTTCCGAAGCACCGATCAGTTTAGCAGTCATGAAAAAATAGATCAAATACATGAATGTTACATTTGCACTTTATAACGTACAAAACAACATAAATAATCTTTATGAATGCCATAATTCCCTTGGGTTAACCCTATATATCAATCACATTACACTTCTTCGAATCCTGGGAAAAATAAAACATAGGAAGGGGTAAGCTCAAATGCTCAGTAAGGGTAAGAAATACAGCCAAAACATTCATAAATAAGCATAAACATTTAAGGCAATGTATAAAACTAAACCACAAGCCTTTTAAAATTGAACTTTATCATAATATGGCAGAAATAAAATGAAATAATAACATTTACTTATTCACATGGATATTCTACTAATCGAATAATCACTTTCAAAATCACTAACCACTTTCATAAGGATGGAATGAATGATGCTGAACATTAATTTCTGTGTCGAGGCCTCGTGCCAGGACCTAAGGGATAACTGCAACCGGAACCCGACCCGGAGAGCCTCTGTAATGGACCCCATCCCGGAGTGCCTTTAATAACCGGACACCAACCAGGAGTGCCTATAATAACAAGACACCAACCCTGAGTGCCTCTAAAAACCGGATACCAACCCGGAGGGCTTACTTTTACCAGTCCCCAACCCAGAACATACTAGTCCAACACATTCATCTTAAGAAGAGGATAAAATATAACATAAAAATTCGTATTAAAACTAACATACAAAGTGTCAAAACATTAATCATAGACCATTAATGGCATAAAAATAAATCATCCATAGTCAAAAATATCACAGAACCTTAAATACCATATGGATGATTTGTATCATGATAAATCAAATAAAAAAAATTTGAAAATTTATCAAAGTATGTTGACATAGATGAATTCAATACTATTTGAGAGAAATATCTCTTTTTTTGAAATCATTTAAAAGTTTCATATTTGTAGAGAAAACCTTTATTTTGAAGATATATTCATAAGCTTGTAAAGGAAGCTTCAAAGTTGTAATAATGGCAGAGAATAACCGAACTCGCCGTATAAGTTTAAAAACCATTCTTACCTTAATTTAGTCAAAAAGTTTAAAAAGGACCTTGTTTGGAAAACGACGAAAAGATTTCATTATAAACCAATTATAAAAGTCAACAAGGGTATAAATGACTTTAACCCATATTCTAGTAAATAGTTAAAATGTTTTGAAATACATTTTTAAGAAACTTGGATGTGGATGATAAAGAAATCCTAATAGATTATTACGTATAAACAACCTCTAATAATGAGGAGATTGTGAAATAAACCCTTACATATTTGGTAACATGTGAAACATACAACCCAAGAAAGAGGTATCATACAATGAATATGTAAATACACATAAATTAAAGTGTATTACACAAAGAATATAATTATGGGAAGTACATACACCACACAATAGGTAATGGTGGAAATATGTCTTGAATCTCATGGGAATAAGGAGTTAGATGAAAACCCCTTACCTTGAAATTTCCTTTAGTCGATGGTACGTTTAATCTTCTCTTCTTTGGGTTCTTCCTTTTAATTTAATCAAAATGGCTCCTTAAGTTGGCTTTATGACTAAAGTAAGGACTCTAGGATGATGTTAGGGAAGTTTAGAGAGTATTTGGGAAGTGGTTGGCTGAACCAAAAGGCTTTGAAGGTGTGAGTTAATGAGAAGGGAGAGTGCCCTTTTATAAGAGGGGTGAGGGGCACCATTGGAAAAGCTAGAAATATTATTTTATAATAAATCCATATTCGATTTATAATGGATCCATATTAGATTATTTAAAGGTTAATGTGGGGATAGGTCAAAAATCACTCAACCAATAGAATTTAGACAGGTTTGGTTTACTATATTAACCTTATCATTAAGTATTAACTCTTAGTTAATTAGTTTCACTTTTACAATGTCTCTTTTTATTTTTATATTATATGGTTATTAAACATACTATATACATCCAACAGACCCCAAAGTGGTCCATTTATGATAAACCTATCATGATATAAGTCTCAGGGATGAACCTTATATTTTTAGGAATTTAAATTTCAATTAATAATATAATATTTTTTTTACAAACTCATTAATGTCAATTTTGACACTATTCAATAATTTATTTTTGTATAAATCATAATAGAATGATTACTTCTAAAAAAGGTTAATTAAATCATTCCTAACATGTCATATTAACTTATAAAATTAGTGTAATTCATAAAAAGTATCAAATTATATTTATTTGGGTATCTACAATATCAATCATTTTAATTTTTCACTATTATGGTAATTACTGCATCACCATTATGTCATATATAAATTAAATTATTTAATGATAAAAATTATAAATAAAATACCATTATGTAGTAAATAATTTTTTATTTCTAATGAATATTTATAGTCGAACATCCAACATATATAACCTTATGTACAAATTGTTTTTCTAAAAGATATATGCTTGTGTCATTTTTGTATTCATTTTAACTTAATTAAAATAAAGTGTCCCTATAACTTACAAGTGGCACCATGGGGTCCCAAAATCGACCCAGAGATGCCTATGGTCGAACTTGTATCATCCAATAAGGTTAGGACATGTTTTAGGGTAATATTTATTATTATAATATTATTTTTTATCCCTTATTTACCGGATTTACCCTTTAACCATGGTAAATAAAATATTTACTGAAGTAATTATTCAAAATGTCAAAAAATAAAAGTTACCTATTTACACAATTTGAACATCCTGATTAAAAATATGGAATCCATTTTTCCAAATTCAAAACACATAAGTGGCAGAAATTAATTTAAAATTAATTCCCGCTGTCAAAACAAAGAGTGTTTTTAAGATATAATAACTAACAAAAGATTAATACTTGTTTATATTCGGTTTAATTGTGAAATTATGTACAATGACCAACATTGTATTAAATGGTAAAAATATATTCTAAATATACTTTAAAATAACTATAATTCATAATTTATCAATATAAATTATTTCGATTAAAATAGTTTTTTTTAATTAAAATTTAGTAATTTTCACTATTCATCTAAATATTATAGTTATCCGAAAAGTACCAAAATTTCACCTTATGCTAAATTCGATAATACGAATCCAAAAATGATGTCAATTTTTAAATATAATATATATATAATTTCAAAAAGTATATATTACTATTCATAACTGCTAGTTTGATTAGTTATGGTGTTTTAGAACTCGGTGTTGTGTACAACACACGCTATCGCATTATTCCAAGATAAGCGTACCGTAGAAGCTTGGGGTCTTACATTCTCCCCTCCTTCAACAAATTACGTACTCACAATTTGACACTTTTATTTGAAAATAAAAGTTTAAAATAGAAAATATCTTTGTGGAAAAAACCCACATCGGAAATTTGGTTAATAAAATTTTAGTCTTAACATGATGAAAAGAGAAATGAAAGGGTCACCAAAAAATTATGATCTCGATTAGGAGGAAATTGGTGGAAATTATAGACATATAACTAGTGGAAATACATAAATATTTATAGTTAGTGATTGAGGTCATCAATCACAAACAAGTTTAAAATTGAGGTCCTTAAATTAATCAATCTATGATGATTTAAAATACCATTGGTTCAACAAAACATAAGGTATTAGGATAACACATTTTTGACATTTCAAAATATCTTAGTTGAAATCCCACATCGAAAAATGTATTAATGAGGCCTCTATTTAAAATAAAGAGTGGAAAGTATGAAGATTACCGAAAATAACACATACTAGGGTTCCATGTAAGGAAATATGGATATGGAAGAGAAATCTAACCATCTATTATCTGATGGAGAGTGGTAGAGAACATGGCGATGAAAAGGCCAACAATCCCAAAGCCATAAATTAGTGATGATCTAAGGTACCATCTTGGACAACATTTTAGTTCTAAGTTCCTTTTCATAATGTTGAGGAATTTATTTATGATATTGGCTAAGATCATAAGGATATATACTTACATTATAATTAGAGTTTTATCCATTAATAAATTTCTACCAAAAACTCATCTTTCACCCCAAAACATAAAACAAATCAAATATACTCTATTTATCCTAATCTTATAGGGTTCCAAATATAATGAATTTATATTTCACATATCAGACCCTTAATGTAAATAAAATACATTATACCATTCAAGAACATCATGTAGCACAATGGTAGGTGATAAATCCCAATTTCACTATTGTTGTGGATTCATTCCCGAAGCATTGACTGACACGAAAGGTCGTCACACGGTCTGCGTGTTTTTGTTTTATAAAAATCCAAAAAACTAATCTTTCTAACTTAATCCATTTCAACCATTAGACTTATCCAAAATAATATTATCCTAACTCACAGTCCAAAATTTATAAGGAAGTTAAACATAAAGAGGATCCTTTTTTCCAGGTAATTACTTGTGAACGCCTTCCTCATATATTATTTTAAAACACCGCAACACCATAAATTTCCAAAATCATCCATCTCTTATTCCAAAATCACTACCTTAATATTAGGACCATATTAAGGTTTATCTTCCCTTCAACCATGTAATTTCCAAAAAAAATTTACTTGCTGTGGAGTTGCTTTTCTTAGTACCATAAAATCTCACATACTTAATTAAATAGTACTCCCGTATAATCCTTATTTATTTACAGAACATCATTGATACAACCCTTAAATGAAATAATTCTAAAATGACAACTTAAGAACACTAGTCATTCAACTTCATTTGTGGTAGTATCATAACATTATTATTATCCAATAGAATCATTTGCGGCATATTCTGATGACTGGGACATTGGTTCACGTAGTGTCCAAACTCCTTGATAATTAAGCATTTTACATTTGAAAAAAATTTCTTACCTTTGCAGTCATGTACATTGTGCCCTTTCCTCCACACTTATAACAAACTCCCATTCCTTTCCGGCAAGTTCCAGGGTGTTTCTTCCCACAGTTATCACATATGGGAAAAGTCTTCTTTTCCCTCTTCCCTTTACCCATATTTCTCTCTTACATCCTTTTCTTCTCTTGCTTCCCTTCAAAGACATAGGACTCAGTGAATTCGTTACACATCTTATCAACACATGATACTATATCTTCATATGATGAAAATACGTGGGAAACTATTTCTCTTCTAAATTCTGGCATAAGACCATGAAAGATATGATCCTTCTTACTCTTTGGATCATACGTATTACAGGAGTTCACATTCCTTCTACTGGGAAACATTTATATTCAATAGGATAAACTAGTTCAGTATATGAATTGCAATGAAAAATTACCAAACTTATAAAATACCTAACACAAATTGAATAGTTTATGGATATAATCCATAATCAAAAAAATGTTTTCATTGAGTAATTATATACTAATAAGACCATAATAATGGGTTGTAAAGAAAATGAGATTTATATTATGCATATCCCCTAGGAGGGTCGTAACCAAGAGTGTAGAAAGGCTCGTTGTCGTGCACCAGTTCCCGTTCGAGTCTAGATCAATGCGGTTTTTTCAGGTTTTACCCCTAGGTACATCTGTGCCAGAGCCGCCTCTACCTGCTCATATCCATACATGGATGTATTTCTCGGAAAACTCACAAAATGTTTACAATACCAAAAATCTAGGAAGTTCTTCTATACTAATCATCAAAGTCTATCTTATGGCTATGTGCTCTAATCAGAGTTTATCTAAATCTAGTTTCCAAGGTTATTGCTAATCTTCCTCTGATACCAACTGTAACTCCCCGAACCCAATTACCCAGAGTCAGTTCATTATTTTAATACATTGGCATGATTACATGGAATCAAGTGCCGAAGGACCGATCAGTTTAGCAGTCTTGGAAAAATAGATCAAATACATGAATGTTACATTTGCACTTTATAACATACAAAACAACATAAATAATCATTATGAACGCCATAATTCCCTTGGCTTAACCCTGTATATCAATCACATTACACTTCTTGGAATCCTGGGAAAAATAAAACATAGGAAGGGGTGAGCTCAAATGCTAAGTAAGGGTAAGCAATACAGCAGAAACTTTCATAAATAGGCATTAACATTTAAGGAAATGTATAAAACTAAAACAAAAGCCATTTAAAATTGAACTTCAACATAATATGGCAGAAATAAAATGAAATAATGCCATTTACTTATTCACATGGATATTCAACTAATTGAATAATCACTTGCAATATCACTAACCACTTTCATAAGGATGGAATGCATGATGCTGAACATTAATTTCTGTGTTGAGGCCTCGTGCCAGGACCTAAGGGATAACTGCAAACGGAACCCAACACAGAGAGCCTCTGTAATAGGACACCATCCCGGAGTGCCTCTAATAACCGGACACCAACCCGGAGTGCCTCTAATAACCAGACACCAACCTGGAGTGCCTCTAATAACCAGACACCAACCCGGAGGGCTTACTTTTACCGGTCCCCAACCCGGAACATACTAGTCCAACACATTCATCTTAATAAGAGGATGAAATATAACATAAAAATTCGTATTAAAACTAACATAAAAAGTGTCAAAACATTAATCATAAACCATTAATGGTATAAAAATAACTCATCCATAGTAAAAAATATAACAAAACCTTAAATACAATATGGATGATTTTTATCATAATAAATCAACTTGAAAAAAGTTAAAAATTTATCAAAGGATGTTGACATAGATGAATTCAATACTATTCGAGAGAAATATCTCTTTTTTTGAAAAAATTTAAAAGTTGCATATTTATAGAGAAAACCTTTATTTTGAAGATATATTCATAAGATTGTGAAGGAAGCTTCAAAGGTTTAATAATGGCGGAGAATAACTGAACCTGCCGTATAAGTTTAAAAACCATACTTACCTTAATTTAGTCAAAAAGGTTAAAAAGGACCTTGTTTGGAAAACGACGAATAGATTTCTTTATAAACCAATTATAAAAGTCAAAAAGGGTATAAATGACTATAAACCATATTCTAGTAAATAGTAAAAATGTTTTGAAATACATTTTTACGAAAGATGGATGTGGATGATAAAGAAATCCTAGTAGAATATTGCATATAAACAATCTCTGATAATGAAGAGATTGTGAAATAAACCCTTACATATTTGGTAACATACGAAACATACAACCCATGAAATAGGTATCATACAATGAATATGTAAATACACATAAATTAACGTGTATTACACAATGAATATAATTATGGGAAGTACATACACAAAAAAACGGTAATGGTGGAAATATGGCATGAATCTCATGGGAATAAGGAGTGAGATTAAAACCCCTTACCTTGAACTTTCCTTTAGTCGAGGGTACGTTTAACCTTATCTTCTTTGGGTTCTTCCTTTTGATTTAATCAAAATGGCTCCTTAAGTTGGCTTTATGACTAAAGGAATGACTCTAGGATGAAGTTAGAGAAGTTGAGAGAGTATTTTGGAAGAGGTTGGCCGAACCAAATGGCTTTGAAGGTGTGATTTATTGATAAGGGAGAGTGCCCTTTTATAAGAGGGGTGAGAGGCACCTTTGGAAAAGATAGAAATATTATTTTATAATAAATTCATATTTGGTTTATAATAGATCCAAATTGGATTATTTAAACGCTAAGGTGGGGATAGGTCAAAAACCACTCATCAAATAGAATTTAGACAGGTTTGGGTTACTATATTAACCTTATCATTACGTATTAACTCTTAGTTAATTAGTTTCACTTTTACAATGTCTTTTTGTATTTTTATATTATATGGTTAATAAACATACTATATACATCCAATAGACCCCCCATTTGGTCCATTAATGATAGAAATATCATGATATAAGTCTCTTGGATTAACCATATATTTTTAGGAATTTAATATCAATTAATAATATAATATTTGTTTTAAAAACTCATTAATGTCAATTTTGACACTATTCAATAATTTATTTTTGTAGAAATCATAACAGAATGATTACTTCGAAAAAATTTAATTAAATAATTCCTAACATGTCATATTAACTTATAAAATTAGGGTAATTCATAAAAAGTATCATATTATATTTATTTGGGTATCTACAATATTAATCATTTTAATTTTTCACTATTATGGTAATTACTGCATCACCATTATGTCATATATAAATTAAATTATATAATGACTAAAAATTATAAATAAAATACCATTATGTAGTAAACCATTTTTGATTTCTAATTAATATTTATAGTCAAACATCCAACATATATAACCCTATGTAAAAATTATTTTTCTAAAAAATATATGCTTGTGTCATTTTTGTATTCATTTTAACTTAATTAAAATAAAGTGTGCCTATAACATACAAGTGGCACCATGGGGTACCAAAATCGACCCAGAGATGCCTATGGTCGAACTTGTATCATCCAATAAGGTTAGGACACGTTTTAGGGTAATTTTTATTATTATAATATTATTTTTTATCCCTTATTTACCAGATGTACCCTTTAACCATGGTAAATAAAATATTTACTGAAGTAATTATTCAAAATGTCAAAATATTAATGTTACCTATTTACAAAATTTGAACATCCTGATTAAAAATATGGAATCCATTTTTCCAAATTCAAAACATATAAGTGGCAGAAATTAATTTATAATTAATTACTGCTGTCAAAACATAGAGTGTTTTTAAGATATAATAACTATCAAAAGATTAATACTTGTTTATATTCAGTTTAATTGTGAAATTATGTCCAATTACCAACATTGTATTAAATGGAAATAATATATTCTAAATATACTTTAAAACAACAAATATTCATAATCTATCAATATAAATTATTTTGATTAAAAAAGTTGTTTTTAATTAAAATTCAGTAATTTTCACTATTCGTCAAAATATTAAAGTTATCTGAAAAGTACCAAAATTTCACCTTAGGCTAAATTCGATATTTCGAATCCAAAAATGAAGTAAATTTTGAAATATAAAATATATTTAATTTCAAAAAGTATGTATTACTATTCATAACCGCTAGTTTGATTAGTTATGGTGTTTGAGAACTCGGTGTTGCGTAGAACACATGCTATCACATTATTCAAAGAGAAGCATACCGTAGAAGATTGGGGTGTTACAATCTACCCTCCTTCAAAAAATTACGTCCTCGCAATTTGATATTTTTATTTGAAAATAAAGGTTGAAAATAGAAAATATCTTCGTGGAAAAAAACCCTCATCGGAAATTTGGTTCATAAAATTTTAGTCTTAACAAGATGAAAAGATAAATGAAAAGATCACCACAAAATTATGATCTAGATTAGGAGGAAATTGGTGGAAATTATAGACATATAACTATAGGAAAAACATAAATATTTATAGTTAGTGATTGAGGTCATCGATCACAAACAAGTTTAAAATTGAGGTCCTTTAATTAATCAATCAATGATGATTTAAAATACCATCGGTTCAACAAAACATAAGGTATTAGGATATCACATTTTTGACATTTCAAAATATCTTAGTTGAAATCCCAAATCCAAAAATGTATTAATGATGCCTCTATTTAAAATAAAGAGTGGAAAGTTTGAATATTACCAAAAATAACACATACTAGGGTTCCATGTAAGGAAATGTGGATATGGAAGAGAAATCTAACCATCAATTATCTGATGGAGAGTGTTAGAGAACATGGCTATGAAAAGGCCAACTATCCCAAAGCCATAAATTAGTGATGATCTATGGTACCATCTAGGAAAACATTTTTGTTCTATGTTCCTTTTCTTAATGTTGAGGAATTTATTTATGAGACTCGCGAAGATCATAAGGAGATATACTTAGTTTATAATTAGAGTTTTATCCATTAATAAATTTCAACCAAAAACTCATCTTTCACCCCAAAACATAATACAACTCAAAAATAATCTATTTATCCTAATCATATAGGTTTCTAAATATAACGAATTTATATTTCACATATGAGACCCTTTATATAAAGAAACTACATTATACCATCCAGGAACATCATGTAGCACAATGGTAGGTGATAAATCCCAATTTCACTATGGTTGTGGATTCGATTCCCATATCTTTGTCTGACACGATGGGTCATCACACCGTCTACGTGTTGTCCTTTTATAAAAATCCAAAAAACTATCCTTTCAAACATAATCCATTCCAACCATTAGACTTATCCAAAATAATATTATCCAAACTCACAGTCCAAAATTTACAAGGAAGTTAAACATAATGAGGATCCTTTTATCCAGGTAATAACATGTGAACGCCTTCCTCATATATTATTTTAAAACACCGCAACATCCTGAATTACAAAAATCAACCATCTCTTATTCCAAAATCACGACCTCAATATTAGGACCACATTAAGGTTTATCTTTCCTTCGACCATGTAATTTCCAAAAAAAAATTAACTCGCTGTGGAGTCGCTTTTCTTAGTACCATAAAATCTCAAATCCTTCATTAAAGAGTACTGTAGTACAATCCTTATTTATTTTCAGAACATCATTGATACAACACTTAAATGAAATAATTCTAAAATGAAAACATAAGAACACTAGCCATTCCTCTTCATCTGTGGTAGTATCATAACATGATTATTATCCAATAGAATCATTTTCATCATAGTCTGATGACTGGGACATTGGTTCATGTAGTGTACAAACTCCTTGAAAATTATGTATTGTACATTTGAAACCATTTTCTTACCCTTGAAGTCATGTACTTTGTGCCCTTTTCCTCCACACTTATAACAAACTCAAATTCCCTTCAGGAAAGTTCCAGGGTGTTTCTTTCCATAGTTATCACATATGGGAAAATTATTCTTTTCCCTCTTCCCATTACCCATATTTGTCTCTTCCATCATTTTCTTCTCTTGCTTCCCTTCAAAGATATAGGACTCCGAGAATTCTTTACACATCTTATCAATACATGATATTATTTCTTCATATAATGATAATACGTGGGAAACTATTTCCCTTCTAAATTCTGGCATATGACCATGAATGATATGATCCTTCTTACTCTTTGGATCATACGTATTATGGGAGTTCACATTCCTTCTACTGGGCACTATTTCAATTCAATAGCATAAACTAGTTCAGTTTATGAATTGCAATGAATAATTACCAAACTTGTAAAATTCCTAACACAAATTGAGCAGTTTATGGATATAATCCATAATCATAAAAATGTTTTCTTTGAGTAACTATATACTCATAAGCCCTTAATAATGGTTTATAAAGAAAATGAGTATTATCCTAAGAATATCCCCCGGGAGTGTCGTAACCAATAGTGCAGCAAGGCCCATTGTCGTTCACCTGTTCCCGTTTGAGTCTAGCTCAAAGCGGTGTTTTCGGGATTTACCCCTAGGTACATCTGTGACAGAGCCACCTCTATCTGCTCATATCAATACAGGATGTATTTCTAGGAAAACTCACAAAATCTCTATAATACCAAAATTTTAGTAAGTTCTTATATACTAATCCTCAAAGTCTATCTTAGGGTTTTGTGCTCTAATCAGAGTTTATCTAAATCTAGTTTCCATGGTTATTGCTAATCTTCCTCTGATACCAACTATAATGACTCCACACCAGTTACCTAGAGTTGGTGCATTATTTTCATACATTGGAATGATTACAAGGATTCATGTCCCGAAGGACTGATCAGTTTAGCAGTCTTGGAAAAATAGATCGAATACATGAATGTTAAATTTGCACTTTATGACATACAAAACAACATAAATAATCTTTATGAATGCCATTATTCCCTTGGCTTAACCCTGCATATCAATCACATTACACTTCTTGGAATCCTGGGAAAAATAAAACATAGGAAGGGGTGAGCTCAAATGCTATGTAAGGGTAATAAATACCGCGTAAACTTTCATAAATAAGCATAAACATTTAATGCATTGTATAAAACTAAAAAAAAAGCCTTTTAAAATTGAACTTCATCATAATATGGAAGAAATAAAATGAAATAATTCCATTTAATTATTCACATGGATATTCTACTAATAGAATAATCACATGCAATTTCACTAACCACTTTCATAATGATGGAATTCATACTGTCGAACATTAATTTCTGTGTCGAGGCCTCGTGCCAATACCTAACGGATAACTGCAAACGGAACCCAACCCGGAGAGCCTCTGTAACCGGACTCCATCCCGAAGTTCCTCTAATAACCGGACACCAACCAAGAGTGCCTCTAATAACCGGACACCAGCCCGGAGTGCCTCTAATAACCGGACACCATCCCAGAGGGCTTACTTTTACCGGTCCCCAACCCGGAACATACTAGTCCAACACATTCTTCTTAAGAAGAGGATGAAATATAACATAAACATTTGTATTAAAACTAACATACAAAATTTCAAAACTTTAATCATAAACCATTAATGGCATAAAAATAACTCATCCATAGTCAAAAATATCACAAAACCTTAAATACAATATGGATGATTTGTATCATAATAAATCAACTTGAAACAAGTTTAAAATTTATCAAAGAATGTTGACATAGATGAAATCAATACTATTTGAGAGAAATATCTATTTTTTTGAAATCATTTAAAAGTCGCATAATTATAGAGAAAACCTTTATATTCAAGATATCTTCATAACCTTGTAAAGGAAGATTAAAAAGTTTAATAATGGCGGAGAATAACCGCACCCACCGTATAAGTTTAAAAATAATTCTTACCTTAATTTATTCAATAAGGTTAAAAAGGACCTTGTTTGGAAAATGACGAAAAGATTTCTTTATAAACCACTTATAAAAGTCAACAAGGGTATAAATGACTTTAACCCATATTCTAGTAAATTGTAAAAATGTATTGAAATACATTTTTAAGAAACACAGATGTGGATGATAATGAAATACCAGAAGATTATTAGGTATAAACAACCTCTGATAATGAAGAGATTGCGAAATAAACCCTTACCAATTTGGTAAATTACGAAACATAAAACCCATGAAAGAGGTATCATACAATAAATATGTAAATACACATAAATTAAAGTGTATTACACACATAATATAATTATGGTCAGTACATACACCACACAAAAGATAATAGTGAAAATATGGCATGAATCTCATAGGAATAAGGAGTGATTTGAAAACCCCTTACCTTGCATATTCCTTTAGTCGAGGGTACGTTTAACCTCTTCTTCGTTGGGTTCTTCCTTTTGATTTAATCAAAAGGGATCCTTAAGATGGATTTATGACTAAAGTAAGTCCTCTAGGATGAAGTGAGGGAAGTTGAGAGAGTATTTGGGTAGAGGTTGGCCGAACCAAAAGGATTTGAAGGTGTGAGTTAATGAGAAGGGAGAGTGCCCTTTTATAAGAGGGGTGAGGGGCACCTTTGGAAAAGCTAGAAATATTATTTTATAATAAATTCATATTCTGTTTATAATGGCTCCAAAGTGGATTATATAAAGTTTAAGGTGGGTATAGGTCGAAAACCACTCAACCAAAATAATTTAGACAGGTTTGGGTTACTATATTAACCTTATCATTAAGTATTAACTCTTCGTTAATTTGTTTCACTTTTACAATGTCTCTTTGTATTTTTATATTATATGGTTAATAAACATACTATATACATCCAAGATACCCCCAAGTGGTCCATTAATGACACACATATCATGATATAAGTCTCTTGGAAGAACCATAGATTTTTAGTAATTTAATATCAATTAAAAATATAATATTTGTTTTAAAAACTCTTTAATTTCAATTTTGACACTATTGAATAATTCATTTTTGTAAAAATCATAATAGAATTATTACTTCGAAAAAAGTTAATTAAATCATTCATAACATGTCATATTAACTTAGAAAATTTGTGTAATTCATAAAAACTCTCTAATTATATTTATTTAGGTATCTACAATATCAATCATTTTAATTGTTCACTATTATGGTAATCACTGCATCACCATTGTGTCATATATAAATTAACTTATTTAATGACTAAAAATTATAAACAGACTAAAATTATATGGGAGCTCTTTTTATATTTCTAATGAATATTTATAGTCGACAATCCAACATATATAACCCTATCTAAAAATTGTTTTTCTTAAAAATATATGCTTGTATCATTTCTGTATTCATTTTAACTTAATTAAAATAAAGTGTCCCTATCTCTTACAAGTGGAACCATAGGGTCCCAAAATCGACCCAATGATGAAAATGGTCGATATTGTATCAACCAATAAGGTTAGGACACGTTTTAGGGTAATTTGTTATTTTTATAATATTATTTTAACCCTTATTTACCGGATTTACCCTTTAACCATGGTAAATAAAATATTTACTGAAGTAATTATTCAAAATGTCTAAAAATAAAAGATACCTATTTACACAATTTGAACATACTGATTACAAATATGGAATCCATTTTTCCAAATTCAAAACATAGAAGTGGTAGAAATTAATTTAAAATTAATTCTCGCTGTCAAAACAAAAAGCGTGTTTTTAAGATATAATAACTATCAAAAGATTGATACTTGTTTATATTCAGTTTAATTGTGAAATTATGTCCAATGAATAACATTGTATTAAATGTTAAAAATATATTATAAATATACTTTAAAACCACTCAAATTCATAATTTATCAATATAAATAATTTTGATTAAAAAAGTTGTTTTTAATTAAAATTTAGTAATTTTCACTATTCATCAAAATATTAAAGTTATCTGAAAGGTACCAAAATTTCACCTTAGGATAAATTCGATATTCTGAATCCAAAAATGAAGACCATTTTGAAATATGAAATATATATAATTTCAAAAAGTATGTATTATTATCCATAACGGCTAGTTTGATTAGTTATGGTGTGTTAGAACTCGGTGTTGCATACACCACACACTATCACATTATTCAAAGAGAAGCATACCGTAGAAGCTTAGGGTGATACAGATTTACACTCATGGTCATGCACACATGCTATACATATCTTTTGAATTCTTTATTAATTTTAATGTTGGTTGGAGTTCCCCACTTTCGACTTGTATGTCCCCTTTCCTTATGTCATCTTGAAAACGTATTTTTCGTTAACACATTTTTGGGTCGGTCCAACCTGACCCAGAAATTCCTAGTAAATAAAATATTTCATTTTGAACGCCATTTTGGGGGTCTAATGTCAACATTACCTCAATCATCATAGTATCAAAAACATGTAATTCATCCCGAATAATATGATATTGGATATTAAAAACCTATATCTAAATCATTCACAACAAAATTATTATATATGGCTGATTCACATGAGGTATTTTACATATAGGCCTTATATTCTAAGTATAATTATCGAATATCCCATGTCAAATTTTTATATAATCACTAAAAACTGCCAATAATTGTCACATTATTGGATATAAAATATTGTTCACATTCTTCCTTAACACTACTATAATATTTTAATTTCCAAATGTATTCCACAAGAAGATAATATTTATATATAAATGAATTAATTTGTTTAATAGGTATTCCTTCTTATAAACCCTTATTTGGTGAATACTAGAGTTATTATTAATGTTTAAGCATCATAAAGATCCCTAATCGTTGTAAATTATATCATTAAATAAATTAAAAATTTATCTTTAACTATGATTTGTGGATTCTAGTTATTTTAGTAAAAAAACCCCATAATATCAAATCATGAATCATGTTACTTATGTTAGGAGTAGCTCCTGATAACATAATAGATATGTTAAATCAGTTTTTTGAAATATCCACTAACTACACCTACAAGTCCACTACGTAAATCAGTTCTATCGAATAATAGTACATTACTAAAATTGGGAACTTATGGTGAATATAAATTAAAAAATATACTTTGTAGTTATTGTGTTGCCCAAATAACATTAACAAATAAATTTAATACTCCAATACACATTTCATTACATATAGTGTTTTTCTCTCAAATAGATGGCTAATCAATTGTATTCACATTATGTTCAATCAAATGTATCATAACTAAGTACCCTATTTTCTAGAGAAACTCATACTAAAAAATGATAATTATTAAAATATAACAATTCTGATTTGGATGTATATAGTTATGAACTATTTATAGTGTTACCATATTGTGTATGCTGTGAAAATGTCTTTACTAAAAAATTATGGTGTCCCAATGGTTTTTTACTCTATTGAGAGATATAATTTCATTGAAATACATTAGACCCCATAGTCAATGAGTATTACTTATTCCCAAATATTTTTCCATCATAATTTATGTTATGAAATATTTCTCATTAGTTTAGATGATAAATTAACTCTAGATCTCATTTCATCACATAGAAAACTCATTAAATGAAAAAATATATGATATGAAGGTGTCTAGTAGCAGTAAAATATATTAGTAAAAGAACCCAACATAACCAAATCAAAAATAGTACTTATATTTCCCTGAAATCAATTTGGTCATAATATTATAATTTATATACCCATAATTAAAAAACAAATAAACTATTTTTCTTCAAGGAGAATTCATATTCCTCTAATAAAAATATTTCTTATACATATTCTTTTTTTGAATAGATCATATCAATTATATAAAAATTAAATAAATAATAATTTGAACTCTTCAAATAAATATCCATTTTTTAGCCAATCTATTAGTTTTTTAAAAATTGAACATGTTCATTCTTTTTATTAGTAATCATTATGATTTTCATAATCGATTCTCATTTGTTCATACCCATGTGTAAAAAATTGAGTAACATGGGTATAAAAAAATATTTATAAGACATAAATAATAAATATAAAAAAAATTTAGTATATGTTAAAACTATGAAATCATAAAAAGATATATCATTCAACATAACAAAAATTGAGCATAAATATAATATTTTTCAACATGAAATTAGAATTCCTAAAAAAAGTATTTCACAAAACCCATTATATAAAATCATAATTTCGTAATCTAAAATAATAGGATATCTTTGAATATTCTATAAAACATGAAATCAATTGAAAAAAATTAGTTTTTTTAAAAAATGGAATGATAATTCAGATAAATATAATTATTTATATATTAACTTTTGAAATAAAAATATTTTTTAAAATATATATAAGGGATCATAGAGAAATCATATAGGTTCTTGGGGACATCATCTTTATATAACCCTTATAGAACCAGTACAATTAAACTAATTATATAGTCAATATAAAAAGTTATTCTCTAAAAAACATAATCATTACCCAATTCATTAGAGAACCGTCTAGTTCCACCCATTGTTAATATATATCAAACTCAACAATCATATTAATATTTATCATCCTCCCTTATTTTCACAAATAATATACATATATTATAACTTGAATAAAAAAAATTAATAATACATTTTTTAAAATTTAGTAAATAAAATTTTTCATATTTCAAAATAATTAACTATTAAAGGAAAATTTTCTAAAAATAAGTACCCTAAAAATGAAAATATGAAATCTATTTTTGAAAAAATGAAATGGATTAGAATAATATAAGCTGAAAATAATTTATAGTAAAAAAATTATTCTCTATCTATATATTTTAAAATAGATCATTCCAATTTATATTTTATAATAAATTAAAAAAATCATTTAAAATATTCCATTTGAATGATTTTTGAGGAATTTTAAATATAAAATGAAATTTAATTTATTAATATTTTAATACATTCATAAAATAATTTTAATATTGTGGACATAGATAATATTTATTTAAAAAAATAACGTATTAAAATATTTAACAAGCGATTTTAATATAAAGAGTTATATAAATCATTTATGACTAATAATGATTAGTATTTAACATCCTAAATAGTATATAAAAATATATTAATTATATAATTTATTGGTGAACTTATTTAGGTTAACTTGTCCTTTTATCATGGTATAATAATTTTTTACCTAATTTTTTTCATGTCGGATGTTTTGACGATATTTTCATTACATGTCATAAGAAATTTATTTTAATATTAAAAAATTGATATAAATTTATAATATAATTATTATAAATGTTTCAGAAATAAATTAGAATATTTTCTCAGAAAAAAAATAATTTTTTATGTAATTAAATTTATTATGAAGAAATTGTCTTTTCTTGAATTTATATAGATATTTCTTAATAATCACTCAATAATATATATTTTTCTATTATATATATTTCATAATTAGTTTAAAATAATTTATACCTTCTTATTATGTGGTTATGTAATAATGTTAATATTTTAAAATTAATAATTTAGGGATCTTTTATCTTTCTGGTAAAATGTTGTGCATGATATCAAACAAAACACACTTCATTAAAAATATTTATTTTTACAATATCCCCTATAAAGATATTTATTACTAGAAATTTCAATATTATTTCAATTAAAAAATATTTTACATATCAATATATAGTTTTTCAATCCTATATCACAAAATGGGATAATAAAGTTCACTTCTAAATAGAGGGAAAGGAAAATAAAATAGGAGCCAATATTAAATTATTTAAAAAATAAACCAAAAAATGTAAGGATGTTAATGTTATTACCTATAATAAAATAATGATATAGACTAACAAGGATCATGTATTATAAGAACGTGTTTAATAAAGAGAAATTTAGTGATAAAAAACTAGAAACCAAAGTGGTTTGAATAATACTATCGATTCTTCTGAAACGATTGTATTAAAATGATGTTTCCTCAATTCTCTTTTTATAGTGTTATGTAATTAAATTTGTAATAATATCTATCAATATTTTTACATGTAAATTTTAATTTCAACCATTAACGTATCTCTACCACAATCACATATCATTAAAAAATGTTGAGTATTCTATATTAATATTTTATGTTTGAAGAATTATGTTCACAAAAAAGGCATCACATTATTTTACAAAATGATCATGAAAAATTAATCTATTATTTAGACATTATCAATAACTAAAATTATTATAATATGTTATGATAATTTAAAAAATCAATAATGATTCAAATGATGAAATAATAAATTAATCTCCAAAATACAATTGTAATTTCTAATGTTTCAAATAATCATTCTTTAAAAAAATACTTACAATTAATAAAAAATATTACATAATCAAATTGAAACACATCTTCTATAATGATTTGAAAAAATATTGATCCATGATAAATTAACCATTTATCTCCAAATATTATTGATCAATGGTAATGAATGAGAGAAAATAATGTATACATCATTGTTACGTAATCTACATGTTAACATTAATATTCAAATAAATTATATGAATCTTCAAACAGAATAATTAAAAAAATAAATACATCCAAAATATAATAGAATATTTATTCCTCTAGTGATATCACAATAAATTCCATTCAACATAACCATGTGAATTTCATAGAAAATATAGTCAGATTCATTCAAAATTAAATTACTCCATTAATCCAAAAATCAATTTTTAATCCAATTTGTACTTATATTATAAAAAATATGTTTAAAATATATACATAATGATTATTTTCTTTCCAATAAAATATTTTCATACTAACTAAAAGATCATGTTGTGTGGATGGTTGGCATTACACCATTGTCTTCCAGTGGCTTCAAGTCTTAGGATTTTACCATTTTAAATGTGATTGGTTATCTCCTAACATGTGGGTTTTCTAGATAATAAAAAGATCTTAAAAAAATTACTAGAAATCTTCTTAAATATGATTTTCATCCTCATAAATATCAGTAATTACATTGATATCCTATAACTTAAAACCATAGATGGGGTTTCCAATACATTAAACATGAAATCATAGATAACCATTTAGTTCCATTATGGAATCAATAACTCTTAAGACATCATGTAATGATAAAATTATAATATCCAAGGATCTATAAATTTTTCTTTGATACCAACTATAAGAAACAAAGCATAATCATCACATAATATTGTTTCATAAGGTAATATTTCACATTTTTTCCATTTCTAAAGGACTTTTCCCTCTACATAATTATATTATTATTCAATAAATATTACATAAAAATACTATAAATTTAATAAATGTACACTAATTCTAATTATAAACATTATCCATAATATAAATCATATAAAAAATTAATCAAATTTTAATTTAATGTCTTATATTTAATAATTTCAACATGAAATCATATTTGGTCCTAAACATCAAAAAACACTCTGAATTTGAAATTAAAGACATGATATATGAAAAAATTATTATTAAGGGATATAAAATTATTGAGATATACCTATTAAACTATTCAGAATCTATGATAACATGAATGAATTTTCCATTAACATAATAATAATTTAATATTCAGTAATTATTTAGTTAAAAATTATATATGCATTCTTACGAAAGGAATTAATTAAAATAATTTATACGAAATCAAAAATTTAAATTAAAAAACATGAGTGATTCAACAAAAAAATGAGAATCAATGAAAAAACGTTGTGGGAAAAAATAACCTTTTATCGAACATGGGAATAATCATTTCAATAAATAAATATATTTGTCTATAATTCTTGAATATAATTTTTTCAATGAGTATTCATATATAGGATTATAAAATTTAACTGGGTTCTTTAGTAGTTTATATTTAAATAACCTATTCAGAACCCTAACAGTTGGAATAGTGACACAGTAATCCTCCAACATAAATCTATAATGATCATAATTTATAGCGAATTCATGGGGGTGTATTCTTAGATCACCAATAGTATAAGATATACCACTATTACCCATATTTATGAACTATATTATGTGAAAATATTATAATAAACCACATCCCTACTACATATCATGTAAAAATCCCTTGAAATACTATTATAGTCACATAGAAAAGAAATATTAAAATAACGAATTAACATTTCTATTTATTAAAAAATATCTCATATAAATACCTTAAATTGTTAAATAAGGTTTTTATTTGAAGAAAAAATTGAATTATTTTAATGTAATCCAAGTGAAAATAATAGTTGTACTTATGGGGAAGCCATATTTTCTAATTAAATTAAAATATAACATATGTTTTCTTTATTTATTAATCAACTCGAAATAATTTCCAAATACATACATTTTTTAAAAAATAATAATAAAGTAAATATCTACAATAAATTTACATTTTAATTATTATATTTCCCGTTATATATATACAAAATTTAATTTTCATAATTTTGACATGAGAGTGATAGATTTGGAAAAAAAGATATATTAAAAAACATATAAAAATGATTTTAATGGAAATTTCCCCTTATTTAGGGTGAGATTTATAATCTAATTTCTTTATATGTTTTAGTAATAGGATGAAAATAATTATATATGTTATTAAGTACATTATTTTTGTTAATTATTCATTTTAATGTGTTAAAATAAATTACATAAATAGATTAGATGATGTCAGACACTTTGATGATATTTGGAACATACATATAAAATAATATTGATAGGTTTTATATTGTATAAGGGGTAATCATACACTCATAAACAAATTTATAACCATTAAATAAATATCATATACATAATAAAATTAGATCGTTAAAACCAATCATTGATGATTGTTAAGAAAATATTACTATGTTGCAATTATAGAGATGGTAATATGTAAATACGCATGTTTAAGATTTCCATTTTTCAATAACACATTTGGAAACAATATGATTACCATTAAATCATTACATTATTATCACTTTATCAAAAATAACATGTTATTTTTTCAAATTTTTTTATATATATTATGGATGTTATATTGTGATGGAAAATTAAACGCATCTCTTCGTGGATGTGGGGTCCATATGTACACACAAATGATAATATAATTTTTAAAAGATGAAAAGGAAAGAGTGTAGGTGATGTATTATAATTCAGAATGAAATATATTCCATGAAATTTATATCTACACATTAAATACAAAATTATAACAAGATATAAACTATAGTGATGGATGAAATACTTACATCTATTTTCAATGTGGTAGTTCTCCGTAAACATGAATAAAACTTTCATATCCAATATTATTGAAGGTGATGTATTGATAAAATGTTCCAATAACATCAAAATAAATAAATAATTGTATGATACTGGTGGAAAAATCTTGAAATTTTTTGATGATTTAATTTTGGTTAAAAAATATATTAAACTAAATCATTTCATTGAAGCCTATACATCTTCTTTAAAAAATATACTTTAATTATCACATTATTGCTTGTATAGATAGAAATATTACTAATAAAATTACAATAAAAATGGGAATGTTATTTCAAGAAGGGTGTTTTTCCTGGAGTTTCTGATCAAAATTACTTTTTGTGTGTGATAAAATATGAGACACTTGTCTCTTTTATAATAGCATGGATTAGAATTCTTGCAATGTCATAATCTATTAAATTAATTTAAATTTTCATTCATCCTCTAATTGATCGAGTTTGAAATTATTAGAATGTAACACATTTATGAGTTGAAATAATCTCATCTAATAGACATTGTACATGTTAAGGTGATTCTTCTACCCTTCAGTTTTTTTATCCCTTTTTAATTTTCTCTTTACAACTATCATGATACCAGCATTCATACCCATTAGGGGACAGTATACATACTATAAACGGAAAATTGGATCATATCAGACATATATGATATTTTAAATCGTATCCTAATTAATTTCATAACTATATAATCTTTTGGGTCTTTAATAAAATAATAAGATATTATTTTTATAAAATAACATCAATACCAATTTTTAAACAATTAATTTAATTTTAATTTTGAAGCTACAATACCACAATGGATGTAGTATAAATGGAATTAACAACACTTGTATATGTCATTTTTATCATTAAAAATCATGGAACTGAGAAAATATCTCATATAACATTAGTTTTATAATTTTAAATATCATTTTTTCTATTAATTCAACAAATTCAATTTCGATATTGTGTTGTAATTTTAGAAATGTTTATTTTCAATAATAATTATAAATTATTTAACATTATAATTAAGAATTATGTATATTTTTATGGAATATTTATAACTAAAAACACCATAATTTTTTCAATATGTATTTTTTTTATTGTTATGAGAAGACAATGTAAGTCATTTATAACTTTTCATTGCATAAATAATTATAAATATAAATTTAATGTATCTATATAAACAAAGGTTCATGTATTTAAATTTTATATGATTATAAATTAGATATATTAATTAAATAAAATTAATTCAATTGTAAGGGATACATTCTAGTTTTTATCCCGTTATTTTTACACTTAATTAACATTGTTTACATTTATAGTTGTAAAATATACTATAATTATGACTAATAATAAAGTCAAATAATAAAATAAATTTAATTACCAAATTTTTACCACATACTATATAATATTTAATTAATTTATCAAAATTAATAATATAGTAGTAGAAAATATAATTTTTAATTTGAACCAAGAAACACAATGGAAAACACTTTTCATAAAAATCTCTTTCATTTATAATAATATTATATTACTTAATTCATGAATATAAATAATTACAAAGACAATAATAGGATTATAATTAAAAAATATGTAATGATATTTTAAAACTAATAAAAAATATTATTTCCCATTATATGTACTTTCAATTAAAATACACTTGTAAATAAAAATCAGTATTACAAAATATTCATGGAAATATAATAAATTTTAGAAAATTATCAATATTTCACCATAGGATAATTTGGATAAAATGATTTACAAAATTATTTTATTTATATAAAAGATTTATTAATGTATCAGAAATTTATAATAATTTGTAGACATAAAAATAAAAAAATCAATAAATTTATTTTTGGAATAAGAAAATAATTTTTCTTAAAAATTAATGAATGTTTCCTAATAATTAATCAAAAAACATTTATTAATTTAATGTAATTTGATATTAATAATTTGTTTAATCAAGGAAATATTTTGAAATAAAAATTCTAGGTTATATATTTCATATCTATATTATAAAACATTATAATTAATTCATGCTCAATGTTTCATTTCATAATCAATAATAAACAGAGTTGAATTAATTATAAAAACTCTATTTCATATTTCTCAGCTTGAAAAACAATTAATTCATAAAGAAACATATCAATAACATAGTAATATATTATTTTCCGAATTATAGGGCTTTCTTTGAAATCCAACATCAAAAAAAATTAAAAAACACATGAAAAGATTGAGAGGTATTTATTATGTTCACTAGGAATAAGTATGATTACTCTGTACAGCATGAAATTGTTACTATAAAATTATGTTTTCGATGAAATCACCATGTCATGTTCTACTTCATGGTTCTACTATTCATCCCCCACCACCAACATTTCATTACCCTATGGTACTATAACATATTTCATGCCCACATCCGTGAACATTGACAATACCCATTTTACAATAATATTATCTAGAAACTCCCTAAAACATGGCCATCTAAATTTTTTATACATATTTATTTAGAATAGGGTAATGAAATTACCACCTAAATATGACACCATATATTTTATAAACATCATGTAACTTGGATAAATGGTCATACTACTTCTAAGACCATGCTTCACATTCCCTACTTTATAATCTAAATTCAATAATTTTTTATCAGCATTTAATCATGTATCCTAAAGGAATACTCACATGAAAAGGGACACCATAATTAATCCCAATGTGTTAAAGAACAATAATATAAATGATAAATGACCTGATAGACTAGGATCGCACCCATGCATTATTCATAATAAATATACCACCCTATGTTGAATATTTAATTATCGTTGTCTTGGAATTATCCATATGAATCAAAAAAAAAGGTAGAACTTTTCTAATAAACCAATAAAAAACCATATATTAATATTTTTTAATATATATACTAATTAATTCCAAAAAATAAATGTAAAAATTCACGTGAATCGTACACAAAGCTGTGATATATAAATCATGATAAAACACATACCAAAAAATATCAATTGATAAAAAAAATTAATACATGAATGTAAATGGGTAATATAGAATAATTGGAATAGATTAATAGCACATAAATACTATATTTTTCAATGATTCATTAAACCTAAATAATTATCACTACTCAAATAATTTAGGCATATGTTCTTACAAATGTAAGAACTCTACTATGCTCAACTTCAAACTATGTGTCATGTACACAAAATAAATAACCAAGGGAATCAATCCATTATAATGATGACTAAAAAATAAATAATGTTAGGAAAAATATATAATAAATTTTTTTGAGATTGAGTTGAATTATCATAGTGATTCATGATATGAAAAGGGTAACAGGTAAACATATTCAATTATTTTATCATTCTACGGAGCTCAAATCTATCAATCTGTTCTATAAAAGGTAGAAAAATAATCATGAAATCACAATCCTTGTTCATTGAAAAAAAATCCAATTAACCTATGAAAATTCATACCACGATATTCATTCCCATAAAGGGATAAAAATATTTATCATGGGAGTTTTTTTCCATTATAAAAGGATATAATTTATCCTAGATGGATGTTTTGACTCCATAAATCAATTTCAATATGGCATTTCATGGGTGATAATTAATATATCTAATAAGATACCTTACACATTAATATTTTGGGAAACCAAAATACCATCAATATAAGGTTGATAACTCCCTATCAGTTTTATTCTACTAAGGGGAGAGCATAAAAAATATAAATAGTGGATCCCATCCAAGAAGATAGTGGTGTGTCTTACTACATCACTACCACAATCAATTCACATAGAAACTGTTATATCAATAATAGGACTAAGGCCATAAATATTATAAACCCATAACACAAAAAAAATCTCAAATAATTGAGTGTTCTATATAAATGTTCTTAATTATTTTTTAAAAGTTTATAATTTTAATAATATATACATGACTATAAAAATTCTTTAAATAAAAATAATTAATACTCATCTGAAATAAAAAAAAAATTGATGTTGTAAAAAATCACTTATTAAAATGAATAATGTCTCATTAAATAAAAATATATCATTTTTAATGTTATGTTAATATAAATAGTTAGTACATAAGTATTATTTTGGGAATATGGAAGAGGCGACTAATATAAACATACATACATATAAGGAAAAATGTGATTTTATTAAAAAAGAAACACAAATTATTTGTTTGTAGATGATATCTCTATATATATATAATAAATTCTATATTGGTATTATATGGATTATAAATGCAAAAAATGTTCACATAATAATAAATACCCATGTTTTACATTAGAACATTTAACATATGTTTCAACGTGGAATACACACATAGAAAAAATGAAGCACTAAAGCTAAGGACACAAAAAAGGACCCTCCAAGTCACACGATATGTAATAATTATAGATCATAGCTATAAATTAATTATAATAGTTTTACTAAATGTTATGTATTTTAGAGGGTTACTTATATTAATTTTTCCAAATTTGACACTATAACACATGTAAATCAAAATAAAATTCACTGTATAAACTTTTTACTATAACAATGGTATTTATTTACAACAATTATCATTAGGAATTGATAAGTATTTTTTTGAAGTATTTGTTTACATCATTTGTTTATATATATATATATTCCTCAAATGAAACATGGAAATTATTTCTTCATTCATTCCATTTTCCATAATCCATTTGTTAATTTTTTTATATTATAGAAAATCAGAATCATCATAAAAAAATGACGAATAATAGAATATTAATGATGGTGGGACCTGAAGAAAAAACCACACAAAACAATGTTATTCTAAAAAATAGATATAATATATGAACAAGATCATGGGAAAAATTGTTTTATCTATTTTTGGGGGTGTCAACGTGTCTCAAAAATTCAAATCAAATCTTCATTCACAATGAAATATTATAAAAAATTAATTATTTTGAGGATAATTATGATTTGAAATAATATTCTCTATAATAATATAAATAATTATAAATAAACCAATGAAATATATAGAAAATGATTATTCTGAAAAAATACATTGGATTCATCCACACAATTATTGAAAGAAAAATTTTTATCAATTAAACTAATAAATTTTTTTTGAAATACAAAAACATGATAATATTTTTTCCATCTATATTGGGTAAATAATAATATTGTACAATTTTTTTAATATAATGACACATTCATTCATTGATGTTAAAAAACCAAAAATAAAACAAAAAATCAATTAAATTTTTTATAAGAAATGTATAAATATTTTCGACATAATGTGAGTGGATAATATGTTTTCAAATTATTATTATTATAATTATAGTTATTTAAAATAAAATTTTTTCAACAAAATTATTTTACCATCATTGATAAATCAATTTTTATTATTTGGTAATTATAGGTTGATGATTTTAAGGTTAATAAACAAAATATTAATTCCTTAGAGAAAATATAATGAATCATGATAATCATGTCATGGTCCTTAGTTTTAAATGATACCACTAAAATATAGAACATGAGGATTTTGAACATTTTAATCTATCTTCAAAGTAGTGGGATAGGTTGATATACATCTGTTATATATTTTTCTAAAAATAAAATTAATTATCATAACACAATATTAATAATAGATGATACAAAGAAGTATAAAACATTGTATATTATTTCTACAAATAGAACTAACTAATTATCCAAATAAATATGAATATTAGTCCCAGATGAATTCATGGGTTTCATTTTATATAATTTTTAATGCATATAGATATCATATTCTCTATAAATATTTATGCATGGTTTCCTTCATATAAATTTTATCTTACCATCTCACATTATATAACTTCACCACCTCTCCAAATAGAACATTGCATAAATATAGTCTTAATTTATTATTATTTGAATATAAAAAATTCATTTTACAATAGTTTGAAGAGCATCTATGAAAATTATATTTATCCTCTGAATATTATAAAATTATATACATAATCAGAATTTCATTATTATAGTTATCATTCTATTTAGATGTTATCGAATTATTACATTTTAATTAAGAAACAATTATGATAAATAATTATTCATTTCAAAAATAATGTACTGTATAACAAAAATCTATTAACCTTATGAACACCTTTGAATATATTACTTTTTTTATATAATTTTATTATAAAAATTAATGGCTCTATATTTTTTGTAATTTAATATGGTATAATGTATGAAGTTATTTTTATATTGTTATATCTATTAGGTGGTATTAGTGTATTGGGATGTATGTAATTGGAGTGTGATGGGTAATTGTTTATTTTATAAATGATAATAATGTACCTTTCAATATGTTTTACAAATTATTATATTTTTATATATGATTATTGTTTTTTTGCGTAATATTTAATGAGGTGGGGTGAAATGTTAATAATTTTTTTGATGAGTTGTGTTCAAATATTATTCACCATCTAGGTAAGATGATTCCTCAGTAATTTTATAAAAGATTTATGTATTGAACTATTATGTGAATATTTTGTATCGTCTCACACATGGTTTCTTTATAAGTAGTGGAACTCAGGTGGCTATACAGCCTCATGTGTGCCAGACCACATTCTAGATGTTTACGACTAGTAACTAGAGTTTATGATTGAATAGTGAGAATAAAATACCCTCATGTTAGAGTTGATGAATCTGATAGATTATAATCAAATCAGTTGAAGAATGATTATAAAAATGTAGAATCATAAAAAAATCAACATGAAGGAATCATAAAAATAATATAATCACATCCACTGTTATATAGAAAAATATTTCCTATCATTATGATATAAAATTTTAAATATATGGAAATATCGTTTCAGGTATATTAACAAATACTATAAAAACATAATAAATGATCAAAATCGATCACCCCTAGCACTTCATGAATATACCAATACATCTTCTCCCATAATGTATTTTAATATATAAAATTGGGCATCCAATGAAAGACTAATACCCTTATTTAAACCATCATCCATAAATTATGTCCATGTACAAAATGAGGTCCCAATTGGGGTTTAATATATAATAAATTAGTCTCCACTAACGATGTTTATTAATGTCTAGTTTCTACATATACATTGAATTTTTTTCATGTATACTATTTAAATTTAATAAATAATTAAACCAAGTCAGTCTAAGATTCATTTTCAATATCTTCATGATATAAAATTCTTCAAATATAATTGGAAATGCCTCTGAATATTGTAAATTTAAAAATTATGGTTATAATTTCCTGACCTAAGGTATAACACATTGGAAACCATTTATGGCGATAGTCATTTGAGTTTACATAATTATATTAAAATTAAACACATAATATAGATATTCGACTCTGAAAATATGTTTTTGAATCATATAATAAATCAATATATGTATTCTTCTTGTATGAAATTTCAATTGATTTAATTTTCTTCTTGATCACATCCAAGGTGTTCCATATTGAAATCCCATGTATCATTATAGGTATGCAATAAAAATTTATCATTATATGAATCCTCCAAATGCATTAAACGTAGGAACCCAAGAAAAAACAAATGCATAGTATAATGGAATTTAAGAAAGATCTTGTCCATGGTATTATACATATAGAACTATGTATCACATGTGGATATATACAATTTCTATTCTATATGATCTGGTCTAAGGTATTGAATGAATTATTTCAAGTATCGACTCATAGAATGATATAAACACAAAAAACTAGTGATCTTATCCATGGTATTTTATATTATAATACATGATTTTACCTAGTAATGTTGTAGTCCCCTTATAAAACATTTTACTTATTTTTCTCAATGAGTAATTCCAAGTAATTTTGAGTAATAACCCTCATATTTCCCCAATATTGACAATCTTGATTGTAATTTCAAACTATATACTCATACCATTTAAGATTTCACATAATTGTATTGGATATTCATTTAATTGGTAACAGCTCCACATTTATATATGGAGAATCAATTAAATTGTAGTATACACTTACCATGCTCTTTATTATTAATATAAATTAAATTTCACTCAGAAAGTGATACAGAACAATATAATTGGTTTTTTACTTTCATTTTAGGATATATGAAACATGTAAATTTAAATATTATACACTGTAAGGGGTTGATCATGTAAATTTAATTTTCTTTGTAAAGATTAAATTAGGGTAATATGAATATCCTAGTAATGTGATACACAATTGTATTATTAATTATATATTTATTAGGATTCCCAATGATGGATTGATGGTCTTACAATAACCCAATAATAAAAAAACAAATTGTTTAGGGATAAAAAATGTTGAAAAAATATTAAGCTTGGTACATGTCCCCTCACCCTGATTCAGCTACATATTATATCATTAATGGTGTTAATATTAGAAATATAAAAATAAAAAAAATCGGCATCTCATCACACATTGATTTAGTATTCTATACATGGAAATTAATTAACAACACATGCAAGAGAATTGGAGTTCTTATTGATGTCTATTCAATAAGATGAATGATTACCGAATTGAATTTTAAATGAGGGAGGAGTACACAATCCATTGATGATAATAAAAGGATTATAATGAGGGGGATATGTATTATGTAAAAGGATGAGGAAAATAGTATAGTAATTATTAAAAGAAAAAATGTTAGAATCATTATTTCAGACATTTAATAGGGACATTTTTCAACTAAGATAGACCAAATTTGGGCCTTATATATAAACACAAAACCAATGTTGGAGTACCCATAGTAATCCTAAGTTCATGTTTTTTATTGATGGATACTATTGTGTATAAATATTGGACAATATCTCAACCCCCTGAAACATTTAGTCACAAAGTTATAAATAACTATGCACCAATATTTCTTATAATACTAATAATTGTTTACAATTATATCTTGATATTGAACATCATTTCACAATGTTAATAAAATAGTTATCTTATTCATGTTTTTTCTCAAAATATTATGGATCCTGGATATGAACAAGATAAAAAAAACATAAAAATTCATTATCAATTCATTGTATTTTATATAGAAATATATATATTTAAATAGAAAATCAAATAATATTTACATCTAAAAAATACATGAATTTACTATCACTTATCTTTATAATAATGCATCCCCATGTTTTCATGAAGAAGGATGACCATATTTTGAGAAATTATTATATTGATGATCACATATGTTAGCATCACTCCTCCAAGACGCATCTTGTACATGTCCATGAATCCATGAAACCAAAAAATAGTTATTGACCAATATTGTAGTAAATTATTTCTATGATCAATGGTATGTACCGAATAAGCTTCAAAAAAAAATATAAGTCAACATTTGAATTTTTAATGAACTTGATATATGTATGAATTTTAGAGGAAATAATACAATAAATTAATGATTTCTTTCTTGGACTAGTATCACTATAAAAATTCACATCATTGGATACCTAGTAGATTCACTCCAAAATATCAATGGATTCATTGATACATGGTGGAATATTTTCAGATTATGTTGATTCCATAATCTAGTTAAAACTTATAATATGACATGATCACCCACATTGATATCCCAATGTTAATGGAGAGGATTTCTATATTTCTTCTTTATAGACTGTTAGGTTTCCATACACTTTCTGATAATTTTTACTTACTCAAAGGTCACTAAAACTAGATATGGCCATAGTAGCACTAAATCTTCTTACTCTAACTTTAATGGGGACTAACTACATGTACATCCTTATATAGACCCAAATTGATATGTCACTATTATCACTTCAGAGATGTTATTATATCAATAGTCATAAAGATGATCAAAAGAACCCTAAAAATAAGGTGGGTATGATCAGAGCATGTCATGTAACACATGTATCATATTCTTGGACCACCAATTGTTTTAAGGATTATATGTTATAATCTAATATAAATATTAACTCAATTAATTTTTCTACACATAATTTTTTTTGTGAATAAAATATATCAATTTAATATTACTATAGACTGAACTCCTTTGAAGTATATGATCATGTTGAAATATTTCCTCTATAGGTTTTCTATAGAAATTTTCCTCATAATATGTAGTAAGTGGGTGACCATATCCCATATATAAATTATTTCCTATAATATGTCATAGACATTTGGGTATATCATTGTACGTCATAAAAAAATCATGGGAATGTAATAAAATTTCTATTCAGTAATGGGATATATCAGAACAAACTCATATATATGCAGAGTTTTATTACATCATTTACTTACAGGTGGAAGACAAAATAAAATTTCTTTGTATCTCCCATTTAATACCGTGAATACAAAACCGATGATGTAAATCAGTATACATATTCATAATAATTTGACATATTTTCCATGTAGTGGTATGTGATTATTTTATCAAATAATCATATGTGTCTAAAATAAGAAACACATTTCAATTAATTCATTCCATCTTGTCTGATTCAATGAACATACGAATAATATTTTATATAAAAGAAAATAAATTTCAGAGGTAAAATCCATTGAGATCAGAATTATACCAAATTATAACTCAATCATGAAGAGATGAGTTCACTAATAATGATGTGAGTATATTTTTACCAAAATAATATTTAAATTCCAATATAGTCATTAATAATATGTCCATTATCTGCTTCTCATTGCTAGAATTTTGGACTATATGTGTCTTATTCTTTTAACTTAGAACCTCTTGCAAAGCCTTTCCCCTACCATGGGAATATGTAATCTCAAGAAAAATCTTATTGAGTTATTAATACAAAATTACCAATATGAGAATAAAATCATTAAAAATGTGTATGTATCAAATTCATTTGTGGTCCATGTAAATTATTAATCTTTCTCGTAGTAAATAATGTCTAAATAATATGCATGAACCACAATATCTATCATTATTACCTCTGTGTCATAATTATTATTTTGATGTATCAACAACTATGAACCATAATCTACAACCCAACATCCATGAATCTTAACAAATAAATTTATGAATCTTGGTGAATAAAAATATATTTTTTAGCTTCTCACTGGCTCTAAAAAAATTAGGATCTGGGTTAGAGTCAATATTTGTCCAAATCCATAATGATTTATCACAATAATTGAGCCATGTAAACAAAAAAAATTTCATAGAAAATAATTTAAATTGTTAATCGTGCTTTTAAATTTGATGAATACTATATATATATATTTTCTATATGCCCCCACAAAACTCCTTATATTAAAGGAAATATTAGGATGATCCGATAAACAATGTCACTCACCTGCTCTAGTACTATATATATAGTTTTACCTACAAGACAAAGTACCCAATGATGTGGACATTATCATTCCTAAATATGTATTTTGTTAGAAAACGATACACCATTCTCTCTCTATGTGGTCAAAAAAAATATAATGATATTTTTTCATGATCTGGTGGAGTGTATAATTACACCACAATGTAATCCAAAAAACATTCAAAAAATTATATATACTTTTTCAAAACATGATTCATCAATGATATAAAAAATAGTGGACGTGATTGTGATAACAAAAGAATAATAAAATGATCATAAGAATATTATCATATAAGGAATGATGTAGGAGGATTATCTAAAGTTGTAACTCATACATAATGGTATCCTAGAGTCATGTCAATCCATAGGTCAACCTGAGATCTTTTGATCTATTCAAATTTGTAATCTATAGATGGAAAATGATATCAGTTCTCTATTAAATGATAGTTCAATTTCATATAGAAAAAAAAATCCCAAGGTTTTCATAATAAGTTTAGTGAAAAAATTCCAATTGAACCCCTAGGGTAATTATATGGTCTAATATAAATTTTGGATTTTCAATTTTCCCACAACCTATTGAGATCCACAACCTATACGTATGCACAATCCATGGAGGAATTGGTACTAATTCCTCTATTATCATTAAATCTATATTATACAATGTCTCTCTCATTTGGTTTAGTCAATAAAAGTCATTAGGGAAGTCATCCCTCAAAAGAACCACTATAAGATGTAAATCTTTAAGCCACATTACATTGTCATTTATATGTAAGATATAAATCTATTATTTAAATCCTCCCATCCCACACTGTTCATATATATATATAATCACACGGATATAGCGTTATCCTTTGAGAATACAGGTTCCATGATTGGGTTACGTGATGTCCCACCCCAGTAATTACAATAATAAATATCATGATTCGAAAAAACAAGTACATCCCATGAATGATCTAAAAAACAATCATGTCATGGGATGATATGTTTTTTAGAAAATTATAGAATAATATTTTAGGGGGAACTTCCAACATTGGTATAAATTTTCTTATCAAATCACCTATAATGTTTAAGTGTCATCAACTATAAAAAAATATTCAATTTGAGCCCCCATGATGATCAATATCTACACATATTTAAATTAATGTGGTGTGAAACTATCAACTAAAGTAGAATGTAAAATAGTAGAGGCCAAGACTATTACTCATGTTGTTTATGTACTCACAGACTTATCTTATTGAATAAAATGTACTGCATATAGTTGGCTATATCCACCACACTAATCTAAATCACAAGTACCTTGATAATTCCTTCTCTTCTCTTTCAACATCTTAGAATATTGATTTACATGAACATTTCCAGGTCATTGTCCTGATATGCTAATTATATTCATGTTCCCTACAAATAATGGAGATAAGGATGTAGTTCAAAAATATGGGTTTCGTGCAGATCAGTTTTCATAAATAACTCGATGAAATGTTTGATTAAAAATAGATGACGACCCATTTTTCATATAGTTCATCAATAAATTGGGCCTGTGGTATAATGTGTCTTATTATGTCTTCTACTACCACACCTGTGAAAATCATTATTTATATAGGTTCATCCTATTTGATTATCGCCACCACGTTATCAAACCTAATTTGACATCTCAATACACTATACATACTACCTTTATATCATAGTATTTATCCCATATTCCCCATACCATCGTCCTCTTGGAATTTTAGTTCAGTAATGATTTCAGGGATAAAAATCTCAAAAATATTTTAATCATGAAAACATTCACTATGGACTATATGAATTATGCAAACACATCCCAAAACTATCTTTTTTAATTTAAATCATCTCCAAAAAGGGTTAGAATGAAATTCAAAATCTTTTTGAAAGGAGACGAATATTCCATCACATTAGAAGTAAACATTTTTTGGTTCATAAATTATTGAATAAAACCTTATCTCATCATCATTATAAGGATGTAATAATTATATACTATCTGTAATTTCCTCTATAACTTATCGTGATAATGTTTTTCATGGGTAATAATATCCTGCTACAATAGGGAAGAATCACAAAAAATATATGTTGAGATATTGAATTTACTATATTGATGAATCTATGAATGTTTTGATGTTGAAAACAAGGCCTATATCAATGAATCAACTGTATGAGGACCACCAACCATATAAAATATAGGACAGTGCCGCTGTAGGAATATTCGTGTCACCTCTTACAAGGTAGATGTTGATCATCGATCCCCAGATATAGACTAATATAATAACATGAAACCCAGTCATTACTGAACATAAATTCATATATAAATAAAATTAGTTGGTCCCATATGTGGAAAAAAAGTAGTTAATATTTGAGGCTCATGGACTACAATATCAAGATTATGGTCATCACCACCTTCATAAGATACACCATAAGGCTGTCATGGGAGAATAATTAAAAATTTACAAAAATAGAAAAATAATTATGAAACAAAATATATCTAAAAATATTTGAAATAAAGTGAATGAAACCCATCATATATAATATCAAACACCATAATTATTCAATTCACACTAGTTCTAGTTAACAGAGGATAACATAATGGTTAAAATAGATGCACCAATATTGCCATTATTATGATTAGGGTGGGTTCAATGCATCAAATCTTATATCATATTATTTCATATACCAAATTTCAATTCAATGTAATTGATGATGACTCTACAATTATTAATTCAATTCACCATTTGATGGTAACAATTTCATGGTAAACATTTATTTTGAGAATTTATTTATTTAATTTCATAGTAATTTATATGTAAATAAATCAAGATATAGTTAGATGATTATCTATTCACATGTTATAAATTCATATGATGTTTTTGTTTCAATTGGAATGAATGGATACTAAGAATATTCCCCTAATTCATCTATCATGATTCTATAAGAATTATAATACATTTTTAAATATTTATATATAATTAAATTAAAAAATTTATAAGTACATGCTTTATGAATTACTATTAGAAATTATGTAATATAAATCCACAGATTTTTAGAACGTATAATCATAGTTATATATCCCTAATAAGTGATAGTTGGTTAATTAATTTTTCTACCTCATGTGATATGGGAAAAACTATTCTTAATGAGGATGAATCATTATTAACCTATTAGTTTTCTCATTCATTTTGTAGAGAAATTCAGCAAATAAAAAATATATAATTCGAGGAACAAATACATGTTTTCTGAAATGAATACAATGTTTTAAAAATGGGAGGGAATATACCTTATATGTGAATCATCTGGTATCTATATTATAGAATTAAAAAATAATTTCTTCCAATAAGCGGAAAATGTTGAATGTGAACTCATAATTATAATAATAATAAATGATATAAATCTTGTGCGACCCCCAACTATTAAATTAATCAATTTATAATATCCATAACCCAAACATCATGTATTGTACTTGATATTTTAAAATTTCACAATATGTGAGTTGAATATTCATAAGAACATGATCATTACTAAATTCTGTCACTTCCTAGTCACCAATTTAACAAAAAAATCACTAAGAAAAAATTAACAGATATTATACATCAATCTAATTTCCCAAACCCATTCCACTATGATTTATCCAATATTAGTTGGCCATATAGTCTCAACCGTGACTCCTTATTTTCTTAAATATTCCAAATAGTAGTGGGGGATTCTAATGGTATGATGGGCTGAATATAAAATCAGTTTCAAGTGGATTATAGTGGAAGGAAACTTATTAATTATTGGATTTAACAGAATATAATAAAAAATAATAACAACCAAAATAATAATAATCATTAGGAAAAATTCAATATAATAACATAATAGCATCCACCATAATATATTACATTGTTTCATGTCCGTATAATATACAGAAATGGACTATATATAAACAAAGGAGAATTAATATTCAAACTTATTTAAAAAATTAAAAATATAATCATATTTTCCTAGTAGATGTTTTATCATAAGATCAATCTTTTTCTCCCATATTCTATTATTTTTTAAAAATCAGGCATCCAAGGATAGAATCATTTCCATGTTCATACCATCATCTTTGAATTCCATCAGCGTACAAAACAATGACTAGATCAATGAGTTATTAAACATTATTAGTCCACTATCAATATTTTTTATCACTAACAAGTCATTGAATATATGATTACTGGTGTGCATGTATAAAAAATAATGTTGATGAATATATATTCTCTGTTGGTAAATTTTTTTCATGAAATAACCATCCAATAGTTAATATATTTTCAAAAGTTATGAATTTAAATATGAATTATGCAATATAAAATGATATTGAGATAATGGCGGAGGAGGAAATGAAGGAGACCTCTTGAGCGGCGATTTGTGGGCTATTATCGAGTCCATGATCGATTTCAAGTCCACTAGATTGCTATTATGATCCTAAATATGTCTTTGTTCCCCCATTAGAGGTGGCGGCTACTGGTGGTAAGACTTTTACGGGTCATACAGATGCGGGAAAAGATGATTTCATAAACCCTTGGAGGAAGACTTATGGTTCAGTCTCCTGGAATGGGGTTTTCTCTGTATCTCATATTGAATCTCCCTCGTTATATAAATAGATTACCATGAATGGATCGATTACATTTGTTGAAGTGAGTCTGAAAGTTTTTGAAGCTCTCCTTGATGAATGTCGGTTCTCCCTCCTTTCTAGGTCATTGGGAACTCGGAGTGATTCGCCTATGAGGGTTGATGAAGTGAGAACTCACTTAGCCTAGATCAGGGGTTTTTCTGTTTGGCGTTTGATCTTAATTGGGAGAGGTATTTTCCATGTTTTTTTCCATCGAAGGAATTGCAAAATTCGGCATGGAGTTTTGGACCGGTTTCGATGAAACACTATTTTATAATGGTTCAACAGTGGGATCCATTAGAAAATACTCTTTCAATTAAGAACACTTCCACTCAAACAGGGATTCAAATTACAGGTTTAAAATGTTTTTTTTGGAATCCATCGGTTTTATGGGAAGTTTATTCTACAGTTGGTTGTCCGATCAAGGTTGATAATGAAACAAAACATCCTAGATATGGTCATTTTTCTTGAGTCATGGTAGAAATTGATTTAGCGCAGGTTCTTATTGACACTGTCATCCTTGTTGCTGGTGAGTTTATGTTAGCACTTGATATTCAATATGATTGGTTGCCTACTTTTTGCATTTCTTGTTTATGTATTTGTCATAATCCTGTGCAATGTCGTATGAATAATAAATGTACTCTTTGTAAATCTTTGGTTCATACTTCGGATCAGTGTATGATGAAACTGCTTGTGCATACTGGCAATAAGTTTGTTTCAAGGGAAAGGATCCTCAAAATGCTTGTACTTCCTCTTTTGTTGGGGTTTCCCAGCGTATTTTGTCTAAGCCTGTTGAAATTCATCCAGTTGCTACTGCTGCCATACCAGTGGATAATGTATTAGATCCAGCTGCTACTAGAATCACTAGGGGTTTTGATATTAGGTCATGGGCTTATATAGCTGAAGAGGAGGAACAGTTCCATCTTGAGCATGAGACTGTTGTCCATCTTACAAAGCCTGCTGAAGTTCAGTAAGATATTGTTGCTGCTGTCCATCATGGTTCATCTATGCTTTCTGAGGAGGATGAAGGTTATCATTAGGAGCATGAGGCTGATGTCCAGAATGATGTAAATGTTGTGTTTGATCGTGTTTCACTGGACTCACCATGTATGAAGGGTAAGATTAAGGTATTTGATGAGGATGGTTTCCAGTTGGAGATACCAAAGAAGTCGAGGGCATGACCAGTTCAAGTTCATAATATGGTTGCTCGGATAGAATATGATGTGCTAGTGGACAGTGCTAATGTAGGAGTGGTCGCGATACAACATGCTGCTATTTTTTGAGGAAAGATCCTCTCCAATGGCTTTGGATCAGAGGGGTACTGAACTAGATGTTTCTCTAATGGGTTCTTTGAGTGATGAGGCGTTTCAAACACCCCCAAAACCAGTTTTTGGTTAATTTTCCATGTTGGAGTCTATTAATAATCTAGAGTTTGATCTTCTTAATCATGATGGGCTCAAGAATGCAGGATGCTGCAATTAAAGATACTCTTCTTCGATCCCTGCTTCTGTTGACGGTTTGGTGACCTCAAAGGTGCTGGAGTGTCCAGTTCATAATGCTGCACTTTCTAATAATGATGTGCATGATCTTAAGACTTTATAGGAGGCTCATTAGGTCATGCATGATGAGTTTTCTACTTATTTTGACCATCATTATGGCACTGCCTCTATGGAAGATGGGCTGCATGGGGAAGTGTCTCCTGTGGAATTTGAATTTCATAATCTTTCGGTTCTTCCGATGCAGATAGAAGCTGGAGTGAAAAGGTGGTGAGGGTGTCATCCTGCAAATCGTGGAGGGTCTAGGGGTCGAGGCCGGCCTAGAAAAATGTAATGATTGGATGTTTTTTAGTTTGTTTTCTTGATGTGGTCTGCTGCATGGTAGCATTTCCTCCTGTATCATGCACCTTTAAACCTTCTTTTATAAATTTTGGGGTCATGGGTCTCCAAACCCATGACAAAGCCTCTTCTAGTATAAAATTATATTGATATGGATTTGATGAATGGTGCACCACATATGCATATATTTAAGGATATAGTCATAAAAAGAATCATAATTATTATAGAATCCAATGATTAATACAGATGATAAACTAGGAAATTTTGAAGATGATGAATAGACAGATCCAAGTATGTTCATTAACATATCAAACTGATCGATTAATATAATTTCAATCCGGATATGATCCATGGTGATCCATATAGGGATCTAGATATTGATCTAGGTATACTATAAAAACCCATAACAATAGGTATATGTCAATGGAAATACATGTATGAAAGACAGTACCACCCAATGCATGGTATAAATAATTACAATCAAATATCATCAATGATTTTAACACATTGAATAATATAATAATCAGGGAAATGTACAACAGTTTTTCTATCTAATCCAATAAATGATATGCCATGTATGGTACAAATTATCTCTTATTGAATGAAATAAATCTATCCCCCTGATGCGAATGTTATTTATATTAAATATAATGTTTTTCTCCATATGATTGATATAATATATGAACATAACATTTAATTTTATATACTCGATGAGCCCGTCAATGGATTTTTTGGTTTGAAACCTCATATCTCCCAATAAATGACTTGAATTATTCTAATGGATAACATTTAAAACATTCTATTTACCAATTTAATTTTTTAAAGTGGATATTTTTTTCATTAGTAACATCTCATGATATAATTAAGAATAATAAAAGACTATGGATTATGGAAATACCATTATTCCATTATATTATTCAAATTCGGTTGTATTCATAATGATAATTTAAACACCACAATTTGTGGTTTGATTTATATTCAATTAAAAAATCATATGAGCCTTTAAATATATCCCATGATAAATGGTGGATCCTATCAAGATATGAAACCTACGAGGATGAATTCAGTGTCCTAGGGCCACCTTAATCACGGTGGAAGCAATGACATCAGTTAAATATACATTTAGTATATTTCACACTGTTTGTGTGGTATGTGTCACAATTTAGAATTAATATAAACATCTTGAATATATGGTAAATGAACTATACTACCTACCTTATCTAGGTATATTATTAATCACTTAGTGTGAAATTTATATTAAAGTTATAATTGGAGAAATAATTGAAATAGTTAAATATCCTGAAAATAGGAAATATCAGTTATAATGACATTGTCATTTAATATGGTGTGTTAAAAAAAGAAATGATTCATATTTATTGATGAAGATACCAACTTTTAACTATTTAAACAAATAGTTTATGAATAAGAAAATATGTGGGAGAGGAAGGATAATACATAGGCTGGGAGATGAGTGTATCCTATGATGGGAGAAATATTTTTGGAATAGAGGCCGAAAAAAGATAAATATATTTTCAATGAATATAGGAATAAAAATTAATTTCGTTATTTATAAAGGATTTTGGTTTTTTGATGCAAATGTTTCTCACCTTTGTGCTAACCATATACACCCACATCATATAGTGAATATAAAATTTCATAGCTAGTTGCATCATTTTTTTAATCATATGAATCCTGGTAAAAAAAATATTCAATTAATTCACCCAGAACACACTTAGGTGTATGATTAAGAATTACAAATAGCATACATGCCCAATATAACTGCAATTTATTAAATTTTTTATAAATAAGTTATACCTCATCGATATCTAAACGAAATGTGTTCTTCTATAGGTGGGATATATTATTGTAGTTAACTATTACAACAAATTAAATTTAAAAACATATTCCTAATTATTCAATCCAAAAATCATTTCAACAACAAAAAAATAAACTAAATACTCATGATCCATTCCATTATGAATTAGGAACATTTACCAAAATAAGAATATTTTTTAAATATCAATTAAATGAGTCATTACCTATATGCCAATCTGGTATGTTACTTTTTTATTCTTCCCAAGTTATATTTATAATTTTTTAATGAACATAAAGGTGAAGTTGTTGATTTGTAGATAACATTATAACATATGTTTTAGTAATATGATGATGGTTTTGTTTCTATCATAGTTTTTTATTTTCAATATATAATTTTGGATAACATATTAAGTTATACACAATATTTATAACCTTGGGATGTGGTGATTATTTATTTTACACTAAATTAATTAATTTAATTGAAATAGTATTCATTATTATTATCTAGAATTTTTCTTCCATTATGTGTGCTTCTAACATAATATTTATATACCTTATCCTATGGGTTATTAGTTAAAAGGGTCACACAAGACATCTATAATAGTGTAAATGGTGTATTATTATAGAAGAGTCATGAGAATGTGGTACCAAATATTTTATCAATAGTTTCGATGTAATTTGGATTGAGGATATAGTGATAACTTACATACCATTATTAGGGAAAATATTAATTTAAATGAATCATTTTTCATAAAATTTATAATAAAATTTAGACAAGGACTATGAATTTATTTTATATATATATATATATATGGAAAATAATCCCAAACATTTTAAATTGGGATAATACTAATTGTGAAGTAGACTCAAAATCGTGATATATTATTCAATGATGTTTAGACCTATGCTGAAATTTGTATTTGTTTTTGGATGGATAAAATAATAAATAATGTGTTATAAATAAAATCATTATATATTTCATTACAGATAACGTATTTTTATATTAATGATTAGTTGTTGAAATCATGATGTAGTTCTAGATATATAATGGAAAACATTATATTTTGAATTATTATTGGAATGATAATGTAAATGAGGATTCATAGATGAATGTGTTGGATAATAATGAATATTTGATAATGAAAAATTAATAGGGGACTCTTATTCATTGTAATAGTAAGAGAATTTTACTTAGGGATATTATTGTTTTTTTGTTTATTCAATATTTTTTATGTCTCAATATTTTTTTATCTTTTGACCTATAAATGGGGTTTTTATCATCTATTATAAATTTTATCTGAGATATCATTTTATGTTTGGAGATTCTGGGAATTTATTTTGTTTTCCTAGAAACGCAGACACTCTTTTGAATCAAATAACGTCCAGAATGAATTATCAATTTGGAAATTCTATCAAGAGATAAGTGTTCAATGGGGTTTCATGTCAACAATGATTTTGAATGTACATTGATTAAAGGGAGTCATGTTAGAATAATTAGCCAATTTTTGGGGATTATTTTTTTCTCGTTGGCTCTCATATATATTTATGAAATATTATTTGAATCCTTATCCAATTAAACACCAGATGGGTATCCATTATTCTAATTATCTTATTGAATACACATAGAGGCCTGAACATGTATACATGGTGGATAGTCTAGTGAATTATATTATTATTTATTATATTATTAGACATATGCCTCAAATTACAATACTCTATAATTTAATAAAATCTTGGGAGGCATGAAGTGTTTTGTACTTTGAAATAGACCCATTAAGGACTTAACATAGAAAACACTAACATCAATAAATGAATATATTGTGCCAAAAAAATTAATGGGTGTCATATAACAAATATTTTAATGATTAAAGTAATTCATTGAAGAAAATTCATATCAATGAAAATATTATATCCATTAATTTTGAAAGAATTACAATGTTTAAAATAGTATATGAATCATGACATCAATCATAAAAACCCATGAATTATTATTAGGTACCATTATAACCAACTCAATAATTTATCAGTTAGGAATACATATAATTTTCTTATTCAATATAAATTCATTTGATATTTATTTAGAAATAATCATCAAATATTTAATAAATTTTTTCTATAAATTAACAATATAATTTCTCAAAATATAAATAAATATTTAATTATTTGAAAAAAGTATATTAATAAATGTTGAGAAATATTTGAGGATATATTTAACAAAAATGAAATAATATTTAAATAATCAAATCAATGTTATTATAATGTGTCATTTTAGACTGTTTTGATCAATTTGTTTTATTCCATGAATATTGAAAAATATATAATTTCCATCAAAACCATGTTATTTCTTCAATCATACATAAAATTGAATGTTATTTTAAAATGTGTCAAATTTATCCTTATGTATACTATTGTATGAATAAGGTAATTAAAATAATTGGAATAAAATTTTTTGTTTCTTCTGGTAAAAAATATTTTATATACCTATAAATTTATTTACAAAACAATATAGTTTTTGTTGCATTATTTATTTAAGTTACAAGTTATATATATCCACTTTTATGAATTGAATCACTAAAAAAGGATTCCATATTTTCAACAATGGGGTACCAATTTAATAAAAATTTACCATTTATTTTTTTTCTTTATTAATAGTTATGATATTAATATTTTAACCACCAAAAAGTTTAAAGGTAATTTAGTTTAAATATTAAAATATAAACACTGAATAATTACCAAGAAACACGATTTAATTTCATTTCAATAATACAAATCATGTATACACATCCAAATTATATATATATATATATTTTTTTTTCTATTTTTCCATTATTTTGACCTTTATATTATTTAATATAATTAAATATAAAAATATCATTCTCTTTGTTTTTTTAAAAATTTATTTTTTACATAGGAATAATTAGAGGTTATAACCATTTATTAAGATTAAATTTTAAATATAAATGATTTTTTATTAGTAGTAATTTATTTATTCTTTGTTGTCATAAAATTTGTAGTATAGAGGCCCATGAAACTATAACACCATTCTTTTTAAAATAATAAATGTTGATTCTTAAAATATAAGAAAATTATTAATTTGGTGATTTATACTTCCCAAAAAATTCAACTTCATGTAAATGAAATTTAATTTTTTAACGATTTAATTTTTTATTTCATTTGTAGTCATGGTGTATTAAATTTAAAAATAAATAAAGAGTTCCAAATATTTATATTAATTATATTTTATAACAAATAATTAATTTTCAAATTATTTAAAATTACAAAAAAAACATATGTAGAAAAACTTGAATTAATTATGGTTTATTATTTAACCCATGATTACTTTATCTGTCTATTTTCCGTTTATGTTAAATATATTTTATCTACAAATTAAAAAAAACTATTTTATGATAATCATAAATTTGGTTAGCAAGAATTAAAAAAAATTGTAAAATAATTACCTAATCTATTAAATTATTTATTTTATTCAACTATCTTGAAAATAATCCTTATATAATTTATCTAATATGGATTGTATGCATCCAAAAAAATATTTATATTAATTTAAAATGTTATGAAATTCCAAAATTCCCATAGCCCTTACATGTAAAAGATAACATACACTCTTTTTATTTATAAATTTCATCACAATTTTATATTGGAAAATAAATACAATTTAAACTTTATAGAAACCATCATATTTATATATAGTTATTGAAGAAGATATAAATTTTAATCCAAAAGATTATGTTTTATTTATCTTTCATCCTCATTAAAATATTCCAAAAACCTGATAATGTTATAAAATAAATACCTTTTATTTAATGAGATATTATTATATTAAGTTTACAACTAACATCCTTCTCTTTTTTTTCATATGGGAAATGAATCTTTCATTCAAGTGTATGAAATATTACCACCTCGCGAACCAATATATATAATTTTCCCTCACCTCCACTTATAACTATTGTTAATTGTCGATTTAAAATATATGTACATTTTAATGAGATATTTATCATTATTTAATTAAAAAATATCATTTAATTTTTTACAATTATAGTCGTTGAATAATTATAACAACATTCTACTGTATGTTTGGATTACCACACCCTCAAAGCTATGAGATATATTTTTCATACCCATATTACATAAATTATATATTTAAGTAGATTAATATATAAAATACTTTTTTATTGTATAATTATTACTCTATAATGATAAAATAAAATTTAAATAATGTCTACAATTTCTATTGATAAATAAAATCATTTTTCAAGAGTATGTACAACATATTGACTCCAAGGTTTTCCAAGAGTACATTTACCATAACAATCATTCATGGATGGTTTTAAAATTTTAATTTATATATAAAATAGATAAATATTAAATTTTTATGATTTGGAATATTATGGAATTATGAATCATACGACTATAGTCATCATATAGATTACATTATAAACAAATGGAAACAAATATAATCAAAGCATCAGACATAATATCACATGATTTTGAAGTATAGTGTAACGAAGTAATAATTTAGATCTAAATAAATAAAAAATATTATATGGATCTTATAATTTGAATAATTACCGTAATATAATTATTTGGGATGACATTCAACTTATATGATGGGTAGGACTCCCGGTAAGATACATTTATTCAAAAAATACCTTTTTAATGTTTCCCTTTGAACAATTTGTATTCCATTTTCATATTTGTAAAATAATTTTAATCTAATTATTTTTATTAGGATATAATAATTATAAAATAAATGTTATGTCTCTTTTTAATATCCTTTTAATGAGTTGAAAATGTACCTCTTTACAGAATTTTGTAACATTCTTTACAACAAGAATTAAATGACTGTTCAATTTTAACATATATTATGTAAATTAATATTCATTCAACTGTATATATAATTTGATGATATATTTCTATTATAATATAATTAAATAAATAATAACCAATGTTATATTTATTTTACATTTTTTAGTAGTGGTTTAAAGGAATTTTATTTATTAATATCTAGAAATATTTTATTATGTGTGTAAGGTATATTTTATTTGTGTAATGATAAATATTCATGTATTTATTTTTTAATATTATATGAGAATTATTAGGAATATTTAATGATTATGAGTTGTTAAATTATAATACAATTTGTGGTGGTTATATTATAAACCATATATCATTTGATCTATTACATACATATAATTCATTGTGTATAGATGTTGACAACATTTGTTATTACATTTTAATGAGTGATTGTATGATTCCTTTGGAAATAATGCATCATGATACCTACATAATTTATTTATGAATGATATTATTTTTAATAGAATCATTATACATTAAATGGATGAATATTAGTTAATGCTTAATGGATAATATTTGCTAATTTTTATTTGTGAAAACAAAAAATATGTGAAAACATTATCGGAATTTTCGTGACTGAAATTAACCATTTATGATTTTTATTTATACACTATAATTTATAATTAATATCCTTATGAAAATATTCAGGAATAAATGTTTATTAAATGGTTGAAAAATATATCTTTATCCACATGTTTATTTTTATATTGAAATTCTTTTAAAGTAGTCATGGACTAATGAGAACATTGATTTATTTTTATGTCCCATAATGATATTTTTATACTCTTATGTTAACAAAAAATTTTATCAATTACATTTTAGTAATATTAGTGATTTTTAACAGGTAATTATGAATATTTTAATTATTTTTCAAGAAAATAAAAATTTTAATATAATAAAATATATTTTACAGCAATATTATATTTTGTGAATGAATCTACAGTTGGCTATAAAAATTATTTATGTAAATTTGATGAAATAATTCTCCAAAAATATTGATCCAAAATCATCTCTACTAATTAAAAATAATGAATTCATGTAATATTAAACAATAAATTTGTTTTATTTCTACTTCAATGTCTTTTTTATCTGAGTATGGATTTTGAGACATTGGATATTAGGACATATTTATGTGAGATTATCATATGAGATATATATATACTATCCTTGGATAATTATTCTATGGATTTTCATTAGTAGAATCCTAAAAACATAATTAATGAAGTCTATTCAATGGTATTCTAAGGTGAATATGATATTTTGTTATATGTTTCATTGGGTTGAGGAATATGTATTAATTTTAATTAATATAAAGGATTATTTTAGATAAATACTATTAAATATATAAGAATATATGTTAAAATATATGAGATAATATTTGAGGAAAACAAATTATTCAATGATGATTTTATTTTGATTGTTTTTTGGTATTTTTATATTAATTTATTATAGATTTTATGTGGATACTATCATTCTAAAGAACATTTTGGTATAAAATGAAATAGTTCAGTACGTGTTTTAATCATTTTATTTTCAATATATTAAATATATTTTAATAAAATTTGTAATAAATGACCTTATAAAAACTTCTCATCCCACCCCTATAAGATTTAATCATCACTAATATAAAAACATATTTCCAAATTATTTTGAAATCATTTTATTCATCTATATTACCTACAAGAATTAAATTTATTTATCAATCACTAGTTAATTTATGAAATTTTCTTAAATGTAGATTATGTATTTTATATTAAAATATTATCTCATTTATATCATTCTAAAAAGGGAATATCTCTGTAGACATGAATATTTATTTTATAGTGTCATGGAAATCAATCTGGAAGATAATGATGATATCAATATTTTAAAAGAAGTAATAAATAAATAAAATTATAGTATGAAATATTATCTTATATTCTATGTATGAAAATTTATTGAGTATATATTGATTAATCATGGATGCATTTTTTATATATTTATTTATATGAATAAATTAGTAATAAACAAGACATCATATTATGATTAATAGTGTAATAAATAAGTTGATTAATGTAATTATTTATCAATTATATTATGATATATTCAATATTTTATGTGATTAATGTAACAATTATTAATTATTGTATAATATATTTTGATTTTATAATTTTGAAAAACATGTTAAATATAATCAATATATTTGAAAATTAGTTTAATGAACAGTTGATAATTATGAAGATACTTAATAACATGATACTATTAATGGATAACTATAAAATTATATCAATATATTCGTTTTGTTATGTAAATTATAGTCAATAATGATTATTAGATATATGGAAAAATTTAAACTTATAGAAAACCTTATAAGTAAAAAAATTTAATTAATTATTAACATTATTTTGGTTACAGTAATCATATTTTACGGGATTTTATATGAATTATTTTGACATTTCCTTTAATAATGATTTCAAATAGTTGAATATGGATATTCTATGATTCTTTAACCCAATATCTAAGAGCACACAAAATTAATCACCTACAAAAGTACTACACAATACCCTAGTTAATATGAAATTATTTAAAATACAAGTCATTTGATGATTAATTTGATGATAAAATAAATTTTTGATCATATATATACTCCAGGGTTGAAAAGTGATTATGTGATCAAGTGAAAAACATTTGTTTCTGAATAATTAACTATTATTTGAACCCTATATGATTAAGTTAAATTGAAATATTTTAAGATAATTTTTTATTTTGTTTAAGGGAAAAAGATGAATTATCATTAGGAAAAAATAATTTTTGTATGATATGGAAATATAGTGAATCATGTTGTTTGTCGAAATGGATACCTTATCATGGATTCTATATGATAAAGGAATATAAATATTTGGAATGATACTTGAAAAGTGAATGATGTTATTTTTATATAAATTTTAAATTTATTTTGTACAACTATTTGATCAAATAATTATTCTCTATTGGTTTTAGTAATGTAATATTATATTTTGAGGAAAATAATGGTTATTAATTTATGAAAGTATTTATTTTGAACATTAGATAATATTATTAGTGATCTAGAGATGAGTTTCTTAGGAAATTTAATCATTTTTGTAATTATCATACCCCAATTTGACCATTATTAAATTTACTATGATGAAATAGGGGGTGTAATATCTTGTTATAAATTTTTGATTATGTGATCTATAATAATTTAATTTTAGTAATTTATGAAAGAAATAATCATCTTGATTATTCATTATATTTATAAAAAATACTATTTTTTTTGGAAATTTATTATAGGATAAAATAATAATTGGAAGGTATGGGTATATAAATATATTGTTAGAATATTTGTTATTAAAATTTAATAACTCAATGGAAATGGATAACAAATTAAAAAAATCATATTAACCTTATTTCCATTGAATGCATGTTCAATTAACTGGTCAAATATTTATAATATTGTAGTCATTAACTATATCATGATCGTGTTATCTATAACTCATTATCCATTATTGGTAGTAATTTTACCCTTCCTTGTTCATATGTTCACATCCCAAAAATGATACCCTATTTACAATCTATGTTTTTTATTATTTAAAATGATATTTAAATATCTCATTCCCACTTATTAAAAGAATGTAATATTAAATAAAATTATGATCTGGGTGTTTATAATGAATTTTTAAATGTCAAATCCAATATTACTTTTTAAATTTTAAAATTGAATCGATTAAATTTATTGCAAGGGGGATGGGAATGTAATATCACCATATTTTAGATGAAAAATTATGATGGAAAGCATAAAAATTAAACAAAAACGTGTTAAAAAAACAAAAAATGTTATTCTATGGCCATTAAGAACTAGAAGAATAATTTAAAATAATTATTATTACTAAATAAATTAAGAAATATATATAATATTCATAATAAATATAAATGTATTGAATAATTATTTTTAAATAACAATGGAATCATTTTTAGTGTCATTTTATGAATCAAAATGAGATTTTTTCTGGAAATATTTTTTATCGTCCTTTTAAAAAGTATAATAGTCATAGTAAAAAATATTTATAAAATTAATTTAATAAAAAACAAATTTTTAAATATGAGTGTTCGTTTTTTTGTTACGGATTCATTTTTTTTATTTTTCTTGAGAATGTAACTTTTCATTGAATTCTGAAAATTATTATTTTTCCTAGAAATAGTCATTTTTTATTAGGATTAAAAAATAGCCATTTTATTAAATTATACATAGTCTAAAATTATCTCTCATCTGTTTTAATATTCAAATTATGGTAATTGTAATAAATTTTATGAAAAACATTCTTATAACAATTTTTTACACATAAAAATACATATTTGAAAAAAAAATTTGTTTTATATTTTAATATTAAATTAATTTATTCTATATATATGTAACTAATATAGAAATATTGATAACAAATATAGAACATGGGGGCAAAAATTTTCAAATTGCACCCTTTTATTATTATCTTTGATAATATTAATCATAGTAAATTTCGTTTCCATGGTAAAGGTAAATTTGTATATATATGTTAAAAATATATATATTAGGGATTCAAAAATGACCCTAAACATTAAAAACTTTTATTTTATGAATTTATATATTCCATGAAAATAATTAATTTATTATATGACCATTTGTTTCTATTTATATTTTTTTACATTTATATAATTTATATTAATAATTGTAAAAATTGTTCCTATCTTGGTTTTAATGAATATATATATTTTGAATATATATAAATAGAGGATATTAATGATTAAACATATTTTCAATTAATAATAATGATTATTTTTAAAATTTATATTATTTCTAATTTTTAGTTATTAAATAACATCATAAATATGATTATGAATCATTGAAACAATGCCTATACTAGCAGTAAAAATAACAATATAATTATTTTAAGAACCCATGGAATAATATTATATGAGTGAGTCATAGTTTATTATGAACTTATTAGACACATATAAAATTATTATGGGGGAATAAGGGATTATATTTTAATTCATTATCTGTTATTTTGTTTTCAATTTCATCATTAATTAATATTTCTAATGTTTAAATTAAGTATATTTTATAATAAAAATGTTATATTAAACAGATTTAAAGTTCAAATCAATTTATCCTAAAATTTTAGGATATATGAATGATTAAAACTACTTTATACTAGTTTGGTGTTATAATATTTATTGGTAAATATACTTTCCCCTAAAGAGTAAATAGTCATTGTTTCATCGTAATGGTTGTTATGGTTAATATGGGATAAATAAAATAATATTGGTCAACCCATAAAATATTATTTTCCAAGGATTTTTGTATGATACTATTTATAAAATTAATAATGTTAACTTTGAAATATTATAGTATTGAGTCATTTGTTATTAAAATTATGTTTTACTAATTTTATACGTAACGAAAATCTAAAATTTCCCCTCCCTTACATATAATGGGTGACTTCTTATCCTCTTCTCAAAAATTGTGAATACCATATTTATCATCTAGTAAAAACATAAATATAATTTTATAATCCATTCAATTATTCTATATGTCACATTTTAGTTGTACTACTATTTATAGAGGGATTAATGTCCACATGAAAAATGGTTTTTGGAGGAATATGAGTAGTTTTTAATAGATTTTTTTTGATATATTTATTCATAAACTACATCAACTATTATTTATTCATAATGAAGTTATAAAACACATATATTCATTTTAAGGATAATTTTTTAGGTTAATATCACATTTTATTTCGTTAAATGTAAAAAAGAAATCATTGTTCATTTTTATTATAGATGTCTACCTCGAGACCTTGTGTAATTCATTTTCCACCACCGCCAGTAATGATTGGTTGAAATAACTAAATTAACATATTTATATAAATATATTATAAATTCCATATTAATAATTAACTATATATAATATACCATTTACTTTACTACCTTTTCATTCACTGGTAAATGACTATTCCTTTTATTCATATGCGTGAGATGTTATTCCTATCAATAGAAGAGTTTATTTTTCCTTCACCAAATTAAATGGATGATATTTATTATTATAAATAGAGAAATTATACTTTAATTTTTATAAATTTATCAGTAAAGAAAGATAAAATTACACATATCTCTAGTTTAAAATTATCATTGCAATATGAATGTGTTACACATCTGTATGTTCTAACAACCATACCCATGAATGAAACGTACCTTATATTTCCTATCTATCATTGATATGTTGTTTTAAAAGTATAATAGATTTATTAATATGATAATTATTTCATTATTATTATTATTATTGACATGATAGCATAATTTCATATTTTACAATAAAAATCCAACCAAAGTCATTTTGAACACATAGGCCATATACCATCATAATGACTAATATGAACCTAAATGGATAATTATTTTAATATAAAATCATAAAAATAAGTTAAAATGTGTAATAATCTTTAATAATATTCATATGAAGGAAAAAAATTAACATGTTTTTACTATTTAAAATGTTAGGGAATATAGGTGATAAGGTAGACTGATGCTAAGGGACATTCAATTTAAAGAAATATATTAATGATATTCAGCCAATGGAATTTATTTCTGGAACAATAATTTATAATAATATAATTGAAGAATTTATATACCTATAAGTGAATTATAAAATACATTTCATTACTATTTATTATTTTCATTCCATTTTTTCAATATGAATCATTTCTTGGGACTATTTTACTGAATTTTAAAAAAAATGTATGTTCTTATATAATATATTTTTCATCTATTAATACATTGAAATATATGAAGATATATATTCAGATCCGAGAACTAATATGAAATGTGATTACCTAGACTATTTAACTTGGAATAAATTATATATAAATATTAAATATATTTTGTGTCAATCTCATGCATAATTTATGAATTAATGTAATATTTGTTAATAATATTCCTGGATCAAAATATTAAAAAATCATTTTTGAAAAATGTGATTATCCATATGTATGAGATAATATTTTTTGTGGAAGACCATTTGAATGGTGAATCTATTGGGGTTCATTATGTGAAATAATTAATTAATCAATTAAATCATTTCATTTAATTTAGAAAGCACTGATTTCTCTATATGTATAATGATACAAAAAAACAAAAGATAAGGGAATAACCCTAGAAATATTGTTAGGATGTTACACCATTCTGTGTTGAAGATTGATATTGGACGATTATTTACAACCAGAACATGTGACATTGAGATATATCAAATGTCGAAGGTCATCCACATCACGGGACAATGAGTTCATGAAAATATGAATGATCTTATCTATAGGTTTGTTGGGTAATTTTTTTTATTTGGTTTTTATTAAATAAATATAAAATGTATTTAATTATATTAATATTTTCTAATTTTCCAATATTCATATGGTCGTGTTATATGATTGTAATGAATTAAATCAATGTATCCATGTCATACCTTCATTATAATTTAGGTTATCCTTGATATGTAATAATAGAGAAATAATTCATGTCTATTAATTGATACACCTTTTTTATTATTAAATTCCCTTGAACATCCATTTTGTTCTTTATCTTTGGGCTACAAGGCCATGATATGAGAAAACTAGGTATGTTTGAGCATGATCAGACCACCCAAATTCATTGTGGTTGCCTATAAAATTGATAATATAAATGATTTTTGAATTAATCATGATATTAAATTGCAGATAGATCACAGATATGTGACCCATATAAGAAAAAACATTAAGATATTACATGTGTAACTATGTCCTTTTATGACATTTTAAATTCTCCTTTCCTATCCCCTGTAGCTAGTAAATTTATGTCTAGTGGAAAATCAATTATTTTCTCTAGATTTTGTATTACCAAAAAGATTTTTTATTGGTGGGATAGGAATTTATGTAGGATCAGATGATGTGTGGTTTGTACATATTCAGTATGAAACATCCTAGGAAGTCATGAAATATGAATGATAAACATGCCTCTAATGACACATGGGAGGACCCACTGTGTGGTTAGGGTGTACAGAAAAACATTCCAAATGAAACAAACATGAATTGAATGAAATAGATATGAACAAAAGTATAGAAGCATGTTCATGGGTACACAGATCGACTCCATGTGGCTGAAACATTTAGTGTTGAACCCTGAAAACCCCTTTTTAATACATTTTTGTAGATAAATATAGATTTACATACATAGACATTACATTTATTTTGCGGAATACTTAATACCTGATAAAAACAGATTCCCGAAGACATTATTAGTTTAGTCTCTTTGGAAACACAGAACATAATCTTCTAATTATGGTGAAACATCCTCAACATCTCCCATAATGATCTCCCCATTTTGTTTTATTACCTATAACCTTTATTTATATCCTGTGGAAAAGAAACCATATAAAGGGTGAGCTTAAATGATCAGTAAGGGTAAACATGGAGAAAATAAAACAAACCATATACATTTGAATTTAAAAACATGAACATAATGTTTAAATATCAAAATCAAGAGAAATGAGATGAAACATGGTAGTACATATGGAATAGATCATAATGGAACATCAATCATGGGAAAATAGCATTTGGAATAAAACATGAATTTGTGGAACATAATTAAGCACACGATTTTATTTACATAGTATCCAAGTAATTTCTTCCAAGACCATCATAGTAGACAAAGTCCCTTTTTGAATCAAGTTCACTTCTCATTCTAGTCCTATATCACTGAACAAGATTTTCATTCCATTCTAGCCATGTCTAACTCATGAGATATAAATCTTTACCCAATGGATTGGAGAGATATATAAGTCCCACCCATCTCATAATTAAATCATTCTTTTGTGTTCCACAAAATAAACATACATCATTCATAATAACCATACCAATAAAATGGGTTTCATAAACATCATCCCATTATAACCTAATCAATATACAAGAATTGGATATCATTTCATCATAAGAAAAATAAAACCATTTTAATAATAGAGACATTATACTTGAAATATAAACATATTATATAAGGTAATTTAGATGGAAAATAGTCTTGATAAAACACTTTAAATGAATTTGTGAGGAAAATATCATTTCTTCTTCAAAATCATTTGATTTTATCAAATTGAGATGAAATTATAAAAGAAAAGGAATCTTATGAAAATAATAATGAAATTTTGTAGAGGAATCTTCATTTAAATAAGTTATTATGAAACTGTAAAAATCCATTCACGTCGTATAAGTTAAAATAAATCTTCTCGTACTTTTGCAAGAAAAGTTAAAAAGTACCTTATATGGTAACCAACAGAATGATTCCTTCCATACCATGTGGTAAAAAGTCATCAAAGGGTAAAAATGACATTAAACATACATGGAATAATATTAAGCATTTTATAAAAAAAATTGTAGAAAACATAAACATGGATGATAAACATAACCCCAGTAAATACTTACGTATATGCAATCTCGGATAAAAAGGAGATTCGCAAAATTAACCCTTATCTTATTTCTAATTTATTTTGTATGGGTTCTAGACTACTATATAGTTGGTTTAACTATATTATTAACTTATTACAGAACTATAACAATAGTTGTGATATCCTACATGATTCACTTATGACTTTATATTACCCGTTCTTTTGTCAATTCCATGTTAAAGTAGCATTTTGGGTAAAATTATTTCATTTATCATACATGTTTTGACTTGTAATTCTTAATATTATTACATATATCGTGATTAAGTATTTCCATAATGTAAAACATGATTTATATATAATATATATTCATCAGATAATAGATCGATAAATGGAATGAAATACACTATTCATGGAGACGGTGGGTCGTACGCACGCATGAATGTTGTTTTCATTTTTTTATTAAATTGAATGGATGTAAGTAAATAACATATACATAAATTCAGTACATTAATGTATCATATATTTCATTATTATATAGTATATATACTTTATAAACATTTTTGAATGGTTAACTTTGAAAATAAATCTCATCGCGTCGTGGAGACGACAATCCGTACATACGCACGAGCGATGATATCATTCCAATAATTATTGAATGGAATTAGAGTGGATGATATAATATCTCAGAATGAGTATCATGTTATAATAACCATATATAGTTATTATTTAGACCATTATACCCATCCAATTAAGGTGGTGTTTGAAAAATAGATTACACCACGAAGTGGAAACGGTATTCTGTACGTACGCACGCGCGATGATTTTGTTTTTTCCATAGGATGGATAGAAATTGAAATAGGTTTGGTTCATATTTATAATAACACATTAGTATATGAGTGATTCTTATTTTATTACATTATTATAAAATAAAAAAATAATATGAAGTAGATGTATAAATAAACTTGAAAGAATCGGTAAAGGATATTACCTCTTCTTCGATTTTCCTCTTCTAAACCTCCTCTTAGGGCACTAAAGATGGTCTTTGAAGAGGACCAGGACCTCTAGAATGTTTCTATGGAAGTGGAGAAGATAAATGGGTAGGGTTTGTCCGAGAATGAAGGATCAATGTGGTGTGAGGAGGATAGGTAGGAGGTGCCCTTTTATAACGGAGGAGAGGGGCACCAATTGAAACATACGAAATATTAAATTATAATAAATTAAAACCCCACATAAAAACATCCAAAATGACTAACAGTCAAAGATGAGATGATATAGGGTTGTAATAGCTTAAAAAAATAAAATTTAGACATTATTGGAATTTAATTTAAACCTTATCAAATTAATTTATCCTTATTTATTCTATTTAAATATATTTGTTCTAACAAAATTCTAAATTTTTAATTGTTATAAATACTTAATTATGTGTTATTAATTTTCCATAATTAGATATATTATTACATTTTAGACCATATAATTTTAAATTTGAAATTTTTAAATATTTTTGTCATTTTTAATAAATTTAATAATATGTTATGTTTATAAAATATCAATAGTGTCAATTTTGACACTATTCAATTATTTGAATTTAAATGAAACCCACTGAGAAGAAATATTTGACCAAAAATATTAAATATATTTCTAAAATGTCATATGCATTTAGAAAATTAATGGAGAACATTAAATAGTTCATATAATATTTAGTTTATTATTTTTAAAACCATTTATTTCGTATTTCTATTAATAATTAATTAGAATATAATGTTTTAGAAGATTTCCTTGAATAATGTCAGTTCTCGATTCTTGCTAGGTCATCAGGAACTCCGAGTGAAGCTCCTGTGTGGGTTGATGAAGTGTGCATGTGATTTTCCAAAAGCTGGGGCTTCTCTGAGTGGTGCCTGATCTCCATTGGGAGAGGTATGTTTCATGTGGTTTTTCCATAGAAGGAATTTCAGAATGCAGCTTGGAGTTTTGGTCTGGTTCCTATGAAACCCGGCTATATAATGGTTCAGCAGTGGGATCCATTATCAACCCCTCTTTCCATTAGGAACTCTACCACTCAAACATGGATCTGCATTAGGGGATTAAACTAGTTTTTTGGGCATCCTTCAGTTTGATGGGATGTTTCATCGGCTGTTGGTTGCCCGATAAAGGTTGATAGGGAACCCGAACACCCTAGGTATGGTCATTTTGCTCTTGTATTGGTAGAAATTGATCTAGCACAGACTCTTATTGACACTGTCTTCCTTGTTGCTGGTGAGTTTAAGATTGAACTTACTATAAAATATGAGTGGTTTCCTACCTTTTGTAAGTCTTCCTTATGTATTGGTCATACATCTCTTCAATGTCATAGGAATACTAAATGTACACTTTGTAAATCTTTGGGGCACACTTATAATTAGTGCAAAAAGAATTTGTTTGTCAAGACTGCTGCTAAATGTGTTTCCAGGGGAATGGAGGCTAAAAATGTAGGTCCTGCCTCTTTCACGGAGGCTGTCCAGCATGGTATTTCTAAGCTGATTGAGATTCAGCCGGCTGCTGCTGCTGCTCAAACAGTGGACATGGAATTGGAGCCGGTTTTTGTTGGAAACACCAGGAATGTCGCTATCAGGTCATGGGATGATATAGATGTGGAGGAGGAATGGTGTCATCCTGGGCATGAGGATGCTATTACAAAGGCCACTGATGTCCAGCGGGATCTTGCTGTTGATGTCCAGCAGGGTGAAAATATGATTGATGAGGAGGAGGAAGGGTACCAATCAGAGTATGAGGCTGCTATACAGATTGATGTTAATGTTGAATTTGATCGTGCTGAAATGGCCTCGTCTTGTAGGAAGGTTATGACGAAGGTCTTTGATGAAGATGGTTTCCAATTGGTGACGTTGAAGATGTCGCGAGCATGTCCAGTTCAGGTGCCTATTGTTGGAGCTCGTAGGGAGGATGTTGTGTTTGTGGACAGTGCTATTACAGGAGAGGTCGCGGCTCAGCTGGTGAGTTATGATGATATATAACGAGGGGATATAGTCCTAGTGGGAAGGAGGATGTGTCGGAGAGTTTACCTGTGCATGTCTCTGTCTTGTAGGAAATCTCTAATCTTATTGGGAAGGAGGATTTATTAGCAAGTTAACCGGTGCAGACTATGGTTGTGGAGGAGAGTTCTAATCCCATGAATTTGGATCAAAGGGGGAAGAAATTAGAGGTTTTTCCAATGGATGCGCTGAGTGCTGAGGTGTTGCAAAAATATCTTAAGATAGTTGTTAGTTTCTTTACAATGCTGGAGTCTATCAATACTACGGAGTTTGAATTGCTTAACTGTGAAGGGATCAAGAATGCCGGATGTAGAAACCGAAGAGTTGCTTCACTGATACAAGCTTCTGTTGATGGTATCAAGTCCTCAATGGTGTTGGAATGATCGGTACATAATGCTGTGATTTCCTCTACTGTGCAGGTTTCTCAGGCTGTACAGGAGGCTTGTCAGGAGATGCATGAGGTGGCTCCTGCTATTGTGGATCACCAGGATGGTGCCTTCATGGAAGTCGGGCTGCATGAGGTTTTTTCGGTGGGGACAGTGGCTGGAATGCAAAGGTGGCGCGGGCGTCTCCCGGCCAATCAGGGAGGGTCTATGGGCCGAGGCCGTCCTAGAAAAAGGTGGTGGTCGACCGTTCTCTCTTTAGTTTTCTTCTTTAGGTGGTCCGCTGCATGGTAACATTTCCCCATGTATCTTGAAACATTTATCTTTTTCAATAAATTTTGGGGTCATGGGTCTTTGAGACCATGACTGAGCCTCTTCTAGTGAAAAAAATTACTATAACATTTTTTTATAATTATTTAATAAACTTATTTGTTGCATAAAAATTAAAAATAAAATCCTATGAGGAAGATGAATCTATTAAAATTCATAATAATACATTTACTCGAATTTATCATCTTAAAATCACAACATTTAAATTGTAATATTTATAATTTTATGAAGTTGACAAATTTGACATTATTAAAAATAAAATATTATAAATGAAATAATCTCAGTTTTACGCTCCAAATGGTCCCACTGTCGACCCATGGATGCTTATTTTATAGATATGCTCTATAAATAGGTTTTGGTCAAGTGTTTGGGCCTTTGAGGGGTATTATTACTTTAGTAAAAACTATATTATTTATTTTTCACTAATTAAATAATTTATTCATCATTAATTTATAAGATATTAATGTAATTAAATATCACATAAAAATTTCAAATTAATTACCATAAAAAATAAAAACATTTCATATTTCAAATGAGTATTTATAATCAAATTTATATTCTGTATAACATTATATTAAAAATACATTAATTATTAAAGTTTGAGTGAGTTATATTTCACTTTCTTTAAAATAAAATAAATTAAAGGTCTTAATCACATCCAATAGGGTTTGAATGGATTCCATTTCTACCCAAATATGCCTTAGGATGAAATATAATCATCCAATTATATTATTACAAGTGTTAGGGTAATTTTATAATATTATATTTTCCCTTAATTACATGATTTACGTTTAACTACGGTATATAAAATTTACCGTAGTTACTATTCATAGTGCACAAAAAATAAAAAGTAGCATATTAACATAATTTGGACCTAATGATTCCAAGTATGGAATCTATTTATCCAAATTCAAATCACAAAAGTTGCATAAATTAGTTTAAAATTAATCTCGTTGTTAACAAAACGAGTTTTAAAAGTAAAAACAATGCAAAAGAATGAAATGATTTTACCAATGAATTCAATGAAAAATCTATGGTAATGACATAAATTATATTAAATGGTTTAAATATATACAATTTAAACTTTAAATCCATTAAATATTATAATTTAACAATATAAAATATTATGATGAAAAAAGTTGTTTTTATCTAAAATATATCGTGTTTTTACTATTCATTAAAATATAAAAGTTATCAGAATAATATGAAAAATATTTCCAAAGTAAATTTTTATATCATGATTCCAACGAACAATTATATTTTTTCAAATTTTTCTTATAATCATTTCAATAACTGGATTTAACATGGGTGCACCACCAAAAGGCGTCGAAGCAGCATTACTTATTGAAAAATAATTATTTTACCCAAAAAAATTATTTTGTTCTCATACCATGTTCTAGAAAATGTGTACGATGAATAAACTTTTTATAAAATTCAAAATCAATTTAATACTATTCATAATGGATAGTTAAAAATAATATTATAACAATATATCGTTGTTTAGAGAAACCCGGTATTGTATATAACACACACTATCGAGGAAGATCGTGATTGTGTAAAATAAAAGCCAAGTTAGGTATGCATGTAGTGGAAGCTCTCTTTGGTGTTGTGTATAAAATAATCAAAACTTATTTCATTTATACATTAAACAAAATATATAATTAATGTTTTTTAGAATAATTTCAACAATAAGAACTTGAAATTGTGTGTAACACGAGCCATGAATAGTGTTGCGTATAATGCAAGCTAATACGGTGTTGTGTATAGTACAAGCTAGTGTTGGTCTAGTGTATAATTTAAGACATAAAATAATTTAAAAACAATATATCTCATAAAATCTCAGGGTGTTACATTCTACCCCCTTATAATGAATTTCTCTCTTGAAATTTTTCGGGGTTATAAATCATTTACTACTTGAAAGTCTCAATAATAGAAACCCACATTGTAAAAAGGAATATCAAAAGATAATTTTAAAAAGTGAAGTATGAACCGTAATGGCTACCCAGATCAACTCATCACTGGGTCTCCACATCGGCGAACATATGTGAAAATATTGATATGGAAGAGAAATCTAACCATCATGTTCTAATGAAGAGTGGTAGAGAACATGGCTATGAAAAACCCAACAATCACAAAGCTGTAAATTTGTGATGATCCATGGTACCATCTGATTCATCATATATGAGGGTACTAGGACAACATTTGTGGTTTTCATGATCATTTCCCCATTGTTGAAGAATTAAAACAAATACTTACTTGATTTTGGTACAATCTCACTGTTGTTTACGCCATAAACAATTTCCACATCATCTCTTAATGAAATGAAGTTGAATTTGTCTTCCGTGAAGTGTTAGCAGACCATGGGATGGAATGATAGGTCATTCTATATGTCTCAATCATAAGGATAGAAAAATTTATATACATAATTCAATCTTATGATGAGATTAACCATATATTATTCAAAAAATCGACTTATACCTCAACTATCATATTGCTTAATAAAATAAAACTAATTTCTACTAACTAGGGATTTCCTGTAGGACAGTGGTAGGAAATAAAGGATTGTCTCACTTTAGTTGTGTGTTTGATTTCCACAACCTTGTCTGACACGATGGGTCGTTGCCCATTCTACAGGTTGTCCCTTTTCATAAACTATACAATTATAACATTCCAGAAATATAATCGAAAAAAATGTTATAGCCATAAAAAATACTATGTGATGTCCAACTTAATCCATTCCAACCTCAAAAATTATCCAAAATCCTTCATTCCAAACTCATAGTACAAAGAGAACGATTATTAAAAAGGTTATATAACATGAACGTGAATTCCATCATTTATCACTCATATATCACACGATATATGTTGTTGGTAACATTCTAAACATGTGATTACCTTAATCATGTATTCTATTGAAACATGTATTACCATAAAACCTTAGTGAAAACCTGAATTCTATCAAATGTTAACTCTTTCCACATACCAAAATCCCAAAAATTATATATACTCAAACCATGATAACACTATGTCTTTATCTCAATCATGAGCTCATTAATACTATCAAACATATTATTTTCTTATTATCCCTTCATTATGTGCATATAATCTGCTTTCCAAAAATATTTCAATCAATTTTCATGGGTACAGGTACCATATTCTTATGGAAAACCACAATGGACCAATACATAGATATTCCAATATACCATAAAAGTACCTCAACAACATTATTCTTTAATAACAATACATGAACACTTCAATCCATACTCTTCAATTATTGGCATGGAATAGGTCCTTCCTCAATTTACAACTAACATCTTAGGCCAGGGCATTGAGTTGGGTAATACCCATGTTCTCCATAGATAAGACATTGGACTCCATAACAGTTTGTCAATCTATGACCCTTTTCCCCACATAGATAACATATTCCCCTCCATTTGAGGCATTCTTAAAGATTCTTCTTCCCTTCTTTAGAATTATCAATCTTCCATTCTATATGCTCCTCACCATGTGAACATGTATAAAATTCAACCTTCCTCTTATTTGATGAATTTGGAATAACATTAAATTTCACTTCATTAATCATATATCGTGATTTCTAATTCGGCATAATCATATTCTCTCTACGCATTATACAATTTCACTTCTCATAGTCACTAATTTGTCCATCAGATTCAATGTTATCCCAATTCCTTCTGGATCCTTCCATTAACTAAAACCCGAAACCATTCTCTACGAAACAGTTAAAATAATGAGGAACTGCATAATCATAAAAAGTTACATATAGGATGTATAACTTATGACAACTTCATTAACCTATGACAGCTTAAGTTCACCATAGGTTATTCATTATCATCAAAATATATCTAGGACTGTAACCTATAGTTATACTAAACCATAGGTTCATTCCTATATATATCAAAGAAATATCTCTAAGTGTCTCACTAAAATTTTCACATCCTAGTTTCCAAAGTTTAATTTATCCTTTGATCTGATACCAACTGTAGAGACCCATATCTTGACGTACATATACATTACATTACTTTTGGGGAATACTTAATAATTGACAAAAAATTCCCAAAAACTGTATTAGTTTAGTGACTTTGGAAACTCGGAACATATTCTTCTAATCCTGGTAAAAGATATTCAACATCTCCAGTAAAGATCTCCCCCCTTTATTTCTTACCTAAAAACATTATTTATATCCTTAAGAAAAGAAAACATGTAACTGGTGAGCTCAAATTACTTTTATGGGTAAGCATGGAGAATATAAAAAAATATATATACATTTGAATTTAAAAACATGAACATAAATTTTAATCATCAAAATCTTGAGCATTGACATAAAACATGGCAGTATGTAAGGCATAAATCATAGTGGAACATCAATCATGATAAAATAGCATGGGGAATAAAACATGTAATTGTGTCAAACCATTAAGAACATGATATGATTTCCATAGTATCCAAGGCATTGCTACCAAGACCATCATAGTTGACAATGTTCTTTACAGAATCGATTTCACTCCTCGTTCCAGTCCTATATCACTGAACCAGATTAACTTGTCATTCCAGCCATGTCTCTCTAATGAGATATAAATCATTACCCAATTCATTATATGTAGATATAGGTCCAACCCATGTCATAATGAAATCCTTCTTTCGTGTGCCACAAAATAAACATACATCATTCATAATAACACAGCGAATAAAATTGGTTTCATAAACATCATCCCTTCATAAAATAATCCATAAAAAAGAATTGGATATCAGTTAATCATAAGAAAAATCAAACCATTTAAATAATAGAGAAATTATACATAAACCTAAACATACTAAATAATGTCATCTTATATGGAAAATAGTTTTGATAAAACACTTGAAATGAATTCTTTTGGAAAATATCATTTCTTCTTCGAAATTATTTTCTTTTCTCAAAATGACATGAAATGTTAAAAGAAAATTATTTTACTGAAAATAATCATAATATTTTGTAAATGATGCTTCATTGATATAAGTCTATATGAAACTGTAAAAATCCATTCACACTTTATAAGTTAAAAAACATTCTTCTCATACTTTTTCCGGAAAATTCAAAAAGTAACTTATATGATAACCAAAGGAATGATTCCTTACATAAAATGTGGTAAAATGTCCAAAAGGGTAAAAATGACTTTAAACATGAATGTAAAAATATTAAAAATTTTACAAAATCATTTTTAGAAAACATGGACATGGATGATAACCATAACCCCAATAAATACTTACATATAAGAAATCTCGAATAAAAATGAGATTTGAATAATTATCCCTTACTTTGTGTCCTGTTTCTTTTGTATGTGTATGAGACTAATGTAGAGTGGGTTTAAAAATATTATTAACTGGTAACAGAACCATAAAAATATTTATGATATCATACATAATTCACTTACGACTTTATATTACCCGTTCTTTTGTCAGTTCCATGGTAAAGCTTGTGTTTTGGGTAAAATGGTTTCATTAATCATACATGTCATGACCTATAATTATTCATATGATTATATAGATCATGATTACATATTTACAGAATATAAAAAATGATTTATATATAATATATATTCATCATATAAATGATTGATAAATGGAATGAAATACACAGTTCATTAAGATGGTAGGTCGTACGTACGAATGAACTCTGTTTTCATTTCCTTCTTAAATTTAATATAATTAAGTAAATAACATATACATGAATCAATTATCACTAATATATCTTATATTTCATTATTATTTAATATATATACTTTATAATCATTCTTGAATGGTTAACATGGATAATGAATCTCATCGTGTCGTGGAGACGGTAATTCGTACGTACGCATGAGTGATGATATTGTTACCATAATTATTAAATGAAATTAGTTTGTATGATATAATATCTCATAATTATTAAAATGTTCTAATAAACATATATAGTTATTATTTACACCATTATACTCATCCTAGTAATGTGGTGGTGGAAAAACAAGATTACACCACAGCGTGGAGATGGTAATCTGTACGTATGCACGTGCTATGATTTCATTTTCCATAGGATGGATAGAAGGTGAAATTGAGTTGGTAACTTTTTATAATAACATATCAGTATATGAGTGATTCTTATGTTAGTACTTTGTTATAAAATAACAAAATAATAAGAAGTAGAAGAAGAAATGAACATGAAAGAATCGGTAATGGATATTACCTCTTCTTCGACACGCCTCTTATAAACCTCCTTTAGGGCACTAAAGTTGGTCTTTGAAGAAGAACATGACCTCTAGTATGTTTTTAGGGATGTGTAGAAAATAAATGGTCACGGGATGGCAGCGAATGAAATCTGAATGTGGTGTTTGGTGGAGAGGGAGGAGGAGCCCTTTTATAAGGGAGGAGAGGGGCACCTTTTGAAACATAAGGAATATTAATTTTTAATAAATTAAAAACCCACATAAAAACCATAAAAATGACTCACATTATAAGATGAGATGAGATAGGGTTGTAATCTCATCATCCAATAAAATTTATACATCTTTGTAATTTATTTTAAACCCTATCAATTTGATTTATCCTTCTTTAATCTATTTTAATTTATTTGTGGTAATAAAATTCTAATTTTTAAATTATTATAAATACTTACTCATGTGTGGTAAATTTTCCATAATAAGATAAATTATTAAATTTTAGACAACATATTTTTAAATTTTAAATTTTTAAATATTTTTGTGATTTTTAAACAATTTAATAATATGTTTTGTTTTTTAAAATATCAATAGGGTCAATTTTGACACTATTCAGTTATTTGAATTTAAATAAAATCCATAAGAAAGATATATTTGATAAAAAATATTTAATATATTCCTATCATTTCATATTAATCTACAAAATTAGTGGAGCACATTAAATAGTTCATATAATATTTATTTTAATATCTTTAAAACAATTTATTTAATATTTCTCTTAATAAAATAATTATTACAACATTTTTGTATAATTATTTAATATATGTATTTGTTACATAAAATTAATCATAAAATCATATGATGAATGTATATATATATATAAACTTTCCTAATAATACTTTTACTCGAATTTATCATCTTAAAATCACAACATTTTAATTGTTATATTTATTAAGTTATGAAGGTGAAAAATTTGACATTATTAAAAATAAAATAAAATAAATGTCATAATCTCTTTTATACTGCTCCAAATGGTCCCTAAGTATATCCTTGGATACTTGTGGTATATATATACTCGACCAATAGGTTATGGTCAATTTTTGGGGACTTTTTATGGGTATTATTACTTTAATAAATACTATATTATTTATTTTTTACTTGGTAAATAATTTCTGCATAATTAATGTATAAGCTATTAAGATAATTAAATATCACATAAAAATTACAAATATATTACCATAAAAAATAAAAACATTTTACCATTCAAATTAGTATTTATAATTGAATTTATATTATGTATATCATTATATTAAAAATACTTTAATTATTAATGTTTGTGTGAGACATATTTCACTTTCCGTAAAATAAAATTAACTAATGGTCTTAATCACATCCAAGTGGGTTCCAATGGATTCCATTTCGACCCAAATATGTATTAGAACGAAATATAATCATCTAATTATATTAATACAAATGGTGGGGTAATTTTATAATGTTATATTTACCCTTAATTACCCGATTTACCTTTAATTATGGTAAATAAAATTTACCGTAGTTAATATTCATAGTACCCAATGAAAAGTATCCAATTAACATAATTTAGTACTACTAATTAAAAATATGGAATACATTTTTCAATATTCAAATCACAGAATTTTCAGAAGTTAATTTCAAATTATTTCCATTGTTAATAAAATGAGTGTTAAAAGTTAAACCATTGGCAAAGATAGAAATGATTTTACGTATGAATTCAATGTAAAATCAATGCTAATGACATTTGTTATATTAAATGGTAAAAATATTTTCTATTTATACTTTAAAACCATTCAATATTATAATTTATCCATATAAATTATTACGATGAATAAAGTTTTTTTAATTAAAATATTCTGTGTTTTTACTATTCATTAAAATATGAAAGTTATCAGAATAATATGACAAATTTATCCAAAAACATTTTATATCCTGATTCCAAAAAGGAATTTTATTTTGTCATATTTAACTTATAAACATGTTAAAAACTAGTTTTAATGTGTGTGCTCAATAAATAGGTGGCAAAACTGCATTTTTAAAAATTAATTATTTTACCCGAAGAAATTATTTTGTTCTCATACCATGTTCTAGAAAATGTGTAAGATTAATAATAATGTTATAAAATTTAAAATTATAGTTAATAATATTCATAACGGATAGTTCATTATAATATTATAACAATATATCATTCGTTAGGAAAACCCAGTTTGCGTACTACACACGCTATCGAGGAAGGTCGTGATTCCGTGTAATGCAAGCCAAGTTAGAGCTGTGTATAGTGGAAGCTCCTGTTGGTATTGCGTATAACATAATCAAAAATTATTTCATTTATACATTAAACAAAATTTGTACTTAACGTATCATAGAATAATTTCCATAAAACAAATTTGAAATTTTGTGTAACACGATCAAAGAATAGTGTTGTGTATACTGCAAGCTAATACGGTTTTGCGTATAGTTCAAGCTAATCATCGTGTTGTGTACAATAGAATGCATTAAAGAAATTAATAATTATATATCTCATAAAATCTCTAGGTGTTACATGGTTACTAGGATGTCTTCTATCAAGGACATGAATAGGATTCCAAGTGAAGTCCCATTGTGTTACCCATATATGTCTTGTACTTCATTCTAAAAATTCTTCCTCTCATATCGCCTTTTTTAACTCAAATTTTAAATACCAATAAGAATAGACTATGTTATTCTCATTTAAAATTTAATGGTCTCCTTCATAGTGGATTTTGATATATGATGCATTAGGATTCTAGAATGCAATTTCTTTAGATGTGAAATCACTTAAGCATAGCATAATTATTAAATCCATGATCCATAGGCCACAAATGTTTGGTGGTGAGGCCAGTATCTGAGATGAAAGGGATTAGATTGATTTAAAATCCAATCATTCTGTATTATGTAGACCTAGAATGATTATATGATTTAATTGGAGGAATTTATTTTCTAGAGAGTAGTGATGTTCTGGTGGATTCCAGTCTTGCAGACACATTATGAGACATCACAATCATGTCCCAACTTCTAGTTTCTGTATTATGATTGGTACTACCCCATATACCTAATATCTATTCTAATTGATGAAATTTTTCATCTTCAGAATAGTTAGATGACCGTTTTTGAATGATATTACCCATCCAATATTCAGCTATCAATTACAGGGGGGAGAAGAGAATCAGTGAACTCCTTCTTTTTTATGTTTCCAGACATAAGAAGAAACATTCACCTTTTGTTTAATATTTCTTTCTTGGCTATAATAATTTCAATCAAAAATCCACATGATTTTAAGAATTTTATAGGTTAACTTGAAAAAAATATTACCTATGCACTTGGCTTGGATATGAAACATTCCATTAACAGGCAATCAACAAGAAAAAATTTCTTTTGGGTGGAAGACAATGAGTATGATATTACCTTAATCTCATGTAGCAATATGTTAATTACAACTACACATTTACTTCAAGAAGGAATATATTGTGTAATTAAATATATTTAAAAAGAATGTAATGGTGCATCATGATAATATTTATCTAATATTTTATTTCAATACAATTATTCACATTCTTACCTAGAAGTTTTTAGTATCCTCATGGACATTGTTGTAATAATATGTTTGATTTCCCAACACTATTCTCATGATAGACTGCTCAATATAAAAAATTTATCTTTTAGAATAACATTAAAAGAACCATAAACATCATATTACTCTATATAAATATATAAATATGATTTTTTAGTATAATTATCCAAACTAATATGGTAATTATCTGAATACGATCTTATTCTTTTTCATCAATCCAAATTTTTTTAAGAAAACATAATTCAGAAATGTCATATTTTCTAGAATTGTAAAGCTTATATTTTCTCTTTGAAAATAAATACACATCCTATAATACACAATGTATTATCCTTAATTTATATGAATTAAAAAAAGGATTAATTTAGATTATTAAAAGGGTTTGGTGCTTTTAAATAAAATTATCAAATCATTATTCGTACATAAATCTCATATATTTATTTGACTCATTCCATTACCCTTCAAATATGAATCTCTATTTGAATTATTTAACATTACTTGAATTTTGGATCTCCTATTTAACTCACCTACCTTCATTATTTTTGACAGATCATCATACGAATTTTGGAATGTCATTCTGATTTTCCTATTATAATTATCCAATATAGTGGCCATCCTAATTTCTAAACACAATAATTAAACATGAACTCATGACTTTTGAAATAAAATTAGTATGATGTTGTTTGCTGATTCAAAATTCCTAGTATGATCTCTTTTTCTGTATAAAGGCATTTAGTCAAACAAATTATATTGACACACTGACAAACAAATTCGTCCAAATGAAACCTCATAACATTACTCTACATAAAATGAAAAATAATCTACCCATTCAGATATCCATATTCTTATAAAGATTATTTTCATCAATATCTTCTTTATTATGTAATTCAATTGCATTTTTAAGATGAGAAATATGAACTCTCGTTATCATTCTTTGAAGAAATTCTCATTTTGATTTTGTTATTTCAATAAGAAAAAACATATTCTATCAAACGTCATCAACAACATATACTTCATTTCATCTAAATTTTATTCTGAGGATCTTTCAACAATCAACTTATTTATCTTTAATGATTGTGGTATATATAATCATAATTCATAGATGATTTAAATAATTTGGATATTTGTCTGAAAGGATTCTAGAATCCTGGGTTTATCTTTTTATTATCTAGGAAATCATCCTAGCTTTAAAAAAATATTAATTTGATGATCAGAGACGGATAATATTTTTCTTCAGTAACATCATTTTTGTAAAATAATTTTCATGTAGTCTTCAATTCATTCATGAATTTGATTGTTTTGAACATAATTTTAAGCATCCTATGACTTATAATTGGATGTTTTATGACATCATATTATTTAAAAAACGTTCTTTACTCCCAAATATTATGAATAAAATTAGACTACATATTATTGGAATAAACTATTCTCCCAATTATATTCATATGGATTACATCACAAGGGATCCAAAAAACTATATGATAGTTTTGAAAATAAAAATTTATTCACAAGATTTATATCATAGGAACTCTTAATTTTGTTCTCATCTTTCTTATGATTAGAACATCATTTTATAACCATGTTGAGTTTAATGGTCCTAATCATCTAGAAAACTTCTTATTATAAATATGATGGTATTTCATATGAATTGTGAGTCCAATATTATAAATAAAATGGTTTGTATTATTATCTTCTTTTACAATGTAATGTGACTAATTTTATTCATCATCTTCGCTGACAACAAAATAAAATACCTAAATATTATAATATTCTTTATCATACTGGTTAAGAAAATCACCCCAATGTGATCTTTCCATAAACAAATTTTCATTAATCACAAATTTTTTATCCTCTGTCAATGTATCAATTATCAATAATTTTAATCCTATGTTGCCTAACCCATTGTAGGAAACAATAATTGTTGTTAAAAATATCCTGATGTTCTAGAGAACTGATCATGAACCTTCCATATCTTTTCTTCCTTAGAATCACTTCCGTATATTTTATCCTCAAATTTATTCATATATATATTTCATCATCCATATTCCTCAGCTTGTATCCACATAGTTAAAATACCTAGAATTGTTTTAAAAAATTTCATATATTGACTCCAATGAATTGTTATAATAGTTCACACACATGCATGTTGTATTCATAACTGACTCACAACACAATATTTAATCATGCATCAATGAGGATAGATTTATGAAACATTTATCCCTCCTGAAAAATTACTAAAAGGTGAAATGTTATAGAGGAAAACACATACCTCAACCATGATGAGAATGAGGTTGAATGTCCACATTCCACAAGAATTTATAAAAAGGATCATTTAGAAATGGTTTTGTGAAAATGTCTTAAACATATTCCAATAAATTAAAATAATCCAATATAAATAAATTATTCTGTATATTATTTTTGATTATGAGATTCCTTATTCTAATATTTTGGGAATGATAAAGTAGTACTAGATTCCTTGTAAGTTTTATTGTAATTTGACAATCATATATAAAGGGAAAAGGTAAAATAACTTCACAAATTATGTCTTATACCATACTCTTCATCTATATATGTTGGGTAGTGGCTTGGGTAGTAACCACATACTCATAATCGTCCATACTAAGAGTTAATGAATTATTTTATTAATATTACAATTTACACAACTTATCAACATATAAAAAACTCCACCAAATCTAGATTTTCAATCATCAACATTTCCCACACAATCCGCTTCTCAATACCCCAACATGAAAATTCATTCAGATCTATCATGCATGATTGTGAATTTTTTTCCATTTATACATATAAGAATTATTTTTCTAGAAAGTGAATTTTATTCTTTACGATCACTCTAAAATCAAGCACAAACGGTAACTACATATAAAATATCAATTCATGTGGAATTTATATAAAAAAAGAATCCTAAATTATTTGGAAACACTTTCTGATGAACGTAATATCATTTTTAATCATTAAAAAAATTGGTTCCCATGGAAATCATATATGAAACTAGATTTTAATTTTCCACACCTAACTACTTATGAAGATCCTTATTATATTTTTTTTATAAATAAAATCTTTTTCACATTTTGTAATATCTATAACATATAATGGTATTTAATTTAAGACAACAGCAATATTTCATGAAACATGTTCATATATTCACTAAATCCTATAATATTTCCTTCATCATTCATAACATATATAATGTAATCAACAAAATCAATTATGTTTAGGGAAAAATCATGAAATATCTTTATGTAATGTTTTTTATAAACTTTTCCATTCTTGAAACTCATCTTTCGTAATAATGTATACAATTTTAAATACCACACTAATGGAATATTATTTAAACTGTAAAAATTTGTCTAATATTATACACATAACATTTTTCGTTCCCCAAAAAAATAACCCCAATGACATTCACTATAAACTTCCTCACCAAGATCACTATTCACGAATGATGGCATCAAATCCATTTAAAAAATTGTATTACATAATTATGGAGAAATAACAAGCAAGATTCAGATTAATTTTCAAATTTCCACCGGAGTGAAATCCCCATCAATGTTGACCCTGTCAATTTGTATGTAACCATTTAATATTAATCTTTATTTTTTTCATAACACATCATCTACCATATTTATCTTCTTCCAAAATACTATCATTGTACCAATATCTTTTTGATATACTATATGGTTATGAGTTCTAACGTATAATTATTTTCTATCTGATCATGTCCTTAACTCATAGATTTATCCTAATATGAATTCTCAAAAAAATTATTCACATATTTATGTTCATGTGTTATATTAAAAAAAATTATTTGTATTTATTTTTATGTTATTTTGGTTTGGACATTCTGAAGATGGCCATCAATAACACAATGAGTCTCCACTAGGTTCTTTCCCATAGGATTAGTAATTTTGTCCTCATCCTTATCACATTGAATATCTGAGTATGTTTCTTTTTTTTAGTATGATTAAAAAAATTATGCATCCTTACAATATGTTTTAGAAAAACATTCTTTATCTGACATAAATTTATTATTTGTTTGATCCTCTCTATCCTCCTCAAATTTTCCGATAACATTCACAACAACATTGTTAACAATTATTTCTATTACATTGTTAAAAATCATGAATCATATTCCTTTTGACTAAGAACATAGAAAAATTTTATCGTCTCCTGTTGGTTAAATTTTTCCACGGTTTTCAACATTATTTATTGTAATGAAAAGAATCTAATAAACTATTTTGTGATTAAAATTTTTATTTTTTATATAAAAAAAATCATATTGATTCATGTCTAAACATGTCCTATTAAAATCAGTTTAGAATATGCATTTCTATACTCATGACCTATCTCCAATAGATATGAGAGAGACTATTTTCAAGAAATATATTTCATCTTATTTAATATAGGCCTCTATTGTCCCTTTCAATAACCCATTTTGATTGATTAGTGTATGGGGACCTATATTCCTTTCTGAATTCCAAGATTCTCATCATAACTATATCATCACAAGTAAATTTAGAATAATTCATTTTTATATATATTATTATTTATAAATTATATATTAATTTTACATTAAAGGGGATGTTGTGTCGAATAGAATATCTGACACACAACAATGGGTTTCATCAAAATATTATGTTTCACACAAGACTATGTTATATTGAAAAATATTATATTTTTAAAATTAATATAATCAACGTTCTGTTTTATCAACTAGAATGAATAGAACAAGATATATTATTAAAAAATGATGATGCAATAATCTATTTGTTAGAGGAATAATCAAATAAATAATTCTAATAAAATTAAATTTAAAATAATTTGAAATTTTTTTTTCTATATAGGTGTTTTATATATGACTTTGACTTTTTAGGGTTGAATTAAATAAGAATTTAATAAGTAATTGTGTTATTATTATATTTTTAAATTGAAATTAATGAATATTATCAAAAAAGACTTTTTTGAAATTAAAGAAATAATGTTTTTTTAAAAGAATAAAAAATTAAAAAAATATCATTCTACCAATGAATTGGGATTTGTATAAATAATTCATTAATAACTAATTTTTTTTTGTAATTTCATTAACTCTCAATATTTAAATTACATAATATCATGGTATTAATGAATAAGGATTAAAAAAAAGAGAAGATTTAAAAACAATGAAATGATTTTTAATTTTAATTGGATGAGTTAATTTTGTGCTTAAAATATTATATATTCATACTAAATTTGTTTGGACACATACAGAATAGAAAATAAGTTTTTATTAATGTATTACTTTTAAAAATTCAAATTATTCCGTCCACTCTCAAATAAAAGGGAACCCATTTAACTTCATTAAATGCACTTATGAAACCATTTGGTTCACTAATGATCTTCTAAAAACCCTTTCTAGAATACTTCATATGTTCGAGAGGAATTATATTAACCCAATCACCTTCCATAACTGTGTTTTTGTATTAAGAAAATATTATCGTCTGAAGGAACGGTGTAGTTTCTATTAAAGAGTTTCAATTTTATTTCTTCTTCCACCTCCTTCAAATATTCTCCAACCATGAAAAAAAAAATGTTAAATATAATCTATATAATGATAATTTTTATGTTAATATCATCACCAAAATCCATTTCTACTTCACTTAAATGGAAAAATATTTATTTATATGTGCGTAAGTGTGAACTATAACCTCGATGAACCAATATTGTTCATTTATAATTACAATAAATCAAGAATATTTATTATTATTAACTTAATCTTATTAAAATATATTAATGGAATATTTATCATTTTAGAAATTAAAAAATCATTTTTTTCTTACCTTCCACGGATATGAAAATGATAACATTGTTTATGTTTACATGTGATGTATCCCCACCCTGAAGAGATATGGTTCATTTTTCTTAAAATAATAACATGTATGGTATATATAATTATACCTAAATGATTAATATGATATTAATTTTATTATTATATTTATTAAATGATTAAATTCCAAATACTTTCTTTCTAATATTATCACTGAAAATTCAAAACGTTATTTATAAGTATACATGTCTATCATCTGCATGATTACAACATTGTTCATTTTTCATAACTATAGAAAACATGTTATATTTTAATGTATAGTTTATGTATAAATGTACTTATTATTTCATATATATTGTTCTAGAGATTATTTAATAATAACCACTTGGACTATTAACATCATACTGAAGTCATCTAGAACTCTAGTACCAAATATTAGCAAAACATAAAAAGTGAGTTTAAATAATTAAGGAATTATTATAGAATTGTAATAAGTGATATAAAGTGAATAATAAACATGAAAATTTTCATATGAAATTATAAATTAACCTATTATTGTTATTTATAATGAAATTTAATTAATGAAATGATTCATTCTTGTGGTAGGGTCCTTCATATCAATCTTCATTCATTAAGGCATATGATGATGTTATACATCACCTTATTTTATATGGTTTATAATAAACCCCTTTCGATTATAATTTATTTCAAATGATTTCATGGATAATCTTTTAGAATGATTCTTTTTACACACCAAAGAAAATGGAATGTTTTTTATGTACAATGTGATAACAACTTTTCCACCATAGTGAACATTATTTAAAATTTGTCTTCCTATATAAACTATAGTTTATTTTAAATAGAAATGAATACCATATTACATTATTTGGAATTATTTATTGAAAATTTTTTTGATAACAAATTTATTTAATCAATATCTTGAAATGAAATATTTTGATTACAATATGAAAATGTTTTTTTGGCTTCATTCTTGTTTAATGTGTTATTATTAGGTTATTGTTATTCAAAAATGTTTATTGGTATGGTTGGTTCCATGATAAACTATAGGTGGGTGATCATGTAATGGATGAAACTGTCATTATGTAATTATATGGTGCTAATATGATGGGTTTATCCTATGAGATATTGGGAATATAACATGATGGTTTTTACAAATGTAACCATGTATGATACTTCGTATATAGCCATGACTGATAAAATGTATGAATGACATGGATGCCAAAATATATATTTATGACTTATTATTTCCATGGATTTTTATATAGATAATATGATTTCATGACGTATACTAAACAGTTATTGTTTTATGGCTGAAATGTATCATTTTGTGACAATGTTTTCATGATTTTAATATATTGATGGGATAATGGTTTATTTATTTATTTTATTCTCCTTACAAGGTTTTTTATTCTCTTACATTGTTTAAAAATGTTTTTCACATTTTATTATGATTTTTAAGAGAAATGATGATGAAAATGTTTTTGTTATGAATATTTTTATCATGAAAAAGAATTCATTTATTAAAAGTTGTATTTTAAGAAAAAAATGCTCTCTATATTTTTTGTATCGATTAGAATGTAATGTGAAATCTTATTTATGAATTATGGCCTAATAATATTAAACCTAAATCTAAAGAGAAACTATAATATGAGTTCTATTTTATAAATTTTAAAATATGGGATTTTTGAGTTTGGGTCCCAAAAGATTGTATCCAATGTTTTTTTAGATAAAAGTATGGTTTAGGATATTGGTAAAATAATATTTATAATGGGTTTTCAGTTAATTATAAATACGAAATGATATAGAATTTGAATATTTCTGTGTCACTTTGTCTAATATTTTTCTATTTAAAATGGATTTTGGTTTGGAAATAGGGAAACTGTGCTGGGATGACATCTGGGGGAAAATAAACATCCAATTTAGCAACCTGAGATGGTTGGAATTTGAAATGAATAACTTATTTCTATAAAAGAACAGTTAAAAGAGGTAATATAGGGTGGTTGAATCCATGCATGTGAACATATAGATCAACCAGAGTGGAATATATCAGTAGTGGATAATTTCATGAGGAATCATTCACCATTGTTCAAAGAACCATCTGACCCCATCCAATATTATGGGATGATAAATTGAATAGAAAAAATATATAATGTCATTGGGTGTTCATAAAATCCAAATTTTTGATTTATATTTACTTTTTTGATGGTGAATCAAATCAATGGTTCTATATGGTTATGAAAATCAAGGACAGTGAGGAAAATGATTCCCTAGAATTTGATTAATTTTAAAATGTATTTCATGAGAAATATTTTCCGATGGTGGTTCAACATAGTGTGAAAAAAATCATGGAATTTAGGAAGAAGGATGAATCAATTTATGCAAATAAGAAAAAATTCAGTAAACATTAATAATACATCCAAAATTTAAAATGATACATCTATAGTAAAATCAATCATTTTAAATGTGAATAAAATCAAAATTTTGGAATTTAATTCTATTCCAATGAATTAAAAAATTATAAATGAATTGGTCTATGTGTAGATAATGTAGAAATTTAGTTTTCTAATGAACAGGTGCTCCTTGAAAACTAGTATAAAAGGTGATCATGATGGAGGAATTTTTTGAGAAATTCATAAAAAATGTCATATCGGAAAAATATTAATTTCATAGTTTTTGAGAATTCCTGTAAAAAAATATGGAATACCTTCTAAATTATTGTAAGTTCATTTGATGTGGTATTATGGGAAATAAGTAATTTAAGTACAATGAAAATGATCATTGTAGTGACCTGAAAAATTTGATTTATAGTTAGTAAAATTTTGAAATTCAATGAGATGGGTCAATATGAGAAAGTGTGTCTTTGGACGATCCTCAATGATGGTTTACATCAAGATAGTAAATAGAAAGGTTTCATGAAATCTATTACAACTACATATGAAGTTTTAGGCCCATTGATTGATGTCATATCAGGTAATATTTTAGTGTATTATATTAATTCCAACGTGTTTTTTCTTTCATGGTCTATACAGTATTTAATTTCTATGAAATTGTCTATATAATTGAATCTTCCACCTCAAAAGTGAAGAAAAAACATATTATAAAAAAATAGAAGATGTTTTTGTGAAGAATTAAATTAAAAGAATAATAAAGTCATTTAGGTGGAAATAATATAAGTTTAAAATGTATTGGTTTTCCTCTAATAGAGTTTAATGTTATTTTGGGTATTGAATATATTTTTGTCTACAATGCTAAGATTGAATGTAAATCTAATGTAGTTTCTTTTTAGAAATAATTTTAGTGTTTTTACAATACTAAACCCATAAAATTGATAAAATATATTTAATCCAAGAAACTATTAAAATATTTAGATGAGTGTTACCTTTCATATATTTTTTATAACAATGGTTTCTTTCATATTAGTTATATGCTAGTGGTAAATGAGTATCCTTATGTTTTTCTGATGAGTTTCATGTAATTATATGTGATATTGAAGTATAATTTACTATTGAGTTAATACATAATTCTAATATAGTTTATAAAATCATTTATCAATTGGCTATGATTGCAAATTTATAATTAAATATGAAATTTAAGGGGGTTTTATATAAGGCTTTCAGTCAATCTAACACATCTCTGTGGGGTCCTCATGAAATTTTTTAATGAATGAATTTTCTATGACACATTGAAAATAATATTGAGAATTGAATAACATTTTTGTTATGAAAAAGTATCCTTTCTATCATATAGATGGTATATCCATCATCTCTTGGGATCAAAAAATTGTTATAAGGTTGACATGTGGTCATAGTACCATTAGTTGAAATTTAAGAAAGATGATATTCCAATGACTCTATTTCAATATATATATTTCCATTATAAATTTGATGTATTTACATTTTGGATGACTAATTCACCATACATATTAATAGATATCTTGAATATAATATTCCATGAATTTATGGTTTTGTTTTTGGTTGAGATTATTGATGAAATTTTATATATTATAAAATTGAAGAGGAGAATGAAATTCATCTAAATGGTGCATTACAATCCATAATATAATTGAAAATGTATCTGAAATTAAATAAGTGTGAATATTGGGTACAAAAATTTAATTCCAAGGTCACTAGTTTCTAAATATGTCATAACATCAGATCATATTAAAATGAATTTTGTTGATTATTGGATAGGATACACAAATATTACTTACATTTTGAAAAGACCCACATTTTTTTTGAAATTTTAATTAATTATATAGAATTATAATGATGCTTTGAAAATTGATAGCACATGATTCTGAGGCCCGGAGTGAATGAAATGAATTTATGAACCTTTTAATTTGTCAAGTTCATTAAACATGTGAGCTGAATTTTCTAGCATTTGAACCATTTCTCGGATTAAAAATCCAACAACATCATTGAATTCATAGTGTCCGGTTAAGGGTGGATTTACATTGACAATAGTAGGTACATAAAAAAAGTTAGTTTTTTTGACTTATAAATGAAATGAAATGAAATAATTTTATTATTTAATTTCATACCCTCCATTGGACATGCCAAAGGGTGGGGCCAGTGATGTGTCAATCCAATAAAAGGATTGACCTGCCAACCCTAAATAACAATGTCGTTGGGGAATTTGGAAGCTTCCTAATTACTGACCCCCATTAAATTCCAATGTTGTTACAAACCCTCCCCCTCTCCTATATATTTGGAGCATGGGGTAAGGAATCTACATAGTTTCTACTAGAAACAATGTGATGAAGGAGCACTATGAAGTCGGACCCTTAGAGCATGAATATGATCTCAGTGAAAGGTGATGTGTGACACATAAACACCAAACCGAATATAGAAATTTGAGGGGCAATGGGGTAGTCTTGTTGTAAGAACAAAGAACAATGAAATTTATTCAATCGCGAGTGCTCTACAACGATTCGAGTTAGGGGTTTTTTTGATTTATTTTGATTTACTCATGCTTCATTCTAAAATGATAAGATCAGATCAACTCATAAACAAGTTGAGATGTTATTCTTTTTTATATATATGTGGGAGGGTGTGTACTATCATTGAGATCTAGATTGAAATTAATGCATGAAATCCCATTGAACATTCTTCGAAACCCCATATTTCTTTATATAACGCAAAGGGTGCAGGCTGAGATGAACATGTACTGAGACCATATACTTTTTTTTAGATTGAAATCGCCAATTTTGGAGATGGAAACAATCCAAATCAGGACCTACCATAGTTAAGAATTCCATCCCAATTGGCTGCATGCTAAAAAAATAAAGGATGTGGGCTATCGGTGCGTGACCAGAGGCACGTTGAGCACCCAACCACCAACACTAGTGCCAGTGGAAATGTACAGAGGTGCGATGGTGGAACTCGGTGGTGTCGACCGCATGCCCGACAGAAATACCGACTGCCACCATGGGTGGAGGATGAGAATGGGTGGGGTGTGCACCCGGTGGCATTCCTATATGGCAGCAGGGCCACAACCAACGTTGACCACAATATGAGTATGTGTCGCTAAATCAATCGGCGACTGGAGGACACGGAACTCGATAGAAGCACTCCTGATTGCAATGTCGCCACCCGTCAGCCACAACATGAAGGATGTGTGGTGCCACATGGTGCTAAGTTAGGTAATCCCACATGGGTTGACCTGGTGACATGGCTCCACCCCACTACAGCCCTACCCAGATGTGCTGCGTCTGGGTACCCATGGTATCATGCACTACCAGGTAGGTGGCATAGCCGGGTCCGCCCTATGGGCCGCCCCGATGCCTGGAGGGCCGACCCATGACCCACCCTAATCGGGTAGGGCCAAGTGGGCTAGGATGACCCAGTTTGGGTTGGACCTGAGTCGATTCTGGCCGACCTAGGTCAATCTGAGTCATCCCATGCTTGACTGGTTCGGGCCAGTCCAACCGAGGCGGACCGAACATAGACCCCATATAGACCATTTACAAAAAACAGGCCCTTGCATCTAAACAATACATATTTATGAAAATCCATCTATGGGGTCGAGAACCTTATTACAAGGAGGTCCATTTGAGATACTCCACCTGAGTTTTGGAGAATTTTGGGGTACGATCGGGTTTTATCCAACAAGAATCCAACTAGGCCCTAGACACTAAAAAATGTCTCTTGCAAATAGTGCAACCGATTGACAATCTGTTGGTGGATTTGGGACTCTATTGAGTAGATGAATACTATGGAATACATTTTGGTGACTTACATGGATATCAATATGTGGAAATTGTCTTGAGGATTGGTCCTACCTTGCAGACTATGTACAGAACCCTACTATTGAATGAGACCTGATGACTTCTAGACAATGGACTAGTGGGAAGCGTCTCTGAGTGACCTAGTAGGGCTACTATGGGGAGAGTCTATTTGTGGCTTAATAGACACACAATACTCGATAGGATGAGTACATTAGTATAGCTGAGGTGGGAAACGAATCTATGTGACTCCGCAGGCCCACGGTGGGGAGCAACATTGTGTAACCCGACATGCCCACGGTACCCATCATGGATTTGTACCATATCAATTCATGGATAGTGGTATGTGGATTTTTGTGACCCAATAGGCTGACTGTACATGATATAGGAAGAGTTTTCTAGTAGCCTAGGAGTTTGATGATTTGATGATCCTTCTATAATTGACCAAAAGTCGTACATGTTTTCAGCTAACTTATGTTGTGTACTTTTTCATTGTGTTATAAAACCCATTTATTGTGTGATAATTCATTGTTGTTCTAGGGGGTCCTTGTTTAATATAGTGATACACAACCTCTGCATGAGCCCTACTCAAATTTGTGTCGTGTCCTATGAAGATGATCAATGCATTGACAACAGACATGGTTTCATAGTACATGGCATAACACAGTGAGATTCGATAGACGAGATGTACTCCCTCGACTTCTGGGAGCTACAGTACTCCTAAAATCAGATGGGGATTTCTACAGAAGGACATTAGAGAACTCTTGTACTTTACTACATTTAGTACATTATTATGGGGTTAGTATTTTGGCCCTTTTACATTCAACTGGGACTGTACTCAGTTTCCTCTTAGTGGTATGATTTTTCTATTCTTGTAATTTGTTAGTTGGATGGGATTTCATGTGCATATAGGTATATGGGAAAATTCATCCTACTTGCTGGTTTACATCCTCAGTACTAGGAGCCAACTCCTATCCTCCGAGAGGCGGCCATGGGGTAGTCACAACACGAGCCCTGGGGGATAGGTCATGAAAATGTTTTATCATAGTTTGTTGGTTCTACATCAGAGAAAAGAAGTCTATGATTTTGATTTAAAGCAATAGTGTTATGTGTTTCGAGTTCTACTATCTGGTTCGGGGAGTACAAGGTATGTGCGGTGGTCGACGTATCCATACATTGGAAACTTGAGTCATGATTTTTGGCTCAATGCATGAGAATATTGGATGCATTTTTGTTTTGTGATTTTATATTAATGTCAGCTCACCAACTATAATGTTCTAAATGCGGCACACCATGATTTATTATAGGATACCTCTAAGAGGTTGACCATCCAGGATCATGATGCATGAGGTCCGCCTTTCCAGTGACGAGGCATTCATTTAGGGACCAATGTTTGAGATAGTCCCCCCAAGTGGTTCCCTAGTAGTACCACAACCTGATTGTCAATCCATGCTTCCAAGGGTCTGGGTAGATGACTTTTGTAAGCTTCGCTCCCTGCATGAGTTTCAGAGAAGGATACCTCCCATGATAAGGTGATAGATACATCCTTGAGTCACTGAGGACTGGATAAAGGTCATGATGCAGGTCTTCCTCTTAGTGAGGACACCGCCCGACCTGATGGGGATCATGTGTAATGCATCGATCCCGTTTACCCAGAGTCGGTGCATTATTACATAACATTGGCATGATCCCAAAAGAGCAAGTCTCAATTGACTGGTTAGTTTAGTAGCCTTGGAAACACTAGATACATACATAAGTCTTACATTATATCATCAAGTGATAGAATACAACAACCTAGTATCCATAGTCCACACACATTTCCCACCAGACTATCCCTTGAGGTCAGTCATAAAATACTTCTTCTTATCCTAGTAAAATGAATCATAAGAAAGGGGTGAGATCAAATGATCAGAAAAGGTAAGAAATACAGTGGAAGATAACATAAATATCAAGCATGGTGAATAATTGAAACCACATGCCTTTACCGATAATAATCATGAATACTATTATGGAAGAATATGTGTTGAGTAAATAATGCCATAATAAAACATAATCATTGGGATTCTACTAGTCGAATGACCACACGAACCGTCAATATTTTTTTCATAATGACGAAAAGTATAATGTCGGACATTCTGAAACATTTTGTCAAGGCCTCGGCCAAGTTGTCAAGAAATGATTAAGGCCTCAACCAAAACCATATATCAAAATTTGGAAAGGGCCTTGTCCAATTCCACATCTAGTAGTCTCATGGGACCTACCAATGCTTTGAGGAGCTATAACGGGCTCCACCTATCACTTACTAAGTCCACGACATTCCTTATATGAAAAAGTTGAAACATAACATAAACATTCTTATTAAAAATAGAATGAAAATGTCATTACATTAACCATAGACCATGAATGGTATAAAAATAGAACATCCATAGTCAAACATATCATAACTCATTCAACACAACATGGAATATTGTTTTACAATAAATCAACCTCATTTAAAAATAATATACAGTAAAGTATGCTGACATAGTTGATGATGAGTAAAACATTTTTAGAAAATTATACTTGTTGTAAAATCATTTAAAAGTCACACATTTATAATGGAAGTAATTTAAATGAGATTTTTTGAATCAAAGTGTCCCATACAACTTTGAAATATTTAAACTTAATTATCATTTCAAAACATTCATGTCCATATAAATAAATCCTTAAAATAATTTTGAAAATATGCACATTAATTAAAAAGATTTAGAAAGATAAATCCTTAAAACATTTAAAATTATGATATTGATAAATATTACCTTTAAAAAATCCATAAAATATTCATTTCGAAATCATTTTTATGAAAAATGTACATGGATGATAAAATTGTCCCTGAAAATACTTACACATAAACAATCTCGGGTAATAATGAGATTGAGGAATTAACCCATACCTTGTAATTTTCCTCGATTGATGGTAGGTTAACCTCCTATATAATGGTGAAATAATTGTTAATAAATTATACCTGAATCCTATACATTAATATTATATCATATATGATCTTTTAACATTGCTTTGTTAATAATATCTTAGTATTATCGTCATTTAAGGTGTTAAATTACTCATTTTCTTCTATAGGTTTTGTTACATATGTCGTGTTTGTTTTCGATAGGCTATATCATATTAATATCCAGAATTAAATCAATTCATAAAACATTTTTATTCCTCAAATGATAATTAGACTTGAATTGATATGATGGGGAATGAATCTCATTGCGTTCGTAGAGACGGTAGTCCGTACGTACGCACGAGTGACAATATCATTATTTTGATATTAAAATAATATATAATTGGATGTTATATCATATAAACATAATCATTATCATGTTATATTTATTATTTACATCAATTACAAATCATTATTATACCCATCTCAATAATAATGTTGTGAATAACAATTACACCACGACGTGGAGACGGTAAGCCACGCATACGCATGTATGGTGCCATGTCATCCAAAGGATGGATAGAATATTGAATATGGTTGTACCATATTTATAATAAAATAATTGTATATAGAAGATAATGGATTTATTATTTTATAATGGAAATAACAAAGAAAGAATATGTGGAAGAAGAAAGTAACTTGAAAGAGGGTGGTGAAATTATTACCTCTTTTTCGGGTTCTTCCTTTTGATTTGATCAAAAGGGCTCCTTAAGTTGTAATTATGACTATAGAAAGGCCTCTAGTATTAAGTGACTGATGTTTAGAGGATATTGGGAAGATTTTAGCTGAGCCAAAAGGCTTAGATGGAATGAATTAGAGAGAATGGGGAGTACCCTTTTATAAGAGGGGTGACGGGCCCATTAGGAAAAACAAAAAATATTATTTTATAAAAAATTCATATTCGGTTTCTAATGGCTCAAAACTAATTTATTTCGAGGATATGCTGGGTATGGGTAGAAAAAATTTCAACTAAAAGATTTTAGACTAGTTTGGGTCACTATATTAACCATATCATTTATATTTAACTCTTAGTTAAATAGTTTGATATTTACCATGTCTCATTGTATTTTTATAGTATATAGTTAAAAAACATACAATATACTTTCAAGAGACCCCCAATTGGTCCATTAATTATACACCTATCATGATATACATCCTTTTTATTAAACATAAATTTTTTAGAATAGAATATAAATTAATAATATAATATTTGTTTTAAAAACTCTTTTATGTCAATTTTAAATATATTTAATAATTGATTTTTGTTAAAGTCTTAACTACATTATTAATTCAAAAAATATTCTTTTAAGAAATCCTATCATGTCTTACTAACCAATTAAATTTGTGAATTTCATCAAAACATTCATAATATATTTATTATAACATTTATAATTCCAATTATTTGATTCTTTCAAAAATATGGAAAATACTGCATTATTATTGTGTCACAAATAAATTTCATCATTCAAGGTCTAAATATTATAAATAAAATACCATTATGTAGTAAATTGTTTTATCTTTATAATGAAAATTTATAGTAAAAAATATAACATATATAACCCTATGTGAAAATTGTTTTTCTAAATGATATTTTCTTTTTTCATTTTTGTATTTACATTAACTAAATTTATATAAATTATCATTATCCCTTACAAGTGGCTCCATGTGTTCCCAAAATCGACCAAAAGATTCCAATTGACGTTCATGTATCAACCAATCAGGTTAGGACACGTTTTATGGTAATTTAATATTATTACAATATTATTTTGTTACCCTTATTTCCCAGATTTACCTTTTAACCATGGTAAATAAAATATTTACTGCAGTAATTATTCAAAATGCCTAAAAATAAAATTTACCTATTTAAGAAATTTGGGCCTCCTAATTATAAATATGAAATACATTTTTCAAAATTCAAAACATAGAACTGGCGAAAAATTATTTAATATTAATTCTCGTTGTCAAAACAAAAATCTTGTTTTTAAGAAATAATAACTATCAAAAGATTTTCACTTGTATATGTCCAGTATAAATGTAAAATTATACTCAGTGATAAAAATTTGATTAAATGGTAAAAATATAATCTAATTATACTTTAAAACCACTAAAATTCATAAATTATCACTATTAACTATTTCGATTAAAAAAATTTAATTAAATTTTAGTAATTTTCACTATTTATCAAAATATGAATGTTATCAGAAAAGTTCCAAAACTTCACCCTACGTTAATTTTGATATTATGAATTAAAAAATTGAATTTATTTTATTAAAATCAAAACATAGAAGTTTAATTTATTAATTTAAAATTAATTCCCATTTTCAAAACCAAAAGGCATATTTTTAAGAAACAACAACTGTTAAAAGATTGACACTTTTATATGTTCAATCACAAAGTGGAATTACATAAAATGATAGGTATTGGATTAAATGGTAAAAATACAATCTATTATTACCTAAAAACCACTCAATAGTATAATTTAAAAATATAAATTATTTTGATTAAATAATGTTTTTTAAGTTAAAATGTAATACATTAAACTATTGACCCAAAAATGAAAGTTATCATAAAGGAACCAAAAACAAAATTCATATGCCCTCATTCTAAAAAAGAAGTTTATTTTGTCACGTAGGAGATATAAAAGTTTCAAATATTGGATTTCAAAATGGTATATCATTATATTTAGGTAAAAGTGAAATTTTTTAAATAAATAATTCTTTTATCTGAAAAATGAATTATGCATATGAAACTCATAATATGGATTCTAAATTCACAATGGTTATATATAGCTCAATATTTAGTTAATACGATTCATATCCACTTTTGAACCGCTAGATTTTTAATCCTGTGGTGCGCTCGAACACGGTGTGGCATGTAGTGCATGTTATTGATTAAATTTGAAGAAATAACGTACTAAGAAATCTTGGGGTGTTACATTCTTCTCTCCTTAAATAAATTTAGTCCTCTCAATTTGAAATTTTTCTTCTAAAAAAGGATGAAAATAGAAAATTCCGTTGGGAAATCCCACATTAGAAATTAGGTTAATAAAATTAATCTTAAAAAGCGGAAAAGTAAAATGAAAGGGTCACCACCTAATTTTGATCTCGATTAGAAGAACATTAGTGGAAATTAGAGACATATAATTGGAGGGAGAATGTAAATATTTTTAGGTAGTGATTGAGGTCATCCATCACAAACTAGTGTAAAATTATGGGCTTTACATTCCATAATATATGATGATTTAAAATACAATCGGTTCAAAAAAAGATAACATATTAGGATAACACATTTTTTGTTTTAAGATCCCCTCACAAAAGATTAAGAATTAACTTCTTCATATAATAAGAATAGAAGAAAATATATACTTAAAATGTATAATTCCACCCATTAACTAATTTCTACCACAAACTCATCATTCACTCTAAAAGATAATAGATTTTAAAAAAAATAAAATATTTATCATATTTGTATAGGGTTAAAAAATGAATTTATAATTCATCTACCATACCTTTAAAAAAACTAGATTATTCAATCCAGGACATCACGTGGGCCAGTGGTAGGTGATACGCCCTTTTCTCCCTTTGGTTTCGAGTTCAAGTCTCATGGCCTTTCCAGACGTGATGGGTTGCAACCCGTCCTATGGGTTGTCCTTTTATAGTAATCCAAAAATAATATCAATCTAGAAATATCCAAAATACTTATATCTGAACTCATAGTCCAAAATTTAGAAGTAAGGTAAACACAAAGAAGATACTTTTTTCTGTGTAATAACATGTGAACGCCTTCATCATGTATACTTTTAAAACACTACAACATCCTGTATTACAATAAAATCATATTGATTACATTCATGATCCCTTAATCCTTATATAATATGGGATATAATCCTTCTATACAAAAATGTTGTAAACTCCAATAATGATGGAATATACAAATCATTAATCAATTTCAAGGTAGTAGAGAATATCCAATATAATTTATCCAAATCAATCATGTATTATACAAAAATCACTAGCTCGGTATCAGAACCATTTTATGGTTTATATTTTTCTCAACCATATATTTTCCAAAAATTTAACCAACTAATGAGTTACTTTTCTTGGTTCCACAAAATCTCAAGTCCTTAATGAAATAGTACTTCAGTACAATCATTATATACTCCATAACTTTTATAACGATTACATCATTGATACAACACTAAAATTACATAATTCTTTAATAACAAAAAATGAACACTAATCATTCCTCCTCATATGTGGTAGTATCATTGCTTGATTATTATCCAATAGCATCATTTGGGGTATACTCTGATGATTTGGACATTGTTTCATGTAGTGTCCCAACTCCTTGCAGATGAAACATTGTACATTTGAAACCTTTTTCTTACACTTGCAGTCACGTAGATGGTGTCCTTTTTCCCAACACTTATAACAAACTCCCATTCCCTTTGGGCATGTTCCTGGGTGTTTCTTCCCACAGTTATCACATATGGAAAAAAATTTCTTTTCCCTAATCGTTTTATCCATATTTTTATCTTTCGTCCTTTCTTCTCTCACTTCCATTCAAATCCATATGACTCAGATAATTATTTACTTATCTTTTTAACACATGATACTATTTATTCATATATTGAGAATACATGGGAGACATTTTCCCTTCTAAACGTTGGCTTAATACTATGAATGATATGATCTTTCTTACTCTTTGGATCATACGTATTGCTGGAGTTCACATTCCTTCTACTAGGCTCATTTTCTATATAATTGAATAAACGTGGTCAGTTTATGAATTGAAATGAATAATTCCAATCATGTAAAATACATAATGTAAATTGAACTATTTATTGAAATAATCCATAATCATAAAGATATTTTCAATGAGGAATTATATACTCATAAAACCTTCATAATGATTTGTAATAAAAATGAGAATTATCCTAAGAATATCCCCCAGGAGTGTCGTAACCAAGAGTGCAGCAAGGCCTCTTATCGGGCACCAACTCCCGTTCGAGTCTATTTCAAAGCGGTGTTTTTCGGTTTTACCCCTAGGTACATATTTTCTAGAGCAACCTCTACATGCTCATATCCATACATGGATGTATTTCTCATAAAACTCACAAAATATCTGCAATACCAAAATTCTAGGAAGATCTTCTATACAAATCCTCAATATCTATCTTTAGGATATGTTCTCTATTCAGAGTTTATCTAAATATAGCTTCCAAGGATTGTACTAAACATTCTATGATACAAAATATGATGCCCTGAACCCAGTTACCCTGAGTCGGTGCATTATTACATAACATTTTCATGATCACAAAAGATCAAGTCTGAAAAGACCGATAAGTTTAGTAGCCTTGGAAACACTAGATACATTCATAAGTCTTACATTACATCATAAAGTGAAGAAATAAAACAACATAGTATCCATATTCCACACACATAACCCCTCATACTATCCCTATAGGTCAGTCATAAGATACTTCATCACATCCTGGGAAAATGAAACATAAGAAAGGGGTGAGCTCAAATGCTCATTAAGGGTGAAAAATGCAAGAGAAGATAACATAAATATTAAGCATGGTGAATAATTGAAACCACATGAATTTACCAATAATAAACATGAAATCTTTTATGTTAAGAATTTGATGTGTTTAAATAACACCATAATAAAACATAATCATTGGTATTCTACAAGTCGAATGACCTCATGAACCATCAATATTATTTTTATAATGAGGAAATGTATAATGTCGGATATTCTGAAATATTTTCTCAAGGCCTGAAACAATAAGTATCAAAATGATTATGGCCTCGTCTAAAACTATATATCAAAATTGTGAATGGTCCTTGACCAATTCCATGTTTAGTAGTCTCATGAGATCTACAGATGCATCGAAGAGCTATAAAGGGCTCCACCCGTCACATACTAAGTCCACTGCATTCCTCATATGAAAAAGTTGAAACATAAAATAAACATTTGTATTAATAGTAGCATATGAAATGTCATTAAATTAACCATAAACCATGAATGGTATAAATATAGAAAAATGATATTATAAAATATCATAACTCATTCAATACAACAAGGAAGATTTTATTATAATAAATCAACCACAATCAAAAATAATATCCAGTAAAGGATGCTGACATATTTGATGATGAGTAAAACCTTTTGAGAGAAATATCCATTTTCCAAAATCATTTAAAAGTCAAAAATTTATAAAGTAAGTAATTTAAATGAGATTTTTGAATCAACGTGTCCTATACTACTTTGAAACATTGTAAAATAATTATCATTTCAAAACATTCATGTCCATATAAATAAATCCATAAAATCATTATGAAAACATGGACATTAATTAAAAGATTTAGAAAGATAAATTATTAAAAAAATTAAAATTCTGATTTTGATAAAGAGTATATATAAAAAAATCCTTATAATATTCATTATGAAATCCTTTTTATGAAAAATGGACAAGGACGATAAAAATGTCATAGTAAATACTTACACATAAACAATCTCGAATAATAATGAGATTGAGGAATTAACCCTTACCGTGTACTTTTCCTTGGCGGTGGGTAGATAAAACTCCTATATAACGGTGAAATAATTTTTATTAAATTATACAAGAATCATAAACATTAATATGATATCATATATGATATTTTAAAATTTCATTCATAATAATATATTTTTATTATCGACGTTTCAGGTGTTAACTAACTCGTTTTGTTTTATATGATTTGTTACATATGCCATGTTTGTTATGGATAGGTTATATCATATTCATATACAGAATTATATCAAGTCCTTAAACATTATTTTTAATCATAAAATGAGAATTATAATTTAATGGATATGATGGGGAATGAATCTCATCGCGTTCTTGGAGACGGTAGTCCGTATGTACGTATGAGCGAAAATATCATTCTTTTGATATTAAAATAATTTTCTTACTGGATGTTATATCATATTTAAAGAATCTTTATCATTTTATATTTATTATTTACATCAACTATACATCATTATCATACCCATATAAATAATAATGTTTTGAATAACAATTAAACCACGACATATAGACGGTAAGTCGTGCGTACACACGTATGGTTACATGTTATTAAAAGGATTGATATAATATTGAATATGGTTATACCATATTTATAATAACATAAAATTTTATAGAATATACTGGAGTTATTATTTTAGAATGGAAATATCAAAGAAATAATAAGTGAATGAATAAAGGAACATGAAAGAGGGTGGTGAAATTATTACCTCTTCTTCAGGATCTTCCTTTTGATTTCATCAAAAGGGTTCTTTAAGTTGGCTTTCTGACTAAAGTAAGGCCCATAGAATTTATTGAGGGAAGTTTAGAGGATAATTGTGTAGGGTTTTTCCAAGGAAAAAGTCTTCGATGGTATGAATTGTAGAGAAGGGGGAGTACCCTTTTATAAGAGGGTGAGGGGAACCTTAGGAAAAACAAAAAATATTATTATATAATAAATTCATATTCAGTTTCAAATGGTTCCAAACTGATTTATTTCTAGGATAAAGTGGGTAGGGGTCAAAATAATTTCATCCAATAATTTTTATATTGGTTTGGGTCACTATATTAACCTTATCATTTATATTTAACTCTTAGTTAAATTGTTTGACATTTACCATGTCTCTTTGTATTTTTATATTATATAGTTAATTAACATACTATATACTTCCAAAAGACCCCCAAGTGGTCCATTAATGATACACCTATCATGATATAAGACTTTTTTCCGATCCTTAGATTTTTAGCAATATAATATCAATTAATAATATAATATTTGTTTTAAAAACTATTTTATGACAATTTTTTACAGTATTTAATAATTAATTTTTGTTAAAATGATAAAAACATAATTAAATAGAACCAAATTAATTTAATCAATCCTAAAATTCCATGTTACCAAATATAATTAGTGTATGTCATGAAAACATTAAATTTATATTTATTTTAACATTTCTAATACCAATTATTTGATTCATTCATTAATAAGTAAAATACTTTATCATTATTGTGTCATAAATGAGTTTAATTATTAAATTTCTAAAAATTTAAAATAAACTACCATTATGTAGGAAATATTTTTATCTTTATAATAAATATTTATTGTCGAAAATATAACATATATAACCCTATGTAAAAAAAAATTTCTAAAAGATATGTGCTTGTGTCATTTTTGTATTTACATTAACTTAATTGAGATAATGTGTCATAATCAATTAAAAGTGGCTCCATGGGTACCTAAAATTGACACAAAGATTCATATGGTCGAAAATTATCAACCAATTGGGTTAGAACACGTTTTTGGGTAATTTAATATTATTATTACTATATTATTTTGTTACCCTTATTTACCAGATTTACCTTTTAACCATGTTAAATAAAATATATAAGGAAATAATTTTTATAAATGTCTAAAAATAAAAGTTACCAATTTACACAAATTGGACCTCCTGATTCTAAATATGGAATCCACTTTACTAAATTCAAAAAACATAAGTTGCACAAATTAATTTAAAATTAATTCCCATTGTCAAAACAAAAACCGTGTTTTTAAGAAATAATTACTATCAAAAGATTGGCACTTTCTTATCACCAGTTTAAATATGAAATTATGTTTAATGACCAAAATTGTATTAAATTGTAAAAGTATAATCTAATTATACTTTAAAACCACTCAAATTCATAATTTATCACTATTAATTATTTTGATTAAAATAGTTGTTTTTTATTAAAATATAGTAATTTTCACTATACATCAAAATATGAAGGTTATCAGAAAAGTACCAAAACATAACCCTAAGATAATTTTGATATTCTGAATTCAAAAATTATTTCTATTTTACCATATTTAAAACATAAATGTTTCATTTATTAATTTAATATTAATTACTCTTTTCAAAACCAAAAGGCGTATTTTAATGAAACAATATCAATCATATGATTGAGAGATTTTTATGTCAATTCACAAAGTGAAATTACTTACATTGACCAGTATAGGATTAAATGGTTAAAATATAATCTATTTATACTTCCAAACCACTCAATAGTATAATTTAACACTATAAATTGTTTTGATTCAAATAAATTTGTTTTTAATTAAAATATATTACATTTCACTATTCACCCATATATGAAAGTTACCAGAAAAACACCACGAACTAAATTATTATGTCCCAATTCTAAAGAAGACTTTATATTGTCAAATATGATATATAAAATTTTCAAATATTGGATTTAAAAATGGTCCATCATTAAAAGGAGGTAAAAGTGTATTTTTTGAATTAAAAACATATTTTATATGAAAAATTAATTATGTCTAAGAAACTCATAATATAGATTCTAAAATAATAAGTATTATATATAGTTAAATATTCAGTTAATACTATTCATAACCTCTTTTAAATTTCTAGATTGGTAATCTTGTGGTGCGCTCGAACCCGGTGTTGCGCATAGTGCATGTTATTGAATTACATTTAAAAAATTACGTACAATGAAATCCTGGGGTGTTATATCTTGGTTGTATGACTTATACAAGGATCAAATGGGACATAGAGTAGTTTGAAGATCCTTGTTCAAGATGAGTCATCCCATAATTGGGTTGAATTTGAGAGGCTTTTCCGACGGAATTTTCCCCACGATGTTGTGCTCTGTGCGCATTTAGGAGCTGCTTAGCCTTCAGCAGGGAAGAATGACAGTGCTCATGTACTGGGAATGGTTCATAGAGATTTCCTACTATTGTAGAGGTATGATGTGGGACCCTTTATTGAGGTGTCAATACTTCGAGCAGCAGATCATTAGTGAAATTTGGGATTTAGTGGGGACCCTCAACATCCACACCAAGACTGGGGTGCTGGAGTGGGCCCTTTTACGGAGAGCTTCCTAGTGGAGTAGGCACTGACATCTAGAGACGCCATCAAAGCCCATGTAGTAGATATTTTGGTAAGAAACATGAATCAAGCACATGGGACCAAGCATACCTGGTCATCCAGAGGGTGACCCCATGACTCATGGTCTATTGTACGAGGCTCACAGTCCAGAGGGAGTCAGTAGGGAGCCAAACTATGCTATACGTGTGGTGGGATGGTCCGTAAGGCTTGTGACTGTAGGAATTTGTGTTCCAACGATCAAAAAACTATTGAGTGACCACTAAAAAAAATTTATATGTTCAAGTGAGGAGGAATTCAAGGTGGCAGAGATGGTAGAGGAGCTAGCCACACAGTAAGCAGTGGGAGATGATTTGAGGTTACACCACCACCACCACCTGGTTGTCCACCCTAACAAAAAAGAACTGTATCAAATGGACAAGCTCTGCTCCATGTAGTTGATGCCTATGGCCACATCACTTTGGAGATAATTAGAGGTACAATTTTTGCCTATTCCACCCTATAAGTAGTACTTTTCGACACATGTGCAAGTTACTATTTTATTTCAATGTCCTTTGTTGGAGATAAGCGATTATGACGGAGTCGTTTGCTCGATCATCACAGCTAGAGACTCATATGGGAGAGGATTCAAAGATTTTAAACTTGTGAATGCAGTGTGAGATTATTCTAGGAGGTGAGATTTTTGGCTAAGATCACCTAGTAGCGGCATCGAGGCCTTATGACATCATCTTTGGTATGAACTAGCTATCCACATTCCCAGTTTAGATCGATTGTATTAGGCGCAATGTGGGGTGTGTCCACCCGAATGGGACCTGGTTTTCCTTCACCTATGAGAAGGGACACTTTGCAGCACATGATGGACTTACCCAGAGTAGGTTGAAACTATTTACTCATCTGTTGGATAGTTATACCCTTGATGAAGTTGATGTTGACATTCCAAGCTATCTTTTAGTGGTGTTATAGAATGCTGATATCTTCCTAGATGATGTGTCGGGAATGCCTCCATGTAGAGAGGTAGAATTTTACATTGAATTGTACCCCTCGATGGAACAGATATCTGAACCAGTAAATTAGATGGATCTGGCAGAGCATTGTGAGTTATAGGTAATTTTGGATGACTTTCAAGGGAATGGGTTCATAAGACCCAGTTTTTCCCTATTGGAAGGCCCGATTTTGTTCGCCAAGATGGCAGATATGAGTGTGAGACTCTGTATATACTATCCGTGCATAAACTAGGTGACCATTAAGAACAGGTACCCACATACATTGATTGATGATGTTTTTGATCATATTAATGGAGCTTTTTGGTTTTCATAGATAGACCATAGGTCAGGATATCATCTGCTCAGGATAGGAGATGTGGATGTGCAGAAGATGACCATTGGGTGTCAGTATGGCCGCATTGAGTTTTTGGTTAGGTCGTTCGGCAAGACCAATTCCCCGGTAGTGTTAATTGGAATCTTGAACAACCTCCTTCAGCCAAACCTTAAACGATTTGTGGTGGTCTTCTTTGATGAAATCTTGAAATACTCAGTGTTGGAGGAGGAACTTGTCAATAATCTATAGATAGTTTTGGATACACTCCTAAAGAACCATCTTTATGGTATGATTTTAATGTTCTAGTTCTTGATATGAGTGGACTACATTCTGGGACATGTTATCTCTGTGGCTCGAGTTATAGTGTAACCAACAACGATAGAGGTTGTTATTGTTTTGGAGACACCCCATAGTGTGGCCAAGGTTCATAGTTTTGGGGGGATGGATGGATATTACCCTGGGTTTGTGTCAGAATTTTCCAGATTTGTGACACCCTTTTAAGCATTGAAGAAGAAGGGGAAGCCCTTCGTGTGGAAAATGATATTCCAGCATAGTTTTTAGGAGGTGAGGTAGAGACTGATGGGATCCTGCATCATGATGCTTCTAGAAGAGGGTGTGGGGTATGTATTCTATTGTGACGCATCAGTGACCAGGCATGGGTGTGTCCTGATGTAAGAGCAAGCACTAATCGTGTATGGATCACAAAAATGATACAAAATTAGAAGAACTACGCTACCCATGAAATGGAGTTAGTAGTAGTTGTCTCTGCCATGAATATGTGGGGACATTACATTATGGGTGAACATTTTATAGTCTACTTTGATCACAAAAGTCTTAGGTATATGTTTTCCCAGAACGACCTGAACTTCAGACAGTGACGATGGCTAGTGTTGCTCAAGGACTATGACTTTGAGAAAGTCTATACTCCTAGGAAGGGGAATGTGGTAGAAGATACACTCACCAGGAGGTCTGGTCTACAGTTTCTGAGTTAGGTGACAGAGAAACTAGCCTCATTTCAAATATCCTTCATTGATATAGATAGAGCGGATTACCTAAATTATATGACTATCACTCCCCCACTTCTTCAGCTATTCAAAGAGGCACAACTTGGGGACATTGACGGAAAGGATTGATGTTCTCAGATATCCTTAGAAAAGGAAACTGATGGACTTTCTATAGGTGGGGATAATGTCATCCTCTTCAGAGGATTTACCATGGTAAAAGTGGTACTATGGGAGGAGGTGTTGAGAGAGTTCTATAAATCCACACAAGTGGTACATCCTGGTGATGCGAAGAAGTATTGTGACCTCTATCATTGGAATTGGTGACTAGGGATGATGAATGTGGTACCATGGTTTGTTTAATGATGACTCACTTGTCAACATGTGATGGCAGAAAATCATGTTCCAGAAGGATTAGCACAAACACTAGAGGTTCCATAGTTGAATTGTGATAGAATCTCCAGAGAATTTTTGACATGGCTTCCACATATGTCCAGAGGACATGATTATATCTAGGTGGTAGTTGACCGACTCACCATGTCAGCCCACATCCTACATATCTCAGATAAGGGATCAGTAGAGGACATGTGATGCCTCTACATACAAGAGATTGTATGGATTCTTCGGGGCCATCGACAGTCGTCTCTAACTATGATGCATGTTTCACATCCCGGATGTGTAAGGGATTGTAGAAGGAATTCAGGAAACAGCTATGTTTGAGCACTACCTTTGATCACCATACTAATCGTTAGATGAAGACGACCATTCAGACACTAGAAGTCATGATTCGTTCATGTTACCTATATTTTGGCAGCAGTTGGGAAGTGCACTTTACCTTGGTGGAGTTCGCAAAAAACAAAATATATCACTCCACCATCTGTATGGAACAATTTGAGGCCTTCTACGGTCGATCTTGCAGATCAAATCTATTCTAGACAGACCTAGGGGAGTCAGCACATAGGGGACTATAGATGGTATGGGCTGCCACTATAAAGGTGAAGAGCATCCATGAGAAGATGAATATCTCATTGTGCATAAAGATGTCTTATGATAATAGGAGAGGGAGAATTTTGGAGTTCTAGTAGGGGGGCCACGTATTATTGTGAGCCTCTCCTCAATTTGGACTTCAATGATTTTTCTGAGGTGGAAATTTATCATCGAGGTTTATCATACCGTTTCAGATACATTGGAGGAAGGGTGTGGTGGTATACCGCTTGGAACATTAATTTCAGTTGGAGAGGGTGCCTGACATCTTACACAAAACCCAACTGAGAAGATACATGAAATACCCATCTCACGTCATCGACTATAGCGAGTTGTATATAGACGATGGGGCGGCATTTACGGAGGTTCCACTAATGGTTGAAGATCGACAGCAGGCAGTCCTATGTGTGTGGTCGATACCCCGGGTTCTTGTTCGCTGGTAGCATAGGAACCTCTAGAAGATAACTTGGGACAGGTAGGGTGAGATTCGTGTGCAGTACCCCTATTTTTTTTCTTTTTATATTTTATGTCTTTTTGTGATGAAAATACCAAAGGATTGGATAATGTAATGACCCAGATTTTTCGTGTAATGTTTTTTATTAAATGGAATTATTACAAGTCTGTGAAAATTGATGTAATATGATTCTGAGTCCCTGAGTGGCCAGAATGAATTTATGAATATTTTTTCTAGTACGTTTAGTAATCACAAGAACGAAATTTTTTAAAATTTGAATCGTTGATTGGATTATAAATTTGAGGGCAACGTTGAATCCACAACACCAAGATTAACTCAAGGGAGGCTTTACATTGACCATAGTAGGTATAGATAAAAAGTTATATTTTTTGACTTATAAAGAAATGAAATGAAAGGAAAATATTATTTTATTTCATACTCTTCAATGGACATGCCACAGGGTGGGGCTAGAGATGTGTTAATCGAATAAAAGGATTGACCTTAAACTCTATTTATTGTCATCGAAAAAGAATTAGGAAGCTTCCTAATTAATGAGCCCCGTTAAATCCAACTTAATTACATACCCTCCGCTTCTCAAATATATATTGATCATGGGGGATGTTATCGACACAACTATTCCAAGAAACAATGTGTTGAAGGAGCATTGCGAACCCAGAATATTAGAGGACAGATCTGATCCAAGTAAAAGGTGATGTGTGATGCCAGAACCGTGAACTGGTGTTCTTCGTTCGAGGGGTGACAAGGGAGGCTTGTTGTGGGGTCGAAAAAATTGAAATATCCTCAAACGTGAGCGCACTCCACTATTTCGAGATAGGAGTTGTGTTCATTGATTTTCCCCACATTTCAATATAAAAAGATAAGAATGGATAAAATCCTAAACAAGTTGATCAGTTATTCTTATACATATATATATATATATATGTCTGTGTGTATGTGTATGTGTTTGTGTGTGTGTGTGTGTCTATGGGAGTGTGTGTATTATCATTGAGATGGAGATTGAAATCATGGAATGAAATTTGGTTGAACATCTTTGGAAACCCTGGATTTAGTTTCTAACGCAGAGGTTGTGGGATGAAATGAACAAGGCACAAGCCCCTCAGCTTGTGTGTTGATTGTGATCACTGATTTTGGAGATGGCGACATGCTGGATCAGGGCCTATAGTAATTGTGGAGATGGAGACAAGCTGGATCAGGGCCTACAGTAGTGGAGAATGTGATATCAGGAGGCCGCATGCTTAGACGATGCAGGAAGCGGGCCACCGGTGTGCCACTGCTATCTCGGCAAGAACCCTGCTGCCAAAACCAACACTAGGGTTGGTGCACAGTGGCGTGATGGAAGCACATAGTGGTGATGGCCGTGTGCTCACTAGAAGGACATCCTGACGCCCTAGGAGGTAGCAGAGTAGGAATGTGGCTCAGCCCCAGCAACATGCTCACATGATAGTAGGGCAGCGGCCTACGTAGATCGCGGTGGGAGCAGGGGCTGCAAGATCAAGCAATGGCCAGGGGACAGGGTGTGCACCAGAAGCACGCCCGACGTCAAAGATGCGACCCGTCGGTCGAGGCACAGTGGACCTGCACCAGCACATGGAACTGTATTGGTTCAACCCCGTGGGTTGACCTGCTGACGTGACACTGTGCCAAGTTAGGTATACCTAGGCATGCTGTGTATGGGTATCCCTAGTGGCCCGAGCTGCTGGGCGGGTGGCACCACCTGGTTGGCCCACTGGACCGACCCGCCGCCTAGCAGGCTGACCCGTGGCCCAGCCAGGTCGGAACGAGCCCACCAGGCTTAATTGACCTAAGTCGGTCTGTGTTGACCCAGGTTGACCTATGTCAGTCCATGCCGAACCGGGTCGAGCTGGTCTGACCGATGGGACATGACCATGCCTCGTACCGACCTGTTACACCAAACGTGCCCTAACTTCTAAACCAGATGTATGTTTGACGAACTGTTTGTTTAATCGATATCCATAGGTCATGTAAGTCCTTTTGAGACACTCCAAAAATGTATTTGAGAAATTTTAGTATGTCCGGGTTGGATTGAACATGAATCCAACTAGGACCTCAGCAATAAAATGACCATATATTGAAAACCATGAATCTGATTGATGAGATATTTTCGGATTTAGGATATAATGGGGAGACATAAATTTTGGAATAATTTGTGGTGACATCATGTAATATCATGATGTGGAATGTGGGTTGAGGTGAATTACGCCGAAGTAGATGAAATGCGGAACCCTGTGGTTGGGTGGGACCCAAAGTCTGCTAGACGATAGCCCATTGGGAAGAAGCTCTTTGTTACACAACAGTCCCATGGGGAGAGGCTATGTGTGACCCAACAGAGCCAAAATTGTAAATAGGAGGAGTACCTCAGTTCAAACAAGGTTTCAAGCAGGTTTGTGTGACCCGAAGGGCCCAAGGTGGGGAGCAACTTTGTGTGACCAGGAAAGCCCATGGTACCCATCAGGGATGAATATCTAAACAATTCAAGGTTAGTGGGAAGCATATTTGTGTGACTCGATAGACCCACTACAATCGAAAATGTAGTATTTCTCTTAAAACTGCGGAGTTAAAGGATTTGATGATCCTTCTATCCTTGACCAAAAGTGATATTTGTGTGAGTTGACTTATATTGTGTATTATTTTATTTATGTTATACTTTCTGTGGGTTGTGTGGTCATTATTGGTTCTTTTTGTTTTCCTTACTATGTTTAGTGTGTCTCACCCCCTACATGGGCCCTGACCACATGTGTGATGTGTCTCGTGTAGAAGATCGACGCTTCGACGACGGACTTGGTGGAACTGAACTAAGATGACAACATTGAGATCTAAAAGAGGAGACATACTCCCTTGGCTTCTAATAGCTACACTATTCCTATAATTAGGTGGGGATTTCTACGGATGGCATTTATATTACTCATGTACTTTTCTACTTTTAGTACTTTCTTTTGGGGTGTGTATTCTGACCCTTTTACTTTCTACTATGAACGTACTCAGTTTCCTTCCAGTGGTATACTATCTCTATTCTTGTGAGTCGGTACATGGTTGGGTTTTCATGTGCGTACAGTTATCCAGGAAAATTACTCCCACTTGTAGGTTTACACCCTCAGTGCTAGTCACCAACCTCTAGAATTCGAGAGGCGGTTCTGGGGTAGTCATGACGTCGGCCTCGGGGGACAGGTCGTTAAATAATTGAAGTTTTCATGGTATATAAAGATATAAATAAAGAATATTTTAATGTTTTAACTAATATCAAGAAAATTGTATAAATTAAATTGAAATTGTGTTAATATTAATGTGAAAAAAAATTATGTAATGTATTCTATATGAATTGATGTCATGATTGGTGAATGCTCAGATTCCAGTCCCGCCTTACAAAAGTGGTGAATTTTTTATCTATGATGGTGCTTCATGGGAAGGACATGGTTTTTTCATAATGTATAATGACAATTTAATTGATTATACTTCATGTCGGGTGAAACTTCTTGAGTTATATTACCCAACCTATGATATGGAAATAGATAATAATTTTTTCTTTAAAAATTTGGAGGCATAATCTATAAGAAGTAAAATTTGAAATATTTAATGACCATAAAATATTGATGTATATATTAAATAATAAAAAATTGAACATGAGACAGAGAAGATGATTGGAACTAATCAATGAAAATAATTAATGATTCATTAAAATCCTGTAAATTGAAGTAATGTAGCTTATGCTTTGAGAAGAAAAATAAATGAAACATTAACCATGATACATTTGAAAAATGACCCTTTGGTTAATGATCTAATGAAAATTGTATTAGAAGTTTTCAGTGCTAGATATTCATATATTTTGTTTCACATTTTTATGTAGTTGTCTTATATGATTGAAATAATCAATTACAAAAGAAAGATACTGAATTGTAGAAACGAAAAAATTGGTTCCAAAGGGTAATGTTTTCTCATTTTAACATTGATAAGGATTGTGTATTGAGTTTTGGGAAGAGATTATGTGTGTCATATGATTCTCAATTCATGAAATTACTATTATGAGAAGATCATTGTTCATCATTTGTATTTTTCCTGGATGTACTAAAATTAATTGAAACCTATAGGAGTATTATTTGGGTATGAAATTGAAAAAATATAGAGGACTTTACTATTAAGAATTTGACTTGTCCAAAGGATAACGAATAACTAGATTATTCAAAGGGTATGGTTCGACCATTTCCCGTTCTAGAGTGTAAATGAAAAAAACACATATATTTCCAAGTGGGAATACAAGTTACATATCTAGGAAACTATGTGATAAGGGTTATTGTTGATTGACTAAGTAAATCCTATCACTTCCTTCCTACTAAAGATTCACTATTATAAATGAACATTCTCATTTATATCATAAAAAAATGGTTATGTTATATCATGTTCATAGATCCAATTTCTCTGAACATGGTCGTAGTTTCAATTATTTTAGTTTCAATGGCCTTTATAATTCAATAAAACTGAATTAAATTCCAGCACAACATTGAATTCTCAATTAGTGGGGTATTTAAAATGAAAAATTCAGACGTTGAATAATATGATACATTTTTGTCTAATAGATTACTAGGGAACGTGGGATATGAATCATTCTATGGTTGTGTTTTCTTATAATAAAAGTTTTTAATCCATAAAATGGATGGAACATTGGGAGGAATTATAAGAGAATCTGTGTTAAATACCACATTTTAGGGATGTAGTCTTTGAATGGTAGTGGATTAGACTAGTGTTAGTAGAGGAGATTGTAGACAAAGTCCTATTCATTTAAAGATACATGAGGAAAGTTTAGAGTAGGTAGAAAAATTCTGTGGATAACATAAGAATTATCTTTCTTTCAATGTATGTGATCATTTTTTTTTCAAGGTTTCCTATTGGAAAAGTGTGTTGTGTTTCCGTTAGAAGATTAATTTGATTCCAGAGTTCATTGTACCCCATTAATATCTATATAATGTTTGATCAAATTATTATTATTTAATTTTACCACCGAGTGTATGTTAGGTATATAATTTTTCTCATGATTCTATGTTTATAAATTATATTCCCCATCTGTCCTTTGTTTTTAGTCATGAGGTAGTTCAACTAGAAAGGAATATTTAATTTGAGGAGCACCTAGTTCATGTTCATCACCATAGAGAAAAAGTGTTGTGGACTAGGAAAATTCATTAGGATATGTTTCTATAGATAACCATATGGTACAAGTGGAATCATGGGATTCTAAAATGTTATGTTTGATAAATAACTCGACTTATTTTTTAAGTGAATAATATTATGAAATCCCAATTTCCAAACTTGGGGAAGGATGTAACATCCCATGTAATTATTGGGTATGAAAATTTTTAATTTGTTAATATTAAAAATTTTGATTATAATTTTCCATTTATGGGTACAATATGTCTGATAGAAAAATCAACAGGGAACAATGGGTTTCTCTAAAATCTTATGTTGCACACAATAATAAATTACTAGTAAATAATATATTAATAATATGTTTATTTTAAGTAGACCTCAATAATAAATAGATATAATATATTTTACTAAATTATGATTAATCATGTTTATTAAATGTTTACACATTATTATAATAAATTTTATATTATTAATTTTAAATAAATCCCAATTTAGCATATAAATCACTAATATTTTTAAAAAGGCAGTTTTAACACCTATTTATAAAGAATAATTTATTAATATAATTTCTAAAAAATGTTTATTTTAATTCGAAATAATTTTTTCTTCTAATTTAATTATAATATTATATTATCCTTTTAATCTGTATAAAAGTACAAATAAGTAATTTTTATATAAATTTAACCAATTCAGTTCATTTGAATCAATTTCCAATATAAATTGGTTATAAAAACCTTGTGAACTTTTTACCACTTTTACATTATAAACAAGATTCATTATCCATCAATTAGATTAATTTAAAATTAATTTCAGAAAACTATTTGAATTGAATATTAAATAACATTAATATATTGTTATACTTTATATGAAAATTATGATCTAATAGGATAAAATAAATTTTTGGTGAAGAGTAAATTTATTATTGGATTTTTTAAGGGTAGTGGTAAACACTATAATTAAAGGTAAAAATAATATTATAATATTATAATATATCCCTAATAAGTTTAATAATTTTTTTGGAAAAGTTATATTCAACCAAAATCAAAAATATAGAAAATAATTACCTTCTAATGCCCCATGGTTGAGAATATGAAATTTCATATATTTTATTTAAATATATGATTAAAATGTCATTATCATATTTTAATTAATTAATTAATTATTATGATAGGGATAAAATACTGATAAATTGGAATATAAACTAAAATTTCCATGCTTAAATTTTTTTGTCCTCAATTATAATTAATTTATAATTTTTAGACATTAAATCTTGAAATATAACTTTGACCTAATGATGATATAGTAAATAATTTATTAATGAATGATTCAAAAAATAGAAAATTAATAATATGAAAATAAATTTCATTTAAATTTTTGATAGAATATTTAAATTTTGTGGATTATTATGAATGAAAGGGATGATTTAAATTAGTTTTTTCAGAGGAATCTTATTGTAATGTTATTTTTAAAAAGTCTGTTATTGAATAGTGTAAAAAGTACATTTATGAAATTATAAAATAAATTCTATTTTATAAAATTATATAAATTTAAAAAAAATAATTCCATCACACAATTTATTGTGTTATGTATAAATATTACCTTAAAGGCTCATTTTTTATTTGGGATTTTTATTGTAATTATGTTTTTTGTAAAAGTTTAAATTACAAAATGACACAATAAAAATTAATATGGATTAAAATAAATTTATAACATTCAAAAAAATGTAAATTTTAGTTGGATGAATATATTTAAAGAAATTATTTTATCATCTAAATATTAATGTTTTTAGAAATTTAGATTATTAAATAGGTTTATATTTATTTATAAATTTCAATAATTTGAAGACTACCCCTCCCCTCTCCTATACAAAGGAACCCATTATTCTCTATTCCTTAAGATTTATAAACCATTTGTATTAGCCATGATATATAAAAATCCATTCTTAGAAGACCTAACCACATTTTAGAGGAATAATTTTAGTCATAACATCATCTTTAAAAGTGTAAATTGGCACGAACCATCCTCAGGGCCCGTGTCGTGACTACCCCAATCCCACCATCCATAGGACAGGGGCTGGCGACTAGCACCAAAGGCGTAAATCCCAAAAATATAGAAATACATTTCCTTTTATAAAGTAAACAAAAACAAAATATTGTACACAAGTGAAGTAAGAACTATGTAAAAACTAGGTACAAGGTAACTGTTGAAAATTAAATTTGCCAGTATACAAACCCAACTGAAAGTACAGTACAACTGAAAGGAATGTACAACAGTAGTAAGTAAATAGAAACACCGGGTTGTACTTTGAAAATCACACCTGAGGGGTGGGTACAGATAGTCTCCTCGGCTCCTCAGGTCCGGCCGCGTGCTCCATGTATGCCCCGCCAAGTGTTCCACCTCCAGGTACCGTCCAGCTCCACAAGCCTCCACCTTGATCAGTGTTATCTTTCATCTCCATCCAACACAACGTAGTGCGGGCATAGACTATGCAGGGGTGAGTATACGATACTTAGTAGGGACCACAAGACCCCTGATGGTCTCTCAGAATCCACAGACGATAAACCACAAGGTAAAGATACAATCATGAAATATCAACAACTCTGCTTAGGTATATGCCCATACATATACTTAATTTATCACTCACAGTTTGTCTCCAACTCTCGAGCCCAAGAAAAATCCAGTCCACACAGGAAAAGACAACCCAGTACACACAGGATAGAATGAAAATCACATCGATGATAATTATTGAGATCAAAACTCACCTCACACAGGTATAGACTTCATAAGGTGATAGAGATGATCAGATGTAGCTACTGATTTATCTAAGCTGTCAGACCCACATAGGATACAAGACCAGCTATGTTGTTGGACCCAGAAAGGATACAAGACCAATTACTCTGCCGAACCCACACATGATACAATTACAAAGGACATATATTGCCAGACTCATGTAGGATACAAGAACAGTCATCCTCGCTGTTGAACCCACGAAGGATCCATGTGCAGTCATCATCATCGCAGTCGCAACCAGCTCTAGTGTTCCTGCACATAGAATGCTCGATTCTAGGAGTATACACTCCTCGATCAAGAGAGAGAGTTGATACATCAACTTCCATGATGTCCAGAGTTGATGTATCCCAATGTTCTGTCTCGTCAAAAGAAACCCAACCCGATAGACGGTGTGTCAATTGGATGCTCGGTCTGAGTGTTATTTGGCTTTTCCATCCTAGGGGCCCAGTTGGTTTTTAAGCTAAAACCAACCCGACCGTACTCCAAATGCAACCAAACCTCAAGCTAAGTAAGCCAAAAGTACGGTCTCAACAACAGGATCCCATCACAATTGATGGCACATCAATCGGGCGTCCGGTTCTTAAGTTATAAATGTTTCCGCTCCGAGGGCCCGGGTGGTTTCGAGTTCGAGCCAACCCGACCATACCAAAAATTTGAAGAAACCTCAAGTGTAACATACCTAAACGACCGCCTCGATTAAAGGATTCATACACAACTGATGGTGCGTCTATTGGAGGTTTTTAGCTCATGTGATGTGCAAATGACCGAAAATGGTCCGAAGTGGGGGTCTGGGGCCGGCCCGACCCGGCACAACCCACCCTTGGGTCGGCCCAAACCGGGTCGACCCGTCCCGGCTCCGGGTCAGGCCCGGTAGGGCGTGGCCTCGCCGTGGGGTGTGCTGGCTCGGCCAACGAGCCCAGAAGGGGGGGAACGCAGCCCCCCCCCCCCCTTGGTGCTACACGGACAAGGCACCAAGCGCCGCGACTCCCAGGGATCCCACGCGACCGCGGGATCCACACCTCGACGTCGTGGCTGACGCTACGGCAGGCTCTTGCCGGTGGCATGCTGAGGCACTATCGGAGATTTCTGTGGGCCACCGGAGTCATTCCAGTTGTCCGATTCTACTCCCGTCTACGCCTGCGGTCGTCTCGGGACCCGTACATCACTGCGACGACCTCCAATCACCAATTCGATATTGCTTCATCGTCGCCAATTATTCTGCATATCATGAAACAAGTAGCGGTGGGTCTAGACTTGTTTGTTAGTCCATGCCCACCACATTAGTGGTTCTAAACAACACCAAACAAATTTCATGCCATGCCGAGGGTATAAAATCTCATAATGATATTTATACAAAACCCCTACCTCAAAAGTTGATGTCGGGCATCGGTGTCACGGGGAAGAGATCGTAGGTGACGTCGGAGTACGCCGAGGAGGAAGTGGTGTCTCCTCTTTTGTCACAGAGAAGAGAAGTTTGGCGTGTTTTCGATCTTTGAGGAACTGGCGTTCTCCGTCGTTCTTCATCGGAGGCCGGCATTCTTTGTTGTTCTTCGTCGGAGGCCGGTGTTCTTCCAAAGCTCAAGAGCTCTCCCCTGATCTCTCCCAAACAACTATGCTATTTCCCAAATTAAAGAATAGGTTCCTCCTATTATTTAAATTCACACGCAATTTAACTTCCTGAATTAATTCACCACATTTAATAACGTGATGAAAATTAATTTAAGAAGGGAGAGAGACGGTTCCCCATTATTAAATGTGTTGGAATTAAAATTTTGGTTTTTCCAATTAATGGGGGGATTACTAATGTGTTCATAGGGAATTAAATGGTAGGACTCATGTGGGACCCACCTATCTAGCATCCACACTTTGTTAGTAAAGTGGTTGTGGGCACCACTGTTAACTACCCATGGGAGGGAAAACCACCTTAAAAATAAAAATTGTTCCGTCAATTTTTATTTATTTCATGAATAAACCCCCAAAATATCTTCTCCTCCTTTGAAAACACAACTAATGTGAGTGTCCCCTTATAAAATTACCAGCGATGTGAGTTCATCGGTGCCATCATATTTTAATTCTGAGCACCGATTCAAAATTTAGAAAAACTGTCTCCTTCGATTACTGAACGTACCCGAGCTAAACTTCAGAAATTGATTCCGGACACACAGAGCCTCGGAATCATGTTCCGTCAGAATCCACATACTCGTAAAATTCCATAGTATTAAAAAACAAATCATTGAAATTTCTGGGTCTTTAAATCACTCCCACCTCAGGGATTTACATCCCCGGAAAGCTATAACATAAACTAGGAAAAAAAATGAGGGTACTGAGCACTAATCTGATCCTCCCGCTCCCAAGTGCTCTCATAGAGGTTCCCGTGCTTCCAAAAAATTTCCACAAGAGGAATCGACCACCCATGTAGGACCCGCTCCTGTCGATCCTTGATCTCCACCGGGACCTCCTCAAATGTCGGCCCATCATCGATGTCTAGCTCTCTGGCGTCGATGATATGCGTCGGTTCGTGCACGTATCTCCTCAGCTGAGATACGTGGAAGATGTTGTGCACCTGGTGTAACTGAGGTGGAAGGTCCAAGTGGTAAGCCACCTATCCTACTTTGCTGAGGACCTGAAAAGGTCTGATAAAGTTCCGAGTTAACTTGTCTCCACAACCAAATCTCTGTAATCCACACCGAGGTGAGACCCATAGGAAAACGTGGTCGCCATCCGCGATCTCCAGTGGTCTCCACCTTCTATCAGCAAATGAATTCTGTCTACTATGTGTAGTCCTCATCCACTCCTAGATGACATGCACCTTCTCCATCGTAGCCTGATCCATCTCTGCTCTTACCAGTGCTGACTCCCCAGTGTCAGTCCAGCACAGAGGTGATCTTCATGGTCTGTCGTACTGTGCCTCGTAAGGTGCCATCCCGATGGTGGAGTGGTAGCTGTTGTTGTAAGAAAACTCCACCAAGAGTAGGTGATCCTCCCAGCGATGACTAAAGTCAAGGACAAATGCATGGATCATGTCCTCGAGTGTCTGAATGGTCCCCTTTGTCCTGCCATCTATCTACGGGTGAAAGGCCGTGCTCAGGCGCAGCTGTGTCCCAAAAGCCTCCTGCAACCCTATTGACACTCCTTTCGTCACAGAATCTAAAAAATCGGAAAAGGGGAATATCTGAGCTCAAAGTGATTCAACCTTTGAAGAAAATATCAAAAAAATCGACAAAGGCATGAACAAAGGATCAAAAGAAATTCATTGCACAAGTTATATCACTGTCACAGAAGTCCACTTGCGCGACGCCCTTGGTCGCGCAAGTGACTTTTGCGACCTAAGTGGTAACTGCCCAGTAACCGCCCAGTAACCGCCCATGGTCTTCTCTTGCCTATAAATAGACCCTTTGGGCCCCCCATTCGAGAGGATCTTTTTCCAGAAACTCGGATTGAAGCTCCCGACGCCCAAGTCTCTTCTCAAAGCTTCCAGAACACTTCGAAGGTAATTTCTTACCTAGAACGGAAGATCCAAAGAGAGGGAGGAAGGCCTAAGTGTTGAAACTCATCAACACTTGCGCGCCTGAGTGGCCAGCCCTTAATGGAAGTAGTCAAACTTGCGCGTCGCCTAACTCCTTCGATAGAACTTGCACGTCCCTTTTCTAGAAGAACCTCAAGATGATTCTAAATGCTTTAATAAAGAGTCTCTCAAGTATTTCAATGCGGGTTGACCATCGCGCAACTACAACATATGTCGCGCGGGTATACCTGCGCGACCAATAATTGCGCGCCCCCGCAATACTTATGCGCCTTCCAATACATGCGCGCCCCTTCCTTTTTTGGGTGCCTTTCTTGCCCATTTCACCCATCTGAAGTCATTACACCTTTCTTTTTCAAGATTCAGTCTTCAAGACACTCTTCAAAGTCATTTATGGCATGATTTCTTGATTTGACTTCCGTATCTGAAAGGATTTCAGTGAAATATCTCTCAAAACCTAGCGATTTAAATATCTTTTTGTCACTAAATATGGAGAGCTCATTCATTCAACCTCATCCATTAAGATGAGAGAAATCCTTTATTTGGGTCTCCTTTTCAGGAATAAGTCCCAGTCATAAATATGGGAATCCTTCTTAGGAGTAAGCCCCAATCTAAAAAATGGTCATCCTTCTTAGGAGTAAGCCACATGTCCGTTATTTTGGGCATCCTTCTTAGGAGTAAGCCCCATGTCCCATAATTTGGGCATCCTTCTTAGGAGTAAGCCCCAAGTCCTCTTAAATTTTGGGCATCCTTCTTAGGAGTAAGCCCCAATCTCAAAAATGGGCATCCACTTTAGGAGTAAGCCCCAAGTCATCTTAATTTTGGGAATCCTTCTTAGGAGTAAGCCCCAAGTCCCTTAATTTTGGCATCCTTCTTAGGAGTAATCCCCAAGTCCTCTTAATTTGGGTATCCTTCTTAGGAGTAAGCCCCATGTCCCTTAATTTGGATATCCTTCTTAGGAGTAAGCCCCAAGTCCCTTAATTTGGGCATCCTTCTTAGGAGTAAGCCCCAATCTCAAATATGGGCATCCTCCTCAGGAGTAAGCCCCAAACCTTAATCCTTAACATCGGCTTCCTTTTAAGGAATAAGTCCCAGTCATAAATCTTGTGCTTCCTTTTCAGGAGTAAGCCCCAAGTCCCTTAAATTCTCTTTAACCAGTCCTAATTTACATTTAATCTGGGATTCCTTCTAAGGAGTAAAACCCAATTATCAATCCTCTCCTAATTTGGGTTTCCTTTTTAGGAATAAGTCCCAAGTTAGAGTGTTCAAATATCCATAAATCACATATACCTTTATGGACCCTGTTCCTAGATTTTCTCCGTAATGTAAATCCTAATCATCATTCATCTGGGCAGTCATACATACATAAGCCCCACATTACTTCTTATGATTGCATCATTCATGGCACAATTGTCTATTTTTTACCAATACCTCTTGTTTCTCACACCGGGAATGACTCACGCGAGATTAGAGTGTAAAAGTAATTATGACATCCTTCTTTGAGCCATCAATCATAAACATCATACTCCCTTACTCGAACTACGTGGGTTCTGATTAATTTTCCAAAACAAAGGATATGTAGGTAGCCCATCTATGGGTTCGATCCCAACTCTGAAATAATTCATTGTCCTTCTGAATGACAATAAACTTCAAGTGCCCCAATGAGTGGCTTTAAAACCAGCCTGGTCATCATTATGACCAAGAGACTTTTATATAAATGTTTTGAAGGTTACCATTGATCAATAATCTCTAAATAGATATAGATGATTCTCTATTGATGAAGAACCTCGAATATATATAAAAGATTATCTAAATTTCTTACATATTTTCATTGATTGTCAAAACTAAAGGAAAAGCTCATTTTATACTTGGTAATGTAATAAGGATTCACGAACATAACTTAAATCTATAAAGAGAGTCCTGGAATAGACAATAATTCCCCTCAAAAAGGTGTGATGAGTCCGACCTCCCATCCTCTCGACCAATGCAAATTCATAAGCCTTGCCAGTTCACAAGCTAACGAGAACCCACCTTTGGAAAGTAGGTCCATATGGATATGGAATCATTGGATGTTTCCGGTTCTACGAACAAACCCGTTAGAAACCGATTGGAATGTTTGAATCTCCCATCCAGGAGGTCATTCCCGAATTCTGAGGGAAACAAAAAATGGTGAACCCGACGTGAATCCTTAACCAAGTTAAAATGATGTTTTAACTATTTGTTAAGCCCCAATTTTAAGAGGGATAAAAAAACAATCATTGACATGTGTGCTCATCCAAAGGATGAAGTGGATGAATTTTATCTTAATTACGTCTGTTATATCAAACAGGCACTCTTTTCCAAGATCTTCTGTATTTCCATAATGGCTGCTCTGAAATTCAAATATGTGAATACTGCTGCTGCAAATACCACTGCTGTTATTCCTACTGAATCATCATCCGCTCTGAGGATGACATCACCTACTCAGCGTCTTCAATTCTGGGTATCAAATGCACTGGTTACGGAGTACCGTCAACACGGTACCATCCCAACTCAGGAGGCTGCCCGACATGCCCTCCAAGTGAACAACTCACACAGGTCGTCCGGACAAAGACGACCAGTGATCAATAGGTAGGCGGTGCTGACTACCGTCTCCAACTGTTTTGGGTTGTTATCCCCGGAATGCAATTTCCATTCACTCCCTTACTTTGAGGAAGTGAATGAGAATGTCCCTCAGGGCCTTAATTCAAAAAGACAGGATTCCTTCCCGAGGTATCCCATCAACAATCGCCGCCAGACTCGTGCAGCAGTGTGCCCTCAACATGATGAGGGTACCGACTCCAGGCATTCAGCTCAGGTTCCTTGAACCCAAGCAGGCAAGACAAATCGCCAGAGACGGAATCTGGTTAACAATGGGCAGGTTTTCATCCCTGCCATCTCTGGAGAAGTCCACCAACATAACTTGGTGGCAAACAACGAGCAGGCACACACACCTGTCTGTTTTAATTCTGCTGTCCAGCAGACTCGTCTGGCAGCATCACGCCAATCCCGCTAGGCAATTCCGGCGGAGTACTATAGGCAGGAACATACACCTGCTTATACATCACCAGTTAGTCAGTAGGCTCATCTGACTACATATATTGGATCTCGTCAACCACCTTTGGCGAAGTGTAATCAGCAGGCACATACACCTGCTAGTACTAATCAGGACTACCAACAGTCTCGCTTGGTAGCGCACGAAGAAGTCAGTCAGAAAGCTCCGATGACAAACAGGAGGCACACTCAACTCTCTGCCTCCACACTTGAGTACTGTCAGGATTCACTGACAAGAAAAGGAGGACAAGAGCAGGCACATACACTACTCCAAACCCAGAATGGACGTATATTCCTGTTCCGGTGGCTGAAGTCACCAAGAATATTTTGTCAATGGTGAAAGAGCATAAGCAAATTCCTGCTCATATTCTGGATGCTTTCCAGGATATCATAACAGCTTCAGCAACATCTCAGGGAAAGACACATAAATCTATCCCTAGAAGTGGAGTGATACATCAACGATTCACTCCGTAACAGACACACACATCTGTTCCAGTCCAAGAGGGTTATGGGGCATACTCCCCCATATCATACGGATAACCAAGTCAGGCACATAAACCTGATTTGAGTGGTGATCGTCAGCCTAACCTTACTATCTTTCCAGATCAGGCACATACACCTGCTCAGAGTAAATACTTTCATCAACAACTGGTTTCCAAAGCAAGTAAGAAGACATCTAAGAAAAAGATCCGCCCAGCACAGTCAGGAGATCAAAGGCCAATCTATAACAAGGCCTTGCTCGATGCTAGAGTTCTTGAAGCCCTCAGACATTTATCTGTTGGAATTCAAGATTCTACTCCCTCAGTTCCCAAAAACGGGAACACTAATTCTGAAGGTCTTCAACAGACACTTCCTCATGAAGGCTTGCTTCTTGAAAATTCGGTCAATCTTGAATTTTCTTCTTCAGATGAAAGCCACAGGAACCCTCTGTGTGGTCAAAAGACCATGGAGAAAGAGATCTCATCTTTTGTTGTATCCCATTATGGTGGTCCTCCCCATGATGATGAATTTCGCTGTGAAAGTACTCTCCGCAGTAGTGATTCACATTTCCTAGAAAATACTCCAGTGGACAATGTAGTGCCGAGAAAGCCCTCTTATCTTGAGGCACTTTCAAATGAGAAACCAGTCTTGTCTGATGATTTATCACTAGCAAGTGAAATACTTTCTCAAACAGAAGATAGCCCAGGGTGTAGGTCATTCTCCGAACCACCCCTAAGTCATGTATCTTCTAGTTTGATCAATGATCTCTCTACCAATATTGTTGAATCCGATGAATCAATAAGGAAACACCAACTCTGGTCAAAATAGGTAGAAGTATCTTCATTTAATGATAAAGAGGAAATGCTGAACATGAGGAAAAAACTGGCGAAAAGTGAGGTACCAGTCATGTTTTTGCCTTTGTCTCACTCCCAGTATGACATTCCAAAGATTTTGACAGAAGATGGAGTCCATGATATTCGTCTCAACATATGGAAAACTATTTTTCAATTGAAGAATAAGGTATTATCTTATAATGAATACGAAAATCATCTTAATATAATAGAAGGGCTACAACGTCAGATTGATTTGGCATCTCTATCAGTCTCTCGGAATCCGAAGGCTGAAAAGAAACAGAGAACCCTTCAACATTCATCCCTTGGCGCACTAAGAAAATTGCATCAATTAATTTCCAATGCTCCATCTGGTGTTCATATCAGAGGATGAGGTGTTCACGGAGCACTGCATTTCACAGTGCTTTCTAGTCAGCAAAGCCCGCCGAAAATGGTCTCATGCAATGTTATTTCCCATGGCCGGCCACAGTCAATGGTCTTTGTTCATAATCAAAATCTTTCTCAAGAATATGCCTCAACTAGTTCCTCTCAAAATCAAGCATATAGAGAACAAGTTTGTTGAATTACTCCTACATCAAGCAGGTGAGAATATTGCACAAGCCTCTCGTCTGGAGAAAACAAATCATCAAATGATAGAAGTATCAGAAATCATCCAACGGTCTGTTGAACCAGGTGATAAAAGTGGATATAGGTTAATGCATCCAGCTAATTTCCGAACTAGGATTCGAAAGATCAAGAGAGATTTTAAGAATGTCTCAGACATATCATGTCAAGAGCCACCCCAGCTTGTCAGACTGGGGACTCCTTTAACCCAACCCTCAAAGTCAAAAAATGGGATTCGATGAGTTGAGCGGAATCCGCAGGAACATCCCCAGTTCACGAGACTGAGGACTCTTTCAAATCATCATTCCCCTTCTCAGAGAATTTCGGTCATTTCTCGATTAGGGAAGAATCCCCAAGAGGAATGAAGAGCCAAATTATGAGGAGATTCCCTCCAGATTATAGCTTGTCAAGAAGTTCCTAAAGGATTGAATCAACAAAAGGCAATGTCTCATCAAAGATATGAAAGAAGACAATATCACAGAAATGTTGATAGAAGGGATGAGATGCATTATGCATCAATCAATGACATCAATGCCATTGTTGCTAATCCACCAGAGGAGACTCACTCAGGAGACTCAGATGAAGAGCGTCCTGCTCAAGAAAATGTACGCACCGATACAAATGAAGAAGGTGTGTGTACACAAAGTCAAAGGATTACTCATAACCTAGGTTATCCACATACCTCTCTCGAAAAAGTATCCAACAAAGGGAGGGGAAAGAATCAAGATACATATCCTTCCTCTGGAGAAGGTCAATCGCTCTCATTAGAGCAAAGTTTTGCACAACAGGAGGAAGAAATGAAAGAATTAAGAAGGTTGAATGCAGAACTACTTCAGAGTAGTCTTCTTCTTAAGAATGCTGAAGTCTGACAGCCGAAGGAATTTTTTGCAGTTACTGAGATGGATCAAGAATATCTTCCATTATAAGTACACCCTCAGAGGTCTAATCCCGTGGGTCAAGCACAACAACGGTTGGCAGTGCTACCATCAGTTGCAGCACCAACCACCACATCTGTCCAAGCTCCATTCATTGCACCTACTCAACACCAGATTCAACCGGATTTTTCTCAAAAGTTAATAACTACTATTGAGTAATTAACATATCGGTTAGAAACTATGTAAGGGTAACGTGCACAAGTTCAACCAGAAAAGAAAGTTTACCCTAAATGGGTAGATTCAATTTCTCCTCCATCCAGTTTTCGAAACCCTGTTTTTCCTACATTCAATGGATTAGGTGGCCCTGAACAATATTTGACACATTACGTGTCTTGTTTTGATCCTATGATGGGAACTCCAGAGCAGCAAGAAGCAGTGAAACTCATATGCTTCGGGAGAACCTTGCAAGGACCAGCTATTTTCTATTATACAAGCTTGCAATCCCGGTCAATAATCAGATGGGAGGATCTTCGCCAAAAATTCCTTATTCAGTTCAGCTCAACATTTCAAAAAACGACAGTTTTCGATCCTACAAACTGCATGCAAAGGGAAAATGAAAGAGTCTCTGATTTCATTGCTCGCTGGAAGGGATTTACGTATTCCCTTAGTTTAGCACTCCCTCAGGAAGAGTTGTTGCCAGTATGTGTGGGAAATTTGCATGACGAATTACGCACACCATTGATCCCTGTGAAATACACAGGTGGGTTTCGAGACATTACTTCAAGCGCTCATCAGATTGAAGATTCCCTTATACAGGCTAAGTCTAATTCTCGTGTAATTCTATCAGCTTCAGGAAAAAGAATGGGTAAAGCAGAAACTGCTACAGTTATGCTTAAACATGAACCTGTACCTATTTCTACTTCAAAACCTTCATCTTCTCGAAGGGCTCCACCTCTTGAACGCCAACAACAAAGGCCGTTTCGTCCAAATGATCAAAGAGATCAACGACAAAAACAATTTGAGGATATGAAGAGTAAAACATACTCCTTCCGAAGTGAGAATGATCCTGGTTACTTCATTTCATCTCTGGAAAATAATTTGGTTCAATTACCAGTTCCCAAGAGGCCAAACAAAGAAGTAGATGAAGACCGTCCCAATTATTATCCCTTTCATCAAATGTTAGGGCATCCCATCCAGGAATGTTTTGTCTTCAAAGACCTCCTACAAAAGATGGTCGACTTGGGACAAGTCAAGTTGAAAGGTTCTTCGACTCAGGTAGCATGTGTTACTGCTACAGTTCCAGAGGAGGAAGGTGAATGGAAAGAAGTGAAAAGCAGAAATGCACAGAAGTATGATGGTTGGATGTTCAGAAAGATAATCAATCGGACTCATGCCATTTTGCGATCACAATTAAAGAAACCAATTGTGTCTTCTGCCATGAATATTGCGGTAAAACCCTTTTCATCAGATGGAAAGTCCTCAAAGAAACGGTTTGATTCAAATAAGAAAAAAGAATCAGAAGAAGATGAGTATGTGTGAAAGTCTAAATTGTCTTTGACTCTGGTTGACTTTATGCCATCTACTTCAAAACCATGGGCACCGCCCCAAAAAACGTCATAGCCTAAACATGATAGTCCTTCAAAGTCTTTATTAGACGAAGAGTTAATCTTCGGTTCTGTTAATATGATTCAATTAACAGATCCGTACTCCAGTCGTAATTTCAATTTTGATGAACCTGAATTCCCTGTATCAAATAAAGGAATCTGAGGAAGTTCCAGAGGTTCAGGATACAGGGGAATATGTGGATCTTTCTGAAGCCACTACTCCAGTTCTACCCCTGCTAGGATTGTGTATGCAGCAGAAACTCGTGGTAGAGCCCTTCAGCGTGCTCAAAAAGAACAAGCAAGTTCTTCTGCCAATTGTCAACTCATTCTTGGCACAGTTATTTTGGAAGACCGATTGAAAATTCCATCTTCTTTATCTCAGAAAGTAATGGATCTAATCGTTCTAATCTTCCAAAACCAAGGATTTTGCCAACTTCTATCCCAATTCAAGATACATCAGCTTCCAAAGCATCTGCTTCCAAGGTACCTGCTAAACCGCATATTCCTGTTGGGAAACGCGGACCTTTAGATCAAAGAATGATATATTGAAACAATTGTCCCAAGTACCAGCCATGTTATCAATTTTGGATTCTTTGAATCTGTCGAAAGATCTTCGGGAAGCACTCATCGAAGCTTTGTCAAGTCCTCAGGACTTTGAAGCTGAAATTGCTGCAGCTAAATTCTATTACATAGAGAATAATCCTGCAGAATGCCATGCAGTGATATCTTTTACTGATAAAGATGAAGATGATGTTGTGCATGGGAACATAAAACCTTAGTACTTATCTAGCAAAGTCAATGGTGTGGATATCCGAAGAGCTTTCATTGACAATGGTTCAGGAGTCAACCTCATGCCCATCCGTACACTTCGTCGATTGGGCCTCACAGAATCTGATTTATCTCCTTCCACCATGATGTTACAAGGATATGATAAAAATGAAAAAAAACCACTGGGAGAAGTTACTCTCAGAACTCATTTTGGAGATCTTGTATCCAATTCGGATTTCATGATTGTTGATCAAGACTCAGCTTTCAACATCTTGCTTGGAAGACCCTGGCTACATCAGCATGCAGCTATCCTTTCATCATACCATCAATGTCTCAAATACTGTTTCAATGGTCAAGTTGGAACATTGTATGGTGATAAGGCCCCGTTCAAGACATGTGAGTCTCAATACATTGAGGCAGAATTTTATCCCATGAAGGGAAGAGAAAAATCTAAAATGAAGGAAATTACCAATGTTAATGCTGCATATGGTTTGGAGAAAATTCCAATAAATCCATTTATGCATGTGAGTACAGATTATGTGTTACCTATCAGTCAAATTGACAAAATAGGCCAAAATCAAAATACCCTTATGGAAAGATCCATAATGTCAATTACGGCAGTTGATCCAGACAACATGAAAGAAATTGGTAACCTACCAAATAGTGATGAAAGCACAAGTGGTGATGTCTTCATTTCATCTATTGAAATCCAACAGGTCTATACTTCGCCAATCAGGCCAGAAGAAGTTATAGCAACATCGGAGGAGAATAATGATGTCAATTCTCAATCCATCATCTCCTCTTTATTTCCCAAAGAAGGCCCTTTATCATCAATAGGGTCGGAAATGGAAGCTTCTTCTTCAAAATGTGCAAATTTTGACATCTCTTCTGATCATGAAAATTTCATTTTGTCATCTACTATGCAAGTAGAAACGGATGAAATAGCACATGATCAAGAGGAAGAGCAAGATCTTAGAGATGCTCCTCCAGCATTTGAAGAGGGTATCTCTTCCACTGTGGATGAACTCAGAGAAATAAATCTGGGTACAGAGAAAGATCCACACCCCAATTTAATTAGTGCGGCCATGACCCTTGAAGAGAAAGAGATGTATATTTCTTTTCTAAAGAAAAATAAAGATATTTTCACTTGGAACTATACAGAAATGCATGGGCTTGATCCTGATATTACTACTCTTCATTTGGGTTTACCAAAAGAACATCTAGGATTTAAGCAAGCCGCGAGAAGAACACGCCCAACTTATGCTTCAAAAATTGAAGCTGAAGTGGATAAGCTGATCAAAGCTAACTTCGTCAGAGAAGTTCAATATCCCAAGTGGTTGGCTAATATTGTCCCTGTAAAGAAGAAGAATGGATAAATTAGGGTTTGCATCGATTTTAGAGATCTTAATTGGTATTGTCCTAAAGATGATTTCCCTGTTCCGATTACAGAACTCTTAATTGATGCGACAGCTGGCTATGAAGTACTTTCCTTCATGGATGGGTATTCTGGATAATCAGATCCGAATGGCCCCAGAAGATGAGGAATCTACAGCCTTCAGAGCCCCTCAAGGTGTGTTTTGTTACCGGGTTATTCCCTTTGGTTTAAAGAATGCAGGTGCAGCATATCAACGCGCCATGCATCGTATCTTCAAACCTTTTTTAGGGAATTTTGTTGAATGCTATGTAGACGATTTGGTGGTTAAATCCAAACAACGTTCTAATCACTTGGCTGATTTGGAAGTCATATTCCACAAGCTTCGACAACATAATTTGAAGATGATCCCCTTAAAATGCGCTTTTGGGGTAACCTCAGGAAAATTCCTCGGCTTTGTTATATGCCATCGTGGTATTGAAGTCGATCCTTAGAAGACCAAGACAATCCTTGGTATGTCACCTCCACAGAATTTGAAAGAATTAAGAGGACTTCAAGGGCACTTAGCCTATATTCGGTGTTTATCGCCAATTTGGCAGGCAAATGTTTACCCTTTACCAAATTATTGAAAAAATGAGTCACTTACCAGGGGACTGAAGAATGTCAAGAAGCGTTTGATGTTCTCAAGAAATACCTCTTGAGTCCACCAGTACTCATGACACATGTTGAAAGAAGACCACTTATCCTCTATGTTACAGCTCTAGAGCGATCATTGGGTGCCTTTCTCGCTCAAAAGAATGATGCTGGGAATGAAAATAGCCTCTACTATCTCAGTAGAACTATGCTTGAAGCCGAAACCCGGTATTCAAGTATTGAGAAGTGCTGCCTAGCATTAATCTTCGCAGTTAAAAAACTGAGAAACTACCTGCAACATCATGAGGTCCAATTGGTATCTCGAAATAATCTGCTCAAATTCATCCTTAGTCGTCCAATGCTTACATGACATCTAGCATGATGGGCAGTTATTTTTCAGCATTTCGACATTCAGTATGTATCTCAAAAGGCAATAAAGGGCCAAGCTCTGGCAGATTTCCAGGCTGAACATCCTTCAGTGGAAGACACGTCTTCAGATATTGAACTCCCTGATGAGGAAGTTTTTTCTATTCAAGAGAGTCCTCAAACATGGGAAATGTATTTTGATGGTTCTTCCAGAAGTCCAACAGGGAAGAAAATGGAAAATCCTAAATTCACTAAATTTGGTTTAGGAATTGTACTCATTTCTCCAAATAAGGCTTTGTTACCTTATTCCTTTTTATTGTGGGAAGATGGTACCAATAATGAAGCCGAATACCAAGCTCTTATCACAGGCTTGGAGTTAGCGCTTCAAGAACAAGTGAATCACTTAAAGGTGAAAGGTGATTCAGACTTGGTAATCAAACAAGTCAATGGGGATTATGCTATCAGAAAAGAAGAGTTAATCCCTTTGTATGATTACGTCAGAAAGTTAATGACAGAATTCCCTTTAGAACCGACATTTTCTTATGTCCCAAGATCACAAAATGCTCAAGCTGATGCACTGGCTAATATAGCCATAGCTCTAGCAGATCCAAATCCGGACCAGACATCCATCAGTATTGCCCACCGTCGTGCAATTTCACCTTATGTTCAAGCCAGAACAGAGGAAATTAATTAAATTAGTCCCATTCTTGAACCGTATGGTCATACTACCGGATGGATGTCACCTATCAGGGAATACCTTCAAAATGGAACACTTCCACTTAATAGAGCCGAGAAAAAACAAATTCGGCGACGTGTGGTCAATTTTACTAATTATGATGGCCCAAACCACCTAGAGAAAATTCTCTACAAATGTTGTTTTGATGGAGTTCTCTACAGATGCATTGATGGTGAAGAGACAATGGCTGTCATGAAAGAAGTGCATGCAGGAGTCTGTGGTGCCCACCAGTCTGGACATAGATTGTCTGATCAAATTCGAAGGCTTGGATACTTTTGGCCTTCAATGATACAAGATTTTGTTGATTTCACAATGAAGTGTCATTCATGTCAAGTACATTCCAACTTCATTCATCATCCTCCAGAGTTGCTTCATACAGCTAAATACTAATGGCCATTTTCCACATGGGGAATGGATGTGGTGGGACCTTACCCTTCAGCTACGGCCAAGCGGTTTAAGTACATTCTTACTGCTACTGATTTCTTTTCAAAATGGGCAGAGGTAGTACCTCTCAAAGAAGTCAGTTCTAAATGCATTGTTAGCTTCATCAAGTCTAACATCATTACAAGATTTGGTGTCCCTCATACCATATTGACGGACAACGGCACCAACTTCTGTTCTTCTGAGGTGAAAAATTGTATCAAGAATACAACATTAAATCCAACCATTCATCTCGGTATCATGCGGCATCCAATGGTCAAATAGAAGCCTTTAACAAGACTCTTTCAAATATACTGCAATAGATGGTGGATAAAGATAAGAGGTCATGGCCTGATAAACTTTTTCATGCTTTATGGGCTTATCGGACTACCACCCGCAATGCAACGCGGTCAACTCCATATTCATTGGTATATGGAACAGAAGCAGTCTTGCCAATTGATGTTCAATTTCCCTCACTCAGAGTAGCCATTTGTGATCAGTTATCTACAGATGAGAAATCCCAAAAGCGATTGAATGAATTGGAACGGTTAGATGAGAAAAGATTGTTCACTTTGCACCACTTGGAAATCTATCAGAATCGAATAGAACGAGCTTTTAACAAAAAAGTTCGTCTTCGTTCATTCATTCAGGGAGAATTGGTATTAGTTCTCAGAACTCCAATGATACCTAGAAAGAAACCTCCCCAGCTTGAGCCAAAATGGGAAGGACCTTATTCAATACATAGGGTATACTCCAATGGAGTTTATTCATTAATCTCGATGCATGGAGAACTCATTACTACTCCTACTAATGCCATATTTTTGAAGAAATATTTTGTATAAAATACAATTTATTCACCTTATGTCCATGAAACATGACACTAAACTGTGCGGCACCAGTTCGTCCTTGCTATATGACGTTAAACCTTACAGCAACGGTCTAATCATATGACGCTAAACTATTTACACATATGTCCAACATGACATTAAACTGTGTCACCTTATGTCCCGGCAACATGACACTAAACTGTGCGGCACCAGTTCGTCCTTGCTATATGAAGTTAAACTATACAGAAACTGTCTAAGAATTTGACCCTAAACTATTTGCACATACGTCCAACATGATGTTAAACTGTGTCACCTTATGTCCCTGCAACATGACACTAAACTGTGCGGCACCAGTTCTTCCTTGCTATATGACGTTAAACTATACAACAACGGTCTAAGCATATGACCCTAAACTATTTTCACATACGTCCAACATGACGTTAAACTGTGTCACCTTATGTCCATGCCACATGACACTAAACTATGCGGCACCAGTTTGTCCTTGCTATATGACGTTAAACTATACAGGAACGGTCTAAGCATATGACCCTAAACTATTTGAACATACGTCCAACATGACGTTAAACTGTGTCACCTTATGTCCCTGCAACATGACACTAAACTGTGCGGCACCAGTTCGTCCTTTCTATATGATGTTAAACTATACAGCAACGGTCTAAGCATATGACCCTAAACTATTTGCACATACGTCCAACATGACGTTAAACTGTGTCGCCTGATGTCCCTGCAACATGACACTAAACTGTGCAGCACCAGTTCGTCCTTGCTATATGACGTTAAACTATACAGCAACAGTCTAAGCATATGACCCTAATCTATTTGCACATACATCCAACATGACGTTAAACTGTGTCACCTTATGTCCCCGCAACAGGACACAAAACTGTGCGGCACCAGTTCATCCATGCTATATGACGTTAAACTATACAACAACGGTCTATGCATATGACCCTAAACTATTTTCACATACGTCCAACATGATGTTAAACTGTGTCACCTTATGTCCCTGCAACATGACACTAAACTGTGCGGCACCAGTTCTTCCTTGCTATATGACGTTAAACTATACAGTAATGGTCCAGTATGATCTTAAAATGCAACTTCATCCCACACGACATTAAATTTTGAAAAAGTTCCCTAATGGTCCATGCATATGACCCTAAACTATTTGCAAGTCCCTTATGTCCAACAAGACGTTAAACTGTGACGTCCTAACTACATGACACTAAACTGTATAAAAGTCCCTTACGTCTGGAAAAACGTTAAACTCTATAATCATCAAAGGTCTTGTATGACCTTAAACTACACCACTGTCCAACATGACATTAAACTGCACCATCCACGGTCCATGCATATGCCCTTAAAATATTCGCACTTTCGTCCAACATGACGTTAAACTGTTGAAAAAATCCCCAATGCATCCAACATGACGTTAAAATGGTGCACTCTTTTGTCCTCAATGCATGAAATTAAACTACACATTTCCCCCCTTTCGTCCAACATGACGTTAAACTCTATTTTTCCCATCGTCCTAACTACATGACGCTAAACTGTACAGAAAATTCATAATACGTCCTACATGAAATTAAACTGTATTTTGTCCCTGCTACATGACACTAAATTTTGTAGCACCAATAGTCCTAACTGCAAGACTTTAAACTGCATAGTCCCTTTATATGTCCTACATGACATTAAACAATTCATCGTTAAAGTTGTTGTTACCTCTTGTTTCTCACACCGAGTATGACTCATGTGAGCTTAGAGAAAACCTCAATCGTAACACTCTCTATGGGCCGCTAACCATGTATAAGTCCCAATAACTTTTTATTATTTATTTTATTTAGATTGTTTTTTCCAAGAACAACATGATCATTAATTCATTCATTAATTTAACTACACGGACTTTGATCCTTGCCATCCTGGCTGGGTATGTAGGCAACCTCCCAGGGTTCAAGCCCAAAAAAATCTCTTCATATCGGTTCACCACCATCTCATATGATGTTGATTCGTGAAACCTCCCCTAGAATCAATATCTTTACATTGATTCACTTTCGTCCTTGTTATATGACATTAAACTATGCAATAGTTTTGTCCGGTACGACAATAAACTACAATACTCTTTGATTTCCTCATTTGAGAGAGAACTATTATTGACATTGATTTTTCAATCTTGTTGTCATTTCAAAATACTACGTGCATACATGGAATACCTAAACTTTTTGTCTCAGGTTAAACCATCATTGCACTAAAGTCCCCTTTCACCCGTACGAACCAAATTTGTACAAAGGATATTTCTAGAACTACGTGGACTTGATTCCCATCCTTATGGGATACGTAGGAACATTCGAGTGTCACTCGAATCCAGTCCCAAGTCTTTTGGGCCTAACCCCAAATTTCACTTTCAATCCCTTGGCTGAAAAGTCCTCATGAAAACACACCATGTGTATTCATTATTATGGTCTGAATTCTATGACCCTAAACTAAGATCTCTCTTACATTCGTCCTACACGACGTTAAATTGAATTTCAAGAACTACGTATGGCTTGATTCTTATTCTTATGAGATACGTAGTGAAGTCCAAAATTTCAATTCAGGACCCAGCCACAACATGATTATGGTTATCATTGACCTATGTATCTCTATATACATTGGACAATACACATATTTATGTGTTATAATCCTAACCTTAAATATTTTCAGATCGTCATAACCCTTTTTCATGACTTCTAGTCACAAAAATGTCAAACTTCTAAGAATTCTTTTGCCTGACTATGCAGCACGTGCCCATAGGTGGCCTTTCATAAACAGTCTACATAACAGACTTGTCAGCTGAAAGATGCTATTTATTTGACCATGCAGCCAATGCCCTTAGGTGGCCCTGCATAAATCAACCCCCTAACGGGTTTGTTGGATAATAGTAACTTCATTCTTGGGAAGAATGACTCTTTTGTCCTTATTTGTCTTAAATGACGGTATGTAGGGATCTGCAAAAAATAGCCATCCTTAACATATTTGTCCCATGTCCTTTTTCATGATCTGAAAGTATTCAAGTCTATGGTTTATACTCTCCATATTCTCTTTCCCTACGTTTGGGTTAGACCTTCGTAGGAGTGATATTCATTCAATTCTCTGATATTCTTGTCTAGAAACATCTTCTCCATATTCAAGTACCACTTTCCATACAACAAACTCTATACTTTAGAAAAATTGAATCTCCATAAACCTTCACTGGCTTTTAGCACTAGGAAAGTAAATTTATGAGAGTTCTTTTGCCTGACTATGTAGCACGTGCCCATAGGTGGCCTTTCATAGACAGTCTACATAACAGACTTGTCAGCCAAAAGATGCTATTTATTTGACCATGCAGCCATTGCCCTTAGGTGGCCCTGCATTATTCAACCCCCAAATGTGTTTTTGTAAAATAATAGTAACTTCATTCTTGGAAACTACTACTTCTAATTCCTTTTAGCTCTTTTTCATATCATTACTCAGATTCAAAAATTCTTAAGTCATAGCATTCATATTTTCCCTCATACTTGAGTATGGTAATATGTTTTCAAATAAATTGTCAAGGAATTGAATCAATTTTAATCCATTTTGGTCAAAGCTATTTCGACAGTAAACATTATCCTCTTTATGTCTGGCATGCATGACTTTAAACTGCCCACAAAAGACAAAGGAACTCTGAATAAAAGTCAAGTTCCAACTCACTAAACATACATTTTGTATGATTTAGGTAATATTGAGCAATTAAAAAGGTTCAAAGTTTGTAGGGTTATTTGTAATAATCCTAGTAAAGATCAAACTATGCTTACTAAGACCATGGGATTAAGTAAATTTGAAACATGTAGTGAGAGAATAAAGGTACAAATAAGTGAAATTGAAAGTGTTTTTCATTGATGCACAAGAGTTAGAAGGACATCCACAGACTGGAGTCTCTTCTCATTTTTCAAGAATTACAAGAGGCTTTCAACATAACACTTCATTTGATTTTCGGCATCCCGAGCTTCATCAGCAACCACCTAGAGATCATTCATTCAACTAGATACAATAAGAGATGCAGTGATACCAGCTCTTCTTGGAACAATTATAAAAGGATGTTCTTGACTGCGGTTTGAGAAAATTTTCTGCTGATCAAACAGTGACTATGTTTCTGTCCAAGAGGCTTGGAAGATGGATACATGGATTTGAGAATGGGGCATTGGAAGTAAAGAGCCATTTGGGGAGAGTACTCTTATCAGATATTGCTCTAATACCATGTTTTTCTTCTCTCCACCAACCGGTAGTGGAAAACATTTCAGCCCATGGGTTTTCCATTTTTATATCTGTAAGGAAATGACATGGAGGAAGAATTTGAAAGTTCACACCATTGTTGATGATCTTAATGCACAGCATAACCGAAATGATGGAGTAGCAGTGCAGCTTCATTTTAGGTGTATAGTTCTTTGTATCTGGAACATTGACTCCATGCAGGTGACCATGACCATATAGAAGCAGGTAGATTCTCTGTGGGAAATTAAGATGATATTTCTTTAAGTACTTAGCCAAATCTGGGAGAGTGTTGTCGCAGATATCATAGTAATCGTGGCCAATGATGTTCATCATGTCATCAATCTGCTTGCTAGCTAGTTCATCAGACATTTTAATTCCCTTAGGATCCATTGAATCTGCACAAAAGTTAAATAAATTAAACTCATAAATGGGTTTATTTTTCATAAAATTTGTGAAAGAATTCGGAAAAAAATGGCTAAGACATAAAGGCGCGCAAGTCTAAAAAATGGCGCGCAAGTATTCGTGTGCCGCGCTAGTTTTTGACGCGAAAGTATAAACCGTGCAAGTAAAAATGCCTTTACAGTAGCGCGACATCAAGGAAAACTATGGAAAACAGAACAACCTGCACGGCTAAGGTGACCTGCACGGCGAGAGCTCGAAGATATGAAGTCCGGAAATCCGGATGCTTGTACGGAAGTGAGGACCTCTATTTATAGACGTGGTCGGGACTCTGCGCGCCATACCCCGTGCGCTTAAGGCCTGCGTGGAGAGAACTTGTGCGCCACCCTATCTTCCCTGAAGAATTGTGCGCCCCCTTTTCCTTTGGATGGATTCGATTTCCTCAGAGTCAAATCCTCATTTCTCTCCTGATCCAACTCTGAGGGGGGACTTTTTTTGATGCTCCTTTCGTCACAGAATCTAAAAAATCGGAAAAGGGGAATATCTGAGCTCAAAGTGATTCAACCTTTGAAGAAAATTTCAAAAAAATCGACAAAGGCATGAACAAAGGATCAAAAGCAACTTCACCGCGTAAGTTATATCACTGTCGCGCAAGTCCACTTGTGCGACGCCCTTGGTCACACAAGTGACTTGCGCGACCTAAGTGGTAACCGCCCGGTAACCGCCCAGGGTCTTCTCCTGCCTATAAATAGACCATGTGGGCCCCCCATTCGAGAGGATATTTTTCCAGAAACTCGGATTGAAGCTCCCGACGCCCAAGTCTCTTCTTAAAGCTTCCGGAACACTTCGAAGGTAATTTCATACCTAGAACGGAAGATCCAAAGAGAGGGAGGAAGGCCTAAGTGTTGAAACTCATCAACACTTGCGCGCCTGAGTGGCCAGCCCTTAAGGGAAGTAGTCACACTTGCGCATCGCCTTACTCCTTCGATAGAACTTGCGCGTCCCTTTTCTGGAAGAACCTCAAGAGGATTCTAAAGGATTTAATAAAGAGTCTCTCAAGTATTTCAATGCTGGTTGACCATCGCGCAAGTACAACATATGTCGCGCAGGTATACCTGCGCGACCAATACTTGCGCACCCCCGCAATACTTGCGCGCCTTCCAATACTTGCACGCCCCTTCCTTTTTTGGGTGCCTTTCTTGCCCATTTCACCCCTCTTAAGTCATTACACCTTTCCTTTTCAAGATTCAGTCTTCAAGACACTCTTCAAAGTAATTTATGTCATGATTTCTTGATTTCACTTCCTTATCTGAAAGGAATTCAGTGAAATATCTCTCAAAACCTAGCGATTTAAATATCTTTTTGTCACTAAATATGGAGAGTTCATTCATTCAACCTCAACCTTTAGGATGAGAGAAATCCTTAATTTGGGTCTCTTTTTTAGGAATAAGTCCCAGTCATAAATATGGGCATCCTTCTTAAGAGTAATCCCCAATCTCAAAAATTGGCATCCTTATTATGAGTAAGCCCCAAGTCCCTTAATTTGGGTATCCTTCTTAGGAGTAATCCCCAAGTCCCATAATTTGGGCATCCTTCTTAGGAGTAAGCCCCAAGCCCCCTTAAATTTTGGGCATCCTTCTTAGGAGTAATCCCCAATCTCAAAAATGGGCATCCTTCTTAGGAGTAAGCCCCAATCTCAAAAATGGGCATCCTAATTAGGAGTAAGCCCCATGTCATCTTAATTTTTTGCATCCTTCGTAGGAGTAAGCCCCAAGTCCCTTAATTTGGGCATCCTTCTAAGGAGTAAGCCCCAAGTCCTCTTAATTTGGGCATCCTTCTTAGGACTAAGCCCCAAGTACCTTAATTTGGGCATCCTTAATAGGAGTAAGCCCCAAGTCCCTTAATTTGGGCATCCTTCTTAGGAGTAAGCCCCAATCTCAAATATGGGCATCCTCCTCAGGAGTAAGCCCCAACCATAATCCTTAACATGGGATTCCTTTTCAGGAATAAGTCCCAGTCATAAATCTTGGGCTTCCTTTTCAAGAGTAAGCCGCATGTCCCTTAAATTCTCTTTAACCAGTCCTAATTTACATTTAATCTGGGATTCATTCTCAGGAGTAAAACCTAATTATCATTCCTCTCCTAATTTGGGTTTCCTTTTCAGGAATAAGTCCCAAGTAAGATTGTTCAAATCTCCATAAAGCACATATACCTTTATGGACCATGTTCCTGGATTTTCTCCTTAAAGTAAATCCTAATCTTCATTCATCTGGGCAGTCATACATACATAATCCCCACATTACTTCTTATGATTGCATCTTTCATGGAAAAATTGTCTATATTTTTACCAATACCTCTTGTTTCTCACACCGAGCATGACTCACGTGAGCTTAGAGTGTAAAGGTAATTATGACATCCTTCTTTGAGCCATCAATCATAAACAGCATACTCCATTACTCGAACTACGTGGGTTCTGATTCCTTTTCCAAAACAAATGATACGTAGGTAGCCCATCTATGGGTTCGATCCCAACTCTGAAATAATTCATTGTCCTTATGAATGACAATAAACTTCAAGTGCCCCACTAAGTGGCTTTAAAACCAGCCTGGTCATCATAATGACCAAGAGACTTTTATATAAATGTTATGAAGGTTACCATTGATCAAGAATATCTAAATAGATTTAGATGATTCTCTATTGATGAAGAACCTCGAATATATATAAAAGATTCTCTAAATTTCTTACATATTTTCATTGATTGTCAAAACTAAAGGAAAAGCTCATTTTATACTTGGTAATGTAATAAGGATTCACGAACATAACTTAAATCTATAAAGAGAGTCCCGGAATAGACAATAATTCCCCACAAAAAGGTGTGATGAGTCCGACCTCCCATCCCCTCGACCAATGAAAATTCCTAAGCCTCGTCAGTTCACAAGCTAATGAGCACCCACCTTTGAAAAGTAGGTACAAATGGATATGTAATCATTGGATGTTTCCGGTTCTACAAACAAACCCGTTAGAAACCGATCGGAACGTTTGAATCTCTCATCCAGGAGGTCATACCCGAATTCCGTGGGAAACAAACCCCTTCCAAAGCCGGGAAGTAAAGCGAGCGTCCCGATCAAGACTATAGAAGATGGAAAACCATGAATCCATATGATCTCCTGAACGGGGAGGCACCCCAGGCTCTCTACTGAGCCTTACTCTCTGATCGGTTGGAAGTGGGACAACATGGTGAGCCGGTATAGTATCACCCAGATATGTCGTGTCCTCTGGATGTATGTGTAAGTCCCATCACGAAATCCATGGAAATCCCATCCCACTTCCACTACGGTACCTCTAAGGGATTTAACAAGCCTTCTGGTACCTGGTGCTCTTCCTTCACATGATGACAAGTGAGGCATCGAGAAACGAACTCTCCCAGAGCCTTCTTCATAACGCGCCACCAGTACTGTCGTCTGAGGTCCTAAAACATCTTCGTTGCTCCATGATGTACCGCTAAATGTGAAGTGTGGAACTACCTCAGCACCCCCTCCTACAGTGCAATTGGTAACATGGTACATCCCCATAAGAGGATGACGTGCTCCCCGCCTTCAGAAAATCCATCGGGTGCTATCCCTAAGGATATCTGAGCACGTCGCACCTCAAAGTCAATGTCCCCACACAACACCTCTCTGACCCGCTGAATAAGTGGAGGAGTGACTGTGAGGGAATATAGATATGCTGCCACATATTTATCCATGAAGGATATCTGCAAAGCGGCTAACTACTCTGTTGCCTCAAAAAGTAGCTGACTGCCTGATCTCCTGCTAAGATCATCATCCACAATTTTCTCCTTCCCAGGTGTATAGAAAATCTCAAAGTCAAAATCCTGGAGGAACACAATCGATCGCCATTATCTCAGGTTCAGGTCTTTCTGTGAGAAAATCTACCTAAGACTCTGGTGGTCAGAGTAGACTGTAAATCAGCCGCCCATGAGATAGTCTTTCCATATCTTAAGGGCGAAGACCACTTTTTCTAACTCCAGGTCAGCGGTAGCATAGTTCTACTCATGCTGCCTCAACTGTCATGAACCATATGTGATCACTTCTCTTTCATGCATCAGGACACACCCGATTCCGGTCCCTAATGCGTCAAAGTAAACTATGTACCCTATTCCCTCCTCTGGTATCCTCAAGATGGGAACACTAGTCAATCTCCGCCTCAGCTCCTGAAAGCTCTGCTGACATCTGTCTGACCACACTAAGGGTTTCCCCTTCTTTGTCAAAGGTGTAAGTGGTGCTGCAACTCTGTAGAAGTCAGGCACAAATATTCGATAGTACCCAGCCGGACATAGGAAACTCCTCACCTCCGTCACACTCCTGGATGGATCCAAAGAAAGTACCACCTCATCCTTCTCGGGATCCAGTGCAACTCCTGCCTCTAAGATGACGTGCCCCAATAATTGGTCCTCTTGAAGCCAGAACTGGAACTTCGAGAGCTTACAATAATGCTGGTGCTCTCAGAGTGTATCCAGTACAACACGTAATTGGTAAGCGCGCTCCTCCTCAGTGGTCGAGTAAATCAGTTTGTTATCAATGAAGACTACGACAAACCGATCGAGGTAGGGATGGAAGATCTTGTTCAGGAGACTCACGAACACTTCTAGAGCATTGGTCATGCCGAAGGCCTAACCAAGAACTCATAGTGGCCATATCGACACCTGAAGGCCGTCTTCTGCACATCCTCATCCTGAACTCGGAGCTGATGATAGCCTGACCTGATGTTTATCTTCGAGAACCAACATTGACCCTTGAGCTAATCTAAAAGGTCATCAATCCTCGGAAGAGGATACTTGTTCCTAACAATTACATGGTTTAGGTGATGGTAGACAACACACAGTAGAAACTCCCATCCTCCTTCTTGGTGAACAGAATTAGAGAATCCCAGGGTGAAACACTAGGTCGGATGAATCCTTTCCCCTGTAAGTCCTCCAGTTATACCCACAGCTCACGATGCTCGGTGGGATCCAACAGATATGCTGGAGTAGATATCAGTGATGTCCCGGGGTACAGTTCTATATAGAAATCTACGTCCCTACGGGGAGATAGTCTTGAAACATCTTCAGGAAAAATGTCCGCATACTGATCCACCACTACAGGAAAACTTGGACTCCTCACGTTAACTGATCCAAGGATGATACTAGCCAACATATATGTGATCGGCTACCCACTCCTATGCGTGAGTCCATCCTGTGCTGCAAATGTTACCTTCTCGCTAGTGAAGGTGAACATGGTCCCATCCATGTGGACACACCACACCTTGCACCTAATAAAGTCGATCTAAGCGTAGACTGTAGATAATCAGCCCATATCCAAGATGACGTCGTAAGGCCTCGACGCTGCTATAAGAAGATCTTAGAGGATGATCTCACCTACTATAGTAACCTCACACCGTCGGCACCAATGTGTAATCATTGAGTCTTCTCCAGTAGGATTCTCTAACAGCATGGATCAAGCCAACGACTTCATTGGAATCTCCGAGCTTCGTACAAGGGATGAGGAAATAAAAGAATGACTCGCACCTATGTCTATAAGAACATCTGCAATGGTGGAGAAGACACAGATAGTACATCGAATCATTTCAGGTGTGCCATGGTCATAAGCATCTACTACTTGGAGCTGAGCCTGCCTCTACCCACTAGCTCCCTGTGGTCGGGGTGGACCTCCTAGGGGTGGTGGTGGTGGAGCCTCGAAGAGATGTCTACCCCCCGCCGCTTAGCCAGCTCCTCTTCCTTGTCTTCCTACTCCCTGTAGACCCCCACGGTCAATCCTCTGCCTCTGCCTGGGAGGTCCCTGCACTGTCTGCTGCTCATCTTCATGGTGGGTCGGGCAGTCATGAGCCATGTGGACCTGCACGCCTCATGCATAACACTGTCTGCTCCTCATAAGACTATCTCTACACCATGTTCCCCACACAGATGAACCTGAATCCTAAGGTCTCTCACCAGTCGGCCTGGTCCGCATGGACCCCTACATCGTCAGTCGACTGTCAGCTATAGAACACTCTGCTCCGTACCATCCTGTGGTGGGTCTCGCTGCTGATGGCTACTCGGTGAGAAAGCTCTCCACTAATAGGGAAATCTCCATCACCCATGCCTGCGTCGGGATGCTTAAGGGAATCGTCGAAGCTCTGATCTTATGCCCCATCACCTGCTCAAAGGTCTGGGCCCAGAAGAATGGGTCTCGTACCTTGTCCATGTAGTAGCGCGAGAGGTCGATAAATCTCACCGAGTACTGGGCTATTGCCATGCTTCCCTGTCGCAGATGTAGTAACTCCTGGATGCGCACCGCACGGAGGGTGGCTGGAACGAACTCTGTGCGGAAGAGGCTCTTGATCTCTGTCCAATGTAGTGATACCTCATCGTGCACCTGGAGCATCAGGCTCTACCATATACTTGTTGCTTCGTGCAGGAGACTCGAAGAAAGGATAACCATAAGATCTACTGGTGTCCCTACCAGTCTGAAGTCTTTGACGATGGCCACTATCCAGTCCTCAATCGCCTGAGGATCCGTCTCTCCGAGAAACATGGGAGGCCTATACCTTTGAAACTTGTGCAACGTGCACAGGGGTCATGAACTCTCCGTCATTGGGGCGGGTAGCATCGGTGGCTCAGCAGGTAGTGGTACTGATGGGGCCTCCACTGTAATGGGGCCCTGAACTGAGGCCTCGTCGCTTGGTGGGCTGCCATCCCACACATAACTAGGAACCCTATATGGCTTCCATTGCGGGGACATCCTAAAAAGAGATAGTAGCTCCACGGTTAGTACGGTATACCCGGTGAGATGACACAATGTAATCACCATGAAATCATTTGAAATGAAACACACATGCATTTATTGTCTTTGGGAACCGAGATAGAAATCATAGGTCAGGGTCATGGTGTATGGATATGTTGATCGTCGCATCAACACTGGACTCCTTGGACATAAAACCACAATCAATACTCTTAACACTATTGATTCATTGAAAGGAATGATCAGAGTCCTGAGATCTGCGATAGAAACGATTCCTCTTATATAAATTTGTCATGAACCGTCCTCGGGGCCCGTGATGTGAATACCCCACATCCGCCTTCCATAGACCAGGGGTTGGGGACTAGCACCAAAGGAGTAAATCCCGAAAAAAGGGAAAGGCATTGCCTTTTATAAAGTAATAAAAAACACAACAGTGTATGAAAGTGATGTAAGGACTAAGTAAAAACTAGGTACAAGGTAAGTACTGAAAAGTAAATGGGCCAGTATACAAACCCAACTGAAAGTACAGTATATCTGAAAGGAAAGTACAACAGTAGTAAGTAAAAAGAAACACTGAGTCATCCTCCGAAAATCCCACCTGAAGGGTGGGTACAGATAGTCTCCTCGGCTCCTCGGTTCTTGCTGCCCGCTCCGTGTACGCCCCGCCAAGTGGTCCACCTCCGGGTACCGTCCGGCTCCACAAGCCTCCACCTCGATCAGTGATGCTCGTTGTCTGCATCCAACCCAATGTAGTGCAGGCATAGCCCATGCAGGGATGAGTATACGATACTCAGTTGGGACCCTGAGTCCCTCGAAGGTCTCTCAGAATCCACGAAGGATAAACCACATGGGAAAGATACAATCACAACGTATCAACAAATCTTCTTAGGTATATGCCCATACATATTCCAAAGTCATCAGTCACAGTTCATCTCCAACTCTCGACCCCAAGAACAATCCAGTCCACACAGGAAAACACAATCTGATCCACACAGGAAAGCAATACAATCATAATGAAAATAATGATTGAGATCAAGACTGAACATACAAAGGTACACACTTCATAAGAAGATAGAGATGATCAGATGTAGCCACTGATTCATCTAAGCTGTCAGACCAACATAGGATACAAGACCAGCTAAGATGTCAGACACACAACAGATACATGACCAGCTACTAAGCCGGACCAAGACATGATACAAGTACAGAGGTCATATACTGCCAGACCTACATAGGATACAAGAACAGTCATCCTCACTACTAAACCCACGGAGGATCCAAGTTCAGTCGTCATCATCATAGTCGTAGCCAGCTCTAGGGTTCCCGCACACACCTTGCTCGATTCCGGGAGGGTCCACTCCTCAAGAAAGAGAGAGAGTTGATACATCATTTTTCACAAATTCCAGAGTTGATGTATCCCAAATATCCGTCTCTTCAAAAGAAACACAACGCGACAGACGGTGCATCAATCGGACGCCCGGTCTGAGTGTTATTGGCTTTTCCGTCCTAGGGGCCCGGTTGGGTTTTAAGATAAAACCAAACCGACCGTACTCTAGCAGTGTCCGAAATTCAAAAAGAGTAATAAAAAATTACCTTCTCAACAAAAGTATCCCAACATAATTGATGGAACATCAATCGGACAACCGGTCCTTAAGTTATAAGCGTTTCTGCTCCAAGGGCCAGGTTGGTTTCATGTTTGAACCAGCCAGGCCATACACAAACATTTTCAAAACCACAAGTGTAATATACCGAAACGACCATCCCGATCTAGGTATTTCTATGCAACTGACAGTGCGTCGATCGGAGGTCTGTTGCTCATGTTATGGGAAAATTATAGAAAATGGTCTGAGGTGGGGGGTCTGGGCCCGGCCCGACCTGGCTAAACCCCCCCCCCCCCCCCTGGGTCGGCCCGAACCAGGGAGACCTGTCCCGGGTTTGGCTCCGGACCAGTAGGGCGCGGCCCATTTCAGATGGGCATGGACCGGCCCGGTCCATGCATCCCGACCCGGTCTGCGCGGCCCGCCCCGTCCCTGTTGGGGGTGCGCTGGCTCGGCCAGCGAGCCGAGCAATGGGGGAACACGGCCCCCCCTTTGTGCTCCGCAGATGAAGTGCCTAGAGCAGGGTCTCCCATGGATCCAACGTGGCCCTGTGATCCACTCCTCACTGTCGCGGCTTCAGCCGCGGTGGGCTCATGCTGCCAGAGATTTCTGCGGGCCACCGGAGACATTCCGGTGGTCCGATTCTGCTCCCGTCTATGCCTGCGGTCATCTCGATACCCGTACATCACTGCGACAGCCTCCATTCGCGAATTTGGCCCCACTTCACCATCGAAAATTATTCATCATATCATGAAAAAAGTACTGGTGGGTCCGGGCTTGTTCGTTTGTCCCACCCACCGCGTTAGTGGTTCTAAACATCACTAAACAAATTGCATGCCATGCTGAGGGTATAAAATTACATAACTTTATTTATACAAAAACACCTACCTCAGCAGTTGATGTCGGGCGTCGGTGTCATGGGGAAGAGGATTGTAGGTGTCTTAGGAGCGTGCCGAAGAGGAAGCGACGTGTCCTCTCTTGTCGCGGAGAAGAGAAGGGTGGCGCGTCATCGATCTTTGAGGAACCGGCGTTTTTCGCCGTTCTTCATCGGAGGCCGGTGTTCTTCGTCATTCCTCGTCGGATGCCGACATTCTTCCAAAGCTCAAGAGCTCTCCCCCCATCTCTCCCGCACAACAAATATCTTTCCAAAATTAAATAATAGGTTCCTCATATTAATTTATTTCACATGAAAAGAATCTCCCTGAATTAATTCAACACATTTAATAATGTGATCACAATTAATTTAAGGGAGAGGGAAGGTTCCCCATTATTAATCGTGTTTGCAGTTAAATGGGGGTTTTCCAATTAATGGGGGGTTTACTAACATGTTTAGAGGGAATTGAAAGGTGGGACTCATGTGGGCCCCACCTCTAAAACATCCACACTTGGGTTGTTAAGTGGTTGTGGGCCCCACCCTTAACTACACATGGGACGGAAAAACCACCTTACAAATTAAAAATTGTTCCGTCTATTTTTATTTATTTCTGGAATAAACCCCCAAAATATCTTCTCCTCCTTTTCAAATGCAACTAAGGTGAGTGTCCCCTTATGAAATTATAGAAACTGCGAGTTCGTCAGTGCCCTCATATTTTAATTCTGAGCACCGGTTCGGAAGTTAGAAAAAACCGCTCGTTCGTTCACTGAACGTACCAGAGCTAAACTTCAAAAATTGATTCGGGGAACATCGGGCTTTAGAAGCATGTTCTTTCAGAAGCCAAAGACTTGTAAATTTCCATAGTATTTAAAACAAATTCCTTGAAATTTCCAGGCCTTTACATAAATTCTTTATGAAAATGTGATAGCTTGATTGAAATGTAACATTTTTGTATAAGTGTTACAATTTTATTTCTTCTTCCACTCCCTTAAAATATTATCCAACCATGGTGAGATAAATACTCATGTATAATAAATATATTGTTATGTTATTATGATAATATAATCACTTAAATCAATATTTGATCCATTGCATTGGTAAATAATTAGTCATTTGTGAATATTGTGAACTATCACCACCACAAACATATATCAATTTTTTTTCACTAATATAACTCATGAATTGTTATAATGAGTAAACTAATGTATATTAATTAAATTAAATAAATATTTATCAATTTTATGTAATAAAATTTCCTTTTTATTCTATCCTTTTATGCACATAAACATGAATTTGTTATTTGTGCGTACGTGTGAACTATCACCTTCACGAAGCGATCTGATAATTTTTTATTCCCTACATGACATGATGGATATATATATTTAAATATAAATAAATATTATTCTATAAATTATATTATTATAATTATGAAATGTTAAAATTACAATCTCCTTCTTTTCCATTATGGCCATTGAAAATTTGAAGTGTTTCTCATGCATATGTACAACCTACGGTCTCCATTACGTTAAGGATGATTATTTTTCATAAACATACATAAATGGTCAGATTGAAAAGAATTATTGATGTATAAATGTTAATATTATGTCGCTTGTATTGTTAATCAGATAAATTAATCACGACCACATTATCCATTATCATAATTAAAATTTCATCATGAACTCATGTAACAAATATTAACAACATGTTTAAAGTTAGTTTAAAAAAATAATTAATTGTAATATAATTGTAATATGTGATATAAAGGTAATTTTAAAAATTATAGGGGTTATTAGAAAATAAGAAATTTATATATGTATAATTTTTAGGACGATAAATAATGTAAGAGATGATTCAAATTCGATGTAAGAGACTTTGTCTCAATATCCGTTCAGTGAGGCATAACTTGAGGTTATACATATATTTATTTTATAAATCACATAATAAGAAAATGTGAATTTTAATTTCATTAAATGGTTTTAAAATGGAAAATTTTAATATGAAAATTTTTACTAAATAAAACAATAATGTTTTTTAATGTACACGTAGACAATGAATTTTCCACAACTGTGACCATTATTTCTTATTTGGAATCTATTATAAGCCCAAAAGTATTTAAATGAAAATTAATTACCATATTCTATTTTTAGGAATATTGGAAATGAATATGGTTTTGATAATGGACTAAATATATCAATACCCTGAATAGATATCTTTTGAGTGGAATGTTGAAATTTTATTTTTTACATTAAACATGTTTTAGGTGTTATGATTCTATTTTTGATCATGGTAATTGATTGTGATTATTGTTGGTTCAATGATAAAATGATGAAGGGTGAGCCCCTAATAGATCTCAAATGCATTGAGTTTGGAGACCGAGTTAACTACCTGGGTTTATCCTCAGAGATTTAACGAATATACCATTATCAGAATTAGAGAAGTAACCATGAAGGATACACCTAATTTAGGTGTGAATGGTACAATATATGAATGATATGAATACAACACGTTACCTTTATGATTTATGATTATTATAGATTTTTCAAGAAACATATTATTTCAAGAGGTATGATATAGGGCCTATGTTTTATGGGAAGAAATTATGATTTTTTGAAAATGTTTTCATGAGATTAAAATATTCCTGGACTAATAGTTTCATACATTATTTTATTTCCATTACTGGGATTTTTGTACTGATACCATGTCGTAGAATGTTTTTAACAGGGTATAAGGTTGGGTAATAGAATATAGTATTTCAATATCAATTGTATTAAAAAATTTATAAAGAAAAAATGATGTTTTTAAATGTTTTATATTTTGAATAAATGGATATTCTTTTTTTTACGCAATTTTTATTTAATGTTAAATGAAATGGATGAATTAGGTCTTAATTATATAAAACTTTTTACAAAAAATAACCTATAATGTTAATTAATGTTTAAATACACTATAATATGTAATTTTTATTGGTGGGTCCTTATAGTAACATTAAAATTATTCATTATTTTACTCACCACCATTATCAATTTTAACATCATCAAGAAATACTCACATTTCCTCTCAGTTTCCCTCCAGAAAAATTAATACATTTTTAGAGCATCATATTTATGTTTGATATAAATTAAACAATTAATGTGATTAATGAAATAATTAATAGTGCTGAGGTACTTATCTCCATTAGTTTATTGTTTTCTCATTGGACCATAAATATCACAATGAATATGTTCTACGTGTCTTTTTGACCTAATGTCAACATAATTATGGATAAAAGTTTTAATCATTGTTTTCTATTAGATAGTAAACACCAGTATATTAATCATAAAATTTTAATAATATATCATAATTGTTACCAATTAAAATATTTTATCTATTTTCCTAAAAACATGTTTCCCATTATATTATGAAACATCTGATTCTTTTCCATCATGCCTTGTAACAATTGTTTTTTTCATAAACATAATATAAGATTACTTTTCTTGTTGTCCTTTTGTAACTCACATTCAATATTCCAAAATCCTCTCAAAAAGAACAAATTTTTATAAGATAACAATATTAAACAAATAAATATATTTTTAAAACATAGTATGTTATGTATCATCCCATCAATATATAGATATATCTCAGATTTCATATTATTTCCCAATGATTGATAATACAACACCATTTATTCTTACAGATTCATCATTTCCAAATTTCACTATTCATTCATCGAATTCATTGACAATATTCAAAAAAAAAGTCCCATGTCATATAAAATAACACCCACTAAAATTAATCTATGGTTTTTCTCCCTTTATATCTCTCAAAGAAGATTCAACAACAAGAGACTATTCGTTCATCACCTCTTTCTTTTGAGATTTTTTAAGAACCAATTGTTTTTCCCATAACTAAACATGAAAACATGTAACAAGATTTCATGGATTTTCACATCATTCCAAAACTGATTCCATGGGTTTCAAACCATTTTCAGCTTTCCCAGACACTTTTATAGGTATATTCAAAAAATCCTTCTCAATCTACTTCTCATGATAGGATAGACTTCCTCACATACCTTTCATGTCATAACATATGGAATAGGAATATTTTTTTGTATGAAAAATATATTTTATATATGTCTAAATCCACTTCATTAAAAGATGTATACATAGAATTATTGTTTTTCTCAAAATTATTAATATAAAAAGTTTTGTGAGAATGTTTATTTCCAACCATCTAAACTGAACATTCTCGATCACCAACATTTCTAATTTCAACATGAATATTATTTATATGAAATTTCCTATTTTCATCATTATAATAACCATAATTGATATAAATATTTCTAGACTATGAGTGCATAGAAAAAGTTTTCGACACTTTGTATTAGAATATTTTTAATTATAGATATTATTTTTCTTGGCTAAATACCTATCCATCCCCAGTTTCTTCTCTTTAGAAAAAACTCAAACATTTTTATCAACTATTGAATATAATTTATTTCAATATATATCTATTTCACCATTATGATAGAATTATATATAATGACCCATTCTTCAAATACATTCTAAATGCTTCAAAATTTAAGAATACTTATTAAAACATATAACAAAACCATGAAAGGACCGTATAGGTATAGTGTCTTTAGAAACTGGGAAACATAAACAACTGGTTCATAAAGCATCTACATTGTATCCTATTTATTTCATCATATCTATAGTCCCTTTTGGCATATCTTACTTCATAACCTTCTTCCTGACCTGGGGAAAGAAAACATACAAAAGGGTGAGCTCAAATGTTCAGTAAGGGTAAACAAAAGAAATATCAATCACATCATATTCATAAGAACATAACTTTTTTGAATTCTTACCCTACAAAAGAGATCATAATTTAATGACAAGGGATAAATAATTGTAGTGACATGTAATCCCAATAATCATAACATAACAAATGAAACTTTGTGGAATACACACATAATCATAGATAATCATTTCTTATTAGTCAAGACTCATTTCCTTGTCTATCTTAGTGGACAAAGTCCATTTCTGAACCAAGTTCACTCCTCGTTTCAGTCTTGTTTCAATAAACCGGTTTAACCTGCCGTTCCAGCCATGTCTGTCTCATGAGATATTAAATCATTACCCAATGCATTTTAGGGAGATATAGGTCCCACCCATCTCATAAGGATACCATTCTTATGTGTGCCATGTAATCATAAACCATACATCATAGCATAACCCATGTAATAAAAATGGGAATCTTAAACATCGTGACATCATAAAACAATTCATATAAGATAAATGAATTCATATAAATATTCCCATCAAAACATAATAACATCAATGTAATAATAGGTATAGAAACAGAGCCCTATATTATCATATATGGAAAATAATTTTGATAAAACACTTGAACTCCATTCTCAAGGAAAATATCCTTTATACTTCAAAAACATTTTTCCTTTCATAACATGTCATACAATTTTAAACTAATTTTTTTTTATTTAAAATAAACATGAAAACATGTAAAGGATGATTCTTGGAAATAATGTTTTAAAAATCCATTCATGCCGTATAATTTAAAAAAACATTCTTCTCGTACTTTGGCCAGAAAAGTCAAAATGTACCTCGTACGATAAATGACAAAAGATTTCTTTCATATATTTTACTAAACACTCACAGAAGGGTAAAATTTGATTTAAACAATTGTAGGAGGATAGAAATAATATTTCATAATGAGGAAACATAGATATGGATGACAAAATACACTCCAATAAATACCAAAGTATAAATAATCACGGATAAAAATGAGATTGTGATATTTTCCCTTACCTTAGGTCCGATTTGCTTCTTAAGTGTCTGAACCTCCTGAATATTGATTAAAATAATATCACTGACTTATTCCAAAATAATAATCATTGTTATTATATCATATATATTCATATTCTTAGCTTCTCATTTGTAATATTTCATTACTACTTGTTATTCAGGTGTTTATTACTTTTTTGTTCTTATGCATGTTTTGTCGAATAAATTCTTATTCTTCTATTTAGGATATAGATACCTAATTTAAAAAATGTTATTAGTGTAATATATATCATATTTATTCACTAAATTCATTATGTAATCATTATGCAATGAAAATCATGTAGAACGAGTCACATTACATCATGGAGACGATATTCCGTATGTACGCACGAGTGATGATATCGTTCCCATGATCGTGGAATTGTATTGAAGTGTATGTATACTATTTCATAATCAATATAAATTTACAATAATCATATATATGCATTTGTTAAACCATTATACCCATCCAAGTAAGGTGGTGGTGGAAAATAGATTACACCACGGCGTGGAGACGGTATTTCGTACGTGCGCACGCGCGGTGATTTCGTTTTTCGTAGGATGGATAGATGGTGAAATAGGGATGTTTAATACTTATAATAAAATATCAGTATATGATTGATACTGATGTTATTAATTCATAATGAAACAACTAATGAAGAATAAGTGGAAGAAGAAATAAGGTTGAAATAATTGGTAACGGGCATTACCTCTTCTTTGAAGCACTTCTTTGAGACCTCCTTTTAGGGCACTAAAATTGGTCTTTGAAGAAGACCAGGACCTATAGGATGTTTTTAGGGAAGTGGAGAAGAGATTTTGGTAGGGTTTGGCCGAGATTGAAGGCTCAAAGTGGTGTAGGGAAGATAGGGAAGAGGCGCCCTTTTATAAGGGAGGAGAGGGGGACCTTTGGAGAAACTAAAAAAAATTATTTTATTATAAAGTCATATTCAGTTTTAAATAGCTCCAAATTGATTTATTTATAAGAAAAGGTGGGTATGGGTCTAAATCATCTCATACAATATAATTTACAAATGTTTAGGTTTCTATTTTAACCTTCTCATTTAGATTTAACTTTAAGTTAAAATAATTTTACTTTTACCGTGTTTTTTTGTTTTCTTACACTTTAAGGTTAATAAACATACTATAACAAGACAAAATAACCCCAAGTTGTTTATTATTAATATATAAAACCTTATATAAGTCATTTGGCCGAAGCTTAGATTTTTAGGAATAAAATAACAATTAATAATATATTATTATTTTTAAAACAGTTTTATGTCAATTTTGACACTATTTGGTAATTGATTTTTTTGAAAATCAAAACAGAATGATTAGTTCGAAAAGAGTTAATTAAATCAATACTAACATGTAATATTAACATATAAAATTAGTTTAATTCATAAAAAGTATGAAATTACTTTTATTTGTGTATTTATAACATCAACTATATCAATATTTCATTAATAAGATAATTACTGCATCATCATTGTGTCACAAATAAATTAAATTATTTATTGTCAAACAATTACAAATAAAATACCATTATGTAGGAAATGTCTTTATATTCCTAATTATTATTTACAGTCAAATTTATCTTATGTATAACCCTATATTAAAAATGATTTAGTTATTAAACAATGATATTAACTATTTTAACCCTTCTTTAAATAAATTAATAATAAATGTCCTAATCTAATCCATGTGGGCCTAAATGGTCATATGTTATTCTTAAGGTTGTTTTTGGTCGAATTAAACTTATCCAATAGAATTAGGACATGTGTAAGGGTAATAATAATATCATTTTTACCCTTAATTACCCTATTTACATTAAACTGTGGTAAAAAAAGTAAACAGTTACTATTCACCCAAAATTATTTTTATTTCCTTGAACAACATTTTACTTACTGACATCAATCGTGTCTCTCAAATTTTTGAAATTCCACTTATAGAATCGGTAAAATTATGTTTCATGTAAATTTGCAAATTCTCTTAGGAGGTGGGTAAAAGACGGTGAAAAGTTCAATAAAAAATATATATATATATAATTATTATAAAATGACTCCATTTAATTGCATTGAACTTATATAGGTATTATGTATTAATTTTAACCTAAAATAAATTTAAATAAGGTAAATAATTATATATATATAAATTTAGTTTTTAAATAGTAACCCAGTGTTTTCACTATTCATCAAAAATTGAAATTTTCAGAAAAATACCAAAATTTCACGCTAGGGTAATTTCTATATTCCGAATCCAAAAATGAAGTCCATTTTGAAAAATTAAATTTACAAAATTTCAAAAATTGGTTATTACTATTCATAATGGGTAGTTTTAATAATGTTTTAATAGCATGTCATTGTTTAGTGAAACTCGGTATTGCGTACAATGCAAGCTATTGAGGAAGGTCGTGATTGTGTGTAAAGCAAGCCATGCTAGTGTTTTGTGTAGTGAAAGATTCTTTTGATGATGTATATAACATAAACAAAACATTTCTCAAAAAAGTATTGGGTGTTACATTCTACCCCCCTTAAAATGAATTTCACCATTAAAATTTGTCACTTTGTAACAAATAGATGAGGATACCTCTCCCTCATCATATCCTCAAGATCCCATGTAGATTCTTCTAATTGGTGGTTCCTCCATGAAACATTCACCAAGAAAGTTGTCTTGTTTTGTACGACTTTTTCGCTACGATCCCGATTCTCTATCGGCTGTTTTTCATAAGAAAGATCTTGCTCCAGCGTTACAACTTCTGAGATTAGTACATGTGAAGGATCAGGTATGTACTTTCTCAGGAGATATACATGGAACAAATCGTGATCTTGGGAGAGATTCGGTGGAAGCGCCAATCAGTAAGTTACCTTTGAAACACAGTCCAGTATTTTGAAAGGACTGATATACCTAGGGCTCAACATTCCCTTCATTCAAAATCACATTACTCTCTTCCAAGGAGATATTCGTAAGAACACTTTATCACCCACTTCAAAATCTATGTCTTTTCTTCGGTTGTCGGCATAAATTTTTTTTCGACTCTAAGAACCTCTAATGTGTTGTTGAATATATCAGACCTTTTATACCATCTCATCAACAAGATCAGGTCCTAATAGCTTTATTTCCCCAAATTCATCCCATCAAGTTGGAGTCCTGCTTTTCTTTCCATAGAGAGCGTCATAAGGATCCATATGAGTACTATAGTGAAAGCTATTATAATATGAAAATGCCACCAAAGGTAGGTGTTGATCCCAACCACCTTTGAAATCCATAGAGAAAGCTCTCAATATATCTTCTAGAGTTTGAATTGTCCTCTCAGACTGACCGTCTGTCTGAGGATGATAAGCAGTGCTGAAACTCAACTCTGTATCCAGAGTACGCTGAAGACTTCGCCCGATGTTTGAGGAAAACCTCAGATCCCGATTATATATAACAGAAAGTGGTACTCCATGAAATCTTACCACTTCCTTTACATATATCCTTGCAAGCTGATCTAGATAGAAATCCTCTCTAATAGAAATGAAGTGTGCAGACTTTGTAAGATGATCAACTATGACCCAGATAGCATTATTGCCTTTGAATGTTTTAGGAAGTCCGGTGACAAAGTCCATATTGATGTTTTTCCATTTCTATTCGGGTATGGTTAATGGTTGTAACATCCCCTTAGGCTTCTGTCTCTCAGCTTTAACTTCCAGACAAACCAAGCATCAACAGAGATATTCAGCAACATCTCCTTTCATGCCATCCCACCAGATGTACTCTTTCAGGTCCCTATACATCTTCGTTCTTCCAGGATGAATAGATATTGAAGAACTATGAGCCTCATCCAGCAGCTCCTTCTTTAAATTTGGGATAGGAGGAACAAAAACCCGATTCCTAAACTTTATTATCCCATCACCATCAAGGTTGAATTTAGGAACATTTGTCACCTTCTTTTGTAACTCGACATCTTCTTTCTGTTCCTCTTTAATCTTCACATGTATATATGGTTGAACATTCATTTGAGAAAGATATGATTTTTCCCCTTCAATAATAATTCCAATATCCATCCTTTGTAAATCCATAAATGTTGGGTCTTTTGTTATCCTCATCATGGATAAGAAGGCATGGTCTTGTTGACTTAATGCATCTGCCACCTTGTTTGCTTTCCTAGGTTGGTAATTAATTGAGCAGTCGTAATCCTTACTCAGTTCCAATCATCTTCATTGGCACATATTGAGCTCCTTTTTTGTGAATATATATTTATACTTTTATGATTAGTATAAATGTCACACCTTTGTCCATAAAGATAATGCCTCCAAATCATTAATGCAAAGATTACCGTAGCTAACTCCAAATCATGAGTTAGGTAACTTTGATCATGGTTTTTCAACTGTCGTGAGGCATAAGCTATCACCATATAATTTTTCATAATAACACAGCCCAACCCCTTCTTGGATGCATCATTGTAGATCACAAACCTTTCTCCACTACAAGGAAGTGTGAGTACAGGTGCACTGGATAACCTTCTTTTCAAATCCTTGAAATTCTCTTCACATTCCTCCGTCCAAAAAAACATAACTCCTTTCCGAGTCAACTTTCTGAGTGGATTAGATAATTGGGAAAAATCATTCATAAAACGTCGATAATATCCAGCCAAACCAAGAAAACTTTGGATCTCAGTTATTGATTTTGGTCTCGACCATCTTTTGATAACCTCTGTTTTTGTTGGATCCACAGATATCCCCTCTTTTGAGATTATGTGGCACAAAAATGCATCTTTTTGAAGCCAAAATTCACACTTGGTAAATTTGGAATAAAGATTCTCCTTTCTGAGGGTCTTCAATACAATTCTCAAGTGATCTTCATGTTCTTCCTGGCTCATGGAATAGATAAGAATATCGTCTATAAAGACTACCAAAAACTGATCAAGATAGTCTCTATAGATTCAATGAAGCAGATCAATGAATATTGAAGGGGAATTAGTAAGACCAAATGGAATCACTATAAATTCATAGTGTCCATACCTTGTACGGAATAACGTCTTTGGTATATCCTCCCTTTTGACCCTTAATTGATGATACCCTGAACGAAGATCAATCTTGGACAAGTATTGAGCTCAGCATAGTTGGTCAAATAAGTCATCAATGCGTGGGAGAGAATATTTGTTCTTGATAGATATCTTGTTAAGTTCTCGATAATCAATGCAGAGTCTCGTTGATCAATCTTTCTTCTTAAAAAACAGAACAGATGCTCCCAAGGTGACACACTAGGGCATATGAATCCCTTTTCAAGATTCTCTTGGAGTTGCTTCTTCAATTGTTGCAACTCAATTGGGGCCATTCTATAAGGTGTCTTTGAAATAGGGAAAGAACCCGGAACGAGTTCGATTGAAAACTCAACTTCACGATTTGGTGGAAGACCCAGCAATTCCTCCGGAAAGACATCGTCAAACTCCCGTACAATTGGAATATCCTTAATCATGAATTTCTCTCCAACCAATAGAGATAAATAACATTTATTTAGTGGAATCAAGACCCATAAGATGGGTGAAATTTCCACTGGAAGGTTATGTTCATCCTTGCATCAATATATGATCATAGATTGATCTTTAATATGAAATGTGACTTCCCTTCTTGGGAAATTGATATGATCTCTATATAAGAAACGCCAATCCATGCCATGAAACACATCAAATTCCACGATAGGAAGGATCCCAACATTTTCAGGATGCACTTTCCCACAAACGTTAATCGGAGAAGAATTATAAACTTTTGATGTGACTGTTGTGCCATTAGGGCTTTTCATAGCTAACTCAACATCTAATTGTTGAGGTAATATGGTGATACCCTTAGAAAATTCTTCAGAAATAAAATAGTGGGTGGATCCAGAGTCAAATAAAACATCTTCTACTTTGGATTGGATAGTAAGTGTACCTTTCACCACTTCGTTATCGTACTCCACATCGCTGAAAGAAATTGCATCTGACTTTCCTTTGCCTTTAGCCTTAAGAGTTTGTAGACATCAATCATCATAAACAACCCTTGGAATAGAGAATTGATTGGCATAATGCCACATTTCCTTTCACTTGTAACATTGAAGTGTCGGAGGTGCACTCTGTGTAGCATTTTCATTGATCGCTTCACTAGACATCTTCTTCCCATCATCACGTCATTCAAATACCCAATGACCTTCCTTTCCACATTGGAAACATTTACTTGTCCATTTAAGACAACTCCCACCATGTTTCATTCCACACATTGAGCAAAAGGTAAAACTCATCTTCTTTTCAGTGTGCTCTTTAAATTTTCATTTGAATTCCATTTTCCTATTCTTATCAAACCCATATGACTGATGGGTTACTCCAATCTCTATATCAACCTTGAGAGAACATCGAACGATTTCCTCATATCTATTGAAGTCCCATATGGCTAACGCCCTTCGAAGACTTGGTTTTAAGCCACTAAAGAATCGATTGATCTTACTCTTAGGTTGGATAATAATACCAGAAGCATACGTTGCAAGTCTTTAAAAATTTGCTTCATAGGTACCAACAGATTCATCATCCTTTTTTTAGTTCATGTAACACCTTCTACATCTTTGTTTGAAGAATATGAGGGAAGTACATTTTGAAAAATAAGTTCATGAACTTGTCCCATTCCATGTACTCAATTTCATCTCTTGGCCTCATATTCTTGATTAGATTCCAGCATTTATCAGCTTCACCTTCCAGACGATAAAATGCTAAGATGACTTTATCATGTTCAGAACATTGAAGAACTAAAAATATATTTTCAGTAGTACTAATCCATTGTTCCGCAACTAATGGATCAATAGACCCGTTGAATGAAGGTGGACGCTGTCTCATGAAGGATTCAACAGAATGTTGCTCCTTCCTTTGCTCGTTTGGATGTCCTTCATGATTCATAGCTTGAGAAAGTTTTGTGAGCATGGATACAAGATTTTTCATTCCAGCTGCCATAACGTTTGGTTTCTCAGGGGGACAATCATTGCATTGGACGTCGCATCCCGCATTAACACGGTTCCTTTGGGTTCCATCCATTGACTAAAACCAAGAAGAATAATGTGAGAAACACTAATTATAATAGAAAAAACACACAATCAAGAATAAAATTTCACACTTAATGTCTTATCATAGGTTGTTCATGTCCATTTCTAATATTGTGTTATATGCTTAGACATATCCGTAGGATTCTTACTAAGGCTTTCACATCCTAGTTTCCAAAGGTTGACAATACCTTTCCTCTAATACCAACTATAATGACCGATAAATTACATACATGGTTAATGCTTCAAAACTGAAGCATACTTATTACAACATATAACAAAACCATGAAAGGACTGTATAGGTATAGTGTCTTTAGAAACAGGGAAACATAAACAACTGGTTCATAAAGCATCTACACTGTCTCCCATTTATTTGATCATATCTATAGCCCCTTTTGGAATATCTTACTTAATAACCACTTCCTGACCTAGGGAAAGAAAAAATACAAAAGGGTGAGCTCAAATTCTCAGTAAGGGTAAACAAAAGAAATATCAATTACATCATATTCATAAGAACATAACATTTTGGAAATCTTACCCTGCAAAAGAGATCATAATTTCATAATAAAGAATAAATCATGGTATTGAAATTTAATCCCAATAATCATAACTTAAATCATGAAACTTTGTGGAATACACAAATAATCATAGAGAATCATTTCTTATTAGACACGACTCATTGCCAAGACTATCTTAGTGGACAAAGTCCATTTCTGAACCGAGTTCACTCCTCGTTTCAGTCTGGTTTCACTGAACCGGTTTAACCTACCGTTCCATCCATGTCTATCTCATGAGATATAAAATCTTTACCCAATGAATTTTAGGGAGATATAGGTCCCATCCATATCATAATGATACCATTCCTATGTGTGCCACAAAATCATAAACCTTACATCATAGCATAATCCTTGTAATAAAAATGGGAATCTTAAACGTCTTGACATCATAAAACAATTCATATAAGATAAAGGAATTCATAAAAATATTTCCATCACAACATAATCAAATCAATGTAATAATAGGGATAGAAACAGAACCCTATATTATCTTAGATGAAATGTAATTTAGATAAAACACTTTAACTCCATTCTTGAAGAAAATATCCTTTATACTTCAAAAACATTTTTCCTTTCTTAACCTGTCATACAATTTTAAAATAAAAGATGATGAATAATAATAAAATTGAAAACTTTTAAATGAAGATTCTTGGAAATAATGATTTAAAAATCCATTCATTCCGTATAAGTTAAAAAACATTCATCTCGTACTTTGGCTGGAAAAGTCAAAAAGTACCTCGTACGAAAAATGACAAAAGATTCCTTTCATATATTTTACTAAAAACACACCGAATGGTAAAATTGGATTTAAAAAATTCTAGTATGATAGAAATAATATTACATATTGAGGAAACATGGATGTGGATGATAAAATAGACTGCAGTAAATACCAAAGTATAAACTATCTCAGATAAAAATGACATTGTGAAATTTTCCCTTACCTTAGGTCATATTTTCTTCGTAACTGTCTGAACCTTCTGTATAATTATTTAAATAATTTCATTGACTTATTCCTTAATCATAATCATTGTTATGATATCATATATGGTCATATTCTTAGCTTCTCATTAGTAATATTTCATTGCTACTTGTTATTCGGGTGTTTATTACTTTTTTGTTCTTCTGCGTGTTTTTTTGAATAAATTCTTATTATTATTTTTAGGTTATAGATACCTCATTTAGAAAATTGTATTAGTGTAATATATATCATATTTATTTACTCAATTCATTTTTGTAATCATTATGCAATGAAAATCATGTAGAACGAGTCACATCACATTGTGGAGACGGTATTCCGTACGTACGCACGAGCGATGATATCCTTCCAATGATCGTGGAATTGTATTAGAGTGTATGTATAATATTTAAGAATCAATATCACTTCAAAATAATTATATATATTCATTATTTACACCAGTATACCCATCCAAGTATGGTGGTAGTGGAAAATAGATTACACCACAGCGTGGAGACGGTATTTCGTACGTACGCACGCGAGGTGATTTCACTTTCCATAGGATGGATTAATAGTGAAATAGGGTTGTTTCATACATATAATAACATATCAGTATATTAGTGATACTGATGTTATTAATTTGTAATGAAACAACTAAAAAAGAATAAGTGGAAGAAGAAATAAAGTTGACAGAATTGGTAACAAACATTACCACTTCTTTGAAGCGCCTCTTTGAGACCTCCTTTTACGGCACTAAAATTGGTCTTTGAAGAAGACCAGGACCTCTAGGATATTTCTAGGAAAGGGGAGAAGATAATTTTGCAGGGGTTTTCCGAGTTTTAAGGATCAATGTGGTGTGAGGAAGATATAGAGGAGGTTCCCTTTTATAAGGGAGGAGAGGGGCACCTTTGGAAAAACCAAAAATATTATTTTATTATAAATTCATATTCGGTTTTAAATATCTCCAAATTGATTTATTTAGAAACTAAGGTGGGGCTAGGTCGAAATACTCTCATCCAATAGAATTTAGACAAGTTTAGGTTTCTATTTAAACCTTATCATTTAGATTTAACTATAACTTAAATAATTCTACTTTTACCGTGTCTTCTTGTTTTCTTACACTATATGGTTAATAAAATTACTATAACAAGCCAAAATAACCCCAAGTTGTTTATTATTAAAATATAAAACCTTATATAAGTGATTTGGTCGACCCATAGATTTTTAGGAATAAAATAACAATTAATAATATAATATTTGTTTTAAAAACTATTTTATTTCAATTTTGACGCTATTTGGTAATGGATTTTTGTTAAAATCATAACAGAATGATTAGTTCGAAAAAAGTTAATTAATCAATACTAAAATGTCATATTAACCTATAAAATTACTTTAATTCATCAAAAGTCTTAAATTACATTTATTTGGGTATTTATAACATCACTTATGTCAATATTTCATTAATAAGATAATTACTGCATCATCAATGTGTCATAAATAAATTAAATTATTTATCGTCTAAAATTTACAAATAAAATACCATTATGTAGTAAATATGTTTATATTTCTAATGATTATTTATATTCAAATTTATCTTATGTATAAACCTATATTAAAAATGATTTAGTTATTAAACATTGATTTTAACTATTTTAACCCTTCTTTAAAAAAGTTAATAATAAATGTCCTATTCTAATCCAAGTGGGCCTAAATGGTCATATTTTATTATTAAGGTTGTTTTTTTGGTAGAATTACACTTATCCAATAGAATTAGAACATGTGTAAGGGTAATAATAATATCCTTTTTACCCTTAATTACCCTATTTACTTTTAATCGTGGTTTAATAAAAGTAAAACGTTACTATTCACCAAAAATTATTTTTATTTCATTAAACCACATTTTACTTACTGAAATCAACCGTGTCTCTCAGATTTTTGAAATTCCACTCACAGAAGCAGTAAAATTATGTTTTATGTAAATTTGCAAATTCTCCTAGGAGGTGGGTAAAAGATGGTGAAAAGTTCAATAAAAATGTTATATATCTAAAATTATTATAAAATGACTCCAATTAATTGCATTGAACATATAAAGGTATTTTGTATCAATTTTGACCTAAAATAAATTTAAATAAAATAAATATTTATTTAAATAAAAAGTCGGTTTTTAAATAGAAACCTAGGGTTTTCACTATTCATCAATAATTGAAATTTTCAGAAAAATACCCAAATTTCACCCTAGGATAATTTTGATATTCTGAATCAAAAAATGTAGTCCATTTTGAAAAATAAAATTTAAAAAATGTCAAAAAGTTGTTATTACTATTCATAACAGCTAGTTTTAATAATATTTTAATAGCATGTCGTTTTTTAGTGAAACTCTGTATTGCGTACAATGCAAGCTATTGATGAAGGCCGCGATTGCGTGTAAAGAAATCCAAGCTAGTGTTGTGTGTAGTGAAAGATTCTTTTGATGATGTATATAACATAAAAACAAAATATTTCTCATAAGAGTCTCAATTGTTACATTCTACCCCCCTTAAAATGAATTTCACCCTCGGAATACGTCACTTTGTAACAAACAGATGTGGATACCTCTCCCTCATCATATCCTCAAGCTCCCATGTAGCTTCTTTAAATTGGTGGTTCATCCATAAAACATTCACCAAGTGAGTGGTCTTATTCAGTAGGACTTTTTCGCAATGATCTAGAATCATTATCAATTGTTCTTCATAAGAAAGATCTTGCTCCAGCGGTACAACATGTGAGCAGAGTACATGTGAAGGATCATGTATTTACTTTCTTAGGAGAGATACATGGAACACATCGTGAACTTGGGAGAGATTAGGTGGATGCGCCAATTGGTAAGCTACTATCCCAACAGGATCCAGTATTTCGAAAGGACCTATATACCTAGGGCTCATCTTTCCCTTCTTTCCAAATCTCATTACTCTCTTCCAAAGAGATATTCGTAAGAACACTTTATAACCCACTTCAAACTCTAGTTCTTTTATTCAGTTGTCGGCATAACGTTTTTTTCGACTCTGAGTATCTCTAATGTGTTGTTGAATAGATCAGACCTTTTTTCCATCTCGTCAACAAGATCTGGTCCTAATAGATTTCTATCCCCAACTTCATCCCAGAAAGTGGGAGTCCTGCATTTCTTTCCATAGAGAGATTCATAAGGATACATCTGAATACTAGAGTGAAAGATATTATTATAAGAAAATTCCACCAAAGGTAGGTGTTGATCCCAACCACCTTTTAAATCCATAGAGCAATCTCTCAACATATCTTCTAGAGTTTGAATTGTCCTCTCTGACTGAACAACTGTCTGAGGATGATATGCAGTGCTCAAACAAAACTCCGTATACAGAGTATGCTGAAGACTTCGCCAGAACATTGAGGTAAACCTTAGATCCCTATTAGATATAATAGAAATTGGTACTCCCTGAAATGTTACCACTTCCTTTACATATATCCTGGCAAGATGATCTAGAGAGAAATCCTCTATAACAGCAATGAAGTGTGCAGAATTTGTAAGACGATCAACTATGACCCAAATAGCATTATTTCCTTTGGATGCTTTAGGAATTTTGGTGAAAAAGTCCATATTGATGTTTTCCCATTTCGATTAGAGTATGTATAATGGTTGTAACATCCCCTTAGACTTCTGTCTCTCAGCTTTAACTTGCTGACAAACCAAGCATCGAGAGACATATTCAGCAACATCTCTTTTCATGCCATCCCATCAGAAGTACTCTTGTAAGTCCCTATACATATTTGGGCTTCCAGGATGAATAGAGAATGAAAAACTATGAGCCTCATCCAGCAGCTCCTTCTTTAATTCTAGGTTGGGAGGAACACAAACACGATTCATGAACTTTATTATCCCATCACCATGAAGGTTGAATTCAGGAACATTTTTCACCTTATTTTGTAACTCTACATCATCTTTCTGTGCCTCTTTAATCTTCACTTGTATAGATGGTTGAACATTCATTTAAGAAAGATAATATTTCCCTTACATTATTATTCCAAGATCCATCCTTTGTAAATTCATAAATATTGGGTCTTTTGTGATCCTCATCATGGATAAGCTAGCATGGTCTTGTCGACTTAATGCATCTGTCATCTTGTTTTCTTTCCCAAGGTGGTAATGAATTGAGCAGTTGTAATCCATAATCAGCTCCAACCATCTTCTTTGGGGCACATTCAGCTCCTTTTGTGTGGAAATATACATTAAACTTTTATGATCAGTATAAATGACAAACCTTTCTCCATAATGATAATCCATTCAAATCATTAATGCAAAGATTACCGTAGCTAACTCCAAATCATGTGTTGGTTAATTTTGCTCATGGATTTTCAACTGTAGTGAGGGATAAGATATCACCATATCATTTTTCATAAGAACACACCCCAACCCCTTCTTTGATGCATCACTGTAGATCACAAAGCTTTCTCCACAACAAGGAAGTGTGAGTACAGGTGCACTGGATAACCATCATTTCAAATCCTTGAAATTCTCTTCACATTCCTCCGTCAAAATAAACTTAACTCCTTTCCATGTCAACTTGGTGAGTGGATTAGATAATCATGAAAATTCATTCACAAAACGTAGATAATATCCATCCAAACCAAGAATAATTTGGATCTCAGTTACTGTTTTTGGTCTCGACCATCTTTCGAAAACCTCTATTTTTGCTGGATCCATAGATATCCCCTCTTTTGAGATTATGTGACCCAAAAATGCATCTTTTTTAAGACAAATTCACATTTGGTAAATTTGGCATAAAGCTTCTCCTTTCTTATGGTCTTCAATACAATTCTCAAGTGATCTTCATGTTCATCATTTATCTTTGAATAGCAAGAATATCGTTTATAAAGACAACCAAAAACTGATCATGATAGTCTCTAAAGACTCTATTCATCAGATCCATGAAGATAGCATGGGCATTAGTTAGAACAAATGGAATCACTATAAATTCATAGTGTCTATACCTTGTATAGAAAGCCGTCTTTGTTATATCCTCTCTTTTGACCCTTAATTGATGATACCCTAAAGGAATATCAATCTTGGAAAATTATTGAGCTCCGCCTAGTTGGTCAAATAATTCATCAATGCGCGAGAGAGGATATTTGTTCTTGATAGTGATCTTGTTATGTTCTCTATAATCAATTCAGAGTCTCATTGATCCATCTTTATTCTTAAAAACCAGAACAGGTGCTCCCCAAGGTGACACACTAGGGTGTATGAATCCCTTATCAAGATTCTCTTGGAGTTGCTTCTTCAATTCCGGAAACTCAATTAGGGCCATTCTATAAGGTGTCTTTGAAATAGGCAGAGCACCCGGTACGAGTTCAATTGGAAACTCAACTTCACGATTTGGTGGAAGACCTGGAAATTCCTATGGAAAGACATCTTCAAACTCCCGTACAATGGGCATATTCTTAATCGTGAGTTTCTCTCCAACCATTCGAGATAAATAACCTTCATTTAGTGGAATCAAGACCCATAAGATGGATGAAATTTCCACTGGATGGTTATGTTCATCCTTGCATCGATAGACGATCATAAATTGATCTGGAATATGAAATGTGACTTTCCTTCTTTGGAAATTGATATGAGATCCATAGAGAGAAAGCCAATCCATGCCAAGAATCACATCAAATTCCACTATAGGAAGGTTCACAAGATTTGCAGGAAGCACTTTCCCACAAACATCAATCCGAGAAGAATTATAAACATTTGATGTGACTGTTGTGCCATTAGGGGTTGTCACAGCTAACTCAACATCTAATTGTTGAGGTAATACGGTGATACCCTTAGAAAAGTCTTTAGAAATAGATGAGTGTGTGGATTCAGAATCAATTAAAAAAATTTCTACTTTAGAGTGGAAGATATGTGTACCTTTCACCACTTCGTTATCGTACTCCACATCACTGATAGAAATTTTATGTGACTTTCCTTTGTCTTTAGCCGTAAGAGTTTGTTGACGTCGATCATAATCAACAACCCTTGGATTAAAGCATTGATTGGATTAATACCCCATTTCCTTGCACTTGTAACATTGAAGTGTTGAAGATGTACTCTGTGTAGCCTTTTCATTGTTCGAAACACTAGACATCTTCTTCCCATCATTGCGGCATTTAAATGCCCGATGACCTTCCTTTCCACATTTAAAACATTTACTTGTCCCTTTAAGACAACTCCCTCCATGTTTCATTCCACACTTTGAGCATAAGGGAAAACTCATCTTTTTTTCTGTGTGCTCTTTATATTTTCCTTTGACTTCTATTTTCCTCTTCTTATCAAACCCTTAGGACTGTTGGGTTACTCAAATCTCCATCTCAACCTTGAGAGCACATCGAACGATTTCCTTGTAGCTATTGAAGTCTCTTATGGCTAACACCCTTTGAAGACTTGGTTTTAAGCCACTAATGAATCGATCGATCATACTCTCAGGTTGGATAATAATACCAGAAGCATACCTTGCAAGTCTTGTAAAATTTTCTTCGTAGGTACCAACATATTCATCATCCTTTTGCTTTAGTTCAAGAATCTCCTTCTCATTCCTTGTTCATAGAATACGAAGGAAGTACTTATTGAACAATAAGTTCTTGAAATTGTCTCATTCCATGGACTCAATTTCATATCTTGGCCTCGTAATCTTGATAAGATTCCACCATTGATCAGCTTCACCTTTAAAATGATAAACTGCTAAGATGACTTTATCATGTTCAGAACATTGAATAACTGAAAATATATTTTCAGTAGTACCAATCCATTGTTCAGCAACTAATGGATCAGTAGACCCACTGAATGAAGGTGCACACCGCCTCATGAAGGATTCAACAGAATGTTGCTCCTTCCGTTGCTCGTTTGGAAGTCCTGCATGATTCATTTCTTGAGAAAGATGTGTGAGCATGGCTACAAGATTTTTCATTCCAGCTCCCATAACGTTTGGTTGCTCAGGGGGGAAATCATGGCATTGCCCATCGCATTCCGCATTAACACGGTTCCTTCAGGTTCAAACCATTGACTAAAACAAAGACGAATAGTTTGAGAAACACTAATTATAATAGAAAAAACACATAATCAAGAATAAAATTTCCCACTTAAAGTCTTATCATAGGTTGTTCATGGCCATTTCTAAGATTGTGTTCTATGATTATACATATCCTTAGGTTTCTTACTAAGGCTTTCAAATCCTAGTTTCCAATGGTTGACTATACCATTCCTCTCATACCAAATATAACGACCCATACATTACATACATGGTTAATGCTTCAAAACTGAATCATACATATTACAACATATATAAAAACCATGAAAGTACCGTATATGTATAGTGTCTTTAGAAACTGGGAAACATAAACAACTGATTCATAAAGTATCTACATTGTCTCCCATTTATTTCATCATATCTATAGTCCCTTTTGGCATATCGTGCCTAATAACCTTCTTCTTATCCTAGGGAAAGAAAACATACAAAATGGTGAGCTCAAATGCTCAGTATGGGTAAACAAAAGAAATATCAATGACATCATATTCATAAGAACACAACATTTTGGAAATCTTACCCTGCAAAAGTGATCATAATTTCATAACAAGGGATAAATCATGGTAGTGAAATGTAATACCAATAATCATAACTTAAAACATAAAACTTTTTGGCATATACACATAATCATAGTGAACCATTTCTTTTTAGTCAAGACTCATTGCCATGACTATCATAGTTGACGAAGTCTTTTTCTGAACCGAGTTCACTCCTCGTTTCAGTCCTATTTCACTGAACTGGTTTAACCTGCCGTTCCATCTATGTCTATCTCATGAGATATAAAATCTTTACCCAATGAATTATATGGAGATATAGGTCCCATCCATCTCATAATGATACCATTCCTATGTGTTCCACATAATCATAAACCTTACCTCATAGCATAACCCATGTAATAAAAATGGGAATCTTAAACATCGTGACATCATAAAACAATTCATATAAGATAATTGAATTCATAAAAATATTTCCATCAAAAAATAATCAAATCAATTTAAAAATATGTATAGAAACAGAACCCTATATTATCTTAGATGGAAAATAATTGTGATAAAACACTTGAACTCCATTCTTGAGGAAAATATCATTTCTACTTCAAAAACATTTTCCTTTCTTAACATGTCATAGAATTTTAAACTAAAAGAAGTTTATTAAAAATTAACTTGAACACATCTAAAGGAATATTCTTGGAAATAATGTTTTAAAAATCCATTCATGCTGTATAAGTTAAAAAAACATTTTTCTCATACATTGGTCGGAAAAGTCAAAATGTACCTCGTACGAAAAATGACAAAAGATTCCTTTCATATATTTTACTAAAAACTCACCAAAGGGTAAAATTGGATTTAAACCATTGTAAGAGTATAGAAATAATATTTCATATTCAGGATACGTGGATGTAGATGATAAATTACACCCCAGTAAATACCGAAGTATAAACAATCTCGGATAAAAATGAGATTGTGAGATTTTCCCTTACCATAGGTCTGATTTTCTTCGTAAGTGTCCGAAACTCCTGTATAATAATTGAAATAATGTCAGTGACTTATTCCAAAATCTTAATCATTGTTATGATATCATATATGGTCATATTATTAGCTTCTCCTTAGTAATATTTCATTACTACTTGTTTTCGGGTGTTTATTACTTATTTGATCTTATGTGTGTTTTGTCGAATAAATTCTTATTCTTAATTTTAGGTTATAGATAACTATTTTCCAAAATGGTATTAGTGTAATATATATCATATTTGTTCACTAAATTAATTTATGTAATAATTATGAAATGAAAATCATGTAGAACGATTTGCATCACATCGTGGAGACGGTATTCCGTACGTACGCATGAGCAATGATATCGTTCCCATGATCGTGGACTTTTATTGGAGTGTATGTATACTATTTAAGAATCAATATCACATTAAAATAATCATATATATTCATTATTTAAACCCTTATACCCATCAAAGTAAGGTGGTGGTGGAAAATAGATTACACCACGGCGTGGAGACAGTATTCTGTACGTACGCACGCTCGGTGATTTCATTTTCCGTAGGATGGATAGATGGTGAAATAGGGTTGTATCATAATTATAATAACATATCAGTATCTGAGTGTTACTGATGTTATTAATTCATAAGGAAACAAATAATAAATAAGAAGTGGAAGAAGAAATAAAGTTGAAATAATTGTTAACAGACATTACCTCTTTTTTGAAGCGCCTCTTTGAGACCTCTTTTATGGGAACTAAAATTGGACTTTAAAGAAGACCAGGACCTCTGGGATGTTACTAGGGAAGTGGAGAAGAGAATTAGGCAGGGTTTGGCGGATCTTGAAGGCTCAATGTGGTGTGAGGAGGAGAGGGATGCGGTGCCCTTTTATATGGGAGGAGAGGGGCACCTTTGGAAAAACTAAAAATATTATTTTATTATAAAGTCATTTCGGTTTTAAATAGCTCAAAATTGATTTATTTCGAAGATATGGTGGTTATGGGTCTAAATCGTCTCATACAATAGAATTTAGACAAGTTTATGTTTCTATTTTAACCTTATAATTTATATTTAACTTTAAGAGAATTAATTTTACTTTTACCGTGTCTTCTTGTTTTCTTACACTATAAGTTTAATAAAGTTACTATAACAAGAAAAACATACCCAAGTTGTTTATAATTAATATATAAAACCTTATATAAGTGATTTGTCCGATACTTAGATTTTTAGGAATAAAATAACAATTAAAAATATAATATTTTTTTAAAATCTATTTTACGTCAATTTGACACTATTTGGTAATTCATTTTTGTGAAAATCATATCAGAATGATTAGTTCTAAAAAAGTTAGTTAAATAAATAGTAACATGTCATAGTATCCTTTAAAATTAGTGGGATTCATAAAAAGTTTCAAATTATATTTATTTTGGTATTTATAACATCAGTTATGTCAATATTTCATTAATAAGATAATTACGGCATCATCATTGTGTCCTAGATAAATGAAATTATTGATTTTTGAAAAATAACAAATAAAATACCATTATCTAGGAAATATTTTTATCTATATAATGATTATTTATAGTTGAATTTATCTTATGTATAACCCTATATTAAAAATTATTTAATTATTAAACATTGATTTTAACTATTTTAACCCTTCTTTAAATAAATTAATAATAAATGTCCTAATCTAATTCAAGTGGGCCTAAATGGACATATTTTATTCTTAAGGTTTTTTTGATCGAATTACACTTATCCAATAGATTTAGGACATGTGTAAGGGTAATAATAATATCATTTTTACCCTTAATTACCCTATTTACTTTTAACCGCGGTAAAAAAAGTAAGAAGTTACTATTCACCAAAAATTATTTTTATTTCATTGAACCACATTTTACTTACTAACACCAACTGTGTCTCTCGGATTTTTGATATTCCAATCATAGAAGCGGTAAAATTATGTTTTATGTAAATTTGTAAATTCTCTTAAGGGGTGGGTAAAAGACGGTGAAAAGTTCAATAAAAATTTTATATATCTAAAATTTTTATAAAATGACTCCAATGAATTGCATTGAACTAATATAGGTATTATGTATCAATATTGACCTAAAATAAATTTAAATAAAATAAATAATTATTTACATAAAAAGTCTGTTTTTAAATAGTAACCCAGTGTTTTCACTCTTCATCATAAATTGAAATTTTCAGAAAAATACCAAAATTTTACCGTAGGCTAATTTCGATATTCCGAATCCAAAAATGAAGTCCATTTTGAAAAATAAAATTTAAAAAATTTCAAAAAATGGTTATTACTATTCATAACGACTAGTTTTAATAATATTTTAATAGCATGTCGTTGTTTAGTGAAACTCAGTATTGCGTACAATGCAAGCTATCGAGGAAGCCTGTGATTGCGTGTAAAGCAAGACAAGCTAGTGTTGTGTGCAGTGAAAGATTTTTTGATGATGTTTATAACATAAAAACAAAATATGTCTCATAAAAGTCTCGGGTGTTACATTATCCATCATCATATATATTGTTTTTGAAAATTTTTACTCAATGTTATTGATTTGAATCTATTTGTTCAACAACATTCAAAGGATATAATTTTTTACTTAAAAATATCTTTGAGAAGTTCATTATGATTATTTTCTTTCATAAGTTATCTCTTAAAATTATCAATCTATTCCATCAACATGAATTTTTCATCTTGCAAAAATTCTAAAAATTTTTATAATGAAATTCATGTTATCAAATTTAAATTTACTTTTCATTAATTCTAATATTTCCAAGATAAAGCTTCAAATATACATTCAAATGAAATTAATTTTGAGTTTCTTTTAATTTCGAACTACTACTAATGAAATTTTTTCCACACTATTGCAATAATGTTTTTCACTCCCACATTTTTAGAAATATATTTCTCATATTTAGTTTATATATCATATTCAACATCCAAATTAGAGAAGGAGAAAATTATTTTACATTTAAATAACATTTTATCATTCCTTATTGCAAAAGATTTATCCTTATCACCCATTTTCTTTCACAGGCATCATGGCCATGATTTTTTATTCATTATTATCATCTTAATTTATGTTTTAATAATTTTTAACACAATTATCCCAACTGAACCACATTAAAATAATTTAAATGGATGTTTACCATTGTATATCCATGTACCTCTTCTCATATTTTTAGAAAAGAACCAAAAAAATTCATCAATATTATTATATTATTCATTTTCATAGAAAGTGTTACAAACATCATATTCCTAAAGAACCATATTATACTTTTCATTCTTGGGAGCTTTGAATGTCATTTCTCATTCATATTTTTTCTCTTCACAACATTATCCCTTCTAATTTAATGTATAATATGTGTACTATGAGGATTATCAAGGGATAGAGTCTCTATATTTATATATTCTAATGTGGAAACTTTTTCATCAAACCTGTTTGGAAGAATTTTTAATATCATTCAACAATGTTATAACCCTCTATCATTTCACCAATACAACTTATAGTACGGAAAATTTAATTCAGGTGAGTAGATAACTCCCCAATAGAATAATAATAATATGTTTTTAAATCTTCATTCGTCATCCTCTAGATTTATAGATATTTTATATTGATATTTTTATATTGATATTTTTATTTCCATCATAAATTTTTTTCAAATTATCTGATATAACTTTAATAATAAAAAAACCACTAACTCAGGAATAATCACATTTTTTAAGTCATGAGTTTGAATAAGTTTTAGTTATCTCATAATTCTCAGGATTATTCTTATCAATATATATAAAAGGATTCTTATCATCCATAGAAGAAAATATATTTATTGTAGCTTCAAGAACATCATTCCCAGGAGACATATGATAGAAAAACATAATATCATTATAGATATGATAGTCCATTATTTTGAACATCAGAATACCATTACTATTCACAAAATCAGGATTCTCCATCACATCTTATAAAAACATTCATCAATGACTAAATGAATGAAAAAATTCTTCTAATACCAATTTAGATTATTCCCCAGGATTCATGTGTCACAAATATGGGGATGGGTGAATCAGTGATATCATTTTATATTATGTTTCGTAACATATTAAACAACCCTTGGCAAATTTTAAATATTTATTTTTATTAAGAAAAAAAATTAAAACATGCATATATAAGAAAACATCAATTCAAAATGTTCACTACTCTAATATATTAGATACAACCTTAGAATATTTTGGAACTAATCCAATACAAAACAATCCACTAAAAAAACTACTATTAATTGTGGAATATAAGGGGTAGGTTATACCCTTACACTCATTTGACACTATGTTCAATACAATACTGAATGGGATTCAAGTAGTATAAAATGATGTAATCCAATTTATTTAGAATAATGTTCTGGTGATTTAAGATTAATGTGAAAATATATGATCTCTAAGAAAAACTCATCACTTTCATTCCTAGATGGTGGTAAAAACCAATTGCTATTGTTTTTAATACACTATATAATTTCATAATATGATTGAAAATTTTTATTTCTCAATATATAAATAATATTCTATCATAATACCACTGAAAAATACTGAACAGCTATATAATCAGTATATAAATTCCAATTTGATTTTCTTAGTCTTATTGTTAATAAAAATATAATATTTCTCTGAAGAAGATATTATTTATATTCATCATCATCTTCAATCTGGTAAACTAATTCAAAGTAATAAAATTCCAGAAAATTATTCTTAATATAATTTTATAGATCCTCTATTCTCTTTCACGTCAAATGAATGTCAAATAATACACAATTTATTCTTATCCTTCTATAGTCATGAAAATATTTTGTATGTGGGATTCTAAAAATGTTTTCCCACATCACTAAATTTATAAAATCATCAAATTTCATTAAATTATGTAAAATTATTTGAATTATTTATCTCCCCTATAAATTAAAATATTTCATTAACATCTCCATGATTCCTTGAATATCATATTTTTTATTAAATTAAGAACGCTTATGTCTTTCTAATAGATCAAAAATCCTAATTTAAATTTTCATTCTGACATTCCAATAACTATTATCTATTGAGATGGTCATCATAATTTTTTCCCCAACATATAATGCACATATATAATACATAATAAAAAACATTAGCATGATTCTGATTCCTATGTATTATTTCTTAATATGATTTCATCATTTTGAAAAATGGATTTGGTCCCTCCAATTTTCATGACCGAGTAGCAAAAAAGTAATGAATGAGGAAATCTCATATTGTTCCTCTACGTCTAATGAAAACTAATCTTCCTATTCTAATTTCATCAATATGATCGATGAATATGTACAATAATTTTTTCTCCATTATGTTGTTTTGCAAAAAATTTATTATGGAAAAAAATTATTAACATTTAGATTTTGGACACCAACTATAATTATTATTTATTCATTTAAATGGATAAGTAATATTATTTGGAACATCTTAAGCCACTTATACTTATTTTCATCTAACTAGGACAGGAAATATCATTCACCACGTTACTTATTTAATATTTTATGATTAAAAAAATTATCAACCTCAATATCAAAATATCTAAATCTTTTATCCTTTGGTGTGATGGAAAACATTCACTTTTTATTTCTCTCAATATGAGGATGAAACTTTTTCCATCATTTGAATACATATTAATTAAATGATCTGAGACTATAATTCATCTATTTCAGAAAATTCCCTCACCCCAAAAACAATTATTGTATGAATGACTTCAATCATGATGTTGATTATCTAAATCATTGATTTTAACATCTCCTGGTATGAGTTAATAAATTTCATGAAATACTATTATTTCATAGATATTATTTTAATTCAACAAGATTATATTAAATTTGCATTAATATAGATGGTAGAACGTTTTCCCCCCTTACCTTCATGAGAGTTACATAATACGTGCTCCGAGAGACATATGATATTTTTTAAATACAAACAATCAAAGAATAATCAGGTTTATAGTTTATCCATCCTATATATCATTACCATACTCCTTATGATCAGTTACTCATTACATAATGTAGGTGAGACTGATGAGAATTTTCTTCTAGAAAAAATACACTTTTAAATATGATGGCCATTCTTAATAATTATGAGTCCAATTTGTTGAAAATTATTGTTAGTTGGATCATCATATTTTACAATGTGAGATGATTTCATATGTTTATAAAACATCAGAGAAAAAGTTAAAATACCTTAATCTTATAATCTATTGTATCATCTGGGATCAAAAACCGACTATTATATAGGGTTCATTGTTCATGATTGATACACCCTAAACAATATTTAGGATGGTTACTTTTCCAGATTGATATTTGGGTAGAGTATACATAGTAAACTTATTTCTAGGGTAGTAAACCTATGCATTCACATATATTCTAGAATTATGGAGTAGAAATTGAGGTTTGAGATATTCTAATGTAATGGACAAAATGATGTTGTAGTTGGCTACAAATTCCATTGGGTGGAGTCTTCAAATACATCTACCTTGAACTTTACAGAAGGGTATTAGTGTAGGAGATAATCTAATGGATAGAATCAAGAATGCATTAATGAAAAGAAGTATCACACAGAGATATTTGTTATCCAAGAATGATTCATTCTATTATTGTTTTGGGAGAGCTCACATAGAATGTGATTTTGCAACCCAATGTGAGGATGATGGATTATAGTCAGCATATCTACCAATATAGAAGAGATTGTTCCATGATCAAGGTTCTCGCAGGTACCCCTAGAGTGGACCCTAGTGAGGTGGATATAGTCGTGAATTAATTGGGTTCCAAGAGGAGTACTATTTATTGGATAAAAATATTAGGATATCCTTCAACCCATACCACCAGGAGGACCATGTATGGTGTAGAGGCCTAGTGGTATATGTAATTGGGTGATGTAGGCTATGTAGGATAATGATTCACTAGTCCATGGAATGATTATGGGTAATTTATATGTTGGAAAATAAATTTTTTGTACTAGTAGACTAAATGTTGAGTCAATATTGAATCACCTTACCCCATTTTGAGAGATATAGCTCCCAATAGAAACATTAGCTTAACAACTTTTCCTTGGGCTTCCTACATCAAATTATTTTTATACCTCACTTATCATTTTGTAGTTAAAGCTATATCATGTTAGAGATAATATATCTTGGGACCACATGAATGTAATTATTATATCTTACATCATAATTTTGGAGTTGAACTAGTTTTCCGGTGTCCAATCTATTAATGGATTTCCCTATAGTTGGTCCATAGGCTATCAGATATATGGGAAAATATTATCCTCAATGGGTGGTAAAGATATCATTGTATAGAGTGTAGGTATTTCAAGAAGTATGATTTAACACATCATATATATATTAGAAATTTTATCCATTTTCCCATTTCCCTCTTCATGAATATATATTTCCCACAACATTGATCATTATATAAAATTATTCCCTGTGTTTTCTCTGAGACTTCCTATAAGGTGGGTGTTGGGATTTCTACATCATATTCTCGCCCAAAGGCACTCCATAATATTATGAGTAATATTTAATGGACACTACCATGATTTGGGAACTAAAAGTGTAGTAGGATTCCCTTTAAGGGTACATTTATATTAAACCTTGCGTGTTGTGAAGGGAAGATCCGTTATTGTTTGTGGAAATAGATAAATTGAGAATTTTGAATTGTGTTTATTGTAAATGAATGAAAAATGACCTGATAAATACAAATTATCCATTGAAATGTATAAATGTATTATATGATTAGTTTCAAAGTTTGATATTGTTATCGATGATCGATCTCAGGAAAATTTACCTCTTCTTGAATGTTTGTGAGACTAGTATTATATAGTTGGAAGACCTTTGTCACTATGGACTATTTCTATTCATAGAGATTCCATTCAGTGTATCGAATGTTGTTATGGTATTTGTGTTTATAATAAACATGATTTTTTTATATACAATAAATTATTTTTTATTTCCTTCATTGAATACATAGTGATATACTATGCATTATAGGTGGAGTAAGCATATCACTATAAGTTTATATTATACAAAATTTACGATCTACAAATTTATAGTATGCTATTGACGTTCCATCTCTATATTTATGAGATTCACATTATTTGTAATTTATTTTTGGTTTATGGTTTTGTTTTTGACCCAATGAATATTGATGTATTCTTTATGTGGGATTCACTATAGATCATGTCATAGGTGTATATTTTTCTTTCCCTTTTTGGTACTACCATGGGTCAATGGACGACTTCAATAGGATTTAAGGATATTTGAAAACTCTAATGGAGAAATCATTGTCATTTTCCTCTAATGAAAAGTTTCAGATTTCCTTTGTGGGGTTGAGGATGAGGATAACGAATGAACCTGTTATTATGACTAATAGAGGACTCCATAGATTGTGTAGTGTGTGTTGATTTATTTTTAAAATGTTCTGAACATCGATTTGATGCCATTATCAGTGGTGATTGTATATTGGTAAATGTAGTTGAAATAAAATATTGTAAATTATGTGACTCAAAACAAATCATTTTTTTCTATATTCTTATTTTGAGGATTTGGTCGTCACTATATTTTAGGATATTTATTTGATGTTTAGATATATCATCAAATTATGAATTATTTATTCATGTAGAAAGACCTAAACTATATACCTAGTCTCCGGTAAGAGTTTCTACTGGACCAGGAAATTGTGGTAGTCTATAATCATGTGATGAAAATGTTGTGGTAGATTCCCCTACCAGGTTGTTTTGTCCATGCATGGTGGAAGAGGTGTTTGGGTAGTTGTCCTCGTTAAATATATGATTCTAAGAGGATGAGGTTTAATTATATCAACATTAAATACTGATAACTCCACCAATTATATATAATGCATTATATGTTGATTAAGTAGTCATCGACTGTGTGTTTCAGCATGAACTGATATCCCAAAGAGACTCCCCACATGGATTCTTTAAAAGGCGGAACCAAACTAGTATTTTCATGGTTTGAATGTTTTTTTGGGTTGTTATGTGAGAGGAGGTGATGAGAGAGTATGACACATATCCTCTGGTTGTCCGTCTCAGTGTAGGGAATATGTATAGGGAGCATTTGGGGATATTTTGGTGACATATCATATGGTAGAGATTTGTCAACTATGTCATTAGGTGGATAACACTCCAGTATGTATATTCTGAGAACTAGGTTCCAATAAGTTATTTTTGTAACATAGTATGATAGTTTTGTTTAAATTTGATGGTGTTTACATGGTATTTTAATAGGAATTCAACATATTGTCTTATTATATGACTCTATGTAGGTGATAGTTGAATGAATTAAAAATTTGACCCACTTCCTTGATTTTAGGGAGTAGTGTTGGAGGATATATTATTGAAGTCTTACATGAAAGTGATTTTATGAATATATGGGGTACACTCTATGATTTTACCCATCAATGATGCTTATATCATGTCATTTTTTGGATAGGTTCATATGATGAATTTAGGGCATAGTCTGGGGTGAAAATAATTTTTTCCTATATAAATATGTGAATACCATACATAATATCCACTTATTAATGTGTATTTTATTTTATTTCAAGTTGTACTTTTCTCAGAGTAGGAATGATAACATTATGTTGGTAGAGTACTGATATAATAATATATATCAGTAATCTATCATAATGGTAACTTTCAAGGACCTATATAGGGGACCTTATATTTGATCCATCTATTATAATAATATTAGAGAGGCATCTATTTTTATGTTTTATATTTCATAAGAGAAGACAAAAAAGGTCTTGGTGGTCTTTTAGAAGATGAGGATATCCCAGAATTGAAAAAATCTTATGGAGATCTATGTCGTATAATCATAGTGTTCTACATGGGAGAAATATTTTTAATGTTAGTCTCCACTCATTGAGGATTATTGATATTATATTAGGTGAAATGTTTTCCTCAAAATCATCAAGCACTTTGAGATCTTATTGAGGGGTTTCAGTTTAACGTAACACCTACACATTCCCCAATAGATAGTGTGGGTTCATGTTGTCATTCAAGTTTAATAGATAAGGATATATGTGTATAATACAATGAATGTTGTTGACTAGGGATAGAGAGAAAATGAGGTTGGAGCCACCATCTCAAAGTACCTAGTGGTGTTCAAGGTTATACTGTAGAGTATCAACTATGGGAAGACCATTCCATAGGATTGTGTGTTGTGGTAGCATGGGAGAATGAAAGAGATAACGTAGGAGTGAGAGAGCTATATATGGGCTTATTATTACCTCTATTTTTAATATATTTTCATTGTTGGAAAAAAATGGCATATGAAGGAATAATTTATATAATCTATTCTTCCATGTATGATATTGAAAATTTTCAATAGGACTCCCGGTATGAGAGATATTGGCTTTTCCGTCCTTGGGGCCCGATTAGAAATATACTAGTTTCTAACCCGGCTGAAATCCAAATTCATTCGAAACTCACATAGAGTATAGAAAAATGACTGTCTAATCGAAATAGTCCCAGTTCCATAGACGGCGCAACGATCAGATGCGATGTCCTTATGTTATTCACGTTTAAGTGAATAACGGGCTGGGCCCGTTTAGCCCAGTGGGCCGACAGCTCAGGTTGACCCAGTTAAACGGGTCCGATCTAGTAGGGGTGTCAATCTGGTTCGAAGAATTACAAATCAAAGACCTAAAGGGTGTGGCTTGGACTGAAGTGGCGCGGCCTAGCCCGTAGTAGCACGATCTGGCCTAGCGGGACACGACCCGGTCCCACCTGGCGCGGCCCAACGTGCTGCCCAGCTGGGTTTGCCAGATGGCCGAGCTGGCTCCACGGGGGGGCGCGACGCCCCCCGGTCTTCTGCACCAGCAGTGCAAGGCGTCATCTCCATTCCCCGAACTGAACGGTCTTTACACACACGTCCTGCATGGGCGGGCTGCCGGTCCTCCAGCGTGGCACCCTCCTGGCGCTGTGGTCCAGCACCACCCGGCCGGCAGACGGGCGGGCCAGTCCTCCAGCACAGTGCCCTCCTGGCGTCGCGGCTCCTCTTCGCCCGGCTGGCGGACGGGCCAGGTGGTTCTTCCACTGAAGCGGCCAACATTGAAGGCCGCAGTTTGTTCCTCACAACTGGTGCGATGGTGCAGGTTCCCTTCATCACGATCCCAGCAGGGCGCCATGGCTCCGTGTTACCTTCGCCGCAAATTTCCAAATCTATAATAATAAATGAGAACAACGGAGGGTTGTCGGGCCGTGTTCGTTTGGCCCGCACCCTCTGTGTAAAATGATAGAAATCAGCCAAGGTAAACGATATGATCACCGAAAAACCAAAGCACAATTTTAATCCATTAAAATTGAACTTAACCCCTACCTCAACAAATTATGATGAACATTGGCGTCGCGGTTGACAGTGCCACGTGGTGAGGTTTCGTAGACGTCGATAGAGAGCGTCTGAGGAGGAAGCAACTTCTCACATTTTTATTTTGGAGAGATGAAAAAAAAGCGTGACGTCGTTGGCGAATTCCAACGTCGTTGATTCCGTCCTTTCCCTGGACGATGAAAAGGAAGAAGAATCTGGGGTCGCTGAGTCAATGTTCTTCATCAGAGACTTGGCGTTCTTCAACAATGGAGATGAAGTTCATCATGTCTCAATAGTTGTCTTCCCTTTATCTCAACACAACAAGCCCACCAAACAAAATAAAATAAGGCTTCTCCTTATTTTATAAGTCCATTCCATGCATTTAAAATTAAAAATTTTAAAAAATCCAATTCACTTAATTAATTAAACCACGAGTTGTCTAATTAATTAAGTGATATTTTGGACAGTTTAATGAGGGAGATAGAGGAGAGGAAGAGGATAGGTTTCACAAGTTAAGATGAGTTACAAATTTTAAGAGGGGGTTAGAGGAGTTTTATGTAATGTGAAGGGGTGGTTCTCAAGTGGTCCCCACCACACAAATATCCTCACATGGGTAGTTAGGGGGTTGTGGGTCCCACCCCAACTACCCCATGTAGGATATAACCTCTTGGATAAGAATAAAAATTGTTCCACAATTTTTATTCAATTCTTTATTAATCTATAAATTTTAACTTCTCTTCCTCTGAAAACAAAACTGTGGTAAAGGTCCCCATAAGCAATTACTGGTGATGTGGTTTCATCGGTGCCCTCAGATTTCAATTCTGAGCACCGGTTCAAAAGATAGAAAAACCTACTCGTTTGTTTAATGAACGTACCTGAACTAAACTTCAGAAATTGATTCTGGGCACACCGGGCCTCGGAATCAGGTACCGCCAGAAACGACGTACTCGTAAAAGACCAAAGAATTTACGAAAAAACATACCATGAAATTTACTTGTCTTTATAGATCAGACCCCTATATTAATATTGGATTTTTTTTCATAATTACAATATCAAATAATTAAAATCCTATTTGGATTGAACAAATTGGATAAATCATTGATATTTGATAAATATTTAATACAATGACAGGATATGGTTGTAGGATCTATGACCTCATTTATCTGTTTCAAATTCAATATTTTCGACCACTAGAGATCCTAAGTAAACAATTGTTGATGGTAAATCAATTTTCAATAAATTTGATTTTTAAGGGGATAATTTTTAATGGTATAGGATTATTTATATGTTCCATTATGGATATTAAATTTTTTAAAACAATTTTAAAAACCCTCTGATTATATTGCTGGACACATTTTATGTGTTCTTATACCTTTTGCGTCAAGGGGTTTGAAAAAAAGATAAGGATCACATGTTAGGTAGATGGGGCACACAACCTATGATCCTCACATAAAGTATTAAAAATTTTATTAGTACCACATCTAGGAAACTATTTGCAAGAGAATATTGTTAAATCTTGGAGTACACATTCATAGATCGAAGGACACAAACATGACCCGACGGAAATAGGAATGACAAGGAGCACATGAATCTACCATGGGAGGTCGAGACTCACCATGAGGTAAAAATATAACAGAAAGTCTTTTTGGGTGATGAAATTTCTGCGAGGATTTGGGGATACACTCAATGAGACCCAACATACCTTCCTTGTATGTCCCTATAATACATCTACATATCATATATCATAACTTTTGACATGTACTTTTACCTAAATATATCTGATCATTAGTGGTTTTATAAATAAATCATAATGATTTCCTTTATATTGTCTTTTGATATTTGATGTGGGATGTTTGATTCTCCATTTTTGTTTATCCAATTATTATTAATAGTAATTATTGGAATGGATCGTCAGAGAGAGTCATGGGGTGGAAATCTACCTATTAGAAAAGGTAGTAGGAACTTCAAACAGCTATACCTACTATGTGGTACACCGTAATTTCTAGGGGTGTTTGTCCAATATCTACCATATTATTATCCATGATTGATTATCATGTGGGTCTTCAATATACTTAGTGTTACCACATAATGTACATTGTCATTAGTCTAATATCTATTATGTATTTACCAATGGGTCATGAGGGTTTGGGTGCTCTACCATCTGAGTGTTACCTCCCTAGTAGAATAGGTAATGGATCATATACCTGTGTAGTAGTACCCCCCACAACAGAGTGTGTTGTGACTCTCTGTTTAGTTGTATCCCCTGGAGGACTAGTGCACGGGTCCAATACCTATAGACGGCTACCCCCCAACAGACAAGGGTGTGGGTAATTTACCAACATATTCATGCTTCCCCTACAAACGAGAAATGTTGTGGGTCCTATTTCTATATAATATTTGGAATCTCAGAACCGTACTATGGTGTGGCCCCCCAATATTGAAATTTTTGTTCTTATGAATTTTCTCATAGTGGAAATATGTGTGACCTTTAAATATTCACAATATCCTCTTGAAATTCAAGTTGCTAGGAAATATTAACAGCCCTGTTGGAACTATAGGTAGACTCCTCAATCTATTCATGGTTTTGAGATGGTGACCCCCATTCTCCCAAATAATCATATATTATATTATAATTTATATAAATATATATATTTTTTCATTTTCCATTTCCCTCTACCATTAGGAAGATGTTACTTTCTCTATCATGTCTCATAATTATCCCCTAATGTTTGGGGTTGTTTGATTTGTATGTACATAATATGAATTGAATAAGATAATATAAATGTTTCTTAGCTTCTATAGAAGATTAAAAATTATGCGTTGAATTCAGTGGAGAATAGGTATAATTTGGTTCATTTGACCATATTTTTGGGGCGGGTCTTATTGATACAGATTCAGGATCATCATAAATTATTTTCGAATTGTTGTCTGGTTAGGGGTTATTTTCATGGTGTGAATTTTTCATTCACCACTAATTTTGGATTACTATATCAAGTTTTATTTTATTTCTTCTATTTTATAATATTAATACTTTTATTGTATATGTTAAGAGGTATTATTTTTATTATTGTTAACATATCAATGGATATAATTTGGTGTGTACTTATAGTAACATTCGTAAATGACCTCACATAGTTGTTATTAAAACTCAGTGTTTTTTTAGAGAACTGAGTATATAAAGTTAGGTTTGGGATATTCATGTATCAAGAATATCTGGAAAAGAAAGAACCATTGGGTAAAATCAAATAATGTTTTAATGTGTATGAAAAAATACATTTCCCACAAAAAATAGTATTTTTATTTTATGTTCTCTAATATAATTCCATGGAATATTCAATTAAAGACCCATTTTCCCTTTATTATGGATTTTTTAGATTTAAAATTTTTTTAAGGGAAACGGAAATTTCAATGTCGATAAATGTAATCTAATGTGTGAAAAGAGTATTTTATTTAAATAATCATAACAATGAAATATTTCTAGTTATATGAATATTTTATGGAATATTTGATTGATTTTTATAATTGTTGTTTTAGTTATAAACCACAGATGAGAGGTTCCATTATAAACCATGGTATGGTAGGTCAGTTATATCCTACATGGATTTCAGTATAAAAACTGACCGTATCTTTTAATAAATTTTTTAGAGTGATTATATGAGTTCAATGGAAATGATTCCTCACAATAAATACATTATTTATTAATCCACTATATGCTTTTATATAGATATTATGATTTCATATGTTTTGATATATATTTTGTGCTTAATGAAAACTATTCCATACATCATATGGGTGATTATTAAATCATTATGAAAATGCATTCATGTATTTTTCAATTTTGAAATGATTATATTATTTGTTTTATTTTTACATTTAATAATATTATTATTTAATAGAAATGATTCTATTAGAGAATTTTATTTCATGTGTATGAAAATGTATATATTCAATATAACATTTATTTTTATGTTGATGATTTTTATCATTATTCAAGGACTAATAGTTTCCAATCAATATGTTTATTAACCATAAATTATTTATCTTCTCATTATGTGTTTTACATTTTATTTCACAGGGTTTGGATGACTATTTATTTCAATGAGGTGGTGATGGTGAAAATGATGAACATGTCCCAAGAAATAAAAATCTATTATATCAGAAAAAGATTTTTCTGTCTGAAATGGATTACAAAATCTACGTCCCCATGTTTTGATTCAATATTTATTTAAGTAATGTATATAACCTAACTCTCTAATAATATAAACCTAAAATATATCTATGAACGTAATATAAATTAATATTTTTTAAAAACTCTATATATTATATTTTTAATTATTTTCCCCTATAAAAAATAGTCATCTTGATGACTAGTTTCTTATAAATTGATATTTTTGACATAAACAACAGATTCAGGTTATATATTATTATTTAATTTGGTAACAAAATGACATATGTAAAAAGTAATAACATACTAATCTCTAGGGATTGATTATTTTAATGATTTAATTTTCTCATCCAATAATAGGTATATAGGATCATACATCATCTTGGAGGCCCATATTAGTGAACCATGAGGTGTGTGTATACTAAATGAATATTGGCGATCTGTGTGGATAATATCCTCACATAATGTATATGACGAAACAGTGAGGGGTGTCTCGCTAATATGTAAATGTATAGAAACCAAGAGTGGTATCTAAAATCATTGTAATTTTTATCATTATATACTTATAGAATAATATAATTTTTATGTTTTTATATAGTTTTTTATGCTTAGCTTTGTATCCTATGTATCATGGTCAAAATGAATCAAATCCAAAATAGTCTGAGTTTTGTAGTTTACGCTCATATAAAATGACTAGTTCATGTTGTAAGATATCCTATTTCATTTAAGGATTAACAATCAATATAATATTCAAGATAATATATTGGGATACCATTACATAAAATATAATGTCAGTGAGTATGGTTACAATAGTTTATAAACTTATATTATTATAATTACTTTAGGTTTATAAGGATACCCTGTGGTCTGTATTTTCTTATGGAACATAAGGAGAATATATCTACATTATTTACTCAAGGTACATATAGAAACATAAAATAGTATATCAATTCATGTTATTTTTGTGAACTGTGTTAGGAATTTCAATATAATGAATAGCTAGAGAACTAATAGAATTACATCAAATAATGGTGAATCTGTGAACAATGTGTCATTTATCAACTAATGGTTTATATATAATACCAGGAGGAACATATCAACTCATGGATAGATAATATCAATGAATTTCAAATAAAAGTTCCTATGAAAATTGGAAACCCTAAGAGGATTACTAGTTAAATTGTTCATCCATAGTGGGGGTATATAGGTGAAATATTATATAATATGAAATATACATATTTATTTTGTGCATGTATATTAAATAGTAATATGGGATCTCCCTTGAAAGGGAACCCATTATTGATATATAAAAATATGTTTTGGATTCTATAAGGTTTATTTTTTCTAATACCTAGTCATAAGGATCTCAATAGTTTCGAATCACATGTATATTACCTAAATTTAATGATTTTGATTTTTTCATAATGATAAATTTATGGAGGGTGTTGTTTTCCTTAGTGGATATATATATATATGGTTATTCTCACTATTTATAGGTTAAGATATGGTGGTTGTCCATTATAGTGTAGTGGTTAGCAGAAATATTAAATATCATCCTCTTAGTGATTTTTGGGATTTTTATTATTATTAAAATTACAAAGGGATTTTACATTTAATGGATGGACATGGTGGTTTAAAATATATATTTACAAACTCATATTATACATAGAAATAGTTATATGTGGTAAATCCATACCTAATTAGGGAAATTAGAACCCATTTACATTATTCATATTCTAAATACGGTGAAAATTGTGTGGGCCCTCCATATTTGTAGGGGGCCAGAGATGTACAAAAGATTTTTTTAATAATATAAGAACCTATAAATGAATTGGATGATATATGGCCAATGTTTACACTCATGAGGTGGACCTAGGACCATGAAACAATCCACAAATGTGGAAGATCTCATAATTATGGTTTATGAGAATCCTGGTTTCTATATGTTGTGTAATAAATATCCACTTGTATAAAATGGGTCATGAGAAATGTAAACTGGGTGTGGAGAAGAGTTATGTGAATGAAAAGTGTGACAGAAAAATAACTATGAGTGACATGGTATGCGATCGTGATCATGATCACATATTTTCCTAAAAAAGACCCAAAAAATTGGAAATAAAATTTCCAAAAAAATTATTATTTTTCCAAATGGTCATTCAAATCAAAGAATGTGAGTAAAACTATGTTAGGACATATCTTTTTCTCTTTTTATAAGTTTATTTATAGGGATAATTGGAAAACATAAGTCTGTTAATAGTATCTTTTTCAATTACTACACCCATTTCATTTGAATTTTTTAAAATACACTAACCATACCTAGAGGAGTCTTGTCATTGAAATATTGAATACTGATAAATTATTTTAGGAATATCAATCACATGATGTCTGAGAAATAATATGTCACAGGGATATCTAAATTTCATTTTTTTAGAAATAGAGATGCTATTTTACCCCATTATATTTTATATTTTTTTGTATAATGGATGAGTTATTAATTTAGTAAAAATCTTCTTGGTAAGTGTTTTTCACCACCGAGGGTTTTTTTATCTACTAATTTAATATCATTTTAAAAATTTCATTGATAATGATTATAAATTCAAATTCTCTAGTATGGTGTAGGAATTCATGATATCATGGTTTTTTGTTCATGAATAATTCTCTCTATACTTAATGTCTTCTCTTATATGAGGATTATATTGATCATTTTTAAGTTTGGTTATCTTTTAAATATCTATAATAATTTCTGCCCATTCATAAAGCTAACATATATATCTATATGATATTATTTTTAGAGGTTGTGTAGAATATATTATCAATCTAAATTCTAATTTTATGTGAATAAATTTGAAAAATAATTGGGGTTAGTGTAAATATGGAGAGTCTCATTTGATAATAAGTTGATGATTTATCTAAAATAATTTTATCTTAGAGTTAATATTCTTATTTTTATAGATCTAGTCATAAATGATCTTCATAAAAGGGTTATAATTTGTACTTTTATTTTAGTGGTACAATTTTTTTCTAAAATTTTTCTGTTCCATCATCATAGAATAATTGAAAAAATTCACATGTATCCATTGAAACAAATTTTCTGGTTCCCATTCTACAAGTAGATTTCTTTGTATTATTTTCAAGTGTATATATCAGATATAACGGAAATACTATTACCTAGTGTTTCATTAATACATAAGTATATATATCTAAAACACATCACTATGTTTAACATTCATATAAGAAAATATAATGTTTTTCTAGTTATGGTTTGTTCTATACCATGATGTATAAATAACTATCTAGTTCAATGAATAATTGAGTAAAATATTTCATTTATTATCAAATGATTTGTTAATTGAACCTTTAATTACACTTTTAAAAATATTTTTCAGAATATATATTAAACAAATCATGATCATTGATTGGAAAAATTATAATTAGTTTTTGGAGGCATTCAAAATTTGAGGCGTAATCTATATAGCCTAAAAAGTGTTATGGATGTGACAATACATTCCCAATATCATACTAATAATATAAAATAATTTTTAAAAAATGTTTATATTAACAAGTTCTAATGAGTTTCCATCAATTTATAATTATTTAAAAATAAAATCATTTTAAAATATTAATTTATTATTACAATAAAATATTCATAATGTTTTCTTATATCATGTTTCACTGTAAAAAAACATAAGAATCCATGAAGACATATATTAAATAATGAGTGTGATATATATCAATGTAAGGGGATGGTATATAAAATCATGACAATGTGATAACATGAGATACATATATCATAACATATAATTAATATAATGGATAAAAAACCATAACATGGAAATATGAAATAACTGATATGATGGTAGTGGAATGTAGTAATAATGAGAATCATAATAACGTGGTCTAAAATAAATATTGTGATGATAATATAACCCCTAGGATTATATATAACATCATAATATATCGTGATAGGTCAACTATAAAAGAAATCTTTAATGTATTTCATAAGATAAGAGATTTACTTATTTAATGTAAAGGATGAATAAATCTATCACCACCACCTATATCAACATATGGAACATTTATACATGTCACATGTATTAAAATAACATCTAAGAATAATTTTTTTTGAAAACCAATAGAAAATGTATTTAAAAAACATTTTCATAAATCATAATGTATAAATAGATCACATAGGATACATATAACAAAAAACATTATTAAAAATTTGATATTTATAGTGTAATAACGATTCAAATGATTGGATAAAAGAATCCAATTAAAAATAATATTTCAATGAAAAATATGCTATTTTTGAAATAGATTAACTTATTTGTGAACCCAAAAATAGAAAATTAAAAATCATCGGAAAGATAGACAATAATGGTATTTCTCAATGATCCAAAAATCGATCTAAATTAATTTTTTAGTATATTACAATTTAAAAATAATATATACATGATCATTTCCATAATAATATTTTAATTTGAAAAGAATGATAAAATATAGATGTTCTATTTTATCTAGATCTATTTAATGTATATATTAGAAAAGGAACATAGTTAATGTACATATACATATGAATGTAATATAAAATCCCATCCATGGTGCGATAAATGCATAAATAAAAATCACATAAATATAATATGTGATTTGTTAAGAAATAAACAGAGGAAAAGAAAGAATATAAATTGAAATCATGAATGTTGTGGTGTAGTTCCTTTTTACCGAGTTCTATTTTCCAGGGATGATCCAATGACATCATCAATAATTGAAAAACAAAATTTATTTTCTCAATATAAAAGATGATATTTTTTCTAATAAATATTTACTTTATTTATATAATATTTTAGTCTTGTATTTGTTTATTATTTCTCATGTCAATCATGTAGGTTTGTTCTGTCCAATGTAGCCAAACTGATTTATTAATATTGTAATATATAGAGGAATTTTTATTTGTTCTAAAATACATTATATTTAATGGAATACTTTTTTTATAGTCCCATTGACACAAAAGTCCCACAATAATATCAATTTTCATAAATGGATAAATATAACTAAACATGTCTCAACACACTTATTATTGGTGGTTAAACAAATGATTTGATATCTCTATATATAGTGTTATTAAAACCATTTTATCAATATATAATATCAATTAAGCAATAAATAATATAGATATTCATAAAATATATTTTTAAAACCATTATTTTGTAGTTTTAATGGTTTATTATCATCCATTATGAATGATTAAATCAACCATGATTTTTTTATTTTTATAATACATAATGAAATGGATTAAATTCAATATATGATGATTGAAATGCTATTTTTAAGAATTATTTAATTTATTCTATGATATAAATATATTTTTTGAAACATACCTAAGGTGTAACATCCATGGTATATAAAGAAAAAAACAATTGTCAATATATAAAAATTTGTGAATTAAATATTAATTTTACTTTAAAGGGGATTCTATGTTTGATGGCATACGAGACACGTAACAATGGGTTTCTCCAAAGTCCAATGTTGCACACATTTCTGAGTAATACAAGAAAATAATAATATAATATTATATTAAAATGTTGTTAATGCCTTACCATTTTACTGAAGAGAATGAACAAATCTAACTAAAATATATTTATACATGTTTATTAAATGTTTATACTTTTATCAAATAAAATTTATATGCATAAAATCTGAATGAATCATATTTCGAGCATAAATACCCTAATATTCATTAAAAGGCTAATTTTTCACCTTTTGAAGGAAATCCCAATTTAAATATAGTTTTGGTAACTTTTATATATTCAATTTGACAATATAAAATTCTTCTTTAGAATCGGGACATCAAAATTTACTTTGGGTAAATGTGTGGAAATTTTATGAAAAAATTTATTTTTTATAAACATGGAAAAATATTGTATTTTAATTCAAAAAATCTTTTTAATATAAAATATTTATATTTTTTATTATAATTTTTAATTAGTTTTAAAGTGCAATTATAATATATTTTTACCATTTCATCCAATTTTTCTCATTGCATGAAATTTCTCTTTGAAATTGGAAATAAAAAATTGTCAATGTTTTGATAGTTATTATTTCTTAAAAACACACTCTTTGTTTTAGCAACAGGAATTAATTTTAAATTAGTTTATGAATCATATATGTTTTTAATTTGGTAAAATAGAAATCCTTTTTGAATTTGGAATATCATATATAGTTTAGGATGATTTTTTGGTAATTTCTTAAAAACCATCATTTTTTATGAATAATGAAAACACTAAGTAGTAGTTAGATTCCAACTTCTTCATTTAAATGAAAATTTTCTTCTCCTGTGAATTGAATTTAGAAAATAGGATATATAGGGTTGTTATTATTATGTAAAATGTTGTTCAATAAGATGAAAATAATTTTTGGTGAATAGAAACTGTTGAGTTTTTTATACAACATTTGATGGTAAATATGATAATTCAATGTAAAAATAAAATCATAATAATATATAATTACCTTAACACTTGTATTAACCATATTGTTTGTGTCATGGTCCACCAATACAATCACTGGGGGGAGAATTTTGGCCTTTTAAATCCTTTTGGGTAAGATAATGACAATAATAACATTTTATTTATAGTAAAAATAAAAATATAATAAACATGTATTATATTGCTAAAACAAATTTACTGTGGGGTAATATAATTGATATATTTTAATATATATATTCATTAGAAATCTAAAAATATTTCAAAAATCAAGATATTTTATTTATAATTTGTAGATATCTTATAAATAAAATTATTTATGACACAATAATGATGCAGGGTTTAGCTCATTAATTAATGATTTAAATTAATGAGATTATATATTTAAAAAAAAATTAAAACCTTTCCAATTATTATTGTATGAATTTATTTAGAACATGAGTCATCTTATCTTCTAATTTAATTAGTTCTTGACATTTAAAAACCCAAAATCATTATATAATAAAATAAAATTTTCAAACATTTTAAAAGAGCCCCTCCTCCATCTTATTAAAAGGCCACGTCAATAGCTAATTACTCACTCCTCTAAAGCCCCTTTGATCATTAAAAACTTCCCAAATAATCTCTAAATATCCCTCTCCCCCACCTAGAAGAATTACTTTATGTATAAGGAACTTCATGAAATCCTTTTGGTTCAATCCAATAATAGTTACCTGATTTAAAGGTAACATCTTCTATTAAGTTCCATTCATTTATTTTACTTCTCCATCCCCTAATATCTTTTTATTCCTTTATTTTTAACAACACTAGTATCCTAAATATAATATGTTGTTTTAATGAAATGTATTCAAACTACACTTATACACACCCCCATCTAATATGTAATGAACATACTGTTTCAGTGGACGGCGAACTACTACCTCACAAAAAAATGATTGTTCAATTATCTCCTACCACATAATAAGGTGGCCATTAATATGGAACTATATTTATATGTGATATATATTATATGTATATTTTCTCAATGCTACTGTATTTTTCATTTATATCACACCATTATTGTTTCCATAATGGGTAAACCTGATAATTTAATTTGAAGATGTGCAGACTACTGCTCCCTCAACATTATATTACTTTTTCTTGCCTTACATGGAATTTATAAAGGATATATTTACTGAAATTATATATAATATTATACTATAATTATAATATACCTAGGTATCATTAATTTTTAATACATTAATTACGAAATATAAATGAAAGTAGCATTCATCCATAATTACAACTTACCATCTCCATGAATGGTGCATTTCATTTTTACCTCCAAATATTATGTACTATTTTATGTATATATATATTGTGGATATAAATTATAAATATGATATCTAAATGATTAATATTATTCTGAAGATAATGTAATTTTGACCACAAAAACGACCCATATTTATAAGAAGTTCATTTTTGACCCAAGTACTGAATATCGACAGAACGAATGTTATTAAATTAAATGATTACATAATGTTATAACATGGTAATAAGTGATATAAAAGGAATAATAAATTGAAAAAAATAAAAAATCCAGTAGAACATAAATTTAGTTTATTATTCATGAGATTAAAAAACGAACGGTTCAAGTCAGACATGAGGTAAGGGACTTCATCTCAATCTCCATTCATTAAGGGAAATTTTGTTTTATACACGACATTATTTTATATAGTGTATAAAAACCATTGAAATTTCATATAATTCAAAGGGAATCATTTTATATGAGGAATTTTACTATATGACAAAAAATAATGTATCTTTTTTAACTTAATTTGTCACAATGACCATTTCCACAGCCGCAAGTATTTTTCCATTTTTTGGCTTCCTTAACTAGCCATAATGGTTGTTAAAAAAATACTATATAATATTTTATGTATTTTGGTATTGAAAATGTTTTTCATATTGAATTTTTAATTTCAATATATTTAATGGATATATTTTTATTGAAATGTGTAAATTTTATCTTTCCCTTATGTTTGTTATATGTGTTATAAATATGTTATGTTTATTGGGAATTGTTTATGAATATGTGTGGTTCCTTGATAAACCTAGTGTGGGCGCGCCCGAGATAGATCTCCAATTAATTGGGTAACATGAATGTGGAAAATTTGAATGTTTCTAATAAGAGATTTTGGGAATATATTTAGATGGATATTTCAAATGTGACTCTCTATGTGGGTGTGATGGATACAACATAAGTATGTTATGGATGCCAGAAGTTACCATTATGATATTTGATTACTATATGTTATTCATAAATTATATTATTTCATGAGGAATTTTAAAAAACATATGTTTTAATTGATTAATTTATATATTCATTATTTTATAACACTCCCTATGCATTTTATGCTAATCCCATATTTGGAAATTTTTTCACAATACATAAAGATGAATAGTTTCATGTATGGGATCATGGAAAAGTCATGATATCTAAAACATGTAAGTAGACATGACTCAATTTTTAAGATTTTTTATTTTTGGAATTAAATGGAAACTGTGTAGAAGTGTCAACATTGTAATATTTGAGATGTAATTTAATATTTATGGCCTAATTCTATAAAACAGTAAACCTGAAAAGATCCCCAATGTCAATTGTTCATTTAATTCTTGATTATGTGATTTATTAAGGTCGAGTCTCTATAGTTGGCATCAGAGGGAAGTTTAAACAAATTCCAATGTTATGATATTGTTAATATATTGTATATAAATTAATTTATAGTTAAATTGAAGTGATATAACATTAACATATTACAATTTTGATTCAACTAAGATATTTATGTTTTAAAAAATAATTCCATAGAGGATACATGGGAGCTGTGATGGGATGTCATCCGGAGGAATACATCCTTTCAAATCAATAACCTGATATGGTCATAATTGGATCTGAATAGTTCATTGTAGTGGTGGAATAATAGAATCAGGCTATAAATGGTTGTGGTATCCATGCATGAGATCATCTAGATCAACCAAAGAGCAACATGTAAGTAGTGAGGCATTTCATGAGGCATCATCCCCAATCATTCAGAGGATAATCTAATAGTGTGCTAGAAGAAGTGTGGATTGAAGAAATGGAAAAGACTTTTGATGCCATGAGGTTTTTAGAACAACAAAAGGAGAGAATTTCTATTTACCATTTTGAAGGTGATGTTGATCAGTGGTGGTCGATGGTGAAAAATATCGGGGATAGTGTGGATATTGATGATTTTGATTGGGATGAATTCATTATTATGTTTCTTGGGAAATATTTTCCTAAGGTTGTTCATTATAGGACGGAAGAAAATATCTTGTAATTGAGGATGGAAGAAGACTTAGAGGATGCTTATAAAAAAAGTTCACTCTACTGGCAGGGTATTCTTCAAGTTTCTTACGTGAACTTTATAGTAAATTCAATCATTTTTTCTCTATATTAAAACCAAATTATCTTTGGTCTTTAACATCTAGTGAGTTCAAAATATATGAAAAACTTTTTTGATGTGCGGAGAAGGTGAAAAAAGGGTCTTCTGATGAATAGGTGTTCTTTGAAAAACAACAGAATAAGGGGCCAGTGTAGCCGAAAAAAGGAAGAACTATTAAAAAATGACAAATGGAAATAATATTAAGTTTATAGTTTGTGAAAATTGTTGTAAAAAACATGCTAGGGAATGTCTTTTGAATCCTGGTATGTTCTACTAATGTGGAAAAATAAGACACAAGGCTCGTAAATGTACTGAACAATATTAGGGTAATGGTAAGACCAACTCAGATTTATAATTAGTAGAACGTATAAAGTGAAATTAAATGGATAATTATGAAAATGAGTGTCCAATGAATAACTCAACTGAGAGAAATTATCTAGACTACAAGAATAATGGTTGGGGTGAAATCCTTTGTAACTACTTCATAAGATGTTGGGCTATCAAATGAATTATGATCAAGTACATTGTTTGTTTGTTGAGATTATGCCAATGTATTGTTTGATTTAGGTTCTAAAAATTAATTAATTTCTGATATGTTATATAGTAAATTGGTAATTCCATCTCATGATATGAATCCTGAACTTATGTTAAAAGAATTGTGGGAGTAATTTTGGTACAAAAAGAAATTATAAGAACTTTCATGTTATTGTGTGTTGAAATAATATGCTTACAATCAAATTTTTTTCCTTTACTAGAGATTCATTGTATTTTTTGTATATATTGGATTTCTATAACAAATGATATTTTTGATTTTAGAGATAAACATGTTTTTTTCAGAGTTATTTTCTGTTTTTGAAAAATAATAAACCCTTACATTTGAAAACATATATGTTAGCTGAGAAAATAGTAAAAGATGTAAATTAATGATACCTTTCACATATTGTTGAAAACAAAGGAACTATTTAGATTAATGATGTTCTAGTGGTAAATAAGTATATTAATTTTATTCATGATGAGTTTTGTGGTATAATACCTGGTCGAGATGTTGAATTTACTTCTCAATTAGTTCCTGATGCTAATAAAATTTCAAAACCCCCTTATTTAATGTATCAAATTGAACATTTAGAGTTAAAGAAGAAATTGTTGGAGTTATTAGATAAAGGATTCATTTGGCCTAGCATGTCACCATGGGGTGCTTTTTTCTTGATTGTTAAAAATTATGATCGTTCAATGAGACTTTTCATTGATTATGAAGCATTAAATAACAACACTTTTAAAAAAATGTATCATTTGCCTCATATCTATGATTTCTTTGAGAAGCTCTAAAGAGATTAGTATTTTTCAAATATTGATTTGAGGTCGGGGTATCATAAGTTGAACGTAAAGGAAGTATATATTCTGAATACCATGTTTTTTAAAAAAATGGCCATTTTGAATTTGTAGTTATTCATTTTGGGTTAACCAATGCACCTGTTGAATTCATGGATCTTAAGATAATAATTTTCCATGAGTTATTGGATATGTTTTTTGGTTATATTAATTGATTATATTTATGTTTATTATAAAATTAAATAGGTCCATAAAAGTCATTAAAATGTTTTCATGAAAACCTTAAATTAAAAAAACAATATAGGAAATTTTTCTATAGTGAGTTTTGGTTACATGAAATTTCATTCGTTGGTCACATTGTTTCAAAAAATGGAATAATTGTTGATCCTTCTAAAACCAAAGTTGTTTAAGAATATCCAAGAACCACAATTATATCAATGATATTTTTTTATCATGTTATTAACGGATATTTGTTGAAAATTTTGTAGGGTTATCTAGCCCACTGACTAAATCTACACAAAAAGGTGTTATGTTTATTTTTAAAAAAGAATGTGATGATTGTTTTTATGAATTGAATCAAATATTGTTGATTACTCCAGTTTGGGAATCACCTTCCAGAAATGATTAACATGTTATGTAATGTTATGAATCATTGAAAGGAAATGGTTGTTTCCTTATATATAAAGATCAGGTAACTGTTTATGCTTCGAGTAAGTTGATACCTCAAGAGTTAAATTACACTACATAGGATTTGGAATTAGCTGTTTTTTCTTTTCCTTTAAATATTTGGAGGCATCATTTGTATGTATTAAAGTGTAAAATATATTTTGATAACAAAAATTAGAAGTATCTATTCAATCTGAATGAATTGAACTGGATACAGAGGAGATAGAAGAAATTAATCAAGTATTATGATTTCACAATACTTTACAATCTGAGAAAGGAAAATAATGTTGGTTTTTGTTTAGAGTAAAAATAATAATTCTTAAATAAACTTATTTTATATGGAACAATATCCTTTGATTAAATATTTGATAAAATTTATCCTAACTATTGATCATGTAGGAAATTCCTCTGTTTTCATTGAGGTGTCTGTGAAATCATCTCTATTAGAATGAATTATGCATGCATCAAAGGAAGAAAATGAGTTACCGAAAAAGGTGGTGTTGGTTCATAAGTTTATGTTTATTTATTTTATCATTGAATATGATTGTATATTGTTATTGGTAAAGATATTTTTTGTGAATTGTGATTCACATTTCATGAACGAATTATTATGTGAAGCTCATAGTTCTGTGTGTTCAGTTAATCTGGGAAGTACTATGATGTACAATAATCATTAAGAGTACTATTGGTGGGATGAAATGAAACGATATTTATCTGATTTTACTATGATGTGTTTTACTTGGAAACAGGTTAATGATGAGTGGAAGTTACCAATAGGGATGCCTCAACCTTTACCAGTGCCATAGTGGGAATTCGAAAATATATCCATGGACGTCGTGGTGGGACTAACAAAGACATCTCCGGAGAATTATGAATTCTGAGTTATTGATGATAGATTGACTAAATATTCTCATTTCATTCCTATTAAAGATACATTGTCTCTAGATAAAAATTACCAGTTGTATGATTAATAGAAAGTTAGGTTGCATAGTTTTCCCCACTCTATTGTATCTGATCATGATCCAAGGTTTACTTCTAACTTTTGGAATGGACATCAGAAGTCATTGGGTACTGAATTAAATTTTAGTACATCTATTCATCCTAAATCATGTGGGAATTTAGAATGAATAATTCATACCCCAAAGGATATGTTACATGATTTCTCAGTGGATTACTAGGGATTTTGGGGCCCACATCTATCTTTGGTTGAATTTTGTTATAATAACTTCTTCCATTCCAGTATATACATGGATATATTTGAGGAATTATATGGGAAGCGGTGTCAAACTCTTTCTTTTAGGGATGAAGTAGGTGAATGGATTTTCATGCGACCAAAATTAGTAAAAGATATGGCAGAAAAAGTTTAGTTGATTTAAAAGATCATAATAATATCTCAGAGTAGGAAGAAAAGCAATGATGATAACCGGAGGAAGGATCATTCTTTTGAGGTAGATGATCTTGTATTTCTCAATGTTTCTCCATGGAATTGTGGGATTCAATTTGGTATGACGGGAAAGTTGAGTCCGAAGTCCATTAAACCTTATGAAATCCTGGTGAAAGTTGGATCAATTGCATATAGTGTGGAATTACCTCCATGTTCATCCCAGGTACACAGTTTTTTTTTATGTTTCAATGTTGGGAAATTTTATACAGGATCAATCTCATATCTGAAGCCCATTGGTAGTTCTGTTGAAAGAGAATATCTCTTATGATGATCTACCAGTCCAGATTCTTTACCATAGAGAGAATTTTTTCAGGAAAAAGGTAATTCAACATGGGGAATGTTTTCTAAAGAATCCATATTGTTGAATAGGCAACGTGGGAATCTGAAATTGCATTGATGGATAAATAACCCCATTTATTTGTTAATTAAATAAAATTGTGAAGACACAATTTTCAAAATGGGGAAATATGTAACATCACATGTAAATAAATATGAGGATATTTCCATATTTATTTAAAATAATTAATTAAATATAAATTTCAATTTAATAGGGATGCTATGTTTGACGGCATACCTGACACACAATAATGTGTTTCTAATATGTATTATGTTGAACACAGTGTTGAGTTATACTGAAAAATAATAATAAAATATTATTTCAAATGGCAGATAACATCAAGTCATATTATTGTGGGGAATGAATATAACTAACTAAAATATTATTATACATGTTTATTAAATGTTTTTACATTTACCTAAAAAAATTTAAAGGCATAAAATGCGAATGAATCTAATTTTAAGCATAAACACTCTAATATTCTTTAAAATGTCGATTTACAACATTTTCGAGGAGAACACTCTTTATATCTTGTTTTGGTCACTTTGATATGTATTATTTGACAAAATAATATTATTTTATAGAATCGGGACTTCAAAATTAACTTGGCTAAATGATAGGTATTTTTCCGATAAAATTTATTTTTTAATGAATAGTAAAACATACTTTATTTTAATTCAGAACTGCCTTTCAATCTAACTTGTTTATATGGATATATTAATTTTTTAATTGGTTTTAAAATGAAATTAGATTATATTTTTACCAATTACTATAATTTTGGTCATTGGAAGAAATTTCACATTGAAATTGGACATAAACAAGAACCAATATTTGGAAAGTTATTTTTTCTTAAAAACATGCTTTTGTTTTTACAATGGGAATTAATTTTAAATTAATTAATTCAAAATATATGTTTTTTAATTTTTTAAAATAGATATCAATTTTTAATTTGGAATATAAAATATAGCTTATGCTGAAATTTTATTAATTTTCTGAAAACTTTCATTTTTTATGAATACTGAAAACACTAACAAGATATAAAAAACCGACTTCTTAATTTAAATAAAATTTTACTAATTATTTGAATTTAATTTTGAAAATTGGACACACATGGTTGTTTTTAGTAAGTAAAATGTGGTTCAGTATGATGGAAACAATTTTTTTTGTGCATAGTAACATTTGACATTTATTTACCGCGGTTCAAGGTAAATAGGGTAAATCAAGGTAAAAATAGTATAATAATAAAATAAAATTACCTCAACACTTGTCTTATCCTTATTTGATGTGTCATGGATGACCTATACAATAATTGGATGGGATTTTAGGCCTTGGAAATCCATTTGGGTTAGATAATGTCATTAATAGTGTTTTCTTAAAAGTTAAAATAAAAATATCACAAACATGTATTGGTCTTCTAAAAAAATTTAAATGTGAGGTTATATAATTTATTTATTTGTCTATAAAAACACATTAAAAAGATAAACATTTTTCATACATCATGGTACTTTATTTATTATTATTATACCTCAAATAAATTAAATTATTTATGACATAATAATAATGCAGTGTGGACCTCATTGATGAATGATTTAAATAAATGAGATTATAAAATTTAAAAAATTATCCAAAATCTATTCAATTATTTTACGATGACTTTTTTTGAAAAAGATACATAATTTCTTCGAATTTATTGAGTTGTGGACCTTTATCATCCTAAAATAATTATATAATAAAATAATATTTGCAAACATTACAAAAAAGTCCCTCATCCACCTTATAAAAACCCCTCACCAATGACCCATTACACACAAATTTCATGCCCCTTGGGTCATCCTAAATCTACCCAAATAATCACCCATGATCCCTCTATTACAAATAGAAGATTTACCTTAGTAAAAATGTATTTCAACAAATCCATTTGGTTCGATCCAAAGAGAGTTACCAGATTTAAAGGCAATGACTGCTCTTAAGTTATTTTCAATTATTTTACTTCTCCAACCCACTAATATATTTTTGTTACACTATCATATAAAAAAAGTATCAAAAATATACTAGGTTGTTGGTATGAGAATTATTCTATCTACACATAGACACACCTAGAACTAATGACTAAGGAACATACTATATCTTTGGACATCAAACTATTGTCTCACGAAACTTTGATTGATCAATTATCTCCTACTACCTCTTATTGTGGACATTAATATGACACTGTATTTATATGTGATATATATTATATTTATAGTTTATATATTCTTCTATGTTTTTCATTCATATCATACATTTATTATTTCCATAATGTGTAAATACAATAATTTAATTTGATGTTGTGCGGACAACAACCCCCTCCAAGTTATTTTACATGTTCATGTCATAGGTGGAACATTTAATGGATAGAGATACAGAAAATATATATAATACTATACTATAATTATAATATACATATTAATCAGTAATTTTTCATTCCATTAAATATGAAATATAATTGAATGTAGTGTACATGCGTGCGTACGACTTACTATCTCCAGGAACGGTGCATTTCATTTCAGACATCCAAATGTTATATATTATTTTAAATACAAATATATGATGGATATAAATGTTTTATATGATATCAGTATCATGAATATAATTATGGCTATAATCGAATATTAACCACATGAACAACTTGAAATTATAAGAAGTTCATTTTTTTACTCAAGCGCCAAATATCGAGAAAACGACCGTTATTAACTTAAATGATTACATAATGATTATAACATGGTAATAAGTGATATAAAATAATTAATGAACATTAAAAGGTTTGGTAATCATGTAGAAATTATCTTTTTTTTATTATTCAAGAGATTATTGAACGAACTATTCCAGTTAGACACGGGGTAAGAGGATTCAACGCAATATCCTTTCATTGAGTCAAATATTGTTTTATACATGACTTTCTTTTATACAATGTATAAAAACATTTTAATTTTCATTTCTTTCAAAGGGAATATTTTTCAATGATGTGTTTTACTAAATGACCAAAAATAATTATTCTTTTTAACATAAACAGTGACAATGACCTTGTCTGCTACTACACGTATTATTTTATCTTTGGCTTCCATAACAAGCCATAATGTTTTTAAAAGGATAATATGTACCATATAATCTTTTACATATTATTCTATTGAAATATTTTTTGATAATGGATTTTATATGTAAATACCATTAAACGGTATACTTTGATTTATATTTGGAAATGTTATATTTCTTTTTTTGTTCTATGTGTTTCGAATACGTTATAGTTATTTGGTGTTAATTACATATATAGGTTGTTCAGTGATAAAACAAGGGTAGGGGATCCCAAGATAGCGCTCCAATACCTTTGGTAACATGATTAAGGTAAATATGAATGTTTCTCCAAATAGATTTAGGTAACATAATGAGAGAGGGATTCCAAATGTAACTCCCTACATGGCTGTGAAAGCTACAACGTAAGTATGTTATTGATGCCACAAGTTACCTTTATGATTTTTGATTACTATGTGTTATTCATAAATCTTATGAATTCATGATTTATGTTTAAAATATTGTTTTTTTGATAGACTAATATTTTCTTTCATTATTTGATAACCATTACTGATCTTTTTATGCCCATCCAACATTTTGAAATGTTTTTCAAAGGACATAAAGATAAACAGTGTCATGGATGAGATCAAGGAAAAGATATGTTTCCTAAAACATGGGACTATACTTTAACCTTTTTAAAAAGATATTTCCTTTTATGAAAAAAATGGAAACTAAAAGTGTATAATTTGTAATTTTTGTGTTTTAATGTAATAGTTATTTAATAATTCTCTAAAAATATAAAACTAAAATGATACTAAATGTGAATTATTCATTTAATTCAAGATTATTTAATGTATAAAGTCTATGTCTTTATATAATGAACCTAAAAGTAACATGGAAGATTGATTGGGATGTTATGAATGTGGAAAGCATGCATTTTATCATTGAGGTGTCTCCTCTGTAGACCACAATATATATTTTAAATATATATGTTTTGTTAGAATCAGGATACTCTATCATAGTCTGGTGGATTCATGGATATGATTGTTTATAGTATTTAAATAATATGGTTTATTGAAATAGTGAACAATTTTTGGAAGAGTGAAGTATTTATATGTAAATAGAACATGATTATTTGAATAAAAGTCGATTATTTTTTCTTTTTTTAGAATATTTTAAATATTATGGATTCATATAACATTGTATAGTAAATAGTTTTTAAGAGAATATTTATATTAAAATATAATATTAACATATAATGAATATAAATTTTTTTTAATATAACATTTTCACTCATTTTAATGATCACCTCCAAATTTAAACATTTTTAAAACCTATAAATGGAAAAATATGAATGTTTAGTTTTATGGTAAAAAATATCATTAGTTTAATGAAGATACATTTATAGTTAAAATAATTATATAATTTAATTTAATTGATAATATAAAATGTTTATTTTATAGTATAAAAATGGTTTATTTCAATTTTTTCATATTTATGAATTATATTTCATTGATGGACTAATTATTAGATAGTTTGAGAATAAATATTTATTAATTATTTTGATTCATAATAATTATTATAAGTATATTTTTACTATTAATAATAGTTAGCTTATTATTTTGAAAAATTAGTTAGTATTTTAATTGTTTATAATAATTAAAATAGTTTATTACTATAATAATTGGAATTTAATATGAAATAATTTAAAAAATAAATTTTATATTCATTGGAATTGATATACTAATTATTTTTCTAATAGATGAATATAATTAAATTATATAATTATTATCATATTTTTTTTTATTTTTTTTATCATTTTTCATGGTTAATTTTTTATATATAAGTATCATTCCCTTGTGATATATATATATATATATATATTTAATGTTGTATGCACTTTTTTATTGACTTTTTATTATTATATTTTTCTGATTCAATTGATCCTTTCGTATTTTTTAATTATAAATATGATGTAATATTATGATTTCCTAATAACCATATTCATATTAATCATTTTAAAAATAATATTTATGTAATAAATATGTGATTTATAGAAGTAATAATTATATAATAACCTGGTATTTACATTAAAATTTATTTATAAATTACATTCGAAGAATTATAACTCATTCTATAAGACACAAATATAATACACATCATTACTTCCTTGGTTTCCCATGTCACTTCTTCATATGTATTAATTAAAAATATCAATAATTTTTATTTATTTATAATATTTCACATAAATATATCCCTTCAAAAAATAATGGTAACCTTTAACTATTCGAAAGAGAGGTAGTGTTCTAATTATAGAAGGAATATATTAAGAAAATATGAAAGATCTAGGAAATATATTTTCATTATTGATACATGTATCAAAATAAAAACAGATGAAATTTTTTAATGGTGTTATTTTCCATATAGATCTTGTCTAAGTTGATAAAGAATCTCAATGAGGATATTATGACTAGATATTTAATTATATTATTCTAAAAACTCATCAATTTTTCCACATTATTATTAAAAGAAATACATTATCTCCTACAACGAACTCATGATCCGCTAAATTATTATATGTATTATAATATTATTAATTATTTACAATGAAGTTATATATATTCATGAATTATAAATTCATTATCATTAAAATAAAATTGTATTTATAATATCTTATTGACTATAACTCTTTTCCTACATGTTGAACTTTTAAACAACGTTCCAAAAAAGGACATATTATGGGTCCATTTGAATGTCTTATTAGAGAAAATGATTATAAATGCTCAAAATAAATATTTTTATATAATCCACATTTAATTTCAACACATTAGGCTTTAAAAATTTCTCAATTAATGGAATGTCCAACTATAAAATGACCATTATTCTTTTAGTGATTTATCACAATTGATATTATCTCATTTTTCAATTCCTTTTCAAAAATACAATAAAATATCACTCCAAAACTCATATAGATAATACATTATATTGATATAGGTGTTCAATTTGTGCACAATAATACTCTAATGAATATGACTACCATTTGATTAAGTGATAAATCTTGTCGAATGTAAATGTATTTGGTATTTATTATAATATAAATTACCAAAACACATTTCAATTTTTTATTTTTAGTTGTAAAACATAAATATTAGATAATTTTCATTACATATTTATATTAAATAATAATGAGTTGTTTAAATTATTTATTACAATAAAATTCTTCATATTTCCAACTATATTTTCTCTTGAATATATTTATACATCGTTGTGTTCTAGATGGATACAAAAAATTAAGCTAATAGAATAATATAAATATACATTCTACAAATTAGGGAGTCAACATATTAATAATATTGTCCTAAATAATAAAATATTATTATTAAAAATATTATACACTAATAATTTACCTTCCATATATTGTCATTTTTTGTTATATTTACAACATCACATTATCATTATTTTATATTCTATAATATAGATTGTTTAAATATAATTTTATTCTGGTGTGATGTTTTTAATTCCATGATAATTTGAAAAACTATGTTTATTATATCTAGAATGTTTATATACAAATCATTTCTCATATTGATAATAATATTATATATCTTCCACTTAAATAATATTAATAATTAGTTGAAATTATTTTATTGTTATTACATGGTATTTCATCATCTTTGATCATCTTTATCCATCAATGTTGTATCTTTTCTAGTGATTTATTTATAAATACAAAACTATATATTAATTTATAGCTATAAAATTATAAAACATATAAAAAGAGGAAATAAATCAATATAATTAATATAATTTTTATTAATTTATACTATAGACCATTCGTTTAATATGATTATATATATATCATCGTAAATACAAAATAAGAAAGTTTTAATTATTTTGATTTTCAAGACAAATCCATGTACCAAATATATAAAATATGTATTTTTATTATTAATTTACAATATATGGGTGTTTATTCATAATGTTAGAGGATAAACTCATATTTATCTCAATAAATTACTCATAAAATTAATTAATAAAAATATTCCATAGGCCTTTAGAATTTAGATTTCATTATTTGTAAAGAAATCCATAAACTTCTCTAAAAACCATCAACAATTCCATGATTTTTAAAGAAAACTATAGTAATCCTTCCTAGTAATATCTATGGGCCAATAAATTTTTTTGATAGTATTCAACTGATAATTTTAAATCATATGTCATTTATTTATCTAAAAATTATTTTCTATTTAAAACACAATCATGTGTAGCTCCATATCATAGTGGAATAGTTTTTCTTGTGGGGATGTAACAATCAAGACCCATATGAGTTCATTAACATCTATTATATCAATATTCATCCCAAGAATTGACATGGAAAATAATATAATAACTCTATCATCAAAACCTCAATGGGAAACTTATTAACTAGAGGACTAACCATATTCCTCTTCATGTAGTTTGATTTTTCCTAGAATTGTTTATTCCATGAAAAATCCCATCCCATCTAGGGAAAAATGTCGATGGTGCTATTACTCCAGTGAAATTTGGATCAAAACTCTAATAATATCATTATAGACCATGAAAAAAATTTAATTTATGACATGTTTGTGGGTTCTTCCAATGAAAATAACTACATCAACATTCGATGGATCTATTTATACATTCATATGAAAACCAACATTCCTAAAGAAACTGATATCTAGTTTCCAAATAAATCACTTAGAAAATATTTACTAGATATTGTGGTGTTGAGGTACCTAAAATATAGTTTTAATGGGATCTGAGTAATTATAATATAAAATTTATTAGATCAATATTTCTTCATTAAAAATAGAATGAAGTAGACTATGAATTCTTAGATCATAAAGTACGTGATCCCGAAGAACAATGTCTCTGAATATTCTTAATAAAAATCTTCTCTACAAAAATTAATGTTCCCATACCTAGATCTAAATGAATTATAATTGATATCTATTTACATCACCCTCAACTAGTGTTATACATTATGAAAATCAATCATATAAAAATAAAATTAACTATTAATGGTTGTTAGAAAGATTATATATCAATAGAAGTGGATAAAAGTTATTTAATGCTCCATTATCCAACCTCTGGTAGTATATAAACTACCATAATCTACAATCCCCTTTATTGGAGAATAACACTGGGGCACCCATTTTCATAGATTATTCTAAATAAATCCCTTTTGCCTCATATCATCTATCTGAATCCTCAACTCCTACAATGTAGATAATTAAATGTAATAATGATCCACAGAAATTAATAATCACTCGAATATATTTCTATTAATAAATCATCATAATGGTTTAGTTATATAATATAAAACACCTCAAGAAAATAATCCAAATACTCCCGAAAAAACATATGAACCAACATCTTCAATGCCTCAAATGATTCCATAAACAATAGAAATAGAAAAAAGTAAGGGAACCATAATCCATCTTCTAATCTGAAAAATATTTGAGAAAATTAAAATAACATGTCTCAATTCACATCTAATACCATGAGTCTAATAAAAAAGTAGTTGATATAATCTGACATGGAAGACTATAAATCGTTTCCTACGATAACATTGTATTTCATTATATCTGAAAAATAATGATCCCACAAGATTGATGTGTCCACATCATCAATGTACACCCCTCCCACGCATCAAACAACCTAGTCTTGTTTTTTTAATTGCCTAGTGAACAATAAATGCATATGGAACCAATATATGTGTATTCCTAGAGTATAAAATATATAGGTTGCATTAATTTACTGATATTACTTTGTATCAAACAATGAAAACAATATATAGATGGAAAACTAAACATACATTGAACAATCTATGGGCCCTATAGTGTTTCTCCCTTCACATAAAGTAATGAACCATGGTCATATCCACTACAACTCTACTTAGGATCAGCACCATGACATTTCATAGGTAGAGGATCCAAATCCCAAGGAAAATAATGTTTTCTTCCTAACCCAATCCATATCCCCTAAGAAGGGAATTAACTTTTTATCAATCTACTAAAATAGTTTCATTGGGTATTACTTCTTAGGAAGGAATATAACCAATCTACCTCCACCAAACTATACTTGATGAATATTGGGGAAAATATTAGGGATATGTCCATAGACCTGATATAAAAAACACATCACTTTATTTTAATTAAGAAATTCTTTTAATCAACTATCCATTCAAGGAATATAGGGAAGTCGAAGAGGTCAATCCCATGATTGTTGAACCCCATGTGGTCTAAATGCTTAATATATTCTATTTAAAACTCCACCTCTCTGGAACTGTACTAGTTCCCCTACTGGGAAAATTACATTGGGTGTGCATCCACTCAATAAAATTCAACATATTATGATCTTTTAAAAAAATATGAATCATAAATTGAGTATCATCATAAAGGATTTATTAAAGGTATTGATCCCCAAGACGTCACTCATAAGACTCACCATATGAAAAAATACATGTGTAAAACATAGAGGGACTCTCCAATTGATTCCTAGATCCTTCTCTGACATAATCCCATGATGAAGAGAATGATAGAAAGTCATATTCACTAGTTTCTTACTCAACTAGAGATTCTATTTTAGGAAGCCTTTTTCAATACAGACCCGTGATTCATTTTAGTCATAACATTGTCCTAGATACAAAGATACAATATATGCATATATGTCCCCATATAATAAACATATAAGGGGACCTAGTACATTATATGTTCCCTGGTGAAATTAAATTTATCTTAATAAATTTTATTCGTCTCTACTACTCCACTTCTTGAATACTACCATAATAAATTCACAATTCCTTATAAGGTAATGTGCACAATTTCAACTTCTTTGGATCCCCCAGATCTTCAAAATCAATAATTCGGTCATCTACTGGATCATCCTGTTGAACATCTTCTACGATGTCAATAAATGGAACTCATCTAGGTTCTATATTTAAAATACAGCAAGATATTAGAAATTCCATTAGTATGTAAATTTTTAGATTCATTTCCATTAACATTATTCAGTTTTAACTTCCAAAAAATCGAAATTAAAAAATAAAATAATTATTTATGATTCATGTAACCCTCTGTGGACTCTACCCATCAAAAAATCATACCTCACATGTTTCTTAAAAAACTGGAGCCATTGAAAAAAATTATGGGGTCTAAAATCACATAACCATGTTAGCATCTCAGCCAATACCATAAATCAGTATTTTCTGGTTCTATATCCACATTGGCCCATTCAATCCCCATATTTCCTAACTCAAACAATCATCTATTATCTCAACCATTAACAACTTATTCCACTCATTTATGACATTTTCCAACCAGAGATTCTAGAAATATGGGATAATCACAATTACCATCAAGTCTTATCTCTAACAAGTCCCAAAATTTAATAATATTACTGAGGGTATAAAAATCACATAAAATTGAAAAAATTGACATATATAATACTATAGGGATATAAGAAACGTGAACCACGACCTAGGTGACCCATGAAATTAAAAAATAACTATAATCATTCCAACTGGAATACAAAAATAACATATGTATTGATAAATCTCTATAAATGTGAATAACATCAAGATATGGTAAAGAAACAACACTATTACTATCAAAATTGATATATGCATGTATTATGTGACAATTCCATGTAGTACATATAGAAACCTGAATATCAGTTTATATATGTACAATGATGACACATGTATTCTATATATGAAAACCACGGATCCTCATGGAAAATATTAATGAATCATATTAATGAACTCATAAAAAACCGCTAAACCAATAATACCTAAATATGTTAATTCTATATCCCAACCTCATCAACTCACACTAAACAAATAACACATGCCAGTTTTGATAAAATAATAAATTTCATAACAATTACTAGAATGAAACACCATATACCCACTAATTGGATCCTCTCACACCCCTACATCATACTTCTCTATACTACTATATATTCTTAATAATTTATACCACTACCCCAATTCATTGTAACATAACATCATGTATGCAGGCACCTGGCCCACTACCCTATAGCACACTCACATAAAATATATGAAAAATACACATAATCTGTCACATCACAACCACAACTATTAGTAGAGTAGTAGGGTTCCAAAAACATGATGAACATCATCCACATACCATTATCATACCATGACTGTCCTACACCATTATACCCTCTACAAAAAAATATATCGCATACCCATTGAAACACCATAGACACATATCCATTAAATGATCATATATCATCCAACCTAGAGTCACCCGTTACATCACATGTTTCTCTAATAGACCTCCGAACATCATGCATTTTGAATATCTACTAATCTGGAAGACTGAGTAGGATGAAAAAAATAACCGACCATAAATCCACATCACCAGTATATTAGGCAAACAAACCATGTTAAAAAATATAATTATCAACTAATAGTTCCCTATGTTGTTTCGTTATGTATAAAATTCATATGCAATGTAAACATATGTACATAAAATGACCAAACATCCAAAACATTTGGTTTATTAAAAAAAAGATAAATCACAACATCCCAACCTTCATTGCCTCCACTAAGTCCTTATGATGACAAAAATTAAAATACCAATCTCACCCCACAAAAAATCCATTACCCGTCTCAATCATATCATTAAATACCATTAATCACATGTAACCACATATACTACCATTTATTTGTTCATTTATCATTTCGATTCCCATTAAAAAGCATGCCCAATATTTATTTAATATTAAAATCCATTAATTTCACCCATAACCAAGCCTCTTTTTAAAAAATACTATACATCAAAATAAGCTCATCATTCCTCTAGAACCATCTCCATGCCATCACTAAGGAATAAGGAAAAAAATAACCTCATTGATAATATTGTGTGGAAAAACATTCATCTCCTTGGTACAATAAAATCATTAAAAAAAATCCTACCTCAACCCACACCACATCAAAACCACAAAAAAATCCCCCCACATGTACGTAAAAAAAGAAAATCACATTAATATATATTTTATTTATTAAACAAAGGGATTTTATCACATTTCATTTTATGTTTTTTGGGTTAACAAATAATCTATAAATCCATAGAAAACAACATTATTATCAACATATAGTGGGTATCAAATTTCCTTTTCTAGGAAACTCCACCACAGCTGCACAACAGTTCCTACAAAACATATGAAAGTAGAAAAAAATCCCCCAAATTCCATAATTTCATATAGGGAGTTATGCAAGAATAGTCTGAATAATAAAATGTTATAAAACCATTAAAAACATGTTATTAATTACCGTTTATCAGTATGTTTTAATTAAATATATTATCTTATATTTATTAGTCCATCACAAACCATCCAAATTGATTACAAGATTAAACTCCTCCAAAATTATATGAAAAATGGAAACGAGGGATTCCATACTCGAAATAAACTTTCATATCGTGTTCTACACTATAGGGTGACAAAGAAATGTTGGGAATCAGAAATATCACCATGAGATTATAGATAACCTTAGACTGTATCAATGGTTTTCAAATCACATCCCATGATAGAAATAATGTTAATGAAATCGCACTATTACAACATATCTACAAGATAATATGAAGAAAAAATCAAGGAAAATGGAATATAAATAACTACTGATCACCAAGGGGGATCCACTAGATCCACATAACCTCAGTGAGGAAAGGAGGGATGTTTCTTCCAATAAAATCAACTTGTATTCACTCAAAAATGTGAGAGGGAGGGTTAATGGTGATTTTATAAAAAGAGGTTTAAAATGTGGAATTGATAATTGGAATCTTTCCCGAGTCACATCATGAAACCCGTTATTGATGTAAATTACACTGGTATTTACAATAATAAATTCAAAATGAATTAATTTATCATAATAATTAAATTAACTACATTTATTGGATTACAATCACTATATTAATATGTGTAACAGTTCCCCCACACCCACATACATGACATGAAACTAGATTTCTTCACAGGCTATAAATACCCAATTAATTTCATATAAACCATTCAATTCATCATTATCTTGTATAAAATATACTACATGTAATAACCTACCCAAACCGAATATTGAAAGCCTCCAACACAAAAAATGAAAAAGGAACAGGTCGAGTGGTCCGAGATATTTCAAGAGCATGTACTGAAATTTTATTTATTAATGACCACATATAGGATTATCTCAAGATATATGATCTCTATGTAAGATTTTCTCCGTTATATTAATTTATCCCATGAGTAATTTACAGTTTTTGATGTTATATAATGTGTGGTAGAGTGACCACAACATGTGTGGTTATGGAATAAATAAAGAAACCATGATATATTTTACAATGTATTATCATAGGATAAAATAATAATCAAAATAATTATCCTATTTTAATTTAAATCATAAACTATCATAACCTTGATGTGCCTCTCAATGCATAGAAAAAACAATGACAAATTTATAATGGACCTTTGTAACTAATACAATATAACTACACAACAAAAATGTGGAATTTCAAAAAATATATATCAAGGGGTTATCATAATTTGTAGAAAAAATCATTAATGGTTCATTAGAAAAAATTATTAAATTATCATTAAAATAAAAGTGGATTTTTTTGAAATATTTTACAATGTGGAATGTTAGAGGAATAAAATATTTATATATAATAAAAAACAAGATAGTGTAGAATTTGATTTGGAATGTTTTTGAGCTCTGATATCATTTTTCATTACTACTCTAATATTTACACATGATACACCAATGGGTCAAAAAATAATTAATATTTTTTTATCTATATAGTCTAGATCTATTAATAATTGATATAAAAAAATTATGTATGATAGAGAATAACAAAACAAATGAGATTTTTGAATCGATAATATTTTAAAAATATAAAATTGACTATCCTAGTAAATATGTAATAGTAATGATTGTGACACAAATTGTCAAAATTGAAACACGAGTCTATAGATATTGTTTCCATCTCACTATAAATACCATCAATAAATTTTAAAAAAGAATAATATATCATAATTATTTCCATTACCCACTTCCGTGAAAACCTCATAAATGTTTATTTTTCATGATGTTTTACCTATATTATGATGTGAAATTTTTTTCATTACATAATGTCGTATACTAATTAATATTTATAATTTCTACATTTACATCAAAAAAATATGACTAATAGTTAGGAACAATTCCTCATGTGTTATATTATTACAAATTCATGACAATTAATCAATGTATAGAATTTAAACCCATGATTTAAAGAAGTAAACCAATGTTCAAAAAAACAATGCCATATTGTATAAATTCTCTTTTTATAAAAATTAAAATCCATTAATGTGTAACCATGAATGCCATTATACCTTGTCAGTATCTATAGATTACACTAAAAATCGTCAATTAAAAAAATGTGTTAGTACTATTTTTGAATATGACTCACATAATCGTGGTCTCTCTCTACGGTTTTATCCTTCTAATACTCGATCATAAACATTTTCATTCAAACGATAATGGTAATTACAAAATTTTTCTATACCATTTCCTAGTAATTATAGATGTATTACTTTTTTTATTCTATCACTCACTTTTTTATGATATGTGATTCTTTATTCCTCTATAGTATTAATTAATATATGTGGAATATATTTCCACATTGTAAAATAATAAATTTAATTAAATTCGGAATGAAACATTTAGCACAAAAAAAGTACACGATTGGGATAATGAACCTTTGAGATGTCATTCTTATCTTATTATAACATTTGACACGATGTTCTGGTGATAAGTTAGGGAACACATATGATCCCCCATATTACTCTAATGGAAACTCTTATTTTTCAATTTAATAAATATGATAGCTCTGAGTTATCATTATCTTTCCCAATATTACATTTCATATCTTTTCCTTGACCATATTGATTGTAGTACAATAATGATGACCATGTGATCCCGCTGAACAATATAGAATACGTATAGGTTCTCTCATATTGGTCCAATAATTCTTCCATGATAAAATTTTACTAATATTTTTTTCATTAACTCTGCTACTGATAATGACCCGCCATAATTGTCAAAACTATATCACAAAATACCATGACATATCTTCATTACTCATTATGGGTGTCCCTATATGAATATTCTTTTGAAGTTATATATAATTAAAATCAATGAATGATCAAAAAAATAATTGTACAGCCTCATGTATGAACTGGATGTGAAATATGTTTCATATATTAATATAATAAATAATGTTATACACTAAATATTAATAATTTACTCTATGTACTGGTATTATCAATATTCAACCAAAATTTTCTCCTAGATTCAAAAGAAGTTTTGTGATGTTGTTCACCAAATTAATGATCACTTTGATATCAACGTCAAAAGACCCTTCATAATATATTTCCACTGTGACATAAATCTTTAGGTAGTCCCACATTTACGATAAATATATGGGTAATTTAAAAAACACAATAGAATATGGTACTCTCCATTGAACTACTAATTGGTGAGGTAATATTTGATAAAGAGAACCATAATATCATTCATTCCTTGTTAGAGAATCATATGCCATAGGTCCGGGTACATCATCATAAATCAATAATGAATCCATAATGTTTCCGTACATAACCTAATAATCCAAAAAATTACAAAAAAATAGTACCTCTATCTATCCACTAAGGTGTATATGGTTCTTTCTACCATTAGAGAGTTAATCTAGATAATCTCAGGAGGATATTTTGTTATACATGAAAATATTATATATTACCCAAAACTAGGAATATCATTACAAAAAATAAAGTGGAGGGGACACCACGATAGTTCATTTTTATATAACATACATATAATACACTATGTATATACATTCCAATACCATCTTTTATGTTTCATCCCAAGTCAAATATGATCTGAATATTCTTATAAGTATATTGAAAAAAATATTTATCATTCCATCACTACAGAAAATATAAACTTCATTATCATGTTAGATATCTAACCACTTCCTCTAATATATGTTAAAATAAATATATTTAAGATTGATTGTGAGGATATTATTATATGATTAATTTTTTAAATACTCAAAAAGTAATTACTAAATATAAGATTTAAAAGAACACTTCTTCAATTTTTGTTGATCATATATTTTGTTGTTATGATCTTTATTTCAAAAATATTATTGACCCATGAAAATGGACACCCATCTCTACATTTGACCATAATGAGTACACTGTATATGGGAATGATAATGTAAAGTTTTCTAAACTATTTCGTCCAAATTATTTGAAATAGTGAACATAATAAACTCAAATTCATCTCCTTTGATCATTTCTAAAACCACTCAGATCAAAATATGGGTTATTATTTATGTTAATCAAAATTATTTGGTGTACCAATCCATTCTTCATACAAAAAATACCTATTATTGTCTATGTTTCAAAAGTATGTTTCTCACGTCATTTGGGAGCTTTTTCGGATCACACATTAATATTTCCCCAATATTATTTGGGTTTATTAGAACAAGAATCATTTGGAATAAATTTCCTTCATTTGTCTTCTCATAATTATATGCTTATAATGTTATGAGTTTAAATAGAAACTGGTTCTATCTATCTACGTATATCATAATAATAATATTCCCAAAATTATTTTCCTCAATATATAATTAAATACGTATTTCATTCATGAATACCAATAAAAAATTATCAATGAAAGGTTTAGTGATTCATTTCATGCGAATAATGATCATGGATGTGGTATTCGTAATACTAAAGGGATTAAAATTAAATTACAGTATATCTGTCAATATAAAGTCATTAGGATATCATCCTTATGATCTAAACACTAGATATATCTTACGAATAAATTGACCATGAAGAGTAATCTCACCATATATAGTAGGTCTTGAAGGATTTCAATCGAAGATAATATGTATTTTTTTCTTCATCAAATTTTAGTGGAATTATCCATCTATATTACACTATTATATATGATACTTATGGACATAAATTCTAGGGATACATATTGGTTAAAGTAGTCATATGAATAATTTCTCAACAAATTCCCATATCTTGAATTTCGGTAAATATTTATTAGTGAATGGATAATGATATAATGTAGATGAAATTAAATTATAAATTATGTGCAAATAATTTGAGTTGTTGATATCCCTATGATGGGTAAATCATTGAATATACCTGATGTTTAATTCCATTTACTTGTCAATAAAAACATGAATATAATAATTTAATGTTTATTTTTCACATTGTTCCAAAATCAAATGACAATTAGTGAATGACTATAGTATAAATTACATTGGCTATAATTAAATCACTTTTACATATAACTTAACCAAGGTTAAAAATATCTATCCAACACTAAAACAAATCAATATCTAATGGTAGAATACAATAGGGTATTATTTTAACATTATATTTACCAATTAATGGATTCATCCGTTTTAATTAATCCTTTATTAATCGAGGTACAAAAATATAATGTCTCAGCTACAACGAAGGTAAGAACATTTGAATATGTGTGTGAGAAATTTATTTAATCCATCATGTATTTCATGTCATTGTTTTAATTTTAGGGACTCTACATGAATCATTAACTCTTGATCAATGTATTGATAATTAAATAATAGGATTGTTCCAAAATCATTTAATACTAGTTCTGGAGTTTATAAAACAAATATCACACAAGATATTATAGATGGACGCATAATATTTTTGTAACCCTCTATCACATGTATCTTTTCACATCCCTGACATGAAAATCCCTATTACTATAATTTACATTTTTATTGTTATTGTGATTGTTTAGATTATAATGACATACACCACTACATAATCCACAAGTAACACTAGTAGTTTGATATCCATATATCTGTCTCTAACAACCCCATACATTTCTTAGGGAGATCCCAAGTATTAAATACACCTCTATCATGTGGGAACATCAATAATATTTATTTCCACCATTACCATCCAGGATGAGAATTCATGATCCATATGTACAAATCCTATACCTATATTATAATTCCATTCACTTTCCAAGATATATTATGTAAGAACTCAGGTTTTTTTGAATGGGTCAAAATCCCGACCATGTTTGAATTTTGATCGCTTCTGAGAAGAAATTGAGAAATTGGACAATTTTAGGATAAAATTTTGAAGTTGGGGTGGTCGTGCAGCTGCACACGATTGGTGTATGGTCTGAAAAAACCATGCAGACAAACCCTGAGAAGTCTCTGGGTGAGACAGTGGGCTCCGCACAGGCGGCACACAGTTTTCCAAACCATGCGGGTTCGTTGTGAGATGTTTCTGGGTGAGGCAGTGGAAACCACATGGTTGGTGTATGGTTTTCTAAACCGTGTGACACATTAAAATTAGGGTTTTTAAGTTCTCGGCCACCCAGGAATTCCCATTGTCCTCTTTTTCTTCCAACCACCTGGGGATTACATAAGGAGAGCCGGCCAGACCTTCAAATCCCTCCTATATCTTCATCCAAACTCCGATCTTAACACTGTTTGATGCGTTGGAACTCACTCTGTAATGACTTGATTCCCCTTGATCCGTTTTTCATGATTTCTTCCCTATATAGAGTTATTTGGGTTTGAGCGGTTTTGATTTTTTTGTAGATCTAACACATTTAAACCTAATTGGTGGTTCTTATTGGAGGAGTAACATTTTACTAGTACGAGGTAGGTGGTTCATAACTTCTTTTGTGTTTTTGTGTTCATTTGGTGGCACGGCCTAGGGCACATATTTGGGTATTTTGAGGGGGACCCTAAATTATTTACTATTTTATTTTAAATTGCTTATTAAACATATGGTATACCTTGGTTAGGCCCTTTGTCTAGATTTGATTGAGCAGGGCCAGGCGAGAGGCAGTAGCTCATATGGGGAATTTTGGCCGGGGTGCCAAAATGGTATTAATTGAACAGTTTTATTTCAAACTGTAGAGTTTGGTTTATTAAACCTTGAGATGAATTGATATAGGCTTTAGACATCTCAGTGTTGGTATGGGACAACACATAATTGGGGAATTCAACTATTTAGTTTGTTTTTCTTATTTTAAGTATTTTCCCTTGATGATATATGTGATTTGTAATGTTTCATATTCTAGATCCTTAAAGGTGTGATTGGAACTATTAAGCGATTATGATCGCAGGTTGGCCTTGGCCCAGGGTTACATTGGGTCGTTTTGACGATGGGATTTGGTGTCTTATATGCTGCTTTGAGGTAGTACGACTGTCAGGATGGGAATGGCCCAGGTTACATAGATGGAAAGTCCATCAAACATGAGCAGCATGGTCGCATGGACAAGAGGTGTCAGAGGTGTGGTGGATTTGGTACTATTTTGGTGATTACCTCTCACCTGGAACTTTTAGTAGTGTGAACATATAGATAATCCGTGATGAGGTGGTTTTTACCACTCATGTGGGTAGAGGCCCCTATAGATGCTTTTTAGGTACATTGTTTGGGGGTGGATGCAGTAAGAAGCCTTGTGGTAGGTGATGAGCCTCCAGGGGATAATGTTGAGGCTATCGGGTTGGGGGATGAGGCTCGACCTGATTTGAGGGATGTTATCGATGTCCCTCTATTTACTTATTTGAGGGGGGTATCGTCGTAACTCTGGTTACTTGATTTGAGGGATGGATTCACTATCCATCTGGTTACATGATTTGAGGGCAGGTATCATTATCCCTCTGGTTATTTATTTGAGGACTAGAATCAGTCTTCCTCCGGGTTACTCCTTGGGCTTGCCATCGGATTGTTGGTATGTGAGGAACGAGGTTTCATAAGGAAGAAGGTGCCAGTTATTATTCCTGGGCATGCATTTGGGATATTGGTATTTGAGTCATGTGGTGTCAGGGGGAAAATGGTGCCGGGATACATGATTAAGAATCTGGCATTGGTCGAAGCAGGTGACACTCCATTGTGGCCGGTGGGCACTATTAGAGTATGTGTTTATTTGTGCCTTATACTGTTTTATGTTTTCCATTTAAGGGCATGCTTGCATACACACTTATAATTGGTAAGCACCATTGGGTTGTATCCTCCTGAGATGTGTCTCACACCCTGCTTAGGCCCTTCAGGATGCATGCAGATTTTATGGATTTAGGTGCTGGAAAGATGCCATCTTCCAGAGCTGGGTTACGTTAGTTGTTTCATGGAGATGGTCTAGACCATTAGGTCTAAACAAGCTAGAGATTATCTTGTTTTGTTTTCATTCCTGTATTATCATGCTTTCTTTTTGTAGATACTTGTGGTTAGCCATTGGCACCCTTTTTATATTCAGATATGTATGACCTGCTTTGGATGCATGTTTTATTATTCAGTAGTAGTTACATGTGTTTAGCATGATGTTGTATTTATTTCCGCTATTGTTTTTATATTTATTACTTCTGTTATTTATCTATATTGATTTTGATTTTTCTCTAATGTTCTGGTTTGAGTTTGGTGAGTCTTTTATTCTACAGCATCTTTAATGTTATACTCAGACCAGTACCGTTATTATTATCCTCTGAGAGGGTATAGCCTCCTCACTGTACCTATTATACACTCCCTTCTAGTCGGTAGCCTTTGGTGTTCGGGGAGGTACACCTAAGGTAGTTACACCCAACCTGTTTAGCACTGTTCTGGTTGTTGTTCGAGTCCAAGAGGTTAAAAAGTGGTATCAAAGGAGTTCTTGATAGGGATTTAGTATCACTGTCTTTCTGAATACTAGGAGTTGAGACAACTCTTTTTATTAATGCTGGTTTTACTATTTGGGTTATTGTAGATTAGAGGTAAGTTGTTACTAGAACTGGTTTTGTAGCTTCTGAATGGGAGCCTGCAGCCCCTAGTATGAGGGATGGACCTAGTAGCCATGCGTGGGAATTGCTGTTTTCTTTTTCTCAGATTATAGTTGTTTTTATTTCCACCTCGGTGGATCACATGGTGTGTTATATTATTGATTGTGATATATGACCCTTTACCTAGTGTGGTAAGGGAGAATATAACCTTGGCCCAGTATGGAAAGGCTTGTTTGTTTGGCTTTTGATAGGCATATTTTTAGGGTATTTCAATTTCATTACTGCATGTATGCTTTTTGAAGTGAAAATACCATGTGAATAAAATCAATTTCCATGCTTCAGTGCTCTTAAATGTGAATTGGTTAAATTTCTGATAGAATTTCTTGTTGATGCAATGTGAATGATGTTCTTTATATTTTTGTAATATTGAATGTGATAGGGTATTTGGGTATGGACCTTATGAGAGCAGGAATGTACTATCAGTTGGGGGGATTTTGATCACCAGGATTGGGGGACTTAGTTGTCCATTTGAGGGAATGTTAGTTGCCAGGATGGGCATGGCCCGAGATACATTTGATATGTGGCCCTGATAGGGGTGGGAAAGGAGGCCATGAGGACGGGATGCCATTGGGCATGGGTTGCAGTGGGGGAGAGTAGGGGTAGTAGTTATGCACTTCCTTCTACTGCATTCTTATATGTGTTGTATATATATTGATATATATATATGGGTTGTCTGACTATTTATGGTATTCAACGGGTTCCTCCAACACATCTCGATGGAGCGTCAAGAATGTAAGGATACGATGCCGCATGTATAGGATCAGGTTCAGGACTCAGTACAGGTAGAGCACAAGATACAGGTATAGGCACATGGATAGGATCATGTTTAGGATCCAGTGTAGGCAGTACAACAGCCAGGTTCGGTAGCATTCGAGCCATGGCTCGATGAGAAGCTTTGAGGAATCCTGGTATGCATCATGTAGGGGATCGACGGAGGAACATAGGGTACCGAGCCATCTATGTAATATCTAATGTGAGAGTTCTAGTTGCAGCACCTGCCGGTTTCTATGGGTGAGGGTGGTCTGCATGCAGCTGAGAATTGGATAGAGGGCATGCAGATGATCATCAAGTAGCTCGAGACACCTTCAGAGCGGAGGGTCAATCATACGACGTACATGCAGTGAGGAACGGTGAAGCGTTGTGGGATAAGCAGGTTCAGGCTCATAAGCACGAGGGACTGGCATGGAAGGACATTGAGGTCATGTTATTTGAGCACTTCTGCCCAGAGAAACTGAGGGCGAAGAGAGCTCGGGAGATCTTGAGTCTTCATCAGGGAGATATGTCCATCATGGACTATGTAGATACCTTCACAGAATTGTCTCTCCTTGTACCTGGTTTGGAAAAAGATGATGTAGCTAGGGTGAGATGCTTAAAGGATGGCTTACGACATGCCTTTTGGGTATAAGTGAATATTTTCAGGCTGGGTTCTTTTTCAGAGGGAGTGACTCATGCGCTTATAGCCGAGGGTTACCAGAAGGATAGAACCCGAGTTAGTCGGGCGAGAGTATCAGTTGACCGTTCTGATAGCAGGAGGAGAGGACAAGATGAGTTCCAGGAGGGATGTTAGGCCAATGACTCAACTAGACCACCTCGTATCAATTCTTCTCTAATTTTCATTCAGTGTGGATAGCCAGGACATGTTCGGACTCAATTTGATAGGCCTCCAAAGGAGTATCGGTCTTGTGGCCAGGTCAGGCATCTTGAGTGCTTCTGTAGGCAGCCTTCTCAAATAGCTGGTAGTCAGGGACAGGGATAGACTGTGGCATATGGATTTGGTTCAGGGTTGGTACGAGGAGTGTGTAAACAATGTTCAACTTCATGTGGCGGACGTGATAGAGACAGCGGGATCCAGATGAGGGGTCAGTGGCCGGTGGCTGAAGAAGGACCGCAGGGTGGTCCAGCCTCAGGTAGCCACACTTCAGGTTAGGTGCACACCATGGTGCTACCAGAGGTTGAGATGGATGATTAGCCGATGGCGGTTAGTGGTACACCAAAGGTGTGGGCGTGATTTCCATGTTTCCTTTTTGGCATGACATGTAATGGAATGTCTGTTTTGAGTGCACATGATGCACAAGATCTTTGTGGACTAACTAGATTCTAGTCAGTGGTATTGGAACCATATCATGCGCGTGATATATTTATATATATATGTATGAGATGTATAGAATCCAGGGCATCGAGGATGTGGGATACATGAGGTGCCATGGGAATTGAGGCATCGAGGATGCAGGTTACATGAGGTGTCATGGGCATCGGGGCATATAGGATGCATGTCACTTGAGGTGCTAGGAACCATGTTGTTTTTGATCATCCATGGGATGCAAGACCTCGTGGAGGCAGACACCGATGCAGTGTGGGATATGTTTGGGTGTCAGAAATGATACGGGAGCTCCAATGAGTGGTAGGGGTTACAATCCTTCACTAGAGGACCTTGAGTCCAGAACAGAGGTTTGAAAACCTTTTCTTGTTTTGAGTTTTTCCGGGTTGAGATCGAGTTAGTCAATTCCTATGGTGGGGATCCCCTTAAGGAATTTAGCCAGAACCTTGTGACCAAGGAAGATCGGGTTGCTTTGATCGGGGTGGTGTGTTCGGTTCCATCACCATGTTTCATTTTATAGCTGGGGGAAGAGCTATGTTATGTTGGGGATATTTTTAGAACCTGGGTTTTTAGAACGGGTCAAAATCCCAAATCTGTTTGAATTTTGACTGGCTTCTGAGAAAAACTACAGGAATTAGACAATTTTGTGTTAATATTTTGATGTTTGGGAGGTCATGTAGGTGTGCACGGTTGGCGCATGGTCTGAACAAACTTTGTTGACAAACTGTGCGAAGTCTCTAGGTGAGACAGTGGGCTCCTCATGGGCGGTGCATGGTTTACCAAACCATTCTGGTTGGCCATGCAAAGTTACTAGGTGAGGCAATGGTAATCACACAGTTTTCTAAACCGTGGGGTTAACCATTCGATAACTTAAAATTAGGGTTTTTGTGTTCCGGGCCACCAGGGAATTCCCATTCTCCTCTTTTTCTTCCATCCACTGGGGGATTACGTAGGAGAGCCAGTCGGACCTTCAAATCCCTCCTAAATCTTCATCGGAACTCTGATCCAAACACCGTTTGATGCGTTGGAACTCCCTCAGTAAGGCCTTGATACCCCTTGATCAATTTTTCTTGATTTCTACCCTAGATAGAGTTATTAGAGTTTGATTAGTTTTGATTCTTTTGTATATCTACCATGTTTCAGACCTAATTGGACGTTGCTATCAGGGGAGTAACATCGTACTAGTATGACGTTGGTGGTGCATATCTTCATTTGAGTTTTCGTGGTCATTTGGTTGGCGCGGACAATTGCGCGTATTTGGGTATTTTGAGAGAGACCCTAAATTATCTAAAATTGAATTTTAAATTTCTTATTAGACCTTTGGGATACCTTAGGTATGCCCTTTGTCTTGTGTTGATTGAGCAGGGCTAGGCGAGAATTCATTTCTCATATGGGGCATTTTGGCTGGGGTGCCAAAATGGTATTAATTTTCCTTTTTTAATTGCAAACTGTTGTGTTTGGTTGATTAGACATTGAGATGAATTGATAGAGGCTTTAAAAACCTTTGTGTTGGTATGGGACAACACATAGTTAGGGCATTGAACTGTTTAGTTTTTTTACTTATTTTTTGTATTTTCCCATGATTATATATGTTATGTGTAATGTTTCATATGATGGAACCTTCGGGGTGTGCTTGGAACTATTGAGAGATTCTGGTCGCAATTTGGGCTTGGTCTAGAGATACATTGGGTGGTTTTGACCACAATATTGGGCGTCATGGACGTCAGTTTGAGGCAGTAAGACTGTCAAGTTGGGAATGGCCCGAGTTACATTGATGGAAAGGCCATCAGAATTGAGCGGCATGGTCATTGGGACACAAGGTGTCGAAGGTGTGGTGGCTTGTGTACTATTTCGGTGACTACCGCTAACCCGGAACATTGAGTAGTGTGCACACATAGAAAATCCGTGATGAGGTATTTTTTTACCACTCATGTGGGTAGAGGCCCCCGTAGATGTGGTTTAGGTACTTTGGTTGTGGGTGCTTGAAATTTGAAGCCACGCGGGAGATGAGGAGACTCTAGGGGATATCTTTGAGGCTATTGGGTTGGGGGATGAGTCTTGCAATGATTTTAGGGCAGGTATCGATGTCCCTCTGGTTACTTATATGAGGGCAGATATCGACATCCCTCCGGCTACTTGATTTGAGGGCAAGAATCATTGTCCCTCCGGTTACTGGATTTTAGGGTAGGTATCAAAGTCTCTCCAGTTATTTATTTGAGGAGAGGCATTTTTGTTCTTACGGCTTACTACTTGGACATGCCTTCGGGACATCGGTACTTGAGGCACAAGGTGTCAGGAGTCACAAGATGCCGATTTACTATTCTTGGGTGTGAATTAAGGACTCCTTTATTTGAGACACATGGTGTCAGGGGGAATATGGTGTCGGGCTACATGGCAGAGATTACGGTGTTGGCCAGAGCAGGTGACACTCCATGGTGGCTATTGAGCACCAGTGGAGTTTGTGTTTATTTTTGTATCGTACTATTTTATATTTTACTTATAAAGGAATTCCTATTTAAAAACATATATTAGGTACCCACCTTTGGGTGGTATCCTTATGAGATTTGTCTCACACCCTGCACGAGGCCTTCGAGACACGTACAGACTTTAGTGGATTTACGTGCAGGAAAGAGGCCAGCATCAGGATCTGGGCTACGTTGGATGTTTCATATATATGGTATGGACGTTGAGGTCTTACCAAGATGTAGTTTATCTTATTTTTTTCCATTCCTATATTAGCATTCTTACATGTTGTAGATACTATTGGTTATCCAATGGCTCCCTTTTTGTATTCAGATATGTATGACCTACTTTGGATGCATGTTTTATTTTTCAGTATTGTTACATGTATTCAACATGATGTTGTATTTATTTCTGCTGATGTTGTTATATTTATTGATCCCGATGTTTATCTGCATTGATTATGCTTCCACTCAACAGGTCTGGTTCGAGTCTGCTGAGTCTTTTATTCTAGTGTATCTTTATTGTTATTCTCGAACCAGTACCATTGTTATTATCCTATAAGAGGGTATAACCTCCCATCTATACCTATTAGACCCTCGCTTCTAGTTGGAAGCCTTTGGAATTCAGGGAGGTGTGCCTAAGTGAGTAACACCCAATTGATTTATCAATGTTCGGGTGGCTTTTTGGGTCCAGGACGTTACATATTATATATAATACCTTGGTTGTGATAGTCCATATATCGAGATCTATGATTGATAACTTATCCAATGATGAAACACTACCTTAATTTTTTTGCAGGTGAAACTAATGACTAATATTTATGGTCATTTCCCCAATTTTATTCCACAATACTCTCCTTGAAAGAAAAAATTCATAAATAGTAATGCTAAAACACTCATTTTAAAAACCCACAACATTAAAAAAAATATTATGGAATCACTTTCCTATATTCTGATCAAATTTTAGGAAATTATTACTGGTGATTTATAAAATACATTATATTTAATATGTTACTTTTACACACAATTTTCATTTTCCCTTATAAATAGGATTCCTAACATATCATTCATGAATCATTCGTGACACACTTTCATTTCATAATGAAAATAAATAGTATTTGGAATTATACATTATAATAGTTCAAAATCAATATTATCTAATTTAAATAAATATTAATAAAAATATAATGATAATAAAAAGTTTCATTATAGGATTTACAAATTAGTGATTCATTTTATTCAACAAAGAAATTTGTTAACGTTTCATAACATTTAACATTTTAACCCAAAACATTCATCATACAAATATATCATTTCCGTATTGGAAAATAATCTTTTTCTAAATCCACACCATTGAAACCCATTAGAAACATATAATAATCATGACTGAAATATGAGTGATACAAGACCTTACGACAACACTTATCGAACAATAAACCACTGACATTAAAGGCCACACAAAATCCTCATAAAAGATATATATTCCCACTATACCCCTCTGAATACATTGAGTATGGTATATTGGTTATGTATATTAAAATACTATGTTTAAAAATTATCAACCAATCCTATAATAATTTTATCCCTATTCATTCTACATATAAAACCTACTGACTTATTTAGCCTATTTTTTCTATCAGTGACTATTAATTTACCAACACATTAGAGAGATATATCCAACTCAACAATCATTATAATATATATCTAATTTAAATATGATTATATAAAATTCTTATATTTAATATGATGGTTAGTTTTTAATCTATATTAATTATTTTCATTATAAATCCTTTTAATAATCATTAAAATGAATAAACATATGACATCTTCTTTCATATTAAATATATTGATCATTCTAAATTTATTTTGAATGTTATTTAAAAATAAAAATTCATGAAGACCATGAATATGATATTATTTGAAAAAATAGTTATTTAAAATAAGAATGACATTGAAAAATAAAAAAATTAATGGGAAAATTCTATGAGGAAATTTTTTTGAAAAGAATTTATGTTTAGCATAAAATATTTAAATTGACATGTATGAAAAATATTTTATCAATTTCCTTCCAAAAAAATATAAATATGTAATATTATTTTAGAATAACCATTAAAAAAATTATATAAATAATATAATTATTTGATCATTTTTAATGTCCTAGATATGTTTTATGTGGGATTAAAACTAACCTTTTAATTTAATTTTTAATAATAAAATCCCTTAAAATTTTTGTTACATTTGAATAATTGACACATTAAATGATGAAACACAAACATAACATTTAAAAAATATTAATTTACACTAATTATTTATAAAAAAACACAAGGATGAACATACTATATTGAAAATAAATCATGAGGGGAACATAGAATTAGTCTCAATGAATGGAAATTACAATGATAAAACCCATAAGATAGATACCATCTAGTATCCTAGGTTTCTTTGATCATGAATAACAATATTAAAATATTATTTTACTTTATTTGTAATAATTTCTTGAATTAATAAATTATAATATTCACATTTATGTTTTTTATGATTTTTTAGTAACATAATCTGTTATGTTTACATTAGATGATTTTATGACTTTTGGAACATTTATCCCAAATCAGAATTTATACGATGATCATGGTCAAAGGATTCCAAAATCCTTTATAAATAAAGTATTAATAATATATTAATTATAATTTTGATAAATTAAATATAATTACTAATTCTTTCAAGAATGATAATGTAGAAAAATGATTCACATTGGTTTTTATATGTGGTATTATCCATATATACAACAATAACATTAAAAAAATCAAATATCTACAATGATGTGAATATAAGTAATATATTTTATTTTTGGAATAATAACTATTAAATTAATATATTATAAATTTAATACAATCATTATAATAAAATCTTCTTCAATAGGTTATAGAAAACGGATGGCATCACTTTGTTGGGGCAATATTCAATTGGTATGCACAAAGTGATGTTTTTATTTACCCTTTGATGGAAAATAAGACAAATTTGTTTTTGAAGTAAACATAAAAACATTTACATAAATTTAAGATATGGATCACATATTTTCCATAGGGTTATAAATGTTTTGAAGGATGTGGAAGAAAAAACAAATGTGAATACATTTATAAAGATTTATATCACAAATTTGGAAACCCTCATTTGTCGTACACATTTTTCTCTCTTAGTTATATTTATGTGGAATATGGTTGGAAATAGATTTTAATAGTGATTAGGTGAGTGACATATATCATGTGTTTTGAGGATGAGAGGATAATATGTTATATTTTTTAAATGATTTGGGTGTAAATAACATTAAAACAAAAACTATTGATATATAATATATTCTGATCATTTGAAAAAGGGAACAAATAATATATATAATACATTATTTGGAGGATTAGGTTATGAAAATCAAAATTTAAAATTATATGTGGTTAGGTGTCTTTATAATAATTATCCTTATCTATAACCCCATTTAGAATCATGATTAACCTCATCTGTAATATATATGTATATATATATATGTATTGTTCAAAAAAATTATTATAAAAAGTTAAAATAACTGCTTAAATGTACCATTAGAGATAATATATTTATATTGAAAACAATTTCTTTTAATAAGTGATTATTATTATTTTTTAAATATTAAAAACCCATGCACTAAATTGTATTTAATTTCATTTTTGAGACTATTTGAAAAAAAATTAATTATATACATAAATACTATAATGGAAGTATAATATAATCTTTTTAACCATCATACACACAAAAATATATCTCATAAATTTTATTTCGACATATTTCATCTAAAAAGTATTTATTTTATGGTATTTAAAATAATATACATTCATTTTATAAATTTTAAACAAGCATAATTTTGATATTGGATAATATTTCAGGATAATTATAACATCAGTAAATATATAAAAAATTAATATTATTAAAAATTAAATTTATTAATAAATTTGAAAATATGTTACAAAAATTGTTATTTTTCATAGTAACCATATGCTAACAATATTATGAGTGGGAGAGAATGATATATAGTATGAAATTTTATCACAAAATAATATGGTGGTTTTTCCTAAATCTATGTTGTATATGTTTATTTGTCTTTTGTGGAAACTCTCAAAGGTTCGAGGGGTGGAAACCCTAGCCCCAGGCAGGGCGACATTGATCCAGCGGGGATGGATGAGATTGAATTGAGAGATGATGTTCTGATAGGGAATTGTGATCTCCTCAGCCTCTGTGTGAAGTAGAAATTAGAAAAATTTGTTCGCAAAGATAGTCTAAATCAAGGGGAAAAGCTTCGCAGATGCGGCCAAGAAAAATGGCGGTTTATCCTTCCTGGACTGTGAAGTGGGAAACTCAGGGAGGATTATCTGAAAAGGGAACATCATGCTTGTCTCTGCGAATCATGTTGCGTTTGAGGAGTGCTTTAGGTTATGTAAATTGTCTATTATTTCCTAGGTGATTATTAAACAATGTGTTAGACCATAGAAATTCCCTAAAAATACCAAAAGGATTGCAGAGATATGGGGATTTAGTGAGTGGAAGATGACGGCCTTGGGGAAGGGGTTCTACCATATTGTCTTCCACACTGATGAATGAAAGCGGCGTGCATGGAGCCTGGGGTGTGTCTCTCTTAATCCTGGATTTATTCAGATTCATGAGTGGGATCACAACATTGATCCTAGCTCTGTTAGGAACACCTTTGCGCCAGTATGGATGAGTATTCAAAAACTAAGCTAGATTTATTAGCATCCTCAAATTTTATGGGATATTTCTTCTTCGGTTGGGAATCTTGTTAGAGTAGATATGCAGACCAATAACCCTAATTTTTTGGAATTCTGCTAGAATATTGGTGGAGGTTGACATGGATAATACTTTAGTTGAGGATGTTTTCTTTACCACTAGAGATGATAACATCAACCTTGAGATCGAATATTAGAGGAATCCCAAGTAATGTTTCAATTGCTACATCATTGGTCACATCCTCTCTAAATGTAATAGGAACAGATTCTGCTAATTGTGTAATATCAAGGGTCATGATGACTTACACTTCCGAAGGAAAAAAAATATCAGGGAATCCACCCTAAGGCTCATGTGAAGCAGGCAGTGAGTGACAAGCTGGAGGTTCAGGGAGATCCAATGAAAGCCAGTGATGATGTTGTCAATGAACATGATGATCACAATGGATTGGATCCCTCCAATGGTAGGAAGGATGAGGAATATCAAGGCAAGGATGATAAGGGGAAAACACAAAATGATGAACAGAACATTGAAATAGTAAATAAGGATGACTCTGGTATCCGTGGCTTAACACATGATTATTAGGTACAAGACACTTCACAAGGGCCTCTAGAAGGTCAGGCTGATATTGGGTTGCCTGCTGTTAATGAGGGCTCTCCTATTATGCAGGATCCTGATAAAGATTCTCAGGGAAACCCAAATAAGATTGTACTGCACATTGATATGTCAGTATAGGAAAGTGATGACATGGTTGGGGATATTTTCCAAGTACAATATTTGAATTGTGCAAAGATAAAACTTCATAACACCTTGATAGGACCAATCAATTCAGATAACTGTTTCACTTCCTTATCCAATGATGATGATGTTCCTGAACCTACTGGAGACTCTTCAATTGATACAGGAGGGGATAACCTGGCAGACTCATAGAAATGAATAGTAACCGGATATGCTAGCCCCTATACTAGGTATCAGTCCTCCCATCAATGAAGTCCTATTTTGGAATATCTAGTTTCTTGGGAACTCTCCCAACGTCAAAGACCTGAACCACATCATCTTGACCAACAAAAAAAATTTTATAGGCATTTCTGAATGCAGAATGAAGTTAGCTAGGTGGATTTCCATTAATTAGTATGCTTTGGGGAAATCATTCATTACATACAATCAATATGGTATTGAAATAGAGTCCTTATGGGTCCTAAATCATAGTAGATTGATGGTTGAATCCTTTCAAAGTGATCAGCTATCTGTTTCCCTGACATATTCCATTCAATCAAATCTATTGTTTGTCACCTTTGCTTTTGATTTTAACTAGTATATTAGAAGAAAAAGAATATGAATGACTCTCTTGGACATATTCAAGCACATTGAGATGAGATTGATAATACTTGGGTATTTTAATATAGTTTTGATGCCAGAAGAAAATACTAGATGTAACTTCTGTAGAGCATCTGGTAGAGAATTTTACTCATGTATTGATCAATGCAGGATGACTGAAGTACCTACCCCAGGTTTTGAATTTACTTGTAATAGATACACCATTAATGGAAGGAAATCAAGTAAACTTGACAGGTGTCTGGTGTAGATGGATTAGAAAATTGAGGAAATAGATGTGTCTGGCTTGACTCTATCTATATTGGATTATGACTATCATCCAATATTAATTTGTCTATGTTTTAGCAGTCTGAGAATAGCTCCTCTTCCCTTTAAATTTAACAATTCATGGATGGTTGTCCTAGGGTGTAGAGAGACTATTATAGAAGCCTTGAAAGAGGTTGTTCAAGACTATGCTTTCCATATCCTCACTAGTAAATTTAAAATTGTAAAATCTAGAATAAGGAAATGGAGCAAAAATTCCTTCTCCATCCTTGATCATGACATTAAATAGGCTGACACACTTTTGTCTGAGTGTCAGCAAAGTAATATACTTCATGACCTTCCATCTGAAGAGGAGATAGAGGCAGCCTCAATGCTTGATAATCTCTTATCTCTTAATGAAAACTTGGCTCAAAATCCGTTCAATGTTACATGGCTGAAGGAAGGGGATAGGAACTCTAGTTTTTTTCATTGCATGCACAGGGAAAATCATTACTTTGAATCTGTGGAGGGAAACTTAGATAAAATTATCAGATGTGTTGAGCCTATCTTGGATGATGGACAAAAAAAGACTTACTGATATCCCCACCATAATGGAAATACATGATGCTCTTTTATCATTAAACATTGATAGTGTTGTTGGGCCAGATGTTTTTTCTATCACGTTCTTTATGTTTTATTAGGACATCCTATATAAGTAAGTGACTGAAGCAGTAAGGGAATTATTTTATAACTCCTACATGCTGTTTGGGATGAATTCAAAATTCATTTCCCTGATTCCCAAGAAGGATAATGCTTTAGATATTTAGGATTACATACCTATTTCTATTGGAAACTCCTTTCCAAAATTCATTAGTAAAATCCTGGAAATTCAGTTATGTGAGATTACAAGGTCTCTTATTTCATCTAATCAGTTTGGTTTTGTAGGAGGCAAGAGCATCTAGAATTATCATTTCCCTTCTTCTGAGTGTGTCAACATAAGGACAACCAATTTCAGGGATGGTAATATAGCCCTAATGGTTGACATCTCAAAAGCCTTTGACACCATCATATGTGACTTCATCTTTAACGTTTTGAGAATTAATGGCTTCTCGGATAAATTTATTGGTATGGTCCACTGCATTCTGAAAAGTTCTATCTTATCTATTCTGGTCAATGGATCACCCATGGGATTTATTCAATGTTCTAGGGGAGTTAAGAAATGTGACCCTTTATCTGGGTTTCTGTTCTCTATGGATGAATATTACTTGAGAATCTTCCTTCATGATCTTGTCAATTCTGATATATATCAGAGGATGACATATGGGATGAATTTATTTACTTAACAATTATTTTATGATGATGATATTCTTATTTTCTCCAAAGCTGACAGGAAATCCATATCCTATATAATGATTTTCTTCAATAATTTAGAAGAAGTTGCAGGATAGGCCATAAGTTGGGTGAAATTATTTTTTGTTTTTGGGGAAGGAATTCGAATTTTGAAGCAAAATAGATTAGCTAGTAGGATTGGTGTAAAGAGAGGTACACTACCCTTTAATTACCTTAGGTTTCCTTTGTTCAAGGGAAGAGTGAAAAGAGTCAAAATGGAGGGTATTTCACTTAAAATAATGAATCAGTTATCCAGTTTGAAATGGAAGACAATGTCTCAAGCTGGTAGGATATGTATTTTGAACTCTTTTATCACCTCAATGATTGTTTACTCATTTTCAATCTACAAATGGAAAATTACTCTACTCAAGCAAAATAGTGCTATGATCAGAAATTTCATCTGGACTGGCTTGACATATTAGAGGATGCTAGTAACCATGGAATGGAAGGACTGTATAAAGCCTGTGGATATGGGAGGAATGGGGGATAAAGATGTCAGAATTTTTAATGATTCATTGCTTCAAAACATTACTTGGATACTTCTATCTGGTAATGACTCTTCCCTAGAATTCCTTACTAGCAGATTTGTTGACAGGTAACATAAGAACCAGATTGTGTATTTGAAATCCTCTGTTAGGTCATCAGTCAAGAAATACATGCTCTTACATTATAACATAGGTCAAATGGATGGTTTGTGAATGTTCTCAACTGAAATTCTGGAGCACCAATTGGTTGTCCTCCCTAATTAAAAATTCTATTAACATTCCATTATCTATATGGAGAATTTCTATTTCCAATCTACAGGGGAATTTAGAGGCCCATTCCATTATACCTTCTCATCTTCAGACTGATACTTCAACATACGAATATGTTGACTATGATGTCCTTATATGGAAACAGATGATCAATGGATCCTTCTCTATCCATGAGTCCTATAATCTTCAGTGTGTCAATGCTCCCGAAGTACCTTCTTGGGTGGAGGAATTGAGAAGATCTTTCATTTTACAATCTGATGCAATTCGTATATGTTGCATCTGGAAGCAGAGGCTGCCAATTCAATCTGCTTTGCAATGAACTGGACTGAGTATTGCCCTGGTATGCTTCCATTTCTTGGCTGCGGATGAATCTGTAACTCATATTTTTTTTTCATTTTCGATTTTCTTCTCGATTATGGAGTTGTTTGAATAGTATCTTCCACTGTTAATTAGTCTCTAGTTCAGTTAGTACACTGCTAACCTCAGCTATGCAAGAAGACTACAGTGAACTGGTCAAATCCCTGCTCACTTTTTCTACCGTTTCTCTTTTATCATATATCTAGAATGGGCCCGAAAAAATATTGTCTTCAATAATTGAAGGCCCTCTTTCAAGGAGGGTGTTTTGATGATGCATCAAAGAATTAAGTCTGCTTCAGTGAATCAATCTGGTTCAATGAATAATGAAATGTCTGACTACCTTCTTTTGAAATCTCATGGTGTAAGTGGCAGGAAGAGGAGGCCCAAAATGGTGAAATATATCTTGTGGATTCCACCAATAAATGACTTGCTATAGGTGAATGTGGATGGGGAAGCCTCATGTGCACCTGGACCTCCTAGATGTGGTGGAATTTTCAAAACTAATCAAGGTTTTTTCAAAGGATTCTTCTTTCATTATTTAGGAAATGGTAATGCAATTGAGGCTGAATTAAGGGATATGATAATGGAGATAAGGTATGAAACTCGTTATGGTTGGTGGAAGATTTGGCTCGAATTAGACTCTTTTGTTGCAGTGCAGATTCTAAAGGACCGGTCCAGGAATGTCCCATGGAAGATGCTTTCTCCCTGGGTAAATTCTCTGAAGATTACTGATTAGATCACTTTGGATGTGTCTCATGTGTACAGAGTGGAAAATCAGGTGGCAAATTCTATCTCAAAAAGAGCAATAATGGAGGCTAGTTCAAGTTGGTCCTCTGTACAACCTGATTACTACAATGGTCTAGTCCACAATGATAGAATTGGCACTATGTACACAGGTTTGTCTAAGGCTCCCCTTTTCTGAGTTGTTTTGTACTGTTTAAAAATTTTTATATATAATTTTTTTAGGAGAAGGTCCCCACCTGTCTCTCAAACATTTTGGATAATATGGTGGTTTTAATCAAAGGAAATAATCTCCCAAATACAATATTTAGAAATATAATATGGAAATGGTAAAATTACGTGAATCCAATGAATACTACCATATATTAGATTAATTTTATTTCCACATAATATAGTTTAATTCAAGTTTAAATCATTTTATACTTTACCACAATGATTTTATTTTATCATATTTACTATTCATTATGGCTACAATTGAAAGGAAATATTTCAACTCTTTTGAATTTAGTGATTTAAAATATGAAATACATTTTCATGATTAAAGTATAGAAGTTTTACATATAAATTAACATATTCATGTATGTATGAAAATTAAAAATACAAATTATAAAAATATATTTCTAATGCATAAAAATCAATATTATAACAAAATAATGTTTAATATTCAAATCGATTAAACTATTTAGACCATTACAGAAAATTTAATATTACCTGACATTCAAATTAAATAGACAAAAATGGAACATTTTAATTGCACTAATTAAATATATTGAAATTTCAATTTTTAGACTCACATTTTTATCAATTCATCCCACAATAATTTATTTCATTAAAAAGTAAAAAATTATTCTATCAAATATTTTGATATCATGATTTCAATATAGATATAATTTTCATTAAATAAAATTTAAAATGATTTATAATGTAATCATAATATTCATTCACAGAATGTAATAAGATCATTTTTTTATAAATTTTTTTCTTTGAAATATAAAATTATTTACACACTCGTAAGAACCAGAAAATGAATATTAATTTATTCCTTTAAATATACAGTCCATAAATTACATCCATATCATTCCTCAATTGTGATTATCACAATAAACATTGATAAAAAACTTCTTAGATATATATAATTTTCAAGAAAAATAACTCTTCAATTATGATATATTATGATATTGAATTTAATAATTAATTTATAGGAATTATTCAATAATTTTTTGATAAAATAAAATTTTATTTTAATTTTAAAATTCAGTTACTCGATTCCTACAAAATTTACAAACAAGTAGGTTGTTAGTGTTATATTTTGAATTTGACAATTTAATAGTGTGTCTGAAACAGTTTTATGTTTGGTATTAAATATTCCATGTTCTATAAAATATATTATATATCTAAAATTATTTATATAAACAAATTTTGTCAAAATCTATCAACATAATGAAATTGTTTTACCTCAATTTCTCATTTGACATATTGAAAACGGTCTTCTTCAATTTTTTGAAAAAAAAACTCTAATGGGAAGTAGATAAAGTAGTTTTAATGAATGTAAAATACCTAAAAATATATAGAAACATATTATTCATAACCCTTTTTATAAAAACTAATAAATAAACATCAATTTTGAAAGTTGAAATTGGAAATAAGATTGTCACCCATATTGTAGTAACCATAATAGCAAAATCTCAGAGTTATTGGTTCCAATAATTTGATGCCACGATTAAAAAGAATAAATTAATAATGGATTTTATTGTTTTTCAATCATGTTAAACATGATACATAAAATGGTTTTTTTATAATTAAAAAAATAATATTAAATATTAAATTTTTTAGAAATAATTTTATTCCCACAACTATATGCCTTCATATCAATAGTAAATTTCATTGAATCCTTGGGAGAGACAAAAAAATGGTGGGATAAAATTCATAAGAATGCTTAGGAGAATAATAGATTATATGAATAAATTATGACATAAAATTGAAAAGGTAGATAACTAGAATATATTCTATTAAATTAGATTATTGAAAGTAATATAGATAGAATAAATGTTGATCATGTGATGGCATATAAATAATAAGATGAGTATTATATTTAACCATTATTATTTAATTATTCCACTATTCTTAGGGAATATAAATATATGAATTCATAATGAGGTAATTCATATTGAATGAAATCTAAAATACATTGTAAAGGATTTGTACAATGAATATAAAACTATCAATAATTCATTCCAATACTATCAAGGTTCCATGATAATAATATAATATTTTTAATGAATCATCCCATGAATATAATAATTTTATAACTTCATTATTGGAATATAATAAATAGGTGAGACCTAAGACATAACCATATCTCATTTTATTCATTTACATGATGGGTACATCGATGGTATTCTTTTTACAAGTCTCATACCCAGGTATTATAGTTCTAAAAAATTCATCAAATATGGATTAGTCAATTTATATCATAAACAATGTTCTTTATAAATATCCATATTAACTATTGGATACAGATATATCAATATCTCTCAAATATATCACATAATATTCAATGAAAAATAATTTTGTAAAAAGAGTAAATCATTTATTCAATATTCATAATAATCATATAAGAATATGTATATTATAATTAAATATAATTTCCTATGAAAATTATTACAATAAACTCATTTTTTAAGAGAATGTTATCATTCACATAATGAATAGAGATTGTTTGAAAACATTTTGAACTTGGTAATATTTGGGTCAAATCCCATTTGATAATATAAATATATTTGAAACATAAAATACCATGAATTACTAGTTAATCATGATTTTACCCAATAAATTTACTATATATACACTACATTAATGTTAATTGGTCCATAAAAACCAATATTTATAAATGGAAATTAATTTGTGATGTTGCATCGTAGTAATTTACTAAAAATAGAATTTTAATATAAATAAAATAATAACATCAATTAAAACCTTAAATATCTTGAAAATTTTATATTAGTGATATAAATTATAATTGGTATGTATATACATATGAAAAACTAAACAATTTGTGAATATCAAATAAGTCTCATTGAAATAAAAGTGAGTCTAAAAATCCATTTACCTTGAGAAAGACATTTCCGTTGTGCCATTTTCGTAATGAATGAAAAAACTAATGGTAATTATTTAATATTTTTAGAATGTATTTCATGTTAATAATTACTTTTATTTTACCTATTAACATGATATTGATAATTAATTAATGAATTATGTTTAGTATGGATGTTTAGACCATATTAGTTTTATGTGTTAATAATTAAATTGGTATGTCGTATATGGTCACATGAGTAAATATTTAAAATATAGAGGAAAATGAACATTAAAAAAAAGTATACATTATTTATACTTTAATTTCCACTCATGGAATATGATGATGAACATTAAACTAATTGTACGATCATGGATATTGTATGTTATACGTATTCATAAACAATGAATCCATATTTTAATTATCATTGTGGAATAAATTTACGTAAATTTACATTCTAAAATTATAATTATTTCACAATTAACATATTTTGTAAAAATATAAATGTTTTTACATAAATGTTTCTATTCAAAATGAATGACACCACTTCGAAGAGGTCGTATCCCATAGATCCATGAAAACCATTATCACCATTTACAATGTGTGAAAAAATAATAATGAATGTGATATATAATATTACATGAGTAGTAATTATTTCATGAATATCCTATTTATAACATTTATAAAATATATATTTAGTACATATACATTTGTATTGATCTAAAATATTTTCTGTTAAATCCCATTATTCTTACAATGTATGTTTCATTTTAATTTTAATTTTATTCTTTTGAAATATTTCTTTTTTATTTAATAATATAACATAATGTTGTTGGAAAGTTGGTTTGTTTAAAGAAGATGTGAATATGGTGGTTTTATGTTAGAAATTTATTAATTTCATGTTGTCTAATTGGAAAATATGACATGTATTGATTACACGAGTTGTAATAGGAAAAGAATAATACTTCACATCATGAAGAGGGGTTTTCCCCGCGGGAAGATACTGAGATTTATTCGAAATGTAAATAATTTAAACATCTTGTAAATGATGAATATTGTTTTTTAAAATATGAATCAGGGACTCAAATGGTTTTTACAAATCCCTACCTCCACTATGTCTCTCACACAGTAGCACACCAAGGGTTTCAGAGCTAGGTTCCCTCATCGCTTCACCATTCGGATGTGCATTTCATATCCATATACCCCATTGGATGCACAATTATATATTCTCCAGTAAAATATCTTTTTTCATCATTCCTGATCATATCAATGATTCTGTTTAGATATGGGATCATTTGACCCAATTTTAGGGAATTTATATGTTTTCCAAATATACTCTAATCCAATAAAAACTAAATGCTTATACTAGATGTGAAGTGTTGTATGAGCCTATGGTAGGTGGTTTGTACCTACTTTATCAATTTTATTCATTTGTAAGTTTTAATTCCATCAAAAATAATTTCATTGGGAATCATTTATTTTGTTAATATGTCATTATTATATTTGTTAGTACCATTTTCTATGTCCCTGGTCATATATGTAATTCATTTTTGGTTGTTATGTCCAAAACTCCATACACCTCCTATAGGATGATATTACATATTTAGTTTTTAGAGTTCTGAGAGTTTCATGCCTTTATTCATATGTATTTGATCATGAACACTAGAATGGTATTCCCCTTGCATTAAATGTTTATTGGATTGTTAAATGGATACTTCATATTACCTTACCACATGGCCCATCCTTGGTAAGTGCCGAAATTCAAATTGATTATTAATTTTAAAATAGATTTCAAAAGTATATGGATTTTATTGTTTTGTGCTAAGTTATAACCATTAGTCTACTTGTGGCTTCTAATCTAAATAATATAATTTTCAGGTTTTTAATGATAAATAGGAGACCTATTTATTTTAATGTGAAACAAATTAAATGGTTTCATGAACAAATGTAATTTTGAACCAAATTAAATTAAATGTCTAGGATAATGACTATGTAAATGGTATGAAATAATCAATTAAATGAGTTAATGAAAAGTTTTAATGTATGTTTAGACGTGACACACTAATAATAATAAATGATTGAACCCAAATACATTAATTATTTGATAATTATAGAAATTAATTGACCCATAGGTTGAATGTCTTGAGATGCCTTGTCAAATTCATGAAAGGTATAGAATGAACCATTGAATTATTAAATAGAATAGTTATAATATGGCTTACCTTATTAATTTAATTGAATGTATAGTCCCCAATTTTATATGGAAAATGACATACTTATGGAATGGGCTTGAATTGAGTTAGCCATTGGATTCCTAAGGGAATTCCATGAGCACTCTATGATGGAATTTTGATCCAAGGATATCAGTTTCCATGGTTGAGACCCATATCTGAATCGAATCCTCATTTATTACTGTATACCATGTATTAAAATATTGGTTTTCCCCATTTACTATAACATTATTAATTGGATACACTAATTGGACCCATCCTGGTTTCTATTGACACAAGATTCAATGGATAAATCCTTAGGAATTTCTATTTCATATCCAAAAATAACATGGATGATATCCATTTACTCAGTTATACCATACTATTGAGGAATGCCTTGGATGATGGTCCATTGATTACAATCATACTCTATTTTCCATTCTATAGTTACTACTATGTTGGTGACCCTCGACGTCTTAGTTTCCATGATTTTTATCATTGAATCCTTTTTTATTATAATTATCATTGATTTCTTGTTACATATTGGAACCCATAATATTACTATGAAGAGGTTATTTTGGTGATAGATATTCCTTATGAGTCTGAAATATGTAAACAGGTACTTAATAAATGAATAAATTGGTGACATGTTCAGACACTATCCAACAGATGAAGAAAAAAAATTGGTATTTAAATTAATATACTAAATTAATTTATATATACATGCATGAAAAAATATTATTTAATATTAAAGAAACATGATGATATAAAAACTTTTGGTGGTGAACTACTGATATTAATCTCAAACCCTATATTGGCTTTCATTGGCTCAGAAGAAGACAATATGTATGCATGTGTTTACAAAGGTAATAATGATACTCTAGACACTTGATTGCTTGCTATTTCTTTGATGGATCTAGTAGTAGATAAATATTATAGAGATAGGGATACATGGGATAGATTTTGAATCCATTTTTATACTTTTTTATAGTAATATTGTATGATTATTGTATATATATATATATATATCATATTTCTAGGTACCTGACATATATTCATCTGATTTTAAATATTTATATAATTTATTCAAGTTGATTTATTTATTATTTATAACTCATTGCTGCATGATCTGTTCTATTCACTATTATAATGTATCTGTTATTTACATGTCTTATATAATATTGTACTAATCCGATAATATTCACTCGGTTAATAACGGAATCATATCCCAATTAAAAACTATAGGCCCTTCCAACTAGTCATTAACATTTCAAATTTTGGGAGACGTTCATTATTAAATTAGGATAACTGGGCTCAGGGTACACCAAAGATACATCAGGTTATGGGATTTCAGAAAGTTTTTTAATATCCATTCCATTATTGATTTAATGATTGGAGACAACAAATTGAATATTATGAATGTTATGGAACATGGATATAATTCTTGATTGGGCATCACTAACCCATTTTCAAAGTAAATATTGAGTTTTTATAACTATTACTAATATCCTGACATTACCCATTATGTATTATATCATTACATCATGGGTTGAAATATATGATATGAGCTATTGTTGATTATTATGCTGATAGAGAATCAATTTCATTATATTCTTGATGATATGAGGGAAATTATAATTTTTTCATGCATCATATAGGCACATAGATTTTATATTCCATGCATATTTTCAGAAAACATAGTTATATTAAACTCTATGAATTTCTTTATATTCTTGTAATAATTTAGTGAGCTAATATTTTCATATACTCTTCTTGTTTTTTTATGTTTTGATTGAATAAATTCCTATTTCAATTTAGTAGTTTTCAATCGACCTCATTTCTTGGAAAGTGTAATTTATTGAACAATTATTTAATAATAAATTGATATCTGTTTCAATCTCTGGGATATGGGGTATGATCCATTATTTTTCAGGAAAGATAACTATTTTTAATGAACTATTTTATAGAGAAATACTAAAATTCAGCGTGATGGAAAAACGTGACATTTAGGATAAAAATGTTGCTTTTCCTTATCTAGGCTTGTCATGTTTATAAAAGGGGAAGAATTGAATGTCAAAGTTAAATATGAACATAAAATATATTTTTGGATGTAAAATAAGAGGAAAATATAATATTGACCTTTATTTTACTATAAATAATGTAATATATACTTGAGTACATAATGATGTGTGTCCTCTTATGTGGGTAGTTATGGTTGTTTGATATGGTTAGCGATCCCTTCCATTCATTCAGCTTCCTCTAGTGTTGATATATCTCTTATTAGATCTTATAATGAGTCTATTTCTGGAATATATAATACAATGCCTCCATGATATCATTGTGTAATGTTCTAGGGGTGTGGTGAAAACCATGATCCCTATGTGGTGGGCCATGAGACGCCATCCTACCTCTATGAGTGCAACAGAATTGACCTTCATATTTGAGATAGTTTTTTTCATCTGATAAATTACATGTATGGTTCTCTATGAGTTTCACCTATGATGTCTAATCTAACACATGATTAATCACTATAACATCTAACCATGTTCACTTGGGATAGTGGTCTATAGGATACTGAATCTTGGCTAGGGGAAACATTTTCTATCATTGAGAATATGGAGATACCTACAATTTGAGTTTCATGCTTGCTAACTACATTCTATATGGTTAGGATTAGTGTCAATGTGATAATGTAACCTAGGATGGTAAATAGTAGGGAGTGGTAGGGGATAATTTCCATTCAACCTTCTATGATCACTTCATCCCTCAAAAAATCAGAGTTGTTAGATCGAGGGATCTCAGGAATCTCGAGTTGGGTTCTATGCCAATTATAGAGTATTTGGTGGATATCATTATGTATTTATGCATTTAAAAGCTTCTTGATATCAATGTGATTATAGATACTAGAGGATTATACAATGATATTTAGTTTGTAATATGGAATTAATTGAATTTTCTTCTCCCACCAACCTTTTTCAAAAATATTAAATCAAGATCATATCATTGAGATTATAATGAGAGACATCGATAGTACATAGAAAAGAGGAGTAGTTCCACATTTCTCCAATAATTCATCTGTAAGTAGGAAAAGTTCCCTATAAGATTATTTTTAGGGATATTGTAGCTAGAGTACCTATATCACTATCCTAATGTTGTGTCACCAATGTTAATGTCAAGGGATTCTCAATCATCAATTGGATATATTACCTCTAGATTAAAGGGATCACAACTTTATTGGGCATCATAATTTATTAATTTGGAGGATTGAATAATATTATTTTGGAAGAGGCCATGCACTAACTCCAACTTTAGGATCTAGTTATTTTGTGTCACGTGTGGTGGGGAGTTGGAGTACCACCGATAGGACTGGCTGGGGAGGAGGTCATTGCCAGGGTATCCATAATTCTAATCATAAGTAGCACTGAAAGGGTAATTTTTATCAAGTTATAAAATATATTCCATAATGTTGTGGAACAAGATAGTTTCATTAATTAGAGATGATTACTAATGATAAATATGCATGAATGTATATATTATGATTTAGTATTATATTCACCTCTATTATAGAATCTTCTTAATATGACATGCATGATTTAGAATCCGTTATCTCATTATCTCTCATGTAAATACTTGGGAAAGAAATATGATATTACAATGTTGTAATGATCTAGGATAATCCATTGAGAGTATGGTCGGAGGGTATATGCAGGATTAGTACTTCTTGATGTTTGAATTTTTCAATTTCAAATGGGGCTAATTTTTTATCCTGATTATGTGCTTCAATTTCATTCTCAGGATTGATTGGTTGGATCTATATCACTCCTTTAAAGTTGTTTATCACAAAAGGTTATCATTTACATCACTAGAGGGAAAAAGTTATCTACATAAGTTTAGTTGTATTCCATGGATTTTAGATATGGACCATAACATCTTGTTCTAGGTGGTGTGACTACACATATTTCAAATACCATCCTGAAGGATCAATAATTTTTATAATGAATTCCATCCAGAGTTAGATCATTTTAGGGAAGTCATTTCGGATGATTTATCTAGACAACCACTTTATAAAAAAGGTTCAGTTTATGATATTTCTTTTTTCTAGAGAATCTTCTATGTCCATTACTCAATATATGATGTAACCTACTGATACCAAGGTTCATAATAGAATGTTATAGGATCTAGAGTGTAATTTTTTTTTCATATGTCCCGACACTTCCTTAGGGGGTTGACCTATTTATTTCTCCAATAATTCGAATAGGATCCTTCAACAATTCAGGGATAACAGATCATTAAATTAGCTTTCGATCAATGACCAATATCCACTACCTCATAAAAATGTTCTATTTTCTATCTCACAGGATCTAGAGTTTTATCTTGAATTCACCTAAGATTGGATTATAATATGGTGAACTTTCGGAAATTAGACATACATCATGCAACATTCTATATCTTATATGGTCTATTTGAGTACATTATAATTTAGTTATCCTCACAAACATGCATGCCATATTCATGGATTTGATGAATATAGTTTTCCAAACATATTTATTTTCCTTTTTCATTGTATTTATTAATGAAATATTGGTGTACACTCACACTCGCATTGATGGTGATAAACACCATCAGAATGTTATGAGTACACTAAGAGAGGATCATCATTTTTGTAAGCATGATATATTCCAATTATTGATCAAAATGATCACTTCATGAGTCATATTATCTTAGAATCGGTAGTATATATTATCCCATAGTAGGGTGGTTTTGTTGTTTCATGGAATATAGAAAATAACATGTTTGAAATAATTATTTTCTTTTGTTTATATGTTTGTTACATGAATTTTTTACAAGACATGTAACCCATTCCTCAACATTTAATGTTCTTACAATAAATTTTTTATCTTCATATGGTTCAAAGAGTGCGATAAATCCTTTTAGATTATAAAATGGAGGCTTTTATCATCACTGATAATGACTCTTCCAAGGAGTATAAAAGGATATACCATCTTCTGTAATGCATCAAGAATATAACTTGGATATGTGAAGATTTTCTAGGATAGTGATATTTAATATGGATCTTTATAGTTGAGGCACCATGAGAGAAACTATATGGAACACATCCTTTATCTACTAGCTTTTATACATGACATACATTTCAGGAGAAATTATCATTTTTGTGGGTTGATCATGGTGTATACCAGCCATAAAAGCCTGAAATATATCTGTTCATAGTGTGACATGTATTTTGAATGGGTAAGATGGTTTTAATATCTTCAGTTCATTGATTTCATCATGCATATATTATATGAAAAGGTAATGTGGTTTCTAAGGCACAGATCTAGAAAACAGAGGCACATGACATAAAAGAAGCTAAATATGAATAGAAATTGATGTCCCTCTTCTCTAAGTTAAATATTTATTTTCATGATTCTCATGATTAGTACAATCTCTCACCCATGGAAGTTACATATTCCCTCTTGGAGAGGGTGAAGAGCATGATATATTATGATCTTAACGGATTAGTAATCCTTGATATCATAGCATGAGATAACCCATTTCTAGATTGGTATATGGAAATTGGAAACATCTGGAATATGAATTATAACGTTGGGGTTCTTATAGATATGAGATAGGATTTTTTTTTGTTTTCACACACATTTTAGGGAGTTGTTATTCTAGGTATCTCTAAAACGTATCGATATATACCACACTATTATATGTGTCCCGTGGAGAAATTTATGATAATAGTCTTAATTACATTGTGTTCCACTAATAATTAGTTGAAGGAGGAGCTAAAGAAACCCATAGTCTTTCAAAAACTACTTCCAGACCCATTATGGAACTGGGAAGATGATTTTATATACTTTTTAGTTTTTTTCCTTGGTTTCCTATTGGTAGAGATGATGTATGTGTTTTAATTAACTGACTAAGGATAGTTTCCCAAATCACTTATATCTTAGAAACATTCTATGTTGATGATTTGGAAATACTATATGTCTGTGACAATAAATGACTACATAGGATCCCCCGTACGATCGTTTTGGATAGGGAAACTTGTGTCATATCATAGTTCTATAACTATTTATAGAATGATATGGGTACACGTGTATTTTTTTGCAAAAACATTCACCCACATGCTGAGGGATAGTAAAAAATGATGATACATGTTTTAGAGGAAATTCCCTAAGCATGTTTTATTGATTTCAGTGGATATTTGGAGAAACATGCCCCCCTCATCAAGTTTTTATTTCTAATAGAATATTAGAGACTGTTATGATGAATCGTTTTGAGTCTGTGAATGGTAGTATGTGTTTTTCACCACAATAGTCCATAGATGTATGTGAGGTAGTCTTATTAGACCTCATATCCATTAAGATCCATCAGACCATAATCAAATGATTATAAAATGTATATTTACATATCCATTTATATATAAATATAATGTCAATTTCCATATATGATACAAGGAATTTATGGATGGGGATCATGTTTTCCTTCTTATATCACAATGGTTAGTGAATAGATTGATACAGAGGTAATGTAAAATTTTTCTACATTATGTAGGATCATGTGAGATTATAAAGAGTTTTTAGAAATTATCCCATTAGTTACTACTTTCATATATGTAATATATCATGCACGATGTCTTCCACATTTCCCAACATCTTTGGAATCATCGTGACCAATCTCAGAATTTGGATCTTGATTAAATATATTTGGATAATGATTTTACCATTGAGGATAATTGTATATGAATTATTGACCAGTATATGTAGGATCTATAAGGCATGTATATCACTCCAGTACTGTAAATACCCAGAACATCCATGTAAATTATTATTTATAAATATATGTAATTTTTATGAGTCCACAAAACTTGACGGTGCGTGATTCCGTGGCCCGGAGTGCCCGGAATGAATTTCTGAACTTTTTTTCAGCTACGCTCTATAAAAGTGTGAGAAGGATTTCCTATCTTTTGAACTGGTTCTCAGAATTGAAATATGAGGGCACCATTGAACTCACATCACTGATATTCACTTTAGGATACTTTCACCTTGACGACAGAAGGTCAATAGTGATGGAATGTTTTTGTGTTTTTCGTGTAAGAATAATATAAAATTAAAAGAGTGTGAAATTTTTATTTTTATTTTCAACAACCATTTAGGTGATGGGATATGGGGTCCACCAGAACTAAACCTCAAAGTGGATGTTGGATGTGGGGACCACCAGACCTGAACCTCTTATGAGAGGTTGTGTTGGTGGATATCACCCAAACCATATCCTCCCACGAGAGGTTATAGTGTTGCGAACAACCTGGGATTGAACCCCCTTGAAACCTCCTATAATTAATAAGAGATACCATTTACTTCCTCATAAATGTCGGGGGATCCTCTTCAACACCTCCACAATTTAATTATTCCATCACAAATAATTTATTATGCCAAATCCTCCCCATTATTTAATTGATCCAACACATCAATTAATTAATTGAATCACTTTGAATATTATGTCAACGCCTTAATAGATATTACAATCTATTATTTTGGCTACAAATTAACATGGGCGGAATTGGGGAGAGGTTGAACATAGGAGAAAGCTCCCAACGAATAACGCTCCACTGAAGAAGAACGCTCCACCGACGAGGAATGCCTTCAACTAAGAAAAATGACATAATCTTCGACATTCTTCCTTAGAAAATCCTTCAATATATGATGTGTTCTTCTACAATGAATTGACGACCGACCTTCCATTCTCATCGATGAAAATGAACTATACAAGGTAGGTTTTTTATTAAGTATGATATTATTCCCAAGATTCTTTCCTTCTAAAAACATAGAATGTGAATCAACATATTATCAAGTTGATCGGTGGACGTTTTCCTTGCGTGTAGGAAATAAATTATTGGGGAAAGTTGTAGGGATGGATATTTAAATTGCGTATCCTATCGATTAATATGATCATTCTTGATTCATGATTAAAGTGTAGAAACTTTCTACCACTCTAAACATCGAAGGTGTCGGCCAATCTATCATGGACCAAACCCCCTCTGATGTTCTTATTTGTGGTGTTAATCGGAATGAAGGAAGATGACAGAGGTGAAGATAGAAACGATGCCACCCCCGTGACCGAGACCACCCCACGCGGTGCCCCGACCGAACCAGTTGAGCCAGCCGAGCCACCCCGGTCCTACCTCCCACCGGCCGCACCGCAAGCCGAACGTACCACCGGCCGGCCGAACTGGTCGCACGGCCACCAGCCTTCCTAGCCACCCTGGCCGCACACTGGCCACCCCAGTTGTGCCCCTCCACCCCTCTGAACCATCCGCGCCTTGGCCGCACCACACCCCGGACTCCCAGCTGAACCGTCCCCAACCACACTGGCCCAACCACACCCTAGCTGCACCACACCCAAGCACACTGCACCCACTTCTTCCCGCCAAATCTTCCCCAGCCTCACCACCCCGGCCCCCAGGCCTAGCCTCCCCGTTCCATGACCCAGTAGTCCTCCATGCTAAACCGACCCTGCGCCCTGGGCCGAGATTCACTCTTGGTTCCCTCCGTGTCGATCTTCCCTCATGTCGACCCGTGGCTTATCCACCCCCTCCAGGCCCTCCATGGCCCCTCGTGACCGGCTGGACTCGGCCAGACACAATAGGTCAGGCCTGGTAAACCCGAACCGGGTCGTCCAAGATGGGGTCATGTCGGGTCAGTCCGACCAGTCTGACCAGACGTGGGCCCACTACGACACATTACTTTATTTTGGAAATATATTTGTCACATGAAGTTTTTTTGACGAACCATCAATGGTGATGTTAATCATGGAGCATGATGGTACATTTGAGTATACCCCAATGGAGTATGGGGTGTAGTTGAGATATGATCTGGTTGGATCATGCATGAATCCAACCAGGCCCCCGATACCAAAAGGCTAATAACTCACAGACCGGTCATCTGATTGACTTGATGTCTATTGAGTTGAGACCCCTATGATGTGGCAGACTATTGAGATACTTATTTGTGGGACATCATGAGAGTTGTATTATCGACCAGTAGCTCAGGTAGCAGATCCTTTTAGAGATGAGCGAGTGTAGTGTGGAGACCTTTTTGCTGGTTGAGACCTGATGACTGGTGATAATTTGACTCGAAGAGACTCTACAGGCCTAGAGCGGGGATCCTTGGTGTCACAGAATACCCAGGTTGGAGGAGCGCCCTTGGTGATGGAGCATACCCATGGTACTCGATAGGAGGAGTACCTCTGAAGGCTACATGGGGGAGCACGCTTGGGGAGGAAACATACACACGTTGGGGAGTGTCTCTTTGTGATGTGGCAGACACATGGTACTCGACAAGACGAGTACCTCAGTAGTCCAAGGATTGTGGAATGCACACATGGTGTCGCTGTAGGCCCACTGTACTCAATAGAGACGGAGTTCTCCAGTATCTAAGGATTCAATAATTTTACTGGGGATTTTACTTGATACAACAACTAAAATAAAATCCTGGTTAAAATGAGTTAGTAATTTTGTGGATGCCTAATTATTGAGAAGGATTACATAATAACTTAGTTATATGTATGTTAGTAGACATAAGTTGGGTTATATGATGATTTCATACTTTTTTTCTTATCCTTGATGGATTTTGTGAGACCTTGAAGGTCTTGGGGTCCCTTCTGTGTATCGTTATACTCACCCCTACATGGGCTTTTCTCGCAATTGGTTGTGTTGAATACAAATGATGAACAATGCTGAAGAAGACAGAGAGTACTAGGACTGGTAGGTACCCTGAGGTAGACCATACGGTGTGTCGGTACTTGGAGGAGACAAAAAATGTGGAGTGATGAAGAGGCGATATGTACCATCCCTTCTAGTAGGAACCTCAGTGGATTTTCCAATTTCTATTTTCCTTTTTATTCAGTTTTACTTGAACATTCAGTTTCCTGTACTTTCCATTTGCACTTGTATTCTGGCCCCTTTATCTTTCAGCACTATTTTTCTATACAGTTTACGTGTTTTTTTGTCCAGCTGTGTGCTAACTTTTGTGTTTGTGTTTATATTTTATAAAGGCAATTCCTTCCTAGTTTTAGGTAATTACACTTTTTTGATAGTCGGCAGCCCCTGGCCTATAGAAGGTGGGCTTGGTATTGCCACGGCATGGGCCCCAGGTGACGTGTTGTGAAAAATGGTATATGAGGAGTCAGTTCTACTATAGAACCTAGGTCTCTTATATTCTCTGTGAAGGAATAATGTTATGTGTAGTGAGTGTGGTTTTTAGTATAAGGAGTATAGTTTTGGTGCGGCGACAGACGTATCCATACACCCGAACCCTGAGTAGTGATTTCTGACTCAGTGCACGAAAACATTGATTGTGTGTGTGTTTTCAAAAGATTTCATTATATATGATCACCAGGTCAGATCAATAGGTATAACTTTTGACTGTGTCACATCTTATTATTTTCTGGATGCCTCCACGCAGATAGCTATCTAGAGTTCCAAGAGTTGTATGCACTAGTAGCCCACCGAGCGATAAGGCCACAATGTAGGGCCCTTTTCTAGCAGTAGAACTAGTGGTACCACTCCCCCTTGGGCCACTAATGCTATGAGCCCCAACATTAGACATTTCCTGCCCCTTGAGTGAATTTCATGATTTCCAGTTCCATAGGCCACCATGGTTCGGGGGATACACAGTCCCATAAGCGGTTGAGGATTGGCTAGAAGCTATGGTGAGAGTTTTTCGACTGGTAGGGACACTAGCAGACCTCATGGTGATTCTTTATGCCATCCTTATAAAAGAATAAGTGGGAAGATGGTGGAGCTTGATTCTCTAGGAACACGATGAGGTGATGCTTCTATAGGTAGATTTCAACAGCCTGTTTCAGGCAGTTTTTATCACAGCAACTCTTCACGTAGTGCGCATACAAGAGCTACTTCATCTCCAGCAGTGCAGAATGATTGTATCTCAATACTCAGTGAGGATCACATAACTATCACACTAATCCACTAATATGGTACAGGACCCATTCTTCATGGCTCACACATTTGAGCATGGACTCCATCAAGAGATTATGGCTTCAGTTATCTCACTCAGCATCCTGATGCAGGCGAGGGTGTTAGAGAGAGCCCTCATTGTAGGGAGTTTTCTAGCTGAGCAGTCTCCAGTACTGAGATCCACCACCACTCGACACGTAGCGGAAACTTCTGCAGCTAGCAGCAGACAGATTTCACTGAGGACTAGGAGAACCATAACTACGGGTGGATGACTGCATGATTCAGAGTCGGTTGTGCGGGGAACCCGAAGCGGAGACAGTCATGCTAGGACCGGGTAGTGTTACACTTGCAGCGGGCATGGCCAAATGGCTCATGACTATCTGATCTACCATTCGGATGATCATCTGATAGTCGAAGGACTGACCACATAGAGATAAATACTCGGTTGAGGTAGTTTGCATGGAGTAGGTAGACGTGGCAGAGGAGTTGGTCATACAGTTGGTGGCGGTCGATGATTCGAGATATTACAGTCACCACCACTAGGAGGTCCACCCAAACTGTAGGGAGTAGGTGGATAGGGGATAGCTCAACTCTAGGTAGTTAAGGCCTATGACCACAGTGCTCCGGAGATGATATGAGGTAAAATCTATGTCTTCTCTAACATAGATGCATTTCTTAGAGACACCTGTGCTAGTCATTTTTGTATTACCATTGCCCTTGTTCGGAGCTCAGATATTCTGATGGAGTCGTAGGCTCAATCCTTAAGTCTAAAGACTCCTACATGAGAAGATTCAATTATTACGCACTGATGTTGGTAGTGTGAGATTACTCTAGGAGGCATGATTTTTATCTAGGATCTCCTGGAATTGGAGTTGAAGCCTTACAATGTCATCTTGTGTATGCACTAGTTATCAACAGTTCATGCTCAGATTGAATATTAGGCACAATGTGCGGTGTGTCCGCATAGATGACACCATGTGTACCTTCACCAGTGAGTAGGAAGCCTTTTATTTATAGGATGGAGTTACTTAGAGGAGAGTGTAGTGTTTCACTAATTTGTTGTCTAGCCTTACTCTCAGATTTATTGATTTGTAGAGTCCGAGATTTTTTGTAATGGTGGACCAGTACCTGGATGTTTTTCCAGATGATGTCCTAGGTCTACCCCCTCGTAGAGAGATATAATTTTACATTGACTTGTATCTCAGGGAAACACCAATATCTACACCAGCATATTGGATTCCTCCCGCAATGTTTCGCGAGCTGCGGGTACAACTAGAGGACATGCAGGGGAAATGATTCATGTGGCCCATTGTTTCTCCCTTGTCAGCCTCGATTCTATTTTCCAATAATGTAGAAGGGATCTTCAGGATTCGTGTTGACTATCGATGCATAAACCAGGTTAGTGTGAAGAACAATTACCCACTCCCACGGATTGGTGACCTCTTTGATTAGTTGAAGGGAGCATGATGCTTCTCGAAGATAGTCCTCAGATCAGGCTATCACCAGCTTAAAGATCGAGATGAGGATGTGCAGAAGAAGGCTTTCAGATTTCGGTATGGCCACTACGAGTTCGTGGAAATGCCATTCGGCGTAACCAACACATCAACAGTGTTCTTGGGACTCATGAACAACGCCTTTCAGCCCTACCTTGATTGATTTTTAGTTGTCATCATCGACATCATTATGATCTACTCGGCTACTGAGGGGGGTCATGCGTATAATTTTTGGGAGGTACTGCACACACTCTGAGAGCACCATCTTTATATTATGCTCTCGAAGTGCTAGTTCTGGATCCAATAGATTCACTTTTTAGGACATGTAATCTCGGAATATGGATTTGTAGTGTATCTATAAAATATTGAGGTGGTACATGTTTGGAAGACACCCAGGAGTGTGATAGAGGTACATAGTTTCCTGGGTTTGGCTGGATACTACCATAGATTTGTACCAGATTTCTACAGAGTTGTAGCATCTCAATCAGACTTGATGAAAAGCGGTCATCAATTTGTGTGGTCAGAGAGATTCTAGTAGAGCTTTTAGGAGATGAGGTACATGACGTCTAGTGACCCCATCATGAGGCTTCAATAGGAAGGCATAGGGTACGTAGTCTACTGATAGGAATCAGTGACAAGTCTCAGATGTATCCAAATGCATGAGCAATTTATGATCGCATATGTCTCTCGGTAGATGAGACAACAGGAGAAAAACTACACAACCCTGATTTGGAGTTAGAAGTGGTGGACTTCGCCTTGAATATGTGGTGACACTATCAGATGGGCGAGCATTTTACCATGTACTCTGAACACAAGTGTCTCTGGTATATCTTCACCCAGATGTACATGAACATTAGACAGTGTGGTTGGCTTGAGTTCTTCCATAACTATGACTTTGAGATAGACTATACTCTTGGGAATGTGAACGTTTTTGCAGATGCACTCAGCAGGAGTTCCGGTATACAACTTCTAGGAGATGTGACCGAGTAGCTAGCTTCTTTGAAGATATCCCTTGTGGATAGATATGGATCATTTTTCCTTCAGTCTCTTACAGTCACTCCCCCACATATGTAGAGCGTGAAGGAGGCATAGCATGGGGATGATGAAAGCGAGACACAATATGCATAGATATCCAGAAGATAGGAACCTGATGGATTTTATGAAGGGTGAGATAACGTCATGCTTTTCAGAGGATGTACAACGGTACCAGGGTCACTTCTGGAGGATGTGTTGAGGGAGTTCAACACATCCCATCTAGCGGTACATCCATGAGTGGAAAAGATATACAAAGACCTCTAAATACTGCATTGGTGGTGAAGAATAAAGAATGCAGTCACGTAGTTTGTCTCTTGAATCCTCACATGTCATCTAGTGAAGTTAGAGCATTAGGTACCAACCGAATTGGTTCATCCTTTAGAGGTCCCAGAGTGGATGTGGGATGGGATATCGATGGACTTCGTGGCATTAGAACCACGTACATCCAAGGGACCTGACTCAATTTGGGTGATCATCGATCAACTCACAACGTCATCCCATTTCCTACCGATCAGAGAGTAAGGTTCGGTAGAGATCTTGGGACAACTCTATGTGAATGAGATTATGTGCCTACATGGAGTACCCACGCCGATTGTCTCCGATCGAGATGTGCATTTTACTTCCTATCTATTGAAGGAGTTTTAGGAGTCTTTTAGGATGCAACTTTGTTTGAGCACCACCTTCCATCATCTGTCGAATTGTCACACTGAGTGGACCATTCAGACCCTTGAGGACATGTTGTGTGCTTGTGTCCTTTACTTGGGTCATAGCTGTGAGGATCATTTTCCTTTGGTGGAGTTTTCGTAAAATAAAACCTATCACTCCACCATTATAATGGATCCTTTTGAGACATTATACGGGCGACCTTGCAGATCACCTTTGTGCTGGACTGACCTAGGGGAGTTAGAACTAGTGGGTCCAGAGTTGGTACGGGCTACCACAGAGAAGGTGCAGATCAACCAGAAGCAGAAGAAGACTGCACAAAGTAGGAATAAGTCATATTCCCCCAAGATACAGAGACCTATAGAGGTTGCGGATGGTGACCATGTATTTCTATGGGCCTCACCATGACTAGGTCATCATAGATTTGGACGAGGCATCAAGCAATCTCTGAGGTTCATTGGAACATTTCATGTCCTCAGTAATGTTGGTGAGGTGGCATACCACTAATCTTTTTTACCTCAGTTGCACCGAGTGCACGACGTCTTCCACATATCCCTCCTGAGGAAATAAATTCACAACCCTTATCACATCATCGACCATGGAGATATAGATGTCGAAGATGGGGTGAATTTTATGGAGGATCCAATAGATATTGTTGATCAATAGGTGCAGGTCCTTCGTGGACAGTCGATACCTCTGGTGCACGTTTGCTGACAGCACGTGATCCTCCAAGAGAGCACAAGGGAGCAGGAGGCTCAGATGTATGCCCATTACCCTCACTTGTTCCCTCAATTTGAGTTGTGGCTTATGAGGATGTAATTCCTGAGGTGGGGAGAATGTAAAGACCTGGAATATCCATGTTATATATATATATACATATGGGAATTTTACAAGTCTGTGAATATAGACGGTTTGTGATTTCAAGGCTCGGTGTGCCCAAAATTAATTTCTGATCTTTTTTTCGGGTGCATTTAGTTCAAATGTGAGAAGGGTTTTCTAAATTTCTAACTGGTGCTCGTAATAGAAATCTGAGGGCCCCAATGGACTCACAAAACCAGTATTTTCATAAAGAGACAATCACCATGACAGTAGTGAGTCGAGATTGAAATATAGTTTTTTGGGTTTTTTCGTGTAAGAATAAAACAAAAATAAAAGTGTGTGACATTTTTATTCTTATTTGCAACACCAATGTGGGTGTTGGGAGGTTGGGTCCACTGAACTGGACCTCCATGTGGATGTTGGAAGTGGGGACCACCAGACATCAACCTCCAATGAGAGGTTATTGTGGCAGAGACCACCCAACCCATAACCTCCCATGAAAGGTTATGGTGGGGGGGACCACCTAGGATTAAACACCCATGAAACCACCCTGTAGTTGGGAGAAACCCTAATATCCCTAATAAATGTGGGGGAGCATCTTCAACTCCTCCATATTTTAATTATCCCATCACACATAATTTAATATGCCAAATATTCCCCTTCAATTAATTGATCCAACACATCAATTTATTAATTAAACCTTTTGAAATATTATGAAAATGACTTTATAGATATTACAATCAATTATTTTGGCTACTAATTCACTTGGGTGGAATTGGTGAGAGGATGAACTTGAGATAAATCTCCCAACGAAGAACTCTCCACCGACGAAGAATGATCCACCAACGTGGAATTCCTTAGAATACATAGAACGACCTTGACTTGGACCTTCTTCATCGTAACATCCGTCAATAAAGGATGTGTTTGTCTACAATGAATCAATGACCGACCATCCATTATCATCATTGACAATGAACTATACAAGCTAGTGTTTTTAATTAAGTGTGATATTATTCCCTTGATTCTTTCCTTCTAAAAACAAAGAACACGGATCAACTTATTATAAAGTTGATCAGTGGGAGTTTTCTTTGTGATTTGGAAATAAATTGTTTCAGGATGTGTAGGGATGGTATTTAATTCATGAATCCTCCCTATTAATATCCTCATTTTTGATTCATGACAATTGATTAGCCACATTCTACCACTATAAATGTGGAGGGCGTAGGCCAAACTAACAAGGCCCAACCTGTAAAACTAGGAGATTTTATGAGAAATATTTTTTTTATTTCTTATGTTATACCCAAATGAATCGTTCATAGTCCACAACACTAGCATGGCTTTCGTTACACGCAATCACGACCTTCCTTGATAGCATGTGTAGTACGCAATACAGAGTTTCACTAAACAATGATATATTATTATAATATTATAAATTATTTGTTATGAATAGTATTAACTGAATTTTGAATTTTATAACATTATAATTAATCTTACACATTTTATAGAAAGAGGTTTAAAAAATCAGTTTTTCGGATAAAAGATGTATTTTTCGAAAAATGATGTTTTACCGCTTGTTAATGGCGCACCCATTTTAAATATAGTTTTTAACATGTTTATAAGTTCAATTTTAAAAAATAAAATTCTTATTTCGAATCAAGAAATAAAAATTTACTTTGGATAAATGTTTCATATTATTCTGGTGACTTTCATATTTTGATGAATAGAAAAAACACGCTATATTTTAATTAAAAAAAACTTTTTTCATCGCAATAATTTATATTTTCAAATTATAATATTGAATGGTTTTAATGTATAAATTGACTATATTTTTACAATTTAATATAATTTATTTCAGTATAATTAATTTTACAATGAATTCATATGTAAAAACATTTCAATCTTTGGCAATGTTTTAACTTTTAAAACCTGTTTGCTTAACAACGGGATTAATTTTAAATTAATTACTACAACATATGTGTTTTGAATATTGAAAAATGGATTCTATATTTGGAATTAGTGTGTCTAAATTATGTTAATATGTTACTTTTATTTATTTTTTGATATTATAAATAGTAACTATGGTAATTTTTTTATTGCGGTGAAATGTAAATAGGGTAATTAAAGCTTAAAAGAATATTATAATAATTCTAAATTAACATTAAACATGACCTAACAGTATTGGATGAGTAGTGGCCGACCCTGGGCATCTTTAGGTCTATTTAGGGACCCCATTGAGCCAGTTGGTAGTGATAATGACAATTTGGATTAATTAATTTAACGTAAAGACAATATTGACATTAACAAAAATCGTTTAGTAATTAATTTATATAAGGGGTTATATAAATTATATTTTCGACTATGAATATTCTATGGAAATATAAAATGATTTCCTACATGATGATATTTTTTTTATAATTTTTAGTCATAAAATAAATTAAATTTTTTATGACACAATAATGATGCAGTATTTACCTCATCACCAAATGATTTAAATAAATAAGATTATAATGATTAAAATATTTTCCAAAACATGTACAATTATGATTTGATGATTTTATTTAGACCAGAGTCATTTTATCTTAATATTTAATGATTTTTGGACCTTTTGAACCCGAAGATAAGTATGTAATAAAATAATATTTTCACACTTTCCAAAGGTTCCCCTATCCTTCCTTATAAAAGGGATCCTCCTCCCTCTCCTCCTCACACAACATTGAGCATTCAAGCTCAGCCAACCCCTGCCAATATATCTTCTAAACTTCACTAGAAACATCATAAAGTTCCTGGTCTACTTCAAAGAACAATCATAGTGCCCTAAGAGGAGGTTTCAAAGAGGCATGTCGAAGAAGAGGTAATATCTGTTACCAATTCTTTCAAATTTATTTCTTCATATACATCTTCTTCTTTAGTTGTTTCATTATTAAGTAATAAAATCAGTAACACTCATATACTTATATGTTATTATAAATATGAAAAAACCATATTTCTCCTTTTATCCATCCAATGGAAAATGAAATCACCGCGCATTAGTACGTACGGAATACCGTCTCCACGCCGTGGTGTAATCTGTTTTCCACCAACACCTTACTTTTATGGGTATAATGGTGTAAATAATAACTATATATGATTATTTTATAGTGTTATTTATTCTGAGATAGTATACATACACTTTAATACAATTCCATGATCATGGGAAAGATATCATCGCTCGTGCGTACGTACAACCTACCATCTCCATGATGTGATGTGACTCGTTCTACATGATCTTCATTGCATAATGATTATATAAGTGAATTTAATGAATAAATATTATATATATTACAATAATAACATTATGAAATGATGTATCTATGACCTAAAAAGATGAATAAGAATTTATTTGACAAAACACACATAAGAACATAAAGCAATAAACACCCGAATAACAAGTAGCAATGATATATTACTAATAAGAAGCTAAGAATATGAACATATATGATATCATAACAATGAGTATGATTATGGAATAAGTCAATGACATTATTTAAATCATTATACAGGTTGTTCTGACATGTACAAAGCATATCGAACCTAGGGTAAGAGAAAATCTCGCAATCTCATTTTATCCGAGATTGTTTATACATCAGAATATACTACAGAATATATATCATCCACATCCGTGTTTTGTCAATATGTAATATTATTTCTATCCTCCCACAATTGTTTAAATCCAATTTTACCCTTCGGTGAGTTTTTAGTAAAATATATGAAATGAATCTTTTGTCTTTTTTAGTACGAGGCACTTTTTGACTTTTCCAGCCAAAGTACAAGAAGAATGTTTTTTTAAATTTTACAGCATGATTGGATTTTTAGAACATTATTTCCATGAATCATCCTTTTCAATTTTTCATGTTTAATTTTCATCATCTTCTTTTAGTTTAAAATTGTATGAAATGATAAAATGGAAAAATGTTTTTGATGTATGAAGGATATTTTCCACAAGAATGGAGTTCAAGTGTTTTATCAAAATTATTTTCCATATAAGATAATATAGGGTTAAATTTCTATCCATATTTTTACATTTATTTGATTATGTTATGATGGAATTAATTTTATGATGTCCTTTTAACTTATATGGATCATGTTTTGATGGCATGATGTTTAAGAATCCCATTTTTATTACATGGGTTATGCTATGATGTATGATTTTTTGATTTTGTGGAACACATAAGAATGATTTCATTATGAGATGGGCGGGACCTATATCTCCCTCAAATGCATTGGTTAAAGACTTAAATCTCATGAGATAGACATGGATGAAATTTAAAGGTAATCCGGTTCAGTGATACAGGACTAGAACGAGGAGTGAGCTCGGATCAGTAATGGACTTTTTCCGCTATGATAGTCTTGGAAATGAGTCTTGACTAAAATAAAATGATTTTCTATGATTATCTGTGTAGGACACAAAGATTCATGTTTTAAGTTGTGATTATTTGGGATTATTTTCATTACTATGACTTATCCCATGACATGATATTATGATCTCTTTTGCATGTTAATATTTTTAAAATGCTTTGTTCATATGAATATGATGTGATTGATATTACTTTTGTTTACACTTACTGAGCATTTGAGCTTTTCCTTTTGTATGTTTTCTTTTCCCCAGGTCTGAATGAAGGGTATTATGTTGAATATGCCTGAAGGGACGCTAGATAAAATGAAATAAATGGAAGACAATGTAGATGATTTATGAACAAGTTGTTTATGTTTCCCAGTTTCTAAAGACACTATAACTATACGGTCTTTCATGGATTTGTTATATGTTGTAATAAGTGTACGTCAATTTTGAATTATTAACAATGTATGTAATGTGTGGGTCGTTATAGTTGGTATCAAAGGAATGGTATAGTCAACCTTTGGAAACTAGGATGTGAAAGCCCTAGTAAGAACCCTAAGGATATGTCTAAGTATAGAACACAATATTAGTGTTTTAGAAATGGACATGAATAACCTATGATAAGACCTTATGTGTGAAATTTTATTCATGATTATGTGGTTTCCCTATTATAATTAGTGCTGCTCACACTATTCTTCTTGGTTTTAGTCGATGGCTGAAACCCAAAGGAACTGTGTTAATGCAGAATGCAACGGGCAATGAAATGATTGTACCCCTAAGAAAACAAACGTTATGGGAGATGGAATTCAAAATCTTGTAGCCATGCTCACACAACTTTCTCATGTTATGAACCATGCAGGAGTTCCAAAAGAGAAATGGAATGAGAAACATTCTGTTGAATCCTTCATGAGGCAGCGTCCACCTTCATTCATCGCGTCATGTGATCCATTAGTGGCTGAACAGTGGATTAGTACCACTGAAAAGATATTTTCAGTTCTACAATGTTATGAACATGATAATGTATTCTTAGTAGTATATCGTTTGGAAAGTGAAGCTGATCAGTGGTGGAATCTTATTATGAATACTATTAAAAGGGATGAAATTGAGTCCATGGAATGGGACGAGTTCAATAACATATTTTTCAATAAGTACTTCACTCGTATTCTTTGAACAAATATGGAGAAGGAGTTTCTTGAACTAAAGAAAAAGGATAATGAATTTGTTAGTATCTATGAAGAAACATTTACAAGGCATGTGAGGCACGCTTCTGGGATTATTATCCAAACTGTGAGTAAGATCGATCGATTTTTTAGTGGCATAAAACAAACTCTTCGAAGGGAATTCTCCATAAGGGACTTCAATTTCTATGATGAAATTGTTCGATGTGCTCTCAAGGTTGAGATGGAGATTGGAGTAACCCATCAGTCATATGGGTTTGATAAGAAGAGGAAAATGGAATTCATAGGGATATCTAAAGACCACATTGAAAAGAAGATGAGTTTTCTTTTATACACAAATTGTGGAATGAAACATGGAGTGAATTGCCTTAAAGGGACAAGCAAATGTTTTATGTGTGGAAAAGAAGGTTATCATGCAATTGAATGTCAAAATAATGGGAAGAAGATGTCTAATGATGTGAACCAAAAAAGGGATACACAGAATGCACCTCCAACACTTCAATGTTTCAAGTGAAATATAATGGGGAATTATGCTAATCATTTCCCTAATCCAAGGGTTTTGGATAATGATCAACATCAACAAAAACATAAGGACAAAGAAAAAGGAATGTCACTTGCAATTACTATCGGCAATGTGGAGTATGATAACGAAGTGGTTAAAGGTACACTTACCATCCACACTAAAGTAGAAAATGTTTTATTTGATTCTGGATCCACCCACACTTTTATTTCTGAATAATTTTCTAAGGGTATCGCCTTATTACCTAAACAATTAGATTTTGAGATAGTTGTGACAACTCCTAATGGCACAATGGTCGCATCAAAAGTTTACAATTCTTCTCCGATTGATGTTTGTGGGAAAGTGCTTCATGCAAATCTTGTGATCCTTCCTATAGTGGAATTTGATGTGATTCATGGCATGGATTGGCTTTCTCTATACGTAGTTCATATAGATTTCCAAAGAAGGGAAGTTACATTTCATTTTCCTGATCAATCTATGATCACCTATCGATGCAAGGATGAATATAACCTTCCAGTGGAAATTTCTTCCATCTTATTGGACTTTATTCGAATAAATGATGGTTATTTATCTCAAATGGTTGGAGGAAAACTCACGATTAAGAATATTACCATTGAACGAGATTTTGATGATGTCTTTCCGGAGGAATTTCTAGGACTTCCACCAAATCATGATGTTGAGTTTTCAATAGAACTCATACCGGGTGCTGTACCCATTTCAAAGACACCTTATAGAATGGCCCCAATTGAGTTGTAGGAATTGAAGAAGCAAATCTATGATAATCTTGATAAAGTATTTATACTCCCTAGTGTGTCACCTTGGGGAGGACCTGTTCTGTTTATTAAGAAGAAAGATGGATCAATGCAACTCTGCATTGATTATCGATAACTTAACAAGATCACTATCAAAAACAAATATCCTCTCCCACACATTGATGACTTATTTGATGAACTACACGGAGCTCAATACTTTTCCAATATTGATCTTCGTTCAGCGTGTCATCAATTAATGGTAAAAAGGGAGGATATTCCAAAAATGGCATTCCGTAAAATGTATAGACACAATAATTTCATAGTGATGACATTTGGTCTTACTAATGCCTCTGCTATCTTCATAGATCTAATGAATAGAGTCTTTAGAGACTACCTTGATCAGTTTGTGGTAGTATTTATAGACGATATTCTTGTATATTCAAAGAGCAAGGAAGAACATGAAGATCACTTGAGAATTATATTAAAGAACCTGATAAAGGAGGAGATTTATGCCAAATTTACCAAGTGTGAATTTTTTCATCAAAAAGTTGCATTTTTTGGTCATATAATCTCAAATGAGGGGATATCTGTGGATCCAGAAAAAATAGAGGTTATCGAAAGATGGTCGAGACCAACAACAATAACTGATATCTGAAGTTTTCTTAGTTTGGTTTGATATTATCGACGTTTTGTGAATGATTTTTTGTGATTATCTAATCCACAGACTAGGTTGAATCGAAAAGGAGTTAAGTTCATGTGGATGGAGGAGTGTGAAGAAAGTTTCAAGGAGTTAAAAAGAAGGTTATCCAGTGAACCTATGCTCACACTGCCTTGTAGTGGAGAAAGGTTTATGATCTACAGTGATGCATCCAAGAAGGGATTGGGGTGTGTTCTCATGCAAAATGATTTGGTGATACCTTATGCCTCATGAAAGTTGACAATCAATGAGAAAAATTACCCAACTCATGATTTGGAGTTAGCTGCGGTAATCTTTTCATTAATGATTTGGATGAATTATCTTTATGGTGAAAGGTGTGATATTTATACTGATCATAAAAGTTTACAGTATATTTTCACACAAAAGGAGCTGAATATGTGCCAAATAAGATGGTTGGAGCTGATTAAGGATTACAACTGATCAATTCATTATCACCATGGGAAAGTAAACATGGTGGAAGATTCATTAAGTCAACAAGACAATTCTAGGTTATCCATGATGAGGATCACAAAAGATCCAATATTTATGGATTTACAAAGGATGGATCTTGGATTTTTAATGGAAGGGGAAAAGTATTATCTTTTTCAAAGGAATGTTCAACCATCTATACATGTGAAGATTAAAGAGGCACAAAAAGAAGATGTTGAGTTACAAAATAATGTGAGAGGTGTTCTTGGATTCATCCTTGATTGTGATGGGATAATAAGGTTCATGATTCGGGTTTGTGTTCCTCCCATCCCAGAATTAATGAAGGAGGTACTGGATGAGGCTCATAGTTCTTCATTCTCTATTCATCCTAGAAGCACGAATATGTCTAGGGACCTACAAGAGTACTTCTAGTGGGATGGCATAAAAAGAGATATTGTTGAATATTTCTCTCGATGCTTGGTTTTTCAGCAAGTAAATGTTAAGATCAAAAAGTCTAAAGGGATGTTACAACCATTACCCATACCATAATGGAAATTGGGAAACATCACTATGGACTTTTTCACTGGACTTCCTAAAACATATAAAGGCAATATGCTATCTTGGTTATAGTTGATCATCTTACGAAGTCGACAGACTTCATTTCTATTAGGGAAAATTTCGCTCTAGATCATCTTTCCAGGATATATGTAAAAGAATTGGTAAGTTTTCATGGAGTACCAAATTCCATTATATCTGATCGGGATTCTAGGTTTACCTTGAAATTCTAGCGAAGTCTTCGGCATGCTCTAGATACAAAGTTTAGTTTCAGCACTGCTTATCATCCTCAAACAGATGGTCTGTCTAAGAGGACAATTCAAACTCTAGAAGACAAGTTAATAGCTTGCTCTATGGATTTCAAAGGTGGTTGGGATCAACAGCTACCTTTGGTGGAATTTTCCTATAATAATAGCTTTCACTCCAGTATTCATATGGCTCCTTATAAAGCTCTCTATGGAAAGAAATGAAGAACTCCAACTTGTTGGGATGAAGTTGGGGAAAGAAAGCAATTATGACCTGATCTTGTTGATGAGATGACAAAAAAAGTCTGATATATTCAACAACACAGAAGAGAAGCTTAGAGTCGACAAAAACGTTATGCCGACAACTGATGAAAAGACCTAGAGTTTGAAGTGGGTGACAATGTATTCTTACGAATATCTCCCTGGAAGAGAGTAAAGACATTCGGGAAGAAGGAAAAGATGAGGCCTAGGTATATCGGTCCTTTTGAAATATTGGATCACATTGGGAAGGTATCTTACCGATTGTCGCTTCCACTGAATCTCCCTCAAGTTCATGATGTGATCCATGTATCTCTCCTGAGAAAGTACATACCTGATCCTTCACATGTACTAAGCTCAGAAGTTATACCGCCGGAGCCAGATCTTTCTTATAAAGAATAGCAGATACAGATTCTGGATCGTAGAAAAAAAGTTATAAGAAACAAAACCACTCTCTTGGTTAATGTTTTATGGAGGAACCACCAATTAGAAGAAGCTACATGGGAACTTGAGGATATGATGAGGGAGAGGTATCCTTATTTGTTTATTACGAAGTGATTAATTTCGAGGGTGAAATTCTTTTTAAGGGGGGTAGAATGTAACAACCAGAAATTTTATGAGAAATATTTTTTTTTATTTCGTATGATATACGAAATGTAATCTTTCACTGTACACAACACTATCTTGGCTTGCGTTACACGTAATCACGACCTTCCTCGATAGCGTGTGTAATACGCAATACCGAGTTTCACTATACAACGATATATTATTATAATATTATAAACTAGCTTTTAGGAATATTATTATCTAAATTTTGAAATTTATAACATTATAATTCATCTTAATCATTTTCTAGAATGGGGTATGAAAAAAAATCAGTTCTTCGGACAAATGAAGTATTTTTCAAAAAATGCAGTTTTGCAGCCTATTAATGGCGCAACAATTTTAAATACAGTTTTTGACATTTTTATAAGTTCAATTTGAAAAAATAAAACTTTTATTTGGAATTAGGAAATAAAAATTAACTTTGGATAAAATTTTCATATTATTCTTGTAACTTTTATATTTTGATGAATAGTAAAAACTTGCTATATTTTATTTAAAAACATCTTTTTTCATCGCAATAATTTATATGGTTAAATTATAATATTGAATGATTTTAAAGTTTAAATAGAATATCTTTTACCATTTAATACAATTTACATCATTAGCATTAATTATACATTGAATTCATAGGTAAAAACATTTCAATCTTTGGCAATGTTTTAACTTTTAAAACTCATTTTCTTAACAACGAGATTGATTTTAAATTAATTAATGGAACTTCTATGTTTTGAATTTTGAAAAATGAATTCCATATTTGGAATCAGTGGGTCCTAATTATGTTAATAGGTTACTTTTTTTTTGATATTATCAATAGTAACTACAATAATTTTTATTTACTGCGGTTAAATGTAAATAGGGTAATTCAAGATTAAAAGAATATTATAATAATTCAAAATTACTTTAACACTTGACCTAACCTTATTGGATGAGTAGTGGCCGACCGTGGGCATCCTGGTGTCGATTTTGTGACCCCATTGAGCCCCTTGGTAGGGATAATGACAATTTGAATTTATTAATTTAATGTAAAGACAAAATTGACATTAACAAAAATCTGTAATTAATTAATTTTTATAAGGGTTTATATAAATTGTATTTTCAAATATAAATATTCACTGGAAATATAAAAGTATTTCCTACGTGATAATATTTTTTTAATAATTTTTATCCATCATATAAATTAAATTATTTATAACACAATAATGATGCAGTATTTACCTCATTACTAAACGATTTGAATAAATAAGATTATATTGATTAAAATATTTTCCTAAACTTGTTAAAATCTGATTGGATGATTTTATTTCGACCATGAGTTATAATATATTCATTTTTAAGGATTTTTGGACCTTTTGAAACTGAATATAAGTTTATAATAAAATAATATTTTCATAATTTCTGAAGGTGCCCCTCTCCTCCCTTATAAAAGGGAACCTCCTCCCTCTCGTCCTCACACCACTTTTATCCATCAAGCATGGAAAACCCTACCTATATACCTTCTATGCTTCCCTAGAAACAACCTAGAGTTCTTGGTCCACTTAAAAGTCCAATATTATTGCCCTAAGAGGAGGTTTCAAAGAGGCGTGTCGAAGAAGAGGTAATATCTATTACCAATTCTTTCAAATTTATTTCTTCTTCTACTTCTACTTATTTAGTTGTTTAATTATGAAATAATAATATCAATACCACACATATCATTATATGTTATTATAAATATGAAACAACCATATTTCACCTTCAATCCATCCTATGTAAAATGAAATTACCCTGCGTCCATACGTACAGAATATTGTCTCCACATCGTGGTGTATTCTGTTTTCCACCACCACCTTACATGGATGGTTATAATGGTGCAAACAGTAACTATATATAATTATTGTAAAGTGATATTGATTTTTAAATAGTATACATACACTTAAATACAATTCCACAATCATTGAAACGATATCATCGCTCGTGCGTTCCGATCGCCTACCATCTCCATGATGTGATGCGACTCGTTCTACAAGATCTTCATTTCATAATGATTATATAAATGAATTTAATGAATAAATATGATATATATTACACTAATAACATTCTGGTAACTAGGTATCTATATCCTAAAAATAAGAATAAGAATTTATTTGACAAAACACACATAAGAACATAAATAAATAAACAACTGAATAACAAGTAACAATGAAATATTTCTAATAAGAAGCAAATAATATGAACATATATGATATCATAACAATGATTATTATTATTGAATAAGTAAATGACATTATTTAAATAATTATACAGGATGTTCAGACTTGTACAAAGCATATTGGACCTAAGGTAAGGGAAAATCTCGAAATCTCATTTTTATCCGAGATTGTTTATACCTCAGAATTTACTAGGAAATATTTATCATCCACATCCATGTTTTCTAAATATCTAATATTATTTCAATCCTCCTACAATTGTTTAAAAATTTATTTACCCTTCTGTGATTTTTTAGTAAAAGATATGAAAGGAATTTTTTTTTCGTTTTTAGTACGAGGGACTTTTTGACTTTTCCGACCAAAGTACGAGAAGAATGTTTTTTTAACTTATACGGGATGAATGGATTTTTGGAACATTATTTCCATGAAGCATCCTTTACATGTTTTCAATTTTATTTTTAATCAAAATATTTTAGATTAAAATTATATGACATGTTAAGAAAGTAATAATGTTTTTGAAGTAGAAAGGATATTTTTTTTTCAAGAATGGAGTTCAAGTGTTTTATAAAAATTATTTTCCATCTAGGGTAATATAGGGTTATGTTTCTATACCTATTTTTACATATTTTTGATTATGTTATGATGGAATTAATTCTATGATGTCCTTTTATCTTATATGGATCATGTTTTGATTGATTCATGTTTAAGAATCCCATTTTTATTACATGGGTTATGCTATGATGTATGATTTTTTTTGATTTTTTGGCACAGATAAGAATGGTTTTATTAAGAGATTGGTGGGATCAATATCTCCCTCCAATGAATGGGGTAAAGATTTATATCTCGTGATATAGACATGGCTGGAATGACAAGTTAATCTGGTTCAGTGATACAGGACTGGAACAAGGAGTGAACTCGGTTCAGTAAAGGACTTTTTCCGCTATGATAGTCTTGGCAATGAGTCTTGACTAAAATGAAATGATTTTCTATGATTATGTGTGTATGCCACAATGTTTCAGGTTTTATGTTATTATTATTTGGGATTACTTTTCATTATAATGATTTATCCCATGACATGATATTATGATCTCTTTTTCAGGTTAATATTTTCAAAATGTATTTTTCTTATGAATATGATATGATTGATATTTATTTTGTTTAGCCTTACTAAGCATTTGAGCTCAACCTTTTTATGTTTTATTTTCCCCATGTCTGGATGAATGGTATTAAGTAGAATATGCCAAAAGGGACTCTAGATATGATGAAATAAATGGGAAACAATGTAGATGATTTATGAATCAGTTGTTTATGTTTCCCATTTTCTAAAGACATTATACCTACACGCTCCTTTCATGGTTTTGTTATATGTTGTAATAAGTGTACTTTAATTTTGATGTATTAACAATGTATGTAAAGTATGGGTCGTTATACAACAACCCAACATCATTCTCCTTTGTGGTTTTCATCAGAATGATGGAAGATGATGGAGGAGACGAAGGCAACAGTGCAACCCCGAATAGCCATCGTGACTAGAGCCACCCCTCGCAGCACCTTAACCAATCCGGCCAAGACACCCCGGTCACGCCTCCCACCGGATGCGCCCCCACCGGCCGTGCCTCCCGCTGGCTGGGCTACCCGCCGGTTGTGCCTCCCGCCTACCGTTCCACCCAACGGCCCTGCCACCTGCAGGCCGCACCCACTATCGGCCGAACTAGTCGTTCCTCTGAACCGACCCTGGCCGCACTTTTCCCATACCATGCCACACCCCAGCCTCCCTACCAAACCGGCCTTGGCCGCACCCCCCGACCACCTGGCCGAGCCATACTGATCAATGCCCTTGTGGTCCTCCTATCCAAACCGGCCCTGCACCATGAGCCGAGCCGCCCTCCTGGTGCCCTCTGGGTTGATCCACCCTCGAGCCGACCCGCAACCAGTCTACGACCTCGCGGACGTTCCGTGCCCTCACTGCCCTCTGCGTCCCCTTGCGGCTGGCTAAGTTGGGCCCAACGGTTCGTGACGGACTGAACGGGTTAGGTCGGGTCTACCAGAACCAGACCCAAGACCATTATGACCCTTTACATTCGTTTGTCCATATCGTTGGCACTAGAAGTCTGTTTGAAAAACCGTCACCAGTGATAGAAATCATGAAGCATGACAGTCTGTTTGAGTATACCCCACTAGAGTTTTGGGTATAGATGAGATACTATCATGTTGGATCGTGCATGAATCCAACTGGGCCCCTGGGACTAAAAGCCTAATAACTCACATACCAGGTGTGCAATTGAGGCTTCTTCTGTTGCGTTGAGACCCCTATGATGTGGCATGCCTTTGAGATACTTTTTCATGGGACTTCATGGAAATTTATCTATCAACCAATAGATCGTGCAGTAAATCATCCCATAGATGAGTTATCATAGTGTGGAGACCTAGTAGCGGGCTGAGACCTGTAACATCCCAAGTAAGTAATGAATAATAGATATTTTTATCTATGTCTATTAATGATTAAGATAGTGTTATAGAGGCTTAAAATGAAAATAAATACAATCTTATTCATGGAATACACTAATATTCTTAAAAGATTGTTTTACTGCCTTTTGATGGAAAACCATTTTTGAATCTATATTTTGACAATTTTATAAACTATGTTTGTCAAAATAAACTTATTCTTTATGATTGGGACATCCAAATTTACCTTGTGTGAAATTTTGTTATTTTTCTGACAATGTTCATTTTTTAATGAATAGTGAAAAATACTGCATTTTACATCAAAACTGCTTTTTAATCTAATTTATTTATATGATTAGATTATGTTTTGAATTGGTTTTGAAGTGAAATTAGAATATATTTTTACCATTTTATCAAATGGTGGTCATTTTAATCAATTTCACTTTGAAATTAGACTTAAACTGGTTTCAATCTTTTGATACTTATTGTTTTGTAAAAACACGCTTTTTACTCTGGCAGTGGGAATTAATTATTAAATTAATTAATGTGACTTATATGATTTTAATTTTGTAAAATAGACTTCATTTTTGAATTCGGAATATCAAATATAGCTTAGGGTGAATTTTTGGTATTTTTCTGAAAAACTTCAATTTTTGATGAATAGTGAAACCACTAAGTGGTACTTATAAAGACTGATTTTCCGTTTAATTTAATTTTTCCCATCATTGTGTTTTGAATTTTGAAAATCCGACATACATGGTTGTCATTAAGAAGTAAAATGTGGTTCAATGAGATTAAAATAATTTTTTGGTGAATAGTAACTTATTAAGTTTTTAATCGTGATTAGTGGTAATTAGTGTAGTTTAAGGTATAAATAATGCTTTAATAATATGAAATGACCTAGACACATGTCCCAACCTTATTGGTTGTGTCATGTCCGACCAAGATAAGCCATGGGTCAACTTGGGGACCCCATGGAGACATTTTGGTTGGGAAATGACATAAATAACTTTTTATTTAATGTAAAAGTAAAAATTACACCAACATAATATGTTTTACGAAAACAATTTTTAAATGGGGTTATAAAGATCAGATATTTGATTATAAATAGTCATTTGAAAGCTAATACGATTTCCTACATCATAGTATTTGTTTTATGGTTTTTAGACATTAAATAAATTAAATTATTTATGACATAATAATGATGCAGCGATGACATCATTATTTGACGATTTAAATAAAATGGAAAGATAATGTAAAATATATGAACTACACCTGGCCAAAACCAATTGGATGAGTGGATTTGGAACCCTTATCTCCTTATCCACGAACTATATCAATGTGGGACCTTTTAAAACCGAAACACATTTTCAAATAAAGTAATATTTCCTTACTTTCCAAAAGTGCCCCTCCTCTCCTCTTATAAAAGGCCCCCACCTCTACCTCATTTCACAAACGACTCAAGCCTTTGGATCGGCCAACCCCTTCCCATTTCATCTATCCACATCCCTCTCCTCATCCTAGAGGATCCCCTTTGGGAAGAATCCTTTCAAAGGAAGCTTTTAGGATCAAATCAAAAGTAGTTACACTATTAAAGGTAATTCATTCTCTAATGTTCATTTGATTTATTTTGCTTATCCAACCCCCTAAACACTTTTTATTTACTTCTTTTGTAACAACACCAGTATCTTAAAAATACTAGGATGTTGTTATAAGATTTATTTGAGCTACACTCTCACACAACTACATAAAATGGTTAAAGAACATACGGTTTCCGTGGATGGAGAAATTCTGCCTCCCGAAACGATGATTGTTCAATACTCATTTAACACCGTCAAAGGTGGCCATTATGATGTCACTATTTTTATATATGATATATAAAATGTTTATGTTTTCCTTAAGATTATGTTTTTTACATTTTGATCATACTTTTATGGTTTCCATTGTGGGTAAACACGATATCTTCATTTTAGGAAGTGCAGACTACCGCCCCCTGAAAGTGATTTGATTCGTTAATACCATATGTGGGATGTGTAAAGGATAAAGTTAATGATATTATATATGTTATTATACTGGAATTATAATATAATCTTATATAATTATGATTCCATTCCAGAAAATACGAAATAGAAATGGAAGTAGCGTTCATGCGTACGTACGGCTTACCGTCTCCATGAACGGTGCATTTCATTTCTTACGTCTAAATGTGATCTAATATTATAAATACATGTATATGATGAATATATATGATATATATGTTATCCAAATCATTAATATAATTCTGGATATAACTAACCTTTGACCAAATTAACAACATGTAAGTGTAAGAAGTCTATTTTTGACTTAAGAACCAAATACCGAAAAAATAAACATTATTAACTTAACTGATTACATGATGTTCATAACATGGTATAAAAGGAATAATGAACGTGAAAAAGATTCATAAGAAAGTAGAGATTAACTCAAGTTTATTATTTCGGAGATTAATGAACGGTCGGGTCAAGTCGGATACGAGGTATGGGACTTCGTCTCAATCTCCTTTCATTGAGGCATATTTTATTTTATACACAACTTTCTTTTATACGGTGTATAAACCCCTTTGACTTTTACGTTTATTCAAAAGGATTGTTTTTTATACGAAGCGTTTACTAAATGACAAAAGGGAATGTTTTTATCGTACGTATGTGGCGACAACGACTTCTCCGCCGTCGTGACCGTTATTTGAGTTTCGGCTTCCTCTACAAGCCATACCTTTTTTTTAAAACGAAAAAAATAAATACCATGTTTTACATTGGTATTGAAAATGGTTTTCATAATGTTTTTATTATATCAATGTGTTGAATTGATATCTCGTGATTGAAATATGGAAATGTTATGTTTTCTTTATGCATGTTTTATGTCATATGATTATGTTATGGTTCTTGGGCATTATTATGAAGACGGGTGGTTCCGTGATAAACTAAGGGCAGGTGAGCCCGTTATAGCTCTCCAATGCATTGGGTAACGCGAAGGAGTGAAACGTTAAGGTTTCTCTGAAGAGATTTTAGGGAATATACTGTGATGGGTATTCCAAATGTAACCAAGAGGGTTACTCCCTCCGTAAGAATGTTATGAATGCCTCACGTTACCTTTATGTCTTATGATTTCTATGATTTATTCATGATTTTATGAGGTATGATAATGTGCCTATGTTTTATGGGTAAAGTATGATTTCATTCTTATGTATATATGAACTCATGTTTCATTTCCATGTTTTTTTATAACCCATACTGAGTTTTTATGCGCATCCCATGTTTTTGAAATGTTTTCCACAGGTCAAGGGAATGGTACATGATAAGATGATAGAGTCAAGGATGTGTCAAGAAATAATCCATGTTTTATTTTAAATGTGTTTCCATTGATGGTAATGAAGAATACTATCTTTATGTAACCACTTTGTATATATGTGGAATTTAACACAAGTTTTATGATCTAATTCTCTAAAACTCTAAACCCGAAAAGATCCTCAATGTGTAATCTTGTAATAACTCAAGATTAAGTAAGGTTTAAGGCTGGGGCCTTATAGTTGGTATCAAAGGTCGGTTTAGATAACTTTAGGAGTTAGAATTCTATTAAATGATTATCCAAAAATATTTTTTTTTGAAATGATATAGCATTTAAAGATTACCATGTTGCTTCATCTAAGACATGTTTGTTCAGAATGGTTTTCCGCAGAGGAAACAGGGAAGCAGTGCTAGGAAGGCATACAAAAGGAAATAACCTTCCGAATCAGCATCCCGAAATGGTCGTATTTGGAACTGAACAGTTTATTGCAGTAATGGCGCAGTTGACTCAAGCGATAAATGGCGGTGGTATCCATACACGAGATCAGCCAGACCAACCACAGAGGAACATGTCAGTGGTGGAACATTTCATGAGGCAACATCCACCATCATTCAGAGGATCATCTGACCATGTGCTAGCTGAAAGGTGGATTAATGCACTGGAGAAGATTTTTGATGTCATGGGGTGTTCAGACAATCAAAAGGTTAGTCTTGCTATTTACCGTTTGGAGGGTGAAGCAGATCAGTGGTGGTCTATGGTTAAAAATATCCGGGACGCCGATGAGATTGATGCTCTTGACTGGGATGAATTCAAAGGTATGTTTCTTGAGATGTATTTTCCTAAGGTTGTTCGAATTAGGATGGAAAAGCAATTCTTGGAATTGAGGCAAGAGGAAGACTCAGTGGCTGCCTATGAAGAAAGGTTCACTCGATTGGCAAGGTATGCTCCAAATTTTATCCGGGACCTTGATAGTAAAATCAATCGTTTCTACTCAGGATTAAAGACAAAGTATCGAAGGGAAATAGCTTCTCGTGAGTTTAAAAGTTATGAAAATCTTGTTCGATGTGCTGAGAAGGTGGAAGTGGAGTTTGTTGATGACCAAGTTTTCTATAAAAACCAGCAGAAGAAGAGACCGAGGTGGCATGAGAAAGGTAAGAATTCTTCAAAAAAGTCTGATGGTAAGAGAAATATGTTTCCAGTTTGTGATAAATGTGGCAAAAGGCATGCTGGGGAATGTATTCTGAATTCTGGGAAGTGCTACCGATGTGGTAAGATGGGACATAAGGCTCGTGATTGCATTGAAAAGGATCAAGGTGAAGGTAAGAACAAATTTGATTTACAGTTAGTGAAATGTTATAAGTGAAATGAGATGGGTCACTATGCAAACGAGTGTCCGACAAGGAGCTTGAGTGATGGGAAGCAGTTAGACTACAAGCAGAAAGGGGTGGTGAAATCCTTTGCAACTACTTCAGCAGATGTTGGGCCATCAAATGAAGTTGTATCAGGTACTTTGTTTGTTTTTTTCTCAGATTATGCCAGTGTGTTGTTTGATTCGGGGTCTACACATTCTTTCATCTCTGAAACCATTTCTAGTAAAATGGGAATACCATCTCAAGAAATGACTCCTTGACTTTTGGTAAAAACACCTGGGGGGAACTGTCGAGGGAAAAAGAATTTATAAGAATCTTCCTATCCTTATCTGTGGAAAGAACCTACTTGCAAACCTTATTGTTCTACCTCTAGTAGAGTTTGATGTTATCCTGGGTATGGATTGGCTCTCTATTTACCATGCTAAGATTGACTGTAGAGCTAATGAAGTTTCTTTTCAGAAAGACTTTCAGTTTGTTTATAAGAATGAACCCTTACTTTTGATAACATATCAAGAGGCTGAGAAACTTGTAAAAGATGGAAATGAATGTTACCTTGCACACGTCGTTTAAAATAAGGTAACTGTTCAGATTAATGATGTGCCAGTGGTAAATGAGTATCCTGATGTTTTTCCTGATGAGTTTCCTGGAATAATACCAGATCGGGAAGTTGAGTTTACTATTGACTTAGTTCCTGATGCTAAGCTAATTTCAAAACCCCCTTATCGAATGGAAAAAATTGAACTTTTAGAGTTGAAGGATAAATTTCATGATTTATTAGAGAAAGGTTTCGTTAGACCTATCACATCACCATGTGGTGATCCTGTTTTATTTGTTAAAAAGAAAGATGGTTCTATGAGACTTTGCATTGATTATAGAGCCTTGAATAATATCACTATTAAGTACAAATATCCTTTGCCTCATATCGATGATTTGTTTGATCAGCTCCAGGGAGCTCAGTTTTTTTCAAAGATTGACTTGAGATCGGGGTACCATCAGCTGAAGGTAAAGGAGGAAGATATTCTGAAGACCGCGTTCCGTACGAGATATGGCCATTATGAATTTGTAGTAATGCCTTTTGGGCTAACCAATGCACCTGCTGTATTCATGGACTTAATGAATTGAATTTTCCATGAGTTCTTGGATAATTTTGTGGTGGTTTTCATTGATGATATTTTGGTGTTTTCTAAAAGTAAAGGGGATCATGAAAAACATTTAAGGGTTATCTTGCAAACCTTAAAAGAAAAGAAAATGTATTGTAAATTCAGCAAGTGTGAGTTTTGGTTGCAACAAATTTCTTTCCTTGGTCACATTGTTTCTAAAGTTGGAATAACTGTTTATCCTGCAAAAACAAAAGTTGTGGAAGAATGGCCAAGAACCACAAATGTAACTGAGATTCATAGCTTCCTTGGTTTGGCGGGCTATTACCAAAGGTTTGTTAGAAATTTTTCACGGTTATCTAGTCCAATGACTAAGCTAACTCGTAAGGGTGTTAAGTTTATCTGGACAAAATAATGTGATGATTGTTTTCAGGAATTGAAAAGAAGATTGGTGAATGCTCCAGTTTTGGCACTACCTTCCAGGAATGGTGAGTTTGTTATATACAGTGATGCTTCATTAAAAGGACCTGGTTGCGTCCTAATGCAGAATGATCAGGTAATTGCTTATGTTTCACGACAGTTGAAAACTCACGAGGTAAATTACCCTACACACGATTTGGAATTAGCTGCTGTTGTTTTTGCTTTAAAAATTTGGAGGCATCATTTGTATGGAGTAAAGTGTGAAATATATACCGATCACAAACGTTTATGGTATATATTCACTCAGAAAGAGTTAAACATGAGACAAAGGAGATGGCTGGAATTAATCAAGGATTGTGATTGTACAATTCATTACCATCCGGGAAAAGCAAATAAAGTGGCTGATGCTTTGAGTCGAAAAAGTAATGCTTCATTAACAATGTTGCGTTTGGAACGTGATCCTTTGGTTAAGGATTTGATGAACTTTGTCATAGAAGTTGTTGGTGCAGGAAGTCCTTCTGTTTTGTTTCAGGTATCAGTGAGATCTTCTCTATCAGATAGAATCAAGCAAGCACAGAAGCAAGACAGTGAGTTGCAGAAAAAGGTAGAGCTGGTTCAGAAATATAAGTTTCCTGAATTCAACATTGATAATGATTGTGTTTTGAGATTTGGGAAGAGATTGTGTGTGACTTGTGATTCACAGTTGAAGAGAGAGTTGTTATGTGAAGCTCATAGTTCTCCGTTTTCAGTTCATCCGGGCAGTACTAAGATGTATAGAGATCTGCGGGAGTATTACTGGTGGGATGGATTGAAAGAGATGTTGCTGATTTTACTGTGAAGTGTTTGACTTGTCAGCAGGTTAAAGCAGAGCAACAGTTACCGAAAGAGATGCTTCAGCCTTTACCGGTGCCAGAGTGGAAATGGGAGAATATATCCATAGACTTTGTTGTTTTATTACCGAAGACATCTCTAGGTAATAATGCAATCTGGGTTATTGTTGATCGCTTGACCAAATCTTCTCATTTCCTTGCTATACGAGATACTTTATCTCTTGATCAAATTTCCCGTTTGTATCTTAAAGAGATAGTCAGGTTACATGGAGTTCCTCTCTCCATTGTATCATATCGTGATCCCAGGTTTACTTCTAACTTTTGGAAAGGCCTTCAGAAGTCGTTGGGTAATGAATTAAATTTTAGTACAGCTTTTCATCCTCAATCAGATGGGCAGTCAGAACGAACAATTCAGACATTGAAGGATATGCTAGGAGCTTGTTCTATGGATTATCAGGGAAGTTGGGACCAACATCTTTCTTTGGTTGAGTTTTCATATAATAACAGTTTTCATTCCAGTATACAGATGGCACCATTTCAGGCATTATATGGGAAGCGGTGTCGAACTCCAGCTTTCTGGGATGAAGTGGGTGAAAGAAAGTTGATGGGACCAGAATTGGTAGAAGAGATGGCAGAAAAAGTTCAGCTGATTCAGAAACACATGAGAACAGCTCAGAGCAGGCAGAAGAGTTATGCGGATAACCGAAGGAAGGATCTATCTTTCGAGGTAGGTGATCATGTTTTTTCTCAAGGTTTGTCCTTGGAAAAGTGTGATGAGATTTGGTAAGAAAGGAAAGTTGAGTCCAAGGTTCATTGGACCATACAAAATTTTAGAGAGATTTGGATCAGTTGCATACCGAGTGGCTTTACCTCCGAGTTTATCTCAGGTACACAATGTTTTTCACATTTCGATGTTGAGAAAGTATATGCCAGATCCATCTCATGTTTTGAGTCCATAGGTAGTTCAGCTGGAAGAGAACCTATCTTATGAGGAACAACCGGTCCAGATTCTTGACCACATGGAGCAAGTGTTACGGAATAAGGTGATTCACCAGGTAAAGGTTTTGTGGAAAAACCACATGATTGAAGAGGCAACATGGGAATCTGAAAATGCCTTGAGGGATAAGTACCCCCATTTATTCGATAAGTAAATAAATTGCAGGGATGCAATTTTCTAAAGGGGGGAAGGATGTAACATCCCAAGTAAGTAATGAATAACAGATATTTTTATCTATGTCTATTAATGATTAAGATAGTGTTATAGAGGCTTAAAATGAAAATACATACAATCTTATGCATGGAATACACTAATATTCTTAAAAGATTGTTTTACTGCCTTTTGATGGAAAACCATTTTTGAATCTATATTTTGACAATTTTATAAACTATGTTTGTCAAAATAAACTTATTCTTTATGATTGGGACATCAAAATTTACCTTGTGTGAATTTTTTCTATTTTTCTGACAATGTTCATTTTTTAATGAATAGTGAAAAATACTGCATTTTACATCAAAACTTATTTTTAATCTAATTTTTTTATATGATTAGATTATGTTTTGAATTGGTTTTGAAGTGAAATTAGAATATATTTTTACCATTTTATCCAATGATGGTCATTGGAATCAATTTCACTTTGAAATTAGACTTAAACTAGTATCAATCTTTTGATACTTATTGTTTTGTAAAAACACGCTTTTTACTCAGGCAGTGGGAATTAATTATTAAATTAATTAATGATACTTATATGATTTGAATTTTTTAAAATAGACTTCATTTTTGAATTCGGAATATCAAATATATCTTAGGGTGAATTGTTTGTAATATTCTGAAAAACTTCAATTTTTGATGAATAGTGAAACCACTAAGTGGTACTTATAAAGACTGAATTTCCGTTTAAATGAATTTTTGGCATCATTGTGTTTTGAATTTTGAAAATCCGACATACATGGTTGTCATTAAGAAGTAAAATGTGGTTCAATGACATTAAAATAATTTTTTGGTGAATAGTAACTTATTAAGTTTTTAATCGCGATTAGTGGTAATTACTGTAGTTTAAGGTATAAATAATGCTTTAATAATATGAAATGACCTAGACACATGTCCCAACCTTACTGGTTGTGTCATGGCCGACCACGAAAAGCCATGGGTCAACTTGGGGACCCCATGGAGACATTTTGGTTGGGAAATGACATAAATAACTTTTTATTTAATGTAAAAGTAAAAATTACACCAACATAATATGTTTTACGAAAACAATTTTTACATGGAGTTATAAAGATCAGATATTTGATTATAAATATTCCTTTGAAAGATAAAAATATTTCCTACATCATAGGATTTTTTTTATGATTTTTAGACATTAAATAAATTAAATTATTTATGACATAATAATGATGTAGCGATGAAATCATTATTTGACGATTTAAAAAAATGGTAAGATAATGTAAAATATATGAACTACACCTGGCCAAAACCAATTGGATGAGTTGATTTCGAACCCTTATCTCCTTATCCACGACGTATATCAATTTGGGACCTTTTAAAACTGAAACACATTTTCAAATAAAGACAATTTCCTTACATTCCAAAAGTGCCCCTCCTCTCCTCTTATAAAAGGCCCCCACCTCTACCTCATTTCACACACTACTCAAGCCTTTGGCTCGGCCAACCCCTACCCATTTAATCTCTCCACATCCCTCTCCTCATCCTAGTGGATCCCCTTTGGGCATAATCCTTTCAAAAGAAGCTTTTAGGCTCAAATAAAAAGGAGTTACACTATTAAAAATAATTCATTCTCTCATGTTCATTTGTCTTATTTTGCTTATCCAACCCCCTAAACTCTTTTTATTTACAACTTTTGTAACAAAACCAGTATATTCACAATACTAGGATGGTGTTATAAGATTTATTTGATCTATACTATCACACAACTACATCAAATGGTTAAAGAACATACGGTTTCCGTGGATGGTGAAATTCTGCCTCCCGAAACGATGATTGATCAATACTCATTTAACACCTTCAAAGGTGGCCATTATGATGTCCCTATTTTTATATATGATATATAAAATGTTTATGTTTTCCTTAAGCTTCTGTTTTTTTCATTTTGGTCATACCTTTATGGTTTCCATTGTGGGTAAACACGATATCTTCATTTTAGGAAGTGCGGACTACCGCCCCCTGAAAGTGATTTGATTCGTTAATACCATATGTGGGATGTGTAAAGGATAAAGTAAATGATATTATATATGTTATTATACTGGAATTATAATATATTCTTATATAATTATGATTCCATTCCAGAAAATATGAAATAGAAATTGAAGTAGCGTTCATGCGTACGTACGGCTTACCGTCTCCATGAACGGTGCATTTCATTTCTTACGTCTAAATGTGATGTAATATTATAAATACATGTATATGATGAATATATATGATATATATGTTATCCAAATCATTAATATAATTCTGTATATAACGAACCTTTGACCAAATTAACAACATGTAAGTGTAAGATGTCTATTTTTGACTTAATAACCAAATACCGACAAAATGAACATTATTAACTTAACTGATTACATGATGTTCATAACATGGTATAAAAGGAATAATGAACTTGAAAAAGATTCATAAGAATGTAGAGATTAACTCATGTTTATTATTCAGGAGATTAAAGAACGGTCAGGTCAAGTCGGATACGAGGTATGGGACTTCGTCTCAATCTCCTTTCATTGAGACATATTTTATTTTATACGCAACTTTCTTTTATACGGTGTATAAACCCCTTTGAATTTTACGTTTATCCAAAAGTAATCTTTTTTATACGAAGCGTTTACTAAACAAAAAAAGGGAATTTTTTGTCGTACGTATGCGGCGACAATGACTTCTCCGCCGTCGTGACTATTATTTGAGTTTCGGCTTCCTCTACAAGCCATACCTTTTTTTTTAAAAAAACGAAAAAAATAAATACCATGTTTTACTTTGCTATTGAAAATGGTTTTCATAATGTTTTTATTATATCAATGTGTTGTATTGATATCTCGTGATTGAAATGTGGAAATGTTATGTTTCCTTTATGCATGTTTTATGTGATATGATTATGTTATGGTTCATGGGCATAATTATGAAGACGGGTGGTTCCATGATAAACTAAGGGCGGGTGAGCCCGTTATAGCTCTCCAATGCATTGGGTAACGCGAAGGAGTGAAACGTTAAGGTTTCTCCGGAGAGAGTTTAGGGAATATACTGTGATGGGTATTCCAAACGTAACCAAGAGGGTTACTCCCTACGTAAGAATGTTATGAATGCCTCAAGTTACCTTTATGTCTTATGATTTCTATGATTTATTAATGATTTTATGAGGTATGTTAAAGTGCCTATGTTTTATGGGTAAAGTATGATTTCATTATTATGTATATATGAACTCATGTTTCCTTTCCATGTTTTTTTATAACCCATACTGAGTTTTTATGATCATCCAAAGTTTTTGAAATGTTTTCCACAGGTCAAGGGAATGGTACATGATAAGATGATAGAGTCAAGGATGTGTCAAGAAATAATCCATGTTTTATTTTAAATGTGTTTCCATTGATGGGAATGATGAATACTATCTTTATGTAACCACTTTGTTTATATGTGGAATTTAACGCAAGTTTTATGATCTAATTCTCTAAAACTCTAAACCCGAAAAGATCCTCAATGTGTAATCTTGTAATAACTCAAGATTAAGTAAGGTTTAAGGCTGGGTCCTTATAAGACCAGTCGAATTTTGACCGTTTGACTCGGAGTGACTCTACAAGGCCAGGGGGAGTGCCTTGGTGTCCTGATAGACCCATTGTGGAAGATCAAACTTGGTGACGTGGTAGGCCCATGGTACATGATAGGAGGAGTACCTCAATTCGCTACGAGGGAGATCGCGCTTGGTGACGAGGAAGACCCATGGTGGGGAGTGCCTCTGTGTGATGCAGAAGACCCATGGTACTCGACATGAGTAGTAACTCATCTGTCTAAGGTTAGTGGGAAGTGTGTTTGGTGTCACGGTAGGCCCACTATACTCGATTGAGGAGGAGCTCTCCAGCAATCAGGGTTTCGATAATGTGTCTAGGGATATTACATGATACTACCCCTAAAATAAATATTGGTTGAGATGATTCAGTACTTTTGTGTTTTCCTCATGATTGAAATGGATTACGTAACAACATAGGTATATGTATAGGCGTATACCTTAGTATGGTTATATGGTGATTTCATAATTTTTGGTTTATCCTTAATAGATTTTTTTAGACCTTGAGGGTCTCAGGGTCCCAATTGATTATCGTTATACTCAAACCTACACGAGCTATGCTAGCACATGGTTGTGTTTGATGAAGATGGAAGACAACACTGATGAAGGTTGAGATTACTAGGGCTGGACGGTACGTGGAGGTGGACCAAATGGTGTGTCGATACATGGAGGAGACAGACAGACGTGGAGAGCTGAGGTGGTGATCTGTATCTACCCATTATGTAGGAACCTCATAGGACGACCTCGTTGGTGTTTTCCATTTTCTGTAGTTGTATTTGTACTTTCAATTTCTTGAACGTTCCAGAAGGGCTTGTATTCTGGCCCCTTTTACTTTCAGTACTCCTTTTTTATACATTTTACATGGTGTTTCTTCGAGCCGTGTGCTTTATTGTGTGTGTGTGTGTGTGTAGGTTATAAAGGCAATTCCTTCACAGTTTGAGGGATTTATGCCTTTGGTGATAGATGCCAGCCCCTGGCCTTTAGAAGCCGGGATTTGGGTAGTCACAGCATGGGCCCTGAGGGACGGGTCTTGAAATGTACATGTGTTATGGCATCATGATTGGACAATTGATTATATATGGGAGTATTACACTGATGTATGTGCCTTGTGAATGGATTTAATCTCATAAATTTTTTTAGTAAACTTGGAATTTGAACTTATGGATGAGTTCATTTAAGGTGGAGAACTATAAGAAATTAGTTTCTATCCAAGAAACAAATCCTTTAAATATAATTTTTAACCGTTTTTTTACCTTTTTGTCATAGATACTAATGTCAAATTATCGGTCAGTTGGATTTTTTTAGAAGATGGTAACATTGGGGTTGTAAGTTGGACGAATGTCAATTACACACCATGTAATCGGAAGACACTACGTGTATTGATTACCCAATGTGTAATGATATGGGTGTAAGCTTTCATGTTGTGTAAATGGTTTTCCCTGGGGGTAGGTGATGATATTTTCACGAGGAGTAATGAATTAATAAATAATGTAAATAACAAATTATTGTTTTTTTAAGGATGAAGGGCCTCCATTTTTCTAGAAAGCCTCACCTCCACCCTCTCTCCCACATAATATCACCCCCATGTGGCCAGAGATTTGTTCCTCCCCCGTATAACCACCCAGTCATAAATTTCAAATTCTTCTGTCTTTATGGAATCATGTTGGTATGTGATTTTTTTAACATTTTCATTATTCCTATACTCATTGTCCATGGTGTTTAGTTGAAGTATCATATTATTCTTTTTTGAGGCTTTTACCCATTATTCATATTTTCTAAACACTAGGCCTAACTAAAGGCTGATACTTGAAAAAGAGAGATGTAAGAGCCTATGGTAGAAGGTCTATAACTCATTTATCTGATTTTTTTATCATTATAGAAATCGTAGTTCTGATATGCTGATTACAACATGTGTTTTTTATTTAATTAATAATTCACTATTAATGTATTTTGGATTATGTACAATAAACCATGTCATATATGTAATGTTCTATTAGTGGATACATCATTTACTCCAAACACCACATGTAGGTTTTTATTCCAAATTTTGGTTTTTAGTGTTTTAAAACATTTGATCTTTCATTCATATGTGATTGATATTGGACAAACTATTTGTAATCATCCATCATATAAATTAATATTGAATTTTTAAATGGATAATGCGATAAAAACATCACAGTTTACCAATATACGGTAAGTGTATTAATTATACTTAATTAAAAAACATAAATTGAATTGGATAGTATATTTCATGAATATTTATTTTTCTTTTAATAAATAACTGTTTTCTTTTGGATTCATTTCCGATGCACAACCTTGTCATTTTTTGAATAGTAATGTGGAGAACTATGTATATTAATTTAAAATGACATAAATTGTTGCATAAATAATTGGAATTTTCAAACTAATAAAAGGAAATGGATTCAAACATAATTATTTAAATAGTATGAATTAATAATTTATATGAGTAATTCAAATGGTGGCAAGTAACTTTTCCCTTTTCACACTAATTAATGTCAAGTATACAAATCAATGACATTAATTGAATTATTATGGCATTAATGAATTGAACAATGAGTTTAATGTATTATGATTACTTGTAACATGTGTGAAAGGCATGTAATAAATCATTTACATGATATATGTAATTTTTATTATATGGAATAAAATAATAAATTAATTCAATGGAAGTTTCATAATTTCATATAGACCATGGAATAATTGTAGGAAGGTTCTGAAAATATTTATCATTTTGATTTATAATATAAGTCCATGAGACAACAAGGAAACCATTACAATTATAGATTTTAGTTTCCCTAGTTGAGACCCAGCTATGAACACAATCCTCATCTATAAGGGGAAGCACAATATGAATTTATATGATACTTTCTTCTCTATCACTATATTCCTCAGATACACTCCATTGATCCATAATGATTACTATAGACATGGGGTGGCTTGGTTATATCATTGGTCGTGGAAATTTCAAAACTCATTTGACATTTTTTTTATCCCAAGTCTCAATTAGAAAATAATATATATGAATTCCATGGATGAAACTCCTTGGATTACACAGTTTCATGATTTTCCAGACTATAGTTACTACTTAGTTAGAGATCCTTAAATGCCTCAATTACCTTGTTTTTTACCTTGTTAATCTTTTATATTATAATCAACATGGATACCTATTTAATGTATGTATCACATACTAGAACTGTAATGAGGTGATGTTAGTGTTCAATATTCCTCATGTGAAGTAAATATCTAAAATGAAACATATTTAATTTTTAAATTTGTTACACATTCAAACACCTGCCTAGAGATGATGCGTGCACATGGGTATTTACATTACTATACTTGATTAAATTATATAGGCATGATTTGACACCTTATTTTTTATATTAAATGGACATGGTAATATATAAATCATCGGTGGTGGCCTACAAAGATTTATCCCACCAAATTTTTATCCTACTATTGGCACCTGATAAGAATATATGTTTGTAGGTGTTGACAAAGGGATGAGTGTTGCGTCAAAAAATTTATTACTTTTTGTTTTTGGATGGGGATATTAACAGATGACTGATATAGAGAATGGAATTCTTGGGATAGTTTTTTAAGCAACTTTCATTCTTTTTTATTGTATCCTTTTCTGCTTATTTAATACCCATTTAGAAACATTCTATACCAATGAAATACCTCCAGTGGGTTTTTTATATTTATATCTATTATTGATGTTGATTTAGTTATTGTTTATTACTTTTTTATTCTTCTAAAATGCTGTTAATTATTACATAGATTTTAATATTTACATATCTCTATTTATATTATACTTATCCATTGGGAATCACTCAGGTATTGAGGGCCTAGTCTCCAGACAGTCACATGCCATGGAAATGTTGCATGTCGACAACCTCTAATATTTTGGTAGATGTGTTTGAGGCCATATGGCCAACTAGTCTCAAGGAACAAGTATTTGGAATTTAGGTTTTGTATCTCCAAATTAATTATCATAAATCAAATACACTGATTATGGATAAGATATGTAGTACATAAGCATGTAAGATATTCCCATTTTCTTTTCATATCAAATGAAAAAAATGTAAACTATATATGGTTATTAAAGTATCATATTTATATCATATATAATAAATATTTATTTAAAAATCATCAGTATTAAATTCCTTGTAAATCATGAATGAATCACATCACATTAGGGGGGGTGTGTAGTCCACATATCCACAAAAGATGTTATTATATTTCTAGAACATGAAAATCATGAAGTTATGTGTTATATAACAATTTAATTAGCATAATGACATTATATATATAATATTTACCACATATACTCATTAAATCAATCATTCTTCCATACCTTGACAGATTTAAATGGTTCAATGATGGACATCAGTTTGCGAGGTAGAAGGCCATCACACACAAGAATGGTGATTGTGTATCTCGTATGATTAAAGAGTATGAATTTGTTGGTTCCACATTGACATATAATAATTATGGTATATTAAATTTATATATTATTTTATAAAATAAATATATTTGAATAATTTAATTAGTGGATAATGAAATAAAAATATTTCTCATTTAGTAACATTACCACTTATTCAGGTAACTCATTTTGGTTTTCATTAAATGACATCCTTGAATTTTCTTCACCCCAAAGTCATAATTATAGTGTTATAGAATAGATTTTAGTTGCTTATTTCGGTATTTTTTAGATTTCCTATTTGATTGACAGTTGGTATGAAGTGAGGGTAGTGAATGACTATTTATTGGGGAGGAGGGCTGGGATTTCTGTAGATACAAAAATGAATACAATATTTAGAGCTCCCTATTACCTAATTTTATTCGAAAATTTTAAAATAATGGATTAGAGGGAATTTATTTTTTACCCAAACATACACCAAACAAAACTAAACTAATTTTTATCATTTTGTTCCTCCGCAATTAGGTTATCACAATTTTATCATTATATTTTCTTATAATATAAGATATATATTTTTATTTTCCTCAGCAATTTATAAAATAAGAATATAAATAAAAATATAATTATTAGATAATTTAAATATAAATATTAAAAATATGTATTATAATTAATTAAAAATATCATATTTAAAAAATAAAATTTAAATAGAAACACATTTTATGTGTAAAACCTCATTTTAACCAAAATATCATTAAAAAAATATATCTTCTCTTCCTCATATTTATATTGAAAAATATGTTGATATTAAAAGAAAATTCAAAATATATTTTTTGAAATATGGAATATATTTTTCAAAATTCATAGAAAATAAGTTTTAGAAAATAATTGAAATATAATCCCACTAATTTGATGATATAATGGATTTAATGTAAACATATTGAAAACTTTTATGTGCTTGTATAACTAAATTCAACATAAAAATATTTAAAATAAAAAAAGTTATATTAAGAGATATATAATTTATGTATTGTGACATTAAAAAGAATTCAATATATTATTAATCCTTATAAATTTGTTAGATAAAAAATCAGTTTTCAATTAAAAATGATTAATTTTCACCAGCCATCATAAAAGTATTATTCTCATAAAAATAATAGAAATTACCCCAAAGATAATTTGGGAATTTATCAATTTCCTATATTTCATTCACATATTATTTAAAAAGTTTAATAATTTAGTTTTCAAAATGTATATGCTAATAAAAGGCGGAAAAGTTTCCTTTAGGTAAAACAAATTATTTTGCATAAAATTTTATTTTTTTCTCCTCTTATGCCTAAATGTTTTTTAATGTAAAAATATTTTATTGAATATAGAATATATATATATTTTCATTCATTCATATATATTAGTTATATTTATTTAATTGGATAAAATTCATTTAGGCACATAAAAAAATTTCTATATAAACATTAACAATATATTCAATTGGATCATATATTAAATAATAAGTTTTTTAAAATGAATTTGAAAATAATGTTTTATAATTTATTTAATAATGTTAATATCCTATAGTTGTATATCTAGGGGATAATTTTTAAATGGAAGATTAATATTAAGGGTATTTAATAAAAAGAGATCCTAATAAGAGAGAAATTAAATTGAGAAAGTCACATTAAAAGGAGTCTATGTGCGAGAACATTGGCAGAATATGAATATATATTCCTAGGTGAAATGAAAATAATTATATGGGTGATTTATTCCACTAATTAGAAAATGTGAATTAACATTTTAATGTTATGGTCAATAAATCAATAAATCATTGGGGATTTAAATGTCCACCAATTTGAAAAAATTCAAATATTAAGTTATTTTTATTATTAGTTAACTAATGTGTGTTAAATTAATTTACTTCCTAAAAATATACATAAATACATATAATTTCACTCTTTTCATTGTGATTTGAAAAATTTTGGGTGCATTAATTAAGTTAGGAAATTATGTTTAATATTTGATGCAATAAAACCCACATTTAACATATCATAAGATCTATAAAATTGGTTTTCATATTTTTCTCTCACTTGTTTCCAAAAAAAATATGCCTAATATGTAATTTAAAAACCAAAAACTAATTCTAATTGTTATTAATTAATATTAATTCCTAAAATATTTTAACTAAAAATAATGACATATTAAAATTAACATCATGCATTCTAGTGGTAGGAATGAGACCCTTTATCATACATGGATTATGGTTTCAAGCCCCACAAAAAAATTATAATTGATTGTTTGTAACCTTAATTGTGGGTTTTCCTTTTTCTAAACCAATAATAATATAATTCCTATAATTTTAATAAGGTATATGAGTTAAATCCTTGAATTAATATTTAAATAACCTTTTTACTATGGATTTCAAAACAACCATTTTTTTGATGGTAAGTAAATATTATGAAAATGTAGTTATAATTTCAGTAATTAATGAATTATCCCTATAGTTAATAAATATATTTAATATTATTACTAATTAATTTAAATTCATTATTCCTCAGATAACAAATCCTTTAAAACATGTAAATTCAATAACTTTATTAAAAATATCCTTAATAATTTTGGAATCATTTTTCCTAAAATGTAAAAAGATTTATTTCTATAATTATACATATATTCAATATAAAACACATTAAATAATGATACTATCGAGAAAAGTATTTATTCAATATAAATTCGGCATAATTTCTACCTTACTAAAAAATAATGTTATTCTTGTATACTTATCCTTAAATTATACCATAGTATTTTTCCTCATAATCAGGTTTATTATAAACATATTTCCTAGGGATAATACCATCCATTCTCTTATACCATCTATAGCAAAAAACCACAAAATCCCCGAGTTGATATCCTGTACCATTACATTGGAATGATTACAAGGAATAAAATACTCACGAATCGAATGGTTTAGTACTCTTAGTAATGTGTGTACTTACAAGTGTCTTGTATAAAAAATGAATAAAAAATATAAAAAATTATTTTTTATTATCAAATATTATCTTCCCCTTGCATATTGTATCTTATTTTTCATAGTACATTACATGGAATCATATGGAACATAACAAAAAAATGGTGTTCTCAAATTCTTCCTTGGGATTATGTGTATAGTACATGAAATATATAAATATGGAACAGAAAATAGAATGGTTGAAAAAGTAAATATAATAAATTAAATTAAAAAAATTGATAATATGTATTTAATAATAGATGATCAAATAATCCCATATAAATAATCACATGAGCATGAAACATAACTATTGATATTTTTACTAATAGAATAATCAAATGGAATATCAATAACATAATTTAAAATGATGTAATTCATTAAAATGTATATATAAAATATATCTTCGAGGATTTAATCTAGAAATATAATTCTTAAAAAGAATTATTACAAAATTATAACATTTTCAAAACTTCAAGCCATGAATATAATATTATAAAAAGATTGTTACATTAATATAATACAATCAACGATTAATGCTAGGATTCTATGAAATTGATAAGACCTCAATCAAAATCATATATATTGTATCTCATTAAAATTATTAATTCATAAAGGGGAATTAATTTACCAATCCCCATCCCATGACCATCATCTCTAAAACATTACTCATATATTGAATAATCAATTTTAATCATAAATAATGTGCCTTATAAAATATTTTTATTGAGTAAAGGAAATATATTAATATATCAATATTTCCCAAATATTTCATATTAAATTAAAATTAGACATCATATTTTAAAATGGAATATGTATTATGAAATAATAATTTACATCATATAAGAATAATGATATTAAAAAAAATTCCAATGAATACAATTATATGGAAGTGATTGTTAAAATTTATGTTCAAAACCACAATAAGAATATACAATGTACAATAACATTTACCATTTTGATATTTTTTATTCAGATCTCTTTATATGAAATTTTAAAAATTGATTAACTCAATAACATGAAACATTAGTGAATCATTTTTTTTTGAAATAAATGTGGTATAATATATACCATATAAATGAGAATTGGTGTATAAAAAAATATCTATAAGTTGAATGTAATTTGAGATTAAATCCCTTACTACATGAGTGGCCGTTGAATAATGAGATACATGAAATAATAAAATTAATTGAAACCATTAACATATTGAAATAAATTAACCTCATTATATAAGAAGTCATATATAATTATATACACCATGAAATGGATTGAGTGGTGAATAACGTATAATTCTCACATAATTAAATGTGAGACTAGAAATCCACGGAGCTTATCAAGATTTTCAGGTGTGTTTTTATCTACTTAAAAACTATGTTAATTTTTTAATATTTTTTAAAATTTATGAAGTTTACTATTACTTTCATATCACTAATTAACATGTAATATATAATTACATTATAAATTATGTTTAAAAAAATATGTTTTTATTATATTTGGTTTGTGTCAAAAAACATTAGTCTATGTCTACATTGGTCAATGGGGTAATTTTTAGCAATGTGTAGATTTATAATCCTTAAATAATTATCGTATTTACACATCATATATATTTTTTAAATATTGATTGATGCCAATGAAAAATGCACTATTATTACAATTAAGGGACAATAGTTCGTACCTACTATAGTGTAATATTTGAATAATTCGATTATCATTATTAAAATATGATAAGGAATATTTATCATTCAATAATTTCAATTATATAATAATTAACATATTATTCAATAATTTATATTTCTTAATGAATTTTGGTGATGAAAATTGAATCACATCACTTCGAGGAGGTGATCGTCCACACTCCCTTGAACAATGTTTTCACTTAATAAGGGTATGAACTTGTAATTAATTAAATGATATATTATATTAATAGTAAGGTATTTTTTTCAAGATTATCATAATTACTTCATTTATCTAATATATATTCATTACATATTTATTTATAGTAATGGATTATTTTTATTCAGTGGAAAGGATACACACTATTAATGGAGACGGTAGCCCGTACTAATGCATAAAAGCACATTGAAATTTATTGTTGTATTGAAAAAAGAAAAATAAATGATATATAAATATATATTATCATTAATAGATCATATTTATTTCATATATGTTACATATGTTTTCGCATAATCCTTAATAGATTCATATAATGACTAAATAGTCTAATTTCTTTTCAAATGTAGTAGTCCATGAATCCACCATCAATATAATCTTATTCCCAAAAAATATAATATATAATGTTTGTGTTATATAATAATTCATTCAGAACATGAAAAATACATATATCATATATATATTATATAAAATACAATTAAATCATAATTACCAACCTGTAAATAATATAATGGATGAATGAAGGAAATATGTTTGTGAGGTTGTAGTTCAGCGCACACACGAATGATAATTGTTTATTCCATTTAATGGTAGTGTGTGAATTTTTAGGTTGTATGCCACATTAATAAAATTATTTTATATTTATTATTGTGTGTTTCGTATATAATAATTGAAAAAAATCCCTGGTATATAAAGAATATTAATATTTTTATTAATTTCATTCAATTAAATATTAAATTTACTTTCAAGGGGATTCTATGTTTGATGGAGTTCCCAACACGCAACAATTGGTTTTCTCTGAATCCTAATGTTGCACACAATACTAAGTCAAACTGAAAAATTATAATTATTTTAAACGGTAGCTAATTACTAGCCATTTTATTAGATATAATGAATAAAACTAAACTTAAATTTACTAAACATATTTGTTAAATGTTTTTAAATTTATCCAATAAAATTTATAGGCTTAAAATGAGAATGAATCCAAATATAAGTATAAATACCCTAATATTTTTAAAAAGTTCTTTTACCACCTTTTGGTGGAGATCACCATTTAAATCAATGTTTTTCACTTAAATTTATCAAATATGACAATATAATCTTATTCTTTTGAAGTGGGGTATGAAACTTTACTTTATAGATTTTTTTTCTAATAGAGTTCATTTTTTAATTAATATTATAAAATACAGCATCTTAAGTCAAAATTGTCTTATCATATAATTTTCTTATATGGGTATATTATAGATTCAAATGTTTTTAAAGATTAATTGGATTATAAATTTACCATTTAATCTAATTTTGGTTATTGGATGTAATTTCACTATGAAATATGAAAAAAAACAATTGTCAATCTATTTATAGTATTTACTTCTTAAAAAACGGTTTCTAGTTTTGAGAATAGAAATTAATTTTAAATTAATTTATGAAACATATATGTTTTGAATTTGGTGAAATATATATATTTTATTAAATATGATGATCAAAATTATATTTTGGTGATCTTTTGGTATTTTTCTGAAAATGATCAATTGATTATGAATAGTAAAAAACACTACATGGTAGTTAAAAAATGACATCTCTATTTAAATAAAAATTTACCACTTATGTGAATGGAATTTTAAAAACTTGACATACTTGGTTTTGATCAGTAAGTATAATTTTTTTCAATAAGATGAAAATAATTTTTTGGGAAAATTTACTTTTTTTACCGTAGTAAAAGGTAAATAGCGTAATTCAGGGTAAAAATAATATTATAATAATATAAAATCAACTTGAAATTTTTCCTAATATTATTATATCAGTTAAGGAAAACCGAAAATATCATTGGGTATAACTTTTGTCCTTAGAAAACCACTTGGGTACAATAATTATATTATTAACATTTTATTTAAAGTAAAAATAAAAATATCATAAACAATTTTTATTTTGCTAAAACAATTATTATGTGGGGTTATATATTTGATATATTTAACTGTAAATAGAAATTAAAAACCTAACAAGATTTCCTACATCATGAAATTTTATTTATAATTTTTAGAAATCAAAAAATATATTTATTTATGAAACAATGATGATGTAATGATTACCTCATCAATGAATGTTTTAAATAAATGAGATTATATATATTAAAATAAATTTATTTTGAAACTTTTTATTAAATACACAAATTTAAACGATGATTATGACTTTATTTCATTGAATTAATTATGTTTTTATTGAATTGATCATGTTTTTATATATTTTTTTAAAAAAAATCATGATACGAATAGTATAGATATTTGAAAAAAATGAGTTTTTAAATCAATTAAAATTTTATAAAATTATAATATAATCATAAAAATATATGATTCGTAAAAATAAAATATATTATGATGAAAAATTCATTAATGGTCCATTTTTGGTAGCTTGGAATTTTATGGTAAATATATTAACTATATAGTATGAATATATAAGAAGACATTGTAAAAGTTAAATAAGTTAACAATGGGTTAAATAAAAATGATAATTATTAAAAAATATTCAAAACCTATACAATTATTATTGGATGATTTTATTTAGGCTTATATTCATATTATATTCTACTTTAAGGAGTTATGGAACCATTGAAACTGAAAATTATTTTATAACAAAATAATACTTTCAAACATTACTAAATAGAAAAACATCCATCATCTAAATGGAAACCACCTATAGCCCATTACTCACACCACTAAAGCCATGAGGATCATCCAAACACTACTCAAATAATATAACAACATCTCTCTATTCTTCCTTGAATCCTTCCCGTAGGAAGAAGGTAATAAAAGAAATCACATCAGCTGAAATCAAAAGAAGTTTCCTGATTAGAGGTAACATCTTCTCTCAAGTTTCATTACATTATTTTTCCTTCTCCACACCCTATAATCTTTTTATTATTTGAATAAATATCAAAACCAGTATAATAATATATGATGATTTTCTTATAAATATGTTTTGAACTACACATATACAAACACCTCCACCTAATGGGTAAAAACATACAAATTTTGTGGACGGTAAACTACTTCCTAATGAAACAAGGATTGTTCAATCTTCTCCTAAAACCTCTTATGGTGGCCATTATGATGGAAATGTATTTATATATGATATTTATTATATTTATTTTATCTCCATTCTTATGTAATTTTCATTTAGAACATAACATTTTGCTTTTCATGTTTTATAAATATGATAATTTCATTTTGAAAAAGTGCAGACTACTTCCCCCTCAATGTGATATTACTCCTTCATGCGTTACATGGAATGTATAAAATATGGAGTTAATGAACATATGTAACATATATAAAATATTATATTATAATTGAATTATAATATACCCATGTATCATTATATTTTCATTCCTTTAAATATGAAATAGAAATGAATGTATCGTTTATGCGTATGTACAACCTACCGTCTCCATGAACAGTGTGTTTCATTTATTATCTCCAATATATTTGGAATATTATGAAAACATATATAAATTATATATAGTATATATTTGATATAGAAATTATGAATATAATTCTATAGATATTTTACATTTTTTCACATGTAAAATTTTAAATTAAAACAATTTCGTTTGGGATCCTGTACCGAATATCGACAAAACAATTCCAATATAAAATCATTTAATTTACTAATTGTTATAGGATGGTAACAAGTTTTATAATAGGAATAATAAACATTAAAAATGAAATTATGAATTTATAAATTAACATATTTTTCTTATACATGAAGAACAAGTAACATACAATTCAAGTCGGACTAGAGGTAAGAGGACTACTTAACCCAATTTTAATTATTTGGGTTGATGTTATACTTCTTAATTATGAACTTCCATGATACTGTGAGAATTGTTTTTTGATATAATATCTTCAATTGAAATTTTATTTTGGTGAATTGATAGTGAATACACATAACAGATCTATTATATTGACTAAATGGCCATTATAAGGGACTTCGTCTTAATCTCCATTCATTGGGGAATACTTTGTTTTACACAAAACATTAATTTATACGGTTTATAAACCCCTTTTACTAGTAATTTCATTAAATGTTAATATTTTCTCAACAATTAAATTTAATAAATTATAAATAGAATGTTTCTTTTTAACTAATATAGAGAATATAATATTTCTGCCACCTCATGCATCATTTTATATTTCGCATCCTTTACAAGATGTTGTATTTCTTAAATGAAAATAAATACAATATACTACTTTAAATTATGTTGGTATTTAAAATAGTTTTGAGAAAAGATTGAATATTTTAATATATTGAAATGTTATTTCAATTTGGAAATTTTATCTTTCCATTATTCTTGTTCACGTGTTATGATTATGTTATAGTACATGGGAATTATTTACGCATCCAGGTGGTTCTATGATAAACCTAGGGCACGTGAGACTGAGATAGATCTTCAGTTCATAGGGTAACATTGCATATGAAAATGTTAAGGTTTCCCCTATGATATTTTGGAAATACAATATGATGGGTATTTCAATTTTAAATCCCTATATAGCTATAAAATCTATAACATACGTATGTTATGGATTCTAAAAGTCACCTTTAAGATTTTGGATTTATATGTGTTATTCATAAATCATATTATTTCATGAGGTATGTTAATGAGATTAAGTTTTGCATATATTTATGGACTAATATTTTTTTCTTTATTTTATAACCTTTAATGAGCTATTAATTCTCATCCAATGTTTTTAAATGTTTTTTTTTCGTGTATAAAAATGTAAGAGAATTGATGAATTCAAGAAGATTTAAATCAATAAATTAATTATTTTTTATTTCAATATTATATATTTTATGAAAATATGGATTCTATATAGAAGTTTCTAAATTTTATATTCGTGATGTTTTGTATAAGTGATGACCTAATTCTCTAAAGATATATATCTGAAAACATCCTCAATGAAAACTATTTACATAATTCAGGATTATGTAATTTTTTTGGTTGTGGCCATAGAGTTGGTATCAAGGGTCTGTTTAAATAATGTTAGAGGTTAGGGTGTTATTAAAGTGTAAGTGACATTAAAACATTGATTAACATATTAAAAGAAGTTATTGTTATTTTAGGTAAATTGAATTAATTTAAGATAACCCAAATTTAGATATTAATTTTTACCCTCTTCATAAGATAATATATATTGATTTTACTAATATAATCTCAATAAAAATTGTGGTCTTAGTACATAGATGGATCTAGAAGGCACCAAAGTAAAAATGGATTTTAAAAAACATTGATGGTTTTATAAATAAGAAAACGAATTAATTGGGAGATACCATGTGTACTCTTGTGGATATTCTTAAACAATTATCTGGAGTCAGGATTGAACACATGAACATTGGTGATTTTTCTAATGAATCATAAATGTTGTAAAAAAATCCAAAAGAATGTTCAGGTAATAATCATAAAGGTAAGTGTATTAAAAAGCCTTATGGGTCAAGGATCTGGAAAGAATAAACATGGAAAATGAATCAAAGGGATGTGAATATTTTTTAGATTCAACATTGAAGGTAATAAAGATAAAACCTACAATTAAAATGGATTCATATAGTTGACTCTAGGAAAGGGAAAAAGATCACATAGAAATATAAATTAAACATTTTAAATGTGGTGTTCATGGTCATTAAAAATATATTTTTATTACAAAGAATGTTGAAGAATGAGATTAGTAGGATCATAAATATTTATTTTTACCAATTCGTAATTCCATTCAAATTGAAGAAGAGGTATCTAAAAATTAACTATGAAAGATTTGGATTATTTTATAGTTCATGATATAACATTATTGAAATCATAAGAAATTATGAATGGTTTTGTTTATAAGTGTAAATGACTAAGATTGAAAAACATGGATAAAGTATCAGGAAGAATATTGTTTTATTAAGATGAATACATTTTAGGATTCAATGATTTATGCTGGTTCTATGAATAATGATATGTTTAAAGGTATTAATGATATGATTACACTAGAATAATATTTCTAGTATATGTAATCTTGAATATTAACATGGTCAAATGTTATTCAAGGAATAACTATATTTTCTTTTGGGGATACAATTATAAAGAACCATTTGGGATTATATGATCCTTGAGTTTGATGCAAGTACATGTTATTAATTTTGTTTATGAAAATGCGAATAATGATTTATAATTTGTCACTAAAATATGTTATGGTTTTTTTGAGTAATTTTACTTATTTATCGGAATTTTATAAAATTATAAAATTTTATAAAAATGAAAACAGACAGACCATGTGACAAAATGTCAGGTCAGACAAAGTTATGGGAGTCGAACCCAAAAACAAAGTGCGATTGGAATTTATTTCCTACCTCTTCCCTATGTGAAGAAACTAATTAATATGGATTATTATTTTTATTTAAATTATTTTATTGATAGAGTATATGTAGGGTTGGGATATTATATTTTCTCAAATGGATATCCATAGTATAATAAAATTATTTAGTTATTAAATGATAAGGGTTAATTTGGTAGACATTAGCTCTTATGGGAACACTATATGCTAAAGTAAAATAGAATACTATGGGATTTCATTTGAAGAGTATTGGTAGAATTTTATTTTGGAATAATCTAATTTTTTGTAGACATATGGTGATTTGGGTTATTTATGGGAATGATTAACCTATCATATAGAATATATTATTACATTAATTACACTTCAATATGATATTTTAATAGATCCCAATGTAATTTGGAGATAAATATCAATATTTTTTAGAAGACTATATGATCAAATAATTTTAAATTTCAGGTTTCAATATTAGTTTTGATTATTCTGATAGATTTTAAGGGAAATTTTCTATTGAATGGTCTTTGTTTATCTTTGGGTACTATATGTTCAATTTTGGAGATTAAGTGTAGTATTTCATTTATAAAAGATTTTTCTTTTAAGGGTTATTTGCTCTTTTACTAATAATTTTGGTTTTTGGTTAAGGAAGGAAGACAAGGAATATATATATTTAATCTTTTTTGGATTATTTGATTTTATATATGTTGATTCTAGCTCTTAAGGTGTGACCAAGTCATATTGAATAGTCATCATTTGGAGAAAAGATGATTTTTTGGTTGAAACTTATTAATGGATGAAAGTCTACTTGAAAAGATAATATATATCCAAACATCCCTTTTCAATGTCATAAATAAATTCTCTTACATTAGTAATGGGAACCTAAAACAAATAAAAACATTGTCTTTCTACGTTTCGTACTGGGGATTCAAATACCTTTTAATGGATCAGAGGCTTATGGTTTTCTTGTTTTCAAGATTTTCCTAATATTGTTTTTTTCTCTCTCCATTAGATCATGAAACATAGTTTTCATCCATATCCATGTTTTCCTATAAGTAATACTAGTATGGGTTATCTGAGGGGACCAATATAGTTCTCTTTATTTCTTTTAATGTGATAGTTTTATTGACTCATTCTGATTTGGGATATTTAATGGTGTTTCCAAGGTAATTTTAAAATATCGAGGATGGAATTCCCAAAAGGGGGAAAGATATAACAACCAGTTAAATAAGGAATATGATATTTTCATATTTATTAATATTTTTGAAATAAATTTTAATATTATTTTATATGGAATACTTTGTTTGATGGTGTACCGGACACACAACAATGAGTTTTCTCCGAAGTATTATGTTGCACAAAATGTTGAGTCATACCGAAAAAATAGTAATATAATTATTTTAAATGGTAGTTAATGCTAATAAATTTTATTATCAGGAATGAATAGAACTAATAATATTGTGATTAAACATTTTTTTTAATGTTTTTAGATTTATCAAGTAAATATTTGAGACATATAAATAGAATGAATCCAATTTCAAGCATATATACTCTAGTATTTTCAAATGAATGTTTTACTTCCTTTTAATGGAAAACACCATTTAAATACATTTTTTCTAATTTAATATGTTGAATTTTCAAAAATAAACTTCTTCATTAGAATAGGGATATAAAAATTTTCTTTATGTAATTTTTTGGTATTTTTCAGATAATGTTAAAATTTTAATGAATAGTGAAAAACACTGCATTTTATGCAAAACTGCATTTCAATATGATTTGTTTATAAAGATATATTATAATTTTAAATGGTTTTAAAGGGTAATTGGATAATATTTTTACAATTTAATACACTTTTGGTAATTAAAAGAAATTTCAATTTGAAATTGCACATAAACACATGTTAATCATTTTGTAGTTTTAATTGCATAAAAAAACGCTTTCCTATTTTGACAAAGAAACTTATTACCACGATTAATGAATGAGTAGTGATATAATGTTTTAAATGGATAATATATATACTATATAAAAATAATTTTTTCAATAAAAACAACAAAGTATAGATGGAGTGTAATCTACGATGAAACACATTACTACTTGAATAACATTGGAATTTTGAGATCACTGAAATTATAACATCAATTAAAACCATTATTATACATAAAAAATTAAAATTCATTAAAAAACATGTCATACGAATATATATACATACTAAAAATGAAATTATTGGCGAACACTAAATATTTCCTTAAGAAATAATTAGGATACTATAAATTCCCTTATCTTGAGTACAACTAGTCATGTGTGTCACACTATTCCTGAATTAATATTATATGTCAATAATACACATGTTCTGTAAAAATTTTCATGTTCATTTCTAATTTATTCTCTTATTAACAGATTATATTAAATAAATTACTCATTTATATTTAATTAGAATGTTTTGACCAAATTAGGTTTATATGTCAAAAATTACATTTTTATGTCACGTATTATTAGAGGGGTCATTATTAAACACTAAATAATAATAATACTGAAAAAATTATAATAATAAAAATTTAAACTTTTATAACCAATCATAGTTGATGGGTATGAAAAATTAACTAACGTTGTCTTCATGGAGACGATAGTTTTTATGTATAAATTTTTAATGATTCCATTTTTCAATATTTAATATGGAAAGAAGGTCAGTAACATTTAAAGTAAAGATATATAATTATACCATAAATAAAATATTTTTTAAAATTTATATTATTTATATTATACTATTTTGATGAAAAATTAATCACATCTTTTCAAGGAGGTAGTAGTCCACAAGCAAACAAACGAATTTATCACCAATTTAGTGGTGTGAAAGGGTAATGAAGAAAATGATATATTATTCTGGAAAAAGTTAATTATGTAGTTAATATCATAATTATATCTTTTATATCATATATATTCAGTAAATTTGTATTTTTCGTGATGCATAAAATTTATTTATAGAAAGAAAATACATCAACCTTGGAGTTTCTAGGGGGTTTTTATGAATAAATGTTGTTTTAATTTTATTGTGGTATTGGAAATGAAAATGAAATTATAAATATATAATATAATTGTAGTATAATATTGATTTCATATATATATATATATATATATATTATTTTTTATAAAAAATTCCTAATAATTGCATTCCCTGTAAAGGGTGAACAAATCATATCACATTAGTGAGACTGTAGTCCACACATTCACAAACAATGATATATTATGCCCAACAAATGTAAATAAAGAATGTATGTTTTGAATAGTAATTATATATAGAATTAAAAAATTATAAATTCCATATATGTCATATATATATATAATATAAATCCATCATTATACTCAACCTAGAATTATGGTAATTGAAGAATGAATGACATCGGATCACGAGGCAGTAGTCCATCATTTATAGTAATGATGATTATGTATCCTATGTGATAGAAGTCTCTAATATCTTTGGTCATTAACTAGACAAAAAAATAATGGTATATATAATATAATGAATTTATTCTATAACAATAATATAATAAATAAGGAATTTTAGATAATTAAATATAATAAATGTTCTAATTTATGAACATTACCTATTTGTCAAGTAACTCTTTTTGGATTTCCAAAAAGGACATTACTGATTTTTATTATGAAAAAATGAATTGTTATAAAATTTGGTGAGGGTTTTTTGTAGTTTATTTTTGTTGGAATCATATAATCAAAATAAATTGACAGCTCTGATGATGTCAGTGGAGTGAGTTCTACTAATAGAAAAAGAGTGGAATTTCTGTAAATACCAAAAATAAATCACAATTGGGTGGTCTCACTTACTTTATTTGAATAAAAAATTACCATATAATGGAAAATATGGAATTTAAAATTGATTGAAACTTAATAATCACAACATGAAAATAATTTTTGTCATTTATTTCTTTATGCTTTATGCTTTGTCAATATTATATTCATTGTTTTTACATTAGTAAAATGTATCTCTTTGTTTCTCAAGGTAACTTATACATTAAGACTATAATTAAAAATATTTTAATTTTATAATTTGTACCTTATTATTATAAAAATTAATTCAACTCCATTACATAAAAATATAATTCCTAAAAATAATTTTAATACAACCACTTTTGATATACACAACCCACATTTTAACCGTAATATTAATAATTATATTTAATTGATTTCACAAATATTTTATTTCATAAAAATAGTTTAACATTATATATTTTTTAAATTTTTATTATTGTTGATATGGAATAACATTTTATAAATTCTTATAATATATGTTGAAGATATTAATTTAATGTTAACGTTGTGGAATGAATGAAAAAGAATGTTTTTAATGTATAAAATATTTAATGATTACTATAATTTCAGTGGTTATTATTTATAGATTAATTAATTTTTATGTCAATAATTTATGATTACGAGGTCATTCTTTAAATTACATATTTTAAAATATTTATGCACCATTTTTTAGATGAATTATTTTTATTTGAGTAATAATATATAAAAAATATTCTAAATTTTTTATTACAAGGATACATGGGTACTTTTAATTAAAAATATTATCATTTTGAAATTAAATTGATCTACTAAAAATAAATTTTCAGGATAAAAGATATATAAAAACTTTTTCGTTTTAATGTTTCCTAGTAATTTAATTAACTGTGTAAACTGTTACATTATAATTTTTTTAAAAACATATATTGAGAACATTAACTATGTGGTCAACTTTGTATTAAAAATTATAATAGTAATATATTTTAAAAATAATATATCAAGTAGTTGATATATAATAAACTAAATAAACGTAGTTAATTTATACCCAGTATATATTCACTATTGATGTCATATTTTCGAATTAATTTTTGTGAAATGATTCCAACCATGTTATGCGGTTCAACCAAACCATTAAACCTAGTGGAGGTCTATCCACGACCTACCCATATAGAGGTAGAGGACCTAGATCACAAAATATGGAGGCATATGTTCCATCAATACTCTTCTATCCAGTTGGGTATTGGTATGATGGGTCATGTGGGTCGTACATATGTGGTAGGTTTTAGGCCTTCTAAACCCATTACAACTTTTGGCCAGCTACAATCCCATTATAGGTGTTATGTAAGTTACCAGATATTCAGGGTTTCACTGTGGGAATATAATTATTGTATTTTTCACAGTGTTAAAAATAACAACATAAAACATAGTGGAAAGATGAGTAAATGATGATAGTCCAATATTTCCCATGCGTTATCTTCTCTATGATAATGAATATATTCATCAATCTATTCCTTAGATCATCTCCCACACACAACTCTTAATGAGATTCATTGTCATACCCTCTTTAATTCATGTTTTATTCTCCTTCCCAACCATCACAGAAATTAAATCATAGTTCAATCATCCATTATATAATATTCAAAACTTCTAATTTCAACAAATACTAAACCTTTGTACTATTTAGTATGTCTTCAACCAATAAAAACTTGATATAGCAGTAGTTTTCCTTCTTTATCGAATAATTTTAGTTGCGAAGTACATATTTATTATTTTTCAAAAACACTTATCTAATATTGAATTATGTTTTATTATTTTAAAATAAAATTAGTTTATTTTAACCCTCAATTGAAATATCATAGAAGTGTACCTAATTTAATAACATTCAACTATAAACCCAGCTTCTCTTAGGATACGAAGCTCAATCCTATTCGAACCTACATGTAGATAATTTAATTTAACTGGGATAACCCCACTCCATCATTGGATAACCCTAGTCAATTCCAATATATAAAATTATACATTAAAATAGGTTCTATCACCCACCTCAAGTTGGAATGAGGCCATGACCACCCTATTTTCCACTCCCCAAGAAGATGGAAAATATCATTATTGGTTTTCAAAAAATTATTGGATTTATTCTTTAAAAAAACAATATATATATGTATGTAATTTCAAGATTATATTTTCCTCTCAAATATACATATATTAATTTCAAAATATATAATTATTTCTGTAAATTTATAAAATTATTTCCAAAAATATATTATAATAATTGTTGGTTATAATTAACTATAATTTTTTTAAAAAAATTCAATGTTTATATTCAGGAAATATATATATAGAAATACTATTTTGGAATACCATGTTTATATATGTGTTACAAAATTTTTTATGTATTATAATTATAATGGAATGTGTTTTTAAATTTCTCCATGGAATATGAGTACCCACACAGACACACCGATATATCTATTGTTCAAAATCATCATTTTTTTATATTTTAATATTAAATTTATGTTATTGGATATCTTAATTAATATATTTTCAATCCCTATTATCTTTTATGTAATTATAGAAATACCCGCTATTTAATGGGTTTTATACTTGATACATATATATATATATTTAATAGATATTGTATGATTTTAATTGATGTGCCAAAAATAATTTTAATATTTCATAATTTTGTTGATATTTTTTAATCATCCATGGATTAATTGTTTTATTTAGAGAAGATAAATATTAGAATATTATGCATTTAAAATAATTATTTTTAAAAATGAATATTTACTGTAATATTAATTGAATTTATAATATATGAATAATACTTTTCAATTAAAATTATATTTTTTAATGGAATCAATAATTTTAATGAATAATTTATGTACAAACACATCATTAGAATTATGTATATGGGTATATAATTTTTTTATTCATTGGGGATATTAAATAATAATTCCTTTCATTTTATTAAATGGTGTAAAACAATGGATATAAGATTTTTTGGATGAATCATTAAATATATGGGTGTTATTCAGCCTTTTTTGACATCTCGTGCTACTATGAAAAGGATGAATTCAATAAAATTGGGAAGTTTCAGGTCTCACATATGTGTATGATTGTTCATTATTTCAATATTAATGAAAATATAAGTATTTAAATATGCAATAATGAATATTTTTGTCTTTTTTCATTGTAAAAAATGGGTTTTAAAAAAATGATTTCATTTTGAAATTGAATTCAAAAATAAATGGGTATATCCACCTAATTTTCCTTCCAATGACATTATTAAAGTTTTTTAAATGGTATTTTTTCTAATGTGTGTTTTTCAAATGAATTTAAAAGAGTTATTCCAATGGATTTTGGATAATAATGTTTGGCGACTGATTTGGGGGTTGGGAAGTATATAAAATAGGTGAGTCTGATACAACTTATTCAAAGGGTAAATCCCATTTATAGGATACATGTGAAACTCATATAGCTTATACGACTATTTGTGCCCCATTATAGCACATGATAAAATATTGAGCATAATATAGATTATACTATCATTTTTTCCATTATAGCACACATGTGACCAAAAAATATATTATATGAATGGTGATCCACGTGATAAATATCTGATTCATTGGGTAACTATAATGTAGGATGTAGGTGATGTGGTTCATATAATTAAAATTGAGTTGAAACTTTTATATGAATGTGATAATCCATGTCAAAAAAGTGGTTTTAATTGATTCATATAAGTTTTTGTGATTTTATTTGTGAAAAGTATTTGGTTTTTTTCATGTGAAACAATATTAAATCATTCTCAAAATAAAATATGATGATAATGGATAATATTAAATTATTTTTTTCACATTTTCCATGAAATATTTATGTGTTTTATTTTACTAAATTTTTTGTTATGAAATTTTTTTCAAATGGTTTTAAATAATTTATAATGTTCATTTTATATCTATTTTACGTAATTTCAATGTTATTATCTTATATTCAAAGGGTAACAGCTTTTAATGTCAATTTAAAATCATGTTTCAAATTTATTTTAAATAGTATGTTGAAGATTTTATATTTTGAATTGATTTTTTATAAAATAAGTTTTCCAAAATAATATGAATTTTCATAGGATACATAAATTTTTGTTCCAAATATATGTATTTTCAAAATTTATTTTTAAAAATGGTATTCACTCTCTTTTAAACCCCCCATATATCTAATTTCGCCAACATTATGTTCTATAAAATATTATGTGGATCATTTATTTGAATCAAGGATATTTACATTATTTACGAGATAGAAGGGGAAACTTAATATATTTTACCTTTTATTTATTGTGTAATTTCTAATTATATCAAATAGTAGTCAGTTTATAATTAATACTATATTTTAAAAGATACATGTTGTATAATGGAGTCTATATTTTTAGTTTCCTTTATAAAAAATTGTACCACATTGTTTTTTTCCAAATCTAGAATCATGGGTCTTGGAGACTCACATTATAATTTTTTATGATTACATAAAAGAAATGAATTTTCCAAATTCAAATAAAAGAAGTGGCCAAAATTATTTAAAATATAATCACTATTTGGGATGAAAATACATGAAACTACATAAAAATGATCAAATGATTAATATTTTTTCAAATATAACATCGTTATAAAAATGATTCATATGACATAAAATTTATTAATATTTGTATAATTTTTCCATTTTTTAAGCAATTGAAAATATGATCTAATAATATAAATTATTTATATGAAAAACCATTTATAAATTAATATTTATTAATTTCCTAATTCATCAACAAAAATAAAATTATCAAAAAAACATCAAAATAATACATTTAATCTAATTTTTTCATTTATCACTAAAAAATTATTTATAATTTTTTTGTAATGTTAAAATTTTTGAAAATTTATATATAAAACAATTGTTCCATTAAAAACCAGTAAAACTGCCCTTTTAAAAATAAATATCTTCCGGTGTAAAGCTGCATTATTTCTTATATTATTGATATAAAATCTATTTGATTAATTTCCAAACATTTGCTTAAATATATTATATCGAAATGTAAATTATATTATTTTTGTACTGTTATAAAATTTAATTTATCTAGATAAAATTGTTATTGGGAACCTAATAAAATGTTTATATAAAAAAATACATAATAGTCATTTAGTTTTTTTATTCAATTATTATTAATTGATAACCAATGGATTTAACCATATATTTTAACATATTTTATGATAATATTAGTATCCAATAATTTATCCATTGCGAGAAAATATTCATTTTAAATAATAATATTTATATTATTCAATAAAACTCATCCTTTTGTGTAACACAAGCCATGAAAGAATTTCATTATTTTGTGTAACCCAAGGCAACCTCAATGTACATGTAAAATAAGATAATGATAATATATAATTTATCTAAATATAAATCAATCATAATGACTTATGGGTTTATATTCCTTTCTACTCATGGTGGTTTGTGTAAAATATTATATTAAATAAAATATATACAATATGGAATTCAGGGGCCTTACAAAAAAATAACACATAATCATGTAAAAATATTTTGAAAAAATATAAGGATAAGAAAATATATACATTGAAAAAATATTTTGTTATTAAATAACGTCATAATTTTTTTTTCATTGAATAGACCCATAATTCATTTGAAATTATCAGAAATGGTTAAATTTCAAATATTCTTGTTTCTTTTACGGGGTGATGAATTATGTTAACAGTAATATAAATAACATATGAATAAATACTTATATCATTTCATTCCATTAAATAAGTAAAATATCATTAATTTTTTATTCATTGAGATGAATGTCTTCTTTAATAACATCGCTAACTATTTAAATTTATATTCATGTTTTAATTTATATGCACAAACTACTAAAATAAACATCTAATGGATCAAGATATGGAAAATGATTTCATAAATTATTCATTTTTTATTATCATTTAATAAAAAATATGTTTTACAAAATTTAAGATAATATCTAATATTAAAAATATTATTAAAACAAAATACTACATTAGTCTCTAATCTATCAAACATAACTCTAAATGTTCATCCTAAATTACTCTAAATACATAAAATTAAAAAAACTAAAATATTCTTGAAAAATTCCAAAATAAAAAAATACAATTTTGTATATCAAATGTTATTCTAGGATCAATTTTGCATTTATCTCCAAACATCATTAATCACTCATAATGTCGTATATAAAAAGTTTATGTTCCATATTCATCTAATCAAAAAAATATTATAAAATTTCTTTATATTTATATATAGTAAGTATAATGAAAATAAAAATCAAATATGATTACAAAATAAAATATGAAAGATTATTACTCAATTAAATTCCCATTATAGAAAAAAATTCAAATGATCCATATCAAATATTGATTACAATATAATAAATTTGAATAAAAATTATTTTAGTAACATAGTTAGTATAAAAATTTTCAATCCCATGAGTATTTATCTGATACAACATATATTAGGAATATTTAATTACTCTTATATTATAGTAATAGATAAACATAAAAATCAAAATTTATATATTATTAATAACTATTACAAATACATTTCAATTAATGTCAAAAACATATAAAATATTTCTTACCAAAATAATATTTTCCTTAAAATAATGGTTTTTTAAATGTTTAAAATACCTCAAACATATATTAATATTAATGGAATTTATCTATAGAAGACCCATATAATATTTGATAAATGTATTATTAATTAAATTAAACTGATTTTCCTAGGTAAATATTTGACCCGTGAAATAATATATATCTATATCATATCTCCATGAAACCTACATATAAAATTATAAATAATTCAATATTACTAATACTTTATTAGCCATTATTTTTCATCTTAATCATTAACATATCATTCCAATAATGAAAAATGGAATTATTTTGAAATATTCATCAATTTTAAAATGTAACAAAAAATAAAATTGATGACTATTATATATAATTCAAATTTAAATCACAAACAACTCTAATATAAATAGGAATTTCTAAACCATTATTTTTGTATTAATTTTTATCACCTACGTGAGATTTCCAACAAGAACATAGATTATTATAATTAAAAAACATCAAAAAAATTTAACATCATCCATTTCAATTGAGTATTTTCATTAGATGCATATTACCACCGTCAATTCATGTATACAATTTAATAAATAATTTTTAGTATTTTTATGAGATGAATTCAATTGAAATTCCAGTTTTCTCAAATTTTGGGTCTCATGAAATTAACTCAAGTTCTACATATTAATCATATAACATGAGTTTTCTCAGAACAACGAAATGATTTTCACTCCTATATTTAAATTTTTTTTATTTCTTATTATAAAATCAAACACATTCTCATTTATAATTATTTTTAACATATATTCAACAGAATCAATCCAATTATGAAAAAATTGGTAGTACTCATAAATCACATAAAATCATAATAAACTATATTATGAGGATTCTGCCCACAATATAATCCTTAATCTCATTTTATTTATTTTATACACCCTTAAAATCAAAAAAAAAATATTAATAATATTCAATATCATATTAACCAATAATGATATCAAATAATTATGATGTAAAATTAATTAACCTAATAACCTCTAATGTTTTTAATCTCTTAATCTGATATAAAATATAAGAACTTCTATCATAATCATACAATAATTATAGGATTAATGTCGGGGTTGCACTTTTATACATTACCATGATCATTTAACATTATTATTTTAGATAATTATTAAAACTATAAATTTCATTGTTATAACTAATATATAGTGTCGACTCTTTATTCAAAAATCTTTTTTTTGTTCATGGTCCTATTTAATTTGGGTGAAACATTCTTAGATTATTAAAAATTTCCTCTATTTGTATATAGACTTCATAAAATGTCATTTTTATTCTTATGGTAATTCAAATACATTTTGAAACATTCAATGAGAAACCAATATAATATTATTCGATGTAAATGCAATGGAATCATATTATTCTATTGAATAATATAAATAACACTAAAAATAGAACCTTTTGAACTAAAATTTATTAGAAAAATAAAAAAACATATATGATAGATAAAATAATACATTTCTCGAGCAAAGCATTAGAACCTATTAGAATTATTGAAATATAATGTAGAAAATATGATAAATATGTGTCTATGTAAAATGATTTTTTGATAATAATTACTAAAAATTAACATGTCATGAATATTTTTCAATGTATAAAATTTATAAAATAACCAATCTAACCATTATAAAACATAATTTTTTATATGGATGAATCATGTTCATAAAATGTGATCACTCATGTAAAAAAATGATGGATTACTATTTCCTCCTTTAATTCCAAGAAGTATGCATCCAATTGTTCAATGTCAACCATTGTATTTATCTATTTAAATTAAAATCCTTTTACAATATCAATAGTTCATCTAAGAAAATATATTTAAATATTTGATAAATATGTTTTGTTAATTTATATTACTTTTTCATTCTATATTATAAAAATATTCATAAGTTAATGGGAATATACTATTATATGAAAACCAATGTTTAATTATGTGGAATAATTATAATGAATACCATACATAATATATGAAATGGATTTGAAATTGTATATTTCAAAAAAAAAATCACTCCACATGAAAACTTTCAAATTACTTGTTCATATAATTTGAATAAGATTCCATATGAATATTTTGACAAAATTTTTAAAGTATCTTATAATGAAAAATAACTAAATTTTATATTTCAGTATGAAAATTAAATGAATAATTTTATGAAAATTTATGTGGAGGAAAAAGGTATTATTGTAATACATTATAATACACATTTATTAAAACCCATTATAATTTATTCCACTTTTGCATGAATTTATAATTAAATAAAAAATAATTAACGTGATTTATCGATTTATCGATTACATTAATTTCAATAAATGAAATATAAAAAGAATCTATATAAATATATAAACTCCACATATGTGATGATATTGTAGAACATTGAATGAGTATCACTGAAAGAAAACATATAAAATAATGACATAATAAAAAATATAATGTAAAATAATACGTTTCTCAGCCTATGAATAATAATATTTTATTTTTTTATTAAATTTCATTATTTCCATTTTCATTTTAATTACATTATCATTGTCAATTTTTTATCATTTATCACAATGTATAACTTAGATACATAATTATAGAACTATATATGTGTTGTCTTGAGGAATATGAGTATCTATTTCACAAAATAACATCGGTAGAGTTACCATTTTAAAAGGGTTATTAGATCCATAATCAATATAATATTAATAATAGAACCCTTGTAATTATGCATCAGTAATTTTGATTGTATAATAATCCCTAAATGAATATCATGAAAATTTTTTCACATCACAATATGGATATGATAAACCACCTGTTCTCATGAACAACATTATCAATAAACAATGAATTGAAGGTTAATGTTGTGTAAAATATAATATATATTCAAAATCAGGAATATTTAAATAATATATATTATATTCAGTAAATAAAGAAATAAATATATACCTGTGAGTTTTTCATGAATAATGAAACATGTCACTTTTGGAGCGGGTTATCCACATATAGACATGAGTAATGATTTCATTTCTCAATAAGTTGTAAAATGAGATAAATTTTTTGTATAAATGAACATTATAACATTTTATTGTAAACTCAATATTTTAATATTTATATCATATTGTTTATGAATAATTTTATATAGTTGTTAAATGAAATAAAGATGAATTTTTTTAATAGTTCTACTTATTACTTCGAGAACATCATTTGGATTACACAATAAGAATATTAGGATTGTATTTTTTGGACACTATATCCTTTAAGTCATGTATATAATGATTTGAATGTATTTAGGAATGGATAAGAGGTGATAAATTTTCCAAGAGCTGTGAGGGTTAGAGAATTCTATATTCTGATTTTATGTTAGCTTGGTGGAAATGTTATAAATACGTAAAATAGTAATATATTATATCTATTTAAATCATTTTATGCTAATCCAAATTTCCATATAATTAAATATATGGAGTATAATTTTATAATTTATTCCAAAAAAATTTAATGTTGTTTATGTGTCATTTCAAAGTTAATAATTTCATTTAACAATAATGTATCCATTTTTTACCAGAGGGAGTTAATAAATATATCAATCTATATGGTTAAAAAAGTGATCTATAAATTAAAATAGGAAAATACATGAGAAATTTGTGTTAGAAAATATATTAGGAATTAAATTTATATCAATATTTGATTTCTCTGATTTTCTAATCATATAAATATATTTTTTTGTTAAATTTTGTTTAATGTAATTTTGATGACAATTCACAAATATTTTCTAAAATCTCATCAAATTATTCTATTTAATTAAAATTATAAGATTTTGATAAACAATTTCCCCATCAAATATAAATCCTAAACATCCAATAATTCCCTTAAATTCAAAAAATCATCCATAAAATATTATATTTTAAGGTTTGAAAATAATTTCCATACATTTTGAAATTCTTGCATAGTTAAAATTATAGTCTGTCATCATAGGTAATGGTTTGTGTCACATAAATAAAAATAATGAAAAAATTTATATAAATATTATTTAATATTACTCATCAAATTCATAATATATATATATATATATTATTTAATTTATTATTGAATATATAACCAAAAGGGACGACAATATATGAAAGAGGGTGGTCCTTTTTAATTACTCTTTTAATAAAATAATATATATGTCATAGTAAATTTAATATGTTTTTAAAATTCCTTATATTCTAACAGCTATCATTTTTCATAGATTCCATACAATTTGGTAAATAAATGAAATTTTTTATTTTGATTTTTGGGTCCTTATCCAAACATTATATCCCTCATTATGAAATTTATCCTTTACATTAATGATACACATTATCTATTGTTACTATTAATTATGAAAAAAATTAAACAAAATGTAAAGTTCAAGAAATTTCATGGGGTTTTTTTTTCATAAATACACGAGAAATTTACGAGTCCGTAGTTTCTGACGGCACATGATTGCGAGGCCCGGTGTGCCCAGAATCAATTTCTGATGCTATTGTTATGCATTTGTTAATACGCGTAAGCAGCTTTTCAGAAAAAGTGGAATAAATCTTAAACGGTAACTCTATTCAGAAATATGAGGGCACCATTGCACTCAAAATGGCATGTTTACCCTTGGAGTGAATTAAGATTATTATGTATTGGCTTCCAGTGAGGAAACCCTAAAATGACATAATCGTAAATATAATAATTTAATAAATTATTTTATTTTTCAAATGCTTATAAATCACAAACTGTAACTCAGATTAAAAATCTGAGACCACCTCTATACTCGTGAGTGTCTTATTTAGTTATGAAAATACTAATTTTGGCCACCAGAGGCCACCATAGACTGTTATTTTTTGGACGCAAATAAAATAATTAAGTAACAATTATTTTATTGTAAATTTCACAACATATGAACATCACTCAGATTGAAAATCTGAGAGTACCGTTGGGTTCATTGAGTAGTTTTTCATCTAGGCATATCCTAACCTTTACTGTAGTGAGTTGAGGGTGACTGATAATAATTTTTTGAACATTTTTTTGGGGTACTTTCTGTAAATGTACTAGTGTGATTTTATATATTTTGAACTGGTGGTCTGAATTGAAATATGAGGACACCGTCGTGGATGAGGGAGGATGGTCGCCGGTTAAACCATCTGCCTGTAGGCGCCCCATAGTCGAGACCCCTCGGGTCCCATGGATATAGGGTCGGCGCCATGCGCCGTCCATTACTGGGAGATGGGGGGAGCTGATCACCCCCTCTGAGGCCACCAATGGCTTCTTCTTGCGGTCCGCCTCCCAGCCACGCATGCCGGCCAGCCGGGCCACCTCAGGTCGGGCCTCCCTTGGGTCGGGCCGCCTCGGGCTGGGCCTCCCACTCGGGCCGGTTATGTCCGACTAGGTCGGAGCAGACCCGGACCAGCTATAGTGTAATGACCCATAGTTCTTCAATGGAAATTACCGTCTTATAATTTTGATATAAAATCATAATAAAACACAACATAATGATCTACTAAGTGCTAAGTGACCTCTAAACAATAGTTTTTCACTTATATGTTTTGAATTTTGAAAATCTGACATATATGGTTTTGTTCAAGAAAATTTTTGGACTCTAATAAAAAAAATAATTTTTTGTTGAATAGTATCGTACTATTATGAATAGTTATATGAACCTTATGAATATTGAATCATCCAACATATCAGTATCATTACACTTGAATAATTAAATAAAATATAGTTATCTTAGAAAGTGACAATTTGACCTTAGTAAATGTTTAGTTATTTTGTAAGTAATAAATAAATAATTATAATAAATTAATTAATTTAAAAGAATATTTATTTTTTCTTAAAATAAGTTCTTTAATTATCAAATCAATGTCTTATTGTTTTTAGATAATTTTATAAGACAATATGTATTTTTTGAAAGCACTATAAAATCAGTTTTAATTTTAAAATCTTTTTTTTATGTAAATTACGATTTTAATTAATTATTAAATTAATAATATTTAGAAAATTATTTTTAAAAATTTACTAAATTTTTGGATTCTACACATCAAAAAATGGTATGGGTAAATTTTTGGTATTTTTCTAAAATATGTATATTTTTTATGAATAGTTAAATACAGTAATTTAAAAAAAATATGCTAAATAAGCTAATTTTATAGTCATGTGTGATGTTCTGCTGATGTTAACCCACATGGTTTGGGATATCATTGAAAAATTAAAATTCATGGTCATTCAAGACTCAATAATTCTTGTCTTTGGGAAATTAATAAACTAATGAATTTTATTTTAAGGAAACCCCTCTCCCCTCCACTATAAAAACAACCCTTCACACCCTCATTTCCTCACACCTCTCAAGCTCCAATACATCGCTAAACTCTGCCCAAAACTTTAATCTAGCCCCTCTCCCACGTTCAAGAGCTTCTGGTCTCATCAAAATCCAATCCTAAATTCCTTAAGGGGGATCTTAAGAAGAAGATTTAAGAGGTAATTTCTCTCCCTCTTCTACTTTAATTTCCTTTCATGATCATGTTCATTTCATGATCTCTCCATACCTATATTCATCTAAATTATATTATAACTCTAGTATTATAAATATAATGGAATTTTATGATGAAAATAGGATTTTATATCATCCAATAACCGTTCACTCTTCCTTTTATTTTATTAAAGAGAACAGGGTTCGTCGGGTGTTAATTTTTCACCTTCAAGAACAACATGATTTCTTCTACCATTTCTCCCTTCAGATCCGGTCATGAACCCATTTTTATGGTTGAACCAGAACTTTTTATATGTATTATCTCATATTTAATGTTCTGGAACTAACTTATAACCATAGTGCTAGTGATAAAATAAAACAAGTTCATTATGATCGAAAAATTCCTCTAATTAACCCAAAAAAATCATCATTTAATCATAATCTAATTATTCATGCACATGGATCTAAATTTATTCTATAAAATATCATAAAAACTCATGTAATATCATTAATAACTTGCAATTTAAGTTATGGATGTTTACCCATGTTCTACCGAAACATCAATTTAAGAATACACGTGATCCACTCAAGAAAACCATAAAAACAAACATTCCCAAATAATGTTTTTAAACTCTATAAATCATCCAAAGGCACATAAAATCACTTAATGAAACCATAGTGAACAATATTAAGGTAAAAAAGGGCCTTTTTTCTAATTAATGAATATAATTTTATTATTCATAACATTATAGAGAAGGAATAATTTGGGTACAAGGAATGGGGAAATTCTCAAACCCAACTTTCATCATTCGGGTTCTCCCTCATTCATGCCATTTTTGATATGGGTACTCCTTAAATATCATTTTTTTTTTTTTTTCATTTATGTGATATACATTTTTTTCACTTGTTTTTATTTCAAACTAAATTTTTTCCCAAAGAACTCCTCTTTTATGAACACGCCTTTTACTTCTCACTCAAAGTGGATAGTTCTTGTAGCATGTATGTTATTCACTATTTCTTTTAGGAACCCAAAATTTATGAATGTGTTATTATGATATGAAACCCATTACATTACATGGTTCAGTAATGTTCATCATTTATTTATGTTTCATGAATGATAATGATAATATTATGATGTGACAGGTGTGCCCAAAATTATATAGCATAATACGAATGTTTGAATGTGACGGGTGCGCCCGGAATTATACAGCGCTCCAATGCATTGGATAAAGTGATTAATATTATGAGTAAATGTGAACTTATGTGTGAAAAATATTCTATCTTGTTTCACAAGTATGTGTTGTAGTTAACCACTAATACATGATGATTCATTTTTATGCATTGCCACATTTCGTGTCTTATATTTATGATTCATCTCATGTTCATGAACTTTTCCCATGTTATGATTATGCTCACAAAATTCTATATTGTTCATATCTATACTCTTACTAGGCTTATAGCTCACCCCTTTTGATGTATATCCTCATGAGGAAACATGTATTAAGGAGAGGACAAGTGCCAATAAGAATCAAGAGAAGAAGAAATTAAATAAATGTTTATGCTTAATGTTGTAATTGTTATGTATGGTGTTAGTTTCCCAAGTCACTAAACCATTGGATCCTCTATGTGTAATACTATTATTATTTTTATTATTAAAATTATGATATTGTAATGTATGAAAATTCAGAGTTTCTATAGTTTGTATCAGATGCAAGGTTTAGTTAATTTGGGAATTAGGATTAGTGAACTCTAGAGAAAACCTCTAGCATGAGACTAAGTAAAAAAATGGACACATGAATATTTTCATAGAGATCCCATATGTAATGTTTTTGGTATAAGTTGTTTAAATGAATAATTTCATCATAAATTGTTTACTTATTTTTTGTTCTATCCTTTTATATTTTAGAAAATGTTGGGAACCAAAAAAAATCCGGCCAACAACTCATGTGAGGGACAATGCAATGATTTCCCGAACGACATCCCCAATGATTTGGGTGGGGGAGTTCAAAACATCATGGGTATGATTACCCAATTATCTCAGGTTATGAATAATAACCATAAAAATGGGGAACGTCCTCCTTCACCATAGAGTGAGAAACTGGATATCGAATGTTTTATGAGGCAACAACCACCAACGTTTTATGGATCATCTGATCCTCTAGTTGAGGAATAGTGGGTTAACTCTGTGGAGAAGATATTTTCTATTTTGCACTGTTCTGAGATGGAGAAGGTGACCCTATCCATTTATTTATGAGACATAGATGATGATCAATGGTGGGATTTGATTAAAAACACCAAGAAAAGTGATGAAATTGAAGAGATGGAATTGAAAGACATTACGATAATGTTTCTTAACAAGTATTTCCCAAGAACTCTTCCCACGAAGAAGGAGAGAGAATTAATAGAGCTTAATAAAAATGAAGGAGAATCTTTCACAACCTATAAAGAGAATTTCAAAAGGCTTACAAGGTACACTTCGGGTTTTGTTGTCAAAAATGATAGCAAAATTGATATATTATTTAGTGGATTAAAACCACACCATTGAAAGGCTCTTATAATTCGAGACTTTTGAAGATATGAAGAAGTAGTTTGATGTGATGTCAAAGTGGAGATGGATTTTGTAGAATGGTTCCATGTCTATGGGGATAGTAAAGGAAAGATGGAGTTTCAAGATGGAGGATCTAATGAAAAAAATGGGTAGAAAACTCAACGAACCACATGCAAAAAATGTGGGAAGTTGCACCATGGGAACTTCCTCAATGAGATGGGGAAATGCTTCATGTTTGAAAAATAAGGACACCATGCTCAAGAATGTCAAAATGACATGAAAATAAAGGTGAATGTAGCTGATGAAAGGAGAGAACCACTCATGGTTCAATGCTAAAACTTTATGGAGCTAGGGAACTATAAAAACCAGTGCACTAAACCTCGAGCTCTCAAGGGTAATCAGTGTCAGCACCCACTAAATCCAAAGGAACAAGGGAAGGCTTATGCCATCACTACTAGGGAAGTGGAGAAAGATAATGATGTTTTACAAGGTACACTTCTAATTCACTCAAGAATTGAAAAATTCTTATTTAATTCTGGTTCTATGCATTCCTTTATATCTTGCAAGTTTGATAGAACTATAGAATCAAAGCCCAGAAATCTTGAAGTCGAGATATTAGTAAAAATACTAAGTGGTCCAATCATTACAACCCATGTGTTTGACACTTCTCCTGTTGGTGTATGTGGGAAGATTCTTCCAGAAAATCTCATAATACATTCCTTGGTGGAATTTGATGCTATAATTGGAATGGATTGGCTCTCGTTATATAGAGGAAATATCAAATTTCTAGAAAAGTAAATATCTTTTCATATTATGACCAATCCCTTGATTCTCTACAAATTCAAGGAAAATCATGATTCCCCTTTGAAAAAAATTTCAATGGTGTGGGTGTTGATTCCCTATGAAGAAGCATACCTCGCCCAAATGGTTGAGTCAATGGAAACTTCCATCCTGGAGGAAATGCCCATCATAAGGGAATACGACAATGTATTTCCTGAAGAGTTACTGAGAATTCCCATGGATCATGAGGTTGTGTTCTCAATTGAACTCATACCCAGAGCTACTCTTATCTCGAAGTGTCCCTATAGGATGGATCCTGTCAAACTATAGGAGTAAAAGAAGCAGCTGTAAGAGCATCTGGACAAAGGGTTCATATGACCTAGTGTATCATCTTGGGGTTCACCAGTTCTCTTTGTGAAGAAGAAGGATGGAACAATGTGGTTGTGTATCTATTATCGGGAACTCAACAAGATCACCATAATGAACAAGTATCCACTTCAAGGATTGATGACTTGTTTGATTAGTTAAGAGGTGCTCAATAATTCTCAAAGGTGGGTCTTCATTCTAGATATCATCAGGTAAAGGTTAAGAGGGTTGATATTCATAAGACATCCTTCCGTACAAGGTATTGACACTATGATTTTTTGGTGATGCCCTTAGGACTTACTAATTCACCTGAAATCATTATGGATTTGATGAATAGAGTCTTTAGACATTACCTTGACAAATTTTTGTTAGTTTTTATTAATTATATTCTCATCAAATTGAAGTGCAAGGAGGAATATGAAGAATATCTAAGACTTGGGCTGGAGACATTAAGAAAGGAGAAGTTTTATTCCATGTTCAGAAAGTGTGACTTTTGTATGAAGCAAGTCATGTTCTTGGGACATGTGATCACAAGTGAGGAAATTTCTATGGATCTTTAAAAAAAGGCGATTGAGGAATGGACCAGGCCATCTAGTGTCACAAAAATCTGTAGTTTTCATGGAATAGTAGGGTACTACCAACGTTTTGTGGGAAACTTCTCAAAATTGCAAAGCCTGCTAACAATGTTAACAATGAAAGAGGTAAAGGATGTCTAGATGGAAGAATGTGAGGGAAGCATCAATGAGATAAATATAAGGCTGATCACTACCCCTGTACTCACACTACCGAAAAGTGGATAATTTTTTTTGTGATATATAGTGAAGGATCAAATAAATTATTGGGGTGTGTACTCTTTAAAAATGAAAATGTTATAGCCTATGCCTCCTAGTAGTTCATAATCCATTAGCATAACTACCCAACGCATGGTCAAGAGCTGGAATCTGTGATTTTTTGCAGTGAAAATCTGGCGGCACTACCTTTATGGTGAGAAGTGTGACATATACACCAACCACAAGAGACGAAAGTATATATTCATAGAACGGGATCTCAACATGCATCAATTGAGATGGTTAGAGATAATCATGGATTATAATTGCTCTATTCAATATCATCCTGGTAATGAAAACAAGGTAGCTGATGCACTAAGAAGAAAAGAACCAACAACTCTATCAATGTTGTGGATTGAGAAACACCCTATCTTCATGGATATGCAAAGAATGTATTTGGAAATAATAAGGTCATGGGAAACATCCAACCATTCCCAAATGATTGTTCAACCATCCATCCAAGAGAACATTAAGGAAGCACAAATGGATGATGTGGAGATACAAAAGAGGGTGAATGCAGTAAATTAAGGGAATCATTAACAGTTTTATATCGACGATGATGGTGTGATTCTGTTTGGAATATGACTTTGTGTGCCTTCATCACCCGATATAAAGAACGATCTATTGGACAATGCACATAGCTCAACATTCGATATCCATCCTAAGGGTACCAAGATGTACCGTGATCTCTGAGAACTCTTCTGGGGGGATAACATGACGAAGAAGATTGTGGAATATATATCAAGGTGCTTGATATTTCAGCAAGATAATGTTGAGCCAAAAAAGTCCAAAGGTATGATGCAACGATTTATTATACCCATGTGGAAATGGGAAAATGTCACTATGAACTTTGTCATGGGTCTCCCAAAGTCATCAATGGGAAATAATGTGATATGGGTTGTGGTTGAACGACTCACCAAGACTAAACGTTTTATTGTTATTTAGGAAGACCTATCGCTTGAAAAACATACAAAGATATATGTGAAGGAATTGGTGAGACTACACAGTGTTCCACTCTCAATTGTCTCTGATCGTGACCCAAGGTTCACATCTAAATTCTCGATGATCCTTCAACATGTTTTGAGTAATGAAATAAAGTTCAGAACATCCTTTCACCCTCAAAGTGATGGCCAGTCTGAAAGAACTATTCAAACGCTTGATGATATTCTAAGAGCCCACTCTCTATAATTGAAAGGTGGAAGGGATCAACATCTCCCATTGGTTGAGGTCACATACAACAATAGCTTCCACTCGAGTATTCATATGGCTCTATATGATGCTCTGTATGGAAAGCGATGTAGAAATCCAACCTGTTGGGATGATGATGGGGAAATAAATCTACATGGACCTGATCTTGTTCAAGAGATGATAGAGAAGGATCAATTCATCCAGAAACACAAAAAATATACACAATTTCGGCAAAAGAGCCTTGCTGAAAACCGTCGAAGAGACTTGGGGTTTTACGTTGGAGATAAAGCCTTCATTCGAATATCTCTATGGAATAGAGTCATGCGATTCGGGAAGAAATGGATTATACTCCCAAGTTATATTTCCCCCTTCGAGATACATGACTGCATAGGATTCGTGGCCTATCATATTTCACATCCACCAAATAGGGCTCATGTTCATGATGTGTTTCATGTATCACTACTGAGAAAGTTCATACCAGACCCCTCACATGTACTAAACTCAGAGGTGGTGCAGCTGGAATATGATCTCTCTTATGAGGAGTATCCAGTGAAGATTCTGGACTGGAGAGATAAGAATCCATATAAAAAGACAACCCATATTTTCATTTTGTTGTAAAGGAACCATAAGTTTGAGGATGCAACATAGGAACCAGAAGAGGCAATGAAGGAGAAGTACCCTCACCTGTTTGTGTAAAGTGAAATTTCTGGGGAAAAATTTCTTAAGGGGGGGAGAATGTAACGACCCAAATATTTTCAATGGAAATTCCATTCATATAATTATTTCATAAAATCACAAGAAAACACCACATAATCAACTACTAAGTTCTAAGTGTCCTCTAAACATATGTTTGTCACTTATATGTTTTGAATTTTGAAAATATGACATACGTGGTTTTGTTCAAGATGATTTTTGGAGTCTAATATAAAAAATATTTTTTTGGTGAATAGTAACATACAATTATGAATAGTAATATGACCCGTATGAATATTAAATAATCCAACATAAGATTATCCTTACCCATTAATAATTAAATAAAATTTAGTCAACTTAAAAGTGACAATTAGACCTTAGTAAACATTTTGGTATTTTGTAACTCATAAACAATTAATTATAATTAATTAATTAATTTAAAAGAAAATTTATTTTTTCTTAAAATATTTTCATTAATTATCAAATCAATTTCTTATAGTTTTTAGATAATTTTTTAAGACCCTACGTAATTTTTTAAAGCACTATAAAATCAGTTTTATTTTTAGAAAACGTTTTTTAAGTAAAATATGATATTAATTAAATTTTAAATTAATAAGATATAGAAAATTATTTTTGTGAAATGGACTACATTTTTTCATTCTTCAAATAGAAAAATGGTAGGGTTAATTTTTTGGGATTTGTCTAAAATACATGAATTTTTCATGAATAGTGAAATACCGTAATTTACAAAAATAAGCTAAATAAGATAATTATTGAGTCACGTGTGACGTTCTAATGATGTAATCCCACTGTTTTTGGGTTCACATGATTAGATTACTATTATGGGTCATTCAAGACTCAATATTCTTTATCTTATGGGAAATTAATAAATTAATGTATTTTATATTAAGGAAACCCCACTACCCTCCACAATAAAAACTACCTTTCACACCCTCATTTCTTCACACCTCTTAAGCCCTATTACTTCTCTAATCACTACCCAAAACTCTTCTTTAGAAACTCTCCCACGTTCAAGGTGTGCTGGTATCATCAAAAGACCATGCCTAGCTTCCTTAATGAGGATCTCAAGTGGACGATTTAAGAGGTAATTTCTCTACCTATTATCATTTAATTTCCTTTCATGATAAAGTTCATTTCTTGATCTCTCCCATAAAATATTTATCTAAATTGTATTGTATCTCCAATATTATAAATATACTGGAATGTTATTATTCTAATGGGATATTATATCATCCAACCATTTCCCTCTTCCTTTTATTTTATTAAAGAGAACGTTGTTCATGAGGTGTTAATTTTTCACCTTCAAGAACAACATGTTTTCTTCTTCCATTTCTACCTTCAGATCTGGTCATGAAACCAATTTCATTGTTGAACCAAAAAGATTTATATGTATTATCCACTATTTAATGTTCTGTAACAGGCTTATGATGATAGTTCTAGTGATAAAATAAAACATGTTCATTGTGATCGAAAAATCGCTCTAATTAACCCAAACAATCATCGTTTAATTCTTATCTAATGATTCTTCCACATGGATATAATATAATTCATTATAAGATAATAAAAACTCTTGTAATGTCATTAAGAAAATATAATATAAGTTATGGATGTTTTCCATTGTTCTACCCAGTCTTCAATTTAAAAATATAAGTGATCCACTCAAGAAAACCATAGAAACAATCATTCCCAAATAATGTTTATAAACAATATAACTCATCCAATGGCACATAAAATCACTTAATTAAACCATAATGAACCATATTAATCTAAATAAGGTCATTTATTTCAAATTAATTAATATAATGTCATTATATATGACATTAAAGAGAAGGAAGAATTCGGGTACAAGGTAAGGGGAAATTCTTGAACCCAACTTTCATCCTTCGGGTTCTCCCTCATTCATTCCATTTTTGATATGGGTACTCCTTACAGATCATTTCATCATCATTTTATCTCCATTTCTGGATATAGATATTTTTCACTATTTTTGATGTCAAACAAATTGTTTTCCAAAAGAAATATTCTTTTCAAAACACGCCTTTTAAATATCACTCAATGTGGATGGTTCTTGTAGCATGTATTTTATTCCACCTTTCTTTTGGGAACCCAATGTTTATGAATGTTCTCTTATGATATGAAACCCATTCCTTTATATGGGTTAGATATCTTCATTATTGATTTATGTGGCATGCATGATAATGATAAAAATATTTTGTGACGGGTGCGTCCAGAATTTTATAGCGCAATATGAATGTTTGAATGTGACTGGTGCACCCGGAATTATACAGCGCTCCAATGCATTGGGTAAAGTGATGAATCTCATGAGTAAATGTGAAATGATGTGTGAAAAATATTCTAGCTTGGTTCACAATTTTGTGTGGTAGTTAACCACTAAGAAATGATGTTTCATTTTTATGCATTGCAACATTTCAAGTATTATATTTATGATTCCTCTCATTTCTAGGATCTTTTTCCCATGTTAGGATTATGCACACCTCATGATATATTGTTCTTATCTATAATCTTACTGGGCTTCTATCTCACCCCTTTTGTAGTATATCCTCAGGTGGTAACATGTATTAAGGAGAGGACATGTTCCAATAAGAAGCTAGAGAGAAAGAAATTAAATAAATGTTTATGCTTGATGTTGTAATTGTTATGTATGGTCCTATTTTTCCAAATACACAAAAACATTGGATACTATATGTGTAATAATATTATTATTTTTATCTTTAAAATGATTAAATAGTAATGTATTAAAAGGCAGAGCTTCTATATATATCCTGATTACACCTTTTCACCCATGTCTTGGGCTACAGGTGTCCGATCGATGAACCATCTACAACGACAGAAAGCTTAGAGAGAGATAGTTATTTTCGAATTCCCCACATGAGGTTTGGAAACAGTTGATGTATTGTCGGGTTGGTTTGCACCTAAAAAACTAAACGGGCCCCTGGAATGAAAATGACAATAACTAACAGACCGTGCGTCCGATTGACATGTCGTATGTTGCTTTAAGATCACTATTACGAGATGGACCTTTGAGATACTTCAATGTGAGACTTCATGACAATTGGAGTATATCCTAGTAGCTCAGGGTGAAGATCCTTCCAGTGATGAGAAGATAGAGTACGGAGACCTAATAGCTGACAGACCTGATAACTGCTTGATCGATTCAACTCGCCCAGTGAGGAGCGCCTGGTAGTTAGCGACAGACCGATGGAAGAGGATCCCATGGTAGTTGGAGGCATACCCACAGCAGAAGAGAACTTGTTAGTGGGCATCAGACCCATGATACTCGACAGGATGAGTACCTCAGCATTCCAAGGTTAGTGAGAAGCGCCTCAGTGTTGCGACAGGCCCACTATACACAACAGAGCAGGAGTTATCCCTCTTCCATAGTTTCGATAATAAAAATCCAAGTTTGAGCTGAGTCAATGAATTTTTTGTTTCCTCATGATTGAGATAGGTTACTAGATAACTTGGGTATATGTATGGGAAAATACCAATGTATGGGTTATGTGATATTTCTATTAGTGTGTTTTTTATCCTTGTTAGATATTGTGAGACCTTGAGGGTCTCAGGATCCCTACTGATTATCATTATACTCACCCCTATAAAGGTTATTCCCATACATCATTGGGTTAGATGCAGATGAAGGACACCGCTGACGGAGGTCAAGAATGTCAGGACTAGACGGTAGCCGAAGGTAGACCTTTCGATGAGGTGGTACGCAGAGGAGTCTAACGGACATGGAGTGATAAGGTGGCCATATATACCTACCCTTCAGGTAGTAACCCTGGAGGACTATCTAAGATCTGCTCTTTACTTTTCAGTTTTTTGTCACTTTTTCTATTGTACTTATTTTATGTTGTACATATACAATACTGTTCGACTTGTATTTTCAGCCCCTATTACTTTCCATCACCTCTTATGTGTTCAGTTTTTCTTAGTGCTTCGTTTCTAGTTGTGTACTCTGATTGTGTGTGTTTACATTTTATAATAGAAATGCCTTCCCATCGTAGGGATTTATGCCTTTTTTCTAGTCAGCAGCCCTAGGCCTATGGAAGGAGGGCATGGGGTAGTCACAACACGGGTCCTGAGGACGGGTCATGGCAAATTGGTATCAGAGGAGTCTGTTCTACCGCAAAACATTAGACTCTGGCATTTCTTTTATGTGAAGCAATAGTGTTCAGGTTATTGATTGCATGTGTGTTTCAAAAGTTTTTCTTTAAGTCAGCTCAACCATTTCAGCTCACCAAGTATAATCATTTGACCATGTCGCATCACTTTAGGATGCCTCCACGTAGACAATGAGTTAGTGTTCTGAGAGAGTACACGATGATGGCCACAAAATGACGAGGCTCCTGTGGAGGGAACTCTTCCTATGATGGCACCTTCAGATGGTGTACCAGCAGCACCACCACCAATTGAGTAGCAGATGCCACCAGCCGCACTGACGAAGATGATGATCATAGCTACTAGTGATTCCCAGTGAGTGACCATGATGTTGGACCACATAGTGATGAGGCTTCAGTTCTGGGACTATTTCTTGAGATTGTACCTTCAGGTAGTGTGTCAGCTATATCATGACCTGTAGGTTCGGAGTTTCAACCAGTGGTACTAGTAGATGACACATGTAGGCTTAGTGCCTTACACGTGTTTCAGAATCAGATACCCCTCAGGAACTAAGGCAAGCATGACACATAAGATGATAAGGAGTTGCTTGAGGACGTGACTGAGAGTTCCCTAAAACATCTATATCTTCAGAAGGACGACGTGTCAGTAGCTGAGTATTCATCGAGGTATACTGATCTTTCCTAGTACTCGGTAAATATGGTACGATCCGTGATTCAGGACTTGATACTGAGGTGTGATTAAAGGAAATCTAATAAATCACTATTCATCTATCATTCATACTTATACTAGGGTTCTAGAGAGAACATTAGTGGTTGAATGTTCTTTGGCTGGACAGATACAGATAGTTAATGTTTGCAGTGGGAAAGCAGCAAACCGGTGCTAGTCTAAGAGACTAGAGCGTGTAAAAAATCATTCGGGTAGAGGAAGTGTTAAGGAAAGATGAATCCCTAGGGTAGTAGTTAGGGAAGGAGATATAGGAGAGCATCATGAAGTGGAGTGAATTTCGACATGATACAACCACCTCCTATGTGGCACCCTCCAGGCACAGGGAGCTTGGGGACAAGGGAAGAGAGTAGCTGCATGTGGTCAAGCAATGTGACCCAAAGGCTCTGGGAATGATTCGATGTATGGTCTATGTCTTCTACACTCTACCATGAAAATAAAAATTGGTACCAATCATTCCTTCCTTCAATAAATCTTTTCCAAGAACTATAGTTTCCGGTTAAACCGTTGACTTGAACCTCACATATGGAGATACCTTTGGGAGGAGAATAGATAATCACACTTACACCGATAGTGTGATATGACCATTGATGTGATAGTTTTGGTTGGAACCTCTTGGTGGCAGCGTCGAGGCCTTACAACGTCAGTTTGTGTTTCTATATGACATACACAGTTCACAAACAGATTGAATGAATTAGGAAAAGAGGTTGTGGTCTATCTACAATGTTAGGTAGGGATTTTCCTTGTTCTGTGAAAAGGAATCTCAGGAATCATAGGTTAAACTCATGCATATGAGGGTGCAGTTGATCACTCTTTAGTCAGCCAACCTTACCCTCTTGACAGCAGGAGTTTTGAATTTTCAGTTCCAAACAGGAGTGCTAGAACATGGGGACATCTTTTCAAAAGATGACTCCTGGATAACCCGCCCAAGGGGGAGGTACGTCTGCTTTGGCTGGATAGTACTGGAGGTTCGTTCCAGACATTTCCAGAGTTACAGAACCACTATCTGCCTTGCCAAAGAAGGAAATAACCTTTGTTTGATTGGAGAGATGCCAGCAGAGCTTTCACGAGTTGAGTCATAGGATGACTAGTGCCCCCATCCCGAGGCTTCCATAGGAAGGCGTAGGGTACATAGTCTACTGTGACACATCTAGGACTAGAATCAGGTGTGTCCTGTTGCAGGGGTGACCTGTGATCGCATATGGTTTTCAGCAGCTGAGACAGCACGAGTAGAACTACACTACACATGACATAGAGTTAGCAGCAGTAGTCTTCACATTGAAGATGTGGCAGCAATAGATTATGGGGAACAGTTTACCATGTACTCAGATCGCATGAGTCTCAGTTATATCATTTCTCATAAGGATATGAACCCGAGATAGTGGTGATGGCTTGAGTCCCTCTAGGACTAAAAGATATAGATATTATATACTCTTGTGAAGGGGAATGTTGTTACAAATGCACTCTTCCGGAGGTCTAGAATATATCTTCTAGGCAAGGCGACAGAGCAGCTGGCTTCTTTAAAGATATCCTTAGTGTATTGGGATGGAACATCCTATAATCAGTATCTTATAGTCACTCCTCCACTTCTTCATAAAATGTGGGAGGCGCATCATGAGGACGCTTACTGTGAGACATAATGTGCTCAGATATCCACAGGGCATGAACTTGATTGAATTTTTGAATGTGGGGATCATGTCATCATCTTCAAAGAGAATATCATGGTACGAGTTTCATTCCAGGAGGAGGTGTTGAGGGAGTTCCACACTTACCCTTTAGTTGTACATCCGGAAGTAGAAAAGATGTACCTGGACCTCAGCTGATAGCATTGGTGGCCAGGTATGAAGAAGGTGGTATCAGAGATTGTCTCACAGTACCTTACTTTTCAGCAAGTGAAGGCAGAGCACCAAGTACCATAAGGCATGGTTCATCCATTATAGGTCCTAGAGTGGATGTGAGATAGGATATCCATGGACCTCTTGATGGGTCTTCCATGTACATACAGAAGTAATGAATCAATATGGGTGATCATTGACCAACTGAACATGTTTTCCAACGTCCTATTGATCAAAGTGAAGGGTTCAGTAGACCGCATGGGATTCCTTTATGTGTAGGAGATAGTGTTATTACATAGAGTATCGTTTTCTTTTTTCTCTGAACGTGACACACGGATTACTTCCAGGATATGGAATGGGTTGCATGAAGAATTCAGGATATAGCTTCATTTGAGCACCACCTTCCATCCTCGGGTAGATTTTCATACCAAGAGGAGCATTCTGACCCTCGAGGACATGATCCGTGCATGTTTCCTAGACTACGGTCACATCTGGGGGGATCACTGGACATTGGTGGGGTTTGCATACAAAAACATCTATCACTCTACCATAGGTAAGGAACTTTTTGAGTCCTTGTACGGGATACCACATAAAAGATGCAGATCATACAAGAGTAGATGAGGACTGCACAGAGCAAGCATAAGCTTTATGCTGATTGGAGACAGAGATCTCTGGAGTTTGAGGATGGTGACCATGTCTTTTTACGAGTCTCACCTCGGTGAGGTATATGGAGATTTGGCCGAGGAGGCACGTTATCTCCAAGATTCAATGGACCTTTTAAGGTCCTTGACATAGTTTGCGAGGTGGCATACTTCTTAGATATTCCCCCTTAGTTGCACCTGGTGTATGACATCTTACACGTATCTCAGCTGAGGAGATACATCCACAACCCTTCCCACATCATCGACCATGGAGTGTTGGATATCGATGATGGGGAGACTTTACAGAGGTTCCAGTGGATATTGTGGATCGACAGGAGCGGGTCCTGCATGGATGGTCGATACTTCTTTTTCACGTTAGTTGATAGCATGAGAAACTCTTCGAGGGCACATGGGATCGGGAGGCTAAGATGCATGCTCGGTACCCCCCATTTGTTCCCTTAGATCGAGTTATATCTTTCAGGGATGTAAATCCCTGAGGTGGGGAGAATGTAAAGACCTAGAAATTTCATTGGAATTTTTTTTCTTAAATACACATGAATTTTACAGGTATGTAGTTTCTGACAGCGCATGATTCCGAGGCCTAGTGTCCCCAAAATAAATTTCAAATGATTCTGTTATTCATATGTTAACACGCATAAGTTTTTTTCCTAAAAAAGTGGAATAACTCTTAAATATGAACTCAGATCACAAATACGAGGGCACTGTTGTGCTCAGGATGGCGAGTTAACCCTTTGTGTGACTTAAGGATAGTCTGTTTGGGACTCCTGTGAGGAACAAAAAAATGGAATAATCGTAAATAAAATAATTAACTAAAATATTTTATTATTAAAATGATTATAACTCACAAAAGGTTACTCAAATTGAAAATCTGAGACCACAGCTGAACTTGTGAGTGAATGATTTCGTTAATAAGACACTAACTATGTACTTCACGGGCCACTAGGGAAATTTAGTATTTGGCCACAAATAAAATAATTAAGTGAAAATTATTTTATTATAAAATCCACAACATCTAAACTCTATCTCGGATTGAAAATCTGAGAGTACGGTTGGGTTCGTTACGGCTAGTTTCACCTAGTTAGAGCCTAACCATGATCACAGTGAGTCGAGGGTGACTGATAATAATTATTCAGAACTTTTTTTGAGGTATGTTCAGTAAACGTATGTGCGGGATTTTTGATTTTTTGACCTAGTGCTCAGAATTGAAATTTGAGGGCACTATTGAACTCACAGTGTCAGTGATTGCTTAGTGAGACCTTCACCGTTGATGAGTTTTATCGAGAATGGATTTTATTTTTTGGTTGTTTTTAATTTAATTGAATAAAATAAAGTATTAAATTTATTTTATTTGGGTAGTTATAACCTCCAAGGGGAGGTTGGAGGTGGGGGCCACCACACCTGAACCTCCCATGGGAGGTTATGGTGGTGGTCCCACCCGAGTATATCCTCGCATGGGAGAATATTATTAGGTGGGACCCATACAAGCTTTAACCCCATTGTAACTCTCCATAATGTGGTGGAAACATTTTAAATTCTTACTTTCACTCATAAGTTTGCCTCTCCACATAAATTAATTAATGGTTCATTAATTAATTATTTGAATCAATTTTAATTCATACCACCCATCTAAAATATAGGTTATGCTATTACATTATTTTGGTTGGCATAATTATTTGGTGGAGCCTTGGAAGAATTGATAGAACATCCTCTCAATGAAGAACACAATCTACTGTTTCCATCTTCTCCCTTATTCAACCGGGGAAATAAAGGGAAGCGATGCCCAAGAAATCTACAACAATCTTAATCTGCGTCAAAGGAGAAGATGTTGCCCACAAAGAAAGTCTCCAATGATGACGTCACCTCCTACTTGTTCCAACAAGCGACAATCGAGGTAGGGGTTCATTTTGATTGAATTAAACAGTCATTCCTCGTTGTTTATTGTGGTTAAATTTTGTCCAATTGATATCACCTAACGGGGAGGTCATGGGATGAAAAAACACGGAACGAAGTCCCTCCGTTGGTTCTTGATTGGTTGAAAATGGTGGTGGAACAACGATACCACTGGAAGAGAGGACCATAGTGGAGCATGGGCAGCCATCGATGGGCCGGCCGGGAGAGGGACCGGCGGCGTAAGGGTCACCAGGACATCAAAGGGGCGCGTCAGCTTCACACCGTGCAATGAACAGGGATGCGGCAGAGACGGTGGGGCACGATGACGTCACACCATGCCAGAGGAAGGTGGGACTCCACCATGTGGGCCACAGTGGATGACGACGGTGCGACCCATTCGCGTCGTGCCGTAGATGACACGTGGCCAAAGGCTGCAAAGGACGGAGGAGGGCGGTCGGCTGAGTGGTCGCTGGTAGGCATTCCACAGGCGGGACCCCTCAAGTCTCAATGTTATTGGGCCGACTCCATGTACCAGCCATTATAGGGATACAGAAGGGAACTGCCCCCCCCCCCCCTGTGGCCACCGCTGGCTTTGGCTGGTGGTCTGCCTCCAAGACAAGTAGGCCGGGCCGCCACGGGCCGGGCCGCCTCGGGCCGGGCCGCCTCGGGCCGGGCCGCCTCAGGCCGGGCCGCCCCCTCGGGCCCGGAAACCCACATTGGCCATCCCATCCCCTTAGGCTAGGCTGCCGACTCGGGCAGGGTCAAACCCGCATACTGGGTCGGACAGGGTCAGTCAGACTGGGTCGGACCGGACCCAGACCCGCTATAGCCTGATTACACATTTTCACCCAAATCTTGGGCTACTGGTGTCCAATCGAAGAACCGTCTATGGAGACGGAAATCCTAGTGGGAGATGGTTCTTTTGTAAAACCCCACTTGTGTTTTGGAAACATTTGGGGTATGGTTGGGTTGTATTGATCCAAAAAATATAATCGGGCCCCTAGAATGAACATGCCCCCAACAAATATAACGGGCGTCTGATTGACGTGTCTTATATTGCGTTGAGGTCCCTATGATGAGACAGACCTTCGATATACTTCTACATGAGACTTCATGACAGTTGGAGTTTTTCCCAGTAGCATGGGGAGTGGATACTTCCAGTGATGTGCAGACAGAGTGCGTATACCTAGTAGCTGACAGACCTGATGATTGTTTGGCCGATTCGACTAGCCTAGTGTGGAGCGCCGACAGACCCATGGCGGAGGAGTGCCTGGTAGTTGGAGGTAGACCTGTGGTACTCGACAGGAGGAGTACCTTTGTAGGCTATTAGGGGGACCACCATGTTGTTTTCACCAGACCTATAGCGGACAAGCGCCTGGTAGATGGCAACAGACCTGTGGTACACAATAGGAGGAGTACCTCAGAAGCCCAATGTTAGTGAGAAGGGCCTTAGTGTCGCGACATTCCCACTGTACTCGATATAGGAAGATTTCTCAATAACCATGGTTTCGATAATAAAAAATGGGTTTGAGATGAGTTAATGACTTTTGTTTTTCCTCATGATTGAGATGGGTTACTAGATAACTGAGGTATATGTATGGGCATATACCTAAGTATGGGTTAAGAAATGTTTCTTTTACATTTTTGTTTATCCTTATTGGATATTGCGAGACATTGTGGGTCTCGGGGTCACTACTGATTATAGTTATACTCACCCCTACACGGGCTATGCCCGCACCTTGTTTTATTTGTTGCAGACGACAGACAATGCTGACGGAGGCAGAGAGTGCCAGTCCTGGATGGTACCAGGAGCTGGAACTTTCGATGGGATGGTACAAAAAGGAGTCTGACATATGTGGAGGGTTGTGGTGGCCATCTGTACCAACCCTTCAGGTATGAACCCCCGAGGACAATCCAGGAGCTCCTCTTTACTTTTCATCTATTTTTCCCTTTTTCAGTTGAACTTATACATTACTGTTGGGCTTGTATTTTCGGCCCCTTTAATATTCCAGCAACTATTCTGTATTCATTTTTTATTATTTCTTTTCTTCTAGTTTTTTAATCTGATTGTGTGTGTTTATTTTTTATAAAGGCAATGCCTTCCCAGGATAGTTATTTACTCCTTTGGTGCTACTCGCCACCCCCTGGCCTACGGAAGGTGGGCTTGGGGCTGTCACGGCACGGGTACGGGGGATGGGTCGTGACACTAAATGTATTACATAATTTGAAGCCAAATATTTAAAATATAAAATTTATTTCTCATGATTAAATATGATCAGTGGTAAAAATTAATTTTAGTATGATTTCTCTAAAAATGGAATACTGATTTTTAATATATATTATATGAATATAATCGATTTCATCAAAAAATAATGTACAATATTGATATCCATTTTACTAATTGGATTATATATAATAATATGAATCATAAAATATTATTAAATATATTCAATACTTAACAAAGAATTATTATTAATATTTTTAAATATAAATAAATCATTGTTTTTTCAAAATGTATATATTCAAATATTAATAAAAAATTCATCCCTTAAATAAAAATAAAAAACATTTATCATAAGATAATTAAATATAAATTATTAAAAATATTCTGAAAAAATTATCAAATACAATTCTAAATTTCATAGAATTGTTTCACAATTTACTTGTAACTTTTTTAATAAAAACTTTTTCAATAAAATTTGAAACTGATGTTTATAATGATATACACTTATTTAATATCAAGGGATCACTATTAGATAATATTCAATTTATTTCATTAAAAAAATAATCTTTTAATTTAATTAAAAGCATTCATAAAAAGTGATTTAGATAATTTAATTTTATATAAATACATTGTGATCATAGATATTTATTTTATTAAAATTTCCTACTTCAATCAAATATGCTATTATGTTGAATTGATTTTCCATTTCATAATAAATAAAAAATAAAATTGTTTAAAATATATTCTTATGTATTTTAATTTGATTACACATAAGTATAACCACCATTTTCAGTGGAAATGTTATAAAATTGTAATTTAACATGTATATTTTTATAAGAAAATGTTATGTATTTTATTTTTTATAAATAATATTCAAAAAAATTATTATATTATAAATAAAATATAATTTTTAAATAGTTGGGGTCATAAAGGCCCTACTGATGATGAACATTATTAGTGGTAATTTATAAGGGAATATAAAGTATCAAATCTCTCTATCATGGCCATTCTTTAAATACCACTTTCTTAGGAATCTTTCAAAAACAAATTTGATAGAGTAACCCATATTGTCCAAAAACCCTTTATATTTCCCCCAAATAGACTTACAAATTTTTTTATTCTAGAATATCAAAAATTCATAATAATCATAAAATATTTTGTCTATAAATATCAATTAAGAGGTTGTCAAACAATATTCATCAGTTAATTCACTCTCTGCAAGTCATTATGTTTTGATTCTACTAGTTCCTTACCTCGAATGGGGAACGATGTACATTTGAACTACTATTAGATTGATGGATTCCTAAACATAGTGAAACATTTAAATATATACGTCATTATAGTCATAAGATAAATGGTCAATATTCTTAAATTGTATCTTTAATGGCCGCTATCATTAAAAATTAGGTTGTTCACCCAGTCTATTTGAATAATCATCCCTACCTTTGGAAACATTTTCCACTAAACATGTTGCGGAATTTCCTCCTTGCCTAGAGGTATTGGGTTATCATACATGATTATGGGTGGATAAACTCCTCCAGAATCAGCTGATGGGGGAATCTAATTATCATTCTCATGGCATGCTAACTAATTATTGAAATATTTTAGTGATATGAGGGAGAATTATTAGTGACTAAATGTTATTAAAAACATCATTATCATTTAATATTATATTTTAGGTAATATTATTCTGATTTATAATAAAGGAATCATAGCCATAAAATCATGTTTGATGTGATGAATCAAGAGATTCATAGTAATAAAATTCAATCACTACATGATTTATACACCATTTTCATGATATATATAAATTTTTTATAATATATTCATATTTTAAATCATGTTTTATGACTCTATTAATGGATATGTTTTTCTCCGCACCAAAAAATGATTCATTTCATTCATTTCATTTGAATACCCAAAAACAAAATCTCATTTGGATCCCAAACATGTCTTCATAAAAAACGCTAATTTAAATCAATAAGGTTAAAATTACTCTAACAATAGAGTCTCCTGATCTTATCCACCATGACCCCACATGGATAATTATACAACATTGTTTTCTACTGCAACACTTCGTCAAATTTATTATGGATTATTTAGTGACACTAAATATGTACATAAAAAATTATGTGAGGAATTATGATAATGAACCTATATACAAACACATATTCTCATGTGTGATTAAAAATATATGAAAATAAAAAAAACAACTATAATATATATATATATATCTATATCTGTGTGTGTGTGTGTGTGTGTGTATGTATATATTAAATCTCATAAAATTTATGATCAATATTTGTGAAAAACTACATAATTAAAATTGTGGGGTGTAAAAATACTAAAAATAATAATCTTATAAGGAATATAACTTATAGAAATTGATTAGAATGAATATACAACATAAATTAGAACCATATAATAGAATCGTCCCCTGATGTCTCCTCTAAAAAATGGAATATGTCCAGAACCATCCACCAGGGCTCATGTAGAGACGACCCTAAGCTGGCCTCCTGGTGGTCAGGGGCTGGCGACTACTACAAAAGGCGTTAATCTACAAGTGAGATGCATTTTTCTGAGTAAATTTTTGAAAACATGCACTCAGATACATCCACATACCACAATGATAAAAAGTACACAAACAAGACACTAAGACAACTATTGTGTGTAAAAGTGGAAATGGAGAAAGTAATGGGTTCTATAATACATGCCCATAAAAATTTACATATCCCGAAGTCCGTCTACGATGAACCATACCCGAAGGTTAGGTGATAGGGCTTCCGCCTAAAGTCATAGATGTATGCATTGTATGCCAGATCTCACATGGTACCTCTAGGTTCCACACCAAAAAAATCTATTTTGAAGCATCTTTCATCTACACAATACATTGTTTGTATGGGTGGAGCTCATGTAGCGATGAGTAAGACAATTCTCAATGAGGACCCCAAAACACAAAGGTAATACCAAAAAGGATGAACACACAATTATAGTCAGCTCAGATATGTATAATGTAATGTATTGAATGAAATACAGATATTTATAATGATCATCATCTTATAATGCTGATGCACTCATTTTAAATTAGTGCATATGGCTTCTGGGTCGCTTAGAATTGCTCTTCACATGGGTAAGTTGGATCACATGGACTCTCTTGTCTATTGGGCTTGCTAGGTTATATAGACATGCTAATCTCTTGGGCCAGAAAAATCACATATACCATCTTGTCAACATGGATAGCTAGATCACATAGATATGAACGTCTCTTGCACCAATTTTATCATATAGAACCACTCATCATAATCATTTCTATATAGCCAGCCATAGTATCCCCACTCATAAATGCACGATTCTGGGATCATATTCCTCAATCCATTAGTTCAATGTCAATATCCAAAAATTTCCTCAATTTCTAAACCTGAATTACCAACTCAACAAGAGGATACCAAATTTTAAAAGGAACTATCAAGTAGATTTATAGTTTAGATGTTATGCCCATTTGAGTAAAAACTGGTTCACCAGGTCCTAGTTCAGTCTCACTGGGGTTCTTATTGTTGGATGGTATGATCCACTCAGGATGTGGAAGGTGCCACATCACACACAGATTTATGAATCTGGATCAACCTGATGATGTTCCACTAGCTCCCCATGACTAATCTGTTTGTTGGTGCCCCCACGATGTTTTTTGATGCCAAAAGCATCACTGATGAGGGGATTATTTCTGTCACCACTACATGCCACCTCCATTTTCCAGAAAACATCCACTACTGACACACATACAGGTCATCTTTTGGACTACTAGACTCCCTTTGGAGGTACGTTCTATGAAGAAGATGATGTTATGGGATCATCAGGTCACGCCCTACATCTCCTGCTGTCCAAATCCACGTTTCTCAACACCTAGCTCTGAATAATGCATGAATGGTGGTATCAACTGCACCGCCTCAATTTGTTCCCCATCATCATCATCACACATCCATCATTCCTTGTCCATCTAGGATCCACTATACCAGATCGTTGCACCAATGATCAATTATGCAACTATCGATTGATCATCAAAATTGTATTCGTGGGATAAAAGAATAAATTCTTTTGATGAAAATAGAATGGATGGAGGAGAGGTATGATTCAATAAAATAGATTTTCATTGTTGTCAATGTTAGTTTTGATCATGCCACTTCACTATTCAATCTGTAGTATAAAACCAAAATAAATCACAATGTTGTTCTCTAATTATGTCCCAATAAGTGTAAGCCAATGTGACAAAAATATCAACACAGAAGACTATTTTTTTAATTGGTCTACAACTATCGTTGATAATTGAAGAAAGATGACTTTCTAATCACATTTAAATGAAGCCCTCACCTAGAAAAAACAATGGCACATAGATGGAGAACTGAGTCGAAAGCCATCATTATTCTATTCTAGAACCACCTTTTTCCAAAATTATAAGCTATCCTTTGAAGGAGGAGGAATGGAGGAAGATCCTTCATTTTCATAGGTGATTTATTATTCATGGACATTAGTTTCATTAAAATACATTTCCTTGCATGGTTCTGAGAAAATCTCAAAGCATCCAATGATCCACTATTCTTGAAATGTAATTAAGAATCGAACACGTTTAATTATTTATATTATGCAGAGACAACATGTAGTTATGTTTTTTCATTTATTAAATTAAATAGTGTTATTGTTATACATCCATTTTAGATTCTTCATGTTGTTTTATTAATTAAATTATCTTGTTTATATATCGTTGCGTTGTAGTGAACATTTTTCGAAAAAAACATTAATCATTATTTTATGTTATATTATTTGATTTTAAATCACATACAAATTAATAATTTTTTTTCAACCATTTTCGGTCGATTATAGATCAATTCATAGTCAATTTCATTGTTCCAGATGCAATGGTGCCCTTTTATATTAATATAGGCACCCGTTTAGAAACATCCAAAACTGTGAACACATGATATTATAGATAACATATAAAATATTGAAGCCTAAATTCTTTGCTAACCAGGAAATGGAAGTATATCCCATATAAGTTCTTGGGCTAGAAATATTCCTATATAATTTTTTAAAAAAAAATTTACATAGAAATTCCCAATAAATTACATTCCCCACACCTTAGTGATTTTTGACCTCGAAAGCCAAACAAATGGCTAAACGATCAAATGGGGATTATGAGATAAAATATGATACTACCAATCCCATGTTCTCTCCTAGATATTTACATGGATACACTAAATGTGCACTATATGATCTAAATAGTGATGTATAAGCTCAATTTACAGGAGGGGGGTGAATTGTACACTTTAAAAAATTTCATTAAGCAAGGAAAGATCTATGTTTAACAAATTTAAACTAAGTAGATTCACAACACCTCTAAATCCAATTGGAATTTGGAATAAAGAATGAAGTTAGAACCTTCTAATTCTACACACTAGCTTAAAACAAGAAAGTGATTCCGAATAACAGGTTCTGGAAATATGGATCCGGAAATTGAAACTTATCGTAAGTTTACAATATGAGATTCTACCTTAAAGTGTATTGAATATAATTTATTCAGAGTACACGTGTAATGAAATATAAGAATATTATACTTTCCTTACAATACAATATGCTGCGGAAAATCAAGTAGTATAACTAAAAGTAACAACCAATAACTCTTTTAACCAAAAGAGAAGGGTATCCGAAAACCTTGGATAAAGGTCCCTTGATTTATACTTTCAAGAAAGTTTTTCTTAGCCACACTAGGGTATTCTCTCGATATGAATATCAGAGTCTCTTTATTTCTATCTCCGCAAGCCCTCAACTTCAAGGTAGTTGGAACCTCTGTCTTCCTCAGCAAGGAAGACCTCGAGCTTCAAGGTAGTCGGCACCTCTGTCTTCCTATTCCTGGAAGTCCTCGAATGTAATCACCAAAATTCGGAGTCGCACGAAGCAATCTGAATGAGCAGTTCAGTACGCATAAAGCATGAAAAGTTTCTCTCTCTAGAAATCACCTTAACAGCATGTGGTCTCATGATCGGTCAACTCGTTTCATATCTTGATCTCTTTCAAATGAGCTCCTATTAATAGGCTCGGACGAACTCTTCTCCAACGGTCATATTTTCCTTAAAATTCGGAGGGACCTGTACACGTGTAACTCAACCGACTGTTGGTTTGAAACAGAATAGACAACATTGTTTAATAAAAAACCACTTATAACTGAATCCATGACATCATTTTGTATTGAATCATTTGTAAGAAAAAGACATACTAAATTAGGAGTGTAGGAAAACTAAAAGTTCGGAGTCTAACAAAAATAAAATTTGGAGTCTATAAAAAGAAATAATCGGATTCTTCTTTATATGAATTCCGAAACATAAATCTGTAGAAGTCCAGAGTATGAATTTCTAAGGAAAATCAGAGTCTGGTTTCACCAGGGTTCAGAATCTAAACATGCAGAGTTCAATGTCAAACTGGTAAAAGTTCGGAGTCGAACTACTTAAGAGTTCGGATTAAAACTCATGAAAGTTTGGAGTCGAACTCATGAACGTTCAGAGTCGAACTACTTAAGATTTCAGAGTCGAACTCCATAATAGTTTAGAGTCGAACTCATGAATGTTCGGAGTCGAACTCATGAAAGTTCGAAGTCTAACTACTTAAGAGATTGGAGTTGAACTCCATAAGAGTTTGTATCCATAATTCGGAGTGGAACTTCATTATAGTTCACATCCAGTATTTGGATCCTAGAAAAAGAATACTCCAATAATTTTCATTATATGATTCCGGGATTTTTTTTAAGAATCCGGTTTTTGTACTTAAGAAAAAAAATATTTCTATATATAAGAAACTCTAGGATACGGTAAAATTCCTTATGGATGAAAATTTTTCCTTATGGAGGTAAAACATACATTTTCTTAAGTATAATGTGTTTGTGATTTTTAAAACAAGAAGGAATGGAAAAGACATAAGGAGAACCATATTGAATCAAACATCTCCCCCTTTTTGGAAAGCACAAACATCCTTACAAAAAACAATATAAGGACATTGATAAATTCCATTAGGATTTGAAACTTAAAACTTATCTCCCTTTGTTCATGAATGAAAGTGAATACAACTAACACCCCCTTAGGCATTGAAACTCTAAGGATTTTATTCTGAATTTCCGGATTGGAGTTTTCATTATCATGGGAATGAAAAACTTTGAAGTGTGAAACTACCCCTTACTTTAAGAATATTTCACTTAGAAATTTTTATTTCTCCTCCTTAAAAGTAGACCTTTTCCTTCTCCCCATATGTGATTTTCAAAAAGAATTTAAGGGTATGGAAAAGAAAATATGGTACCCGAAACATTAGTATATGAAAAGATACAACGAACCAAACAACATTTCATTAGAGATGGGAAAATTTTACAAATAAATACAACTACAAAAAAAGATCGGAGTTGGTTCATTTTTCTTCCTTTTACTTTGGAATCAGCTTCTTTAACAATGTTTTGAGCATCTTCAGGTCTCTTTGGTCTTCCTCGACTTGCCTCTCCAAGGATTTTGTCTTTTCTTCTTGGGCATTCCAAGTCTCTTCATGGGCCTCGATAGCTTCTTTCTGCATCTTTATCAATTCATCTTGCTGAACAACTCTTTTTTCAAGCTCAATCCAGAGATTTCTATCATTTATATGATTTTGAGCGAGAGAATTTTCCTTGTCATTTAGTTCCTTAACTTGTTTACTCTGGGAACTCTACTCAATAATCATCTCATCTTATATATTCTTAATCTTTTTATCTTCTATGTCAAAGGCTTCTTTCACGTCATTCTGAAAATAATCATACACTGCCATGTATTCTTCAACACTCTTAGACAACTTTGATACCTTACTGCAGGACTTTCATGCACATCATAATCAAAAAATAATCTTTTTTGTTCTGCTTATATCTTCACACACTTTTCCATTAGCATGGATAGTGTCTCTGATTTTTTATTTTGGCATAGCTGAAGCAGTTGACATCTAGTTTCAATGGTGGGAAATATTGGAATGACGTCCACCATCTTTTTCAAAGACTCAATAATAAAATCATGCCCATGAGATGATGATTCCGAATCAGATACATCTCTTTGAGATTGCTCTTCTTCAAATTGTACTAGCTTCCTTCTAGTGGTACCACCAACCTCTTTCTTCCTGATAACATATTTTATTGGAGTCTCTATGAGAACTTTCTTCCCCTTATCAAATTTTGGAATTGGTTCCTCTTTGGAAGATACTTCCTCAGATTCAGAAACATGAATTATCTGGTCTTCATCTGGTTTCTATTTTTCTTGTCCTTCCTCATGGAAATTACTCTCAAAGGATTCTTCCTCATCATACAAGACATTTACTTCATCATCTTGTTGCTTATCATCATTCTTACCACCTTCATCACCTTCCTTTCCTATAGTTACCATCTTTTCAGATTCTTCATTATCTTGATAATCCTCTACTTGCTTGATCAAGAAATCTAAATCTTAACTCTCATCTTCTTCTTATTCTTCTTCTTCTTAAACCTCTTCCTCTTCTTCTTCATCAGGTTCTCCTTCAGCTTCTTCAACTACTTCATTACCCTGGGATTTTTCCGGAGTGGCATATTTCTTAGCAGGAGTTTTTGGTAAAGAAGGCTCTGAAGGGAAAGATTTCGGAACCGGAATCATCTTAGAAGCTAACTCATTAGCTCTCAGAAAATATTGTACCAATTTAGCTTCAGACACTTTATTTTTCATTTTCTTATCTTTCGCCTGCTTCTCTAACACTTCCACAGCTCTTTCTTTTAAGGCCTTAGCCTCTGCAGGGTACAAACCGAATTGTGTATCCCCTTCCTTCCTCTTCTTCTCATCTTCCATCTACTTCATAGAAACTTCATCAGGATAAGTTTTTTTGTTTCTTCGACTTGGGTGGAGAAGACTGAGTTTCCATATATTTAGGATTTTCTTCATCAGCAGCCACTTCCTTAAGCTTTCTCTTCTGCCTTTTCATTTTGGATGGTTCCAGAGTCTGTGAAACTTTCTGAAGTGCCTCGACTTCTGCCACAGAAAGGGGGGTAGAATTCTCCGGGTTTACTAGAAAACCCCATATTCATCCTCTTCAAAGTATCATGACTAACTAGAATAATCATACAATTCCAGACAATTGATTTGCATGCAACCATGAAATATTCTAAGAATCGAACTATCAGCTTAGATAGTAAGGCAAGAATCATGATTATCTGATCTCTCAAATTACCTTCTTCGATGTTCTTGATCGTAAGAAAGACATGCCTCATCAAATTTATCTTTCTCAAAATTACCAAGAAATCTAAGACATAGATATCACTTTTCTTCAAATTTTCTTTGTCAGATCTTCTTGTAAATAGAATGCCTTTCACCCAAAGCTGAAGAATTATATTGTTCGGAGTGAGACGAGAAATCCTAATGGTTGAATCATCCTTAAGTCCAAGACACTTCAGTGCCTTCACTTTGATGAATCTTCCTTGCACATCTGGAAGTTTGTGTGAGCAGAACTCACATTCTCATTCATATGATAAAACATCCAAGATCGTGACCTTGGTGTAGGTTAGCTTATAAGTCTTCCCATAAGACATGAAAGAAAACCATTCTCTGCCATCATCCATCTAGAAGGAAACAGACTCATAGAACTCATTCAGCAAATCAGTATAAACCAGAACCTATTTATCTGAATTTTCTATGCAAACATCATCCCATCCAATCAGTCTTATATTCTTTGAGATATGAGAATCAATCTTATATAATTCCGGATTCACCAACAATTCAATGAATATTAACCACTTTGAGATTGTCATTGAAGTTGACATATCTTGGGATATTGCTTTAAAAGACATTCGGAACAGAGAGACCTGAAAGATTTGGAATGACTTTGAAAATATTGGAACCTGTATTAAGAAGAGAATAAGGGATTCAAGATGAAAAAGCTTTGAAAAACCGATGTGGACAAGTCTTGGGGTCCCCTTTATATAGGAAACTGATGAGACCTTTGGTTGACAAAATTTTCGATCTGATCTGACGATTGAGAACATTCCCGCAAGGAAAACTTGACTCCGATCTTTTGAGGTTTTAAAGAAACCATTCATATGTAAGGAAAACTAGAATCCAAATTATTTAAAAAAACAGGAAGATACTAGCAAGAAAAATATGATTATGAAGACTTAATGAAATTATACCATTCGGATTTTCTAGAAAGATTGTTCGTAATTGATAATATTGTTCAAGAAAAACATATTTCGAAAGACCATTAGAAAAAAAATGATACGAATGTTCCAGTACAAAAAACCCACAACGAATGTTCTAGCTCCCAGAAATTTCCATTCTGGAAATTTTGATTCCAAAAATTTTCATTCTGATAATTTTCATTTCAGAAATTTACTTTCTGAAACATCCATTCCGGAAATTATCATTCCAGAAATTTCCATTGCGGAAATTCCATTCCTAAAACATATCATTCCGGAAAGATTGAGAAAAAAACTATTACGAAAATTTAAGTTACAAAAATTTTGAATGACATATTAAAACAAAAATAGTTACAGAAAGTTTAAAAAACAGATTACGAAAATTTTGGTTACATAAACAATCAAATGGACTCCACCTATGAAAAAGAGTTTATTACTATTAGGAGAATTGTTCAACAGTAATTTAATGAAGAATGATTACCTTACAGTTATCATTCCTAACTTTTGTTTAATGTATTCAAATCTATCGGAGAGTAAATATTTTGTGAAAATATCAGCAAGTTGATCTTGCGTTCCGATAAACTGAAGAATGATATCTCCTTTAAGTGTGTGATCCATAAGAAAGTGATTCGTAATATCTATGTGTTTTGCATTAGAGTGATGTACATGGTTCTTACGTAAGGAAATGTCACTTGTGTTACCACATAAAATTTGGTTCTTAGTAAAACTCATTCCATAGTCTATGAGTGTGTGTTGCATCCACAACACTTGAGCACGACAACTTCCAGTTGCAACATATTCAGCTTCAGTAGTGGAAAGTGATACAGAATGTTGCTTCTTGCATGACCATGAAACTGATGAATCTCCTAAGAAATTACTATTTCTGGATGTACTTTTTCTATCCATTATGCATCCACCAAAGTCAGCATCCAAAAAACTTTTTAAAACAAAATCATTTCTAGAAGTATAAAATAATCCTAGATCCATGTTTCCCTTTAGGTAGCGAAAAATTCTTTTTACCGCCTTCAAGTGAGATTACATAGGATTGGATTGATATATTTCACATAAGAATACTATGAACATTATGTCTGGTCGACTAGAAGTTAAGTAAAGTAAACATCCTATCATACCTCTAAAATATGTTTGATCTACCGATTTCCCAGCATCATCATGATCTAAAGAGTTTGAGGTATCGATGGGAGTACTTATACTCTTAGTGTTGTCATAACCATACTTTTTTAGAAGATCTTTAATATACATATGTTGAGATATATATGTTCCTTCTGGTCTTTGGGAAATTTGAAAACCAATGAAAAAATGTTAACTCACCCATAATACTCATTTCAAACATAGATTTCATTAGACATGCAAAAGAATCAGTTAATGATTGCTGAGTTGAACCAAATAAAATGTCATCAACATAAATTTTAACAATAAAAACATTTTTCTTATCGTTGTTTATAAAAAGGGTTGGATATGAATTTCCCTTAACACAGTTATTTTGAATCAAAAATCCTATAAGTCTATCATACCAAGCTCATGGGGCTTGTTTATGGCCATACAATGCTTCGGTAAGTCTAAAAATACGATCAAGATGTTTTGTATCTTCAATTCCAGGAGGTTGTTAAACAAAAAATTCCTCTTGAACCTAAACATTAAGAAAATCACATTTCACATCCATTTGAAAAAGATTAAAATTGAAGAATTCTACAAAGGCAAGTAAAATACGAATAGATTCAAGTCTAGCTACGGGAACATAGATTTCTTCGTAATCTATACCCTCTTGCTGATTATAGCCTTTAGCAACTAATCTAGCTTTACTTCATACAATGACTCCATTTTCGTCACACTTGTTTTTGAAGACCCAATTTACTCCAATAATAGAAGTTTCCTTAGGTCGTTCAACCAAGGTCCAGACTTTACTCCTTTCAAATTCATTTAGTTCATCTTGTATGGATTTGATCCAATCATCATCACCTAAAGCTTCATCAGATCTTTTTTGTTCTAATTGGGAATGAAATGCTAGATCTTCTACTTCATTTCTCAAGGATCTCATAGTCCATACAGGGTGATTTACATCACCAATGATGATATCACTGGGATGATTCTTAAGAAACATCTGATTTGGGTTTTGTAAAGTCTGTTCATCAATATAAGGAAGAAAGTCTTCTGGGTAAATGTTTTAGAAGTATCTTCTTGAACATTTTCCTTATCAGAAGGATCGTCTATCAAAGGTTGATAATCATTTTTTGAAGTCACATATGAGGATGTAGGTTGGGATGGTTTAAAAATAAAAGGATCAGATTCATCAAATTTTATATGCAATGTTTCTTCAACAGTACAAGTATTTTTATTGAAAACTATATAAGACATAGAAGTTGTGGAGTAGCCTAAGAAAATTCATTCATCATATTTTTGTGGATATTTATGTAGATTATCATTAGTATTAATAAATAATACTTTGCACCCAAAAAACCAGAAATAGGAAAGTCTAGGTTATCTACCATTCCATTACTCATAAGGCTTTTTATTAAGAAAAGGTCTAATCAAAACTCGATTTATAGTATAACAAGAAGTACTATCAACTTTAGCCCAGAAATTTCTAGCTATAGAATATTCCCTCAACATGGTTCTAGTTATTTCATGAAGATTCCTATTTCTTCATTCAACTACACCATTTTGTTGAGGAGTTCTAGGTGCTGAAAAGTTGTGAGTAGTACTTTTTCTACTACCAATGGTTTCAAAATCAGAATTTTGAAATTCTCCTCCATGATCACTATGAATATTTTTCAATTGAATATTTTTCTCATTTTTTACTTGGAATCTAGAAAATTTTAAATAATAAAAAGCATCAGACTTCTATGCTAGAAAATAGACCCATATAAATCTATTGTAATCATCAACTAGAACAAACATGTAGTATTTGCCTCTAATGCTTCCGGTTTGTGTTGGACCAAAAAGATCCATGAACACCAACTGTAATGCATCAGTTGTTGAGACTTCAACAATTGATTTAGAACAATATTTATGTTTCATTCATTAATGACGAGGATCTAAAACATTAGAAGAATCAAATCTAAGCTCCAATAGATCCTTAACTAGTTTCTTCTTAGAGAGTTCAAATAAGTTCATAAGATTACAGTGACCTAACCTTCTATGCCATAACCAAGAATGATCTTCCATTGCACTAAGGCAATGTAAATCGTGGCTTTTAAGGTGTTCTATGTTTCAAGTGTAAAAATTCTCTTGCCCATTGGATGAGAGAATAAATTCTTCCTTTCAATTGTGAACTAAGCACATATAATTACTAAAATTCACAAGGTATCCTTCCTCACATAACTGACTTATGCTAATGATGTTTTGCTTAAGACCCTTAACAAATAAAACATTTGAAATAAAAGTTTTACCAAGGAGAACAATATTACCTATACTAGCGATTTCTCCCTGAGCATTATCTCCCAAAGTTACTTTTCTTCCTTTTGTCTTGATAATCTTACAAAAATAGCTTTTGTTACCAGTCATGTGCTGGGAAAATCCACTATCCATGTACCATGTGTTGTTGTTGGAACTACCTTTATATTGCTGAAATCAAGAAAATAATTAGACATTCATAATCCAAACTTGTTTGGATCCGAGATTTCCAGATAACAAAATTTTGGGCACCCACATCTTCTTTGAAAAATATGCCTTATGAAAACCTATAGACTGGGTTTTGTTTAAAGAACAGTTCATTTCCCAGTGACCACCACATTGACACTTGGTACAAATTGGGGATCTTTTTGGAACAAAGTAATTGTTACTAAAAGTTGGTTTATCATGGTTGTAACCAAATCCGGATATGTTTCTTAAAGGTCGTATTTGAGAATACATTTTATCAAAATTTTCTTTACCATGGGTAAAGTTTAAAAAACACTTCAATAAGGAAAAAAATATGGACATGAGTTTTATAACAAAGTATTTATCTTCAAAATCATTATATTTAGAACTAGAGCTAGGCTCGAAGACACTTTTCTTATAGGTTAATTTTTCTAATTCTTTAGAAAGTTTGTTCTTCTCAGAACTTACTTCCTCAAGTTTTTTTTGAAATATTTATAAAATCAACATTTTTCCTATCAAGATCTTTGGTAAGAACTGATATTTCTTTCGTAAGGATAGTATTCCTAGTGGTTTCTTTATCATGTTTTTTATTGAGTTGGGAATTCTCAATTTCAAGAAGTTCAGCAAACCTAGAAACTTCTTCATAGGAAGGTAAGGTATTTTCTTCATCTGAAGAGGATTCTTCATCTAAAGAGTTATAATATTCTCTATCATTAGAATTTAAAGAATATTGTTCAATGATTCATCATTTCGTACCTTAGCCTTAAAACAATGATTTTTTATAGGAAATATGGATATAAGACCAAGATTCTTCTATCCTGAAGACTCATAATCAGAAGATTCATCTGAAGAGTCACCACTACTGGCAGTCCAGGTGTCATTAGATTTCAGAACTTTCATAGATTTGGCTTTATAATACATATTTCTATTCTTATAAGAATTCATTTCTTTCCTTTCTTTATTTTTGAGAAAAGGGAAATCCAGTCTAATATGTACAGCTCTCTTTCATTCATAACAAGTAACTTCTCCATCTTTCTTATCTTTCCTTTTGTTTTTCTTAAACTTGGATTGGAAATTTCTCTGGCCAGCTATCTTGTTCATCTTTAGAGAAAGATTTCCTAACTCGTTTTCATAGACTTCACTCTCACTAGATTCAGATTGGATAATAACATTCTTAGACTTGGATCTGGTTACTCTCTCAGGAGTCATAGCTTTCATATGATTTTATGTTTTTGTAAAAGTAACATTACCATTACCATTCTTCTTCATGATGTTGTCACCACCTCTATTCATTCTTTTTTCATGTTGGAGAAGAGATTCAAATAGCTCATATAACGATATTTGAGTGACCTTCCTATTCTCATCAATAGTTTTTCTTTTGGATTCCCACTCATTGGGCATAATATCAATTATCTTATCCACAAGAGCTTCATCATCCAGAACATTCTCTCCCATATACTGAAGACTATTCACTACAATCATAAATCACTGTTGAACATTGCAAATTGGTTCACCATAAAGAAAATTGAAGACATGGTATTCAGCTCTAAGCATAGCTATCCTAGTCTCAATCACTCTGGAAGTTCCAAATTATGTAACCCCTATCTTCTTCCAGATACAATTAGCTGCTTGACAAGAAGAAATTTGGCTATAAATATTTCTAGTCATTGAACATAGTAAGGTATTACTTACCTTATAATTGAGTTGATATTCTTGAATTTCCTGGTTATTGAAAGATCTAACTTCATTATTAGTAATTTTATAATTACCAGTAATCATAACGAAATTATCCATTGCATTATTGATAACGAAAGTCTACATTCGATCTCTCCAGTACTCATAATCATTCCCATCAAAAATTGATGGTCTTGTAGGATTTAGATTGTCAATAGAACCAACATTGATTCATGCCATTCTTAAAATAACCTTTGTCACACAAACTTATTAGTAGCAAGAGTTTGTAATGAATGAAAATATATGAATCCGGAAAGATAATATGACTCCGGAAAATTTACTCTAAATAATATGTGTAAAAATAAGCTTTAGTAGATGTATGAAAAAGATGAATCCGAACTCTAAGAGTTTAAATAATGTGAATATGAAAAATTCCTTATGAATCTAATCGCGAGATTGAATCATATTGAACCAAACCCTTGAGGATTGAGTTATCCTACTCTGATACCAATTGTAGGATCTAAATAGTGATGTAGATGCTCAATTTACAAGAGGGGGGTGAATTATACACTTTAAAAAACTTCCTTAAGAAATGAATGATCTATGTTTATCAAAGTTAAACTATGCAGATTCACAACACCTCTAAGTCCAATTGGAAATTGGAATAAGGAATGAAGTTACAAACTTCTAATTCTGCACACTAGCTTAAAACATGAAAGTGATTCCGAATAACAGGTTCCTGAAATATGGATCCGGAAATTGAAACTTATCCTAAGTTTACAATATGAGATTCTACCTTAAAGTGTATAGAATCTATGTGAATCAGAGTACAAGTGTAAGAAAATATAAGAAGATTATACTTTCCTTACAATACAATATGCATCGGAAAAGCAAGTAGTATAACTACAAGTAACAAACACTAACTCTTTTAACCCAAATAGAAGGGTATCTGACAACCTTGGATAAAGGTACCTTGATTTATACTTTCAAAAAGTATGTCTTACCCACACCAGGGTAAGCCCTCGATATGAAGATCAGAGTCTCTGTCTTGCTAGCCCCGCAAGCCCTAAACTTCAAGGTAGTTGGAACCTTTGTCTTCCTCAACAAGAAGGCCCTCGAACTTCAAGGTAGTCATCACCTCTGTCTTTCTATCACAAGAAGTCCTCGAATGTAATCACTAAAATTTGGAGTCGCATGAAGAAATCTGGACGAGCGGTTCAGTACGCACAAAGAATGAAAATCTTCTCTCTCTAGAAATCACCATAACAACGTGTGGTCTCTAGATTGATCAACTCGTTTCATATATTGAGCTCTTTCAAAAGAGCTCCTATTTATAGGCTCGGTCAGCCTCCTCTCTAATGGTCATATTTTCCTTAAAATTCGGAGGGACCTGTATATGTCTAACTCAACCAATAGTTACTTTGAATCAGAATAGATGGCATCATTTAATAACAAACCATGTATAACTGAATGCCTGACATCGTTTTTTAATGAAGCATTTGTAAGAAAAATCCATTAAAAATTCGGAGTGTAGGAAAAATAAAAGTTTGGAGTCTAACCAAAAATAAAATCTGGAGTCTATAAAAAGAAATGATTGGATTCTGTTTTATAGGAATTCAAATTGTTAAATATTTAGAAGTCCAGAGTCTGAATTTCTAAGGAAATTTAGAGTCTGGTTTTACCAGGGTTCGGAATCGAAACTTTCCGAGTTCAAAGTCGAACTAGTAAAAGTTCGGAGTCGAACTACTTAAGAGTTCTTTGTCGAACACATGAAATTTCGGAGTCGAATTACTGAAGAGTTTGGAGTCAAACTCCTTAAGTGTTCGGAGTCTAACTCATGAATGTTCGGAGTCGAACTCATGAATGTTCGGAGTCGAACTACTTAAGAGTTCAGAGTCGAACTCCATAAGAGTTCGTATCCATAATTCTGAGTGGAACTTCATTATAGATCACATCCAGAATTCGGATCCTAGAAATAGAATACTCCAATACTTGTCATTATATGATTTCGGGATTTTGGTTAAGAATCCGGTTTTTGTACTTAAGAAAAACAATATTTCTATGTATAAGAAACTCTAGGTTAGGGTAAAATTCCTTATTGAAGAAATTTTTTTTATGGAGGTAAAACATACATTTGCTTATGTATATGGTGTTTATGATTTTCAAAACAAGAAGGAATGGAAAAGTCATAAGGAAAACCTTATTGACTCAACACGCACTAGAGGAATAGACCATTCATGAAGGAACCACTCATATCGACCGTCTATCTCAATTTAGAACTCTGTAAACGTCATCAATCATCAATTTCCAAATCTCCCCAGTCGATGATGTGTGATTGATCCAACCCATCATTCACAAATGTGACACATGGAATAAATCATTCACCCATTTCATATTTGGATGAAGTTATAGGTGGTACAACGACTCTCCAAATCTTCTTAGGATCTAGAAGGGGCCGATGAATCTCATGGAGAACTTTCCACCCCAGCCAAATATCTGCAATATCTATCAAGGTGAGATATGAAGGAACACATGGTCTCCCTCCTCAAACTCCAAGGGATTACCCTTTCTATTATCATATGATTTAGGCCCACACTATGCAGTACTTAACAGCTCTTGGATTATCTACACCTTCTCAGTGGTCGCTCTAACTATCTCTAGACACATGAGTGCTAACTCACATAGGTTGGTCCACCATAATAGAGAAATGTATTGTCACCCATATAGTGCCTAGAATAGTACCATACCAATGCTGGTGAAATATATATTGTTTCAAACAAACTCAACTAGTGGTAACTAATCCTCATATCTATGATCAGAGTCCATGATACAAGCACAGTGTATGTACTCTAAAACCTTGATAGTGTTCTCCATTTTACCATCATTCTGTGGGTGGAATGTTGTCCTAAAACACAGATGATTCCCAAATGCCTCCTATAATCCCTTCAAAAAATGGTATGTGAAGCTAACATGAAATTTTGACATGATCATTGAGGGAACCACAAGAATTCACATTATCTACTGATAGTTGAGGGTTCGCATGCTCTTTACCGAGCCCTACTCCTGTATGGATTGGATGTTGGACGACATGGTGAGTTAGTCCATGATATCCCAATTACAATTTTGCCCCTAGACGTCCTTGGTAAACATGTATGGATGTCCATTGAGATACCATACCACATCCCATCTGGTACCACATGTGGATGAGCTAAGCTTACTGGAACATGATGTGCTACCTTCACATACTGACAAGTGAGCCACAAAGAAACAAACTCTGTTACCACATTCTTCATGCCTGGCCATAAGTACTGACATCAAAAACCATTGTACATCATTGTCACTACTAGATGCACTTCCAAGTGGGATGTGTTGAAATATATTAAAATATACTCTCGTAACACCACTGGTACAGTGGTTCAATCCATGAAAAGGATGACGTTATCCAAACCTGTCATATATCCATTAGGGTAATGCCCTATGCATAACTGAGAATGTTTGGTCTTATAGTCAACATCCAAAATATGGGACTCCATATCCAACTGTATGTGTGGGGGTGTGAAATCCATCGACTGTAGGTAGGATCCTCCATCAACATCATTTAATGATATCTATACTGCAGCTAACTTCTCTGATGCCCCACGTAGAAAATGCAACCCGGTTCTCCTATTGAGGGCATCTGCCACCACGTTCCACTTCCCATGAGGCTAGACTATCATGATGTTAGAGACCTAGATGACGTACAACCACTTTTTTTCCTCTTGATTATGTATATCGTAGAGAATATATGCCTGAGATTTTGTGGTCTGAATAACCTTTAAATAACACTCACATTAAGTGGTTCCTCTATATCATCAAAGTGAAGAACACAACCGCTAGATCAAGATCACAGTTCAAACACTTCTTCTCATGTGGCATCAAATTATATAAATTTTAGTTAATCATTTCTTTCACCTACATAGGGAAAAACCTATCCCGATCTATAGTGAATTGTATACACTACATACCCAAAGTCCTCCTCTGGAATATGAAAAATTGGGCCACCTGACAACCACTTATTTAACTATTGGAAACTTTTCTCGAACTTTTTCATACACACGAAAATATGTAACTTCCATGTCAAAACCAATAACTGTGCTCCTATCCAGGAAAAATTAGACTTGATCCTATGATAGTATCATGGAAATCCTAGGAGTATCCTTACATTAGCGACACTCCCATGTTTCTCCCACACATGCACTGCCTTTATCTTCATTAGATCTACAACTAATACACACTTCTAAATGACATGTCAAAAAACATGAACCTCCTAAATCTTGAAATGGAATTTATTGAGTTTCCCATAAAGCTAGTTCTATCAGAGTTTGTCCAGGAATATCCATAGTTTTGTCATGTGATCCTCGTTAAATGCTCATTACACTAAAATATCATCAATGAAGACTATGACATACCGATCAATATAAGGTAGAAATATCATGTTCATCAATCCCTTGAACTCTGCTGGAGCATTGGCCACGTAGAATGAAGTCACCCATAACTCATAATGTACATTCCAATATATAATGTCTTGCTAAGGTACATCCTCATCTCATACAAATAGATGATAATAGACATACCCATGGTCTATCACTAAGAATGACCTTTCTACCTTCATTTGATCGAAGAGGTCATCTATCATTCGTAGTAGATAATTTTTCTTTACGGTCTCCTAATTAAGGCACCGATGTTCCCCACATATCCTCAAAATTTTTTCTTCCTTCTTGGAAAAAATATTTAGGACTCCCATGGGGAATCATTGGTCCTCACAAAGCCCTTCCTCTACATGTCTTCATGTTATACCATCAACTCACGAAGTTCTTCAAGTGCCATATGATATGCTAGTGTGGATATCGATGTCATCCCAACATACATGTCAATGAATAATTTATCTTTCATTTGATGAGATAATCCCATAACATCATTAACCATGATTTACTCATACTAATCCTCCATTTTAAGATACTAGGAACTCCTTTCATCCACTACACTGAGGGTTAGGTAAGAGAAATGGGCTGTGATCGACATCACCATCCTCCAAGAGAGTCTAACCTAAAAAACAAAAGATCTTGTTTATTTAGAAAAAGAGACATTGGTCCCATATCAATGGAAAAAATGCACTCTATAGCTAAAATAGTCATGCAATGCATGAATTGTGGATAACTAGTCCATACCAAGAATGTTGTCATTAGGCCTTGATGCTACTACTTGGAGATTCTAACTAAAGATATCACCCCCATGAGTAAGCTTATACTTTTGGAACTAGTGTGTGATAATCAAACACCCTCCAGTAAAAGATTGTAATCATAATGATTTCGACAACAAAACCACTAAAATATATGAGCTCAGAAAAAGGTTTGTGGTAAAGATAAAGTGAATGTGACCTGTGTCTACAAGAACTTTAGGTAATTTGTAGATGAAAAATATTTTTCTTCTAACCGTGTCTGGATCATTGGGGACATAATACTCAATTGCCTAATGTTGGACGCACCCCTATCCTCCTCTCCCATATCCCATGGTGGACAAAATAGGTGTATTGGTAGTAGTACCTCGACCCTCTACCTCCACATGTCTCTCTTCCTACTACCCTTCCAAATCTGCCTCCATACGGACCACCCTGCATGGCCCTCTAACTCTTCCTCTGATGTCCCATGATCTTCCTCCAATCATATGGATTTTGATTCTGGCTACCAAGATTTATGTGTCTCTTCCCACCACATCAGTAGAACACCCTACCCCTCTACTGATTACCACTACCTTGGGGGCCTCATACCACTTACCATGTGACCTTCGGTTGTCCACTGAATGTATTGGGATGTTTGGGTCTATGTGTCAGATGCCTTCTACTAATAGTTGAACTCTCAGCTGCCTAGTGTATACTAATAGCTCCTGCTACTGACACATACATTTCCAGGAACCTATCTACAGGTATATCTCTTTATATCACCCTAGCCTTAGTAGGGACGCAAAGCGATACCATGGATTCCTTTATCACTTGGTGTAGTCACTGCTCAAAATCTCTAGAAATAAACAAGGCATCTGACAACATGTTTTTATTATAGCGATAAATCATGGTGGATCTCTCAATGTAATCTACTAATGTAATGTTACCCTCATATAGGTTCATTTTCTCTTATATACACACATATCCTAACATCGATGAAAGAAATCCTCCCAAAAAAGGCTCTCATTATCTATCCTTTTGTGGGTCACCTAATCATTGTTATGGATCATTAATCTCCATCATCTCTCCATTGATCCCTAAAGAATGATCATAGCTAAGATCACTATATTTTTTAGAGTCATCCTCACTAGATGAAAGATTCGTGTCACTTCCTCAGGTTAATCCTTGGCCACCTGGTGGTAAGTATAATCCTTGATCCAAGGATACCGCTAACTTTTGAACATATGTATGGAACTACGACCATTTTCATCAACTACAATTAATTCTAGTTGTAAATTCTAATCGATAAGTTGTTGTAACGTCGGTGCACCACCAGATGGGTCCATCTCCCATTCTTTTCCTAGAACTGACACAACATATAATGTTATACCATCGTCGCAGTCACATACTAGAATCATGGCGTATAATACATGTGGATTTAACATAAAATAGATCAAGATGAAAAAAATTCAATAGATTATACAATGGGATCTTACATTGACTCAAGCAGAACAACATAACACTCCAAATTCCTATATGATTCATGCAAACAATATTTTCATTTACCGAGCCGAAAATCAAAATTTAGTGTTCTGGTGAATGGATACGTCGTCCACAACACTGACAGTAGACTCCCAGAATATGAACGTAAAACAAGAAACATTAAACACTATTCCCAAATAGAAAATCACATAATTATAGTTTTTAATGTATAATTGACCACCTCTGATACAGATTTGTCATGAATCATCCCCTATGGCCCATTCCATGAAAATGCCAACCCTTGTAATGATGGCCAGTGGAAGGAGACTACTGCCAAAGAAATTAACCCTCATGTGGGAGTCATTTTAATATGTACCTGTATTCATGCATGAACACACACACAACACTATCCCACAATGCTAAAATATAAACATGCTTTCCACTAAGGTAAACGTTGATTAGAACAATAACAAAATAGAATGTAGTGGGGGACAAAATATAAGTCCAAAAAAAGACATGTACTACTACCAAAGTCTATCTACAATGAAATCTACCTAAAGGATTGGTGATGGTTCTACAACCTGATGTTGTAGAAGTGTGCCTCATTTTTCAGATCTCATTAGGATCCTCCAGGACCCATACCACCCAGTTCTTTGTCGAATATTCTTTTATTTTTAGAATACATGACATAAGTAAGAGGATCCCGTGTAGTACTGAGTATCAAAATACTAAGTAAGTACCCGAAAACAAAAAGGAAATAACTCAAAGTAAATTACACACATGTATATTCATCTCAAAAAGGTATAACATTAAGTAATGGAATAATAAAAAACTGTCTTAATTCATAACTCCTTGTACATCTAAAGTAATCATAAGGAATGAGTGAATTGGCCTAATAGTCCACTTGTACACCATCTTAACAAGGGGAAACTGGATCACATAGACCCTCTCATTTCATAGGAAGGATGGAACATTTAGAATTTTTCATCTCTTGGGCCACCTATATCACATAAACCCACATGTATCATAGGCCTGCTGGATCTGTCTGACCTGATCACCAGCTAGCCCAATTGTATCACTTATACCTTCTCATCATAATCTTCTCAATACCACTGGGCACATGATTCCAACTTGTAGTGTGCTTGATTATAACGGTGTTTATCCCTCAAATGATCGGTTTCATCTAAAATTTCAAAAAAAAATGTAAAGATAATGTATACGAAAATGTCTTTTATGTTGTAAGGGTCGCAATTCCACAAATGAATTTTTATTTAGATGTATGGTTTGGATTTTATTCTTATTTTAGTAAAAATGTGGTCGGTCTGGGCAGGGAATAGTTAGGAATCACCCTACCAGGCCTGAGGTCCACCAAAGTGTCATGGGTCCGACGACCTGACCCAGTTCCACTGACATAACCCAGGTCTGACCCAGCCCAGAATGACCAAGTCCTTTAGGCCTATCCCAACTATTTTGGGCCTAGTTCGGGTCACTAGGCCACTGGTCTAGCCCAATGGGGTAGCCCACTTTCCGAACTCGTCCTGCTTAATACTGGACTATTTTATCATCATGGGATGCAACTGATGCAGCATCCCACTCCTTGTCACATGGATGGATCTTTTAACCATCATTCCCCATGTGGCCACAACAAGAGTATTGGGTCAATGACACCCTCTGTGGTGTAATGATGTGGCCCTTCATGGGCGCGGTGTCTTTTGTCACTATCATGACACATGTCGTCGATCATCTAGTACGTGGCTACTACCACCATGACACCCAACCTCTGCCATACAGCACATGGTTGCCACAACCACTTGTGCTAGAAGGTCCTCCCACTAACCATAAGATGTGCTCTAGTGGTCCATTATTTGAATTAGAATAGAATTTGGGATCCTCATATCTCACCCTTCATTTCTTGATATCCTAATATAGGTTGTGACCACTTTATCTAGAATAAAATCGAATACCATAATCTATGACACTGCCTCGATCCAGTCTCCACAATCATCATCGCTCCTCCATCGTGCCATTTCCATCATTGGAATGATTTACCAGATAATTATGTCAATGATCAATTGGTAATCGATGGGTCAATCACCCAAAGTCATGTTGCGAGGCAAATAATTAAATTCCCTCATCTAATGTAGAATGAAGGGTGGAAAATAATGTTTCAAAAAAATAGGGACGCACCTCGGTCAATGTTAGTGTTGATCGTTGATCATTTACATTATATTGAAAATCAGAATACTAAATAAAACACATGGTTGTACTCCCATAATAACCCATCTAGAGTAATCTCATCCTGCAATACGATCGACCTTCCTGCAAATTTGTTTCTTAATTGGACTTCATGATTCATTTATAATAGAATAATGGGAAAATGATAATCACTTAGAAAATAACCCCTTAACTGAAAAACAAGATCAATCGAAGATGGATAATTGAGTCACAACATTTTTTGTAGATACATTATCTGTACTCCACCGCTATCATTTGTGATCCTTCGAAGGAGGTGGAAGGAAATAAGATATCTCATTAACGTAGGAAATATTTCACTCTATGTTATTAATATCTTTCCTTTTTATGTACTTTAAATGTTCCGAGTGTATTTGGAATATCAAAATATCATTTATCCTCTTTATTTTATTAATAGAAGAACGAATTTAAGCATGTCTGTTACACTGAGTTGCCGCGTTGTTATGCTCTTTCATTTATGAAATGAAATAGTGGAACTATTACGAATATTTTTAATTGATGTCAAAATTGTTTTATTTATTAAATTAAAAAGATGGTCCATCGTTGCATTGCAGCTAACAATTTTTAATTTGATAAAAAATATTGTCTATGTTTTTTCATTTAATATTATTTTAAATTGCCAGAAATAAACATTTTTCACACGACCTATGCTGGTTATTGTTAGGAACATTAATAGTTAATGTCGTTATTCTAGATGCAATGGTTCCCCTGTATATTTAATGCAGACACTAATATAGAATCTTACAAAATCAGGCACATGTTCTATTTTAAAAAATATAAAAACTATTCAAACCACTATTATGGGCTCATTGGGCATCAGAATTACTTGTCATCTCAGCACCTATCATATAAAAAATTTATATAATTTTCAAATAATTTACATGGAAATTTCTGAGACATTACATAATATTTCAAGGATGGTATTGTTTGGTCTAAACCACAATGTTTTTGGATATCTATCTCATGGATGAGTAAAACAATAATGGAACAAATGTAAATATGAATTTGATTTAGGGAAATACATATTGAATATTTCACTCATTAATAACATATATTCATTAAGTCACACATTTCCCAGAGAAACACAATAATTAATGTTACTGAACTAAACCGCAACCACATTTTCTATAAATATATTGAGGGGTACTTGATCTTAAATCATAAAAGTTAAGGATGATTGAGTGTTGATCAAAAAATTAAGGAACATCTCCTTTCAATACATGGAGACCAGATTATGGGGAATTATTCACAATAAAAATATAAAATTTAACCTATGATTTTGATATATACATCGATGGAGTACCTATATTTATTTACCCGGTATATAATATTCTACAAGTTCAGTAAATGTGAATATTGATGCCATAAAATACTATAGATGAATAACATACCAAGAATATTTGGGTTTATCGAACTGAACAAATCAATGGGTGACACCCACCATGTCATGAACCAATGACTATGGGCCTACATAACCCTAGTGCATGACCCATTCACTATTCTATAAACATATAATGATTTTTAGAGAGTTAAAACCTAGACTTACAAAAAACATAATATAAATAGATTCAGGTAGCCAATAAGTATTCAATTTATTAATATTCATTTATAAAATAATAATATAGGAAAATTTATTTCCTTAATCAATTATTTGGATGAAATTATATTTTACCTCTCATGAAGGCATACAACTGCGTAATTTTATTTAGGGGTTATCACAACCATGTAATCTTACATAACACCATGTTTAATGTTCTTGAAATATTATTTTTGGAAAATAATTGATGGTCCACATGAAATGTATATATGAGATTCAATATTCTTCTTATTGTTATAATATACATAATCACTTCATAGAAAACGCCCTCTAGATGGTTCCAAAATCTCCAAACTGTTTATCACCTCAAATATAATATATTTTGTACACATATATTCAAGAAAATATTAACACCCATATATTTAGACATTAAACTAATAAAGGGGTACTAATGATTTAATACAATATTTTATAGATATATACTATGACATGTTCTTGGAAACTACTTCACAAAACCACTCAATATAACATGAAATGGCATTTCAAAACCTAATACTACCATGTATAGAGTATTTTAATTCATATAGACATTTCTATTTTATATTATATGATCTATATTATTCCCCCAATATCATATTTTTACATCATAATCTTGTATTGTTTTAGTATATGGGCCTTCTATGGATCAATATATGGGAAAACCTAGTAATTTGAGTGAAATAATCAATATAGTATATTAAATATTTTTTAAAAAAACAACATAGGATTAGATTCATCATGATCGTTATATTATTCTTAAACAATAATTTGATGCACAATATTAATATTATAATGTAAATTATAGAAAATAAATGATATGTTATTAATGGATATCATTTGATAAAAATCATTAGATGTGAAAGTTGTACTGTATTATATTTATGTGATCACATGAAATATTATATGAACCCTATACGTGGTATTGGATCTCTAAATGATCATTATGGAGGATAATATCATCCACATTAGTTTTTTATAAAAAATAATGAAATACAATAAAATAATAATCCAATATTAGAAATGATCATTTGATGGAAAAGGGTTTCAAAATAAATTCTTGTGAAAATTTTACGAAGCCCCATTTGTGAATAATACTAATGGTTTTGGAAAATAAGTAGGTATTGAAAAAAATTGTAATAAAAATTATAAAACCATGAATTAAATTAATTCTTTTATTTTGTGATCTGATAACCATTTCATGATAAAATACCTTTTTTACAGTAATGATAAACTAGTCGACACGCACGATCTAAAATAAATTGACCACTAGTGGGGTTGGAAATGTGTGTCAATGAATAATTTATTTTGAAAAATATTAAAAATACAAGTCATAATATCCATGAGAACAAAGTTATAATAAATATAACAAAATTCATCTTATTTAATATTATTATAAAGGTTCCAAATCACTTCACTTAATAACTGAATGACAGCTTTCACTATGAATGAAAAGGTAGAAAAAAACAAGGAAATATATAATGAGGCACCTAAATACAAAATTAATAAAGGGTTAATGTGAAGAAATAAAAAATATTATGAAATGGTTTGGAAGGAAGGTGTGATCATGGAAATTATGAATGAAGGGAATGATTTAAATTTTATTTATTCATATCTTTATAAGATTCCATAAAAACATTATTAATTGTATAAATATATCAATTTATTTAATTTTATATAAAATTAATAAATAAATTTCAAATAATTATAATGATATAACTATAACAATTTTCTTTACTTTTTATGGATTTTTTAATTTCAATTATATGGGTATTTTTTATCCATATAACCAATGTATATATTATAATAACATAAATGACAATGGTTAAAAACATGATTCTATAATGAATTGAATATTTATACATGTATTCATTATAACATAATTAATATAAATTTTCATCATTTTAAATGATTTTATTAAATTTTTTAAAATAATAAAAATTTTCTTTAAACACACATCTTTTATCTAGTAGAACATAAACGAATATTTATTAGTTCACATATTAATATTAAGTCAATTATTTTAATTTTGATGTCATAATTATGTTATAATATTTTGAAAGTACAGACTTCATTTTTTACACATTGTTTATTTGGAAGAAATTTGATTCTTCATTACATCATCCACACACTATTATTAATGTCACCATTATTTGAGAAATTTTTTATCTATCATCGAAATTGATACAATTTAATGTATAATGTTATAAAAAAACTAAAATTTCAAACAATCATCTACTTTATTGATCAATTAATATATTTTTTATATTGTAAAGGGGATATAGAATATAATATATAAATCGAACTAATATTGAAAATAATATAAAAAATACTCTCCAACATTCATATGATTCATTAATAATATATATAATGAATAATGTAGACAAATTTTTATTAGAAAAAAGATTACTAAAAATATAATAATAATTATAAGAATAAAATATAGTAAAGGCACTGAAATTTAAGGGTTTTTGGTAGTCATGATAAATATGTGCATGGGTGTGTATTTATATTTTTTGTAAGGGTTGAATGAAATTATAAATAATTTAATATTTATGTGTATGGTTATGTAATCTATTGATAAATGTGAATAGTTTAAATAATTATATATTTATAATTTAAAATTTTGGTTGGATAATTTATATAGTTTTTTTAAAATAATTTATATAACATGAAATTAAATTACATAAATGTACCTTATTTCAGTTGTCATCATTCAACAAATTGTTTTATTATATTTACCACAGAAGTCAATTTTAAACAATTTAAACATGCTGATTTGAAAATATATTAATTTTATTAAATTAAATTAAAATATTTGTAATTAATATATTTATTAACAATGTAATATTTAATGTTATTTAAATTTTAAAAAATCATTTTAGCAAAATTATATACGAGACGTCAATTGTTATTAATTTTTTGATTAAATATTTTATATAATTATATTTATAATTACCATATTATATCAATATTAAATATTTTATTGCATTAATTTTACTAAATTTAATGGTTATTTTTATATTCCAGCTATTTTATTTCTATATCAAATATCATATTACTATTTTGAGATGTCTTACTCTTTTAATATTCTTTAAATAAAATTAATTTTTATAAATAATTATTATTTTCCTTATTCTTCATTCAATAAAAAATTTATAGCTTCATATAACAACATTTCAAACAATTAATAATTTGTTATATATTATTAATTTTGTCATATTATTAATGATAGTTATATTTCTTTTGGTCCCAGACCCATTAGAATTCAAATATAATTAATTTAATTTCAAGGCCTTAGTATCAACGTCTTCTTTTACATTTAAAATTTAAGGAAATCACCCTTCATCTACAATATTATAATATCAATATTATGTAATGATTTCATTATTTCATTATTTATATGGACTACAAAAAGTAATGAATTTATGGAAATTATATGATTCTTATGAAAGAATACACAAACACTTACACAAACACACACACACACATACAAAAATAAGGGATCTCATATTTTGTCTCATAATGGGGTGGGAATATAAATTATAACGTTAATTCTTATTATGGAAACGCCCTGTTATTTCATCCATTAAAATTATTGGTCATATTATCTTAATGATGTTTTTTATTTTTATTGGAGATGATTTTTTTTCATTGATATAGATTGTGGGGGAAATATTACGAAAACTTCTAGTGTTTTCGGAATATAGTGGACATATGTTTAATTTGATGACGAATATAACCGTAGATCATTTGAATCACTAATTTCCTTCACCAACAAATGAGTTTTTCACAAATTACTGGGTGACTTTCAAAATTTATAAAAATCATAAATAATATTAGTTATAATAGTGTTGTTTAATTTCTCAAGAATTAGAAATTTAATTTACACATATTTTAATCATGATGTTCGTATTCAAGTATTTTTATTAAGCCTATATTGTAATTTGGTACATGTAGTGAGGGTGGTGAATTTTATGAGAGAGGAATTAATTTGGTGACCATGTAATTTTCATTAAATTATGAACCACCATTTAGATATGTTTGAAGGGAGAATAAAATTTTCTTTTGAGGTATTGGGAATAAAGTATCTAGAATATTGTATTGTAGTTGTGATAAATTATTGATCTTGATTTTTTTTTCAAATATATTAATAATAAACATAGATAGTAAAAAGGATATTATATGATTCTTATGATTCAACTGAAATATGTTAAAAATCATCATGGATACTGAGGAAACTAGACATATAAACCTACTCATATGCCATCCTGAGGAAATAAAGGCATATAAATTCATTGTGATTAGGGATAAGTTCCACATTTATAGCTATAATAAATAAATTACAATGAAACACATGAATTGGAGAATATATCTATCATTTTAAATGACATTACATTTAGTATAATTCAGTAATATATATCAACCTGTTATAGGAAATGATAATTTTCAATGATCATTAGAATAATTTTCTCGTGGGGGAAAATTTAGTTGACAACCATATAGGTCTCTATCACAATATTCATTGAGATTTATAAGTATATCTCTAAAATATGAATAGGTATGTGATCGTAGTTGTTAATTTTCACAATAATATCACAACATCATTATTAATAGAAGGTGTGATATATATCTGTTCCATGGTTACCAATAAATTTTCTTTGGTAGGATTCTATCTTTTTACCTGTAATATTTGATTTCTCATCTATCATTTCTATAATATGATGAATTTAATCATTATTATTTATCTATATATGGTAAATATCTAAGATATAAAATTAAAAATACCTGAAGTATTCTACATGGAGTGTCCAGATATAAGAATTATATTAAAAAAATATGTTGAATATTCTAAAATAAATAAAATACTGTGGAAATTACTTTGGAATAATATTATTATTTCAAGAAATTATTCCAATTTAGTAAATTAATGAGTGTAAATATCTCAATGGTCACATTGAACATTTATAGAAGATAATTTTACTAAGAACATCTAAATTTTGGTCATTATATTATGAAATAATGAATATTTATAGAGTGTGTTTATGTGGTTTTATACATCTATTATCACTAAAATTTTACAAAATACAACCTATGAGTATTAATGGATATCAGACGGCTCTATTTACTCTACCTAAATATTCCATTATAATTATCTATCTTGTCAAATTATATATGCATGTTATGTAACTTCCACCAGGATATGTTAAAAAACAACACTGATAAGAGTAGGGATATGAGACTGATCAATGTTGATAATGAGATTATTTATATATAATGTCATTAAAACCTCCCTCTAATGGTACCTCAGTGAGGGGATAGTGATAATGACCCCATATTCCCACCTCTATTAGGAACCGGGTGGAAGAATATAACGAAAGGTATAAAATTCCCACTATGGGAGGCACTTCCATTTATAAGAAACCTGATTGGGAGAGATGATGTATCATCCAAAAGGAAAATATGTGACATAATATAATATATCCCAAAACCATCTGAAATTAATGTGAAAAATAGATCTGATAAAAATAAAAAGGACTGCAATGAAAATAACCAAAAGAAAAGCAATGTCACGACAAAAATCGTCCAATGTATGAGCTACTAATGTCCAAAATAGTCCTCGAAACCATCATGGGAACATGAAATTTTTTAAATACATTATTTGAGAATACATTTATACATAATATGATAACCAATGACTCTATTTAATTTGTGATAAATTCATATTAATCCACTTGTGAGAAAACATAAGAACCAAATAGAACTATACTATGTATACTTACTAAGACCATCATTAATAAGTCACATTCATGAAGTAATGAATTTAATGTAATATAATATAAACAACAAAAATTATAGAGTAATATGATACATTTAAAACTTATTATTATCTCTCAAAAAATAAAAGAAATCAACCTTGTGATCCCACCAATATATAAAATATACAATCACATCCCTCCCACACATAGCTGGGCCCCACAATACATCCTACCTGCACACACGATGGCCTCACAACACATCACATATCATCCTGACAATACATTGGAATCAAACCACCATTCCTAGTCACACATAGGTTAAGCATCTCCACACATCATTCTCTAATAAATGTGGGTCATCATCTCCTGGATAATGGGAAATTGAATAGTTTGTGGCCAACCATCCTACCTCCAATCTGGATATTGGGAAAGGCACCCTCCCATGGGATGATGGGGTGTTCAGCACATAGTACTCAACTATGGTGGGGTGCATTTTTAAATCACAATAAAAATATATGTGTATAAATATATGATATAAAACACTCAATACCAACCTAATTGGTAATAGATGGGCCTCGTAACTGGTGCCATATTTTCAGTGGAACCGTTTTGTGGGAATGATTTTTTGGAAGAACTCCTTAATGATTTACTGATGGGCCCTTAGATACCTCAAACACCTAAAATTAGGAAATTTAGTATACATGGATGGTCCATTACATTACAACAATCACCAAAATGTATTTGAAAATTATCTTTCATTATTGATAAGCTCATCACATTACATTAAAAAAATTCTTCTATTTTTATAAAATCCATATTAGGAATAGTTTACTCATATTGGTAACATGAAAATTCAATTTTATATCAACCATAAAAAATTTAATATAAATTGTGATTAAAAAATTCTTTAACTATCCTGGATTTAATTGGAATAATTATTATGGTTGGAGAAGGAATGACCTTCATGGTCAATATTCTATATAAATAGATAAAATTTAATTTTAGGGATATTTTAAAACCACATATCCATGGTTTATAATTGATAAAATAAAATTAATAAAAAATTATCAAGATCCTTAAGATAATAATAACACCTTAAATATTTTATTTTACAATATTACACCCTTATAGTTATTCATTTCAATAATAAGAAACAATTAATGGTTATTAAAATATTAGTTCAAGTTTAATTTGTTTGCAAATTAAATGAAAAAAATGAATATTGGGTTTTTATTTGAATGAAACATGAGTAATGGTGGAAAAGTAATAAATATTAAATAATGAATATAGTGGTGAAAAATATAGTATATTCATTTTATTTTAAAAGGAGTAATCCATTTTTTCATATTTTTATAAAATTCTTAATTATATATATAAAATTATTTCTTTTGAAATATGTTTTATGAAATTTAAAACTAACATAGAATTATATTTATAATAATTTAATGTTCAATGTAATATAAATGTAATGTGATTTTATGAATATGATCATGTAGGATAATGATTTGTAAAATATATCTTCAAAACATTTAACATGAGGATTTTAGTGTAAGTTTCCCTTATAAGGACTATGACTAATGACAAAAATTCATTATCTAAAGGAATAATATAAAATATTTAAAAATATTTAATTATTATGATTAATTTTTATCTTTATTATTCATGTAAACATATGATAATAGTTCACTTATTCAATTAACGTCTTGTGAGTTTATTTAATGATATGTATTTAATATATATAATGGACTTTGGTAGAAAAACTATGTCAAATGTAGTAATTATTTGTTAATATCTAGAATAATAAAAATGAAATTAATATCATTATAATATATATAAGACTGCTAAAACCACGAATGGTCTATGATTACAAAAATTGAGCTATATTATAATCATGGACATGGTGTATCACAAATATTCCTTAATACCATTTCCATTTTCCAAAGATCATTATGAAAAGAAGGTTAGAGTTATTTTATGTTTAAATAATAATAATTATTTCATAAATATAATTTTATCCCTTTATATAAATTTATATATATCATCAAATTGAGGTATTTATGTAAAGTGGATCATGTCACTTCATTGAAGTGGTATTCTACATGTACACATGAATGAAATTATTATTTTTCAATGAATGGAATGCGAATAAATTACATGATATATTTGAATAAAAAAAGGCAAATATTTCATTATAATCATATAAATATAATAATTCCATCACTATATACATCTATGAGATGCGGGGACAAGTAATGAATGGCATCGGTTGGTGAGGCGGTAATCATTCATATAATGGAATGATGGGTTGACTTATCTTCAAATAGAGGAAGAAAATTGATATAAGATATTAAATTAAAATTATAAAGTATAATTATGTCATGACCCGTCATCAGGGCCCGTGTCGTGATTACCCCAAGCCCGCCTTCCATAGGCCAGGGTCTGGCGACTAGCACCAAAGGCGTAAATCCCGATAACTTGGAAGGCATTTCCTTTAAAAAAATAAAACAAGCACAACAATGTAAGCAAGCAGAAAAAAAGTAAACACTAAGTACAAGAGAATTGCTAAAAAGTTAATGGGTCAGAATAAAAACCCAAAAGAAAGTACAACGACAACTTGAACATGTACAACAGAAAGATAACAGCTGGAAGGACGGAAGCGGCTCCTGGGTCGTCCTCCTCGGATCCTACCTGAAGGGTAGGTACAAATGGATCAGCTCCTGGATCATCCACCATTAATCCTACCTGAAGGGTAGGTAAAGATAGACTCCACAACGCTCTCGCCCATCAACCTCCTCCGAGTGTTGTCTCGCCGTGAATTCCACCTCCGGATACTGACTCGTCGTGTAGTCCACCTCCGAGTACTGAATCGTCGTGTAGTCCACCTCCGGGTACCGTCCAGTCCTTGAACACTCGGCCTCCGTCAGCACTGCCCGTCGTCTGCAACCAACACAACGAGGTGCGGGAAAAGCTCGTTCATGGGTGAGTATAACAATAATCAGTAGGGACCCCAAGACCCTCAAGGTCTCACTAAATCCAACAAGGATAACCACAATGAAGATCTCAACTGATAACCTCTACTTAGGTATATGCCCATACATATACCTAAGTTATCAAGTAACCCATCTCAATCATGAGGAAACACAAGGATTATGAAATCAACGGATAACAACTACCCAGGTATATGCCCATACATATACCTAAGTTATCAAGTGACCCATCTCATCAAGAGGTAAACACAAAGGTCATTGACTCATCTCAAACCATGATTTTCATTATCGAAACCGTAACTGCTGAAAAGTTCTGTCTCTGGAGTGTACAGTGGTCCTGTCACGACTCCGAGATACTGCTCACTAACATAAGACTACTGAGGTACTCTTCCTCTCGAGTATCGCGGGTCTGCGGCCTACTACCGGGTGCTCCATCCGCTGTAGGTCTATCACCAAATACCGGGCGCTTCCCCTAATATCCTACAGAGGTACTCCTCCTGTCGAGTACCGCGGGTCTGTGGCCAACTACCGGGCACTCCGTCCGCCGTGGTTCTGTCGCCAAATACCGGGCGCTCCGTCCACTGGGCTAGTCGACTCACTCCAAGTCGAGTCGGTCAAGCAGTCGTCAGGTTTAAGCCGGCTACACGGTCTTTGTATTCCGTACGCTTTTCTCTAGGAGGGTTCGCTCCACGAGCTACTGGTTGATACTCCAATTATCTCAAAGTCCCACGAATAAGTATCTCAAAGGACCTCCTCGTCATAGGGGTCTCAACGCAACAGACAGCGCATCAATCGGACGCCCGGTCTGTGAGTTATTAGCATTTCCGTCCCAGGGGCCCGGTTGGTTTCGTGTGTGAACCAATCCGTCTGTAACTCAACTATACCCTGAACACTAATAGGGTATACTCATAGGGACCGTTTCTCAACGTGATCACCAACGCCGCTGACGGTTCTTCAAACTGACATCCTGTCTGTAAGATATCGGATTTTCCGTTCCAGGGGCCCGGTTGGATTTCGGGTACAATCCAACCCGGCCATATTCCAACTGCATCCAAAACTCGAGCGAAATATACCAAAATTTCCATCTCATCAAGAGGAATTCAACGAAACAGATGGCACATCAATCGGACGCACGATCTGTGAATTATTGGCTTTTGCGTTCCAAGGGCCCGGTTGGTTTCGTGAGCGAACCAACCCGACCGTACTCCGACGACATCCAAACCTCAAGCGGAGTAAGCCAAAAGATCTGTCTCACATAGAGGAAATCAACAAAGTCGACGACATGTCATTCAGACGTCCGAAGCTCAAGATATAAGCGTTTCCGCTCCGAGGGCCCGGTTGGTTTCATATCCGATCCAACCCGGCCGAACCTAAAGTATTCCTAAACCTTGAGTGCGATATACCGAAATGGTCGTCTCGTTCCAAGGATCACTATGCAACTGACGGTGCGCCGATCAGAGGTCCACAGCCCAAGATATGGGCATTTGAACCAACTCAGTGCGAAAATAGGGGGTATGGGCCCAGCCCGGCCCGACCCAGTACCCCCCTGGGTCAGCCAAACCGGGTCGACCCTGCCCGGGCGGCGACCCGAACCGGCCCGGCCGGCGGCGCGGCCAGCACGGCCTTTGTGCCGCGCATGTGCCATTGGAGGGGCGTTGCCCCTCCTTTTTGAAAACGGCGACCCCTTAATTGGGGCCGCTTGAAATCCAGCCGGGGGAATTAATTCCCCCGGGTTCCACTTGTAAGGCCGTCCCAACCTGTCCGGGCAGTTTCTGCACAACGGGACCGGCGAGGGCCGGTCCCCTTCCAGCTCCGTCGCCGGCGGCCCGGTACCGGCCGCCGGTCACCCTGCTCCGGCGCGGCCCGGAACCGGCCGCGACCCTTGTCATTTGGCACGGTGCGACAACACCATGCCCCTCCGCCGCGGCCCCGCTCCGGCCGTGGTGTCATCGGTTTTCTTCGACGTGGCGCGACGACGTCGCGTCCTTGAATTTCATTCCACGGCGCTGCGCGACGGTGCCGCACATTTTCCTTTCTCTTGAATCCGCGTGGTGAGACGACACCACGCCTTCCCGTATCAAACCACAAGGAATCATTCATGAAATAAGGAGGAGGGTCGGTCGTATTTGTGCAGTCCAGCCCACTCGCGTTATTCGATAACAAAAGTTTTAAATCCACAGAGATCGTCAAGTTGGTATTCACGAACAAATAAATAAATAAAACCCCTACCTCGGTTTCAAGAACGATGCACTTCAACGAGATGCAGAAGTCGAGCGTCGCGGAGGTCGGGCGTCGCGAAAAAAGAACGTTGACGTCGCGAAGCAAGGATTCGAAGACGTTGACAGAGATTTCATCGCGGAAAACCATCGCAGAAGAAAAACGTCGTGGAAGATGTTCTCCGCATTCTTCAGCGGAGTCTGAGATGTTCTACATGTTCTTCGTCGAAGAAGAAGGTGTTCTTCCCAAAAGATCACAATGAAAAAACTCTAACAACCAAAATAAAATAACCCTCCCACATATTTTATTAACCCAACATAGGTTTTTGAATTTCAAGGGTTTGAAAATTCAAAACCCACATTTAACTCACTTAAGTTTTAACATAAGACGTTACAAAATTAATGAGGACATAAGTTAGCAAAAATTAAATGGGGGGGGGGGGTTAGAGGGGTTAGGAAAGTGAGGGGTTGGGCTCGTGTGGGTCCCAACCTACTTTATCCTCTCATGTTTGGTTATCACAAGTGGGTCCCACCCCCAACATCCTTACATAGGATAAAACCACCAAGTGGGAAAAATAAAATTTTTTATTTTTCATTTTCAAATACCACAAAAATTAATAACTTCCCTAATGTAAACGCAACTCCGAAATAGGAATTCCTAAGCAATTACCGGCACTGTGGTTTCATCGGTGCCCTCGGAATTTGATTCCGGGCACCGGTTCAAAAGATAGAAATTCCGGCTCGTTCGTTCACTGAACGTACCCGAGCTAAAATTCGGATAGAAATTCCGGGCACACCAGGCCTCGGAATCAGGTTCCATCAAAAACTGCGTTCTTGTAAAATCCCAAAGAAAATTTAGAAAAAAATTCCCTTGATTTTTACGGGTCTTTACATTACTCCCACCTCAGGGCATTACGTCCTCGTCAAGCTTCAACACAAACTAGGGATACAAAAGCGGTACTGAGCACGCATCTGAAACTCCCGCCCTCATGTGCTCAATTGGAGGTTCCTATACTGCCAGAGAAAGTGCACCCGAGGAATCGATCGTCCTTGTAGGATCCTCTCCTGTCGATCCTTGATCCCCACAAGAACCTCCGTGGACGTAACCCCATCGCCATTGTCCTGCTCCTCATGGTCGATGAAATGCGAAGGGTCAAGCATGTATCTCCTCAGTTGAGATACCTGGAAAACGTCGTGCACCTAGTGCAAATGAGGTGGATGGGTCAAGTGGAAAACCACATCGCCTACCCAGCTGAGGACCTAGACAGGTCCACTGAACCTCCGGAATAACTTTTCGTCTTGGCCACATCTCCGTAAACCTCGTCAAGGTGAGAGCGGTATAAGGACGTGATCGTCATTCTCGAACTCTAGAGGACTCCAAGTCCTGTCAGCATAAGGCTTCTGTCAGCCCTGTGATGTCCTCATCCGCTCATGGATGACCTGGACCTTCTCTAGTCTCACAAGAGCTACTATGATTTCTTCTTTGCCGATAAGAGAAATCTGGTCTCATCCCCTGGATGAACCACATTCATTGCCTAATACAATCAATCCTGACATGAATGATGCATTCATGACATAGATGACGTCGTAAGGCCTCGACGTATCAACCAAGAGATCCAACTGTCACTCTCGCCTCCAAGGGTCGAGTCACACTGCCGGCATCAGTGTGAGGTCAGTAGGTCTCCTCCAGTAGGAATCTCGAGAGTGAGGGTCAAGTCAACAGTCTTAACCGGGACCACTCAGTATCATCCAAACAAAAAGGACAGGAAAGAAAACTTTACAAAGATAATTGTCTTTTCATTATTGCAGCTCATAGTACAAAGACACAAAGAAACTACAGACAAACATCAACAAAACTAGAAGCAACAGGATCAATAGCCTCTAGGTCTGGAGTTAGTCCCACTCTTGTCCATCTGCTTCCGGAGCTCCATGACCATAGGCCTCAGCTTCCTGAAGCCGAGCTCTCCCATGTCCTCATGTCCCCTGCAGTCGGGGTGCGCCTCTTGGTGGTGGTGGTGGCAACATCCCGAAGCGTCGTCCACCTCCAGCTGCACAACCAGCTCCTCTGCCATGGCCACCTGCTCCTTGCTGTCCGCCCTGATCGAACCTCTTCCATTGCCTCAGAGGTTCTTCATTTAACTACTGGTCTTCTTCATGGCGGGTCGGACAATCATGTGCCATGTGACCAATTCCACCGTAGGAGTAACGTTGTACACTCTCTGCACGTCTGGCTCTGACTCCACCCCGGTTTCCCTGCACAACTGTACCTGAGTCGTGCAATCGGACACTGGTAGGTATGGTCCTCTTGGACCTCTGCGTCATCTGTCTACTGTCTGCTGCAGAAGACTCTGCCGCAAGCCGGCTAGTGGTGGGTCGTGCTGCTGGAGACTGCTCACCAAGGAAACTCTCCACTAAGAGGGCTCTCTCCAACACCCCTATCTGGTTCGGAATGCTATGAGAAACAACGGAAGCTCTAATCTCCCACCAGAGCCCCTGCTCGAAGGTTCGGGCCCTGAAGAACGGGTCCCATACCATATCTGTGGAGTAGCGCGAGAGGTCTGTGAACCTCGCTGAATACTGTGCCACTGTCATGCTGCCCTGCCGCAGCTGAAGTAGCTCCTGTATATGCACCGCTCGAAGGGTGGCTGGTACAAACTCTGCCCGGAATAGGCTCTCGAAGTCTACCCAAAGAAGTGTCACCTCATCATGAATCTGAAGCATCAGGCTCCACCATCTGCCTGCTGCTGCCAAAAGAAGGCTGGCAGCAAGGATCATCATGAAGTCTTCTGGCGTCCCCACTAGCCTGAAGACTCTCACCACAGCCTCCATCCAATCCTCTGCCACCTGTGGGTCCGTCCCTCCCTGGAACCTGGGTGGCCTTTGGCGCTGGAACTCATGCAGTGCGCTCAAGCGACGTGCATCCTCTGCTGCTGGGGCAGGTGTCGTCGATGGCCCAACGGGTAGTAGTATCGATGGTTCCTCAACTAGGATAGGGCCCTATACTGAGGCCTCGTCGCTCGGTGGGCTGTCAGTACGTACAACTCTCGGGGCTCTAGCTGGTCATCCACGGGGAGGCATCCTGAAAGAAACAACGTGACATGGTCAAAAGATTATACCTAGTGAGCTGACCTGGTTTGAGCTGATATTTAAATAAAACTTCTGGAAAACACACATGCAATCAGTGTTTTTGTGCACAAAGTCAGAATTCAGTTGTCAGGGTCCTGGTGTATGGATACGTCGGCTGCCTGCACCAACACTGGACTCCCTGAACTGAAGACCAGACTCGGTAACCTTAACACTGTTGCTTCACAGAAAGAAAATATCAGAGTTATAAGTTCTGCTGTAGAACCGACTCCTCTGATACCAATTTGTCACGAACCGTCCTCGGGGCCCGTGCCGTTACTACCCCAAGCCCGCCTTCCATAGGCCAGGGGCTGGCGACTAGCACTAAAAGCATAAATCCTGATAACTGGGAAGGCATTGCTTTTAAAAAATGAAAACAAGCACCACAATGTAAGCAAGAGAAAAAAAAGGTAAACACTAAGTACAAGAGAAGTGCTGAAAAGTAAATGGGCCAGAATACAAACCCAAAAGAAATTACAACTACAACTTGAACAAGTACAACAGAAAGATAATAGCTGGAAGGATGGAACTGTCTCCTGGGTCGTTCTCCTCGGATCCTACCTGAAGGGTAGGTACAGATGGCTCAGCTCCTGGATCGTCCACCACGGATCCTACCTGAATGGTAGGTACAGATAGCCTCAACAATGCTCTCACCCGTAAACCTCCTCCCAGTGTCGTCTCATCGTGAAGTCCACCTCCGGATACTGACTCGTCATGTAGTCCACCTCCGGGTACAGATTCATCGTGTAGTCCAGCTCCGGGTACTGTCCAGTCCTCAAACACTCGGCCTCCGTCAGTACTGCCCGTCATCTACAACCACCACTATGAGGTGTGGGAAAAGCCCGTGCAGGGGTGAGTATAACAATACTCAGTAGGGACCCCGAGACCCTCAAGGTCCCACTAAATCCAACAAGGATAACAACAATGAATATCTCAACAGATAACCTCTACTTAGTTATATGCCCATACATATACCTAAGTTATCATGTAACCCATCTAAATAATTTGGAAACACAAGGATTATGAAATCAATGGATAACCACTACCCAGGTATATGCCCATACATATACATAAGTTATCAAGTGACCCATCTCAATCAAGAGGTAAACACAAAGGTCATTGACTCAGCTCAAACCAGAATTTTCATTATTGAAACCGTAACTGCTGAAGAGTTCCGTCTCTGGAGTGTACAGTGGTCCTATCACGACTCTGAGGTACTGCTCACTAACCTAAGACTACTGAGTTACTCCTCCTATCGAGTATCGCGGGTCTGCGGCCTACTACCGGGCGCTCCGTCTGCTGTGGGTCTATCGCCAAATACCGGGCGCTCTCCCAAATAGCCTACAGAGGTACTCCTCCTGTCGAGTATCGTGGGTCTACGGCCAACTACCGGGGCCACCGTCCGCCATGGGTTTGTCGCCAAATACCGGGCGCTCCGTCCACTGGGCTAGTCGATTCACTCCTAGTCGAGTCGGTCAAGCAGTCGTCAGGTTTCAGTCGGCTACACGGTCTCCGTACTCCATACGCTCGTCTCTAGAAGGGTCCTCTCCACGAGCTACTAGTTGATACTCCATGTATCTCAAAGTCCCATGAAGAAGTGTCTCAATGGACCATCTCGTCATAGGGGTCTCAACGCAACAGATGACACATCAATCAGACGCCCGGTCTGTGAGTTATTAGCCTTTTCGTCCTAGGGGCCCGGTTGGTTTCGTGTGCGATCCAATCCGGCCATAACTCAACTATACCCTGAAAACTCATAGGGTATACTCATAGGGACCGTTTCTCAACGTGATCACCCACGCCGCTGACGGTTCGTCAAACGGACGTCCTGTCTGTAAAATATCAGATTTTCCGTTCCAGGGGCCCGGTTGGATTTTGGGTACAATCCAACCCGAACATATTCCAATTGCGTCCAAAACTCGGATGAAGTATACCAAAAGTACCGTCTCATCAAGAGGAATTAAACGAAACAAACGGAACGTCAATCGGACGCCCGTTCTGTGAATTATTGGCTTTTTCATTCCAAGGGCCTGGTTGGTTTCGTAAGTGAACCAACACGACCGTACTCCGATGACATCCAAACCTCGAGCGGAGTAAGCCAAAAGATCCGTCTCACTTAGAGGAAATCAACAAAGTCAGTGGCATGTCATTCGGACGTCCGAAGCTCAAGATATAAGCGTTTCTACTCCGAGGGATCGATTGGTTTCGAATCCGAACCAACCCGGCCGAACCCAATGTATTCCGAAACCTTGAGTGCGATATACCGAAACAACGGTCTCGTTCCAAGGATCGCTACGCAACTGACAGTGCGTCGATCGGAGGTCGTAGCCCAAGATATGGGCCTTTGAGCCAACTTAGTCCGAAAATAGGGGGTCTGGGCCTGGCCCGGCCCGACCCAGTACCCCCTGGGACGGCCGAACCGGGTCGACCCGGCCCGGGCGGCAACCCATCCCGACGACCCCGCCCGGCCCGAAATTCCGGCCCGGCCGGCGGTGCGGCGGCGCGGCCAGCGCGGCGGGCGGCCAACGCGGCCTTTGTATCGCGTATGTGCCAAGGGAGGGGCGTTGCCCCTCCTTTATGAAAACGGTCGCTCCCCTTCCAGCTCCGTCGCCGGCGGCCCGGTACCGGCCGCCGGTCACCCTGCTCCACCGCGGCCTGGAACCGGCCGCGACCCTTGTCGTCTGGTACGGTGCGACGGCACCGTGCCCCTCCGCCGCGGCCCCGCTCCAGCCGTGGTGTCTTCAGTTTTCTTCGACGCGGCGTGATGACGTCCTGTCCTTGAATTTCTTTCCACTACGTGGCGCGACTGCACCGCGCATTTTCCTTTCTCTTGATTCAGCATGGTGCGATGGCACCACACCTTCCCGTACCAAACCACAAGGAATCATTCATGAAATTAGAAGGAGGGTCGGTCGTGTTTGTGTGGTCCGGGCCCCTCGCGTTATTCGATAAAAAAAGGTTTAAATCCACGAAGATCGTCAAGTTGGTATTCACAAACAAATAAATAAATAAAACCCCTACCTCGGTTTCAAGAACAGTGCACGTCAACGAGACATGAAAGTCGAGCGTCGCGGAGGTCTGGCGTCGCGGAAAATGAACGTCGACGTCGCGAAGCGAGGATTCAAAGATGTTGACGGATATTTCGTCGTGGAAAACCGTCGCGGAAGAAGAACTTCGTGGAAGAAGATCATCGCATTCTTTGGCGGAGTCCGAGATGTTCTACACGTTCTTCGTCGAAGAAGAAGGTGTTCTTCCCAAAATCTCTCAACGAAAAAACACTAACAACCAAAATAAAATAATCCTCCCACTTATTTTATTAACCCAACATATGTTTTTGAATTTCAAGAGTTTGAAAATTCAAATCCCACATTTAAATCACTTAAGTTATAACATAAGATGTTATAAAATTAATGAGGACATAAGTTACAAAAACATTAATGGGGGGGTTAGAGGGATTAGGAAAGTGATGGGTTGGGATCGTGTGGGTCCCACCCTATATAATCCTCTCAAGGTTGGTTATCACAAGTGGGTCCCACCCCCAACATCCATACTTAGGATAAAACTACCATGTGGGAAAAATAAAAATTGTTAATTTTTATTTTCAACTACCACAAAAATTAATAACTTCCCTCCTGTAAAGGCAACACCGAAACAGGAGTTCCTAAGCAATTTCCGGCGTTGTGGTTCCATCGGTGCCCTCGGAATTCGATTCCGGACAACGGTTCAAAAGTTAGAATTTCACGCTCGTTCGTTCACTGAACGTACACGAGCTAAACTTCAGATAGAAATTCCGAGCACACCGGGTCTCGGAATCAGGCGCCGTCAAAAACTGCATTCTTGTGAAATCCCAAAGAAAATTTAGAAAAAATTTCCCTTGAATTTTACGGGTATTTACAAATTATTTGTTATATTATGGTGTTTTTATATCAGTATGATTGAAATATATTTAATAGAGGTGTATGAAAAAATAGACAACAATAATTGGTTATAAGTTATACAACATGTTCAGATAATCACCATTCCATTATACATTTATTTGTTCCTAGCTATTGTTATGCCAAAATAATGATCACTAAAAATAATAAATTTATTCAGGTATTGGATTTTTATAGCAATTAGATGAAACAATATCTTAGTATTTTGGAATAAAATATAAGGCGAGGTACACTTATATAAGAATATGTTGGGGAAATCATGAATTAATTAATATAATTTAATTTTCATTGAAAATCCATTGAAAATTGATATATTTAGAATATAAAATGAGAATGTGTTTAAATAATATCATAAAAATTATTCTTCACTAGTATATTATATTTTTAATGCTTGTTTTCATTATTTTAATCACCAATTAATCCATTTGACAATTACTCTACTAACAAACATAATATTATTCTTTATTTTTATGGAAGTGAAAATAAACGTTCATTTGGACCATAACATGAAAATGTTTTATATCATCAACTGTATACCAATTAATTAGATTATTATATTAATTATAGGAATTATAAAAATTTAAAAAAAAATTATTTAATAAAAAATATCATCAATGTAAATTTTAAAATATTAATATACATTAGTATTAAAAACATTACAATAAAATAATTCGAATATTAACCATTAACACACAACTAATTTTTTTATTTTATCATTATTTGTTTAACATAATAATTTAGTAAATTTATTTTTATTTCAAATTTTTTGAAATCATCAAATATTTTTTTTCCTTATTTGAACAAATACTATGTTAGTATTTTGTATGTATTCTGTGTAATAATTCCATAAAAAAATTGAAATCTATTTACTAGATATAAGAAAAATGTTTTCCATTAAAATAAATAATTTTAAAAATATATGTGATATTTTTATCCCCAATACAAAATTTTATGGGTATTAAATGCCTGAATTCTTTATTTTTTACATTATTTTTTAATTAAATATTTTATCTATAAAATTAAATGATATATAAACAAATGTTTTTATATTTTCTATAAATAGAATGAATTTTCCTATATGTACTGATAAATTATTTATATATAGCTATTGTGGTAAATTTATATGCTTTATCATATTATATGTATGATGCATTACCCAATTTAACCTTACAATGCTAATAATTCTTGACAGAAGTTACAATTCAAAATGACTAAAAATAAAAGGAAAATATTAAATAAATTTAGACCCCTTGATTAATAATATGTAAATAAACTTTTATTTATTATATAAATTAATTGAAATTTTTTAATTTTATATAGTTCCTTTAAAATTTGACCAAAATCTGTTTTCTAGAAAAATTTAGGTTTTTTGTTTTAATATTATATACAACATTGATTTATTACATTAATTAAAAATAATATATTTGTATTATTATAGATCTATGACAACATATTAAATTTTTATACTTTTAATAATTTTAATTCTAGTTTGTAAATAAATTTATTTAATATATATTTTTGGATAAAAGATTTTACTTTTCCGTATTCATTAAATTTTTTTTTTTAATTTTAAAAAATTGATCCTAAGAAAATTTTATTATGATGATTTTAATAAAATATAATTTGTAGGTCACTAATGTTATAAATATTCTAAATTTTTTTTAAAATGATATATAATATAAAGTAAAATACCATTTCATTGATATGATCATTTTTTAAGCATAATATAAACATACTAAAATTTAACAGTTTATTTAAAAATAATAAACAAAGTATTTTTATTTTTAAGAATACGTTTAAACATTAAATAATGTTTTTATAAATTTTCATAAATAGTAATTCATTAGTCATTTTATAGTAGTCGTATTAATATAATAATATATTGTAGATTGACTATGATCAATGTTTTGTATCATTTAAGAAATCCAATTTAATCATTTATTTAAAATTTCAGGATACTACATTCCACATTATAATAAATTTTTAATTTATTAATAGATTATTATCATTCTATAAAATTATATGATCTTTGATAATAACTTTGATGAAATCACACATAGAAATAATAATTAATAATATTCCCCTTCAAATGAGGAAAAGGGATATATAATGGTAAACATGAATGACACATATCTAGGTTTCAGAATAGGAAAAAATTTGTAAGAAATAAGAACATAGAATTTAATAAAGTGTATAACCCAAAAAAGTTGGAATAACGATGATGGAAATTTATATCATGAATATAAATATTCATTATAAATTTAATTTCAAAAAAAAAACAATAATCCATATAGGTAATTATATATTAATGAAATTAATATAATAAAATTATTATTTCAAGATCATTTTACAAATATTTTGTAATTTCAATAAAATAAAGTCAATGAAATACCAAAATATAAATACTTATCATGTGTAATTTCATCTTTTAATAAATTTTCAACACTTGTAATTCTTTTTCCGTTAATTTTCAGGTTGAAGAATGAGTTTTTTCATGACTAGAGATCTAAAAAACATCCAATGAATCGTCAAACATTTTAAAATAATGGACATATGTTCAACACAAGAATATGCATTAACCCATACAAAGATGGCTATTAAAATATATATTATTGAAAGAAGGAATAATCCTTCATTCCATGAATAATACATTAAACTCAAAACACTGAACAAAAATATCCAAATTTCAAAAAAAATAATTTTATAAATATAAAGATTTAAATTTTTTAATATTTTACCATCATCAATTGAATTAATAATTTTATAATTTTTTATGAAAAATTTATAAATTATTATTTAACCCTAAATAAAAAAATCACCTGTAATATTCATGAAAATTATGTAATATCATTAGTAATGTAAGTTCAAACATAAGAAAATCATTTAAATATATTAAATGAATCAAATTATACACACACATGAAAATAATATATGGTTCCAATGATAATTATTCAATTAATCCATTAAAATAAAGACACATATATCACTTCAATATTATCATATAATGTCTCTTAAATTAAATTGTTATTTTTCCATAATAAAATTGATCATTAAATCTCCATATAATTTTCCTTCCTCATAGTTGTCTATAGGATAAAACATATCTTCCAAAAATTATCATACGAATTATTTTAAATGTGATACTCTTTATTTTATCACGTAGTCATGTGGAATGAATTCCAGCCTTTTTAAACTTCGGTTTTGGGATCATTCCCTATAGACATTCGATATGTGAACTTTTGTGTTGCAATATGTGGATTCAATTTTTATAGATTTATATGAATAAAATTAATATATTTTTGTATAAATATGAAAAATATTATCTAAAAAACCATATCAATCAACGATCCTAATTTCTATAAAGTATATATATATAATTAATTATATATCAACCAAATTAATTGAGTGTTAATCATTAAAAAACAATATCACATTTCCATAATTAGTAATTCATCAACATAAAAAATTAATACCAACTAAATAAATGGATCCAAGATTACTCACATCACATAAAATATCAATGAATAATAATAATATCAATCATATAATCATTTATAGACACACCAATAAATTTTAACTCTTGAATCCATACATATATAAATTTTTACCAACTATCATTCCACAATATATATTAATATTATTTTCCACAATATTCATTAATTATTCATTCTAAAAAAATATGAATCATGGCCACTCATATGACATTATTAAGAAATATTCCAATATATATTCAATATTATACCTTTATGATTTTCATCTTTCCGATATATACATATAATTTCATTATTATTTGACGAACATGTAATATTATGTCCTTACTAAATAGTTTTTCAATATTCCACATATAAAATCAATATGTATAATTCAAATTCAAATAAATAATTCAATTCTTTCCTCAAGACGTCCTTTATTCCACTTCTTTGAAATAAACTAACAAATCCATTTTTCTTTGTAGTGTTATTACATTATTCATCACTTTGTAAATACAAAAAATATTATTATTATTAAATTTTTTTTCCAAGGTTCATGTTCTCAAAATTGTTAAAAATAGAACATTAGATATTTATACAGTTATCATCATTACCAAATTAAAAAAATGATTGATTCATTGAATCCTAGTTTGATGGATATTTAAACTCTAAAATGATTTATTTGTTATTAATGACTCATGAGAGTTGGATAAGAATAATAATAAGAATTTTCACTTGAGCTCCCATTCAATTCATATATTAATTGATAAAACCAAAATAATTTCTTCATATCTATTTCTTATATGACTCTTGTTTGATCCATCAGTTTACTGAAATTATTAACTTCATTATTATTATATGAATAAATACATAATAAATAATATTATCCAGTTGATAAACACTATGATATCCTCAATCACGTAACATTTATCCTTTTCATTATATCCAAATTACCTATAATCGTCACTACCATACTAATTATTAGGGAGAAATAATAATTTAAACTAATTGAATCTTGTCATTTAACATCTAAATTTTTCTAATCCTATACATTGATTCAATATATAAGCATATAGATTTAAACTATCCTAAAATTGAATCATAATAAAATAATTCACAAAATTTATTTTTGGGTATATCATCATGTTTTGGGTATTATAATATTATTTAATAAATCATATATATGAATCCCATATAATTTAATGGTTGAATATACCAGTCAATATATATTTTTATTACAATATTATACAATTACAATAAAAAACATTTTATTTCATGAAAAAATATATGAATCACTGCTATAAATAATTATTATTTCAAATGATAAACAAAATACTAAAAACATTTTAAAACAAGGGTTAAATTAGAAAATATCAGTACAGGATATATAATGAAGGACTGAAACCCATTAGTCATAGTATATATAAAAAATATTCTTACTTATGATAATTATTTTTTATTCAAAATTAAATTTAAAATTACTAAAATCAAATTATCAACTGAAATATAATAAATAAATAATAAAAAAATTTATGGCATAATTATTAACATAACAGCATGTTGTAAATAATAAAAAACACATGAAATATTTAACAAAAAGTTTTTCATTTCTCCATTAATAATAATCCAGTAATGTTTCTGAACATAATGTCATTAGATTATGAGGTGAAATTATAATTTTTCCATAAAAAAAATTTGTAGAAATAAATAAAATATACAGGTAACATTATAAAAAATATCATATAAGTCTTTCATATGGGATAAAATTTAATATTTCATCAGGAAAGGACAAAATGTATAATAATGAAATAAAATTCATGGCTATAAAAGTAATAACTATCATCAATACACCGATCATAGGCCACACCAATTACATATTAGAGATATCATAGACCCACCCATACATGTCTTATATAAAAAACCAATAATTCAGAAATAAAAAATCTAAATTCATCATCAAAATAAAAATTATGATAGAATATTTTCTGATATGATTTTTAGTGTTTTTAATTACAGTCCTACAAAATTTAATTTCACCCACATGAAAATATATCCTGATATTAAAATATATATCTGTTTTAACACCATATTTGAAAATATATAAAACATAAAAAATATATTTATGAAATTAATTAAATTTTAAAAAATTTAAATTATTACCAAAATCACATAATTTTTTCTTTGGTGGAAAAAACATTTTCCATTATATAAGTTAAAATAGAACATTCACAATTGACTTTTTATGGAAATGATCCTTATGAAATTTTTATAAATTATTCATTTTAATAGAAATTAAAATTTTTAAATAATATATAAAATAACATTAATAATTAATTCATATACTTAAAAATGCATAAATTAAGTAATAATATGAATATAGACATAGAATAATGATTCATAAAATAATTTTCTAACATTTTAAAATGGTTATTAAAGAATTATTTCCTTACCTGAGTGTGACTCATCACAAAAAATCATTTTCGTAATGAATAATAAATTTATGTTAATTATTTTAATTCTTAAGAACATTTTTCATGTTTATAATTATATCTAACATGTTATTATAATTTATTTAATTAATTTACTTAACATTATACCACTAATTGATATTATATTATTATTACTAAATTGAATTCTATAGGTAGAATATTTTAAAAGTCGAAAATATTTATAGTCTCTATAATAATAAAATTCATAGTATCATTATTTAAATAAAAAATTTACGTTATGTTAATTTAGGAATTATGATTATGAAAAATGTACTACATTATAATAATGCGGATGATAGGTTAAACATACTCATTTGTAACGTTTCTATTTTACATAAATCATTTAAGATAGTATATTAGTGATGAATTAAGATTTATGAATGATTATTGTATAACTAATATCAAATTATCTATATAAAAAATCCATTATATTTCATCCATATGTTATTTTTTAGAAAACTGAATCACATCGTTCCATAGAGGTGGTAGTCAACACATACACTAGAACGATGTTATAATTTTTCAATGAATTGAAATTTAATAAATTTCAATATATATTATCATTAGGAAATGATAAATATTTAATTAATATAAAATTTATATACAATAAATTAATCAATATTTCCTTATATGATTGATGGTATTGTTAAATTAATTACATTAGTTAATGAGGCAGTTGTATGCCATACAAAGAAATGAAGTTTTTGTTTCCCATTTGATGGAATATTGAAAAAATGTTATTATTTTATTTTAATAAATATAATTATATGGGAGATAAATTTTTTATCTTATCATTTTTATTGAAGATTATTTTAAGGATGTGGGAAAAAAAAGTAAACTATCATTCAGTTTAGTGTTATACTTCTTCATGTGACAATCTCATTTGTTTAACACAATAATCCATATATAGTAGAAATTATTCCAATTCCATGACTAATATAACTATAAATGGAATTTTATATATATATTTGAGAATTTATTACCCCTTTATGGTATTTGATGTGTTGATAAAATAGGATATGAGATTCCACTTTATAAGGGAGCAGATGAGATATCATTTAAATACATATTTTTGTTAATTAACATAAATTAATTTTCATTGAATAATGATAAAAATGATATATTTTAAATATTGTAGTTGTATGTATCAAAATAATTTCACCAAATTGTTTTTTTCAATTTATACTTTTTTAGCCTTATTTTTTTAACAGTCATTATTCATTTTAAAATTTGTATTTTTTTTGAATATTTTTCCCTTTACTGGTTATGGGAGTTACTAAAATAATTATTCCATAAATGATACATTCTTGAAATTTTTTTCCTTATTCCAATTAAATAAATGATATAGGATTTTTATTAAAATAAATTCATTTTATAAAATATTATTTTTTATAATATATCATTAAATTTATTTTTTCACAGTATTTATTTAATTTTACATTGAAAACAAGATTATAGAAATGTAATTCCAATAAAAAATTTTAATGATTCCATATAAATTTATATTTTATTAAAATTTTAGGAATTTAATTATTCAATTCAATAAGGTTTACTTTTTTAAAATGATTTATATAATGATTTTGTAAATTGAATAAATACTATAATCATTGATGCCCAAAAATGTATGTAAATTAGTTCATCAGTAAAAATTATAAATAAATTAGCATGATAAGATAAAATAATTTTTATATAAAATTTATAATTATAAGAAAAACATAATTTATTTTTAACCATTTTCGAATAAAAATAAAAATATTGAAAAATAATGTATATTATTGACATTGTCTTTGAATTAATTTATATAAGTGTCTAATCAATGAATTATTTCACTTTGTATCCTAGTATCATAAATATCTATTTTAATCTTTAATATCCACTCATCTAATTTTATAATGGGGAGTTAAGAATAAAAATTTAACAATGTAATTTTTCACATTAAATAACTAATTCACCCTTACCATGTTGATAATTATTTAATATCATAACTATTCATAATGACTAAAAATAAAATGGAACTATCGATAAAATATGGAAATCATTATTATAAATAAATAAATATTTTTTCAAATTATAATTCACATAAGATAAATAATTTTATTTTAAATTCCTACAACCTTACAAGATCAAAATTATTTTTTATAAAAAGATTTATTTACTAAAAAAATGTTTTTATAAAAAATTACACATATAAAATTTCTTGAAAAAAATATTATGTTGTTATTTTTAATTATAAGTGTCTGTTTATAATTTTAAACTAATTAAAAATATAAATTTACTTCATAAATAAATTAATACAATATATAATTTTGAAAAAATCAACATATCTCATTATTCATTCAAAAATAAAATATTTTATGAATTTCTAAATAGATCAACCAAAAGTAATTTTGATATTATTATTTTAGAAATTAAATTATTTTAATAAAAATAATTTTAAAAATTATCCTAAAAATATTTATAACATAACTCACAAAAAAATTATTTCTTTTGATGAAATTTAATTTATAAGCATGGAATTACCATCCTAAAAATAATGTTCTTATATTCTATGAATTAAAATAACATATTTATTAATATGATTATTTCAGTGTTATTCATTATGTTGGTATTCTTATTTATACCATTTAATTCAATGTCTCATTAGTAATGGTCACCTTAAAATTATAAAAATTTTCTTTCTCACTTGAGCATGATTTTTTATCTAATTTACACAACAAAAAAATTATTTCATATAAAATAATTTTTTAATTGACTGAAAAAAGTCTAAAATCTATTTATTAATAATTATTATTAAATAATAATTTTTTGGGTGTAAATTGTTTCATTTTCATGAGAATTTGTGTTTTCTAGTTCTGCTCCTCAACCCTTGATTTATGTTCCATTGTCAAAAAAATTAATTATGATATAAAAATACTTTTTGTTCAATATATATATATATTTAAATTCATCAATATATATATATATATATATTATGAAAATTGTTCATGGAGACGTTAAGCTGTATGTACACAAAAATGTTGTTTTAACTTTTCGACGGATGGAATGAAAGACAAGTAAAAAGAGAATTAAATTTTTATAAACAATATTATATTATATATATAATATATTTTTATTTAATATATCCTTCCTACAATCAATATAATATGTAAATATAAAATTAATCAAATCTATTGATGAATATGGTATTCCACACTTACACTGAGGAAAAATATCATTTCTAATGTATTATATTGTGTTACTATAGATATGATTTTAAAAATAAAAAATTATAATTATTTCATAATTAACATATATTAATATTTAACCCATCATAATAACATTCTATTAATATTGGTTATGGAAAATAAATTCTATCGTATTATGGAGACAACAATCCATTTGTACTCATGAGGGATACATTCACTATAATTGTTTATAATTGAGTGCGATAAACATGGATTCATAATACTAATTATGTTTTAGTATATTATGGAATATTATTTAATTATTTTGGGTATAATATCATATATTTAGGTGAATTATAAGTAGTAACAAAATGTATGTTGTCTTGTAAGTCGATTATGTCTGCATCTATTTTAAACCATTCAATACATTTTTAAAGTCCATTACAATGGTATTTTAAGAATATCACAACATATGGTCCATGTTTAAGGAATTGGATATATATTTTATTATAATTTTTTTAGAATAAATTTACAATAACATGAAAAATATAAATTATGGGTGACCTAATATATGTTTTTTGAGGGATAATCGTGATATTTTCTAAAATATAACAATATAATTTATTAGTTCTCACCAAAATTTATTTAAAATCAAATTAGTTTCAATTATATGGTATTATGTTTTTTTGATATCAATAAAAATATAATTTTAATAGTTTAATATGTTATTTTATGAATTGTAATTTCTATTAATTCTTTAGTTAACCAATTTTAACCATTACATCGAAAACTAATTATTCACTCTGGAAGGGATTTAATTTTACATATAAGATGAATATAGTCTAATAAGTAAAAAATAAATATCATTTTAGACCATATATTAACCACCAGGTACAATTTAATATATTTTTTATTTTTTAAGAATTTATTGATATATTAATAATTGAATATATCTTTAATGTATTTTTTAATCATTATATTAATTTGAAATTAATCAGAACAAGAAAAAGGTGAAATCAAATATAATAATTTCAAATAGTCAAACTATTTTATATTATTTCTAAAAAGTTTCAGAACATAATAATTCATCCAGGTTTTTTAACAATTAATATTTTTAAAAATAAATTATTTTAATTTTAAATAAATTGACTAAATAATGTATATGAGTTGTTGAACTTTTAATGGTACATTTTCAATTATAAAAAAAATTAAAATAATTTTTTTTTTACAGTTTAGAAACTGAATATCAATAATTTGTTATATATTTTTCCACTTTTGGTAAAATATAAGGGATATTAAATACAATAGAGTGACATTTTGGTACGTTATCATATGACTAAATTTATATAAAGGATATATTCAATGTAATTTGTTACCAAAATGCTCTATATTAAATAATTGAATATAAATTTCATTATTTCACCATTTTAATAGTATAAAATAATGTGTTAAAAAATTTATATCCATATCCAATAGTTTTAAATTTATTTAACCCATTTTACTTTTATAATGTGGGAAATATTTTTAGTGGCCACAATTCATATACGCAAAAAACAATAGGTTATTATCTTATAAATTTATACCTCTTAAATAAAACTATATTGTAAATTGTTTATGATTAAATTTATATATTTTAAAATAAACAAATTCAAGACTAAATCATATAATGATATGAAAAATTGATTTTTAGAGAAATATATTTTTATTATGAAAATATTTTTAAGGAAAATTAAACTATTACTATTTTTTCCAGTTTTAATCTTTTTTAATTATAAATTAAAATGAATAATATTATTTAGAAACCATGAAAAAAATGTACCATTTTAAATGTGTGAATCAAATGTCAATATTTCAAAAGAATAAATATTTTTTTTATATTCCTCAAGAATATGGTTTCATTAAAAAAATATTCTCAATTAAATCTATTCAAATAATTACATGATGATTTTTAAAATTGATTTTATTTTATAATATAATTTTTGTGATAGAGTTTAAAAATAAAAATAACTTTTTCAGTCAAAAATAAATAGAAATAAATTATGAAGGAATCATTTTTTTAAAGCACAATATTAATTTACTAAGAAAAATTATATTTTGTACTATGTGTTAATCAAAAAAAATTATAGTAGGAATATTATATATAATATATAATTTGCTTACTCTTAATTTATACTGACAAATTATCTGATATTTAAGAAATGGCCATATTTACAATATAATATTCCATAGATCATTTAAACTCAATTATGAATGTTTTATACAATATAAAAAAAATTGTTCATATTTTAAAATAATGTGGTGTCAAATTAAAACCCCAATAAAAAATTTCATATATGAAATTTTAACATTTTCATTTTTGTCATGAGGTTTAAATTTAAATACTCATTTTCGGAAAACCCACATAGTTAATGGTTAATAAAATATCCTTTAAATACAATTAAATGCGAATATAATGTTCATTTCAAATGACCCCAACATAGAATTTTACATAGGATAAAATTTATTGGAAGTGACTATATAGACATAGAGAAGAAAAATAAGACTCAATGACTAAGAGTTAGTTATAGATAAAAATAGTTATTAGAAATTTAAATGCATAAAAAATTAATATTATATTATTCAAAGAACATTTGTTTAATTAATGATGTAGTAAATATCATTAAATATTATTTTAATACTTTTTCCTAAATTTTAGGGATTATTTTACAACCATGATAGTGAATATGTAAAAAAACATAATTTAATTAATCTCTTTCAAAAACACAATTATATCATTAGGATGCAATTGGAACAATATATATACGAATAATAGATCCGACTAATAAATATTGTCAACTAATTATAATTCATAAAGATAAAAAATTAACATTTAATAGATCATAAACTCTATAAAATCATGAAAATAATTTCATACTCTCTAATGGAATTTACTAAAAAAAGGATAGCTGAAGTAATCCAATATGAAAATACATTTTATAAAAGAAAAAATAATACCCAATGCTCATGTATAAACGAATTCATATTTGTGACTTTTCAAATCTTGGTTTCGAAATTTATTCCAACGGTGATAAACCCTAATTTTACCTTGATCTTAAAAATTAAATTTCTCATTGCTGGGGTTTTAGTAATTGGAAATTGATTCCCATTGGGAGGGGTTTATTCATCTAATTTTTCAATCAGAGGGGGATTAAAATAATGTATGTGATTTAGGAAACCTACATATCAAACATGGTTCCTTGAGATTATCTGAATGTGATGTTAATTTTAATCCCTTTAACTTTAAGAAAACCAATGCCAAGATTTTGATCAGACTTCATGTGTTGAATTTGATGTATTAGCATCTAATGTTCCTTAATGAAATTGCCTAATTTATTTTTACTCCTAATAGAATGGATTAGAAATCATTGGTGGGGGATCTTGGAAATTTGTCTAGAATAATGGTTGATGTTAATTTGGAGAATAATTGACCGGATAATGTCACTTTGATTGCTAATAGTAATAAGATTGATATTAAGGTAGAATATGAGTGTGTTCCTTATACTTTTGAGGTTATAAAGATGGTTGGTAATTTTGTGGTGAAATTTAGGATGCATCAAAAAAATATAATGAGGTTACAAAAGAGATGGATTGGTAGGAGGTTAATCGAAATAAAAAAATATGAAAGTCTTTGTGGAAAATTATGGTGCATTAATGAATATACATTGTCCTTCCAGAGTTGTAGTTACTTATGATAAAGTATTGGAAGATATCTCTGAAGATGTTGAACATGCTATTACTCCTGAACTCCCTAGTCTACTTGATATGATTGGTTAGGTTATGGATAAATATGGTGCATACACATGCATAGAGGATCACATTTTAGATCAGAATATATCTTCTGAGTTTTAGAATCTTTATTTTATTGGAAAAAGTGATTGATTGTTTTTGAGGCTCAATTTGGAGGATAATATTTATGCAGTTGTGGTCTCTTATCAGGATAGTGAGAGTACATGGATATCCCATACCCTTATTGTACCTGTTATGTCCTCCATTGCACCCGTCACTTCCCCAGTGCAGGTGTCTAGGGTTTCTTTCAGGAATGATATTGGGGTTTTGGATAGCTTAATTGAGGTTCTTGCTTCATTCAGTGCATATTCTACTATAAAAGGAGTGGAAACTGCTTCTTTCATGCCAGATTCTTCTTCTATGGAAGGGGTGGTTGGGGTCCCATTTCTAATTGTTAGTACTGGTGCACTAGTTGAGGAAACTGAGGTTCCTGTTTCATCATGTGGTGATGTGGCATTGTAGGATATAGGGGTTCTTGATTCATCCAGTGATCTACTTGACGTCCCAACTGTTGGTGTTAAGAAGGGGAAAGGAACCAAACATAATTAGGATATAATTGATCTTTTACAAGGGGCCTCTAGCCCAAAGTGAAAGGCTAGAAGTCCTCCAAAGTCTGGAAAACAAATAAATGTGGGTCTCTAAAAAGGGGGAAATAATCCAAATTATAGTTTTAAATAAAGCTTCTATTATTCAATTTTCAGGGTCTGTCCAATCACGAATCCATGATGTCCCTTAGGATCTTTATTCTAAATCATAGGCCCCATCTTATTGGTTTTATCTAACTCAAAAGAGTTTTTTCTCCACATATATCCAATTTTGAAAATCGTGTTTTTCATTTGGTGGAATCTAATAGATCATCATTGGATATTAACAGATTATGGTTCTTGAATCATTGTTCTTTATCTCATATTTCACGGATAGAAAATATTGAGCATCATGTCACATTCTCCTTCAATTTTCAAGGGCTCCAACATTTCTACTCTTTAATATATGCCCATATCTATTATCAGGGTCATATGAATTTATGGTAGGAGATTGGATCTCTCAACTATTCCATTCCGGGTATGTGTTCTATCGTTGGTGATTTTAATGCAATCATTAATTATGATGAAATAATTGCATCCATGAGTAATGTCATATCATTAATAGATTTCAATGATTAAATTGATGAAAATGGGTTGATTTATGTTAATAATTTTGGGAATAAGTATACATGGTACATGAATGTTTTGGATAGATTTTTTTCTAGTAGAATTGATAGGGATTTTTTCAATGAGGCTTGTCTTGATTTCTCGGGTTCTATTTCTTGTATGACTCTTTCTAGAATAAGGAATTATCATCATCCTATTTTTGTTGGCCCTGTGAGTAATGATCCAAAACCTACTATGCCTTTTAGAATTAACAAATCATGGGTTAATCATCATGAGTGTATAACTATTGTTGAAAAAACATTGAGTTATTGGAATTGCAGGGTCAATGAATTTGTATGTGTCATCAAGCTCAAACTCCATAAAAGAAATTTTAAATTATTGAGTAAATTTTGTTTCAGTTCTATTGATTCTGAAATTTCCAATTGTGAGAAATCTATTCATCAGATGCAGTAGTATAATTCTTCAAATTACTTCTCTAATTCTTGTTTGGGTGAGACTCAATTGGTTTTAGCAATCAATAATTTTTATGAATCTCAATTATTCTTTGCAAAGAGACAAATTAATATCTAATTGGTTGAAAGATGTGGATAAAAACTCTAAAATTTTCAAATCCTTGTGGATAATTAAGAAATTCTCAATGAATCTCCCTTTGGATAGAAATGGAAATAATGACATTGACAACTGAAAGGATCTTTCTAAGAATGTTGTTATGTATTTTAAGGATCTCTTTACTGGCTATGTCCCTACTAATGATCTAGTGGATATTATTATTCCAACTATTGTTAATCATGAGGATAATTCCAATCTTACATCTATCCCATTTAACATTGAAATCAAGGAGCCAACCATTAGTCTAATGTCTGCTAGCTCCCCAGGTCCAGATGGTTTTTCGGATTTTTTTCTTTTCACCATATAGGGACATCAATCATGCTGATGTTTATAGGTTGGTTACTTATTATTTTTAATGGTGACCCTCTTACTCAATGTTTGAATGCTCAGTTTCTTTATCTAATTCCAAAAATGACAATTCCAATGAGATTCATTTTTCCAGTCCAGTTTCCATGATTAATACAATTTTTAAAATTATTTTCATCATCTTGGCCATGATGTTGTCATCTATTGTTAGTATGATTGTTTCTCCTAATCAGTTTTGTTTTGTTAAGGATATGTATATTCAATATTTACTTATTATTTCCTCATAGTGTGTTAAAATTCGTAAAAATACAGAACAGATGGTAATATTTCTCTCAAGATAGATTTTAGGAATTCTTTTGACAATATAAATTAGAATTTAATTTAATAGGTTCTACGTTTTTTTTGTTTTGATGATGTTTTAATTAATTTTGTTAAAATTATTTTCAATTCCACTCGTATTTATATCCTTATCAATACTTCCCCTGAGGGATATTTTTCTTATTCTAGAGGTTATAGACAAGGTGACCCTCTCTCAGTCATTATTTTTTCCATTGTAGAGGATTATCATAGTAGATTACTTTTTATTAAGGCAAGCAATGAGAAACTAAAATCTATTAGTACTGAAAGAGGTTTTATTTCTCCTAGTCACATTTTGTTAATTGATGATATTATTATATTAACTAATGAGTATAATAGAAATATTAAAATCATTTTGTGTTCTATTTTTCATTATGAAAAATTCTCTGGGAAACAGATTTGTTGGAATAAGTATTTTTTTTAGTTTGGTAGGAATTTTCCAATTGCTAGGAAGTTGGTCATTATCAGGGATTTTTGAATTCATGAAGGAGTTATTCCCTTTACATATTTTGGTGTTCCTATGTTTTGGGGGAGGCATAAAGCATGTTATCTTTCTAATATCATTTTTAAAATTAAAAGGCGTATTGATACTTTGAATGATAAGCCCCTCTCCCTGGGAGGCCATGTTTGCATGGTTAAGGATGGGATTATTTATATGTTCCATTATTCATACATTTTTTGTAAGTGGCCAATTATTCTCATCAATATAATTTTTAATTCAATTAAAAGTTTCATTTGGATTGGTAATATTTTGGAAAGGAAATTATTTATGGTCTCTTAGAATAATTATTGTAAAGCCCATGATGCAGGGGGTCTTGGAATTAAAAATCCTAAGGTGTTTAATGATTCTTTGCTTGATTCTTTTATTTGAAGGATTTTTAAAAGTAATTCTGAGTATTTGGAATTTCTCTTTATTATGATTAGGGATAGAATTGAGAATATGGTTTTTAATCATATGGATTATTCTGTTTGGAATGCTTTTAAATCAATTTTTTCCCTTCCATTCACTCCCATGTAAGATGGAACGTTTCAAGGAATTCATATTTATCCTTTTAAATGGATAACCGGATTGGTTATCCCCAAGTTGATTCCTTGATTATTGGTGATTTTAATGTTGATCTGGAGGTTATAATTAACGAATGACTTGAAAATATGGGGTGTCTCCCAAATCATGTTATTAATATTATCAATAGTTTTTTCTTCTCTGATAGAGTGTATCTTTAGAGTTGGTAACCTTTTATAAATATCTTCTTGAACCCTTAATTATTCCATAGAAATTCACTATCTTGAAATATAGGCTATAAATGGATGTTGGATCTTTATATAAGCTTTATTAGGCCTTCTCGAACATCATTTTCCAGGAGATTGTCTCTTGGTAAGCTTCCAACTGATTGTTTCCTTAAAAAATGTGTCATTCCTCTCTGATCATCATGTGTGTTTTTTCGTCACCATAGTGAATATATTGAACATTTTTTACTTAGTTTTGATGACTCCTATTCACTATGGAAGGTGTTTTATGATATTTTTGAAATCTCTATGCCTGGAATGTCTTCTATTCTTCACTACCTTCATGGATGTACTTCTATTTCACTTTCTCCACAATTTATGGATCATTTTAGGGTCATTGTTACTGGACACTTTTGGTTATTTTGGTTTTCTCTGAAAAAGGTGATTCATGATATTTTTTCCATCTGAGTAAGTGGGGTTTTATCACCAATTATAGCTATTATGTGTAATATTGATATTACAAGGAAGCATGATTTCTTTAACGTGGTCCATGATTTGTTTTTTCTGAACCAGATAGGTGTTTAGGGAAACATCAAGCCTCTACATGGTACATTTGATTTTTTTTGAAGTAACCGCTATTTGGTTGGTTAAAAGTTAATTATGATAGTGGTTCAAGAGTTAATATGGGCCTTTCTGTTTATGGTGTTGTTTTCAAACATTCAAAAAGGTAAGGTCCTTGGTTGTTTTCATGCTCATTGTAGATTTTCCTCTTCTATTGAGGCTGAATGATTGGCATTATCATTTTTGTGGATCAAGATGTGAAGTGTGGATGAGATAATATATGGATCCAGAGTGATTATAATGTTGTCGTTTCTACCATAAGGATGGGTCTTTCTCACTTTTTTTGGAATATAACAATCCTTTAGACTAATTTATTTTATACTCTATTTTCCATGAATCATATTATCACTCACATTTATAGGGAATCCAATTCTGTTGTTGATGGACTTACAAATAAAGTTGTTAGTGGAGATGATTTTGTTTGGTATGATCAAGTTCTTGATGATATTATTCCCTTTCATAAAATAGAAATGTGACAATTCTACCATTTTTAAAATTGTGTAATATTTTTTTGTCTTTGTTTGAGGATATTTTGAAAGGATATTTTTAATATTTTAGTTCAGTTTTCTTACTCTGGGGTCAGTTTGTTTAGCCTAAATCAATATTCGTTTTTGGAGTGGTTTTTTTCATTGTTTACCACAGGAATGAAGTGGCATGTCTACAATTATCTATTTATTTTTTCTCTATCATTCAAGGTGTATCTATTTGATTTAATTTTAGTTCGTGTCTCAGATGGTGCCTCTTGTGGTGATATCGTTGTTTTTTTCATGTTCCCTCTTTCCTTTTGAGATTATTTATTTCTATTTTCTCTTATTTTAAGTTTTCTCATTGTTGTTCTTGTTTGATGTCGTCTTGTATGTAATGGCCTTTTTTTGATTGCATGGGATCTCCAGTACGATTTTTTTAGGGCATTTGTGAGCACATACGGGGGTTGATTCCCTTCACAGTGGGTCGCTGATGAGGCTGTTTTTTATTGCTGGATTGTTTCTGGTTTTCAAAACTGCAGGCCTCCTCCTAATTTTCAGTTCAAGGAGTGATGACCTGGTGTGGAATACATTGTTGTTATTTTTGTATTAGAGTTCTTGGTGAGCACCTTTTCTTTTTTTCTTTGTTTTTTTTCTTTCAACATTACCATACATTATAGTTGTTTAGTGATTTTTGTTTTTATTTTTTCTTATATTGTTTGATTTTTTCTTGTATTGTTTGATTTTTTCATTAATAAAATTGCATTTTACACATTAATCCATCCATATCCCTCGACAAAAGATAACTTTGATTATTCAGTTTCTTTCCTAATACATCCTGCCATTAATTTATTTTTTTGGTCTCATAATAAAAAATAGTGAAATATTTACTCATATAAAATTATTGAACCGCCTTTAGAAAATTCTTCTAAGCATGTTTATTTATAAAATTAAAATATTTTAATAAAATTTAAATTTATACAAATGATTATACATTTATGAAATAATTATAGTAATATATTACATTAACCAATAATTTTAGGTTTTACTGATTAATAAATGTTTATTTTCATTATTTTCCACTCTGATTTGGTTTTTGTACCTTTTTAGTATTTATCTCTGTTGTTTTTCAAACATACATATCCAGTATGAATCTAAATCGTTTTCCATGTTTTTTAATTAAGACACATCACATTTCAATTATTTATTATGTTATGAATCTCATCAATGTGGTTATTTTTATCCATATAAATAGATAACTAATTTTTCATAAACAAAATATTTCTAATTATTGTTATTCCTCTACTGGGTTCCTCATATGGAAAGTAAATCCATTATATGTCACATTAATCTTTAAACACATAGATATTGTATCCAACAAATGACAAAATCCATATAAATTCACTATGAAATTATAACCATATTATAAAACCTAATAACAATGAAAAAAGTTTATATGATATATTTTTAAAGGAATTTTTCTTTAAATCTAAGACACATTAGGGTTAATCATGTTCATTAATGATTATCAACTACTAAAATCCATCAGGATTGTATATAATGAAAATTTAAGATTATCCCAAATAATCTCTATGGATTCTCAATCCTTATTCATATGAAAGGACACAACCAATACACTTTATAAGGCACCAGCCTTAAACCTTACTTAATCTTGAGTTATTATAAGATTACACATTGAGGATCTTTTCGGGTTTAGAGTTTTAGAGAATTAGATCATAAAACTTGCATTACATTCCACATATAAACAAAGTGGTTACATAAAGATAGTATTCTTCATTCCCATCAATGGAAACACATTTAAAATAAAACATGGATTATTTCTTGACACTTCCTTGGCACTATCATCATATCATGTACCTTTCCCTTGACCTGTGAAAAACATTTCAAAAAAACTTGGGATGCGCATAAAAAGCTCAGTATGGGTTATAAAAACATGGAAAGGAAACATGGGTACATATATACATAAGAGTGAAATCATACTTTACCCATAAAACATAAGCACATTAACATACCTCATCAAATCATGAGTAAATCATTGAAATCATAAGACATAAAGCTAACTTGAGGCATTCATAACATTCTTACATAGGGAGTAACCCTCTTGGTTACGTTTGGAATACCCATCACAGTATATTCCCTAAATCGCTTCAGAGAAACCTTAACGTTTCACTCATTAGCGTTACCCAATGCATTGGAGAGCAATATCGGGCTCACTCGCCCTTAGTTTATCACGGAACCACCCATCATCATAATAATGCCCAAGAACCATAAAAAAATTGTATCACCTAAAACATGCATAAAGGAAACATAACATTTCCACATTTCAATCACAAGATATAAATACAACACAAAAAACATTTTGAAAACCATTTTCAATACCAAAATAAAAGAAAAGTAAAACATTGTATTTATTTTTCTTTTAAAAAGAAGGTATGGTTTGTAGAGGAAGCTGAAACTCAAATAACGGTCACGATGGCAGAGAAGTCGTTGTCGCCGCATACGTACGACAAAAACATTCCCTTTTTTCGTTTAGTAAATGCTTCGTATAAAAAAGATTCCTTTTGAATAAATGTAAAAGTCAAAGGGGTTTATACACCGTATAAAATAAGGTTGTGTATAAAACCAAAATATGCTTCAATGAAAAGAGATTGATACGAAGTCCCATACCTCGTATCCGACTTGACCCGACCGTTCTTTAATCTCCTGAATAATTAACTTGAGTTAATATCTACTTGCTAATGAACATTTTTCAAGTTCAGTATTCGTTTTATACCATGTTATGAACATCATGTAATCATTTATGTTAATAATGTTCGTTTTGTCGGTATTTGGTTCTTAAGTCAAAAATACACTTCTTACACTTACATGTTGTTAATTTAGTCAAAGGTTCATTATATCCAGAATGATATTAATGATTTGGATAACATATATATCATATATATTCATCATATACATGTATTTATAATATTACATCACATTTAGAGGTAAGAAATGAAATGCACCGTTCATGGAGACGGTAAGCCGTACGTACGCATGAATGCTACTTCCATTTCTATTTCATATTTTCTGGAATGGAATCATAATTATATAAGAGTATATTATAATTCCAGTATAATAACATATATAATATCATTAACTTCATCCTTTAAACATCCCACATATGGTATTAACGAATCGAATCACTTTCATGGGGCAGTAGTCCGCACTTCCTAAAATGAAGATATCATGTTTACCCATAATGGAAACCATAAAGGTATTCCCAAAATGAAAAAAAAACAGAAGCTTAAGGAAGACATAAACATATTATATATCATATATAAAAAAAGTGACATCATAATGGCCCCCTTTGAAGGTGTTGAATGAGTATTGAACAATCATCGTTTCAGGAGGCAGAATTTCGCCATCCACTGAAACCGTATGTTCTTTAACCATTTGATGTAGTTGTGTGAGAGTGTAGCTCAAATAAATCTTATAACAACATCCTAGTATATTTAAGATACTGGTGTTGTTACAAAAGAAGTAAATAAAAAGATTTTAGGGGGTTGGAGAAGAAAAATAAAACAAATGAACATGTGAGAATGAATTACCTTTAAAAGTGTAACTCCTTTTGATTTGAGCCTAAAGGCTTCCTCTGAAAGGATTATACCCAAAGGGAATCCTCTAGGATGAGGATAGGTATGTGGAGAGAGTAAATGGGCAGGGTTTGGCCGAGACAAAGGCTTGAGGAGTGTGTGAAATGAGGTATAGGTGGGGGACTTTTATAAGCGGAGAGGAGGGGCACTTTTGGAAAGTAAAGATAAGTTACTTTATTTTAAAAAGAGTTTCGGATTAAAAAGGTCCCACATTGCTATAATTATAATCTAAGGTGATATGGCTTCGGAATCCACTCATCCAACCGGTTTTGGCCATTTGTAGGTTTTAGATATTTCATTATCTTTCCATTTTATTTAAATCGTTAAATAATGAGGTCATCGCTGCATCATCATGATGTCATAAATAATTTAATAAATATAAAGTCTAAAAATTATAAAAAAAATGCTATTATGTAGGAAATAGTTTTATCTTTCCAATGACTATTTATAATCAAAAATCTGATCTTTATAACCCCATGTAAAAATTGTTTTTGTAAAACATATTATGTTTGTGTCATTTTTACTTTTACATTAAATAAAAAGTTATTTATGTCATTTCCCAACAAAAGTGGATCCATGGAGTCCCCAAGTTAACCCATGGCTTGTATTGGTCGGCCATGACAAAACCAATGAGGGTAGGACATGTTTCAAGCTCATCTTATTTTATTAGAGCATTATTTTTACCTTAAACTACACTAATTACCACTAATCGCGATTAAAACTTAATAAGTTACTATTCACCAAAAAATTATTTTAATCACATTGAACCACATTTTACTTCATAATGAAAACCATGTATTCTGGATTTTTGAAAATCAAAACACAATGATGGCAAAATTTCATTTAAATGGAAAATCAGTTTTTATAAGTTCCACTTAGCTGTTTCACTATTCATCAAAAATTGATGTTTTTCAGAAAATCACCAAAAATTCACCATAAGCTATATTTGATATTCTGATTTCAAAAATGAAGTATATTTTACAAAATTCAAAACATATAAGTCACATTAATTAATTTAATAATTAATTCTCATTGTCAGAGAAAATAGCGTGTTTTTATAAAACAATAAGTATCAAAAGATTGACACCAGTTTAAGTCTAATTTCAAAGTGAAATTGATTCCAATGACCATAATTGGATAAAATGGTAAAAATATATTATAATTTAACTTCAAAACCAATTCAAAAGATAATCGAATCATATAAATAAATTAGATTAAAAAGCAGTTTTGATGTAAAATGCAGTAATTTTCACTATTCATTAAAAAAATGAACATTGTCAGAAAAATACCAAAAATTCACACAAAGTAAATTTTGATGTCCCAATCATAAAGAATAAGTTTATTTTGACAAACATAGCTTATAAAATTTTCAAAAGATAGATTTAAAAATGGTTTTCCATCAAAAGGTAGTAAAACAATCTTTTAAAAATATTAGTGTATTCCATGCTTAAGATGGGATTTATTTTCAATTTAAGCCTCTAAAACACTATCTTAATCATTAATAGACATAGATAAAAATATCTATTATTCATTACTTACTTGGGATGTTAAATCCTTCCCCCCATTAAGAAATTGCGTCCCCACAATTTATTTACTTATCGAATAAATGGGGGTACTTATCCCGCATTGCATTTTCAGATTCCCATGTGGCCTCTTCCATCATGTGGTTTATCCACAAAACCTTTACCTGCTTAATCACCATATTCTTTAACACTTTCTCCCTATGGTCAAGAATCTAGACCGGTTGTTCCTCATAAGATAGGTTCTCCTCCAGCTGAACTACCTCTGGACTCAAAACATGAGATGGATCTGGCATATAATTTCTCAACATCGAAACGTGAAAAACATTGTGTACCTGAGGTAAAATCGGAGGTAAAGCCACTCGGTATGCAACTGATCCAACTCTCTCCAGAATTTCGTATGGTCCAATGAACCTTAGACTCAACTTTCCTTTCTTACCAAATCTCATCACACTTTTCCAAGGAGAAACCTTTAGAAAAACATGATCACCTACCTCAAATGATATATCCTTCCTCCGGTTATCCGCATAACTCTTCTGCCTGCTCTGAGCTGTTCTCATGTGTTTCTGAATCAGCTGGACTTTTTCTGCCATCTCTTCTACCAATTCTGGTCCCATCAACTTCCTTTCACCCACTTCATCCCAGAAAGCTGGAGTTCGACACTGCTTCCCATATAATGTCTGAAATGGTGCCATCTGTATACTGGAATGAAAACTGTTATTATATGAAAATTCAACCAAAGAAAGATGTTGGTCCCAACTTCCCTGATAATCCATAGAACAAGCTTGTAGCATATCCTTTAATGTCTGAATTTTTCGTTCTGTCTGCACATCTGATTGAGGATGAAAAGCTGTACTAAAATTTAATTCAGTACCCAACGACTTCTGAAGGCCTTTCCAAAAGTTAGAAGTAAACATGGAATCACGATCCGATACAATGGAGAGAGGAACTCCATGTAACCTGACTATCTCTTTAAGATATAAACGGGAAAGTTGATCTAGGGAAAAAGTATCTCGTATAGCAAGGAAATGAGCAGACTTGGTCAAGCGATCAACAATAACCCAGATTGCATTATTACCTCGAGATGTCTTCGGTAATCCAACAACAAAGTCCATGGATATATTCTCCAATTTCCACTCTGGCACTGGTAAAGGCTAAAGCATCCCTTTCGGTAACTGCCGCTCTGCTTTAACCTGTTGACAAGTCAAACACTTCACAGTAAAATCAACAATATCTCTTTTCATTCCATCCCACCAGTAATACTCCCGAAGATCTCTATACATCTTAGTACTGCCCGGATGAACTGAAAACAGAGAACTATGAGCTTCACATAACAACACTCTCTTCAACTGTGAATCACAAGGCACACACAATCTCTTCCCAAATCTCAAAACACAAACATTATGAATGTTGAATTCAGGCAACTTACCTTTCTGAACCAGCTCTACCTTTTTCTGCAACTCATTGTCTTGCTTCTATGCATGCTTGATTCTATCTGATAGAGATGATCTCACTGATACCTGAAACAAAAAAGAAGAACTTCCTGCACCATCAACTTCTATGCCAAATTTCATCAAATCCTTAACCAAAGGATCACGTTCCAAATGAAACATTGTTAATGAAGCATTACTTACTCAAAGCATCAGCCACTTTATTTGCTTTTCCCGGATAGTAATGAATTGTACAATCATAATCCTTGATTAATTCTAGCCATCTCCTCTGTCTCATGTTTAACTCTTTCTGAGTGAATATATACATTAAACTTTTGTGATCGGTATATATTTCACAGATTACTCCATACAAATGATGTCACCAAATTTTTAAAGCAAAAACAACAGCAGCTAATTCCAAATCATGTGTAGGGTAATTTACCTCGTGAGTTTTCAACTGTCGTGAAGCATAAGCAATTACCTGATCATTCTGCATTAGGATGCAACCAAGTCCTTTAAATGAAGCATCACTGTATATAACAAACTCACCATTCCTGGAAGGCAGTGCCAAAACTGGAGCATTCACCAATCTTCTTTTCAATTCCTGAAAACAATCATCACATTCTTTTGTCCAGATAAACTTAACACCATTCCGAGTTAACTTAGTCATTGGACTAGATAACCATGAAAAATTTCTAACAAACCTTCCGTAATAAACCTCCAAACCAAGGAAGCTACGAATCTCGATTACATTTGGGGGGTCTTGGCCATTCCTCCACAAATTTTGTTTTTGCAGTATCAACAGTTATTCCATCTTTAGAAACAATGTGACCAAGGAAAGAAATTTGTTGCAACCAAAACTCACACTTGCTGAATTTCCCATACAGTTTCTTTTCTTTTATGGTTTGCAAGATAACCCTTAAATGTCTTTCATGCTCCTCTTTACTTTTTGAAAACACCAAAATATCATCAATAAACACAACCACCATTTATCACCTGATTCAACGGAGTCATCACTACAGTAAACTACTCAATTCTGATTCCGACCATATCTGGTTGCTAATTCGGAAAGTCATTCTACTTTGTATACCTTCCCTGAAAAGCTTCTCTGTTTCCTTTACGGAAAACCATTCTGAACAAACATTTTTTAGATGAAGAAACATGGTAATCTTCAAATGCTATATCACTTCAATTTGACCATAAAAAAAATATTTTTGGATAATCATTTAATAGAATTCTAACTCCTAAAGTTATCTAAACCGACCTTTGATACCAACTATAAGGCCCCAGCCTTAAACCTTACATAATCTTGAGTTATTACAAGATTACACATTGAGGATCTTTTCGGGTTTAGAGTTTTAGAGAATTAGATCATGAAACTTTCATTACATTCCACATATAAACAAAGTGGTTACATAAAGATAGTATTCTTCATTCCCATCAATGGAAACACATTTAAAATAAAATATGGATTATTTATTGACACTTCCTTGACACTATCATCATATCATGTACCTTTCCCTTGACCTGTGAAAAACATTTCAAAAAAACTTGGGATGAGCTTAAAAAGCTCAGTATGGGTTATAAAAACATGGAAAGGAAACATGGGTACATATATACATAAGAGTGAAATCATACATTACCCATAAAACATAAGCACATTAACATACCTCATCAAATCATGAGTAAATCATTGAAATCATAAGACATAAAGGTAACTTGAGGCATTCATAAAATTCTTACGTAGGGAGTAACCCTCTTGGTTACGTTTGGAATACCCATCACAGTATATTCCATAAATCACTTTGGAGAAACCTTAACATTTCACTCCTTCGCGTTACCCAATGCATTGGAGAGCTATATCGGGCTCACCCTCCCTTAGTTTATCACGGAACCACCCGTCTTTATAATGATTCCCAATAACCATAACATAATCGTGTCACATAAAACATGCATAAAGGAAACATAACATTTCCACATTTCAATAACAAGATATCAATACAACACAAAAAACATTGTGAAAACCATTTTCAATACCAAAATAAAATAAAAGTAAAACATGGTATTTATTTTTCTTTTAAAATGAAGGTATGTCTTGTAGAGGAAGCCGAAACTCAAATAACGGTCACGACGGCGGAGAAGTCGTTGTCACCGCATACGTACGACAAAAAAATTCCATTTTTTTGTTTCGTAAATGCTTCGTATAAAAAAGATTCCTTTTGAATAAACGTACAAGCCAAAGGGGTTTATACACCATATAAAAGAAGGTTGTGTATAAAACCAAAATATGCCTCAATGAAAGGAGATTGAGACGATGTCCCATACCTCGTATCCAACTTGACCCGACCATTCTTTAATATCCTGAATAATAAACTTGAGTTAATATAAACTTGATTATGAACCTTTTTCAAGTTCATTATTCCTTTTATACCATGTTGTGAACATCATGTAATCATTTAAGTTAATAATGTTCATTTTGTCGGTATTTGGTTCTTAAGTCAAAAATAGACTTCTTACACTTACATGTGGTTAATTTGGTCAAAGGTTCGTTATATCCAGAATGATATTAATGATTTGGATAACATATATATTATATATATTCATAATATACATGTATTTATAATATTACATCACATTTAGAGGTAAGAAATGAAATGCACCGTACATTGAGACGGTAAGCCGTACGTACGCATGAACGCTACTTCCATTTCTATTTCGTATTTTTTGGAATGGAATCATAATGATATAAGAGTATATTATAATTCCAATATAATAACATATATAATATCATTAACTTTATCCTTTACACATCCCACATATGGTATTAACGAATCAAATCACTTTCAGGGGGCGATAGTCCGCACTTCTTAAAATGAAGATATCGTGTTTACCCATAATGGAAACCATAAAGGTAGGCCCAAAATGAAAAAAAAGAGAATATTAAGGATAAATAAACATATTATATATCATATATAAAAATTTTGACCTCATAATGGCCACATTTGAAGGTGTTAAATGAGTATTGAACAATAATCGTTGCGGGAGGCAGAATTTCGCCATCCACGGAAACCATATGTTCTTTAACCATTTGATGTAGTTTTGTGAGAGTTTAGCTCAAATAAATCTTATAACAACATCCTAGTATATTTAAGATACTGTTTTTGTTACAAAAGAAGTAAATAAATAGAGTTTAGGGGGTTGGAGAAGCAAAATAAAACAAATGAACATGAGAGAATGAATTACCTTTAAAAGTGTAACTCCTTTTGATTTGAGCCTAAAGGCATATTTGAAAGGATTATGCCCAAAGGGAATCCTCTAGGATGAGGAGAGGGATGTGGATAGAGTAAATGGTCAGGGTTTGGCCTAGCCAAAGGCTTGAGGAGTGTGTGAAATGAGGTAGAGGTGGGGGACTTTTATAAGAGGAGAGGAGGGGCACTTTTGGAAAGTAAAGATAAGTTACTTTATTTTAAAAATATTTTCGGATTCAAAAGGTCCCACATTGCTATAATTCTAGGATAAGGTGCTAAGGCTTCGAAATTCACTCATCCAATTGGTTTTTTTCCATGTGTACATTTTAGATTTTTCATTATCTTTCCATTTTATTTAAATCATTAAATAATGAGGTCATCGCTGCGTCATCAGGATGTCATAAATAATTTAATTTATTTAATGTATAAAAATTATCAAAAAATACTATGATGTAGAAAATATTTTTATATTTCCAATGATTATTTATAATAAAAAATCTGATCTTTATAACCCCATTTAAAAATTGTTTTCGTAAAACATATTATGTTTGTGTCATTTTTACTTTTACATTAAATAAAAAGTAATTTATGTCATTTCCCATCAAAAGTGGATCCATGGGGTCCCCAAGTTGACCCATGGCTTGTCTTGGTCTTCCCTGACACAACCAATGAGGGTAGGACATGTGTCAACCTCATCTTATTTTATTAAAGCATTATTTTTACCTTAATCTACACTAATTACCACTAATCGTGATTAAAACTTAAGAAGTTACTATTCACCAAAAAATTATTTTAATCTCATTGAACCAAATTTTAATTCTTAATGACAACCATGTATGTCAGATTTTTGAAATTAAAAACACAATGATGGAAAAATTTCATTTAAATGGAAAATCAGTTTTTATAAGTACCACTTAGTGGTTTCACTATTCATCAAAAATAGAAGTTTTTCAGAAAATTACCAAAAATTCACCCTAAGCTATATTTGATATTCCGGATTCATAAATGAAGTCTATTTCACAAAACTAAAAACATATAAGTCACGTTAATTAATTTAATAATTAATTCCCGCTGTCAGAGCAAATAGCATGTTTTTATAAAACAATAAGTATCAAAAGATTGACACCAGTTTAAGTCTAATTTCAAAGTGAAATTGATTCCAATGACCATCATTGGATAAAATGGTAAAAATATATTCTAATTTAACATCAAAACCAAATCAAAAGAAAATCTAATCATATAAATAAATTAGATTAAAAAGCTATTTTGATGTAAAATGCAGTATTTTTCACTATTCATTAAAAAATGCGCATTGTCAGAAAAATACCAAAAATTCACACAAAGTAAATTTTTATGTACCAATAATAAAGAATATGTTTATTTTGACAAACATAGCTTATAAAATTGTCAAAATATAGATTTAAAAATGGTTTTCCATCAAAAGGCAGTAAAACAATCTTTTAAAAATATTACTGTATTCAATGCTTAAGATGGAATTTATTTTCATTTTAAGCCTCTAAAACACTATATTAATCATTAATAGACATAGATAAAAATATCTATTATTCATTACTTAATTGGTATGTTACACATTTACATCGTGGTTGAGATGGGTTCAAAAAACTATTTTTGTGGTTGTTACTCAAAGATAAATATAAAAAAAACATGTCTATATGTTGTATCATGAAAGTAATATTTTATAGGTAATCCAAAATCCATTTTTTAACATAACATAGGATGTTTTATTATACATAAGATTATCCTTTTTGTATTTCCTAATAATTCTTATTTGTAGTTTCCAAATGATAACCAAAACATACTCTTATAGAAAACACAGAGTCTCATATATTTCATACTAGAATATAACATCTTATTTGATAATATTAATTACATAATGTCATAATTAGTGTGAAAAACTTTACTTCTTATTGTGTTTGGATATAGAGAAATGTTAAAAAAATCATAATATATAGAAATCATTGGATATTATGTTTTTCTATAGCAGAATCCTTATTAGACATATAATTATTAATACCATTATACTAAATCTCGGGAATGGAATTATAATAAAGATGATAAAATGGTAATTAATTTATAAAAAATATATATCAATGATCCCATAATAAAAGCATATGAATAGGGGTTTCAAAATCTATGGTTATATTTTAAAAAACATACCATGAATGTCATAGGTTTTAATCATTATTAATTACATGAAATCATCTAATTTCATAGGATAGAAATCAGAAGGTAACATAATTCATGCCACAAGGTCATAACATTGGAATTAATCAAAAAAATTTATAATACATATAAGTATATAAGATCATTTTCATAATAATATAGTATAACTGAAAAGACAATTATAGTGGACCGGGTCCAATACCCATTCAATTATAGTATTCATGGTTTATTATTAAGAAAATTATATTTGATAGTGTTCCTTAATCAAATGTGTTCACTGCCCAAATATGACTAATTTATCTCATCATATATAAATCTATAGCCTTTGTATTATAGGGATATATAAATTTTCCCCAACAACAACTTAATCATAATCCAATCAAATGTGTTCCACAAGATCATAAATTGATCATCATATATTATATCCTATAAATGGGCTTTAAAAACATTTAAAAATATCAACAAAACATCATGTATGGAAACTAAATTTATTTAATAATAATTTCCTCATCATAAAACTAAATAATCTATAAAATTATTTACTGTTTTATTTTTTGATCATATACCTTCTTGATTTTTTGTAACATCAATTTATTGTATCGTAAATTAAAACTCTTTTTAAAAAAAAATAGATGAAATATTTCATGTGGAATGTACCATTTTCAATTTCAAATAACATATTTAACTAATAAAAATTTAAAAAATATTAAATAAAACAATTAATTTCAAAATAATCACTAATTCATTGTAATGGATGAAAAAAATAATTTATTTTTAATTATTGAGGGACATTCAATTCTGGTTGCATAAGATACAGGAAAATATTTCATTCCCAATATTTCAAAATAAATTAAAAATTACTTAGCGGAAGAAAATATAATATATACATATAAAACCATTTTGAAAAATTCATAGATATTTAAATTAAAAAACATTACGGAATATGATAATAGCTCCTTAAAACATTTTTATAAAACATAAACATTATGGAAGAAGTATTTTTTACCCACGGATGATATAATGTTGGTTTTACATTAAATTTTTTTGATCTTTTTAGATGTCAAAGAGAATAAAATTAAATGGAAAAATATAATCTACATAAATAACTAAAAAATAATAAATTTTATGTGAAATTTTAGAGTTATATTATGATATTTCATTAACATAAATTTATTCATATGAAAACATGATAAATAATGATATTGTAACCTAAAACCCATTGAATATTGGTAACTTTAATATTATATCCCCCTAAAAAATAGTACACTAAATGAATATATACATCCATAAACTGGTTATGATAATACAATTAAATAACATTCATGGAAAGTATAGACAATATATAAAGAATTTATATCATTAATATAAAATGTGTCTCACAACAATTAATATTATACAAAAACCTATTATATAAAGTATAACGTAAATTTATGACACTCTAAAAACATTTAAAATATATTTAAATATATTATAATTAATTTACATAATCATTTAAGAATATATAATATCACAAATAGTAAGATTATTACATTTCTACACTACTATATTTATATTTTTTTCATTACAATATTTGTTTCAAGGTGTTAATTATTCAATTTTATGAGAATTTTGTTATGGTATTTCTGGTCTATATAACTTAACTATTGTTATATTAATAATATAATATTAATAAATAAATAAATATATATATCATATATATTAATTATAATTATATATTTAAATTATTAAATACATTATATATATGTAATATTAATTACAACATTCATTGAGATTACAAGTTAACCATACACTTGAATGTTGATTTCACTTTTTGAGAGTTACAATGAATGACTAAAAATAATAATTCACCATTATAGAATCATTATAATATAATATATATAATATATATCAATTAAAAATATTCTTAAAACCATATATTTGAGGTGTAATTGAATAATCATAGCGCTTTGTGGATGTGGAGGTGAAGAGTTAGGCCGTAAAGACGTTATTAATTTCCAAAAAATTTAAAATTCAGAAGGTATATATTGAATAAAAATAAATAATAATAATAATTTCATAGATTATATATATAAACATTATACTAATCAGAATCAACATCCCTATTAATTATTAGAAAAAATGAATTATATCTTTATATGGAAGCGGTAAGCTATAAGTATATAGGAGAAATCCATTCACTTCACATTTGATAAATAATTAGTTAAAAAGAGGTGTATTCATAATAATAATAAAATTTTAATACACTTATTATACTAATTTTTATTCATTATAAGAATTAGGATATATAAGAATAATAAATTTAAATTATTCTAGTAAGATGATTATGTCTTCTTCCATATGCCTCCTTTAGAAACCATATTAAATACCATTAGAATGCTCTTCTAAGATTATCTTAAACACTAATTCAGTAATCTGGATTTGAATAAGAATGTTTTATTGGGGTTATTCAATATATATGCCATATTATTGCGTAAATATGTTAAATATGGGGGTTCCCATATTAAACATACGGGATTAGAACTCTTTTAATTTCATAAAATATTTTAATAAATAATGATATTCAGATAAAATTTTCTAAAATAATCTAGATAGTCGAAGAGAAGAATTTATATGGTTGAATTCGCATAAAATAATATAATTTGTATTGGTTTATGGGATTCGTTAAATCCTAAATTTTTATTTAACACATTATATATCTTATTTTAAAATAAATTATAGAAATATCATTTTCACTCAAAACGGTAGTAATAATACATATATGGAGAATATGTTTCCCAGAAAATGTATGAAATTTTCAACCATACCTTTTCCATATATTCAACCAAAATTATATTATTTATTTTTAAATAATATATTTATATATTATTTTCATACAATATTGTTATTAGCACTTCTGAAACTATTAATTTGATTTATCCTTAAAAAAAATTACGTTCTATAATTTGAATGTAATAATTTCAATAACAAAAGTTGTATCATATTAATTTTCCACATTCAATAAACACAATAATTCATCAATTTTATATTAAATTTAATATTTTTAAAATAGTATTCTTATTTTTATATTAATGGTATAAATTTTATGTTAGTGTTGCATTTTAATTTATGCATTTATTCAATAAGTAATAATTGAAAATAAACTACAATGACAAATATATTTAATTTAACTTTAATTTTATGTTATAGAACAAAACATAACATGAATTTACACCTATAATAATATATTATATATGATAATGTAATCTGTTTGAAATTTTATTAAATCACATTTATAATAAATTTATATAAATTTCATATTAAGAGAAATAATTAAAATCATGGAAATGTATTCAATAGTTGGATGGGGATGAATAATTAAATTATAACCAGTAGAATATATATGGGTTTTAGTGAAATCTTAAAGCCTTATTCTAATGTTCAAACTCTAATTTATTTATTTTACCATAACTATGGTGAAATACATTTCTATGGTTGTTGTTCATATTAAAATAGGGACTATTATTCAAATTTTTACATTTTTATTCAAAATATTGAAAAAATTTCTAATATTAAAATTCTTAGAGAGATAATAAATAATTTCTGATTAAAAAATAACATGGTGATTATTTTTCTTTCGTAATAATATCATTTTAATTTTATAAATATTATCAATAAAAATTATATAATTACATTATTCCTAATGATTTAATTGAATTATTAATAATATATGTGAACTAATTTTACTTTGAGACATGTTTTGTAAAAGGTAACTTTTAAATTCATGAAGCCAAATAATTTTTTATGAAAAATTTATTATTTTTAATTCATTGAAAAATAAATCATGTAAAAAATACCAAAATAATTACTATAAGAATATTGTGAAATATTTATTCAAAAAATTATATTTATATAATTATAATCATTATATAAAATTGTAAAATATTTATTAAGAAACTATTTCCACAAAAGATTTAATTCATGATTAACAAAAACATATTTTTATACATAATAAGACTATAATAAAAATTAAAATTATTATTTACTAATATTTCATTAAAAATTTGAATTTAGTTTGTTATATATATAAAGGATTAATTATAATTTTCATATTTTAATAGAAATGTTTCATGGTTTGTTTAATGTTATTTTTGTGTATACTATAATCCATTAACATATTCATGTTAAATTAAAATGTTTGTATTGAACAGTTTCACTAACCAAGAACTTCTCATCTATTCACTATATACGCATTAATATATTCATTTAGTTTTTTGAAAAGTATACTATTTTACGCCACAAAAAAACCATTTCAATATATATCCATTACTACCATCTAATTGAAACATTTATAATATTTAATTTTATAATGTTTCCATGGAGTATCAAATAATCACTAACATATTAAAATAACATAGGTTTCAAATAATTTATAATGATACAGTTTTTTCGGAAAGCTCAAAATTAATTTCTTATAGGAATATTTTTAAGGAATAAATTATATGGTTTGTTTTCATCCATTATGAAGAAAAAAAAATTATAAAAAATATTGAAGGATCCTAGAAATATTTGCTTTCAAAATTTCCCAGTAAGGACCTTTAAAAAAGCAACAATGCGGACATGCTTCTAATTATTTTGTTTATTCAAAAAATAAATTCATATTAATATGGATTTATTTCTAGAGAGACATGGTGGTTCATCTCCTAGATATCAAGGCAATCCTTCACTTTTTTGTGTTTTAACTCCTTCAAATTATTAGTTTTGACCATTAAATATTTTAACCTAAAAATAATATCAATTTCCCTATAATGTTGGGTTATAAAACAAATCATATACGACATGTGGGTTATGATTTAAATCCAATCATTAATTATATAATATTTATTAAAATGAAAAAATATTTCTATATTTTTGCTTTGGTGATATTGGTCCAAATATATCAATATTTAACTGATCAATAACACATTTTTACCTATTTGATTTCAACAAAAATATATTTTGTGTGATCATCGTTATTATCATACATCACTTGTGTATGTAAAATCAAATCATAATTTATGGTTGTCTAATGCTATATCACATATCACCATATCTCCCATGTACGGTTGCCTCAATTGACCCGGATATTTATGCCAAATGTGTTGATCTTCTTATATTGTCATAAACCACATATATTCTTTTCTAGTCATATGGTATATTTTCTATTTCATGTGACTCCGTTACATTACCAATTTAACATATTTTCCATTGATGATACATTAGTACATGCTATTGTTTATTTAATGTCTTACGTAACATAGTTTATTAATTTTAACAATTTTTTTACTAATAAATACAAATTTTCAAAACATTTTCCATCCCATATCTAACCCTTAAACATTGTACATTATGATCCAATAATTTTATAGCTTTTATCATTGAAAACATTTATTATACCTTTTAATACCTGATAAATATGGAAATATGTTTATTCCCTTCATGTGTTATGATTATTCATTGTTGAGGATTCATACACCTGCAAAATATAATGATTTTAGTGAAATCACTCTAACCACTACCTGCACAATTTTATTCGTTATGATTCATGTCCCTGTCTACATACATAATTTTACCATTATTCTAAATATGACATAATATACAATATAACAAAAAATTATTGAAAATATATAAATCTATTTTACATATTAATTTAATCGAAACCCCCTATAGATTATATTTAAAAACAATTTAGGGGTGATTTCACACATTTATCTAATTATTATGTCAGATATTCTTCCAGGTTTTGAAATCCTTAATAAGAAATAGTAACCATTGTAACAATTCATATAATATTGTACTATGTTTCACCACCTATATTTTCTTTTACCATTTGGTATATCTTAAATTTTTAATAAATATTTTTGTAATTTCCCATAATTCAAAAATTACAACACCTCATAAGATGTTCATTCATGTATCTCATTGTAGTAACATTTATTATTCCAAGGATTCATTGAATATTATAATATATAATACTTCTATAATTAATCATTAACCGAGTTTTGGGTGTTTTTTTGAAACAATCAGGATAACAAGGGGTATATGATTCATACCGCTATAATTTCATTCATTTTAATTTGTTTTTTTCTTTTAGTACAAATTTTTATTACTATTTTATTAAAGCTCGATACTACCATTTTCCATTTTCTATAACATATGTGAACTGATTTCTTAATGACACTCTAGGGTTTATATGTTTCTAGATATTATATATCTTTCATCAGATGTTTACTAATTTTTCATCATTTCTAGAGATATATTTTATAAGATATTTTCCTGTATTTTTTAAAACATCTATTAAACTAGTATATTCACTAAGTATATTCTAATACTCAAAAACCTCATTGACTTATGTGGTTTTCCATATTTGGGGTATTTCATTTTCATCCTTCATTTCGGACTTCCCCTCATGTTATTATGTTATATAGATATTGACATCATGAACCGCTTAGTTTGATTTATTTTTCTATATCCCTATGAATAAATCTCTACAAGATCATCAATTAATTAAATAGAGAGATGATTATTCCATCCCTTAATTCTTCATAATTTTTTTATATTACATTATTTTTTAATTTCCTATGACCATCACCATATCATTATATCAATCTATTTTGGTGAATGTAATTATATATACTAAGTTGCTTTAAACTGTAATTTTTTATGTATGAATGTCATTCCTCTCAATGAATTTTTTTGAATCATTTTCTATATAATTTTCATCAATAGTTTTGGGAATCATTTTAAACATGATATAAAAAACTCATATATATTAAACATACATTTTAATATTTCAATTTCAAAATTCCATTCCTTTTTAATGATTTTAGGAAATAAATGAAATCAAATCATCCACCTATACTTCTTCATGTATAACATACAATGTGATATTTTTCATTTACATTTGTTCCACCTATTTTTACATCCCATTCCACATAACCTCATCTCCAGCATACCAATTTTCATAAGTATTAATGTTAATATATAATGTATCCACTATCACATTTTTTCCAATGTCTATTACTCTATAAAAAATTATTTTGAATTTAACTGAGCCTGATGTCTTCTATGGACGCACGTGACCATCACTACATCAGAGATGATTTATCTAAGACTACTAATGTCCTACACAGTATCAATAAACCAATGAATTCATGCATCTAAATGATCACTAGTGTGTATCCTCATATCTTCATAATTATTCCAAAAATAATGCTTCAATTTTGTTTCTTGACCATTTCCATCACCTTGATAGGTATATAATAAATATTCCTATATTTCATGTGAAAACCTAAATCAAATTATAGTCATGTAGATTATGCTAGATAAAGATGCATGAAACACATTGACTCTCATTGTGTTATGAAACAATTATATGACCATGAATAATCATTATATGTGATGATATATCCTAATATTCTATAGATGTATCTTTTTTCATATGAATGTAAAAATATCATTGAGAGTGACAATGTCGATTTGTTTTTCATTTGTATAAACATATAAATTTTCGTTTAACACTAAAAAAAATTTACAAACAACTAGGTTATATAAAATGATGATGGGGATGAATTAGGGTATGATTTATTATAACTTATAAAAAATGGAGGATATTTTTCCAAGTTAATAAATAAATCTATTATATTTCATTCCAATAGAAATTAATTATGTATAATTCCAAACATGTATATGATGAAAAAAAATTGTTGGCTTAGATTCATTGAAATTAATCTAACGGGAATTAAAATTAACTATGTTTATATATTCAAGACGCCTTAGTGAAATTTTATTACAATTTTTAAAGGTTAACAAATATCTATTTTGGATTACAACTATTTCTAAATAGATATATCACTACCATCATTCCATTATTGAAAATAAATTATTCCTCAAATCAAATATTAAAATTGTAATTTTTAGTTTTTTTATTATATAGATAAATAAAATCATTATTATTCTCCATTTTCATCAAATTTATTAATTTAATCATCACATGTATCATTTTCTACACTATAAAGTATCAATTATAAGATTTTCTAGTTACAAGAGTAAAAGAACAAGACCCTGAGTGTTCAATAATGAGCACATAACAACTTATATGAAAATAATACATTCATTTTCAAACTATTCTAACAATTCATAAATCATTTATGACATATCACCACTCTATAAGACAAAAACAAATGCATAGTTCATACAACACTAGTGTACACCTGAGACCAAAAAAGCCACTTAACGTACAAAAAATATATACTAAAATTATTCTTATATTCCCTCAACCACATAACAAGAATTCATTGATTAAATATCAATAATTCTGTCCTACTTAAGATAAAATGGCCTTGTAACACCATATTAATTCATTTCAATGGACTATTTTTCTGATCAAACAATTTATTTACCCTAGTATAATCAATTGATGATATAAAAATTTATCAAAAGGAATCAAATTTCAACCTTTACTCTAATAATAATCATCACCCAATGATCACACTGTTATACTATTTCCCACTTCATCATATCAAAGCCATGTATTATCAATATTAGAAATCAATAAAACATCTCTTTTAATACCTTATCATTTCGTATTGCACTAGACTAATCATAAGACCATCATTGAAAAATAAAACCTTCATGAGAAAATATATTATATGAACATCATATTCTAAAATATCTTGGTACTCATGTTCATGATAACTCATAACATTATTATATTTCATGATATTTAATGCCATCTCCACCTCATACCATTCCTCATTATATAATTCTATTAATTTTTGTGGTTACACCATCACTATCATTTAATGTATTTTGTTAATATGTTTCATATTAAAACATCTAAATCCAAACATAATTATGAAAATGTAAAAAAAATATTTTTTAGGGTATATCATAACCACATCAAAATTAGATGGGTGTTTGATTATTCTAGGGTTATGTATAAAACATTATCCTTAAAAATTATTTTTTTAAAACACCTATAAAATTCTCAAAAACCTTTTCAACCAACATTTATGTCTATCAATAAACATGTCTACCACATAAAATACTAATATGTATTTTTTTCGAAATTTATAAATGATATTAATGATAATAATTTAAATTAAAGCAATAAAATGAATGTGAATATGCTAACAAATAGTAATTATGGTATTTTAGATGATCCCGATATATTTATTAAAATAAAATTATTTAAATAGATATTATTATAGGGATAATAATAAATTATTTTCAATATAAGTAAAGTGTAATATATTGGTCAACTGAGATAAAATAAATTTATGAATCAAAATATAAAATATGATCACTAGAATGTAGGTAATAATTAGACATATATGATAAAAATTATTAAAAAAGATGATTATTATTCCTAGTAATGTCATAAAGTATAATTTTTTTTAAAAGATTATTTTTTAATGTTATAATTCACAAGTGGATAAAATATGATTAGTAAATTTGAATTAAGAAATTTAAGAATAATGGATCATATAAAATATTAATGATGACTGATTTGGGACCATATTAGCTGGGGATGTTTTTTCAACATTAGAAAATGTTTATGTGGAAGGTTTTGTCTTTTTTAGTCAAGGAAATAAAATAAAATAAAATGTGAAATAGGTGATGGGACTCCAAATTTATATTTAAGAAATTAGACTCATAATTCTTAAGAAATTATGTGATATTTAGAATATGTTTTCTTGATGAAAAGGAAAATAATACTGACATTGGGTCCGAATAATGGTTTTGATTGCAATGACTAAATGAATAAGATTTTTCATGGATCCATTATAAATTTTATGATTTTTTTTATGATATTTTGAAAAAAAATAATGAGTATGTTGAAAATCATGTGATGTAATTCTATTAATAGAAAGGGGGATAAATAGTGGTTCAAATCATATTGAGGAAAATCATATTCATTAAAATTGTAATTAGAATTGGTTTGAAATAAATAATGTTGCTGGGATAATAAGAATATATAATACTTCCTAATAATAAAAGTAGATTCTATAAATGATGTGATTTTACAATAAATTCCATTATAAGTAAGATGATGCTAAATTTATCTTAAAAATAATCAAATACATTACTCAGTTCATTCTTACATGAGAAACATTATAGATGGATAGTGTTTATAATGATAATGATTTCTATTCTAGAATTATTATATTCATTTTTCATTCAAGTCTGTGAATTATTTCATTGTCGTATTGAAGGAAATGGATGTTGATAAATTACTGTTAGAAAAAAAACAAACTGATTTATGTAATCTTTAGAGAATGTTGTTTATGTGTAACATTATAATAAACTATATTGATGTTTGGTGCTAAATGATATTTTGAATTGTATTTATAAAATAATAGGTTTAAGGGGATGATGATGTTAGAAATAATATTTTTCATTATTATAATAACAAAATTTGAAATAGAGTTGGTTCTGATAATCATAATGAGAATATTTGTTATTTTGTCTTCCATGTGATTAAATGAAACATAAAAAAAATTTGTTGAACATATTTTTATAATTTAATGAGTAAAATGTAATGTGCATATAGAATATCTGGTGTCGTAGTGTAGCATAATGGAAAATATTCAATTCTGATTTTATTGAACGTGGATCAATAAAATAAGAGTAAAGAAATTCATTTAGCATTATGATTAAATCAAATTCATCAGTCTGAAATAGAAATTAAAATTTTATTTAATTTTTTTAATATGAGTTTTTTTGTAGATTTACATGATGTTCAATAAATTAAGACGATCATCATAATCAATATTCATATTGTGAAAATCTCTTTGAAAAATCAACATCAACATTTTCAAAAAACACATAAGGGAGATAATGTCATGAGATGATCTAAAATTTAAGGATTATTTAAGAATTCAATAATATATTTATTTTTCCAGGATAATCTAATGACTTAAAAAAATATATGTATAATGGGAGGTTGAAGATTATATAGTTTTGGTAAATAATGAAAACATTTCATGATCCCATATAAAATATTATCGAAATACTATAAATATTTTTAAATTAATTGATGTATTATTATACATCCATCGCTCAAGATATTGTAGATTTAATCTCTTAAAATCATCCAAGAAGATGTTTATGGATTATGTTTTCTTGAATAAGTAATCTGAATCGACGAATAATAATAATTAGGTAATATCCTTCATATTAAGATAGATTAATAGACCAGAAAATCATATTGGGAATTTCGGATAGGGGAAGAAGAAGTTCATATTTGGATCAAGCTATGTTATTCTAATGTTTCAGATACATTATTGAACATTTAGACTTGGTAATTGGACTTTAAATTAGAATTAGTATCCTTACAAATTTTAGGAAGTTCATACCAACTTATAGGTATGAATCCAAGTATATCATTTGAAAGATCATATTTTTTAATGTTAATCAAGAATCCCCTTAAAAAGTTAATTAAAAAATTGTATTAAATAATTTCATGGAATATGATGAATATACACTTTTATATTGAATATAGTTCTAAAAAATTATATGGTAATATCTGACTTATTAAAATCTATAGAATATGATTATTATCTTTTTGATTTTGTGTTATTTTATTTTTTTGAACCATACCAAAGACTAAATACTATTTTTTAGTAGTATATTTTATAATTTGTTTTGTTCCTTTGATTTTGTGTTTTATTTTTTTCCAGATGAGAAAGAAATCTTTAAGATGAGGAGATGTTTATATCTAACATAAGAAGATATAAAATAAAAATATATCACCTTTTCATCCTCTCCCCGTTTCATTAAGATGTGAATCCTGGTTATGTAATCTCAATTGGTTTCTAGGACATGGTTCCCTTTTTTTAGACTTTCTTAATGTTTTTGTTTAAATTGACATTTTAATGTAGAATTTTAATTGGTTCCATATTAAATGTATTCAAATGATCTATGGTAGAAAAAATCATATCTGGGTGGATAAAATGTTTAGTTATCTTATGTCTCTTGGTTATTATATTCATGATATTACTACAGATGGGTTTCTTTCTATTGATGAAAGGTTTCCACATACTCCCATTGATAAGAAAAATCTTAATAATGATGTAAGAGTGAAAATTTATTTACACTCATCACATTTTGAAATTGACTTTTTAAGAGTGAATGGATATTCTACAGCCAAATTTATCTGAGAGAAGATAAAATAATTTACATATTAAATAAAAAATATTGAATTAAAAGTTGTATATATGGATATTTAATTATGTATATCTCATGATGGATGAAAATGAATTTTTTGGTCAATTATTTACTATGGTAAATGAAATAGTCACCACAATTAGATGTCTTGGGGAACAGATGGAAGACTGAATAATAGATGATAATATATTAATATACATCCTAAAAACATTTATTCCAATGTTTAATCAATCTAAAATATTGAATATGAAATTATATCTCAAGATGATTATTATATTTATCCCATTACATATGAAATGATAAGAGACAAATGATAGTCAAATATCATTCAATTGTTTCCTTAAAATAGAATTTAAATAAGTTTCGTGAAGGATATGATGTTTCAAAACATGTCTCAAGAAATTATTTCTGTAAAAACATTTGTTAATTTGTATCCTTTTTTCATAAAATATGCAACAATAGGTATAGGTAAATTTACATAGAGACATCCCTTATTGAGTTATGAATGTGTAGTCATTGGTCACATTGAAACTAATTCCCCATGATGAAATGAAGAATAATATAATGATATAGAATAAAGAAGCACATGATGGTCATGGAAGAAACATATTAATAAGAATAAATATATTTCCAAAGGAATACTTAAATAATTTTAAATCTAAAATGGAAATCATTTTGTTGAAATTTTATGAAGAAGAATTTGGTGAAGCTATTTCTAGAAAATATTTTCTATGATATTCAGAGATAATATATTTATTAAAATGAAAAAAATGATGTTTTTAGAAGAATGTTTTTTGAAGAAGAATATAATCATCTAGAAAATCATTTTAATAAGTATTTAAAATAATTATACATAATTATTATAATTACTGATAAGGAGAACCTAATGTTTTTAAAATAACGATCCTATAAAAACAAATCAATAATGTTTTCCTGATGATAATTTCATGTTATTAAATGAAATTTATGATTTGAAGAGTTCTCTTTAGAATGAAAAGAATAGTAAATAAAATATAGTGATAAATATTAATCCAAATAAGTAGTGTTTTAACAAGTAAAACAATAAAATTCTAAAGATCAATTTATAGGTACATGTTTTAAGAACACTATTTATGATGTTGGTGAAATTTTGCGTATGGATAAACCATAGATGTATAAAAATTAATATTCAAAGGATGAGAAAAATATAATTTTTTACAAGAAATGAAATTTAGAAATGTATCCGAATGGAAGAATGTTGGTAATGTTTCATATGCCGGTGAATAAAAAAAAAAAATTGTGATGTTAAATTTTTAAAAATGTTCAATGTCTAAAAATATTCAAAACATTATGAATTTGAATAATTTTTTTTACTAATTCTTGTTTTGATAATTCTATAATTAAATATTAACTAATGAGTAAATCTTCATTTAAAAATTGAATGATGGGTGGTCAATAAAGGTATGTTGTGAAGGATATTGAGAATAATACTCATAGAACTGTTCAATTGAAAAACATTAGAGGAAAATAATATTTCTATGGATTTTACTAGTTTAGTTGTGGATTCAAATACGGTTATTTTTTTTGGTTCAACCAAAAACATTAATTATAATACATATATAAAGGAAGGTACGGGTTGACGGGCTTTTAATCATATCAAAATATGACCTCTAATATGTATTTTATGATGAAACCCTCGATGGATTTTTTGAAAATAAGAAATATTTTCCGAAACATAGAAATAATTTTTGAGAAATGTGAAAAACATTGACATATTATAATGTTATTTTTTTATTGATTGGTTGAACAAAAGTTTCATTGTAATTGACATATGGTGGAGTTGAATAAATACATTGATATTGATGATTATATAACATTGGATGCTAAAAAAGTAGAACAACCATCAATTATTGATTGTGGGTGTTCATCACATATGACATGAGACATAAAAATGTAGATGAACGTAAAAGATATCAATGATGGAATGATGAAATTTGGAAATTTTTAATATATTAGAATCAAAGGTGTAGGATCCTTCAACTTTATTCATGGAAATATGACATTTAAGTAATATTAATATATTGATGTGTTGAAAAAAACTTACGGACTGTTTCACAACATTGTGATGAGTTATAAAATAGTAATTATCATAAAGTATTGGTTTTTATGAAAAGTGTGTAATAAGGAAGCATAGTTACAAAATACCATGATATAAAAGTGAAAGTATTTCATGTTGGTGATATAAAAAATCATGTTAAATGTGAAGGGTGGAAGAGAATTTATTATGGAATAAATGATTGGGGAACATGAATCAGAGAAAGATGAGAAAATTATCAATGAAATATTTTGTCTTAGATATTCTTGAAATAAAAACAGGAATATATTGATTTAGAAATATTTTTGTGAATGTATTTATTTCAAATTAGATGCATAAGGATGCTAAATTTTTTTCACAACAATCCCAATAAAAATTAAATTTCGATATCTATGGGCCATTGAGAAACTAGTAAACTAGTAGATATAATTAAGTCATTATTTTATTAATGAATTTATTTTTTATTACTTATTCTGTATATGAATCATATGTAAGATGATTTGAAAATGTCAAAATGTTTTAAGATTAAATATAATATGAAATGTGAGTATTATAAGAAGTATTTATGAACAAATAATAGAGTAATGTAAAAGTATAAATAATTTTTCATATATCTTAAAAAGCATGAAATTCATAATGACAATAGTTCACCATAAACTCTTCATAAAAATCATGTTTCTAAAAGGAAGAATATAATTATGGTTGAAATGGTATAAAAATTCCACTTGAACACGGGGTATCTCATTAAAATTTTATGAAGTGAATTATTATGGTATTTCTATAAAGACCAATGTTTCTATAGGTCATTATCATATATAAAACCATATGAAATGTTTTATTAAAAAATTTCATGTTCAAAACAACTAAGTGTTTTTTGGACTCCATGAATAGTAAATTATGATTTTGGAAACCAAAGAATGATTGGCGAGATAGGTTTATATGGAAATTCTCAACACTATGATCATGAAGGAAGAAGATAAATGTGTTCATTAAAAACAATTGATATAATTATTGATTCTATGTATCTGAAGGTTTTTAATAAATATGATGTTGATAAAAAGACTCAATAATATGAGTGTGTATGTAGCATATCGATTGTGCCGTTAACAATTTTTATATGAATATAGGAAATTTTAATCTTACCGTAGAAGAAGAATCAAAATCATATTTTTCGGGTGATGTATATTAAACTATAAGAACTTGTAATGTGATAAGGGTGCTAGGGGAGGATTAGAACCATATTGGTGATTAACATCATAAGTATCAAAATGGATGGATCTAAATAGTGGTTAAATATATATATTTTTATAGAAAAGATAATATGAAAGATTTGAATAAAGCTATTGATAATTATTAATGGTATCAGGCTGTGAATGAACTGATTGATTAGATAGAACTGAATGATACATGGAAAAATGTACCCAAATCAAGAAAATAAAAAATTTATTGGAACAATGTGTGTCTTTTGAAACACGGTGAATGATGAAGATAAAGTGATTAAAAATAATTCATGATTAGTATAGAATGGCTACTAATAAAGGGTTGGTGTTGTTTTTATGGTAATTTTACTCGAGTGAGATATGTATAAACAAATAGAATATCTATTGAATTTTCAACAGAGAAAGATACAAAATCACTCATATGTTTGTGATATAATAAATCATGATTACGGATATTGATGAAGAATTTTACATTGAACATATTTGTGGCATTGTTCTTAGGAAATATGAATGTTATATAAATATGTGGAAGAATGTTTTGTATGGATTAAAATAATATCTAAAAGAATTATATTACAAATTATATTAATTCTCAAGGATGATGAATTTAAATAAGGGATTATTTGATAACAATATTTACATCATGCAATGTTAGGAGTTTCTCTTATAATCGATGATGGTGTTTCTGGAATTATCATTTCTGGGAATGATGAATGAACATGACAATTATTTTCTAATGAAATGAAAAGCCTCTTTGAAATTTAAATTCTATGTGAAATGATATTATTTCTATGGTTTAAAATTAAAAATAATAATAAACAAATGTTCCATTATTAAGAAAATTATGCCAAGGAACTTCATAATAAGTTTATCTTGTAAAATTACAATCGTTTTTCCACATCGATTTTAGTGGGAACCTTATTGTTTGAGAATGAAAATTGTAAGGATATTGACGAGATATAGTTTTAATGTTTGATATGATGCTTTTTATATATTACTATCACACGACCAATCATTGTTTATGTTTTTACCTTATTTTCTTTTTTTTTCAAAGTGATCCAAAAGAATAAAACCTACATGATGAAAAAATAATACATAGATATTTTAATGGGAACACATTAAATCATGTATGATTTCTCCAAATTTATTTACTTGTTTTGGTATTGAAATGTTTTTTGGGTTATAAATATTAATAAAAAAATCCACATCTCATGTATTATTCTTTATGTGGAAAATATGTGTTAATTTTCATATAAATAATCAAAATTCAGTATCTATTATTATATATGTTGTTGAGTATGATTATTTCACTCATGCCACTAGCCAATTTATGTGGTTGATAACTCAAATATAATATATAGTTATTAAAGTTAATTTACCCTTTCTCTTGGGATGCGATAAATAATAGAATATAAACCTTATTGGTAATCCTATAAAAAATTATCATTAGTAAAATATTAAAATAAAATTCCACTTCGTAAAAGATCATATGGACACGTGTAAATTAAATCTAGATTCTATTCTTACATCAATACAAGTTGCTTACATATTCAAAAACCATTACCGAAGAAACAGTTTTGTAAATTGAGGATTAACATCGGTCTCTAAACTCATTCTACAAAAATTTAAGTTGTGTTCTTACCCTCTCCTGTCATAAAATTGTATAATGTTTTAAATTGGATTGTTTTTTTCATAAATCAATAATTATGGAATCATTTAAAAAAGGGGAGTTGTGGGTACGCTATGATTTTTTCATACAAATATGTTGGTTATTATAATCGTTTTTGGAGTGGTTGATGAATTTCTCTTATATTCTATCGATGTGTAAGGAGTGAAAGAACGATTTGAAAAAAGTCTATGGATGAAATTTGATGAAGAAAGATGATAAAAAAAGATGGCAGTGAATGATAAGAGAGAATATATGATGATGTTTTTCTTGAATGGCTAATTTTGGAAATCATAGCCTTATATTAATTTATTCATCAATTCTACTATGTGTTTTCTAAATAAGTTATACAATTTTTTTAAGTTATCCATTACATGTATCTATAATTTTTATTGATTTAATAACCATAGATGAAAAAAATTCAATGGGTGGGATTGTCGGGACCATGTTATTTATAGAAGGGTGTCTAAAGATAGAATATGTTTATGTTAACAAATTTTTTTATTGTTGTTATGAAAATTAATTGACCTCACTTAATAAAATAGTCGATCAGACTCAAATATAATATTCAAGAAATCAGATGCATATTTATCAAGATAGTCCATCTTTTGTAAAATATGTTTTTAGAAGAGAATGATAATCAGACTCACCATAGGTTTGAAATGATGTTTCGATCATAATGTGGAAAAGAATCAGATTCATATTCGATCCATTATAAATATGGATATTATTTTCTATTTTTAATTTCCCATTAATCATAATTAATTTATAAAACTTCTTTTTTATGATTGTGGAAACATAGGTGGTATAATAGTTTCTTCTAAACACGTTATGGCCAATCACACATAGGACAATAATATTAAGTCTTCGATAGAAAGTAATAATGTTGGTGGTATAATTGAAAGTTATAATACTTATCATGAAATTATGATGATACTGGTTTGGATTGAATGTTTCAATACACTCCATTCTATGTCAGACTATCCTAAATATTATCATCAATCTAATAAAATTAATAATGAAAGTAATTATTACTAGAAAATTTTGTTGAAGAAGGAAGTTACTAAAGTAAAATCATTCTTGTATTATACCATCAAATAATGATTTTTCTAATGTATGACAAGGTTTTTAATCATAATGAGAGAAACCAAAGGTTCTAGTTATTTAAGAATAATCCATAATATTTTAAAAATAATTATAGGTATAAATTTATGATTATCATAATCATAAACGAGATGGAAGTTAACTGATGAAAAATATTTTTATAGTATTCAGAAATAAAAATGTAGATGTGGTTTGTGATATTTGATAGAATCAATTGTATCCACTATAATGAATAAATTTAAATGTGGGTTGATTTCATGATTCATAAATATAATAGAAAAATTTTAATTCATACATTTGGTGTAGAGAAACCTAAAGAAAAAACTATTTTTGAACTTATTTTTCAATCAAAATAAATAAAAAATAATGGAAAAAGAGTCATTATAATAGTTTAGAGAAAGATACAAATATAAAATTCATTCTTATTTTTTGTTAGTGGGTCAAGAAACAAAAAGTGAGAAAATTCATTTATCGAAAATAATAAATCATATTCGGAAAAAAAATTCCAGAATCAAAATCAGAATTAATTTTTTTATTAAGTCTTTAGTTCTATATTCATAAGTTGGTCAAGATATCAGGATGAGTTTGTAATGAATAATCTTAATAGGAAAATATGAAATACAATTCAGAATCCTGATTTTGGGGAATGAATGTAAACCGTTATATTCAAGGGATGATATGAAATACATGTAAGGTTGTATAATTCAATGAATGATCATGATTTTTTGTATAATGAATGAGTCTAAGAATGTTATGAGATATAAATATGATTAAAGATTTAAATGATTTGGTAAAGAGTAAAATCATTTTAACAGTCCCACTCAAATTTTTTTGAGCGTATAATTACGAGGAGAGTACACCATGGATTTTCAAAGATGAATCACCAATAAATGATGAGAGATAAGATATGAAATTATAGAAAGAAGATGTTTTCTGATGGTGTTTTCATAATGAAGTTATATAGACAGAATGAGGTGGAGGAGGAGGTAGAGGGAGATTTTATTGAGTATTATTTCCTATTGAAATTTATAATCGTACCATGATTATCAAATTGATATGTCCAGAATGAGGAAAAATAAGTTCTGATTTGTTTCATAGAGTATTATACTAAAGTTAATGTCTATTTATTGAACATTTCGTCTTGCAAATTAGATTGGAAAATTGGAAGTGTATCACTACAATGTATAGGATGTTCTTACCAACATATAGGTAATAAATTGATTTTTTTTCAAATATAATATTTGGATTAGTTGATCATGAAGAACCATAAAATATTTGATACTGAAATTGTATTGTATAATTTCCTGCTACCTAAAGCACATGAACGATTGAATTGAACATCATGTTACATTAGTGTAAGGGAATACCATACTCATTGTATTTCACAAAAAAGTTTTTCTATTTAGTGTAATGTGCACTATTTTTATTATTTTCATACCCTAACATGGACTAGAAACTCTTTTTAGTAGTGAACTTAAAAATTATTGTGTTTCTTTTATTCTTCATTAATTTCTTTTCAGCATAGAAATAAATATTTAATGGGAGGTAAATATTTTTTTCATAAGTTAGGGAAAATAATAATAAAATAAATTGATATCACTAATTCACCCAGTCCACCTCTTAGGGATTCTCAAATCATGGACGATTAATCTAAGAATGATATATGAAGTCCCCTATTAAATAAAATCGAGACAACATAATCGTTATGAATATTTTTTTAGATTAAATAAATAAACCATAGTTGTATAAAATGATATATATTTTTAAATTCAAAATATATCAACAATGTTTTAATTAAATTACTTCCATGGAAAATATATACATACCTAAAATATGACAAGTGTTGAATATAGGTATTATCTTAAATAATCAAAAAATTAATATTGAAACATGTACCTAAGGTCTGAATTCATACTAACTCTGCTCCAAACCTCATGGATGGTAAAACTATATTTATTATGAAAATTTAAATTTCCATTTTATATTAATATTTAATTTTATATGTTTTATATATACAATATTTTACTTATTTATTAGTTTTTATCACCTATGAATTTTGAATGTGTAGTTTTAGTATATTTATATAAAATATTCTATCAATATGGTCATTGATAATATATGTTAAAACATATATTCATAATATAAATATTTAAATTGATATATTATATATTTATTTCATTATAACTATTCTTTACTAGTTTATAATGTTTTTATAAAATGGATTCAAATTAAGAATGGGACCTAAATTTGTCTATAATATTAAACTAATTTATCTATAAAAAATTTTCATTCAATATCTCATATTCAATTTATATTATTATCTATAAATTTTATTTCCTTCTCATGTATATATTTTTACATTAAAATACATATATTTAACATATAATTTTGGATGTAATTCAAAAATAAAATCATTTTGTGAATGAAATAGTCAGCACGTACAGGAGAGGAAATTTTATTATACATATAATAATAGTGGTTAAAAATATATAAAATATATTTTTATTTTATTATTATTTTTTTAATAAAAATTATTTAGTACCATCCTTCTATGGTTGATGTGAATAATAGAACACACTACTCAGGGTTGAGTATTTTATATAGATGGTTAACGAAACATCATTTGGCATATTGTTTTAATGGGAGATAGAACTATGATATCCCATTAGTATAGTAAAATTAAATATAGTAATTATTTTACTTTTTTAATAAATACAATTATTGAAAATTATTTAGATGGTAGATGATGAAAAGAACTCAGAAATCATTATTGATTGCTTTACCTCTCTGTTTGTATTTTATAATTGGTTTCCTATTTATTATTTTTCATCATTGTTTGTCCGAAAGAAAACATATTATAGGATGAATGGATGAAATATAGTAGATACTTGGGAAATGTTTTTTCAAATTTGAATATTTTTAATGGGTGGTTATATGTGGTTGACATGAACCCCATTTATATGTGAAGATATTTTCATGTTTTAGAATACTGACATCTTCTTCATTGATAGTATTTCATTATTAATGACATCTTTCCATTATAATTAGTAAATAAATTATTTGGGGATGATAGAATTTTATTTATCCCTCCTAATTTCACTAGAAGACATGTTATAAATATTTTTTAGTCACCTAAAAAAAGTTTTCTAATATTATATTTTTTGATTTTATTACATAATCATTATTTTTACAAAAGAATTTATTTTTACACCAAATTCAAAAATCAAATTGAAAATATAGTTTCTTCCCATAAAATTAAATTTTCAGTACATTTCACCTAAATAACATTTAAAATTAGAAAATATCTTATAAAAAATTTTGACATTTAATTTATAAGAAAACATATTTGAATATTTTTTTTATCATTAAGTATACTTAGTCATATATAATATTAATTACAAATTAATATAGTGAAAACTATTTATACATACTTTTGAAAAAAATAAAATTGTCAATATTAATAATTTATTACTTTAATATATTATATAAAAAGTAAGCAACATTAATGAATGATTCATTCAAAATTACATTTTCCCATTTATCGTGGACATTAACCATAATCATACTAACCATCATATTAAAACTCCTAATGAAATTGATCATATTATATAAAAGTAATTTGATAATCCTAAATATGAAATTAGCCATACTATATTTAATTTTTCAATGAATGAAAACAATTTTTTATTATAAGAGAATAAAATATTTTTTGGAGTAAAATATTACTTCGATTATCAAAATGTTAAACATGAGTATGAAAAATTCTCAATTGTGACATTAAATGATTTATGTGAAACTATTAAAATACATACATTTATTATAAAATTCAATATATTTCAACTATTCCAAAATAATTATTTAAATGAAATCATCATATATATGGGAATTTTGAAGTCCATAAATTTTTTTCATATTTTATTTAGAATAAAAGTAATGTATATTGATAATTTATTTTTTTTATATAAAAATATATAAAAATATATTTTCTTTATAAAATAAATATTTAAAATTTTAGTTTTTCCTATTAATAGTTCAAATTAATTTTTAATTTTATTAATGTTATTTTTTATAGAAAATTGTAATTATTAAAATTATTTTTATTAAATAATGTTCATAATATTTTTTCAACAAAACATGACTTTATAAATAATATTTTCTTATTAGTATAATAAATGCATTAATAAAATAAATTTTAATTCTATTAGATCCATATTTCAAAAGTTGTAAATAATATGTTGTATTTAACATCTTAAATTAATAATTAAGTTAATGTATAATCTAAATTTTATATTTTATTTCCCATCAATATCTAATCATATTATCATTGAATAGAAAATGTTGTTGTGGTTTTTATGGTTTGTGATTTCACTTTCATATGTAACTAGGATAATTCATTTGTTTTGGAATTCACTCAAATATGATAGCAGTTATTTAATAATTTCCCTACTTCATGTTGAGGTTGGAATAAATGAAACCATATTTAATCTACATCATTTACTCTCTTATGAAAATATTCATTCATAATGGAAAATTTCCCTTCCTATTAGAATTTCATTCATTTATAGAGTTCATATTATATTTATATTCATTAATAATTGTAAATATTAAAAAAATTATAATTTAAAATATTATTATTATTTTTAATTCATTATACTTTTGTTTTAGATTGGGGATTCATGTCAGTAATAATATCTAACATATATTGTTTTGAAGGAAATAATTATTTTAACCATTTGAGGAATTATATTATCCCAATAAAATAATTTTTTTCTCACAATTGTAATTATAAATGAACAATGAAATAAATATGTTTGACTTCATTGTGTACATGACTCATAATTTTTTTAATGAGGTATCAATTTTTGTTACATTGGTATGTATAACAAATAATTTATTCCATTTTAGTATTAATGTCACAATATGGTGTTTTTTCACATGAATTTATTTTAATCACCCCTTATGATTTGGATTATATACTATATAATGGAGTAAAAATTCCTAGACAATTAACTATAAATATTGAATTAATTTGTGTTCATATTTTTTTTTATATATTATATAGTGTTTAATATTTTGTTACTATAGAGTGCTTGTAGAGTTGCATAATAAATTTTTAAAATCACATCAAATTCATTTGAATGATGAATAATATCTTTCTAACTTGGGACACTACCATAAACATAAACATGAGTTAAAATAATAAAAAAAACTAGTATTCTTATTTAATATTTTCCATCTAGTCATCAATATAATTATTTCACGTTAATTGTATTGAAATTATCTATAAATAAGTTGGTTCAACAATATTTTAATAGAATCATCAGTGTTATTGTGGTTATTATTAGTGTTAATAATTGAAAATCCTTTTCAAAACCCAAATCATTAGTTTAATCATCATAGTATTTTAATCATTCCATTGGTGTTATAAATTTATAAGTCTTGTCATAAGTTTTGAAAATTGTATTTTAGAAGAGATTTGTGTAATGACTATGTTTTCGAAATTAATGACATTGAACAATTAGTGGTACTTAAGGACTAGCTATTTTCCATTACACAATGTCCACTGAACAATATATTTTTTCATCAAAATTACTATCTCAACGCCAAAATTTAACAAAGGTAAAATATCTATAAATTACATTTTCACATTATACATGGTTATTGCTTAAATAATTTTTTAAATGAGGGGAAATCCTGCCTCTTTCCATCATCGTATTATCTCTTGGAGATCTTTAATAATCAGTAAATTTCATCATTAGTATGTTTGGAAACTATAATATGTTAATGTTATTAATTAAACATCATGATATCTAGTTATTTATAAAAATATTATGTTGTACATACGTTCCTATTCAATTAGGGTTCTTGTTGTGGAAGTCTTCACATCATCCTTGTTATACATTTTAAATAAGATCCCCAAGGTATTTTTTCATGTTATTAAAAAATGTTTTATAGTGAGATGAAAATAGTTGACATTAGAAGATCGATATAATAAATTATATGATTAATGAAAAATACTAAAAATGAAATAATCTATAAATGCATCACCTTATATTTTAGTTTGACGTAAATAAATCTCAGTTCTATAAATTATTCATTGCATTGGGTTCTCTTTCACAACAAAACCAAATTCTTATGAATAATAAGTCATTTATAATGGCTCATAATGATAATTTTTTTATCCAATGTAAATCCCTAAATTATGTTTTTTAATGATGTTCATTCTTGGGCCCAAAAATCATTCACCATGTAAAAATTGATTGAAAACCCAAAAAAATATTTTACTAGGTGATTACCCATAGGGGATAATGTTCCACAACACAAATCACATTCCGGTATCCAAATAGGGATTCATTTTCTTATAAAATAAATTAAGAATACTACACTATATTATTATAATGTAATATTACAATCAGTCTAATCACATAGAACTCAACTAAGGGGTTCACTGTTGTTCTCTATCCCCATCCTGAAAAAATGAACTAAAATAGACTAAAAATCTTACTAAACCATTCACTCAAACAAAGCACTATGATACATGTTAAAAAATTATTTATTTTATATCATTTTTATATTTTAAAAAATAAATATCACAAAACAATCTCAGATTAAAAATAAATGAAGTTATAATCTCTTTTAGGACTACATACATATAAAATTTATTTTCCTATTTATTACAAAATATCACAATTGTCTAGTTATACAAAAATAAAAAAAAATATCACATAATATAAAGATATAATCATAGCCTTTTGAATGAACTATAATAAAGTGTTGATATCAAACACACAACAATTGATATTCATAATTTTAAATTTTTTGATAAAATGTTATTATGTTTAGTGGGATGGATTTGTATACTAATGTGAATGATTGTATAAAGGGAAATGTTAATAAGTACTTTATATAATAGGATTTAAAAATTATAAATTTGTGAAAAAAATAAAAAACAATAAATCCTAAGAATATATCAAGGTGCACTTTTATGTCAAAATTACATATTGTGATTAGCCTTACAAATAACGAACCATACATGATATCTCGTGGGATGAAATAACAACCCAAATCATTTTACGATAATCATGGTGTAGACATAAAATTAATTCCATATTAATTCATATGTTTTACATAACTGAAAAATATACTATATATGATACTAATTCAAACTCAAGAAAATGAATCTTGTTTCATAAAAATATTTCATGGTGTAACCAACTGTAAATCATAAGTATTCCTAATAAATAATAAAATAAATATTTTTACAATTTATATGTTTATATGACACATAGATTATTAAAAATTACTTCTAATTCGTAAAAATTTATTATAATCATTAGAGTAGTAAAAACAAAATATGAATTATTTGGATGATTCATAATGAAAGGATTGAATGATGTTATTAATTATGAAATGAGATCGTTGTTTTAACTAAAAAATATTTGATCCTTGATAGTTTTATATATAATAACTATTTATTTTTAAATTTATTCACAGTTTGAGAAATATATTATAGAGACATATATTTAGGGGAAATATAAAATAGTGTTGGTCTCTTAAATATTAATAACATAATTTACTAAATTATGAAGGGAACCTAAAAAATGAATTCTCCAAAAAAGATATATACAAAAAAGTAATATTTATGTTTAACATATATTAATATTTTAGATGAATTAAATTCGAAGAATATATAGAATAATACAGAAATATAATGACAATGTTTAACAAAAAAGTGACAAGGGGGGTTGATAATATCCAATTTTTCTTATTTATCATAATTTATTGGATACCAATTCATTTTAATTATTATAAAAAATGTTGATAAAAAATATTTGTTGTAATTTTTATATCAATAAATTTATACCATAATTTTCCCCTAAATACGCTCAGATTAAATTTTATTGAAGGAATTGTTTGAATATAGAGGAGGTAGTCTAATTTAATGGATGCATAATAGTGCCAAAAATGTTTTATATGATTGGATGAAATCTAAAAAAAATTATTGTTTTAAAAATGTTATCATAATAATATTAAAGGTTGAGTAACCTTAATCTGAGACTAAAACATTCATTCATGTAATACAACAGAAAATCTAATTTTTTATAATAACTTATTTACAGATATATCCAACAATTTAGTATATGTTTTTAGATTCAGTTTATGGATTCATACAATTTATTAAATATTTTAGGGATAATACCGAAAATTTTGTATATGTTTTGGATTTATCATTGTATTCATTTCATAAGGATTGTTTTTTTACCCCTAATGTTTTGTAGTAAATAGAAGAAATAATTTTAAAAAAATGATTTATATTATAGGAACTCTTGGATGTAACCATAAACTATATCTAAAAAAATCATTCATGTAATAAAATTTTTATTTAATAAATTTTATTATTAATGTTAAAATTTTAATTGGAAATATAAATTCTGTTTCAATCCTTGTTAGATCTAATTAAAATGATGCATTGATAAAAGGTCTTTTTAATATTCACATTTAATAAATAATATTAATATAGAAATTAAAATTATAAATTTCTTAAAATCCCTAAATTTTATAATTTCCTTATAAATAATTTTGTGAAAATAAAATTAGTACCTATTATAATATTATATTATATATTAATATAAATATGTGAAATCAATTTTCCTATGGAGTATTTGTAAATGCTTTAGTATATATATATATATATATTATAACTAATATTTCTATACATATAAAATATCATTTGATAAAATGACATTCCACATTAAAAAATGGAATTAAATTTATATTAAATAATAATTTGTTCCAAATAAAATATTTTTATATTGTTAAAAATTATTTATCAATTTAATTATAATTATTGGCAATAGTAAATTTTTTAAAAATATGTCCCAAAAAAACTCAAATTTGATAAACCATATTATATCTGAAGATCCACACTGTTGTATTTAGTACTAAAATCATTATCAGCTAATTTATGATATTTTTTCGGATAAATTTGACGCAAATATATCCATAAAAAATATACAACATCCATAGGAAACAAATGGTTCTGATATATTCTCAAGAAGTATTTAAGATTACAGTTTTATATAATGTGGGAAATACTCTACAAAAAAAGATCATGATTCATCAATTGAGAATTACCCCTACATAACTATCTTTTATTATTTCATATTTAAGTCATCGTCAGCATCATCCATATGAAATACCATCATGAAATCACTTCATCAATGAGAATATGAATAGAAAATGGGAATTATGAAAACAAAAGTTCATGAGTATTACATAAACATATTTAAAGACATCAATACATGGAACATCAAACCAGAAAACTAGGAATAAGTGTCTACTAGATGGATTATTCATAATAATAAATATTCATGACCCCTGAGATAGAAATTTTGATTATATATAACCCCATAAACCCAAAATAATTATAATTTAATCATATTATTATCCTGTAATGTCATCTTCATTGAACTCTTAAAAGACCCATAAATTTAGGGTAACCAAAAAAACAAACATCCAATAAAATTATCTTTCGAATATATAATTAACCAATTTTTTCCTCTATATTTGATCACCCATTGTATATGATATAATGGCCTCACTGAGCAGTATCTAGGAATTAATATTATTTATAATTTTGAAGGGAAAAATATCGAAAAATAAACTTGGAGAATTCATTACATAATATATAATTGAAATAAAAATTTCTCCATTCACAACATGATTAACTCATAAGAAATATATTGGTTCAATAACAATCTATTTGAAAAAATATTATCCCATATAAAAGAAATGGGTTCTTGGAAAATCCTTTTGAGACATGATTAACCCATGGAAGAGAGCCATGTTTTATTACAATTTCATTAAAACAATCATAATTTATACAATTATCTAATGAATACAGTATCACTGAATAATATACCTAGTGATAGACGACAAAATTTAGGGTTAATTTATGTTGATTAATTGAAATATTATTAAAAATTATGAAAATAAATATTGAGGAAAATATTCTTTTTATTTCAAAAATAGTCATTTAAAACATAAAATATCTTTAATATAATTTCATATGAAAATATATTTTTACAAAAATTATAATTTAAAAATTATATATAAAGCATGTTCTTTAAAATAACAATGTAAATTGTCAATGTATTTTTCAAAAAATTTATCATCACGTAAGTGGGTGATTTTTCTATAATAAGTTTAATATTTTCATAGATAAAAGAGGAGAAATAATTTTTATTTTGATTCTGAAAAGAAAATTAAAATTATTTTTTAGATAAAATACAACATTTCTAAACATTTATTTACAAATGAATTTTTAGAATTATAATTAAATTTTTTTAAATCCTTTTTAGAAAACTATTTTTCGATGAAAACTATGTTCTGACCAATGAGCGAAAAGATAATTCATTTTTTAAAAAATACATTCTAAAAAATTTGTTTAAGAATGAGAGGAAAATGGTAAATTTAATGTAAAAATAATTAATTACTATTGAATAAGAGATTTCATTTAGCTAATAATATTTTGATGTCATACAATTAATCACACATAATCTGGATAAATTGTGTTATTGTATCAAGAAACTATTACAAATCTTATAAATTAGAATCATAATCCCTAATAAAAATAACATTATATAAATCCGAAAACTTAAATAAAATGATGATATTAATGATATAAAATTAAAAAATTGAATTATGTAAACATTTATAAGGGAATAAATTTATAAAACATGACACACATCTCAAATAATTCAATTAGAGAAAAAATCATAAATTAGTTTCTAACATTGAATCAATTAACACATTGAATTACAAAACATTAAATAGAAATTTAAATATTAAAAAAAATTCATAAGAATAATTCATGAAATTGATGGATGTTATATTTAGATAAAATTAAAATAAATGCAGTATAAGGAATATATCATAGTGGATTAAAAGTGAGATGAGGAAAACCCTTACCTCAAGTTCGATTCCTCTCACACTTTATTAATCATGATTAATAATAAGCCTATGATAATTATTTACATTAATAAGAAAATTATCCATGTTTATGAAAACATTCATTTTACTCATAATAATTTTATATATAATTAGTAAATAAATTATGTTTATGTCTTATGTGGTGACGATATTTAGATAAGGTTTCAAAAATGACAAATTGGGTTGATAATGGTAAAAAATATAATTATTTAAACCTAAAAATGATAATAATCATGAATTAATTATCATATAAATGGTTAAAACATACTTTTTCATACCTTCATGGATGATTTTTTTTAAAAAATGAACTAATTTTTTTATCATATAGAGGGTAGGATTTATATATGCATGTGTTGTATCTCAATTTTTTGAATGATCATTATAGAATAAAGAAAGTTATATTTTCCCCATATAGAATGTTAATAATAACATAAATTTCATATTATTCAATTATAATTTCTTATATATATCATTCTCATCAGGTGACATTAAAATTTTGAATCATGTTGCTTTATGGGGGAGATAGTCTACATGTCCACGAACAAAGTTATCAATAATTACAGTTACTAAAAATGGTAAAAATTGATATTGTATATTATATATTAATAATGTTAAATATTCACTGAATATGTTACATATATTTAATTACATTTCCCTTATATGATTCCTTGCAAAACATTAGTAAACAATGAATCATATCGCATTGTGAGGTTGACTCTACCGTACATTGGGAACATATAATGAAATCCATTATTGAAATGGATGTAAATTTATATGAATAAAAAAATTACTAGATATAAATTATAATATTAATATTATCACATAAAATCTGTATATACATTATTAATTTATTCACAGAGTGGTCAGAATGGAAAAATGAATGACAAAATTACATGAGTTGGTAGATTGTGTTACACATGAATGGTGATTTGGTAACCCATTTAATTGATGTGTTTGTGTTTTGATGTCAAACCCACTACAAAAATATTTCATAGTATATGGAATATGTTTATGATATTTTATTATCATTTTATAATTATAAATTTATGTGGTTGTGAATGTAATACAATATTGTTGTTTATCTAATAACATTACCTCTTCTTCAGGTATCCCCCGTAGGTATGCATAAATCATAAAAATGAAAATTTTATATGAAAAATATGTATTTTATAAGAATTTAAGTAATGTTTGAAAGTGATTTGGAAGCATATATATGATCATAATGGACTAATTGGTGCGAAGATGTGAGGGGGTTGTTTCTCTTTTAATGTTGACAAAGAGTTTCCTTCTTGTTAATAATCAAAATTATTCACTGTTGGGAGTTTCATACAGACGAATGTTGATAAAAAATTAAACATAAAATTATTTAAAATATAAATTTAAAATTAAAACCTCCACTACTTGATGAAGCACTTTTTTTAATCATTTTATCCAAAAAATTCAATGGTCCATTTTTTAACAATAATTGGTTTCACAATGGTAACTAGTTTTCAAACCTATGTAATTAATCCATTAATAATAAATATGAGTAATGAATATTAAATTATTTTTACAGATTTATACTAAATATGAAATCATAATTACTGAACAAAAATCCAATGGTTTTTTAATACATGTTTTGATAGAAGTTAATGATCACCGAAAAACATTTCTTTAATAATAACTATTTTAAAGCAGTTTATTATAATTTACTATTCATTATAGTCATTATAAAAGAAATTTTTTCAATAAATTGTAAATAATTTTTATTTTTTTTATAATTAAAAATATAGATGATTATAGTCTATTTATAAATTGTAAAATGAATAAAAACATATTATTTATTTTAAAATAACATTAATTTCATCGTTTACATTATTCAATTAAATATTCATTTAAAATTGTAAAAACAAGGAAGAAATTATATTCTATCATGTTCACAACCATGTAATGTGATATATTATTATTTGAAAATAATTGATCATAATAATTTATTCAACTTACTAAATATTAGTTATTTTTAGTTTGAGTAATTTAAACATTATTAACAATATGGTTACTATTTTGTAATATCATAATAATTTTAAGAGAATAAATTCCAAAATAAGAGTGGCTTTAATTAAAAAAATATTATCATTAAAAATAAATTATATAAATGATCCATATTTAATTGGTCATTGTTGGAAATCATTTTTTCTATATAATGGAAGAATTGTATCAGTTATTTCTTGTTATAACTAATCTTATAATATGGATCATACATAAATAAAAAGTGTTATGAAATTTCCATATTTATGAAAATGTTATATTAAAGGTATAAATTATCTCATTAAATAAAATTATATATTATTTTATGATATTTACCCATTATCATTCTACTTTGATGATTGATATATAAATTTTTACCTTAACCATAATAACTAATTTTTAATTAATTCACTAATCATTTTGGTTTAAAAAATAGTTCACCGTATTAGAAATTTTGATTTATTATTACCCAAATTTTGAATCAATTTCAAATTATATTTAAAGATGTAATTTAATTATAATTCACCATCCATTTATATATAATGGGTTTTAAAGAATTATATAGTTTTTGAAAAATAGGATTTTGTAATAAAACTATGAAAAATTATTATCATTAAAATGAAAATAAACTAATATTTAATTATTTATTATCTATAAATTTTATTTAAACTATTAAATAGTATGGATTATTATATTTATTAAAAATGAAAAAATTAATTCTTCTTGAAATAGTTTTTTAGAAACATTTAATTTTATATAAAAAACATATACTAAAAACAAATAAAAAGATGTTAAATAGTAATAATGTTGATTAAATATATCATAGGTTACATATAAAATTATGGAAAACATAATTTAGATTTTTAATTTATTTTCTTATTTAAATATAATCGGTTTTTAAAAAATTATTATTTTTAACTATTTATAAAAAAATCACAAAATTTTTATAATTTAATAAATTATAACCAAAGTAAATTTTTATACTCCGATTAAAAAATATATATTATATTATTAAATAAAATTTTTACATCTGTAAAAAAAATTAATTTAATATTAAAATTATATAATGGAAAAAACTTATTTTTGAACAAAACACGTTTTCAAAAATAAAATCACTTTTTATAAAAAAATAAATGATTATTTACTATAAATATTCAATAGTTTAGATATATTATTAATATATATATATATATATATATCATAAATTATTTAATAATATTCATAAGAACTAATTTAATAGCTACATTATAATGGATTAATATTTAATCAATCATTTAGGTTTGCTGCTTCATATTGAATACTCAATCAAACATAACCATATTAGGGTTGCAGGTAACAAAATATAAATATAGTGTGTTATGAAAGAAAACATAAAATATATATTTTTATTTGTATTATGATATCAAATAAATTTTTCATATTTTAAAATGTTGGGATGTCACATCCTCCCACCACCCCAGTGTTAATAAATTATATCCTCAAAATTTATGTGTTATCATAGTAATAAAATATTAGAATTTTTGAAATGATTTTTAAGCCCAAATCATTAAAATTAAAATTAATAAATTTCATAAATAATAGAGAAATTGAATTAAAAATGCTATATTTAATAAAACATAATTTGGTTACCTTTTTGGAGAACATTTGTGGGTATGAAGGAAAAGTGTAAATAATTATATATAATGATTGAGATCATTGATAAAAAGTAGTTTAATTATAAATGGAATGTTATGGTGCTTAATACCATAATTTGTTTTGGATCCAAAAGTCATTTCACTCACTATAATTTAATTTATTAAGAAATTACATTTTTTGTCGATATTATTCCAATAGTTGAGGAATTATATAACTACATTGTCTAATTAAATATGGAAATATTGTCAAAGGATTAGTATAATATCATCCTTTAACCAATTTCCAAGACAATATTATATTACTATCTGAATGATGTGTATTGAGGGTGAATTTTAAATATATTTAGAACTAAAATAAAATATAAATGGGAAACATAATCCCATATATCATAATAAGAAATTAATTATTTCATTAGATATAATTCCAAATATAAATTCTTGGATCATGGTAAGATAATTCTAAAAATGATTAAACGTTTATATGATATGTTTATCATAGAAATATAATATTAATGAAAAACGTTCAAACAATATCATAAAATATATATTATCAATATAAATGTTTTATTTAATCTCATTTTTTATCCCACACCATTCAGCATCCAAGACCAAAAATAAAATGATATATCATTTCAAAAAACTCACTATCCACTTAGTCATTAAATAACATTGCAATATTATACTTATGTATACAATAAAAATTTTTTTCCCATAATTACCTTATTATTCAAGATCATACAAACACTAAAGGATAAAAATTTCAGTAAATGTATTCCCCTAAAACATATATGAATACTTCAGACTAAAACAAATTTGTGACAACCCTAGTACTCATAAAATAATTTGATAACATTTTGGAATCAAATAGATAAAGAAATGTATTATGTAATATTAATATTTAATGAAATTAGGAAATACGTTATAATTTTATATTAACTTTAATTGTGGGTGTATAAATAAAATTTATGAATATGAAAATTGAATGTATGACATATTAATATCATTAAAAATGTAAATAAATATTTTGAAATTGAGAAATTATGTGTTCATGTATGTCACATATAATTTATTTTTACATTTTTATATTTAATATAAATAATTAAAATAAAATTGATCTTCATAAATTATATTAATAAATTAATATATTGTGGTATTATAATTATATAAGTAATTTTATTAGACTATAATATACTTATAGAAGTGGCATAATATCGTTTATAGTTTTAAAATATTATTATTCAAATATATAATGATTTAAAAAAATTAATTTATGATATTCAAAAAATATATTTCTATAAAATATTTACCATTTTTGGATTATATAGATAAAAACATTTATAGGGTTGGTTTTTTGTAATTTCCTGAAATTCACGTTTTTTATGAATAGTGAAATATGCTAATTTAGGGAATTTTAATTATAATCAAAATACATGAATTAGAACATAATTCATTATGTGGAAAACCTAATATAAATCTCCCTAAATTATTTTAATATATTATTTTGAATATTTAATAATTATTCATAGTCTTTAGAATATTTAATAATCTAATGAAAAAAATAATGAGTAAAAACCCATATCCTCGACTATGAATACCACCCCTCAAAAATTCTTATCCATAAAAAAATGTCATCTAGTTTAATATTTTCATATTTCCATTAACAAGACTATTACCCATGTACAAGACCTTATGATCTCACCAAAAGAACAAAACAATGTTCCTTAATGAGGTTCTCAATTGGATGAATTTTTGAGGTAAAATCAACATTCGTTTTCTTCAATTTTCTTTTCAATTTTTTTATTGTGATCTCAAAATATTTCATGTACAAGGTGAACCGATCTCATTAGTATCATAAAAATAATTTTATTTTATTATTTTATTATTATATCTACCATCAAATCTCTCCCATTATCTTCTTATTCATAAAATAATTTAAATATTTTCCTTATAGTGTCAATTTAATGTCATCATGGTGATGTGTTGTATTTTTTACTACCTTAAAGGATAGTCATAAAAATATTATTTAGGTAAAATAAAATTATATTATACATATAATATGTTATATAACCGTATTTAACTATTATATTGACATTATATTTAATAAAATGATATGAATTTATATTGTCCATAAAAACTACAATAATAACTTAATTATTCTCAATATCATTTTATCTAATGAATCATATTCATATAAAAATAATAATATATGGTATCATTTATTATTATAGAGAAATATTATCACCACTTTACTCAGGTTTGGTTGTTTATTCTTTAATTTTACAAGAAATATATATCGATCCAACAGTAGAAACCATGAAATTAAAAAACCAAAAATAATGAAAATAGAATAATATTATTGATAAATGTTTGGAGATACATTATATAATGATCATTTAACATATTATAAAAATATATATTGATATTAAATATATTTATAACACTATTTAAACCATTAATCAGTATGATTTAAATTTTCTGATCGAAGATGAACCTGAGGAAATGTTATATTAATTAAAAATCATCTTTTATAAATTTACTTTTAAAAAATTCAAATGGATGTTTTTTATGATGAAAGTATTAATGATTTATGAATAGGTATCAGGTCTTGGTAATTTATAATGATGATGTTGGGACCAATATCTCTCTATAATGCACTGAATGTGCTTACGTAGGAAACTGACCAAAAGGGTTATTCCAAGTGTTATTGCAATGGTTCCCTAATTAGGTGGCCATGATGGTTACATTGCAATGTATCCGTGAGTGATAAAAATAATTTGGTATACATGAATTTCATAATATTAGGATACTAATTCCCCTAAATTATGTACAATGTTTTATTTATGTTTTTTTAAATCACTTTTTTTCAGAATATTAGTATATGATAACATCGGATAGGGAAGTCTGTCATCGTGAAAAATATGTCTTCTATTTATTAGTATTCTTGGACTAAATCCATCATTTTTTATGTCCCTTACTAATATTTTTGTGACCATATCTTGTTATAATAAAGCATTCATAGTGTTTTGAGGATGATTATGATAAGAGTATAATGCAAGATTAATGCAGTGAACATTTTTTCATGAAAATATTGCATGTTTTATTACCAATTATTGTATTATGGTTGAACTGTATATGGTTTTAGAAGTACAATATATGAATTTTTTGGGTTCATATGAATTAATTATGTACTACTTCATAATACATGAAACTGAAATGTAATTTAGGATCGTGTGAATTAGAATTAAAAAATAATTTAATAAATAATGAAAATTTTATGGTTAGTTCCATATAGATTGTATCAGAGAATGGTTGAAATACATTTTTGGGTATGTTTGATGTTTGTATAATACTATATATTATTTGTTCCTGGTGATTAATTCTAAATGATATAGTATTTAATGATTAGCATGTTTCATTATCAATTATACGTTGGTCCAAAATTTTTTCCATAGAATAAATCTCTAAGATAAAGTATAATGGAACCAATATGATGATATCAATCCAAATCTATAACCCAGAATAGTTCAGTCAGAACCGATCAGTTTGACATAATAATGTCTCAGTTGAAATAGTCTATGAATTTTGGTGCAAACCATGAAAGAGTATATCAATACCATAACAATGGTCCATGAAGATAGTTGATCTTTGTTTGAGTGAACACCAACATGAAAATATTTAACGTCATCCAATATGTTATTTCAATTGGTAAAGGAACATTTTCTTTTTGTAAAAAATTTTAACAACATATATTCCCCTATCACTAATTATTTTCTAATAAATCTATTGATAAATGTTATGGTAGTTGTAAAAATAGATATATTTTAAATATAATACTACCCAAAGATAATATATTTTTTGGACATTAAATAATTCCTAAAATGTTATCTATTGAAGACAAAATTTTAAAATAATATAATATATTCTTTTCTATTACCGTATCTATTACACATTACGAAATAATATAATAATATATATTATATATCTAATAGATTTTATATAATATTTATCAAATCATTTTAAAATAAACTTGTAAAAATTTGATAGCCACATGGGTAATAATTCAAATAAACACTGTAATATTATTTCACAACTAATCCAACAACTATTCTCCTTAATATTATAAGTGAAAGAAAAAACATAACATAAAAAAATGTTTTTCCACTTTAGTATAATAAAAAAACCCCAAACTAATAACATCCATTAATATATGAAAAGGAATTAAGTGAATTAAAAAATTAATTTATGCTCTTCTAGAGAAAACCAAACTAACCATATCATGTCATCTAATAGGATAAATTATTTTGTGATAAATATTAAATTATCATAGATAATGTCATAGATCTTGAATGAACATGGGGAAAATTTTTGTCCTATCTAATCAGTAGGTTTTATAGTACCAATTAGAAAATTTATTCATGCCCCCATTCCTTATTATTTGTTTGAACTGTCATAGAAATAAGTTTAAATTATACTTTTACATTAATTGAATACATTAAAATGGAATAACAAAAAAATGCATCAGTGTTGTTACCATATAATGAATTAAATCAACACCCTTCAGAAAAACTTTCTCTCTGATGACATGCCCTTACATTAGAGTTCCAAATTTTATGAACTCCTAACATTGACCCTTTGGGTCTAAAATACAAGCATAGTATTCCACCTTAGAAAAAGAACATTATCACTCAGAAATAGAAAATTTGTTATTAATTATCTTCTACTATTTTGTTTCAACATCAATACCAATCGATAACTATAATAGGAAACGTAAGTGGACAAAATTTGTACTTTAAAAAACATTATAACCATAAAAAACCTTGTAATGGATTAACCCTCTCACTGGAGCATTTCTGTTCACATCACATGAATTCAAGGAAGTAGTTTGAGAAATTTTGAAATAAAATGGTGTATTTTCCCCCCATAACCATGAAACCACTGAAAATGATAAATAGATAAAGGATAAAACAATCATTTAAACATAGAAGAAACATTAATAATCAAGATATGTCAATGACTAAACAGATAACCACAAGAAATCGAAGCCATAAAAAAATGCTCATGTTTTCCATATATAATTTCCCCCAATATCAAGGATCGTGATCAGAATTCATAATTTATCTAATTTGGAATATGAGGGGATTATATGACATTAAAAAAATTTAGAAGACCCTAACTTCAACTGGAGATCAATAATTATATATATTAAATCAAAAAACTACTTACACATGTGGTCCCATATATCTTGATGTGATTTTCTATAGTTGTGGAAAAATTTCTAGAAACAATAATTGTTAACTCGTTAATATGAGTTTACACACATAAATTTCATGGTAATAAATGATTTATGTGAAAAAAATGTTATGAAATACCCGTCAAACTGTTGGATTAAGGGTTTCTTCTAGAAGAGTCCTTAAGATTCCTAATCAATGTTTTGAATACATTTAGTTGTAGTGACCATCAAATTATACATATTTATTCATTCTATAAAAAGAAAATGAATAATATGAATCATTTTAGATAACCCTAATTATTGAAAATGTATTAGTACAACTACAATTATTGCACTCTAAAATTATTACAGGTCAGATCGTATCGGTCACAATGAATCCTTCCACATTTCTGTATGTATTTCTTCTCAAATAGTAGAATAGTCAAGTGTAGAATTTTCAGTGATAAAATGTTAAATTTTAAAACATTATAAGAAGATAATTATATATGACCAATTCAATTATCAATATAAATTCTCAGTATATATTTCTTAGAAATTTTAATATCCTTCATCAACTTGATTTTATTATTATAAAAACATGCAATAAAAGAACATACTCAACATTCAACCAACTGAATTATTTCTAATTATTTTTTCAAATCATTTATAAAAAATGTTTTTAATTCCTTAAAAAAATAGTAATAATAAAAATAAATCATCCAATTTGATATTGTTACAAGAATATCATTATGAAATGTATCAAAAAACATATGAAAGATTGAAATGAGGAATCCAACATAAAAAAATTATGGCTTTTAAAAAAATAATGCAAACAAAAATATAATTAAATTTTTTTAAATCATATACTCTTCAAAATTTTTGTAAAAAAAATTAATAATGGTAGTATAACCAAACAAAAAAAAGTGAAATAATGAGTACCCACACAATATAACCTAATTAGATTCATTACACAACACATTGTTACTTAGAGAATAGCAGAAATGTTAGTGAGATCCTGAAGGGGATCTCAATCTTGAAATTGATAATTTCTTCAAATCTTGCATGTTTAAATTTAGTTACATAAATAATATATAAGGAAATAATATCACCAAAAGACACACTTAATATTAAAAATTTATTTTATAAACAATAAAATTAAAATATAAACTAGATGAATTAGCTTATAATCAATGAAAACCAAGGAAATATCATTGATTGTTTTTGAAAAAGGATCAATTTAACCTGAAAACTTCTCATCCTTGTAGATTAACATACATTTAATACTTTCAAAAATTTAAATCCCATCAAATATAATAACTATATAACATTTTATAAACTCATTTATACCAATCCCCTTCAATATATCTTTTTACCACATTTATATTTGTATCAATTAACATCGTATAAAGTCATATAATGATTTTCCATATGAAAAAAATTAAAATATTAGAATGAGAAGAAAAAAAGGCAATCGGGGAGGGAGTGTATCAAGTCCACATGATATCCTGTAGCCATTCATGTATCCATTATAACCGTGGAATCATGAACATGTAAATAGATTATCCTTGGTATGGTCCCTCCTAGAGCAATTGTACTCAATGTAAACTATAGTTCCTTCACTATCTAAGATCTCCATAAGAAAAAAACACAAGGGAATAGGATGAGAAAAAATCCTGATGGGTACTTAATATCAAACCAAAAATCAACAATTTCTATATTATAACACAATTGGAAGACATTGAAAGTCAACCAACACAGTCCTTTACAAAAAATGGAATATCATCTTCAAATATTTCCTCGACCACATCATCATCACACGAAATATTAATGTTATCTCAAGGATCCTTTTCTTTGACACCCCCCTATAATTACATATGGAATGTTTTTTTTTCATATATATAATGCATGACCCAAATGATAAAATATTGAATGATAATATATATAATGAATGACATCAAAAAACATAAAATTATATAGTATTTATAAAAATTATAAAATTATTTTTAAAATACTATTTGTTATAAAATAACATTAATGTCATCATTGACATTATTCATTGGAATAGAATCCAAAAATAGACATCAAAATGGTGAAATTATTTTCTATTATGTTCACACACATGTAAGATGATATATTATTATATAAAAATAATTGAACATAATAATTCATTCATCTTACTAAATGTTATTTATTTTTGGTTTCAATCATTCAAATTTTAATAAATATATAATTACTACTTTGTAGTTTCTATATATTTTTAGTGACTAAATTAGAATATAAGAGCCTAAATAATATGAAAAACAAAATTTATCATTAATAATAAAATATATTAATGGGATAATTTTAATTGGTCATTATCCCAAATCATTTTAGATATTAAATTGAAGATGGTAATCATTTTTTTCTTTTACATAACTAATCGTATAATATAGATCATACATAAATGAAAGGGTTATGGAATATCAATTTTTTAACGAATGTGATATTAAAGGTGTAATTTATCTCATTAAAAAACATTATATTATTTTATGATATGGCACTATTATCATTTTAGTTTAATGACAGGTAAGTAAATTTCTATGTTAACCACAATAACTAATTTTTAATGCATCCACTTATAATATTGGACAAAAAATATGTTCACCTATTTAAAAATTTTGATTTATGATGACTCCAAATATTGAATCTAGTTTTATAATTCTATGAAAATACTTTATTTAATATTAATCCAACATCAAATGATATATAATGGGGGTTTTATGAATTAAATACTTTTATTAAATTATGATTATGTAATAACAATATGTCAAATAATAATAATTAAAGTGAATATAAAATAATATTTAATTATTTATTATCTATAACTTATATTTAAAAAACTATATATTAGGGTTTATTATATTAAATAATATTGAAAAGATTTATGAATTTTAAAATAGTTTATTTAGAAAAACATGATTATAAACATTAATATACTTATAATAAAAACCAATAAAAAGTATATTATTGGTAATTAAGATGATTATATATATCATAGATTAGATGAAAAAAATATTGAAAACATATTTGGTATTTTTAATTCAATTATTTATTTAAATGGAAATTTTTTTTACAAAAAAAAAAATTAACAATTCCTAGTCATATTATGGTTATAGGTAAAAAAAATATAAATATAGTGCTTCATATAAAAAAATATAATATAATACATTATTTTTTTATTTTAAGATATCAAATATAATTTTATTATTTTAACATATCAAGGTGTCTCATCCTCCCACCTCACCCAATGTTATTAAATTATATCCACAAAATTTATCTTTTATCTCTATAATCCAATGTTTCACTTTTGAAAATGATTTTTTTTGTAAAACCACACCATTAAAATAATAATTAAAAAATTTCCTAAATAATTTGGAAAGGGAAATTAAAAAGCCATATTAATTCACACATAAATTTTTTTTCTAATAAAAGAACATTAGTGGAGATGATGAAAAATAATAAATAATTATATATGGTGATTGAGTTCATTGATCACAAGTATTTTAATGATAAATGGAATATTAAGGTCCTTAATAACATATTTTTTATGTTCAAAAATACCATCGTCTCACCATAATTTAATTTTTTGAGATAATACTTTAACTACAAATACCATTCCAATAGTTGAGGAATTCACTAACAATGTTGTATATTAAAATATGGATATATAGTTAAATGATTTGTATAATCTCATCTTTTAGTCAATTTTCATTACAATATTATATTATTATCCAAACGATGTGTATTCGAGGTGAATTTTAAATATATTAATAATTAATATAAATAATTAATGGGAAACAAAATCCATTATATCATAACATAAAATTAATCATTTAATTAGAGATTCTCCTAAATCAAAATTCTTGGAACATGGTAAGACAATTCCTAAAATGAGTAAACATAAATATGGTATGTTATCAGTAAAAATATAATATTAACTCCCAATTTTAAAACAATATAATATAATGTATTTTTACAACATATATGTGTTTTTTAATATCATATGTTATCCAATACATTTCATCTTCCATCACAAAAAATATAGTGATATATCTTTTCAAAAAAATCATTATCCACTTACTCTTTATATAACATGACAGTATTGTTGGTATGTATATGATAGAAATTGAATTCCCATAATCACCTCAGTATTGAAGATCATATATACACTAATTTTTTTCAATTTAAAAAAATGAATTCCCAATAAATATTAATGAATACATCACATTAAACTGAAGTTGTAACAACCTTGGTACTTATAATTTTTTTTTATCATTCTAGAATAAATTTGTTAAATACAGGTATTAATAAATATTAATATTTAATGAAATTAATGAATCCTTTATCATAGAATATTAACCTAATCTATGATTTTATAAATAATATTTATGTATCTGATAAGTGAAAATATGAAATATTAATATTATGGTAAATGAAAATAAACATATTGAAAATTATAAATTAGTGTCGACGTTAATGTCAAAGATAATTTATTGTTACAATTTTATAATAACCTAAATAATTTAAAGAAAATTAATCTTCATAAATTAGATTAATAAATTAATATTTTTTGTATTATAATTATAAGATGATTTTATGAGACCATAATTAATTTTTTTATGATTCGTAAAATTATTTTAGTTTTGAAATTTATATTATTCCATTAAATGATGATTTTAATTAATAATATAATTTATGATATTCAGATATTTCCTCTCAAAAACATAATGACCAATTTTAAATTATATAGATAATAAAATTATTGGAAGATTCTTTTTGGATTTTTCTAAAATACTTGAAATTATTATGAATATTGAAATATTCCCATTTAGTAAATTTAAGTTATAATCAAAATTGATGAATTAAATCCTAATTCAAAATATACACACACTAATATCAAACTCCATAAATTATTATAATATATTTTTATTAGTTTTTAAGAATTCATCGACTTTAAATAATATAATATGTCATGACTCATCCCCTGGGGCCCGTTTCGTGACTAAACCAAGCCCACCTTCCATAGCCCAGGGGCTGGCGACTATCACCAATGTCGTAAATCACTAAACTAGGAAGGAATTGCCTTTATATCAGTAAACAAACACATAAGAGTACACAACTAGTAAAATAATACTATGTAAAACTGTATATAAAAGGAATGCTGAAAAGTAAAGGGGTTTGGAAATACAAGCCCAAATGTAAAGTACATGTACATCTTTAAAGGGACAAAATAGCAGAATGGTGAAGAGGAGCTTTAGGATCATCCACCATAAATCCTACCAAAAGGGTAGGTACAGATAGCCTTCACAATACTCCACATATTTTCATGTCCTTCGGGTACTGACTCGTAGTAAGGTCCACCTATGGGTACCTTCCAGTCCTTGTAAACTCAGATTCTGTAAACACTGTCCATCTTCTTCAACCAACACAACGAGGTGTGGGCATAGCCCACATAGGGATTAGTATAACGATATTCGGTAGGGACCCCATGACTTTCAGGGTCTCACAAAATACTACAAGGATAAACCACAAAGTAGGAAATCAAAATATAACCTCACTTAGGTATATGCCCATACATATACCTTAGTTACCAAGTATTCCATCTCCATCAAGAGGATAACACAATGCTACTAACTCATCTCAACTAGGATTTTATTTTAGGGGTAACATTAATATGAACCCTCAACTACAGGATAAATACATCTCTATCAAGTATAGTGGTCCTGCCACGTCACACAGAGGCGCTTCCCACTAACATGGAATGTTGATGTACTCCTCCTGTTGAGTACCGTGGATCTGTTGTGCTCAAAAAGAGGCACTCTCCACTGTGGTTCTGTTGTGCTCACAATAAGGCACTCACGCTCGTAGCCTGCTCAGGTACTCCACATGTTGAGTACCATGGGTTTTCCACTCTAACATAGAGGTTCTCCCCACTGTGGGTCTACCGCTCTGACACAGAGGCAGTCTCCACTGGGCCAGTTGAATCACTCTGATTCGAATCAGTCAGCAGTCGTCATGTTTCAGCCTGCTAATAGGTTGCCACACAAATATTTTCTCGTCTCTAGGAGATCCACTCCACAAGCTACTAGTCAACACTCCAACTATCATGAATTCCCACATAGAAGTACCTCAATGGTCTGCCACGTCGAAGAGATCTCAACGCAAGAGACATCACATCATTCAGATTCTCGGTCTGTGACTTATTAGCCTTTTAGTCTCAGGGGCCCGGTTGGATTTGTTTACGATCCAACCAGAACGAATCTCAACTAAACTTCAAACTCCAGAGCGGTATACTCAAAGGGATAGTCATGCTCCAAGAAATCTAGTTCCACTAACGGTTCATCAATCGGACGTCTGGTGCAAAAGATATGGAAAAATATAGTACAGGGGTTGGTAATGTGTATGGGCCCAGTCCGATCAAGTCAGACCTATTTGGCCCATCCCAAACAGGCCCGACCTGATATGGGTCAACCCGGACAGACCCGATGGGTCCGACCCAGCCTGTTGGTTGGGTCATCAAGCTATGTTAGGCCCGGTCCGCTGGTCCCAACCTAGCAGACTACAAGGGAGTTTCGACCTAGGATCGAGGCTTGTTCGGCTCGGACCGTTGCGAAGACGCGGTCGGGCGTGGCTCGGCCCGGAGGGCGCAAGAAAGATGGGATGCCGACTCGGCCAAGAGCACATGGGTCGCACTGAGGCCGGCTCGGGGGCGGTCGGTTCGGGGTTGTGTGAGCGGAGTTTGGCTCAGGGGCGGCCAGGTAGGTCGCGACTAGGTGCAAAGAGGTCGTGGGGGCACCGGTAGGGCACCGGGTAGGCCGCGGGGGCATCAGGAAGGGTTTTATAGGGTCTTGGGAGGCTGCAGGGGCACCAGAAGAGCATCGGGCCGGGCACAGCACGGGCTGGGCAAGCCGCGGTGTGGGGGGGGGGGGGCAGGGCAGGGCGTAGTGGGTGCCTGGCTTGCCGCGGCAGGGCGCCAGGAGGTCGCGGTGGCACTAGCAGGGTCTAGTAAGGCCGCGGCAGTGTGCTGGGAGGCCGTTAGTTCAGTAGAGCTCGTGCCAGTGGGGACGACAGCGTGATTTTCAGAGGCCTTGGGTAGCATGGCCTTTGTTGTTTTCACCTCTGTCGCCTCGTCGTTGGTAGGTCGCCATTCCTTAGAACGTCACAATAAGAGAGAAATTTATGGAGGATGTCTGGACATGTTAGGTTTTCCCGCACCCTCCACATTTAGGGATATATCATTTCGACCATCATGAGAAGAAAATGATCAATAATACATTCGCAACAACCCCTTATTATCCTTTAACGAAGGTAAGAAAAAGGTAAAACTTCTATAAATACAAAATCCCCTACCTTTGATTCTAAATTCTTCGTGCATCGACGATGTTGCAGAAGGTAGAAGAATGAGCTCATCATTTGTCTTGTCTTCCCCGTACTCCCAATCTCGAGCTGCATCAGCTCATAGAAGATTCTCTACATCGGTTGGATTCAAGGAAGGATGTCGGAGAATAAATCATCATCATTGTTCTTCATATTCATCTTTGGGAGGAGCTTTCTTCGTTGGATGAATTTTAATCCTCCCAAGCATTCATCTTCTAAACATTCACTAAAAGGCTAAGTGAATTAATATTATATTGGTCATCTAATAATATATTGGCATAACAAAACAATTTAGACAATTAATTAAGTAGTTCCACAAAATTAATGAATGAGAGTTGTCATGGATTAATTAGGGGAGGTCAGGGGGGTTTCTCCAAATTTAATGGGGGGATGGGGAATTGAAGTGGCTCTCCCTCATTTATGAGGGAGAGTTGAGAGATTTTATCCTCCACAGTCAGTAGGGTTCAGGTGGTTATGTAGTCTCGGGTGGTCCCTACATTGTAACCTCTCGTGGGAGGTTATACTCGGGTGGGCTCCTCCACAATAACCTATCATGGGAGGTTTGGGAGTGGCGGTCCGACCTCCAACACCCACATGGAAGTTTTAGCCAACAATAACACACATGGAAATTTATAATAGAATAAAGTGATATAGACTTTATTTTATTATTATTTTTATATTAATCCAAAAACTAACATTTATTCTCGAACATCTGTCGTCGAGGTGAAATTCTTCTTAAGATAATATCGGCACTGTGAGTTCAATAGTGCCCTCAGAATTAAGTTTCGAGCACTGGTTAAAAAGTTATAAAATCCTGCTCATACGTTTTATTGAACCTACCCGAACAAAACTTCAGAAATTGATTCCGGGTACACCGGGCCTCAAGATCGGGCACCGTAAATTATCACAGACTCTTAAAAATCGATGTTTTTAATAATAATAAATTTCATGGAATTTCTAGTTCTTTACATTCTCCCCACCTCAGGGCTTTACATCCCCATAATCTACATTCTGATCTAAGGGAACAAATGAGGGTATTAAACACGCATCTGAGCCTCACGCTCCCATGTTCTCTACTAAAGGTTCCCGTGTTTCCAGCGAATGCAAACTAGAGGTATCAACTATCCATGAAGGAACCCCTCATGTCGATCATCAATGTCCACTGGAACCTCCGTGAATGTCGCTCTGTCACCGATGCCTAGCTCTCCATGGTCGATTTTGTTGGGAACGTTCGTGCACGTATCTCCTTAGTTGACATACGTGGAAGACATCATGCACATGGTGCAACTGTGGTGGAAGATCCAAATGGTATTCCACCTCACCAATTCTGCTGAGAAAATGATAATTACAATGAATCTCAGAGTTAACTTTCTGCCTCGTCCAAATCATCGTAGGCCTTGTCGATTTGAGGCCCGTTGAAAGAGGTGGTCTCCATCCTCGAACTCGAGAGGTCTCAGTCTCCTATAATTATACAACTTTTTTCTTCTCTGTGTAGTCTTCATCCGCTCTTGGGTGATCTACACATTCTCAGTGGTAGCCCATACCATCTCTGGTCCCACCCGTGCTGACTCCCCAGGGTATATCCAGCACAATGGCGATCTACAAGGTCCACCATACACGACCTCAAAAAATGCCATCATGATTGTGGAGTGATAACTGTTTTTATAGAAAAACTCCACCTAGAGTAAGTGGTCCTCCTATCTACAGACGAAGTCGAGGACACAAGCACAATGCATGCCCACGAGGGTCTGAATGGTCTGCTCGGTCTTACCATATTTTTAGGTATGGAAGGGGGTGCTCTGACGTCGATGCATCCTGAAAGCCTCATGCTACCCATTCTATAGTTGTGATGTAAACTGTGGGTCACGATTAGAGACAAAATAATAAGGTACTCCATTTGGCTACACAATATCCTTCTCATAGAGGCGTCCCAATCTCTCTACTGAACCTTTCTCTCTGATTGGTAGGAAGTGGGCCGACTTGGTGAGTTGGTCGATGATCTCACAAATCGAGTCGTGACCCCTAGATTTACCTAGAAACCCTATCATGAAGTCCATGGAAATCTCATCCCACATCCATTATCTGACCTCTAAGGGACGAACCAATCCTTTTGGTACCCAGTGCTCCACTTACACTTGTAGACAAGTGAGGCATTGAGAGACAAACTCCACTACTGCCTTCTTCATACCTGGACACCATTGCTAACATCTGAGGTCCTGATACATCTCTTCCACTCATGGATGTACTACAAGAGGGCACATGTGAAACTCCATAAAATATAACTCCTAATGTGATACTGTCACCATAGTACATCCTCAGTAGAGGATGACGTGCTCCCCACCATCAGAAAATCAATTAGGTTCTTCCCCTGAGGATATTTGAGAACATCATGTCTCAAAGTAAACATTCCCATGTTGAACTTCCCTAACTCACTAAAGGAGTGTGGGAGTGATCATAAGATACTTCAGGAAGGATGGTTCTTCTCTATCCATAAAGGATATCAGTAAGGTAGCAAGATACTCTGTCGACTCTCCCAGTAGTTGTATAACAGATCTTCTACTACGAGCATCTGCTACAACATTTACCTTCCCAAATGTATAGAATATCTCAATTTCAGAGTCTTAGAGGAACTGAAGCCATCGATGTTGTCTCAGATTCAGGTCCTTATGAGAAAGGATATACCTGAGAATATTTTGATCGAAGTACACGATAAAACGTTTACCCATCAGATAGATTTCCCACATCCTCAAGGTAAAGAACGCTGCTTCTAACTCTAAGTCCTGGGTGGCATAGTTTTTCCCATCATGTCTCAACTACTGAGAACCATATGTGATCACTACTCTCTCCTGCATCAGGACATACCCGAGTCTAGTCCCTGATGCGTCGCAGTAGACTATGTACCCTACACATTCCTCTGGAAGCCTCAATATGGGTCCTCTAGTCAGCCACTACCTCAGCTCCGGAAAGCTCTACTAGCATCTCTTCGACCACACGAAGGTTTTTCCCTTCTTATTCAAGGCTAATAGTGGTTATGCAACTCTGGAGAAGTCTAGAATGAACCTATAATAGTATGCAGCCAAACCCGAGAAACTCTGCACCTCCGTCACACTCCAAGGTGTCTCCCAAGAAACCATCACCTCAATCATCGCTGGATCCACTCAAGTCTAGCCTTTGAGATGACATGTCCCAAAAATATTACGTCTCAGATACAAAACTGGCACATTGAGAGTTTACCATTAAGATGGTGCTCTCAAAGTGTGTCCAGTACTACCTGCAATTTGTAGGCATTCTCCTCCTCAGTAGTCGAGTAGATCAGAATGTCATCAATGATGACTATGAAAAAAGTGATTGAGGTATTGCTGGAAGATCATGTTCATGAGTACCATGAACACTGCTTGAGCGTTGGTTACACGAAAGGCATAACAAAGAACTCTTAATGGACGTACCAACACCTGAAGGCTATATTCTTCACATCCTCATCTCAAACTCTGAGATGTAGATTGCTTGATCTGAGGTCTATATTCAAGATCCACCATGATCCCTTTAGCTGATCAAAGAGGTCATCAATCCTTAGTAGTGGGTAATTTTTTTTCAAAATCACCCAGTTCAGGCGACGGTAGTCGACAGAATGCCTCACGCTTACATCCACCTTCTTGGAAAACAGAATCAGGGCTGCCCTAGGAGAAACATTGGGCTGGATGAATAAATTCCCATGCAAGTCCCCCTACATTACTCACAGCTCACGAAGTTCATCGGGAGCCATCCATTATGCTGTTGTAGAAATCAGTGTCGTCCTATGGTACATTTCAATGTATAAGTTCACCTCTATGTGAGGATATAGTCCTAAAACATAATCGTGGAAAACATCTATGTATTGGTCCACCACTACTGGATAGCTCGTACTCTCCACATCTACGACTTTGAGGGTATGGGCAGCCAACTGATGAGTGATCGGCTCAACCCTCCTCCGAGTAAGTCCTTCATGCACTGCAAAGGGTTCCTTCTCACCAGTGAAGGTGAACCTGGACACATCTGTGTGAACACATCACACTTCAAACCTAATACAGTCTATCTGATCATGGAAAGTAGTTAACCAGTCCATACCCTAGATGACATCGTAAGTCCTCAATGATTCTAGCCACTACTCGGAGATCCCAGCCAAAGCTCTCACCTCCTATAGTAATCTCGCACTGCCGGAACCATTGCATAATCGTTGAATCAGCTCCCGTAAGAGTCTCTAGCAGTATGGTCCAATTAACGGCTCCTACGGAATCTCCGATCTCCAAACGTGGGATGTGGAAATCAATGTGTTACAAGAAATTGTGTCTATAAGAACTATAAATATGGTTTAGTAGGCACATATTGTACCTCAAATCATCTATAGATATCCATGAGCATAGGCCTCAGTTTCCTGGTGATGAGCTCTCGTGTATCCACTTATTACTTATAGTTGGGTTGGACCTCTTGGTGGGGGTGGCATTAACAACTCAAATTGATATCCACCAGTAGATGCACAACCAGCTCCTCTGCCATGTCTGCCTGCTCCCTACGGACTACCTCAATCGTACCTCTACCTCTGCCTGAGAGGTCCCTCAATTTTATGATGATCATATGAATGGAGGGTCGAACAGTCACAAGCCATATCACCATGCCCGCCACATGAGTGACATAGACCGCTCCACGCATCTGTGTCTATTCCCCGGGTGCCCCCACACAATAAATCCTGAGTCCTGCGGTCATCCACCCATGGGTCTAGTCATCTTAGACCTATGAATCATATGTATACTTCCAGATATAGAATACTCTATTTCATGTCGACTAGTGGTGGGTCTCACTGTTGGAGACTGCTCAACAAGGAAAATCTCCACTAGGAGGGCTCTCTCTAACACCCCCACCAACGTCGGGAAGCTGAGTGAGATCATCGATACTCTGATCTCCCCTACGAGCCCCTACTCAATGGTCCGGGCCCTGAAGAAAGGGTCTTGAAACATATTTGTGGAGTAGCGTGAGATGTCAGTGAACCTCACTGAGAACTATGTTGATGTCATGCTGCCACACTGTAAATTAAGTAGCCCTTGTATCTGCACCGTATATAGGGTGGCTAGGATAAAATACGCCCAGAATAGGCTCTCAAAGTCTGCCCAGAGTAGTGTCACCCCATCATGCACCTGAAGCCTCAGGCTCCACCATATGTCTACTACTTCCCGATAGAGACTCATGATAAGGATCACCATGAAATCTGTTGGTGTGCCTTCTAGTCTGAAAACTCTCACCACAGCCTCTAGCCAATCCCCAACTGCTTGTGGGTCTGTATGACCCCTAATCATGGGCAGCCATTGGCTCTAGAACTCATGAAGTGTGATAAAGTGACATGCATCGTCTACTGCTGAGGCTGGTAGTATCGGTGGCCCAACTTTTAGTGGTACCACTGGTGCCTCCGATGGTAAAGGGCCCTACACCGAGGCCTCGTCACTCGGTGGGATATCTGTGTGTATAGATCTCGTGGTTCTAGCTGGTCATCTGCGGGGAGGAATCCTGAAATAAACAGATGCAACATGGACAAATGATTATACTGGGTGAGCTGACTTGGTAGAGATGACATAATGAAAACTTTATAAAATACACATGTAATCAGTGTTTTTGTGTACTGAGTTATAAATCATAAGTCAAGGTCCTGGTGTATGGATATGTCGGCCGCCGCACAAACACTGGACTCCCTAAACTAAAAAATACACTTGGTATGCTTAACACTATTGTTTCATAGAAAAGAAAGATCAGAGTCTTATGTTATAAGGTAGAACAAACTCCTATGATACCAATTTGTCACGACTCGTCCCACAGGGCCCGTATTGTGACTACCCCAAACCCGCATTTCATAGGCCTTGGGCTGGCGACTATAAACAATGGTATAAATCCCTAAACTGGGAAGGCATGCATTTATAACTGTAAACAAACCAATCAGATTACATGACTGGAAGAAAAACACTACGTACAACTGTATACAAAAGGGATTCTGAAAAGTAAAGGGGGCCAGAAATATAATATCAACTGTAAATTACAAGTACAATTCGAAGGGGACAAAATAGGTGAAATGTAAAGAACAGCTTCAAGATCATCCACCATGGATCCTAAATTAAGGGTAGGTATAGATTGGATCCAAAACACTCCACTTACTTCCATCTCCTCTAGGTTCCGAGTCATATTATGTTTCAAATTCGAGTACCATCTAGTCCTCATACACTCAGCATCTTTCAACACGGTCCGTCGTCTTCAACCAACACAATGAGGTGCAGGCATAGCCTGTGTACGGGTGAGTATAACAATACATGGTAGGGACCCCAAGACTCTCAAGGTCACACAAAATTCAACAAGGATAAATCAAAAAGTTAGAAATCAATATATAACCTCACATAGTTATATGCCCCTACATATGCATATATTACCAAGTAATCCATCTCAATCACGAGGAAAACACAAAGTTACTGACTCAGCTCAACCAGGATTTTATTCTATGAGTACTATCAATATGAACCATTAGCTATTGGAGAACTTCATCTCTATCGAGTAATGTTGGTATACAGTGTCACACAGAGGTGCTTCCCTCTATCTTGGACTACTGAGGTACTCCTCCTATCGAGTACTGTGGATCTTCCTTGCTCACACAGAGGCACATTCCACTGTGGGTCTTCTGAAGTCCCACAGAGGTGCTCCCCCTCGTAGCCTACTGAGGTATTATACATGTTGAGTTTCGTGGGTCTTTTGTGCTCACACAATGGTGCTCCCCAATGGTATTTCAAATCAATTCGAGTTGAGTCGGTCTGCATTCGTCAAGTCTCAGCCAGCTACTAGGTTCCCACACAAATGAATTCTCGTTTATGGAAGATATGCTCCATAAGCTACATGTTGATACTAAAATTGTCACTAAGTACCATTTAGAAGAATCTCAAATGTATGACACGTCGAAGAGGTCTCAACGAAACTGACGACACGTCAATTAGACACCTGTTCTGTGAGTTATTAGCCTTTTTGTCTTGGGGCCTCTTTGGATTCGTGTACGATCCAACCTGATCGAACCTCAACTAAACCATGAACTCTAGAGGGGTATACTCAAAGGGACCATCACACTCCATGAAATCCAAGGACACTGAAGATTAATCAAATGGAATTCTACTGCTAATGATTTGGCCAAAGAAAGTACAGGGGCTCAGTAATGGTCCTGGGCCCAGTCCGACTTGGTCGGACTGACTCGGCCCAACCCAGACTGGGCCATCCTGGTCTGGGACAACCTAGACAGTCCCGATGGGTCTGACCTATCCCCTTGGGCAGTTCAGCCTACTACGTTGGGCCTAGACTGCTGGGCCTGGACCAACAGACTTCGGGGGTGGTTCGGCCCGGGCTCGGGGCTAGTTTAGCCTGAAGCGTTGTGAGGGTGCAGCCCGGCGTAGCTCGGCCCGGAGGGCGCGAGGGAGCGGGGATGCGGGCTCGGCTGGGAAATTGCGGGTTGCATGGAGGCTGGCTCAGTGGTAGAGGGTTTGTGGTGGTATGAGCGGAGGCCTGCTCGGGGGAAAAAGCGCAGGCTGCGACAGGGCGTCGGGATGTCATTGGGGGTCAGCTGTTGGGTACCTGGACTGCGCAGCAGAAGCCGGTGGTCGAAGAATTTAAAATTTTTTTGCTTTACCGGAGTGGCGTAACCCAGTCAACTCCGGTGAACTTTTCCCGGCTCAGTCTGAGTATCTTTCAAGGTTTAAATAGTGCACAAAAATAAATTAAATACGTACCTTGTTCGGAATTAGCGTGTGCAAGTCCACTGTAGGACACCGACGATTATTTCTCGATGACTCTAATGTCTAATCCCTCTAGATATTCCACACATGCCTCTGGAATCTACTTGTGCACCGTTCGTCATGATCCAGGTGCTAGCGCGGATCTTCGATGATCAGTTCAGCGTAACTACAATCACTGCAAAGGAATAAGCTTCCATCCGAGAAGGATGAACTTGAAGATCTTCCTTTGCTTGAGAGACTCTCACTATAAATTATAGGAGGATAGATATTCTATCAATCTTGACACATTAAAAGTGATCATGGGAGATCCTCTCTCTCACATATATAGGGAGTGTTTAAAACATGTGGTATTAATCCCCAGCCCCCGAGTAATAGATGTCTACTATATAGGTGATATAAATAATTATTTATGACAAATAAAATTATGCCATAAATAATATTTATAATTTATCATTGACATATAATATATAAATATATTACATGATAAATTTGAGGCTTCAACATGACTCATTCTTCCAGCTAATATTAATCAAACCTAGTATATTTAAATCCAGTCGAATAATATTAATACTTGTAATTACAATATAACTTGTAAATACATGTTATATATAAATCCAAGGAATTATTCTAAAATTGAATAATTAATGAATTTATTTATTATGTGGTGATCAATAAAACATGTATAGTTCTCAGACCCGTTGGCAGGGCCCACCAAGTTCTAGATTCCTATTCCCAGAATAAGGCAGATTATCCAGGCGCTATTGTGTGTGACCCTCGAGGCCCTTATCTCAATAGCAGTGAATAATTCCAGTGACCTAGAGCGGGGTCTAGCAACTCAGCAAGGCCCATATGGAGATAAGGAAATGTCATAGTAATGACTGCCTCCCTATGAACATGGTCATTGTAATATAATCTATTCTTCATCGATATCTCAATAAATCTGAATTCACACAAGTGTCATCATTCTTTATTTTGATTTATTTTATTTGATGAGTAGTCCGGATGGTCGTACCTTCAACTACCATGGCAATGAATTTATTGAAGGGAAACCATCCTAATCAACCAGGACTGAGATATCTCTTCCTAAACATGGAAGCGAAATATCCTTTCTTGATCATTCAATCAATGCCATGACATTAATGGAATACCTGATCCAAAATACCTCACCAAGTCTTTGCCTCCATGGTTTTCAACTTATATCAAATGTACGTTATTAAATTACATTCATTGATAATAATATAATGTTTTGATACAATTACACTTGTCCATAGATAGGAATGACCAATGACACCTGAAACATGTGGTGTTCCAATTAAGCTGGTTTGTCCTCATGATTTCAATTACTAGAGATCATCAAGTGTGAAATTCATGAGAAGAAGTATCAATGCTTATGTGCCCCCAACACATAATGATCACACATCATCTATGTACTTTCATAATGATGTTACTAGACCATTGGACGTTACATTAATATTACTGTCAGGGAATCTCAGGGTTCTCATTATAGCCTAGGACCTGCTATAACCCTTTTATGTGACAGGTAATCTAAGGACATTACAATAAACAAAGTGGATGCAGAAGTATCTAACCTATCATGGAAATATAAACACATGTATAAAAACATAAAGAATACATGTAACAGTAATCAATGTACAATTCAAGTTGGGTCTAGGGAACCCACATTCAACACTCCCACTTGCACTAGAACCAACTGCTAACAGGTTTCAATCCTCTTGCTCTCACATGTGAATCATGATTCTGCTAAGGAATGGCATTAGTCAGGGGGTCTTCCACATTTTCCATTGTGGATACTCTACTAACTTTCACTTCACCTCTTGGAGTAAAATCCCTCAAGAGATGAAACTTCTGAAAAATATGCTTTGTCCTCTTTTGTGACCTGGGATCCTTTGCAAGCACCACTACAACAGTATTTTTATGATATAATGGAACAGGGTCTGCATTGCTAGGTACACGACCAATGTGTGATATAAATCTATGTATCTATACAACTTCCTTTGTTGCATCAGAAGTTACTATATATTCAGACTCTACTGTAGAATCAGTAACCACATCTTTCATTGAGCTTCTTCAGCTCACTACACCACCATTCAGGTAAAAGATTTAGCCTGACTGTGATTTCATATCATCATGATCTTTCTGGAAACTAGAATCTGTGTATCCCCTCACAACTAAATCCTCGTATCCTCCATACACCAGGAACATATACTTAGTACGCCTTAAGTACTTTAGGATAGTTTTAATAGCTATCCAGTGCAGCTCTCCGGGATTGGATTAATATTTACCCACAATTCTTAATGAAAAGGCAACATCAAACCTAGTACATACCACGTCATACATGATAGAAACCATTGTTGAAGAATAAGGTACTCTACTCATTATGTCAATCTCCTCATGTGTTTGTGGACACATTTTCATGGAGAGATTTACACCATGTGACATAGGTAACAATCCTATATTGGATTGTCCCATATTGTACCATTTGAGTACCTTTCCAATATATGGACTTTGACTTAGGCCAAGCATCCTTTAAGATCTATCTCGATATATCTTTATCCCTAGAATGTAGGCAGCTTCACCTTTGTCGTTCATGGAGAAGCATTCATTTTACCATGTCTTAACTGACTGTAAGACTTGCACCTTGTTTCCCTTGATTAATATGTCATCTACATTTAAAACGTGGAAAATGATAGCATTCCCTTCAATCTTTTTATATACACAAGGCTCACTTTCATTTTTGACTCAACCAAAATCTCTTATGGCCTCATCAAAGTGAACATTCCATGATCTTGATGTCTGCTTCAATCCATTAATCAATCTATTCAACATGCATACATTATTGGAATTCCTTGACGTAACAAACCCTTCGAGTTGAGTCATATAGACTTCTTCAACTGACTTCCCATTTAGAAAAGTAGTTTTTACATCCATTTTCCTAATTTCATAATCATGAAATGCTTCTTTTGCAAGCAATATTCTGATGGATTTAAGCATTGCCACTGGAGATAAGGTTTCATTATATTCAATGCCTTTACATTGTATGAATCCCTTTTCAACCTATCTTTCCTTAAAGGTATTAACCTTACCATCCATGTAAAAATTCTTCTTGAATACCCATTGGCGTGAAATGGGCTTGACATCAGATGGAGGGTATACCAAAATACAAACTTGATTTTGGTACATGGACTCCAACTTAGAATTCATGGCATCTTTACATTTAGCATCTTTATTGCCTTATACTACTTCCTTGTAGGTTAGAGGATCATCATCCTCAATGACTATTGTGTCACCTAAGTCGGTGTCAATAAAAACATAATTCTCTAGTTCTCTACCCTCTCCCGTAGACCAACGTAGTATCTTTGTCTCAGGAAAAATTTCTTCTTACATTTTCTCTTGTGGAGATTGTTCCTCTACCAACTCTTGTGCATCTAAAGCATTAACATCATCAAATTGAATCTTTCTCCCAAAATTTCTAATATAAATGTGATCCCATTATAGAAATATGGCGTATCCTTCCACAATTACTTTTCTATCAAAAGGGTTACGTAGGAGTATCCTCTAGTTCCCTTAAGATAACCTATAAATATGCACTTAGTCCTTCTGGAAGCTAATTTTTCAACTGGTAATGCCTTGACAAATTCCTCGCACCCCCACACATGCTTGTGTTTCATATTGGGTTTATTTCCATACCATAACTGATATGGAATTACATCCTCAGCTTTAGTTCGTACTCAGTTAAGGGTATATTCTCATATCTAAAAGGCGTGTCCCCAAAAGGATAATGGAATAGTTGTATGAATCGTCATTGATCTGACCATTTCAAGAAAGGTCATATTATTCCTTTCACTAACACCATTCAATTGTAGCGTATAAGGTGGATTGTGTTGGGATTGCAACACCCCGAGCATCCATGATACGCTTCTCATTCAACAATGCAATAGCTTGCATTGTAGGCAACTTCGAGTTCTAACACACCGCGACTAATCAAAGTAGCTGTTATAAATAGTAATAACCAAATTTTAAAATTATAGAAATTTTATATTTCAAAATGGACTTCATTTTTGGATTCAGAATACCGATATTAGCCTATGTTGAATTTTTGGTATTTTTCTGAGAACTTCAAATTTTTTATGAACAGTGAAAAATACATAAAAAAAACATTTTTAATCAAAATAATTTATAGTGATAATTTATACTATTTAGTTATTTTAAAGTATAATTAGAATATATTTTTACCATTTTATCCAATGGTGGTCATTATAATTAATTTAACATTGAAATTGGATATAAATAATTGCCAATGTTTTGATATAAATTGTTTCTTAAAAACATGATATTTGTTGTGACATTGGGAATTAATTATAAAATTAATTAATGAAACTTATATGTATGGAATTTTGTAAAATTTACATCATTTTTGAATTCGGAATATCAATTATAGCTTAGGGTGAAATTTTCGCATTGTTCTGAAAAACGTCAATTTTTGATGAATAGTGAAACCACTAAGTGGTAGTTAAATATCTGATTTTTCGTTTAAATGAAATATTACCACTTTTGTGATTTTATTTTCAAAAATCTGACATACATGGTTGTCATTAAGAAGTAATATTTGGTTCAATGAGATTAAAATAATTTTTGGTGAATAGTAACTTTTAAGTTCTTAATCGCGATAAGAGGTAATTAGTGTAGTTTAAGGTAAAAATAATGTTTTAATAATATGAGATGAGCTTGACACATGTCCTAACCTCATTGGATGTGCCATGGTAGACCACGAAAATCCATGGGTCAACATGGGGACCCCATGGAGCCACTTGAGTTGGAAAATGACATAAATACCTTTTATTTAATGTTAAAGTAAAAAATGACACAAACATGAAATATTTTACTAAAACAATTTTTACATGGTGTTATACAAGTCATATTTTTGAATATAAATAGTCATTGGAAAGATAAAAAGATTTACTACATCATAGTATTTTTTTTATAATTTTTAGACATTAAATAAATTAAATTATTTATGACATCATTATGATGCAGCGATGAGCTCGTTATTTAAAGATTTTAATAAAATGAAAAGATAATGTACAATACAAGGCTTAAACTTGTCCAAATACTATTTTATGGGTACATTTAGAACCATTATCACCTTATAAATGATTTATATAAGTGTGGGACCTTTTTAATCCGAAAATCATTGTATAATAATGTAAAATTTCATTACTTTCCAAGAGTGCCCCTCCTCTCCTCTTATAAAAGGCCCTCACCTCTACCACCACATTCAAACTTTCAAGCCAATTGGATCGGCCAAACTCTTCCCAAATACTCTCCCAACTTCCCCCTATTACTCCTAGAAGCCTCACATTGGTCAGAACACTTCCCAAGGAAGCCTTTGGCTCAAATCAAAAAGAGTTACCCGATTTTGAGGTAATGTCTTCTCTAATGTTGTTTTGTTTTATTTTTCTTCTCCAACCCCCTAAACTATTTTTATTCATTTCTTTTGTAACAACACCAGTATCCTCAATATACTAGGATGTTTCTATAAGAAGTATTCGAGCTACACTTACACACACCTACATCTAATGGTTAAAGAACATACGGTTTCTGTGGATGGTGAATTTCTGCCTCACGAAATGATGATTGTTCAACACTCATATAACACCTTCAAATGTGGCCATTAAGATGTCACTATATTTATATATGATATATAATATGTTTATGTTTTACTTATGCTTCTGTATTTCTCATTTAAGTCATAATTTATGATTTCCATTATGGGTAAACGCGATAATTTCATTTTAGGAAGTGCGGACTACCGCCCCCTCAAAGTGAATTGAATCGTTAATGCCATATGTGGGATGTATAAAGGATGGAGTAATGGTATTATACACTATATTATACTGTAATTATATTATACATTTATATCATTATTATTTCATTCCATTAAATACAAAATAGAAATGAAAGTAGCGTTCATGCGTACGTACGGCTTACCGTCTCCATGAACGGTGCATTTCATTTCTTACCTCTAAATGTTACGTAATATTATAAATGAATGTATATACTGGATATATATGATATATATGACATCTAAATAATGAATATAATTTGGGAGATAATGGATATTCTACCACATAAACAATTTGTAATTATAAGAAGTTTATTGTTGACTCATGTATCAAAGATCGACAAAACGACCGTTATTAACATAAATAATTACATAATGTTCATATCATTGTAATAAGTGATATAAAAAGGATAATGAAATTGAAAATTGTTCTTAATAAGGTATATATTAACTCTAGTTTATTATTCTGGAGGTTAAAGAACGGTTGAGTCAAGTCAGACATGAGGTAAGGGAACTTCTTATCCCAATTTCTATTATTTGGGTTAATCCCCTACTTTCAAATTATGTCATGATATTATTATGTCCTATCTTGTATTTGTACTTTCTTTATGTTTACTTATAGTGAATACACATAATATATCTATTTTATTTTAAAAATGATCTTTTTAAGGACTTCGTATCAATCTCTTTTCATTGAGGCATATTTGGTTTTATACACAACTTTCTTTTATACAGTGTATAAACCCCTTTGACTTTTACGTTTATTAAAAAGGAATTTTATTACACGAAGCATTTTACTAAACAACAAAAAGGGAATGTTTTTCCTTCTGTACATATGCGTCGACAACGACTTCTCCGCCGCCGTGACCATTATTTGATTTTCGGCTTCCTCTACAAGCCATCACATTTTTTTTAATGAAAAATAAATACAAAGTTGTAACTTTCTTTTATTCTGGTATTGAAAATGGTTTTAAAAGCATTTTTATTATATCAATGTGTTGTATTGATATCTTTTGATTGAAATGTGGAAATGTTATGTTTCCTTTATCCATTTTTTATGTGATACGATTATGTTATGGTTTATGATATGTTTAAACCTATTCATATGAGGAATGCATTAGACTGAATAAGTGACGGGTGGATCCCGCTATAGCTCCTCGATGAGTCGGTAGGTCTCATGAGACAACTAGACGTGGAATTGGCCGAGGCCCTTTCCCAATTTCATTTATTGGTTTCTCCAAGGCCTTAATCATTTTAGACGTCTTGGCCGAGGCCTTGAAAAAATGTTTCAGAATGTCTGGCATTATACATTCCCTCATTATGAAAGTGGTTATTGATATTGCATGTGATTATTCGACCAGTAGAATATCCATGTGAAGAAGTGAATGTCATTATCTCTTTTTTCTTTTTCCATATTATGTTGATGTTCAAGTTTAAAAGGCTTTTGTTTTAGTTATACATTGCCTTAAAGTTTTATGTTTATTTATGAAAGCTTCCCCAATATTGTTATCCTTACTGAGAATCTGAGCTCACCCCTTTCAATGTTTTAATATTTTCCAGGATGTGAAGAAGTATTTTATGAATGACCTGCAGGGATATTCAGAAGAGGATATGAGTGTGGAATATGAAGACTTTGTTATTGTAGTTTTTCATCTTATGATGTAATGTAACATTTATGAATGTATCTAGTGTTTCCAAGGCTACTAAACTAATCGGTCTTTCGAGAATTGATCTTTTGTGATCATGCCAATGTTACGAAGTAATGCACCGACTATGAGTAGCTGGGGTCGGGGTGTTACAGTTGGTATCAGAGGGAGGTTAGTACTAACCTTGGATGCTAGATTTAGATAAACTCTGATTAGAGCACATAGCCCAAAGATAGACTTTGAGGATTAGTATAGAAGAACATCCTAGAATTTTGTTTTTGTAGAGATTTTGTGAATTTAACGAGCAATACATCCCTGTCTGGATACGAGCAGGTAGAGGCGGCTCTGGAACAGATGTACCTAGGGGTAAAACCCGAAAACACTGCTTTGAGCTAGACTCGAACGAGAACTGGTGCACGACAACGGGCCTTGTTGTACTCTTAGTTACAACACTCCCGGGGGATATGCTTAGGATAATTCTCGTTTTCTTTATAAACCACTATGAACGGTTATGAGTATATACTTCCTCAATGAAAACCTTTTTATGATTATGGATTATATCCATAAATAGTTCAATTTATGTTAAGTATTTTATAAGTATGGAATTATGTATTTTGATTCATAAACTAATATAGTTTATGCCATTGTATAAAAATGGCACCTAGTGTAAGGAATGGAAACTGTATCAATGCACGCAATCCATGTAGGGATTTCCCTCCTGCTCAAGATAATTATTGTGGATCTGGAGATACAACTAGTGTTGATCAACTTATTACCATACTGGGACAACTCACTCAGGTTATGAATAATAACCTTACTCGTATGGAGCACCCTGATCCGCAACATGGAGGATCAATGTTAGACCACTTCATGAGGCAACAACCACCAACATTTAATGGAGGTACAAATCCATTAGTAGCTGAGCAATGGATAAACTCCTTAGAGAAAATATTCCATGCCTTGGGGAGTAGCGAAAGGGAGAAGGTTATCACGACAGTTTACCGCCTCACTGGAGATGCCGATCAATGGTGGTAATTGATTAAAAATACAAAGGAAGATGAAGAAGTATCATTTATGGAATGGAGAGAGTTCAAATATCTTTTCTTAGAAAAATACTTTCCACATGACCATCGAGCAGATATGGAAAGGCAATTTTTGAGTCTGAGACAAAAGGAGGATGAGAATGTCGCAAAGTATGAGGCCAACTTTACAAGGTTAACGAGGTATGCTGTAGATTATATACGTAACCCAAGAGGTAAGATTTATCGTTTCTTTGATGGGTTAAAACCATTTCTCTGTCGACCTTTAGTATCACAATCGTTCTGAACATATGAAGATATTGTCTCATGTGCTATCAAGACAGAAAAGAAATTCTCTAAGTCTTATGACAAAAAAGTAAAGCAAGAGAAGAAGAGAACGGTGTAACAAGAGACAGATAATGGGAAAAAGGGAAAGAAGGATTCTCCATTATGTGATAATTGTGGGAAGAATCACCCTGGTACTTTCCTAAAAGGAATGGTAGTTTGTTATAAATGTGGGGAAAAAGGTCACCAGGCACGTGATTGCAAGGGAAAGAAAGAGGCTATCAATGTTGAATGCTACAATTGTAGGGAAATGGGGCATTATTCAAATGAATTTCCTAAGAGTCAGTGAAACATACATCAAAAAAGGCCAAGGGATCAAGGACAATCTTATGCTGTTACTACAGTTGAGGCAGAATAACTAATGTATTGGTGCTTTTGGACTCATGGATTATATTCTGGTTATTAGAATAATGTGATATATATATAAGGATTGTACTGCAGTACTTGTTGATTTCAGTAAGGTTTTAATATGATTAAGGTAATAATATTTTTAGTATGTGACAATAAGAGAAACATTACTTTGTTTGGGGAATCTGATAAATTGATTTTGGAATTAAGAGACCTTTTAGAGAAAGTCTGGACAGAGGTATTTTGGATAACTATAAAGGTTTGAGTGGATTAAGTTGATCTTTGGATAGTATTGTTAAAGGTTAAAAAATTTATGAAGATTATTTTTGGAATATTATAATACTATTCTTTTAGGAAAAGGACAACATGCAGGGTGGGGCCTAACCGTCGCGTCGGACAAAGCTGCAGGAATCGAGCCCACAAGCATAGTACGACATGCCTTTATTTCCTACCACTAGCCTACAGGAAGTCCCTGGTTATTAAAAAATAATTTTACTAATCTAAATGGTATGTGTTAACATTTGGAACCTTATACAATTAGGATAAGTATAATATTTTTGATTTGTATTACCTTTTAGAGTGAAAGATGGGTTTGTGGTAAAAATTTATTAAAGAATGAAAGTCTACATGACAAGTATGTATATTACCTTAAGTTCTTAGTAAATCTCCTAAATAAATTCCTCAACTTTATAAAAGTTAACTCAAAACAAAAATGTTGTCGGTTAACTTTTCTACTGGGGAATCAATGATCGTTTAACCAATCACAAGTTTGTGATTTTCTTGTAGTTAAACTTTCTCCTAATCCTTTTTTCTATAACTCTCAATCAGACCTTGATGGTTTGTTTCTCCTCCATATCCATATTTTCATAGAATCCTAGAATGGGATATCTCGGGTGACCTTTGTACTTATCTTGCTTTTTTAATGTTATATATTTATTAACCTTATTTCCGATGTGGGTTTTCCACAAAGGTATTTTCAATTTTCAACCTTTTATTTTCAAAGAAAAATTTCAAGTTTCGGGGACACAATTTATTGAAGGAGGGGAAAATTTAACACCCCGAGCTTCCATGATATGCTTCTCATTCAATAATGCAATAGCTTGCATTGTACGCAACTTCGAGTTCTAACACACCGCGACTAATCAACATAGCCGTTATGAATAGTAATAACCACTTTTTAAAATTATAGAAATTTTATATTTCAAAATGGACTTCATTTTTGGATTCAGAATATCGAAATTAGCTTATGTTGAGTTTTTGGTATTTTTCTGAGAACTTCTAATTTTTTATGAATAGTGAAAAATACTTAAAATTTTTTTTAATAAAAATAATTTATAGTGATAATTTAAACTATTTAGTGATTATAATGTATAATTAGAATGTATTTTTACCATTTTATCCAATGGTGGTCATTAGAATTAATTTAACATTGAAATTGGACATAAACAATTGCCAATATTTTGATATAAATTGTTTCTTAAAAACACGCTATTTGTTGTGACAGCGGGAATTAATTATAAAATTAATTAATGAAACATATATTTTTGGAATTTTGTAAAATAGACATCATTTTTGAATTCGGAATATCAATTATAGCTTAGGGTGAAATTTTGGCATGGTTCTGAAAAACTTCAATTTTTGATGAATAGTGAAACCACTAAGTGGTAGTTAAATAACTGAATTTTCGTTTAAATGAAATATTACCACTTCTGTGATTTGATTTTCAAAAATCCGACATACATGGTTGTCATTAAGAAGTAAAATGTGGTTCAATGAGATTAAAATAATTTTTGGTGAATAGTAACTTTAAGTTCTTAATCGCGATTAGAGGTAATTTGTTTAGTTTAAGGTAAAAATAATGTTTTAATAATATGAGATGAGCTTTACACATGTCCTACCCTAATTGGATATTCCATGGCCGACCAAGACAATCCATGGGTCAACATGGGGACCTCGTGGAGCCACTTTAGTTGGAAAATGACATAAATATCTTTTATTTAATGTTAAAGTAAAAATGACACAAACATGAAATGTTTCACTAAAACAATTTTTACATGGGGTTATACAAGTCATATTTTTTACTATAAATAGTCATTGTAAATATAAAAAGATTTCCTACATCATAGTATTTTTTTATAATTTTTATACATTAAATAAATTAAATAATTAATGATTCATTATGATGCAACGATGACCTCATTATTAAACGATTTTAATAAAATGAAAAGATAATGTACAATCCAAGGCATAAACTTGTCCAAAGACTATTGGATGGGTATATATCGTACCCTTATCAACTTATCCACGAATTATATAAGTGTGTGACCTTTAGAATCCGAAAATCATTGTATAATAATGTAAATTTTCCTTACATTCCAAGAGTTCCCCTCCTCTCCTCTTATAAAAGGCCCCCACCTCTACCACCACATTCACACTTTAAAGCCAATTGTCTCGGCCAACCTCTGCCCAAATACTCTCCCAACTTCCCCCTCTTACTCCTAGAAGCCTCAATTTGAGCATAACTCTTCCCAAGGAAGCCTTTGGCTCAAATCAAAAAGAGTTACCCGATTTTGAGGTAATGTCTTTTCTAATGTTGTTTTGTTTTATTTTTCATCTCCAACACCATAAACTGTTTTTATTCATTTCTTTTGTAACAAGACCTGTATCCTCAATATACTAGTATGTTTTTATAAGAAGGATTCGAGCTACACTTACACACACCTACATCTAATGGTTAAATAACATATGGTTTTTGTGGATGGCGAATTTCTGCCTCACGGAACGATGATTGTTCAACACTCATATAACACCTTAAAATGTGGCCATTAAGATGTCACTATATTTATATATGATATATAATATGTTTATGTTTTAATTATGCTTCTGTATTTCTCATTTATGGCATACTTTATGATTTCCATTATGGGTAAACGCGATAATTTCATTTTAGGAAGTGCGGACTACCGCCCCCTCAAAGTGATTTGAATCGTTAATGCCATATGTGGGATGTATAAAGGATGGATTAAATGGTATTATACACTATATTATACTGGAATTATATTATACATTTATATCATTATGATTTCATTCCATTAAATACGAAATAGAAATGAAAGTAGCGTTCATGCGTACGTACGACTTACCGTCTCCATGAACGGTGCATTTAATTTCTTACCTCTATATGTTATGTAATATTATAAATGAATGTATATACTGGATATATATGATATATATGACATCTAAATAATGAATATAATTCTGAGATAATGGATATTCTACCACATAAACAACTTGTAATTATAAGAAGTTTATTGTTGACTCAAGTACCAAAGATCGACAAAACGACCGTTATTAACTTAAATAATTACATAATGTTCATATCATTGTAATAAGTGATATAAAAAGGATAATGAAATTGAAAATGGTTCTTAATAAGGTATATATTAACTCTAGTTTATTATTCAGGAGGTTAAAGAATGGTTGAGTCAAGTCAGACATGAGGTAAGGGAACTTCTTAACCCAATTTCTATTCTTTGGGTTAATCCCCTACTTTCAAATTATGTCATGATATTATTATGTCCTATCTTGTATTTTTACTTTCTTTTTGTGTACTTATAGTGAATACACATAATAGATATATTTTATTTTAAAAATGATCTTTTTAAGGACTTCGTCTCAATCTCCTTTCATTGAGACATATTTGGTTTTATACACAACTTTATTTTATACAGTGTATAAACCCCTTTGACTTTTATGTTTATTCAAAAGGAATTTTTTATATACGAAGAATTTTACTAAACGACAAAAAGGGAATGTTTTTCTTTCCATACATATGCAGCGACAACGACTTCTCTGCCGCCGTCACTACTGGAAAAAAGGCCTATACCCACGGTTCAAAACCGTGGGTATAGCCCCCCAAACCGTGGGTATAGGCTATACCCACGATTTTCGGAACCGTGGGCTGGAACGCCGTCGGTATAGGTCCCCAGCCTATACCCACGGTTTTCCAAAACCGTGGGTATAAGTGTTCTGCCACCGTGTCAACAAAACATTCCCAATTGCCACGGTGTCAATGGATTTTACCCACAGTTTCAAAACCGTGGGTATAGATCCTAAAATAAAGCGGCAGGCGGGTTTCGATCCCACGACCTCTTCGCTGCAAAGTACCGCGTCTACCACTACCCTACTATCAATTATGTGTATATATATATATTTAGTTAAATATAGTTATATAAACCGTGGGTATAGAGGGAAGAACCGTAGGTATAGGACTCCTGCCAAAAAAAAATCTTTCCCGCGGAAAACAAAATTTTCCCGCACACACATGGGAAACCTATACCCACGGTTTTTCAAAACCATGGGTATAGGTTTTTTATCCTATACCTATCCCCACGGTTCTCCTCAAAACCGTGGGGATAGGTACCCCTATTCCCACGGTTCTTGAAAACCGTGGGTATAGGTCAATTTTCAAGACCTATCCCCACGGTTTTGGAAAACCGTGGGGATAGACCCCCCTATGCCCACGGTTTTTGAAAACCGTGGGTACAGGTCTTGAAAATTGACCTATACCCACTGTTTTCCAAAACCGTGGGTATAGGGGGTACCTATCCCCACGGTTTTGAGGAAACCCCTGGGGATAGGTCCATTTTCCAGTAGTGCGTGACCACTATTTGAGATTCGGCTTCCTCTACAATCCATCACGTTTTTTTAATGAAAAATAAATACAAAGTTGTAACTTTCTTTTATTCTGGTATTGAAAATGGTTTTGAAAGAATTTTTATTATATCAATGTGTTGTATTGATATCTTGTGATTGAAATGTTGAAATGTTATGTTTCCTTTATCCATGTTTTATGTGATAGGATTTTGTTTTGGTTTATGATATGTTTAAACCTATTCATATGAGGAATGCACTGGACTTAATAAGTGACGGGTGGAGCCCGCTATAGCTCCTCGATGCATCGGTAGGTCTCATGAGACAACTAGACGTGGAATTGGCCGAGGCCCTTTCCCAATTTGATTTATGGTTTTGGACGAGGCCTTAATCATTTTAGACGTCTTGGCCAAGGCCTTGACAAAATGTTTCAGAATGTCTGGCATTATACATTCCCTCGTTATGAAAGTTGTTATTGATATTGCATGTGATTATTAGACCAGTAGAATATCCATGTGAAGAAGTGAATGGCATTATCTCATTTTACTTTTTCCATATTATGTTGATGTTCAAGTTTAAAAGGCTTTTGTTTTAGTTATACATTGCCTTAAATTTTTATGTTTATTTATGAAATCTTCCGAAATATTGTTATCCTTACTGAGCATCTGAGCTCACCCCTTTCAATGTATTAATATTTTCCAGGATGTGAAGAAGTATTTTATGAATGACCTGCAGGGATAGTCAGAAGATAATATGAATGTGGACTATGAAAACTTTGTTATTGTAGTTTTTCACCTTATGATGTAATCTAACATTTATTAATGTATCTACTATTTCCAAGGCTACTAAACTAATCGGTATTTCGAGACTTGATCTTTTGTGATCATTCCAATGTTACGAAGTAATGCACCGACTCTGGGTAGATGGGGTCGGGGCATTACAGGGATACTATCCCACACTCCATCATGTGATCAATGAAAGCTTAGTTAAGATATTCTCTGCCTTGGTTTGAGTAAAGTGCTTTTATCTTCTTACCAAGTTGGTTTTCTACTTCATTTTGTTATTCCTTAACGAAAAGAAAGGAATCTTACTTATACCGCATAAGTAGATGTATCAATACCTACTATAATCTTTGGTAAAAGTAATGAATTATAGAAAACCACCCCTTGCCTCTACTGGAAATGGAACACATACATTAGTATGTATTAATCCCATCATTGCATTGACTTTTTCACCATTTCCTGTGAAAGTTTCTTTGGTCATCTTTCCTTGTATACAATATTGACATACATCTAAGGGTTCTAACTGTACCGAGTATAGATACCCTTGTTGATGTAATCTTCATAATTGCTTCTCATTTACATGACCAAGCCTGAAGTTCTATAGGTGGGTATTATTTGAGTCACGATGGCTGTTTTTGTCATTGATTTACATGACATAGTATTCTAGGTCTAGAATATATAAATCATTTTTAGGATGTTCCATAACATAAGATATGTTATCCCAATACAAGAAATAACTTTTATTTCTAAACTTGAATTAAACCCCAGAGTGTCTAATCCTTACACAGAGGTAATGTTACAGGTAACAGACAGTACATAATAGTAATTGTTTAGAAGAAGAACCAAACCAGTTGGTAAAGTCAAGTAATAGTCTCCCACTTCCAAGGCCACCAGACATGCACCATTTGCACCTCGAAGATCCAATTGACCTTTTGCAATCTTCATGAACCTACATGGTTCATGTATATGAATACAAATGTGTGAACCAAATTCGATATCCAATACCCAACTTGTAGATAACGATAGATTGCATTCATTGACAAAAATAGCTTAAGTAGAAGCGTAATCTTGCTTCTTCTTCTCAGCTTTGCAATTCTTCTTCTAGTGGCCTTTCTTGCCACATCCAAAGCAGGCAGCTTCCTGCTCATTACATTGGCTTTGAATCATTGGCTTCTTTGCAGAATGATGCATTGGTGTCTTTGGCCTTGACTTATCCTTAGACCCCTTTTCCTTGCACTTTTTTTCTTGTTCACCGTAAGGATAATTGAATTGGTGTTTTTCATTTCCTTATCATCTTGGCGAACTAAATCTGTCAAGACTCACCTTCACCAAAAGGAGGGAAGGGTCAGCTAATTGCCAGTCCTTTCCTTCTTTATGTTGAAGGAGAGATAATGACTCATGAGACCCGACACCAATAGGTCCCAGAGTGGCGAGTAGCACCAATAGTATAGAATCATACACAAAAGGGAAGGCATTACCCTTTTTATTTTAATAGGATCAAGAGATAAGAGGGAAACCCCCAAAACACCGAATCTTAAAGTAAAGGTAAAGATGAAGTAAACCATTCCCATATGCATGTTCAACAGTAAATGTCACAAGTACAAGGAGACTACAACGGTAAAGTACCAAAGGAAAAGAAAACAGCAATTGTAATTGACCCAAGGTCTTAGCTAGTATGCTCCTGCACGTTCAATGTAGTCCTCCTAGAAACCTGAAAACAGTTTTATATATGTAGGGTGAGCATACAAGTAAACTCATTAGGGAAAACCAAAGACTCTCGTGCAAAAGTGGAGAGCCATTGTAATGCCCTGTGAGAAAATAAAAACCAAAGCACCTAGCAAGGAAAAACAATCCCCCCAAGTCTCACCTAGGCAGACTTCCCAAATAACGCAAAGCAAGTAAAGTATAGTAATAGCAAATCGATGATTGGGTACCCCGCGCCACCTTCCCACTGGCTATTGAAGACATCCTATGCATCGAACCAATCCAGCCATTCTCATCGCAGTCCCACTGCCAACCCCCACCTACACACACCTGTGCCACAACCTCACTAGAGTCCCACTACCAAATCCCACCCACACACACCTGGGCCACAACCACTACGTGTAACCACACCCAAAAATACCTGGGTCTGAAAAACCACTGCCACGCCCGAAGACACCTAGGTCTCATCCCAAAGACACTTGGGAAACAACCTTACTGCAAACACCTGGGCCAACCACCACAACTACCATGACCGAAGATTATTGGGGTAATAATGGACTTCAGGCCATCACAACCTTCCCAAAGAGTTTTGGGCTATTCGGGAAAGGGAGAAGAAAGTATCTAATAACCAGCCACGTGAAGGAGTGTTGGAAAAAAAACCTCCCCAAAAAAATGGGGTGTTCGGCACTAAGTGCTCAACTTGGGGGGGGGGGGCGAATAATAAACAGAAGAACTACAATTATATATATCTAGGTAACAAGCACTCAACCCAACCTAGGGTTCCACACCTAACCCAAGCACGAATAGCCTGGTCACTACTCGTAGAAAGCATACTACTCACAACTGAGTCACAACTCATTCCCAGAATCAAATTACCATTTAACCCATTCTAGTTTCCATGATCAAGTAATTCTATTTAAGTAAAATCTACAGTACTGGGAAACTAATAGTCACAAGCACAATCCTAGGAGAAAAAGTAATACTCTATAACAATTTAAACATTCACACCCAGTTCTCTTAAAAATTAACATCATGTGAGATCCGTCAATGTATTGGAACCATAGAAAACCCCAAGATACCGCCCCATATTCCCAAAATCTAGGAGCCAAATATTTCTCAACAATAGAGGATCCCATCCCAATTCCTGATATAGGCAGAGAAATCACACAACCTCAAATTCACAACCAGCAAAAGTACAACAACAGGGGTTCCCATCCCTACCTGTATCACTCCAGCTATCTGCTCGTGAAATATACAACCAAACCTCCACCACCAACACAAGGTAGGCCCATGGAATTATTTTCAAATTTAAAAGATTTAACACACTCCATGGTTTCAATTCCACTGTGCTTTAACTAGGGTTATCACAGAAAAGGGTTGATCATGGTGCTTTCAATTTATTTACCCGAGTATACGTAATTAACCAATTCCATGTAATAGTTATTTAAACATCTAGGGGCATCTAGGTTCATTAGTGCACAGAGAAATACCACCAATGGCCATGATTTTCAGTGAGAATAGGCCCGTATAATTCACAACACATACCAACAAAAAATAGTAAAGAAGAACATCGATCACACACCCTTCATTATATAAATGTCTGTTCATTATCTTCATTTAGTTTGGATTCATCAATCCCCCTATAAAGAAAAGCATACCCACTCCACATGATGCATAGAAAGGAGATGCGAAGGAAAACCCTACTTGATAGATCTATGATCGACGTTAATTCTTTGTGTGGAAACTATAAAACAGGAGTAGCAGGAGCTCCATGGAACGCGATCAAGGAAAACGTCACAATAGGGGTATGGCTCAGGACGAAGGGCACTCAGAGTGCAGGGTGATAGACAGCAAGAAACTCAGGGAGAGGAGGATCCTTTAGGTTATAAAGGCTGAGATACCATTCCCAGGACGATTAAGATATGGAGAGAAAACACGAAACCGTAGAAGAAGTGTGATCGTGGGTTGACCATACGTTTGGGCCACCCCAAAAGTCCAACTAAAAATGTCCCCATGATTCGAGGTGGTTAAAACCGACACACACCACCATACACCCTACATGCATTTATGAAAATGTGGTTACAGCATGACCAAAACACATGATTTTTCATGAGGGTACGTCACGAAAATATTTTATTAAACGCCATTAATGGGTTTTAAAAGAGGTTTAATGGGGGTCAAAACATGGTTTAAAACCCAATTTGTGCAAAAAGGAGGCGCTAATGGTAAACACATGGGGGGTAGGCAAGAGCTACCGAAAGGCAACATATACCGGTTGCTAAGTGTTATTGGTATAGGAGAGCTAACAGTTGGCTAATTCTACCAGTAGCCGAGAGAAACCGGTATCCAAAAGCTACAGGTACTCCAAGGTCATCGGTAGGTTAGGTATACTGTTAGGCCGAGGCTACCGCTAGGAATCACCGAGAAGCTGGGATGGACATCCAGACCACCTAGAACAACTGAAACATCATATTTTTACCATGTAATGGACCCCAAAAACCTGGTCCATTACATCAGATACTTCTCAAACTATTCTCGTCACCATGAATATAAGAACAAACCAGAAAGGTGAAAAGTGGGGTCCAAACAACCACCCTCTAAAGATACTTATCAAGGGTAAACCGATGAGTTGTTCGAACGCTGGAACAGAATCCCACTAGAGTTACCATTCCCGACATCCACAACAAGAATAAGGATGACACTATCCAACACATTAGTTATGGAATCCCCTCCTACATGTCAGGGTGTTATCAACTTTGGGTGGCACTGACTCGCCCGCACGGGTTTAATCGCATCCACATTAACGCGCCTTGATTAGAATTCAGGTTTTCCCATCATCATGCATTCAGACACACACATAGAGAGAACATAGAACAAATAATCTCATAGATATTCAAAACAAGCATTTCATATATCAAAACACAAGGTAAAACATCTCAACAATGCTCAGAACCAAAAACAACCAGGAAGTCCAAACAGCTCTGTGTAATGAACACGTAACTGCCCCCCCCCCCCCGCTCCCATGTTCTCTCCTTGAGGTCACCATGCCTCCACAACACATGAACCAGGGTGATGTTTCATCCCCGAAGAACATTCACTTTATGATCCTCAAACTTGATCTGTCTTTCTATGAAGGATTCATAATTTTCGACATATTACTCTCCCCAATTGATGACGTGGGAGTCTTTGTGTAGATATCTTCAAAGGTGGGAGACGTGAAACACGTTGTAAACTTTTCCAACTACGGTGGTAATGCCAGCAGATACGGCACCTCACCAACGTGTCCCAGCACCTCGAAAGGTCCGATGAACCTAGGGGAGAGCTGACTCCCCTTCCCTAACATTCAATGCCCACGTCATGGGTAAACCTTTAAGAACACAATATTTCCAACCTCGAACTCCAAGGGCCTCCTCCTATGATCAAAATAAGACTTCTGTCATTCCTCGGCTGCCTTCATCCTCTCACACACGAGCTGAACCTTCTCAGTGGTGTCCTGCACCACTTCTGGCACAAGAGCAGCTGCCTCCCCAATCTCTATCCAGCTAATGGTTGAATGGCATGACCTTCCATACAAGGCATCGAACGGAGCCATAAAAATGGTAGAGTTATAGCTATTATTGTAGGAAAAATCTTCCAGTGTCAAGTGTCGCACCCACAATACCCCAAAATCCATAACACATGCCGGTAGCATAACCTCCAAGGTCTAGATGGTGCGCTCTCTCTGTCCATCTGTCTGGGAATGGAAGGCAGTTCTAAGACATAGCTGGGCGCCAAAAGATTGATGTAATCCCCTCCAGACTCGTGAGGTAAACCATTCATCCCTATCCAATACTATAGACCTCAGATCTACATGAAACTACACCACCTCATCCACATACCTCTGTGCTAAAGTATCCACTGTACTTGACTCCTTAATAACCAAAAAGTGAGCCGACTTCGTCAACCGGTCCACCACCACCCAGATTTTGTCTCATCCTCCTGGATCCATAGGTATCCCTATAAAGAAGTCCACTAAGATGTCATCCCACTTCCACTTGGGGTCATCTATGGGTTGTAACAAACTTCCTGGAATATCGTGTTCCACCTTCACTTGCTGACACACATGGAACATAGCCACAAACTCTGGCACCGCCCGCTTTACCCTTGGCCACCAAAACTGTCCCCTCAGGCCCTGATACATCTTGGAAACTCCAGGGTGCACCTCCAGGGGTGAGTTGTAAAGCTCACCAAGAACTCTCTCACGCATCAACTTTGGAACAACCAACTTCCCTCGTAAAATCATTTGATTCTGACAACCCTTCGCCCATCTTTCTGGGGAATCTCCTTGGGTAAGCCGGTCATGAATCACCTCACTTTCTGAGTCCCCCCATTGGGACTCCTCCACCTATCATAGAAGAGAGAATTGCACTATCATCTGATACAGGAAACCTCTACCACTATCCATCCTCGCATCCAGGTGCAGGGCAACCAATTCCTCCATCGCCTTCCAAGCATCTATCGACTCTCGAACCGCATCCTTCGACGACCTCCCACTCAAGGAATCAAACACTACACTCCCTTTCATTATGTGTAGGAAATATTGATGTCGTATTCCTCAAGGAACTCCATCCACCATCATTGTCATCTATTCAGGTCCCATTGAGTGAAGACATACCTCAAACTCTTGTGATCCGTGAAGACCACAAAGCCCTCCCCGATGAGGTAATGCCGCCACTACATTAGTGAAAACACGACCACCACAATCTCCAAATCTGGGTGGAATAATTACGCTCATGAGGACATAACTTCTTAGACCCATAGGAGATCACCCATTGTCGCTACATCAACACACACCCGAGGCCTTGCCCTGAAGCATCACAGAATACCTCATACGCTGACCCTTCTTCTGAAAACCTCAACACAGGGGCACTAACCAACTTCTTCTTCAAATAAATTAAGGCCTCCTCACACTAGTCATACCACACGAAAGTGTGGTCCTTATTAATCAAAGCTGTCAATGGTGATGAAACTCAGGAGAAGATGGGCACGAATCTCCGATAGTAACCTGCCAACCCAAGGAAACTACGAACTTCTTTCATGTTCTTGGGTGAGGCCCAAGAAAAAACCACCTCAACCATAAAAGGGTCCACTGCTATCCCCCGCTCGGACAACACGTTCCCAAGGAACTGCACCTCTCACGTCCAGAACTTGCACATGGACAACTTCCAATAGAGCTAGTGCTGTTAGAGGACTTCTAAAACCGTCCTGAGGTGCTCGGCGTGATCCTCCTCTGATCTTGAGTATATCAGGATGTTGTCAATAAACACGACTATGAACTGATCTGTGTATTTTTGGAATAAGGTGTTCAGGAGTCCCGTGAACATGGCTGGAGCGTTCGTAATGCCGAATTACATGACTATGAACTCAATGTGGTCATATCTGCACTTGAAGGTCGTCATCGAGATGTCACCCTCCTTCACCCTCAACAGGTGATATCCCTACCGTAAATCGATCTTAGAGAACCATCATGCCCCTTTCTAATGGTAAAAGAGATATTCTATCCATAGAAGAGGGTAGATATTCTTGATCGTCACCTGATTCAGCCTCTTCAAGTTTATGCCCAGCCTGAGACCACCATCTACATTTTTCGCGAACAAGACTAGAGAACCCCAGGGTGACACACTTGGTCGAACAAAACCCTTCTTCATCAGAACGTCAATCTGAATCTGTAACTGCTGGAGCATAGAAGGTGACTTCTGGTAGGGGACCATCGAAATCGGTTGAGCCCCAGGCTGCATGTCTATCCCAAACTCAATATCATGCCAAGGGGTTAGAGTCGTCACCTCCCCATGGAATACTTCCATGAAATCACTGACGAACCATGGAACTTCCACCATCTCCTCATCCACCGACTCCACTGATAGCTCAGCTAACAAGGAGATGAGGGGTTTCCCTCGCTTGCAGCTCCCCTGTAAACCTCGTTCTCCTATGAAAGTCACATGTCGTCCACTCATTTCTGAAAACACGACCCATCCATGGAAGTATTCAATGATGGCGCATATAGGGAACAACCAATCAATTCCTAAGATGACATCATATGGTTGTATCTGTAATAGTAGAAGTTCCCTGAATGACTGATGTCGCCCTATCATCAGTCTCCATCCTCGAAAAACATACAATAGGTCGGCCTGACCTCCGACTTCTGTGCTCATTACCAGGGCACTGGAAGTCCCTCATCGTCTAAACCCAGAGCATGGGCCATACTGGGTGTATCAAAGGTGTGTGAAGTTCCTGTACCGAACAAGGCATATGCAAGGGTACTAAATAGGCTGATCGTACCTTGAACGACCTCTGGCCCTGCTAGAACTGCTGCCTCCGTGGTGGGAAACTTCCCGCACCCATCCCCGCTGCCCCTCGGTTGTCGGCCACCTCCCAGGCCACAACCTGGTCGAGGTCCCTGAGGAGCACCCTGGGGTCGGCCTCCCCCTGCAACGTCTACCCTCGGAAGAGAGGGTGCTCGCTTACCCTGTTGCTCCTGCTGAAAGGGCCTAGCTAGAAGCTCCTTCTGAGGCGGATGCGGGGCCTTCCCACTAGGGTCGTTCTGTACATGGTCCGAGAACTGATTTCGGAGATGTGCATGGCTCCCATAGATGAAGCACCTCAGTCCTGGGCCCGAAGGGAAAGGGCAAGGACTATGGGACCGGAACTGAAACTGATGTGGCCAGCTCTATGCTGGTCAGAACCTAGAGGATCTCGATACTGGAGGTCTGGTTCTGAAGGCCTTTTCTTTGACAAGCCTAGACGAATCCACTCTCATGACACACCTCCTAGCGCGTGCATCCTCTCCACCAATTTGGCCTTCTTCTATACCTCCAAGTATGACTCCAAGGTGAAGGGGGTAACAACATACTAGAGGGAGGGACAAAGCGCCTCCTCTAAACGTCCCGCCTGAGACTCCTCATCAGGAAAGTGATCTGGAGAAAAGCGGATGAGGTCCATGAACATTATCCCTAGCACCCTTACTAACATACCCCCTACTGGAGGTAGAGTAGCTCCTGCCGCTTCACTGGCTTCATCGTAGAAGAGAGGAATTCCGCCCGGAACTCCTTTTCGAAATCAGCCCATGCCACCTCAGTATCTCTCCTCTCCCCCAGGTGGAGTGTCCAACACTGACGCGCTGCTCCCTGCATCTAGCTGACAGCCAAAGGAACCGAGTACTCAGTCGGAGCCCGGATCAAGCCGAAAGCTATCACCATCTCCTCTAGCCATCCCTCCGTCTTCATGTCAGAGGTGCTTCCCTCGTACTTCTCGAGGGTTTGTCGCTGGAAGGCTCTAATCGCCTTCAGACACTAGTCGTCCTCCTCCTATCGATCAGCCCTCTTCCAATCGCCCGAGTCAACCTCCTGGGCCTCGATCGCCCATACAACTCACGGTCATCTCCCGGGTGCCATAGATGCAACGTAACCTAAGAATGCCTAAGCCCATGTAGAGCATAATACTTTTCCTAAAATTTCCTAAACTTCTTATTTATTTTAATTTCCCAAAACACCCCAGAAACATGAGAAAACAAGTCATTATGATGCATGTACATTTCCTAGGGTCTCTACCCTGCAATCAGTGTGTCCTCACTTGGTCGTTCAGTTGGTCCAGAGTGCATGCATCAGATCACGGGGGCCCTAAAATCCCATGTCCTAGCCATTATTCCCTGGCCTAATTCATGAACTAAGGTCACCCAACACTGTTTCCCTACCACCACATTTAATCGTCACTATGCCTAACTCTAGACTCCATCCTATCTCTCAACTTGTGCCCTTTGATACCACTTTGTCATGACCTGCCTTCACCAAAAGGAGTGATGCTTTAGTATATTAATAGGCCTTTCCTTCTTTAAGTTGAAGGATATATAATGACCCCTGAGACCCACCTTCAATAGGTCCTCGAGTGGCGACAAGAACCAAGGGTATAGAATCATACACAAGATGGAATGAATTACCCTTTTTATTTTAATAGGATCATGAGATAAGATTTCAACCCCAACAACACCAAAGATGAATGTAAAGGTAAAAACTACGTAAACCATTCCCATATGCATGTTCAAAAGTAAATGTCACGAGTACAAGGAGAATAAAAAGGTAAAGTACCAATGGAAAAGAAAATAGCAACTATAATTGTCCCAATGTCCGAGCTAGTACAGTCCAACACGATCCCAGTAGTTCTCCTGGAATCCTGAAAATAGTTTTATATACCTAGGGTGAGCATACAAATACACTCAGAAGGGAAAACCAAAGACACTTGTGCACAAGTGGAGTGGAATTCTAATTCCCCGTGAGAAAAGAAATACCAAATAACCTAGCAAGGGAAAACTATCCACCCAAATCTCACCAAGGAACACTCCCCAAATAACGAAAAGAAAGTAAAGTATAGTAATAGAAAATCGATATTTGGGTACTCCATGCCACCTTCCGACTGGTTATTGAAGACATCCTACACATCGAACCAATCCCACCATTCTCAGCGCAGTCCCACAACTAAACCCTGCCCATATACACCTGGACCACAACCTCACCGCAGTCCCACTTCCAAATCCCGCCCGCACACACCTGGGCCACAAACACTATGCGTAACCACACCTGAAAATACCTTGGTCAGAACAACCACTGCCATGCCTGAAGACATCTGGGCCTCATTCCGAAGACACTTCAGAAACAACCTGCCGCAAACATTTGGGCCAACCACCACAACTACCCTGCCCGATGATTCTTGGGATAATAATGGACTTTAGGCCTTCACAACCTACCCGAGGAGTCTTGGGTTATTCATGAAAGGGTGCTGAAAGACGCTAATAACTATCCACTCATATGAGAGTTGGGAAAAACCCCCTCCACATAAAATGGTGTGTTCGGCACTAAGTGATCAACTTGGGTGGGGCACAAATAAGAAAAACAAGAACTACAATTATATATATACAGGTAACAAGCACTTTACCCAACCTAGGGTTCCACACCTAACCCAAGCTCGAACAGCCTTGTCACTACTTTTAGAAGGCATACTACACGCAACCGAGTCACAACCCATTCACAGAATCAAATTCCCAATTAACCCATTCTTGGATCCATGATCAAGTGATCATGTTTAAGTAAATTCTGCAGTACTGGGAAACTAACAGGCACAAGAACAAGCCTAGGTAATAAAGTTACATCTAATAACAATTTAAACATTCACACCCAGTTCTATGGAAAATTCACATCAACTGAGTTCCCACTAGGTATTGGAATGAAACAAAACCCCAAGATACAACCCCATGTTCCTGAAATCTAGGACCCAATGGTGTCTCAACAATAGGGGATCCCACCCCAATTCGTGATATAGGCAGAGAAATCACAGAACATCAAATTCAAAACCAGCAAAAGTACAACAACAGGGGATCCCATCCCCACCCATATCCATCCAGCAATCGGCCCGTGAATGAAACAACGAAAATGACTCCACCCACACAAGGCAAGCCCATGCATGTATTTTCATATATAAAGCATTTAACACAATCCATGGTTTCAAATACATTGTGCTTTAACCAGGGGTATCACAGAAAATGGTTGATCCCGGTGCTTTCAATTTATTTAACCAAGTATACATAATTAACCAATTCCATGTTATGGTTATTTAAACATATGAGGGAATCGGGGTTCATTAGTGCACAAGGAATGACCACTAATGGCCATGATTATCAGTGAGGATAGGCCCGTATAATTCACAACACATACCAACATAAAAGAGTACATAAGAACATCGATCACATCCCATTAATTCTTTAATGGTCCGTTCATAATTATTATTTAGTTTGGTTTAATCAATCCACAGAGAAACAAAAGCGTTCCCACCCCGCATGATGCACAGAAAGGAGAGGCGACTGAAAACCCTAATTGATTGATTAAGGATCTACGTTAAGTCTTCACATGGAAACTAGAAAAAAGGAGTAGCAGGAGCTCTAAGGAACGCGATGAAGGAAAAAGTCACAACAGGGGTACGACTCAGGACGAAGGGAACTCGGAGCGCAGGGTGATAGAAAACAAGAAACTCATAGAGAGGAGAACCTTTTATGTTATAAGGACAGAGATACCATTCTTGGGATAGTTAAGATAGGGAGAGAAAACTCTAAATCGTGGAAGAAGTGGGATCGTGGGTTGACCACATGGTTGGGCCACCCCATACGTCCAACCAAAAAGGTCTCAATCCTTCGGCGTGGTTAAAACTGAAGTACACCACCTTACTCCCTATACGAGTTTCTGAAAACGCGGTTAAAACATGACCAGAATGCATGATTTTTTCACAAGGTCGGTACCTCACCAAAATATTTAATTAAACAACATTAATGGGCTTTAATAGAGATTTATTGGGGTCAAAACATGGTTTAAAACCCAATTCGTGCAAAAAGAAAGCGCTACTAGAAAAACTGTGGGGGGTAGGCGAGAGCTATCGATTGGATATAATTACCTGTAGCCGAGAGCTACTGGTAGCCTAGAGCTACCGGTTGGAGACAGCTACAGGTAGCCGAGAGCTAGCGGTAGCCGAGAGCTACCGGTAGTCAAGAGCTACTGGTACTCCAAGGTCACCGCTAGGATAGGTATACTAGTAGGCCGAGGCTACCGCTATGAGTCACCAAGAAGATGGGATGGCCTTCCAGACCACCCAAAACACCACAATGGTTAGATTTTTACCAAGTAATGGAGTCCAAATACCCAGACCATTATAAAATCCAAGATATTTGGGAGCGACTTTGTCATATCCTACATATTATACTTGACAATGAAAGTCATGAAGCATGATGGTAAAGAGGAAAGAATGAGATCCACTTCTAATTCTTGGTTCAGTTTGAACCCAAGGGCTTCAAGCCTCTCAATATACCCAATCATCTTGAGTACTTGAGGACCCACTTGGTGCCCTTCATCTAGCCTTCAATTATAATGTGCACTTGAGATCTCATACATTTCTTTCCTAGCCCTCTCTTCAAATAGTTCTTAGAGATGTGAAAGCATCTTGTAGGCATCCTCTCCCTCATGCATTTTTTCAATTGGCTAGACATTGATGACAACATGATGCATTGAACATCAATTGCATCGTCTACATGCTTTCTCCACATACCTTTTTCCGTCTTGCTTACTCCCTAAGGAGGCTCAACTGGAATTGGGAATTCCAGCACATATAGCTTCTTTTCATGGCGTAGTACCATGCGCAAGCGCCTGTACCACTCCTAGAAGTTATTGTTGGTCAGGGTATTTTCTTTATCCAAGATCGATCATAGCGATAAAGTACTTATGGTGTTGGTGATTTCCATTTTGAATATATATAGGATAAAAATTTAGCAGTTAGTACTGTGCCTTGATTAAATTTTGAAATTTTATTATTATTAAATTATTATATTTTTTAATGTCTACCACTATTTTAACTAACCTTAATAGTCCTCATAATTAGATTCAAAATACTCTATCGCTTGAGCATTCTAGTGGAAAGGATCATTGAAACCTCCCTCGTAGTCTACAATCTAGGGCTACAATGCTACTTGTAGGGTTTCAAGGTAGGGGCTATGCGGGACAACCACTTCATGTGGTTCCTTGTGTTATTGGGTAAAGTACATGCTTTTGGAAACTGAACTTGTTTCCCCCAACCTCTTTCCTCTAATGTGATATAAAGTTAGCTAAGTCTAATCCTTGACTACTCACTTTAGTTATGTCTACCCCTTTCTCTCATGAAAACACCCCAGTAGTAAGAGGCACTCTCAACTAAGGATGACGAGCATCCAAACAGCCAGTTTTGATTAGATGTGTGAAATTGAAGGCATTTAGACTTAATATATCATTGAAGGATTTTTAATATTAATTGAAGAACATAATCCTTTTCTATTTATTATGTTCAAACTGGGCTGTCATTCTCATAAATGAACCAGCAATAGAATATTATTCATCACATCATTACTCATTTTATCTTGTTTACTATTTTTTGTGATCTTGCAATAATCATGCATACACATAAAATAATAAACTATGTATAAAGTAAATCATGCATTCTGACTGGTCTTGAGCATTCTATAATGATCGATCGATAACTGATCAATCATCTCCCAGGGGCATCCATACATGAGTCAATACACGACTCGTGTCGCTGCTGGCCCCAGTGCAAAGCACACAACTCCTCTCTAGACTACCTCCTCAACATGGTGGGGTCTACCTCTCAGATCATCATTGTTTTATTACAAATATACTTGCACGTAGGCGAGGTGGTCTGGGGTACAAAATAAAACTACTGCAACGAACATGAAAGCCCTTATACATATTTTAATTAAAATATGATTTGAAAACCGTAATTTATCTAATTAAATATTACAATCATTTCACGCATTGAATAAATAATTAATTAAATGTCAGACATACATAGGTCCATCACTTTCTCAAGACCAGTCGGGGTAAAAGAACAATAAAAGTAAATTGTAATAAATTTAAATAATGTGAGGGTGTTCTAATAAATTAAACGGATTTGATTAAATTCAAATAATTTGTCTTATCAGTTCATTAGTTTTATTTAATTTTAATCCTAAAATTAAATCAAATCATTAATTTAATTTTAGTCCTAATGTAAATTAATATTCTTGATTAAAATAAAAATTAAACCCTTAAATTAATTCCAATTAAGTTATTTTAAAAATAAAAATTAATTAAATTAAATTTAATGTTGGGTTACCTCTAGATGGAGAGGAGTTCGGAAGGAATATGTACCACTATGGGGTGTCATCATAGTACAGGGTACCACAGCGTGACCATGACATGAACGCGGTGTGACTGTAGAGTCCAACAACTCCCGAGGTGACTGCATTTTCCAGTATGGTCTGAGTGGAGAGGGAGGAGGCCATGAATGAAACCGGCCATCCAAATGGCCGACAAGCCATTACTCGGGAAATTCGGCAGCATGGTCTGGGGATACCTTGGCCGGCAGGCTTGGGGTGGCCGGCTGGACGCAGTTCAGCATGGAGGGAAGGCCAGCACGGAGGAGGAGGCTGGCGCGGCTTCGGTCGGCCGGACGGAGGGGGTCCAACGGGGAGGATGAGGCCGACGCAGGCTCGAGCGACCAGATGGAGGTGGTCTAGCGTGGATAAGGAGGATGTCGCGAGATCAGGCGGCCGGGTGGAGGAGGTTCGGCGGGAGGGGAGGCGGCTAGGGTTTGCCTCCCCTATGCGCCGCATGAGCGGAGACCCTTTTGGTTTCGTCCTTTTCTTTTTTTTTTTGTGTGTATTTAGACAAAAGAAATCCACCCTTTTTTAAATAAAGGTAGAAGACACCATTTTGGGGACACTGTATTCCCATTTTATTATATAAAAGCAAGAAGACCCCAAATTGGGGTCTTGATATTGGTCCCCTTCCCTCTTATTTTTATTATTAAAATTTTTTCCACACACCTTTGTGGAAAAATATTTTATAATAAAATATATATTTGATGTTAATTCTCAATTTGAGATAAACTTCAAATGAATGGGAAGACATTACATCGATCCGATTAAAAATTATAAATGATCGTAGCTTGATCATTTGAAAATGAAATAACGCACGGTCGAATCCAAATGAACTGTTTTAACACCCCGTAATTAAATTTAATGAGTTTTAATTTTGTGGACTCAGAAAGACCTTGTGTTCACTTTGATACCACTATTGGGTACCAGGACAGCGTAGTGGAAGCCGGTGGGCTTGTAAATTAAAATTTTATTACTTCACCAGAGTTACATAACCCTGTCAACTCTGGATATCTTGTCCCAGCTCGTTCTGAGGATCTTGCAAGGTTTAAACTGAGCACAAAAATAAATTAAATATGCGCACTGAATTAGCGTGTGCATGTCTGTCGTAGGACGCCAGTGGTTGTAGCTCGAACACTCCAATGTTGAAGCCCTCTAGATCATCCACACATGCCTCTCGAATCTCCTAGTTCACCGTTCGTCAAGATCCGGGTGCTAGCGCGGATCTTCAATGATCACTTCAGCGCAACGACGATCACCGCAAAGGAAAAATCTTCAACCCAAGAAGGATGAACTTGAAAAACTTCCTTTTCTTGAGAGACGCTCTCTCTAAATTCTAGGAGGAGAGAGATTATCTCAATCATGACACATGAAAAGTGATCATGGGAGATCCTCTCTCTCACTTATATAGGGAGTGTTTAAAACATGCAGTATTAACTCCCGACCCCCGAGTAATAGACGCCCAAAATATAAGTGATATAAATAATTATTTATGACAAATAAAATTATCCCATAAATAATATTTATAATTTGTCACATACATATAATATATAAATATATTACATGATAAATTTGAGTCATCAACTTGACTCCTTCCTCCTGCTAATTTTAATCAAACCTAGTATATTTAAATCCAATCGAATAATATTAATACATGTATTTACTATATAACTTGTAAATACTTGTTATAAATAAATCCAACGAATTATTCAGAACTCGAATAATTAATGAATTTATTTATTTCTCGGTGATCCACAAAACATGGATAGTGCTCGGATAATTTGGCGGGGCCCACAATGTTTTAAATTCCTATTTCTAGAATACAGTAGATTCTAAAGGCGATATTGTGTGTGACCCTCATAGCCCGTATCTCGATAGCATTAACTAGTACCACCGTCCTAGATCGGGGTCTAGAAACCCATCGAGGCCCCTATAGAGATAAGGAAAACTCATAGAAACGACTGCCTCCATACGAACATGGTCTGTGTAATATAATCTCTTCATCATCAGTATAAGAATAATGAAAAATTAACACTTGTGTCATAAGGGTTATTCAAAGTATAACTTTGATGGTTACATCCTAAAGTACAACTGAGGTTTACATTGTAAGGTATTAGTGTGGGGTATAAATCATTTGGCATCTTCCAGTGAAAAAATCATAAGTATATAATTCCCCATGGTAAATTAATAGTTTTTATTTTTTTTATGATTTAGGGAAATATACTTTATTGACATTTTAAATATATGATAATTTATAGGAGAGAATCATATCATTGTACAAATCATTTTATATATTTAGAAGTATTCATAAACTAACACCTTACATTTTTATGTCACTTATTGGCATTTTTGTTCTCATCCAATATTTTAAAATGTTTTGAGGATTTCTAGGAAAAAAATGAGAAGCCAAGGTCAATTTTGGGAATATTTTTTTCATGAAATGATTTCATTTTTTGATAAAACCATTTATTTTAACTAAAAAAATAAATTGTTTTAGTTTTACCCTTATTATCAAATTGTGGGTTGAATGTTTTGATTTTTGTTTACAAAAAAAAAACTAAAAGGATCGTTGGGAATTTGAGAAAGAGGATTCTGAAGAAATTTATTAAATTTCGTAATGTTTAAGGCTATGACCTTATTAAACCATTGCATAGAAATAAACCCAATATTCCATCTTATAAAGATTTATTAATCACTTTATGATCTTATTATTTAAAAAATAGAAAGGGGTATCCTATAAATTGAACATATAATAAAATATAATATTGTAAACCTATTTTTTGTATCCTAAGATAACCTCAAATAAAAATAATTTAATCATCAATGTAATCAAAACCATAACAATGTTACAATCTATAAAAATAAATAGCCATGTACTCTTAGTTCTGGTGACAAAAAATTTACATTAAACTAATACATTTAATTCTAATAATTCTAAACAAATTTTTTTACATCAGAATATTACATCAAAAAAATGAAACAATATATCACTAATAATATCTTTGACCTTTGGGTCACTTCTATTTATATAATATAGAAATACACGAACATTAATAATCCTCAGATCTTCAAATGATAATTTAACAAATTTTGATCATATTCCCATATGTCAAATTAATTAATCATCATAATCTATAAGAAATTAATTCTAGAAAAAATTCATTCAACCATATTCATTATAAACAATGGAAAATGAATCAAAATAAATGTGAGATAATGATCTCAGTAAAAGAAATTTTTTTATTAATTAAATGATTATAATTATTTACAATAATAATATAATAATTTTTTGATTAAATAATGAATAATTATTTGTATAACATAATATTATTCAAACACATAAATTCCTAGATCAAAAAATAATACAAATGGAATGAGGTTCAATTATTGATAGTCTTATGTAATAAAAATCATGAGATATGTGATTCCAATTCAGATCAAATGACACTTAATAAACCCATGACAAGAATTAATAAAACATATTGCTATCACGGAATATCATTTTCATTGAACACTTACAGAAAACATACATATCTATTAAAACTATTGAAACCATAAATCAAACATCAAATATGAATCTACATAAATCATAATCATTAACTAAGGAATTGATGGAATATCTAGGACCACCAAACACATCAGATATAAAATCCTCAAATAGTTTTATCTATACGAAACAATAATTTATAATATAATGAACTTTTTAAAGAACTGAAAATTGAATGGAATTTTTTTTATTAAATTCATGCTACTATTAAAGGTTCGTAAAAATTTATGACGCTCGATTCCGAGGCCCAGTGTGTCTGGAATCAATTTCTGAAGTGTAGTTTGGGTATGTTAAGTAAACCTTCGAGCGAGATTGTATAACTTTTGAAGCAATTCTTGGAACAAAAATTTGAGGGCACCGTTGAACTCATAGCGCTGGTATTCGCTTAAAAATACATTCACTTCAATAGTAGGTGGTCGGGTGTGAAAGATAATTTTTGGGTTTTAAAAAAATTAATAAAATAAAGTGATCTAACGCTTTATTTTATATTGAGCCTCCATTTGGTGTGTCATGGTTAAAACCTCCCCATGGAGGTTAGAGGTGAGGTCCACCAGACCTAAACCTCCCATGAGAGGTTATGGCGGTGGGGACAACCCGAACATATCCTCCCATGGGAGGATAATTATGGTGGGTACCACCTGGGCTTGTAACCCCTTGGAACACCGGATTTAAGGTGGAGAAACTCTTCAACTCCGCATATTTATTATGTCAAATCCACCTCTTTAATTGTTGAGCCAACACATTTAAATAAAGGTTTTATCCTCATGAATTAATAAGGCAGAGCCTGATCATTTATTTCTCCTTTTTGAAATCATTGTTCCAACCAAATAATAGATGACCTATTATTTCATTTGGTGGGCATCTTTCATTTGGTGGATCTTGGGAGAAGGGAGAACTCTCTCCAACGAAGACTGCTCTTCAACGAAGAATGCTCTAACGATGAAGAATGCTCTCTCGACAAAGAATACCGATGAGGGACACCTTCGACTACGAAGAACGACACCCTCTTAATTTCTACCTCGGACTACTTCGACGTGGGACGTGTTCGTCTACCACGGATCGACGACCATCATTCCACAATGTCAACGAACAATGATCGTCGAATCAAAGGTAGGGGGATTATTACTTATTGATGATGTACCTTTTTTCATACCATCTTCAAAGGATAAAATGGGATTGTTGTGGACGTATTAATGACCATCTTCTTCCGATGATGGGCCAAATGACTCCTCCCTAAACATAGAGGGTGCGGGCCAATCTAACATGGCATGACTTCCTCCATCGATTCCACTTTGTTTCTGGAATTTTATGGAATGTCGAAGAGATAACAACACCAAAGGCGGCAGCGATGAAGGTTGTGCTACTTGCGGCCTCCACAAATCGTGCCCCCCATCACCCCGATGCTCTCGGTCAAACACCGCCTACCCACGGCCTCTCGACGTCCTACCCAGCATGTGGACCACCTATTCACGGCCTCCTGGTGCCCTACTCAGTGCATGGCTCGCCTGCCCGTGGCAGACCCGGCGCCCTTCTGGTGATAGTGTGGCATGCCCGGCCCCTGCTGCGGCCTGCCCGTCACCCCCGCGACCTCCCGGCGCCCTGCCTAGCATGCGTCCCACCTGCCTGCAGCCTACCCAGTGCCCATACGGTGCCCCCGCAGCCTCCCGGTCCCTACCGCATCCTACCCGACACCCATGTGGCATCTCAGTGCCTGGCCTGGCGCACTACATGCCTACCTGTGGCCTCGTGATGCCCTACTCGGTGCACTTCTTTCCTACCCGTGGCCTACCCGACGCCCTACCTGGAGAATGGACCGCCTGCCCGTGGCATACCCCATGCCCTGCCGGCGCCCACGCGTTCTGCCCAACCACTGTCAGGCCTTACCCAGCACCCCTGTGGCATGCCATGCGTCTAGCCAGCCTACCCCCGCCTTGCGCACTCTGCCCGCACCCCTCACATACTGCCCGCTAACCTCCTGGACTTCCGACCTCTTGTGCCATGTTTCCTGAGCCATGCCTTTCACGGAACTAGTCGAACCGACCCGGCCTTCAGGCCGGGTTTCTACATAGCGACATCTATGCAGAACCGCCCACGCAGTCCGCTAGGTTGGGCCAAGTGGATCGGGCCAAACATAACAGGCTAATCCACCCAACAGAAAGGGTAAGACCCAGCAGGTCAGACCAGGTCAGCCAAGACTGGGATGGGCCTAGTTGGTCCGACCAGGTCGGACTGGGCCCAGGCCCATTACTGAACCCATTAACTTTTGAACCATTTGATTGGCACCATAAGTACATTTGATGAACTTTAAGCGGCACCAGTATTTTTATAGTGAATTATAACCATTGAGAATACCCCGTTGGAGTTCAGGGTACAGTTGAGATACAGTCAGGTTGGATCATACACGAATCCAACCTAGCCCTCGGGACAGAAAGGATTATAACTAACAGACCGGGTGTTCGATTGACGCACCATCTATTGCAATTAGACCCCTATGACATGGTGGAACATTGAGATACATCTATGTGGGACTTATTGACAGTAAGAGTATCGACCAATAGCTTGTGTAGAGGCCCTTCTAGAGACGAGCATGAATTTTTGTGAGAACCTAGTAGTTGGCCGAGACATGATGACTGCTGATAGATTCAACTCAAAGTGATTCGACTAGCACTGTGGGGAGTGCCACTTTCTGAGCGCAGAAAACCCACAGTGGGGAGCACCTCTGTGTGAGCATGGTAGACCCACTATACAAGACTCATGGATTACCTCAGCAGGCTATGAGGGGGGTGCTTCTATGTGAACGCATCAGACCCATGGTGGGGAGAGCCTCTATGTGAGCGCGACAGATCCATGGTACTTGAAAGGAGGAGTACCTCAATAGTCCATTTTAGTGGGAAGCACCTCTGTGTGACACGACATGCCCACTGTACTCGATAGAGAAGGAGTTCTCCAGCAGCCGAGGGTTCATTTTTATATAACCCCTAGAATATGATCCTTATTGAGTCGAGTCAGTAACACTGTGTTTTTGTCATTATTGAGATTAGTTAATTGTTAACATAGGTTTATGTATGGACATATACCTAAGTGATTTAATATATTGATTTCCTACTTTTTGGTTTATCCTTGTGGGATTTTGTGAGACATTGAGAGTCTCAGGGTCCCTACCAAATATCATTATTCTCACCCCTGCATGGGTTATGCTCACATCTCGTTGTGTTGGTTGCAGAAGATAGACAACGCTGACTAAGGCAGAGTGTATCAAGATTGGATGGTACCCAGTGGTAGTCCAATCAATGTGATGGTGCACGGAAGAGGGGGAAAGATGTGGAGTGATGAGGAGGCAATCTGTACCTACCCTTCAGGTAAGAACACCGGAGGACGACCTGATAGCTTATTTGTTTTTCTTCTATTGCACTATATTTTCAGTTGTACTTGTACATTCCTGTTGGGCTTGTATTTCTGACCCCTTTTTAATTTCCTGCACTTATTTTGTATAATGTTTTACTTAGTGATTTGCTTCTAGTAGTGCACTTTGATGTGTTTTTTTGCTGTTATAAAGAAACTTACTTCCTAGTTTAGGGATTTACACCTTTGGTGCTATTGTCCAGCCCCTGGCCAATTGACGATAGGCTTGGGGTAGTCACGATACGAGCCCCGGAGGACGGGTCATGACAAATTGGTATAAGTGGAGTCAGTTCTACCGCAAAACATAGGCCTCTGGTCTTTGTTTTCTGTGAAGAAATAGTGCTAATGGTACAAACTGTGGTAATTGGTACATGGATTCCAATGTTTGTGCAGTCGGTGAACGTATCCATACACTAGGACCCTGAATTCTGATTTCTGACTCAGTGAATGAAACCACTTATTGTGTGTGTGTTTTCAAAAGTATTCTCTATGTCAGCTAAACCAGGTCATCTCACTGGGTATAATCATTTCACCATGTAGCATATTTTTTGTTCCAGGATGCCCCCCATGGCTGAAAAGTTAGTTCCCTAAGAGTCATACGCTCTGACAGCCCACCGAGCGTCGATGCCTCTGTTCAGGGCCCTTTACTAGGAGATGAACTAGCGGTACTACTTCCGGTTGGGCCACTGATGCCACCAGTCCCAGCAGCAGACGATGCAAGCCACCTGAGCGTGTTTCACGAGTTCCAACACTAGAGGCATCCCAGGTTCAGGGGAGAGACAGACCCACATGTGGATTATGATTGGTTGGATGCTATGGGGAAACTCTTCAGGCTATTAGGGACACCAGCTAATATTCTGGTGATCCATGCCACGAGTCTCCTTTAGGCAGCATCAGGCAGATGGTGGAGCCTAATGCTCCAGGTACATGATGAAGTGATGCTACTCTGGGAAGACTTTGAGAGTCTATTCTAGGAAGAGTTTTCCCCATCCACCCTAGGTGTGGTGCAGATACAAGAGATACTTCATCTACATTAGGGAAACATGACAGTAGCACGGTACTTAGTGAGGTTCAGTGAACTCTTGGGATACTCCACTAATATAGTGTAGGACCCATTCCTCAGGGCCGAAACCTTTGGGCAAGATCTCACGCGAGAGATCAGATCATCGATGATATCCCTCAGCATCCCGGGGCCGGAGAGGGTGTTAGAGAGAGCCCTCCTAGTGGAGGGTTACCTTGCTGAGCAGTCACCAAGAGTGAAAGACACTACTAGACGACAAGTAGAGAAGTCTTCTGTAGCTGGCAGTAGACAGATATCACAGAGATACAAGAAGACCAGACCTATAGGTGGTCGACTGCATGACTCAGGATCTGTTGTGAGGGGAAATGAAGTAGAAACACACATTCCACGAGTGGGAAGTGTTACTCATGTGGCGAGCATGGTCACATGGCTCGTGACTGTCTGACCCGCCATTCGGATGGTCACCAGTCAATTTAGGGACCTCCCAGTTAGAGGTAGTGGTTCGAATGAGAACGTCCGTATGGTGGAGGCAGGCGTGGAAGACGAGCTGGACGTGTAGCTGGCGGTGGATGAAATTATGAGGTGTTACCACCACCACCATCAGGAGGTCCACCCAGACATCAGGGAGCTTGTGGAAAGGGGAGAGATCAGCTCCAGGAAGCTGAGGCCTATGATCATGGTGCTGTAGAGATGATTTGAGGTATGATATATGTCTACTCCACCTTATTTTATGTTCTTATTAACACAGGTTCTAGTCACTCTTTCATTTCCACATTCCTTGTTCAGAGCTCGGAGATTTCGACGGAGGCGATGGCTCAATCCTTAATACTAGAGACTCCTTTAGGAGCTGATTCGATGATTACGCACTCGTGTAGGAAGTGAGAGCTTGCCCAAGGTAGTGATATCTTCATCTAGGATCTCCTAGTTGCGACGTTGTGGCCATACGAAGTCATCTTGGGTATGGACTAGTTATCTATATTACATGCTCATATAGACTGTATTAGGCACAAAGAGTGGTGTGTCATCATTGAGGGGACTAGGTTCACATTCACCGGTGAGAAGGGAGCCTTTGTAGTGCAGGACAGACTTACTCGGAGGAGGGAGCGACCGATCACTCATTAGTATTCTTCCCTTACCCTCAGAGCAGTAGATGTGGAGAGTATGTGCGATCCTATAGTGGTGGACCAGTACGAGGATGTATTCCCTTACGATGTTTTAGGACTACCAGCTCACAAAAAGGTGGACTTATACATTGACCTATACCCTAGGATGGCACTGATATCTACACCATCATATATGATGGCTCTCGATGTGCTTCGTGAGCTGTGGGTATAGCTGGAGGACTTGCAGGGGAATGGATTCATTCAACCTAGTGTTTCTCCCTGTGCAGCCCCAATTCTGTTCACCAAGAAGGTGGATGAGAGCTTGAGGATCTGTGTCGACTACCATCACCTGAACCAGTTGACCAATATGAACTAGTACCCACTGTCGTGGATTGATGACCAATTTGATCATTTAAATGGAGCATGGTGGTTCTCGAATATACATCTCAGATCAAGATATCACCAGCATAGAGTTTGAGATGAGGATGTGTATAAGACGACCATCAGGTGTCTATATGGCCATTATGAGTTCTTGTTTATGCCTTTCAGCGTAACCAATGCTCCCCAAGTGTTCAGGGGACTCATGAACTGGATTTTCCAACCTAACCTCGATCACTTTTTCGTAGTCTTCATCGATGACATACTAATGTACTCGACTACTGAGGAGGAGCATCCCAACCATTTGTTGTTTGTGCTGGACAAACTCCGAGAGAACTAGAATTATGGTAAGATATCGAAGTGCTAGTTTGGGATTCGAGAGGTTCACTTCCTCTGAAACATCAACTCAGAGGCTGGAGTTGCAGTAGATCCAGCGGACATTGAGACGGTTATTTATTGGGAGCCACCTAGGAGTGTAACAGAGGTATAGAGTTTCCTATGTTTGGATAGATATTACTGAAGGTTCGTTCCATACTTCTCCATATATTAAACACCACTATCAACCTTGAATAAGATGAGGCAACTCTTCGTGTGGTCAGTTATATTCTAGAAGAGATTTTAGGAGCTGATGTAGAGGATGACTATTGCACCCATCATGAGGCTTCTAGAGGAAGGAGTAGGGTATGTAGTCTATTCCTATGTATTAGGGACCGGACTCAGGTGTGTCTTGTTGCAGGAGCAAGTAGTAATCACATATGAATCTCAGAACCTAAGACAACATGACCCGAACTACGCTACCCATGACCTGGAGTTAGCAGCAGTGGTCTTTTCAATGAATATGTGGCGACACTATCTAATGGGTGAACGTTTTGTCATGTACTCCAATCACAAGAGTCTCAGGTATATCATCTCTCAGAAGGACCAGAATCTGTGATAGTGACGATGGATTGAGTTCTTCTCGAACTATGAATTTGAGATAAATCCAGGTGTCAAGACTATATCTGGGTTATCGTTGAACAACGAACCAAGTCAACCCACTTCCTACCGATTAGAGATCATGTTTTATTAGAGAGTATGGGACACCTCTATGTGCAAAATATTGTGTGACTACATGGAGTACCTTCCTATATTGTCTCCGACTGTGAAACATGGTGTACTTTCTGGCTATGGAAGGTGTTGTAGGAGGCTTTCGGGACACAACTTCGTTTGAGCACCGAATTTCATACTAAAAAATATGGTCAGACTGAGCAAACCATTCATAACCTCAAAGAAATGCTTTGTGCATGTATCCTCGACTTCGGTCGCAGATGGGAGGATCACTTTCCTTTGATGGAGATTTCTTACAAAAATATCTATCACTCCACCATAGGGATGGAACCATTTCATGCCTTGTACTTGCGACCTTGCAGATCGCCCTTGTGTTGGACTGACCCTGGGGGGTCAGCACTAGTGGGACAAGAGATGGTGCGAGCTACTACGGAGAGGGTGCAGAACATCTAGGAATAGATAAAGATTGAACATTTCAGGAAAAATCCATATGCTAACAGGAGACAGAGACCTCTAGAATTTGAAGATGGTGACTAAATCTTTCTAAGGGTCTCACCTGAATGAGGTCTACAAATATTTGGCTGAGGCGGCATGTTATCTCCAAGATTCACCAAACCTTTCCAGGTTCTCAGAAGAGTAAGTGGGGTGGCTTATAACTTTGATCATCCACCTCAGTTGCACCCGGTACACGACGTCTTCCACATATCCCGACTGAGGGGATATGCGCACGACCCTTATCATGAAAATATTCTTACTCAAGTTTCCAAGTTTAATATTAAATTCTATGTGACCACATTCACACCTCTTCATATGCAAGATTATACATACTAGTTGTTTGAGCATAAAGAGAAACCTTGACATGACTATGGATTATTTATCATGAAATTTGATCAATAAAAAATAACACTAAAATATATAATAATTGTAAATATGAAGAAATGAAAATATGACATACATGACATATATAAAAATTTCATTGAATGTGGTGAGTAAATTTGGAGTACAAGAAGAAGAAAAATAAAGGAAAGTAAGTAAGTGACAGCAATTAGGGTACTATTGTGTATGTCACTTTTTACCACAGATCAGTGCTCCACAAGCTCAACTATCCACTATGGGTCCCATTTCATTCACATATTCTTTCATGAAATCTACATGAACATCCTAATTCACAAGTTCTGTGTGAGTACAAGACTCCATATGACCCCACCAATGCATAATCATCCTAGTGTGGTAAAGTATGGTGTGTTTAATAATAATATATTGCAATTGGAAAATTAAAAAAAAATAAAATTCCGAGTAGTCATGTGCTAACATTGATACCACAACCACAGAATGTACCTTCTTCAACATTATGATAGATGTATATTAAATGTGACTGATGCATTAAGGATAGAACACTTGGATAATGAATAATGAATTTCAGAATCATGTGACCATGAAACACAACATTAATGTTCATCAAGAAGATATTTCCTCAATAAATTAATGATATTGAGTGCTAATAATCATCCCTTATTCATTTTATGGAATACTAGGGACTGAGATACAATCCACATCCCACATCCATCAAATTTTATTATGGGGACCAATAGCTTGTCATCATTCATTTTTCATTGTGTAACATACTAGGGACTATGATTTACTCATATTCCCCTCTACATTGAGTGATCCATGGGTATTGAGACTTAGTCCACATCCCTTCGACAAAATGTTCATCACACAGCATCCCCAAGGCATAATCAAATGCCTTCTTTGTTCATTGATCTCTCATCCTCACTATCACAAGTCATACGCACTCCCCCTCATAGGGGTAACAAGTCACGATTTTCCTCCTATATTTGGATCCCCGAAAAATAACACAAGTCATTCATAGCATTATATGAATCCTGAGATAGAATGAAAGATTAGCATATGTAACATATCCCACATAATAAATGTAATAAAACATCAATCAAGAATATAATGAAAAATTTACTCATTGTATGATGTGTAACATATTGTTTCAAGGGCCGCCAGCCCCCACCCCCACCCCCGCACAAGAAATCATATTCTAGAATGGTCATCAGGACATGTCTAGGCATACTCATATTGATGGAAAACATGAGTACATGTGGACAAATGATTTTGGATATTTCTAAATAAAAAATTGGATACAACCAATTTATAGTTTTATTACGGTGAAAGGTGATATTTCTATGTTTATAGATGTTGAAACATCAATACACCATGTTTTTTAATAGATTCATATAACCAAAATATCTATTTTATTACGAAAATAATTAAAATACAACAATTTATGATACCTTTTTCACTCTTAGATAATTTTTTAATTATTTAAAAAAAGATTCATTTTTTATTATATTTTCTATAACTTTAATAACGCTAAAATTAAAATTAAAATTATCATTCATGTTGATAAATATCAATTTTCACTATATCTTTTGAATGTATATCATGCAATGACAAATTATAATGTTATGATTATAATTTAAAATGAGTTTAAAATTTTTTATTTTTATATTAGAATTAACATATGCATGAATAAATTATTATTTTTTACTTTATCATTTTAAATGTGATAAAAATTTATTAATATAAATTAAAATTATCTTATTTTGAGAAAAATTATAATTTTCACATTATTATATATAATGAGATGACAATTTTTGATTTCCTAATTATAATTATCACACGCACTGATAAATTATAATTTTCCATCATCAATTAAATTACCACATGGGATAATAATATATAATTTCTTAATATTTCAGGTTAGTATGTGATATTCCAATGATGTATTTGTATAAAAAAAATTGATTTCTTTTTTAATTTGAATTTATCATTTTATTTTCATATATAATGCTTAGGAATTTATACAAAAGTGAAGATAATATTAATAAAATTTATAATAATAAATAATAAAGTGGATGAAGTTACTTAGGAACCACACAGGTGTAGGTTGGATGGACCGAGCTTGGATAGATCGTGCAAGAATCAACCAAAATCAGTTCAATAATCACCAAAGAGATGTAATTACCTCATTTTTTATACTTTAATGTAGATGAAAACTCAGTTATTTATAAAACACTAAATGTGTGCAAGGTCACTAGACCAATTTAATATCCAATTTCAAAAAGATTTTCAACTGAGTTATTATTGTGGACTCAATATATTCTCTATTGGAAGTCATCTCCATCATCATCTGGTCAAATTGGGTGAAACAAATTTGATTTAAAAAAACACAGCATCACTAATGTAGTATGTACCTCATCACAGAAGAAGAAATGATTCCCCCATTTTATCATATTTTCATTACAAAATAAATATTTCTTCAGTATATTTATTAAATAATTTAATTTAAATTTTCGAATTATCTGAATTCCCCTTGCGTATAAATGTTATACCTTTCATTTGGTGATGCACATATTTCTGACACAATAGTGCTCTCTAATATCATTTATGGTCCAACTATTAATATATATTAATTTGAAATTATTTCTAAAATGGATTAAACAATTAAATAAATATAAAAATATTTTTCATTATTAGTGAGGCACCTAAAAATCTGGAATATATAAATGTTATGGAAAACCTTTGTAAAACGCCACATCCTAGACCATTCAATTGTCTTATATTTTAAATATGACACAAATTTTGGGATAATAAATTATATTAAATAAATAATGTAACAACAATTATTAAATTATTTATTTTCGTGTGATTGGATTCCAGATTTCTAACGCTTATAATATTTATACAAATCCTAGTGTAAATACAACATCAAAAACCTAACTACAGACTCATATTTTCCATACGAGACACCGTTGTGGAGATAATTAATTTTTTTCAAACAAAATAATGCAATATATAAAATTGAATAATTTTTTTCTACTTGTAATAGGTCCAAAATATACCAACATACAATTTTCAAAACATATTAAGGGAAAAAACTACATTTTGAACCTAATAGTGGTATCATTTTTCTCATTATATTCACTAATTTGAAGTAATTAAATTATATTTAATAAATTTTGGTTGATTAATATAATAAATCGAATAATATTATTCTTTCTTGATTGAGGCTTTACATGCTACAGAATCTCGTACAAACAAAGCATACAACCCCTAAAATATTCACATTAATATTCAATTGTGTTGACTGGACTTTTACAATTACACAATTCCATTAAATTTTTAATTAAAATATTTTCATATATAAGTCATTTTTCCCATATGAAACTTATAAATTATCTATAATAGGGTTGTTATTATCCTTCAAAATGAAGATACCACAATTCTCCCCCTCTATAAATTACTCATCCTCAAGAAGTATATTTAGTAGTCATGATCAAATATATCATGTAACTGATCTAGAAAATCAGACTAAAATTACCATGTCTCCTTTTCATCCATCCATACTACCAATGAATTAGTACTTCATGTGTTTTCTTTCTTCGCAAAGCCTTATTTCTTCAATATTTTCTCAACAAAATAAACTCCTCATAATAAGTGTCGGTCTCCATCTCAATTTCCTCATAATAAATTACATATGAAGGTTTTCGTATTTACCTCTAATGCGGTGACATAATGAATATGTCATGAATTCCTTGATAGTTAGAAGGGTGGTACATAAGATATAGAACTACACTTATCTGCTGGATGATATAAAATGGTCCAAAACCATGGTGCTAAATTTACCTACTCCCTTAGACATCTATACCCAATTTGGCAAGTAACTATTATTAAAAAAGTTATCTACCACATAAAAGATATAGGGTCTCACCCTATGGTCAACACATGGAATATGATCGATGCATTATGTGGGTGGTGATAAATCTCTTTTGCATCATGTGGACTCTTCCAGAGCTCCCTAAACTATACTAATTTCCAACAACCACTACCTATCTAGCCTCATGGAAACCCAATGGTATATGATAAATCCTCCCATAAAGATCCTAGTATGGTTCTAGATGAACCAAATCCATCAAAGACATATTTTTTAAAATTTATATTAAGGATAAGTGATTATCCTGTAATAAAAAATGGTCTATCATGCATGTTAAAATCATATCCTCCGGTATGAATGATGTCGTCACAGACTGTCAATAGATCTTAGGATATTGCACAATGCTCAGAATCTATAGTGTCCCTAGAGATTTTTTATAGTACCTTCCAAAATCAAAATTTAAAACATTCATCTATATCTAAATTTTCACGTCAAAGGGACTCCATGTAAGAGAACAATATCTCAAACAAAGAGCTTCAATATCTCATCCCTCGAGCATGTCTCTCTAATTTGTAATAGTTTATCACACATTTCTAACATATCAACAGTTAAAAAACGTTTTAATGAATCCATGAGTCTATGGTAACACTGTAACAAATTCCATCACGATATCGTGAAAAATTAATATATCTATCGGGAGGGACTACAACAACCCACCAGGATACTGGTACATGACCATAACCTCCGAGAGGTGAGGCATCGAGATACAAAAAAAGAGATTTATCTCTTTATATCTGGCCATTGTTACTATTACATAACGTAATGATAAATCTTGGGGAAAATAGTATGTACATATCATATATAACTGTGGTCATATCTCATCCTATCCCTCTAATGAAAACATGAACTAGTAATCTCTAATGTATAAATATCTTATCGTCGTCCTCTATTAAATATCCCAGTATATATTCATTAAAATCAATTTGTTCTCTCATTAAAATAATATCTAATTTTGAAACTTTTCCATATTTTACCAAGCCCAAAATTGATGATTTGAATATAAAAGGATAAAATTGCATGCAACCATTGTCATATAAGGCATCCAACCCTCCAATCATCTAGAAAACACATCAAATACCTATTCACCATTAAGGACCACTATCAAACTTCCATATCAAACTATGTCTAATGAATACGGGAATCTACAAAAACATTTTCCTACCCATGTTAATTTAATATCTCAATGTTGAACAAGTGCCGATAATGAACAATGATCCTCTGACTCATATTTAGGTAAATGTGTGTAAAGTTGTTTTCGAGGATTTTCTGGTCCTTATAAAATATAAATATCTCACTGAAGAGATTGTGTATCCATAATATTAGATTTTTGAACACTAATTCATGATCTTAGTGATATTTAAGGATGCTCATCTCATGGGATAATTTGAAACTATTCCCATAGGTATATAGATTCACTAATTTCATTAACATGTCTCTTAGAAGAAGGAAATATGAACCATAGTACATTTAATAATCAATTCATGTACTAGGGATTGTCAGTACTAGATATTTCATCAACCGTCATGGCATATCAATGAATGCCTGTTCACACTGGTCTAACCACTAAATCTTCACTCACTTCTGGGTCAGTGTTTTCAAGGGTGATAAAAGTTTAGAGATGTCTAGATAAATCATTTTAATACTATTCTAATCTGATTTTGATATTAAAATAAAAAACATGTCATGGATGATTCCATGACATGGACTCCCCAACCTTTGATGAGTTTCATGATTTACCTAAGACACTGCATGTTCAATTAATGTGACTTTTACAATCCATATGTATAATTTGGACATCATGGTGAAAATCCTTTGTTCTCAAAGATGAAATAGGATATTGACTGTGATCCTTGTATGTTTCAATAGTGATGGCAAGTAGAAAATGAAATCATCAATGAACACTATAGTGAATGATTCTAGATATGGATAAATGATCATGTTCATTATGACCATGAACATTAGTGGAGTATTAATAGGCCCGAATGACATCATTGGGAACTCATATAATTCATATATACAATGAAACACCATATTTGGTTTTCCATCCTCACTAATAAGAAATTAGTAGTTGTTTTAATAATGATCAATATTAGAGAAACATCAGGCACTCCATAGTTGATCAAAGAGATCAACGATCCTAGGAAAAGGATATCGATTCTTTATTGTTTCCTATGTCTTTATCTAGTAATCAACACATATTAAATTATTCCATATTGATTTTTGGTTAATATAACATTTTCACACCTTGGTGGTGTAGTAGTTCTGAAAAATTCCTTTATCCCAATGTCATCTAGGAATATATTGTGTTACTTTAGCTTGGTTAGATCCATACAATAATGGGAAAATCAAAATGGGTTAGCGAACGGGTATGTTATCTAACAAAATTAATTGAGGGATTTATATGATTTCATATGGAAATACATCTTGATAGTGATCCACAACTTGTTTAAATGATGTGGTTTTTTCCCTTGATGCTTCTTAAAGGGCCTTGCTGGACATCTGTGATGTGATTTTCCTAAGAATTCTTATGTCTAGTCGAACTCTTCTAGGTCCATGATCCCACTCTCTAGTCAGTAATGTTAGGTCCAATAGGCTAGATACCCTGAGAGGGGGGGGGGGTGAATTAGGGAATGATAGATTAAAACAACTGCCCCTTTTGATCTTGTTTTACTATAATAGAAAACTCTATTCTCTCACCTTCCCGATGTAGAGTATGAGAAAACATTAGAGAATGCACAAGACACCTCGATTTTACAAGGTTCACCCTCACTGGGCTACGTCCAAGGAGCATACACCAGCTGTGTGTCGATGTACCAATTCCAATATAAGTGCACTGCTATTTACATGTTCTAAGCAGACTCATTGTCCCTCCCAGTTTACAATCACTCACAATTTGAGAACATACATCTATCTCAACAGAAGTGAGCTCACTGCTTCTTTAGATTATCCACTCACAGTTTATAGAACTCTAGGTCTCTTCATTTTCATGAATACATGCATCCCCAACTGTTGATAGATGCTCAGTTGAAGTTCATCTTTTATCCACTGATGAATAACCCTTTTTCCCTGAACACTAGGCATATCCATTGGAAATACCTTCACAAAGAACCCTACTTAGCATATATCCCAATTTCGTGAAGCTCCTTCATTTTCGTGAAGTACTCTTGCGATGCACTATCATGAAGTACTATCTCTAATCACAACTCGTTAAAGAGAAACATCCCTCGCGATGCTCACTAATCCAACTCAAAGCTCGTAACTTTCGCGAAGCTACAATAGCCGTCGCAGAGCTCTTCTTTCAGGAAGCAAATGGGCTTCGCTAACTACCATTACGAAACAAGAGTGACAGATCTTCTTAGAAAATTTTCAAATTCTCTCAAGTGGGTTGACCTTTGTTTATAGGCAATTCCACCGACCCTCGACCCTTCCGCACGAAGTCCACGCCACGTCATCACCATTCATGAAGCATTGAAATTTCTACTAGAAATCTCTTAAAATCGCGAAGAACCTCAGAAATTCTCAGATCGCAGAGCTCGTCATAATCTCATATAATTCTTTCAATTACCTCATGCCGCTGACACAAAGCTCCCTCACAAAGCCCTTCACCACCGCGATGCACTTCAACTCTACCATTCGTGAAGCTTGATGTAATCCTGTAGAATCACCTCCATTATTCTTCTTGTCATCATGAATTCCAAACCAAGAATCCTCTCTTCACAAAATTCGGGCATTCTCCATATTGGAATATGATCTTCATGGATATCGACTTTTCACGATACTCATCAACCTCCAAATTTTGGACCCCAAAAATTGGTCAAACACTGGAGAACGGTGCCCCCTTGTACTTCCATTTTGTACCACCTACAGATCATCTTTTCCATTTTCACCGTTCTTTTTTCAACATGGATTGTCAATAACTTCATTGGAACATGAAAATTATTCATGGAAACCTGCTTTCTCAAAAAACAAAATCAACCCAAAAACACTACAATGTTACCTTGAGGGATTTTTTCTCAACAATCTCCCCTTTGGGTTTGTTGAAAAATCTTCACAACTCTTCTCAGAATGATTTTCTGAACTTTTATACCTCTATGAATCTCCTTCCATCCACTACCACCATCCGACTCTTGAAATTCTGATAGCGTTGAAGGAATCACATAACACGTACTCTAAGACCACATGATCAATGCTCGACGTGAGAAACAAGAGTAGTATGAAAAGTTCATAATGAAATCTACATGTCAAACACCATTTGTTGATTCCAAACTGATACCAGTTGCTAAATTGATACCAATTGTTGAACCACACTGATTCAAATTTGTGATAGTTGGAAACCTTCTCTCATCCTTGCAACATCACTCTTCTGGTTTTGTCACGATTCTGAACAATCGTGATTTATTTTTTTGATCAATCACTTCTAGCATCATAAGATTTAATAATCTCCCCCTATATCATTAAACTCCCCCTATCTCGGCGCTCCACCTGTCAGCTTCTACCCATATCATTCTCGATTTCTCAAATAGCCACACTCACTCCCCCTTGAACAATTACTATTTTCTCCCCCTTTGTCAACGAACCCAAAGGGAACTCCTCTACGGTCTATAACAGGGTAAAAACACATATGATAAAATTATGAAAAAAAAACACAACATACCTCGGGGAGAGGGGTGTGGTTCCATATCCACCCTCTTTTATGTGCGAGGAGTCGATTGAACTCCCAGAGACAGTCGATGCCTTTAAAATTCTTCTTGGGTAAGGCCTTTGTCAGAATGTCTACAACATGTAGTCTTGTTGGAACATACTCCAACATCACAATTCCTTTCTCAACCTTCTCCTTGATAAAATGATACTTTATATCAATGTTCATTGTCCTTGAGTGATGGACCAGATATTTTTTGAGATTTATAGCACTTGAGTTATCGCTATGGATTCCGATTGGATACTTCACTTCAATGCCCATATCATCATGATTTTGTTTCATAAACAATAACTGTGTGCAAGCTTGAGTGGCAGCAATGTACTCAGATTCTTTGGTGCTCAATGAAATGAAATCATGCTTCTTGCTTAGCCAACAAACACACAGTCCGCCAAGATAGAAAGCACCTCATGACGTTGACTTATTGTCAGCCACTGAACCGGCCCAATCTGCATCAGTATATCCCAATTATTCTGACTGAGATTTTCCATTATACATCAAGCCGAAGTCCATTGTGCCCTTCATATATAGACGTATTATTTTCACTGTAATCATGTGGATTTCCATGGGATTACTCTGATATATCGCTACTTGGAATGTGGTGAAATATAATGTCAGGCCTTCTTGCAGTCAAGTATAACAAACAACCAATGATTTTCCTATATTCTGTGATAATAACTGCCTGCCATCCTCATCTTTGGATAATTTCATCCGGGTAGCTACCAGAGTCTTCATCTCTTTGTAATTTTCCATTCCAAATCTTTTCAAAACCTCATTGGAATATTTGGATTGTGAAATGAATGTTCCATTCCATCCATGTGTCACCTGTAGACCAAGGAAAAATGTTAGCTATCTAATCCTTGAAATTTAGAACTCACTTTTGATGAATTCAGAATAATGTCTTCACTGAGCTTCATCTGATCCGCCGAATATTATGTCGTCTATATAAACCAAGACCATCAACCGTTAATTACTGTTGTTGTTGAAATAGATATTGTAATCAAGTCCCCCATGCTGGAAATCAAGGTTCTTCAAGTACTGATCAATCTTTCAGTACCTTGCTATTGGTTCTTGTTTCAACCCATACAACGCCTTCCTCAGTACGAAAACCTTTTTCTTATCCTCATGAATGATAAAACTATATGGATTCTCAATATACCCCTTTCCACCTAAACCCAATTCAAAAATGTTGATTCGACATCCATCTGGAACACTTTGAACTCCTTTTTCACTTCGATGTCTAGGAATAATATGATTGTCTATAGCCATGAAACTAGTTCAAATGTCCATCAACATCTATTCCCTCAATTTGGGAGTACCCCTTTCAAACTAGTCGTGCTTTATTCCAAATCAATGTTCCATTTTCATTTATATTGTTGTGATATACCCATTTAGTTACGATGAAAATATTATCTGTTGGCCTCGAAACAATCTGCCATGTTTGATTCTTCTCAATATGATCTAGCTCTTCGTTCATTTCCTGAATCTAGTTTTTATCTTCAACTGCATTAGCAAAGCATTTCGTCTCAACCTAAGATAGGAAATATGTATGCTGTAGTGATTTCATTCTCCCAGTCTGAACCAGTGCAGACTGATCACCAATGATAGTCTACCAATCAATATCAGCTCGACTCCTTGGATTTTGTGTAGATACAGACTTTACTTCTTCATGATCATCATCAGTTTCTTCTTCTAAATAAATATTATCCACTTCTGCTTCCACTGCGTTGATTTCTTCCTCATCACTCTCATCAATAAATTTTTCACTGCATTGCTGAATGATCTCCTCATTCTCCACAATAGTGGCTGTAACATCCCAAGTAAGTAATTAATAATAAGAAATTATTATCTATGTCTATTTATGAAATATATAGTTTTTTAGAGGCTCAAAATGAGAATAAATCCAATATTAAGCATGGAATACACTAATATTTTTAAAAGATTGTTTTACTGCCTTTTGATGGTGAACTATATTTAAATATATATTTTGAAATTTTTTTAATCTCTATTTGTCAAAATAATCTTATTCTTTATGATTGGGACATTTAAATTTACCTTGGATAAATTTTTGGTATTTTTCTGACCATGTTCATTTTTTTATGAATAGTGAAAATTACTTTATTTTACATCAAAACTTCTTTTTCATCTAATTTAATCATATTGTGAGATTACCTTTTTAATTTGTTTTAAAGTTTAATTATAATATATTTTTACCATTTAATCCAATGGTGTTCAATATAATTAATTTCACTTTGGAATTGGGCATAAAAAAGTGCCAAACGTTTCATAGATATTTTTTCAAAAAAACCCGCTATATGTTTTGACAATGAGAATTATTTTTAAATTCAATATTGAAATTTCTATTTTTGTAATATGTAAAATGGATTCCATATTTTGAATAAGAAGTTCCATATTATGTAATTAATAATCTTTTGTTTTTGGACATTATGAATAGTAACGATGGTAATTATCTTTAATTCTCTTGATTAATTAGTAATCGGGTAGTTAAGGATAATAAAATAATATCATAATAATAAAAAATGACCCCAAAATGTGTCCTAATGCTACCGTTTGTGTCATGGTAGACCATGGTATTCCTTGTTCCAAACGTAGGTACCCCATGGAATCACTTTTGGGTGAAAGTTACACTATGTTTTTATTTTTAAAGAAAGGAGAATATCACTAAAGAGTGTATCACCTGAGTAAAAATTTTTTAATTTTGTCTAAATAAATTATCTCTTAGACTATAAATAGTTATTGGAAATATAAAAATATTTCCTACATCATAGTATTTTTTTATATTAAATAAATTAAATTATTTATGACATCATGATGATGCATCGATTACCTCATTAATTAACGATTTAATTAAAATGAAAGGTTAATGTAAAATCTAAGACATAAACTTGTCAAATACCTATTGGATGAGTATATTTCGAACCCTTATCACCTTATCCTTGACATATATCAATTTGGGACCTTTTATATCCGAAACGCTTTTTAAAATAATGTAACATTTCTTAACGTTCCAAGAGTGCCCCTCCTCTCCTCTTATAAAAAGCCCGCACCTATACCACCTTAACCACACCTCTCAAGCCATTGTCTCAGCCAATACCTGCCTATTTTGTCTCTCCAAATCTCTATATTACTCATAGAAGCCTCAAATTGGGAATAAGTCTTTCCATGAAAGCCTTTGAGCTCAAATAAAAAAGAGTTACCCATTTTAAAGGTAGTGTCTTCTCTTGTGTTCTTATGTTTTATTTTACTTCTCCAACACCCTAAACTCTTTTTAATCGTTTATTTTGTAACAACAAAAGTATATTAAATATACTAGGATGTTTTAATGAGAATTATTAGAGCTACACTCACACACACCTTAATCTAATTGTTAAAGAGAATACGGTTTCCGTGGATTGCGAATTTCTGCCTCACGAAAAGATGATTGTTTAATATTCTTCTTACAACATCAAAGGTGGCCATTAAGATGAAACTATATTTATATATGATATACAATATGTTTGTTTTTTTAATTTAATCTTGTGTATTTTTCATTTATGGCATACCTTTATGGCTTCAATTTTGGGTATACGCGAAATCTTCATTTTAGGAAGTGCGGACTACCGCTCCCTCAAAGTGATTTGATTCATTAATGCCATATGTGGGATGTATAAAGGACGGAGTTAATGATATTATATATAAAATTATACTGGAATTATAATATACCTTTATGTCATTATGATTAAATTCCATAAAATACGAAATATAAATGAAATTAGCATTCACGCGTATATACGGCTTACCGTCTCCATGAATGGTGCATTTCATTTATTAACTCTAAATGTTATGTAATATTATAAATTCATGTATATAATAAATATATATGATATATATGATATATAAATAATTAATATAACTCTGGATATAATGGATATATGAAAAACTTGTAATTATAAATAGTTTATTTTTGACTCAAGTACCAATTATCGTTAAAACGACCGTTATTAACATAAATAATTACATAGTGTTCATGAAATGGTAATAAGTGATATATAAGGAATAATGAAATTGAAAATGGTTCTTAAGAAAGTAGAAATTAACTCAAGTTTATTATTCAGGAGATTAAAGAGCAGTCGAGTCACATCAGACACGAGGTAACCGAATTCATCCCAATCTCCATTCATTGAGGCATATTTTGTTTTATACACAACATTCATTAATACAGTGTATAATCCCCTTTGAATTTTACGGTTATTCAAAAGGAATATTTTTAATACGAATCATTTTACTAAACAAAAAAAGGAATGTTTTTTGTCGTACGTACGCGGCAACAACGACTTCTCCTCCGCCATGAACATTATTTGAGTTTCAGCTTCCTCTACAAGCCATAACCTATCTTCTTTTTAAAATGAAAAATAAATTCCATGTATTACTTTTTTTTATTTTGGGTTTGAAAATGGTTCTTATAATTTTTTTATTATATAAATGTGTCGTATTGATATCTTGTGATTGAAATATGGAAATGTTATGTTTCCTTTATGCATGTTTTACGTGGTACGATTATGTTATGGTTATTGGGAATTGTTATGAAGACGAGTGGTTCTGTGATAAACTAAGGGTGGGTGAGCCCGATATAGCTCTCCAATAAATTGGGTAACGCTAAGGAGTTAAATGTTAAGTTTTATCTGAAGAGGTTTAGTCAATATACTATGATGGGTATTCCAAACGTAACCATGAGTGTTACTCCCTATGTAAGAATGTTATGAATTCCTCAAGTTACCTTTATGTCTAATGATTTCTATGATTTATTCATGATTTGATGAGGTATGTTAAAATGATTATTTTTTATGAGTAATGTATGATTTTATACATGGACTAATGTTTTCATTTCGTACTTTTATATCCCTTACTCATCTTTTTATGCTCATCCCATGTTTTTGAAATGTTTTTCACAGGACATAATGTGGAATAGGGTCAAGGATGGGATCATGGAAAAGTCATGCTATCTAAAACATGGAACTAGACATGTTTCTTTTTATGAGTTTTTATTTTATGGAAACTTAGTAGAAGTTTCTACTTTGTAATCTTTTGAGATGTAGTTGTTATATCCTAATTATCTAAAACTCTAAACCTGAAATGATCCTCAATGTGAATTATTCATTTAATTCAACATTAAGTAATGATTAAGGTCGGGGCCATATAGTTGGTATCAGAGGTCGGTTTAGATAACTTTAGGAGTTATAATTCTATTAAATTATTATCCAAAAATAATTTTTTTTGTTATGGTCAAATTGAAATGATATAGATTTTGAAGACTACCATGTTGCTTCATCTTAGACATGTTTGTTCAGAATGGTTTTCCAAAGAGGAAACAGGGAAGCAGTGCTAGGAAGGAATACAGAAGGAAATGGCATTCCTAATCAGCATCTTTAGATGGTCGGAATTGAAACTGGATAGTTTATTGTAGTGATGTCATGTTTGACTCAAGCGATAAATGGTGGTGGTATCCATGCATGAGATCAGCCAGATCAACCGCAAAGGAACATATTAGTGGTGGAGAATTTCATGAGGAAACATCCCCCATCATTCAGAGTATCATCTAACCATGTGCTAGCTGATGTGTGGATTAAAGCACTGGAGTTGATTTTTGATGTCATGGGGTGTTAAGACAATCAAAAGGTTAGTTTTTCTATTAACCGTTGGGAGGATGAAGCATATTATTGGTGGTCGATGGTTAAAAATATCTGGGATGCTGATTAGATTGATGCTCTCGACTAGGATGAATTCAAAGGTATGTTTCTGGAGAAGTATTTTCCTAAGGTTGTTCGACTTAGGATGGAAAAACAATTCTTGTAATTGAGTAAAGAGGAAGACTCAGTGTCTTCCTATGAAGAAATGTTCACTTGATTGGCAAGGAATGCACCAAATTTTTTTCCGAGACCTTGATAGTAAAATCAGTCGTTTTTACTCAGGATTAAATCCAAAATATCGAAGGGCTTTAGCTTCTCGTGAGTTCAAAAGTTATGAAAATATTGTTCTATGTGCTAAGAAGGAGGAAATGGAGTTTCCTATTGATCAAGTGTTCTATATCAACTAGCAGAATAAGAGACCGAGGTGGCAGGAGAAAGGAAATAATTCTTCAAAAATGTCTGATGGTAAGAAAACTAAGTTTCCAGTTTATGATAAATGTGGTAAAAGGCATGCTGGGAAATGTCTTATAAATTATGTAAAGTGATACTGATGTGGTAAGATGGGACATAAGGCTCGTGATTGCACTGAATAAGATCAAGGTGACGATAAGTCCAAATTTGATTTACAGTTAGTGAAATGTTTTAAGTGCAATGAGATAGGTCACTATGAAAATGAGTGTATGACAAAGATCTTGAGTGATGGGAAGCAGTTAGACTATAATAAGAAAGGGGTGGTGAAATACTTTGCAACTAATTTAGTAGATTTTAGGCCATCAACTGATGTTTTATCAGGTACTTTGTTTGTTTTTTCAGATTATGCCAGTGTGTTGTTTGATTCGGGGTCTACACATTATTTCATCTCTGAAAACTTTTCTAGTAAAATGAGAATACCATCTCAAGAAATGACTCATGAACTTGTGGTAAAAACACCTGGGGGAAATGTTGAGGAAAAAAGAATTTATATGAATATTTATATCCTTATCCGTGGAATGAACCTACTTGAAAACCTTATTGTTTAACCTCTAGTAGAGTTTGATGTTATCATTGGTATGGATTGGCTCTCTATTTACCATGCTAAGGTTGATTGTAGAGATAAAGAAGTTTCTTTTCAGAAAGACTTTCAGTTTTTGTACAATAATGAACCCTTACTATTGATAACATATCAAGAGGCTAAGAAACATATAAATGATGGAAATGAATGTTACCTTGCACATGTTGTTGAAAATAAGGGAACTGCTTAGATTAATGATGTGTCAGTGGTAAATGAGTATCCTGATTTTTTTTTGATGAGTTGCCAGAAATAATACTAGACTGAGAAGTAGAATTTACTATCGACCTAGTTCACAATGATAATCCAATTTCAAAACCCCCTTATCGAATGGACCAAATTGGACTTTTAGATTCGAAGGAGAAATTGCAAGATTTATTAGACAAAGGTTTCATTTGGCCTAGAACATCACCATGGGGTGCTCCTGTTTTATTTGTTAAAAAGAAAGATGGTTCAATGAGAGTTTTCATTGATTATAGAGCCTTGAATAACATCGTTGTTAAGAACAAATATAATTTTCCTCATATCGATGATTTATTTGATCATCTCCAGGGAGATCAGTTTTTTTCAAAGATTGACCTGAGATCGGGGTACCATCAGTTGAAGGTAAAGGAATCAGATATTCTGAAGACCGCATTTCATAATAGATATGGCCATTATGAATTTTTAGTAATGGCTTTTGGGATAACCAATATAGCTACTGTATTCATGGACATTATGAATAGTATTTTCTATGAGTTCTTGGATAAGTTTGTGGTCGTTTTCATTGATGATATTTTGGTGTTTTCTAAAAGTAAAGAGGAGCATGAAAGACATTTAAGGGTTATTTTTCAATCCTTAAAAGAAAATTAATTTTATGGGAAATTCCTTAAGTGTGAGTTTTGGTTGTAACAAATTTCTTTCCTTGGTAATATTGTTTCTAATGATGGGATAACAGTTTATCCTTCAAAAACAAAGGTTCTTGAAGAATGGCCAAGACCCACAAATGTAACTGAGATTCGTAGCTTCCATGGTTTGGAAGGCTACTACCGAGGGTTTTTTTGAAATATTTCATCGTTATCTAGTCCAATGACTAAGCTAACTCGGAAGGGTGTTAAGTTTATCTCGACAAAAGAATGTGATGATTATTTTCAGGAACTGAAAAGAATATTATTGAATGCTTTAGTTTTGGAACTACCTTTCATGAATGGGGAGATTATTATCTACAGTGATGCTTCATTGAAAGGAATTGGTTGCGTACTAATTTAGAATGTTCAGGTAATTGCTTATGCTTCAAGTCCATTGAAAACACATTAGGTAAATTACACTACACATGATTTGGAATTAGTTGTTGTTGTTTTCTCTTCAAAAAATTTGAGGCATCGTTTGAATGGAGTAAAGTGTGAAATATATACCAATCACAAAAGTTTAAAGTATAAATTCACTCATAAATAATTGATCATGAGACGGAGGAGATGGATAGAATTAATCAAGGATTATGATTGAACAATTCATTACCATCCGGGAAAAGACAATAAAGTGGATGATGCTTTGAGTCGAAAAAGTAATGTTTCATTAATAATGTTGTGTTTGGAATGTGATGCTTTGGTTAAGGATTTGATGAACTTTGGAAAAGATGTTGTTGGTGCAGGATGTCCTTCTGTTTTGTTTCAGGTATCAGTGAAATCTTCTCTATCAGATAGAATCAAGCAAGAACAGAAGCAAGACAGTGAGTTGCAGAAAAATGTAGAGATGGTTCAGAAGGGTAAGTTGCATGAATTCAACATTGATAATGATTGTGTTTTGAGATTTGGGAAGAGATTGTGTGTGCCTTGTGATTCACAGTTGAAGAGAGAGTTGTTATGTGAAGCTCATAGTTCTCCATTTTTAGTTCATCCTAGAAGTACTTAGATGAACAGAGATCTGTGGGAGTACTACTGGTGGGATGGAATGAAAAGAGATATTACTGGTTTTACTGTGAAGTGTTTGACTTGTTAGTAGGTTAAAGTAGAGCAGCAGTTATCGAAAGGGATGCTTCAGCCATTACCAGCGCCAGAGTGGAAATGTGAAAATATATCCATGGACTTTGTTGTGGGATTACTGAAGACATATTGAGGTAAAAATGCAATCTGATTTATTGTTGATCGCTTCATTAATCTGCTCATTTACTTCCTATTCGAGATACTTTCTCTCTAGATCAACATTCTCGATTGTATCTTAAAGAGATGGTTAGATTGAATGGAGTTACCCTATCCATTGTATCTGATTGTGATCACAGGTTTACTTTTAACGTTCAAAAAGGCCTTCAGAAGTTGTTGGGTACTGAATTAATTTTTATTACAGCTTTTCATACTCAATAAAATGGGCAGTCAGAATGAACAATTCAGACATTGGAGGATATACTATGTGCTTGTTCGATGGATTATCAGGGAAGTTGGGGCCAACAACTTTCTTTGTTTGAGTTTTCTTATAACAACTGTTTTCCTTCTAGTATATATATGGCACCATTTGAAGTATTATATGGGAAGCGGTGTCGAACTCCAACTTTTTGGGATGAAGTGGGTGAAAGGAAGCTGATGGGACTAGAATTGGTATAAGAGAGGGTAGAAAATGTTTAGTTGATTCAGAAACACATGATAACAGCTCAGAGCAGGCAGAAGAGTTATGCGGATAACCGGAGGAAGGATCTATCTTTTGAGGTAGGTGATAATGTTTTTCTCAAAGTTTCACCTTGGAAAAGTGAGATACGATTTGTTAAGAAAGGAAAGATGATTCCATGGATCATTGGACCATATGAAATTCTGTAAAAAGTTGGATCAGTTGCGTACTGAGTGGCTTTACCTCCGATTTTATCTCAGGTACACAATGTTTTTCATGTTTCAATGTTAAGGAAGTACATGCTAGATCCATCTCAATTTTTGAGTCCAGAGGTAGTTCAGCTGGAAGAGAATCTATCTTATGAGGAACAACCTGTCCATATTCTGGACCACAGGGAGAAAGTGATTCGAAATAAGGTTATTCATTAAGTAATGGTTTTTTGGAAAAACCACATGATTGAAGATGCAACATGGGAATCTGAAAATGCAATGAGAGATAAATACCCCCACTTATTCAATAAGTAAATAAGTTGCGGGGACACAATTTTCTAAAGGGGGGAAGGATGTAACATCCCAAGTAAGTAATTAATAATAATAAATTATTATCTATGTCTATTTATGAATTACATAGTGTTTTAGAGGCTTAAAATGAGAATAAATCCAATCTTAAGCATTGAATACAATAATATTTTTAAAAGATTGTTTTACCGCCTTTTGATGGTGAACTATTTTTAAATATATATTTTGACAATTTTATAAGCTCTATTCTTCAAAATAAACTTATTCTTTATGATTGGGACATTGAAATTTTCCTTGGGTAAATTTTAGGTATTTTTCTGACCATGTTCATTTTTTAATGAATAGTGAAAAATACTGCATTTTACATCAAAACTGCTTTTTCATATAATTTAATTATATAGTTATATTATATTTTAAATTTATTTTAAATTTTAATTTTAATATATTTTTACCATTTAATACAATGGTGTTCATTATAATTAATTTCACTTTGGAATTGTGCATAAACAAGAGCCAAACTTTTCGTAGATATTCTTTAAAAAAACCGCTATTTGTTTTGACAACGAGAATTATTTTAAATTCATTATTTCAATTTATATGTTTGTAATTGGTAAAAAAGGATTACATATTTGTAATAAGAAGTTCCAAATTATATAATTAATACTCTTTTGTTTTTTGGACATTATGAATAGTAAGGACAGTAATTATCTTTAATTATCTTGATTAATTAGTAACCAGGTAGTTAAGGATAATATAATAATATCATAATAATATAAAATGACCCCAAAATGTGTCCAAATTCTACATTTTTTGTCATGGAAAACCATGGGATTCCTTTTACCAAACTTAGGGACCCCATGAAATCACTTTTGGGTGAATGTGGCACTATCTTTTTATTTTTAAAGAAAGGAGAATATCACTAAAGAATGTATCACCTGAGTAAAACATTTTTAATTTTGTCTAAATAAATGATATCTTGGACTATAAATACTATTATGAAATCTAAAAAGATTTAATACATTATAGAATTTTTTTTATAATTTTTAGACATTAAATAAATTAAATTATTGAAGACATAATGATAATGCAGCGATTACCTCATTAAATAATATTTTAAATAAAATGAAAATATAATGTAAATATAAGAAATAAAATTGTAAAATACCTATTTTATGTGTATATTTCGAGCCCTTAACACCTTATCCTATAAATATTTCAATGTGGGACCTTTTAAATCTGAAACTCTTTTTAAAATAATGTATCATTTCTTAACATTCCAAGAGTTCCCCTCTTCTCCTCTTATAAAAGGCCCCCAACTCTACCACATTACTCACACATATCAAGCATTTGGCTCAGCCAAAAACTACCCATTTTGTCTCCCCACATCCCTCTATTACTCCTAGAAGCCTCAATTTGGGCAGAAGTCTTTCCAAGGAAGCCATTTAGCTCAAATCGAAATGAGTTACCCATTTTAAAGGTAGTGTCTTCTCTTCTATTCTTATGTTTTATTTTGCTTCTCCAACCCCCTAAACTCTTTTTATTCCATTATTTTGTAACAAAAAAAGTATATTTAATATACTAGGATGTTTTTATTAGATTTATTAGAGCTACACTTACACAAACCTTCATCTAATGGTTAAAGAGCATAATGTTTCTGTGGATGGAGAATTTCTGCCTCACGAAACGATGATTGTTCAATATTGTTCTAACACATTCAAAGGTGGCCATTATTATGAAAATTTATTTATATATGATATATAATATGTTTATGTTTTATTTTAGCTTCTTTATTTTTCATTTATGGCATACCTTTAGGGATTCTATTATCGGTATATGCGATATCTTCATTTTTGGAAGTGCGGACTACCGCCCTCTCAAAGTGATTTGATTCGTTAATTCAATATGTGGTACGTATAAAGGATGGAGTTAATGATATTATATATGAAATTATACTGGAATTATAATATAACATTATGTAATTATGATTCTATTCCATAAAATATAAAATATAAATGAAAGTAGCGTTCATGCGTACGTACGGCTTACCGTCTCCATGAATGGTGCATTTCATTTCTTACCTCTAAATGTTATGTAATATTATAAATTCTTGTATATACTGGATATATATGATATATATGATATCTAAATAATGATTATAACTCTGGATATAATGGATACATGAACAAATTGTAATTATAAAGAGTTAATTTTCGACTCAAGTATCAATGATCGTTAAACCGACCGTTATTAACTTAAATAATTACATAGTGTTCATGACATGGTAATACGTGATATAAAAGGAATAATGAACTTGAAAAAGGTTATTAAGCAAGTAGAAATTAACACAAGTTTATTATTCAGGAGATTAAAGATAAATCGAGTCACGTCGGACACGAGGTAAGGGAGTTCATCTCAATCTCCATTCATTGAGGCATATTTTTTTTATACAGAACTTTAATTTATATGTTGTATAAACCCCTTTTACTTTTACTCTTATTAAGAAGGAATATTTTTTTTATATGATGTATCTTACTAAACAAAAAAAGGAATGTTTTTTTGTCGTACATATGCGGCGACAATGACTTCTCTGCCGTCGTGACCATTATTTAAGTTTCGGCTTCCTCTACAACACATAACCTAACTTTTTTAAAAATGAAAAATAAATAACATGTATTACTTTTCTTTTAATTTTTTATTTAAAATAGTTTTCATAATTTTTTTATTATATCAATGTGTTGTATTGATATCTTGTGATTGAAATGTGGAAATTTTATGTTTCCTTTATGCATGTTTTACGTGATACGATTATGTTATGGTTCTTGGTCATTGTTATGAAGACGGGTGGTTCCGTGATAAAACAAGGGCGGGTGAGCCCGATATAGCTCTCTAATGCATTGGGTAATGTGAAGGAGTTAAAAATTAAGGTTTCTCTGAAGATATTTTGGGAATATACTGTGATGGATATTTGAAACGTAACCATGAGGGTTACTCTCTACGTAAGAATGTTATGAATGCCTCAAGTTACCTTTATGTCTTATGATTTCTATTATTTATTCATGATTTCATGAGATATGTTAAAATGATTATGTTTTATGAGTAAAGTATGATTTCATACTTGGACTAATGTTTTCATTTCGTACTTTAATATCCCTTACTGATCTTTTTTATGCACATCCCAAGTTTTTGAAATGTTTTTCACAGGACTTAATGTGGAATTGGGTCAAGGATGGGATCATGGAAAAGTCATGATATCTAAAACATGGAAGTAGACATGATTCTTTTTAAGAGTTTTATTTTATGGAAACTTAGTATAAGTGTATACTTTGTAATCTTTTGAGATGTAATAGTTATGTCCTAATTCTCTAAAACTCTAAGCCTGAAAAGATCCTCAATGTGAATTATTCACATAATTCAATATTAAGTAAGGTTTAAGGACATGGCCTTATAGTGTCATCATTGCTCTCAAATACTTTTCCCAGCCTTTTTTAATGCATTTATATGCCTTGCTTTTTCCTGAGTATCCAAGGAATATCCCCTCATCGCTTCGAGACTCATATTTCCTATGTTTTTCCTTGTTGAGGATAATGCACTTAATACCAAATATTCAGAAGTATTTCACCATCGGATTCATTCCATACCACATCGCATATGGTGTCTTTCTTTCCATTGGACACAATAGAGCCCTGTTAGAAATGTAAACCGATGATAAAAATGATTCCTTCAAAAATTTCTCTGGTAGGTCCTTTTCAATGTGCATCATTCTTGCCATGTTTTTTATGATTTGATTTCCCCTTTCAACCAGTACATACTATTGGGGAGATCTTACTGAAGAAACGTGATTCCTTATCTCGTGTTTCTCAATATATTCTTCCACCAGACTGTTTGTGAATTCTGTACCATTGTCAGTACGAAACTTCAGAATTTTTTGTTCAAGCATCCTTTCACACTCCCTTCAGTACTGTTTTATGTAGTTGAACACATCAGACTTATGGTAAATAACAAATATCCATTCCATTCTGTTGTATTCATCCATGAAAAGAATGTAGTACCTCTTTCCATCAATTTCCCTTGGTGTGATAGATCCACAATCATCTGCATGCAACAATTCGAGCACTATTTTTGACTTATTTTCTTTTTCCTTAAACGTCTTTCTAATGAGTTTCCCTTGTTGGCATGAATCACACGTGTGAGTATGATCCCGTGATAGATTGGGTAGGTCTCTTTCTACATCATACTTTTCCAGATCTTCCAGGGATGGTTGGAATAGATGACCAGGTTGATTATGCCACAACTTGCTTTCTTCCTCTCAAGATAAAAAACACATATCTTATTCTCCACTCACCAGGTAAAGATTACCCTTTGTTATTTTTCCCTATAGAACTATATCCATGTCTCTTCCTTTGACTACAAACATCTTTATAGTAAACCTTATAGAATCCTGAGTCACATAGTTGACTGATGCTGAGAAAATTGGGACTGGGGCCTTCTACTACTAAGACATCTGCATGTCTCATCTCTTTGCCCCCAAACATGGATTTTCCTGAGCCAATAATATTCAGGCCTTCATTATTTCCAAACACGAAAACTCCTTCTTTGTCATATTTCACACCTATAATAATATCCTTATTACCTGTCATGTGAGATGTGAAACCAATCTCAATGATCCACACAACAGAGCGATCTGATGCTTTAAGGGAAATTTTTGCCACCAGGGATTTCTCATCCTTCTTCTTCATGGTCCATATTTTTTCCTTCACACTCGGCATGTATTGAGACTTCTGTTCTTTTTCAGAGTATGATGGACCAGCTTCATCCTACATAGGTTCTTATCTATTTTAATTTTTCAAATCACATTTTGGTTCATTGATCTGCAGTTTGTGAACTTTTTGGTTCTACTTTTGAATATTCCTTTGTATGGTCGAAGTGAAGTACCTATCCATGTGCCCGAATCCTCTTCACCAAAAACTGTGCCCTTCAATATTTGTTCTATAGAACCTTTCTCTGTTTGGATACCACCTCTGTTCTTGTTCCCTTCGATATCTCTTGGATATGGAGCACACATACTGTCAATGTCCCATTTTTTCACAGCAATAACACCTGATATAAGGCACATTTCTTCTTATTACTTCTTCCCTGATATTTTCCCTTTGGGATCTTTGGATATTCTGATTCTACCTTGTCCCCAAATCCACCTTCAGTCTCAGAGTGGGTGCTTGCGGTCTGACCTGAACATTCATAGATTTCTGTTTTCGATCAAGCCCTTCATCAGTATTAGCATACGAACAATGTTGATTATTATTTTCTGTTGAACCACTATACTCCATTTTTAGCTCCTCAGTTTTCTATGTGATTTTCATTCCACATTACCTAGTAGGAGTCAAGAGCCTTTCTTGATCTTTAACCATTTTCCACAGACCAACAACTTGTCCTTAATGTTCGTCAAAATGATTGATTTGTTCTTTCCTTGTGTTATTAAAGCTATCGATCTCCCTTTTCAATTCTTCAATATTTATTTTATACTCACTAACTGATTCGGAGTCCTCTAGTTTTGATAACTTGAGTTTCTTGATTTCTTCCATCAACTCAGACTGCTCTTCTTTCTACTGCTGCATATAGAATTTGGTGTCACAAACAACATTGTTGGCATTCTTTTTTTCCCTCCAAACATCTACATCTTCAAGAGAAGACTCTATCTGTAGAGACCTGTAGCTTGACTTACATGGACATTACATTACTTTTGCGGAATACTTAGTACATAACAAAAACACACACACAAGGATCGTAATAGTTTAGTGTCTTTGGAAACTCGGAACGTAATCTTCTAATCGTGGTGAAAGATCTTCAATATCTCCCATAAAGATCTTCCCATTTTTTTTACCTAAAAACCTTTCTTTTATATCCTGGGGAAAAGAAAACATAAAAGTGTGAGCTCAAATGCTCAGTAAGGGTAAACAAAAGAAATATCAATCACATCATATACATAAGAACATAGCTTTTGGAAATCTTAACCTGCAAAAGAGCTCATAATATCATAACATGGGATAAATCATAGAAGTGAAAATGAGATCCCCATAATCATAACATGAAACTTGAAACTTTGTGGCATACACACATAATCATAGAGAATCATTTATTCTTAGTCAAGACTCATTGCCAAGACTATCTTAGTGGACAAAGTCCCTTTCTGAATCGAGTAACCCTCGTTTCAGTCCTGTTTCACTGAACCGGTATAACCTACCATTTCAGCCATGTCTATCTCATGAGATATAAAATCTTTACCCAATGCATTGGAGGGAGATATAGGTCCCACCCATCTTATAATTAATCCTTTCTTATGTGTGCCACATAATCATAAATCATACATCATCGCATAACACATGTAACAAAAATGGGATTCTTGAAACATCATGACATCATAAAACAAATCATATAAGGTAAATGAATTCATAAAAATAATTCCCTCATAACATAATCAAATAAATTTAATTAAAGGGATAAAAACAGAACCCTTTATTATCTTAGATGGAAAATAATTTTGATAAAACATTTGAACTGAATTCTTGAGGAAAATATCCTTTCTTCTTCAAAATCAATTTCTTTTCATAAAACATCATGCAATTTTAAAAGAAAGAGATTTTATTGAAAATAGTCATGAAATCTTTTAGAGGAAGCTTCATGAAAATAAGGCTTTATAAAACAGTAAAAATCCGTTCTTGTCGTATAAGTTAAAAAAAACATTCTTCGTACTTTTGTCGGAAAAGTCAAAAAGTACCTCGTACGAAAAAATGTCAAAAGATTCCTTTCATATTCTTTACTAAAATCTCACCGAAGGGTAAAAATGGATTTAAACAATTGTAGGTGGATGGAAATAATATTACATATTGATGAAACATGGATGTGGATGATAAAATACACCCCAGTAAATACCAAAGTATAAACAATCTCGGATAAAAATGAGATTGTGATATTTCCCTTACCTTAGGTCCGACTTGCTTTGTAAGTGTCCGAACCTCCTGTATAATGATTTAAATCATGTTATTGAATTATTACAGAATCATATTCATTGTTATGATATCATATATGGTTCACTTATGACATTATATTACCCGTTCTTTTGTAAATTCCATGTTAAAGAATCGTTTTGGGTAAAATCGTTTCATTTATCGTAGGTGTTTTGACTTGTTGTTCTTGACATCATTATTACTTATATCATGATTTACTAACTTCCAGAATATAAAATATGATTTATATATCATATATATTCAGTATATATATATATAATAGGTAGATAAATAAAATGAAAAACACCGTTCATGGAGACGGTAGTCCGTACGTACGCATGAACGCTGTTTTCCTTTCCTTATTGTCTTGAAATGGAAGTAAGTAGATGACATACATATGTATATATATATACATAAATCCAGTAGCTTTATAATGTCATATATTTCATTATTATTTCTTATATATACATTATAATCATTCTTAAATGGTTAACATGGAGAATGAATCTCATCGCGTCGTGGAGACGGTAGTCCGTACGTACGCACGAGCGATGATATCATTTCTATAAATATTGAATGGAATTGGAGTGGATTATACAATATATCAGAATCAATATGATGTTTTAATAACTATGTATAGTTATTATTTACACCATTATACCCATCCTGTAAGGTGGTAGTGGAAAATAGATTACACCACGGCGTGGAGACGGTATTCCGTACGTACGCACGCGCGGTGATTTTTTTTTTCCGTAGGATGGATAGATGGTGAAATAGGGTTGTTTCATACTTATAATAACATATCAGTATATTAGTGATACTGATGTTATTACTTCATAATGAAACAACCTAAGAAGAAGAAGTGGAAGAAGAAATAAAGATGAAAGAATTGGTAACGGTAATTACCTCTTCTTTGAAGCGCCTTTTGGAGACCTCCTCTTAGGGAACTAAAATTGGTATTTGAGGAAGACCAGAACCTCTAGGATGTTTCTAGGGAAGTGGAGAAGAGATTTTGGCAGGGGTTGGCCGAGCTTGAGTGTTCAAATTGGTGTGAGGAGGAGGGGGAGGAGGTGTCCTTTTATAAGGGAGGAGAGGGGCACCTTAGGAATACCTCAAAATATTATTTTATATTAATGTCAAAATCGGTTTATAATGGTTCCAAAGGGTCTTATTTCGAAGCTAAAGTTGGGTTGGGTCGAAATCCTATCAACCAATAAGATTTAGACAAGTTTAGGGTATTATTTTAACCTCATCAATTAGATTTAACTCGAAGTTAAATAATTTAACTTTTACCGTGTCTTTTTGTTTTCTTTCACTATATGGTTAATACACTTACTATAAAATGCCAAAAGAACCCCAAATTGTTTATTATTAATACATATATCCTTATCAAAGTCATTTGGCCGAACCTTAGATTTTTAGGAATAAAATAACAATTAATAATATAATATTTGATTTAAAAACTATTTTGTGTCAATTTTGACACTATTTGATATATGATTTTTGTGAAAGTCATAACAGAATTATATGTTCGAACCAAGTTGATTAAATCTACACTAATATATCATTGTAACCTAGAAAATTAGTGGAATTCATAAAAAGTCTCAAATTATATTTCGTTTGGTGTTTATAACATCAATTATGTCAATATTTCATTAATAAGATAATTACTGCATCATCTTTGTGTCATAAATAAATTAACTTATTTTATGTCTAAAAATTACATATAAAATACCATTATGTGGGGAATCGTTTTAGCTTTCTAATGAATATTTACAATCGAATTTATCTTTTGTATAATCCTATATTAAAAATGTTTTAGTAAATAAACTTTGATTTTAACTCTTTTAACTCTTCTTTGAATTAAATAATAATAAATGTCCTAATCTAATCCATGTGGACCTAAATGGTCATATTTTATTCCTAAGTTTGTTTTTGGTCGACTTACACTTGTCCAATAGAATTAGGACATGTGTTAGGGTAATAATAATATCATATTTACCCTTAGTTACCCTATTTACTATTAACAGTGGTAAAAAAAGTAAAAAGTTACTATTCACCAAAAATTATTTTCATCTCATTGAACCACATTTTAGTCCTTGATATTAACCGTGTCTGTCGGATTTTCGAAATTCCATTCACAGAAGCAGTAAAATTATGTTTTATGAAAAATTCAGTTTTTAACCTACCACTTAGTGGTTTCACTATTCATCAAAAATTGAAAGTTTTCATAAAAGTACCAAAATTTCACCCTAGGCTATAATTGATATTCCGAATTCAAAAATGATTTCTATTTTACAAAATTCCCAACATATAAGTTTCATTTTATAATTAATTTCCGCTGTCACAACAAATAGCGTGTTTTTAAGAGATAATAACTATCAAAAGATTGTCACTTGTTTATAACTGGTTTAAATGTGAAATTACATCCAATGTCCAACATTGTATTAAATTGTAAAAATATATTCTAAATATACTTTAAAACCACTCAAATTAATAATTTATAACTATTAATTATTTCGATTGAAAAAGTTGTTTTTAATTAAAATTTAGTAATTTCCACTATTCATCAGAATATGAAAGTTATCCGAAAATTACCAAAATTTCACCTTAGGCTAAATTCGATACTCCTAATCCATAAATGAAGTCCATTTTGAAAAATAAAATTTACAAAATTTCATAAAGTGGTTATTACTATTCATAACGGCTAGTTTTAATAATATCTTAATTGCATATCGTTGTTTAGCGAAACTTGGTGTTGCGTACAACACACGCTATCGTGGAGGGTCGCGATTGCGTGTAATTCAAGCCAAGTCAGAGATGTGTGTTGTGAAAGGTCTTTTTGGTGTAGCGTATAACACAATACATTAATGAAATTAAAAAGAATATTTTTCATAAAATCTCGGGGTGTTACATTCTACCCCCCTTAAAATGAATTTCGCCCTCGAAATTCGTCGCGGTTATAAATGGTTTACTATTCAAAAGTTTCTTTAATAGAAACCCACATCGTAAAAAGGAATACCAAAACTTATCTTTAAAAACAAAAGTATGAAACGTAACGGTTACCCAAATAAACTAATCCCTGGGTTTCCACATAGGTGAAAATATGGATATGGAAGAGAAATCTAACCATCATGTTCTGATGGAGAGTGGTAGAGAACATGGCTATGGAAAAGCTGACAAATCATAAAGCCATAAATTTGTGATGATCTAGGGTACCATCTGATTCATCGGGTATAAGAGAACTAGGACAACAATTTTGGTTTTCAAGATCATTTCCCTAAAGTTAAATAATTTGAATTAGAATAAATACTTTATTTTGGTACAATCTCACTGTTGTTCATGCCTTTAACAATTTCCACTTCATCTCTTAAATAAAGGAAGTTGAATTTGTTATTCGTGAAGTGTTAGCAGATCATGTGATAGAATGACGGGTCATTCCATCTGTCTCAAAAGGTTAGCAAAATTTATATACATAAGTCGATCTATAGTGGGATTAATCATATATGGTTCCTAAAATGGGCTTATACATCATATATCATACTGCTTAATATAATAACACTAGTTTCTACTAAACAGGGACTTCCTGTAGGTCAGTGGTAGGCGATAAAGGCCAGTCGCACTTCGGTTGTGGGTTCGATTCCTACAGCCTTGTCCGAAGCGATGGACTGTCGCCCGTCCTGCAGGTTGTCCTTTTTCTAAAACTACGTTACTATAACATCCCATCAATAATATCGAAAATGTTCTATCCTTAAACAATACTAACTTATGTCCAACATAATCCAGTCTTATCTTTAGGCTTATACATAATACTGCAGTCTACTCTCATAATATAGTGACAACGATTACCAGAGATTTAATACTGTCGTTGATCCCCACATATCATAAGATATGTCTTGTTGGTCACATTCCAAACATTCAAAGTCCTTAATCATGTATTCTCTTGAATACCCATTGAACCTTAGTGAAAACATGAATGCAGTTAAACGTTAACACTTTCCACATACCAAAATCCTCAAAATTCTTTATAATCAAACCATGATATCACTTAGTCCTTATATCAATCATGAGCTCATGAATACTGTTAAACATTTCATTTTCTCATTTTCCCTTCATTATGCATATCGTCTTATTTCCAAAAATATCTCAATCACTTTGAATACCACATTAGACCAATACACAAATATTCCAATACTCCATGATACAACATTATTTTGGAATCCCATTACATAAACACTTAATCATTCCACCACATCGTTGTCATATTCAACATCGCCAATAGTGATCGCATGTGACTTCCCTTTATCCTTTGCCTTAAGCGGTTGCTCATGTCGATCATCACTAACCCTTGGATTAGGGCATTTATTAGCATAATGCCCCATTTCCTTGCACTTGAACCATTGAAGTGTTGGTGGTGCGTTCTCTGCAGTGTTTGCTTTATTCACATCATTAGAAACCCTTTTTCCATTACTTCGACACTCAGCTGCTCGATGACCTTCTTTTCCACACTTAAAACATTTTCTAGTCCCTTTAAGACAATCTCCACCATGCTTCTTTCCACACTTTGAGCATAAGGAAACATTCATTTTCTTTTCACCATTATTCTGAGATTTCTCCTTGAACTCCATCTTTCGTTTCTTGTCAAAACCCTGAGATGGATATGTAACACCAACTTCCATTTCTACCTTGATAGCACAACACAAAATTTCTTCATAGCTATTTAAGTCTCTTATAGCCAATGCCCTTCGAAGACTTGGTTTTAAGACACTGAAAAATCGATCAACTTTACTTTCAGGTTGGATGATAATGCCAGATGCATACCTTGCAAGTCTTGTAAAATTCGCTTCGTATATACCAACAGATTCATCATCCTTCTGTTTCAGCTCAAGAAACTCCTTTTCCATCTTTGTTCGAAGAATACGAGGGAAGTACTTACTGAAAAACAAGTTCTTGAACTCGTCCCATTCCATGGACTCAATTTCATCTCTTGGCCTCGTATTTTTGATAAGATTCCACCATTGATTAGCTTCACCTTCCAAACGATATATTGCTAAGATGACTTTATCATGTTCAGAACATTGAAGAACTGAAAATATCTTTTCAGTAGTACTGATCCATTGTTCAGCCACAAGTGGATCAGAAGACCCACTGAAAGAAGGTGGACGTTGCCTCAAGAAGGAATCAATAGAATATTGTTCCCTTATCTGCTCATTTGGAAGTCCAGAATGATTCATAGCTTGTGTAAGTATAGCAATAAGATTTTGCACTCCATCTCCCATAACATTTGTTTGTTCAGGAGGGCAATCATTGCATTGTCCATTGCATTGATCAACACGGTTCCTTCGGGTTCTAGCCATCGTCTAAAACCCAAAAAGAATTGTGTGAGAGGCAAAAATCATGCTAGGGGAAAACAACATAATAAAGGGGGAGTAACTTCAATATCCAACATCTTAGGTTTAATTCTATGATCGTTAGCGTAATTCTATTACTATAACCTATACGTATACTTATCCCTAGGGACATCACTAGACATACCTTAGAAATATCTCTAGGGATCTCACTAACGTTTTCGCATCCTAGTTTCCAAAGGTTGACTAAACCTTTCCTCTGATACCAACTGTAGAGACCCATAGCTTGACTTACATGGACATTACATTACTTTTGCGGAATACTTAGTACATAACAAAAACACACACACAAGGATCGTAATAGTTTAGTGTCTATGGAAACTCGGAACGTAATCTTCTAATCGTGGTGAAAGATCTTCAATATCTCCCATAAAGATCTTCCCCTTTTTTTTACCTAAAAACCTTTCTTTATATCCTGGGGAAAAGAAAACATAAAAGGGTGAGCTCAAATGCTCAGTAAGGGTAAACAAAAGAAATATCAATCACATCATATACATAAGAACATAGCTTTTGGAAATCTTAACCTGCAAAAGAGCCCATAATATCATAACATGGGATAAATCATAGAAGTGAAAATGAGATCCCCATAATCATAACATGAAACTTGAAACTTTGTGGCATACACACATAATCATATAGAATCATTTCTTGTTAGTCAAGACTCATTGCCAAGACTATCTTAGTGGACAAAGTCCCTTTCTGAATCGAGTAACCCTCGTTTCAGTCCTGTTTCACTGAACCGGTATAACCTACCATTTCAGCCATGTCTATCTCATGAGATATAAAATCTTTACACAATGCATTGGAGGGAGATATAGGTCCCACCCATCTTATAATTAATCCTTTCTTATGTGTGCCACATAATCATAAATCATACATCATCGCATAACACATGTAACAAAAATGGGATTCTTGAAACATCATGACATCATAAAACAAATAATATAAGGTAAATGACTTCATAAAAAAAATTCCCTCATAACATAATCAAATCAATGTAATTAAAGGGATAAAAACATAACCCTTTATTATCTTAGATGGAAAATAATTTTGATAAAACACTTGAACTGAATTCTTGAGGAAAATATCCTTTCTTCTTCAAAATCAATTTCTTTTCATAAAACATCATGCAATTTTAAAAGAAAGAGATTTTATTGAAAATAGTCATGAAATCTTTTAGAGGAAGCTTCATGAAAATAAGGCTTTATATAACAGTAAAAATCCGTTCGTGCCGTATAAGTTAAAAAAAACATTCTTCGTACTTTTGTCGGAAAAGTCAAAAAGTACCTCGTACGAAAAAATGACAATAGATTCCTTTCATATTCTTTACTAAAAACTCACCAAAGGGTAAAAATGGATTTAAACAATTGTAGATGGATGGAAATAATATTACATATTGATGAAACATGGATGTGGATGATAAAATACACACCAGTAAATACCAATGTATAAACAATCTCGGATAAAAATGAGATTGTGATATTTCCCTTACCTTAGGCCCGACTTGCTTTGTAAGTTTCCGAACCTCCTGTATAATGATTTAAATCATGTTATTGACTTATTACAGAATCATATTCATTGTTATGATATCATATATGGTTCACTTATGACATTATATTACCGGTTCTTTTGTAAATTCCATGTTAAAGAAGCGTTTTGGGTAAAATCGTTTCATTTATCGTAGGTGTTTTGACTTGTTGTTCTTGACATCATTATTACTTATATCATGATTTACTCACTTCCAGAATATAAAATATGATTTATATATCATATATATTCAGTATATATATATATAATAGGTAGATAAATAAAATGAAAAACACCGTTCATGGAGACGGTAGTCCGTACGTACGCATGAACGCTGTTTTCCTTTCCTTATTGTCTTGAAATGGAAGTAAGTAGATGACATACATATGTATATATATATACATAAATCCAGTAGCTTTATAATGTCATATATTTCATTATTATTTCTTATATATACATTATAATCATTCTTAAATGTTTAACATGGAGAATGAATCTCATCGCGTCGTGGAGACGGTAGTCCGTACGTACGCACGAGCGATGATATCATTTCTATAAATATTGAATTGAATTGGAGTGGATTATACAATATATCAGAATCAATATGATGTTGTAATAACTATGTATAGTTATTCATTACACCATTATACCCATCCTGTAAGGTGGTGGTGGAAAATAGATTACACCACGGCGTGGAGACAGTATTCCGTACGTACGCACGCGCGGTGATTTCTTTTTCCGTAGGATGGATAGATGGTGAAATAGGGTTGTTTCATACTTATAATAACATATCAGTATATGAGTGATACTGATGTTATTACTTCATAATGAAACAACCTAAGAAGAAGAAGTGGAAGAAGAAATAAAGATGAAAGAATTGGTAACGGTAATTACCTCTTCTTTGAAGCGCCATTTGGAGACCTCCTCTTAGGGAACTAAAATTGGTCTTTGAGGAACACCAGAACCTCTAGGATGTTTCTAGGGAAGTGGAGAAGAGAATTTGGCAGGGGTTGGCCGAGCATGAGTGCTCAAATTGGTGTGAGGAGGAGGGGGAGGAGGTGTCCTTTTATAAGGGAGGAGAGGGGCACCTTAGGAATACCTCAAAATATTATTTTTTATTAATGTCAAAATCGGTTTATAATGGTTCCAAAGGGTCTTATTTCGAAGCTAAAGTGGGGTTGGGTCGAAATCCTATCAACCAATCAGATTTAGACAAGTTTAGGATATTATTTTAACCTTATCAATTAGATTTAACTCTAAGTTAAATAATTTAACTTTTACCGTGTCTTTTTGTTTTCTTTCACTATATGGTTAATACACTTACTATAAAATGCCAAACGAACCCCAAATTGTTTATTATTAATATATATATCCTTATCTAAGTCATTTGGCCGATCCTTAGATTTTTAGGAATAAAATAACAATTAATAATATAATATTTGATTTAAAAACTATTTTGTGTAAATTTTGACACTATTTGATATATGATTTTTGTGAAAGTCATAACAGAATTATATGTTCGAACCAAGTTGATTAAATCAACAGTAATATATCATAGTAACCTATAAAATTAGTGGAATTCATAAAAAGTCTCAAATTATATTTCGTTTGGTGTTTATAACATCAATTATGTCAATATTTCATTAATAAGATAATTACTGCATCATCATTGTGTCATAAATAAATTAACTTATTTGATGTCTAAAAATTACAAATAAAATACCATTATGTGTGAAATCCTTTTAGATTTCTAATGAATATTTACAATCGAATTTATCTTATGTATAACCCTATATTAAAAATGTTTTAGTAAATAAACTTTGATTTTAACTCTTTTAACTCTTCTTTGAATTAAATAATAATAAATGTCCTAATCTAATCCAAGTGGACCTAAATGGTCATATTTTATTCCTAAGTTTGTTTTTGGTCGAATTACACTTGTCCAATAGAATTAGGACATGTGTTAGGGTAATAATAATATCATATTTACCCTTAGTTACCCTATTTACTATTAACCGTGGTAAAAAAAGTAAAAAGTTACTATTCACCAAAAATTATTTTCATCTCATTGAACCACATTTTAGTCCTTGATATTAACCGTGTCTGTCGGATTTTCGAAATTCCATTCACAGAAGCAGTAAAATTATGTTTTATGAAAAATTTAGTTTTTAACCTACCACTTAGTGGTTTCACTATTCATCAAAAATTGAAAGTTTTCAGAAAAGTACCAAAATTTCACCCTAGGCTATAATTGATATTCCGAATTCAAAAATGATTTCTATTTTACAAAATTCCCAACATATAAGTTGCATTTTATAATTAATTTCCGCTGTCACAACAAATAGCGTGTTTTTAAGAGATAATAACTATCAAAAGATCGACACTTGTTTATAACTGGTTTAATTGTGAAATTACATCCAATGTCCAACATTGTATTAAATTGTAAAAATATATTCTAAATATACTTTAAAACCACTCAAATTAATAATTTATAACTATTAATTATTTCGATTGAAAAAGTTGTTTTTAATTAAAATTTTGTAATTTCCACTATTCATCAGAATATGAAAGTTATCCGAAAATTACCAAAATTTCACCTTAGGCTAAATTCGATACTCCTAATCCATAAATGAAGTCCATTTTGAAAAATAAAATTTACAAAATTTAAAAAAGTGGTTATTACTATTCATAACGGCTAGTTTTAATAATATCTTAATAGCATATCGTTGTTTAGTGAAACTTGTTGTTGCGTACAACACACGCTATCGTGGAGGGTCGCGATTGCGTGTAATTCAAGCCAAGTTAGAGATGTGTGTTGTGAAAGGTCTTTTTGGTGTAGCGTATAACACAAGTCATTAATGAAATTAAAAAGAATATTTTTCATAAAATCTCAGGGTGTTGCACTATCTTTCCATGCATATCAACTCTTCCCTATACTTCTTCTTCTTCTTCATTAGTGTCAGTTTCATTCTTGTTCTGAGAACTACCAAAAACTACCACCATATAATTTTCTCCTCAGTATTTGTAGTTCTCTATCTCTTCAACATCCTCAACCACAGACTCATATGAAATGTCATATTCTTTTGGAAGAAGGTTCTTTTTCTTGAAGAAATTTATCTTGAACTATATCTTTCCTTTCCCATAGGCTGATGACTTCTTGTTGGGAGTTTCTATTTCATCGACAACATCATCCTCTTGGAACTTTTTGGGGAACCGTGTCGTAAGATGTCCAACCTTTCCACACTGAAAACAAGAAAGTTTATGTTTCGCTTTAAACATTCCATTTACTCTCTGAAGGATTGAGGAGAGGAATGAAATCACTTCATCTACCTATTATTATTCCTGAGATTCTTCAACGGTGAGCTTCTTCATGTCTTTTACTTCCACATCTTTGGATTTCCCCTTTTCCACAGCATCGTTATCATAATTTCTCATTTCATATGCATCAAGGGTGTTGTGTAGGTTATCCAATGATAGCTCTTTAGGGTCTTTATCTTCCATAACCGAAACATTTGGATTGAACCGAGGTGGATGTTTCATCAAGAAGTGCTTCACAATTTTATTGTCTTCAATAACTTCTCCAAGACCTCACATGTCATCCGCTTAAAAATTTACCCTATCAAAGAATGAATCAACAGAATCAATGGGGTTCTTTCTCAGATATTCATACTTGTTCCACAACACTTGAAGCTTCGCCTCTCTGACTTTTGTATCCCCTACATAAATATTCAATAACTTTTCCTACATGGCATGTGACATTTTTCAAGATATCACCTTTGTATATATAGGATTGTATAGGGCTCCCCCTAAGGCATTTATTGCTTTGGCATCAGCATCCAACTCTCTACACTCAGCATTAGAAAATGTACCAATATTAGTATATGTTGTTATTCTATGCACTGCTTCTGTGAACACATCCATTCCTAATGATCAGAAGTGGTGGTGAATCTAATTCTTCCATAGTTGGAAATTTTCCCCATCGAAGATCGGAATCCTTTTAATATTAGTGACCTACATTTTAGAGAGAAACATCGATCTTAACCTCTCCCTCTGATACCAATTGATAGGACTACAAGGATAGAATCCCTTAAAGAGGGGGTGAATCAGGGTATGATAGATTAAAACAACTTCCCCATATGATCTTGTTTTGTTGTTAGAAAAAACCCTCTTATCTCTCCTTCCCGAAGAAAAGTATGAGAAAACGTTAGAAAATTCACAGGACACATAGATTTTTACTTGGTTCAACCTCACTGGGCTATGTCCAAGGAGCATACACCGTCAGTGTGCCGATGTACCAATTCCACAATAAGCGCACTGCTGTTTACAAGTTCGAAGCGGACTGACTGTCCCTACAGGATTATAGCCACTCACAATTTGAAAACTCACTGCTCTCTCAATTGAAGTGAGCTCACTTCTTCTTCAGAAGATCCCCTCACAGTTTATAGACAAGTAGGTCTCTTAATAAGGATGAATACATGTATCCTCAACTATTGATAGTTGCTCTGTTGAAGATAAACATTCAACCACTGATGAATAACCCTTTTCCCCAGAACACTTGGTAATTCCTTTGGAAATACCTTCGTAAAGCACCCTACTTTGCAAGGATCACAATTTCTTGAAGGTCAAGCACACCTTCACGAAGCTCCTGCCTTTTCGCGGAGCACTCTCGTGAAGCACTATTGCGAAGCACTGTCGTGAAGCTTAAGTCGTTGCAGAGCAACTTACCTCATGAAGCCCACTGAGCCAACGTGGAGCTTGAAACTTTGGAGAAGCTACAATAGCCGTCCTGAATCTCTTCTTTCACGAAGCACACGGGAAACACGAACTACCTTCATGAAAAGAGAGTGAAATATCTTTTCAAAAATTCTATAGTTCTCTTGAGGGGGTTGACCTCTATTTATAGGCAATTCCACCGACCCTAGAACATTCCACGTGAAGTCATTTCCACGTCATAACCAATCGTGAATCTCCGAAATTTCTGTCAGAAATATCTTAAAATGGAGAAGCACCTCGTCAATTATTGGATCGCGGAGCTCATCAAAATTCGAGAGAACTCCGTTAAATACCTCGTGCCACTGCCGCGATGCTCCCTCACAAAGCCCTTGACTGTCGTGATGTGCTTCAACTCTACCATTCGCAAAACATGACGTAATCTAGAAGAATCAATGCCAGTATTCTTCTAGTCTTCGCAAATTCAAAACAATGAAGCCTCTCTTCGCGAAATTCATGCCTTTTCCATATTAAAATATGATCTTCATGGATAACCATTTATCGTGATGATCATCAACCTCCAAATTTTGGACCCCAAAAATATTTCAAACACTGGAAAACGATGCCACCTTATACTACACTATTGTACCGCCTCCAAATCATCCTTTCCTTTTTCATCGTTCTTTTGTCAACATGGATTTTCAAAAACTTCTTTGGAACTCAACAATTCCTCATAGAAACCTACTTTGTCAACAAACACAATAAACCCAAAACATACTACAATGTTACCTTGAGGGATTTTTACCCAACAATTAATAACTTATATACCTTTGTAAAACTAAATGAATACCTTCTACGTTATTAATCAATATATGCATGAAATATGGTCACCCACCCATTTAGTGAAATACATAAGTTTTTATATTCTATAGAATCATTAATTCCTATAGATTATCATTTCTGAAAAAAATATATTGGAATCTATGGTAATCTGTGACGACATTCCAGTCTCTTTGTCAAAGGAATATCAAAGGGGACTAACAAAGATGATAACATGAACTGTATTTCAGGTCCTGTGACTAATTTTAAAAATTTTAATGAATGGGAAGTACCATTATCGAATAAGGAATTATATAAAGGGGAGGTTATTAGGAAATTACCTCCAGCAATGGATAAAACCTCTCCAATATCTTCTTTATTTTGGTCCACATAATACATAAGTCATACCATTTCTCCTATTCCATATACCAATGGTACATGAAGTGCGCAAGTCTACTATTGAAAACCCCGACCAGATCAGAATTTTTGACAATTATCTTTTCATGCATCTGGCCTCACCCATCTCAAGAAGAACCATTGATGTTTCCCCTTCATCATATAATTCATAAGTATGCTATTAGGTTATATAAACATCCTCTAAACATGTCCAATGTTTATAAAATTAGTACACTTTGAAACTATTTATGAAGGGGATGATGAAACTAAAATTTATTACACTTATATATTTTTACTATGTGACATGTCTCTGGGATTCCACATATTACTACCAAAAGAATAACCCATACTGGAGGGAGGAAACTCGATTAGTGGACCTTCATAAACTAAGATTAATCTAGATATCATATATTCCTCATATTATTTTTCAATGGTTAGTTCCTTTTCGAAATACCTATATTTAAATCATCTTGTAAAGTCCCTTAACCTAACATCTATGATCCATTCAAATACCTATATCAATCATTTGAGCCTTCTACATAGTGTTCACCACTAATAATGTATCCATGAAATGTAACTCCAAAAATCATTTGGAATACACGGAGATAGTCATGAAATCCATTCATAATTCCATGAACTCCTAGGAAGAATACAACTAGATCATGTCATGAAATTTTACATCATGAAAAATTCTCTAGATTGTCATCTATGTAATACAATATTGTCTCCCAAAATATGTCGTTAAATTCCACCATCTCCTGGTTGGTCCATGAAACATAAATGTCTCCAGGATAATTCACCCTTCTTTATGAGTCTTGAGCTATTAAATTCCACTCTCAATATTGTCACGAAAATCATATGCATAATATAGGCTACCAGTACCCAATAATACATGGGTATTCTAGAGTTGGAAATCCCAATATTGGCTTGTCATGGATCTATCTATGGGTATTTCGTACACATGTACTATCTGAAAATGGCCTAGTTGAATGTGAATTGCAACATGAATCATATATACCAGTATATGATCATGTTGTTTTATATCAACCTATACCACTAGTGTTAGTATATGACTATATGGGGGTGCCACAGCTAGTAGTACCAACAGATGTCTCAATGGAATATTCTTTAACAAAATATAGAATGTCATTATTATAAACAGATCGCTACTAGTTTATGGAATTACATAATGTTTTTATAAACAGCTATAGGTCATAAGACATGGTTTTACTAGGATTATACTCTTATATCATGGTGAACCCCTCTTATTAGTATCTCTTGTATCAATCCATTCGTGGTCAACATAGTCATGATATATATATTATAAAAATATCATTCTCAGTTCATGTAATTAATTACAGTAAAGGAATGTAATAGGGAATGAAAATAATGTAATATCACATAGAATAAACTATCATAAATAGATTTTGAAAAATTAAATAAATTAACTAATGTACTACTATTCATCACAACAACTTGAAAATACATTTCAGGTAAAAATACATGACTATTCATGATGAATGAACATACATCGAAACTAATAAATCACAAATAACATCATGTAAATCCTCAATTGTGAATTTACTCGATTGTAAGAGAAAGAATTTCCCATCCTTTGGAAACTCTGATGTCGCTGCATATAGATGGCCAAAAACTAACAAATTTATCTTGCTCAATTTCCAATTTCTTATATCATGTTGAACCAATCCCAAAATAATTTCTTGATATGAATCATGTTATTTAACCCTGATCATTTTTCCAATTTTCTAATTTCCTGACCTGATCTAATGAGTACAATTAGGAATGAAACATGACCTCATGTGTTCCTCCCTATATGAATAAGGTTTACCACAAGCAGTGAGGGTCTCAGTTGAATAATTGGGAGACTATACCCTCTTTTTTATATAACATCATTTATAATCAACAAAAATAATATAAATAATCTTATTAGTATAATTATATGAATAGATGACATAATGTTCATATAATAATATGGATCCCAATGTAGTGAGAAAAATGAGATTACAAGAATAGGGAAATGTGACAAAAATATATAAACAACAATCTACTAGGTAATTCTACAAACGTCTTAGTCAACACTAGCTACATGCTCCACATCCTCAACCTTCCACAACAATGCCATTTTATTTCACTTGGTCTAACATGAAATCTACATGGGCTTCAAATTTCCTTGTTAGGGTATTATTACAAGACTCATTATCACACCTGAAATGCATTTTCAACCTGATGCTCTCATGTATACTTGTGTATTACATTATAAAAAAATGACTATCAAAAATAAAAAACTATTAAAATTGACCTTTTATGCAATAACCAATTTTCCACATCCTTTTACAATACATTCTTCACCCCAATTCTCGATGGAAAATAATGGAGTAGAATAATCAATGGTGATAGAAGAGGATATTTATTAATTAATGTCATCATTATTTGATCATGAAACATAATATTTATTATCATAAAGAGTATATGTTATCTCTATATTCAAGGGAAAAATATCTAATCATAATCCCTTATTTTTTGAGTTTCATAACAAGGAATGATGTCAATTCAACATCCCTTCTACATCAAAGCATATAAAATTTGTCGAGAGCTAGTCAGTATCCATTTTTCATCAAGTAACATATTAGGGACCGCAATATAGCCGACATAGTCCCATCATTGAGTGTATTATATTGATAAAGATATATTTAGGATCCCATAGTATCTATGTTGAACACATTAAATCCAAAAATAATCACTGAATAATAACCTCATGCATTAATCCCATGACATCACTATTGTATGTCTTACACAGTCTCCATATAATGTATGAAATGGGGGATCAATGAAAAATACCACAAAGAAAACATATAATGGAATGATACATTAGAAATCATAACATATCATCCTATGTAAAGTATCAAAAAAGGGTATTAATAATCAATCATGAATAACATGCAACAATTAATCAAGGAATAATGTGTAACCTAGGAGCTCTTGGGATATACGCTGACAAACCCACCCAGATGTGTCCAAAATGCAGGATGATAAAAAAATGTTTAAACAAATCTTATCAATGAAACTAATGTGTAAATGATCCAAAAATTCTAATGAAATTTCTACCTCAATGGTTAAGAAACCACTTCACTATTTTTTTATCATCAATGATGATACATCAATGTTTGAGTCCTTGTAATGTTGATCCTTCAGGTATTTCAATGGTTTCCTAAAACCAAAACATGTATTTTATTTCAAAAAAGAAAGAAAAAATTATAATTTAATATACCTTTCTCTCCACTAGAAAAAGTATATAATTATTAATTAAATTTATCAAATATATTGATTTTATCTCACTATTAAATAAATATAATTTTTTTTTTAATTATGCCATGAACTTATAAATTATAATTTTGACTATATGGGAAAAAAGTATCACATGAAATTATTATTTAAAATTGTCAGATGATCATTTAAAATGAAATGATTATTTATTATTTTTAGAACAATATTATCCCAATAGATGATAAATTATTATTTTCACTTTATCATTTAAATTTTTATGATTTTTTATAGTTTTCAAATTAAAATTATCACATGTTCTATAAAATTATAATTTTCACTATATTATTTAATATAAAAAGATAATTTTTTATTCCAAAATAATAATTATCACTTAACGTGGTTAATTAAAATTTTAATTTTATCATTTAAATTTTCTCATGCGATTTTGGTTTTCAATTGTTATAATAAATGAATAATATACATTTTATCCACACATGTTGATAAAGTAATGAACAAAAATTATAATATCTATGAAAAAACACCTAGAATTGGATCAATAATAACTAGTGTTCTTTCACTGTATCATTCGCGTGATTTTATGGTTTAAATAATTCAACGTAATTAATTTAACACAAAACATAGATATGATCACCTGAATAATTTAATCTCATGTTTCAAATGATGTTTCAACTGATTGATGTGTTCCAATGAAATAATATCATGGTTGGAAGTCATTACCATCACAATCTAGTGAAAATGATTGATATAAAATGGTTTCCAAAAAAATTCTAATGTTTTAATTATGGACATGTCTCATTGATGTTGAAAGAAAATGTTTCCCCATTTCATCAATTTTTAATAAAAAAATAAATTAATTATTTAATATAAATATAAAATATATAAATTATTGTTGTTATCATAACCATGTGTCCAACAAAAATAATATCTAACCATTTTTTAAGGTAAAACCCACATTTCAGACCCAATAGGGGTCCTATACGTCACATACAATCCACATTTTAGGATATTTTATTTATGTATTATTTTAAAAATAGATTTTCAAGAGAATGGTATTCAATTTTATGACACTAAAAACATAGAGTTCATATTAGATTTTATTCACTAGAATATTCATATGTTTTATCTAGTATTTTACACATAAAAAGCCTTTAAAATACATATTATGTAATTCTAACATATAAATATTATATATATATATATATGAAACTTATAATAAATAAATAAGTGTATTGTTTTTTACTAGTAAAAATAAGAAAATTATAGTCTTTATCCGAATGTATTTTAGATATTAAAATGTAGAAAATTTACTTTTTTTATTTTTTTCATTACATAACATATTGGCTAGATTATTTGATGTTGCATGTGTAATGGAATATATGTATTTCGAAGAAATTATTGTGAAATGTTGATGTTAAATAATTCAATATAATTAATATTAAAATTATATTCATTATAACTATTATCATTCATGTTTACCCCCACCCCCATTATGTAAAATTTTCCTTTACTTGGGTAATTTATGTTTAACTCCATTCAATCTTTATTATGGTAATAAATGAATATGAAATTATTAGAAATTAAAATGAATTAATATTCAAAATATTTAATCCATTGTGATTTATTGGTTTAACTTTTGAATCAAATTATAATTTTACAAAATCCCATATATTTGATGAGGTAACATGATTTTGATAATAGAAATATATTTATAAAATTATTATTATATATTATCTATACTGTAACGAAAAAAAATATTAATAATGAAAATTTATATTGATCTAAATAAATGTATTATTATGTAAAATGGTTATATAACATATGAACATCCATTGTTTTATGTTTATGGATTTTTAAATACCATTTATAATTTTTTCCATTTCTAATATAGTTGTTGAACATTGACCACATGATTAGTATAAATACAGGGATATAAAAAATCCAATTAACTCAGACAATGGAAGTGAGGACCTCATCCAATATAATTTTTCCATATGAATCCTATTGGTCGATGCTCGGAAATGAGGTAGAATCAATGGGATTCTCTTTTGACGAAACCCAATCTGAACATCAACACATTAATCTTGAATGTAAATGCATACTGGAGATGTGGATGTTGATAAGGATTACCACCTGAGTGATGTTATCTGAGCCACCCCAAAAGTCTGACACCATCGCACACCATACCCTATGGTATTATGCAAGTGTTATAATGGGTTATGTAACAAGGCCCCATAACTAGGATTATGTGAATTATTTTTTTTATAAAGAATATACATTCACATCATTTTTGTTAATTTATAAATGGTTTTTAATAAACACATAGTATTTTTAGTTAATATTACATTAAAAAATAAATTTTAATGAATGAAGTAATTTTTTGAAATGAATAACATTTTAATAAAATATTATTATTAAAAAAACTACTATTTATAAAATATAAATGATCATCTAATTTTTATAAATACAATTTTTATTTTTATTATGGTTTGAAAATTATTTTTGTTAAAACCCTTGAATGTTCAATAAATTTCATTTTTATTTTAAAAATGAATATTCACATATTTTGAAAATTATATAGATAAAATGATCATTTTTTGGAAAAATTACGTTGAAGTTATCCATCTGTGAATTTTTCAAAATTTTCTGAGATGAGTCAAATTTCTGGGCAATAATTAAATAATGATTTAATATATAAAGTGTGTTATGACATCATAAAGACACAAAAGTGATGTAATAAAATAGAATAAAATGAATGGTTGGACATTTAATGTTTAACCTTGAAAATAATTTGATTTTATATTTGTTTGATTAATTTTATGGTCCCTTACTAGACCATCCAAGACTTATAAAACATTTTAACCATTAAAATGATTTCCTTGGAGTGTAAAACACCTCCACATAAGAAAGTATAATATTTTAGAACATTTTTTTATTGTACATATGAAATATATTTTTCCACTCCCCTTTAGGAAAAACCCTTGGTCAAAAAAATTTTGATGGTTTGTGGTTTTGATTAGTTCAATTTGTGGTGTCCAAAACATAAATAATAAAAAATTACTTATCCTATCCTATATAAACCCTCTCAATATCCCATTCCTTTTCACTAAAACCATTTGAATCATGACCAACCCATTCCCTCCTCTCTCTATAATCCTCCCAGGGTGCCCAATTCTCTAATGAATCCCCTCTCAATCCATCCAAATCATTGGGGATCACAATTCCATGTATGGGATTTTTTCCTTTCTCATTTTTCCAAATTTTATTATGTATTTTTGGGATTTTATTTCTTTTAAACGATGGGGTATGATTTATCACTTCACTCATAATTAACCCATTATGTTTTAATTATTATATACCTCTTCCTTTCTCATTAATTCTTCCCATGAACACCCATTAACTTGCCGAAATTCTGTAAAGAATTTATCTCTTCTCATTTATAATTAAGAAATTATTTGATATTAAGAACCTAAATTCCATTAAATATGTTGGGCCATGTATCTATATCACGATATTACATTCAACTTCATGTGTAATGAATTGGAGACCCCTCTCTCTCTCATAAATCCATTATAATCTTTCTATTTGATATCGTTAATCTTACAGAGTTACACAAGAATTTCCATGCCAAAATCATCATGTAATTGAATACCATACCCATATATATGTAAAGGGTATTCAACATTATGTGAGTATAATTATTTAATGATTATTTAATTTATTAATTCCACATTCCTTAATTTTGGAATATATTATGATGCTGAATGACTCAATGTTATATGATCCATGTGCCGCACATATTCATGAAATGTAATGTTTATAAAGGGTGTTCCCTAGTAATGCTATAATGAAATAGGCAATGATTTGAATCCTCATAATTATGTTAAATGAGGTCATACTAATGAAAATTCAAGTGGAATGAGGGTTTACTCATGCCCTATGTGCAATGAGCCTTGGCTCATGAAAATTTCATGTTAAATGTTATTTCCACATTTCCATGTTCTGATAATCATAATATATCATGCCTTTATGTTCAAGTTAATCTTGTGCTTCATTGATATACATATTTCCTAACATGTACTATATTATTCATTTTATTCATTTTTAACTCCATTAATATAATTTATAGCTCACCATTTTCCTATGCAAGTCATCAGTTTATCCCTTGCAATGGAAATTATGAATGAATATTATCATGTAAAAAAGGATATAAATAAATATGTTGGGTTTTATGATCTATGTTTTTATGTAATATAAATAATTTCCCAAGACAACCGAACCCCAAATCTACAGAGTTGTATTATGTTCATTTAAATGCAATAAATCATGTTTATGTGTGAAATAAATAGAATGGTTGATACAGTTTTTAGTAGAGGATATGGTTTATTATTTTTGGGATTAGGATTAGAAAACAATAGTTAAATTCTTAGTGATAAGACTATGTATAATAAAAACATCGCAAAATATTGGTGGGTATTGCGTAATTTGTATATCATGAAAATACATCAATGTCTGTATATGAGAAGTTGGAGGTGGGTTACAGACAAATGTATATAGTGGTAAATCCCAAAAACGATGCTTTCAGAGAGACTCTAACTAAAACAAGTGCACAAAAATAGGCCTTACCGAACTCTTGGATATGAAACTCCTGGGTGATGTGCTTCGGTAAATTCATAATATTAGTATGAACCATTGTAATGGAAATAAAAATAATTCCCTTAAGAATATATATTGGGAAGTATATCATGGATAACATATATTGAAAACTATAAATTCATAAGTTATGGAAATAATAGTAATTTATAATCCATCCATTTTTGTCTTTATATTAACTTTTACCTGGTACAGGTAACATTTCATTTATTCCATCCAATGTCCGATAATAGGAGGACTCAAGTTAACAATATATGTTATGATCAATATGATTATTTTTCTTTTAAGATGCCTAATCTATTGGGAGTTGAAATCGTAATCATGGTCACAATAATATCATAGTTAACTCATGATTTGAATAGAAACATGGGTATAGAAGAATGATCAACCCCCTCCCCCTAATAAATAATATGTTTCAATCGAGGGATTCATGAGAAAAAGGCCTCTGGATTTTAATGGATAATCAGACCCCACAATTACAAAAAAATGGATCAACTCCATTGATTAGATCTTCTACAACATTAAATTATCCCAAAAAGACAAGGTACATCATGATTCATGTCATATGGAGGGTGAATCTGATACATGGTGGAAATTTATCAATAATTATGAAACATTAAGAGGATATTGATGCATTTTAATGGAAGGATTTACAAAAAAATGTTTTTTATAAATATATTACTCACACCCTCCGTTGTAATATTGAAAGGGACATCCTTGCCCTCTAGAAAAAAATACAAATCTATCAAAGCATATGAGGGAAAATTAACAAGGAATTTATGATATGCCTCTAGTTTTTTAATTACCCCCAAATGAAAGGATGACCACTTCATGGGTAGACAAAAATCATGAAATATTGAAATCCCAAACAATCCATTAATTCATGATTTATGAGGAAATTGCCTTATGTGCCCTAAATGTCGAAATGAATATCGCCAACTCACAAGGGTATAATTGGGATAACATGTGTTTTTTTGACATTAATATTTAAATTCTTATGGATAAATCCAATGGTGATAAGATGTTCTAGCACCCCAATTGTGAAATGTGTGGAAATAAGAACGCAAGAAATTTCATAAAGTTGACGAGGAAATGATATAGGTGTGGAAGAAATGGGAACCTGGAAATTATCTACTGATAGGAAAAACCCATAGCTAAAAATGAGGAGATGAATTCTATGTTTGACCCTCAAAGCTTTGTTCATTGCATCAACATCAATGAACCAATGCACATTGCAAACCAGTTCCCAAATCCACAGTTTTTCAGAAGAAACCAACTACCTCCATGGTAGAAAGGGTTAGCTTTTTCCATCACTACCATTGAAGTGAACTATAAAAATTATGTGGCCATTGGTACAATAGTTATTCTTTCAATAATAGCGATCATACTACTTGATTCTGGTTATAATCATTATTTTACATTCTGAGTGTTTAGTAGAACAATCCCAACACCAAAACAATTCATGGAAGTAAATATATGGATGAGAATAGAAAATGCAGAAATCATTAAATACCATAAATATAAATTTTCCCCTATCATAATTTGGGGATTGAAATTCAATGAAAACCACATCATATCCCCTCTAGTGGAATATTATGTATTTCTTGGCAAGGGTTTCCATTGCTTATATAGAACCTACATACATACCCATGAGGGGGACATCACACTTCCTATGGGGAACCGACACCCAATACTATACAAGTTCTTGGAGGAGGATCAATCTTCATTAGCTCCATCATCTAAAGTGTGGGTATTACTACCCATTGATCATGCATATCTTTCTCAAATTATTGAGTCTAAGGTAGAATCCATCCTTAATTTCAATACTATTTTGAGAGAATTCACAGATGTGTTTCCCGATAAATTTCCTTATCATCCATCAATATGAGATGTTGAATTCTCAAATTATCTTATAACTACTATGTTTCCAGTATCCAAGTATCCATATATTAAGGCTATTAAAGTGCTTGAGGTGCTGAATAAAAAACTACAGGAGAGTCGGGATAATGGGTTTATATGCCCAAATGCTTCGCCATGGGGTTCACGAGTAATCATAGTATAGAAGAAGGATGGGTGAATGTGCATTATCATTGATTATCATGAGCTCTACAAAATAATGACAGTGAACTGGTATCCTCTACCAAGAATTTATGACTTGTTCGATCAGATACAGGGGAAAAATATTTCTCCAATGAGGACCTGTGGTTGGGATATTATCAAGTAAGTGTGAAGATGGAGGATATCCGAAAGGTTGTTTTCATACATGATACAGGGACAACTTCTGACCATCTCAATCATGTGGAAAACAAGAAAGTCAATGAGTCTGCCCAAACCAGGATTTTTAGTGTAGAACAGAAGTGCATATGATTAGTCGCGAAGCAAGATCATACTATTCTAACAAGAGGCATTGGAACTGACCATATGAAGTCTAACCAACATAGGATCGATAGGAACTAACACTCGCAATGACCCCCACATGATCTGACCCACACAGTATCGGTATGCGCTAACCCACACAAGATCACTGAGAGCTAACCAACATAGGATCTGACACACTTGGGATCGGTATGTGGTGACCCACATAGGATCGCTGAGCACTGACCTACATATGATCTATCTCCAATATCCACCTCAATATCAGCCACATGATTACTCCCACCCAGTGTGCTCGAGTTCCCTATAATCTAACCTCAAGATATCATTCGTACGTCTACCACCACAAAACTCCACAACGGAGTAACCCAATGGACCTCCATGTCATAAGGGTTCCAACACGATAGATAATTCTTTAATAAGATGCCTGATATGTGAGTTATTGGCATATCCATTCCAGGGGCCCTGTTGGTATTTAGGTTCAAACCAACCCGAACGTACTCCAACTATGTCCAGACCTCATGTGGGATATTCCAAAAGAACCGTCTCACTCCAAGCCTTACATCACCTCAAGAGATTCGTCAATCAGACACCTGTAGCACAATATAAGGGTGAAAAGGTGTAACTTGGCTAATGGGTCTGGGTCTGGTCTGACCAAGTCAGACGGACTCGGCCCAAACCATGGGGGCGGCCAGGCCCGAGTGGTCAACCCGGCCCGAAAGCGGCCTGACCCCAGGGGGCGGCCCGACCTGAGGAGGTGACCCATCCCAAGTGGTCGGCCCGACCTGAATGAAGCCCATCCCAAGGGGGAGGCATGACCTGGTGGCCCATAGGGCACAACCAGCATGCCATCGAGGGCGAGCCGGTGGGCATGCATGGCCCAGCCGACCACGTGTGGGAGGGGGTGATGCACCCCCTTGTCGAATGGAACCAGTGCTATGTGCTGGTTCTGGTAATCCGTGGGACCTGAGGGTCCCGTTTGTAGTGCGCAGTGGCGGCCGGCTCAACCGGATGCCCATGGTTCCTCCACCATGGTGTGACGGCAGCACAATTTTTCTATCTTCTGCGCGGCATGATGGCACTGTTCCACCTCCGGCGCGGCCCTCCTGGCTCGGCCCCCTTCTTCCAGCGCGGTGTGATGGCACCACACCCCTCCTACACTGCCAGGGCCAGCCTGGATGTAGCTCGGTTCTCCATGTGGCATGGCAGTGCCGTTCCCTTGTGGCGACCCAACGACCTTGCGCTGTCAGCTTCTTCACAGTCTACTAATTGTCGTTCACCATGTGTACCACCTTCATCCTCCACAATCTAGAACAACTAAAGGGGGAGGATCGGTCCGTGTTCGTGTGGTCTGAGCCCTCCTCATCAAGGTTATAACATTTGGTATAACATAATATAGAATTTTGAATGTTGAAAAATGGAGGTTTACACTCATATATAAAATAAATCAAATTCCCCTACCTCGATTGCTGAAAAACATTGAAAAAGTAACATAAAGTCCGATTTCATTCAGTTGACGTTAGAAAAAGACGAAGAAGTTAATGTCGTCGTTGTTCTTCATGGATGGCAGTGTTTCCCTTTCTTTCCCCAGTTGAAGAAGGAAGAAGATGGTGTTCGTCGTTCTTTGTTGGTGAGGGGTGTTCTTCATGTTCTTTGTGGAGAGTACGATGTTCTCTAAATTCTTCCCAGTTTCTTCAATGATCCACCAAATGAGAGTTTCCAACCAAAATAATGGTTTATGCTAACCCATTATTTAATTGTTGGAGAAAATAATTCAACAAATTTCATATTAATTAATTAATTTGTGGTTCGAAACAGTTATGAGGGAAGGTGGAAAGTTACAATTAAATTAAGTGAGGGTTATCTTCATTAACTCAATGAATTTTTAATGTTTTCATACAACATAAATAGGTTTTTAGGGGTTTTGAAGCTTATGTGGGCCCAAACTAATAATATCCTCCCAAGGGAGATCATGTGTAGGTGGGACCCACCTCTAACCTCAACTTAGTGGTTTTAACCACAAACAAACAAATAAAAATAACCACACCTTATTTTTATTTAACTTTATTATAAAAACCCAATAACTAACTTCAATTCATGTTAGAACGCAACTCTGCTAATGGTCTCACTAATAAATCACTGACACTGCAATTTCAAGGGTGCCCTAAGATTTCAATTCGCAGCAGAAGTTCAAAAGATATAAAATCCCGCTCATATGTTTACTAAACGTACCTGAACAAAATTTCAGAAATTGATTCGGGGCACACCAGGCCTCAAAATCAAGCGCCGTTAGAAACCATGAACTCCTAAAATTCCCATGTATTTATGAAAACATTATCCATGGAATTCTTAGGTCTTTAAATTATCCCCACCTCAAGGATACATGTCCCTATAAGATACAACTCAAACTGAGGGAACGATTGAGGGTACTGAGCATGCATCTGAGCCTCCCGCTCCCATGTGCTCTCCTGGAGGTTCCCAAGCTACCAACGAAAGCGCACCAGATTTATCGACCATCCACATAGGACCCACTCCCATTGATCCTCAATCTCCACTGGAACCTCCGTGAAATTTTCCCTATCATAGATGTCCATCTCCTCGTGGTCGATGATATGGGAAGGGTCAAGAAGTTATCACTTTAGTTGAGCTACGTGGAAGATGTCGTGCACCCGGTGCAACTGAGGTGGAAGAGCTAAGCGGTAAGCCACCACGCCTACTCTTCTAAGGACCTGGAAAGGACCAATGAAACATGGAGATAACTTTACACCTCTTCCAAATCTCCATAGACCTTATTAAGGTGAGACCTGTAGAAAGACATGGTCACCATTCTCGAACTCTATAGTTCTCCGACTCCTATCAGCATACGTCCTCTTCCTATTCTGTGTAGTCTTCATCCACTCCTGGATAATCTGCCCCTTCTTCGTGGTAGCCCGTACTATCTCTTGTCCTAGTATTGATGAATCCTCTAGGTCTATCCAGCATAGTGGTGATCTTCATGGTCGACCATATCGGGCCTCAAAAGGTCCCATACTGATGGTGGAGTCATAACTTTTTTTGTAGGAAAACTCTACCAATGGTAAGTGATCCTCGGAGCTATGACCAAACTCGAGGACACATGCATGAAGCATGCCCTCTAGGGTCTGGTTGTCTCTCTCAGTCTGACCATCCGTCTATGGAAGGAAGGTAGTGCTCAAGTAAAGTTATGTCTCGAAAGCCTCCTACAACCCCTTCCATAGCCAAGACGTAATGCGTATGTCACAGTCGAAGAAAATAGAAGATGGTACTCTATGTAAACGAACTATCTCCTGCACATAGGGATATTTCAATCTCTCAACATATCCCTGCTCTCTGATCAGTAGGAAGTGGGCCGACTTGGTGAGTCGGTCAATAGTCACCCAAATTGAGTCGTGACTCTTGGATGTACGAGGAAGACCTGACACATCGTCCATGGATATCCTATACCATTTCAACTATTTGACTTCTAAGGTCTGTACCAATCCTTCTAGTGCCTGGTGCTTTACCATCACTTTATGACAAGTGAGGCATCGTGAGAAAAACTCTACTACTACCTTCTTCATACCTGGCCATCAATGTTGTCGTCGAAGGTCCCGGTACATCTTCACCACTCTTTGATGTACCGCTAGAGGGGAAGTGTGGAAATTCCTCAACACTACCTCTTGAGGTGAAAATGGTACCATTATACGTCCTCTGAAAAGGATGACGTGCTCCCTACCTTTAGAAAATCTATCATGTGCCTACCTTGTGGATATCTTAGCACGTCGCGTCTCACAGTCAGGGTCTCCATGCTACGCCTCCCTGTCTCGTGAAGAAGTGTAGGAGTGACTATATGAGACTATAGATAAACTGCACCATCCCAATAAACAAAGGATATCTGTAAGGAAACCAGCTACTCTGTTTCCTCTCCTAACAGCAGAATACCATATCTACTACTGAGATCATCGGCTAAAAAGTTCCCCTTAATAGGTGTATAGACTATCTCGAATACATAGTGCTGGAGGAACTCAAGAAAATTCTGATGTCTCGGGTTCAGGACCTTCAACGAGAAGATATACCTAAGATTCTTGTGATCTGAGTACATGGAAAAACATTCTCCCACCAGATAGTGTTGCCACATCTTCAAGGAGAAGTCCCCTATTGCTAAATCCAGGTCATGGGTAGCATAGTTCTGGTCATGTTGTATCAGCTGCTGAGAACCATACGCAATCACATCCCTCTCCTGCATCAGGACACACCTATGTCTGGTCCCTGATGAATCGTAGTAAACTATGTTCCATACACCCTCCTCTGGAAGCCTCATGATAGGGGAATTAGTCAACCTCTTCCTCATCACCTGAATTTTGTACTAGCATCTCTCCGACCACACGAAGGGTTTCCTATTCTTCTTCAAGGATGATAGTGGTTCTGCAACTCTGGAGAAGTCCAAAACGAACCTCCGATAGTATCCATCCATGCTCAGGAAACATCGTACCTCCATCACACAACTGGGTGTCTCCCAAGAAAGTACCTCCTCAATCTTCGCTGGATGTACTACAACTCCTGCCTAAGAGATAACATGTCCCATGAAGTAAACCTCTAGAATCCAAAAGTGTCACTTTAAGAGCTTACCATAAAATTGGTGCTCTAGGAGTGTGTCTAGTACTACCTACAAATGGTAGGCACGCTCCCCATCTATCGTCAAGTAGATCGGAGTGTCGTCGATGATGAATACGAAAATTTGATCAAGGTAAGGTTTGGAGATCATGTTCATGGGACTCATGAACACTTCTGGAGTGTTGGTTTTACTGTAGGGAATAACCAAGTACTCGATGTGACCGTAACGACACATGCATGCCATCTTCTTCACATCCTCATCTCAAACATTGAGCTGGTGATAACTTTATCTGAGGACCATATTAGAGAACCACTGTTCTCCCATGAGCGGATCAAATAGGTCATCAATCCTCGGTAGCGGGTACAAGTTCTTCATAGTCACCTAGTTTAGACAATGATAGTCAAAATAGAGCCTCAAGCATCCATTCAACTTCTCGGCGAACAGAATTGGGGCTGCCCTGGGAGAAACAATGGGCCAGATGATTCCCTTCCCTAACAAGTCCTCCAACTGTACCCACAACTCACGAAGCCCACCGGGAGCCATCCTATATTCTAGAGTACTTATAGGTGTCGTCTATGGATACAGATCAATGTAGAAGTCCACCTATATATGAGGAGATAATCCTGGAATATCTTCAGGGAAAAAATTTTCTTAATGGTCCACCAATACAAGATAAGTCATACTCTCCACATCAACAACTCCGAGGGTGAGTCAATCCAACTGGTGAGTGATTAGCTACACCCTCCTCTGAGTAAGTCCGTCTTATGCAGCAAAGGTTCCTTTCTTGCCGTTGAAGGTGAACCTGGTCCCATCTGTGCGGACACACCGCACATTGTGCCTAATACAGTCTATTTGAGCATATAATGTTGTTAATAAATCAATACACAAGATGATGTCAAAAGGCCTCAATGTCGAAACGAGGAGATCACAGCTAAAGATCTTGCATCTTTGAGTAAGCTCACACTACCAGCACCAGTGCGTAATCAGGGATTATGCTCCCGTAAGAGTCTCTAGCCATGAAGGTCAAGCCAATGGCTCCATCTGAATATCCAAGTGCTGAACGAGGGTAGTGTATATGAAAGAGTGACTGGAACCTGTGTTTATATGAACTATAGATATGGTGGAGTAGACACATACAGTACCTTGAATCATCTCCGGAGTGTCGTGGTCGTATGCCTCAGCAGCATGAAGCTGAGCTATCCCCTGTCTTTTAGCTCCCTGCAGTTGGGGTGGTCCTCCTACTGGTGGTGGTGTAAACACCTCAAAATGCCGTCCACCGCTAGCTTCCTGACCATCTCCTCTGCCACGTCCGATTGTGCCCTGTGGACCACCTTGGTTGAACCATTGCCTCTGCCTTGGAGGTCCCTCAAATTACTGCTGATCGTCTGTATGGCAGGTTGGATAGTCACTTTCCAGGTGACCATGCCCACCAAATGTGTAACACTTTCTTCTCTTGGCATAGTCACGGCCCAAGAAAATAGATCTTGAGTCATGCGGTCGACCGCCTATAGGTTGAGTCCTCTTCGACCTCTGCATCATCTGTCAACTTCCATTTATAAAAGAATCCACTACAAGTTGACTAGTAGTGTGTCTCGCTACTGGTGACTGTTCAGCAAAGAAAACTCTCCACTAGGAGGGCTCTCTCTAACAACCCCACCTACGTCGCGATTTCGAGGGAGATCATCAAGGCTATTATCTCTCGCCTGATCCCCTACACGAAGGTCCGAGTGCTGAAAAATGGGTCCCACACTGTATCTGTATAGTAGCAAGGGAGGACGCTGAAACTCGTTGAGTATAGCGCTACTATCAATCTTTCCTACTGTAGATGAAGTAGTTCCTCAATCCACACCGCTCGAATGGTGTCTGGAAAAAACTCTTCTTGGAAGATTCTCTCGAAGTCTGTTCATAGTAGTGTCTCCTCATTGTGAAGCTCTAACATCTGGCTCCACCATCTGCGTGTTGTTTCCTAATGGAGACTCGCAGCAAGAATCACCATGAGGTCTCTTGGTGTTCTTAATATCCTGAAGACTCTTGCCACAGCCTCCATCTAATCCTCAGCCGCCTGTGGGTCGGTATTTCCCCTGATCCTAGGTGGCCTATGGCACTGGAACTCATGCAATGTTCTCAAGATCCATGCATCGTCTGCTACAAGGGCTGGTTGCGTCGGTGGCCCAATGAGAAGTGGTATTATTGGTGCCTCCATTGGTAAAAGTCCCTACACCAAGGCCTCGTTGATCAGTGGGATATTATGGAGAACAAATCTCGGGGCTCTAACTGGTCATATATGGGGAGGCATCCTGAAAGAAATAGATGTGACACAGTCAATGATTCTACGTGGTGAGATGACCTATGAAAATCGTAAAGACTCACACACACATAGTGTTTTCATGCAATAAGTCAAAAATCAGTAGTTATGGTCCTGGTTTATGGATACATCGGTCGCCGCACAAATGTTGGAATCCCTGAACTGAAAATCGCACTCGGTACCCTTAACACTATTGCATCATAGAAAAGTATGATCAGAGTCTTGAGTTCTAATGTAGAACCAACCCTTTTTATATAAATTTTTCACGACCCGTCCCCTAGGTCCGGAATCGTGACTACCCCAAGACCGCCTTCCATAGGCCTTGGGCTGGCGACTAGCATCAAAGGCGAAAATCCCAATATAGGGAAGGCATTGCCTTTATAATTGTAAACAAACACAACAGAGTACGCATATAGAAGTAAAACTCTATGTAATGTTGTATAGAAAAGAGTTTGTTGAAAGTAAAAGGGTCTGGAAAAAAAATCCCAGTCATAATGTATAAAAAAATTAAATTCTAGCACAACTGAAAAAAGGAAGTAAAGAAGCTATAAGGTCGTCCTACAACATTCCCACCTAAAAGGTGGGTACTGATGGACTCTTCATCACCCAAATTCCATATCTACACTCCTTGTACATCTCTACTAGTGGTCCACCTACGGGCACCATCCTGTTTTGATTCTCTCTACCCCAATCAGCAATGTACGTCGTCTGCAACCAACACACAGAGGTGCGGGCATAACCTATATAGGGGTGAGTATAACGAAACTCAGTAGGGAAATTGAGACCATCATGGTCTCACAAAATTCATCAAGTATAACCAAAAAGTATAGAGTAAATGTATAAACATTACTTAGGTATATTCCCATACATATACCAAAGTTATTCAGTAATCCATATCAATAATGAGGGAAATAAGGAAGACAATGAATTAGCTCAATCTAGGATTTTTTGTGTAGCATAGAAGTGTAGATGATTAGTTGTGAAGCTAGATCGTCTTATTCTAACAAGAGGCACTGCTCTTTACCAAACGGAGTCTGAACCACAAAAGATCGATATGAACTAACCCCCACAGTAACCCACATAGGATTTGACCCACACCAGATCGGTATGAAATGACCCACAAAGGATCACTGAGCGATGACCCACACAGTATTAGTATGTTCTAACCCACAACAGATCGCAGAGCGTTGACCTCCATATGATCTGTCTCCAACCTCCACCTCACTATCAGCCACTGGATTCCCTGTAATCAGTGTGCTCAAGTTCCGTATAATCTTCCCTTGTGATATGGGTCGTACATCGACCGCCACTAAACTACAAAAAGTAGTAAACCAAAGAACCTCCATTTCGCAAGGGTTCCAATGTGACAAATAGTGCATCAAATGGAAGCCCAGTCGGTGAGTTATTGGCATTTCCATTCTAGAAGCCAAGTTTCTATTTTGGTTCAAACCATCCTGGTCGTACTCCAACTATGTCCAAACCTCAAGTGGGATATTCCAAAATTACTATCTCACTCCAAGCCTTCCATCTCCGCAGGCGGTTCGTCAATCGGACACCTGTAGCCAAATATAGTGGTGAAAAGGTGTAAATTGGAAAAATGGTTATGGTTCCGGTCCAACCAAGTCAGACCGACCTGGCACGACGCTTTCTGGACCGGGGTCTGACCCGGTCTGCGAGTCTGACCAATTACAAGGGGGCGTCCCATCTCGAGTGGTCATCCCGGCCCAAAGGTGGCCCGGCCCGAGGGGGCGGCTTGGCCCGGAAGCCTGCGTGGCCTAGCAGGCTGGCCCATGTGGCGTGTCTGGCTAGCCTGCGTGGCCTGATGGGCAACACATTTGAGGGGGTGTCACGCCCCCTGTTGTCGAACTGAACCAGCGCTATGAGCGTGTTCGGGTGACCTGCGGGACCGGAGGGGTCCCAGCTGTAGTGCGCACCGGAGGCCATTTCAGTCGGCCGCCATTGGTTCCTTCACCGCAGCATGACGGAGCCACGTTTCTTCTGGCTTTCGTGTAGCGCGACGATGCCATGCTCATCGTCCGATAGCTGCAACCCTCCTGGTCTCGTGCACCTTTTCTGGGGCGGTGTGACAGCACTGCTCCCCTCAGGCACCACTGCAGCCCACCTATCCGTGGCTCAGTTCTCTTGGCGGCACGGTGGTGATGTGCCCTTATGGCGACTCCGCGACCTTGCACCACCAGCTTCTTCGCAGCTGTTTCGTTGTTGGTAGCCGCGTGTACCGCCCCCATCGTCAACACAAAATAACAACTAAAGGGGGAGGGTTGGGTCGTGTTTGTTCGGTCTGATCCTTCCTCATCATGGTAATAACATTTGGCATACCATAATCCATAAATTTGAACGACAAAAAACGGAGGTTTATACTCATATATAAAATATCTCAAATTTATATACCTCTATTGCCGACAATCATTGACGATGTTGCGGAAAGTCGAATGTCGTTCTATTTACGTCAGAAGAAGACGAAGAATTTGATATCGTCAGCGTTCTTCAAGGATGACGGTGTTTCCCTTTCTTTCCCCAGTTGAAGAAGTAAGAATATAGTGTTCGTTATTCTTTGGTGGTGAGGGGCATTCTTTGTTTTCTTCATGGAGAGGATGAAGTTCTATCAATTCATCCTTGTTTCTCCAAGGCTCTACCAAAAAAGAGTTGGAAACCAAAATAATGGGTTCAGCTAACCCATTATTTAATTTTTGGCAAAATGATATCAACCGATTTCAAATTAATTAATTAATGCCATTAACTATTTTTTGGTTTTGCACACTAATGAGGGAAGGAGGAAAGTTACAATTAAAAGAAGGGAGGGTTGGCTTCCTTAACTAATCAGAGGTTTATGGGTTTGAACCCACCTAAACAGTGGGTTTAGGGTATTTGAAGAATATGTGGGCCTCACATAATAATATCCTCCCAATGGAGGTTATGTGCGGGTGGGTCCCACCTCTAACCTCCACTTGGAGGTTTTAACCACCAAAAAACAAATATAAATAAGCACACCTTATTTTTGTTTAACATTATTTAAAAACCACAAAAAACATCCATTCACATTATAATGAAACCACGGTGAAAGTCTTACAAACAGTCACCGACACTGCGTGTTCAACGGTGCCCTCAAAATTCAATTCCGAGCACCAGTTCAAAATATATAAAATCCCGCACATATGTTTACTGAACGTACACGAACAAAAATTCAGAAATTGATTCTGGGCACACTGGGCCTCAGAATCAAGCACCGTCAGAAACTGCAGTCTCGTAAAATTCCCGTGTATTTAAGAAAAACATTTCCATGGAATTTACTGGTCATTAAAATTGAAAACCAATGGTAAAAAAACCAATGATGGATAATATTTTTTATTCTAATGTATTAATTATTTTATTAAATAATTAACATAATAAATACATCAGGTTTCTAGTTACCGTGATATTCATGTCTCCTAAATTACTTTTCAATGACAATCCAATTTCAAGATGTGATCATTTTTCATGTCATCAGTGGTCCTAATGGAATCTAGTCATCATATGAACATTATCATGATGTCTACCCAAAAATTATTATCATAATGATAGAATTCAGACGTCGAATTATTTTCTATATAATATTCCACCATAAATAGCCTAGATCAACACCTATAACACCAAAAAACAGATCTAGTTTTACTATTCCATCAAAATATAATAGAATAGAATGTGGATAATGAGACAGAGTACCTAAATATATAGTTCATATAATTATGGTAAATAATATTGAATTTTTTTGGTATTAAATGACGCTATGGATTCAAACATTATTAGTACTGTGATATTTTTTTGTTTTAATGTCATTTCTTATTATGATTGTTTGTAATTATGTTTTTATTCTTGAAATAAAATGATCTACATCTCATGAGAATATTAAATTTTCTTCTCATATTGGTATTTGCTGGGAATATATGTTTTATTGTAAATTAGATCACATTATGTACTAAATATGCATAATGAACACTTTTAAGGGTGACTGATTTTTTTTATTTCAAAAATAAATTTTCATATATAAAAAATTTCTATAAAATTTCTATATTTTTCAAATTATTTTTTTATAATTCTTTTTTTTCAAAGGATTTTATTTTTATAATATATAATAAAATATATATTATTATAGATAATAAAATCATGTATGTGGTTTAATTTTTTATAGAAGTATATCATGAATCATTCTATTAACTTACACTATAATAACATAATTTTCCAACATCATTATCTCATGATGATTTCATTTTTAAATTCTAATTTTATTTGGAACCTTGTAAGATAATGTATTTAAAAAAAATTGAACATTTTTTATTTTCTATATCTAATTTAAATGTAAACATTGTATTTCAATCCTGAAATTTTTTAAGAGATATTTCAATGTCACTTTTCATCTAGGACAACATACTTTTTTCTAACATGTCATTTGCATGGTATATTCTTTAATGATACATCCATATTTATTACAATGATGATTTATTATGAGGATGAAATGATTCTTATGAAACTCTATGATTATCCATGGGTTATGCTCTGATTAATTAATAAATTATTTATGAATACCATTTTTTCTATAAAATCTTCTTTGATTGAATGATAAAGGAACCTAATTATTTCCATGTGTTTTGAAATGATTATCATCTTATGAAATAGATTTATTTTCCATGTAATAAGATATAAAGAATGTATTGTTGTATTGTTTCACACATATATATGATCTTTATTATATTATATATTTGATCAAAATTATATATCCTTCCAATAAATTGTGTAATAATGTAGATATCATGACACAAAAAAATGTAATAGGCTGTAAAATTATTTTAGTAATGGTCTGTGACCACTACAATATACTTGTGTGTGATCCATGACCACTATGATGTAATGTTGATTAATCCTAATACATTACACCAGCTGTGGATGTGATCATTGACTATTATGAAAATGATTTAAATAATTAATTATATACTAATAATCATTTCTTTATGTCATTTTTATTCTTATATGTCTCATTTTAAATAATAACATTATGCATCTTATCTAGAGATAATCCATGGATTATTAAATGAATAAAAATTATACTTTTTTTATGTACAGTATGGTTTTAAAAGTATAATCACATCTCATCATACCCATATCTTCATTTTATATTTATTCTATTAAGGGAATATCTCATAAGTACACTTACTAACCATATGAGGTCGCCATTTTATATCAGTACTTCTCAACATTAGAAAAACGAGTTTTATGTTTGATATTTCAATGAATTGGTATTTTTATGTTTAAATATCTTTGAGGTGATGTTGGTATCTTTTAATCATGTTTTTTTTCATACATGATTCCAAAGGAACTATATCTTTATGATTCCTAAATCGATCATTATGTAATGTAATTAATTTTAATCTAATATGATGTAAAATATTTTCATTACTCTTATGGTATTTTATATTTTGTGTCAATTTATTGTTTTTTGTAACTCTCAGACCCCAGTTATGCAGAGTCGGTGCATTTTCACATAGAATTGGTATGGTATAGGGAATCATGTCCCAAAAGACCCTTCAGTTTAGTAGCCCCATAAGTACTAGATACATTCATAAGTTTTACATTAAATCGTGAAATATAAAAATCAACAACAAATTTCCCCTTTTGAATATACTTTTATCATTAGACTATCCCTTTATGTCATCCATAAAATAATTCATTATATCCTGGGAAAAATAAAACATAGAAAGGGATGAGCACATATTCTCAGTAAGGATTACAATATAGTAGAAACATTCACAAATAATCATAAACATTTAAGGAAATACATAAGACTAAAAAATAAATTTAAACATATACTTCAGCATAATAATGCAATGATAAAATCACATAATTCCATTTACTTATTCACATTTAAATTATAATAGTTGAATAATCCCATGCAGTATCAATATCCACATTCATAATGATGGAATAAATAATGCCAGACTTAATAACCAAAGAGTAAAGGCCTTGTTCAAAGACTAATATTAAGATTTTGTCAAGGCCTTGTGTCAAGTCACTAGTTTGTCTCAAGGGACCTACTAGTGCATCTATGAGCTATAGCGGGATCCACTCGTTACATACTATGTCCAATGAATTCCCCATATAAAAAGAAATAAATATAACATAAACAATCATTTTAGAACTAGTATACTAAATGTAAATAATTTGTCCATAAACCATTAATTGTGTAAAAATAACACATCCACATTCAAACATATCTCAAAAACATCAAGACAATATGGATGTTTTGTATCATAATAAATCAACTTCAAACAAACATATAATCCATCAAAGGATGTTGGCATGGATGAAATCAAAACTTTTTTTAGGGAAATATGACTTTATATTTTGAAATCATTTAAAAGTTATATAATTATAAAATATAACATTTATTTTGAAAATATTATTATAATCATGTTTGGGATGCTTCGAAGATGATATAATGGCTGAAAATAGCCACACCCGCTGTATAAGGTAAAAACCATTCTTACATTAATTTGGATGAAAAGGTCATAATGTATATTGTTTGGAAAATGAAAAAAATATTCCTTTCAAAACATATATTGTAAAATAAGGGTATAAATGACTTTAACCAATGTTATAATAAATATTAATAATGTTTGTAAGTACATTTTTAAGAGAACACTGATGTGGATAATAAAGCGGTCCCATTAGATACTTATGTATTAATAGCCTCAGATAAGTAAAGATATTGTAGAATTAACCCTTACCTTGTACTTTTCCTTAGTAGAGGGTATGGTAAACACATTCATAATAGTTATATAATTTATATTAAATTATACAAGAATTATATACATAAATATGATATCATATATTAATCAGTAATATTACTTTGTTCATAATATTTTATTATTATCATCATTTCGGGTGATAACTTATCTATTTTACTTAATATTCTCGACTACATGTGCCTTGTTTATTATGGATCAGATTTATATTATTCATATACAAAATTATATTAATTTCTTTAACATTATTTTCAATCATAAAATGAAAATTAGTCCTGAATGATTACCATGGGGAATGAATCGCATCGCGTTTGGGGACACGATAATCCATTAGTACACACTATTGTCAATATCATTATATTAATGTTGAAATCATATTTTATTGGATGATATATCATATATAAAGAATAATTAAAATGTTTTATTTATTATTTATATTATTTATACTCTTTATTATTCCCATCCAAATAATGAAGTGTTTGAATAAAAAACTACCCCACAACGTGGAGACGGTAAGCCATATGTATGCACAAATGGTGACTTTTTCATTCATATGATTGAAAGAAAATGATTTTGGTTTTATAATTTTTATAATAACATCACAGTATATATTATATACATGATTTTTTATTTTAGAATGGAAAAAACAATGAAATAGGATGTGGAATCAGAAAATAACATGAAAGAGGTGATGAAATATTTACCTCTTCTTCAGGTCCTTCCTTATAATTTGATCAAAAGGTATCCTTATATTGTCTCTATGAATAGATAAAGGCCTCTAGGATGAAGGGATGAAGGTTTTTAGGATATTTGGGTAGGTTTTTGTCAATCAATATGGCTTTGGAGGTCTGAAAATAAGAGATATGGAGGTACCTTTTTAAAATATAGGTGATGGTCATGTTAGGAAAAACATGAAATATTATTTTATAAAAAAATAATATCTATTTTTAATGGATAAAAAATTATTAATTTCAAGTATATCGTTGTAATGGGTTTAAAGCCTCTAAAAAATTGTTTTAGATAGGTTTAGGTCACCATATTAACCTTATCTTTTAGATTTAACTCCTAGTTAAATAGGTTGACATTTACCATGTCTCTTTGTAATTTTGTATTATATGGTTTATATAATATCTATAAAAATACAACGGAACAGAAATTCATTCATTATATATAAAATTATAAAAGTAATTTGACTGAACTGTAGATTTTTATGAATATTATATCAATTAATTATATTGTATTTATTTTAAAAACTCAATTATGTCATTTTTGACAGTATTTAGTATTTGGGTTTTAAGAAAATCATAACAGCATGATGACTTCGAAAAAAGAATTATTTTATCAACCCTAACCTATCATATTATCATATAAAATTATTGGAATTCATGAAAAGTATAAAATTACATTTATTTATTTATTTGTAATATCAATTATTTTAATCATTCACTAATAAGGTAATTACTGCATCATAAATGTGTCATAAATAATTTTAAATATATAATGTCTAAAAATTACAAATAAAATACCATTATGTAGGAAATAATTTTATCTTTCTAATGAATATTTATACACTATTTTATCTTATGTATAACCCAATATTAAAACGTATATAGTTATTAAACATTATATTATCACTTTTATATATTATTTAAATAAAATTATAATAAATGTTCTAATAAAATCCATGTTGACCAAAGTGGTCATATTTTATTTTTAATATTGTTTTTGGTTGAATTAAAATTACCCAATGGAATTAGCACACATGTTATGGTGATTATAATATCATTTTTACCCTTAATTTCCCTATTTACTTTTAACCGTGGTAAATAAACATCAAATGTTACTATTAACCAAAAATTATTTTCATCTCATTGAACCACATTTAACTTATTTATTTCAACTGCTTCTCCTAGATTTTGGAAATTAAACTCACAGTAGCTGCAAAATTATGTTTTATGCAAATTTTCAATTACTCCTAGAAGGTGGGTAAAAGACTGTAAAAAGTTCAATAAAATTTTATATATCTAGACTTAATATAAAATGACTCAATAAATTATATTGAAAATATATAGGTTTTTTTATCTATTTTAACATGAAATAAATTAAAATTAAATAACTACTTATTTAAATAAAATTTCACTTTTAAACAATAATAAGTGTTTTTCCATTTTCATAAAAATTTTAAATGTTTTAAAAAATATACCAAAAATTTAACCTATGCTAATTTTTTTATTCAGAATCCAAAATTGAAGTCCATTTTGAAGGATAAAATTTATAATATTTCAAAAACTAAGTTTTATTATTCATAAATACTACTCTTATTTGTCAGGGTGTGTTAATACTCCAAGTTGTATACAACACAAGCAATAACATTATTTAAAGGGAAACGTACTGTGGAAGCTTGGGGTATTACATTATCCCCACCTAAAAATAATTTTTCCTCAAAATTTTTAGAATACTATTTAATAAAATGATTCTTGTGGAAGCATGTATTTTTTTCAACCATGATACATGGAACAAATTATGAACATTGGAGAGACTAGGATGAATTTCCAAATGATATGTTACAAATCTAATTCATTCTAGAATTTCGAAAGGCCTAATGTACAAAGGAAACAATTTACCCTTCTTACCAAAATTTATAACACCTTTCCATGGAGATACCTTCATGAAAACATGGTCTCCTACATGAAATTTCAAATCCTTCCTTAGGTTATCGAGATAGATCTTTTTCCTAGATTGGGCTGCTTTGGTGTGGGTTTAGATAACCATAACCTTTTCCATTGTTTCATCAACATGTTTTGGTCTTAATAGTTTTCTTTCACCCAAATCATCCAAACATGTTGGTGTGAGACATCTCTTTCCATATAAATCATTATATGGTTCCATCATAATACTTCAATATAAACTATTGTTATTGGAAAATTATACCATAGGAAGACATTGATCACACATACATTGAAATTCTAGTGAACAAGATATCAACATGTATTCTATGGTTTGAATAATCTATTATGATTTTCCATCAGTGTGAGGGTGGTAGGAAGTGCAGAAACAAATTTATGTATCAAGGGTCTTCTAAAGACATTTCCAGAATCATGATGTAAAAAGAGTATCACAATTAGTATCAATCAATAGTGGTACTCCATGATGTCTTAAAAATTCATTAATATATAGTATTTCAAGAAGTTCAAGTGATAAATCATCTCTAATAGCAAGAAAATGTGTTGACATGGTAAGATGATCAACAATGAGCCGTATTTCATCATTCCTTCTAGGAGAAATTGACATGCCCCAGATAAAGTCCATCGTAATATTATCCCATATCCACTTAGGTATGGGAAGATGTTCTATGACTCCTCCCAGATATTTCCTTGGAGAATTGACGTTTTGACAAACCATACATCTTGACACAAAATTAGAAATATCTATCTTCATTTTTTCACACCAAAAATGTTTTTTCAAACCTCTATACATCTCGGTGTTCCCAGGTTGAAAGAGAAATTGAATCTATGAGCATCACCCAACAAATCACTTTTTAAATAAGGTATGTTAGGAACACACATTCTAGTCACAAATTTCAAAATTCCATTTTAATATATGAAGTCTGTCAATCTCCCAACGTTGATAGCATTAATTTTCGTTGGAAATTAATCATCATCAGTCTGAGAACTTTTTATCCTTTATAGTAATGATGGTTTGGCAACCATTTAAAAAAGCATTGATGTTTCACCTTCCATGGTTATTACCATATCTATATTTACTAGATCCATGTATATAGAATCCTTTTTACTATCATCTGGTTAATAAAAATATGGTAATTTTTTCTCAAAGCATATTGCACCTTATTTTCCTTCCTTGGGGGTTAGTCTCTAGTGAAATCATATTCCTTGAGTAGTACAATCCATCAGCTTTGCCTCATGTTGTGTTATTTTTTGGGAAAATATATTCCAAGCCTTGTGATCAATATAAATCTCATATTTTCTTCATAGATATAGTGTCTCTATATTTTTAGTGCATATATTATAGCTGATAAACCAAGATCATGAGTGGGATAGTTTTTCTCATTAGTTTTTATTTCTCGTGATGCGTAGGCTATAAATCTATCATTATTCATAATGAAATAAACAAGACCTTTAATTGAAGAATCACTATAAAAATTAAACCCATAGTTCCCTGATGGTGGAGTCAAAATATAAGAATTGACTAATATTCTTTTAAATTCATCAAAATATCCTTCAAACTCTTTTAATCAATCAAATTTAACCGCTTTATATGTGAGCTTTGTTAATGGGTTAGCCAATTGGAAAATATTCTAGACAAAACAACAATAATAATATAGTAAACCAATAAAACTACATAACTCAGTCATACTCATCAATGCTGGTTATTCATGGATTTCCTTGGTTATTGAAATATCAACATAGATTCAATTTTTAGAGATAATATGGCTGAGGAATGAAATTTCATGATTCTTGAATTCACACTAGCTAAACATCCCATATAATTCATTTTTTCTAAGAGTCTTTAGAATATTGTTCTTGTGATTTTCATGATCCTAGTATCAATTTGATTTAACCAATATATCATAAATAAATACTACTAGAACATCATCAAGTTATTCCTTGGAAATACTATTCATTTGATCCATGAAGAGAGAAAGTGATTTAGTCAATCCAAAAGTCATTACAGTAATCTATTTATTTCCATACCTAGTTCAAAATGCTATTTTGGAATGTCTTCATTATTCACATAGAACTGATGATATCTAGATTGATGGAGAATCTTTGAAAAATATTGATCTCCATGAAGTTGCTTGAATAAATAATCAATGTTTGGCCGGGGATTCTTGTTCTTTATTATTATAGAATTGATCTCCTGGTAGACAATGCACAACCTCATAGATCAATCTTTCTTCTTAACAAAAAGGACCAAGGATCCCCATAGGGAAACACTGGGGTGAATAAATATCTTATTATTCAATTCTTCTAGTTGTTTCATTAGTTCCACTAATTCCACAATTGTCATTCTATAAGGGGTATTCGATATTGGAATTGAAGCAGGAATTAAATCAATTGAAAACACAATTTCTCATACTAGGGGATGTCTAGGAAAATCCTCTAGAAACTCATCTGCACATTATTTCACAATAGGTACGTACTATATTCAATCATTTTGTCCACCAACATAGTTATTTCATTCTCTTCATCCACAATAAATGAATTTAGTAGTGCTATTGTGGGAGGATCTAGATAAGATTTATGTGGTGACATTTCTACTCTAATGATAAGGTACTCTTTATCATCATCGAAAATTGCAACTTCCTTCTTCATACTATAAATTTTCACATCCTGGTCCAAAAGACAATCCATTTCGAGGATTATATCAAATAAAATCATGGATATGATGATGAGATCAGCATTTAAAAATATATATATTCCCTAATAGGAACTGATTCACAAAAAATTGTTGTGATGATACTTCACTTTTTTGTTTTGAATAACAACTCCCTTTTATGTGAAAATAGAATATATCTAATATTCATATAAAACATTAATGATATGAAACAATGCAATGATCAATAATCAAATAAATCATTGGATAAACATGATGAAACCATTAAATTACATTCAACTACGTCTTTGTGAGCTTCAACCTCAGCGTTAGTGATAACATAAGCTTGTAATTTATCCCTTGACCTAATATTGTGTATGTTCCCTTGGTTCTTAAGAAATTAATTTTCATAATCCTCATTTTCTCTATAATTGCAGCATCCATCATTGAAAACCTCTTACTTCCCCTTGGAATCACAATCTTGGTGGCCTTTCTCACCACAATTGTAATAGAGTATCATTCCATTCAGGGTTGTATTGGGATGTTTCTTCCCACATTTACCACAAGATGTATATTAAATTTATCCCTTCTTCCCAATATTTCCATTTCTAGAGTGTTCAATAGATCTTTTTTTCTCTTTCTTTTCTTTGAATTCATAAGACTTAGGGATTTTTTTTCAGTCTTTATAGTGCATGATAAAATATAATCTTTCAATGAGAAGTATTTTGAGACTATTGATCGATAGTGAAATGGTTTTAACACATAAAACAATCGATTAATATCACTCCTTGGGTTACGCATATAATATGTTGTATGCCTTGCTATCCTTGTAAATTTAGCCTCCTACATTGTGACATTCTCATCATCCTTTTACCTCAGACTCAAAAGTTTCCTTTTTGTATCCACTTGATGGCCACGAGGAATGTGTATTTCTATGAAAATATCTTTAAACTAACTCCAATAAATGTTTGATACTTCTTTATCTTCCATTTTTGGGTTATTGACCACCATTGATCTGCATCTCTTGTGAGGTAATAAACTTCCATGAGAAAATTTTCAATTTTGTTAATCCCCAAAGCATGAAATATTTTCTCTAAGGAACATATCCATTTCTCAAATACTAATGGATTAATACTGCCATTTAATGTTAGTGGTTGTTGAATAATGAAGAATTATAACTTTGATCCTCTGTGTTGTGTATCTGGGATCTATATATAGTAATGGTTATTGTCAATAACCTGACGGAGTTGTCCCAGTATGGTGATAAGATGATCAGTACTAATTTTGTAACCAAAAGTTCAGCAAGGCCCGTTGTCGTGAACCAGTTCTAGTTCGAGTCTATCTCAAAGCTATGTTTTCGGGTTTTAACCCTAGGTACATCTGTGCTTGAGCTTCCCCTACCTACTCATATCTAGACAGGGTTGTATTACTGGGAAAACTAAAATAATCTCTATAGTATAAAAATTCTAAGATGTTCTTCTATAATAATCCTCAATGTCTATCATAGGGAAGTGTTTTCTAATCAGAGTTTTTCTAAATCTAGATTCCAAGGATTGAACTAAACATCCCCTAAAATCAACTGCAATTCCCTGACCCCAGTTACCCAGATTTGATGAATTATTTCTTAACATTGGAATAATACAAGGAATCACGTCTAGAACTACTGATCTATTCAGTATCCTTGGATGTACTAGATACTTTCATATGTTTTACAGTACATCATGAAATTAAAAACAACAACATTTAGTTCCATTTTGAACACACCTATATCCTTATCCTATTCCTGCATTTCATCCATAAAATACTTCATCACATCCTGGGAAAAATAAATCATAGATAGTGGAGTGATCAGATACTCAATATGGGAAACAATATAGTGGAAACATTCATAAATAATCATAATCATTTAAGGAAATGTATAATATTAAAAAATTAATTTTAAACATAATCTTCTGGATAATATGTCAAATATAATATCAGATAATGCCATTTACTTATTCACGTGGATATTCTACTAGTCAAAAAATCACATGCAATATCCATATCAACTTTCAAAATGATGTAATGCATAATACCAGACATCATAACCATATAGTCATGGAATTGTGACAATACTACAAGTAAGATTTTGTCCAGGCCTTGTGCCAAGACAATATTTTTCCTCATGAGACCTACCGATGATACTAGGAGATATTGTGGGCTCCAACCATCATATACTATGTCCAATGACTTCCTCAAATTAAAAGTATTCAACATAACATTAATATAGGTATTAAAACTAAAATTTGATATGTATATATTTTATCCATAAAACCTGAATGATGTAAAAATAATGCATCCCTAGTCAAACATAACACAAAACCTTAAATACAATACGGATGTTTTGTATTATAATAAATCATGTTCAAACAAGCTTAAAATCCATCAAAAGATGTTGACATAGATAAAATCAAATCTTTTTTTAGGGAAATATCTCATTCTATTTGGAAATCAATTAAAATTTATATAATTATAAAATAAGACATTTATTTTTAAAATATGCTTATAATCCTGTATGGGAAGCTTAAAAGATAATATAATGGTGTAAAATAGCCACACCTTCCATATACGTTTAAAAACATTCTTATCGTAATTTTTCCAAAACTGTCATAATGTAACTTCTTTGGAAAACTATGGAATGATTCCATTCAAAACATATATGGTCAAAAGAGGGTATAATTGACATTAAAAGTTATTATATAAAATAGTTAAAAAAAATTGAATTGCATTTTAAAGAAAACACAGATGTCGATGATATAGTTGTCCGTGTAGATACATACGTATTACGAACCTCAAATATGTAATGATATTGTTGAATTAACATGTTCCTTGTACATTACGTTGGTCAAGGGTATGTTAAAATATTGTATAATAGATAAATCATTGTTAATAAATTATAAAATAACTATATACAAAAATAAGATAACATATATAATCCTTTAATATTCCTTTGTTATAAATATTTAAGCAGTATAATCGTTTTAGGTATAAACTAATCCATTTTCCTTTATATTCTTGGTTATGTAAGGCATTATTATTATGTATATGATGTATTTTATTCATATCCATAATTCTATTACATACGTAAAAAAAATTTAATCATAAAATAAAAATTATTTATGAATGATTACGATGGGGAATAATCTTATCACACTGGTGGAGACGGTAATCTGTACGTATGCACGAGCGAAAATATAATTATATTTATGGTCAAATCATATGTATTTTGATCGTATATCTTATATACAGAATCATTTATAAGTTATATTTTTAATTGACATTAGTTATACCAATTACTATACCCAACTAAATAATGATGTGATTGAATAACAATATACACCACGAGGTGGAGACGGTATGTCGTATATACGCCCCTATGGTGACTTTTCCATTCATGTGATGTGTTGAATAATGAATATGGTTGTACCATTTTTATACATCACAGTATATAAAAGATAATGGAGTTATTATTTTAGAAGAGAAACAATAATGAAAGGGGAAGTGTAAAAAGAAAAGAACTTTAAATATGTGATGAAATATTTACCTCCTCTTCGGGTTCTCCCTTTTTATTTGATAGAAAGGGCTCCATTGGTTAGAATTATGAACAAAGGAAAGATCTAAGATTATATGAGGAATGTCTGGAAGTTATTTGGGAATGGTTTGAATGAGAAAAATGGCATTGGTGTTGTTAAATTAAGAGAAGGGGAAGTACCCTTTTTATATAAGTAGTGAGTGTCACTTTAGGAAAACAATGAAATGTTATTTTGTAATAAAAATTTTCCCTATTTATAATGGATAAAAAATTATATTATTAGAGGATAAGGTCGGTATGGATCTAAAACCACTCAACCAATTAGTTTTAGACATGTCTAGGTCACCATGTAATCCTTATCTTTTAGATTTTACTCTTAGTTAAATAGTTTGACATTTACAATGTGTCTTTTTATATTTTTATTATATGGTTAATAAACATACCATAAAAAGCCAATAGAACCCCAAGTGGTTCTATGTTAATATATATAAAGTTATATATGTCCTTTTTCTAATCCTTAGATTTTTAGTAATATTATATCAATTAATAATGTAGTATTTGTTTTAAAAACAAAGTTTTTTAAATTTTGACACTTTTTAGTATTTGGTTTTTTTGTGAAATTCATAACAGCATGATTACTTTGGAAAAAAATTATTTAATAAACAATAAAATATCATATTAACCTTTTAAATTAGTGGAATAAATCAACATTTTCAAATTACATGTATTTAGATATTTATAATATCAATTATTTTAATAATTCAATAATATGTTAATTACTACATCATCATTGTGTCATAAATAAAATTAATTATTTAATGTACAGAAATTATAAATAAAACACAATTATTTAGTAAATATCTTTATCTTTCTAATGAATAATTAAAGATGAATTTATCTTATATATAACCCTATATTAAAAAAGGTTTAGTTATTAATATTTGAATTTAACACTTTTAACTATTCTTTAAATAAAATTATAATACATTTCCTAATATAATCCATGTTGACCCATAGGTGGTTGTATATTAATTGTACTATTGTTTTTGTATAATTAAACTTATCCAATTGAATTATGACATGTGTTAGGGTAATTATAATATCATCAGTACCCATAATTACTCTATTTACTTTTATTTAAGGTAAATAAAAGTAAAAAGTTACTATTTACCAAATATTATATTCATATTATTGAACCAAATTTTACTTAATGATATCAAATGTGTCTATCGAATTTTTTAAATTCCACTCATAGAAATGGTAAAATTATGTCTTATGCAAATTTTCAAATTCTCCTTGATGGTGGGAAAAAGACGGTAAAATGTTCAATAAAATTTTATATATCTAAACATATTGTAAAATGACATATATAAATTACATTGAACATATATAGGTATTAAGTATCTATTTTGACCTAAAATTAATTAAAATAAAATAACTAAATATTTAAATAAAAAGTCAGTTTTTAAATATAATGTAGGGTTTTTCACTATTGATCAAAAATTGAAATTTTTCATAAAAATACCAAAAATACTCCCTAAGAAAATTTGGATATTCCAAATACAAAAATAAATTCCATTTTAAAAAATAAAATATATAAAATTTAAACTAAGTGGTTATTAATATTCATAACAGCTAATTTGATTGGTCAGGGTGTGTTAAAACTCAATGTTGTGTATAACGCAAACTACTTCGTTATTCAAAGGGAAACATACCATCGAAGCATAGGGTGTTAAATATTTGATCTAGTGGAAACTATAATGTTAAATGGTTAGAGAAAACCATTAGGATATTCCATTCTATATAAGAACAGATTATGCTATATTAAAGAATATAGTGTAGTTTTCATTGAAAATCATAACATTATAGAAATTTCTACTAGATATTGTTTTGGGGTGGATGTATTAATGTGTAATAACTCAATGAATAGTATGTTTAGTATCTCCCATGAGTCAATATATTTCATGATGTGGGATCCATTATTGCACAACTGGTTTGACAGTAATATGGAATATTAACGTGTTATTCCCATTTTCTTATGAACCGTTAGGATATATTTGAAATGATAATATCCACATATTTCCTCAGTTATACATAATGTTTTATATGTATAAAATAAGTTACCATGTTATAGACAACCATGAATAGTTTTTTAATGATTTTATTATTTTCATATATGATTATTGTTTCTCGAACTATAGTTATTTGTATTACATAATCTCTAGATCAAGGAAGAATCATGTAAACTTAGATTGTTATTTAAAATGGTATGGGTTTCCCCTTTATAAAATATAAGGAATTAGATGTATACATATATATATATAGTGAAATTATGTGATTGTTTCTATTCATTTATCATGATTTATAATTTGGAATCTCGTTCTGGTATTGTTTTAAGATACATCTAAAAATTGAAGATTGAAGATTCATGATTTCAATAGAGGAAATATGATTCTGATATGTAATATTTTGAGAATTATGGATAATGAACTCAAGGTAATGCATACAAATAACTTGAAATTTTTTTTTGTGGAATATAAAGGCATAAGATAATTTAATATCATGTAAAAATGAAATTAATAGTTAATGAAATTGAAGAAAATAGTGGTTTTCCAATGGAAGCATTGATCAATGAATATTTTAATTACGATAAATTTGATCAGTATTTAAATAAATTTCAAATTTTGAAGGAATGAAAATAGTATCAACATGTTTGTGTAAACAATGTTTTTTCATTTTTTATGAAGATAATATGAGTGAAATTGGTTTTGAAGAAGGTATTAACGAATAATATGATGATTCATATACAATGGATTAAAAAGGATTTTATAATATTAATTAGTATATGTATTGGAATTTGAGATTTATATTGTAGTTTTATTTTTACCAATTATATAATAGTTAGTAGAGACATAAATAATGTTACGGTTTATATTTAGTAGTAATTTTAAAATGATTTATATGAAAACGTTGAATGGTAGCGATCACCTAGAAAACTGATGTAATTTTAAGGTGATATTAAAAAAATAGTTTATTGATGGAATCATAACATTTATTCTATACCAAATAATGAAATAATTATGTTTAGTTTAGAAGATGTGATTATTGATCAAGTAAATTAGATGATATTAATGACCGTTGAATGTTTATTATTTTAATAAAAATACTTTTCATGTTATCATTTATTTACATTACAAAATTTAATGATTTTTTGGATTATATTTGATAGTAAATGATTTAATTTTTTTTAAATGAAAAGAGAGATAATTTTAGGATGCATGAATTGTTTTCATTGTGTATTTTAATTCTGGATATAATAATTTATTGAGAGAATATATTATATTGTATTTAACAAAATATATAATGTATAGATACATTAAATAATTTAAGGATAATGGTTGAGTTGTTTTTTATAAATTTGTGAGCATGTTTCTAATTATTTTGATTTCGAATTTTGATAGACATATTATTGATGTTTTTTAGGATAATAATTTATGGAATGGGTTATGTTAGACATTTTGTATTAATCTCAACATTAATGTACAATTTTTTATATTGGACAACCTATGATAATAAATTATTTTTATAAAAAACATCGGTATTGGAGGAATGAGTTGTCATTAACTTTTTAATCTTGTGTAGTGTTAGAGGTTAATTTTTATCATAATTCATGAAAACATTCAACATCAATTACGAATTATTACAGTAAGAGTTGGAATAAATATTGATCGAAGCACAACAAAAACATGAAAATGTGCTTATTAAATGGAATGAAATCACTAAATTATATTTTATTATTTTATCTATATTGTTATTAAAATTATCCAACTTATTTTATAACATGACTTGGAAGTAAAAATATTTTATATTTCATTCATTTCTTATGAATCAAATATCTTTTCTAACATCACAAATTTATGTATTTCTATTTGTTAACTTCTTTATTACTATTTCATCTATTACTCTCTATTTTATGTTGGAAATATTTTCCTCATACATGTCTATTTTTTCAATTATTAGTAATGTTAACATGTTTAGAGATATATTTTAATGTTATCCAAGAAATAATAGCTAAATTGTTTCCATATATTTTTGAGGATGCGTTATTAACATTTATGAGTATGTGAGTATTCTATAAATAAATTTTCAATTTATAATAACATTATTAAATAACAAAAGTTAATGTTTCATTGAATTGTTATTTAATATTTGGGAGAATGATAGTCCCCTGTATTTTAAAATATTTAGATTATTTTTTACATCGCATAAAACAAGAAATATCATGCTTAAATGAGCCATGTAATAATATTATTTAAATATGTATTCTATAAAACAATTATTTAATTAGAGTGAATGAATATGAATAACAACATTATGAATAATATACAATATTCATATTCAATTGAAAGGTCCTGTATAATTGTTAGTAAATATGAATTCAATTTTTTTGTAATGTCATATAATGACTACAAAATAAATATTCCTAAAAATATTTTTATTTATTTTCATGATGAAATATTCTATTATTCATTATAAATATTTAAAAAAGATTATTTATTAAAAGATAATGATTTATTGGAATAAAAAAGACAAAATTATATTACAGATGTAATTTATGAATTTTCTGAAATGGTTGATTTTTTGGTGAAAAATAAAAAATACTAATTTTTATAAAATACCTTATTTTAGTATCATGAAATTAAAAAGTTATATTTTAATATAAATAAATTTAATGTAATCATAATTCAATATTATTTTTAACAATCTAATTATATTTATTTTATTTAATTATCTTTTATGGTTTGGTATAAATATATATTATAAATAAATTAATATTTTCCATAATATAAAATTTTAATTTTTTTTACCGAACATATATCTTAAATCAATTTATAGAAAATTTAAAAACTTCATTTTTAAAATATATTCCTTATTTTTAAGTATAATGTTTATATTTGGAATATTTTTCAATTTTAATTTTTGTAAAATAATTATTTATATCAATTATAAATGAGGACCCCTAATTTATTATCTGATAGAAACAATGGGATATATATCCCAACCCGAACTGAAAAATGTCCCTTTTCAACTATGTTATACATGAATTATAGGTACTATTCCACCTCCAATATCATTACATGGGTCCTTAAGAAATTATCTAATGGAGTAATCCAGATGAATAAATAGTCATTTTATCCGACCTCTATCAATTTATCACTTATTATATATAGTATAATACTATGTTATTAATAATAAAATAATAAATTAATTATTATAAATATAAAAATAGTTAACAGTAATTTCCTGATGACCATTTTTAACATATCTTACTTCCAATCGGATGTGAAGTTGTTGCGTGTGTGTTTATATGGACTACCACCTCATAGTGGCAATTCAATTTATTTTCCTTGACCATTTATAATTGATATTTGTTATTATGTATTAAATTATGATATATTATATTTAGAATATTATTATGATTATATAATTATATTATCATGACTACCATTTTACCTTCCATCATGTTTTTAAAAAACAATGTAACTAATCCATATATGGAGATATATAATCCATCATGTAAAGTGATTCATTTTTTCATGTCATATTGAATAAACAGTAATATTTATTTACTTATTGAATATATATGATGTTTATGATATAATAATAATTTTTTCATAGTGACATGTATTCCATACATGTGATATTAAAGCAACAATAATTTATATGCACAACCTACCATCTCTATGAATAATGTAATTAAACATTCAAAATATCTAATTACTGCATTTTGACTATTATTTAAAAAAATTATTATTTATAATTATATTAGTATTAAAATATAAATTATTATAGAAAAATTATAAATTTACATTTAAAAAACTATTAAAACTACACTCATATAAAAGAGACGAGTCAGCATCCAAAAAAATTTAATAATTAATATTTTATATATAATATTAAAAATTTAATAAGTGGAACATATATCACACTATAATTATGTAAATTACTATATTATAGAAATATAATAAATATAAATTTAATATATATGAATATGTCGGACCTTCGAAACCATGGTAATATATGATAAGTGATTATCATCTCAAATTTTATACATTGATAAATACGTCATGATATTCACTTATATGAATTAAAGGAGTATATATACTACACATATGATAGTAAATATAATGAATTTAATTATTTCTATTTTATTTAGAAAATATTTTATTTTTTTATTTAATGGGGATTTATATTTTAATATTATGGAAACCGTAATTGTTTTATAATACAATAAATTTGATTATTAGTATTGTTTATGATTAAAGTTATTATCATTAAATATAATGATCTACCTCTAATTAAAATCAAAAAATTTCATATAAAAAATTTATTTATTTTCAATATATGATTCCATTTTTTTCTCTATTTATTTATTCATGTGACCAAAAGAACATTTTTACAGAAATCCTAGATTATTTATGTTATTGATGGATATTATTTTAACATCCCAATATTTGTCTTCAAAAAAATGTTTCAAATAATATTTTTAATATTATACTATTATTTTTAATGATATTTTAACTCATTTTTTAATTTTAATGATATAATAATTAGAATATTCTAGTCATTTTGAAACTCGATAAATTATTTTCTTTGTATCAAAAATATGAACATTAATTTTTCTTTAAACTAATATTATCTGAATAATATTTTATACTATCACGTATAAAATTATTTTTATGATTATTATAAAATATTATTATATTTTTTCATTGGTAATTTTCACTTAAATTTTTAGAATTGTTTTCTAGTAATTGTTTTAATTAAATTTCAAATATATATTTTCCTTAGGAAATATTTCAACTGATAATTCAATTTTTTTTAATATAATGTGAAATCCTATATCAATACATAATAATTACAAGGGATATTTTATAACTCCACTATACTTATTTAATTCTCTATATGGTTTATTATTATGATGAAATTATTCTTATTAAATATGTTAAATTTCGAAATAATATGGTCTGATAAATAGTTGAAATTTTCATTAAACCTATTTCTTTTAAAACCGTTATACCATTATGATTTTTTTAAACCCTTTATTTAAAATGGGTTATGATATTTTCAATAACATATGATCATTCTTAACACAAACATATATATATATTTAATTATGTGATTTGGGGGATTAGAATTTCATATAAATCTAATGAATTTGAAAAAGATGTATATATAATGTCATAAGTATGAATATAATATTTAGTGAATCTAGTTTAGTTAAGGACATTGTCTATAATGATTTTATTGGATGTGAACCCTTACTAAAATATTTTTATGTGGTGTGAAAAAATATAATATTATAGTATTATATGTGACCTATAATTCTGAAAAAAATTATTTTCAACACATATATGTTTGAAACAAATTTGTACCTTATGATATGTTGCGCTCTATTAGATAATGTTCCACGATACTATTTTGACCAATTTCATAAGAATTTAAATTATTAATAATATGAAGTATGATTATTATATAATATATTTTTTTATGGTTTTATGCATAATATCATTATATTGAGTTTCGATTATGAATAGCTATGTCGGATTTGATGCTTATATCCCATCAAAAAAAGTATATTATGTATCTATGTTTCCAAAGGCACTTGATAAATACTATTCTTTTGTTTTTCAATATGTATCTTCATTAAAATCCATAAATTATATGCAATATATATGTATCTAAATTATTGGTATTTTTATTCTAGATCATATTCCAATAATAAAATCTAATGAATAAATATTACTAGGATAAATATAATTAAAAATAATTTTTAGAAAAGTATTTTTTGATAAATATAAATCCACATTTAAAATGAACACATGATCATCTTAAAATTTAGGGTTAATTAATATTTCCCAATAGAAATTAGTATGATATAATGAATCAAATCTTGAGTATAAAAATAAATTTTAAGGGGTAGAATGTATCACACAAATTATTTATTATATGGATACCTTTAAATATGTCAATGTGTTTGATATATTTATCCAAAAGAATCACCGATGTAAAAAACATTGTGATATGTAAAGAGTAGATAACCATGAAATTAAATAATATGGAAGTAATTCGGGTAAAATTTTTATGAGATATTAATATAATTAAAAAATAATTTCATTAATATGAATGAAATTAAATTGGTATAACTATTATGATTAATAGAATCATTTTACGTCATAATTGATTTTTTTAAAATACGTGACTTCTCGATGAGATTTATTTCTATTTTAAGAAGCATTTTTTCTAATAATATAAACTATAATTCATATAAGTAATTAATGTATTATTATATAACACTGAAATAATAAAAAGTATGAATAATATTATTTAATATTCAAAAAATCTATCCTCATATAAATATATTTCTATTATATTCCAAGCTTGTATTTAAAATATATTTTAAAATATATATATTTTAATTTAAAAATAATAAATTTTTATATAACATTGTAATATTTTTTCAAGAATAAAATTTGCGGTTATTAATAAAGAATGATTGTTTTGAGTGATTTTTGAATTACATATTTAAAATTCACTATTATGATATCTATATGATGAAAAATAAACATAATATCACATTAAAATTCAGGTAATAAAATATCAATATACTAATAGTTTTATAAATTTTAAAATATTACATTGACTTTTAAATCATAAACTTAAAAAGATATGAATTAATTTAAATTTTAATGTAAATGACTATGCTTTATATTATTCCATTGAATCAGGTATTTTCATGGTCAGATTATCATTATTCTTTAATTCATGTCCTCATAAATTTTATATTTAAAAAAATAATGTCATTAATATTTTTTTTCAACATAATTCTATATTATATATAGTAATTAATCTTATAAAAGTTTCTTCTCTAAAACATTTAGAATGAAAAGATTTGTTTGTTTATTAAAATAAAAATTTCAAACAAATATTATTATTATTTGAAAAAATTGTTATTAAATTAAAAATTATAATGATAAAATTTGATAAAATTTAAATAAAAAATTTTCCATTAATTTAAATAGTATATATATATGATAATTAGATGAAATTAGTGTACATGTGAGGATGTTCAAATAAAAAATACATGAAACAGTATGTGTATACATAAAATTTTGTTTTATGGTAATTTTAAATCCACACTCACAAAACAAAAATTGAATATTTATTTATTTTTATGTCATTATACATTTCATATTAAACATTCATTATTGAAAATTTAAGGGTTACTATAAGAGATAGACGTCACTTTTTAAAGGCTAAAATTTAAATAAATTTCATGAACCAACAATGCATGGAAATTTGAAAGAAACTACTCAAATTTTATCCTCATTTAATCATCTCCCAAATTGATAATATTTTGATAAATATTTTTTTTTACACAAGGCCTTTATTTCCATCAATAATTTAAATAAATAATTCAACTCCCAGACATTAGTACTGTCAACTTCATAGCAATTTTTATTACTGATAATCATTAAATTTTATTCCATATCTTATAAATTAATGTTATTATAGTAATATATGTACTGAAATGTTACTAAATTAGGGTAATTATATTTTTTAATTTATCAATCCCAAAAATTAAGGAAAAAAGAAATAAACATTCATGTGTGTGTGAAAACTACTATAAAAACAAGCAATAAAAATAATTTTTCATCATCACCAGTAATTATTGTTTCATATATTTCGTTCATAAGGAAATATTATTTTAATGGTATCATTAAAGTTTTTGTATGAAATAATTTATAACATATTAAATATATTATCAAAAATAAATTTTCATTAATTATATCATTTAAAAAAAATTCCTACAAAATATATAATGATATATTTTTTCAAAATATAAACATTATATAATTTTTTTCAATTTTATTATTCAACAAAATTCTTATATATTAAATTTATCAACACTAAATAATATGAGTATTCTTCTATGTAGTTGGGGTTTGGCTTAGTGGTAAGCACCCCTTAAATCTACATGAAAAATGGGGGTTCAAAACCCATTGGGCGCAGGTACTGTAGCGTACTGTAGCAGCGGCGACACTGTAGCAGCGGCGGGCACTGTAGCGGCGGCAGAGCACTGTAGCGGCGGCGGGTACTGTGCAGTACTGTAGCAACGCGGGTACTGTAGCAGTACTATTCAAAGAATGGGCTTTGGGCCAAAAAAATGGGCCTACGGGTCATGTAATGGGATAAATGCCCACTGGGCCTTTGGGCTATGTAATGGGTCTCCCTCTACCCAGTTAAAGAAGTCTTTGCTTTGCTTTAATAATAAAAAATGAGGCTTCGGCCCCAACGTTTAAAAAAAATATGAGTATTCTTCTATTATAAATATATTTCAATTAACCATCTAATAATCATTTATTATTCATAATAGGTTCATGTATGGGTCTACATATCTACCCACTAGATAAATGATGTAATGTTTTATTGGTTTACTATGAGAAATATAAACTTTTATTGTATGATAAGAATATATAAATAATGTATTTTTTGGTTCTATTTAGTTTTTATCAATATCTAACACATTAATTTTAAAATCACATTACAATCCTTAAGATTTAGAAAAACTTTATCATCACGGATTTCATCTTCATTATTAATAACCAAAACAAGCATTATATAAAATAATATTGTCATACACTATAAAATATAATATATCCATGTTCATTATATCATCCATTAGTGATGTAATTTCTCAATATAATAGATAAAAACACAACTTCATGGATGATATTCCACATGTTAATGCTTACTTAGTGTCTAACATGAAAATATATAAAAACAAGGTTATATGTATAATTATTATAAATGATTAGGAATAATTTTTATTTTTTTCAATAATGTTATGGGATATTTTTTATGTAACTTAATTTAATTAATAATTATAGTTAGAATAAGTGGAGAACAAAATAGATTGGATATAAGGTATTTTTTATATATTTCACCCCCTTAGGAAATGTTAGTTATTATGAACAAAATTTAATTTGTGTGATGTGTATTAAAACAATATGAGTTATCATATATTAAATTAAGTTTTAATCATGATATCAAAATTCCAATTATGAGGAAAAATTCCAGAGAATTAGATTAGAATATCATACATAGAGAATAAGTTTTTTATCTCAAACATTAATTTCTTGAGACATGTTTATGATAAAAATCATCGTTATATGTAAATAGTGTATAAAATTACCTATGGGTGTGTATATATCACTTATTTTTTTCATTCATTGTAAAATCAAAACAAAATCTATTCTTTTTGATCAAATGGAATTTTTCAAAGTTTATTCACCAGTTGTAATGCATTTCAGTGACCAAAATTTCATTAAATTTTTTAAATAATCTTTTATTTTTTATTTCGTATTATAATATTTGTTTTTTATGTTATACCAAATAAATATCATTTATAAATATATCATACAATATTAAGTGTATTTATTATACAGAATGTTAAGGACTCAGGTATCCTTTCATTTAGTTATTTTGTTTCAAAATGACATTTTTTCATAAATTATTGGGGACTCAAACCCTAATAATTTATTCTTGTAAAACATCACTACATCTATAGGAAAATAATATTTTGAAAAAAATGATGTTTTTATCTTGTATTAGATTTATTTTTGAAAAAACAAACTCATGAAATAATAAAAATTTATTTTCAATTTATTTTCAAATGTTTTACATCGCATAATCATTTTCCCAAGATAAAATATATTTCACTTCAATACCATATTATTGAATATTATTGAAATTAAGTAATTATTTAAAATGATATTCAATATATCCTATTGGAGAAAAAATATATTACACATGACATAAACATTTAAATTAATTTTTAATTTTTTTAAATTATGTTTTATTTTTTACATCAATTCACTTTTTAGTTTCCCAAAACAATTATCTAAATTATGGTTTGGTTTTAACTTTTTATACTCTATAAACATTCATGATTTGGGGGAATGAAACAATGGTTCCAAAAAATTTAATAACATGTCTATTCAAAGGTTGTATTGTTTATTAATTATTTTATTATATTTTCTATCCATGTAAATATAATTCAATGATTACATCATTTCAATAGGGTCATTTAAATTATCAAAAAACCACTTTCATTATCCAAGTTGGTTATGATAATCTAATCTCATATAGTGAGATGGGTAAAATTAATTTCATATGATATGTATCTATTATAAAAAATGGAAATTGGAATGTTTAAAATGTATTTTTAACCATATTATGATAATGTTGTCCATTTTAATTCCATGGGGAAATGTATTGACATTCTTGATGGTCATTATCAGATAATTTATATGGATTATAGATTTCCGTTTTAGATTTTTTATTAAACCTAGAGTGAGGATTTTATTAACCTAATTGTTCAATAAGAAATGATATGAAATGTCTTGCTTTATATTAAATTGAATTCATTGTATATAAACAATTGATTGATTAGGGAGGAATTATATTTCCCATCGATGTATTTATTGGTGCCACGAGATAAATAATCGTTGGTTTTGGTGTATAAATCACCACATATGATTATAGTGTCATATAAAATGTCATTGAAAACTAGTTTTTGATGTAATGTATTATGGTTTCTATCATTATAATTTTTGTATTTTTTATGTCAATGTTTTCATTTTTTTCATGAACATATCAAGATATTTATATTAGTAATTTTTTGTTTTGTTAATATTATTTATTCCCACCATAATATTTCTATTATATTTATGTTTTTTCATATTCCTTTACATGTTTTCCTTAAATATATTTTCATCTCAAGAATTTGTATATTTTCATTTATACAATTTTTTAAGAATGATTTAACACTTTATTTTTGTCTAATATGATTTCATTTTTCACTATGAATTTGATATATTAATTAAATAATATATATTATCTATTTTACAAAATATGATGAAAATAAATCAATGAGTATAGAAATGGAAGGGGTTTTTTACAATATTATTTTTCTTGATTTGTTAACGATATAAAAATTAAAGGTCTTGGAAATATATGTAATGTAATAATATTATATGTCATATTATTTTGGGTTTGTTAGATGACTATTTGTTATATCATATCTATGATACATTATGAAGTTTTATTTTTAGGGAAGATTAATATAGGGTGCGTGTTGGGAGATCAAATTAAATTAACTTCTAAATTATTTTTAGGTTAGAAAATAATTCGAAAAAATATACATTTCTATGATGGTTGTTTCCATCATATAAAATATTGACACTTATATTATATATAGTTTAGGTATATGTGTAAAAGTAATCTAAATTTATTTTTAGGCTCATAATATTATTTTAATTTTTAAATTTTTCATTATAATAATATTTTTAGCCATCTATATTTGTTTATGATGATATGAATAATAGAATATTTGTGAAGGTGGTTGTCCAGACATGCACTGGATGACAACTAAAGTATTGTAATTCTATTTAGGTAGCTTGAAAAGTAATTTTATTTAATACAGAAAAATTAATCCAATTAATAATATTTATTTTTTATATTTTATTTTACATAAAATATTTGAGTGGGTATAAGATGAAAATTACTACAAGGGATCATTTGTAACAATTACCTCTCCCTTAGGATGATCTATCATGGGTTTCCCCATAGAAATACTTATATTTTTCAAATAGAATGAAACATTATTCTAATATGTTCATATTAAATTAATTGACAATGGAGGTAGATTTTTTGTAGAGGTAATTCTTTGGATTATGTGGATGAAATGATATATGTGATCAAAATTTTAAAGTGATGATAATGAATTTTTATATTACCAATTTTTTTCAATAATGGAATGAATCTATTCAATGGTAAATGTCTTCAAATGTTGTATATACTAGATTGGTGGATGAATTATGAGTCTCTGAAAAAACCTAATTATTTTATTTATTTTTCTTTCACATTTCCATTTTTTTCATCTATTAACTGTAAAATACATGTGGTAGATGTCCAATATTGTATAAAATATTTCTTTAAATGATTCAAAATAAGAAAAAAAGAAATGCTGAAAAAATAGACTAGTGCACATCGTGATGGCCACATTCACATCACACAATTGATAATCACATCCTGCATCATGACCATAGATATTTCTATTTCACATATTGAAACCCTCCTACATCTCATGACTCAAGTCAAACCAAAATACAAGAAATATACGATGATTTAATAAAACAAATCAAAATTTCCATGGGAAATACACTGTGAATAACCAGTACACAACATTAAAATGTTCCAACTTCATTAATACGTAGAAGATATTCATGCAATTATTGAGATACTGGTAAAAGTAAAATAAATTGAGTGTTAATGACATGACCATTATGTACACATCCTAACCATTTCCACCTATTTAAGGAGCAGCTCAACAGCACATTTAAGGTGGCTTGGATTATCACTCTCGGTATTTTAGACTCATTTTCAAATTTCCATCTCTTTTCTATCTTAAAACACATTAGTTTATTGAATTTTTTTAACATTTTCATTCAAATTTTTTCAGATTCATTTTCTTCAATGACATGAATTCCCATGTTATTTCATTTCCATTAAATTCATTTCAAGTATGTTTTTTTTGAAGTATTCTTGCAAGATTATTTCAAAATTCCACATGTTTATTCAATTCAATCCCATTATAATAATTATCATGATTGAAGTTTTCTATTTTATTTCATTAATTACCATCATGAGTTGTTAAATGAATTCGAGGAAGGGATCCTGAAACAATGTATCTACATGATAAATTACACATCTTGGTGAAAACTTTAAATACTAATATGATTATTAATTAGGTTATAAAGGAACGATGAAAACCCATTTCTATGGTTATACTGTGACCATCATATAGTCAAATAAATGACCCTATCCATATTGGAATAATATAAAAATATGACAATTAGCATAGGGAAAATTCTACAATAGAATTTGAAGATAATTCATCTAGGACTATAACTAGTATCCTGACCATGGAGTTGTTACATCCTAGGTAGAACTAGAAGAATGGACGAAGGATAACTAGTCACTATTTCTTGAATCACAGACTAAACAGTTATTACTTTGACATTATTAGAATTTGGATAACATCTATCCTGATAATCAGACTTTATACCAACACCTATTTAATCAATTGATGTAAAACCTATCAATATTTAGAATACACCCAAGCTTTAGTCGATGTAGTAATGAATCATAAAAAGGATTTAATTATAGATTTTATATTTCCAAAAAACAATATACTCCTCGTGGGATGAACCCCAAACATCTACTACACTTCTCTTAAGAAGATATTAATTATTTTAACACATATAACTTTCTAATCTGACGTACATGTGAAGAAACAAATGACATGTGAATCTCATGGGAAATAAATATTGGCTCACTTTCCATGGAGGACGTAGTGTTTCCTTGTTTTATGACTCTATTCTAGATCTTGGATTACCTTTACATCACCCATATTCATTCGTTTTTTGACACTCGTACATCTGTTCACTTTTTTACATGCATGTACCGAGATACCATGACTGCTTCAAATAATCCTGATGCACATTCCCCTTTGGCTTTCTATATGTATATTGAAAGGAATATCTATTATCTTCTTTGGCTAGCGATGGATGAAAAAATCCACTATACGGGTCCAAACCCCCTAATCCCCAACCAATAAGTCATTCTGGGAAAACACCTGATATGGAACCCTGAGTAAAAAATCATGGATTATGGAAATCAATAAATCTATAGTACATTCCATTGAATTATTCAATCACCTATCCAAGCCAATTCTTTTAAAATAAAACATGGACTCATTCATGGGATTTAGAACATATAGATATCCAGCGGTCTTCCAAGTGATGATCCACGTAAATATATTTCCTATATCCATGAGGTTTTTGATACATTTCTCAACTAGGGAGTTTCTTCTAATGGACAATGATTCTAAATCTTATCATTCCTTTTATGAGATAGAGCCTTAGATTGTCAAAAGAGTCAAGATCAAGGGTCAATTATCCCATGATACGGACATGATAAGAAGTTTAAGGAAAAGTTCTTTCCACAAATCCATATTTGGAAGCATCAGATGAACATTCAATATTTAGTCAAAATTGATAGAGAATTCGATTGAGATGATTAAGATAGCTATATAGAATTAATGATGAAATTACCAAATCCAGGACATGATATGGGGATATAACTCCAAACCTACTATCAAGGACCACATATAGCAGCACGTAAATTTGTTGATGAAGATGTGGATGGATAACTCATGTTCAAGACTCTCGATGCAGGAAGAGCCACTCTTGACGAAGTCTCTCACATTTCTATTATGTGGACGAGTGATCGTTTACCACCACAGTGTTGAATATATCAGATTAATTTGACCACAAGGCTATAAGTGAATGTGGAAGTGATCACTAAAAAGATAGATGAATTTTAGATAACAACAAATAAACCCCCTCCTATAACTATAGTTTAATTTCAATAAAGTGAGATGCGAGGTGTCCCTCATATATATCAAGAAAGTTAATATGCATTGATGAATCATAACTAAATTATATTTACATCAATTATAATCAACAAATCCCAACATTCTAGCAGCATTAATATTATAAGTAGAGGCATGATCCGCAAAAACCTAAAACATTCTGGGTTATTTTCAATTGAGATGTAACATCCCACTCCATAAAATTAGATTGATATGGTGAAAGAATTTAACTCAACATGAATATATGTTCCCAAGATACCGAAGGATGGTAATAACTGAAGAGGGCTTCAAGGATAGTTTGGAAATTATTTTCCCTATGAACATGAAAAATGTGTCCAACCAACAATTTCCAATAATACCATATGATGCAGGTCGATATTGCATCCCAGCCATTTATTACCAAAAAGACAACCAAGTTTTTTTACAGTATAACCAAAAACCAATACCATCGAACATAACAAAACCATTCCAAACATTGTATCTGAGTACTATAAAAAAGAAAAAACAAGAAACTCAAAAAAAAGAAACACTATACTACTCCACACCAAGATCTATGCTCCAAGCACCCCAAAAAGTTTCAAGCATCACCACAAATCACTAGAAATGAAATGTTTTACTTTAACATGTGTATTGTAATACGACATTTGCAAAACAGCGAAAGTTACAAAGAATATTTTTAGAAATAATACTCAATACATTTTCACCAAATAACTACCCTAAATAAACCACTGGGATAAAACAGTTATCACATTTATAATAATAAGTTTATTTAAATGATTAAAAAGTTCAATAATTACAACATTCCAAACATACCCTTACCATGTCATATCACTCAGGGGAAATCTCTAAAAATCACATAATTCATGTTACTGTCACACGAAATCACAATCAATCACCACATTGCATATTCAAAACAAAAACAAAGCACACAAAATGATCCACAAACCCAAACCGGTGTAACAATCCTGGAAACACATCTTTCTATCCAGTTCCTTCCTTCCCAATTTTAGTAGCACTTCCCTTCCCCATATCCATGATGGAGGTCCTTCATTACTCTATTCACCAAATAATTATAGTGGTTCTTTCCACCCACATTAAATTCAAAATCTAAATAATTCATAACCTCGAATGAATCACTATGGACACCACAATATATACATAATAGTTTCCACCACATGCTAAACCACATAAATAAATCTCACATTTATTGACATCAACCATTATTTATTTTCCCTTCAAAAACCACATTTCAATAATAAAATATCATAATATAAATCCATTCATCATGAATTATCCCCAAATATCTCATGAAACCCATTTTAAAATCTCCATTTTAAAATCCAGAACAAGAGCATTACACCATAAAAACCCCTTTTCCCCAAATCCCCAAAACGACACCAAAGGGATTTGCAACCAATTTTGAACATCAAATACACAATTAATATCAATAAAAACAAATTAATTTTAACCACACATCATGATTTATCAATGTTGAGTTGATAGAGAATCCACCTTCCTTCAGGGTTTGAGTGAAATTGACCAACCAGAAAATACACATCAAATATGGTGAATACACTTCCAAAACTGATGTAGATCTCCTTCTCTGACATCCAAAAGCCAAAAAATCAACAACCAAGGCATAAAAAACAACATGATCTAAACAGAAAAGGTGTAGATATAGAAAATTGAGTTATTGGAATATGTAGATCTTGAAGGAAACTACAAAGAACCACATGAGAATACTTACCCAAGAAAATCCCATTAAATCCAACATGAAACCCCTTAAATTTTCATTTAAAATTTGTGTGAGAGAACCTCCTCCCATTGACAACCAAAAACACCCTATGAGGATCAAGTGTGAGGGTTTTTGGAATTAATGGAGGCTACCATGTGGGAGCCCGGGTTTAAAACCCCCATTTTTATGTGGCTGGATATTTAACATACAGGGTTAATAAAACCATGTGCTAACCATGATCACACCACAGTCTCAAGTGGAGGGGTCCCACCTAGTTTTATCACATGGTTTGGGAAATTTTCCATATATTTTGTGAAGCCCACTTCCTCCCCCATAATGGGTATCTAGTGAAGCCACACAATTTTTTTGAAACTGTGCTCAAACCAGTTTCCCTTGGAAAAGCATCATAACATATCCAAAACCATTCCAAGCACTCCTAACCACATACCATACCATCCCAGGAACATTAAACAAATAAAATGGCATAAAAATGGTTATATACATCAAATAGGTGGTTCTACATTCTCCCCTCCCTTAGAATTTCCATCCATATAATGTCTAGAACCATTGCATTGCCATAAGGGCTTGGGACATTCCTCGTCCATCTCCTTCTCCCGCTCCCATGTCTCCTCCAGAATCTAACATTGATTACAAAGAGCCCGAACTGAATCAACGATTTTACCATGTAAGACATTATCATTACTATCTATAGTCCGCATAAGAATGTGCACCAAGGAACCATCTGGTTATAGTTTGACATGATCCCAAAATATCACATGGTCACGATCTAGCAGATACATTTTAATCTGAGACACATGAAACAAATTATGCTTGATAGTAATCCTAGGATGAAAATAAAAATAATAATCCTCCACTCCAATCTTCTCATGTATCTCAAAGTGCCCAATATACGTTAAATATAACATACCATTTTTCCCAAACTGACAATTTCCCAAAATAAGAGATATTCTAAAAAACACATGATCACCACCTCGAATGAAAATGGTCATCGAAGATGGTTTGCATAAGATTTCAGAAAAAATTGAGCCATCTCCATAATCATCCTCATCAACATGATTTTTTTTAGTCTTTTGGACATGGCTTGGTCCGATCATCGATGTCTCACCTGTTTCTTCCCAACATAGTGGATAACAACATAGAATCCCATATAATGTCTCGAACGGAACCATATATACTGAATACTGATAACTTTTATTAAATTTTTACTACACCAAAATAATTTCATCATCCCATGAACCAAAAAAAATCTATCACCCATTCCCTTAACATATCCTCCACGGCTGGTATCGTCCTCGCATATTAGCCATCCGTCTAAGGATGATACGCCATATTCATCATGAAATGCATACCGAGGGCTTGCAACAAGGGTTTACAGAAATTAATTGTGACCCATGGATCTCTATATAATAAAATAAAAATTAGAACACAATTACTCTTTTCCACTTACTGGATATAGATTTTGGATAGATCATTCACCGTTTGAGATTTATGAATTGGGATGAAATGGGAAAACGTGGTGAGCCAATCTACAATCACCAATATGCAATCATGATTCTAGACAGTTCTTGGGATATAACTCACAAATCCATTTCTATTTTATCTCATTTCAACAATTTAATTTGTAATGATTACAACATTCATACTTGCCACTAAACCTCATCCTTCACCTGCTGACAGTTAAAGCTTCTCGAAACAAACTCATCCATATACATTTAAATACTAGCACAACAAAACTGATCATTCAATGTACTATACATCGTTTCAATTCCATGATGGACTACCCACCTAGAATAATTATAATCCCTGAGTTTTTCTGCCTATTAAGCCACTGGTACCACCATCCGATTCTGAAAACAAAACACCAGATTCCCATTTAGTTCCATGTTATCAATGGGCTCCCCACCACTGAGTTTCAACATCATGACCACCCACTTTGAATCAGATGCATATGACACTTTATCCAAACAACAAAATTCAGGAACCAGTGAAACCAGAATGCATAATTCTATGTCACCCCAGTCTTTACATTCCATCTGATTTTTTGCTATGACTGACATCAACTGCCATTGATCTAATGCATGCTTCACCACATGAGCATATTATTTTCTAATTAATTAATCCTATTGTTAATTTCCCTCACTCGGTGTGTACAATATGTAAAAATAAAACATCTAGAGGCATTTCACCAGTCTCCTTTTCCTCATGTTCACATATCTCTAAGAGAAAATATTCTTTATGCCCTTGTTACTGGTAAACACTGTACATTTATCGCATAAGAGATAATGATTCCATAATTCTAATGTATGAACCAACATTGCCAACACCATATCATGTGTTTGGTAGTTCTTCTCATTCACCCTTAGCTTCTATGATCCATATACAACCACATGAACCACCTGGATGAGAACACACACCATCCCTAATCTTGATGTCTAACACCCCAAGTTTCCATGTTACGTTTCGCATTGAATGTTTCAGTAGCTTTCCTTGTACGCAATATTCAGTTTTGACACACCAAGACCAATCAATATAGCCTTCATGAATAGTAATTTCCACTTTTTGATATTTTATAAATTTTATTTTTCAAAATGGACTTCATTTTTTGATTCGGAATATCCAAATTAAATTTTGGTGAATTTTAGGAATTTTTCTAAAAACAATTAATTTTTTATGAATAGTGGAAAACAATGCATTGTTTTTTAAAACATAATTTTTTTAAATAATTAGTTATTTTAATTTAATTTATTTTATGCCAAAATAGATACATAATACCTTTATAGTTTCAATTTTATTTATTGGAGTCATTTTATAATTTGTTTAGATATATAATGTTTTATTGAACATCTTACTGTCTTTTAGCCACCTGATTGGATCATAGGAAAATTGGTATAGAACATAATATTACAACTTATGTGAGTTGAATTTCCAAAATATGAGAAAATTTTTTGATATAAGTATGTAAAATGTGGTTCAATACGATGAAAATGGTTTTTTTGAATAGTAACCTTTGACTTTTATTTACCACGATTATAAGTAAATATGGAAATTAAGAGTAAAATTGATATTATAATTATAGTAACACATATACTAATTCTATTTGATAAGTGTAATTAAACCAGAAACAGCCTTAGTAATAAAAAATCACCCACTTTAGTTCACTTGGACTAGATTAGGACATTTATTTTCATTTTATTTAAAGAAGAGTTAAAATTGTTAAATTCAATGTTTATTAACTCTACCATTTTGAATATAGGTTTATACATAAGATAAATTTGACTATAAATATTCATTAGAAGTATAAGAATATTTCTAAAAATATATTGTTTTATTTTAAATTTTTATACTTTAAATAATTAAATTTGTTTATGACACAACAATTATGTAGTAATTACCTTATTAATGAATGATTAAAATAATTGATATTATAAATATCCAAATAAATGTAATTTGAGTCTTTTGATGAATTACAATAATTTTATAGGTTAATATGACATGTTAGGGTTGATTAAATAATTTTTATTCGAATTAATCATGTTGTAATTATTTTCACAAAAACCAAATACTAAATAATGTCAAAATTGACATAATTGAGTTTTTCAAACAATTACTATATGATTAATTGATATAATATTTCTAAAATCAATGGTTCGGTTAAAAGAATTATATAAGGTCATATATATTAATAATGAACCACATTGGGTTATGATTTCTTGTTATAGTATGTTAATTAACCATATAATAAAAAAATACAATGATACATGGTAAATGCTAAACTATTTAACTAAGAATTAAATCTAAAAGATAATGTTAATATGGTGACCTAAATCTGTTTAAAACCTATTGGATGAAAGATTATCAACCCATACCCACCGTAGACTCAAAATAAATCATTTCATAGCTATTATAAAAAGAATGTGATTTTATTATAAAATAATATTTCAATATTTTCCTAATGTGAACCACACCTCTCTTATAAAAGGGTATTTACCCTTCCCTAAATTTCACACCTCCAAATCCATTTCGATCGGCTATCCCCTACCAATATATCTTTCCAAAATTCATTCTTCCATCCTAGAGGCCTTACCTTTTTCATAGTTCCTTCATATAAATCCCTTTTAATCTAACCAAATGGAAGAACCAGAAAAAAGGTAAATATTTCATCACTTCTTTCAAGTAATTTTCATCATTCACTTCCACTATATTTGTTAGTTTCATTATAAAATAATAACTCCGGTATCATATATATACTTTTATGTTGTTATAAAAACGGTAAATGCAAATTTATTATTCTATCAATCATATGAATGAAAAAGTCACCATAAGTGCGTACATATGGCTTATTGTCTCCACGTCGTGGTGTAGTTTGTTATTAAAACACTTCATTATTTGTATGGGTATAATAATAAGCATAACTGATGTAAATAATAAATAGAAAATTTGTATGATTTTTTAAATATGATATACCAAATAATTAAATATAATTTAACCATCAATATAATGATATTTTTGCTCGTTCATACATACAGATTACCATCTCCACAAACGTCATGATATTCCTTCCCCATCACAATCACTGAAAGATAATTTTCATTTTAGGATTAAAAATAATTATTAAAAACAAAATATCATTCTAGATATGAATAAAATACATCCAATAGAAAACAAACATGGCTTTCATAACTAATTATTTAAAGGAAAACGAATTAGTTAACACCCAAAATGATGATACAGCTATAATATTATTAACAAATTAATATTAGAGGATCATAAATGATATCATATTTATGTATATTGATATTTTATAATTTAATAACAATTATTTAACTATTATACAGTTGTTTTACATAACCTTGTCCAAAGAAAAGTAAAAGGTATGTGTTAATTTCACAATCATTTTATTATATGAGGTTGTTTATACTGGAGTATCTACTGGGACCTCTTTATCATCCACTTCGTGTTTCAAAAAAATATATCTAATTTTTTTTTCCAATTACTATACTATGGGATAAATTCATTTATACCATTTTTAGAATTTTTATAAAAAAACTTGAAAGGAATCTTTACGTTGTTTTCCAAATAAGTTACTCTATGACCTAGTCACAAAAATTAAGGAAATAATGACATTTTTAAACATATATGGAGGGTGCGCCTATTTTCCACCATTATATCATCATCAATGCTTCCCATACTAGCTTATATGAATATTTTAAAAATTAATTATTTCTTTATTTTTTATGTGACATTTAAATTATTTCAAAAAAGACAGAGGTATTTATTTCATATAGTTTTCATTTCATTTATGTCAGCATCCTTTGATGGATTTTAAACATGATTGGAGTTTTTTTATTATAATACAAATAATCCATATTGTATTGATGGTTTTGTGATATTTTTTACTGTGGATGTGTTATTTTTACAGTATTCATGGTTTATTGAAAATTATTGACATTTCATTGGTTAGTTTTAATACGAATGATTATATTATTTTTAAAACTTTTAAAATGAAGAAAGCATTTGAATTAGTACGTGAAGGTTGGAGCCCGCTATCTCTCCATGGTTCATCGGTATGTCGCAGGAGACAATCCAGTCTCTTGGCATATGGAATTGAAAAAATCTTATTTGTATTCATGGTACAATGCCTTGACAATGTGGTTATGAAGTCTAACATTATGCATTCCATCATTATGAAAGAGGATATTGATATTGGAATTTATTATTTTAATAGTATAAAATCCTTGTGAATAATTAAATGGAATTATTTGTTTTTATCTTTCTATTTTATGCTAAATATTATGTTTATAATGAATTCCTCAGTCTTATACATTTCCTTGAATATTTATTATTATTTATGAATTTTTTTTTCTATACTATTATCCTTACTGAGCATTTAAGCTCACCCCAATCTATGATTTATATTTCCCATGATGTTAATAAGTATTTTATGGATGACCTATATTAATAGGCTATGGAGATAAGTGTGTTAAAACTGGGTTAAATTTTGTTGAAGGTTTTATTTCAGGATTTAATGTAACACTTATAAATGTATCTAGTACATCTAATGCTACTAAACTAATTGATATTTAGGGACATGATTCCTTGTATCATTCCAATGTTATGTAATAATCACCGACTCTAGATAACTGGGGAAGGGGAATTACAGTATGTATAATAGGATGTTTATTATAAACATTGGAAACTATATTTAGAAGAACCCTGATTGCAGAACACTACCCTAAGATAGACATTGAGGATTAGTATAAATGATCTTACAATAATTTTGGTACTGTATAGATTTTTTTATTTTTCTAATAAATACATCCCTATATGGATATGTGCAGGTAGAGGAAGCTTTGGCACGGATTTAACAAGGGTTAAAAAGCAAAAACACCGCTTTGATCTAGACATGAATTGGAACTAGTGCACTACAACGGACCGTGATGCACTCTTGATTATGAAACACTCGGGAGACATGATTAGGATAATTTTCATTTTATTTACAAACCATTATGAAGGTGTTTGAGTGTATACTTCCTCAAGGAGATAATTTTATGGATTATGGACTATATCCATAAACTGTTCAATTTATTTTAAGATGTTTTACAAGTTTGGTTTAATGTATTTTGATTTATAAACTAATATATTATAAGCCACTTTTTTGAAAAGGAACCTAGTGGAAAGAATGAGAATCATATCAAAGCACATAATCCATATAGGGAAATTCCTCATACTCAAGTTAATTATAGTGGTTCTGGTGATGCAACTAGTGTTGATCATCTTATCACCATACATGGCCAACTCAATTAGTTTATGAATAATATCCTTACCCATATGGATTTCCCTGATCCACAATGTGGAGGATCATTATTAGACATATTCATGAGGAAACAACCACAAATATTAAATGGGGGTACAAATCCACTAGTATTTGAGAAATGGATAAGTTCCATATAGAAAATATTTTAGGGTTTGGTGAGTAGTAAATGGGGAAAAGAAGTCATTGCAGTTTATCACCTCATAGGATATTCATATCATTGGTGTCCATTAATCCAAAACACAATGGATGAAAGAGAAGTATGAAACGTCGAATAGAGGGAGTTTAAATATATTTTTATACAAAAGTACTTTCCCTGTGACCATTGAGCGGATATGGGAAGACAATTTCTGAGTCTGAGGAATACGGAGGATGAGAATTTCACAATGTATGAGGAAAAAATTAAAGGTATTGAATGGAACGAAGAAGATTATATATTTATCCCAAGGAGTAAAAATGATCGATTAATTTATGGGACAAACCATTTCTCTTTCAAGCATTATTCTAACAATCCATCTCATCATACATATATATTTTATCATGCACTATCTAGACCGAAAAAGAATTTCCTATTCCATATGACTTTAATGAAAAGAAATAGAAAAAGTGATCTGATTAACACTCTGGAAATGGAAATAAGCATAATAAAGGAAAAGTTGTATATCCATCATGTGGTAAATGTAGGAAGAAACACCCTGGTACTAACCGGTCGATAATAAGAGTTTATTACAAGTGTGATTAAAAAGGACACTATGATATTGATTACAAGGATAAGAAAGTGTTTGTCAACGCTGAATGATATAATTGTAGAGAAGAGGGGCATTGTAAAATTGAATGTCCAAGGTGATAAGGGAAATTACCTCAGACAAGGCCAAAGGAGAAAGGCCAATCTTATACCATCACTACTACTGAGGTTCATGCTCCAAAAGATTTCATGGATGTTAATTAAATGTTTTCCTTAAGTTTATCCAATGATTTATTTGATTCTGGATCATCACATTGTTTCTTATCTTTTGAGTCTGCTATGAAAATTAGATATTTTCAATTTGACTTTACAAGGGAATTTTAATTCAATTAACCTAAGGGAAGTATCAACGTCACAATGTTTTGTGAATTAGTTCCCATTAGGGAATATAAATATTCATTATCTACTAATATCAACATCACACCCATGAATGAAATTGATATCCTCCTAGAAATAGATTGGATTTCAGAACATGATTCGAATATTTATTATAGGAATAAGAAGGTTACAATTTTTGAGGATGATAAGTTATACTTTATCTTTAGATCAGAAACACCACCCCCTGATTCTTATATAGATCCACCTCCACTAGATCTACTAAATTCAATTATTGGGGAGAAAGAGAATAAAAAAGAAATATGGGTATGGAAAAGAATTTTTGAATAGAGGATGTACATATTTTTCAAGAATATATTGATGTGTTCCTAGATGATTTACTTAGACATCCCCTATAATGTGAAATTCACTTTTCCATTGATTTAATTCCTTGTTCATGCCCCATATTGAAGAACCCTAATAGATTGGCCATTGTGTAATTAGTGTAACTAACGATAGAACTAGCGGAAATGAGAAAAAATGGTCGTATTCTCCCTAGTCTTTATCCATGGGTAGCCACGATCCTATTTGATAATATGAAAGATGGATCTATGAGTTTGTGCCTTGAAAATATGGAGATAAATGCTATAATAATAAATAACAAGTATCCCCTTACTTTCCTTGATGATCTATTTGACCAATATAATAGAGTTAAATATTTTTTCAATGATTGAAAATTGATCATGATATAATTAGTTGTGTGTGAAGAAGGAAGAGTTTTTGAAAATAACTTTTGGGACTACGTATGGGCATTATGTGTTTACAACAATGCCATTTGGAATGACTAAAGCACCCTCTATATTCATGTATTTAATTATTATATTTTTCAAATATTATATTGATTACTTTGTAGTGGTATTTATAGATGAGATCTTAATATACTCTAAAATCTACGAAGATTATGAAAATCCTATGGGTATTATTCTAAAGACTCTTAGAAGAAAGGAATTATATATGAAGTTTAGCACGTGTGAATTATGGATTTAGGATATTTCGTTTTTTTTCCATATTGTCTCTAAGAATGGAATCTTGGTTGATCCTTAAAATACCAAGGAAATCCATGAATGGTCATCATTGAAGAGTTTAACTGAGGTACACAGTATTATTAGTTTAGCAGGTAATTACCGACATATCGTCCGAAATTTTTCCTGGTTGGCTAACCCATTAACAAATATCAACCCTGAAGAGGTTAATTTTTTTGGAAAAAAGTGTGTGAATAATATTTTGATGAACTCAATATAATATTAGTCAATGAACCTATATTGACTCTACCAACCGGGAACATCAAGTTTATTGTTTATAGTGACTCTATAAATAAATGGCTTGGTTGTGTCCTTATGAAAAATGATAGGATAATTTTCTATGCATCACACTAGCTAAATATTCATTGGAAAAATTATCCCACTAAGGATATTGAGTTATCTCTATAAACATTACTCTAAAAATATCTAAAGACTATCTCTGTGTTGAAAAAATTTTAGATTTATTCTAATCACAAGAGTTAAAATATATTTTCTCACATAAAGAACTGAACATGTGGAAAGATGATGGCTTTAACTACTCATGGATTATGAATGCGCGATACACTACCACCCGAGAAAGGAAAATAAGGTGGAAGATGCTTTGAGAATAAATTATCATGTATTTTTGACCTAAATAATATTTGAAATTGATCCTATATACATGGATCAAGTTAATATGGACATGGGAATAACCATTGAAGGTTAAACATCAATGATTTTTCAAATGGTATCCAAACCATCTTTACATGTATGGAAAATAATTTTTCAGACTGATGATGAGAAATTTGAAAAGAAAATTAATTCTATGAACGATGGATGTTTGATTGAATTCGTATATGAAGATGGAATTTTTAAATTTGGGAAGAAAAATTTTGTTCCTAAGACACCTTATTTAAAAATGGAATTGTTGGATGATCCTCATTGCTCAAATTTCTCTATAGAATCTGGGGGAACCAAGATGAATAATGATTTGAAGGATCATTTTTGGTTGGAAAACATGAAAAAGTAGATTGCTGATTGTGTTTCATGATTTATGGTTGGTGAACAAGTGAATGCTAGAAGGAAACATCCCGAAGGATTCATGCAGCCTCTTCCCATACCTAAGTGTAAATGGGATAATATTACTAAGGAATTTGTCAGGGGACGACCAAAGACTCTAAAAAGAAATGATGCAATATGGGTCATTTTTTATGAAGATATAATGTAAGAAAATTTTCTTTCAATAAGAATATATTTTCCCCTTGAACTTCTAGCAAGACTTCATATTAATGAAGTTTTAAGACTTCATGGTGTACCTCAATCGATTGTTTCTGATTGTGATCCTTGTTTTACATAAAGATTCTGGAAAAGTATTCAGAAGGCCCTGTATACTAAACTTTGTTTGAGAACTACCTACAACCCTCAAACCGATGGACAATCAGAACATACTACTAATACTTTTGATGACATGTTGAGATCTTACTGACATGACATTCAAGGAATGTGGGATAAATATTTACCTATGTTAGACTTTTTACATAATAATAGCTTCCATTCAAGTATTAATATTGAACCATATGATGCATTATACTTAAAGTGATTTCCCACAACAACTTGTTGGTATGATGTTGGTGAAAGAAAAATCAAAGGCCTAGGTCTTGTTAAGTAAACAATGGAAAAAGTTAAGATTATCAAAACAAACATCAAAGCAGTAAATAATAGGAAAAAGACCTATGATGATAACCGACTGAAGGATTCGTAATTTTATGTAGGAGACCAAATTTTCTTGATTGTATCCCCATGTAAGGGTGTTATACGTTTCGGTAATAAGTGTAAATTGAGTCCCAGGTATATTGGACCTTTCAAAAATCTAGAATGATTTGGAGTTGTAACTTATCATTTGAAAATGACTCCAATTCACTCTAAGGTTAATGTTTTGTTCCATGTATGACTTTTGAGAAAATACTTGTCTACCAAATTAATGTACTCACTTATGTAGAAATTGAACTGGAACCATATCTGTCTTATTGTGAAGATCCCGTCAAATTTTTTGATACCAATGAACAAGTGCTAAGAGATTGGACGTCTCTTCTGGTAAAATTTCTATGGAGAAACCATAACATGGAAGAGGCAACGTGGGATCCCAAAGAACATATGATGAAGAACCAATAGAATATTTTTATGCAATAATAATCTAGAAATTTTTATGGTAAAATTACTTTAATGATAGGATACTGTAACACCCCAAACTTCCACGGTATATGTCCCTTTTAATAATGTAGTAGTTTTCATTGTACGCAACATGGAGTTTTAACACACCATTACAAATAAAAGTAGCCTTTATGAAGATTAATACAGACTTTTTGAAATTTTATGAATACTATTTTTCAAAATGGACATCATTTTTTTATTCAAAATATCAAAATTATCTTAGTATTAATTTTTGGTATTTTCTAAAAAAATTTAATTTTTTATGAAGAGTGAAAACACTCCAGTTTTTATTAATAGAGAAATTTTATATAAATAATTAGTTATTTTATTCTAATTTATTTTATTTCAAAATAGATAAATAATACATTTATATTATCAATGTAATTTATTTGAGTCAGTTTATAATATGTTTAGATAAATAAAATTTTATTGTTCTTTTTAATGACTTTTTCCAACATTCTATGTGCATTTGAAAATCTAAATATAAAATAATTTTACCACTATTGTTAGTTGAATTTCAAAATTTTGATAGACATAGTTAATATCAGTAAGTCTAATTTGGTTCAATAAGATGGAAATAATTTTTGGTGAATAGTATCTTTTGACATTTATTTACCACAATTAAAAGTAAATAGGGTAATTAAGGGTAAAAATGCAATAATAATTTACCTAATACATGTCATAATTATATTGTAAAAGGTTAATTCACCAATAAACAACCTTATTAATGAAATATGTCCCCCTTTGTTCCACATGGATTTGATTAGGAAATTTATTATTGTTTTATTTAATGAATAGTTAAAAGTGTTAAATTCAATGTTTAATAACTAAATGATTTTTAAGATATAGTGATACGTAAGATAAATATGACTATAAATAATAATTAGTATTATAAATATATTTCCTACATAATGGTATTTTATTTATAATTTTTAGACATTAAAAAATTATATTTATTTATGACAGAAAGATGATGCAGTAATTACCTAATTAATGAAAGATTACAATAATTGATGTTATAATTATCCAAATGAATGTAATTTTAGACTTTTGAGGAATTCCAAAAAATTTATATTTTAATATGAAAATTTAGGGTTGATTAAATATTTTTTTTAACATAATCATTTTGTTACAATTTTCACAAGAACCAAATACTAAGTAGTGGAAAAATTGACAAAATTGAGTTTTTAAAACAAATAATATATTATTAATTGAAATAATCTTATTATAAATCTAAGGTTCGCCCAAATGACTTAGGTAAGGTTATATATATTAATAATTAACAACTTGGGGTTTTCGTGGCTCGTTATAGTAATTTTATAAAAAGTATAATATACAAATACAAAGAGACATGGTAAATGACAAACTATTTAACTAATAGTTAAATATAAAAGATAGGGATAATATAGTGACCTAAACCTATATAAAACCTATCAGTTGAGTTTTTTTATATCCATCCCCACCATAATATTTATGAAAATCATTTTTGTGCCATTAGATACCGAATATTATTTCATTATCATTTAATATTTCATGCCTTTCTTAAATTGACCTTCACTTCTCTTATAAAAGGGTACTTCCCCTTAACTTAATTTAACTCCTCCAAATCCATTTGGTTTTGTTAACCCCTACCCAAATATTCTCCAAATTTCCTCCCATCATACCAAAGGCCATACATTGGTCTTAAATCCAACTTAAAGAGACATTTAGTTAAAATCAAATGGAAGAACACGAATAAGAGATAAATATCTCCTCACCTTTTTCCAGTTCTTTTCTTTTTCCACTTCCTCATTATTTGATGATTCCATTAAAAAATAATAACTCCTATATATTTTATATAAATTTATCTTATTATAACAATAGTACAACCATATTAATTATTCTATCCATCATATGAATGAAAAAGTCACCATACGTGCATACTTACGGCTTACCGTCTCAACATCGTGGTGAAGTTTGTTATTCAGACACTTAATTATTTGGATGGGTATAATAATATGTATAACTAATGTAAATAATAAATATAAAATTATAATGATACTTTATAATGATATACCATCCATTTATATATGATTTCACCCTCAATAGAACGACATCGTCACTCATGCGTATATACAGAATAAAATTTCCATGAACGCGATGAGATTCATTCACCTTCGATATAATAAAAGAATAATTTTTATATTAAGATTAAAAATAATTATTAATAACTTAATATAATTCTAGATATTAATAAAATACATCCTATCAATAATAAAATGGCTTACATAATCAATAATATAATAGAGAACTGATCAGTTAACACCCGAAATGACGATAGTAAAATATTTCAAAAAAGTTAATATTAGAGGATCATATATAATATCATATTTACGTAAACAGTAAAAGTGTAATTTTATAACAATGATTTGACTATTATACATATTTTTAATATACCCTATACCAAGTAAAATTATAAGGTAATTGTTATTTTAATATTCTCATTACAATCTGAGGTTGTTTATACATTATTATCTACTAGGACCTCTTTATCATCCAAATTCTTGTTTCTTAAAAATGTATATCAAAAAAAATTTACTATTTACTAGAATATGGGATAATTACATTTATACCCTTTTTTGATATTTTATAAAATGTTTTAAAAATAATATTTCTGTTTGTTTTCTAAACTATGTACTTTTTGACTTTTCAACAAGAATAATGTAAGAATGTATTTTTTTTAACTTATTTGGCAGGTGGGACTATTTTTGGCCGATATATCATTTTGGAAGCTTCCCATACAATATTATTAGAATATTTAAAAAAAAAATATTTTTCATTTATTTTTATGCGACTTTTAAATGATTTCAATATAGACAGAGGTGTTTATTTCAAATAGTTTTCATTTCATCTATGTCAACATTATTTGATGGATTTTAATATTGATTGAAGTTGATTTATTATGATACAAATCTTCCATATATTATTTATGGTTTCGTGATATGGTTGACTATTTATATGGTATTATTACACCATTCATGGTTTATGGATAATGTATTGGAATTTCATATGCTAGTATTAATATGAATATTAATGTTATGTTTCATCCTTTACAAATGAGGAATGAATTGGGTTTAGTAGGTGAAGTGTGGAACCTTCTATCACTACTTGATGCATCTATAGGTCCAATGAGACAAACTAATGTTTGGGAACAAGGCCTTGAAAAAATATTATTTGTAGTCTTGACAGAAGGCTTTGACTATGTGGTTATAATGTCTGGAATTATGCATTCCATCATTATGAAAGTGGAGATTGATATTTCATATGATTATTAGACTATTATAATATCCTAGTGAATATGTAAATGGGATTATTTGATATTATATTTTAATATTATACTGGTGTTTATGTTTAAAAGTCTTTTTTGTCTTGTACATTCCCTTAAATGTTTATTCTTATTTATGAATGTTTCTGCTATACTGTTATCCTTACATTGAATCTGAGCTCACCTCTTTCTATGATTTATTTTTTCCTTGAAGTGAATATGTATTTTATGGTTGACCTACAAGGATAGGGTAAGTATATAAGTGTTTTAAGAAGTTAACAAAATGTTGTTGATGTTTTTATTTCATGATCTAATGTAAACCATATGAATGTATCTAGTACATCATAGGAAAATAAACTAATCATTCATTCAGGACAAGATTACTAGAATCATGGAAATGTTATTTAATAATACACTGACTCTAGGTAACTATGTTCAGGGCGTTACAGTTGGTATCAGAGGATGTTTAGTACAATCCTTGGAAACTAAATTTAGAAAAACTCTGATTATAGAACATTTCCCAAAGATATTCTTTGAGGATTAGTATAGAATAACATCCTAGAACTTTGGTACTGTAAAGATTTTTTTTGTTTCCCATGAAAAACTTTCCATTCTGGATACGAGTAGGTAGTGGCATCTCTATCATAGATGTACCTAGGGGAAAAACTTGAAAACACCGTTATGAGGTATACTTGAATGGGAGCATGTGCACGATAATAGGCCATACTGCAGTTTTGGTTATGACAGACATGGGGGGTAATCTGAGGATAATTCTTATTTCCTTAGAAACCATTATTAAGGGTTTATGTGTATATACTTCCTAAAATAATACATTTTTATGATTATTTAATATATCCACATACTTATTCATAAATTAATCTATTGTATGCCATTTTTAAGAAATGAAGTATTGTGGAAGGAATAGAAACTATATCAATGAATATAATCCATGTAGGTATTTCCCTTTAACATAAGATAATTATAGTGGAGCTAGTGATGCAACTGGGGATGATCATCTTATCACCATTCTAGGACAACTCACTCTGGTTATGAATAATAACATTACCTATATAGATCACACTGATCCACAATGTAGAGAATCAATGTTAGACCACATCATGAAATAGAAACCACCAATATTAAATGGAAATACAATTACATTAGTAGCTGGTAAATGGATAAGATCCAAATAGAACATGATTCATGATTTGGGGAGTAGTGAAAGGGGAAAAGTTGTCATTGTGGTTTATTACATCACTAGTGATGCAGATTAATGGTGGTAATTAATCCAAAACACAAAGGAATATGAATAAGTATAAAACATTTAATCTAGGAAGATTAAATATATTTTCATAGAAAAATTATTTCCACATGACCATTAAGTGGATATGGATGGATAATTTCTGATTTTGAGGAAAAAGGAGGATTCGAATGTCATAAAGTATGAGGCTAAATTTACAATGATAGCAAGGAATGAAATAGATTATATATGTATCCCAATGAGTAATATTGATTGAGTCTTTAAAGGGTTAAACCAATTTATTCATTGAGAAATTGTCTCACAATAATTATCTTCATAAGAAGATATTGTCTCATGCGATCTCAAGATAGAAAAGGAATTATCTATTTATTATGACTTTAATGCAATGCAAGAGAAAAAGAGATCTACTGAACACTTTAGAAATGGAAATAAGGGGAATATGGGAATAGTTGAATATCTGTCTTGTGGTAAATGTGGGAAGAAACACCCCAGAACATGCCTAATGTTAATGAGAGTCTGTTACATGGGCATTGAAAAAGGAAACCCTGAATTTGATTTCAAGGGGAAGAAAGAGGATGTCAAATGCTACAATTGTAGAGAAAATGGGCATTATGAATATGTATTTCCAAAATTCCAAGGTAACATACCTCAGAAAAGGCCAAGGGAGAAAGGCCAATATTATGCAATCACAACTGCTGCGGTTTAAGCTCCAAAAGATATGGTTGAAGGTAATTTAATAGTTTCATCTAGTTTAGCCATTGATTTATTTGATTATGTATCATCGCATTATTTCATATCTTCCCAGTTGGCTACAAAAATTTTACATTTTCATTTTAAATTTACTTGGGAGTTTTCAGTAAAAACACCTAAGGGAAGTATCATTGCACTAATGTTTTGTGAATCAGTTCACAATTATGGCCTATAAATGTTCTTTATCAATTGATAACATCGTCATACCCTTGATTTAATTTTATATAATCCTTGGAAAGGATTGGATTTCAGACCGTGATGTGAAAATTTGTTTTAAAAATAATAATGTTATAATTTTCTATGATGATAAAGAGTACCATATCATTATAGAAGAAATGTCACCACATTATCCTTATCTAGATCCACCCCATGTATATCTACTAAATTCAATTATGAGGGAGGAATAGAATGAAATAACTAAGGGTGGGGGAATGAATATTTGAATATATTGCATACCTATTGTTCAAGAATATTTTTATGTGTTTCTAGAGGATTTAACTGGACATCCTCTAGAATGATAAATTGAGTTTTCCATTGATTTAATTCCTGGTTCAAGGCATGTATCGAAGACCCTTTATAGAGTATCCAATGTGTAATTAGTGGAACTAGAGAAACAACGTGAAGAATCAAGTAATAAATGATTTATTCTCCCTAGTGTTTCTCCATGGGGAGCCCCAATCCTTTTTGCTAAGAATAAAGATGTATCTATGAAGTTTTGAATTGACTACATGGTGATCAATGCTATTACAATGAAGAACAAGTATCCCTTACATCATATTGATGATTTATTTGACCAACATCAAGGAGCTCAATATGTTTCAAAGATTGACCCTCTATTAGGATATCATTAGTTGTGTGTGAAGAAGGGTAAAATTTCGAAAACCACATCTTAGAGCAGGTACAGGAATTATGAGTTTAAATTAACTCCTTTCAGATTGACTAATCACCCTTTTTCTTCATAGATCAAATGAATAGTGTTTTCAAGGAATATCTAGATGAAATTTTAGTTGTATTTATATATGATCAATTGGTATACACCAAAAGCTACAAAGATCATGAAAATCACTTATGAATTATTCTAATGACTCTTAGATGAAATGAATTATTTGGGATGTTTAGAAAATGTGAAATATGGCTTCAGGAGATTACTTTTCATGGCCATATTCTCTCTATTTATGGAATCTTTCTTGATCCATCAATGTCCAGGGATATCCATTACTGGCCATCACCTATGAGTATAATTGAGGTATATAGTTTTATTAGTTTAGCAGGTTATTTTCAAAGTTTCTTCTAGAATTGTGCTCGGTTGGCAAACCCATTAACCAAGCTCACACGTAAAGTGGTTAAATTTGTTTGGTCAAATGAGTGTGGAGAATGTTTTGAAGAAATGATGAGGAGTATATTCATTGCTCCTATCATGAATCTACCCTTAGGGAATGATAGGTTTTTAATTTATAGTGATACTACAATGGAAGGACATGTTTGTGACCATATGATAAATGATATTGTTATTTCCTATGCATCACGAGAGCTAGAAATTCATGAGAAAAACTATCCCACACAAGATCTTGAGTTGGCAGCTTTATTTATTGTTCTAAAAATTTGTTGAAAATATATCTATGGTAAAAATTGATAGATTTTTACTGATCACAAGAGTTTGAAATATATTTTCTTACATAATGAACTCCACAAAAAGAAAACACAATGGCTTGAAATAGTCGAGGATTGCGATTTCACTATACACTACCCCATGTGGATGGAAAATAAGGATTTATATGCTTTGAGAAGAAAGGATCATGGAGTTTTGAATAGGATGGGCGTTGAAAATGAACCTATATACATGGACTTGTAATGATAAATATGGAAACCACCATGGAAGGTGAAACGTCAATGTGTATTAAATGGTTTCAATCCCATATTTACTAAAAAAGTTAAAAATTGGTCAGACTAATGATGAAGAATTTCAAAAGAAATGTAATGTTGAGAATGATTGGAGATTGATCAACATTGTATATGATGTTGGAATATTGAAATTTGGTATGATAATTTGTGTTCCTAACAAACCTTATATAAAAAAATGGAATTTTTGGATTATGCTCATAGAAAAAATTTCTCTATACACCGTGGGAGAACCATGATTTATAGTGATATGAAGAATCATTTTTGGAGGGAAAACATGAAGAGGGAGATTGCAGATTTTAGGTCATGATGTGTGGTTTTCCATTAAGTGAAGGCTGAAAGGAAACATCTCGGAGCAGTCAAGCAACCTCTTCTCATACCAGGGTGTAAATGGGAAAATAATACAATTGGATTTGTCACGGGACTACCAATGACTCCTAGAAGAAATGATGCAATATGGGTAATTGTTGACCATCTTATAAAGTAATCACATTTTCTTGCAATAAGAAAAGATTTACCAATTATATGTCTGGAAGGACTATATATTAATGAACTTATAATACTTCACGAAATACATCATTCTATTGTTTCTGATTTTGATACCAATTTTACATCATGATTTTAGAAAAGTCTTCAGAAGGGCTAGTATACTGAACTTCATTTGAGCACAACCTACCACCCTCAAACCGATGGACAATTAGAAGAGACTAATAAATCCTAAGAAGACATGTTTGAATCTTTCCCATAAGACTTTCATGGTTCATGGGATTAATATTTACTTCTGGAAGAATTTTACATTAAGAATAACATCCATTCAATTATTAAGATTTCAGCATATGAAGCATTACACAGAAGGAGATGATGCACACTAACATGTTGGGATGATGATGGTGAATAAAAACCTGTAGGCCCAGAACATGGTGTGGAAACAATGTAAAAATTGAATATTATCAAAACCCACATCAAAGCATCCAAAATAAGGAAAAAGAGCTATGCCAATAACCGAAGGATTTGAAATTTCAAGTAGGAGACCTTTTTTTCATGAAGTTATCTCCCTATAAGAATGTTATATGATTCGGTATGAAGTGTAAATTGAGTCCCATGTACATTTGACCATTCGAAAATCTAGAATGAATTTGAGCTGTAGCTTATCATTTGACAATTCTTCAATGTCTCTCTAATGATCATGATGTGTTCCACCTTTCAATTTTGAGAAAATACTTTCCTAAACCAACGCATGAGATCAGCTATGAGGAAATTGAACTGGGACCGAATCTGTCTTATTGTGAAGAGCCTGTCAAAATTCTTCCTACTAGAGAACACATTATGAGAAACAGGACGACTCATCTTGTAAATGCTATATGGTGAAACCATAAGATGGAAGTGGAAACGTGGGAACCCGAGGAACTTATAAAGAAGAACCAAAAAAATATATTTATGCAATAATATTCTAGAAATTTCAAGGATGAAATTATTTTACGGAGGGGATAATGTAACAACCAAAGATTCCACATTATGATTCCCTTTAATTAATTTCGTAACTTGCATTGTATGCAACATGGAGTTTTAACACACCATGACCAATCAAAGTAGACATTATGAATAGTTATACCCACTTTTTGAAATTTTATAAATTTTATTTTTCAGAATGGAATTCATTTTGGGATTCTTATTATCAATATTAATTAAGGTTTCATTTAGTTATTTTTCTGAAAACATTAAATTTTTTATGAATAGTAAAAAAACACTCCATTATTGATTAAAAATGAATTTTTATTTAAATAATTTGTCATTTTATTTTCATTTTTTTTTGTCAACATAGATACATAATACCAATATATTTTCAATGAAATTCATTACTGTTATCTGAAAAAAAGTTTAGATATATAAAATTTTATTGAACTTTTTACTGTCTTCTACCCATATTTTAGGTGAATTTGATAATCTGCATCAAGCATAATTTTACAACTACTGTTAGTTGAATTTAAAAGATATAAGAAACATAGTTAATGTTCGTACGAAAAATGTGGTTCAATAAGGTGAAAATAATTTTTTTGTGAAAAGTAGATTTTGATTTTTATTTACCATGGTTAAAAGTAAATAGGGTAATTATGGATAGAAATGATATTATAATTAACCTAACACAAGTCCTAATTCTATTGGATAAGTTTAATTCAATTGAAAAAAACCGTAGGAATAAAATATGACCTCCTTTGGTCCACTTAGATTTTATTAGTACATTTATTATTATTTTATTTAAAGAAGTGTTAAAAGTGTTAAATTCAATGATTAATTACTAAATGATTTTTTATATAGGGATATACATAAGATAAATTGAACTATAAATATTAATTATAAATAGAATAAGATTTCATACATAATTATATTATATTTATAATTTTTAGACATTAAATAATTAAATTTATTTATGACACTACGATGATGCATTAATTATCTTATTAATGAAAGATTAAAATAATAGATATTATAAATATCAAAATAAATGTAATTTGACACTTTTGATGAATTACACAAATTTTATAGGTTAATATGACATGTAATTGTTGATTAAATAATTTTTTTGATGTAATCATACTGTTATGATTTTCAAAAAAACCAAATACTAAATATTGTCCAAATTGACATAATTGAATTTTTAAAACAAATACTATATTATTAATTGATATAATTTTAATAAAAATTATTGGATCAGACAAAAATAATAAATATGGTTATATATATTAATAATGTACAACATAGGTTTCTCTTGGATTTTTATAGTGTAATTATTAACCATATAATATTCACATAAAAAGAGACATTGTAATGACAAAATATTTAACTAAGAGTTAAATATAAAAGATAAGGTTAATATGGTGAACTAAACCTATCTAAAACCTATTGTTTGGGTGGTTTTAGACCCAAAACAACTATAACCTCTAAATAAATATTGTTGGTGCCATTTGAAACCTAAAATTATTTTATTATAAATTAATATTTCAATCTTTTCTTAAAGTGACCCTCACATCTCTTATAAAAGGGTACTTCCCCTTCTCTTAATTTCACACCTCCAAAGCCATTTTTCATGTCCAAAACCTACCCAAATATCCTACCAAAATTCCTCCCCTCATCGTATAGCCCTAACATAGGTCAAAAATACATCCTACAAATACCTTATGATCAAATAAAATGGAATATCTCGAAGAAGAGGTAAATATTTTCTCACCAAATTCAAGATACTTTCTTCTTCCACTTCCACTTTCTTTATTGATTCAATTAAAAAATAATAACTCCAGTATATTCTATATTCTGGGTTGTTATTATTAAATTGATACAACTGAATTCATTAATCTATCCATCATTTAATTGAAAAAGTCACAATACGCGCGTACGTACAGCTTACCGTCTCCACGTTGTGGGGTAGTTTGATATTCAAACAGTTCACTATTTGGATGGGCATAATAATGAGTATAACTAATATAAATAATAAATAAAATATGTTAATTATTTTTTATATATAATATACCATCCAATTACATACAATTTCACCATCAATATAATTATATTGTTGCTCATGTGTACGTACGGATTACCGTCTTCACGAAGGCGACAAGATTCATTATCCGTCCTAATCATTCAAGAATAATATTCATTTTACGATTAAAAATAATTTTTATGAACATAATATATTTTTAGATAAGAATAAAATACATCATATCCCTATAAAACAAGGATTATGTAACCAAACATATAAATGAAAATGGATCAGTTAACACCCAAAACGATGATACTACTAAAATATTATTAACAAAACAATATTACTAGGTCATATATGATATCATATTCATGTATATAGTTATTTTATAATTTAATAAATTTTTTTTAACTATTATACATGTTGTTAACATACCCTCGACCAAGGAAAAGTAAAATGTAGAGGTTTTGTTCATAATCTCTTATGTATCTGATGTAGTTTATAAGAGAGTATCTACTGCGATTTCTTTTCCATCCACATTCGTGTTTTGTAAAAATGAAATACAAAACATTTTTACTATTTTCTAGACTATGGGTTAAATACATTTATAACCGTGTTTAAATTTTTATAAAATGGTTTGAATGGAAGGTTTCCATTGATTTCCAGAAAAGGTACATTGTTACCTTTCCAACAAAATTAAGGTTAGAAAGTATTTATTTTACTTATATAGTAGGTGTGGCTATTTTCTTCCATTATATAGTCGTCAAATCTTCCCATAAAATCACATAAAAATATTTTTTAAATAAATGTTTTATTTTATTATTACGTGACTTTTAAATGATTTCAAAATAGAGAGATGTATTTATTTCAAATAATTTTCAATTCATTTATGTCTACATCCTTATATGGATTTTAATCTTGATTGATGTTTATTTATTATTATGAAAATCTTCCATATTTTATTGAATATTTTTTGATATGTTTAACTGTGTAAATGTTATTTTTACACCATTAATGGTTTAGGGAAAAAGTATAGACATTTTGTATGCTAGTTTAAATACGAATGAATATTTTTTGTTTAATCCTTTTCAATTAAGGAATGAATTAGACCTCGTAAGTTATAGGTGGATCCATCTATCACTTCTCTATGAATTGTTAGGTCTCAGGATACAAACTAGTGTCTTGGAAAAGGCCTTGAAGAAGTCTTATTTATATTCTTGGCATAAGGCCTTGACTATGTGGTTATGAAGTCTGGCATTATTCATTCCATCATTATAAAAGTGGATATTGATATTAATTTGATTATTCGACTAGTATAATATCCATGTGAATAAGTAAATGGAATTTTTTGATTTTATCTTTTCATTGTTACACTAAAGTTATTGTTTAAATGGTTTTTTTAAATCATATAAATTACCCTAAATTTATATTCTTATTTATGCATTTTTATGGTATATTATTATCCTTACTGAGCATCTTATCTCGACACATCCAATGTTTTATTTTTCCTAGGATGTGATGAAGTATATTATGGTTGACATTGAGGGATAGGGTAACGATATAAGTGTGTTAAAAAGGGGGGAAATGTTGTTGATGTTTTTATTTCATGATGGAATGTAAATCTTATGAATGTATCTAGTACATCGTAAGATAATAATCTGATCGGTCATTTGGGACATTATTCCTTGTATCATCTCAATGGTCTGTAATAATCCACCTAATATGGGTAACTGGGGTCAGGGCATTACACAATGCATCACAATAAACCACATTCCCTTTCTATAGTTCTAGAAAAACCATGATTGGTTCTCATGTTAGGTGACCATTTAACTCATCAAATAATTCATATCACACCACATCCCATTTAAATGTGTTATAATTACTTGTCAAATTTTTCATCAATGAATCCCATCACATGAAATCACGAAAAAAACATTGGTAATACCCAGCAAGACCCATAAATCTCGGCATCGCAAAAAAAACTCTTTGTTGTTTTCACTGATATATAAACCTCTATCATTACTGGATCAATTCTAACACCTCTCTCAGAAACAAAATTTCAATGGAAAAAAACCTCTAGTATACAAAAACCACTCTTAAACAATTTGGCGTACAACCGATGATCCATCAAGATCCCCAATATGATCACCTAGCTCTGTTCATGCTCAACCCTTTTCCTCAAATACACCAATATTTAATTCAAAAATACAACCATGAAAGTATCTATATATCCTATAAATATATGATTAATTAGTTCAATGAATGAACATAGTGCATTTATTCAACCAAAAGGCATAAAATGATACTTGTAATGGAAATATCTACTTCTGAAAAAACATTTTAGGATATCATCAATCCATACCCATAATTGAATATATCTTGAACTCATATCAATCTGGGAGAACTACTGAGATCCTCTCAACATATCAGAAAAATCATCAATTCTTGGAGGGGACATCAGTTCATTATCGTAACATGATGTAGTCTATAATATTAAACACTATGCTGCAATGTTCTATACTAATTTTTAACCAACCAAACTGGCACTGCCCATTGATATGTGCAAGACGGAATTAACCCTTTGTTTTCTAACACTTCCAACTACACCTTTAATTAACTCAATTCCACTGGTTCTATTTGGTATGACATAACAGAGATATTACTGGTCCCCATAAGGATATCAATTCTAAACTCCACTTCTCACATGGGTTGAAACCTTGAGAATTATTTAGTAAAGGAAATGATAAAATGTTCCACAACTGTCAGATGAACACTCTACTCAACACTATCCTCAAATGCTAATGTCAAATCCCGCAACTGAAATGAGAATGTGACCATAGCCGGTTCCAACAAATCAATTTCACCCATCATGCCATTCATCTCCCCTATAAAGACATGTTCAATGCCATATTTTCTCATAAGACTAACCGTTCACACAATGAAATAGATGTGGGATTTAGACATTAAAAAAAATAAATTCCTATGATTATATCATAAGAATCCTTCTCAAGAACTGATAAATCTCACATCATTTTAATTTCATCCATAAACAAGAAACACACTAAATATAAGAAATGACCAAAACATTATTTTCCAATGAGGAGTTTTTAATTTCAATATAAAATGAATCATTTCCATTTATAAATACAAAATATGATCGATGTAAAATTTAATAATACAATGTGAAGCAACCATATAAAACAATATAATCAACAATGATGAATTTAAAAGAAGCATACCTTAGAATTTGGATGGTCCAGACTTATAATCCACTATTACCTGCTTATCTCTAAACAACTAATTGCTTTGAATGATCTAATAATTATTAACCAAGTGAGGCATCATGGTGTTCTTAGAATCAGTGTGACTTAATTTACACAACTTTTTAGGGGTATGATACTCCCCCCATCCTGTCAAGGTTAAAGACCCCTACAGCCCCTGAAGAGTGTCATAGACACCCGAACACATATCATTCTGACAATAAGAATACCGATTCCCCATATTTTTACAACTATGACATGCTCGAGGGGGTTTCATACAATCCTTCTTAATGTGTCTTTTAGAACCACATAGAAAACAACCCAGATTTCTCTTTGACTTTAGAGGAAGATTATATGATCATGACATCAGATTCTAAGTTGTAATCCCACCCTATAAATTGGTGTCTCACTTCCTCTGGAACCCCGTGTTTGAGTTCCCAATATTTCCTAGGGGTACCAAGATACTTGACACACCTAAATCCTTGACAAGATTCCACTCATCCACTACATCTCTATTCACTATTTATTTTTAATCATCTATACCAAGCCCCAAAATCATGAATCAAATATCCCGGTTCATCCAATGTTCAAAAATTCATGGCTCCAATGATGAACTACCCACCACCTAGGGGGAAATATCACTATTTTCATAAACATAGATAAACATTCGGTTACCTTCATGTTCCATTTATAAATCTGAATTAGTTGCTTATTGTTGAATTCTAAATTTATGAGGGTAGAATTATTTATTAAAAAATTCATCAAACCCCTCCCTTACCAAACTTTGTTCTGTCCTAGCTTGGACTGCCAGCTCCTCCAACTGGTGGGAAAGATATTCCATCATATACAAGGATAGATTCATTTATAGCTCTGTTAGATTTCCTAAGAAGATAAATATCCTAGTCACTATGTCCAGACATGCCTCCACCCTTTTCGGCTCTAAATCACCTATAATCAAAGGTGGATTATACCTTTGAAATTCAACCCCATTATTCACATGTTTTGGTTCATCCACATTATTTCCACATTCCACATCATGGAGATCATGAACTTTACACTGCACTAGCTACGGGTTCACATAGGATTTATGTGAAAACATATTTTCAGAAGGTTCCTACAGTTGGTCACTACGTCCCATACCTAGTGCAATATCTATCAAAACAACAACAACCATAAGTCCCACTACCTTATCAAGAAGGGTATAAAATTATAATATTTAATGACATAACAACTATCACAACCAACTTTTCCTCATTTTCACATAAACGTTGTTGCACTATTTTGAAAAATCCACCATGTTATGAAAAACATCACTTTTTCATAATACTGTAGGTTTCCATGTTTCAAAATATTCAATTTTGAAACCCAAAACAAATTTTGAAAATCCACACACTCATTTCACACCACAGTTCTATATACCTTAATGAAAAATTCATCATTGTGGGAATTCAGTTATATCATGTATGCTATACGCATCTCATTGGCTACACACACATAAATGAGATGTCTAATGCCTATAAGTGTTTATAAACATTTATGTACCCAACTACTTAGTAACCTGATGTTCAACAAAGAAGGATTATATATGTCCTATTGTTTTATAGATTTCATGTTCTAAAAATAATACGTCTTGATACCATCCCGACTCAAGGAATATGCCAAGAACGCATGTCTACAACATGGATAATGATATACACCACTGATCGATCAACTAATCTCACTTGAATGACAACGACTGAAGAAACTGATACCACCTGTAACATCCTATCGCATCCCGTTGGCTTGAGAGGGAAGATGAGTGTTACTTGACCTTATATGACATTACCAATATGTCAAAGGCTAGAAATAGAAGCTGAGGGATTAAATAATAGGTGGGAAATGATTTTCCCATTGAATACGAACAACAATCCAAACTTGTCATTACCCATAATACCATATGATGATTATTGACATTTGAACCCAACCATGTATTATCAAAAAGTCAACCAAGTTGTTTCACAATACATCCCAAAAACCATTACCATAGAACGTACGAAAAACATGAAACACACAATATCATCATACAATGTGGTAGTCTAAAAAAGAGATACAAAATAAAACAAAGACATTTTCTACTACTCCACAATAAAATCCATGCTCCAAGCACCCAAAAATCATCCGAGAATAATCATGAACCACTAACAATTAGGTGTTTTACCTCTATCTGTGTACCGGGATACAATGTATGTAAATGAAATATAGATACAAAGTATGGATTTAAATGAATTCATAGTATTCTTTAACTTAAATACTTCCTTACACATGATAAAAGGATAAAACCATTAGGATATTTATAATGAGCAGTTTATTTAAAACATTATATAGTTAAATCAATACTACATGCCTAACATACACGTAAAAATCCACGTTGCCCAAGTTAAATCCACAAACATGACATAATCCATGTTAATGTCAAGCCAAATCACAACCAAGCGCCACATCACATATCCATAACACAAAAAAAAATCACACACATTGTTTCAAAAAACAAAATTGGTGTGACAATGACTACGGTACTTCCGTATGACATGTTCCATCCTTCCCAATTTTAGTGGAACTTCTTGTACACTTATCTATGATGGTGTCCCTTCCATCCAATATCCATACTTTTATTATAGGGGTAATATACTCCATCATTACACACAAAATTTAATCAATTATTAACCATGCATGACACACAAAGGACCCAACAATTTACACATGACCATTTCCATCAAATGCCAAACCACTTTAATAAATCACCCATTTATTTAAATAAAACATTTAATACATTCCCCTGCTAAAACAAATATCAATAAGACAATATATTAATTGAAAACCATTCAACAACCATTCAAACAAATCATATCCTGATATCCATTTCAAAATCTCCATATTAAAATCCACAACAAGAAAATTTCTCAAAAAATCTATTTTTTCCCAAAAATCACAAAAACATCATCAAATGTATTTCAATAATATTACACACATAAAAACAAAATAATTTCAACAAAAATTAATTGTTACCAAGAATCCAGATCTATCCATGTGGAGTTTAGAGATAAGCCAAATACCATTAGGGTTCTAGTGAAATCGATCCATAAGCAACTACACCTTAAATCCTAAAAATGCACCACAGAAACGATCTAGATTCACTTACCAAACATCCATAATCTATAAAAACCACACCCAAGGAAAAAACCCCATAAATACCAAAAATTGGTGTAGATATAAAAAATCGAGAGAGAGGGAGACATAGATATAGAGGAAACCACAATAAACCATAAGAGAAGACTTACCCAAGAAGAACAGTCTTCAATCCATCTAGAATAAACATAGATTTTCTTTTAAAATGGTTGGGAGACACCTCAAACTTTTTAGAAACCAAAATATCTAGTGAGGCTCGAGTGTGAGGATGTTTAGAATGAAATGAGGCAACTATTAGGTATCCTAGGTTAAAAACCAATTTTTTAGTGGCTATAATGTTAGCCTGCATAGTTTGGAAAACCGTATGCTAACCATGCACAACCCACTACCTCAAGTGGAGGGGTCCCCCCTGGATTTATCCCATGGTTTGGAAAAAGTTGTGTAGACAATGTAAATCCCATTACCTCCCCCTCCATAGTTACCGGGAGAACCTGCATGGTTTTCCTTAATTGTGCTCAATCAGTGTGCCCTTAGGAAATCACCAAATATTATCCAAAACAATTCCAAAATCCCCTAACCTATTCTCAACCCTTCTCAGGATCATTAAACTCCCAAAAAGGAATAATAATATTACATACCTAAAACCCATTGTTCTACCAGAGGGGTAGATACAATTAATTTAGAGCTCAATGACAACTAGGGTATCCTCCGATGAACATTATACCTAGACCACAAGACCAACAAAAACACTTACTTCAAAGAAATAATAAATTTCTGCCACCTAACCCATGACCTCTGAAGTATACCATGAAATTCAACATGAAAAACCTCATAACACCAATGGAAAAAATTTCTGATAAAACATTGACGACCCATGGGATATATATGCCAAACCAAAGAGCTGTTTTGACGATACTTGAAGTGAAAATTGGTTAAATCTAAAATACCTTTACTAAAAGATTAATAGGTATTCTAGTTAGTAACAATAAGACAAACACACAAGTTGAAGCAATGGCGGTAGTGACAAAGTGTGGAATTTTTATAGTCTTCCAAAAACCCAAATAACCAAGACTGTAAGAAGAAGAGATGAGAAAACAACCAGTGGTTGATGTATAATATTATTAATCAATCCCAAAATACATCATGATGATGTTCTAGATGAGAAGAAACATATAACTGGTAAACAAAAGGATCCTATGTATGTTCCCCACCTCTATAATATCCACCTCTTCCCTTTCTGAAATGAGTGTGAAAAATTAGGTAGGATGCACAATACATGAAGTTCCTATTTATGTTCACGAAATTACATATCAACATCCCTTTTTACGATGATATTGCCCATATTCATATTTATGACCAGTTTTTAAAAGAACTATTATAAATTAAAAGAAAAATAGATAAACTTAGTAGTAATCTACATAAAGGAAAAATGTTCTGCTATGGAACACTATAAAAATCCACCAATGGTGAGAGACCACGACTGATTCTCAATCCCCTGTGATATGGGCATGTGAAAATTCAGTAAAGAAATTTGTTGTCCTTGAGCAAGCTTTAATGTTATTATGATGGGTTTGTTTCAAAATTTCAGACTCAAAGAGCTCAATATATCAATGGTATCTTTTGAATTACCTGATAACTTAGTCATGTTCCCACAAGGAATTCTAGAATACGTCCTAGTAAAATTTGGCATGTTCATTTTCCCAGCTGATTTCCTCGTGTTAGACAATGAATAAAGAAGATGACATAACAATTAATCATGAATGTCTATTCCTATATATATGATAGGAACTGATTGATGTAAATCAAGGACATATCATATTGATATTTGGAGAAGAACTTGTTGTGTTCAACCTTATTGGAGCTATGAAACAATCAGATATCACTATGAACTGTCATGACATTTATCTACCGCAGAATGGATAAAATTACCTGGATTTCGATGAAGAAAGTGGTGAATATTTTATAGAAAAAGAAATTTACAATGGCATTGAAGAAATCAGCGTTGATAAAGATATCACTTGAGATTTTGTTCCATTTTTTACCACATAAATCATCCATCCCCATTGATTAGACCTGAAACCACATCCTAGTACTTTAAAGAACTCATTTCAAGGAAGGAATTCCTCCTTTCTTGTTATATATCAACTCCGAACAATCCCAAGATAATGATTACATGTTGTTTTATTTCCTCAAATGAACAAAGAAATATATCACTTGGGGAGTAGAAAACATTAAATGGATCGATACCACTAAATACACTAACAGAATCATTCTCTGAGAGAATTCAATGCCAAAACGAGAACCTTAGAGGCATCTCATGCTACTAATAAAGGATGTTTTCAAAAAGAGGTGATGAAACTCATGGATATGGGAATAATAATTCATATCTTAGACAGTGAATGGGTGAGGCCCCCTTAAGTCATTATCATAAATATAGGACTTGACGTATCAAGAATAGATGTCGGTGAACTCATTTCAGCATGCACCATTACTGGATGATGAGTTTCCATGAATTATATATGTTTGAACATGGCCAAATAAAAATACCACATCAGTAACATTTTATGGACCCAATGTTAAAATTTCTAGAGAAGAATTATTTATACTATTTCATAGATTTCTATTCCGGATATAATTATATTGTATTCAACCCTACTGACTATCCAAAAACCACATTCACATGCCCTTTTAGTAATTTTCCATACAAATTCATGACATTCAGTATGTGAAACAATCCATAAACATTCCAATGATGTATGAAAAACATAATTCACCATATTGTTAAATATTTTCATGAAATTTTCATGGAATATTTCTCTATTTTTGGGAGATCATTTGATGTCTCTCTTAGAAATCTATAACATGTTCCTCAATGTTGTAAAGAAATGTTCTTAGTGATGAATTGTGAAAATTTTAACTTCATGATGAAATCAGGAAATGTAATTCGACACAAAATATCCAATGAAATCATCAAATAGGATCTAGAAAATATCAAATTTATCAAAAATCAACCACATCCATCCACTTTAAAGGGTATCCGTAGTTATATTTGGTTATTCTAGATTCTACAGAAGCATATGACTGATTTTTATAATGTCACACATCATTTGACACACTTTTTTTCAATATATATTCCATTAAAATAAAATCAGAACAATCAACAAGATTAAAATACATTGAATAACATCCTGATGACATCTCCAGTTATCATTTCACTAAACTGGGAAAAATATTTTCCACCTATGTGTGATACCAGTGACCTTGCTATAGGATAAATTCAATGACAACATAGGAATATCATTTTATACAAAATTTAATATGAGATTCATACCTTTAATGAAGATTATATTAATTATATGGCCAAGGAGAAGGAGATCACAGTTGTTGTGTTTTTTCATTGAAAAAATTAATTCTTACCTTGTTCTATAAAAATTATTTTTCATATAGAACATGTTAGCCTTCTATACATGATGACATAGAAATATGAAAGACCAATGTTGATATGCTGGATTATTTTTTTAACAAAAAATTGAAATAAAAACTTAATGATACAAACAAAATAGAAAATTTCATTGATAACCATATCTCCAAACTAACACTTACCTTCATCAAACATAGAAATGCATACATTGAGGAAGATTTTAGTAATGAGACCTTATGTGGGTAATGAACAAGACCGATTTTTTGACATATCCATTTTTTTGAAACATGATTCATCCTTAAGATTCTTCTAATGTATCATTTCTAGGTCCAATGGAATTCATAGGTATGGTAGTAATAAGCCCTCTCAAATAGAGATTTTTTCTTTGGACTATATTTCGATTGTTAATACGATATATAAGGACCACTTCTAAATTTTATCTAATCTATAGTGAAAAATGTTGTTTTCATATTCGAAGTTCCTTTTTTGGGATGAACCTCTAAATTTCTAGGACTATGCTGATGGGTTTTTAAGAAAATTAATTCTAGAAGAAGAGGTGGAAAATGTAATTGAAATATGTCACAGATCTCCAACTAGAGGACATCACGGACTTGAGCGAAGAATACCTAAAATCATACAGTGTTTAATTTTTTCACTCCATACATTAAGAGGAAAAGAGTTTCAAACACCACAATGACAGATGCCAAAGGACATGTAATACTAGTAAAATAAGTGAGTTTCCACATAACCCCATTCTAGAAGTTGAAGATTTCATTTTTTGGGGAATTTACATTATGATACCATTCCATAGGTCACATGGAAAAAATACATTCTTATTGATATGGACAACATTTCAATATGGGTGAGAGATGATGAAATAGCTCATGAATTAGGCTATTCGGTAATAAATTTTCTTAAGAGTAATGTGTTTTCACATTTTTTATTTCCATGACTACTCATTAGTGATCACAGATCACATTTCTTCAATCAACATATGAAAAAAATATTCTATGACATGGGATCCTCTACATTAATAGAATCGCTTATCAACAAAAAATGACTGGGCATATCAAACATTATAATAGGGAGGTAAAGAAGATCATAAAAATAGTTAATACATGTTGTAATAATTGGAGTTAGAAGATGGATAATTAATTTTGGGCATATAGAACAACATATAAAACAACCATTGACACCAACCCATTTCGACTGGTTTATGGAAATTAATTTAATATTCATAAGGACCTAGAGAATTGATCATTTTGTGCTATAAAAACATAATTTGGATTTAGAGATGGAAGAAAAAGAGTGGATATTATAATTAACTATGTTAGAAGAATTAAGGAAATATGTGTACAAGAATACAATAATTTACAAGGGAAAAACAAAAGAATAGAATGACTAAAAGATTGCAAGATGCACCTTCATCCAAGGGACTATGGTTCTGTTATTCATGTCAAGTATAAAAACTTTCCGAGGAAAGATGAAATCAAGATGTTCTTGTCTTTTTAATGTTATCAAATTCATTCCATTTGGAGAAATTATTTTTCAATTAAATGGAGAGCCACCATTTAAATATAATGTTCAATGATTTAAGATTTTTCGAGATCCATTCCATGAGGGCTATGTCCTCAACCTTAAATGCAACAAAGCTCAAATGATGTCAAGCTCTCTACTTTAAAGAAATGAATTATGTGATTAAAATCATAGTTTTATTGAGTATTATTTTGAGAAATGGTTTTTTTTTTGTTTTATCAATGTACATTATACAAATATTCATTAAATAAATAATATTTTAATTATATTAGTTAATTTTACAGTAGCATATTTTTTATCTATTCAAATGTTTAAACATGTGAATTAATTTTTGTTCTATAGTGCCAGATTTTTCTTATAAAATATTTTTCATGTACATAATACAACCATTTTAAGATAGCTAAGACACACCCATAGCCTACTACATCATCTCAAGGATCTCTCTGCTTACACATTTTAAATTCAGTCCTCAATTCCATGTTAATTTAATTCAAAAAACTCACTACAACACAAATCCCACCCATTATTTCATAGATAGTGCTGGCAGTATCTCCTTTTTAATATTTGGGGAGGGGGTTTCTCTTAATTTTAGTACTGATAGAAAATATTTTTTTCCATTAAAAATATTTTGGGACACATTTTTCAAATTGATAATCATGGTGAAAATTTTCAAACCATTTTGACCATTCATATTAACAATAAAGATAAAAAGAAAATTTTAGGAACCATGTTTCACAACTTCATAGAAATATAGAAGAATTTTTGAGTTTAAGAGTATAATTAAAAATAAAATTCATTGAAATTATTATAAATAGACACTGTATATATGATTTATTCCCTTGGTAATTGAAATTTTTTATTTTATTCCCATTACCTGAGACGATTCTACACCATAATATCATTTTCATTTATGAAAATATTTCTCTATAGATACATGGGACATATAAAGCAACTATAACATGAATTGAGATCTTATCAAAACTACTACTAAAAAAGTAAATTTTAAATTGATTGAGGATTACATTGATAACCAAATTACTAGATACCCAATTAACATCTATCCTTTATTTATCCCATAGTTTCAATGAAATCAAAGTTAAAATAATAGCTATTTAAGGATTATTTATCTTCATAACTGAATCCTTGTACAAAGCATAAATATTATTTTTTAACATGTGTGAGGGAAAAATTCAGAAATCTGGGAATGTCTTCTGATTCATAGATGAATGATGAGCACTAATGACTACTAGGTTGTTATCCATATACATATTTTATGTCAATTGTATTATTTTCCATTGGAAAATAAAATAGAAAACTTATAAATTGTTGTGGGTTTTGTACTAGGAGGGTCAAAACAACAATTTTCTAGACAACTAAATCACTAAAAGGATCATATGTTATAATGTGATGGATGCTAGATTTATCCTCAGAATAATGTTTTAAAAATAAATATGAAAAAGAAAAATGTAAAGGAAAAAAATCATTTATTTACCTAGAAACATTATATACATATGGATTTAACCTATGTTGATGGGGTATGGACCTGACTCACTAGATGGAGGATTGTTGTAACAATTATCATGTTTCATTTTCATTGTAAATTAGATCTTATCCTATTTTTTGAGAATGATTATCAAATTTTACATACCTACCTATTGCCTTAGATTCATTAGAAATGTGTTTCACAAAGTCCTCAAGATTATTTTTATACTTATCTTTACACAGTGGAGAGGATAGAACCATTGATATCATTTATTTAAGAAGATAGACTCAGGGTATGAGAATACCTTACATACATTTTTTCAGAGTTATGAGAGAAACTAATTATGAGGTATATTAAAAATGGGAATATAGCATAAGAAATAGTTAAAATATTTTGATAGTTAGAAATGAATTTGTTATGAATGTCTAAATTATGTGGCCAAACAAATTTACTAGGCATGATTAAAACTAGAACATAACAATTTTTTTATACACATAATTTAATTTCATGGACACAGTGTACATTTCGTTCTTCAAAAATTTCATATCCTCTTGATATATTTGTTGAGATAATTTTCATGAGGACATAAATTGATTCAAGTGTGGGGGATTTAATAATCTTAATGTTATATATATATTTTTTCCACGTTTCCATTATTTTTCATTCATTTATTGGATAATACACGTGGTGGATGTCCAATATTGTGGGAAATAAGGCTTCATAAAATTCCAAATAATAAAGGAAGAAACTATACAAATATGTCCAAGTATATGTTGTGATGTCCATGTTCACATCATATAATTTATAATTATAGCCTTTCTCTAGACCAGATAATTTTCAAGTTCACATCATAAAGAACTCCAACACCTCATGAATCAATTCAAAATAGAATCCAAGAAAGCCACAAGGATTCAATATAAAAATCATGTTGCCCTGGGGGTACACATCATGAACCACTTTTACCTGATGTGACCATGGAATGAAATCATTAATACATTGAAGATTCACATTTCACGCTAGAGATCTAATTCAACGAATCATGGTTTAAGGGATCATGATGTGACGATTAAGTACCGGTTGTGACCATTTCTACCTATTTAAGGAGCAGATCAGCAGCACATATGAGGGGGATTTGATTAGATCTCTCTCCCATTTAGACTCCCTTTGAAATTTAATTCTCTTTTCTCTGTTAATACACTTTAGTTATTTTTAATTCCATTACGTTTTCAATCAACGAGCTGTGGATTAATTTTATATAATTCCTTCAATTCCTGTGTCAAATAATCTCCATTTCATTCGTATAAAATATGGTTTTATTTAAATTATTATTTCATGTATATTTTATATCATCACATGTTTATTCCATTTAATCCCAGTAGCATAGTTATTATGATTTAATTTTTCTATTTTATTTCATTAATTAATATATTGTGTGGATAAGCACATTTGGGGTAGATATCAAGATTTTATGTGTCTATGTGCTTAATAAGTAATATAGTTATAAACATGGAAAACCTAATAGGATTTGTAATTAGGATATAAAACAACCGTCAAAACCCATTTCCAAGACTATGCAATGAAAATCGTACTGTAAAAATGGATCTTATCTTAATTTGATTAAACTAAGACTATGAACATAATTTTAAAGATATTTATGCAATATAATTTGACATTAATTCATCTAAATATATAACTAGAATCTAGACTATGTAAAAGTTATACACTAGGTAGAACTAGATGTATAGACCATGTTTATCTAGCGACTACCACATTCCTTGAAGACTAAGTAGTTATGTCCTTGACAAGATCATAATTAGGAAGACCATTATCTAGATACCCAAACTTGATCCCATCCCCTAATTAATCAATTTATGTAAAACATCAATATAATTAGAATACACCCAAACATTAGTAAATCTAGTAATTACAACTAGAAAAATTAAAGACCATATTACTTTTCCCCATAGAACAATACCTTCCGCGTGGGATCGAGCACTGAATTCAACTATATTACTCCATAGTAGTGTGTAATGTTTGGGACATGTATAAATTTCTAATCTGACACACCAATGTGGAATAAAATTTACCATATGGATCACGCACATCAGACTCCCTACCTCATTTATTTCATTTCAATTTTTAAACATCTTTGTAGTCCATTTTTAATAACATTTATCCTTTTGGGTTTAAACGTGGATTCTTGTTTTTAAATAGGAAATTTGAAAACTAATAAAAAGAAAATATGACAAAAATTCCAATATATGATGTTCTAAATGTAAATTTATATTCCATTTGATAAAAATAAATTTCAATATTATATACATTTAACTTATTCATTGAAAAAAATTACAAATTAAGAAAACTTATTTCTTGAGATTTCTATTTTTAATAAATATTATCTTAATCGTATGTATACATAATTACCAATTAAATGATTAATAAAATATTTCATACATGTTTTTAGATATTTAATATATTTATTCATATATAAAATAAAATTTTAGGTTTTTAGATAAAAAATATTTAAAAAATTAACAATTATTAAAAAACCCATTTCTGTTATCATGTTCATTTATTATAATACTACTAATAAAACATTAATGAATTAAAATTGATTAGAACTTATTATATTATATTTCAATTATAGTAAATATTATGAATTCAGTTTTTTTATTTAACTTCTACATGTGATGAATTTTTTTCATATATGAAAATTATAATATTTTATAGTTTATTTTATTATTTATTTTCGAGAAACATTATAAATCTGTTTTATAAATTATATTTATTATAGTTTAATGATTTTAATTTCTTTATAATCATATATATGTTTAATAAAAATGATTCAAAATTTTTATCTCATTTATTAATTATGATTATATCATATATATGATGGTATAATCACAAAAAATATTTCTTCCTTATTCATTAATATTCAATTAAAAAATTATAATTATCATAATTAAAAATTTATACTCTAAGATAAATAAAAAAATTTAAATTATGAAATGAAAATTTTAAAAAAAGTATTTAATTTTAAATGAAAATATTATTTTTATAATGAAAAATAATTTCATACGCAACTATAATTTTTTATGGTTAATATTATTTTTCCATATTCTTATAAAATAAAATTATATTATTTTTATATTATTAATATCATTAATAAATATAGGTTATATGATTTCCATATATAATGTGTATAAAAAGGCATTTTTAGAAGAATTATTATTTGGAATAAAATAATCTCTTTTGTTTTATCAATGGAATAATAAATAAACACAGTTTTCATCAAAAGAAATAATTAATATAATTTAAATTACCTGTGATAGATAATTAATTACAAAAATTATTAGGTTCTTTCATAAAATTTATTTTATGTTTTATATTTGATCATGGGCTTTACATATTATCTATGTCTAGTGTAAGCAAGGATGGATTCCACATATTATGATTCCAGTTGTATCAACCTTATTTCATTTTTCATGTGTCCTAAAATATCCAAAAAATGATATAGTACATACAATAATTTATTAGATTAGAATATGAAGAGTTTATTTATAACCATACTAAATTGGAATTATTTCAATTCCTGGAAATTTTTCCTCATAAGTGTCACTTTTACTACCCTATGAAATTTATTTCCATCATATATATAATAATATGTTGACGTCATTTTATACCCTTTCATCAAATGAATATATTAACATAGTCAAATTTTGTAAATTTTTTAAAACATATCAGTTTTAATTTATTTCATATTTTCATGGGAAACATACTATCTAATAGATTATGTAATAATGGAAAAAATTAGAAAAATCATTCAATTTTTTATGTACTATAATTTTCAAGGGAATATATTCTTTTAAATACGATAATTATATGATTAAGTTTATAGGAAAATGGTTTAATGTACATCTTTATTATATTATAATTTTAAAGGGAACCATTCTAATATTCATAAAATACTCAATTATATTAAAGTCTCAATTTTTAATTTATATCATTCAAATAAACCTAGTATTTTATTTAGATATATTCACTCACATAGTATATGTTTATGAGGCCCATGGGGGATCTATCTTGATATTATTTAAATATTACATACATTATTGCCTGAGCATGATGTATTTATAAAATAATTTAATTATGCCACAAAATAGTCTCATATATGAAATATAAGACTTCCTTTGAGTTTAGAATATATGTTCTCTATCAATGAAACAAATCCTTAGTCAGCATTAGACATTTCAATTAAGTTTTGTCGAAGTTGAAAACAATAAAAAAACTGAATAAATTTATTTAATTATTACTATAACGGAGTTAAATCCCTATATATTTTCATAAATACAAATATGGTCAGTACCAAGAGTTATAATTATACAAATAGGTATTTATTGGATCTATTTTTGTGTGATTATTGGATAATTATCAACCAATGCAGAGAATAAAGGGGATTGGTGACCAATATATAAATTAGAGCATATGGATCTCACTAATGTTGAAAACACATGACCTATAATCATAGGTGGTAAATCACAAATCAAATTAGGTTTTTTTCCCAATTTTATATACATATATACTAATCCAATGATGAATGAAATTAATGTAAAACAAATTATTGATTCTGTTGTCAAATTTACTATAGGTGTAGGATTATTTTATATAGGACATAGTGAAATTTATTTAGATGATTATCATGATCATTTTTTTCATTGCAATAGAAAATATCAGTCCCATAAAATAAATTCTGATCCTCATTACGTATTTTTTAATTTGTATGTATCACCAATATTTATTCAAAAATTACTATCATCTAATGTAATTGACTGAGAGTTTATTAAATACATAGTATTCAATAACATATTGAATGTTCATTATCATTATGGATTGATATGAAATGGAAATTTTTATATAAATTTAATGATCATTGTGTATGGTGACCCTGAGTAATCTATATTAGCTAATGTGTATTAATGTTTTGTTTATATGTGTTGGCATTTAATTATGTGATTTTGGAAAATATTAGATTATATTGAATTATGGATTCTAGATAATGAAAATGGTGAGGATCATAAATACATGGATCCATTGTTCTTAGCATGATTCGTGATTAAATTTATTGATTGAGGAAATGAAAAGGATAAATTGAATGGTCTGGAATTCATATAAATATCAAAATACAAAGTGTATAGTTCGATGAACACACACCTCGTAACACAATTATATGGTGATATGGTTTACACATTCGTAAAAATATCCTACCTCATGTGATATTTTTCACACGCCATATGAAGAGGTGTTGGCGGCTTGTAATTTTCCATAGAGTTTTAAAAGTCATTAAAATGGACATAAAAATGTGAAGTGGAAAATATAAGCATTATTTTGTAGGCATACATGACTATATAATAAATACATGGTTAGGTAGGAAAGAATATCTAGAGTAAATGATCTATTATAGGGATAACCAAGAATGGGGCATGCTATATTAGAATACATGGTCTAGATGAGACAAACTATATATTGATAAAATATATGATTTACATTTACTAAAGTAGTTTAAGGCACTACATATCTTCATTATTGACCTTGTTAAGTTTAGTTTTTTCCGTGGTCTATCCCTATGAGGTTACAATGTAGAATTACTAGATAAACATATTAACGTGATACTATATCAGGGTTATGCTTTAGATGGAATTCTTGTATCCTTATTTGTGGTTTGGGGTGGGATCCCCTATTGTATATTCTACATTGGATATAGTTCTTAGTATCACTATGACAACCATATATTGGGTGTTAACCCCATATCTAGTTGAGTAGTGCACTATGGATTGTTGAATCCTAGAGCGGTCTTTGGTGGATCTCTAATCTTGATGAAAAAATAATCAGATATAATGTGAGTACTAAATAGAAAATCCTTATTATAATGAAATCCCAGATATCCTCAATCATTTAAATTATGGATCTTCTACAGGATTCACTTAAATAAGTTTTACAATAAAGCATCAGACTTAATCTAGTAGATTAATTGGCTAATACCTCTTGATACATGGAGTTTATTATGAATATATCATTGATTATTTTATATTATAAATATGTATGATCTCATGATTGAGATCATTGTATTTTTTAGATGATTACTCATGAATACTATTTTTTAGATATATTAAGATACCTTTCTGGTTATTATTATACTCATCGCTACATGGGAACATCCCAAAAATTTATCCCCCATATTTTTTATGAATTATTTTCTTTAAATAAGGTTTATTCTTCAATATCATTAATTGGATGAAATTGTGGGTTTAAAATATCCAAGAGACACTCTTATTATAATATGAACATTTTAACATACCTGTTAGGGTAGCAGGATGGTGTATAACCATCTTATGAAAATTTAGGGTGAAGTCATTCACTTACAATTATTTATGAAAAATATAAATCATATATATATTTGTATTTTTATATTAATAAATTGAGAAAATTACGATAAACAAATGAAATTAATTAAATATATAAGTTATATACTTCATAAAATATTTATATATCCATCCAATAGATAATTTCTTCCTAATGTATGAATACACCCAATTTGATGTAAAACCCTATTAATTTTAAAAGGGAATTTTCTACCTTTTAATAAAATATCACTTTTAAAATAATATTTTTCCACATTAATAATTTTTATATGAAAAAAATGTTTTTTAGAAGTGGGATTTAATGATTTAATTTGGATGAAAAGTTAATAATTTTCTTATAATTGTGAAATTTTAATGAAAAGTAAAAATACACAAAAACAAATAATTAGAAATGACAGTTTTCATCAATATTATTTATATGGTAAATTTATGATATTATAAATTTTTTCATTTTAAATAAAATCTATTTTGTCATTCTATTTAGTTTTTTGTGAATTGATATAATTTTACAATGAATTCAGATGGAAAATATATCAATCTTTTGTAATGTATTATATTTTAAAAATTGATATATCTTTACAACAACAAGATTAATTTTAAATTTACTAAATAATTTTTTTTTGATCTTTGAAAAAATTGATTCCATATTAGGAAAGAGTATGTCAACAAAAATTAAATATATTAAATTTATTTTTGGGTATAATGAATAGTATCTTTAGTAATTTTTATTAATATGGAAAAAGGGTAAATCAGGTACATAAGGGAAAAAATAATATTGTAAAATTATAGTAACACATTCTTTAATATAATTGGATGTGTAATTTTCAACAAAAATCTTCCATGGGTCAAAATTGTTTCTTTGGGAACCCCTTTGGATTAAATTAGGACATTTAAATTATTTTATTTAAATAAAAATTAAATATGTCTTACTCAAAATTTGCTAAATATATCAATTTTAATTTATGTAAAAATATATATACAATTTATTATAAATAATAAATGGAAATATAAATGTTTTTAATTATAATTATAGATTATTTTTAAATATTAGGAAATAAATATTTAACTAAAATACTTATTCATTAATTTTTTTAAAAAATAATTAATTGATGATAAATAAATAATAAAATTTAATTAAAATGTTACTAATCATCCAATGACCCATACAATTTAGAAAATCATATTGGACCATTATATCTCGACCATATCCATCCAAGGATTGAGTTTGGGAGCATTTTAATATTTCTAGATGATATTGTGAAACTTATATTATATTATTTAAAGTGATGTTTATGTTGTCACATTGATAATTTAATAATCATATCTCTTTTAATGTTCAATGTTCCAGAAGAATCATTCAACTGATTATATTATTCTGACATATAATAGATATAACTTCAGAATAGAATTTTATTTTATATTTTCATTTAGTATGTATGTTTAAAAAATAATTATACAATATTTATGTATTTATAATTTTTTTAATGGTAATAACAAATAGATGTTATTAATAATGTTAAAATAAATAAATTTTCTTCTAATTAATATATCTAATGAATTTTATTGATGACCATGACCTCTTTCTAATGTAATAAAATCATTTATTTGAAGTTAACATTTAATCTATATATTTTTAAAAGTTATATTATTTAATAGTGTCAAAATTTTCGCAGTTTATTGTTTATCAAAATAATGTTTTATTAAATTATTTAAAAATCATAAAACTTCTTTAAAAAAATTATAATTATTATTCTAAGGTACAAAATTATCAGAGGTATTTATTTATGGTCTATTTGAAATGAAATATGTAAATATCGAACCCTTTTATTATTGATGTTTTGTGACCCAAGTAAATATTTAAATGTATTATCTATGTGTTAAGTAAATTTATATGATATTAAGTTTTTTTAAAAAATTGTCTAAAATTTATTTTTTGATGATATTACAACCCTATCTCATATAATATTATATATTGGTACATTTTTTAGAATTTTTAATATGGTTTATTTTTTATAAATTAATATTTTTTCTGATCCATATATTCCCCCATCCCAATTATAAATGAGAACCTCTATTATCACATATTCACATCCAGTTGATCCCTAATGATCATCCATACCGTAAGTTTTTCCATTCTAGATATTCCTAGTCACATTCTATAGGTTATTTTTCTCCTCAATAACAAGCTCTTTTGCACTATTTAGAGATATAGAAGAAGCAGTTTGGAGAAGATATAATCTCCTCAACCTATTATTTCAATTTTATTTCTTCTTATAATTCATCTTCATGAGTTGTTTCATTATAATATAATAAATACTGAATAAATTATATAATTAGATGTTATTATTATTATGGAAATATAATATTTTTCTTTCTAAACAACCAAAAACAAAATCACCACACGTTTTAATGTAATACTACCTTCTCTACACATGGGTGTAATCTATTTTTTGACCACACCATATTTGGATTGGTATAATTATGGAAAGAATAACTCTATATTATTCTTATTATAACATGATATTTATTCCCAAATATTATACATGATTCAATTCAATACCACTCAAAAATTATGGGACTTATGTTGTCACTCATGCTTAGGTATGACATACTGTATCCACAATGCGATGTGATTCATTCTACCAGATCCTTATTAAATAATTATTATATTAATTTAAATAATAAATCAATATAATATGTGTATTATTAAAATCATTCATGAATGAAATAATTATGACCTCTGAAAAATAACCAGAACATATTAGACAAAACATGAATAACCAAATAAAGTAGTTATTACCCAAATAGAAAGTAATATTAAAAATATATTAACAAAAAGATGATAATATGATCAAATATGATATCATAAAAATAAAAATTATTCAGAAATAATTCAATTAAGTTATTAATATAATTATACAAAATTCTTGGATACATTAAAATAAAGTCGAACCTAGGTTATGTGATTATTTTTCAAACTCATTGTTATTCAAGAATGTTTATTCGTAAGTATTTATTAGGGTATATTTCTATTCCTATTACATGATTTCTTAATAAGTATCGAAAAATCATTTTTTATAGACCTAATAGTTTATAATTTTATTTTTACCCAATTTGGAAATTTAATTAAATTTTAGGAAAGGATCTGTTTTCATTTTCGGTATGAGGTACTTTTTAACATTCTAGAAAAGTTAGAGAATAATGACCTCTTTTAACTTATAAGACATGAACATATTTATTCATTTTCAAAAAACATTTTTTCAATGATGATTCTATTATACTATTACTTATTTATTTTATAATATATTATATTATTTCATAATCTCATGAAATTTTATAAAAAATAATTATAGAATAAGTAAGGATATTTTCCTTAAGTATTAAATTCATGTGTTATCTCTAAATTAATTTCCATCTAAGATAGAATTATTTAATATTGTAAAATTTCAAGTATAATATAATTATTTTCTATATTATTTTATTATGTTTTTTATGGAATTATATTAATTAAATTTATTTATTTTACGTAAACTATGATATGATGTAATGATGTTTAATAAACCAATTTTATTACCTGGATTATGCTATGATGAATGATTTATGATTTTTTGGAAAATGTAAAAATTATTTCATTATGAGATGTTTGAGTCTTATATCTCTCTCAAATGAATTTCCTAATGATGTATATCTTATTATATTAACATGGTTAAAATATAAATGATATCGGTTATGTAATACAATGATTGAATGAGGAGTGAAATCAACTCATTAATGGAATTTTTTAGCTATTATGTTCTTGAAAATGATCCTTGACTATTATGAAATGATTTTCTATGCTTTTGTGCATGCATAAAAAAGTCACGTCTTATGTTATGTCTTTTCAGATTAATTTTAGTGATTCTTATGATCTTTTAAAAAAATTCACATGGAATGATATCACAATATTTCATATACTGGATATGATTTTTAAATGTTATGTTCTTAAGTATAGAAATTATGATATGATTAAAATCTCCCTTGTTTAGCCTTGTTGAGAATCACAACTAACCCATGGATTTTCCCCCATGTACTGAAGAAGGGTTTTCAGTTTGATTTGTCCAAACAGGGTCTTGTTATAAAGAAATAACTGGGAGATAATGAAGATAACTTATGAACCAGTTTTGTTTCGTTCTAGATACTAAATAAACTTTTTATATATAGTCCTATCATTGATTTATTTATATTGTTTAATGAATATTGTTCCAAATTGAATTAATAGTAATGTCTATAATATATGGATCAATATATTTTTTGTTTGAAGAATGGTATAGTTATCCTTTTGAAACTAGGATGAGAAAAAATTAGTAAGAACCCAAAGGATTTGTCAATGTGTAGGATAAATTTCTAATGATTTATAAATTATGATGAAAAACCTAGGATAAAACCCAATGATTGGAAAAAGAAAATTTTAATCTTCATTATGTTGGTTCCCTTTATTATATGTTTTTATCACAATACGATTCTTAGCTTTAGTCAATGGATGGAAACTAAAGGAAACACATTAGTGCTGAATATAATACGAAATTAAATGGTTTTAATCCTATGAAAACAAATGTTATTGGAGATTTAAAGAAGAAACATGTACCTAGTATCCCACAATATTCTCAACCTCTAAATAATACAAGACATCCAAAATAATAAATTAGGTAACTAAATTTTATCGAGTACTTCATTAGGCAGCATTTACCTTTTTAGTAGGTCTTCTAATCGATTAGTGGTTGAAAAATTGAACCGTACCACTAAAATTTTATTTTCCATTCACCAATGTTCGAAACAGGATAATTTTATCATAGAAGAATATATTTGGGTTGGGAAATCTAATTAATGGTATAACCATATAAATAATAAAAGGAAATGAGATGAAATTGAATCTATTGAATCAGATTAGATCAATTAATTATTTTTCAAAAAAAAATCAAGTTTTATTTGAAAAAGGATAGTGAATTAGTACAAAAAAAATAAGAAAAAGGATGATGAATCCATGGGAACTGATTAGGGAGATTTTATTATACTTTAAACAATAACTACTTAAATTATGATTCATCCTAAGGGTAAGTATGATAGACTAACTAGTGTCCTAAAACCATGTATATTAATAAAGTTTTCCATAGGTGAATTCAATAGAACGGAATAAATCATTCAATGTTATCTCAGGGTTTATATGATTATTGGAGTGACCCATCACTCTTAATGGTTTTATATGGATATAAAAATGGAATTCAATATAAAATATAATGACCACATTGAAAAGAATTTGATTTTTCCATTATGCTCAAAGTGTGTAATGAAACATGGATTAAATTGTATTAAAAGGACAAGTAAATGTTTTTTATTGTGTAAAAGAAGTTCATTATGCAGTTTAAGGATGATGTGATTAGAAAAATATATCCAATTGTTATAATTGTGAAAATGATCCACAAAATGAAACTCTTACACATCAATGCTAAAAATACAAGGAGAGGGGCTTTTATTACCATTAGTTATATAATCCAATGGTTATTTATGATGATCATTGTCATAAAAATCATATGGACTATGTTAAAGGAAATTCACATGCAATAAATATTAGTGATGTGGAGTATGATAATGAAGTGTTGAATAGTTCACATACAATGCACTCTAACATTGAAAATTTATAATTTGATTTTTGATCCTCCCACTCTTTTTTATTTCTAAATTCTTTTCATGGTGTGTCAGCACATTATCATAAAATAAATATTTTGAGTTAGGTGTTATGAATCATAATGGCACAATAGTCACATAAAAAGTCTATAATTCTTCTCTGGTTGATTTTTTTTGAATGTTCTTCATGAAAATATTGCTATCCTTCTTATAGCGGGATTTTATTTGATTATTACCACAGATTAGAATTTTTTATTTGAAAAAAAAATAAATTCGTATAGAATATAATAATTATTTCATATTGTATATCAGTATAAGATCATCTATCAATGAAATAGTTAATATAACATTCCTGTAGAAATTTCATCCATCTTATGGTCCTTAATCACTATAAATGAATGTTAACTATCTAAAATGGATGACTACAAACATAAAATTCAGAATACACCCATTGTACAAGTTTTTTATGAAATATTTCTGGATGAATTACTAGTTATTCCACCAAATTGTGATGTTCAGTATTAAATAAAACTAATATTGGGTCCAATTTCTATATAAAATACACATTATTGGATGGCCCCAAATTAGTGGCATGAATTGAAGAGGTAACTGCAATATAATATTTACAACGGATTCATACGCCCTAGTGTTTCACATTGGGGAGAACCTGTTCTAGTTATTAATAATAAAAATGTTCATTGGGACTATACATTTATTATTGAGAACATTACCAGATCAATATCAAAAAAATATCTTCTTCCACACATTGATGACTTATTTGACAAACTATGTGGAGCACAATAATTTCCATGATTGATATTAATTTAAGGTATCATCATATAAGGGAGAAGATGGATTATATTCCATATAAGGAATTCTATATAGGGTATGTACACTAAGAGTTTATAGTGATACCTTTTTGTCTTACTGATTCCACTACTTTCATTTTATATCTAATTAATAGAGTATTTATAAAATATCATTACTGATTTTTGGTAGTCTGTATAGATGAAATTATTTTCTGATATAAAATCAATTAATATCATGAAGATAACTTTATAATATTACTAAATACCTTGAGAAATGAAAATTTTTATGTAAAATTGACCAAAAGTGAATTTTGCTTTCATATATTTTCCATGTTAGGTTTTATAATATCATGAGATGAGATATATATGGATCTAGAAAAAAACTGTTACTAAATGTTGTCCTATACCAGAAATGGGAACCAAGATATGATGATTTCTTGGGTTGGATTGATATTATTGAAGCATGGTGAACGATTCATCATGGTAATATAATCCAAACACAATGACATCTGAAAAGGGAGTTTTTTTCATGTGGACAAAGGTATGTGAATACAATATAAACAAGCTAAAAATAAGGACATCCAGTTCACCTATTCTCTCAATACCTTTCCACATAGAATGTTTTGTGATATATATCGATCTATACAAGAAGGGGTTTGGATATGTTCTAATGAAAAATGATATGGTGATCGCTTATACCACATGAAAATTAGTAATCCAGGTGAATAATTTCCTAACACATGATTTAGAGATAATTGTTGTAGTATATCTGACAATGTTGTGGATGAAATATCAATATGGTGAAAGGAATGATATTTATAATGATCATAAATTTTTAATGTATATTTTCACACAAAACTAACATAATATGCGTTAAATAATATCGTTATTGTTAATTTATGATTATGATTGCTCAATACATTACCATGCAAGAAATGTTTTCCAGGTGGTAGATAATTTGAGTTTAAAGGAATATATCAGCCAATCCATTTTGGGTATCTCAAAAGATCTAATATTTATTGATTTTCCATGTTTGGATCATGATATTTTAAAAGTTAGGGGAAAGATCTTATCTTTTTAAATTTTGTGGTCAACTATCTGTATAAGTGAATATTTAGGAGGCCTAAAAGGAATACGTAAATCTATAATAAATAGTGAGAAGTGTTCCTAAATTCAAGATTGAATATGATGGAATAATGTGGTTTTTGAATACGGTTTATATTCAACTCATACCATAATTAAATGATATTTTGGGAAAGGTTCAAACATATTCTTTATATATTAATCATTGAAGAACAATGATGTATGGGTAACTTAAAGTGTATTACTAGTGGGCTATAATGAAAATAGATTTCTCTGAATATTCCTCTTTGTGCTCTGTTTGATAGAAATTCTGGGATGGGAGCCAAATGACTAAGGGAATGTTACATTCATTACCCATATCAGAATGTAATTGGGAAAACATCACTTTGAACTTCATCATAAAACATCACAATAAATATAAAGGATAAAATTTTAAATGTTTTATGGTTTTTCTCCTTACGAAGTCAGAACACATGATTTCTATTAGAGAGGATTTATCTCTTGATCATATTTCCATGATAAATATAAAGAATGTGGTCAGATTCCATGAAGTACCATTTCTATAACATTTCATCTGGATCCAATGTTTAAGACAATTTTCTAGAGAATTCGTCAGCATGGTATTGGAAATAATATATGTTATGTCACTTCTTATCATCCTCAGATATATGGCTACTCATAGAGGATAATTCATACTCTATAATACATGTGGATATAGTTCTCTATCAATTTAAATGGTTTTTTTGGATCAATAAATACATTTGGTGGAATTTTATTACAATAATATCTTTCACTATAGAATTAATATAGCTCCTCATGAATCCATATTTAGAAGTAATTGCAGAAATTTGACATTATGTGATGAATTTAGAGAAATAATCCTATTAGGACCTGATCATGTTGAATAAATCACATAAATGGTGTGATCTATTCAACCACACATATGAGAAGCTCAAATGAGAAGAAATAATTCGAAAAAAAAATAAATAACACTTTGAGTTTGAGGTGGGTGAAAATATGTTTCATTTAATTTCACTTTAGAATAATGTAATGGGATTTGGAAGGAAGGGATAGTTTTTTCCTTTGAATATTTATCATTTTTTGGAATTTTGGATCATGTTGGGAAGGTTGTTTACCGATTGGCGCATCCACTGAATCTTTCTCAAGATCATAATGTCATCAATGTATCTTTTCTATGAATATACATACTTGATCCATCACATGTACTTAAATTAGAATGCGTACAGTAGGAAAATATCATTCTTTTAGAGAACAACCATTATATATTTTGGATTATAGCCAAAATGTAATGTGAAAGAAGGCCAATCACATGGTTATAGATTCGTGGAGGAACCACCATTTTGGGGAAACATCACGAAAAATTAAGGATATGAAGTGTGAAATATATACCCATATATTTGTATGCAAGGGAAATATATTAAGGGATAAATTAATTTTAAGAGGTAGAATTTAACACTTAGAAGTTTAAATAAAATATGGCATTTAAATAATTTTAATATTTCCACAGCTTGCATTGCCCAAAATCATGAGTTTAATTGAAACAGGAGACACACTTAGTATTATATGTACATTTTAAACTAGCTGTTAGGTTAAGAATATTAAATAAAACTATCTTATGAAAATATATTGTGAATTTATTCACATCCAATTATTTAATGATAAATAAAAATAAAAATTATATTTTTATTTCTATACTAATAAATACTGGGAATTAGTATTAGTAAATAAAATTAATCAAATATATATGATATATAATTTATAAAATATATTTTAAATCAATCATATATATATATATATATATATATTCATAGGTTATGAATAAAAACTATATGATGTATAAAAACATATAATTTTCAAAAGGGTAATTTTCAGACATTTAATGGAGAACCCCGTTTAAATTGGGACTTTGACAAATTAATTTTTTTATATGACTAGGAAAAAAATTTTATTTATATGTGGGATATTAAAATTAAATTTTTATGATATGTTATTATTTTTCTCATAAAATTCAAATTTGGATGAATTGTTTAAAATGCAATTTATTTTATTCCAACACAACTTTTTCATCGATATACATAATATAGAAGACAAAAATTATTTAATGGTTTAATATTTAAATAAAATATAATTTTTATCCCTTAATTTAATTTATGCAATTAGAATTAATTTTTTTTGGAATTCAAATCTATAAAAATATCAATATTTTGTAATAAATTTATACGGTAAATGGTTAAATCATGTAATTAATTGAAATAATTTAATTATAAAATTACTCCAATATCTATATCAACATCACTATATAAGTTTTTTTAATACTATATAATCCTTGGGTCAAATTGGTGTCCTTTGGAAGCCATAAGGATGATATTAGGACAGTTAATTTATTCTATTTAAAGATAAATAAATTATATCATACTCAAATTTCAAAAACTATATCAATTTAAAATATGTTAAAACACAATATTAAATCCTTTATAAAAACTGAATTTAAATCTTGAATTTTTTTCAATATCATTGTAATTTATTTGAAATTTTCATAAAATAAATAATTATCTTAAAGATATATTCATTAATGATGTTAAAATAAATTAATTGATGAGAATTCAAGAAAATATTTTTTATTAAGATTATAATAAATAACAAATTTCCCAAGAAAAATGGGCAAATAATTATTGTGGAGTATATCTCAACCATAGACATAAAATTGTTGAGTTATTGAGCATTTGAGTCTTTATAGCTGAGATTGTGACACTTACATAATTTTATTAAATGTGATGTTAAAGTTTTGACATTCATAATTTAAGAAGTATAACATTTTAAAAAATGTATTTTACAGAAGATAAATTAAACTAAAAATATTTTTATGAAATTAAGTAGATTAATCATCATCAAAATATATTATTTCTAATTTTTATTTATCACATATGAATATTAAATAATTACACAATTTTTATGTAGTAATTAATTTATTAATGGAGGTAAAAAATAAATGATATTAAAAATATTAAAATAAATATAATATAGGATAATTAATATGACTAATTAATTATATATATGACCTTATCCAATTTTGAATATAATATATTCATTGTTTTGTAAATAATAGTAATCGAAATATTTTTTGAAATCAATGAATTAAATATTCTTAAAGATGAAACTATTGATGGTTTATCAAAATAATATTTTTTAAAATTTTTTAAAAATCACATATCATTTTTTAAAAATTTATAATAATTATTAAATGGTTTAATGTGTTCCAATTTATTCAGAAATGGTATAATTTACATAAAATAAGTTAATATTTCACCTTTTAATATTGAGGTATTTTTAGCCTAGTTAATAATTAAATAGAATAACTAATGATAATTAAAATGATAAGTAATAAATTAATAGTAAAGCACGTCCTAAAATATTGGTTGATGATATTAAAACTTTATATCGTATATTCATTGAAATTGAGACATTATGGTGGTTTTTATATAGTAATTTATTTTATTAGATAATAATATTTTTTGAGATCCCAAAAGTGCCCCTCACCTCAATAATAAAAGGGCAACTCCACCCACAACAATTCAATTGAAATTGAACCATCATGGTCTACCATTCCTTAAAACTTCCCCTTATCAACATCCCTAATATCATTATAGAGGTTATGGTATTCTTAGTATACAATATCCAGTTCCCTATGATGTAATTTAAAGAAGTCATGTCGAAGGGGAGGTAATCTCAACTGCCGATTCTTTCGAACTTCATTGTTATTTAAAATACTCTTCAGGAATTGTTTCATTATATATTAATAAATACAATATATATTATATTCTGATATTATATTCTGATTACATAACAATAATTTTCCACTTCATATCCATCCTATACTAAACGAAATCACCTCGTGTGCGTACGTGCGTCTTACAGTCTCCACACTATTGTGTAATATTTTTTCCACCACAACAATACATGGATGGGTATAATGATAGGAATAATAACTATATATGATTATTATAACTCTATTTTTATTCATAAATTTTATAAATCATTTACTTCAATACCATTTATCAATTATGGAATTGATATCATCGCTCATACATAGGTATGATCTACCATCTATACAATGTGATGCAATTCATTCTACGTGATATTCATTAATGCTTGATTTTATTAATGTTTATAAAGAAATAGTAATATATATATAATGTTATTAACATTTTATAATGAAATAAAACTCGCCAATGATTGATAATCCTATCTTATTCGACAAAAGTTGGATTACCAAATGAAAGAGTTCATAATCGAAAAACAAGTAATTATAAAATAATATTAACAAACAGATGATACTATGATCACATATGATATCATAAAAGTGAATACTATTCTAAAATAAGTGAGTGGAATTATTTAAATTATTATACATGTGTTTTGAATACATAAAAAGGAAATCATACCAATAATAAGGGATAATTTTTCAATCAAATTATTATTTGATATTGTTTATTCATGTGAATTTAGGACTATATATTAATCATACACTTCCATTTTAAAAAAAATTTATTAAAAAATTATTTTTATACTTATACAGTTTTTTGATGTCCATTTTACCCATTGGTGAATTTTTATTATGTGAAATGAAAGGAATCATTGGTTGTTTTTAGAAAGACGAACTTTTTGACATTTCGAAAAAAGTATGAGAAGAATGTTACTTTTGAACTTATACAAAATAAATAGATTTTTATATTTTATATAATGTCACAACCCATCCCCCGGGGCTCATTCCGTGACTACCCAAAGATCGCCTTCTATATGACAGGGGCTAGCAACTAGCATGAATGGCATAATTCCAATAAACTTGTAAGGCCTTGACATTATTACCTATATACAAAAAAAAGAGCACAAATATGGATACAAAAAACTAAATAGAACTATATACCAAAAGAGTGATGAAATTGAAAGTGGTCGGTAATACAAGCCCAACTATAATGTACATGAATATGAAAGTACAATTAATGAAAGGAAAACATGCCACAGGGTCGTCATCCAAGTTTCCTACCAGAATGATAGGTATAGATTGCCTCCTCATCACTCTAGGTCCATCTGTCTCCTCAGTGTAGCAAATCACCGTATGGTCCACCTCTAGGTACCTTCCAGTCCTGGTACTCTCAGCCTTAGTCAGCGCTGTCCGTCATCTACATCCAAAATAACATTCTACGTGCAGGGTTGAGTATAAAGATACTCAGTAGGGACCCATAGACCCTTGAGGTCACAAAAAATCCAACAAAGATAAACCTAAAATCATGAAATAAACAGATAACCTTACATAGATATATTCCCATAAATGTAACTAAGTTATCAATTGATCCTTCTCAATCATGAGGAAAACACAAAACAATTGACTTAGCACAACCTGGATTTTTTTCACTATATCGAAACCTCGGCTGCTGGAGAACTCCGACTCAATCGAGTACAGTGGCCATTCTGCATCACACAGAGGCACTTCCCACTATCCTTGGATTGCTGAGTTACTTCGGTTTTTGAGTACTATGGCTCTACTGCGTCACAAAGAGGCGCTCCCCACCGCGGGTCTACAACCATACCCATATGCTCCCCCTCATAACCTGCAGAGGTACTCCTACTCTAATGTACCTTGGGTCAGCCAAGTCACCAAGCGCACTCCTCCACTGTGGGTCTGACAACACAACCAGTCACTCCCCACTGGGCTAGTAGAATCATTCTGATTCAAACAGTCACTAGTCGTTAGGTCTCATCCAGCTACTAGATCTATGCACTATGATCGCTCGTCTCTGAGAGGATCTGCTCCACAAGCTAATGGTTGATGCTCCACAATAAATAAGTCCCACAAAGATGTATCCCAACGGTTCTTCATGTCATAGTGTTCTCAACGCAACAAATAGCACATGAATTTGATGCCCAGTCACTATGTTATTATCCTTTTAGTCCCGGGGTCCTGGTTGGATTCATCCTCCTTCAGACCTGACCATATCTCAACTATACCCCATAATATAGTGGGGTATATTCAAAGGGACTGTCATTTTCCAATATTACCAGTTCCACATATGGTTCATCAAGAAGACATCCAGTGCCAATGATATGGCCTAAAGAAGGTAATGGGTTGTAGTGGGCCCGGGTCCGGTCGGACCTGGTGGGACCGACCCAGCCCGAACCCACCTGGGATGACCCGTTTCGGGTCACCCTAGCGTAACCCAATGGGTCTGGCCCAGTCCATTAGGTTCAGACCACCCAACTGGGACATTCCATTATGGCCGTGAGGGGTCGTGGAGATCCACGAGGGCGCGGACCGGTCGCGAGGGAGAGGACTGGCCATAGGTCAACACAAGGGAAATTCGGCCTGAAGGGTTCCTCTACGGAGCGTCTTGGCCTAGAGGGCGCCGCGAGGGTGGTTCATCCTAGAGGGTTCCGCTAGGGGGAAGGTCTCGGGGCAGCTCAGCCCGGAGGATAGGGCATGTTCAGCTAGGATGCTGTGAGGGTGCGAGAGGGTTCTCCCAGGGCACCGTGAAGGGCTGGTGGGCTGTCTCGACTGGGGTGGCCCTGGAGTGTGGCAGGCTAGTTTGTGCAGCAATGGAATGGGGCGCGTGGGGAGCGCGGGGCGTGCAGTGCACAGGGAGACGTGCGTCCGGTAGGGCGCACGGGCGACAGAGCCACATGGTGCTTGGGGAGTGCGAGGCTAGCTGTGGTGTGGGGGGCACGAGGTTCACGGGGTGCATGGACGATGTAGCCATGAGGCGCGCGGAGGCCATAGGAGGCTAGGTCTGGGGTTGTCATGATGGCGCGGCAGGGCGGCGGTGCCACAGAGCAGTTCCATGCACCGTTTCCTTTGTCACGGTCGGCAGTGGTGTCATCCACCGTTCTTGTGCTCCCCCATGTAGTTTTCCATCCTTCTACATCACGAAGAACACCAAAGGAGATCAGTGGAGGGGTCGAACAATGTTAGTTTGGCCCACACCCACCGTGTTTAGATTTTTAGAAAGCAACTCTACATTAATCCTGAACTAAGAACAAGGAAAATAATCAAAAAGGTTCATGAATTCGATAATAACCCCCTACCTTGTTTGTTGTTCCTCCACGAAGTCATGGCGAAGAAGGTGGATCATTGGGAAAAGATGGATTTCTGTGTCAGCAGCGTTCTCCATGATCATCGGTTTGGGCACTAGCTCACTGTAGTCGAAGACGTCCTACATCGGAGGAAGTCCCGAGGATGAATGTCGAATTTGGGGTTGATGTTTTTAATCAGTTGCGAGTTCTTCTTAAGTGGAAAACATACTTCGTGGAGGAAGAATTCATCGTTGGAAAATCTTTCTCTCAAGACCTCCTCCCAATTTTCCAAATCCAAACCTTTCTCTAATTCCACCATGAAGGAAATGAAATATCCAGCATCAAAAAAATTATAGGATATTATTTTATGTTGAAACATAAAATTAATTGAAAAAATTTAATTTTATGATGACTTATAAAATTAATTGACATATTTTATTTTTATGTTGGCACATAAAATTAATTGATAGAATTTAATTTTATGTTAACACATAAAATTAATGTGAAGGCATTTAATTTTAGGTTGATGCATACACTTAAATTGAAAACATTTAATTTTACATTGATGCATAAAATTAAATTTAAAAATTTAATTATATGTTGAAAAATAAAATTAATTGAGGGAGTTGAGAGGATTCCTCCCCCCCCCCATTAAGAGGGATAAACCTAAGGTGGTGTCATGCACCATAACTCATGGGAGGTTAAGGTATGGTGGTCCCCACCACCATAACCTCTCATGAAATGATAAGGTGTGGTGGTACCCACTTATAACTTCCACATGGGTGTCTTTAACAGATAAAATAAAATAAAACATGTGTTTTTTTATTTTATTATTTCCACATAAAAACCAAAAAGTAACTTTCACCCTGAAACAACTATCGTCAAGGTGAGAGTATCCTTATAGTAATACTCGCGCTCTGAGTTTATCAGTGCCGTAATATTTATATTCTGAGTACCAGTTCAAAAGTTAGAAAAACCTGCTCGTATGATTATTGAACATACCCAAAAAAAACATCAGAAAAAGATTCTGGGCACTCTGGGCTGTGGAATTACATGCTGTAAATTCTCATAGACTTGTAAAGTTTCAATTTTAATAAAAAAATACATGGAAAATCTGGGTTGTTACATTCTCCCCACCTCAGGGCTCTTTGCCCCTATAAGCCACAACTCATCTAAGGGGACATGTGAGGGTACTGAGGACACATCTGAGCCTCCAACTCACATGTCCTCTCTTGGAGGTTCCCGTGCATGCAACGAACATGCACCAGAGGTATTGACCATCCTCGAAGGACCCACTCCTGTATATTCTCAATCTCTACTGGACCCTCCATAAAATTCTCCCCATCATCGATGTCCATCTTAACCTGGTCGATGATGTGATAAGGGTCATGCACGTATCTCCTCAGCTGGGATACATGGAAGAAGTTCTTCCCCCAGTGCAACTGAGGTGGAAGAGCTATGTAGTAAGAAACCTCACCAAATCTATTGAGGTCCTGGAATGGTCCGCTGAATCTCAGAGATAACTTACCACCTCGGCCAAATCATCATAGACCTCATCAGGGTGAGACATGTAGAAATAAGTGGTCTTCATCGCAGAAATCTAGAGGTCTCCTTATCCTATCAGCATATGACTTCTGACTACTCGGTGTAGTCTTAATCTACACATGTATGGTCTCCACCTTCTATTTGGTAGCACGTACCATCTTCGATACCACTAGTGCTGATTCCCCAAGGTCAGCCCAGCCTGAAGGTGAACTGCATGGTCTCCCATACAACTCCTCACAATGTGTCATCCATATGGTGTAGTTATAGCTGTTTTTGTATAAAAACTCCACCAAATATAAGTGATCATCCTAGTTGTGACCGAAGTCGAGGAAATAAGCGTGGAGCATGTCCTCGAGGGTCTGAATGGTTTGCTCAGTCTGGAAATCCGTCTGAGGATTGAAGGCGGTGCTCAAACAATGCTACGTCCCGAAATCCACATGGAACCCCTTCCATAGACGAGAACTAAAACATGCATCAGGATCAGAGACAATCATCGAAGATAATCTATGTAGATGAGAAATCATATACATATAGAGAGGTCCCAAGCTCTCTACTGAACCCTACTCTCTCATCGATAGGAAGTGGGCCAACTTGGTGAGTCAATCAACGATCACCCACATCGAGTCATATCCCCAGGTTGTATGTGGAAGTCCTTTCACGAAGTCTTGGGATATCCCATAACACATCCACTCTATGACCTCTAAATGTAGAAACAAGCATGCTGGTACATGATGCTACATTTTCACTTACTGTCAAGTAAGACATCGAGGGAAAAACTCTATGACTGTTTTTTTATTCCTGGCCACCAGTGCTGACATAGGATATCCTGGTAAATCTGTGTCACTCCTAGATGTACAGCTACAGTGGATGTGTGGAACTCCATCAACACTTCCTCCTAAAGTGAAACTAGTACCATGGTACGTCCTCTGAAAAGGATGACATGCTCCCAACATTCATAAAATCTATTAGGTGCATTCCCTGTGGATATTTGTGCATGTCGTGTCTTGCAGTTAGTGTCCCCACACTACGCCTCCTTGAACTGCTGAAGAAGTGGGGGACTGACTGTATGAGATGGAAGAAAAGCTGATCCATCTCTATCAACGAAGGATATCTACAAAATGGTCATCTCCTCTCTCAACTCTCCGATCTACAGTATGTCAGATCTCCTGGTGATTTCATTTGAAAAAACGTTCTGTTTACCATGAGTATAGACTATCTCAACTTCATAGTCTTATAGGAACTCAAGACAATGTGGTTGTCTCGGTTCCAGGTCCTTATGTTAGAATATATACCTGAGACTCTTGTGATCAGAGTACATGGTAAAACTCTCACCCATCAGATAGTGTCACCACATATTTAATGTGAAGACAACTACTACTAACTCCATATCATGGGTAGAGTAGTTATGATTGTTTTGTCTCAGCTATCGAGATCCATATATGATAATTTCTCGCTCCTCCATTAGAACACATCTGAGTCTGGTCCCTGTTACATCATAGTAATCTACATACCCAACTCCTTCCTCTGGATGCGTCAAGATGGGGGCAATAGTCAGGCTCTGCCTCAGCTCTTGAAATCTCTTCTGGCATCTCTCGGACCACACAAAGGGTTTCCCCTAATTTTTCAAGGATGCTGGTGTTGTTGCAACTCTAGAGAAATTAGTCCCAAATCGCTGGTAGTATCCAGCCAAACCCTTGAAACTTTGTACTTTAGTCACACTCCTAGGAGGCTCCTAAGAAAGTATGACCTCAATATTTGATAGATCCACTTCAACTCCAGCCTCCTAGATGACATGTCCTAGAAATTAAACCACATGGATCCAAAACAGGTACTTCGAGAGCTTACCATAAAGATGGTGCTCTCGGAATGTGTCCAATGCAAACCGAAAATGGTTGGCATGCTCTTACTCAGTTTTTGAGTAGATCAGAATGTTGTCGATGAAGACTACACAAAAGAGATCAGGGTACGACTAATAGATCATGTTCATGAGTCCCATGTACACTTTTGGAGCATTGGTTATTCCAAAAGGCAAAACCTAGAACTCATAGTGGTTGTATCGATAGAATAATGTTGTCTTTTGTACATACTTGTCTCATAATCTGAGCTGGTGATAGCCTGATCTGAGGCCTATCTTCGGGAACCATCGTGTTCCCTTCATCTGATCGAAGAGTTCGTCAATCCTCAAGAGTGGGTACTTGTTATTCATAGTCACTGGGTCCAGGTGACGGTAGACGACACAATTCCTTAAGCACCCATCCGCATTCTTGGAGAACATAATCGAGGCTGCCTAGGGAGAAACACATGGGTGGATGAATCCCTTCCCCTAGAAGTCCCCTAGCTGTACCCGCATCCCATGATGCTCTGTAGGAGACATCTTATATGCTTTTATAGATATCGGTGTCATCCCGGAATACATGTCAAATTAAAATTCCACCTCTCTGCGAGGAGGTAGACTTGGGACATAATTAGGAAAAACATTTTTATATTGGCCCACCACTATAGGATAACATGGACTCTCCACATTAATAGCTATGAGGATAGGGATATCCAACTGATGAGTGATAGAATGCACTCTCATACGAGAGATTCCATCATATGTTACAAAGGCTCCCTTCTCACCGATGAAGGTAAACGTAGTCCCATCCATGCAGACAGACAAAACATTGGTCCTAATACAATCAATATGAGCATGGACTATTTGTAACCATTACATAACCATGATGACGTCGTAATACCTACATGCCACTATTAGGAGATCCCAGCCGATGATCTCACCTCCTAGAGAAAGATCACACTGGCAGAATTAGTGTGTAATCGTCGAGTCTACTCCCGTAGGAGTCTCTAGCTGTAATTATCGAGCCAACGAGTTTGTCAGTATCTATGTGATCCAAGTGAGGGAATGGTAATTAATGAGTTACTGGAACCCGTTTCTATAAGTATTACCGTTATGGTGGAGTAGACACAGATCGTAACTAGAATCATCTCCGGATCACCATGATTGTAAGCCTCGGCTACCTGGAGCAGAGCTTTCCCCTTTCCACCTAATCCCAGTGGTCAAGGAAGACCTCCTGGTGGTGGTGGTGGTAACACCTCAAAACATCCTCCACCACCAGCAGCATGACTAGCTACTCTTCCACATCCTCCTTCTCCCTACAGACCACCTCATTCAAATATTTATCTCTACCAGGGTAGTCCTTCGACCATCTGTTGATCATCTATATGCCAAGATGGACAGTCACGTGCCATGTGACCCAGCCCGCTGCATGAGTAACACTAATCACTCCTGGCATGACTGAATCCGCTTCGGGTTCCCCGCACAACTGATCTTGAGACATGCAGTCATCAACCTGTAGGTCTAGTCCTCTTGGACCTCTGCGACATCTATATACTTCTACTTTTAGAATACATTTCTACATGTAGACTGGTGGTGGATCTCACTACTAGAGACTACTATGCAGAGAAACTCTCCACCAATTGGGCAAACTCGAACACACCCTCCTGCGTCGGGATGTTGAGTGATACCATCGATGTTATAATCTCTCGTTTGAGTCCCTTATCGAAGGTACGGGCCATGAAAAATCCATCTCACACCATATCGGTGGAGTAGAATGAGAGGTTTATGAACCTCGTGAGTATTGAGCTACAGTCATGATGCCCTGTTACATATGAAGTAGCTCATATATGTGCACTACACGAAGAGTTCCTGGGACAAACTCTACCAGAAACAGGTGTTTGAAGTTGGCCTGGAGAAGTGTAATCTCATCATGAACTTCGATAATCAAGCTCTACTATCTTCCCACTGAATCCTATAGATGGCTGGCATTAAGAATCACCATGAGATCGGCTGGTGTCCCTCCTGTTAGAAAAGTCTCACCACAGCCTCCAGCCCATCTTCAGCTCCCTGCGGGTTCATCACTCCTTTGAAACTAGGTGTCCTATGGCGCTGGAACTCGTGTAACGCACTCACATGGAATAAACAATCTTATGAAGGGTATGGTCACATTGGTGTCCAATCGGGGAGTGGTACCACTGGTTCTTCCAATGGAAAAGTGCCCAACACTGAGGCCTTATCGATCGCTGGGCTATTAGTGCATACAACACTCGAAACCGTAGTGGGCTGTCTGCGTGGAGGCATTCTGAAAATAAACAAGTGCGATAGGGTTAAAAGTTATACATGTTGAGCTGACCTATTTGATATAACTTAATTAAAACCTATGAAAACAAAAATGAAATCAATGTTTTCGTGTATTGAGTCAGAAATCAGATGTTTGGGTCCTGGTGTATAGATATGTGTGCCTCTGCCCCAACAATGGACTCCATGAATTGAGAACCACACTCACCACCCTAAACACTTTTTCTTCACAGAAATGAATGATCAATGACTTATGTACTGTGGTATAACCTCCCTATGATACCAATTTGTCATGAAAAATCCCCTAGGTCTTGTGCCATGACAACCCCATGCCCGCCTTCCATAGACCAGTTGCTGGAGACTAGCCCCAAAGGCTTAATTCCCTAAAACTGGGAAGGAATTTCCATTAAAACCTATATACACACATAACATAGAAAAAATATGGATACAAAAAAATATGTAAATTTGTATAAAAATGATTGTTGAATGTGAAAGGGGCAGGAAATACAAGCCCAAATGTAACGTAAAAGAAACTGATATTACAGCTTAAGAATAGAAAAATTGCAGTTGGGTCATCCATATAGGTTACTGCATGAAGGTTAGGTACATCTCGCCTCATCCGCACTCCTGGTCTGTCCATCTCCAATGTGTACTGACTCTCCGTATGGTCAAACTCCAGGTACCATCTAGTATTGGTACACTCAACCTCAATCAGCACTGTCCGTCATCTGTAACCAATAGGACAAGGTGCGGGCATAACCCGTGCAGGGGTGAGTATAACGATACTTAGTGGGGACCCTAAGACCCTCAAGGTCTCACAAAATCCAAAAAGGATAAACCACAAAGAATGAAATCAACAGATAACATCACATAGGAATATTACCATGCATATACCTATGTAATCATGGGATCCATCTCAATCATAATGAAAACACAAAAATAATTACTCAACTCAACCATAATTAAATTCACAATGTTGAAACCTCGTCTGCTGGAGAACTCCTGCCCAATCTAGTATAGTGGGCTTGCCCCATCACACAGAGGAACTTCCCACTAACCTTGAACTACTGAGATACTTCTCATGTAGAGTACCATGGGTCTGCTACGTCACACAGAGGCACTCCCCATCATTGGTCTGCCGCCACACCCTGGTGCTCCCCCTCATAGCCTGTGGAGGTACTCCTCCTGTCGAGTACCATGGTTTTGTAGCATCCCCAAGCACGCTCATACACTGTGGGTATTCCGACACAACTAGGAACTCCCCAATGGGCTAGTAGAATCACTCCGAGTCAAACGTTCAGTAGTCGTCCGGTTTTAGCTAGCTACTAGGTATCAGCCCTATGCCCTCTCATCTCTGGGAGGATCCACTCCAAAAGATACAGTTGGATTCTATACTATCACGAAGTCCCAAGAAGATGTATCCCAAATGTCCGCCACATCATAGGCGTCTCAACGCAATAGACGGTGCGTCAATCAGACACCCGATCAGTCAGTTATTAGCCTTTTAGTCTCGGGGGCCCATTGGGAATCGTTCACGATCCGACCTGATCATATCTCAAGTATACCCAAAACTCCAGTTGGGTATATTCAAAGGGACCACCGTACTCCAATATTACCAGTGCCACAGATTGTTCATCAAACAGACATATAGTGCAAATGATATGGCCAAAAGAAGGTAAAGAGACATAGTGGGCTCGAGTCTGGTCCGACCTGGCCTGACCTAGTATGGGCCGACCTGGACAGGTTCAACCAAGGCTAACCCATTGGTTTTGGCCTGACCCATTTAGTGGGCCAGCCCATTATGTTTTGCATGACCATCTTGGCCAAACCCAGCTAGTCGCAAGGGCGTGGATTGGTTGTGAGGGCGCGGACCTACCACAGGTCGACACAAGGGATGTTCAACCGGGAGAGCCCTGCAAGGGGGCGACTCAGCATGGAGGGAACCACAGGGGAGGTTCATCATAGAAGTCACCATGAGGGGGTGCAGCATGGGGCAACTCAGCTAGGAGGCCTTGGCTTGTTTGGACGGGGCACCGCGAGGGTGGGTGCCGGTTCGGTCAGGGCGTCGCGAGGGTTCGGTGGGCCAGCGAGGCTGGGGCACCTCGGGAGGCTGACGGGCTGGTACGACCAGCATCGTCATGGGCACCTGGATGGCAAAGCCGTGGGGTGCATGGGGCGCGCAGTACGGTGGGCATGTGGGGAACGCGTATGGCGGAGCCTCAGGGAGCGCGGGGAGTGCGGAACCGCGGGCGGCGCCGGGCACACGGACGAAGGAGCAGTGGGGCACAAGGAGGCCGCGTGTGGCTAGGCCTGGGTCTGTCGTGAGGGCGAGGCTGGGTGGTAGTGCCAATGAGCGGCACTATGTGCCGAGCGCCATTGCCTATGTCACAACCAGAGATGGTTCTGACCGCCATTCTTGTGCTCACCCACATAGGTTTCCATCCTTCTCTATTGCGAAGACCACCAAAGGAGATCAGAGGAGGGGTCAGGCTATGCTAGTTTGGCCTGAACCCTCAACGTTTATAGTTGTAGCAAGAGACTATACTTTAATCATGAACCAATACTGAGGATAATAATCGAAAATATTCATGAATTCAATAATAAACCCCTACCTTGTACATTGTTCATCGACTGATTCATGAGTAAGAAGACAGATTGTTGGGAACAGACAGACGTCGGTGTTATCCTCGATCATCAGTTTGTACACTAGCTCATCATTGTTTAAGATGTCCTACGTCGGAGGATGTCTTGAAGAAGAAGTTAGAATTTGGGGTTGAAACTCTTCATCGGTTGAGCATTCTTCATTGGTGGAATGTGTTCTTCATGGAGGAAGTGTTCATCATTTGAGAAGCTTTCTCCCAAGAGATCCTCCCAATTCTCTATTGCCAAACCTTTCCCCAATTCCACTATGAAGGAAATGAATTTCCCAACATCAAAACTATTGATATGATTTAATTTTATTTTGACATATAAAATTTATTAGTATAATTTAATTTTATGACAACACATAAAATTAATTCATATCTTTTAATTTTATGGTGACACATATAATTAATTGATAGCATTTAATTTTATGTCGACACAAAAAATTAAATTTAATGAATTTAATTTAACAAGGAAATAAAAAATTAAATTTAAAAAAATAAATTTTACGTTGAAACATAAAATTAAATGATGGAGTTGAGTGGTTCCACCCTCCATTAGGAGAGATAAACATCAGGTGGTCCCCAACACCATTACTCATGGGAGGTTAAGTTGTGATGTTCCCCACCACCATAACCTCTCATGGGAGGTTAACGTGTTGTGTTCCCCACTACTAACATCCACATGGGAGGTTATAACTCATAAAATAAAATAAAACATGTGTTTGTTTTGTTTCATTTTTTCTACATAAATACCTAAAAGTAGCTTTCACCCTCGACCAACTTTTGTCTAGGTGAGAGTCTCCTTAGACAAATATCGGCACCGCAAGTTCAACGAATCCATGAAATTTCAATTACCAGCACTAGTTCAAAGGTTAAAAAAACATCTTTGTTTACTGAACGTACCTGAAAAAATCTTCAGAAAAATATTCCATGCACACCGGGCCACGGAATAACACACCGTCAATTTTTTGAGGACTAGAAAAATTCCCATTTAATTAAAAAAATTACATTGAAAATCCAGGTCTTTACATTCTCCCCACCTCTGGGCTCTACATACCCATAAAACCCAACTCATCTAAGGGAACAAGTGGGGGTACTGAGCACATATTTGAGCCTCCTGCACTCTTGACCTCTCTTAGTGGGTCTCGTGCTGCCATCTAATGTGGACCAGCTGTATTGTCCATCATCGAAGGAACCACACCTATTTTAGATACCCAAATATTGATGTACATGTCTGTTACATTACTTTTTCAGAATACATAATACATTATAAAAAAAGACACCCAAGGACCATAATAGTTAAGTGTCTCTGGAAACTCGGAACATAAATTTCTAATCATGGTGAAAAATATTAAAAATCTCCAATAAAGATCATGAAAATTTGTTTTATTACCTAAAACCATTCTTTATATCCTAGGGAAAGGACAACATACAAAGGGTGAGATCAAATTCATAGTATGGGTAATCATGGAAAAAATAAAACAAACCATATCTATTTGAACTAAAAAATATGAACATAAAGTTTAAACCTCAAAATCTTGAGAAATGACATAAAACATGGTAGTACGTAAGGCATAGATCATAATAAGACATCAATCGTGATAATATAGAATTGGAATAAAAAATATAATTGTGGGATACCATTAATCTCATGATATGATTTCAATAGAAACCAAGGAATTTCTTCCAAGACCATCATAGTTGAAAATTTCCATTACTAAACCATGTTTACATCCGTTCCAGCCCTATATTACTGAACCAGATTTAATTTTCGTTCCAGCCATGGTTATATTATGAGATATAAATCATTACCTAATGAATTTGAGGGAGATATAGGTCCCACCCAACTCATAATGAAATAACTCTAACGTGTGCCAAAAAATAAACATAAATCATTCATCCTATCCCAAAGAATAAAATGGATTTCATAAACCTCATCCCATCATAACATAATCCCTATAAAACAAATGGATGACATTTCATCGTAAGAAAAATAAAACCATGTAAATAATTGAGACGTTATACATGACACATAATCATACTAAATAATTTCATCTTAGATGGGAAAGAGTTTTGATAAAACACTTGAAATTAATTCTTGAAGAAAATATCATTTCTTCTTCAAAATCAGTTTCTTTTCACAAAATGACATGAAATTTTAAAAGCTACTGAATTTTTTAAAAATAATCATGAAATATTGTAGAGGAAGCTTCATGAAAATATGGTGTTATGAAACCGTAAAAATCCATTTATGCCATATAAGTTAAAAAAACATTTCCTCATACTTTTCCCATAAAAGTGAAAAATAACATCGTATGCTAAACAAAAAAAGATTCCTTCCATACATTGTGGTAAATTTAATAAAAGGGTAAAACTAAATTTAAACACACATATACGAATAATAAAAAAAATTTGAAAACATTTTTAGAAAACAAGGAAACTAATGATATTTATAAACCTAATAAATACTTATGAAAAAATACTTAAGAATAAAAAATCTCATATAAGAACGAGATTGGAATAATTATCCATCAACTTATGTAAAATTTCATCTTATATGTGTTTGAGACTCTTGTAGAGTGGGTTTAAACATATTATTAACCTATAACAGAACCATAATAAAATTTATGATATCATATATGATTCACTTATGACATTATATTACCCATTGTTTTGTCAATTCCATGTTAAAGCCGCGTTTTGGGTAAAATCGTTTCACATATTACATGTGTTTGGACATTTAATTTTTTTCATACGATTACATTTATCATGATTAATTACTTCAATAATGTAAATCATGATTTATATGTCATATATATTCGATATATTAATATATATATTCAATATATTAATATATATATTCCATCGATAAATGGAATTAAATACACCATTCATGGAGACTGTAGGCCGTACAAACGCATGGATGTTGTTTTCGTTTCATTATTAAATTGAAATGAAGTGAATGACATATTATATATATAAATCTAGTAGCATTAATATTTCATATATTTCATTCATACTTATTATATTACTTTATAATCATTTTATATTGGTTAACATGGAGAATTAATCTCATCACATCGTGGATATGGTAATCTGGACCTACGCATGAGTGATGATATCATTACAATAATTATTAAATGGAATTGTATTTGATGATATAATTTGTCATAATTAGTATCATGTTATAAAATTTATATATAGTTTTTCTTTACACCATTAAACCCATCTAATTAACGTGTTAGTGGAAAAATGATTACACCATTGCGTGGAGACGGTATTCCGTACGTATGCATTCACGGTGATTTAGGGTTGTTTCATATTTATAATAACATATCTGTACATTATGGAAAATTAGGTTATTACTTTATTATGAAACAACAAAATAAGTGGATGTAGAGGAAGAATGAATCAGTAAATGATATTACCTCTTCTTCGACGCACCACATCTAAACCTCATCTTAGGGCACTAGAGTAGGACTTTGAAGAAGACCAGGACCAACAGTATGTTTCTAGGGAAGTGGAGAAGATAAATGGATAGGGTTGGGCAGAGCATGATGGCTAACAATTTTGTGAGGAGGAGAGGGAGGAGGTTCCCTTTTATAAGATAGGAGAGGGGCACTTTTGGAAACCTCTAAAATATAAATTTATAATAAACTGAATCCCGACATAAAAACTTCCCAAATGACTCAAATTCTAAGAGGAGATGAGATAATGTTTTATTGTAATCATCCAATAATATTTAGATATGTTGGTAATTTATTTTAAACCTTATAAACTTGATTTATCTTAATTTAATCTGTTTAATCTTTTTTGTTGTAATAATATTCTAAATTTTAAATTGTTATTAGTATATAATGATATGTTGTGAATTGTCAATAATTGTATAATTTATGAAATTTTAGACCATATAAATTTAAATTTATAATTTTTAATTAATTTGTTTTGATTTTTAATCAATTTAATAACATAAAATATGAATAGCATCAATTTTGACACTATTTATCTATTTGAATTTTAATTAAATCCACAAAAAATATATGTTCCATTAAAAATATAAAATAGATTATATAAAATTTCATATTTATCTAGAAAATCTTTATATCACATTAAATAGTTCATATAATATTTATTTTAATATTTTTAAACCATTTAATTGGTATTTCAATCAATTAAATAATTTATACATCACTATTGTGTCATCATTAATGATAATTATTTAATCCTTAAAAATTCTAAATAAATTCACATGATGTATATAATATTATTATATTTTTGGTGGCTATTTATCATAGATGTTTTATGAAGTTTATCACTAAATTAATATTATTTCACTTATAAGATATAAGAGAGTGACAGGTGGTCACATTCTTGGGTTTTAATAATAATTACATCATTTTCATGGTCAAAATCCATGAAATGAATCAATTCAGACCCTTAATTGATATGGGTTGACTTTTGATAATCCAATTGAATTTTAGCAGGTTTTAGGATAATTTTATAATATTATTTTTTCCCTAAATTACCTGATTTACCTTTAACTATAGTAAATATAATTTACCATTGTTAATATTCATAATATTTAAAAATAAAAAGGAGAATATGGTAATACTTATTTCAAATTTGTAATCCATTTTTCCGAATTCAAAATTCAGATGTGGTGGTATTTAATTTAAAATTAATCCCGGTATTCAGAAAACGGGTTTTAAAAGTTAAAACGTTGCAAAAGATTGAAAGTTTTTACCTATGAATTCAGAGTAAAATTAATTCTAATGAATTAAATTATATTAAATTGAAAAAATATATTCTATTTATACTTTAAAACCATTAAATATTATAATATATCTATATAATTTATCTCGATGAAAAAAATTGATTTTAAATAATATTTATCGTATTTTTACTATTCATCAAAATATGAATGTTAACAGAATAATATTAAACATTTATACAAAGTTAATTTTTATATCCTTATTGAAATGAATAAGTTTATTTTTTCATAGGGAACTTATAATTATGTAAAAAACTATATTTTATGTAGGCTCACAATCAAAAGCCGACAAAACTACAATTTTTTAAAAATAGTTATTTTAACCGATTTTTTTTGTTCTCATAACATGTTCTAGGATATGTGTCAGATGAAAGATATTGTTATAAAATTAAAAATGTTGCTAATAAAATTCATAATGGCTAGTTCATAACCATATATCATTGTTTAGTGAAATCCATTATTGCATACAACACACACTATCGAGGAATGTCGCTCTTTCATGTGATGAAAGCAAATTCAGGGTTTCCTGTAGTGAAATATTCCTTTGATGTTGCATATAAAATAATCAAAACATTGTTTATTTATTCATTAATCAAAATCTATAATCGGTGTTGTGGAAAATTAATTTTATTTGCAATAACATGAAATTATGTTCAACAAAATCCTAGAATAGTGTTGCTTATACTACAAGCTAATACGGTGTTGCGTATAGAGAAAGATAATAATTGTGAAGTGTACAACAAAAGACATAAAAGAAACTAAAAAGAATATTTCTCATAAAATCATGAGGAGTTACATTCTACCCACCATAAAATTAAATTTCACCCACAAAATTCGTCGGGGTTATAAATCATTTACTACTGAAAATTTTCTTTTATAGAAACCGACATTGTAAAAAATATTACTAAAAAATAATATTAAATACTAATGTATGAAATGTAACAGTTAACCAAAATAACTCATCACTGGGTTTCCACATATGATAACATAGTTGAAAATATGGATATGGAAGAGAAATTGAACCATAACGTTCTGATGGAGTGTTGTAGAAAACATGGATATGAAAAATCCAACAATCACAAAGCCATAAATATTTTATGATCTAAGCTTCCATCTGATTCATCAGATACTAGTGTAATAGGAAAACATTTTTGGTTTCCGATATCATTTCCCTAAAGTTGATGAATTTTTTCATTACGATAAATACTTCATTGATTTCACCGAAATATCATCGCTGGTCATTCCATGAACAATTTACACTTCATCACTTATTTAATGAAATGAAGTTGAATTTTTCATTCTTGAAGTATTAACATATCATGAGATTTAATGAAAGGTATTTCCATCTGTATCTATCCTGAAAATGTTTAGCATGAGATATTAAATATTCATAATTTCATCTATGTTGAGGTTAATCATATATGATTCCAAAAATGGACTTATACTTTACCGATCATACTGGTTAATAAAATAAAACTTGTGCATACTAACTAGGGACTTCCTGTAGGACAGTGGTAGGCGATAAAGGCCTATCGCACTTTGGTTGTGGGATCTATTCCCACATCTTTGTCCAACGCGATGGGTTGTCGCCCTTCTTACGGGTTGTCCTTTTTCTAAAACTATACAATTATAACATTTCACAATATCAAAAAGCTCTATCCTTAATCAATAATATATGATGTCTAACATAATCCATTCCAATCATTAGGATTATCGAAAACACTTCTATCCAAACTCACATTACAATGAAAATGATTTCTAGAATGGTCATCTACCATGCATTGAATACCATCATTTATCCCCCATATATCATAAGATATTTCTTGTTGATCACATTATATACATTTGAATATATTAATCATGTATTGTATTGAAAATTGAATTACCATAGAACCTTAGAGAAAATAAGAATACTGTCAAAAGTTCACTCTTTCAACATATCAAAACCCCAAAATTTCAATATATTAAAACCATGAGGTCACTGTGTCCTTATATCAGTCATGATCTCATTAATACTATCAAAAATATTACTTTCTCTATATCCCTTCATTATGCGCATATCACCTTCTGTCCAAAAATATTTCAATCAATTTTCATGGTTACCATTATCATATAATTATTGAAAACCACAAAAATCCAATAAAATTATATTCAAATAATCCATGATACTATAAATGAGATTCCACCACACTATTTTGGAAACTCGTTACATAAACACTTAATCATTCCACCACTTCATTGTAACATTCAACATGGTAAACAGTGATCACATGTGTCTTCCCTTAGTTCGTCGACAAAAGTAGTTGTTGATGTCGATAATCATTAACCCATTGATTATAGAATTGGTTAGCATAATGCCCTATTTCCTAGCACTTGTAGCATTGAAGTGTTGGGGGTGCGTTCTCTGTCGTCTTTTATCTATTCATATCATTAGCTACCTTTATACCATTATTTGGAACTCATCATCTTGATGACCTAATTTTACACACTTAACCCATTTTCTAATCCATTTAAGACAATATCCTCTATGCTACATTACACACATTGAGCATAAAGAAACACTAATATTTTGTTCACAATTGTGTTGAGATTTTCCTTGAATTCCATCTTTCATTTCTTGTCAAAACGCTAATATGGATATGTAGGAACAAATTATTGTTTTACCTTAATAGCACAATGCACAGTTTCTCTACAGCTACTAAAGCCTTTTATATCTAATTCCTTGTGAATATTTGGAATTAAGACATTACAGAATCGATCAACACTTCTTTTAGGTTGGATGATAAATCCAGATTCATACCTTTCATGCCTTGTACAATTAACCTCGTATATACATACAGATCCATCATCCTTTTGATTATGGTAAAGGAACTCCTTTTCAATATTTGTTCGTAGAATACGAGGGAAGTAATTTTTGAAAAACATATTCATGACGTCGTCCCATTCCATGGATTCAATTTAATCTAGTGGCCTTATATTATCAATTAGAGTCCACCATTGGCCTACTTCACCTTCTAAACTATAAACAGCGAAAATGAATATTTCATGTTCTGAATAGTGAAGTGTGGAAAATATCATTTCAATATTACTGATCCATTGTTCAGCAATATGTGAATCAGAAGTCAAACAGATAGAAGGTGGGCATTGCCTCATGAAGGACTCAATAGAATATTGTTCCCTTCTCTGGTCATTTGGAAGTACAGAATGATTCATAGCTTGTGTAAGTATAACAATAATATTTTTCACACCATCTCCCATAATATTGGTCTGTTCCATAGTACAATAATTTCATTTTCTATTTCATCGATCAACTCGGTTCCTTTGGGTTCCATCCATTGTCTAAAACCCAAAAAGAATAGTGTGAGAGGAAAACAGCATACCATGAAAAAAACAAAATCATGGGGCGTAATATAAAAATATAACATCATAGGTTTAATCCATGGTTATTAATGATCGTTATCATAATTCTAGGACTATAAAATATACATAATCTTAACCATTAGGAAATCCTTAAACATACCTTAGAAATATCTCTAGGGATCTAACAAAGGTTTTTTCATCCTAGTTTCCAATGTTTAACTAAACCTCTCCTATGATAACAACTATAGTGACCCCAAGCATGATATACCTAGACATTACATTACTTTTTTCTAATACATAATACGTAACAAAAACATACACCCAAGGACCATAATAGTTTAGTGTATTTGGATGTTCAGAAAATAATTTTCTCATCATGGTGAAATATCTTCAACATCTCCCATATAGATCTTACACTTTTCTTTTCATAACTAAAGCCTTTCATTATATCTTGGGGAAAATAATACATATAAATGGTGAGATAAAATGCTCAGTAAGGGTAATCATGGAAAAAATAAAACAGACCATATAAATTTGAACATAAAAACGTGAACATAATGTTTAAACATCAAAATCATGAGAAATGACATAAAATATGGTAGTACGTAAGGCATAGATCATAAAGGAACATCAATCATAAAAAAATATCATTGGAATAAAACATTTAATTGTGAAAAAACCTTTTATAACATGATATGATTTCCATAGTAGTCATGGCATTTCTTCCAAGACCATCATAGTGGAAAAAGGCTGTTATTGAATTGGGCTTACTTGTTGTTCCAGTCCTGTATTACTGAATTAGATTTACTTTATGTTCCAACCATTTTTATCTCATGAGATATAAACCTTTACCCAATGAATTGGAGGGAGATATAGGTCCCACCCATCTCATAATTAAATCATTCTTATATGTTCTACAAAATAAACATAAATCATTCATCATAAAACAAAGAATAAAATTGGTTTCATAAACATAATCCCATCATAAAATAATCCATATAAGGAAAATTGATATCATTTCATCATAAGAAAAATAAAACCATATAAATAATAGAGGCATTAAACATGAACCATAATCATACTAAATAATTTCATCTTAGATGGGAAATACTTTTGATAAAACACTTGAAATGAATTATCGAGGAAAATATTCTTTCTTCGTCAAAATTAGTTTCTTTTCAAAAAATGTCATTCAATTTTAAAAGAAAAATATTTTTATTTAAAATAATCATGAAATCATTTAGATTAAGAATCATGAAAATTATGTGTTATGAAATCATAAAAATCCATTCATTCCTTATAAGTTAAAAAACACACTCCATATAATTTTTCCAGAAAAGTTAATAAGTACCTCTTATAGTAAAGAAAAGAATTATTTCTTCCATACCTTGTGGTAAATGTCATAAAAGGGTAAAAATGAATTTAAAAATACATGGATGAATAATAAACATTTTATGAAAATATTTTGTGAAAACATGGACATGGATTATAAACATAACCCCATAAATATTTACGAATAAACAATCTCAGAAAAGAACGAGATTGGAATAATTATCACTTACATTATGTTAAATTTATTACTCGTTCTTTTTTCAATTCAATGTTAAAGCAGCGTTTTGGGTAAAATTGTTTCACTTATCGTATGTGTTCTGACATGTAATTTTTTTCATATGATTACTTATACCATGTTTAATTACATAAATATGGTAAAAAATCATTTATATATTATATATATTCAATATATTAATATATATAATCGATTAATAAATGGAATGAAATACACCGTTCAAGGAGATGGTAGGTCGTACGTACACTTGAACGTTGTTTTCATTTTCTTATTAAATTCAATGGAAGTAAATGAAATATATATATATATATATATAAATTAGAATTATTATGTCATATATTTCATGATAACTTATTATATATACTTTATAATATTTCTTGATTGGTTAACATGTAGAATGAATCTCATCGCATCGCGGAGACGGAAATCTGTATGTACGTCTAAGTGATGATATCATTCCCATAATTATAGAATGTAATTTTAGGGGATGATATAATATCTCATTTTTAGTATCATGCTATAATAAATATATATATTTATTATTTACATCATTATGCCCATCCATGTAAGGCGGTGTTGGAAAACAGATTACACAATGGCGTGGAGACGGTATTCTGTACGTATACACGTGCGGTGATTTCATTTTCCGTAGGATAGATAAGAGGTGAAATAGGGTTGTTTCATATTTATAATAACATATCAGTATACTAGTGATACTTATGTTATTACTGTATTATAAAACAAAAAAAAAGAAGAGTATGTAGGAGAAGAAGTATTCATTAAAGAATATTAGCTCTTCTTCGAGGCACCTCTTCTATACCTCATCTTAGGGCACTAATGTTGTTCTTTGAAGAAGACTAGGACCTATAGTATGTTTCTAGGTACGTGGAGAAGATAAATGGATAGGTTCTAGCCTATCTTGAAGGCTCAAAATGTTGTAAGGGGGAGAGGGAGGAGGTTCCCTTTTATAAGAGAGGAAAGGGGCACTTTTGGAAAGCTCTAAAATATTAATTTATAATAAACTAAAACCCCACAAAAAACCTCCAAAATGACTAAAATTATAATATTATATGAGATAGGGTTATAATCTCATAAGCCAATAAAATTTAGACATGTTGGGAATTTATTTTAAAACATATCAAAGTGATTTATCATTATTTAGTATATTTAATTTTATTTGTGGTAATAATATTCTCAATTTTATATTGTTATGAATAAATAATGATGTGTTGTGAATTTTCCATAATTTTATAAATGATAAAATTTTATAACATATAAATTTTAATTTTTCATTTTTAAATATTTTGTTAATTTTAAACAATTTAATAATATAAAATATCAATAGTGTCAATGTTGACATTATTAATTTATTTGAATTTAAATAAAATCCACACATAAGATATGTTCGAATAAAAATATTTAATAGATTCCTAACATGTCATATTTATCTTGAAAAATCATAGAGCATATTAATTAGTTACTATAATATTTATTTTAGTATTTAAAAAAAAATTTATTTTATATTTCAATCAATAAAATAATTTATACATCACTATTGTGTAATCATTAATTATAATTATATAATCACTAAAAATTTTAAATAAATTCAAATAATGTGGATAATTTTATTTGATACTAGGTGACTATTTATGATCGATTTTTTATGAAGTTCATCACTAAATTAAGATTATTACACTTATAAGATATACGAGAGTGACATGTTGTCCATTTCATTGGTATTAATAATAATGAAATAAATTTCATTGTCAAAAGACCATTAAATGAATCTATTACAACCCATACGTTATATGGGTGAACTTTTAATCATCCAATATAATTTTGGCAGGTGTTAGGGTAATTTTATAATCTTATTTTTACCCTTAATTACCTGATTTACCATTAACTGTAGTAAATAAAATTTACCGTAGTTACTATTCATAATTTTTAAAAATAAAAATTAACCTATTAGAATAATTTGGACCTAATGTTTTCAAATATAGAATCCATTTTTCAAAATTTAAAACACATAAGTGGAAATATTTAATTTAAAATTATTCCCGCATTTGAGAAAATGGATTTTAAAAGTTAAAATATTGCAAAAGATTGAAATGTTTTTACCTATGAATTCAGTGAAATTTTTTTCTGATGACATAAATTATATTCAATGTTAAAAATATATTCTATTTATAATTTAAAACCATTCAATATTATAATTTAACCATATAATTTATCATGATGAGAAAAAAGTTGTTTTTAATTATAATTTAGTGAAATTTTTCTATTCATCAATATATGAACGTTATCAGAAAAATATTAAAAAATTATCCACACATAATTTTTGTATCATTATTGAAATGAATAAGCATAATTTTTCAAATTGAACTTATAAAATTTTCAAAAACTATATTTAATGTGGGTGCGCCATTAAAAGGCGAGAAACCGTCATTTTTGAAAAAATACTTATTTGAACCGAATAAATTATTTTGTACTCATACCATGTTCTAGGATATGTGTCTGATGAATGATAATGTTATGAAATTAAAAATGTTGTTAATAGTATTCATAAGGGCTAGTTCATAACAATATATCTTGGTTTAGTGAAACCTGGTATTGCATACAAAACACGCTATCAAGGAAGGTCGCTCTTGTGTGTAATGCATGCTCAGTCAGGGTTGCATACAGTGCATGATTAGATTGGTGTTGAATATACCATAATAAAAACATAGTTCAATTATACATTGTTCAAAATCATTACTCGGTGTTGTGTCAAATGAATTTTATTTGAATGAACAAGAAATTGTCTGCAACATAAGCCAAGAATAGTGTTGTATATTCTACAAGATAATATAGTGTTGTATATAGAGCAAGTTAATCTTGGTGAAGCGTAAAACACAAGATATTAATGAAATTAAAAAGAAAATTTATCATAAAATCTATGGGTGTCACATTTGTCGATCCTCAATCTCTACTAGAACCTCCATAAAAGTCGACCCATCGTCGACATCCAGATCGCCAAGGACGATGATGTGAGAAGGGTTGGGCCCTTATCTCCTCAGCTAGGATACATGAAAGATGTCGTGCACCCGGTTCAACTGAGGTGGAAGAGCTATGTGGTAAGACACCTCGCCAAATCTCCTGAGGATTTGGAATGGTATGATAAATCTCGGAGATAACTTTCCGCCTCGACCAAATATCCATAGACCTCATCGGGGTGAGACCTGTATAAAGACATGGTCACCATCCCCGAACTCTAGAGGTCTCTGTATCCTATCATGATATTAATTTTTCCTGCTCTGTGCAGTCATCATCCACTATTGTATGATCTGTACCTTCTCAATGGTATCCCATACCATCTCTGGTCCCATTTGTGTTGACTCCCCAAGGATAGTCTAGCACAAATGTGATCAACATGGTCACCCGTACAATGCATCAAAAAGTGCCATCCCTCAGGGGGAGTGATAGCTATTGTTGTATGCAAACGCTACCAAAGGTAAGTGATCATTCCACATGTGATCAAAGTTGAAGAAAAAAGTGTGGACCATGTGCTCAAGGGTCTAAATGGTCCGCACAACATGGACATCCCTCTAAGGATGAGAGGAGGTGCTCAAATGATGCTACGTCCTGAAAGCCTACTTCAACCCTATTGATAGGTGGGATGTAAAAAGTGCATCACGATTAGAGACAATCATCGAAGGTACTCCATGTAGCCGCAGAATCTGGTGCACATGGAGGCATCCAAAGCGCTCTACTGAACCCTACTCTCTAATCTGTATGATGTGGGATGACTTGCTGTGTCGGTCAATGAATGCCCAAATCGAGTCATGTCCCTAATATGTACGTTGAATTCCTTTCATGAAGTCTATGGATATCCCTTCCCACTTCTACTCTGAGATATCTAAAGGATGAACCAATCCTGCTGGAACCTGATGCTCCACCTTCACTTGCTGACAAGTGAGGCATTGAGAGACAAGCTCTACGATTGATTTCATCATTCCTGGCCACCAGTGCGGACATCAGAGATCATGGTACATCTTCTCCACTCCAAGATGTTCCTCTAGAGGGGATGTGTGGATGTCCCTCTACACATCCTCCAGTTGTAACATAGGTTCCATGGTACGACCTCTAAAGAGGATGACACGCTCACCACCTTCTGAAAATCCCTCAAGTGCCTTGCATGTGGATATCTAATCACATCGTGTATTGTAGTAAACGTCCCCATTCGATGACTCTCAGAATCACGGATGATGTGGGGGAGAGACTGTAAGGGGCAGAAGAAAATCTTATCTTTTTCACGAAGGATATTTGCAAAGCAGCTAGCTGCTACATCACCTCACAAAGAATTTGATTAAAATATCTCCTTATGAGTGAATTTGAAACAATGTTCCCCTCCCAAGGAGTATTGGCTATCTCGAAGTCATAGTCCAGGAGGAACTCAATCCAACATCATTGTCTCAGGTTTAAGTCCTTCTAAGAGATGATATACCTTAGACTCCTCTGGTCATAGTACATGGTAAAACGCTCTCCCATCAGATAGTGTCACCACATCATTAAGACAAAGACAACTGCTGCTAACTCCAAGTCATGGGTATCGTAGTTCTGCTCGTGTTGTCTCAGCTATTGAAAGCCATATGTGATCACTGCTCGCTCTTACATCAGGACACATCTGAGTCTGGTACCTCATGCATCACAGTAAACTAGGTAGCATGTGCTTTAATCTGTATGACTCAAGATGGGGGGCACAAGTTAGACTCTTCTTTATCTCCTAAAATCTCTTCTTGCATCTCTTAGACAACTCAACGGGTTTCCTCTTCTTTTTCAAGGATGAAAGTGGTGCTGTAACTCTATAAAAATATGGAACAAATCTCTTGTAGTATCCAGTCAACCCCAAGAAACATCGTACTTCCCTCACAATCCTGGGCGGCTCCCAAGGAAGTACGACCTCAATCTTTGCTGGATCCACTGCAGCTCCAGCCTCCATGATGGCATGTCTGAGAATGTGAACCTCTCAGATCCAAAAATGGAACTTCAAGAGTGTACCATAATGCTGGTGCTCTCAGAGTGTGTCCAGTACTACCCACAAATGGTAGTCATGCCCATCCTCAATTGTTGAGTAGATCAGACTTTCATTGATTAAATTAATAAAAAATGTTATCAAGGTATGACTGAAAGATCATGATTATGAGTCCCATGAACATTGATGGGTTGTTGGTTATGACAAAATTCATAACCAGGAACTCATATTGGCCATATCGAAACTTGAATGATTTCTTCTTCACATCTTGGTCTCGTACTCTGAACTAGTGATAGCCTGATTTGAGGTCTATCTTTGAGAAAAATCGTGCTTCCTTCAGCTGATCGAAGAGGTCGTCAATCCTCGGGAGTGTGAAATTGTTCTTCACATTCCCCAGGTTTAGGAAATGTTAGTAGACACAAATAATCAATCTACTATCTACCTTAATGGTGAATAGAATCAGGGTTTCCCATGGATAAACACTAGGCTGGATGAATCTCTTCCCCTCCAAGTCCCCTAGATATACTCACAGCTCACGAAGCTCTATATGAGCTATCTGATACACTAATGTTGATATGGGTTTTTTCTCAGGGTACACATCAATGTAAAATTCCACCTCTCTACAAAGGAGGTAGAACATGGACATCATTAGGGAAGAAATCTGTGTACCGGCCCTCCACTACAAGATAACTCAGACTCTCCACATCAATGACTTTGAAGATAAGGCTAGCCAACTAATTAGTGATTGGATGCATTCTCCTCCAAGAAATTCCATCCTACGCTACAAATGCTCCCTTATCACCAGTGAAGGTAAACCAGGTCCCATATGTGAGGACACACTACACTTTGAACCTAATACAGTAAATCTGAGCATGGATTATTTATAACCAGTCCATACCCAAGATGACGTTGTAAGGCCATGACCCCACAACTAAGAGATCCCATCCGTAGCTCTCACCTCCTAGATTAATCTCACACTACTAGAACCAGTGCATAATCGTTGAGTCCGCTCCTGTAAGAGTCTCTATCCGTATTTATTGAGCTAATGGATCCATTGGAATCTCCGAGCTCCGAAATAGGGAAGTGTTAATAAAAGGGTAAATAGAACCAATGACTATAAGTATAGTATTTACGGTGGAGTAGACAAATATTGTACCTCGAATAATCTCTGGACCACTATGATAGTATGTCATAACTACATGGAGTTGAGCTTTCCTCTCTCCACCAGCTCCCTGTAGTTGGGGTGGGCCTCCTAGTGGTGGTGGCGGTAACACCTCAAAACGTCACCCACCACTAGCTACACAACTAGTTCCACTACCAATCTGTCTGCTCCCAGCAAACCACCGCGATGAAATCTCTATATCTTCCCGAGAGGTCCTTCGACCATATGCTGATCATCCATACAACGGGTCAGATAGTCACGAGTAATGTGACATTTCCCACCATATGAGTAACATTCCCTGCTCTTGGCATTTCTATCTCTGGTTCAGGTGCCCCACAGAACTGATTGTGATTCATACAATCCTCAAAATGTGGGTATAGACCTCTTGGACCTCTACGAAATCTGTCTAATACCAGCTGCAGAAGACTCAGATACATGTCAACTAGTGGTGTATGTTCCTTTTGAAGAATATTCACCATGGAAAATCTCCACCAAGAGGTCTCTCTCTAACACCCCCCGCCTCCGTCAGGATGTAGAGTGGGACCATCGAATGTCTAATATCACGTCTGAGCCCCAGATCGAAGGTATGAGACCAGACGAATTGGTCCTGCTCCATATTGGTGGAGTAGGATGAGAGTTATGTGATCCTCGCCGAATACTACGCTATAGTCATGCTGCCCTGCTACCGAAGAAGTAGCTCATTTATGCGCATTGCGCTAAGAGTTGTTGGGACTAACTCTTCACAAAACAAGCCCTTGAATTCTACCCAGAAAATCATCATCTCATCATGATACTGGAGCAGCATACTCCACCATCTGCCCACTGCTACCTATAGAAGGCTGGCATCATAATTCACCATGAGATCGTCTTGTGTCTCTACCAGTGGGAAATCTCTCACTATGGCCTAAAACCAATCCACAATAGCTTGCGAGTCCATATCTCCCATGAACCTGGTTGGCCTCTTGTGCTGGAACTCATTCAATGTGATCAAGTGGTATGCATCGTTTGCTGATTGGGATATTGGCATCGGTGGCCCGATGGGGAGTGGTATCACTAGTGCCTACGCTACTAATGGTCCCGGAACCGAGGCCTCATCGCTCCGTGGGCTATTAGTATATACTACTCTTGAAACTCTTGCAGGATGTCTGCGTGGAGGCATTCTGTAAAGAAACAGCTACACTGACGATTAAATTTTATACATGGTGAACTGACCTGGATTAGATAAAATAAAGAAAACTTTTGAAAACACACACACAATAAGTGTTTTCGTGCACCGAGTAGGAAATCAGAAGTCAGGGTCTGAGTGTATGGATACTTCATCCACGACACCAACACTGGACTCCCTGAACAGAGAATCAGACTCACTATTCTTAACATTTTTTCTTCATAGAATAGAAAGATCAGGGTCCTATGTTCTGCAGTAGGACCTCCCTCTAATAGCAATTTTTCATGACCTGTCCCTCAAGGCTCGTACCCTAACTACCCCAAACCCGCCTTCCAATGGCTAGGGGCTGCCGAATAGTACCAAATAGTGATTCCCTAAAACTATGAATGCATTGCCTTTATAACCTATATAAACACAGAACATATCATAATGATGGATACAAAACACAATGTTATACTGTATAACAAAAGAGTGATGAATGTGAAAGGGGGCAGAAGTTCATGCCCAACTATAAGTACAAGAAATTGAAATTACATCTGAAGAAAAGAAAAACATCCACTGGGTCGTCCTATGAGGTTCCTTCCTGAGGGGTAGGTACAGATCACCTCCTCGGCACTCTAGGTCCATCCGTCTCTTATTTGTACCAACTCAACATATGGTCTACATCTAGGTAACATCCAGTCCTAGTACTCTCAGCCTCAGTCAGCCCTATATGTCATCTGCAACCAACACAAAAAGGTGTGGGCATATCCCATGTAGGGATGCGTATAACAACACTCAGTAGAGACCCCGAGACCCTAAATGTCTCAAAAAATAGAAAATGTATAAACCAAAAAGTATGAAATCAACATATAACCTTACTTAGGTATATGCCCATACATATAGCTATGTTATCAAGTGATTTATCTCAATCATGATGAAAACACAGAAAAAATGTCTCAGAATAACCAATATTTTATTAACAATACTGAAACCTCAACATATGTATAACACTTTCTCATTTGAGTACAGTGGGCCTGCCGTGTCACACAGAGGCACTTCCCACAAACATTGGACTACTGAGGTAATCCTCCGGTCGAGTATTGTGTGTCTGCTGCGTCACATAGAGGCGCTCCCCACTGTGGGTCTGCCACAACACCCAAAATCTCCTCCTCATAACCTATAGAGGTACTCCTCCTATCGAGTATCGTGGGTCTTCCGTGTCACCAAGCATGCACCTCCACCGTTGGTCTGCTGCCACAACCTCGAGCTCCCTAGTGGGCTAGTAGAATCACTCCGAATCAAAAGGTCAGCAGTCATCAAGATTGAGCTAGCTACTAGGTCTCATCACTATGCTCACTCGTCTCTGAGAGGATATGATCCTAATGCTATTGGTCAATGCTCAACAATCACGATGTCATAGAAAGAATTATCCCAATGGTCTGCCACATCATATGGGACTCAACGTAATAGATGGAGCATCAATCAGATGCCCGGTCTGTGAGTTATTACCCTTATAGTCCCGGTCGCCCAGTGGGATTCATGCACTATCTGACCTGAAAATATCTTAACTATACCCCATACTCTAGTGGGGTATACTCAAAGGATCCTTCACACACCTGGATTACTAGTTCCATATATGGTTCGTCAAATGGACGTCAGGTCCCAATGATATGGCCAAATGAATGTAAAAGTTCGTAGTGGGCCTGAGTCCGGTCTGACCCGGCCCAACCCATTCTATGGTGACACGATTCGGGTCGACCATAACCATTGTGCATACCCACCTATTAGGTTCAGCCCCACCCAGCTAGCCGCGAGGGATCGTGGAGGGCCCTGAGGGTGTGGACGGGTTAGGAGGGCACTGACCGATCGTGGGTCGGTGTAAGAGGGTTTGGCCTAGAGGGCGCCGAAATGGGGAGTTTCTTAGGGAGGCATGGCCTGAAGTCCAGGGCTGGTTCGTCCGGGGCACCATGAGGGACCGATGGGCTGGCACGGCCGTGGTGGCCTAGGAGGCTGGTATGCCGGTTTGGCCAGCGGCGACGCGGGGTGCGCAGATTGGGTAGCAGTGGAGAGTGCGGGGTAAGAGGGAGCCATGTGGTTGGCAGGGCAGGTGGATGGTGGAATCACTGGGTGCACGGGGCACGAGGGTCACGCAGAGCCATGTAGTGCATTGGGGGTACAGGGGGCACAGACAGTAGAGCCTCGAGACGCGTGGAGGCTGGGGGTGGCTAGGTCAGGGGCTCTGTGATGGCGCATCGGGGCGGTGGTAACATGGATCAGTTCCATGTGTCGTTGAATTTGTCATGCCCGACGGTGGTGCTGAAACATATTCTGGTCCTCCACCATGTAGGTTGTCTTCCTTCTCCATCGCAAATAACAACAATGGAGATCAGTGGAGGGGTAGGGCCATGTTATTTTAGCCTACACCCTCAGCGGTTAGAGTGGCACGAAGATGATCTACTTTAATCATGAACCAAGAAGAATTATAATAATATAAAATGTTCAATAACTTGATAATAACCCCCTTCCATGTTAGTTGTTTGTCGACAGAGTCATAGGGATGAAGACGGATCGTTGGGAAAAGATGGACATTGTTGTCTTCGGCATACTCCTCGTCTTTCAGTTTGTGTGCCGACTCGTCGTAGTCGAAGACGTCCTATGTCGGAGGAAGCCCTGAGGAAAAATGGCAATTTCGGGGTCGACTTTCTTCATCGGTGGAGCATTCTTCGTTAGTTGTCTGTGTTCTTAATGGAGGTATCGTTCTTTGTTAGAGAAGATTTTTCGAAGAGCTCATCCAAATTCTCAAAAGAGAAACTATTCTCCAATTCCACCATGAAAGAAAATAAATAGTAATCATCAAAACAACTGATAGGATTTAATTTTATGGTGACACATAGAATTAATTGATATTATTTAATTTTATGATGACACTTCAAAATAATTTATAGCTTTTAATTATATTTGGACACATAAAATTAATTGATAGAATTTAATTTTCTGTTGACACATAAAATAAAATTGAAACCATTTAATTTTGCGTTGACTCATAAAATTAAATTGAAAACATTTATTTTTATGTTGACAGATAAAATTAACTCAGTGAGTTTAGAGGTTTCCTCTCCCCCCAATAAGAGGAATAAACCTCAGGAGGTCCCCACCACTATAACTCATGCGAGGATAAGTTGTGGTTGTCCCCACCATCATAAGCTCTCAATGAGATGTTAAGGTGTGGTGGTTCCCACTTCTTATTTCCACGTGGGTGGTTATAAAAGATAAAATAAAACAAAACATGTGTTTCTTTTATTTTATTATTTCTATGTAAAACCCAAAAACTAACTTTCACCATCGACTAACTATATTCGAGGTGAGAGTCTCCCTTAGTGAATACCATCGTTGTGAGTTCAACAATGCCCTCAGAATTCAATTTCGATTTTAGGTTCAAAAGTTGGAAAAATCCGCTCGTACGTTTACTGAACATACCCGAACAAAACATCCGAAAAATATTCTAGGCACTCTGAGCCAGAAAATTACACACTGTAAATTTTTGTGGACTTGTAAAATTACTATTTGATTAAAAAAAATTCATGGAAAATCTGTGTCTTTACTTATAAAGCCATAGTTCTATGAATATTCTACTAAAAAGTATATGTTAGTTTTCAAAATAATTATTCTCTTTTAAAATTGTATGGAATTTTATGAAAGGAAAAATTTTAAAATTAGCAATGATATCTTGATCAAAAATTAATTACATGTGTTATATCAAAGATATTTTCCATCAAAGTGGTAATTATTTAATTTGAATATTCTTCAAGTATAATATTCTTATTTTTTCTATGATTTTATTTTGTTTTTGGTTGAATTATGTTTATAAAATATATTTATTTTAAATAGATTAAGTTATTATGGAATGATGTTTAGGAACCCCATTTTTTTCATTGGGTTATGCTATGAATAATGATTTATGTTTTTGTTGAACAAGAATGAATGACATCATTATGAGATTTTTTGACCTATATTTCCATAGAAATCATTGGGTAATGATTTACATAACATAATATTGACGTGGTTGTAACCAGTTGTTATCTTGGTTAAACAATACATGAATGGAATGATGAGTGAACATGATTCAGTAATGGACTTTGAAAGCTAGGATGGACTTTGAAATAATCAGTTACTAATATGGAATGATTTTATATTACTATGTGTATTAAATAAACTTCATGTTTTATGTATTTAATTTTGAGATTTTTTTCATCGATTATTATCAGCTTTTATGATTTATCCCATGCCATTATATCATTATCTTTCACATGAAAGATAATATTGTCAATTTTTTTGTTTGTATTATGATTTTGATATGATTAATATCCCCCTTTTCTACACATAATGTTAATACAATATGACAAATGCAGTTGTATCTTTTAACATATCATGAAGAGGATTATTATGTATGATATGTCAAAAACTAGTTTAGTTGTGATGAAATATCTGGGAGGCAATGAAGATGATTTATGAACCAATTGTTAATGTTTACATGTTTCAAAATTCAATATACCTATATCGTCATGTAATGTATTTTTTATATTTGTAAATGAATATCCTTACAAAAATTTGTATTATCAATGATTGTAATATATGGGTCAAAATAGAATGTGTCATGTATTATGAAGATTAAATTCATTTTAATGGGGTCATATTAGGATTAAGATAAGGTGAGGTTATTTTTGGTCCAGATAGAATTTTTTTTTACCGTGGATATATTTTTAAATGTGTTTTATTCGAATAAATGGGTTAAAATTAACATAATAGATTGATAATTGTGTAGTAGTAAGGTATGTCATTGTATTTATGACAGTAATGTTAATGTATTTTGAGTTTCTATATTATGATTGGGAATGTAGTGTTTCTATAGTAGAGGATGTGTCCATTAACCAAGACTATTATAAGATACATTTGGACCCAGAATATATACGTAATGGTTGTATATAATGAAAATCTATTAGTGTATACTATTGTAATGCGTAGTTGGTTCCATAGTGTTCATGATTCATCTCCCATGATATAGGAGTTGAAATTTTATTGAATATTTTACATTAATGAATGAATCATAAATGTTTTCCAGAATTTATTATATAACATCAACATAATTATGAATCACAGAGTGAAAAGGATTCAGAAAATGTTCCTATAAAAGAAGGGGTACCTCCTTGTGGATGGCCTATTCTTCAACCACCCATTGTGTTGTAGGGTTTTCCAGATATAAGAAATGAGGATGTGAACTAAATAAGAAATATCATTTAGTTAATTAAGAAATAAAATAATATTTTTTATGATGATCCTATCCCATATTAATTAATGGGATTTATTGGGGTGGTTAGATGTGTCTTATTTCCTTTTATAGACACCAAAAAATCAGACTATTTTCTTAGAAGTGATTCTTCATCAACAATTCTATAGGAAATGGTAAAGTATATTAAAATAAATAAACAATGAAATAAAAATCACCTAGTCATAATTTGAGCATATCTTTAGTGATGAGTACTATAGAAAAATTTTATTATTTTACATCTAGGATCATTTACAGTCGTATAAGAGATGCATGTCCACTAAATTGTATAAAGTGATGTTAATTAAATTTTATCAATACTTTTTGGATATTGATCATTGTCCATTATTAATTTAAATTATATTTGACCACTTATTATTATTAAATATTATTTTATTGGGGATATATATTTGAATTATCAGAAATACTATAGCGAATGAAAGAGATTTAGTTCTAGAGATTTTCATGAATGAGAACACACTAAAAGTGGGTGAAGCTAGTGGGAACACAAGAGCTGATACATCAGAATATGGTATAAATTGGTAGAAATTGGGATCTAGAAATTAATTATTCATTAATATTTGATATTATTATATATATAATCTATTTTAGGGATCTTAGAATGATTCTTGATATCCATGAGAGAGGAGATTTTTCTATGGAAATGTTTAGGGACATCTCCCTTCATATTTTCTGACCCTCTACTTGGTAGATATAGATATAGTCGATGGAGAACAGTAAATGTATTCTTATGGTATAAGGGAGTTTTACATAGTGGATGATGTGGTATTAGAGTATTTAGATTGTCATTAGGAGATAAAAGGTTTGAAATGTTTCCACCTCCACCCTCTAGTGGAATGTGGTAGGCTTAGTGAGCAGGTGGTTATAGATGAATACTGTATTAGGAATTTGAGTCATACGACCTATAAGATCCATGAATTATTAGAGGTAAAATATATTTATTCTATACATTATCTATACTGTTTCTAAACGTGGGTTAAAAAAATATTTTCCAACCACATCGTTGGATGAAGAATTAGAGACTCTATTTTATCCCAAGGCTGAACCATTGATGAAGTAGACTCCTAAAATAGTTAAATCAGGGATAAAAAAAATATTTTGAAAGTGGGGCCTAAATACTAGAGGTTATATATTATTTTGAGATATAACCTCTATTATTTAGGCCACACATTCAAAATATTTTTGTTATCCCTAAGTTAACTATTTTAGGAGTCTACTTCATCAAGGGTTGAGCCCTGGGATAAAATAGAGTCTCTAATTCGTCATCCAATGATGTGGTAGGAAAATATTTTTTTAACCCACGTTTATAAACACTATTGATAATGTATAGAATAAATATATTTTACAACTAATCATTCATGGATACTATAGGTCGTATGACTCATATTCCTAATACAGTATTCATATATAACCACCTACTCCCTAAGCCTACCACTTTCCACCAGAGGGTGGAGGTGGAAACATTTCAAACCATTTATCTCTTAATGATAATCTAAATACTCTAATACCACATTATCCCCAATGTTAAACTCCTTTATACCATAATAATACATTTAATGTTGTCCATCAACTATATCTATATCTACCAAGCAGAGGGTCAGAAAATCTGAAGGGAGATGTCACTAAACATTTCAATAGAAACATCTCCACTCTCATGGAAATATATAATCATTCTAAGATCCCTAAAATAGATTATATCTATAATAATATGAAATATTAATGAATAATTAATTTCTAGATCCCAATTTCTACCAATTTCTACCATATTCTGATGTATCAGCTCTTGTGTTCCCACTAGCTTCACCCACTTTTAGTGTGTTCCCATATAACATCTTAATAACTATATGGGTAATACTAAAATTTAACTAATGGATGTTATAGGATTTCAGTTTTATACAATGTTGGAAGAGTATATTGAAATATTTATGAGGATGTTCTAGGAAAAATTCCACATAGGGAGTAGGAATTATGTATCAAATTTCACCTAGATAGAGCCCCTAAATATTAAAAAATTTTCATATTTTTTGATAGTTCATTAATTTGTGATATTATAGTTAGTGGACATTTAATGTATGGGGTTTATTTGACCTATTGTTTCTACATAGGCATCCTCAGTGTTATTATCGAAGAATGAATAATGGACCTTGTGGTTGTGTGCAGAATACCTTCATGTAAATTATTTTCCATGAATAATTAGTATCCAATACCTCTAATGAATTACCATTTTTAATTAGATGGTAGTGGTCATATGTTTGTCAAAAACTGACCACTGATCTTGCAATCATCAGTTTCATGTATGATATGAGAATGAACCAAGTATTAAATTTTGATGTCACTAAATTAACATTGAGAACATGGATGTGATTTTAGGAATAATTAATTTCCCAAAAGTGTTTTTGGGACTCATTAAATAGATATTACATCCTTCCCAATACTAGTTATTGGTGGTTCTTATTTTTTACATTCAACTGTACATGAAATTAGCGTAGAATCTAAAGAGGCAATCAATAATGCCCCTAGTCATACATTTATATAATAATATATATAAGAACCTTTTAATGTTCAATTTAAACTATATGGATATTTTGTTATTTGAACATGTAATATTAATAGAAGGTATGGTGGAGGAGACAATGAATTTTTAATTCATGTTAGCCTATCATCCTCTAATGATCTGGATGGTGGTGCATAGATTCCTTAGGTTAGTTTAAAACAACATAAGATTTTTCTTGATTTTTCAATGTCATCAGATCATTGTTCAATATTTACCAGAAATTGAATAAATTAATGTGGATGAAGAGGTTTTAATTTAATTTTATAGAGTTTTCAGCAGTATATGAGCTATAAAATCATTGAATTTTATGACGATAGTATTGAGTATATAGTATTTTGTGATGCCTCTATGAACAAACAAGGTTTTGTTATAATGTAACGAAGAGTGTGGATTTCATATATATCCAAATAGTTGATACTACATGTTTATAACTATGTTACCCTAGATTTGGATTTGGCATTAGTAGTATTTTTTCTGAATATCAAAAGACACCGACAAACACATGAGAGTTTTGTCATATAATATGACAAAAAGAGTATAATGTGTAACATCTATCAGAGAGATATTGACATGAGATTGAGGAGACAGATAGGGATACTCAAGGATTATCATATAAAGGCAATATAATGTAATGGGATGTGGAATAATGAGGCTGATCCTCTCTATTGGATATCTTGTTTATAGTTGGTGACAGAGGCATCATATCAGTGGGCCTCATTGTTTTGGTATGTAGTGGATGATGATGGTGTAGAATAAAGAAAGTATATGGTTTTTAACCCACCATTAATATAGTATAATTTTTTTGGATAAACATGGATACATCACCTTTTATTCAGTATATACTCATATCTATAAGATGTTAACCTCTGGGATTTTTGGATGGAGTGCAGAATTTAGTTATTTTCACAAGATGGATTATTTTACTGGTCATTTTCTATGAGGAGGTAATACAAGAGTGTCAAAAATCCATTGTTGGTAAATTATTGTGTGTAGAAGATTTACCAGAACCATCAATGTCAATAATGGTATTCATGTGTGATTAATTGTAGGGTAGAGTTATTAACTCAATCCAACACATTTTTGTGTGTGAAGGATGACCCCATGTTACAATTGGATTAACATAACTATATGATGATCTCTAATGGAAGTGGGATATTATATGATTAGTTTTAAGGATGGGGTTAACAAAAATTTACATTAAAAATTGTACCATTTAATTATCATAGTTCATCTTTTCATGTTAGTTTACATCCCAAATATCAGTTACTAAAGGTTATTCTAGGACATTGGATGATTTTATTATTATGAGACTATATGCATTCATATAGACCCCCTATTTATCATTTCAAACAATAATTCCATCATTGTTTGAAAAAAATAGAGAGGATATAAATTATTCATTTAGTAATAATGTGCATATGTGTATAGAATTTATCCTCTAGAATAATGGTCAGAATGAGTAGACCATTATGGTAATGGAATAAATGTGTTGGTCTTGTGTGCTAAATTGTTTATATAGTCATTATGATAGCCTATCCATGATGGAGTTTTCATGAAACAATTACTACCATTCCACCCTCATTATAATGCAATTCAAGCCTATTTATATAAGAGAATGCATTTCACCACTAAGTTACAATAAAATCGGTGATTCAGTACTAATGTTCCCATGGATCATTCAAGAAAGGATAGAGAATGTATATATAATCATGGAGTGTATGAGAATTTTATAAGGCCATCAATAGTCTTATACAGACCAATAAAGTTGGAAATTTTAATATCGGGAGGGATGCCTTGTTATAATAATGTTATCATGTCAATGAGGATTGTATATATTTTAACTAATAACCATTTTATCCATGATAATCACAATCCATTTCTCAAAAAATGTAATTGGTTAGTGAGTTGGGGTAACATAAGGCTCAACCATCATATTTAGAATATGTACATGATGCCATCCAAATTTCATAACTGAGGAGAGATATAAATGACTTGTTTCATGTCGTCGACAACTATGTGAGGTATGTTATGTATGGATATAAATTTTGGTAAAACATGTGATTTTTGAACATCATAAGAATGAGACCATATATGTGAAAGTGATTACCTTGATTTTTTTCCAATGTAACAAAATGAATCTTTAGGAGAGAAATTTGTAGTGTGAGACCAATATGAATCTTCAGTACACACACATTTTTTTGTATAATTTTTTTCATATACAAATGCATTTATTAATTGCGGAGAGAATTTATCATCTATTATTTTTCCATGTATAGCTCTGAGAAATATCTAAAATTATTTTAGAATATAAGTGCAGAAATGGTGAAATATTTCAAGTCCTGAAGAGTCTTTATATACATTTAATAATAAATATTCAATATATTAAATAAATATTGCATGTTATTAGTGATATAATGGAATAAATATAAATATTCATATCATATAATAAATATGAGACTATATTTAAATATTTAATGTACCCTTACGCTAAGCGAGATATAACAATTCTCATCATCAATCAATTTTACGAAGTGGAATCTTATGTGAAAATATTAAAACATATACATTGATGTTTTCATTTAATTATAACATAGTGAGATAACCCTATATTTATTTAAATCATTTTATCACAATGTAGATGTTTTAGTATCATATCTGTATCGATATAAAGGACTCACTGGTGGAATTTGTATAGAGAATTCATAAATAAATAATGAAAAATCAAGGATCTACAATTGATGTTTCTATTAATGATTCAAGATCACTATTATTACAATGAATTGGATTATTATACATTATAGTTCATTCCAAAACTAAGGAAATGAATTAAATTTAGGGGTTTTCACCCATTTTACTATCCACCATAAACACTTATCAACTAAACCATCTGTTTTATTTATATTTTAATCATGTTTCTAAGGCGCGTTTATTTTAAATTGGATGGGGGGAATTTTTGTTGATGATTATAATGATTTACTTTATCATAATAACGATAATGAATCTTGAAACATACTGACAATATATGATTTTCACGAGTCATTTTTAATTGTTTTCCTTTTCCCTCCATTTCATATAATGATCATCATTGATACATTATATATTCATCAGTTTAATAAATATTAGGTATGCAATCATTACATGACTATTTATTGGTGCAACATGTCGATATTAAATGTAAATATACTGATATAGGGAGGGTTAATAGATTTTAAAGATGATCATGTATTCAGATTGGATTGGGGTATTCTGTTTCCTGATTTAGCCATGGATGGTGGGAAAATGTTAAGGTGGATAATTTCCATGTTGAACGAGGATCGTAATCTAATGAGTGGTGAATAAAATGGAATTTAAATCTCATTTCCATAGTTTATTTATTGATTCCAAACTATATTGATTGATGGAGGTGAAAATGAATAAAAATAGAAAATAATGTAATTTAGGATAAATAAATTACTACACATCATGTATGTCTAATAACACATGATATGGAGTCACCCTTATAATGTACTAGGGTTTGGGTATATAGAAAAATGTAATAATGAATGTGACATCTATTGCACACCATGTGACTTGGTAATAGTATCTCATTGTGTAACTAGGAGGGTACATGGGAACATACACAAATATGAATGTATACATGAAATGAATACAAGGAATATTAAAATTTTTGGACATATCTTAAGGCCCTAGACAAGTCAAGAAACATATGAACAACTGCAGTATACAAGAACAGTCATTCCAACACTTACATAGTCAATGGTACATGGGAATACCCATAGTAGATAATACACATCATATACTGACACTACATTCAATTTACGTTTTTCAATAGCAATTTAAGGACTAATGTATCCTTAGTGTATTACATTTTCTGTTGGGTTTTATTCCACTATCAATCCACAAATTTGAACAATGCTTCATCACTTTTGGAGAAAATGATCGTGTGCCACTCTATGGGATTTGTATTGATAGAGATAATGGCCTCCCTCTAAGTGGTCCAAGGAGTGATCCACTATAATATATTATTTAGTAGAATGATTATAGTATTAGTATGATAATCACATATTGGGAATCACTCCATTTTATTGATGATTTATCAAGTAGGGTTTGGGGTGTTATCTAACTATCATATGTGGATCCCTTATGTATATGTCAAATAAATCATATTCTACATGGTTGTTTGTATGGAAAAAATATTTAACAAAACCACTTATATGATCAATATAAGTGACAACATGGATCATAAATTGGATTCTCCCAGACGATCCATACCCAGAATAATCTAGTTGAATATAGTGGTTGGTTGAGGATAAGAGCTCATGAGTCCAGGAATATGTTATGTGTAATATCACAAGAATTTTGGTGGAATATAAATGTTAAAATACTCTTTTCAATTCTTCACATTTTGGATAATTAAATTTATTGAAAGAGTATGAGGGGCCTCAAGGGTGTTATGGGGTCATTATAAATGATTGAAAGGAATCTTGAGATAACATGTGAAATTCGCATGGTTGGCGTATGGTCACGAAACTCATGCATAATTACATTTCAATCCATACAACAAATGACAAAATAATTTTTCATGCATGGAATAGGATTATTAAAACCATATGATCTCCCTAGCTAATCATGCATCACACAAATCTCTTGGATGAGGCAGGAACACTGTTTTCATATAATTAAGAATACAGTGCAGCTAAACCATGCACCCATTAAAATGTAGGAGTTTCTTGTTTTCTCCCTTGTCATTTTAATATCCCAACCAATTTTATCACCATTTCATCCCCTCTCATCCATATGGATGATCCAAATCATACCAAGGTTTCCAAGTTCACCATTCCTTCTATTCATGTCTATTTAGATCATTTTTCGTTGAGAATCGACACTCTAGGCGAGTCTAATCAACTTGATTCTTAATTTTCACAATTTTTGGTTTTTGATTCCTCTAATCTCTCTATGAATCACTAAAACAATAATTATCAAAAAGATACTATTTTTACATTTCATGGGGTTCTTTAATTCATATTTATGTCTTTAATAAATAGAGTTTCCATTAGTGGATTGGAGTTATTTTTTCGATAAGAAATATACCATAGTATTGATGTGGATTTGTACGTGAAGGTAGTGATATATGTTCTATTTTTCTTTTTTTTTTCGATTAGTTATATTTGGTTAAATGAGAGAAAATTGATGTTTGAAACCCCCTTGATCCCCATGGGATGCATTGAGGATTATTTGACTGGTTAAGGGACACCAATAGGGTGTGAAAACCATATATGAATGGTTAACGTAAATTTTATGTATAAAATTAACATCTGATTACATACATCCCTTGATAAACATGTTTACTGGGAAAATTGATTCTTAAAAATGAAAATTTTAAATTATTATTGGACATGTATTTTGAATATATAGTGTTGATCTGGACATGAACATGGGTTAAATGGAATTTATGTGAATATAAAAATTATTTAGTGATTTGAATTTGGAATGCATGATTGGGATACTTCAGGGTAAATTTTTAATTTATTATGATAATTAACATATGGGTAATTGACTTTGTTGAGATTGTGATGAATGGATTATGAATTATGATGAAATTACTAATAGTTTCAGTGCATACAAATTTATAAACATCATAAATTTTTAATATCTTGTGAGTTGATGAATATGTCAATTGATTTATTAAGAGAATTGAAGAATAAGTTGAATGAGTAAATACATGGGAATTATAAGATATAAATAATTTTTTAATGAATAAAAATGAAATATGGAAATATAATAATTGTTATGTAAATAGTAAATGTGTTATTAGGTTACTAAATACTAATAGATGTAATATTGACTATTATAAACTGGGATTGTTATATGAGTTTATATGGCTATTTGTTTTTGAAATGGTATAAGAGGTAAATTTTTAATGAATCATGTTCGAGTGGATTGTTAGTGTAGAGAATTTAATACGGTTTTATTCCCAGGGATTATGTTATACTAAGGATATAAACTGCCCCACACAATTCACAAGTTAGGGAAGATGATATAACTATATTCGCAAAAGGGTTTCATTCCACCTGGACAATGTATTTGTGGTGAGGATGATGTGTTTATATTGATTTGTTTGTCCCTAGTGAGATATAATCTTTAATTATCCCCATATTCATAGTGATGAATGATTTAAAAACATGTGTATGTATTGTAAAATCCTACCCCATATTACATGTGTGGAATATGTATAATTTACAAAATATTATTTTAGTGATTGAAATAGTAATTATTTTTTATATGGTTAAAGTAATTATTGTTAACTAATGGATGTCATGTTTTCAATTTTTTCTTTTTATATAGAAAATATTTTAATGACCTGTTTATCTTTACATCATATTTTTGTATAAATCGTTGTTGTTGGTCAAATATATTTTAATCACAACATGCTTAGGTCACCATTTGGTACCTGGGAAGATTATAAACTTAAAGGTCATGAGAAGGGAAAAGGCCCCCTAATTAGGATTCAACTCTGGCAGGGGATGTTCGTGGATGAGGATTCATGCTTGGGGTACTTACTATTTTGGGAATATTATTTGGTATTTACATTTGGGTTCTTGCACTCATGACAAAACTAGTATGAAATATTATAATTATTGGTTATTTATTTTTTTTATAATGATTTGTGAGATTATTTAATATATGTGTTTGTTTGATTTTATATTTTTTTGTAATATTTAAATTATTCCCTAACATTATATACTTTAGTAAAGAGGGTATACACACCCCAAGTCTTATTTTACCCTCACCAATGGACAGAATCCATAGGAATATGAATATGTGCACCTGAAGTCAAGTGGAAATGCATATCAAGTAATCAGTTTAGTGGATTCCCAGACATGGATGTTAAAAGGGAGTATCATTGTTGTTCTATTCAAGGGTATTACAATTTTTTCTAGTATAATGGATATTATCATATTTTTATTTGTAAATGAGGTCATGGTAGGTAGTTTCAAACGAATGTACGAGGCGAAACCCATGTCACCCGGGGAGATAATTATTGTTTTTATGTGTGCTGTTATATATCAATGTATTAAACCACTGGGTGAAACATTTATTGTTTCATGATACTATTTTTTTATTTTTATCATGGGGCCAAAATAACATGAGGTTTTGAATTCATGCATCATTTTTGGCACATAGGGATGTAGTTTAAATACATCGTGATGGGATGGGTGCATGGGACATGAACACTAGGAAGCATTTTAATTTCATAATCATTGGATGAATATGTTTTATAATTTGGAAGATGAATATGGGTAAATAGACGTTATGTAAATTAATGAATGAAGAATATTGTTTTTAGTGAAATTTTATAAATGGTTTAAAAATCTATGTTGTTGAAAATTCAACAGTTGGAATGGTTTCTAAAATATTAAATTTTTAAACATTATTATAAAATATTTAAACAACTATTCTTTTAAATATGGAAATGAGTTTGAATATTTGTAGTAATAAGTTGTAAAATAGGCGATGATTTGTTTTTTGATGGATGAAATTGTTTATAAAGGGGTGTTTAATTTATGTCATATGACTATGTAAGTTGGTTTTCCCTATGTTAACCATGACCTATAGTGTGTATGATTTAGGGTAGTGTTATATATGTGACTATATCTATTGGGAGAGTTATTAAAGATCATGTTTTGATGTGAAATATAGTTCTTTATTTCATGCAAACAATGGATTGTTTATGTTATATTATTAGAGGTGTGTTAGGTATTGTGTGAATATTTCACCATGAAAATGGGATATATTTAGGGAAATTAAAATATATCATTGATAATGATTCCATGAAGTAGAGCATGAAAACGTAGTGATCTAATGTAATAAAATAGGAATGCACTTCTGTGAGAAGATTGATCATCTTATTGAAATTATGGAATTGGATCCAGGGGGCTCATGCTCAGTATGATTGATATAGATTGATATTCTCCATTATAACACCCATAGATGATTTCTAAATAGGGTGGAATTGAGTTTCAAGAATGAGATGGTTTGCAATATGATGGGATATGGTGAATGGGAATCCCTATAATTGTGATATAGATCTAATTATTGGTGGTTTTGGTATATTGAGTTCCCTATGATTAAATAATTAATTTATCCCGGGATAACATGATGTGTCTCCATGTGTGGGTAAAGGGGTGTTCCTTTTATGATTTTTGTAGGGTTGAATCCATGAGTTTTTGTGATTTAGTGTGATAATGAGATAGTGGTAATCTTAGAGTGTTTTATGTGTGTGGGATGTGCAATGGACATATGAAAGAGTACAAAATTTGTGGAGTCATTAAAGATGGGATTTTTTTATGTATATGGTGAACCATGGAAGCTTAAACATTGGGAGATGTGTTTTGGACCATAGAGTGGGGTTTTGTCATAGTGGGTTCATTTTCGTGTGTGATTATGTTTGGTGTGAAACCAATAGTTGAATTTCTTCTAGTTGTGTTGGGAAAAAGTTTTCAGAATAGGGTGAGAAGATCCACCCATGAGTGTAGACAAGTAAGATGTTCGATGATTGTGGCCTAGTGAGAGATTTGAAAGTGACATGTTACCAATACCCTAGTTGGGATGTTGATATTGTTCTATCCTATAAAGGGGTTTTTGTAGGTGGTTGGAATTTCAGTTAGAGCTCCTGGTTGACTGTGGCATGTATGGATGTTTTGGAATTGGATATGTGAATATTCTCTTTGATGGATAAGAGGGAAAATAAATGGTTTCCATATGGGAGGTAAGTCAAATGATGATGGTGCCTCGAAATATAAAGAATGTGGGATTCTTCAATGTAGGGATTTATGTATATTCAGTACCACAATTTTTTAATAAATATTTTGGTTTCCCATGTATTTTATAAAGGGGTGCCTGAGTGCATGTGGTTGGTGTATTATTAGATTTGAAGGATTGTGTCTTTTTCATGTCTGAATCATTTGTTTGGATGATGATAAATGGAGACACTTATATTTATTTTTTGTAGGAAATTAAAGGGTGACTAAATCATAGATATATTCTTCATTATGATTATGATGTTATAGGTTAGGATGGTCATGTGTTTTTTCTCACTTGTACAAATGATCTAGTTGTTCGGTGTAATTTAAAAATTGCATTGAGGACCATGGGGATAATGGTCCGCATGGAATAACCTGGTGAGGAGGAGGACAATGGAAATGGCTCTGGTGAAGTATGCATTTTGTGATATAATGATAGATTAAGTGTGTTGTTGCATGAATGTGATAGTCCATGAGGTATCTTATGTGATCCATATGTTCGTACACACTGGTAAAGAACCATTTTTATCAACATGGGAAATAGGTCACATGAGACAATCATTTTCTTTTCTCTATGAAACCAATGTGGGATGCATGATTATGTGAGAGGACATCTGTTTTGATTGGTGGGCTATAAATTTTTTTCATTTTTTAACAGTCACAATTGTTCCAGAAAACTCGAGTGGTGTGGTGGAAGTAGTTATATGGGAAAAGTTGGTTCAAAACATCTCTATGCAGATCTATTGAGTGGTGGTTGGTCTTAGTTAACAATCATGATGGAGTAATGATGGGTTTGTATTAATGAGTTTTGTATGGTTAGGGAAGCTATAACACATGGAATTTCTATATGTCCCAAAGAGGTAGGACTCATATGTGATAGATATGTTGTTGTAGTGTATTTAGAAAACTTATTAGCATAGTGTTCTGATGTAATGATCTTTCACAACGTTTTGACATCATCACATGTATGTTGAGAAGGATCTATAATTATTCCATGTAACATGAAGGCGTTTTCATTGGATGAGGGAAATCATGTGTTTTTTTCTCATGGAGAGGTATATGGGGAATTGGATTGTGGTATTTACACTCTAGATCGTTTATGGGTGATGTCATTGGGATGGACCGAGTATCGATGAATGTTATAGGTTCTGTTAATTGGACGAGGGAACAAACATTGGGTGATTTTTGTTCTGTTGGTACAGGAAAGGCTTTACAACCATGTCCACCATACATGGTTCTATTTATGATCTATATCTGAGCCATGGTGGTTTGTATTAATTGTGTAAACATAATAAAACTACAATCATAACATAGTTAGTGACATGTATGTCCATGATTTGATGAGAGGAGCATGGAACCATTAGGGTGAAATCACGATCCAGATGATAAAAACATTAGGTGCATGTTGGGTTCCAATGAAAAGGCTAGGTGGGCCATGGATTTTTTATTATAATGATCCACTAATTTGGCTATGTGCTTGGTGTGGTTCAAAATAGAAAATAATATTCATGTTCTAAAGTCATTTAAGGGTGTGGTAAGACATGAAAACATTTCATGGAATGTGAATATGTGTTTAGAACATCATTTAAAAACTAATATAGATATGGGTGGGTGTATTTTAATGAAATTGAAATGTCTTTAGATATGATTGTTCCTTGTACATGTGGTTTAGTGTAATTCTAATTATGATTCTATTCATTTTAATAAGGATTCGTCCATGGAAAACTCAACTTAGCGTGGAGAAAAAAATGAATGTGGGGAGATTTTTACCACCTACAGTGGGTGTATTTGAGATAATTTACATTTAATATTTATAAATGGTCTTGAGTAATAAACTATTCAAATGTTTTCAAGTTATAGGAAGAATGAGTTCTTGTGTTGGGTTTTTAGATATAAGTGTTGGATAATGATGATAGTTTGGAGGGTACTAGATTAAATGATGGTGGAATTAGACCAGAAGATAGGGAATGACACCCATAGGTGGGTTGTATTATAGGCATAAGGTTCATTGTAGTAATTTACTAGGGAAGTAGAAAAGGGTGTATTATGGAAATTGTGGAAGACAACTATTTTGAGGTAGGCATGTCATGGGTGATCTGATGCAATATGGAAAATGAACATGTTTGAAAAGTGCTACCCACCATTAGTTTAATATTTTTAGTGTTGACGGATATTTGTAAATAATATCTTATTTTATGGAGGTAATTTTTTTTTCATATTTCATTAATAAATATTTTTAATGTCCTCATGGATGGTTTCAGTAGTGATCCAAAAGGTTAATGCAGGGGGAAGTTGATATGAATTTTCAGGCATGGTCATTAGTTAATGATATTAGGTATATTTTGGAATTTTAGAGGAGGTTGTGGTGGCAATCCTTCAATATTGGATGTTTAAAAAAAATTATGGGAGAAACAATACAAGATTGTTTTTGGATGATGACGTTATTTGAGTATCTATTTGGAGGGACTCAGGTGATTACCATTTGGGTGAATTGGCCTTGATAGAGTGCATTGGATTGGGTTTAGCTGGTTTTGTTGCATATGTATTTTTTGGTGGTTTTTATGGACTCTTGATTATGAAATGGGACATTTGGTAATTTTGTTTTTGGACAGTTTATTTCATAATATATCAATATAATGACTGAGAGTTTTCATTGGGTGGTGTCGATATTGGGTTACCATTATAATTGTGAAGTGTATGGGAAAATGGATTCGAATGGTTTGGTTTGTCTGTTCTGAATAGCAATAGACTGATGGGATTCCAGTTGAATATTCCACAATGTTATGACACTATTAGAATATTTTACCTATTTATCACTTTATTTAGTGTTTCCTATGTTTCCATGCAAGGTTTGGGTGGCATATTAAGGTGTGAAGTCGATGCATCTAATGTAGAGCATCAGTACATTATCTGGATCAGTGTGATGATGTATTGAAAGGAATAATTGTGCATCTGTATCTTGTTTTTTGGAATCATAGTTATTTCCATGAGGATTACTGGGTGGGGAATGTGGATATTCAGGAACTATTGCTCGATATTTTATTTTAAAACTCACATTGACACTTGATGTGCGGTTCGAGGACAAGCTTTTATAAGGTGGAGATTTTATAATATTCCATTATTTAGGGAGATATGAACTTATGATTATTTTTTCATCATAATAATTTTTTTAATGAAATTATTCCCAAGTGTGTGAGGGACCCCTAGGGTTTTGTGGGGGCTCTAGATAAAGAAATAAAACTAGGCTATCTAATGCAAGGTGCACTGTTGTTTCACAATTCGGAAAACCGTATGGCCTTCCTAGAAAAACATTGATACATTGGAAATTTTCAATTTTCACATTTAGCAGACAATATGTCAATATATGTCATCAACCCATGAATCATTGTGTCACACCCTTATCATAACAGAGGTAGGTTCATGGTTGTCACATGGTTTGGAAAAAACTAAAGTCAATCTCTACAACCTATAAAAAGAGGGAATATAAAAAAAATTCATCTCATAAGTTTATTATCCCAACATGATTTCTCCCTATTTGCATCCTCTCTCAACCATATAGATGATTCAAATAGATCCAAACCTCTCAAGTTTTGGTTTCCATCGATTCAAGGATATTTGGAGTGTCTCTAGTTGTGTATCGATACTCCAATATATTTTAATGTTCATATTTCATAACATTTTCTGATTAGGGATTTTTTTTACCCATATCTCCTTCTAAATTCCCTATTACCATCCTTTTTAAGTGACACCTAAGTCTATGATTCAAGGGGATCTTCAATATAGATCTACGACTACAATAAATAATTTGTCCATCAATGTATTCGAGGTAGGTGGTCTAAAAATTATATCCCTTAGTATTAATGTGGATTTGTGCATTCATGTGGTGATCTTGGTTCCAATGTCTAATGATTTTGGGTTTTTGTGATGTTAGGTTAAATGGGTGTCTAAATGATAAATCGAATCCCTAAAAAACCATGTGAGGCACTGAGGATTATTTGACTAGGTTAGGTCCACCCATGTGGTTTCCGGACTTCCCCAAAATGGTTAATAGAAATTTTATGTACAAAATTATGTTTTGATTTTGTGTATTCCATGATGATAGTGGTGCTAAGGTAAATTGATGGTTAACAAAATAATATTTATAGTATTTTTGGAACTAGATAATTCCATATAGGGAATTCAATATGACACAAAAATGGAAAAAAATAATATTAATAGGAATTTAAAAAATGGATTGTAATTTAATAAGTGAATCTCTTTAGTTGGATAATTCATATGAAATAGTGAATGGATTATTTCAATTAAAATATGTGCTAATTGATATAATTTTGATTATGAATAATGTATTGTGAAATATATTGAAATTCCTCATAGATATAGTTTTGAATAAATGATTAACATCTTAAATTTGTAATTGCTTGTAAATTGAAGAATATGTGAATGAGTATTCAAAAGGGAATTGAAGAAATTGTTAAATGAGTTAATAAATTAGAATTATCGGATTTAGATAAGGGGTTATGTCACAAAAATGGTAACTGGGATAAATAAGATGTATAATATAAATTTTAATTGAGTTATTTGTTGAGGAAATAATATTAATTCCCATGTCGATTGTTATGGAATGTGATTGTTACCTATGTGTTTACATTGATTACTCAATGAAATGTTGTAGGTGGTCACTGGTTAATGAATCATATTCTTATGGCTTGACAGAGTAGGATATTGATTTTGGTTCTATGCCCATGAGTTGAGATGCAATAAAGCTCTGTAATCCACCCCAAAATACATGGTATAGGGATGGGAAAAAAGATTTATAATGTTAACAGTTACATTCCACCCAGACCAAGGCTTCGAGGTTAAGATAATCTATTTGTTGTGATGTGTTTTTTCATAGTGAGATATGCAATTCGCTTCTTCCCTTATTCATATTTATGAATTGTTTAGACCCGTGTGTATGTGATGAAAAATACTAACCCATAGAACATGAGATGAATATAGATAAATTATGGAACACCATAAAAAACATGAAACAATAACAATGATACATGTGGTTTATGTATATATTGTTAACGAATGTAACGTGAGTTTATATTTTCTTCATGACATTTACATATTATTTTCATTTCTTCATATCTTAGATTGGATATTCTTTAGACACCATAGGTGGTCCCCTATGGAATTTAACTCACACCTTGCTCTAGTCTCCATTGGGCCCCCAAGAATATTTCATGCATGCAGGATAGGATAAGGTAAAATGACCCATGATTAGATGTTGAGTCAGTCATGGGATTTACATGGATTACATTCTGAACATGTGGTCAAGAATATTTTTGGGATTTATTTTCATTAATTTCTTTTGGTTTCCTTCATTAGTAACACTAGATGAATTTCATGAAATAATTATTCATTGTTTTTAGTTCGTACCTTGATTTTAGGAATGCATTTTTATGCATGATCATTGTCTATTAAATATAATTTCTACAATTTAAAACCATAGTTTATATTACACAATATATTAAATATGTTATAGCCCCCTAGCTTATTAGAATATCATTTCTTGTCATAAACATATGGAATTTGGGGATGTATTCTAATGGTTATGTGGCATCCCAAATTGGTGAAACAATTTACTAGCACTCGGCTCAAAGATGTTACATTTTGTTTATGCCTAGGATTGTATTTTTATTATCATAATATATCATATAATATATGAAAAATAAAATTTATTTTTGATCTGAATATTTTGGATAATGTGTTTTTAACTTATGAGGTGTTCTACTTGTCATTATTTTACTCATACCTATATGGAAACAACCTACACGTGTCATGTATTTTGAAGAAAAAAATGCATTTCTATAATTTCATAGGAGGACCAAGATAAGTAGGATTTTATTTTGGGATAATTGAAACACATTGACCCTAGTTACCCATATTCGGTGCAATACTACATATAATTTTCATGATCACAAGGGATCATGCCCCGAATGACCAATCAGTTTAGTAACCTTGACAATACTAGATACATTTATAAATTTTAAATTACATTATGAAAAGAAAAAAACATTGTTTAATATTTGAAAACAGTCATATCCCAAAGCCTATAACTGATTTTCAATCGTAATATACTTTTTTAAATCCTAGAAAAAACAATACATTAGAAAGGGGAGAGATCTGATATTCAGTAAGGATAACAATATATCAGAAATATTGATAAATAAGAAAAAAATTGAAGGAAATGTATACGAATAAAACACAAGCCCTTTAAAATTAAACTTCGTCATTATATAGATATTCTTAATCAAATAATTCTATATACTCATTCACATGGATATTCTACTAGTCGAATAATCACATGTAATATTAATAACTAATTTCATAATGATTTAATGCATAATTCAGGACATCAATAACACATAGTCAAGGCTTCAGGACAAGACTAGAAATATGATTTTGTCATGGCCTCGTGCCAAGAAACTTGTTTGACATATGATATCTACCTATGCATCAAGGATTTATTGTAGTCTCCACACGTCCCTTACTATGTTGGATTCATTGCTCATATGATATGGTTGAAACATAACCTAAAAATTCCTATTAAAATGAGCATATGAAAGGATAATACTTTGTCCATTAATTATGAATAATATAAAAACCACACATCCATAATCATACATATAACCAAACCATCAATACCAAATATAATATTGTATCATAATAGATCAACATTAAACAAGTATAAAATCTATCAAGGGATGTTGACATATATGAAATCAAAAATATTTTGAGAGAAATATCCGTTTATATTTTAAAATTATTTAAAATTCACGTAATTATAAAAGAAAAAATTTATTTTTAAAAAATCTTATATGATTGTAAGAGAATCTTCAAAGGTGTTGTAACTATGGAAAATAGCTACACCCGCCATAAAAGTTAAAAAACAATCTTACCTTAATTTTCTGAAACGTTTATAAAGTTCCACATTTTGAAAACAACAAATGAATTCCTTGAAAAACATTTTATATAACGTCGAACAAGGATATAAATGAAATTAACTCGTATTATATGATATATTAAAAATGTTTTGAAAGATATTATTAAGAAACACTAATGTGTTTGATAATGAAGATCCAGTAGATACTGACGTATAAACAACAATGTATAAGTAAAGAGATTATAAAATTAAACCTTACATTGTCTTTTTACATAGTCAAGTTTACATAAACCAACTTTAAAACAGTTAAATAATTTTTATTATATTATAAAAAAACCACATATATAAATATTATTTCATATATGTTCTTCTAACATTGTTGTATTAATAATATTCTCGTCGTATCGTTGTTTTGGGGGTTAACTGAATAGTTTTACTTTCTATATTTTATTACAGAAGTCATGTTTGTAAGGATATGAAGTATTTTATTTATATCCATAATAATATTATTCTCTTAAAAATTATTCATCATCATAAAATGATAGTTATTCTTGAATGGTTATGATGAGGAAAATAAGCTTACCACATTTTTGGTGACGGTAATAAGTACGTACACATGAGAGAAAATATCATTCTATTGATGGTAAAGTCATATGTAATTGGATTTTATATCATATATATAGAAAAATTAACTTGTTATTTTTGTTATTAACATCAACTATATTCATTATTATACCTATCCAAATAATTAAGGGTTGAATAACAAACTACACCACTAGGTGGAGACGGTAAGACGTGCATACCACATATAGTGACATTGTCATTTACATGATAGATATAATAATAAATATGGTTGTAAAATATTTATAAAAACATTAAAGTATGTATATGGTAATTTAGTTATTATTCAGTGATGGAAACATTAATGAAAGGAGAAGTGGAAGAAGAAAAGAATAGTGAAAGAGGTGATGAAATTATTACGTCTTCTTATGGTGCTTCCTGTGGATTTGATCAACAGGGCTCCATAGGAAGGCTTTATTATCAATTTAAGGTCTCTAGGATGAATTGAGGATATTTTGGAAGATATTAGAGCATGGGTAGGCCAAGAAAAATGGATCTACAAGTGTGAAATTAAGAGAATGGGATGTACCCATTCATAAGAGAGGTGAGTGTCACATTTGGAAAATTGTGAAATATTATTTTATTATAAATTTATTTTCAGTTTATAATGGATCTCGAAGGATATATTTCTAGTATATGATAGGGATGGGGTGAAATAATCTCAATCAATGGGTATTAGAGAATTCTAGGTCACCATAATAACCTTATCTATTAGATTTAAATCTCTTAAATTGTTTAACTTTTACAATGCTTTCATGTATTTTTATATTACATGAATAATATACATACAATAAAATTCCAAGAGAATACCAAGTGGTTCATTAATGAAATATAAACAATTATATATGTCCTTTGGAAGAAACATTTAATTTTAGGAATATTATATCATTTTATAATATTGTATCGGTTTTGAAAACTCATTTATGTAAATTTTTAAACTATTTAGTGAATGGTTTTGGTGAAAGTCAAAAAATTGATTAATTCAAAAACCAAAAAGTAAAAAAATCATAACCAATCATATTAACCTAGAAAATTCGTTGAATGCATCATAATATCAATTTACATTTATTTTTATTTTTATAATATCAATTTTTTTCATTCATTAATAAGTTCATTTCTGCATCATCATCCTGTCATAAATAAATATTATTATTTAATGTCTAATAAATAAAAATAAAATACCATTATGTAGAAGAAGCATATTTTATAATGAATATTTATTGTTTATTATATCTAACATATAACCCTATATAAAATATGATTTAGTTATTAAAATTTGAAATTAAAACTTTTAACTCTTTATTAAATAATATAATTATATATGTATTAATCTAATCAATGTCAATAATAGGGGATCCTATTTTATTCCAAAGGTATATTTTTGTTCAAATAAATAAATAAAATTGAGTTAAGAAATATTTTAAGGTAATTATAATATAAATTTTACTTTTCATTACATTATTTATTTAATCGTGTTAACTTAAATCCAAAAGTAACAATTTTGAGAAAAACATTTTCATCCTATTAAACCACATATTACTTAATGATCTCAACCATGTCTCTGAGATTTTTGAAATTCAAATAAAATAAGTATTAAAATTAATTTTTTTTTTCAAATTTGTTAACATGCCTATAATGTGTGTAAAAGATGTTAAAAAGTTCAATAAAATTTTATACATCTAATTTCATTAAAAAAATGACTCAAATTAATTAAAATGAACTAATATAAGTATTATTTATCTATTATGACATAAAATAAATTTAAATAAAATAAACAATTATTTAAAAAATTTGCTGGTTTAAAACAAAAATGTAGTGGTTTTCACAATTCATCAAAAATTTATTGTTTTCATAAAAATACCAAAAATTTACCAAAAGCTAATTCTGTTTTTCCGAATCTGAATATAAAGTCAATTTTGAAAAAATAAAATTTTAAAAATTTTAAAAATTGGGTATTACTACTCATGAAGCCTATTTTGGTTCATTGTGTTGTACTAGAACTCGGTGTTATGTACTGTGCATGTTATAGTATTATTCAAAGGGATAAATACCATTGAAGCTATGGGTGTTACATTCACCCCTCCATTAAATAATTTGTCTTTGAAATTTATACAATATTTCTACCAAAAAATTATTTGGGTGGTTCTTCATCATATGTTCCTTGAGTTCCCATGTTTCCTCTTCTATCATGTGGTTTCTACATAGAACGTTTACCAAAAAAGTCGTCTGGTTTTTCAAAACATGTTCTATGGTATCAAAAATACTGGTAGGCTCTACACAATAAGATAGACCGGGTTCTAGTTCTATTTAATAAATGTTAAGTAAATTTTTTGGGTTAGGAAAGTATTTTCACAATAGTGATATGTTGAAGACATCATGAACATTGGATACACTTAAAGGCATTAACAAATAGTAAGAAACAACTCCAATTTGTTCTAAAATTTTAAAATGTCCATTGTATCTAGGACATAATTTTCCCTTCCAATCTATCATATAACACACTTCAATATGGATTAATTCATGAAATAATAATCTCGTAGCTAAATACCATGCAATATTTTCCCTTCAATTGTTTCCAAAACATGTTTGGGGCAATGAGTTTTGTTTCACCAACATCATCCCATAAAGATGGTGTACGTCATCTCTTTCCATATAATGCTTGTAACACCCCACGTTTTTCTAAAAATAAATATAAATGCATGTAACATTGTTTTAAATATATATTTTTAATTATCATTTAAAACATAACTTTTTTTTCTTCTATGTTCTCAATGTCAAGAAACTGTAATCTACGTTTGTCTTTAGTATGTTATTTGTAGTCTATTGGAACCAACTTGTTTTCTTGGTGAATAGTAAAATACCCGTATGAATAGTAATATTAATAGTGATATGACCCTAATGAATAGTAAATTTTATTATTATTAATTTTATTAAGGTTTTACGATATTAGAATCTGTTTTAGGTTTCATTGTGATATAGAAGTAGTTACATAATTAGAATTTTTAATTTTTGAATTAAGTATGATTTTTTTTAAATATTAAATTAATAAAATTTAGAAAATTATTTTCAAATAAAAGACTTCATTTTTGAAATCTATACGTCGATTAATGGTTAGGGTGAATTTTGGGAATTTTTCTGAAATAGTTGATTTTTTAGTGAATAGTAAAAAATAGAGTTTTTAGTTTCGATGTATTAATGAAATCCTTAAGGATATAATAATGATTTCATAAATCTGGTCGACTTGTTAACAGTAAAATAATATGTGATTTTTCCCAAGTGGATTATACCATGGGAAAATACCATGGGCCAGTCTATGGTTTTGTAAATACCACTCATGAGGTGTCCCTTGAAAATTATTTAAATAATCCCTCACTTTTCCAATAAATACCAACTCTTCCCTTCATTGAATTCATTACCAATTATCCCTCAACGAAGCTGTGGCCTCCTTACCTTCATAGTATTCCTCCCAAGGTTTCCTCAAGCCCCTAAGGTCACAAACATCATGTACAAAGGGTTACTCTACAATGTATGATAATTATCAATTTCTTTGTTTTTTTCCTTTCAAATTCTGTTTTATGTGGTATAATTTTCAATTTTCTATACCATGTTATTATTTCAGTATTATTTTTGATCATCTATATATTATTATTCATTTCTCGATGGGTTAACCTTGTCCCCTCTCTTTTAATATTTTTCTAAAACCGTGTTCTATAGTCGTTAGGCTATCGAATTTTTGTAAGCGATTTCACAATTATTCTTTTATTTTGAGTTCATTCCTTTTTCATTCTTCATATCTACTAAACCAAGAGGCGTGAAATCTACATAAATCAGGTATATTCTATATTTTATCATGTTTATGGAAAATTACTTAATATTATTCTTCTCATATCCCACTTATTAAAAGAATCAAAACATTGTCTGTTTGGGTCGAATTACCGAAATTGTGGACGATGTGATTTCCAAATCCATCAATTCATTCAAGTATGGTCATGAAACCATTTACATGGTTGAAAAAGGTCATAATATATGTGATATGACTCACCCATGGTTCTGGAATTATTTATTACTCATGTTTCAAATTTATAAGACGAAACGAGGAAGTTATTATCAAATAACCACTAAAATGATCTAAACGAACATCTTTAACGTTCTAACATATGAATCATCCTCATGTAAGAATTAAAAATGATGAATGGAATAATTTATGGTACTAGATATATATAAATACTACTCCATTCCAATTTTGGAGTTTCACTTCCAATCCATAATAACATCCATCATAAACCAATCATGGAAATCATGTTAAGAATTCACCCAAAAACAGTGCAAGGGGGAAAATAATAACTATTAAAGGGGGAAATGATGTTATGAAATTATCCTATGAGATTTTATAAACATTAAAATGTTTCTATAAAATATTAATAACACTCTTTTAACTATTATACAGGAGGTTTAATCAAGATGGAAGTAAGATAAACATGAGGTAAGGGAATTCTTAACCCGATTTCCATTCTTTGGGTTAACCTTCTACTTCATTATTTATGTTCTATTTAAATTGTTTGTGTAATGGTTTATGTTAATACTATGTTTAATTATGTTTATTTATAATATATATACATACTCCATCCACTCTATTATGTCTCTCTTCAATTGTATGATATTTATACGGGACTCTTCTTAAAAAATCCATTTTTTAAATTCGGTTATACAAAATTCCAAAGATTTTTTTATTGAATTTGTCATTTTTTATGATTATGTTATGGTTATTATGAATTATTTATGATGAAGTGTGAGACCTATATTTCCCTCCAATTCATTGTTTATGAGTATGTTGTAGGTTGGTCGTATGGTTTCTCCAAGTGTAACAGTGATGGTTACAAAAATTAAGGTAGTCGTTAGGGTTACAGATTATAAGGTAGCCAACAATGGTTTCATGATTATGTATGTAATGCCCCAAGATATCTCTATGATAATATTTATGTTCTCATGTATTAGTGGATATTGTGTGAATATCATGTTACACAAGGTAATTATATATGTGTGACAAGCATGTCTTCTAAGAATGATTTTATACGTTACGAGTATTCATGGACTAATGTGCTATTTCCTTCCTTTTTCATTCCATAATGTGATTTTTCCACATACCATGTTTTTAAATGATTCATCACAGGTTAATTGATGTTTAATACAAGGATGGGAGGCACATTAAATGTTTAAGAATTGTTAAGGAGTCTTGTTTTATGTTTTAATGTTTTATATTTTGAGAAAAATGGTAACTGTTTTTATGGTATCCACTCTGTAACAATGTGTAATGTTGTGAATGTTTTGTCCTAATTTTCTAAAGCTCTAAACCTGAAAATATTTTCAATGTAAAAGTAAGTGTTTTCTTGACTAAATTAATGATTATTTATATAAAAAGGTTGAGTCCTTATAGTTGGTATTATAGGACGGTTTATATATCTTTAGGGCTTAGGGTTATGTTAATAGAATATCATAAATTATATTCACTCTATGTTTAATATGAAATGTTATAGAATTTTATGATTACCATGTTTCATTATCTAATACATGCTTGTTTAGAATGGTTTTCCGTAGAAGGAACAAGGATGCTGAAGAGGAGAGGAATCGACAGAATGACATCCTTCCAGAACTACATCCCAGAATGGTAGGGAATGGAACTGAGCAGTTTGTAATAGTAATGGCTCAGCTAATGCTGGAAATAAATGGTGGTGGAATCCATGCCAGAGAACCAATATAGGTACCACAACAGAACATGACAGTAGTGGAACATTTTATGAGAAAACATCCTCCTGGATTCAATGGATATTCTGACCAAGTTGCAGTTGAAGGATGGATCAAAGCCCTTGAAAAGATATTTTATGTTATGGGATGTTCAGACAATCGAAAGGTAAGTATTTCCATTTATCATTTTGAAGGGGAACCTGATCAGTGATGGTCAATGATAAGGAATATTAGTGGTAGAGAGGAGTTTTATGCCTTAGAGTGGGATGAATTTAAATTTCTTTTCCTTGAAAAATATTTTCCTAAGGGGGTGAGACTAAGAATGGAGAAGAAATTCCTTGAATTGAAATAGATGGAGGAAGATTTAGTGGCTGTGTATGAAGCTAACATCAAACGACTGGCGATGTATCCTTCAAATAATGTTCGGGATCATGATACCAAAATCAATCGCATTTACACAGGATTGAAGCCAAGGTATCGAAGGGCGTTGGCCTCTCATGAATTGGAATGTTATGAGAAACTTGTTCGATGTGCTGAGAGGGTAGTGATGGAGTTTGCTGATGATAACATGCATTTTGGAATCAAAGTTTAGAAGGGGTCTAGTTGGAATGCATTGGTTAAGAATCAAACAATGAAATATGATGATAAGAAAATCATATTTCCATTTTGTGAAAAGTGTGGCAAGAAACACCCTGGGGAATGTCTTAGAAAAACATAGAAGTGTTTCAAATGTGGTAAGTTTGGATATATGGCCTGAGATTTCAATGAAAATGATCCTAAAAATATTCCTAATAGGCAAATTATAAAGTGTTTTAATTGCTGTGAGATGGGTAATTATGCAAATGCCTACCCAAAGAGAGATCTGCATGATGCAAAGAAGCTAGAATACAAACAGAAAGGTGTAGTGAGATCATTTGCAACTACTTCAGCAGATGTCGGGCTATCCAATGAAGTTGTATTAGGTACTTTGATTGTTCACTCAGATTTTTCTAATGTTTTGTTTGATATAGGGTCAACACATTCCTTCATCTAGGAGAAATTTTCAGGAAAAATGGAAATATCTCATCAACAAATGAGACCCAAACATGTTGTTAAAACACCAGGGGGAAATGTTATAGCAAAAAGGAATTATAAGAATATTTCTATTGTGGTATGTGGAGAGACAAAACCTGCAAAACTCATTGTTTTACCCTTAGTCAAGTTTGATGTTATTTTTGGGATGGACTGGCTTTCTGATTATCATGCTAATATTTATAGTAGAGCTAATGATGTTTTTTTTTTTCAGAAAGTGGTTCAGTTTTTATACAATAATGAACCCATACAAATGATAACATATCAGGAAGCTGAGAAACTGTTGAAAGATGGAAATGAAAGTTATCTTGCTCATATTGTTGAAAACAATGGAAATATTCAAATTAATGATGCTCCAGTGGTAAATGAATACCTTGATGTTTTTTCTGATGAGTTACCTGGTGTCATACCTCATTGAGAAGTCGAACTCACAATTGACATAGCTCATAATGCTAATCCTATTTCTGAACCCCCATATCCTATGGCTCCAACAGAACTTATCAAATTGAAAAATCAGTTTCAGGATTTTCTTGAAAAATGATTCATTTGTCCTAGCACATCACCATGGAGATCCCCTATTTTTATTTTTTAAAAATAACAATGGTTCAATGAGACTTTACATTGATTATATAGAATTAAATAGAATCATTGTTAAAAACAAGTATCCTTTGCCTCATATTGATGACTTGTTTGATCATCTTCAGAGAGCTAAATACTTTTCCAATATTGACTTGAGACTTGAATACCATCACTTGAAGGTTAAAGAAGATAAAATCCCAAAACATCCTTTCGTACTAGAAATGGGAATTATGAACTTGTTATTATTCTATTTGGATTAACTAATTCACCTGATGTATTCATGAATCTTATGAGTAGAGTATTTCCTGAGTTCTTGGATAAGTTTCTGGATGTATTTATTGATGACAATCAGGTATTTTCTAAAAATAAAAAGGATCATGAAAAACATCTAATGGTTTTTTTAAAATATTTAAAATAAAATAAACTATATGGAAAATTCAGAATATGTGATTTTTGGTTGCAAAAGATTTCTTTTCCCGAGCACATTGTAAATAAGGATGGAATAACAGTTGATCCTGCAAAAAAATAGTTTATGAATGGCCAAGGCCCACAAATGTTATAGAGATTCGTAGTTTTCGGGGCATAGCAAGTTATTACTGATGGTTTGTTATGAACTTTTCATGGTTATCTAGCCTGATAACTAAGTTAACATGGAATGGGGATAATTTTTTTGGCCAGAGGAATGTGATGTTTGTTTTCAGGAACTGAAGAAGAGATTGGTGAATGCTACAGTTTTGGTCTTATCATCCCAAAATGGTGATTTTGTCATCTTCAGTGATGCTTCTTTGAAGGGACTTGGTTGTGTTTTGATGCAGAATGATCACGTAATTTCGTATTCTTCGAGACAACTTAAACCTCAAGAGCTAAATTATCCCACACATTATTTGGAATTGGTAGCTGTGGTTTTTTCTTTGAAAATATGGAGGCATCATCTATACGAAACCAAATTCCAAATAAATACTAACCATAAAAGTCTAAAGTATATATTCACTAAGAAGAAATTAAACATGAGGTAGAATAGATTTCTTTAACTGATAATGGATTATGACTGCACGATCAATTACCATCCTTGAAAAGAAAACAAAGTAGCAGATGCCTTAAGTTGGAAATATCATGCATCATTAACCATGATATGTTTGGAACATGATACCTTGATTAATGATTTCATGAATTTTGGCATAGAAGTTGTTGGTGCATGGAATACATCTATTTTGATTTAGGTTTTAGTGTAGTCTTCTTTGTCAAAAAAAAATTAAGAAATCGTAGAAGGAATATAGTGAGCTACAGAAAAAGGTAGAATTTGTTAAAATGGGTAAGTTACCAGAATTTGAACTTGATAAATATTGTGTTTTATGATTTGGAAAAAGGTTGTGTGTGCCTACTAATCCTCAGTTGAAAAAATATTTGTTGTGTGAAGCTCATAGTTCTCTATTTTCTGTTCATCCTGGCAGTACTAAGATGTAGAGAAACCTTCCGGAGTATCATTGGTGGAATAGAATGAAAATACATATTGCTGATTTTACCATGAAATGTTTGACGTTTCAACAGGTTAAAGAAGGGTTACAATTACTGAATGGGATGCCTCAGCCTTGTCCAGTTCCAGAGAAGAAATGAGAGAATGTATCCATGTACTTTGGGGTGGGACTACCAAAGACTTCTCAAGGTAAAAATGCTATTTGGGTTATTGCTGATCAACTTACAAAGTTTTTAGATTTCAATCAATTCGAGATACAATGTCTCTGGATCAGCATTCTCAATTGTACCTCAAGGAGATTTTCAGGTTACTTGGAGTTCCTATTTCCATTGTATCTGACCGAGTTCTCAACATTACATCTAACTTTTGGAAGGGACTTTAGAAGTCATTGGGAAAAAGTTAAATTTTAGTACAGTTTTTCATCCTCAATGAGATGGGAAGTAAGAACAAACAATTCATACTTTGGAGGATATGCTTAAATATTGTTCAATGGAATATCAGGATGTTGGGATCATCATATTTTATTAGTTTAGTTTTCTTATAATAATAGTTTTCATTCCAGTATTCAAATGGAGCCTTTTGAGGACTTGTATGGAAAGCGGTGTTGGACTCCGACATTTTGGGATAAAGTCGGTGAAAGAATGTTGATGGGGCCAGAATTAGTTGAAGAAGTAGCTGAAAAAGTGAGGATGATCCAGCAGCACATGAGGACATCTCAGAGTAGTCAGAAAAGTTATGCAGATAAAAGAAGGAAAGACTTCTCTTTCGAGGTAGGTGACCATGTTTTCCTTAAAGTCTCTCCTTGGAAAAGTTTGATGCGTTTTGGTAAAAAAGGGAAGCTAATTCCACGGTTCATAGGTCCTTTTGAAATATTGGAGAAATTTGGAACTGTTTCATACTACATAGCTTTGCCTCCGATTTTGTTTCAGGTACAAAATGTTTTCCATGTTTCGATGTTGAGAAAGTATGTACCAGATTCATCACATGTCCTTAGCCCAGAAGTAGTTCAGATGGAAGAGAACCTTTCTTATGAAGAGAAACCAGTTCATATCCTTGATTTATGGGAATAAGTATTGCATAATACGGTAATCAACTAGGTAATGGTTTTGTGGAGAAACCACATGGCTGAAGAAGCAACATCGGAGTATGAAAATGCTATAAGGGAAAAATACCCTCAGTTGTTTAATAAGTAAATAAATTTGTGAGGACGAAATTTCAAGAAGTTGGGGATAATGTAACACTCAATGTTTTTATAAAAATAAATAGAAATGCATGGAATTTTTTTAAATAGATATTTTTAACTTTCATTTAAAACATTACTTTTTTTTACTTCTATGTTCTGAATTTCAAGAAACTATCATCTACATTTGTGTTCAGTATGTTATTTAGAGCCTATTAGTACCAACTTGTTTTTATGGTGAATAGTATCATACCCTTATGAATAGTAATTTGAATAGTGATATGACCCTAATGAATAGTAAATTTTATTATTATTTTATTTTATTAAGGATTTAAGATAATTGTATCTGGGTAAGTTTTTCACTATGATATAAATTAGATACATAATTAGAATTGTTAATTTTTGAATTAAGTATGATTTTATTTAAATATTAAATTAATAATATTTAGAAAATTATTTTCAAAAAATTGACTTAATTTTTAAAATCTACACATCGATAAATGTTTACGGTGAATTTTGGGAATTTGTCTGAAACAGTTGATTTTTCGGCGAATAGTAAAAAATACAGCTTTTAGTTTCGGTGTATTAATGACATCATTAATGATATATTAATGAGGTCATAAATCTGGTATACGTGTTAATAGTTAAATAATATGTTAGGGGTACCAAGTAGCTTATACCATTGGAAAATACCATGGGCAAGCCCATTGTTTTGTAAATACCACTCATGAGGTGTCCATTGAAAATTATTTAAATAATCCCTCAATATTCCTATAAATACAAACTCTTCACTCATTGAATTAATTCCCAATTATCCCTAAAATAATATCTGGCCTCCTAACCTTCAAATTATTCCTCCCATGGTTTCCTTAAGCCCCTAATGTCCCATCCTTCATGTTCAAAGGGATACTCTATAGGGTAAGAAAATTCACAATTTCTTTCTTTTTCCTTTCTAATTCTCTTTTATGTGGTATAATTTTCATGTTTCTATACCATGATCTTATTTAATTGTTATTCTCGATCTTATATATATTATTATTCATTTAGAAATGGGTGACCCATGTCCTGTCTATTTTAATATTTTTCTAAAACCATGTTGTGTAGCCATTAGGCTGCCGAATTTTTGTTAGTGATTTCACAATTATTCTTTTATTTTGTGTTCTTTCCTTATTATTTCTTCATATCTCCATACCCAAGAAGCATGAAATCTCCATAAATCATGTATATTATATATATTATCATGTTTATGGAAAATTACACATCATCATTCATATCCTCTCCCACTTATTTAAAGAATAAAAACATTGTCCGTTTGTGTCGAATTACCGACATCGTGGATGATGTGATTTCAAAATCTAGTAATTCTTTCAAGTATGGTCATGAAACCATTTATGTGGTTGAAATAGGTTATAATATATGTGATATGACTCACCAATAGTTCTGGAATTCTTTTTTACTCATGTTTCTAATTTATAAGACAAAACAAAGTTGTTATTATCAAATAACCACTAAAATGGTCTAGACAAACATCTTTAATGTTCTAACAAATGAATCATACTCATATAAGAATTCAAAATGATTATTGGAATAATTTATGTTTCTGGTTATATGTAAATACCACTCCATTACAATTTTGTATTTTCACTTCCAATCGACAAGAATGTCCATCAAGAACCAATCATGGAAATCATGTTAAGAATTCACCCAAAAACAGTGCACGAGGAAAAATTCGAACAATTAAAGGGTGAAATGATGTTATGAAATTATCATATGAGATGTTAAAAACATTAACTCGTTTCTATAAAATATTAATAACACTCTTTTAACCATTATACAAGAGGATTAAACAAGTTGTAAGTAAGACAAACCCGAGGTAAGGGAATTCTTAACCTAATTTCCATTCATTGGATTAAACATATACTTCATTATTTATGTGCTATTTAAATTGTTTGTGTGATGGGTTCTATTTATATTAAGTTTAATTATGTTTATTTATAGTATATATAAATACTCCAATAATTCTATTAAGTCTCACTTTAATTTTATGATATTTATAAGGGGATTTTCTTTTAAAAATCTCTTTTTAAATTCAATTTTACGAAATTCTAATGCAATGTTTATTTGGAATTAGTCACGTTGTATGATTATGTTTTGTTTCTTGGGAATTATTTATGATTAAGGGTGGGACTATATTTTCCTCCAATGCATTGGGTATGAGTATGTTGGAGGTCGGCCTTATGGTTACTCCATGTGTAACAGCGATGGTTACACAATGTAAGACAACAGTGAGGGTTACAGATTATAAGGTAGCTAATATTGGTTACAAGATTATGTATGTAATTCCCCAAGATACCTCTATGATTATATTTATGTTCTCATGTTTCTGGTGATCTTGTGTGTATCTAATGTTACATAAAGTAATTATATATGAGTGACAAACATGTCTTTTGAAAGTGATTTCATACGTTATGAGTATTAATGGACTAATGTGCTCTTTCCTTCCTTTTTCATCCCTTACTGAGATTTGTGCTCATCCAATGTTTTTAAATGATTTTTCATATTTTAATAAAAGTGTAATACAAGGATGGAATACATGTTAAATTTTAATTAATTGTCAAGGAGTCTTGTTTTATATTTTGAGAAAAATGGAAACTATTTTTATGGTATTCACTCTGTATCAATGTGTAATGTTATGAATGTTTTGACCTAATTCTCTGTAGTTATAAACTTGAAAAGATCCTCAATGTAAAAGGAAGTGTTTTCAAGACTAAATTCTAGAATTTGTATGTAATAAGGCAGGGCCCTTAAAATGCTTCATATGGTGCCATATGTATACTTGAATACAAACTGTTATTATAGGAAAATTATCCTAGAGGTTAATATAGATCCTACATACCTTGAATGTCATGTGAACAAGAAGGATCCTTTTTTTCTAAGGTTTGAATTGTCTGTTATGAATTTCCATCTATTTGATGGTGGTAGGTATTGGTCATATGATGATTAGTGTCTATGTTTTTCTTAAGTCTTTTCTAGATTCTTGATGTAAAACGAGAAGCACAATATGAAACAATCGATAGGGGTACACCATGAAGTCATAAAACCTCATTAATATATAGAATTTCTAAACGTTCAAGTGGAAAATATTCTCTTATCGGAAGGAAAAATGCAGACATGGTTAGACGATCAACATTGACCCATATTGCATAATTTGTACTAGGAGTCTTTGGTAGCCCCATTATAAATTCCTTCGTAATATCATCCCATTCCAAATAAAGTATGAGAAGAGGATGCATGACTCATATTGGATAATGTCTTCTAGCCTTAACCTTGTGAAAACTATACATCATGACACATAATAAGCAATCTCCATTGTCATGTTTCCCCTAAAAAATATTTACCTTAAATATCTATAAATCTTATTACTGCCAAGGTGTATTGAGAAACTGGAGCGATGATCATCATACAACAAATCCATTTTCATATCAAGTATATTGGATACACAATGTCTCTTCCCAAATTTCAAAATTACATCTTCATATACAATTTTGATCAATCTCCTATCATTCACAACTTCAATATTCTTTTAAAACTCCTCATTATCAGTCTGAGAACTCTTTATCCTTTCTAGTAATCATGATTTGAAATCCATTTAAAAAAGAATTTATATTTCATGTTCCATGTTTATTCCCACATCCATCATTACTAGATCCATGAAAATAAAATTACTTTCAACTCTCATATTGTTCAAAACTCCATGATCTTTTCTTCTCAAATCATATGAAACCATATATACCATCACTGGGTGGTAGTGTATAGTTAAGTCATAATCCTTGAGTAGTTCGATCCATCATCCATGCCTCATGTTGAGTTATTTATATAAGAAAATATAAATCAATATTTTGTGATCAATATATATCTCACATTTTTTACCAAATAGATAGTGCCTCCATATCCTTAGGGAAAATATTACAACTTCTAACTGAAGATCAAGGGTGGGATAGTTATGTTAATGAATTTTTTAGCCGTTATTATGCATAGGAAAGAACACTATCATTCAACATAAGGACACAACTAATTACTTTCATTAAAGAATCAATATAAATAAAAAACCATCATTCCCGGATGGTAGAGTCATTATAAGAGAATTGACTAATATTTTCCCCAATTATTCAAAACACAATTCACAGTCTTTTTCAAATCAAATTTAACCCTTTACGTGCCATCTTGTTTAATGGGTTAGAAAATCATGAAAATTATGGATGAAATCCTGATAATAACCTGTTAAACCAATAACAAATCGTACCTTGTTTATACGTTTCAATGTTGTACATTCATGGATTTATTTGTTCTTTGAAGGATCATCAATGATTAAATCCATAAAGACAATATCCCATGAAATGAAATTTCTTGAAGCTAGAATTCACACTTTCTAAACATCACATATAATTCATTTCTACTGTAGATTTTTTATAATATTGTGCATGTGATTTTCATGATCTTAGTAGATTTTTTAGTGTACTATGATATCATCAATAACATCCACAACAATTTCATCATAATATTACTTGAAAACGCTTTTCCATAGATCCATGAAAACAGAGGGCGAATTAGTCAGTCCGAAATCCATTACTGTAAACATATAATGATCCTACCTAGTTTGAAATGCTATTTTTGGAATGTCTTCCTTATTCACACAAAATTGATGTTATCTAGATAGAAGGTATATCATTGGAAAATATTGAGCTCCATGATGTTGATTGAGTAAATCATCAACGCAAGGTAGTGGATACATGTTATTTATTTTTATAGAATTGATCTTCCTATAATTAATGTATATACTCATAGATCCATCATTCTTATTATAAAAATAAATAGGGGATCCCCATGGAGAAACACTATTTTGAATAAATCCTTTATTACAGAATTCCTCTAGTTATTCATTTCGTTTCACTAATTCTACAGTGGACATTATATAAGGGGTCTACAATATGGGCCTTGAACTAGGAATTAAATCAATGGAAAACTCAATTTATAATTCTTGAGGTTGTTTACATAAATCCACAAGAAACGTATCAATATATTCTTTAACTATTGGTACACCCTCTATTTGAAAATTACTTTCTTCACCCATAGAAATTTTTCTCTCTTCCTCCCAAATAATTTAATTTAGTAGAGCTATAGGGGGTGGATCTAGAAATAACTCATATGGAGATGTTTCTTCTCTAATGATAAGGTATTCATTTTCATCATAAAATATTGTAACCTCTTTCTTATTACAATAAATTTTCTCATCTTTTCCTGAAAGCAAATCCATTTTGAGGATTATATAAAATTCAATCATGGTTATGAGGATGAGAATGAAAATAGAGCAAGTTTTAATGACCTAATGGGAACTGATTCACAAAACATTGTTGGAATGATACTTCACTTATGAGTTCTGACAGGAGACATTTTTTTTAAATAAAATTGAAAATATCTTATTTTCTTTGCAAACTAGAAAGATACGAAACAATTTAATGATCTGGAATTCAATAGAGCATTGGATAAATGTGAGGAAACCATAAAGTACCTTCCACCACATCATTGGGAGCTTAAACCTTAATAGTATTTATTACACAAGCATGGCCCTGATCCCCTAGCCTTTCCTTAGGTAATATTCCTTGGTGCATAGGATACTCATTTGAATAATGCCCCATTTCTCTACAATTGTAGTATTCCACATTGATATCCCCTTTCTTAACATATAAATAAGGTGATTTGGGGACTTTTTCACCACACATGTAACAAACTCCCATTCCCTTTAGGCTAGTACTAGGGTGTTTCATCCCAGATTTACTGATGTAGGGAAATTCAGCCTTTCCCTTTTTCCAATTATTTCCATTTCCAAAGTGTTCAATATGTATCTTATTTATTGACGGTTCTTTAATGTTGTAATACATAGAGAATTCATATTCTCTACTGATAGCACATGAGGCATTATCATCGTACGATGAGAAGGAAATTAAGACTAATAATTTATGGATAAATGTATTGACCCCAATAATTAATTGATCAATCTTACTACATGGGTTACATTTGTAATATGTATAATTCCTTCCTATTCTTTTAATTTTATCCTCATACTTTGCGATGTTCTCATCCAACTTTTAACATGGACTAATAAATTTTCAATCCATATCCGATCGATGGTAAGGAGGAAATTATTATATTAATAAAATATCATTAAACTCCCTATATTCCATATTTGATACTTCATCATGATTTTTTTTTTTTTGAATTAATGAACTCTATTTATTTGCATCTCATGTGAGGTGATAAACCTCCTTGACAAAATTTTTCATTTCACTACTCCAAAAAGAATGAAATATTTTCCCTATAGAACTTATGAATTTATCAACGAAAAATGGATTTGTATTCCTATTTAAGGTCTATGGTTGTATCCATATGAAGTTGTCTAACATTGATCCTCTGTGTTGTGGATCGTGGACATCCATACGAGTAAGGTTATTGTTTCTAACATGAGTGAGTTTTCCAAGTATGGTTGTAAGTAGTTAAACACTAGTTCCATCACCATATACACTATATTTATCTTGAGTTGGATGGAAATACCTACATGGATAAAATTTGTTGATATGGTATCCATTACATACAGTAGATGTGATTTCTAAACACTGGAATACACTAGGTTAGTTTATGTATCACAATTCATAATTACAATCATGTATAATATGGTACATAAATTGAAGAGTTTATTAATACAATCCATTGACATAAAATGTTTTTTGAGGAATTATTTACTCATAATTCCCTGATAATGATATGTAATTAAAATGTGAACTATCATAAGCATATACCCATGGAGTGTCGTATCCAAGAGTGCAGCATGGTTTGTTTTCGTATAATAGGATACCTTAGGTTTTGCCCAAAACTCCTTTTTAGAGTTTTATCTTCTAGGAACATATGTTCCAGAGCAACCTCCACCTCCTCATAACTATAAATTGATGTATTTCCTTGAAAAATTGAAAAATATCTTCATTACAAAAATTCAAGGATGGTCTTCTACACAAATCGTCAATGTTTATCTTATAGGTAATTTTCTCTAATAATTGTTTTTTAAATATAGTTTCTATGCTTTGTAATAAACTTCCATTGATTCCAACCATTACACCCAGACCCAAGTTACTCAGGGTTAGTGGTTTATTACAAAACATTGGCAGGATCACAAGGGATGGAGTCCCGAAATAATGATCAGTTTAGTATCATTAGAAGTACTAGATATATACATATGTTTTAAATTATATTATGAACTGAAAAACCATATTGTGTCCCCTTTTAAAAAATTAATTTCCCATATTCTATCCCAAAAATTCAATCCTAAAATAATTCTTCACATCTTGTAAAAAATAAAACATAATGATGTGGTGAGTTCAAAAGCTTAGTACTGATAATAATTTAGCCGAAACATTCATAAATAAGTATAAACATTGAAGGAAATGTATAAGACTAAAACACATGACATTTAAAATTAACGATCAGAAAAATATGAAAAAAGATAAATCAAATAATTCCTTTCACTCATTAACCTAGATATTCTACTTTTCCAATAATCACATGTAATATCAATAGCTAATTTCATACAAATGGAATGAATAAAGCTAAAAATCATAACCACATAGTCAAGGAATCGTTCAATGACTACCAATAACTTTTTTTAAATCCCTTATTCGAAGACACTAGTTTGTGTCATTAGACCTACTGATGCAATGAGTAACTATAGTGGGCTCCACCCATCACTTACTAACACCAATGAATTCTTCACTCGAAATGGTGGAAACATAACAGAATCATTCGTGTTAAAACTATAAAAAAATGTTAATAATTTATCCATAAACCATGAATGGTATAATAAAAAAACATAAATAGTAAAACATACAAAAAAACCATAAATACAATATGTAATATTGTATCATAATAGGCCAAATTCAAACAAGATTAAAATCCATCAAAGTATATTGACCTAAATGAAATCAAAAATATTTTAGGGGAATAACTCTTCTTAAACTAAAATCATATTAATGTGAAGTAATTATTAGATAATACTTTTATTATGTTAATATTCTTATAATCATGTAAGGTAATCTTAGATGGTTTTAAAACATTAGAAAATAGCCACACCCACCATAAGTTAAACAATCATTCTTACATTAATTTTTTTTAAATGTCATATAGAACCTTGTTTGGAAATCTACTTAAATATTCCTTTAAAAACATATTATATACTATAAAAAATGGTATAAATGTCTTTAAATTATATTCTAAGAAATAAAAAAATGTATTTAAATACATTTCCAGGAAACATAGATGTGGAAAATAAATAATTTCCAGTAGATACTTATGTATAAACAATATCAGATTAGTGAAGAGATTGTAAAATTATGCCTTACCTTGCACTTTTCATAAGTAGAGGGTTGGTTAAAATCCTACGTAATAGTTAAATGAATATTATTATAGTATACAAGAATAACATACATAAATATGATAACATATATATTCTTTTAAAATATATTTGTTAATAATATTTCATTAGTATCATTGTTTCATGTGTTAATTGATTTGTTATACCTTTAGTGTTTTCTTATGTATGTTTTGTTTTTTATGGGTATGATGTATTTGATTAATAAACAGATTTATATTAAGTAATTAAACATTCTTTGTCTTCATAAAATAAAAATAATTCTTGAATGGTTTTGATTGGGAAAAAAATCTTATCGCGTTTGTGGAGATGATAATCTGTATGTTAACATGAGTGATGATATCATTTTATTGATGTTAAAATCATATGTAATTGGATGTTATATCATATATACAGAATAATTTATAAGATATATTTATTATTTACCTCGATTATACTCATTATTATATCCATCCAAATAATTATATGTTGAATAACAAATTACACCATGATGTAGAGATAGTAAGCCGTAAAAACACATGTATAGTGACATTGCAATTCATATGAAGGATATGATAATAAATATGGTTGTAAAATATTGATAATAAAATTTTGGTAAGTATAATGTATTTAATATATTGTTTATTTATGAAAACAACAACGATAGATGAATTGGAAGTAGAAAATAACTTTGAATGAGGTGATGAAATTATTAACTATTATTTGTGTGCTTCCATTTCATTTGATCAAAAGGGATACATAGGATAGATTTATGATAAAATTATGTCCTCTAGGAAAGAGTGATGGAAGTTGGGAGGACATTGGAGTATGGTTCGGCCAATCCAAATGGCTTTAAGGTGTGAAATTAAGAGAAGGGGATGCACCTTTTTATAAGAAAGGAGTGGGTCACTTTAGATAAAGCTTGAAATATTATTTCATTTTTTAATAATTTTCAGTTTATAATGGATCCAAAAGAATTTTTGTGAGGCTACAGAGAGGATGGGTCGAAACACTCTCTACCAATAGGTTATATAAATTTTTAGGTCACCATATTAACCTTATCTTATCGATTTATCTCTTAGTTAAATAATTTATCTTTTATAGTGTCTTTGTGTATTTTTATTTTACATGGTTAGTAAAGATAATATAAAATGACAAGAGAACCCCAAGTGGTTCATTAATTACATATATATATTTATATAAGTACATGTGGTGAAGCATTGTTTTTTTGGAATATTATATCATTTACTAATTTATTAGTTGTTTTTAAAACTCATATCTTTCAATTTTGTATCTTTTTATTATTTCATTTTTGTGATTTTAAATAAAATATGATTACATCAAAATAATATTAAAAAATTCCTAACATGTAATATTGATCAATAAAATTCTTTTAATTCATCATAAATCTACATTTACATTTATTGTTATATTTCTATTGTCAATTATTTTAATCATTCATTAATAACCTAATTACCAGATCATCATTGTGTCATAAATAAATTTAATTATATAATGTCTAAAAATTATAAATAAAATAACATTATGTAGGAAATATTTTTATCTTTATAATTAATATTTATAGTTAAATTTTTCATATGTATATCATGATATGAAAAATTTTACAGTCATTAAAATTTGAGTTTAACACTTTTAACACTTCTTAAAAAAACAGTAATAAACATCACAATATAATACAAGTGGATCAAAGAGGGTCATATTTTATTCATAAGGATTATATTTTCACTAAATACACTTATCCAATTTATTTGGGACATGTGTTAGTGTAATTATATTATAATTTTTATCTTTAATTACCCTATTTACTTTTAACCTCGGTAAATAAAATCAAAAGGTTACAATTCACATAAAATTATTATTTTTCCTATTGAATCACATTTTACTAGCTGAGGTCAAACATGTCTCCCATTTTGTTGATATTCAATTCAGATAAGTGGTAAAATTACATTTCATTCAAATTTACTAACATGACTAGAAGGTCTGTAAAATACGTTAAAAAGATAAATAAAATTTTATACGTCTAATCATAATATAAAATAACTCTAATTAATGACATTGAACTAATATAAGAATTTTTTAAATATTTTGACATAATGTAAATTTAAATAAAATAAATAATTATTTATATAAAAATTTGGTTTGAAATAATAACTCATTGTATATACCTATTCATTAAAAATTGAATGTTTTTAGAAAACTTCAAGCAAATCACCCTCATCTAATTTTGATATTCCGAATCAAAAAATGAATAAAATTTTGAGTAATAATATTTAAGAAATTCTAAAAATTGGGTATTACAATTTATAACTGCTTGTTTTATTGTTCATGGGTTGCTTGTACTCGATGTTGTGTACGTCGCAAGTTATTATAATATTCAAAGAAAAGTCTACTGTGGAATCTTAGTGTGTTACATTCTTACCACCTTCAAATAATTATGCCCTTAAAACTTCTAGATTATTACACATCAAAAATTTCGAGTGGTTATTCATTATATGTTCCTCGGGTTCTCATGTTACATCTTCCATCTTTTGGTGTCCCTATAGAAATTTAACTAGATGAGTCATCTGGTATCTTTACACGTGTTATCTAGTATCGAGAATCCTGATAGGCTCCCCACAATAAGATAGATCGGGTTCCAGTTCTATTTACTCATAGGTGAGTACATGCATTGGGTTAGGTATGTATTTTTTTCATAAGTGTTATGGGGAACACATTCTAAAATTTTGAGAGACTTAGAGGTATTAACAAGCGTTAAGCTACAACTCCAATTTGTTCTAGAATTTTGAATGTTTTGGTTTATATGGGACTTAAATTTCACTTCTTATCGATCATATAACTCCCATAAATGGTTATAATTTCATTAAAAAAATAGCTCTATCATGAAATACCAAATACATCCTTCGGTAATCGACCTAGCTATTCTTCCAAATTTGAGCGGCTTTGATGTGTTTTTTAATAATCATTACATTTTTAACTATTTCCACAACATGTTCTCGGCCTACGAGTGTCCTTTCACCAACATCATCATAGCAAGTTAGCGTGAGAAATATCATTCAATATAATTCTTAATATTGTTTCATATGTATACGTTAATGGATACTATTATTATAAAAAAATTCTAATAGAGGAAAATATTGATCCCATATAGCTTGAAAGTCATGTTAGGAAGATATTAATGTGGATTCTATGGATTGAATTGTCCAATATGATATTCCATCAAATTGAGGGTTGTAGGTATTGATCAAAAAAAGTTCAGTATCATGGGTTTTCTGAACACTTAACCATATTATTGATGTAAAATGAGATGCATGATACGAAAAAATCGATAGGGGAACACCCTGAAGTCATAAAACATTGTTAATATATATCCTCTCTAAACATTCAAGTGTTAAATATTCTCTTATAGATTCAAAATGTTCATACATGGTATGATGATAAAAAGTGAACCATATTTCATCATTCCTTCTAAGGTATTTGGTAGCCCCAAGAAAAATTCCATCGTAATATCATCACATATCCTCATAGGTATGGGAAAAGGTTACATGACTCCTCTCAGATGTTGCCTTCCAGCCTTATCCTTATGATAAACCATATGTCATGACACATAATAAGAAATTTCCCTTTTCATTTTGTGCCACCAAAAATGTCTATTTCAATATATGTTAATAATATTGCTAAAAGGATGTATAGGGAAATTGGAGCTGTGAGCATCATCCCACAATTCCCTTTTTAGAACAAGTATATCAGTAACACAAAAATTCTTCCCAAATTTCCGAATTCAACATTCATATACAACGTCAATAAATCTACCATTTTTTAATGCATTAATTTTATTTTTAAACTCCTCATCAGTGGTATGATAACTCTTTATCCATTCAATTAATGATTTATTGGAAAACATTTGAAAAAGTATTGATTTTTCTTGTTAAATTATTATTCCATTTTCCATCTCTACTAGATCCATGAACATTGGATATCATTCACTCTCATCAGGTTCAAAACATTATGGTCCTTTTTATCAATGCTTCTGAAAAATTATTTCCTTTCCCCAGGTTGTAGTGTATAGTGATATCATAATCCTTGAGTAGTTCAATTCATTGTCCAAGCCTCATGATGAGTTATTTCTATGAGAAAATATACATTAAATTCTTGTGATCAGTATATATCATACATTTTTCACCATATAGATAGTTTATTTATATCATCGTAGAAAAAATTACACATACTAACTCAATTTCATGAGTGGGATTGTTTTGTTAAAGAATTTTAACTGTCATGATGCATAGGAAATAACATTATAATTCTCCCTAAGTACACAACCAATTCCATTCATTAAAGAATCACTGTAAATAGAAAAAACATCACTCACTGATGGTAGATCCAATATAAGAGAACTGACTTTTATTTTTTTTCAAATCTTCAAAACATTCGTCATACTCATTTGTCCAAAAAAATTTAACCCCTTCAAATGTTAGCATTGTTAATGGGTTATCTATTAAGGATTTTTATTTTGATGAAATGCTGATAATAACCTTTTAATGCAACAAAATTGCGTAACATAAGTATAATTTTTAGTGGTGGACATTAATAGATTGCCTTGACTTTAAATGATAGGCAAATATTCCATCCATAGGGAAAATATGTCCAATAAAAAAAATTGTGAAACCAGAATTAACACGTGCTAAACATCCCAAATACTTCATTTTTTATGATGGTTTTTGAGAATTGTGCATACGTGATATTAACATTCTTTAAAGATTTTTTATTATACAATGATTTCATCATTAAATTCCACTACAATGTCATCATGATTTCACTTGACAAATATATTTAATAGTTCCATGAAAATATAGGGAGAATTAGTCATTTCAAAAGGCATTACTGTAACCTCATAATGACCGTACCTAGTTTGAAATGTTGTTTTCAGAATGTCATCCTTTATCACACAAAATTCGTGATATACAAATTGAATGTAAATATTTGGAAAATATTAAGATCCATTAATTTTATTGAAAAAATCACCAAAACATGGAAGGTGATACATGTTATTTATTATTATTGCATCAATCTCCCTATAGTTAATACACAACCTCATAGATCAATATTTCTTTCTATCAAAAAGAATAGGGGATCCCAATGGAGAAAAACAAGGGTGAATGATTTTATTATTACAAAATTCCTCTAATTGTTTCCTTAGTTCCACTAACTCCACAGTGTCCAATCTATAAGAGGTATTCAACATGGGCCTTGAACTAGTAAGTAAATCAATGGTAACATCAATTTCTCATTCATGAAGATGTCCAGGTAAATCCTCCGAAAACACCTCAACATATTCATTAATCTTAGGTGCATCATCTATTTGAACATTCATTTACTCGCCCATTGTTATTTCACTCTCTTTCTCTGAAATAATTGAACTTAGTAGAACTCTTGTGGTTGGATCTACATAAGAATCAAACAATGATGTTCCTGGTCTAATGATAAGGTATTAATTATTATCATAAAAAATGTAAATTCTTCTTCTTACAAAATATTTTTCATCATGATCTGAAATCCATTCCTTTTCAAGGATTATATCAAATTAAATAATCAATATGATAATGAGATAAAAAATAAAACATGTTTATAAGGCCTAATGGGAACTAATTCACAAAACATTGTTGTAATGATACTTTACATTGGTGTTCTGATTTAATACTCACTCTGTAAATCAAATTGTTAATATATAATTTTCATAGAAATATAGAATTATATGAAAGAATGTGATTATACAGAATCCAATAATGCATTGGCTAAATTAGAGGAAACAATTAAAGTACCTTCCAGCATGTCATTTTTATCTTCAAACTCCCCCGTAATTATCACATAAACTTTTCATCACTCCCCTATCTTTTTCTGAGGTAATATTACATGGCACATAAAACACTCATTTTCATAATTCACCATTTCTCTTAAATTATAGAACTCCCCCTTGATAGCCACTTTATTTCCCTTTCAATCTCATTATTGCTGGCCTTTTTCACCACACGTCTAAAAAACTCACATTCCCTTCAAGTGAGTACTAGAGTGTTTTTCACACATTTAAATTAGGATGGAAATTCAACCATTCCACTCTTCCCATTATTTTCATCATCAGAGTGTTTAATAGATCTCTCATTCTATAAATTTTCTTTTAAGACGTAAGACATAGAGAATTCATTTTAGGACATGATCTTACATTAGGAAATATCTTTATATGATGAGAAGGATTGTGAGGTTATGATCTATAGATAAATTTTTTGAACCCAAAAAATAATCAAAAAATCATTCTCAATGGGTTACATGTATAATATGAATCATGCCTTGCATACCTTGTAATGATAGCATCATACATTGCGATGTTCTCATCCCACATTTTCCTTTGACTCAGTAATTTTATTTCCATATTCACTTGATGGTAATGATGAAATTATTTTTCTAACAAAAAATATTTAAAATCCATCCATTACATAATTGATAATTATTTATCCTCCTTTTTTATTTTTACTTAATTACTACCACTAATCTGCATCTCTAGTGAGTTGATAAATTGCCCTGAAATTTTTTTCCCTATCTCTACTACGAAAATCATGAAATATTTTCCCTAATTAACATATTAATTTCTCAGAAACAAATGCTATTTTAGTACTATTTAATGTCTGGGTATTTTTCCTGATCATTAATTATTACACTAATCCTTCAAATTGTGGATCTGGGATCTCCATACAGTTAGGTTATTATTCATAACATGAGTGAGTTGTCCCAGTCTGGTTATAAGTGGTTCAACACTAGTTCCATCACCAGTTCCACTATAATTATCTTGAGTAGGAGAAAAATACATACATGGATTATGTTCGTTTATATGGTTTCCATTCCTTCCACTTGGATCCATTTATAAAAAATGGAATAAAATATCTTAGTTTATTAATCACAATGCATAATTCCAAACATGTAAAATATCAAACATAAATTTAACAGTTTTTGCGTATAATCCATAATCATAAAAAATTTTCTTTGAGGAAATATTTACTCATAAACCCTTAATAATGTATTATAATTAAAATTTGAATTATCATAATTAAATCCCCCAGGAGTGTCATAACCAAGAGTGAAGTAAGGCTTGTTGTCATATACCTTGAAACCTTGGGTTAGGCACAAAACTCCTTGTCAGAATTTTCACTCCAGGGAACATCTGTTGAAGAGAAGACTCTACCTAATCATATTCATATTGGGATTTATTTCTTGGAAAACTCAAAAAATCACTACATTACCAAAATATTAGGATGTTCTTCTATAAAAATCCTGAATGATTATCTTATGGGAATGTTCTCTAATCAGAGTTTTTCTAAATCTACATTCCAATTTTTGTACTAAACTTCCTATGATACAAACTATAACACCACAACCCTAGTTACCCATAATCATTTCATTATTTCATATCATTGGAATGATCACAAAGAATCATGTCCCGAAAGACTGATTAGTTTTATAGACTTGGAAGTGATAGATACAAACATAAGTTTTACATTACATTATGAAATTAAAAAAAAGTACACTATGTCTTCTCTAAAAACATTCATATCCCATATCCAATCCTCGAAGGTAAAAAATAATAATATTCATTTTCATCATCGGGAAAATAAAACATATGAATGGGGTGAGCTGAGATGCTTAGTAAGGATAAAAATATGTCCGAAAGACTCATAAATAAGCATAAACATAGAAGAAAATGTATAATACTAAAACAAATGAATTTTAAAATTAAACATCAGAATAAAATTGAAATGATAAATTAAATAATTCAATTTATTCATTCACATGAATATTACACTAGTCGAATAATAACATGTAATATCAGTTTCTAATTTCATAATGACAGAACACATAATCAAAGCAATCATAGCCACATAGTCAACGAATCATTCATATAATACAAATAAATTTTTTAAGTCCTTCTGTTAAGACACTAGTTTGTCTCATGAGACCTACATATGAATTTAGGTTCTATAGTGGGATCCACCCATTAATTACTATGTCTGATTCATTCCTCATAGGAAAAGGTTGAAACATAACAAGAAGATTCATATTAAAACTTTCTTACAAAATGTAAATACATTAACCATAAACCATGAATGGTAGAAAAAAATACAAACATATTCAAACATATAAAAATAACTAAAACACAATATGGAAGATTGTATCATAATATAATAACTTCCAACAAGTGTGTAATCCATCGAAAGATGTTGACATAGATGAAATAAAAAATATTTGAGAGGAATAACAGTTTCTATTTAGTAATCATTAAAAGTTACGTAATTATAAAATAAAACATTTATTTTTGTAATATTTGAATAATATTTTAAGGGAATATTAGAAGGAGTAATATCATCAGTTAATATCCGCACCTGACATACATTAAAAAAATTATTACTATAATTTTTTGAAAAGGTCAAAAAGTTACTTGTTTGGAAAACTACGGAAATATTCATTTCAAAAAAACATATATAATGTCAAACATCGTTAGAAATGTATTTAAACCACATTATAAGAAATATATAAAATGTTTTGAAATACATTTTATGAAACACAGATGTGGATGATAAAGAATTCAATGTAGATACATATATATAAACAACATTGGATAAGTAAGGAGATTGTAAAACAAAACCATACCTTTTATGTTTCCTTAGTCAAGTTTTTGTTTACATCCTGTATAATTATAAAGACCCAAAAATTCCATGTAATTTATTTTCATAAATGGAAATTTTACGAGTTCGTGAAAATTTACGGCGTGTGATTCCGAGGCCCGGTGAGCCTGGAATGAATTTCTGAACTTTTTTTCACGTACATTCAGTAAACGTGTGAGCATGTTTTTGTAACCTTTCAACCCATGCTCGGAATTGAAATCTGAGGGCACCGTTGAAGTAAAATCACTTGTATTCTCTTAATGGGACTTTCCCCTAAACTTCAATAGGTCGAGGGTGAATTATAGAATTTGGGTTTTTTCGTGGAAATAGAAATAAAATAAAATAATATTTTATTTTATTTTTCTTTTTGCTGAAACCAACCATGTGGATGGTTTAAAGGTGAGGACCACCTGATCTAATGAATCTGACATGGGTTATGGTTGTGGGGACCACCTGAGCCTAAAACCCCCTTGAACACCCTCTTAAATGTGGATAATCCCCTTGAACCCCCCCTCATTAATTGCACCACACCCTTTGATTAATTATACAAACTCATCAATTAATTAATTATGCCAATTTGAAATTATGCCAACAAAATAAATGGTAATCATATTCATTATTTTGGATATTTGATTTTTGTGGTTAAATTGTGGTAATTGATTGGTAAGAGGAGATATTTTGGAGGAATTCCACTTCACCAACGAAGAATGCTCCTCAACGAAGAATGCCGACATTGACTTATTCATTGGAATATCCTCTAACGTAGGATGAATTTGATCAACGGTCTTCCTTCCCTCCTCATCAACATCAAAAAAATAATTAGGTAGGGGGTTCAGTTGTGTATGATTATATATTACCATGTTCTAACCTTCTAAAATAAATAATGTGGATCAAATATCTAACAAGTTTATCATCAGATGTTTTCTTTTGCGGGATTGGGAATAATCATTGTAGGAGCTTAGGGATTGATGTTCATCATTCATGATTTTTTTGACCCTCTTTATACATCTCTAATGTGGAGGATGTGAGCCTAAAAACATGGCCCGACCCGTCCTACATTATTCTTGAATGGTGTATCCTTCACGATTGAAGAAGGCGGCTTTGCGATGACGCTGATAAATTGGAACGATAGCTGGCACCACTGCCAGTCATGATGAAGGAGACGACGCCCCATCACCACCGTGTGGCCTCCGTGGACCCCATGCTTCCCACATTCCTGCCAAACTACCCCGCGGCTCCGCCGCCCCACATCCTCACACTATCTGCGACCCCACCACACTGCCTTGTGGCCCTGCCGACCTCGTGACTCCGCAACCTCCATGCCACCCTGCGCCGCCCATGCCGGGATGCCAAGCATGGGCTGGACTGGACCCATGGGGTCGGGCTAGGTATGACTGGCCAGGTCAGACCAATCCTGGACCTATTATGACCCATTTATGCTCTTTTGGCCATAACATTGGCCCCAGACGTCTGTTTTATGAACTTCCAGTGTCGCTAGAAACCTTTGATCGAGGTGGTACCTTTGAGAATACGCCACTGGAGATTTAGATAAATATAGAGTATGGTCGATTGGATCGAATACAAATCCAACCGGGCCCTTGGGAATAAAATGCTTATAACTTAGAGACCAGACATCCGATTGATGCACCCTATATTGTATTGATACCCCAATGATGTGGTGGTCCTTTGTGATACTTCTTCTTGGGACTTCATGATAGTCGAAGTATCGATCAATGGATTGAGGAGCATTCCCTCCTAGATATGAGAATGCTTAGAGCGGGAACTTGGTTGTTTTCTATGACATGATGAATGTAAAATAATCTAGTGTGGGTCAACTCCTAGCAATCATGTGTGGGTCAGCACCAAGAGATGTTTTGTGGGTCAGCAACGAGTGATCCTGTGTGGGCTAACACTGAGCGATCTGGTGTGGGACAACACCTACCGATCTTGTGTGGGTCAGCACCAAGCGATCCTCTATGGGTCAGCACCTAGTGATCCTCTCTAGGTCAGCACCGAGAAATCCTCTGAGGTTTAGCATCATGCGATCCTACCTGGGTCATAATTGAGAGATCCTATGTGGGTCAGCCCTAGCGGTTTGTATGGATCAGCACCAAGTGATCCTGTGTGGGTCTACACCAATCGATACTATGTGGGCCAGCACCTAGCGATCATGTGTGTGTTAGCACTAGGTGATCATGTGTGGGTCAGCACCGAGTGATCCTGTACTGGACAACACCTAGTGATACCCTATGAATCAGCACCAAGTTATCCTATGTGGGTCATTAAAAGAGCTTCTTAATAGAGTAAGATAATTAATAGTTATATATAATCATCTCTACTACATACTTATGTTATACCTAATGTGTGCTGAGTTCGTACCTTTTTGACACTTTCCCTCATGGTAATTCCATGGTGGTAATATTCTATGTGGAGTACATGTGGGGTACTTACCATCGTGGTTTTAAGTCATTTGTGGGATAATTGAGCATTGGTATTTTGTGTTGGACCCTGTGCTTCCTCTTGATTGAGATTGGTATACTTGATAAATTAGGTATATGTAGGGGCATATACCAAAGTAGGGTATATTTTTTACATCATGCTTTGTGGTTTAATTTTTATAGATTTTGTGATACTTTGAGGGTCTCGGGGTCCCTCCTGAGTATCGATATACTCACCCCTACACAGGTTATTCCCTACCTTTGTTTTATATGTTGCAGACCATATAAAGCGCTGATCAAGAATGAGGGTGGCAGGACTAGACGTGGACAAGAGGTGGACCATACGATGTGTCAGTTATAAAAGGAAATGGGTGGACATGGAGTGTTGAGGAGGCGATCTGTACCTACCCTTCATGTTGGAATCTCGGAGGATGACCCAGAAGCTACTTTCCTTTTTCTGCAATTGTATTGATTTTAGTTTTACTTTTACATTTACAGTTGGGATATATTCTGACCCTTTTTTACTTTCAGCACACTTTTTTCTATATAGTGGACTTGTGATAATATATTTCTATGTGCATGGATGGATGTGTTTACAAGTTATAAAGCCAATTCTTTCTCAATTTTAGGGAATATTCCTTTCATTGCTATTTTCCAGCCCCTTGATTATGGAAGGTGGGTTTGGGGTAGTCACGACATGGGCCCCGTGGGACGGGCCGTCACAAATTGGTCTAAGAGGAGTTGGTTCTACAACAGAACTTAGTACTCTAATGTTTTTAATGACAATAGTGTTTTGTTTAGTGATTTTATTTTTCAGTTAAGGGAATCCAGTGTTGGTGCAGCGACCAACGTATACATACAACATGACCCTGACATCTGATTTTCGACGATGTACATGAAAACACAGATTGCAAGTGTGTTTTCATGAGTTTTCAATGTGACCTATTTGATTCAACTCACTAGATATAACTTATTGACTATGGTGCTCCTGTTTCATTTCAGGATACCTCCACGAAGATATCCATGTAGGTTTCCATGAGTTGTATGCACTGATAGCCCATCGAGCGACGATGCCTCAGTATAGGGCCATCTTCCAGTAGAGGCACTTGTGGAGGCACTAGAGGTACCATTACCCATTGGGACACTGATTCCACCAGACCTAGAAGTAGATGGTTTTCTCTATTTGAGCATGTTTCCGAGTTCCAGCATCAGATGCCACTATGGTAGATGGGCGAGATGAACCCACAGGCAGCTGAGGATTTACTGGAGGTCGTGGTGAGTGTTTTCCTACTTGTAGGGACACCAGATGATCTCATGTTCATACTTGGTGATAACCTTCTGTAGGAAACAACTGACATATTTTTGATCTTGATGCTCCGGGTTCATGATGAGGTTATCCTTCTCTGGGTAGACTTCGAGAGCCTATTTCAGACAGAGTTTGTTCAAGCGACTATTCGTGCAGTTCACATACAAGAGCTAATTCAACTACCGTGGGGAAGCATGAATGTGGCTTAGTACTCAGTGAGGTTCCCTAACCTCTCATGTTAAAAAATTGACATGGTGTGGGACACTTTCATCAAGGCTCATACCTTCGAGCAGGGGCTCAATAGAGAGATCAGGGTTTTGATTATATCACTAAGCATCCCGACGCATGGGGGGATGTTAGAGAGAGACCTCTTAGTGGAGAGTTTCTTTTCTAAGAATTCACTAGCAGTGAGACCCATCATAATTCATCATATAGAAGAGACATTTGAGTCTAGTAGTAGACATATGTCACATAGGTCCAAGAGGACCAGAACTCTGGGGGACGACCGCAGGATTCTGGGATGGTTGTATATGACACCTAAGGAAGTTCTAATCAAGCCCGGAGAGGGAAATGTTACACATGTGGTGGGAATGATCACATGGCTCGCGACTATCCAAACTACTATATAGATGATCAGAAGATGGTAAAAAGACCGCCCAGGTAGTGATAGAGGTTCAACCGAGGAGGTCCACAGGGAGCAGGAAAATGTGGCAGAGGAGCAGGCCATGCAGCTGGAGGTGGGTGACGATTCAAGATGTTTCTGACACCACACCCAGTTTTTCCTCCTAGACCATATAGAGCTGGAGGAAAACAGTGTGCTCATCTCCAGGAAGATGAGGCCTACAATCATGGTGCACCAAAGATTATAGGAGGAAATATTTGTGTCTACTCCACCATAGCTTCAGTACTTATAGACACAACTGGTAGTCATTTTTTTATTTCCACTACCCTCATTCGGAGATCAGAGATTCTGATGGATCAAGTCACTCGATACTTATGTCTAGAGACTCCTATGGTAGACTATTCGATGATTACACACTACTTCTAGCTATTTGAGCTTACTTTATAAGGAGAGAGCATCAACTATGATCTCTTAGTAGAAGCGGTGAGGCCTTACGATGTCAATATGGGTATGGATTGGTTATCTACAGTCCATGCTCAGGTCGACTGTATTATGATCAATGTGTTTACTGTCCGCACCGATTGGACCAGGTTTACCTTCAACGTCAAGAAGGGAGCCTTTTCAGCACAGTTTGAACTTACCCAGTTGAGAGAGAAACTTATCACTCCTCAGTTAGAGATCCTTACCCTCAAAGTAGTTGATGGTGGGAGTTGGTGTTAATTTTTTTTGGTGGACTAGAACGCGGATGTATTCCATGTTGATATTCCGAGTCTAACTTCTCATATAGAGGTGGACTTTTACATTGACATCTACCCAGGGACAACATCAATATCTGCACCAGCATATCTTATGTCTCCAGTGGAACATCTTGAGTTTAGGGTATATCTAGTTGACTTACAGGGGAATGGTTTCATTCGGCCAAGTGTTTCCCCTTGGGTAGCCCCATTTTTGTTCGCCAAGAAGGAGAATAGGAACTTGAGACATTAATTCAACTATCTGCATCGAAATTAGGTGATTTTGAAGAACAAGTACGCACTCTCAAGGATTGACAACCTCTTTGATAAGCTGAAGGGAGCACGGTGGTTCTCAAAGATAGTCATTAGATCAGGATATCACCAGCTCATAGTAAAAAATGAGGATGTGCAGAAGACGGCTTTCAGATGTTGATACGGCCATTACGAGTTTTTGTTCATGACGTTCGGCATGACCAACACTCCAGTAGTGTTCATGGGACACATGAACAAGTTATTTCAGCCCTACCATGATCACTTTTTAGTAGTATTCATCGAATGCATTTTGATTTACTCGACTATTGAAAAGGATCATGCCTACAAACTACAGGTAGAACTGAAAACTCTCTGAGTGTACTGGATTTATGGTAAGCTATCAAAGTACCAATTCTGGATCCGAGAGGTTAACATTCAGGGAAATTTCATATAAAGGGATGGATTTGTAGTTGATCCAATGACGATTGAGGACGTACTTGCATGAGAGCCACCTAGGAGTGTGATGGACGTATAGAGTTTATTGGGTTCGGCTGGATAGTACCAAGGATTTGTGCCATGTTTCTCTAGAGTTGCAGCACAACTATCAGCTTTGACGAAGATGGGGAAACCCTTAGTTTGTTCGGAGAGAAGATATCATTGTTTTTAGGAGATAAGGTAGAGGCTGACTTGTGCACCCATATTGAGGCTTTCAGAGGAGGGTGTATGTAACATAGTCTACTATGACACATCGGGAATGGGGGTCCGATGTGTCCTAATGCAGGACTGAGTAGTGATCGATTATGGTTCTCGGCAGTTGAGACAACATGATAAAAACTACTCCACCCATGGCATGGAGTTAGTAGCAGTGGTATTCACCTTGAATATGTGGCAACATTACATGATGGGTGAACATTTTATAATGTAATCTAATAACAAGGGTCTCAGGTATATCTTCCCTCAGAAGGACCTGAACATGAGACAACTATGTTGGCTTGATTTCCACCAAGACTATGACATTGAAATATTCTATACTCTTGTGAAGGGGAATGTTATAGTAGATGCACTCAGTATGATATTTGGTATAATGATTTTAGGCGAGGCGATGGAGTAGCTGGCCGCTTTGAATATATATTTTGTTAATCAAGATGGTGCATGTTTTCTATTTTCTCTTATCGTCACTCCCCCACTTCTTCAGCGATTCATGGAGGCGCAACATGGGGACACTGACTGCAGGGATCGTTGTGCTCAGATATTCATAGGACATTCACATGATGGATTTACTGAATGTGGGGAGCACTTCATCCTCTTCAGAAGACATACCATGGTACCGGTGTCGCTTTGAGTGGATGTTATGAGGGAATTCCACACATCCCCTCTAGATGTACATCCAAGAATGGAGAATAATTATTAGGTCCTCCGACGACAACGCTAGTATCCAGGAATGAAGAAATTTGTATCAGATTTTGGATCTTGGTGCCTCACTAGTCAGGAAGTGAAGGCAGAGCATCAGGTACCAACAGGCTTGGTTCAGCCATTATAGGTCCCAAAGTGGAAGTGTGATGTGATATCCATGGACTTCCTCATAGGACATCAACATACATCAAGAGGTCATGACTCTATCTGGGTGATCGTCGACCGACTCACCATGTCGACCCACTTCCTACCGATCAGAAAGCAATGTTCAATAGAGATCCTAGGACACCTCTATGTGCAAGACATTCTGTGGATACATGGATTACCCAAGATTGTTGTCCTCGATCGTGATACATGTTTATCTTACCTACTATAGAAGGGGTTTCAGGAGGCTTTCGGGATGTAACTTCGTTTGAGCACCACCATCCCTCCTTAGAAGGATAGACAGACTGAGTGGACAATTCAAACTACTATGGAAATTCTGTGTCCTTGTGTCCTCGACATTGTTCGTAGCTGGGAGGATCACATGACTTTGGTGGAGTTTGTAAACAAAAGAAGCTATCACTCCACCATTGGGATGGAACCTTTTGAGGAATTTTATGGGCGACCATACATGTCACTTTTATGCTAGACTGACCCAGGAGAGTCAAAACTAGTGGGACCATAGATTGTGAGGGCTACAACAGAGAAGGTGTAGTTCATCTAGGAGCAGACGAAGAGTGCATAGATTCGGCATAATTCTTATCCAGATAGGATACAGAGTCCTCTAGAGTTTGAGGATGGCGACCATGACTTTTTAGGGGTCTCACCTTGACAAGGTTTGCTGAGATTTGAACATGGAGAAAGGTTATACCTGTGGATTATCAGACACTTACAAGTCCTTATTTGATTTGTAGAGGTGTGTTTACTCTTAGATCATCCCCCTCAGTTTAATCTAGAGCACAACCTCATCCCTGTATCCTAGCTGATAAATATGTGTATGACCCTTCTCACATCATCAGCCACAGAGACATGGACATCGATGAAAGGGAAACGATTACAGAGGTTCCAATAGAGATTGAGGATCGATATTGTTGGGTCCTTCATGGATGATTGATACCTCTGGTGAACGTTCTTTGGCAGCATGAGATCCTCTAGGAGAGAACATGGGAGTGGGAGGATCAGATTCGTGCTCATTACCCCAACTTGTTCCCTTATATTTATTAGTGGATTACTAGGACACAAATCCTTGAGGTGGGGAGAATGTAATGACATGGAAATTCTAGGTAATTTTTCTTAATATATCGGACTTTTACGAGTCTGGGAAAATGTATGGAACATGATTCCACGTACTGGAGTGACATGAATGAATTTCTGAACTTTTTATTGGGTATGTTCAGTAAACGTGCAAACAGGTTTCTGTAACTTCTGATCCAGTGCTCAGAATTGAAATCCCATGGCACAACTAAACTATCATCACAAGTATTCACTTAATGGGACTTCCACCTTGATCGTAGTAGATCATGTGTGAAATAAATAATTTGGGTTATTCAGGTAAATAGAAATAAAATAAATAATTTTTTTATTTTTTTTCATTTTACTAAAACCTCCCTTGAAGATTGTTTAATGTTTCAGACCAACTGAACTAAAACCTCCCACATGTTTTATGGTGATGGGAACCACCCAATCCTAAAAGACCCTTGAACTCCACTCTTAAATGTGGGTATTCCCCTTGAAGTCCCTCACTTTAATTGTGACACCCCCTTGATTAATTATACAAAATCATCAATTAATTAATTAAGACAATATGAAATTATGCCAACAAAATAATATATAAACATATTCTATTTTGTTGGGAATTTTATATTTGGGTTTTAATTGGGAGAAAGGATTGGCCAGAGGAGAGATTTTGGAGGAATTCTTCTTCCCCAACGAAGAACGCTCTTCTAAAGATGAATGTCAACTTCGACTTCTTCCCCGAAACATCCTCCAATGTGGGATGACTTTGATCGATGACCGTTCTTACCTTCTCAATGATGCCAACAAAAAAACGAGTTATTGGTTTAGTTCTGTATGATTATATATTATTATGTTTTTTCCTTATAAAACAAATAACACAAATCAACTCTCATACTAGTTGATCTGCGGATGTGTTATTTTGTAGGATTGGGAATAATAACTGCGGGAGGATAGGGATTGATGTTCTTCATTAATTTTTTTGATGAGCCACTTGATATTACTCTAATGGGGAGGGTGCGAGCCAAAAAAATTTGGAATGACCCATCCACCGTTCTTCTTTAATGTTGTATCCTGTGCGACGGAAGAAGGCGGCTTTGCGACGATGGTGATGAATGAGATCGGCGGCTGGAACCACTTTCTATCGCGACAATCGAGATGGCTCAACAGCACTATCTCGCGACCTCCACAACGGCCACTCTACACCATGCCGCCCACGGCCCATACCCACTGCCCCATGTCCCCACTGCCCCGTGGCCCCTCCACGCTTCCCGTGGCCACACCGTGATGACCAGCGGCTCTGCCACCCGCAGCATCGCCCCTCCACATCCACGGCTCTTCCGACCGTGGCCCCTCTGCATTGCCCTACGGCCACACCGCACAACCCGAGGCTCTACCACCCATTGAGATCAGTCCTTCCATGACCCTGCTGTGCTGCCCCAAGACCTCGCACTATTCATAGCCCCGCCACGCCTCCCCACAGCTTCTCTGCCCTCGTGGCGCTGTGAGCTCCATGCCGTCCCATGGTGCCCATGTTGGGCCACCCATCTCTGTCCGGGCCGGACCTAGCAGGCTTGACATCACCTAACGGGTCGGACCGGACCCACAGCCACTATGACCAATTTACTCTCTTTGGGCCATAACATTTGTACCGAATGTCCGTTTGACAATCCATCAATGACGCTAGAAATCATGGAGTGAGGAGGTCCCCTGGTGTATACCCCCAATAGAGATTTGTATAAAGTTGGAGTATGGTCGGGTTGGATCAAGGGTGAATCTCACCGGGCCGTTGGGACTAAAAGGCCAATAACATACACACCAGACATCCTATTTACGCATCCTCTATTGAATTGAGACCCTTATGACATGGCGGTTCTTTGTGATAATTCTTAATGGGGTGTCGTGATAGTTGGATTACCAGCCAATGGATTGAGGAGAAGTCTGTCTTAGAGATGAGCTAGCTTAGAGTGGGAACCCAGTTGCAGGCTGTGATGTGAAGAATGAATAGGGATCTCGTCTGGGTCAGCACCTAGCGATCCTGTGTGGGTCATCACTAAGAGATCATGTATGGGTCCATACATAGCGATCCTATTTGGGCATGCACTGACCATTCCTGTGTCTGTTAGCACCTAGAGATCCTATGTCGGTAATCACCAAGTGATCCTGTGTGAGTTAGCACCAAGCGATCTTGTGTGGGTCAGAACTGAGCGATCCTATGTGGGTCAGCACCTCGAGATCTTGTGTAGGTCAACACCAAGAGATCCTATGTGTGTTATTACCGAGCGATCTTGTGTGGCTCATCACCTATATATTCTGTGTGTGTCACCACCGACCGATCATGTGTGGTTTAGCATAAATCGATCCTATGTGGGACAGCAGCAGAGCCTCTTAACTGAGTAAGATGATTAGTAGTTACATATAATCATTTCTACTATTGAAATTATGCTATACCATGTGTGAGCTGAGTTCATACCTTTTTGGTACATTATTTCATGGTTATACCTTTGTGGTATTCTCCTGTGTGGTCTACCTATGTGGTATTTACCTTCGTGGTTTTCATTCCTTTGTGAACAGTTGTGCTTTGGGATTTTGTGTTGGACCCTACATTTCCTCAATACTGAGATTGGTATAATTGATAACTTAGGTATATGAATGGGCATATACCTTTGTTGGGTTCAAAGTTGATTTCATTCTTTGTGGTTTATCTTTTGTGGATATTTTTATACCTCGAGGGCCTCAGGGTACATATAGAGTATCGTTATGTTCACCCATGCACGAATTACCCCCGAAACATGTTGTGTTTGGTGCATACAACAGACAATACTGATCAAGGATGAGGGTGCCCAAAATATATGCGGACCAGAGGTGTACCATAAGGAATGTCGGTTTTCAGACGATACGGGCAGACGTGGACTACAGAGGAAGTGATCTGTACTCACCCTTCTGGTACATACCTCGAAGGATGACCGAGTAGTTACTTTCCTTTTTTCTTCAGTTGTATTGCTTTCAGTTGTACTAATACCTTTACTATTGGTCTTGTATTCTGGCCCCTTTTTACTTTTATAATTCTTTTGATAAAAATAAAACTTGTGTCCATATCTTTATGTGTTATTGGTTGTGTGTGTTTATAGGTTACAATGGCAATGCCTTCCCAGTTTTAGGGAATTCGCCTTTCTGTGCTAGTCGCCAGCCCCTAGCCCAGGGATGGCGGGCATGGGGTAGTCCCGGAATGGGCCCCAGGGGATGATTTGTGACAATAATTGTAAAATAATAGTTATTAAATTATAAAAGTACCACATACATAAATATGATATCATATATGTTCATCTAATATTTAATTATTAATAGCTTTTCAGTAGATTCATTATTTTGGGTGTTAATTGATTTGTATTACATTATATGTTTCTTATGTAAGTAATTTTTTTTATGTATAGGATGTATTTTATTAATATCCATAATTTTATTATGTGCTTGAAAATTATTTTTCATCATAAAAGTAAAACTTTTCTTTAGTGGATTGGATGTGGAAATGAATCTTATCGTGTTGGTGGAGACAATAATCTGTACATATGCATAAGCGACAATATAAATCTAATGACGGTAAAATAGTTTGTTATTGGATGTCCTATAATATATAAAAAATCATTAAAAATATATATTTATTATTAATATCAATTATATTCATTATTATAGCCATCCATATAATTAGGTGTGGAAAAACCATCTACACCACGATGTGGAGATGGTAAGATGTACGTACGCCCGTATGATGACTTTTTCATTCATAGGATGGATAAAATAATGAATAAGGTTTTAACATATAGAAAATTAAATTACTGTTTGTATAATGTACTGTAATTTTTATTTTTCTATAGAAACAACAATGAACTAAATGTGGAAGAAGAAAATAACTTTTGAAGAGGTGATCAAATTATTACCTCTTTTTCCGGTGATTCCTTTTGATTTTTTTAAAGGGATACATATGGTTGATTTATGATAAATGTAATGACTCTAGGTTTATGTGAGTGTAGTTTTGATGATATATTTGTAGGTTGTGGCTATACAAATGGAATTTTACATGTACAATTAAGAGAAGGGGATGTACACTTTTATAAGAGAGGAGAGAGTGACTACAGGAAAAGTCAGGAATATTATTTTATTATAAAATTATCTTCGGTTTATAATGGATATAAAATGATTTATATAGAGGATAAGGTTGGTATGGGTCGAAATACTCTCAACCAATAGGTTTTTTAAATGTTTAGGTCCCCATATTAAAATTATATTATAGATTTAACTCTTAGTTAAATAGTATAACTTTTATAATATCTTATTGTATGTTTAGATTACATGGTTAAGAAACATACTATGAAATTCCAAGAGAACCCCAAGAGGTTCATTAATAAAATTTTGTCATTAAATATTCCCTCTTATAGAACAATTGATTTTTAGGAATATTATATCATTTAATAATTTAGTATTTGATTTAAATACTCATTTTTGTCAATTTTGAAATTAGTTTCTACTTCATTTTTGTGAAAATCAAAATAAGATTTTTACATAAGAATAAATTAAATAAATAAATCATAAAATTTAATATTAACCAATAAAATGCAGGTAATTAATCATAAATCCCAATTTACATTTTCTGTTATATTTGTAATAACAGTTATTGTATCCTTTCATTAATAACGTAATAACTACATCTTCATTGTGTCATAAATAAATTTAATTATTTAATGTATTTGTTTTTTTTAATAATATACCATTATATATTAGATAGTTTTAACATTCTAATAAATATTTATATCCTGATTTATTTTATGTATATCCCTATATGAAAAATGATTCAGTTATTAAAATTTGAATTTAACACTTTTAACACTACTTTAAAGAAAACAAAAATAAAAGCCCTAATATAATACAAGTAGATAAAAGAGGATCATATTTTATTCATAATGATTATTTAGTTCTAAATAAATTTACATTAGATTTTGGACATGTTTTATGGTAATTATAATTTTGTTTTTACTTTTAATTACCTTATATACATTCAACCATGGTACGTAAAATCCAAAAGTTACTTTTCATAATGAATTATTTTCATTATATTGAAGCATATTTTACTTACTTACATTTTCCATGTCTCTTGGTTTTTTGATATTCAATCAATAATAGTGTTAAAATTATGTTTTATGCAAATTTGCAAACATGCATAGATGGTGGGTAAATGAGGTTAAAATATTCAATAAAATTTTATACATCTATTTTTTTAATTAAATGAATATAATTAATTACATTGAAGTAATATAGGAATTTTTTATCTATTGTGAAATAAAATAAATTTAAATTAAATAAAAAAATTTAAAAATTCGTTTGAAATAATAAAGCATTGTTTTTTACTACACATAAGAAATTTTAGGTTTTCAGAAAAATAAGAAAAATTAACCCTATGCTAATTTTGATATTCCTAATCCAAAAATAAATTCCATTTTGAAAAAAAAATATTAAAAAAATTTCAAATGGTGGGTATTACTATTTATAACATTTATTTTGATTAGTTGTGGTGTGCTAAAACTCAAATTTCCAAATGGTTCATGTTATTGTATTATTCAAATAGAAGCGTAATGTGGAAGCTTGGGGTGTTAAAAAATTAATAAAGAGAATTATTTATATTAATTTTGATATAATTATCATTCCTATGAGTGGTATTGGATTTATTTCTAGTATTTTTGGTCTTTTACATACCCTTATGCATTTATATACAATATTATTCTTAGATTTTAAGATATTGACTTTTGAATGAATTTGGTATTAATTAAAATTTTATATTAGAATTAGTCAGTTTTTTATATGTGTCCATATGTATATTTACAATTGGAGAATACCAACCTAATGTGTGATATTCCACGATATATTTGGTTGTTATCCTCTATCCTATTGGTGGTGGTTTTATGACTTTTACAGTTGGATTAATTTCATGCTGGTGGTCTCGGGTGGCATAGGCCATGAATTGTATATACTGAATCTATTGATGGGACCAAATAAGAATATAAATTATACTGTATTTTACATGGAAAAATTTATTTTAATGTGGCCTTTGGGTTAATTCATGTTTTGAAAATGATATGAGAAAATTAATATTGAAAAACGATTAATAGATAACAATAGTGTGGTTATATTATAATGTGAATAAACATTGGTAAAATATTTCTTGGTAAGAGAAAATTAAAATGGGACATCATAAACATTAGTGTATAAAATATGTCGTATTAGTGTTATGTTTTTTATGTGAATTCATATATTGGATTTGGGTAATATAAATTCCATTCATGAAGAAAATTTTGTGAATGTGGGATTGTGATGGGGGATATAGGGAGTTCTGTTCAAAATTATTTTTTATACTACCCCACATGATATTTATATTGGAGGATTATTAAAACAAATAAGTTTCTCTATGTCTATTCCCACAATCATTATTATTGTCCAGGTAGTATTTTACAAATAATAAAATATTATCATATTGTTTACTATTATAAATTATTGATTTTTTCTTTCCTCATTTTTTTTCAATAAATTATGAAGGAATTCCCCCCAATGTGTGAGAGAGTTTCTTCAATATTATCACACTTCCTTTTTTATGTGTATATTTTGTTTTTATTTCAAACAACATGCAATTTCATTCATTATTTTTTATACAAGGGAATGTCAAAAGATTATGAAGAATCCTATTAATAATAAAACAGATTATGAGGTATTGGATTATCTAATCATATATTCATTCATATTACATAATTTTTTGATGAATATTTTCACATATTATAAAAAAAATAATTCTTTATATCTTGATGGATTATTTTATTTGGAAAAAATATATATATTCATCTTATTTTATTAAATATTAATATTCTCTAGAACATATTATTTTTAATCTGTAACATTTTTTAGTATCATAACCAATAATCGTCATATAATAATAGATAATTGGATAATAATATTTTGTGTGCTAATATACTCAGTAATTTTAATCGTATGATATTTACATCGATTATTGTAAATGATTATAATATGTGAATATAGTTTTTAGAACATTATATGAAATCCTAGATATGAAATAATATAATTATAACCTATAGATCATTGATCATTGATTGTGTGTTATGTAATGAATTTTTCCATATTATAACGAATATTTAGTAGGAGAGTGGATATATGATTAAAATCATTCTATTAAAAAAATATCAACATACTAATTCGGAATATTATTATGGAATATAATTTTAAAAGAAATACATTTTAATTATAATGCATCACTACAAAGACCATTATCAAAACATGGATAAAGGGACATGGTTGGTTACTATTACTACAAATTTTCATAAAAATATTTAATATAGTTTAATAAATTATTTTTTCACTACCCATCCCCACATATGTAATATTTTGATATATTAAAATTTACCAATTTTATTAGAGGGAAATAACCACCAATCATAAAAAAATAAATCCAATATATGTTTTCTATCAGAATATAAAAATATTTATAATTCATAAGTATCATAATCACCATATGGGAATGAAATTAGTATCATGAAAAAATATTTATAATATCATTATACTGCATATTATTTAAAAATAATAATTTAATTAACAGAGAAAATAATAAAATTATGACTACCATACATCAATTATCCCGAAATATACATAGATATACCTTTTGAGAAAATTTAAAATTTAATTATAAAATATATATTATTTAATTTTAATATCATTAAAAATTATAATATATAAATTTTTTTGAGAAATGAAATTTCTATAAAAAATCATGAAAACAAGAAAAATTCAAAAAACGTGAATTTATATAAATAATAAAACATACATGTATGTATAAAAATATTAAATAATATAATATTTTGGAAATATTTTATAAAATTGAAAAAACTAGTTTAAAAATATTATGATGATTAATTTTAATAGTTTTTATATTATTTTAATGAAAATAATAATTGTCATTATTACGTAAATGATTTTTGTGTATGATAATGAGTTAATTGATATATTTAATCTAGATCTAGAGAAGAATGAATATAAAATATAAAAGAGTGACAATTTTCCGCTCTTAAAGTTATTGTTTTGGTTTGACAGTTTACAATAGGGTTATTATAATAACATGGCCTTAACCATTACCTAATATTGAATTAAATGAATAATTCACATTGAGGATCTTTTCAGGTTTAGAGTTTTAGAGAATTAGGAAATAACTATTACATCTCAAAAAATTAAAATGTATACATAACTACACAGTTTTCATTTTTATCATAAAATAAAAACTCTTGAATAAAAGATTCATATCTATTTCTTTATTATAGACAGCATTACTTTTCCTTGATCGCATCCTTTACCCTAATCATCTTTAAGACATGTGAAAATATTTCATAACTTGTGATGAGCATAAAAATCTCAGTAAGGGTTATAAAACAAACAATGAAAACATTTGTTCATAAATACATACATAACATGAATTCATTTACTTACCTCGTGAAATAATAAGATTTTTGAAATACACATAGAAATCATTAATCATAAAGGTAACTTATGGCATCCATATCATACTTACATTTTAGCTATCATAGCTACATAGGGAGTTACTTTGGAATACCCATCATCGTATATTACCAAAATCTCTTAGGATAAATATTCATGTTTACCTCCGTCATGTTACCCAATGCACTGGAGAGCAATCTTGGGCTCACCCGCCCTAGGTTTATCACAGAACCACCCGTTTACATAAATAATTCCCAAGATCCATAACATGATCATAACACCTAACATAAGCATAAAGTAAAGATAAAATTTCCACATTGCAATAACAAAATATAATTTCAATATATTGAAATAATCAATCCATTCTAAAAATAATTTTCAATACCAATATACGTAAAAAGAGTATATAGTATTTATTTTTCCTTTTAAAAAAATTACAACTTGTTAAGGAAGCCAATGTTCAAATAATACTCGCAATGGCGGAAAGGTCATTGTCACCGCTTACATGAAAAAAACATTACTTTTTTTTTAGTAAAACACTTAATATAAAAATATTACCTTTGAATAAAATGAAAAGTCAAAGTGGTTTATAAATAGTATAAAATAAATTTGTGTATAAATTTAAAAATGCCTCAATGAAAGGACATTGATTCGAAGTCCCTAACCTCGTGTCTGACTTGACTCGATCGTTATTTAATCTTCTAAATAATAAACTATGGTTAATTTATACTTTCTTAAGAACCTTTTTCAAGTTTATTATTCCTTTTATATCACTTATTAACATGTTATAAACATTATGCAATCATTTATGTTAACAACGTTCATTTTGTCGATCTTTGATACTTGAGTAAAAAAGGAATACCTTATATTGAAAACTTGTCCATGTGTTCAAATATTCATTATATCTAGAATAATATTAATTATTTGGATATCATATATATCCAGAATATACATGTTTTTATAATAGTAAAAAACATTTAGAGGTAAGAAATGAAAATCACTATTCATGGAGATGGAATGTCGTACGTACGCATGAACACTACTTTCATTTATATTTCTTATATTAATGGAAATAAATCATAATGATACATAGGTATATTATAAATCCAGTATAATATTATATATAATATCATTAACTCTATTCTTTATTCATCTCTCATAAGGCATTAACGAGTCATATCAGTTTGAGGGGGCGGTAGTCCGCATTTCCTCAAATGATATTATCATATTTACGCAAAATGAAAACCATAAAGGATGGATATAAATGGGATGTCAGAACAATAAGGAAATAATAAAAATAATATATATCATATATAAATATAGTTCCATCAAAATGGACACCCTGAGAGGTGGTAAGATTTAATTGAACAATCATCGTTTAGTGAGGCATTAGTTTTCCATCCACAGAAACATTATGTTCTTCATCCATTAGACGGAGGTGTCTGTAAGTGTAGTTAGAGTCCTTCTCAAAACAACATCATAGTATATTGAGGATAATTGTGTTGTTAAAAAAGAATGGAATAAAAAGGGTTAAATGGTTGGAGATGTAAAATAAAAGAAAACAATTTAAGAGAAACAGTTACCTTAAATTTGGGTAACTCCCTTTGGGTTGAACCAAAGGACTTCTTGAAGTGACTTTTTCCTACGATAATGTAACATCCCGACCGGCTCAAAACTAAACCGGAGGCCATACCAGATGCCACATGACCTCAAGCATGCCTCCCCGTATGCTAGAGGCTTCCGACTAGCAGCGTGGGTCTAAGGATAGTCAGTGGGGAGACTGTACCCTCATTTTAGTGTTCAGAAATAGACAAGGGAAATAAATTGCATAAATTGTATAATAAATGAATAAGAAGTGGAAAGTGTATTTTATAAATCTTATAGAAAACAAATATCCAACTCCAAAGTATACAAAAGATGGATGCATGAAATGTTAATGATACAAAGAATAAAAAAATGAACAAAATAGCATGCTTTACAATTCAAAGCATAAATAAATAAATAATGACTCAATGCCCCACATATGATCTCTATGAGCATCCTGAGCCTCCACTCGGTCCTGTGATACTAACTTCTAAGTAAATGCAAATAACATAGTTCTGCAACAAAATAGAATCTACCTGGGTACCCAATGCAATGACGGCCTGAGAAGGGTGTGAGATATAAATCTCAGTAGGCTGGGACCACCAGTGTCTACCCCAAACCTGATATTTAATAAAGAACTTATAACATGTAAAATCATGCAAAAATTAAGTAAACAGTACAATGTAACTATATACCCAAGTACCTGATTCAGCCCTCAGCTGGTGTCTGAACCTACATTATACATTTTTCATACATACTCAATATTCATTACATAATCATTCATCAGTTACTAATTATTCCAATATTAATAAATTATGACGTTCTTGAGATTCGGCCTACACCCAAAATCTCCCTTATAAATCACTCACCACATATGTCTCTAAAGACCATGTATGTAATCAATGTAAAGACTAATTTCGAGCTTGTGCTTTGGCTTGGATAACGCATCATAAGTCATTAAATTCAACCTTTAATATACTAAGTTTGAGCTCTCCAACTAAATGTGGTTCCCCCATCTATAAATAACCTTGAAACCTTCATCATAAACAATTAAAAAATCATCATGTCTCAATATATTTCACTAACAATTAACTCATTTCATGAAAGAACAATTGGACCCACAATCCACTGTTAATTAATGTGTGTAGAACATCATGTCTAGCACCCTCATGAGTATTTGGAGCATCAGTCCATGTAGCACAACCCATGGGTATTTGGATCATTTTTCCCTGACCCAAAGAAGAATATTTTTTTGCAAGCTAGGTGTAGAACGCCATGTCTAGCACGGTGTGTGTATTTGGATCTTCTGTCCTTGTCTCACAACCCATTTATCAATAATGCGTATATATTTATCATTGGTGTAGTTCACCATGTCTATCAACCCATGAGTATTTGTAGCTTCATTCCTTGTCTCACAACCAATTTATCAATCATATATATATATTTATCATTTGTGTAGAACACCATGTCAAACACCCCAAAACCATCCATTAATTAATTCATATATTAATTAATCCAATCCGTTAATTAATTCAACAACTAATTAACAACATAAATCGCCAGTCAAAAGTCTACCCTTAATTAACCATTCCACATCTAAATAGTAAATAATTAACTAACAATTAATTTTTCTTAGAAATCCAAATAAATAATTAACTCAACCTTTAATTATCCAAATTCACTAACAAGTCTGAACCCGTCCACTCAAACAGTGATTCATCCAGGACATTAACAATTTACATGCACGTCATAATCATCACAAAACATACTGAACAAGCCCATATATTTAGAAACCATCTCACACATCATCCCATAATATAGAAAAACACCATACAAGACAACTTAATGCATGGAAATATAACAAGTATGAAAAAGTACCCTTGGCCAACAGTTGTAATAAACAATAAATTCACAATCTTAATTTAATGCATGCAAATTAATAAATTCAAAAATTAATTAATTAAATATTATAACTTAAACCAATCATAAATTAATTTACCATTTAACATTTAACATGTAATAATTAATCCATCCATTAATTATTACCAATTTCTTATTTATACTTTTGAACATGTCAAATATTCAATATTCCCAATCATCATTAAAAACCACACATTTTACTCCAACTCATGACTTGGTAATTAATTCTACAATTAATTACCATATTAATCCTTCTTCTCATTCAACTATTTAACTATTTAATCATATCACTTTAACTAAATTAGAAAAACATGCTTAAAACACAACAAAACTTCAAGACCTCATTTATCTCATGTGGGTGACCTCATTTAATAACTTCAAAAGTGTCATGTATCATCATATAATAATCAAGGAAACATAAATTCTCAAATTATTTAAAGAAGTTATAATTCATAAAATAATGTGTTATGGATTTGAGACCCTACCTCAGTGTGGCACCATTTTATATCTGAAGTGCGTTAATATACTTGGTAGAAACCAGTCCACAACTAGTTTATAATCGCACGTGTACACACCGTTATATATATATATATATATATATATGTGTTCTCTACATTGATCAATGAAAATTACATATATTAAACCGGTAACCAGAAAAAAAGTTTCAATGAACAACGAACCTCTAACTTGGTACCAGGAGCATAAAAAAAATTTAACAGTCCTTAATATAACTAGTGGAAAACCAAACCTTGGGTTTAAAAACTAACATGAACCAATGGCGGAAAGACAATTCAAGACCATTTGCCTCGCCCTTGGCGGTGGATGTCGGATTATGGGCCAATGTTTCCTGAGTCAACTATTGCATATCCTATAAATAGAGGAACACATTGATTGAATTAAACCCGAACCTTTGGGTTTTAACTGAGAAAACAAGGTGAGAGAGAGGAGTCAAAAGATCGATGTGAATCACCTGGTACACGAAGACAGAATGACCTTGACGAGGTGGACAAGATTCATGAAGATTTCGAGGGGAAACATCACGCGCAAAGTGGAGTCTGAGAGAGGGGTGGTGCGCCTCTAGGAATTTCCCCGAGGGGGGTCGCGCCACGGAGGTGGCACACTGTAGGAGCTCCGCCCGAGTGTCTTGCTACTGCAGGGAGGGTCGCTCGGGGGTTTGTGTGCCTCTTGGTCACACCGCGAGAAGGAGCTCACGCCGAGGAGGGAGCTCGAAGGAGGGAAGATGGGGCCACATCATGGGGAGCGCTGCTGTGTGCATACAACACCTTGTTAGTAGGGAGGAAGAATATGGGAATTGTTTCCCGTTATTTTATTTTTCAAACCCCTAAATTAATTACAATTAATAATATTTATTATTAAACTCTTAAAAACAAATAATACTACTACCATTAATGCGATAATAATAATAATAAAATATAATAATAATACTCTTATTATTTTAATTATTATACACATTACACACTAATCAAAAAGTAAAAAACTCCCCAATTAATTTTTCTTAAAGGAATCATTTCATTTGTTAAAATCAAACTCCCCTTTACTCCATAATTAAATTAAAATCTCATTGACTTCAAAGTAAAAAAATATTTCCATTCCCACAATTAATAAAATTTAATTTTCCTTGAATTTAATTAATTAACAAAATAAAAATAATAAAAATAATTAAATTATTATTATTATTATTATAAAAAAAATAATTTTTTAAATTCCATCCAATTCTCCCCCACTTCATTAAAATTATTATTTATAATAATAATATCCATAATGATCAATAATTATGAAACTTGTAAAACCAGAACAATTAAAATATAATTATTATTACTCAAACCTTTGATATAACCCAACAACTATATTAAATAACCACACTCCTTCATTAAATTAAAAAATGATTATTTAATTATGTGTTTCATCGATATACCCAATAGCCTCAGTAAATTCACCTAGAAATTACACCCCATTAAATAAAAACCGAACATTGAAAAACCCCATAATTAATTTGTTTTAAAATAAACAATAAAACGCCCATTTTAATTATGTCCAACCTTCCCATTTAAATCCACATTAATTATCCAATTTGTTTTTAACCTTAATTTGTTATTCTCGTAAAAAATGTTTCTTAATTAATTACAAATCTACATATTGATCATTAAATTATTTTAACATTTATTTAACTAAGTAACCACAAAAATAATAATAACAACATTATTATTATTATTCAAACTTTCATTTATTCAAAAACCCAAACCCCCAATTTATTACAATATCATTACTATGATAAAATCTCTAACCCATAACCCCTCATTTAATTAAAAATTTCGTTGAGAAGCTCAGAAGACAAATTTAATTCTCATAAATGATACACTCCTTTAAAATGAAATTAAAATATCCATGTATAAAAAAAATTTGAATCCGTAATAATAACAATGACATAATTATTATCATCACATTCCACCATTTAATAAAAAATAGTCTTTTAATAATTCTGAAACTCTTCATGTAAATAAAATTTTTCTTTTATAAACCCAAAATCCACGTCAATACGTTCAACTTCAATTTAATTTATTATTTAACATTCAATAAATTTTACAACCACAATAATAGTAATAATAACATCATTATTCTTATTATTAAAACTTTATTTTAATTAATCCAAATCTCTCATATAATAATATTTAATTAAAAATAATAATTTATTAAATAAGATAAACTGCATAGGTTAGACCGCAACTATGCGCTGCCCATGCAGATCCATTAATGTGGATTTTTCTGGATCTGGTGCACCCAAGACACATCAAGACACCCACTTAAATTTATCAGGTAATTACTCAATTCCAGAAATGAAAACATTATGTGTTCTGAAACTCAGAATAAAATTCCAGAGATCAGTTTAAAAGAAATATACCGTAGATAAATTGAAAAAAAATAGAAAACATTTGTATTTTATCCCGGTTCGAAAACAGGGGACTTTCAAATATACCCACCTTAAAATCTTCTCGTCCGTGAGAAGCCATCAGGAACCACTACTAAATCAACTGACCTACAAAGGTCATTTAAAAAGATCAGTCAAAATATTACCAAACAACTCTATTCTAAAAGCATGACATCACCTATTGACACATTTATAAAAAAATGATGCAACAATACCCACATTAGGATTTTCCTTCTCATCTCAAGAAAATATTAGCCGCTCACCCGCATGTGTTTTTAGAAAACATTAATGCATGTATGTGAAATTCCTAGAACCATGATCACCACTTAAAAAATTGATCAAAAAATATGTAACATAAACCTCTTGGCTTGCCAAAACTACTGAGTCCCAAGAAGTCCTCCTGAGTAGTGGGAAGAACTTACATTAATAGCCTAGAACATTCTATGGGTACTACCAACCATAGTTTATCGCCTTAAGAAACATAAAAATTAACCCTATCTCTTGGTCACGCAAATATGAAATCACAAGGTTCAGAAACCCCTTTTTGTTTTAGGAATTTTAATTAAATATTTCATCCTTTTGACATTTAATATAATTTCTACATACACACAAGTACATATTTACAACAATTCACTAGGTTTTCAAAACAAAAAACCTATGAAAAAATAGGTATTTTATCACAGACATCCTCTTTAATCATAATTCAAAGTAATTCAAATATAAACAGTCAATTTATCATCTAAATTCCTATTATAGAAAAGGCAACTTCTTAAGTTCTCATTTATTTAATCTGGGTTCTTCCAAAAGCAACCCAACAACTGTTCATTACAAACAAAACTAAGCAGTTTTACATTTGAAACCATTTTCAAACATATTATGGTTTTATAAGGTTCAAACACATGGGTGGCAATCTACCGATCGATAAGGCACCCATTCACCTTATCGATGGAATTTGGCTCCCATTTATCACAATCGACATTTATTTCACATTTTATCTTTATCACCCCTTTCACGTATCCAAAACATCTCTAACATATAAGCATAAGTAGTAATGCAACAAAATTCTATAACACAGAAGCATGGCACACCAACAAAACATGTTATAACAGAAAAATAATTGAATATAATAACTCATTCATGTTAAATCTATTACAGGAACAAGATATCTAGAGACGCATGCTAAAGCAGATCAAAACATGGCATTGCACCCAAAAAACACAATCCAAATTACCAAGCATACTACTAATGCAACTACATGGCATGTTATATGCATGACATGTGAGTCTATAAGTCAATAAGATGATGCATGTACGAATATTCCTTTACATATCGAGAAAAGGAAATTAATTTTCAAGAATCTCAAAATCAATTAACAGCAGAAAATACACCAGTCGCTCAAGGTGAAATAATATCCACTGTAACCTCTAATAGTAAAAACATAAATTCCCATCCCTAGACATTCGATCATTTCCCATACATGAGGTGATCAGTCCCAAGCATGGCTATTAGTCCATGCACCGACAGATTCCTAGTCTCCTGTCTACAAATCCCAATACAGAAAGACAAAGGAAAATAATGAAAACCTAAACCATTGATACCACCTTGTAACATCCCGACCCATCTCAACAATAAATTGGAGGCCGGACCGGTCACCACATGACCTGAAGCGCACCTCCCCATATGCAAGAGGCTGCTGACTAGCAGCGAGGGTATAAGGATAGTTAGTGGGGTTACTATACCCTCATTTTAGTGTTCAAAAATAGACAAGGGAAATAAATAGCAGAAACAGTATAATAAATCAATAAGCAGCAGAAATTATATTTTATAAATCTTGTATAAAACAAATGGCCAATGCCAAAGTATACAACGGATGCATGCATGACATGATAATGATACAAATGTATAAAATAGTGATCAAAACAGCATGATTTACATTTCAAATCATAAATAAATAAATAATGACTCAAATCCCCATGGGCGATCTCCTCGAGCATCCCAAGCCCCCACTTGGTCCCGTGCTCCTAACTCCCAAGTAAATGAAAATAATATAGTCCTGCAACGAAATAGAATCTACTCAGGTACCCATTGCAATGGCGGCCCGAGTATGGTGTGAGATATAAATCGCTGTAGGCCGAGACCACCAGTGTCTACCCCAAACAAGAAATTCAATTAATAAATTATAACAAGTGAAATTATGCATAAATTAAGTAAACAGTACAATGTAACTATATACCCATGTACCTAATTCAGCCCTTATCTGGTGTCTAAACCTGCATTATACATTTGTCATACATTCTCAATATTCATTACATCATCACTCATCAGTTATTAATTATTCTAAAATTAATTAATTATGATGGTCATGAGATTCGGCCTACGCCCAACATCTCCCATATAAATCACTCACCACAGATGTCTCTAAAGATCATATAGGTAATCAAAGTAAATACTAATTCCAAGATTGTTCTTTGGCTTGGATAACACATCATAAGTTATTAAATTCAACCTTTCATATATTATGTCTGAGCTCACCCACTAAAAATGGTTCACCCAAATCATAAATAAGTCTGAAACCATCCTCATAAAAAATTCACAAATAATCATATCTCAATCGACTTCATTAACCATTAACTCATTTCATGCACGAACAATTAGACCCACAGTACAATGTTAATTAATGGGCGTAGAACATCATTTCTAGCACCATCATGAGTTTTTGGAGTATCAGTCCTTGTCTCACAACCCATGGGTATTTGGATAATCAGTCCCTGACCCATAAAAAAATATTTTCATACAAGTAGTGTTTAAAACGCCATGTCTAGCACCCTGTGAGTATTTGGAGAATCAGTCCTTGTATCACAACCCATTTATCAATCATGAATATATATTTATCATTGGTGTAGAACACCATGTATATCACCCCATGAGTATTTGGATCTTCATCCCTTGTCTCATAACCCATTTATCAATCATCCATATATAGTTATCATTGGTGTATAACACCATGTCTGACACCCCAAAACCATCCATTAATTAATTCATAAATTAATTAATCCAATCTGTTAATTAATTCATCAACTAATTAACAACATAAATCTCCAGTAAAAATTCAACCCTTAATTAACCATTCAACATCTCAATAGTAAATAATTAATTAACAATTAATTGTTCTTAGTAATCCATATAAATAATTAAATCAACATTTAATTATCCAAATTCCTTAACAATTCTGAACCCATCCACTTAAATAGTGATTCATCCAGGACATTAACAATTTACAAGCACGTCATAATCATCGCAAAACATGCTGAACATGCCCATATATTTAGTAACCATCTCACGCAACATCTTATAATATAGAAAAACTCCATCCAAGACAACTTAATGCATGGAAATCTAAAAAGTATCAAAAGGTACCCTTGGCCATGATTCGTAACAAAAAATCAATTCAAAATCTTAATTTAATGCATGAAAATTATTTAATTCAAAAATTAATTCATTAAATATTATCTCTTAAATAAATCAGAAATTAATTGACCATTTAAAATTTAACATGTAGTAATTAATCCATCCAATAATTATTACCAATTTCATATTTATACTTTTGAACATGTCAAATATTCAATATTCCCATTCATCATTAAAATCCACACATTTTATTCCAACTCCTGACTTGATAATTAATTCTACATTTAATTACCCTATTAAACATTCTTCCCATTAAATTCATTTAACAATTTTATCATATCACTTTAACTAAATTAGAAAAACATGCATAAAAAACAACACAAGTTCAAGCCCTCATTTATCTCATGTCGGCAGCATCATTTAATAACTTTAAAAGTTTCAGGCATCGACATATCATAATAAAGGAAACATACATTCTCAATTTATTTAAAGAAGCTATAATTCATAAAATAATGTTTTAAGTATTTGAGACCCTACCTCAGGGTGAAACTTTATATCCAATGTTCTTTAATGTACTTGGAAACAACAAGTCCACAATTGGTCTGTAATCGCACGTGCACACACCTTTATATATATATGTATTTGTGGGTGTTTTATACATTGATAAATGAAAATTACATATATTAAACCAGTAACCAGAATAAGAGTTGCAATGAAAAACGTACCTCTATCTGGGTACCAGGAATACATAAAAAATTTAACAGTCTTTAATATAACAGGTGCAAAACCAAACAGAGGGTTTTGAAACTAACTCGAACCAACGGTGACAAGACAATTCGCGACCATCCACCTCCCCCTTGGCAGTGGATGCCAGATTATGGACCAATGGGAACCTGATCAACTTTCGAATATCCTAAAAATAGTGGAACGCAACTATTGGATTAAACCCGAACATTTGGGTTTTAACTGAGAAAATAAAGAGAGAAAGAGGAGTCAAAAGATCGATTCGAATCACAAGTTATATGCAGACAGAATCACCTTGACGATGTAGACAATATTCATGAAGAGTTCGAGGGTAAACGTCATGCGCAAAGTGGAGTCCGGGAGAGGGGTTGTTTGCCTCTAGGTATTGCCCCGAGGGGGGGGGGTTGTGCCACGGAGGTCGCACGCTGTTGGTGCTCTACCCGTGTGTTGCGCTGCTGTAGGGAGGGTCGCTCGGGGGTTCACGTGCCTCTTTTTCACACCGCCGGATGGAGCTCACGCCGAGGAGGGAGCTCGAAGGAGAGATGAAGGTGCCGCATCATGAGGTGCGCTGCTGCGTACGTGCAACACCTTGTGAGTATAGAGGAAGAATAAGGAAATTTGATTCCCTTTATTTTCTTTTTCATTCCCCTAAATTAATTTCCATTAATAATAGTTATTATTAAACTCTTAAAACCCAATAATAACACTATCATTAATGAGATAATAATAATAATAAAAGATAATAATAATACTCATTTTATTAATATTATTATACACATTAAACACTTGTCTAAAAAGTAAAAAACTCCCTAATTAATTCTTCGTAAATGAATCATTTAATTTGTGAAAATAAAACTCCCCTTTACTCCTCAATTAAATCAAAATATCTTTGAATTCAAAGGAAAAAAATAATTCATTTCCCTCAAATAATAAAATTCAATTGTCCTTGAATTTAATTTTTTTACCAAAATAATAATAATCATAATTAAATCATCATTATTATTATCATTAAAACTTTAATTTTTTTAATTCCAACCAAAACTCTCCACTTCATTACAATTAATATTTGTAATAATAATATCTATAGTGATCAATAATTATGACACTCGTAAAACCATAGTAATAAAAATATAATTATTTTTAATCAAACTTTTGATATAACCCATGAACTCTATTAAATAACCACACCCCTCCATTAAATTTGAAACTTCTTATTTAATTAAGCGTTTAATCGAGATACCCAATAGCCTCCTTAAATTCACCTATAAATTACACCCCATTAAATAAATACATAACTTTGAAAAACCCCATAATTAATTTTAATTAAAAGAAACAATAAAACGCCCATTTTAATTATGTCCATCCTCCCCATTTAAATCCGCATTTATTATCCAATTCATTTTTAATCATTATTTATTATTCTTGTAATAAATGTTTCGTAATTATTTATAAAACTCCATATTTATCATTAAATTATTTTAAAATTTATTTAACTATGTAAACAAAAATAATCATAATAACATCATCGTCATTATTATTAAATCTTTCATTTATTTTTAAACAAAAACAACAAATTTATTACAATATTATTACAATGATAAAAACTCCTACCCATAACCCCTCATTTAATTAAATGATTCTTTGAGAAGTTCAAAAGACACATTTACTTCTAAAAATTGATACACTCCATTAACATGAAATTAAAATCTCAAAGTATCAAAATAATTTATGAATCAATAATGATAACAATGGAATTATTATTATTATCACATTCCATTATTTATTAAAAAATATCCCTTTAATAATTCTAAAACTCTTCATTTTAATAAAATGGTTCTTTGATGAACCCAAAATCCACATCAATACCTTCAACTTCCATTTAATTAATTATTTAACATTCAATAAATTTAAAAGCCCCAATAATAGTAATAATAAATTCATTATTATTATTATTAAAACAATATATTAGTTAATCCATTTCTCTCATATAATAATATTTAATTAATAAAATAATTTATGAAATAAGATAAACTGCATACGATGGACAACAACCATGCGCTTCCCATGCAGATCCCTTAAAGTGGATTTTTCTGGATCCGGTGCACCCGAGACTCATCGGGACACCAACTAAAATTTTTCAAGTAATTATGCAATTCCTGAAATGACACCATTAGGTGTTTCAACAATTAGAATAAAATTCCAGAGCTCGGTATAAAATAAATGAACCATTGATAAATCGAAATAAAATATGAAAAAACTTATTATTTTAATGCGGATAAAAAACACGAGACTGTACAGGTAAGTCTTATGGGAAAAGTATATGGATTTTTGGTGCTAAATTGGGAAGATTTTGGATGAGCCAAATTTCTTGAGATGTGTGTGGAATTGGATAGATGTGGTCTCCTTTTATAAGTTAGAGGAGGGGCTCTTTAGGAATGTGTGAAAACAATATTTTTATTACATAATGAAATTCAGTTTCTAAAGGTCCAAAAATCATTATAGTTGAAGATAAGATTTCTCTAGGTCGAAAGAAAATCATCCTATCCGAATTGGACATGTTTTGGATCATATTTTAATCATTATAATCTTATTTATTTGAATCATTTATTAATGAGGTAAATAGTGCATCATTCTTGTGTCCTGAATAATTTAACTTATTCGATGTTTAAAAATTATAAAACAAATAATATCATGTAGGAATTAATTTTATCTTTCCAATGAATATTTATTGGCAAAAAGATAAATTATATTACCCCTTCTGATAATTAATTTACTAAAACATATTTTCTTTTGTCATATTTTCCTTTACTTTAAGTTAATTAATCTAAATTGTCATTTTCATACCCAAGTGGCTAAATTGGGACCTAAAATCCACCCAAAGATGTCCATGGTTGTAAATGACTCAAAAAATAATGTTTTGACAATTGTTAACGTAATTTTTAATTATTATAATATTTATTTATCCTTGAATCACCCTACTTACCTTTAATTGCGGTAAACAAGAGTCAAAAGTAACTATTAATCAAAAATTGTTTTCATCTTATTGAACATCATTTGACTTCTTGATAACAACCATGTATGTTAGATTTTCAAAATTCAATTCGCAGAAGTGGAAAATTTTCATTTTAATGAAAAAGTCATTTTTTAACTACTACTAAGTGGTTTCACTATCATCTAAAATTGATGTTTTTCATAAAAATACAAAAAATTCACCCGCAACATTATTTGATGTTCCCATTTAGAAATTGATTTCTCTTTTTAAAAATTAAAAACAAAGAAGTGGCATTAATTAATTTCATAAATAATTCCTGGTGCTAAAATAAATAGTGTGTTTCTACGAAACAATAACTATGAAAAGATTGATACTTGTTTATGTACAATTTCAATGTAAAATTAATTCCAATGACCAAAATTGGATTAAAAGGTAAAAATATAATTTAATTTCACTTTAAAACCAACTATGAATATAATTTAACCATATAAATGAATTAGATTAAAACATAGTTTTTAATTAAAATACAATATTTTTCACTATTCATTAAAAACGATCTTTATCTGAAAAATTCCAAAAAATTTACACAAATTTAATTTTGATGTCCCCATTATAAAGAAGGATTTTATTTGGTCATATAGAATTTCTTTAAGTAACCAAAACTAGATTTAAAGAGGTTTCACCATTAAATGGTGATAAATCGGCCTTTTACTGCAAATTATACTTAAAATTATATTCATTCACATTTTAAGCCTCCAACATTTTATTGGATAATGTAAATACAATTAAAAGTAATGTATAATCATATTGTTGTTAGTTCAGTTAATTCCAACAAATAAAATGGCTAGAAGATAAGTTCCATTTAAAATAATAATATTATATTATTCGTGTGCCACATAAGTTTTCAAAGAAACCTGTTGTTGCGTATCGGGTACTTTTTTGAACATAACCATCGCTTTAAAGTAAAATTAATATTTAATTCACAAATATTAATAAATATTAAATATTTCTTATTAATTATTTACCTGGGATGTTATAGTTTTGACATAATAAGAAGACATGTTAATCCATGAAATAGATAGGGAATAATAAAATGGATTGGGTTATATATAAAATGTACATTTTATTAAGTAAAATATCACATTAAAACTATGAAACAATGAACCAATTAATGATTTGAAAAGAAAAACATGCCACATACTTCATCGTGGTTTGATTTTCTCTATATCTATTGAATAATTGAATCACCTCATAGTGGTACTATTGGAATGAAAGGATTATGGAATTATATTAGGATTACATTTCCCAAAATGTGATGATTATTTTAAGATAGAGAGAATTTAGGAAATGATTCCAAATAACACCAATGTAAAGGTATGTCCTAAAGTTGGATTAGGATGGTACTTTCATTAGATTAGAAGGGGTGTTATTTTGTAAAATATCTTTTTTAATGAACAAAATTACATTTTCAAGTAATTTTGTATCAATATTTTAAATTATTTTTATTATATATTTATATAATATGTTTAGTTGGATGAACAAATTTTAAATATTTTTATTGATATGTTTTTGTGATATTTTATGTTCTTATCCAATAATTTTCAATGTTTAATGTCCATATAAACGTTACCGTAGCAACTAATTTCAACCATAATATCATATTTTTTATTAAATATTTATTTTAACATACCAATAAATTTCAGAATATTGATCCCATTTATTAAAAATATAATAAATGGCTATATTTTTAATGATTATTTAATATAGTTCTAATCCTAAAATATATTATTCCATATTTTTTTGATACATTATTTTTTAAGAAGACAACTGAATATGTTCCAATTAAATAACATTTGGTAATCATTAATTTATTTTTCCAAAATCATAATCAAACGATTAAAATAAATTTAATAAACAAATTAATTTGAATTTGGAATATTTAACATATATTTAAAAATATTTAATCAAATTTTTTTATAAAAATGTATTACATTGGTTATGAAATATTAAATTTGTACTTCATAATGTAATATAAAATGTTGACAGTTGTTATAAAATAGTTTAACTAATGAGTACAGATATTCAATCAACATATATATATATATGTAATTGATGAAATTAGATATATGTAATACATTTATAATATAAATACATTTTCTTCAGAAACCATTATATCTTATTTTGATAATTATAAAAATATTATTTTAAAAAAATAATCAAATTTTTTAATTATGATTTATTTAACTAAAATAAGGAATATTTTATATTTTATAAAAATGAATAATTGTTGACACCATTTTGTTGTTAATTTGATCAATATCCTTTGAAAAAAGTGGATATATTTTTTGTGAAATAATATCTAAAATCATGCAATGATTCATTATACACCGTTTAAAATTATTTACCCTTATATATTCGACTACACTATAGAAAAATAGGAAAATTGGCTTCATTTACTATTTTAGTGGTCGTATCAAAAAGTGAATTATCTCTATGATCCATTAAATTGTTCACTTTCCCTATACATGTGAGACATTTATCTAGCTATTCAACCTATTAGATTATTACATGTGCAGTTTGATGAATGTATATCATACAAATTAATTAATTGACAACATAATTAAAACTATATATGTTTTTATGAAATGTAATATGAATAGATATTATATTCATTTGATCATGGATATTAATATGGAAAATATGACTAAGGATCACCTTTACAATCATTAAAAATAACAAAACCCAACACATCCTTAATATTTAAGGTAATACCTTTTCTAAAAATTTAGACTATAAAATTCAATGATTAATATTTTTTTATCTATTTTAATATATTGTGAAATTTTAAGGATTCCCTTAAGGGTTTGAATTATATAAAAAAATAAATGTGAAATGTCTAGTCAAAATACATTATTCCCTCTAATATAATATGAATAATTTTTAAATACAAGACTTATCATATTGAGAAGTATGTAATTCCATTTTAATGCATGAATTTATACCACTATAATATAATATATTTAGTAGGGAAAATTATTTATTCACAAAACATTTTTTTCCCATTAATGTGTCCTCACCATATCACATATATTTTTAATGGTCCTTTAAGATATTCCAATAGTTCAATAATGATATTTATGGATAATAATAAGCTATTTATTCAATTATTATTAGATAGTTATCCACAATAATATGGTAATATTATGTTTATTTATATAGGAATGTGTAACTACATGATGTATTACCCATACTGTTATGTTTATCATATAATTTTGATCAAATGTGAGGGATTATAAAATAGAAATAAATTATTCATACATTATAATGAGATAAACAAAAATAAAAATTTAAATATGGACATTTGAAATCATAAAAATACTAATTAAAATTCCCTTGATGATGTTATGATATTAATATATAGTTATGTGTATTAGTTTTTTGAAGCCATTATAGATTTTATCATTATGTATTATTATTTTTGTAAATAAAAAAATTATGAATAATTCATAAAATATACAAATATATTTTTTACCATAAAAAATAATTATGCGGATATATATATATCATTATGATTGTAATATTTTGAAAAATTGATAAATCATTTTCATCATACAATATATCCTTATAAAATTATATTATTTATTATGTACATATTAATTTGAAAAAAGTTAATGTACCTTAATTATTATAATTTCTCTATATAATTTTTTTACCTTCCTCATTAAAGTCATCTCATTAATTTGTGTATCAATAATTTTACAAGAATTATCTAAAAAATATACATTTATAAAATATAGGATTTACCCAGTCCATCATGGTTTCATTGTTTATCAACTTTAAATAGATGAGTAATGAGTCTCATTCAATATTAATCATGGAAAATTTAGTATGACCCCACACTCATAGAATATTTGAAAAAAAAAATTACAACGCATTTATGTTAATTTATTGAGATTACATAGTCATTGATAGTCTACCAATATCACGTTAGATGAATATTCAACTCATTCTCTATAAATATATACATTATTATATTTATATATATATCACATATTGCACTAAGAAATATATTTTATATATTTAAAAATATTAGTACCACTCCTAGTACCAAATCAATTTTCTGTTATTTTTTTTAAACCACCAATTAATGTGAGGAATATAACACCACCTTGTCATTTTCTTTAGGAAAACGTCCTTATTCCAGTTTATATGCTTCAATATATAAAAAAATTTCTTCTATCCAATGTTGTTATATGATTACATGTTATCTAAAAAACATTTCCTACCATCCATTAATGTTTTTTCAATAATCTTATTTTTAATGCGTTATGACTATTAATCAAGAAAATATAATTAATGTATTTTATAATAATTTTATATTTACAAAATGATTCAATAATATATAAAAAATAACATTAAACTATGTATCCCTGTTATAATAGATCCTATATACAAATTTTAATTATAATGGTCATTCGGGAACAAATAACTAGAACTACAATTGTGATTACATGATGGAAAATGATATTTTAATTTTCCAGAATTTATAATTTCAATACATTGCACAAATATTTTCCCTTCCCTGGGTGTTTAACACATTTATGTATTTATCATCACACTCTTCAGTAGTCCTTAAATCCAAATAATATAATATATAAATTCCCATATAAAATTATTATTGTTGAAAATAAATGTAATGACGCATTGATCTTTCATTTATCTTAATTAAGAGGACTAGTGTATCCACTTTTGGTTCAATTATTCAAATAAAAGAATTTTATAGTTTCTATTATATTTTCATCTATAATTCCTTCAATTCAATCAAAGCCATTATATTTGTATTTATTTATATATACATAATATTGTGTTTGATTTATATTTAAATCTCAACACAATGATCTAATGGGAAATCTTAAAACCAGTCTGTAAATATTCTAACGTATTTTTGAATGATCTAATTAAAATAGAAAATGTTTCCCAATATAATTTGATCAATATATATCCAATTATTAAATAGTAAGATCAATACATAGGATTTATCATCCATTAAGAGTTCATAGATACATAAAATGAAGAAAATATAATTGGTCTATTTAGTATTTGAAATTTCATTAACATTACATGTAAATTTTTTGGGATATATTTAGTGAATTTGAATCCATAGAAACAATAAATTGATATTATATAGAACGGGGATTTATGATTTTTAAGATGCATATCTATGAAAACATTCATTAAATATGTTTTGAAGATTTTGGATCTAACCACCAACCAATTTGGAATTTTTAGATATAATTTAACATCTCAAAATTGGGGTGGTCAGATGATGGTCATAGAAAAAAACCAAGATACGAAATAGTGGTTATAACTATCATAAAATATGATAAAATCATTTTCTGAGTAGAATATTTGTGTATAAAATACATATTAATTTACATAAAAATTATAGTTGTGATTTCATTTTCCCTGCCAATATAATTGTCTTTAATTGTTGTTGATATCATTTTTCATCAACGACCATTTGATTGGTTAATTGAGTTTCATATTTACCATGTTTTTTGAAATTAATGAATTTTGTAAGGGTGGTGTTTTAGGGTGGGTAGTATTTTAATCATTTTAATTTGTGGGAATCATTCTATCCCATACCACTTATGTTCATCAGGGCCTTATTTTCATCATCTGAAAAATACAACCATTAAATTATGAAAATATACTCTATTATTTATCATAAATCTTCAAACTATTGGATTTTTGGATTTATTTCATATATTGGGATTATCATTTAATTTTCCAAAAAGATAAATATTGAATTCATATCTCAAAAAGTGATATAATATTTGGAGTATACAATTTTTAATTATATGTTGAGTTAACATAGAAACATTTCCGGATATCTAAAAAATAATATTATTGTCAATTGATGAAACCTCTTGATGAATGATTCATAATAATTTTCAATATATATTTAATGTAACTATTCATGTAATTATCTTTTACATACACTATTTATCTATTATTAAAATACATTTCTTCATCTTGTGATTGATGTAAGATGTTTCTAGCTAGTAGATGATTTGGAATTTAATTTCATGATTCCTATGGGTTATATTACTGAATATGTTAAACAAAACTATGGAATCATATTATTACATGGCCCTTAGAGATAATTATAATTGTTTATAGATAATTATTTATGATGACTTGAGGTGGCATCATAATGTGTCTATGAGGTTGACAATATTTTTTGTGTAATTCCAAGAATATAAAATAGTGAGTTAAAATTCACCTTTCATGATATGTATAGTTCATTTATAAATGTATGTACATAATTTTTGGAAACATAAGTTCTATTATTAAATATATATATATATATATGTTTCATTGTGTATTTTAATTTTTTTCAGTGAATAATCTATAAAAACATTATCACTATTTTTTGATTGTTTGAATTATGTTGTTTTATAAGAATCAATAATAAGGATTATTTTATGAGGAAATATCTATAAACCATATAATTTGTAAGGATTATAATGTAAATTTTTATGAGGAATTAATGAATCAAAATAATTGTGATTCTAATGAATATTTCAAATTTATAAATAATTAAAATTTTTAAATTGAAACATTATGTGTTTAAAATGATTATTTTTAACCTTTCCCAAATATATATTTTTATTAATGTATTTTATTATATTATTATGATCAATTAAAAAAATTATATAAATATATAATCAATTTTTGGGTTTATTGTTAAAGAAAGGAAAATATATACATGTGTTTTTTACATATTATTGGGATGTTCCACATCGCAATTTCACTAATCTATGTACTCAATTATTTAGATATAAAATTATTTAAATGAAATTGATTTTCATGGGGAATAAATGTAGTATGATATAAAAATATCAAATGAGTATTCAGTATTTTAGTCTTGGAGATTATTTATTATCATTTATTTATTAAAATTTATATGGAATTGAAATGATAAGTATCCTATATGTAGGTAAGGAAATGTTTTCATGTTATATAGAAATTATATTAGAAAACTATTGGAAAAAATATTTCAATTTTAATAGAATATGAAGAAACATGATTGATATAATTGATTAATAAAATGTATATTTTTTAAAAATACCTTTATGATTAATATTTATTCCCATAAAATATAATGACATGAAAAGTAAGATCCTGATATAACATGTCCATAGTTTATTGAGATTCCCATATTCAATCTATCTTAACTGATTTTATGTTTTTTCTACTCTATTTCCAAATACATGTTATTATATGGTTGGTTTTAGGTTATTGTAAAAGGATCATTGTTCTAACTATTCCAATAGATGTCTTGATTTTTAAATTATGTATTTGTGTTACATGGATAAAACACAAAATAGGTATATGATACATACATCATTATATATTTTAAAATTATTTGCAATCACATTACTCTCCCAAATGTACTCTACAATATTTTAATTGATTTTATAACAACTATATTGTATTATAAAATTATTATCTTATTGAAAATATTTATAACAGGAGATTAACCCCGTTATCATTGTATATAATTACTTGTTCTATCTACTTCAATTTTCGTTAGATCCACGTACTGTATAAAATATTAATTTCTAGTTGTCTACTGAACATCAAAACATAGTTAATATGATAAAGGTGTTATCCTTTCAATTAAATGTTTAACGCTTAAAGATTTAATTAATTATTCATGAATTATTATCCATGGGAGGATGTGACCAGGATTAAATTATTTATATCATCATAGTGACAATTGAGATTTCTACATGGCCTCCACTTGACAAGATGAATAAGGAAGATAATAAAAATACAAGGAATGTGCATCTATTTTAACTATATAAGTATCATCTATCCAAGGTCCTAGGATTCAAAACTGCTATATAATTTTTCAAAATACATCATATAATCTATGAACATAATATGAATGTGATGGTGCCAATAGTAAAAACACGATGATATATTTTTTAACCTATATTATTACATGATGTTTAATAAATTTATTAGTTATTCAATGTATTAAATGATAAATATGTCCTATTATAAGATATATATATAACAAATATAATCACATAGGGGAAAAATATTCTTATGAGAATCCTTTTATAATTACTATTCCAAAAATTGATCATTAAATCATGTAGACATTGAAAAATTTACTATTAATGTTTTCAATAAATAATTTTATAAAATATGATTCAATGGGATGATTAATCGAAAAAAATAGAATTTATGTTATGTTAATTATATTAAATTTTTTTAGGGAACTACATATATTATGTGGGGAAATAAATTTTGGAAAATAATAAAATATTTAAGATTATACGGAGATGAAATCCCTTGTGTCATATAATTTCTCTAGAAGAATAGGTGGAGAGAGAAAAGGTAAATTTATAATGATATTATTTATATATGACATGTTTGGTTATTTCTTTTTCCACTACCATATGATTTTAACTATTTATTATAGATATTTTTGATGAATATAATATAGATGCAACACTGTTTCATTGTATGAGTTTGTTATCTTGTATACTTTATGTAAACTACAATGTTAGCATGATTTACCTCTTGTTAGATTATATAGATTTTCAGTAATCAATATATTCAAATTTTATTTTTTAGGTATAATATGTCTTGCATAATGTGTTGGTTCATATTTAGTTCTAACTATCATGTAATAGTTTCATATTACATTTTGCATCCCCAATTAATTTTACATTATTTCAAAATGGTATTTCAAAAATAGAGACAACATAAAAATACTATATGGTTGTCTCGGATGTGATCACAGGGGGTAGTAAATATATTTATAATTTTTTTCCAAACCATGTATCTATCCCATGTAATAGTGGTCCATGATTTTAAAAAGACATAGTACATAAAAATTTTGGAATAAAGATTGTTAAACCATACAGCAAAGTCATGTTCCAATATATAAAATTCGTTAAATTTTTTCTTACCCATATTACCATTGTATATTTCATATATAATATTATAAAAATATCAATTAATCTATAAATAATCTCTCCCATATATTCTATATATTTATTTCCTTGGGTCCTTATATATTCCTCTTCATTTATATGGATCCCATCACGGTTTGATATATTTTTCATATAATATCATCTTCTCATTATATAATTTTTCTTAGATCATTTATCTCATTGTATCATTGGAACATAGTTTTTATTTTATTTCATTATCTAGAGGATTTTATGGTTGTATATGATGTTTTCTTTTATATATCTAAGATTGTGAGGATCAGATCTATTCATTTTCAATCTCCATTATTAATGGTTTATAGTTTTCAAATGATAGGGAGGTAGGTGACTCTATAATACTAATTTATCTAAGGAATTTTTTAATGTAATAGTAAATAACATTTTATTAGATGTTTAGCTTCTATGAAAATGTTTTTAAAATTTTATCAGTCTCTGTTTATAGTTTTTTTCAATCAATGAACATTTGTAACATTGGATGTGTGTCTGGTTAAGGAAATATGAAACTATTGTGTGTGTGTGTCAATCGTACTTATTATTCACCCAATATATATATATATATAGTTGAAGGAAATAATCTTAACAAGATTCATGGTATTCTAGGATTAGTATTCATTATCATGTATGACTAAATATTCCCATAGGTTAGAGCCTAACATGATCATATTTTTATACATGATTGATTTAAATCATTTCTGAAATCTCACGTTTTATCATACATTTTTCCCATGAAATATTATTAATATCCCTGATATATTGATTTTCATAAACAAGTTTCATTTTTGGATTTTATGATTACCAAAGTATGTTTTATAAAATAGGTTTCAATATAAATTACATTATAATAATATATTTATATTAATACTAGAACTAATTTTTTCAGGGAGGTAGTCCAGATATTTATTATTTAATGGTATCCTACTATAATTTCATTGTTGTATTCTTATTTTAACATTTGATATTTCATTCCATTACTTTTTATGATACAGGTGATGGGAATGTTGTCATTTTGTTAGTCTTTTTTCATATAGGAATTCACATTTAGGGATGATTATATAGTGATTAAAATTTATTACATAGAGAATTAAGATTGTTATAGGAATTTTATTGTTTCAAGGACTTATAATTTTTCATTATAATTTTTATTTCAATGGTCATGTTTTTTCTCTTCCACAATATATTCTGAATATTTTCTTATGTCAATATATATTAAATATTTTTTTTTATGGTGAAATCATTAAAAATTTTCATTGCTAATACAATGGTCCTTGTCTCTATCCCATGGTGATCAGGGTCATGTTCTAGGATTTTTTCCAATTTATCATGGGTGAAATTTTAGGTTGAACATTGACAGTTTATTACATATTTGTATAAGATCCCTAACATACTATAAGTATAGTGGTATTATATGGAATTTATTTAGGGACAAGTATATTAGATGTTGGACTTCATAGATTTTGTGGTTTAACATTATATAAAGTGACATATCAAAAAATTTAGGATACCAATTTAATTTCCCTGATTAGTAGAAATTAAACCTCAATTTGGCACTTTCAATGAGTTGTGGTTCGATATGATGGCCAATAAACAGGATTATCATTGATGCATTTCATTGGTGAATTATATGGAATTGGGTTGTAAAATGAAAGAGAAATTATGTAGTGAGGTGAATGTAATTAAAAAATATATTGTAATCAAATATTTTATATTATAAAATTTAGATTTACAAGTTTCGTGCTTAGAACATATCCATATACCATGTTTTGATGTGAATAATTAATCCACATCAACTATAAATTTTTGTTTGGTGTTAATTATTCATGGAGTCATTGAGTGACTACCATTACATGGAAATGAATCTAGTAGTTTCTTGTATATAATGATATCAAGAACACGCCTTTTTTACATTTTTAACAAACTTAAATTAAAAATGTGTTTTATAAACAATTTTTTTTTTTTTTAAAATAAATTTCAGAGAGAAATTATTTTAATAATAAAGGAATAATTTTTTAAAAAAATTGTTATTGGTTTCTAGGACATGAAAACAGAAATGGATGATTAATTTTTAAAACCTGGAAAATGCTTCTATTTCCAAAATATTTAATGATCTATATGGAAGAATATTGAAATATTGAATCATTTTATTAATAAGGGATAAATATTTTGAAATAAATGATTTTCCCTATATAGTTTTAATGGTATATCATTAGATTTGTAAATGAATCTTGTTATTTCATTAAAATTTTTATATTACTAAGAACATTAGTATCAATTGTGGATTGAAAAATAACAGGAGTATTATAATTTTAATGAAAATCAATTTTTTATACTTTGTATGGTTCTAGATAATTACTTCATTTTCAAATGGATGTTAAATTAAAATTAATTATAGATGTGGATAGGGGAATTAAAGATAAAAATAAACCTCATTTTTTTAATTCTCTTAAACTGTAAGAGTGTTCATCAATTAATTTGTTAATTTTGAAAATAATCACTTTTGGATTTTAATAGAGCAACGAAAACGATTTACATTAGTAAGTGGATGTTATAATAACTATATTTAATATATATTTTTGTGGCATTTGAAATGTAACATTTTTTAATGTGTCTCTTATTTATAAAGGGGTTTGTTTGGAAATTACTCTTAATCGATCATCATAATTTTTTTAATTTAACCTATTGGAATTACAAATTAATATATTTTTGGGTAATAAAATCTTTTTTAAATGACATGTTATGATGTAGTTTTTATCATTTTTTTAATATTTCATCAATATAGTTCTTGACTAAATGTGAAATTTATTACATGAGAGTGATATTTTCAATGTATATTTATTAAATATTAGAATTTGAATGATGTGTATAGAAACATCATATCACATGATATATTATTTTATATAATCCAGTTGATGGTGTAGGTTTTTATAAGTAGTCAAATCATAAAGGATTAGTTTTCATAGATTTAAAGAGATCTTCTGGAATACTGTAATCTTTTTTAATGTAATAGTTTGGACGTCAATCCTTCAATAATATCAATATATAACTCCATTGTGGTGGTTTTTTCAGATATCCTAATTTTTGGAGTCTCCTCTAATATTATATTGGGTATTCACCATTTTGGGTAATAAACATTTTAAATTTTACCATGAATCATTTTGCAATTTAATATTCGAGAATTTTTCATAAGATACCATAGTGGAAATATCTATTCCATTATATTTTTATTATCATTAAAATGATGTATATACATCAGTTTTCCCATGGGTAAATTGGATTTATTATGTGTCTAGATGGGATATGGTTCCATTAGATGTATTTTTGTTATCACTTTAGGGGAAATATCTACTATGATATAATATCTAAACCTAAGTTATTGTGAACAAAATATCCTGAACCAAGACTAATGCATTGTAATTTCTTATTTTTGGAATGTGTATTTTGAGTTTTATCATGGAAATGAATGATGTGGTTGATATATTGAATATATGGTTATATCTAATGATCAGAAAGATTGTTAAACGTGATGAAATGTTAAACAATTTTTTTGGATTATGACTTTTTATGGCTGATCATGTTCCCATTTAGTGGTTTCTAAATGATTACTGCATGAGATTATTCATTGTTTTGGATGGAGAAGGCGGTGGATTCCTCTACCTATAATCTGAATACAGATATATCGTTTAGATTCACTCATATATCGATATATTTTCTGATGATCACACCATCTATGTTCATTCTAATTTTTATGGAGGCCCATATTAGGTTATCGTTCTTTTTGGGACTTATTATGGATTACTTATAAAATAGAAATATTTAAATTATAGATGTGATGTTATGTGCCTAACCAATTTTTATTCATTCAATCCATAGTCTAGAATTTCTAAAATTAATTCATAATCATAGACATATATTTATGATATGTCTTGATTTTTGTAAAATGGGTTACACCACAATTTTTAAAATAATAAACCCTTGTGTGATGAATCTAACTCGAAAATAACATATGTTTCTCATATATTTTCATGATCTCTAAATCTGGTGATATTATACCCTCATAGAAATTATATTTTATATCCGTAGGACAGAACCATAATAGTTACATTTACACATATGAATATGATCCAGAGATATACATAATGAGTTACAAAATTTAAAATAATTAAAATAAATATTTTTTATATGCTAAGTAATGTACTTCTTTATATGGATTCTATGAGGAGGAAAATATCAACCCATGATTTAGGGAAATTATTAGATGATGGATCCTTTTTTTATATGTTTTAAGAAATACTTTTGTTGACGCTTAATGCCTTATTGTTCTTATACCATCAAGTGTGAACATGTTGGTAATTAATTATTTTGTTTTTTAATCCCATTAATGTAGTTGATTCTAACTGGAAGGGTCATAATGAAACAATTAATGGTCTGAATACCTCATGATTCTCATTTCTATAATTTGATGGCTATTTGGGTTGATAAATACAGTTGGTTTTTATAGTTAATTTATTTAATTTTTTTTGATCAAGATTATAATTTTAGAAGATCCATGCACTCCGATGTTATCATTAAGTCTAATTAATTGGATTTTCTGTGCCATTAACCCATAAATAACTGGTGTATTTAACATTATTTCATGATTCTCTAACTAAAACAAAATGTTCATTATAAACCACATGATTACTAGTTCAATATGACATAATTCAGTCATTATTAATATTTGGTGAGTTTTATATGTCATTGTAGTTTAAATAAAATATAATAAAATCAGATTAGAGGATTTGTTTTCTGATAATTTACCAGCCTAGATAATTGTATCAATACATTCCAATTAATTAAGTGGGATTCAAAAAATTTCATTAATGTTTTTATAATGGATGGGTTGTGAAGATTCCATGTATACCAAAGAATACAATATAAAAAAACATAGGAATTTCAAAAAAAATAGAAATCATTTTATAATTAATTTGGATCTTACCAAATGTTAATTAAAATTTTTAAATTTTCAGATGAATAGTCAGAGTAAATTAATATCCAATTTTTATATGATGTTCTGTTTGGGTGAAATTATGTTTTTATTACTATATTAGTTTGTAATTTCCCATTTTATTATCATGGAGTGATGGAAAAAACTATTATATTTTAGGGCTTATGGATATCATTTATTTCTATAATGTGTAGGTGAATTATCTCATGTAGATCCATGTCCAATTCCATTGAGCCAAATAATTTATTGTTATCTCAATTATATATGGAACAAGTTTGTCACCACCCAATTTTTTATACAGACCACAATAATTTTTCATTGCCTTTTTTGTTAGGTGATCTGATTTTTTTAAATATTTTATATTTTAAGGAATTATTCATTTTATTATGCAGGGTAGGTTATATATATATATATATATTATTTTATACTATTTGAGATCGATTAGTTATATGTATTCATGGATTATTAGATATAAATAAAATAAATCTTGATTTCTATCAATGATTTCCTTATATTATCACAATTTGAGAGGTATTAATTAGATTATTCATGTTTTGTTGAATGGAAATATGTTAATAATTATCTCAAAACCTATCAATAGAATAATCTGCATGGTCTATAAATCTATTTGAAAAGAAACTACACAACAAACATGTACTTTTTTATTGTCTTCTTGTAGTCGATATGGTATATCCAAGAGATGTAGGATTGAGATTCAGTGTTGACAAAATATAATCCTTATATATCTTCTTTTCAAGAATCTTGATAACTTTTTGTATGTATAAAAAAATAATGGGAGGAAAAATTATGATGAATGATGGAACCCATGTATATTGTATATTGATCATTGTTTATATGTAACGGGGTTTAATTAATTTTTGGTAGTTAGTGGTTTATAATTTGGTTTTAATAAAAATGTTATTGGTATAAAATTTAGGTGACATATAATAAAAAGTTTCTAGTAATATTTTTATATAAGACTACGAGAGCCACATGGTATTGCCCATATTTTTCATAGATTTTCTAAACATGTGAATTGTTTTAAAAAAACATTTGGAGTTTTTAATTTTTACTGAGGGGATTATGCATGTTTTGTGTAATGTTTTCAAACCATTCAGCTATCTATATGTAACCTAGTCCCTCTATTTTCAATTCATAACGGAAAACCCACGGTTGGTGGGTGGTTACATAAAATATTATTCCATATAGTGAACATCCCTATGAACATGTTAGAATTATAATTTTCTTAAATTCCACTGTAAAATTTAATTTTAAAACTATTTTTATATCTCTTATTCATAACCTAACTTATCTCTATCACATTATAGTGTTTTCTACTTGTATCATTGGTGAACTACCTTCATTCATTCTAGATTTTATCATTTAATGTACAATTTTCTCTAATTTAATCACTATATTATATATCTCTCCTTGATATCATTCCCCCATGATTTATTATATTGTTATTAAATTGATTCATTTTGATCTAATGGAATCATGTTGCACCTCATGAATTAAAATGAACCCTATCTTCGATAACTAGTGAGAAACTATATTTTGAGCCCTGATATAAATCCATTTTTATGCAAGAAAATTATATTTTTCGAAGAAAAATAATTTTTCATTCTGTTTTATAATCATATAATAATAATTTATATACTTTTTATAAAAACTGAATTTGGTAAAATTGATATAATATATAGAATCGAATAGATTTTTTTAAAATATACCCTTTAATTTTCAGAATATGAATTGTACTAGTGGTAAAAGATTTCACTTTTATACATGATAAATTTTGTTAATCAATGTTAAAATTAAAAGATATGGTTACATTAATTCGTACTAATTCTTATTAAATGAAGATAATTCATCCATTATCATTTTTTCCTTTTATTTTGATTTATGGGAACCTATCCATGTAATGGCTGATATAATATTTAAATCCTAGAATGTTTCAAAATTCCAGTCACTTTGTTTAAAATATATCAAATATACTCTTGTCGAGGAAAAAGGTGGTTATAAATAAATATGAGTTAATATTTCAATATTAATGAAGTTATTTTGATCTCAAAAATTTATTTATATTCTTTATCATTATATAATTACATAAAATTCATCTGCAACAGAGGCGTAGTATTTAGAAAATTAATTAAAAATGTAAATTATTTTAAAATTATTTAAAATTATAAAATTTAAATAAAGAATTTTTCTCATTCATTTTATAGATTAATATTAAATTTTATATTTATATTTTAAGGAATATATTCTAATATAAACATTTTTAATTTCATTCATTCCAATTTAAATGAATGGTGATAAAATGGAAAAAATATTTTCTATCAAAATAATATTATATTAAATTATTTAAAATTTATTAAAATATGAAAAGTGTTTAACATATGCTCTAAACATTCATACATTTTTAATTTATTATCTCTCACGACTGTCCTTGGGGCCCATGCCATAACATCCCCAAGCCTGCCTTCCATAGGCCAGGGCCTGACGACTAGCACCAAAGGCGTAAATCCTAAGCTAGGAAGGAATTGCCTTTATGAAAGTAAACAAACACAATAGAGTACGAAACATGAAGTAAACACTAAGTGAATACTGTATAGAAATAGTAGTGTTGAAAGTAAAGGGGATGGAAATACAAGCCCAACTGTAAAGTACAGGTACAACTGAAAGCATGTACAACTGAAAAAAGGGACAAAAAATAAAAAGGGAAGCTCTTGGAACATCCGCCATGTATCCTAATAGAAGGGTAGGAACAAATTTCAACCTCCAAACTCCACATATTCCGATCCATGTACCGTCTCGTCATGTGGACCAGCTCCGGGTACCGTCTAGTCCTGGATCGCTCCCTGACTTCATCAATGTTGTTCGTCTTCTGTATCCAACACAAAGAGGTGTGGGCATAGCCCATGTAGGGGTGAGTATAACGATTCTTAATAGGGACCTTGAGACCCCCAAAGGTCTCCCAGAATCTACAAAGGATAAAACAGAGAAGAAATATACAACCACGAATTTTCAACCAACCTAACTTAGGTATATGCCCATACATATACCTATGTTATCAATCTTAGTTGGACTCCAACTCTTAAGCCCAAACACAACCCAATCCACACAAGAAGTAATTCAATCCCATCAATGATAATGATTGAATATCAAGACTCAACTCACACTGGTTTTTATATTTCATATAGCGATAGAGATGATCAGATGTAGACACTGATTCATCTAAGCTGTCAGACCCACACAAGATACAAGATCAGCTATGCTGTTGGAACCACACAGTATACAAGACCAGCTACTCTATCGAACCCACGCATGATACAAGTATAGAGGTCAATACTATCAGACCCACATAGTATTCAAGTATAGTAGACATTACCGTCGAACCCATGGAGGATTCTAGTATGGTAGTCATCGCTATGGAACCCACAGAGTATCCTAGTATAGTGTTCGTCATAGCAGAACCCACCTTGGATCCCAGTACAGTAGTCGACGGAGTTGCAGCCAGCTCTAAGGTTCCTACACATTGCATGTTCGATTCTGAGAGGGTCCGCTCCTTGAGCAAAGGGGGTTGATACATCAACTATCACGATGTCCAGAGTTGATTTATTCCAATGATCTGTTTCATCAAAATGAACCCAACGTGACTGATGGCGTGTCAATCAGATGCCCGATCTAAGAGTTATTTGATTTCTCATTCCAGGGGCTCGATTCATATTACACTCATTCCAAACCCAACCATTATCCAAATCCATCCAAAACGTAGTTATATTATCGGAAAATGACCGTCTCATCATGAAGAACCAAATGCCGAAGACGGCGCATTGATCGAACATGAGGTCTTGAAGTTATTCACGTTTTTGTGAAATGGGGCCGACCCGTCATGCCCAAGGGGCTGGCAGGTCGGCCCGACCTAGTTCTGGTGGTCCGAACCAGCTGGGGGGTCATCACGGCCTTCTGGGGCGCGGCCCGGCTAGACGATGTGTCCTAGATCGTGCGAGGGCGGCCCTACCCATGCATGGGTGGCCCTGCCCGAGCAGCAGGCGCCCCAGCTCGTGCTGGGTCGGCCAGTTGACCAAGCGGAGCGGGGGGCGCGACTGCCTAGTTTTCTGAAACGGCGCCGCCGAGCAGCGACGCCCCTCCTGGCCAGCCGGCCGAATCCAACCGATAATCTGTAGAGCAAGAGACTACCACAGAGAGATGATGTCCTCCAACCCGACACCTTCTAGTGTCATGGATTCCTTCAACAGGACTGGTAGGCGGCCGGAAAGTTCGCCCAACAAAGTTGGCCATCCAGCATGTGCTGCTGTTTTCCACAGCGTGGCGCCATGAGGCACCGAGATTCTGCAGCCTGACTGGCTTTAGCAGGACGGATCTTCCAGCCCGGCGGGTCCTTGGACCGGACGATTCATTATAGGACTAGTGGCCCACTGTTGTGGGCCATGGTCTCCCCTCCGTGCAACACCTGCTATCACAGTCCTCTAATGGTCCGGTGTGCGGCCGTCATTGCCACCACGGCATTCGGTCGTTACCACCCCCTGATCATCATCAACTCTGGTCACCACCACCTTTTCTATCACCACATCCATTGAAAATATGAACATGAATCAAGAGAGGGTCTTCGGGATTTGTTTCATCAGCCCGTTCTCTCCGCGTTAGGTGATATCAAAAGGCCGAATACAATCCATGGTCTTCAATGAAAAACGAGGCCCAATTTTATTCAATTAAAATTGATCAAAACCTCCTAACTCGATTCAACGTACGTTCCACGTCGATGATCCTCAAAAGACGGTGTCATAGAATTAGGATATTGTAGAATAAGGATGTCGATTCCGTTGATGGTGGGGTGCATCCGAAGAGGAAATGTCATGGGAGAGGTTTTCGCGTTCTTCGTCGGTGATTTTCTTCATTGAGAGAATGAAGTTCAACCATGGGTTTTCTCCCAATGTCTCTAAAAAATATTTTCCAAGGAAAATATAATAATAAGCTTCCCCCAAAATTATAATCTTTCCATGAAATTCAAATTATTTCAAAAAAACTCATGACACCTCAAAATAATTAATAAAGGCATTAATTATTTTTGAGTTGGCAACATTATGAGGGAAAAGTGGAAAGGCTCCAGTTAAAGTGGGGGTTCAAAAGTTAAGAAAGGGGTTTCAAGGGGAGTTGAAGGGATAGGGTTTGTGTGGGCCCTACAAACATTATTCTCCATTTGTAGGTTATATAGGATTTGGGCCCTACATCCAACTCCTCCTTGGAGATAATAACCACCCCTTAACAATAAAATTGTGTACAAAACTATTTTATTTAAATTATTATAAATACAAAAAATTAATATCTCCTCCTGACCAAACGCAACTGTGGTAAAGGTCCCCTTAGGCGAATAGTATCACTGTGAGTTCATCAGTGCTCTCAGATTTAAATTCCATGCACCAGTTCAAAAGATAGAAAAACCCGCATGTACATTTTCTGAATGTACGCAAAAAAAACTTTAGAAAATGATTCCGAGCACAACGGGCCTCAGAATCTGGCATCGTCAGAAACTGCAGACTTGTAAAATTTCAAATTATTTATGAAAACAAAATTCTTGAAATTTTTGGGACTTTAAATTACCCCCACCATAGGGCTTTACATACGCGTAAAGCTACACCACCCACTAGGGAAGAAAATGAGGGTACTGAGTAAGCATCTAAGCCTCCCGCTACCATGTTCTCTCCTGGAGGTTCCTGTGCTGCCAGAGAATGTGCACCAAAGGAATCAACCATCCATGTATGATCTGCTCCTGTCGATCCTCGATCTCCATCGATACCTCCATCAATGTCGCCCCGTAATCAATGTCCATCTCCACATGGTCGATGATGTGGGATGGGTCGTGCACGTATCTCCTCACCTGAGATAAGTGGAAGACGTCGTGCACCCATTGCAACTGAGGTGGAAGGGCCAGGTTGTAATCCACCTCGCCTACTCTGCTGAGTTCTTCTAAGGGCCCGATAAATCACAGAGATAACATTCCACCTCATCAAAATACCCGTAGACCTCGTCGAGGTGAGACCTATAGGAAGACGTGGTCGCTATCGTTGAACTCGAGTGGTCTCTGTGTCTTATCAGCATATGAATTCTGTCTACTCTGTGCAGTCTTCATCTGCTCCTGAATGATCTTCACCTTCTCTGTCATAGCCTTCACCATATCTGGTCCTACAAGTACTGACTCCCAAGGGTCAGTCCAGCACATAGGCGATTTGCAAGGTCAGTTGTACAATGTCTCATATGGGGACATCCCGATGGTGGAGTGGTAGCTGTTGTGGTACACAAACACCACCGAGGGTAAGTGATCCTCCCAGTTGCGACCAATGTTGGGGACACATGAAAAGAGTATTTTCTCGAGAGTCTGAATAGTCCTCTTAGTTTGACTATCCGTTTGAGGATGGAATGCGGTGCTCAAGGGAAGTTGCGTCCAAAAATCCTCATGTAATCCCTTACATAGCTGATAAGTGAAACGATCTTCTCAATTAGATATGATAGTAGATGTCACACTATGAAGCTGTATGATCTCTTGAATATAGAGGCGTCCTAGTCTCTCTACTGAGCCCTACTCTCGGATCAGTAAGAAGTGGGCTGACTTGGTGAGTTGTTCTACGATCACCCAGATAGAGTCATGTCCTCTGGATGTATGTCGAATTATCATCATGAAATCCATAGAAATACCATCCCTCTTATACTCTGTGACCTATAAGAGTTGGACCAAGCATGCTGGTTCCTGGGGCTCTGCCTTCACATTCTGACAATTGAGGCATCGAGAGACAAACTCTACTACTTCATTCTACATACCCAGCCACCAGTGCTGTTTTCTGAGGTCCTGATACATCTTCGCCACTCCTGGATGTACCACTAGAGGGGAAGTGCAAAACACCCTCAGCACTTCCTCCTGTAGTGAAACTGGTACTATGGCACATCCTCTGACGAGTATGATGTGCTCCCCACCTTCAGAAAAACTGTTAGGTTCCTGCCCAGAAAATATCTGAGAACGTCGGGTCCCATAATAAATGTATCCATACTACACCTCTCTAACATACTGATGAATTAATTGAGTGACTATGAGAGACTGAAGAAAGGCTGCTCAATCCTTATCCCCAAAGGATATCTGCAACACGACTAGATGCTCTGTCACCTCTCCTAGCAGTTGAATGCTCGATCTCCTGCTGAGAGCATCTGCTACCATGTTCCCCTTTCTAGGAATATAGTCTATCTTGAAGTCATCGTCTTGGAGGAACTCAAGTCATCTTCATTGTCTCAGGTACATGTCCTTCTATGAGGAGATGTACCTGTGAATCTGGTGGCCAGAGTAAACTGTAAAGCACTCAACCATCAGATAATACCGCCAAATCATCAAGGAAAATACTACTACTACTAACTCCAGGTCATTGGTAGAATAGTTCTATTCGTTTTTTCTCAACTTCCTTGAATCATATGCGATCACTTCTTGCTCCTGCATCAGGACACAACCGAGTCTGGTCCAAGAAGTGTCACAATAAACTACGTACCCAACAGCCTCCTATGGTAGCCTCAATATGGGTGCACTGGTCAATCTCTTCCTCAACTCATGAAAGATCTGGTGGTATCTCCATAACCACATGAAGAGTTTCCCCTTCTTCTTCAATGATGAATGTGGTGATGCAACTCAGGACAAGTCGGGCACAAATCTCTGATAGTACCCAGCCAGACCTAGAAATCTCTGAACCTCCTTCACACTCTTAGTTGGATCCAAAGAAAGTACTGCCTTGATCTTCATTGGATCCACTGCTACCCTACCCTCTGAGATGATGTGTCCCAAGAATTGAACCTATCGAATCCAGAAGTGGTAATTTGAGAGCTTACCATAAAGATGGTTCTCTCGGAGTGTGTCCAGTACTACCAACAAATGGTAGGTGTGCTCCTCCTTAGTAGTCGACTAAATCAGTATGTCATCGATTAAGACTATGACAAATTGATTGAGTTATTGTTGTAAGATCATGTTAATGAGACTCATGAACACTTCTGGGGATTTGGTTATGCTGAAGGGCATAACCAAGAACTCGTAGTGGCCATACTGACACTTGAAGGTCATCTCATGGACATCCCCATACCAAACTCTGAGATGTGATAGCCTTACCTGAGTTGTATCTTAGAGAACCATCATGCTCCCTTGAGCTAATCAAATTGGGCATCCATCCTCGGGAGTGGGTACTTGTTCATCACGGTCACATGATTCAGGTGAAGGTAGTCAACACACAGCCTCAAGCTCCCATCTACGTTCTTGGTGAATAAAATCAGAGATTCCCTGGGTGAAATACTAGGTAGGATAAATCCTTCCCCTACAAGTCCTCCATCTAAACCCACAGCTCACGATGCTCGGTAGGAGCCTTAAGATATGCTGGAGTAGATATCGGTGTAGTCTCGAGGTACAGGTCAATGTCGAAGTGTACCTCTCTAAGAGGAGGTAGTCTTGGATCATCATCAAGAAAAATGTCCACGTACTGCTCCACCACAATAGGAAAACTCAGACACCACACATCAACTGCTCTGAGGATGAGACTAGCCAACTAATGTGTGATCGGCTACCCCCTCCTCTGCGTAAGTCCATCTTGTGCTGCATAGGTTCCCTAAACACCGGTGAACGTGAACCGGGTCCCATCTATGTGGACGCACTGCACATTGTGCCTAATACAGATAATCTGAGAATGAACCGTGGATAACGTTTCTATACACATGATGGCATCATAAGGCCTAGACCCTGCTAAAAGAAGATCCCAGTCAATGATCTCTCCTCCTAGAGTAAGCTCACACTACCGGCACCAGTGTGTAAATCATAGAGTCTTCTCCCGTAGGAGTCTTTAGCCGTACGAATCGAGCCAACAGCTCAACTAGAATCTCTAAGCCCCGAAAAAGGGCATCGGTAATAATAGAATGACTCTCACTTGTTTCTATAAGTACTGCAGCAAGGGTAGAGTAGAAATATATAGTACCTTGAAACACCTCAGGTGCGGCGTGGTCGTAGGCCTCGACTGCCTGAAGTTGGGCCTACCTCTGTCGCCAGCTCCCTGTTGTCGGGGTAGACCTCCTGGTTGTGTTGTTGGTAGAGCCTCCAAACATCATCCACCACTCGCTACTCGGCCAGCTCTTCTTCCATGTCCGCCTACTTCTGACAGACCCCCATGGTCAAACCTCTTCCTCTTCCTGGGAGTAACATCAACTATTTGTTGCTCATCTACATGGCGGGTCAGGCAGTCAAGAGCCATGTGGCCCAGCCCACTTCATGCATAGCACTACCTGCTCCTCATAAGGATGGATCAGTTTCGTGTGCCTCGCACAACCAAAACTATATCTTGAGATTTCCCACCTATTAGCTGGTTCCGCTTGGGCCTCTATGAAAACTGTCTGCTGGCGGCTGTAGAAGACTCCGCTATGTGTCACCCTGTGGTGGGTCTCAGCACTACTGTCTGCTCAGTGAGAAAACTCTCCCCTAGAAGGGCTCTCTCAAGCACCCCCGCCTACATCGGGATGCTGAGAGGAATCATCGAAGCCCTGATCTCATGCCTAAGTTGCTGGTCAAAGGTCTGGGCCATGAAGAACATGTCCCATACCTTATCCATGGAGTAGCGTGAGAGGTCGGTGAACCTTTCTAAGTACTGATCTACTGTGTTGTTACCCTGCTACAGATTTAGTAACTCCAAAATCTGCACTGCACGAAGGGTGGCGGGAACAAACTCTGAGTAGAAGTGACTCTTGATGTCTGTCTATAGTAAAGATGCCTCATCATTCACCTTGAGCATCAAGCTCCACCATCATCCTATTGTTGCATACAAGAGACTCGTGGAAAGGATCACCATAGGGTCGAATGTTGTTCCTATCAATCTGAAAACACTCACGACAGCCTCCAGCTAATCATCACTTTCATGTGGGTATGTCTCTCTGTCGAACCTGGGCGACATCTGTTGTTGGAAATCATGCAACGCACTTAGGCAGCATGCACTCTGTGCTGCTTGGTCTGGTGGTATCGGGGGACCAGCTGGTAGTGCTACCGCTGGTGCCTCCATTGTGATGGGGCTCTGCACTGAGGCCTCATCTATTGGTGGGCTACCATTTCATATGTAACTTGGAACCCTAGACGGTTCCCTTCGTGGGGCCATCCTGAAAATAAACATGTTCTCCATGGTCAAACAGTATACCTGGCGAGCTGTCATAAAGTAATCACAAAGAAAACATTTCAATGGATACACACACGCAATTACTGTTTTCGTGCACTGAGTCGAAAATCAGAGGTCTGGGTCCTGGTGTATGGATATGTCGGCTGCTACACCAACACTGGACTCCCTTGACTGAAAACCACACTCTGTACTCTTAACACTATTTCTTCACAAAAACAAATCAAATTCTATGTTGTGCAGTAGAACTGACTTCTCTGATACCAATTTTTCACAACCCGTCCTCGGGGACCGTGCTGTGACTACCCCAAGCCGGCCATCCATTGTCTAGGGGCTAGAGACTAGCCCCAAAGGCATATGTCCTAAGCTGGGAAGGCGTTGCCTTAATGAAATTATACAAACACAATAGTGTAAAAAACAAGAAGTTAACACTAAGTGAATATTTTATATAAAAAGTAGTGCTGAATGTAAAGGGGCTGGAAATACAAGCCCCACAATAAAGTACATGTACAATGGAACGAAAGTACAATTGAAAAAATGGACAATATCTAAATTGGGAATCCTCTAGAATGTTCACCGAGTATCCTACCTGAAGGGTAGGTAAGGATGTCCATCTCATCACTCCATGTCTATCGGTCCACTCTGTGTACTGTCACGCCATGTGGTCCACCTCCAAGTATCGTCCGGTCATGGATCGCTCTCTGCCTTCGTCAAAGCAGTCTGTCATCTGCATCCAACAAAATGAGGTGCAGGCATAGCCCGTGTAGGGGTGAATATATCGATACTCATTAGGGACCCCGAGACCCCAAAAGGCCTCCCAGAATCCACAAAGGATAAACCACAGATGACAGATACAGACATGATGTATTAAACAACTCTATTTAGGTATATTCACATAAATATACCTAAGTTATAAATACTAGTTTGACTCCAAATCTTAAGCCCAAACACAACCCAATCCACACATGAAGTAAGTCAATCACATCAATTATAATGATTGAATGTCAATAATGAACTCACATACATATACATAATTCGTATAGAGATAATGATGATCAGATGTAGACAATGATTCATCTAAGCTATCCAACCCACATAGGATACAATACCAGCTAAGCTGTTGGACACACATAGGATTGAAAAGTAGCTACTCTGTCGGACCCGCACATGATACAAGTACAAATGTCTATACTGTCAGTCCCACACAGGATACAAGTACAGTAGTCATTGCCGTCAAACCCATGGTGGATTCCTGTATGGTACTCATCACTGTCGACCCCACAGAGGATCCCAGTATAGTATTCGTTGCAATCGAACTAACGTAGTATCCCAGTACAGTATTCGACACAGTCGCAACCATCTCTAAGGTTCCCACACCCAGCACGCTCGATTCCGGGAGATTCCGCTCCTCGAGAAAAGGGGTTCGATACATCATCTATCACAAAGTATAGAGTTGATGTATCCCGAAGTTTTGTCTCATCAAAATTAACCCAATGCGATTGACAACGCGTCAATCGGATGCCCGGTTTGAGAGTTATTGGGTTTTCCATTCTAGGGGCACGGTTGGAATTACGCTCTTTCCCAACAAATCCATTTTACAAATTTGTCCAAAACTCAATAAAAGTATCTCAAAAGTACCACATCATTGAGAGGATACTATTTCCACATATGACCCATTGATCAGACACATGGTCTAGAAGTTTTACATGTTTAAGTGAAACGGGCCCGACCCGTCATGCCGAGTGGGCTGGCGGGCGGCCCGACCTTGTTGGGCGGGTCTGACCCGGTTGGGGGGGTCTGCCAGGGCTGGTGGGGTGTTGTATGACCCACTCCTGTGGCCCAGATTTCTCGAAGGTATCCCGGCCCACGCGACAGGTGGTTAGGCCCCCAGCCGGTCGCGGCTCGGCCGGCTAGTCGAGAGGAGCGGGGGGAGCGACAACCTGGTTTTCTAAAACGGTGGTGGCGAGCGGTGCCACCCCTCCTGTAGGGCCAACCGATTCCCGCCGGTCTTTTCCTGCAGGAGGGGCCTGCAAAACGGGCCGCTATCCTCCCATGCGGTTCCGTCGGGGGCCGAATCTTCCTTCAACCTAGCCGGCAGGCAGCATGCCAGTTTTCCCGCCAAAGCGGCCTGCCCAACATAGGCTGCTGATCTCCGCAGCGTAGCTCCATGAGGCACCGCAGTTCTTCATCCCGGTTGGCATTATCAGACCCATTCTCCTAGCCCAGCCAATCATGGGGCTGGACGGTTTTTCCTCGGCAGTGCAGCCCGCGATTGCGGGACGCGATCTCCCCGCTGTACGGCACCCAGTGTCACGGCCCTCCAACTGATAGATGTGCGGCCGCCATTTCCGGCACTGTTTTCAGTCGTTACCTCCCCCCGATCATCATCATCTCTGGTCACTACCACCTCTTCCATCACCACCTACATTGTCAATAAAAACAAGAATCAATAGAGGGTCGTCGAGCCGTGTTCTTTCAGCCAGCGCCCTCCGCGTTAGGCGATATCAAAAGGCCGAAGACAATACATGGTATTCAATGAAGAATGAGGCACAATTTTATTCAATTAAAATTGATAATAACCACCTACCTCGATTCAAGGTATGTTGCACGTCAACAAGCTGCGGAAGACTGTGTCTCCGAAGTCGGTCATCGTCGAATATGGACGTCGATTCCATTGACTTTGGGCTATATCCAAAGAGGAAACGTCATGGGAGAAGTTTTTTGTGTTCTTCATCGGAGATGTTCTTCATTGAGATAATGAATTTCCACCAAGATTTTTCTCCAAAGGTCTCCCTATAAATATTTTCCTTGTCAAATATTATAATATGATTCTCCCAAAATTATAATCATTCCATGCATGTCAAATTATTTCCAAAGAACTCATGACACCTCAAAATAATTAATAATGGTATTATTTGTTCATGAGTTGGAAACACTATTACGGAATAGTTGAAAGGCTCCACTTAAAGTGTGAGTTCAAAAGTTATGAGAGGGGTTTCAAGGGGAGTTGAAGGGTTAGAATTCATATGGTCCCCACACACATTATTCTCCCATGGGAGGTTATGTGGGTTGTGGGACCCACCTCCAACACCTCCTTTGAGTAAATAACCACCCCTTAATAATAAATTTGTGTCTTCAACAATTTTATTTAATTTATTATAAAACCCAAAAAATAGCTTCTTCTCCCGACCAAACACAAATGTGGTAAAGGTCCCCTTAGGCGAATACCGGTGCTGCGAGTTCATTGGTTCCCTCATATTTCAATTCCGAGCATCGGTTCAAAATATAGAAAAACTCTCACGTACATTTACTGAGTTTCCCCGAACAGAACTTCAGAAAATGATTCTAGGCACACCGGGCCTCAGAATCAAGCGACGTCATAAACTGCCGACTCGGAAAATATCAATGTCTTTCTGAAAAAAAAATTCTTTAAAGTTTCCAGGTCATTACATTATCCAATGATAATGTTAATGGGTGAATTATAGCACCATAAGAGTGGAAAATATGTTATATCATTTAATGATAATTTTTTTTATTTTTGGTATTTAAAAAAAAGATATATTTTTAATAACTACACATAGTTGTTGAAATTATATTATATGATGGGATTTTAATACCAATAGATCATATAATAAAATATCACATACATTTGGTTGGATTTGTGTTATATTACTACTTTAATATATTTTAACATTCGTTGAAATACCAAAAGTTTCTCTCATATCAATTATAACCAGGAAACTCCCTCCTCGCATCCTTATACCACATTAAGGCTCATATATCATACATAACGTATTAATATTCCATAAAAAATTCCTTATAATCAATATATAATATAATTCATTTGAAAAATACAAATCCAATGATCATTAATATGATATTAAAGGTAGATCATTTAATGAAAGGATATAACCAAATCCAATGATATTGTTCTTACATCACATTTACCACCTAAAAATTTTCTATATATAATAAAATAATATATTATTAATTTGACATTTAATTAAATATTATTATAATATTTATAAAATCAGAATTATCCACCCTATTTCAGATAAAAAATGAATAGAATGTATCACTCAAGAGTATGTACAACTCACAATTTCCACGTACATATACAATTTTTTTTCCACCACAATATGTAATGTATATTTTAATTTTTCATTTAGTAATTAATTATCATTTTTATGAAATATATAAATTTGGAATAATTATATTAATTTTACTTGTTAACTCCCTATATGGTGGAAAAAAATAATGTCTCTCATGTGGAGTAATGTATTATCAACTCCAAAAAGTATTGTGATTTTTTGTTAACATCAATTTTAAATGGATGTTAATATGTGTATATTTAATAAATGAATATGAAATATATAAGATTGAAATGATATTATAAATGTTAATTATTATTTTCCTTTCTATCATCCGACCAATGGAAATGTGGAAAATAATGTTCATGTGTTCCTATGTCTTATTTTCCCCATGAGTTATGTATTTCAAATTTCTGTATCTACCATTTAGGAATTATTTTAAATATATATTTAATTAAATTAAATAATATATTACAAATAATATTCTAATGAATATGTAACATTTATCAATATTCAATTACATAAAAAACTCAACAAAATAAAAAAAATGTAGCAATTATTACATGGAACATGGATTTCAAAAAAAAATAATTATAAAAAAAACAGGAAATATAATATTATATGTACATTATAGAAGGTATAATTTATTTTAATAAAGATATAAAATATATGTATAATAAATATAAATTTATTATACTATATTTTCCCCCACCCAGTACTAGTACTAAAAAGAAGTAATGTATTTTGACTCAATATCCATTCATTTGGTCATATTATATAATTATAAAATAAATTTCCTTAATGTGATGAATATAAACTCAATTTAATTGGTTATATTTTAATTCTCATTATGTTCATTATATTTAATGTTACAATTGAAATAAATTCATTATGTGGATTAAGATTCATATGTTACCAATGTGGAAAGGGTTAATTTCACATTTTCAACAATTTTTGGATTTTTTCATTAATTAGACCATTAAGGGAATTATCGATTCATTCTATAATAAACCCAACATATTTTATTCTCAATAATATATTATTGGAAATTAAAAAAAAAATCACACATTTTCTTAAACATATGTACTCATCTGATAAAAAAATATGTTCTTATGGACACTCAATATTATTTTTCTCCTACAGTAAAGAAACTTATTCTTATATATATATATATATTTAAATAAAAATAACCAGAATTTGAATATTTTGGAAAATTATTTAAACATAATCTTATTTTCCTTATCCTAATGAGTTACTATTTTTATTTTAATAGATTTTAAAATTACTCTTTTTTAAAAAACATTTCTTAAAAAAAATTCCAATCATTAAGACCAATCAAGGACATGAATATTAATTTTTTATGTTTCCATGGTACATTTCAAATAGCATATTTTTATTATATTTTATAATTATGAATTTTTTTATACTTTTTTTGAATATTAAAAGTGTAGTTTTAAATATATTTTTTAATGATAAATCCATGTTATGAATATTAAAAATAGAAAACAACCCATTTCATAAAAACACATAATATATTTTAATGATTTCATAAATTTTCATCATTATATTAGTATTGGATTAGTTTTTACATGAATGAAATATTATATATAATTCATATATTATATTATATGGATTATGATTATATACATTGACATCAGATATTACTCAAATTTCATATCATATTTTTTTAATACTAATATTAATATAATTTTTTTCATCCCTCCCTTTTTTATAATGTATTTGAAATGGTTTATAATTAGGGTGGACCTCAATATCAAATTGATGCATTAGAGTGACTCATGTGAAAACAATAATGAGTTTTTGATAGACTATTATCTATTAATGTAGATGATTATGCACATGTCTTTGATGGTATTTTCAGATACCATAGAACAAGGCATTAATGCAACATTTAATATGTGCAATTTTATGTATTACATTATTATGAAATTTTTTATTGATTTCCATGTGATCATATTATTTATTATGATATAAATATATAACATTCAGGAACATTTGATTAGTAGTATTATTTTATTTGATCAGTTTTTATTTCTACTATATTATTCTTATTTTTAATGTTATTGATTAAATAAATTTTTTTAGTTACAAGACCATCCATATGGTTTATACATTATTATGTCATGTAATATTATATTTTACATAACCCATACATAGAAACTGAGATCACCCTTATTTGGTTTTCATCATAATGTATATAAAGAAGAATCTATTTAATGAATTCAACGATTAAATATATTTAAAATCACTTTGAGTAATATTTTTTTTAATTTAATGATGAAAAAATTGTATGTACCTAGTTTACAAAGACAATTAAATTATTAAATAGTTTGGAATTTCATCATGTGTACCGTTTCGCAAAGCCATAAATTTTCCTCAAGCACAAAATTATTAGGTTCAATGTCATTATAATTGGTATCAGAAGTTTCTTAGTAGAGTCATTGATAACATGATGTGGGAAAATATCGATTTAGGGACAAAACACTATGAACGTATTTGAGGATATTTATATATATATGGAATATAATAAAATATTATTACATCAGAGAATATGTTGATTCCAAATGTGATTATTTTTTCTCATTCTATGTTTTTTGTATTTAGTAAAAATATATATGTAGAAATAATGACGTCAATGTTGTATCTAATGGAAAATGAAGAGATTATGAACAACTAAATTTATTTATTATTAGAGTTAAATATACTGGGTATCATTCTGAAGTAATTATCATAACATATAAATAAAAACATTCACATTAAAAAACATTCAAGATCACCATAGAGGATAATGGTAATTATTCATGAGAGCTCAAGTGGTGCATAAAAAAAGAAGAATGTAACCTCAATTTCTATCATGATAATGATGTTCAAGGAGACGCCACATTAAATATCCAAACAAAATCCTAAAACGTGTTGTGTGTGGAAATAATGTATATCAATCAACAAATTTTAAATTAAAAATGAATATTTCTAATTGGAGATATGAAGTTCATCATAATTTACCATTTATACACCTATGAGTTTTTTGGATAATATGGGAATTATTCATACCCATACCAAAATTGTTATGTTTACAATTTAAACACTAAAAATCCTATATTATTTTAATAATTTTAGGATATATGTTTATTATTTATGTGTTTCGAAATTCTAAATATTATGTATAAGTGGTATAAAAATTATATGATTCTTCATACATCCAATGAATGTTATGAATTTACTTTACTTTATAGATTTGAAAGTCTTTGTTGAAATTTACTGATAAATTAAAAATATTCAAGGTAATTTCATGATAAAAAGGCTAAATAAAATGGCATAGTATTGTAGACCTTAAAAATGGATAGTGATCTGATGAATTTTATTTATGTTATCATTTCATTATTGAATATATATTTTAAATAACGTACTATATTTGATAATATGATATAATATTTTTTAAATAAGAATAGTGATAATTTTTAAAAGTATTGTATTTTTTATTATTAGGAAATCATAATTTTTATATAAATAATCAAGGGATTATATGTTATGATTTATAATTCATAAAATGTAACGATACAAGTTTAAGAGGTTTCATGAGATTATATTTCGAGGTGATTTTTATCATTTACTTAGATTTAGGTACAATACAGTATCAAGGATTAAATAACCCTTTGGGATAGTATGTAATTTGACATGTTGTATTGGATAATATAAAATATATAATTTTAATATGGAAAATTGTTAAAAAGTGATATTTTTAGAAATTATTATAGTGATGATAAGGATTATTATTTATGTATCTATCAAAAATTTATTAATTATAATAATGTAATGTCCAATAAATTTTTATACAATTATTATTAATGATAAAAAATAAATTATTATTTATGGGATGCTACTTTTTTTTGATATATATAATTTTCTTTAACATTAATATTATCATGAAATAATGTGTTGGAAGAATAAAATTAAAATTTGAAATAGATTCTTAAATATATGAGATAACTATTGGGATTAATTTTTTTTATTTTGAGTTTGTTGATTGTGTTTAACTTATATGTATTATTTACATGAGTAATTAACAATAATCATCCTTTTTAAATTGGTTATTTTTTAGTAGATTTCTGTATTTCATTATATAGAAAGTTATAATTTGTGGATATTATATCATATTCAGTTAAATATAATAATTTATTATAAAAAATATTGATATGAGGAATTTTTTTAATATTTTCTAAAATAATTTATCCATTATAAGTTTATTTTTTTGGAATAAATGAATTTATCTTTAATATATATCATTTAGATAAAATATGTGTTTGTAGTTGACATTTATTAGAGGATAAAATTATTCATTCCAATTATATAAATATATTATTTTTCATCTAGATAAGGATTTATATCCTCAAATATGTGGAAATGAAGCATGAAACAAATGGTGTAATACTATATTCATTTTTATTGAATTACATAACTTTTATCTCATAAAATATATTTTTTAACTAAAATTATACAAAAAATTATATTTAATATATCAATATGTTCATATGAATTATTTTTCCTTATATGTGAAAATTCTCACATCAAATTATCATATTACTTCATCCAAACACTGATATGTGTTATTTTAGATTACTTTATTCCATTACATTCCGTCTTTGAAAGAGAGTAGCTTATTGAATATTTTTGGGATGTTGGTCTTCTAAAATGGTATTATAAAATCTAAAAAATTTGAAAAAATTTTAATTTCAATGAGGACATTTATTATGGGGGAGGTGGCATAATATAAGAACTACAAATTTTATTTTAACAAATATTCTCATCATGTTAGACGATCAACAACCAGTCCAAATGAATTATAATATTATATACCATTCTACAAATTTACATTAATTGGATTGTACGAATAAGAATAAATATATAATATAAATTATATTTTTCATATATTTATAAAATTAAATCAAATATTATTAGTGTTTTTTAAGAAATAAAAAATCAATATAATTTCAATGAAATATTTATCTGGAAAAACATTTTTGGTTCCATGTGCCTTTATCAAAATAAAATAAAATAATTATTATTTATTATTTATTATTGGTAATATATATATTATAATAAAAATAATTATTTAATATTGATATTTTTTAATTATTTTGATAAGAATAACATCAGTTATATGAAAAAATGATTTTTCAAAATAGAGTTTTTTTCTTGTTTTTTGAACATAATTAAAATTAAAATTAAAAATTTTATGGAAATATAATATGATAAAATCAATTCCATATTATTATTCATAATGAAGAAATTTTTGAAATAGTGTATTTCATTATTTTCACCTTGATGAATAATAATTATTGAATATATTATCACCACATTAATGGTTAAATTGATTTAATTAGGGTAAAAACTATGTAGAAAGATCATAATATTTCATATAAATTCTTACATGATGTAGTTAATTTGAACCATATAAACCTTGGATAAATTTTTAATAATGGAAAAATTTATTGAAAAGGAATAATATAATATGTCAACAAATGATTGTTATAATCTATCATACTATTAGTTTTAAATATGTATTAAATGTTCATATGGGTAAAAATTAATTTTATTAATGTATATAATTTTCTAAAAAGACCTTAATGAAATTATTTTCAGGACGGTTATTTTTTAAAATTATTAGTATTTATATAATTACCTTAAATTATAAAAAACACTTAAATGATATTTATTCAATTAATAGAAAAGTAAAATAAATGGATAAGAAAATTTAAGATTCATATAATATGAATGAATTGATGTTTATCTAAACAAAATAAATGTATATAAAATATTATTAATTATATACTTTATTATATCCAACTTCAAACTTTTTATTATTATATTCTATGTAAAATCGAATGAACATTATCGAAATTGGAATTAATGATATTTTATAAATATAATTTTTATTAAATAATTTATAAAAATTTAAAATAATAAAACTGGGAAAGAGTGATATTATATACCCTCAAATGAAGTCCATTTTCCATATATGATCCATTTTTATCCTTAATTGTATATTTATCAACATTATAATATTGAAAAGGATGTTATTTTACTTATGGTTAAAATGAATTAGTTAATGTATTAAACCAATAAAAGGATTAAAACCCATAAAACTATACAAATATTATATGTTGATATGAATAAAACAACGTAATGTATTAAATTAAAGTCCATATCATATTATAAGATATGATTCTCTGGTATAAAAATATTATATTCTTATAATTAACGAAATTTCAAATGTTCCCTTCACCTGATTTATAATATGGATACATCTAACTCACATACTAACACCACATTGAGTTATATTAATCCTCCATAACCTTAAAATTCAATTCTAAACATCCTTATACTAATTAATGTGGTTTTATTAATTTTTCAAATATTATCACAAGGATCCTTAAGTGGGGATCTAACAGATTTTTTTCAAAAAGCGGTAATTTTCATATCTAGTCAAATTCAATGATCTTCTTTTGAATGTATTATAACATTATTGTATATATTATAAAAGAATTTGTTAAAAAGCAAGAAAATATTTAACTATTATTATAATAAATAATTAAACGTTATCATCAATATTTACTCTCATATAGGATCTGAATATACCACTCATGCATGTGTATGAATTACCGTCAACACATTGTGTAACAATTATTTATCAACTAATATAATTCATGGGAATTTATTATTATATATTTAATGAATAGATAATATAATAATTAAATAATTATACTTTATTAATTGAAATTTTAAATATACCTTCAAACCCTCAGATCCATTGAAAACATGTAATGATGATATTGGATATGTATGGAATACCACCTCCATTAATAAATGTGATTTTTTTAATTTAAGTATTGCATGGATGGTAATGAAGATATATTTAATGAATATATAAGACATAATTTATATAATAAATTAATCATTATGTTTAATTATATTTTTTCTTTTCTATCATTCCATCTTTTGAAAAGTGAAAACATAATTTTGGCATACATTTAATTTACCATCACAATGAATAGTGTAATCCATTTTTCTGTATCTACCATTTATGAATGATAATAACTAAAAATTTAGTAAATATTTATTATATTAATATTATTAATAACATTAAGAATATTATATAACCATAAGTTTAGAAAAATGATTTCAACAACAAGAATAATCATACATGAATATTGAATCAATTATTACATAAAACTGTCATTTAAATAAATAATGATTAACAACCTGATGATAAAATAATATAATTAAATCAAATAATTTATGATATATATGGCCATGATAATTTAATATATTATTAATAAATATATAATTAATATAAAAGTAGTTTAGACACAAATGATTGATGTCTGACTTTAGGAATGAGACTTCAACTAAATTTCTATTTCTTGAGGAATATTTAAATACAATTATCAATATAACATTTATATGATGTATAAACTACAACATGTACATGTTATATAATTATTCATCTTATTTTAATAATATGTAACAATTCATATTTATTTATAATATCATATTTTATGAGATTAAAATGTTACCTAATTTGGATGGGTTTGTTTCATAATCTCTCCATTATTCAGGAATGGTTTGGTTAAAATGACCTCTATGGGAATTTATTTTAAAATTATATATTAAACCTAATATATTAAATTTTCATTTGATCCTTTATGTAAAATAAATATTTCTGTTATTGTTTTCTTAGATTTTTTACTCAATTGACCAATGATATGTTTTAATGGAAATTGACATTGTTTATCACTTCTCTCAAAAAAACATTATTATTTTATATCCATGTTTTGTAAACATGTTTTATTGATGATTTTTACTATTGATTATAAAATAATTAATAATATTTTATCCATATTTTTCATTTTTATAAAATTTATTTAAATGAATATTTATGTAATTTTCAGAATGGGTTACATTTGCGATTTTTTAAGGAATTGTGTATAGTTTATTTTATAACATACTTTAGGTGAAGATAATATTCTGGTGTCTTTATCGCTCAACATTTTTAACATTAAATTATATATTTCTAGTTTTTTAAATGTTATATAGTACCTACTATTTTCTTAATTTTCTAAATATATTTTTAAAAATTAAATGTGTATTTTCCCATAGAATGTTTATAAGGATCATTCCATATTATTTTTACTACATTGAAATAGTTTTTATTATTCACCACTAGGAAAATTATATAATTATATCATACTTATTAATTAAATGTATGGTATATGATATATTTAATTCATGATGTACTACATTGATACTATTAACCTTTTTAATAAGGATTGTTTAATATAATATTCTTTAATTTGGTAAATTAGTAACATTTCAATGTAGATATTTTCAATAATAATATTTATTCTGATTATGCTTCCCATATTTAAATTATGACAGGATTAGTATAATTTTTTATTTTCTTAGGGCCTGTTATATCCCCTTGATGCATTGGTAGTTCTAATGAGACAAACCAGTTTTTTTCTTTTCCCATTCATATTATAAAAAATTTATAAGAATAATTACTTAATGGTATTGTTAGAAATCTCAAATAAGTACACAATGAAAAGGATACGATGTTATTCATTTTTCATTCCATAATAATGAATTTAGTTATTGACGTATAATTGATTATTTTATTTTTTATCATATTAACTTATATTATTCTAGCTCATATGATTAGATATATTCCATTATTTTATTATCAATTATTTCTTCCATATTATACCTTTTTCTAATATTATTAACTAAAAGGAATTATTTTTCAATTATTTATTTTTCTATATTGATTAAACATATTTTACCCAATATATTTTATGTTGTCCATAACCCTAATGTAGAATCCATTTTTACCCTTGTTTTGTTTCATTTCCACTGATATGACAAAGAAATATTTTAAATAATTCATGGATATATTATAGTTTATATCACAATGTATTTAATTTTATTTTCAATATAAAATGGAAAAAATTAGTTTATGAAGTTTTAGAATACATAAAAATTATTTCATCTATTGGGGTGTGATACCATGAATCCTTTTTTGACATTATAAAGTCAAAATAATATTTTTGATAATAGAGATATGGTCTTAAAATATTCATGTGTGAATTAATGATTCAAATTATGGACATATAATCATAAGGATCAAATTTATCTATTTTCCATCACATTTTATATTTTATCCATTATTCCTCTAAGTGTGTGATGGTTCTATATAATGGATTATAATATTCTTATAAGTATGTTTGTTTTGGATTATGATATTTATTGATATTATAGAAAAATTATATATTTTATGAAATTAACCATCGGTATGTATTATAAAAATAAGATGGGATTACCTTTAAGAATGGTTTATTTTATTTATTTGTTTGGTTAAATTCATCAAAAAAAAATTTAATCACTATATTTATTTTCATGATGGTGGGATGAAATTTTAATATCTAATAATTATTTATAGAATTTTCATGATGGTTTTTATTTTTATTTTTTGAATAAATAATATATAAGGGATCATTGGGGGCATCATGTTGTAGAGATTTCAAACACAGAGTGTGTGTAATAACTAGTGGTTATTCTTGTGATATACATATAATGTGGAAGGACTCAAAATTATTTGGATTCATAGTAAGTCTGTCTTATCTTCCCTTCACATGTTTGAATATTAATTGACATAGTCTAGAGAATTACATGTGTATAATTTCATATAGGATGATACTTTATCATACATGATTTCTCACATATTTTTCATATTTTATTCATGAATGATTAAATTTATTGTCAATATACAATCATTCATTTACATATCATATTATTTTTATGAATATTAACAGAAATTAAATAAATAAAAAGGTTCTTTACAAAAAATAATTATTTTGAATTGCTTCATATTATTGTTTTTATTAAATAATTTCTTAATGGTTTTATCGAGATAAAAATATTATAAATTATTTGGTGGTATCCATTAGGTTTTTGTTATCACAATTTAATATTTAGAATTTTTCATTTTTAGCAAGTTTATTGTATTATAAAGGGAAATAGATAGGATTAATATGAATGGAGTCATCAATTTTTTAATATAACCATTGAGAATGATTGGGAAGGTGGTAACATAATGTTATATGGATAATTGGTTTCGGTTTTAGATTTTTATTGTTTCTTTAAAGAAGGCATTCCCTTGGTTTATTATAACAGGTGGATACGTTTCTATTATTCCACAGTGAACTAACATTCATTAACATATTACGTTATATAATAAACATTTTATTTTTTTTTATTTCAAGGAGAAATCATTACCAATGATTGTATATTGATAAAAATGCTCTTTTCATTAGCCTTTGGTGATCTAGAATTTCTTAGTCATTTGATAGAACTAGCTAGGCTTACATATCATGTTTACTTAGGATGGTTAAATAAATATAGTTTTTTGGTTTATTCACGATAAATATTATGTATTCAATGATACCCTATATTTTTAAATACGGTCTAATTTGATGATAAAATGAAATATGTATATAGTAACATTGATTTACTTCAACAATTTAAGAAATAACTAATATATAACTCCATTTATAATATTAAAATGATGTATAATACTAATTTAGATTGATAAATAAGATGATATTTTTCCAACACCTATATAATATGGTGTTAATAATTTTAAGATCATATAATACCCAACCTTAATATATTTATAATAAAATTAATATATGATAATCTTTGATAAGGACATACAAATCCAGATTATGGGTATATTTCCCCAGAGGGACAAAATTTTTTGAAATTAATATATTATTTATAGTTTTATATATATATATATTAGGTAAAAAAATTATGATACAAATGTATAAAATATTATTAGAGTATCATGTAGTAATTTATTATTATTATTTTAATATTAATATATTGAACAAAGTAAAACTAGATAGGAACTAAATCATCAGCATCTCAAATATTTCCTTCCTATCCCACATGGTATAATAATTCCCATCGGTGTCTTTAACATTCCAAATTACATTAGACAAAATACATCTATTAAAATTTGTAAAATTATTCGCTATTATTTCATAACAATATATATGATGTGATGATTTAATTTTGATGAATAGTGAATGAAGAATATTCTTCCTTCCTTATAAGAATAGATTTGTAATTATAATCCCTAATCATTATATCTATGTTGATTGATGTAACATTAATTATGAGAAACAATTTGACTAAGGAATATGAACAATGACTTGTTGAAGGTAGTCTGAGAGGTATTTTTATATTATATGTGTTAGGGTTGAGTCATCATTTTAATATAGATGATTCTATAAAGAAGAGTATTTGATGAGTCTCCTGGTGACTGTGATTATAAAATTATTGATAAATTAAATATACTACAACATGTTGTTTTAATATATATATATTCATATTATAATATAGAAATTGTTGAAATGATTTTTCTTGGTGAATAAAAAATACTGTGGATAGTAAATTATCAATACAGTTGCGTAGATTTTGTATAGTCAAAAGGCTTTCTAATGTAAATTAGAAATGTTATTTAATTTTTAATATAAATTTTTCTGTTGTTAATGAATAATTAAATGTTTTGTTAATGAAAAATATTTTTCTGGGAATTATTTGAAATATGTGTTACATTTCTTTAATAAGTATCATAAATCATTATAGAATTTAATGTCTGTGAAACTATATTTAGTAAAAAATATTTGGAATCATGACCTCTCTATTCCAATTATATGTCATGTGAAGGAGGGACAATTTTATATCATGAAGAATAATTGGTAATATATATATATATATAATAGTTCATAATATATATAATTGTCACAACATTAATAGTTTTAGGGGGATAAAAATCTACAAAACCTTGTTTTTAAAAAATTTGTCCATACATAAAATTATTATAAAATTATTTTGACAACACAAATATAAAATGATATCTTATTTTTCAAATGAACAATAAATTTTATAATGAGATATTGTAGATCATATAAATATGTATCTACCGCCATGAAATAAATTATATTATCTTATAACTAGATTAATTCTCTTAAAATTATTAATTTTTTATTTAATGTTAGGTATGATGTCATAATATATTTATTTGCGGAAGGATAAAAATAATGGAATCCCCACCCAATGTTCAAGAATGTTTTCCAATAGTATAATAAAAAATATCTCCCAAATGAAATAACAAAACATCCTTGTACATTTAAGAACACATTTCTTATAAAATATATAAATTATATAAAATATAAACCAATAAATTAGATAACGAGTTTAGTTATAATACGAATAAAAAACTAGATGATTAGGTATAAAAAAAATATAATTTTCACAAAATTTCACTTATTGTAGTTTTTGGAGGCCATAATCCATTATAAAATCAATTTGAAACAAATATTAAACCTAATATGAAAATTGAGAGCATGATAATAAATTGAAATTAGTCATTAATAAAAAAATCATTTGAATAATTAAAAAAATCAATAATTTTCCATTCACCAAAATGATGAATTATTATACAAATTTGCAAAGTTTCATTTAGATTTTAATGGAATATTAATAAACCATAAATTGGAATGTATATTAATATATGATGAATGTATATTTTGAGTGGTAAATTAGTGATGAAGTTTGATGAATAAAATTATCATAAAAACAACAAAGAAATGTAATAATGGTGTCAATACCACATGAATAACATGATTCTATTGATGGAAAGTACTCCACATCCTAAATAATTACATGATTTCATAGAATGTCACTATAAAAGAGACAATTCGAAATTCTAAATTTGAACCCACCGCTAAATAATATTATAGGATTTGATTAATGGTTTACAATACTCATAATTTGTTTATGATATTTTGAAAGAGTAGTATGTTAATTATTATTCTATAAATTTTTTTAATATTAATTTACCCATAAAATATTTATTAAAACTTTATAAATTGACTTCATCAGTATGAAAAATTCTTGATGAAAACAAATAAGGAACCATTATGTTCTTTTTCAAAGAACATGAGTGAATGAATGGAGGCCCCACAAATGAAGAAGTATGATCAACTTCCGAATGTGTGTTTAATGATACATACTAATGGGTTGGAAGATTCCATGTGGATAATATAAACAAAAAACAACTACAATGATCTAAATTAGAATATTTATAATCATATTTTAAATAAAATAAATGTGGATGTTTAAAAGAATACAATAATACATAATGGGGACATATTATAAGAAATTAGAATGTTAGATATCTAGAATAGGTTTATATGATTTAAACCATTATAGAAATTAAATTCTATGTTGAGACACATGTATCATCACTACTATTGAAATTGTTAATTTTTTTAATAATTCCTTATTATCATATTATATTGTTTATTTTAAAATTATTTTACTTAAATTTAATGAATCACTAAGGGAATCCCCAAATCAGGTGATATTATTTGAGAACAAGTCATTAAAAATTTGTTAATTATTATAAATATTTTATTTAATATGGTATTGATGAAATTTATGAATGAATATTAAAAAACACTTTCCAATTTTTTAGACTATGTGTGATATAAGTATCATGGGATGTGATTTTGTAATAAATAAAGGGAAAATCACATTGGATATTAATTTATTCATTTTCTGATTTGTGAGGACAATTTCATAATCCTTATAAGAAACGGTTCATACAACCCCCCATGGAGTGACTTATAGATTGTATATTATATTTGGCGATATTAAGGGAATATGTTTTTAAAAAAATCAACCCTTGTTTAGTATAATTGGTTTTTCCTGGAAGAGATCAAGTACTCCTGTTGATTGTTCATTTCTAAGAGAATATTTAGATTCATCCTTCTCAAAAATAATTTTGGAATTCATATCGTTATGTGAATAGTAATCTTTGGGGGATAAAAGAAATTTCATAAAGATATAAGAGTTTGATGTATATGAGAATATCCTATCTTTCGCCCAAAATGACAACGAGAAATATATCATTTTCCCTCTCTTTCTATTTATAATCAATTAGTGGGAGGAAAAGAAGTACTTACATTAGAATAATATTTTTAGTATAAAACCAAATTTGAATGTGGATATCTATTAGTCAATATATTTGGATGAAGAAAACTATTTATTTGATATCAATTGCAATGGGTAATTATTTATGTGAAGATACCACTTTTTGAGAAAAGGAAAACTCTATCTGGTATCTTCACATCAAGATAAGTAACATCTAATATGTATTGGTTAATAATGATAATAATCAATAATACATGGTTAGATATTCTCTTAGGGAAATCAAGACATGTTGTGACTAATGCTTTATCTTTTATGTCATTGATATGTACTACAAACATATATTAGAAGCCTCAATGATGAAGTTAGAGATCTTAAATTGATATTTATATGGAATAAATGTGTATCTTATACTTGTAATTAATGTGTAGATATATTTGATGGTTATAGAAAGTGTTATATGTGTATTTAATCAAATTATAGAAATTTCACATCTTATAATGAACAAATGATAGAAGATTACTATTTATCACATATAAGAAATGATTTTATTATATAGTTAACATGTGTAGAAAATAACTATAGTGCTATGAAATATAGTATAACATGTATGTAATTAACATGAATACATCCATATGGATTATAATGAATCATTTTTCCTGAATATTTATAAATAAGTCAATGATCAATAATTATAATTGTTTAAATAAAAAAAATTATTAGAAGGGGGATGAGTTCATTGAAAAATTACATCATTGTTATTTTCTATGATACCGAAAATTTGAAAAATATATATTTATTTGTTATTATTTCAAAAGTAAATATAATTTTATTGAGTTATTTCAATGTGATTTTATGTTACCAAATGAGTTGGAATTAATTTGAAGAATATTTAATTTTATTTAGAGAAGTCAATTTTTTCCACGATCATGATGAATGATAACTAAAAATATCATATGATGCAATCATTTATGGTATTTTTATGTGATTTTAAATTTTGAGGATATTAAAAATAGAATATATATTAAGACTATGAGTATTTATATTTAGATAAACATTGAAATGGGATATATTAAAATGGAGATTATCCTGCATAGCCATTGATAAGGATAATTCATAAATGTAGATAATATGTGTCACATGTAAGAGAATTTAATTATGGGCATGATAATTTACCACAAATAATATTTTTGTATTATATGAATAAAATCCAGAAAATTTAATTTTGATATTCCAGGGAAACAATTATATATCTATAGAGGATGTGTGTAAATTATCATTTAATTCAACCACATTTGAATATTTATCTAAACAATATTTCCAAAAGTAAATATATATATTCATACTATTTTAAATACTCATATACAATTATATATTGGTTCAAAACTATGAGGTAGTGAATAAATAAAATGTTTATAGGATTCATCAACTATTTCATGACGAAAAAAAAATTCAATTCTCCAGTATTAGCTACCCAATATTATAATATATTTTCTAAAATTTACATGATGATTTATATAAATATTATTCTTATGGAATAAATAATCAAATTCCAGTTTTATTTTGATGAAACTATTTAATAGGCCATTTAATTAAAAAAAATATTTTTATTTTTTGATATAATTTTAGATTAATTTAATTCAAATTAAAATCATTAGAATCAAAAAATATCTATTCATTAATTTATCAGTTTTTTAATTTACTACCTTTTCAAAAATATGATATATTTATAGAATCTAAATTTTATAGTTCAATAAATATATACACTCATGCATGTCAAAAAGGGAGAATAGTTAAATAATAGAAAATACGAATTGAAAAATGAGATAATAGTAATGAATATATTGTTGTGGATATTTTCCATTAAATAATTCTCTCAATAAAAGAAGAGTTAGGAGTATTTTTTATTATCTATCATAAAAGGGGAATTTTCTAAAATTGTAATAAAGGTACACACCAACATGGTTATGAAGAAGAAAATAATATTATTTGTGTTTCTCAATCTATGGTTGTGTTTGTGATGTAGTTATTTTATATTATTATGATTATATAGATAATATACAAAAAATAGGTTTAAATTTGTGTGTTTAGCTACTAGAATAAAGAGAACTCGATGTGGTATGGATTAAGAGAGAGATATTCTTTTTATTTTCATGAATATATTGAGGTAGTCTAAGAAAATTAACATTATTTATGATGTAATATTTTTGGGTACATATAAAACCATGAGAAATACAAAAATGAAGCACTAGGCTAAAAATGATAAAAATCACAAAGGACTGGGTATTTAGTAGTCTTGGTAAACAAGATACATACATGAGTCTTGGATTACAATGAAATACATTAATTTAATTTTTTTTAATAATTCTATGTAAATGACTTATATTTTAACTCTAATACATATATTAAATTAATATATATTATTCATTGTACAATTTATGGATTCATGTGGATAGAAACACAATTTTGGTTATCTAAAATTCTCAATAAAAAAATACAGTGGATGTAAAAATGGATCAATGAGATAAATAAGTATGGCATGGTATATAATTGAATATTCATACCATTAATCCAAAAAACTGAGAAGGTAGTTCTCAAAAATTATTTAAACTTATAAAATGGAAACATGTTACATTCAAGTAACTATATAAGGATGAATCAATATATAATTGTATGAAATTGAATCACATTCCATATATATAATTGAAAATGAAATTAATCCGGTGATACATTGAAGAAAAGTCTCATTGGTGAATAATAAATTAAATTAAATTACATAAATCTATAATTATTGTATGTAATGTGTCATAATACCATAATATATTTACAGAAAGGATATAGTTTTATCTTTTCAAATATTAGGCACATAAATCACCTCTAGAGACTACTAATGCATCGATGGTCTTTCAATTAATTCCTTAAACCCTTACGACTTTCCTTAAATAGTTCCCAAAACATGTATCACACTTTCAAAAAATTCCTCATATATTTAAAAAACAATTTTACAAATAAAAATGTATCTGTGTAGAATAGAATATAATTCATTGATAATTATTCAGAGTATTTTTGTGGGGAATAATATTTAACAATCCAAAGTATCTCATACAACCTTGATAATTGTGAATCTTATTTTCCAAAAAAGTTATAACAGTAAATGAAATCTATAATATAATTATAGTAATTAGATTCATGATATAATACAAAAAAATGAATTATATACACTATATAAAAGTGAATTGGATAATAATAACAAATAATTATCAATGTAATGTAATTTGAGACTAAAATCGCTTACCAATGTGTTAACAAATAAATGTGAAAACCAAAATGTAATCATAATTAAAAAAATTAAATATTCTGAATATAATATAAATCATTTTATTATATTTCAATGTGTAAGTATTCAATCCATATATAATAAATTAGTTGCACACCAAAAACATATGCCTCATGGAATAAAAAGTGAGACAAGAATCCCTTACCATATGATTCCTTTTGATTGAAAATAATTTAACATCATGTAAAATATACTTATGTTATTATTATAATTTCATGAGAACTAATTTCATGTTTCTTTTTAATTTTTTTCACTATATACAATGACATATACAACTATATAATCAAATTCATTTAAAAGAGTTGTTTTGACCAAATTTTGTTTAGGTGTCAAATTCTACATTGGTAGGCCAACTAAGGTTATATGGGTTCTTATTACAAGATCCCGTAAAAATAATTATGAAATAATTGTAATATTAAGACATAAATTATATTTTAAAAAATAATCAATAGAATTGTCTATAAAAAATGAACCGATGTTTTAGTCATCGAGATGGTTGGTCGTATGTTCAAATTTGTAATGTTCTTCTTTTTATTTGATCATTATGAACAAATGTAAGTAATAATATATATTTATATATATATATATAACAATATCATAAATACCATATTATTTTACCATATATAATTATATATATAATTCATATGATCTAAAAGGAATCACATCATGTTGAGGTGGTGATATTGTACATGTGCACGAATAACATTATCATTTTTAGTGTGGAAGGTTAATAATGAAAATGATATATATATATATATATAAATAAACACAGATATATGTATATATATATATAATATTTTAATAAATTAAATTATTTAATTAATAACATTTATTTTTTTATTTCTTATATTATTAATTTATATTAATTCATTTAACATCATATGTATCACTTGAATGTATCAATTTTAATTGAGGGGAGGTTTTCCACAATTCCTCAAACTATGTTATCATATTAAATCAAAATGGAATGTACTAACATTATGTATTATAAAACAATTACAAAATTAAAAAATATAAATACTAAATTTCAAATATATAATATATGAATAGTGTTTTTATCACAGTGGCCAACACGAGATGTGGTACGAGAAAAATGAACAATCATCATTTCGTCAGAAATTAGTTTATCGTACTAAGAAAAAGAATATTTATTACACATTAGCAGAATTTTTGTGTATTATTACGTGTAACCCTTTACATAAAAACATAATATTATATTTAGTGTACAATATTTTATATATAAAAATTGAATAATGTGATTTTAGGTGGGTAGATAATGGTAATGAAATTAGAAATCTTTAGAGTTATCGTGTCATGACCCCCTCCCACCAAATATGCCCCTCCTGAGATGGCAATGGTGAAAGGAAGATAATGACCCCCGAGTCCCGCCTCAAGTAGGCCCCGGGTTGGCGACTAGCACCAAGGGTATGAGTTTTCACAAATATGGGAGGCATTACCCTTTTTATTATTTTGGATCGGGAAATAGGACAAGTCAACCACCAAAAAGGGAAAAGAACAAGTGTACATAAATAAACCCAAAACAAGCCCACATGCATGTTTAAACAATTTTTATAACAAGGTAAAAGTACAAGGAAGCTCAAAAGTACAAGTGAGTACAGTACCAAAAGGAAAACAAGAAAACATCAACTGCACAACTCCCACTGCCTGACTAGTAGGGTCCCGCACGGCCCTGGTAGTCCTCCTGAAAACCTGAAACAACGTAGGGTGAGAATACAAGTATACTCAGTAGAGAACCTAAAGCTCTCGTGCACAAGTGGGGAGACACCCTAAGGTCCCATGAGAAAACAGAAGAACCAGAAACTAACAAGGAAAAACTATCCACCCAGCCTCACTGGTCACACTCACCAAGTAACACAAACAAGTTTAGTATATATATAAAACAAAATTATTGGGTACCCCGCACCATTTACCACTTAATTAGATGTTGCTCTTCCTAACGGAAAACGTCCCGATGCTACCACACTCTTCACGCCCGCACACACCTGGTCCAAACCACACATCCTGCCTGCACACACTTGGGCCTCACAACCACGCATCTTGCCCGCACACACCTGGGCCACAACCACTAACCCGCCCGCAGACACCTGTGCCTCATCCCGAAGGTTCTTGGGAATGGTAATCCTGCCCGAAGAGTCTTGGGCTAAAGGTCGCCTCAAGCCATCACAGCCTCCGAGACTTACCCGAAGAGTCTTGGGTGTAAGGTCACCCCAAGCCATCATAGCCTATTGAAGAAGGAGCAGGAAAGAGCTAGTAACTAATGGGGAACACCCTCTCCCATAAAATGGGAGTGTTCGGAACTAGGTGCTTGACATGGGTGTGGTGCGACAAAACACAAAGATACAATTATATATATACATATACCAAACACACAGCCCAACCTATGGCTTCTTAAAAAGAGGAACTGAGCATGTGCCTCGGTACTGCTACCACGAAGCATGCATCAACAACCAAACAATCATCCCCCAACCCCATTTAGGTTTTCATGTTTCATGCAATGGATTAACAAAATTATTACTACTAACATCCAGACAAAACCTTTCACAAACATATCCCTGCCATCCACAATGAAGGTTAGGTAAAACGCAAGCAACCACATGCCATTTCATTTACAAGAGATTATCACAACCATACAACATTACATCATTCATTTATTTCAAAGTTCCACACTTAAAACCCTTTCCACACACAAAACATTTCTGCATTTGAAAACACCTTTTACTTCAAAACACTTTTCATAATCAAAACACTTTTCATAAATAAAGGCATTTTCCACAAAACAACCAAACCACCAACATGTTCATTATTCCAACTTTGTTCAACCCGGGTGATCACACAAGGTTTTCATTCTCATTTAATCAGCCAGTCTTTACGTGCTTATCCATTTTCCATGTTTTAACAAAACCAACCACAAACAATTCAGATAACAATTGCGCACGCAAAGGCCACCAACGACCTTGATTTTCAGTAGGCAAAGGCCTTTCAATCCAAAATCACAATCAGAAGATAAAGAAACTGGAAGGCTATAGAAACAGCACAAAACCACAAACCCTTCTTTATACGGTTATTATCGTTATTTAATGTTCAACTGCATCCCCTGGAATAAAAGAAAAATATCCCACCCCGCATGTTGCACCAAAAAGAGAGACGAAGGTAAACCCCTACCTCAAAAGGTCCCGATCACGTCGCTTCCGACGATGTCCTTCAGTGTCCTCCGCCTTCGCCAAACCCGAAAAAAGCCTCCTAGTATGGAAGCTGGAGAAGGAAGGCCGGAAGGAAAGGTGACAAGTCCGGGCTTATAAGCTTCGTCTCGTCGCTACGATCCTGTGGCCGCTGACGGATCGTAATTCGGAGCTCGGACAAACAAGTTAGAGGAGGAATACTTCTCGATTGTCCAAGAGTGTCGTCGTGCGACAAAGAAGCGATCGATATGTAAGATAAAACATGACCTCGTCCTTATATAGGCAACGAATAGGTAAATCCGTATTCAGCGTGCATTAATGAATACACGATGTAACCGTACATACGTTACATGTTTTGATTGGTTAACACACAACACGTCACACAGTTTCCACGCGTTTTAATAATAATGATAATTATATCAATATGTGGTGTTTTGTTGACCCAAGTCATGAGTCATAAAAGTAGCTCATTAATGGTCTTAAAATGACCGTCATAATTTCAGGGTTACGCTGTCGCTGACGGATCGTCAATCCGATACCGTATGAGGGAGATACGTTGGATACAAGATCCCGTAATAATAACAATATTAAATCTATTAATTCATGAGCGTTTCGGGTACCCAATCCGAAAACCCGAATAAGACATCCAATATTGGACTCATAATTTTCGTCTCGTAGTCAGGGTCGCACTGCCACTGACGGTTTGTGAAACCGAGGTCGCACGAAGAAGTTACAGACAAAAAAGTGTTTTATCAACAAAATTAATAAAACAATATTTTATTATTATTATTAATCAGTTATTTATTTATTTTTCATAACTCCAAAAGCAATCACGTTTTGGAGTCTTCATGGGCACTATAATTAAGCACCAATTCCTCCTTTTTCATTTATTTGTCTTTTAATTTTATTTCTCTTATTATTATTTTTTGTTTCTCTCTCCAATCTATTTTTTTTCTTTCATGATTCTCTCCCACCACCAAAAGTGGCGCCTCCCATTTCTTTTACTAAATATATTCGATTTTATTTCTTATATTTTACAATGATAAAATTAAAACCATTTTATCTAATTAACACCAAATATTTTCATGCCACTTATATCAATTATTATTATAAAAAATTATTATTACAACACGTGTCGTGTTTGACCAAATCAAATTTTTTTACAAAGAAATGGACCGGAGAGGTCCGGGCCATTAAATATAGTTACAAATTAATCTAGAATCTTCTTTGGGTTAGTACTAAATGCTTCCTTGGATTTCTTCCTCCCGTTGGTAGGATTAAATGATGAGGGGAGGTATTTTGAATAAATATATTTTCAGGTAATTGTTGATAGAAAGTGTGTTCAGATGTGGTATGAAGATGGAGGAGATGAAGACCTTTTATAGTGGAGGAGTAGTGTTAGTCATGTAATAATTTGACAATGGAATTCCATGAATGGTATTCTTATTGCAAGTGGATTTAATAATAGAACCAATTTTTTAATAGGTATAATAGGGTCAATATATGGACACGCAATTGTTGTTGGACATGTGTACTGGTCATTTGGTCGCTTATGGTAATGATTATTCCTTTATTAATTTTTATTTAACATTAACCAATTTAATTAATATTAATCATTTTGACCAATTGTTTTGGAAGATATCATTGTTGAAATTATTAGGTATTATAAATTAATTTTATTCAAAATAAAAAATAAATTTTTAAATAAAAAACATATATGCGACCAAAATTAATTTTAATTTAATCACGTAGAGGGGACAATAATGTAGGATTTTATAGTTAATATTTAAGAATGTTATGTATGTTTTTATAATAAATAATAAATTGAAATTGACTTAAATGAAATAAATTTTATTAATTGATAAAAATATTATCTTGATAATATTTAAATAAAATAAAATTAATAAATATTCCTTATAAATATATTATACGAAAAATAAATTTTGAACTAAAGTTTAGTATTTTTAACTATTCATAAAAAATGAAATGTTTCAGAAAAATATTAAAAATTTACCCTATTATAATTATTATACATAAATTTAAAATATGAATTAAATTCGTACATATTAGATGACTAATTGTGTCAAAATTAATTTTTAAAATCGCTTATCCATTTAAGGGTGGTATAATTTCAATTATAAAAATATATTATCTTATCTGTAAAATTGATTTTGTACCTGTATTATGTATATAAAACCTAATAGATAAATATCAAAAATATTTCTTTAATATCTTACATATTTAATACATCTAAATAATTAATTAATTTTAATTAATTTTATTTTATTATATAAAACTCCTTCTATAGTATAGTACATAATATTAATAACTGCTAACATAACTAATATTTTATATCATATCATATTAAATAATAATATTTTAACTTTATATAATTGGTGGGTGAAACTCGATCTTACATATAATAAGTATATTAAAGTCGATCTCTCTTGCATTTGGAGAAAAAATGGGTATTCTGTACATTACAAGCTATGTAATAAATTATATTTTTGATGATTTAAAATATATTTTAGAGTATCAGGTTATAATATTATATTTTTACACATATTGTTTTGTGTCAGAGACACAATTTTCTATAAATTCCATACATTATAATTTCAAGGTATTACATTCTCCCCACTATAATTGAATAATGTTCTCGAAATTTGAACTCTCTATTAGTGATTAAGAGGAAAAAATAGCATATCAAGGTACTAACCATTAAACATAATTACCAAAGTGAACCATAATCACGTAAAAAATATATTTTATGTTAACATTATGATTCTATACTCACATTTTTTATATGTGGTACAATTTTTTAAATAACAATACATGTGATAAACTTGGATGTAATATCCTTTTATAAAATTTATAATAATTCCACTCCTCCTCCGCTATAAAATGTCTCTCACACCGCCCATAAATTGACACATATCAAGACCAATGACAAAAAAAAATTATATTCAAATAGTCTAACAAATACCATACCCTAATTATAGAATAATAATCATGGGTAGAAATAAATCATATTAATTATTATGTTATAAACAAAATGGAGGTTCCAAAAGGTGAGGTAACATTATTCAATGATCACAATAATTTTATATTCTTTCACACCACATTAAATCATGTAATAAAATTATAATATAATGATATAATTATCCTAAATTTACAAAGATATTTTTATTATGAATATTGGAACTAAAAATTTGACACATATCCTTCTAAATTTTAATCAACTTACCCTTCCTTTGTAGGAAAAAATATTGTGTCTCAAAATGATGATTATTGGTTCTTCCTTCACCACCTCTCATGGTGAAAATAATGATGGAAACACTATTTTTATAATATATATATGTTATATTTACATTCATATTATTAATTATTAATTTTTATATCACTCATATCATTATAAATTCAATTTTTTGATATGAAATAACATAGTTTGAGGATGTGTTGATTCCCGCCTCTTTAAAGCGATGTAATTCCTTCACACTAAACATGGAATGTATTGAGAATTTTATTAATAAAATATGTTAAATATTTTAAATATATAAATTAAACTATAATTATAAAACTGATACACAAATATATATATATGTATAATTTAATTTTCGTTATTGTAATATATAAAATAAATCAATGAATCATTCAGTTGTACCTACAGTCTACCGTATCCAGAAATGCTGAATGTTATTTCTTATATAGAAAATTTTAATAATATTATTAATAAAAATATATTTAATATATTTATAATTTATATAATTCTATACTTTATTGAAATGATGATGCCATGATCAATGTAATAGGAACAAAAAAAATCTCACAAAATACCCAAAAATGGGCAATTAAAACCAGAAATAGTTAAAATAATTAAAAATAATTAAAAACTATAATAATATATTATAATAAGTTAATATATGAAATTATAAATATTGTAATTACCATTTTATATGTTAATAAACTATTTAAAACCCTTATAAATAAGGGAAAGTTAGGTTCACCTTAAAGGAAACACAATGGAATGGATTTGTATCTCTCATTTTTACATGTGTGAGAAAAATTTCATATTCACCACATAATTCAGTTGTGTTTTTTATATAATATATATTTTTATATATAATGTAAAAACTTGAAATTATAATCAATCAACATGGTATTATATAGAGCGTATCACATACATCACTGAGAGCTTAGGGAAATATAATACCACAAGAGATTAAAATATATTTAATGTTTTCTATATATTATAACCTTAAAATATAGTGAAGTTAATTTAAAAAATATGTTAGATGTCATAAAATAAAATATATACCATATTCGATATAATTTGTTACACGCAAGACCATGTTTGAACAGAATAACAATATATTAATAAAAAATTATTATTTAATATAATAATAAATAAATAGTAATTAAATTATATATTAACAATAAAATTAAATAAATTATAAAATTTTATTTTATACATATTATATAATTAATCCATTGGTCACATGTTTATTGGATATTAATACTAGATCTATTTTAAAGGAATGAAATATCTTTATTAAAATGAATTTTGATACTCATAAAGCTAGTTAACCGTAATAAACAATATTAAATACAATTATGGAATGGTATTAAAGAAATATATATATTTATATTATTAAATATATTATTTTATATATATATCCAATTTATTTCATATAAATATTATTAATAATTTCTAATATTATGTTTAAAGACCGATATATTCATCAAGTAATTTTTACTACCGATTAATAGAAAACATATTGTAAATATATCCTTTGGAAATTTTATAGATTACAAATGTTATTATATAAAAAATAATTTCAATATAATCATAAAAAGTTGGCTGTGGTAAATGTTTTGCATTTTTCTGTGAATTTTCAGTTTTTAATAAAAAGTTAAAATATTAAAATTTAATTACAAAATCAATCTTTAACTAATTTATTTTAAGGTAAAGATGTATTTTAAATTAATATAATACTGTAATTAATTTAAATTTTTATAAATTATTATAATTAACTTCAATTGAATCAATATTACATTTAAATTGGGTTTAAAATCATAACATAATTTTGGTCGTTTTTATGATAAAAACATGCACTGTCGTCCAGTATACATGATTAAATTTAAATTTATTTCAACCAAGTATGTGATTTAAATATGGGAAAATTTATTATATATTTTTAATAATAATGTTTTTTAATTTATTTTTTAATTATATTTTTTCACAATGATATTATTTAATGTAATGAAAATTAATTACAATTATTATGGTGAAATTAAGTTTCATAAGGGTCAAATGGTTAAACGTAAGGGCCCAAATTACGAAAAGTTTAACAAAAATTCATTAGATTTTAATATATCAATAATAACTCCCCTAATATATAATTTTGACCATTATGGGAGCCCCATTCTGTGGGAATAATGTTGCTACATTTTCCATACCCAATATTTCTAAAGTGACACATCTTCTCCACTATAAAAGTCTTCCTCCAGTCCCACTTCCATACACATAAAAACTCACATTGTATAGAAAAATTTAATTATAAATTATTCATCAACACCCCAAATATCATACTCGAATTATACAATTTGGTAAAAAGAAATCTATTGTATCCCATTGGTGAAAAACTAATGGAGTTACCCAAATAAGATGTAACAAAATTCCACAATATTGTTTTTTATTTTCCCAATCTATTAATTATAATTATTAAATGATTATATAAAAATAGTACAATCAATATAAGTATAGGTTTTTATGTTAATTTTTTACCTAAACAAATAGGCACTTCTATCTAATGGGAAATGAATCTACAGTTTATGTGTATAGTGAATTATCGCCTCACAAAACAATGAATGTTTGTTTGCCAGTTATCATCTCTCGTTCTTGGAATTATGATGGATAATATGATTTTATAGGATATATATTATATTAATTATTACTTTATTATTTTTTTAAACATTATATAACACATACTATTTTTACATTTTATTTTCTGAAAATACAATAACAACCTTTGTCGTTGTGTGGTTTGTCACCTCCACAAATCCATGTGATTCATTGATGCTATATGTGGAACACTTTAATGAAATACTAAATAATAACATGTTAAATTTATGATATATATTTATGATAATAGAACTATATTTGGAACACTTTAATGAAATATCAAACACATAGTGTGTGGAATAACTAGTGGTTATTCTTGTGATATACATATAATGTGGAAGGACTCAAAATTATTTGGATTCATAGTAAGTCTGTCTTATCTTCCCTTCACATGTTTGAATATTAATTGAAATAGTCTAGAGAATTACATGTGTATAATTTTATATAGGATGATACTTTATCATACTTTATTTCTCACATATTTTTCATATTTTATTCATGTATGATTAAATTTATTGTCAATATACAATCGTTCATTTACATATCATGTTATTTTTATCAATATTAACAGAAATTAAATAAATAAAAAGGTTCTCTACAAAAAACAATTATTTTGAATTGCTTCATATTATTGTTTTTATTAAAGAATTTCTTAATGGTTTTATCGAGATAAAAATATTATAAATTATTTGGTGGTATCCATTAGATTTTTGTTATCACAATTTAATATTTAGAATTTTTAATTTTTAGCTACATTAATGTATTATAAAGGGAAATAGATAGGATTAATATGGATGGGGTCATCAATTTTTTAATATAACCATTGAGAATGATATGGAAGGTGGTAACATAATGTTATATGGATACTTGGTTTCAGTTTTAGATTTTAATTGTTTCTTTAAACAAGGCATTCCATTGGTTTATTATAACAGGTGGATAGGTTTCTATTATTCCATAGTGAACTAACATTCATTAACATATTACGTTATATAATAAACATTTTATTTTTTTTATTTCTATGAGAAATCCTTACCAATGATTGTATATTGATAAAAATGCTCTTTTCATTATCCTTTGGCGATCTAGAATTTTCTTTAGTCATTTGATAGAACTAGATAGGCTTACATATCATGTTTACTTAGGATGGTTAATTAAATATAGTTTTTTGGTCTATTCACGATAAATATTATGTATTTAATGATACCCTATATTATTAAATACGGTCTAATTTGATGATAAAATGAAATATGTATATAGTAACATTGATTTACTTCAACAATTTATGAAATAGCTAATATATAACTCCATTGATAATATTAAAATGATGTATAATACTAATTTATTTTGATAAATAACATGATATTTATCCAACACCTATATAATATGGTGTTAATAGTTTTAGAATCATATAATACCCACACTTAATATATTTATAATAAAATTAATATATGATAATCTTTGATAAGGAGATACAAATCCAGATTATGGGTATATTTCCCCAGAGGGACAAAATTTTTTGAAATTATTATATTTTTTATAGTTATATATATATATTAGGTAAACAAATTATGATACAAATGTATAAAATATTATTAGAGTATCATGTATTAATTTATTATTATTATTTTAATATTAATATATTGAACAAAGTAAAACTAGATAGGAACTAAATCATCACCATCTCAAATATTTCCTTCCTATCCCACATGGTATAATAATTCCCATCGGTGTCTTTAACATTCCAAATTACATTAGACAAAATAAATCTATTAAAATTTGTAAAATTATACGCTATTATTTCATAACAATATATAGGATGAGATGATTTAATTTTGATGAATAGTGAATGAAGAATATTCTTCCTTCCTAATAAGAATAGATTTGCAATTATATTCCCTAATCATTATATCTATGTTGATTGATGTAACATTAATTATGAGAAACAATTTGACTAAGGAATATGAACAATGACTTGTTGAAGGTAGTCTGGGAGGTATATTTATATTATATGTGTTAGGGTTGAGTCATCATTTTAATATAGATGAATCTATAAAGAAGAGTATTTGATGAGTCTCCTGGTGACTACGATTATAAAAGTATTGATAAATTAAATATACTACAACATGTTGTTTTAATATATATATTCATATTATAATATAGAAATTGTTGAAATAATTTTTCTTGGTGAATAAAAAATACTATGGATAGTAAATTATCAATACAGTTGTGTAGATTTCGTATAGACAAAAGGCTTTCTAATGTAAATTAGAAATGTTATTTAATTTTTAATATGAAGTTTTCTGTTGTTAATGAATAATTAAATGTTTTGTTATTGAAAAATATTTTTCTGGGAATTATTTGAAATATGTGTTACATTCCTTTAATAAGTATCATAAATCATTATAGAATGTAATGTCTGTGAAACTATAATTTAGTAAAAAAATATTTGGAATCATGACCTCTCTATTCCAATTATATGTCATGTGAAGGAGGGACAATTTTATATCATGAAGAATAATTGGTAATATATATATATATATAATAGTTCATAATATATATAATTGTCACAACATAAATAGTTTTAGGGGGATAAAAATCTACAAAACCTTGTTTTTAAAAAATTTGTCCATACATAAAATTTTTATAAAATAATTTTGACAACACAAATATAAAATGATATCTTATTTTTCAAATGAACAATAAATTTTATAAAGAGATGTTATAGATCATATAAATATGTATCTACCGCCATGAAATAAATCATATTATCTTATAACTAGATTAATTCTCTTAAAATGATTAATTTTTTATTTAATGTTAGGTATGATGTCATAATATATTTATTTGCGGAAGGATAAAAATAATGGAATCCCTACAAAATGTTCAAGAATGTATTCCAATAGTATAATAAAACATATCTCCAAAATGAAATAACAAAACATCCTTGTACATTTAAGAACACTTATCTTATAAAATATATAAATTATATAAAAAATAAACAAATAAATTAGATAATGATTTTAGTTATAGTACGAATAAAAAACTATATGATTAGGTATATAAAAATTATAATTTTCACATCATTTCATTTATCGTAGTTTTTGGAGGCCATAATCCATTATAAAATCAATTTGAAACAAATATTAAACCTAATATGAAAATTGAGAGCATGATAATAAATTGAAATTAGTCATTAATAAAAAAATTAATAATTTTCCATTCACCAAAATGAAGAATTATTATACAAATTTGCAATGTTTCATTTAGATTTTGATGAAATATTAATAAACCATACATTGGAATGTATATTAATATATAATTAATGTCTATTTTGAGAGGTAAATTAGTGATGAAGTTTGATGAATAAAATTATCATAAAAACAATAAAGAAATTTAATAATGGTGTCAATACCACATGAATAACATGATTCTATTGATGGAAAGTACTCCATATCCTAAATAATTACATGATTTCATAGAATGTCACTATAAAAGAGACAATTCGAAATTCTAAATTTGAACCCACCGCTAAATAATATTATAGGATTTGATTAATGGTTTACAATACTCATAAGTTGTTTATGAAATTTTTAAAGAGTAGTATGTTAATTATTATTCTATAATTTTTTTTAATATTAATTTAACCATAAAATATTTATTACAACTTTATAAATTGACTTCATCAGTGTGAGAACATCTTGATGAAAACGAATAGGAACCATTATGTTCTTTTTCAAAGAACATGAGTGAATGAATGGCGGCCCCACAAATGAAGAAGTATGATCAACTTCCAAATGTGTGTTTAATGATACATACTATTGGGGTGGAAGATTCCATGTGGATAATATAAACAAAAAAAAAAACTAAAATGATCTAAATTAGAATATTGATAATAATATTTTAAATAAAATAAATATGGATGTTTAAGATAATACCATAATACATAATGGTGACATGTTATAAGAAATTAGAATGTTAGATATCAAGAATAGGTCTATATGATTTAAACCATTATAGAAATTAAATGCTATGTTGAGACACATGTATCATCACTACTATTGAAACTGTTAATTTTTTTTGAAGAATTCCTTATTGTCATATTACATTGTTTGTTTTAAAATTATTTTACTTAAATTTAATGAATCACTAAGGGAATCCCCAAATCAGGTGAAATTATTTGATATCAAGTCATTAAAAATTTGTTAATTATTATAAATATTTTATTTCATAATATTGATGAAATTTATCAATGAATATTAAAAAACACTTTCCAATTTTTTAGACTATGTGGGATATAAGTATCATGGGATGTGATTTTGTAATAAATAAAGGAAAAATCACATTAGATATTAATGTATTCATTTTATGATTTGTGAGGACAATGTCATAATCCTTATAAGAAACGGTTCATACAACCCCCCATGGAGTGACTTATAGATTGTATATTATATTTGGCGATATTAAGGGAATATGTTTTTTAAAAAAAATTCAACCCGTGTTTAGTACAATTGGTTTTTCCTGGAAGAGATCAAGTACTCCTGTTGATTGTTCATTGCTAATAGAATATTTAGATTAATCCTTCTCACAAATAATTGTTGAATTCATATCATTATGTGAATAGTAATCTTTGGGGGATAAAAGAAATTTCATAAAGATATAAGAGTTTGATGTATATGAGAATATCCTATCTTCCGCCCAAAATGACAACGAGAAAGATATCATTTTCCCTCTCTTTCTATTTATAATCAATTAGTGGGAGGAAAATAAGTATTTACATTAGAATAATATTTTTAGTATAAAACCAAATTTAAATGTGGATATTTATTAGTCATTATATTTGGATGAAGAAAACTATTTATTTGATATCAATTGCAATGGGTAATTATTTATGTGAAGATACCACTTCTTGAGAAACGGAAAACTCTATCTGGTATCTTCAGATCAAGATAAGTAACATCTAATATGTATTGTTTAATAATGATAATAATCAATAATACATGGTTAGATATTCTCTTAGGGAAATCAAGACATGTTGTGACTAATGATTTATCTTTTATGTCATTGATATGTACTACAAACGTATATTAGAAGCCTCAATGATGAAGCTGGAGATCTTAAATTGATATTTATATGGAATAAATGTGTATCCTATACTTGTAATTAATGTGTAGATATATTTCATGGTTATAGAAAGTGTTATATGTGTATTTAATCAAATTATAGAAATTTCACATCTTATAATGAACAAATGATAGAAGATTTCTATTTATCATATATAAGAAATGATTTTATTATATAGTTAACATGTTTAGAAAATGACTATAGTGCTATGAAATATATTATAACATGTATGTAATAAACATGAATACATCCATATGGATTATAATGAATCATTTTTCATGAATATTTATAAATAAGTCAAGGATAAATAATAATAATTGTTTAAATAAAAAAAATTATTAGAAGGTGGATGAGTTCATTGAAAAATTAAATCATGGTTATTTTCTATGATAAAGAAAATTTGAAAAGTATATATTTATTTGTTATTATTTCAAAAGTAAATATAGTTTTATTTAGTTATTTTAATGTGATTTTATGTTACCAAATGAGTTGGAGTTAATTTGAAGAATATTTAATTTTATATAGAGAAGTCAATTTTTTTCACGATCATGATGAATGATAACTAAAAATATCATATGATGCAATCATGTATGGTATTTTTATGTGATTTTAAATTTTGAATATATTAAAAATAGAATATATATTTACACTATGAGTATTTATATTTAGATACATATTGAAATGGGATATTTTAAAATGGATATTATCATACCTAGCCATTGATAAGGATAATTCATAAATGTAGATAATATGTGTCAAATGTAAGAGAATTTAATTATGGGCATGATAATTTACCAAAAATAATATTTTTGTATTATATGAATAAAATCCAGAAAATTTAATTTTGATATTCCAAGGAAACAATTATATATCTATATAGGATGTGTGTAAATTATCATTTAATTACACCACATTTGAATATTATCTAAATAATATTTCCAAATGTAAATAGATATATTCATACTATTTGAAATACTCTTATACAATTATATATTGGTTCAAAACTATGAGGTAGTGAATAAATAAAATGTTTATTGGATTCATCAACTATTTCATGACGAAAAAATATTCAATTCTCTAATATTAGCTACCCAATATTTTAATATATTTTCTAAAATTTACATGAGGATTTATATAAATATTATTCTTATGGAATAAATAATCACATTCCAGTTTTATTTTGATGAAACTCTTTAATAGGCCATTTAATTAAAAAAATATTGTTATTTTTTGATATAATTTGCGATTAATGTAATTCAAATTAAAATCATTAGAATCAATAAATATCTATTCATTAATTTATCAGTTTTTTAATTTACTACCTTTTCAAAAATTTGATATATTTATAGAATCTAAATTTTATAGTTCAATAAATATATACACTAATTCATGTCAAAAAGGAAGAATAGTTAAATAATAGAAAATACGAATTGAAAAATGAGATACTAGTAATGAATATATTGTTGTGGATATTTTCCATTAAATAATTCTCTCAATAAAAGAAGAGTTATGAGTATTTTTTATTATCTATCATAAAAGGGGAATTTTCTAAAATTGTTATAAAGGAACACACCAACAATGTTATGAAGAAGAAAATAATTTTATTTGTGTTTCTCAATCTATGGTTGTGTTTGTGATGATGTTATTTTATATTATTATGATTGTATAGATAATATACAAAAAATAGGTTAAAATTTGTTTGTTTAGCTACTAGAATTAAGAGAACTCGATGTGGTATGGATTAAGAGAGAGATAATCTTTTTATTTTCGGGAATATATTGAGGTAGTCTAAGAAAATTATCATTAATTATGATGTAATAATTTTGGGTACATATAAAACCATGAGAAATACAACAATGAAGCACTAGGCTAAAAATGATAAAAATCACAAAGGACCGGGTATTTAGTAGTCTTGGTAAACAATATACTTACATGAGTCTTGGATTACAATGGAATAAATTAATTTAATTTTTTTAATAATTCTAAGTAAATGACTTATATTTTAACTCTAATACATATATTAAATTATTATATATTATTCAGTGTACAATTTATTGATTAATGTGGATAGAAACACAATTTGGGTTATCTAAAATTCTCAATAAGGAAAAAATACAGTGGATGTAAAAATGGATCAATGAGATAAATAAGTATGGCATGGTGTATAATTAAATATGCATACCATTAATCCAAAAATCTGAGAAGGAAGTTCTCAAAAATTATTTAAACTTATGAAATGGAAACATGTTACATTCAAGTAACTATATAAGGATGAATCAATATATAATTGTATGAAATTGAATCACATTCCCTATATATAATTGAAAATGAAATTAATCCGGTGATACATTGAAGAAAAGTCTCATTGATGAATAATAAATTAAATTAAATTACATAAATCTATAATTATTGTATGTAATGTGTCCTAATACAATAATATATTTACAGAATGGATATAGTTTTATCTTTTCAAATATTGGGCACATAAATCACCTCTAGAGACTACTGATGCATCGATGGTCTTTCAATTAATACCTTAAACCCATATGACTTTCCTTAAATAGTTCCCAAAACATGTATCAAACTTTCAAAAAATTCCTCATATATTTAAAAAACAATTTTACAAATAAAAATGTATCTGTGTAGAAGAGAAGATAATTCATTGATAATTATTCAGAGTATTTTTGTGGGGAATAATATTTAACAATCTAAAGTATCTCATACAACCTTGATAATTGTGAATCTTTTTTTCCAAAAAGTTATACCAGTAAATGAAATCTATAATATAATTATTGTAATTAGATTCATGATATAATACAAAAAAGGAATTATATACACCATATAAAAGTGAATTAGATAATAATAACAAATAATTCTCAATTTAATTTAATTTGAGACTAAAATCGCTTACCAATGTGGTAACAAATAAATGTGAAAACCAAAATGTAATAATAATTAAAAAAAATTAAATATTTTGAATATAATATAAATAATTTTATTATATTTCAATGTGTAAGCATTCAATCCATATATAATAAATTAGTTTCACACCAAAAACATATGCCTCAAGGAATAAAAAGTGAGACAAGAATCCCTTACCATATGATTCCTTTTGAGTGAAAATAATTTAACATCATGTATAATATACTTATGTTATTATTATAATTTCTTGAGAACTAATTTCATGTTTCTTATTAATTTTATCACTATATACAATGATATATACAACTATGTAATCAAATTCATTTAAATGAGTTGTTTTGACCAAATTCTGTTTAGGTGTCAAATTCTACATTGGTAGGCCAACTAAGGTCATATGGGTTCATTATACAAGATCCCAAAAAAATAATTATGAAATAATTGTAATATTAAGACATAAATTATATTTTAAAAAATAATCAATAAAATTGTCTATAAAAAATGAACTGATGTTTTAGTCATCGAGATGGTTGGTCGTATGTTCAAAATTGTAATGTTCTGGTTTTTATTTGATCATTATGAACAAATGTAAGTAATAATATATATTTCTATATATATAACTATATCATATATAACATATTATTTTACAATATATAATTATATATATAATTTCTGTGATCTAAAAGGAATCACATCATGTTGAGGTGGTGATATTGTACATGTGCACGAATAACATTATCATTATTTGTGTGGAAGGTTAATAATGAAAATGATATACATATATATATATAAATAAACACACACATATATATATATATAATATTTTAAAAAATTAAATTATGTAATTAATAACATATTTTTTTTATTTCTTATACTTTTAATTTATATTAATTCTTTTAACATCATATGTATCACTTGAATGTATCAATTTTAATTGAGGGGAGGTTGTCCACAATTCATCAAACTATGTTATCATATTAAATCAAAATGGAATGTACTAACATTATGTATTATAAAAGGATTACAAAATTAAAAAATATAAATACTAAATTTCAAATATATAATATATGAATAGTGTTTTTATCACAGTGGCCAACACGAGATGTGGTACGGGAAAAATGAACAATCATCATTTTGTCAGAAATTAGTTCATCGTACTAAGAAAAAGAATATTTATTACACATTAGCAGGATTTTTGTGTATTATTACGTGTAACTCTTTACATAAAAACATAATATTATATTTAGTTTACTATATTTTATATATAAAAATTGAATAATGTGATCTTAGGGGGGTAGATAATGGTAATTAAATTAAATATCTTCAGATTTATCGTTAAAAATTAATCAAGAATCTTCTTTGGGTTAGTACCAAATGCTTCCTTGGATTTCTTCCTCCCGGTGTTAAGATTAAATGATGAGGGGAGGTATTTTGAATAAATATATTTTCAGGTAATTGTTGATAGATGGTGTCTTCAGAGGTGGTATGAATATGTAGGAGAGGAAGACCTTTTATAGTGGAGGAGTAGTGTTAGTCGTGTAATAATTTGACAATGGAATTCTATGAATGGTATTCTTATTGCAAGTGGATTTAATAATAGAACCAATTTTTTAATAGGTATAATAGGGTCAATATATGGACACCCAATGGTTGTTGGACATGTGTACTGGTCATTTGGTCCCTTATGGTAATGTGTATTCCTTTATTAAGTTTTATTTAACATTAATCAATATAATTAATATTAATCATTTTCACAAATTGTTTTGGAAAATATCATTGTTGAAATTATTAGGTATTATAATTTAATTTTATTAAAAATAAGAAATAAATTTTTAAATAAAAAACATATATGCGACCAAAATTAATTTAAATTTAATCACGTAGAGGGGAGAATAATGTAGGATTTTATAGTTAATATTTCTGAAAGTTATGTATGTTTTTATAAAAAATAATAAATTGAAATTGATTTAAATGAAATAAATTTTATTAATTGATAAAAATATTATCTTGATAATATTTAAATAAAATTAAATTAATAAATAAACCTTATAAATATATTATATGAAAAATAAATTTTGAACTAAAGTTTAGTATTTTTAACTATTCATAAAAAATGAAATGTTTCAAAAAAATATTAAAAATTTACCCTATTATAATTATTATACATAAATTTAAAATATGATGTAAATTTGTACATATTAGATGACTAATTATGTCAAAATTAATTTTTAAAATTGCTTATCCATTTAAGGGTGGTATAATTTCAATTATAAAAATATATTTTCTTATATCTAAAATTGATTTTGTACTTGTATTATGTATATAAAACCTAATAGAAAAATATCAAAAATATTTTTTTAATATCTTACATATTTAATACATTTAAATAATTAATTAATTTTATTTAATTTAATTTTATTATATAAAAATCCTTCTATAGTATAATAATTATAATAATTTTTTTATATACAATTAGTTCTTATTTTAATTTATCATTAATTGTTTAGAACAAAAATAATATTTGTTATCAATAAATTATCATGAGTTAGTCCATAATATTAATAACTCCTAACATAACAAATATTTTATATCATATTATATTAAATAATAATATTTTATCTTTATATAATTGGTAGGTGAAACTCGATCTTACATATAATAAATATATTAAAGTCGATCTCTCTTGCATTTAGAGAAAAAATAGGTATTGTGTACATTACAAGCTATGTAATAAATTATATTTTTGATGATTTTTAATATATTTTAGAGTATCAGGTTATAATATTATATTTTTACACATATTGTTTTGTGTGAGAGACACAATTGTCTATAAGGTCCATACATTATAATTTCAAGGTATTTCATTCTCCCCACTATAATTGAATTATGTTCTCTAAATTTGAACTCTCTATAAGTGATTAAGGGAAAAAAATAGCATATCAAGGTACTAACCATTAAACATAATTACCAAAGTGAACCATAATCACGTAAAAAATATATTTTATGTTAACATTATGATTCTATACTCACATTTTTTATAAGTGGTACAATTTTTTAAATAACAATACATGTTATAAACTTGGGTGTAATATCCTTTTATAAAATTTATAATAATTCCACTCCTCATCCACTATAAAATGACTCTCACACCACCCATAAATTGACACATATCAAGACTAATGACTAAAAAAATTATATTCAAATTGTCTAACAAATACCTTACCCTATTTATAGAATAATAATCATGTGTAGAAATAAATCATATTAATTATTATGTTATAAACAAAATGGAGGTTTCAAAAGGTGAGGTAACATTATTCAATGATCACATTAATTTTATATTCTTTCACACCACATTAAATCATGTAATTAAATAATAATATAATGATATCATTATCCTAAATTTACAAAGATATTTTTATTATGAATATTGGAACTAAATATTTGACAGAAATCCTTCTAAATTTTATCAACTTACCATTCCTTTGTAGGAAAAAATATTGTGTCTCAAAATGATGCTTATTGGTTCTTCTTTCACCACCTCTCATTGTGAAAATAATGATGGAAACACTATTTTTATAATATATATATGTTATATTTACATTCTTATTATTAATTATTAATTTTTATATCACTCATATCATTATGAATTCAATTTTTTGATATGCAATAACATCGTTTGAGGATGTGTTGATTACCGCCTCTTCAAAGAGATGCAATTCCTTCACACTATACATGGAATGTATTGAGAATTTTATTAAAAAAATATGTTAAATATTTTAAATATACAAATTAAACTATAATTATAACACTGATACACAAAGATATATATATGTATAATTTATTTTTCATTATTATAATATATAAAATAAATCAATGAAGCATTCAGTTGTACCTACGGTCTACCGTATCCATAAATGCTGAATGTTATTTCTTATATAGAAAATTTTAATAATTTTATTAATAAAAATATATTTAATATATTTATAATTTATATAATTCTATACTTTATTGAGATGATGATGCCATGATCAATGTAATAGGAAGAAAAAACATCTCACAAAATACCCAAAATGGGTAATTAAAACCAGAAATAGTTAAAATAATTAAAAATAATTAAAAACTATAATAATATATTATAATATTTTAATATATGAAATTATAAATATTTTAATAACCATTTTATATGTTATTAAACTATTTAAAACCCTTATAAATAAGGGAAAGTTAAGTTCACCTTAAAGGAAACACAATGGAATGGATTTGTATCTCTCATTTTTACATGGGTGAGGCAAATTTCATATTCACCACATAATTCAGTTGTGTTTTTTATATAATATATATTTTTATATATAATGTAAAAACTTGAAATTATAATCAATCCACATGGTATTATATAGAGCGTATCACACACATCACTGAGAGCTTAGGGAAATATAATACCATAAGAGATTAAAATATATTTAAGGTTTTCTATATATTATATCTTCAAAATATAGTGAAGTTAATTTAAAAAATATGTTAGATGTCATTAAATAAAATATATACCATATTCTATATAATTTGTTACACGCAAGACCATGTTTGAACAGAATAACAATATATTAATATAAAATTATTATTTAATATAATAACACATAAATAGTAATTAAATTATGTATTAACAATAAAATTAAATAAATTATAGAATTTTATTTTATACATATTATATAATTAATCCATTGGTCCCATGTTTATTGGATATTAATACTATATCTATTTTAATGGAATGAAATATTTTTATAAAAAGAATTTTTATACTCAAAAAGCTAGTTAACTGTAATAAACAATATTAAATAAAATTATGGAGTGGTATTAAAGAAATATATATATTTATATTATTAAATATATTATTTTCTATATATATCAAATTTATTTCATATAAATATTATTAATAATTGCTAATATTATGTTTAAAGACCGATATATTCATCAAGTAATTTTTACTACCGATTAATAGAAAACATATTGTAAATATATCCTTTAGAACTTCTATAGATTACAAATGTTATTATATAAAAAATAATTTCAATATAATCATAAAAAGTTGGCTATGGTAAATGTTTTGCATTTTTCTGTGAATTTTCTGTTTTTAATTAAAAGTTAAAATATTAAAATTTAATTACAAAATTATTCTTTAACTAATTTATTTTAAGGTAAAAATATATTTTAAATTAATATAATAATGTAATTATTTAAAAATTTTATAAATTGTTATAATTAACTTCAATTGAATCAATATTACATTTAAATTGGGTGTAAAATCATAGCATAATTTTGGTTGTTTTTATGATAAAAACATGCACTGTCATCCAGTATACAGGATTAAATTTAAATTTATTTCAACCAAGTATGTGATTTAAATATGGAAAAATTTATTATATATTTTTAATAATAATTTTTTATAATTTCTTTTTTAATTAGATTTTTTCACAATGATATTATTTAATGTAATGAAAATTAATTATAATTATTATGGTGAAATTTAGGTTAATAAGGGTCAAATTGTTAAACGTAAGGGCCCAAATTACGAAAAGTTTAACAACAATTCATTGGATTTTAATATATTAATAAAAACTCCCCTAATATATAATTTTTACCATTATGGGAGCCCTATTCTGTGGGAATAATGTTGCTACATTTTCCATACCCAATATTTCTAAAGTGACACATCTTCTCTACTATAAATGTCTTCCTCCAGTCCCACTTCCATACACATAAAAACTCACATTGTATAGAAAAATTTAATTATAATTTGTTCATCAACACCTCATATCTCATACTCTAATTATAAAATTTGGTAAAAAGAAATCCATTGTATCCCATTGGTGAAAAACTAATGGACTTACCCAAATAAGATGTTACAAAATTCCATAATATTGTTTTTTATTTTCCTAATATATTAATTATAATTATTAAATGATTATATAAAAATAGTACAATCAATATAATTATAGGTTTTTATGTTAATTTTTCACCTAAACAAATAGGCACTTCTATCTAATGGGAAATGAATCTACAGTTTATGTGTATAGTGAATTATCGCCTCACAAAACAATGAATGTTTGTTCGCCAGTTATCATCTCTCGTGCATGGAATTATGATGGATAATATGATTTTATAGGATATATATAATATTAATTATGACTTTATTATTTTTTTAAACATTATATAACACATACAATTTTTACATTTTATTTTCTGAAAATACAATAACATCCTTTGTCGTTGTGTGGTTTGTCACCTCCACAAATCCATGTGATTCATTGATGCTATATGTGGAACACTTTAATGAAATATTAAATAATAACATGTTAATTTTTTGATATATATTTATGATAATAAAACTATATTTAAAAAAAACCATCATTTACATTTTATTCATTCAATACGACAACGAAACAGAAGTCATGTTCAAGTGTACGTATGGCCTACCATCTCCAAAATATGGTGCAATTCATTTCATTGGTCCATATATAATGGATTATTATAAAAATATATATATATATAATAAATATGATAATTAAATAATGTTTTACATTATATATATTTTTTAATTATGATCTGTGTAATCAGAAAAACAAATAAGATGTCAAAACATACATGAGAAAACTAAGCTATTAACACAAGAAATAGTGAAAATAATGAAAGACAGTTTAAAAATGTCTGATAAGATATTATAAAAAGATTATATATGAATATTATTAAATCTATTATGGTTATGTAATATATTATTAAAATATGTTATAACCTTTTAATGGAGTATACAATGCACACAATAACAATGATGTATAAGGTTAGTGATTTCATCTCAATTTACATTTTTTTGATACACGTATGTTGTTATGAACCAATTACATTTATATGGATTATATAATTCCATTTTACATGTAATATCATTAATAACATTGTTCTCCTAATATTATATGTTTCATTTAATGTCATAATTTCATGGAGATTTTGTATCAAGTGTTTCGATGCTCTAGTGGAAACATTGGAATGTTACGAGATTAGTCTCCTAAAAATGATTCTTATAGTTATCATTCAATATAACAATAATTTTGAATGTTAAATATATATTTAAATAATAAATCTAATTAAATATCCACATTATTATGATAGGTATATTATTATTTCATAAATGGTACACTACTTTTACATACAGTGTTCACAATGATAGTTATTTGATTAAATGGGAAATTATTGCTATATCCATATATTTTATTCAACACATATTTATTATATAAAATATTATTAATTGATTATATCTTTTATTATAATTGATCAAGACTTTTGATTCATACTACATTGGTAGTGACCTGTTATAAATAACCAATGGATGCATAAAAATCACATGAGTTTAAATAGTTGTCCAAATTAGATGGGGTTTTACTCAATAGGATAAACCATATTGTGAATGGTCTTGATGTAAATGGTTCCATATACATAGTAAAATTTAATCCAATAATAAATAATTCCAATAATTTAGATTCAGTTTTTATTTATCAAAGAGATTTTCAGTTCGTATATTTGTGGTCACATTTCATATTCAGTTCAATAATTTAATGGAAAGGTATTTCAGTTTCATACCTTGATATATTGAAAATGAACTATATATTTATTTGACTAAAATGAGTTATCAGTTACATACATTTTCAAGATTATTTTTTCTCAATTTTAATTATTTATTCAGCATTACATACCCTTACCGAGCATTTTAGATCACCCATTGTTATGTTTTATTTCCATAGGTTATGAAGAGGAATCCATTGAATATTCATTCATAAATGCTTTATATTTAATTTTATTATGTTCCATGTTTGTAATTTCTATTATTTCAATTTATTATTGGTATCATATATGTAATATGGATTTATAATAGTGTTAAAATTATTAGTCTTTTTGAATTTTGTTCCTTGTAATCGTGCCAATATAATAAGATAACACACCTGTTATGTGCGTCGATGTTAGAGAATTAATGTTGGTATCAAAGGAAGTTTAGCAGCAGCCCTGGAATCTAGATTTGTGATTCATATCATATGAAACACAATCCTAAGAAATTAATTAATGATAATTATAAAAAAAATCATGTGATTTTTATAAGATAGAGATTATAAGTCTATTTCTAGCCAGAAATATCTCTCAGGATACTACAAGTGTCTATCATTGGAGTATATCTATACAAAAGAGTAAAAACCATGAAAAGGGAATTGGACCTGACTCTGTGTAACTTGGTACAAGATAATAATACCTATTAAATACATGGTTTGACACTCCTATGGTATAATCTTAGGATAGTTCACATTTCAATACCTAACATTATGAAGGATTTAAATTTAAATATTTCCCCAAGTAACAAAATGTTATGATTCTATATTTTGTTATGCATAAATTTTTTGTTATGTGTTATACCATTAATACAATAATAAAAAGGATATAATTATATGATCTAATCTATTGTATTCCATTTTTTTAGAAATGGAACCACTATGTAAGAATAGTATCAATACATATGGCCAATGGTGATGTTTCCCTTTTGATAATATCAATGCTCCTAATATTATATGTCATCATGACATGGACTTATTAGGTATGGTTAGTTTGGTTATGATAAATAATGATTAAATTTGAGAGAAACCATTTCCACAATGAGAATTTCCTTTATATTATCTCTTTAAAAAATATAATCCCATATCATTTTGTGTGACTACTAATACAATTTTAACTGAGAAATTGATTAAGTCCCAAGTTAATTTATTTATTGCTGTAGAATTCACCATAAACTAAAAGGGCACACATGTGTTTTAATAGCCCCAAAGTGATGCTGATCAGTGGTGTTTTTAATCCAAAATACAAGAGATGAAGAAGAAATCAAACTCATGAGATGTAATAATTTTGTAGAGAAATTAATTAATATATACTTCTATCATTAGAGTATAGATGATATATATATAATAATCATTATATAAATGAAAATTTCGTAATAATGTATTGTGGAGTTTGAGGAAACCTTTCATAATTTATAAGGGTGTACTAAAGATTTCATACACAACACAGAATATATGATTGATCATATCATTGAATGAAATAAAGATAATCAATGAAGGGAATTGGTTTGTTAGAATTTTTCATCAAACAATGATATTTTTTTATGATTTATAAATATTGAGAAACAATTATATAAATCGAATGGATTCCTATGTATTTGATAGAATGTGTGAGACGAAGATATATTTATAGATAATGTGAAGAACATACAAAAGAATTTTACCACACCACATCAATGTGGAAAGAATAACCTAGGAAAATGCTTGACATAATTTGGATGCTGATATAATGCCAGGGATAAGGGTAACCTAGGGAATGAATTAAGGGGAAAGGTTTAAAAAACGTCTATTCAATGATTTGTCTATAAAATAATCGAGATATATGCAATCATATTCCCAAATATTTATGTGAATATACCTATTATGAAAATATTAAATCATGTTCAAGATTATGAAATTGGCATGACTAAAGTGTAATATTTAATATAAATCATTATTTTAGAGGAAATATGTTGTAATGGAATTTCAGTGATGATTTCCTCATCATATAAATTATGAAATATATAAGTATTATACTACAGTTACTTTTCATTATGTATTTGACATCATATGTAAAATGGTACAAATAAAAGTGATTTATTGGAAAGATGACATTATTGGGGAACTTGTTATTGCTAGAAATGAAACCCATAATTAGTTCAAAACATTGAGATAATTATTATGAAATTTTTGATTTGGATATCTAATGAATAACATAGAATATTATTAATGACTTTTTTACAAAGTGTTCTATAATATCATTCCTACTGTATACCAGACTTTAGGATATATGGAATATATACAATAAAATTTGACTTATTTATGAAATATTTAATAATTCATAATTCCTATAATGTTGTTTGGTGATTCATGTTGTTACCATATTTCAAGATAATACAAGTTGATGGTTTTAACATGTTCGGAATATGATGTATAAATATCTATTACATATTGTTTGAAAGCTAATGAAATTTTCATTATTGAAATCTAGTGACCATATTTCCAATATTTTGGATTGTATTCTTTTGTAAAAGTTAACTGTATATAAAATGGTTTATATTTATCATTTGATGATATTATAGTGATTGATATATTACATCACTATATGATAAATCTATTTATAAGATATGAAGTAGACAAAACATCATGGCACAAAAATAGGATAATATTTTGTTGATTGAAATATTTGACGTATGTAAATTTATATATATTCGAGGACATTTAATGAATTCTCAACTCCATGAAAATTGATCATAGATCCAAAATTTTCTTCAGAGTACATTGAATTCTAATTAATCAAATTCCCCGTTAAATAATTTTTCTATGGACATCAAATTAATAATTGTATCCTGAAAATGTTCTATACCACTCTCCATCCGTACATTATAGTTATATTTTTATTCTATATCCATGTTTCAATTTTCCACATATATTCTCCTAAAATGGAAAAAAGTAGTGTGACCATTATACATTCATTTCTCGCTTATGAAGAATATGTGTTATTAACCCTATATTTGAAGTGGGTTTTCAACATTATTACATTTTCATATATGAAACCCTTGAGTAATAGCATCATGTTAAATTTTAGTGTCATCCATTTTAGTATGGATGGTAGAATGTAATAACCCAAAATTCTAATGTAAAAACACTGTATTTGTATCTTATAACAAACACATAAAAAAAGCTTGTAAGGGAATATAATACTATGTGAATTTACAATATATATAATTTTTTAAATAAATTAATACTATTATATAACTTGAAATGAACACAAAAAAAATATTTTTTTAATTTTTAAAATAAGAATGAACTTGTTCAATAGCTTGTGTCAGACGCAACACCATGTTTTAGCAGAATAACAATATATTATCAAAATATTACTATTTAATCTAATAACAGTAAACATGGCCTTTAAATTAGTGGTTATGAATTGTTTAAATGAAATTATGTAAACATATTGTTTAAAAAAATATAATATTAATTCATTTTCTATAAATAAATTATAAATTGATATTAGAACTACTTCAAATCAAATGTAACATTTACGTAGAAAACTATTTTTATGCTCAAAAATCTATTTTATCCTATTAAATTAAATTAGTTACATTTATTTTCTAATATTAATTTAATATATATACTATATATTCAATATAATATTTTTTATATTCATCCAATATATATTAAATCCAAATGTTTAGAAGAAATAAAATTTTATGGATAAAAAAATATATTTTTCTTTAGGAATTTTTATCGAATAATAATTGAAATACTACATTAAATCCATATTCCCTCTCTTTTTAATATAATATATGTCAAAATAAAATTCATTTTTTATATAAATACATAGAATATTTTTTTGTAAATTAATTTTTTCAATAATGTTTCATTTAATAATGCATAATGAATAATATTGAAATTGAATTGAAATTTTTTTCTCATCTATTATATTAATATGGATAAATTATATTTAAAATTAATTTCAATGTATAATTACAAAATATTTTATTAAATAATCAAATTAATGTAATTAGAATAAATAAAACTATCAAACTGTGTCAAAAAACATAGAAATCTATTGAAATTTTGAACTTTTAAAACCCACATTATAATCCATTCTACATGTTTAAATTTAAATTTATTTCGTCCACATTTTTTATTAGAAATTTGAGAATAATGAGTTGAATTTTTTTAATATTAATAAATTTTAATTTCAAATATGATAACCTTTTTTTGAACTGAAATGTTGCTAAATGTAAATAAATTTAATTATAATGATTAAGGAAATTAAAAGATGTATCCTAAATTAGAGGTAACAAACATCCTCATGCTATCTAGTTTAATTTCTTTTATCCACTCATTAAATTATCAATATTCCATGTTTATATAACAACACCAGTATACTCAATATAATTTATTTTAATGACATAGGTTAACATTAATGTTATTTTTCCACTCATAAAAATTTCTTCTATATAGAAGGTTATCCCTATTATGTAATCGTCTTAGTGATATGTCTAAAAGAATTTTTTTAAAATATATAGACATAAAATGGGAATATATTATTTTATTTATCTAATTAAATATTAACGAGTAAATTAATATTATATTTATAAATCTCCAACAACTTCATCGAAACCCATTATCTATCACCATTATAATCATGATATCATATTTCTTAGAGAATAAATTGGAAAGGATCCATATTCCCTTTCTCATTTTGGAATCTTTTATTATAAAATAACATTGAAGGGTTTTAGGTAGGGAAGAAAATTTACAATAGTATCATACTAATTTTATTTGAAAGATTGACTTGATGCCCCAATAATGATAAACTAAAATTTTATTTACTCAACCCCAGCCACATTGTTAAACTAGGTCATACTTTTCAATAAAACCCCATGTTGTGAACTATGTTATTAAATCCCAAAATTTCATTTCAAAATTAAACTATAATTTAATAAACCAAAAAATATCCTATTTAATAACATTGAAATAGGATTAAATTTTATCGGAATTTATTGAATGATATACTAATAATATATTTATAATTGAGGTATGTTATAATTAATATATAAATATATTTTTTTATCTTTATTAGATACATGATAATATTAACTATATTTACTTAAATGATTAACCATGTATTTGATAATAATAATTTTGAATACAATATATTTATATTCTAGATTTTATGCATGTTAATTAATTAATTAATTTTATTGAGACAAATCATGAACATTTAAATAAACGTGAAAGATGATTGAAATTAAATAAAAAAGTAGAATAATCAAGATATTTTATTAATGGATAATTTATATACATAATGATAAACAAATATTAAGACTATAGAAATTCACATTGAACCATTAATGGTTCATGTTGTATATTTACACCTATCCACCTATATATCACTCTTTTTCCCCAAAATAAGGAAACCACAAACTCAAACCTATAGATCACTACCATAATCTCCCACAAACTCACATACAATGTATAAAAACATAATGAAATAATTTTGATGGTCTAATAAATTAAAAAAATACTATATATAAGTTAATATCAATATTTTTAGGTCATACCAACATTTACTCATGGGGAAAAAGCATATACTTCTCCCAAAATCCATGAAACTAAAATCTAATTTCTAAATTTTACCATATATTCTTACTAGATTAATCATTCAAATTAATATGATTAATCTTACATAATACCATAGAAATAAAAATAAGATATTCTTTATTCATTCCAAATCATATCACATATATTATTGTATAATTATTAACATAACAATCTAATACACATATTTAAATAATCAGGGGACTAGTTTATTAGGAATATTTTGTCTACAAAACATAAAAAATGACATAAAAATGAAATAATTATTATGTTATAAATTTTAATATCTTAATCAAAATTGGGTTACTAAAATGTAATAGGGTATCTTGGGTTATATAAAAATGAATGGTGTGATATATAATTCCTTTTAATCCACTAAATATAGTAATGAATAATAATATAAGTGTCATAATCCATAAACTGAATTAAAAATTTATGATGCTCAAGAATAATAATACATATAAATATGAAAATTATCATTGTATAATATGATCCTAGAATCATAGATATTTTCTAGATACATAAATCATTACATTATCATACATTGTGGAAAATATTTGAGAAAACATCTCACTGTAGAATGATTCCAAATGTGTATTAGTATTGAATTCTAATAAATTTTATAACATAATATTAGAAAAATAGTAATAATTATATATATATATGTGTTTGTTTGTTTGTGATCACAACATAATTTTTACATCTTTCTTTTTGAATCATATGTATTCAAATCATAAGTCCTAACCATCGGAATTACGCATTGATGTAAATGTGATTCAAAATATATCCAAATATATTAATAAATGATGACTTAAGAATGATTATAAAGAGAATAATGAATAAATTATTTTATATTTTCATATTCGATTACATAATTATAAATCTAAATAATTTAGTTCACTAATAAAAAACATCATGAAAAAGGGTATGAATTATGCATTGTATTAGACACACAACACAATTTTTCAAGGAATATGTTAAAGAATGTTTTAGAATGAATAAGTTTTCTAGTATCAAAAATTCCTAGTTTAGAATTAAGGGTTAAACATTTAATATTTTTGTAAATAATTATATAAAAAATGATTAAATAAAATTTAACTGATCATTTTATAAAATAACTATGTGTTACGAAAAACCTAGTTAACTATTCTTAATTTTAAATAATGAATATAAGAAATGAATAAATCAAAAGTAATTCCCCATTAATAGAAGGGGGAATAATCTAGGTATATAGGTAAGCAGAATATATATATATATATATATATATATTATAATCCTCCAATCATATCATATATAAGAAAAATGTTAGTTATTGAGAGAAAACTCATAACTGAAATAAAACATTTTCTTCATAGAGATGCCCTAATATATGTTTTAGAATAATTATATTGATTCACATATTAACATTAATAATTAATATATATTTTTTACTCAGGAAAACATCCAATTATTTTAAAATTACTATAATTATATTAGTTTCATTTATAATAATTTCAATGCGGTATAATGATTATTTTCTCATTTTTAGTGTGTTCATTTCATGTTTTCATGGTCTGGTCACTTCATTATAATTATATATATTCTAGTAAAATGTAAATAAAATTATATAAGAGAAATGAAATTATACTCATGACAATATTTTTACATTAATCGTCCAAAATATCATTTTTTTATAAATTTTAATAATTTAATAAGAAGAAAATTTATCATTTTTTTAGTTAGTTATTTTATTATATTTTTTCCACAATCTTAAAATAATATTGTATGTTAAATTATGGAAATAAAATTAAAAAAATGATCAATTATTTTAACAGTATACTTATTATAATCTTATATATCAACTATAATTTTTATTATATTATTTTTCGCAGTAATGGATGATAAAAGTTGATCATCTGTGGAGGCGATGATATAACATAACATGGATAATGAGTTTTTTAAGATAATATGCGAATATAATTTTTTTTATTTTATATATTAAAATATCAATAAATGAATTCATATATATATTACACTAGATATATTATGTCATTTTGGAATATGAAGTTGAAGATAATGTAGTAATAAAAAAAGATTAAAAAGATATAGATTTGGAATTTTATCAATTAAATGTCATCTGCTTGAAAAACAATATTGCGAACATGGATATTTTCTATTGGTGTTTCAAGAAGAAATAATACATTGGAATGAGTAATATGAAATTATATGAGAATAAATTAGTAAATAAAAATTCATATAAGGTGTTAGGGGATGGGTTTGTGAGATGTGGTATTTATATTGGGAGGAGACGGGTTCTTATAACTGTTATAATAAATAGATTATTATTTTAGACCAATAAATCCAATAGTGGTTAATCTTATGACTATATAATGTATAATGGTATTTATGAGTTTTAAAATATTTCATCATACATTATCCATATCTCAATGAATCATGTAATTAATTTATAATGATAAATATCAACTTTTATCATATTTATTAATTCACAAATAAAATACACATGTTTAGAAAAATAACAAAAATTCATCGTTATCATTTTTTTTCCTCCAATATCATGATATAAAATAAATTTAATTAAAATATATATTTATAATAATTGGAAAATTAATTTTTAAATTAAATACAAATTTATTTATAGAATACCAATTTTTATATTATGTTCATGGTTTACACCATTTGATGAATTATGTAGGGTAACATAAATTTATCATATTATTATAATATAACATAATAATAATCATTTATAAATTTATTTAAAAAAACTAAATTTCTATTCGACGTTTTTTAGTACCAAAATTATAATTAAAAAAAATTAAAAAAAACAAAAATATATTTTTTAATGTTTTAATTTTTTTTAATTTATTAATGAATGAAATATGTAATTAATATTTAGTATATTCAAGTTCAAAGATTCATAAATATAATTTTAATCAACCTTAGTTTATCATATTATGCCAACATAGAGGTCGCTTTTACAGATAGTTATATTTTTATTCCATTGGTTATGTTGCAGTTGAAACCATCATATAAATATTATAATGTTTAGAGATATAATGATCACTAGTGTTATTTAATTTCTATGTATATATATTATATAATTTTAATAAATTCAATTATATTTTAAATTAATGTTAATTTTATTTATTTTTTAAATATATTTTAAAAAACTAATATTCTTATTTATTTCAATAATGTTCTGTTAAAAATATTTTCATGGTGTACCATGTATTTTTAATTTTCTTATTATTTTTATATTATATTATATTTTTTCTCATTAGAATAATTTTAATTCATAAGTCCGTATTTATTTTTTAAATATAATGTTCAAATTAATATCATTAAATTTTGTTTGTTTTATAATGTCTTTCATGTCCTTTCCTTATTATGATATAAATATGTATGTATATTGAGAATGTAAATTCCATTTATTTTATTCAAGATGATAATTTACCTAGCCATTATGAAATTTATCCTTCTCAATTTATTTACCATGGTGGAAAAATGTGAGTTTATATATTCTCCATGGATTACCACTGTTCTCATGTCTCCTACATGGGCTTATATATTTTCTAATGTACTACAAAATATTTAGTTTTTTTAATATTTTTGAGAATTATCACAATGAAATTGGTCATTCATTAGATAACTCTCATAAGAGAGATCCTTTTATAGAAATATAAAATATGAATTAGGTACATGGAGGGGGAATTTTTTGTAATGTCTCATAAGTGATACATAGAACATGTATTATACAATAGAAATTTTTGTTGGGTGTTCTAGACAATAGGTAAAAACTATAATTATATCGAGAATCTATATAGAGTCTATTTACATCAGATAAAAAATTACCCTTTTCTAAAATATCATGATTCTTTTCCATTTAGATTTGTGGAAAAACACTTTCCCTCCATCAACCAACTCCTTATCTCATCAAATATTGTCTGTATTGATATTCTTTTGAATCATAGTGGCCCTAATGTAATATACTTTAACTTTATTCCACTAAATAAGTTCTTTGAGCCAAGTCATCACATGACCTGAATCACGCAACCCTATACGCCAAAGTATACCAACTTGTATAGAGGGTCCTAAGGTCACGTAGGTAGACTATATCCTTTTTATCATAGTAACCCATAAAAGGAAACATAAATAAAATAATTAATATTACATAATATAACCAATTACCAATATTAAATACATACTTTCCAACTAGGTACAAACCACATTTAACAGTAAAAATCTCTTGTCATGATACAATTCCATGTGAACGATACCTAAAATTAAAACAGTCCTCAATCTGGGATTAGATATTCATCCATACACATACTGTGTCGATATAGTTTTCCTAGTATACGGAACTTTCCATTTTACTTTTATAGAATCAATATATCTTCTTGGGTATAGAATGGAGACACGATCAGGGTGTAAGTACAAATCAGTCGGCCACCACCAACGTTATCTACAAAATATATAGTGTAACTAATAATGCATAAAAATATAATTTAAATGGAAGGTAGATAATAAAAATTTAAGGAAATAGTTGGATATTTTTACTAGCTATTACTATCCACTGTACAAAATTTATTATTTGAATATTCATCCATATAATGTCCGCAATGATCATCTAATCCATGGGTTAGGTAATGGCCTTACTCACACAAGGTTAATTGAATTTATCGTTCAACCTAATGGAATAATTATAGTTCATATATCACCCTAAGAAAACACCTCACAACATCATAATATCCACACATCAAAGCCTCAGTCCAGGTTGAATGAAAGCATTACCAGAATAGTGCTTTATCCTCTTCCCTAACCCATGCATTGTGGGTGTGATTAGAGAATCAATCCAAATCGACCCATGGGAGGAGCCTCAATCCTTTATCCCTTAACTCAAGTTATGTGCACATGATTATCCATTCATTCAGCACACACAAAACAAATCAAAATCATACATAGAAAATAAATATAACAATAAAAATATGTCACGACCCGCCCTCGGGGTCCGTGCCGTGACTACCCCAAGCCCGCCTTCCATAGGCCAGGGGCTGGCGACTAGCACCAAGGCGTAAATCCCGGTAAAAAGGGAAGGCATTGACTTTGTAAAGAAAACAAACACCACAGAGAAAGCAAGCGCAAAGTAAACACTAAGCAATAGCAGAGTACAACTGAAAGTGCGGAAAAGTAAATCGGCCAGTATACAAACCCAAACTGAAAGTAAAGTACAACTCGAAAGGGAAAACAACAACTGAAAAGTAAAAGTCGCTTCGCTGAGCTGTCCACTGGAAATCCCACCTGAAGGGTGGGTACAGATAGCTCCTCTACTCCATGGGTCCCGCCGTCCGCTCTGAGCACGTCCCGCCCAGTGGTCCACCTCCGGGTACCATCCCGCTCTGCAAGCCTCGGCTAAGGTCAACGCTGTCCGTCGTCTGCAACCAACACAACGTAGTGCGGGCAAAGCCCGTGCAGGGGTGAGTATATGCTACTCAGTAGGGACCCCGAGACCCCTGAAGGTCTCTCAAATCCACAAAGGATAACCACGAAAAAAGTACAATCACGAAGTAACAACTGACACTGCTTAGGTATATGCCCATACATATACCTAAGTCATCAATTTCAAATATGCTCCAACCTCCGAGCCCAAGTACAACACAGTCCACACAGGAAAGTAAACGTATTCCACACAGGAAAGAAAAATGTAATCCACACAGGATTGCACAACACAATCTACACAGGAAAGAAAAACGTAATCCACACAGGATTGCACAACACAATCCACACAGGAAAGAAAAATGTAATCCACACAGGATTGCACAACACAATCCACACAGGAAAGTAAAACGTAATCCACACAGGATTTCACAACACAATCCACACAGGAAAGCAAAACGGTTTCAGCTCACACAGGTATACTTCTTCAAAAGACGATAAAGACGATCACTGATCTATCTAAGTCGTCGGACCCACGGAGGATCGATAGGTAACTAACCAAAGGACGATAAAGGTGATCTATGATCCATCTAAGTCGTCGGACCCACGAAGGATTGATTGGTAACTAACCCCCGCAAAGACCCACACAGGATCGGGCCCACACCGGACCTGTAGGCGCTGGCTCACACAGAACCGCTGAGCGCGGACCCACACAGGATCGGACCCACACAGGATCGGGCCCACACAGGACATGTAGCACTGATCCAGGTAGGATCGCTGAGTGCTGAAGTCGTCATCGTCGAATCCACACAGGATCTTTGTACTGTCGTCGTCGCAGTCACAGTAGCAGTAGTAGCAGTAGTAGTCACAGTAACAGTCGCAGCCAGCACTAGGGTTCCCGCACACAGCAAGCTCGTTCGGAGGATCCGCTCCACGAGCCGAGAGGCTGATACATCAACTGTCACAAAGTCCAGAGTTGATGTATCCAAAAGTTCCGTATCGTCAACAGGAACTCAACGCAACAGACGGCGCGTCGATCGGACGCCCGGTCTGAGAGTTATTGGCATTTTCGTCCCCGGGGCCCGGTTGGTTTTTAAGGCAAAACCAACCCGATCGTACTCCACCTGCGTCCAAACCTCGGACGGAGTATGCCAAAAGATCCGTCTCACTAAGAGGAACACAACAAAGCTGACGACACGTCAATCAGATGTCCGTAGCTCAAGATATGAGCGTTTCTGCTCCGAAGTCCCGGTTGGTTTCGTGAACGAACCAACCCGGCCGAACTCAAAGTAATCTGAAACCTTGAGTGCGATATACCGAAACGACCGTCTCGATCCAAGGATCGCGTTGCCGCAGACGGTTCGTTGATCGGAGGTACGTGGCTCATGTTATGGCCAAAATACCGAATCTGATCCGAAACGGGGGGTCCTGGTCCGGGCCGACCCGGCCCGACCCCCCCGGGGTCGGCCCGAACCGGGTCGACCCGACCCGGGTCCGAACCGGCCCGGCCGGCGGCGGTCCGGCGCGGCGGCGCGGCCCGGCCGGCGGCGGCGCGGCTGGCGCCGCTGGGTCACGTGCGGGAGGGCTAAGCCCCCCGCTTTCCAGAAGGGTGGCGCGGATTATTAGCCGCGCCCTTATTTTTTTTTTAAACGGCCCCCACCGCACGTGGGGGATGACTCTAAGGGAAACCGGGGGTTTCAATCCATCGGATTTACTGGATCACGGCCAGCTTTAAGCCGACCGTTTTCTTTACACGCGGGACCTGCGGGTCCTGCTTCTTTTAAAAGCCGGTGGCCGGCACGGCCGTCCGCCTCCCCATGCTATGCCGCGGCCTGATGGTCGCGGCTCTCCTGGACGCCGGCGGCCGGCGAAGCCGGCCGCCCCTGGTTTCTCCGCCGCGGCCGAAGTGCCGCGGCTCCTCCTGATCTCCGGCGCCGGCAAGGCCGACGCCCCCGACTGCTCCTCCGCGGCCGTAGGGCCGTGGCCTCCCTGATCTCCGGCGGCCGGCGACTCTTGGTGCTCCGCCGTGGCCGTCCGGCCGCGGTTCTTCTTTTTCCGCCGGTGACCGGTTTTCCGGCCGTCCCTTCTTGCTCGGCCCTTGTAAGATTTGCGCAACGTAACGACGTCGCGCCTGACCGCCGCGGCCCGACTCCTGCCGCGGTCTCATCCGATCTCAAAGGCGCAGCATTATAGCGTCGCGGTTCTTCGTCGTGACCCAAACCGGACTTAAATAATTCTTTTCGCGCGGTGCAATGGTACCGCGTTACCCCACTTCAAACCACAATAAAACTAAACCACGATGGGAGAAGGATCGGCCGTGTTTGTGCGGTCCGGCCTCCTCCCGTTAGTTTGTTATCAATTGGCTTAGAAATACTTGTGGAATGTCAAATAAAATGAAAACAACGAACTCAAGAACCCCTACCTTGATAGTCGCACGTTGTCGTAGTCGTGGAATATCGGTGTCGATTCCTTTGACGTCGGAGGAAGAGTCGTTGTCGATGGCGTTCGTCACGGAAAACCGTCGCGGAAGAGATGATGCGGAAGAAGAATGTCACGTCGCGGATAAGGCGTCGCGGAAGAACCGTGTTCTTCGGCGAAGAAGTTCTTCGTTGAAGAACGGCGTTCTTCGTGTTCTTCGATGAGGTTGAAGAAGATGAAGAAACAAGGAGAACCTTCCCAACTCTCTCAAGGAGACAAAACTAAAACCCAAAATAAAATAAGACTCTATCTTATTTTATTAACACAACAACACACTAGAATTTCAAGAGTTTGAAATTCAAAACACACACACAACTCACCATATTTAAGTCTAAAGTTATAACTTAAGATATCATAACTTATGTGGGAGTTGAGGGGTTTTAGAGTATATGAAGAGGTGGGTTTCGTGTGGGCCCCACCACCCTCATAACCTCCCAAGGGAGGTTGGGTGGTTACCCAACTTCCAACAAGAAATAACACAAAGAGTATAATAATAAAAATTGTAGTGTAATTACAAAGTAATCATCCACAATTTTTATTATCAACACTCGTAGGAACACAACTCCAGAACAGGAGTTCCTAAGCATTTACCGGAGCTACGGTTCCATTGGTGCCCTCGGAATTCGATTCCGGGCACCGGTTCAAAAGTTAGAAATTCCCGCTCGTTCGTTCACTGAACGTACCCGAGCCGAATTTCGGAAATTGATTCCGGGCACACCGGGCCTCGGAATCAGGTGCCGTCAGAAACCGCGCTCTTTTAAAATTCTAAAGAAAATTAAGAAAAAATTTCCCTTGAATTTTACGGGACTTTACATTACTCCCACCTCAGGGCTTTACGTCCCCGTAAAGATACATCAAAAACTAGGGAAACAAAAGAGGGTACTGAGCACGCATCTGAGACTCCCGCTCCCATGTGCTCTCCTGGAGATTCCCGTGCTGCCATCTGATGCGCACAAGAGGAATCGATCGCCCACGCAGGACCTGATCCTGCCGATCCTCTATCTCTACCGGGACCTCCGTGAAAGTCGCCCCATCATCAACATCAAGCTCCCCATGGTCAAAGATGTGCGTCGGGTCGTGCACGTATCTCCTCAGCTGAGATACGTGGAAGACGTCGTACACCCGGTGCAACTGAGGTGGTAGAGCCAGGCGATAAGCCACCTCACCAATCCTACTGAGACTCTGGAAGGGTCCGATGAAGCGCGGAGATAACTTGCCGCCTCGGCCAAATCTCCGAATACCACGTCAAGGTGAGACCCGCAAGAAGACGTGGTCGCCATCCTCGAACTCTAGTGGCCTCCGCCTCCTGTCAGTGTATGACTTCTGCTGGCTCTGAGCTGTACTCATCCGCCCCTGGATGACCTGGACCATCTTAGGTCCCACAGGAGCTGCAAGATTTCTTCTTTGCCGATAAGAGAAATCTGGTCTCATCCCCTGGATGAACCACATTCTTTGCCTAAAACAGTCAATCCTAACATGGATTATACTAATCCATACCAAGGATGACGTCGTAAGGCATCGACGCTACTACTAAGAGATTCAACCATTACTCTCGCCTCCAAGGGTTGAGTCACACTGTCGGCATCAGTGTGTGGTAACTGGGTCTTCTCCAGTAGATGTCTCAAAAGTGAGGGTCAAGTCAACAGCCAAAACTGGAACCTCTTAGTAACATCACGAAAGAGGACAGGAATGAAAATATCACAAAGGTATGCGTCTTTTATTATTACAGCCTATAATACAAGACGCTACACAAAAGCAACAAGGAACCAGAAGTACAAAGGATGTATCCACTAGTTCTGCTCCTGTCCATCGGCTCCCAGAGCTCCATGATCGAAGGCCTCGGCTGCCTGAAGCTGAGCTCTCGCATGTTCACCTACTCCCTGTGGTCGTGGCGGACCTCTTGGTGGTGGTGGTGGAAGAGTCTCAAAGCGTCTCCCACCACCGGCTGCTCGTCCAGCTCCTCCCTGCGGACCGCCACGGTCGAACCTCTGCCTCTGCCTGGGAGGTTCTTCACTTAACTGCTGATCATCAGCATAGCGGGTCGGACAGTCACGAGCCATGTGACCAATCCCGCCACAGGAGTAACACTGCCCACTCTCGGCACGCCTGGCTCTGACTCCATCCCGACTTCCCCGAACAATTGAGCCTGAGTCGTGCAGTCGTCCACCGGTAGGTCTGGTATGCCTGGACCCCTGAGTCATCCGCCGACTGCCTGCTATAGATGACTCTCCCACGTGCCGCCCTGCGGTGGGTCTCGGCGCTGGTGTAGACTCAGCAAGGAAGCTCTCGATCAGAAGGGCCCGCTCCAGTACTCCTGTCTGAGTCGGTATGCTGAGGGAGATCAGTGATGCCCTGATCTCGTGTCTCAAACCCTGCTCGAAGGTCCGGGCCCAGAAGAATGGGTCCCGTACCATGTCGGTCGAGTAGCGCGAGAGATCAGTAAATCTTGCCGAGTACTGAGCGACCGTCATGCTGCCCTGCCGCAGCTGAAGAAGCTCCTGGATACGCACCGCACGAATGTGGCTGGGACGAACTCCGAGCGAAAAAGGCTCTCAAAGTCCGTCCAAAGTAGAGATGCCTCATCGTGCACCTGGAGCATCAAGCTCCACCATCGTCCTGCTGCTGTGTGTAGTAGGCTCGCAGCGAGGATCACCATGAGGTCTGCTGGTGTCCTCACTAGCCTAAACACTCGTACCACTGCCTCCAGCCAGTCCTCTGCTGCCTGGGGTTCCGTCTCCCCGCGAAACCTGGGCGGTCGCTGGCGCTGAAACTCATGCAGTGCGCTGAGGCGACGTGCATCGTCAGCGGCTGGTGCTGGAAGCATCGTGGGCTTGGCGGGTAGAGCTACCGTCGGTGCCACTGCTAACAAAGGGCCCTACACCGAGGCATCGTCGCTCGGTGGGCTATCGTCACGCTCGACTCTCGGAACCCTAGCTGGCTGCCGTCGTGGGGCCATCCTGAATAGGAAACAGGTGCGCCACGGTCAAACAGTATACTTGGTGAGCTGATTTAAGTAATCACAAAGAAAACTTTGAAACACACACGCAATCAATGTTTTCGTGCATTAAGTCGGAAATCAGAAGTCAGGGTCCTGGTGTACGGATACGTCGGCCGCCGCACCAACACTGGAATCCCTGGACTGATAACCACACTCAATACGCTAAACATTATTGCTTCACATAGAAAAGATCAGAGTTTGCGGTAGAACCGAACTCCTCTGATACCAATTTGTCACGACCCGCCCTCGGGGTCCGTGTCGTGACTACCCCAAACCCGCCTTCCATAGGCCAGGGGCTAGCGACTAGCACCAAGGTGTAAATCCTGGTAAAAAGGGAAGGCATTGCCTATGTAAAGAAAACAAACACCACAGAGAAAGCAAGCGGAAAGTAAACACTAAGCAATAGCAGAGTACAAATGAAAGTGCGGAAAAGTAAATGGGCCAGTATACAAACCCAAACTGAAAGTAAAGTACAACTCAAAATGGAAAACAGCAACTGAAAAGTAAAAGCCGCTACGCCGAGCTGTCCACTGGAAATCCCACCTGAAGGGTGGGTACAGATAGCTCCTATGCTCCACGGGTCCCGCCGTCCGCTCCGAGCACATCCCGCCCAGTGGTCCACCTCCGGGTACCGTCCCGCTCTGCAAGCCTCGGCTAAGGTCAATGCTGTCCGTCGTCTACAACCAACACAACGTAGTGCGGGCAAAGCCCGTGCAGGGGTGAGTATATGCTACTCAGTAGGGACCCCGAGACCCCTGAAGGTCTCTCAAATCCACAAAGGATAACCACGAAGAAAAGTACAATCACGAAGTAACAACCGACACTGCTTAGGTATAAGCCCATACATATACCTAAGTCATCAATTTCAAATATGCTCCAACCTCTGAGCCCATGTACAACACAGTCCACACAGGAAAGTAAACGTATTCCACACAGGAATTCAAAACGTAATCCACACAGGATTGCACAACACAATCCACACAGGAAAGCAAAACGTAATCCACACAGGATTGCACAACACAATCCACACAGGAAAGAAAAACGTAATCCACACAGGATTGCACAACACAATCCACACAGGAAAGTAAAACGTAATCCACACAGGATTGCCCAACACAATCCACACAGGAAAGAAAAACGGTTTCAGCTCACACAGGTATACTTCTTCAAAAGACGATAAAGATGATCACTGATCCATCTAAGTCGTCGGACCCACGAAGGATCGATAGGTAACTAACCAAAGGACGATAAAGATGATCTCTGATCCATCTAAGTCGTCAGACCCACGAAGGATCGATAGGTAACTAACCCCCGCAAAGACCCACATAGGATCGGGCCCACACAGGACCTGTAGGCGCTGGCTCACACAGAACCGCTGAGCGCGGACCCACACAGGATCAGACCCACACAGGATCGGGCCCACACAGGACCTGTAGCACTGATCCACGTAGGATCGCTGAGTGCTGAAGTCGTCGTCGTCGAATCCACACAGGATCTCTGTACTGTCGTCGTCGCAGTCACAGTAGCAGTAGTAGCAGTAGTAGTCACAGTAACAGTCGCAGCCAGCACTAGGGTTCCCGCACACAGCAAGCTCGTTCGGAGGATCTGCTCCACAAGCCGAGAGGCTGATACATCAACTGTCACAAAGTCCAGAGTTGATGTATCCAAAAGTTCCGTATCGTCAACAGGAACTCAACGCAACAGACGGCGCGTCGATCGGACACCCGGGCTGAGAGTTATTTGCATTTCGTCCCCGGGGCCCGGTTGGTTTTTAAGTTAAAACCAACCCGACCGTACTCCACCTGCGTCCAAACCTCGGGCGGAGTATGCCAAAAGATCCGTCTCACTAAGAGGAACACAACAAAGCTAACGGTACGTCAATCGGACGTCCGTAGCTCAAGATATGAGCGTTTCCGCTCCGAAGGCCCGGTTGGTTTCGTGAACGAACCAACCCGACCGAACTCAAAGTAATCCGAAACCTTGAGTGCGATATACCGAAACGACCGTCTCGATCCAAGGATCGCGTTTCCGTAGACGGTTCATAGATCGGAGGTCCGTGGCTCAAGTTATGGCCAAAAGACCGAATCTGATCCGAAACGGGGGGGTCCGGGTCTGGGCCGACCCGGCCCGACCCCCCCCCCCCCAGGTCGGCCCGAACCGGGTCCGAACCGGCCCGGCCGGCGGCGGACCGGCGCGGCGGCGCGGACCGGCGCGGTCCGGCGCAGCTGCGCGCCCCGGCCGGCGGCGGCGCGGCTGGCGCCGCTGGGTCACGCGCGGGAGGGCTAAGCCCCCCGCTTTCCAGAAGGGCGGCGCGGATTATTAGTCGCGCCCTTATTTTTTTTAAACGGCCCCCACCGCACGTGGGGGCTGACTCTAAGGGAAACCGGGGGTTTCAATCCCCCGGATTTACTGGATCACGGCCGGCTTTAAGCCGGCCGTTATCTTTACACGCGGGACCTGCGGGTCTCGCTTGTTTTGCAAGCCGGCGGCCGGCACGGGCGGCCGCCTCCCCATGCTATGCCGCTGCTCTCCTGGACTCCGGCGGCCGGCGAAGCCGGCCGGCCCTGGTTTTTCCGCCGTGGCCGAAGTGCCGCGACTCCTCCTGATCTCCGGCGCCGGCAAGGCCGACGCCCCCGGCTGCTCCGCCGCGGCCGTAGGGCCGCGGCCTCCCTGATCTCCGGCGGCCGGCGACTCTTGGTGCTCCGTTGTGGCCGTCCGGCCGCGGTTCTTCTTTTTCCGCCGGTGGCCGGTTTTCCGGCCGTCCCTTCTTGCTCGGCCCTTGTAAGATTTGCGCAACGTAACGACGTCGCGCCCCACCGCCGCGGCCCGACTCCGGTCGCGGTCTCATCCGATCTCAAAGGCGCAGCATTATAGTGTCGCGGTTCTTCGTCGTGACCCAAACCGGCCTTAAATAATTCTTTTCGCGCGGTGCAATGGTACCGCGTTACCCTACTTCAAACCACAATAAAACTAAACCACGACGGGAGAAGGATCAGCCGTGTTTGTGCAGTCCGGCCTCCTCCCGTTAGTTTGTTATCAATTGGCTACGAAATACTTGAGGAATGTCAAATAAAATGAAAACAACGAACTCAAGAACCCCTACCTCGATAGTCGCACGTTGTCGTAGTCGTGGAATATCGGTGTCGATTCATTTGACGTCGGAGGAAGAGTCGTTTTCGATGGCGTTCGTCGCGGAAAACCGTCGCGGAAGAGATGATGTGGAAGAAGAATGTCACGTCGCGGATAAGGCGTCGCGGAAGAACCTTGTTCTTCGGTGAAGAAGTTCTTCGTTGAAGAACGGCGTTCTTCGTGTTCTTCGATGAGGTTGAAGAAGATGAAGAAACAAGGAGAACCTTCCCAACTCTCTCAAGGAGACAAAACTAAAACCCAAAATAAAATAAGACTCTATCTTATTTTATTAACACAACAACACACTAGAATTTCAAGAGTTTGAAATTCAAAACACACACAAAACTCCCCATATTTAAGTCTAAAGTTATAACATAAGATATCATAACTTATGTGGGATTTGAGGGGTTTTAGAGGATATGAAGAGGTGGGGTTCGTGTGGGCCCCACCACCCTCATAACCTCCCAAGGGAGGTTGGGTGGTTACCCAACTTCCAAAAAGAAATAACACAAAGAGTATAATAATAAAAATTGTAGTGTAATTACAAAGTAAACATCCACAATTTTTATTATCAACACTCGTAGGAATGCAACTCCAGAACAGGAGTTCCTAAGCATTTACCGGCGCTACGGTTCCATCGGTGCCCTCGGAATTCGATTCCGGGAACCGGTTCAAAAGATAGAAATTCCCGCTCGTTCGTTCACTGAACGTACCCGAGCCAGGCATTGGAAATTGATTCCGGGCACACCGGGCCTCGGAATCAGGTGTCGTCAGAAACCGCGCTCTTGAAAAATTCCAAAGCAAATTAAGAAAAAATTTCCCTTGAATTTCACGGGTCTTTACAAAATACATAACTATCAATATGGAAAATCATATTGTACGATAACCCATTAAAAAATTTACCATTTAAATCACTCATAACATTTTACAAAATTACCATTATCAAGCCTAGATTACTAAAAATATTCAATAATTCCATTGTATCAACACATTATCCAATTCATAATTAACCTTCATAATATTTCTCATTTAATATACCATTTCCAATTTAGCATATTCACCATTTCACATGCACTAACTCACATAGGCATGTCAAACGTATTTAATAAAAATCATACCCAAATACCAATTATCCAATGCCACATTTAATCATCCATTACATATATAAACATATTCAATGTGGCCTCTATATGATTAAAAAAATCCAAGAAAATTCTTCTCTAATTCCCTAGACCGTAAAATATTGGTGATCCTCATGTGTGGACTTAAATTGGCCAATTTATCCACAATGCACACATTGGTGTCCTATGGGGGATTTAATTCATCATTTTGAAACCCATTATAACTTACATTATTAATTTTTACAAAATATCAACAATAAAAGACATTGAAAATTGTTGAACATGCATAAGTATAGAATGTACCTCTGGGGTAAAACATATTGACGACCTACCTCAAATATGTTTTTGAAAACCCACCCAAACAAGATATTAGATCTGGAATCAACCACATCTTAAAGAATTAATGATTATTCCTTCAAAAAAAGATGGGTTTTAGAGGTTTATTTGTTATTGAAATTATGTTTCAAACACTAATTGAGAATATGAGGCAAGAAGAATATGAGACTCACTATGTGGTACGATTTACATCCAATGATGCTAAAAATGATAAAGGATTGATGGATGACCACCCGTGGTAATGTTTACTCATCCATGATAGTCTAGATGGTTGTAGGAGTATTGTAGGGTGATAATAATGTTTTATAATACAATATACCATGGTTGTGCTTATGCACATTTTATATTTTTGCTTGGTGGAACAGTTTTTTAACACTATTATCCAAATAGTGTGAAAACTATGCATGCACCACTATCCCAGAACAAACCAATTTCATGGTTTTCCAAAATCGTTTTCCAATCCTTGTGAAAACTATTCAAAATAAATTATTCTAAAACTATATCCTATCATAGTTTACTAGTAGTCACAAAAAGTTTTGACAACCCATGCTCATACCATACAACATGCATAAAATGCTCCTTTTTCCTATTTTAGTCCCCAAACCCCTAAAGCACACCTGAGAATTGTCAAGAACATGGGGAATATTTATTAAACCTAAATAAGGGTATTAAATTTAAACATAAAAACATAAATAATGATGTATTAGTTTTCATAGAAACACCCCTACTTATGAAGGGTTGTCCTAGAGCCACTCATCATGATCATCGTTGAGTTTACAAATGACATATTTCAGTCCATTGGGCTTGCATATCTCATTCTACCTCCCCTATTTTATCCAAAACATTTTCATGCCATCGTAGAAAAAAAAACCAAAGGCACAACATTTCCTTGTAATACCTTCTCACTATAATCCACAATATGAACTAGATTCTTCTCAAAGCATGCATTAGGCTCAAACTCTACATAAAAAATTTTTATAGCATGAGATGAATCCGAGTGATAGTGTCATAGTTCTGAACCCTAATAAAATTATTCATCCCATTGTACTAATGATCAGTAGATTTTTAATAAGAAACTACTATGATAATCTCCTTAATCACAAATGACCCCAAATACATGGGATCAAAATTTCACTACATCAGAGATGATAGTGAAAAAACCATAAAGACAGGTATGGAAACAAACAATCACCCACCATGAACATGAGAGATCTATGTTGATAATCTTAATATAACTTCTTCCTACTCATATTATTCTCTATATTCATTTGGATATACTAATCCATCTCCAATTTATCATACACAAGACTCGATCATAACATCTCAGACTCCATAACTTCAATGAAACACAATGAAGATGTACATTAACTCTCATAGAGTGACTCAAAATGAACCATCCATATTTCAGCCTATGAACTACTATTTTAATCAACCTATATGAGTGGAAACTATTTTCCCCCATGAACCACTAGAATCAAGTACATAGGACCTCAAAAAGTTATATAATCCATAGAATGTATGCTATGACTGTCTATCTATTTACAATTGATAAGATGCTCTACAAAATACATGGGTTTCATATGGCTTTTGTATACCCTACCAAAAACATGATGTGAAATATGGATCATGATATAAATAAATGATTATATGAAAACCATGTAGTGGAACATTCTATAAAATATATAACTCCCCATGAAGATAAGTTGTGTATTCCACCCGTATCAGTAAGAAATGATCCACTTTAGTCAGCTGACCAACGAATACTCGTATAGCATCATTTTTTAGGTTTCCTAAGAATCCCTAGTACAAAGGACATTGTCACTTAATTTCACTTCCACTCTAGTAAATTCAATGGCTATAACAACCCTCATTGCCATTGATGTTCAGACATCACCTGTTACAGGGTAATGAATCATGTCACAAAATCTGAATCATATTTCATCATTCATGGCCACCAATACTTTAAATTATGATCATGATACTTTTTAGTGAGAAAAATACATTATTCCCACATTGAGTCATATAACTCAAACACTAACTCTTCTCTCACACCTATTTTCACTACAACATGATCTCGAACATTGATAACTCCATCAACACAAACATCCCAACAAGAAGATGTCTCCTTACCTATATGAATTTACTTAATTTCCAAACACTATAAATAATTTTTCTCAATCTCCTTTACCCAGTTTAAATACATTGACATCATCTTTATAGAATCAAGGGTCACTTGTTTTTTCTCATCCTGCACCTCCAGGCACCTCTTAGAAAAAAAAATCATCATCCACCTAGAGTTAGACACATGAACAACCTGATTCTGAGTCCTTTGACTTAAGGAATCCACCAATATATTCCCTTTTCATGATGTGTAAACGAAATTTATAGAGAAGTATTATATGTAATCAATCCACATTTTCCACCGAATAAATAATATCACAATGAGAGAATATATACTTAAGAAATTTGATATCAATAAACATTATGAATCATTATCCCAACAAGAAATTCCTACAACTCTTTTTGAAAAAATCCATAATAGGTATATCAATGTCAGAAGTAGGGTAATTAATTTCATGAGTCCTCAAATATCCTGACCCATATGGTAAAACATGATCATCTGGCATTAACACTGCCCTGAGTCCAACACTGGATGCATCACTGAACAAATAATACCTCTTACTACATTTAAGTGAAATAAAATTCTTTGTGGTAGTCAAATGAATAATAAATTCATTAAATGAGAATTTTCATGACTCTTACCTCTCAAACATGACCCTCTTCGTGGATCGGCATTGGAGTCTTTCATCCAATCGAGAGAAATAATTGAAGAAAATTTAGTAATAACCGGTCAAGCCCCAAAACTCTGAACATAAAAAACATTATTAGGATGCTCAAATGAAACCACAACCTACAAATTCTAAGGATCCACATAAAAACCCAAATTAGAAATTCTGTGTCCCATAAAATTCACTTTATATATTTATAACTATCATTCTGATAGCATGATTAAAATTCTATGCTATCTTGGTGTACTCAAGATGATGATTAGATGTATGACATGATCAGAAATATTTCATGTGTACCCCATGATGTCATAAATGATGGAAAACAAAAAAATATCTTCGAATGGATGAAATATATGATTCATTTATTCTGTAAATAAGACATGTTGATTAGTCAAGTCGAACAACATCGCCAAAAATTCATACACATTTTACCTTATATAAAAAGATGTCTGTAGAATCTCAAGATGTCTCACCATCAGCTGATGGAATCTTGATTACAAATAGATCTTATAAAATTAATAGGCACCTCTTATTTCGTCAAATAGGTCATCAATTATGGGATGTGGCTAGCATTTCTTAACAATTATCTGATTCAACTTTATATTGTCGACACCTAACCTCAACGACTAGTCATTATTCATATAAAAGAGTACAGGCGATCTCCATGGTGTTGTACTATGTTTAATGAATCCATTTTTCTATATTTATTTTAAATCAACATTTAGTTACTATATTTATGTCAGTTCCATTCGATAAGGTCGTATATAATCTATTATTCCCCCAGAAGAATCTCAATTCTGAACTCCACATCCATTTCGGGGGCAATACTGATAAATCCCTAGGACACACATTCTATAAATGATCCACATAGGATGTAATACGTGTGGTTACACATCTTTATCATCCAGAAAATAGAATGACACCTGGTATGTGAGTTCCCTCAAATACTGAAAATTTTTCCCATTTCAGATTGCTCGAACATCCCACTCACCATGATTTACATGAGTGTATCCATCATGATATGTGTACATTACCCTAAGAAGGTGAAAATTTATATGCACTTGACATAACATTATCCATTCCATACACAAGATCGTGTCTAAATTATAAATCTCAAGGAAACATTGGTTCCAAATAAAATGATAACTCCCAAAATCTGAAGTTCAAACTCTACACTGTCTGATATCCTCAACTCACACCCATAAAAGATTATCAATAGACATAACCCTAAAATATTGTTCCACAAAAATGCCCAACACTACCATGAAAAATGGAAATATAATAGATTGTGTGGACACTAGGCCAAATAGAGAATTATTGAGTGTGGATGCAATAATAATCATACCTCAAATGATATATTGTCAATCCACACCACCTACAGCTGGAGATTGATCTGGGTGATGATGGAATATCCCACATCCATGGGGTCATGCCTAAGTACCATATAATTTGAAACCCATGTGGTTTGAGTAGTCTCATTAAAATGTTCCACATCCAACATCAATACCAGTTGTGCTAGTGGAGCTCCAACATGTTGCTTGATAGAGTTCGAATGATCCCCTTCCTACACTCAATATGTACCTATGACACTCATCTATGCCCGATAAATATGGATTCTTAAAAAACCAATTTATTTGTACCATACAAAAATAATATGGGAACTAGATAGGTGGTTAGGGACAATATCCCTACATGTGCCCTATCCTACCACACTAATAATCAAAAACCTGATCACCATAATGAGAAACCATCCCACCCTTCTAATTATTCTCTGCACTCTTCCTTGAAGTGTTATTCGAAAAAGTTTCTTCCATACATCAAAGGCTTCACCACATTTCTTCACAGTTGGTTCAAAAATTCCACATAATTAAGATCCTTTAATGACCTTTTCTGAGAGAAAGTAACAGTCCACTACCTTTTTAAAACTCTTCATAAGAAATTTTATTACATGGTACATCATCACTTACATAATCCCATCATCAACACATTTTCATTATTCATATAATATAAAACCATCATCGGAATGTATTTATATATGTTAAAAAAATGACTTTCATAATCCATCACTGATGTACCCCCTGAATCAAACTCATAAAAATCACAACCTTCTCCTACCTGAAGGATTCTAGGTAGTAATGTTCTAAAAACCTCTCCTCAAAAACCATTCATGCCAGTACTTCAGCTTCATATTCCTAAACCGTAATTTCCCATGAATTATATTCCTTGACTCTAGGAAACTATCAAGAATGGATTATCAAGAGGAGTATCTTGATAAAATATAAAATTCCATATATAAATTATTCGAAATAATTACATCATTTGGACTACTCTCTCTACTGATGGTCGGAGGGTGATGCAGCTAAAACTCCAAGGTCAATTCGAACATACTCGACACAACCTAATTTGGGTCACATTCATTCATGTGTATAAAAAGGGGATGATTATAATTTAATTGACATTCTCTATTATCATGAACTTCTAGATAATCGTGTTACACTACTTGGAGAGAATAAACAACAATGTCCCCTTATCGCCCAACCAACTCACATCATAATGTGGGTATTTCTCTATAATTAGAAGAATAAGCTTTAGAACCTAAACGATTATTTTTTATAAAATATAATGTATTGCTTTTATGTTTAAACCAACAAAATATTTCTCATACACCAACCAAATAGGTCTGATCATACCCAAAACACTACCCTCAACCATCCCTACAAAAGTCATAGATAACATGAGGTATCTTACATTCATGACAACAAATACATATGGTTTACACTATATTAAAACTATTATCACATCACAACATAGTCATATATTATTTTATTTCACATAACACACTTTATTAAGAATAATTCATTAATTATTATTTATCACTTTTCTCCATTTATCTCTATCTATTTCATTTTATTAAACCTATTTTTATCATATTCATGAAATTAAATTCATCCCACCCCTTGTATCCCATAAAATAATCCTTTGTGTGTGTACCTTCCATGATGCATGATAGTAACATACATAGGTTCCTAGAATTATGTATGAATGTCAAACACTGTTCAATTCCATCCACAAGAAGAATATCACACAAATCTCACATCACATGACCGGTGTGATACCCAATTGTGATATTTCACCAACTTAAACAACACACAACATGAACTACAATCCCCTTCCAAGAGTAATTTGAGTTTTCCACTATACATGGTTCAACTAATCCCATGAAAAATCCCACAATCATGGCTTGACACTATCCTAATCCCTTATCAACAATCCCCAAACTGTATGAAAGGGAAAGGAACTATTCTAATACAGTTATATTACATCCCCGACCCAGGTGCCACTAAACGGGTGCTATGAGCTTGGTCTTCACATGTCCTCAATTTCACCTCTCCATATGATAGAAGTTTCTTACTATTATTGAGTGTCACAAATTCACATGGGGATATTTTACCATTAATTTTTTAGTAATGCAAGGTTATAAACATATATAAAATAATAGATATAACATATGATAACCAATTAAATATAATAAAAAAATTACCAACTAGGTATGATCATATTCAATAGTTAAAATGTCATGTAATGCAACAATGCAATGTTGAAAAAACCCAAAATAATGTAAAACAATGTATTCCCAAAAATGGTCATGACTCATGGTCTAGAACCATATCCATGAATGTCTAATATCTATATCAACACTCTAACTTATATCCCTTTACCTTTTATTGAAATGTAATAATAATGAATTCTCAGGTACCCAAAGACGACCTGAGTAGGGTATGAGTGAAACATTGTTGGCCACCACCAACAATGTCTACAAAATAACTATTCTAACAAATAGTGCATGAAAATATGAAATAAAGGACAAGTAGTTAATATAATTTTTTAGGGAAATATTTAATAATAATTTTTATCTATTACTATCCTTGTTACATAATTCATTATGTACATCTTCTTCATTATTTAATTCAACATTTTCTTGAAATATATGGGTTAGGTAATTAGATAATTAACATAACGTAAATGGAATTTATAATTCTATATAATGGAATAATTTAGGTCCCTATCTCTCATTGGAAACAAATAAAAATATAAAAATTTCCTCCCCTCAAAGCCTATATCTGGGTGGAAGGCAATAGTTAGTGGAATCGAGTTTTATCACTTTACCTAACCACAATGTTCTCAGTGGAGTTAGGGAATCAGACCAACTCAACCTATTGGCGAAGCCTCAATCCTTTATCCCACACATCAATCCATATACCCATGTTTATCCATAAATTCACCTAAAACAATCCATGTCACAACCAAACACAACTAATAAATTTAATATTCATAATCCATAATAATCAATATTGTAAATCATATTTTTTTATAACCCAATAAAACATTTTCCATTTATTTCACTTAGCTCATTTATCCCTATTACCTTTCTCATGCATAAATAACTAATAATATCCTATAATTAATTTTTATTGACATATTATAATTATTTATAAATCCACATAAATATATTTCCAATTTATTATACCATATTCTATTAATCATTAAAACTTTTTCACATGGACTAACTTGCTCATGCATGTTTAACATATTTTTTAACCCTCATACCCAAATCCTAACTACCAATACCCCATTTTAACTTAAATTACACATATATACATATTAAAAAATTTCTCTACTTGATTATAAAACAACATATAACATGTCAATATAATTTCAATGACCATAATATGTTTGGGAACCCTATGGGGCCTTAAATGTATCAAATCATCCACTATGAATCACTTAGAGACCTTAAATGGTTTCCATTAAAATTTTAGAAACCCATTATACCAAAACATATCTATTTATCATAAGAGAAACAATAGTTGATAATGATAATGTTCATACATTCACAAATATAATGTGAAACTATAGCATAAAACATGTAGGCCACCAACCTCAAATCCATTAGAAAATTCACTACGAAAACTATTATTAGATTTTAATTAATCCACCTATTATATCATTAACCAATATATCCATATAAAATAATATTTTGTGCGATTTTTATGTATTAGATATAAATATAGAAATCATAATCAATAAAATTATGCAAGAAAAATATTAGAGTCACCTGGGGATTGAAGCGATAGACTACAATGCTACAAACGACCTTGGATAAAAAGTGGTTCCCTTTTGGGGTTGTTGGGTTGGCCATGTTCATCCCTTTGTTTACTTTAAGAATAGAGGGGGAAAATACTGAAATGGAATTAAAATTTTCATGGGGTATTTTGGTAATTTTTTCAACTTCACTAGGATAGATTTTTTAACCATACAGTTTTCCCAACTGTGAGTGAGCCATTTTCCCAAAATCACCCCTCCCATAGTTTCTTGGGAGTTCCACATAATTTGCACCAACTGCGTGAAAATAATGAAACCTACACAAAATTGTCCTTTTTTCCTCATTCGTTCCCCAAACCCTCAATGAACCCCCTGAGTCTTCTCTGGAAGATGTGGAATATTTATTTAAGAAATTTAAGGGTTATTAAATGAAATAAATACAAAACAAAACTTATGATGAATACAACATGTTACACCTGATGCGTTCCCGAATATTATTTTCATTTTCTAATATTAAATTAGTTGTATTTAGAACCACCATATGGAGTCCAACAACATCATCATATTTCATATTAATTCTACATATCGTGATAGTATATGCCTCATATATACCTATTAACATGACTTGATGGAATCAATTATTATATATGAACTCAACCATAGAATTATATTGACTCAATCATCCTTTTCCGCCGAATTATAATTAATTTATCATGTTTTCAAGTGTGTATATAGTAACCTTATATTTGACACCAATATTATGGTGATAAACCTGATAAAATATTAAATCTGAGATGAGATATTGATAAATAATTTTATATTTCTTCGATGTAAACCTCATTTCCAAGTACGATAAAATCAAAAATAGGGTTCTTGGAAGCCCCATACATCACTTATGTATGTCATTTCATGTTTATTATATGATATTTCCTTCTAAATAAAATCAAATTACATGTCTTTGTAATATGATCAACTCTATCCCATATATCATTGATCTATGTTGTCATTTTTAGGACACCACTAGAAATTTCCCGATGAGGTTTTTCCATTTCTATCTATATAGTGACCATTGAAAATTAGACATATTATTACATGATTGTAATAAAAAATATTACTGAATTTAAAATTAATGAACATAAATTATTGTTTCTTAAAATGATTAGGAATGTAATTTAATAGCATTATAAAATGGTTAATTTAATCTCTAAAAGAGGTTTTAATATCCATTGAGATATTACTTATGCATTAGATAACATGCAGAAACAAGGAAAATGGTATGAGATTAAAAAATAATTAATATATTATTAATTTATGTACATAAAATAAAATGTTTTAGAAGGTGTAACATGATTATATTAAAAGGCATGGAACATGTGTAATCATTTTTATGCATAACATATCAAACATGGGATCATGTAATTGTGGAATCATAGAATCATTTAAAAAAATAAAATTTTATATAATCATGATTAAATTATAACCTAAAACCCCATTTCACATGGAGAAGCATAATCCATGATTAACCCTATATAAAATTTAACATGAGGAATCATGAATCAAGGAAAACAACCCAGACCACTGCACATGGATATGCACAAGATAAGGATTACCACAATGAAAATTTCACATGATGTCTCATGAGACTAAAAATTACAAGATTTATTAGGTTAATATGTTTGAAAACAATCATATCTTGTTGATTAATATTTTTTCCACATTAAGAATCATACAAATGGAATCATTCATAAACATAAGCGTAACCCATGAAAATAATTTTGTATAATTATCAAGGAAAAATGAATAAAAAGGGAATATCATAATGATTTATAGTAAAAAATAATACTAAATATATATACACATTAATAAGGGAAATAGTAATTTAAAATTTTATGTTATGTCAATAGATATAAAATCTTGTAGATATAGTTATCAAGAATAATTATAAATAAATTTTTTTAATGATGTTTAAGTAAAATATTAAGGATTCTTTAAAAAATAAATGGAATCATAGTTCATATAAAAATAGAAAAAAAAATAGTTTTTTCATGTTAACTTGATTTTATTATGAAAATTAATGTCTTATTCAAATAAATTATTTAGTGCTCCAGAATATTGAAAAAAATTCACGATGTTCACTTTAATAGAGTTTTCTTATCATGAGGAATTGAGAAGTGAAACATTAAAAAAAATTAATCCCACTCAATAAAAGTATAATGTGGAATGGGACATATGTGTTGAAAATTTATTTAGATAACATAAAGAGTAAATGGAAGTAATTAAAAATTACAATAGCATTATGATAGATTAATAATAATCATATGAAAAAATTGAAGGTTTAGATAAAGTCCCTTATCAAATATATGGTAGTGTTATGCACATGTACTTAATATACTAGATATTGGAACTATATTAATTAATAATTTATTTCAGAATATATTTATCCATTATTATATTTCCTATTACATTATTAATCTCATTTATTTCCATTTTAATAAGTTAATATATTTAATTTCACCATTCAATTAGGGTTCATTTCCTAGATTTTGATAATCTATTTACTTATAAGCATGTATAGAATATCATGTGACCAGAAAATTTTTGTCCAGAATTAAAATTATTTGTTATTAATGAAAATAATGTATAATAAATGGTATTATATATAATCATGTTTCCATATTTGGGAATTATTCATATGATAAAATGATAATGTTGACTATTTAGATTATTTTGGCATTTTTTCAATTATCAGAGACTTTTTATAATTTATTGTTTAGTATTATTTATATATAGTAGTTTAGTAACATTAATTAAGATTTAATAAATATATTATAATAATTATCTATTATAATATTGGTTTTATCACAATAATTGATGGTGATAATGGAAATTGAAAATAGTTCTTCCTTAAATTTTAGAAATTAACACATCATTGGTGATGTGTCTTTTGATTATTTGGTTTAAAATTAAACATCATAAAATAGAGAATAACTTTTATTTAATTTGCATAATGTGATTGAAACTTCCATTAAACTCATACATATACGTTGGATAACCTGGGTAACACATGAACAAAGGTCATCGCTAAAAATTCTAGTAATGGAATAAAGATATGAATAAATCATAAAACATGGGATAAATGGAATGTCTTGATGACACAATGTGGATTGTAACTACCAAAAATATATGAAAACATATCCTACATAATCTGAGATCATGTTATCCTTAATTCATATAAATGTTGAAAAAACATAAATCGTAAAACAATAATGTGTAAAGGATAACCACCGAGACCATTTCATGTAGTGGGGCATGTTTCAAGTCTAAAAAAACTATTTCACATTAAGGAGTGTGAATCAAGGCTCACCAAGTATAACATTTCACTAAAAAGAGAAAGAGTCAAGGCTAACCACTATGAAAATTTCACATGAATTCTCACCAGAAAAAACATTAACCAATTACTTGAGTTATATTAGGGAACACACATTCTAACATTTTGATGAATATTTGTGCATCATTAATAATCATATATAATTAATCAAATATAATCATAATGGTTACTGATGGATATAATTGGGTATTATAATCCTGTCAAAATGAATAACAAAATCGAATATCATCATGTATTCAATAAAATAATGAATTTATTTAATCATTTTAAAATAATTATGGAAAATAGTTATATATAATTTATATTTTTGACAAAACTAGTTTTAAACATGTAAAAAGTATGATTAAGAATCTTTAAAAAGAAACCATTTTAATTTGGTTTAAAGATAATATTAAAGATTACTTATAACAAGAAATGAATAACTACTTTTATAATAAGATAAATTTACAAATATTGTTATTCATGGTAAATTGAGTGATTTTATAAAAAAATAGTTTCATGAAGGAGTTCCTAAATCGATCATGAAAATGGATACAAATTTAAGAATTTCTGTTTAATATTTAATACTTTTCAAGAGTAATTGAGAATGAAACCATATTAAGAAATAATTTCCCCATAAAATTAATATAAATCTAGATAGGAACATATTTTTGGAATATAAATAAATAAAATAGTCACTTTAAAAAAATAAATAAACATTACATTGTGTTATGGAGAGAGAAAGCATAATCTAATGGAAAATATAGTTTCTTAGGGAATCCATTAACTAATGTCTAAAATGTTTCTGTACATATAGATAATATCATATAAAAAGAAATTATATTCACTAAAAATTTATTAAATAACCAATTAGTCTTGTTTTTTTATATCATTATTATGTACTTTATTCACTTTTTTCTATGTTATAAGATACAGTTTAATCTTCTATTGAGCATTCATATATATGGATTCGTGATTTTATTACTTATATCTGTATTTAGAATACCATGTAAAAATAAAAAACTTGTCTAGAAATGAAATTATATGTTATCAATGAAGATAAATAATATTAAATAGTATTATAAATCAATTTATTTTCAAATTTGATGATCATTCATTACTTAAATTTGTAATGATAACTGTTTATATTGTTTCACATTTTTTCGATCATCAAAATAATGTTTCATTTAATTAATTATTATATGGTATATAAACTGATTCATGAACATTATATAACCCACTATAAATATATTATAATATTTTCTTAAAACAAAATGGCCTTATAATAATCCTTGAAGGCGGTAATGGAAATTGAAAACTTGTTATCCCTAAAAGCTATTAATTAACACATCATGAACATTACAGTGTATAAAATATACCCACATAATTATTTATCATGTATAATTGGAACTGAGTAGAGGGAATGAAAATAATAAAAATTCAGTAAAAAATGAAAAATAAATAGGCTTTTACTTCCTAAATTCTTACCCTTGAGATAGTCGTATGGGAATTCGGATTAGAATTTTGTTATTCTGAAAGGCTCATGGACATGGGTGTGTGTCTTTGGAAGATTATTGGGTAGAATTTGGACTTTGTTAAAGGATTTTATGTTTTAGGAGAAGTAGTGGTTGGTGTTGTATTTATATAGGAGGGAAGGGGTTTTTTGATTATTTTATTCATATGTTTTTTAATTTTTCTCAGTAATACAAATAATATTAAAAATTTAAAAAAATATTTAATAATGAATAATATTATTAGACTATGAGAATACATTATCTATAAATAAAATATAACATAATAAATATTTTATATTTCAAAAAAAAGTTAATTAACATATTTCCCAATTACTGAAAAATTCATCAATTATATAAAAAAACATTTTAAATTTTTGGGATATGTTTAAAAAACCCTGATCATAAATTTAGGATATAAATTTTATATACCTTAAAAATTTAATTTTTAATTAAATCCATCATTTAAAAAAAATACAGATTAAAAAATTAACTGATTTTATAACACCATGATTAGATTAGTAATGCCCCATAAAGTTTTTATTATAATAATTAGAAAAAAAATATTAATTGATGAATTTTTTTTATCAATATAATTTTTATATTAAATAATTATGTTCAGTATAAAATTTATAATTCATTATTATGTTTTATGAATATAAAAACACTTAATTTATGAATTTTTTATGTTTAATTGCATATAATTTTGTATAACTATGTAATATTATGATTTATATGATGGATATATTTTATTTATACATTCATGTGTGATTTTAAAAGTTTATTGGTTAGTTTACTATTTATAAGGGCCGTAATACATTTAAAAAAGTCATGTTACTATTCAATTGTTCCAGCTTTCGAAATTTTAATAAATACTACCTATTTCATTAATTCATCATTTATAATATTTTTATTACATTATATATGATATTTAAGATGATTTACAATATGTGAAATAAATATTAATAGGGAACATTTTCATGATAGAATTTTGTATCGTAACAATCTAGGTATGCGTAATGGATTTATGATCCCGTTAGTCATTTTTACCTCCATCCCTAACTTACTAACATAGCTAGACCATCTCTCGATAGAATACTATTTATTTCAACATATATTCCACCAAATAGTGCACTAAGATGATTTGAAACGTCATTATGATCAATGGATGGTTGGATAATGTCACGACCCCCTCCCACCAAAGATGCCCCTCATGAGCTGAAAAAGGTGAAAGGGAGATAATAACCCCCGACTCCCACCTACAGTAGGCCCCGGGGTAGATACTAGCACCAAGGGTATGAGTTTTTCACAAAAATGGGATGCACTACCCTTTTTATTTTTAAAGATCGGGAAATAGGACAAGTCAACCACCAAAAAGGAAAATAGAAAGTGTTTAGAAATAAACCCAAACCAATCCCACATGCAGGTTTAAACAATTTTTATAACAAGGTACAAGTACAAGAAGGCTCAAAGTACAATACAAAAAGAAAAAAAAGGTACAACAACAGCAACAACTCCAACGGTCCAAATAGTAGGGTCTTACATGGCCCTGGTAGTCCTCCTGGAAACTTTAAAGTAAACGTAGGGTGAGCATACAAGTATACTCAGCAGGGAAACCTAAAGATCTCGTGCACAAGTGGGGAGACATCCTAATGTCCGGTGAGAACAACAGAAGAAACCTAGAGAGGAATTATATCCACCCAACCTCGCCAGCCACACTCACCAAATCACAATCACTACAGGTAGTAGTAGTATAAGAACTAGAGTATTGGGTACTTTGCAACTTTTCCCTTTAGTTATCTCCTCTTCCTAACGACGAACGTCCTGACGCTGCCACACTCTCCCCACCCTCACACACCTGGGCCTCACAACCATGTATCCCGCCCGCACACACCTCGGCCTCACAACCACGTATCCCGCCCGCACACACCTAAGTGTCACAACCACGTATCCCACCCGCACACACCTGGGCCTCATCCAGATGATTCATGGGAAATAGAAGAACCTACCTGAAGAGTCTTGTGCTAAAACCACCCCAACCATATCCTACACGAAGAGTCTTATGTGCAAGGTCGCCTCAAGCCATCATAGCCTTGGGGAGAAAGAGCATGAAGGAGATAGTAACTAAGGGAAAAACACCCTCTCCCATAAAATGGGAGTGTTAGGCACTAAGTTCTCAACATGGGTGGGGTGTGATAAAACTCAAAAGATATATATATATATATATACCAACCTCACAGCCCAACCTATGGCTTCAAGAAAGAGAAACTGAGCACGTGCATCGGCACTACTACTACGATGCATACATACCACAAACAACCCCAACCCCATTTAGGTTTTCACGTTTCAGAAGAATTAGTTAATTAATTCCTTAACTACTGGGCAACTATCCACAACCAACCACACTGGATCAAGTGTTCATAAAAAATATCCCTTCCATCCACAAATCAAGTTAGAAAAACACAAGCAACACAACAAATCCCTTATTATCAAAAAACTAACCCCATTGATTATTATTTCCATTTCATGCCCCACCATTCATTAATTCTTCCACATTTATTTATTAATCACAACCCATAGCCCGTTCACATTTAAACTCATCCCTACATACCTGTTTCCAACCACCATAACCACAACTACACCAAAACCCATACGTCATTATCCCTTTAATACCATTTATCGTAGCCCTGTAGCCTGTTAACAACATAACATTCACACCAACCCACAACCAAGTCAACCACAGCCCCGCTGCTCACCTGATCCACAGCAACCCACAAAACACCCCCACCACATTCCACGTATCCAAGACAACATCCACATGTTCATTATTCAATTTTTTTAACCGGTGTGATCACACAAGATTTCTAGATTTTAACATCCAACATTACTTGATTAACCAATTTCCACATTCCACAAATTTTCCATCCATAAGAAAATCCAGAATGAGAGGGAAACATTTAATTGCGTAAAAAAAGGTCCCCAACGACCGTGATTTTCAGTAGGCATTAGCTCATTCAATTCACAAATATAATATCACGGGACATAAAAAGTAATGTAACAGCAAACACAACTTCCCAACCCCGTTCTTTAACCAGTTATTATCTTTATTTAAAGTTTCAACTGTCTCTCATTTAAACAAGAGGATATCCACCCTTCAAGATGCCGAAATTATAGAGACGAAGGTAAGATCCCTACCTCAACTGGTTCTTGATTGCAACGCTCATCCGGATCAACCTTAGAAGATGTCTGTCGGCGTTCGTCACTTCTGTCGGGTCCCAAAAAAACATCATTGGGTGGCTGTCAGAAGGAAAAGGCCAAATGAAAGACAAAGAATCCAAGCTCGGATGCTCCACCTCATCTCTACGATCCTGTGGCTGCTGACGGATCGTAAATCAGAGCTCAGACGAAGAAATTATTGAAGGAAGAGCCTTCGAGTCTCTTGAGAGAGCTCTGCTCAGAGGAGAGGAGCGGAGAGGAGAGGGGTGAGTTGAAAGGAGGAGGGGACCCCTCATTTTATAGGCTTGGAATGAAAAAGTACATGGCGTGTACTTTATGGTACATGGCGTGTACTTTATGGTACACGACATGTACTCGGTTCTTTCACACAGTCTCCACAAGGCTTCCAACACGGCTCTGTGGTCGTTGACTGGTCAACACACGGTTTGAGGGTAACACATACATGGGGAAGGACTACATGGCGTGTAGTTTAGACACACGGCGTGTACTCATTTTTTGCACACGACAAGGACACGGCTCCAACATGGTACATGACCGTTGACTGGTAACGCGTACGTGGGGAAGGACTACACGGCGTGTAGAACTGGACACACGACATGCACCCATTATTCCCACACAACAAGGATACAGTCTACTACACGGCGTATACCCGGGGAGGGGGTACACGGCGTGTACTCAAACTACACGGCATGAGGTTTCAAAATTCTGGAAAGTGTGGAAAAAGTCCATTTTACCCTCCATAACACTTCTTGACCTTCTTTTTGACAAAGGAAATGGCCGGAAAGGTCCGAGCCATTATAGATAAGGTCAAACTATTAAACTAAATAAAACCCATATATATTATCCTCGAATTTGATAGTTTATACATATGAGATCCAAATATTGCAAATATTTTTTCTTCAATAAAAAAATTCCATGATATTTTTATTATTATAGCTTTCAAATTATTATATTTATCCACAATATCCCTAAATACCCCCTTATAATTAAAATATGTAATTTTTTGGCAATCAGTTGAGAATGAAGTGATAATATTCCTTCAATTCTGATTCATATGTCTATCCATTGCATGTCAATTAATATTGGATCCTTGTTAGAACTCATATTTGATAACATTACATGATACTTTCTACTATGTTTATCTTCCAAATTATTTAAATTCCATGGATGGTAGTGGATATAGTAGTCATTGAACTTTTTTTCTCAAACCATATATTTTAGGTCATATTAATACACATATGGGTTTATTTATATTTTTCGATTTCATTATCTTCATATATATAGAACATATCTAAATATAGATAATGATTGCATATATTCATTGTCATGGACACTATAATTGACACTATATCAAGTATTTGAAATTTTTTATCTTCATCATTTAACTATATTAAGGAATATACAATTTTATTGACATTTTAAATTAATATAGAATCCTATATCATCTATGAAAAATTGTCGTGTTACACAAAAAGAAACCAATATGAAGGAAGATTGAGGATTGGTTCACTGAAGAGGATCATTTGAAGTTTATTTAAGGACCCGTAAAAATTTATCAATGAACATAATCTTTTCTCTATTAAAGTGATATTTGTGGGAAGGTTTTATAATCATCAAATGATAGTCCCAAATTGTAGGTAACATAGTGGTTTTCCAGGTAAGAAATATTTAAATATTATAGATATTGTTATGGGACACTCTTTAATTTCAGTTTCATTAGAATTTCTTATTGATATTACATTTTAATTGAAAACATATGTTATTAATGACACAAACTCTTTTGAGAAATAAAATATACTATAAATTTAATATAAATTTCTTTTTTTCAATGCAATTTCTGTTGAATAATAAATGACATCATATTTATTAAATCTATTAGAGAATACCTTGATTTCAATTAAAATTTGTATAAATAATTTTTTTTATAGTCTATAAATTTTATATGAAATATGTTGATTTTTTAAAAGATATTTAGATAGTATAAAGAGAATCACATTAAAATTATAGTGTCCATAAATCATTCGAAATGAATTATTTGGAAAATAATCTCAATTTAACTTCAATTGGTGATATCCCAACTTATGTTATACTTTTGAGAAATATCAGTCCAAACCAATTTGAAAAATAAATTAAAAAATCCCATGAGATATATATATATGTTCTTTATCAATGTTTTTTTGGTTCACTGAAATAGATATGTATATGAAATGACTAATCATTTTCATTATTGAAGAGTACTAGGGAATCTCAAAATAAGGAACTCATCTATATAATACAATTTTCCCTATTAAGTAGTAACAACTTATTCTATTTTTTCTCTCAGTGGTTGGAATTTTATGAACAATATTTTATATAAACAATATCCACATATAAGTTCAATTTATATCATATCAACATCGAAAGAGTGATGACTACTGTACACTTCTAGGAAATTTTCTTATAATTCATCACAGTGGGAATTTATTAGAGAATGAATCTCTCTTTTTCCCTAAAAAATTGCAATGAATCTATTACTCATAATGGAAAATTTCCACACTATAGAGAAATTTTTTAAAGGAGATTAATCACCCTCATATCACAGGAAATTTATCAGTGATAGAATCAATATGGGAAGTGTGGGATACCTCTCCCAAAAGTTGATGTTGGAGTTATATTAAGACAATTAATCCATTAATAATGTGGAATCTAACTCTAATAATCCATTTAATATAAAATATTATTAATGTTTCATTTCGGAAAATGTCATAACGGTGGATTTATATACATTGGATGCAATGGTTTCATAATTTTCTATCCTCACAAATAAAATATAATGAATTATTTTAGGAAATGATTTAATAGATCTACTCAACATTCAAGATAAAAATTATTGCATTTTAATATAATAATATATGAAATTTATGGTTAATTTATGCATAATATATTTAATATTTGTCATTTTATTATGGTACATGACATTTATATAATTTAAAATGAATAATGAGATTGGAATACTAATTCTATAATAACAATTAATGCGTAATTATGAATGTTTAATGAATAAAATATACAATAAACTTAAATCATAACATATGAGTTCTTATTAATAAATCTCAATTATCTATTTTAATTTTTTGTCTAAAGTATTATATCATAAAATTATATTCAATTCCATAATATTTTTTATCATGTTTTTATGAATTTTCTGTAGCATATAAGTCATTATTTACAAAAAATATGTGATGAAAGGAATCATTATTACTTTTAATATGATTGCTTAATAAAATCCCAATATATAATTTTGGATGTTATTACACAATGTGAAAATTATTCTAGTGGGATATCACCGTATAAAATCTATACAGGTATGTTTCTTATTAAAAAAACTCATTCTAAATTGCACAAACATTTCAGGATATGGTCTAATATAATGATATTTCCAGAGCTTTCACACTATTATATCAAATTTCTAACACACACAAAAACTATCCTTTTTTATGATACCAACAACAATGACACATCATATTGTTGGTATTATAAATTAATTTAAAATATTAATGTCATATAATCACATCACCAAGATAATGAGGCATAGTGCCTTTAGAAAAAAATGTTTATAATACGTAACAAACATACTATAACAAGATATATTCATTTTATTCACCATATTGATGTACTATATTCCATTAATCTCTTGAAACTATATATGGTTTATGGTGGATTAATTAAATGATTTTTATGATCTATAATTCCAATTTATTTAATAATAAAAGTAACGAGACATATGACATGAGTATGAATACATAACATGATATCATAAATTAAAACAACGTGAATAATTATATGGAGTATAAATATAAAAGTTGGATAAAAAATACATCCAAACAAGATAATTTGGTAGAATCATAATTAATCACTAATGAGTATTTATATGCATGCAACCATGACATCATCACATATTTAACAATGTCATATCATAGATTAGGTTTACACCTCGGTCTAATAATTAACATCTCAGAAAACAAAATCATTACACACACTACCAGATTGTTACAAGGAATTGCCATCTTGAAAATTTCTTTCTTATGTTTTCCAATAATGGAAATCCATTATAAAGAAAAAATCATAAAAATTACCCATTGAATGAAATGACTATTATAACCTGTAATAATATATAGTAACCCCATACATTTACATATATCATTACATGATTTTATGTATTATAAAACATAAGATTACATGAAAAGGAACATGAATTCCAGTGTCTTCAAAGACTATGTACATGAAACTAAAAATATAGGACTAAGTAAAAATTTAATTTTATAATATTCATAAATAAATCCAAACATACATTATGATTATATATCTTTATAGGGTATCCTAGGGATAACATGAATAATGGAGGTGGTCTAAAATCCCATTAAGTGATAAGTCATTGTTATTGTGGTTTAGCACATGGGTTTGAAGGCATGGAATAATTAAAATAAAAGGAATGAAACACATGGAATCATAACATATTAAAATGGGATCATATAAAAATGTATTCATTGTAATTTGTAATTAACAGAAAACATGGATTTTTTGTTAGTCTTGTATTTTTGAACATTGAGGAGCACAATTCAATGTTAACCAACAAGACTATTGCACATGGAAGCATGGGTCAAGGCTAACCGCCATGAATATTGTACATAACATATGATTAGACTCAAAATTACTTAATTTCTTGGAGTTCTATTAGGGAACACTAATCATAACATATTCATTAATATTCATTCCACCTATTGAATCATATATAATCATTCATAAACTAAAGGTCACCCAATTAAATAAATTGGTATCATAATCACTCCATAATGAATAATGAATGAGAGTATTATAAAATAATATATGGAAGAAAGGAATTAGATCATACATGTAAATATAAAAGGTAATATAGAAATATATCATGTTAATTTATTACAAATAGAAATAACAACATGTGAAAAAAGTATTTTTATAAATTTTTGCTCCAAAATATTTTTGTTCTATTTTAAGGAAAACTCTAACAATCTAATAAAATAGAAAAAGGAAAAATAAATTATGGAAGATTTGAACCAATAATTTTTTTAAAAAATATTTTATTAAAACAATGGTCTCATAAAACATATGGTAGTGTGCACTTTAAATAGGGTATGTAATCAGGATGTTCCCTTAATAGGGGTTTCTTTTCAAGAAGCATTAGGGAGGGAACCACTTAAAAACAAGTATATCCCCAAAAGACAGTTATTATTAGACCTAGATACATGATATTGGAAATATAAATATAAATTATAATACTTACATTAATATATTATAGTAATTCATTTGGGTAATGAGAGAGTAAGAATTTCCCAATAGAATAATGGTTGTTCAGGTAGAATCCCTAACCTTATGACTGATGGTGTTCTACACATGATATTAATGACCTAAATAATATAATTATCTACATTACATAATAATTTAAGAACTTATCTTAAACGTAATAAATTATTTATAAATTTTTTATAATCATTCAAGGTCTTTTTGATTTGTTAAGTGTTTCAATTTCCTTTTCCAGGTCTATTTATTTCATGATCAGGTTAGTCATATACATAAAATGACGACAATGTAAAATGAGGATGGTTGTTCAGAATTGGAGTTTTATGTTATTATTGAAAATACATATGGATACATTGTGGAAAATTTCAATTTGTTATATGGTGTGAAGATGAATCATTACACAAATCATTGTTGATATCCTTTTTGGTTAATTGCCAGTTTTTGACCACAACGAACACACTGTGTTTTATAAATCCAAAACATGTGTAAGAAAAGATTCTATAACCATAAATGATTCAATATATATATATATATATTATAGTTTGGTTCAACCATATTAATGGTTTCATTACCATAATTAATGAATGTAATGGAAATGGAAATCCCAACATCCTCGAATGCGGAAAATTAACAAATCTTGGATGGTGTCATTACTAACAAAGTAAAATAAGGGTAAACAATAGGGAATAATTAATTTTACATTAAAATAACAAAATTATAGTACATATTTGGAACTGGAGTCTTCATAACATTTTTATGGGGAGATTTAAGGATATAAATGATAACAAAGTAACTTTAAAAGAATGAAAAGAAATTGAATATATGAATTTACCTCTTCAGTTTATCATCATTGAGAGCCTCCTAATGGTAGTTTTATTTGTATTTAAAGAATAAAAAGGCCTTTGGAACGTGGGTAATGGGATTGGCAGGATATTTCTGAAGAATTTTGGAAAGTAACAGGGGTTAATATGAGTAAAGAAAAGACATGAGTCTATGTTATTTTTTAAGTGGAGGGGAGAACAATTTTCATATTATTTTAATCATTAGATTCATTATTTTCTATAATGAAATAAATATAATGATTCCTATGAACATGTAATGTAATTTTTGCATGTGGGTTCTAACAAATTCCCGTTTACAAAATTCAGGACTCAATAATTGTGTGGACATTAATTCATTTTTCATTTATCGAAAATTATAATATTTTACTATTCAAAATGTATTATTTTTTTCTTATCAGACTACAAACTTATTATTGATCAAATCTATTTATGTCATGTTTTAGAAATTAAAATCACATAAGTGTCAATATTATGTTTAATGTTCACATAGTACATAATAGATCATCTAGTTGTGATTTCACTTGATTATATGCCTTAATTATAAGAATGTAATTTCCATTGATAAAACATTTGGGTCATTAAATTCTTTTCCCCATATGAATTTTAACTCTTTAAATTTAATTATAAATTATATTCCACAAAAAGGTGCATTTACTTTTCTTTTATTTCCTCATCTAGTTCCCATGTTTCATCTTCATACTTATTGTACTTCCATAGTACATTGAACAGGTGAGTAGTCTTGTAATTTATAACTCTATTTCTATGATCTAATATCATTATTGGATGCTCTATACAAGAAGTTCCATTATATAACTGTACAACCTCTGATGATATTACATGTGAAGAATATGATATATACTTCCATAAGAGGGATAAATGAATTACATCATATAGTTTAGACATATTAGGTTGTAGTGAAAGTCAATAGGCCACATCCCGGACATGGTCAAGAATCCCGATGGGTCTGATGTACCAGAGAAAAAACATTCATTTCTCCCAAAACCAAATGACCTTATTTCATGTATATAATTGGAGAAATACTATGTATATAACATTGAACACAAGGTCTCGTTGATAATTTTCCTCATAATTTTATTGTTGACAACAGAATTCCATAATGTTCTACTGAATGGTTTTCACCTTCTCCACCATTTCTTCAACCCATTTAGGACATAGATTCTTATTATTATCATCTTCATCGCATCAAGTAAGTGTTATTCACATTTTCCAATAATGGATTTCATATGGTTCCATTCAGATGATGGGTTGGAAATAGTTATTATAAGAGAATTAATCCAATGTAAGATGTTATTCCCACCATCCAATGAAGTTCATAGAACACAATCTCATCATACCTTCTAATTCATGAATAGTTTTCTCAGATTGACTATTAGTTTGAGGATGATAAGTCTTAATGAAATTCAGTTCAGATCTTAGAGGTAGTGGGAGACTTTTCCAGAACATCGTGGTGAATCATACATCTCTATCATATTTAATAGTTATTGGTACTACATGCATCCTTAAAAATATTTTATATATATCCCTGAAATATGATCTAATGAAAATTCCCCTAAAATTGTGAATACATGAGTTGTCTTATTATAATGATCCACACAAACCCATATATCATTGATTCATATGGATATCCTTGGATGTCTAGTGACAATGTCCATGGTAATGGTCTCCCACATATATTTTGGTATAGTTAGTGGTTGAATAATCACCATAGACTTCTTTCTTTCATCCTCCACTTGTTTAAATACTAGGAACTTTGATGTATACTCTACAATTTCCTTCTTCATAATTCCCCCAAAACATTCTCATGGAAATCACAGTACACTAATTTTCTCCGTGGGTTAATTGATATGGTTGAAATGATTACATCATTTGAAGATAATTATTTATCTATGTGTCATATTGTACACAAAATCTTGATCCAAATCTTAAAACTCATTCCTTATAAATCATAAAATCAAATGACTTCACATTTCTAATAGCATTGACCTTATTCTGAATTTCAGTAGATTTTATTCGAGCATCAATTTTTTCTCCATAAGGGATGGTTGATTACTCATTAGATTAATTATTGATAATGTTCCTCCCTTAATGAGTCCCTTTTCCATCCACTATATATATATATATATATATTGAATCCTTTTCAAATATCATCATTGATAAAGATGAAGGATCCTTTCTACATAGAGAATACGCTACATTGTATCCATTCCCCTGAAGGTAGTGGGTTGAGAATTTATAATACATGATGATATATAACAATAAAAAAGTTTTTATCTTATTATATATTTGGGTGAATATATATTTTAGACACTTGTGATTAGTATAAATCACCCACTTCTCCCAATAAATATAATATTTCGAATTTTTTAATGTGATGATCAGAACATCCAACTCTACGTCTTGTTTGGGATAGTTTCTGACATGGAATTTTAAACTATATTTAGTAGTAGGCTATCACATTATCATTTTTTATTATTACACTACCTATTACATTCCATGATAATTAACTACAATCCACAAATTGTTATCCACATGTCAGGATTGTGAGTACTGGTGCAGTAATAAGCCTCTTTTAACACTCCATAGATAATTATTCTCATTCTTCAGTACATAAAAACTTACGTCCCTTCCATGTTATCATTGTAATTGTGTTTTAAAATCATGATATTTTCTTCAACAATAATTTATAATACAAGGTTAGAACCAGAATGTTATTGATCTCTGTTACCGATGATAGCCCATGCCACTCTTTATTTTCTATTGCCTTATATGGATCCACGGATATACCTTTGTTGGTGATAAAATACCCCAAAATTGATATTTCCTTCCTTAAAAGCTCATATTTATTATAATATTTGTATTTTTATCTCCCATAAAAAGTCATTATCATAGTATTCAAATGCTACTCTTGTTCTCCCTTGCTCAGGGAGAATATAGAAATACCATCGATAAAGGAAACCAAATATTTGTTGATGTAATCTCTAAAGACACAATTCCATAAATCAATTAAAATTGATGGAGCACTAGTGTGTATGAAGGGAATAACTATAAACGCATATGGTCCATACATCATTCGAAAGGCACTCATGAGAATATCATCATTCCTCACCTTTAACTGGAGATATCTCGATCGGTGGTCTACCTTAGAGAAATAATTGGCCCCATGAAGCTATTCAAACAATTCATATATCTATGTTAGGGGATAATTTTTATTTATCTTGATTTTATTGTTCTTATTATAATCAATACATAGGGGCACTGATCCAGAAATCTTTTTAACAATGCGTACTAGTGAACCACATAGTGAAGAACTCAGGCGTATAAAAACCTTATCTATTTTCTCCATTAATAGAATCATCATCTCTTCCAACTATACGGTGGGAATTCTATAATGTACCCTTGATATAATTAAGGATCCAAGAATACATTCAATTTAGAACCCAACCTCACAATATGAATGAATACTAGGAAACTCTTTATAGAATACATAAATTTAATTCATGACATTGGTAATATCATTAAGTAGTATCATATACGTTGACTCCATCATTTGAGATAGATTTGCATTACCATAAGGTAGTAATACACACACATGATACCGTGATTCTAAAGGTGATTAATATTTCACCATTCACTTGTATTCAATTAAAGGATACGTTAATATGTGAAGAGTGATATCACCTTTTGGAGAGTTTTTGATTTCTTTGTATAAAGGTATCCAATACATGCCCATGATAACATCGAACTTCAATAATGGATAAATGAAATGTATTTATAGGAGGATCAGTCAACAAACATTTACTGGGGAGGAGTTATTAACCATCGTCACAATAATTTCCCCATTCAATGTTCTCATAGATAACATATACTAACCATATTGAGGCCATGTTTGAATTTTTTTATTGAACATACAATATATGAAACAATGTTTAGATCTGGATTAATATACTATATCATCATTTATTTGAGGAATAAATAGTGTAGCTGTCATTACATCATTTTATGGATCCACCTAAAAGGTATGGAAAAGATTAGATATTCCTTGCTCCCTTGGATGAAACTGTTTATTTAATCTAACAATAGTTGTCATAGGGAATATTTTAACATAACGATAGTGATCCATTTATTTATAACACCTAAACAATAACTGAAAATATACCTAAACGTTCATTTCCTATTCAAAATTTGTTTGATTATTTATATCCATTCAGTAGTTAATTGTTATATTTCTGATCTTTACACATTTGATGAAATTATTGGATCCCTTTAGACAGTTCATAGGATGCTTCATCCCACAATTTTGTCACATGGGGTATTTGATCTTCTTTCCATTATGGTATATATTTTCCAAACCACACATATTAGACTCTATAATACAATTAATTTCTCTGTGCGTACAAGTATACTAGGAACCTACAGTATTCATTTTATCCTTGTGGGCACAACAAGCCATCTCATCACAACTATCAATGTCTTGAATCATCATTACATTTTATAGACTCAACTTTTTTCAAATAAAGAATATATCCACCTTGTTTTTTGTGTTCATGACAAATCCAAATGTGTATCGTGAACACCTTGTGATGTTATCTTCATATTCACCAATGGAATCATCTTTCTTATCCTTGAGCATGAGAAACCATCATTCCATCTTGAGGAGGAGGGTTCAAGGAAAATATTTATTGAAAAATATTTTCTTGATTTCCTCTCTACCAATGGAATTAATATCCCCTTCTGTATATTTATTCATGATCATTTTCCACCACTGATAAAATTCTAAATCAAAATGATAGACCACTACTATGGAATTCTCTTATTCTGTGAAATTGAAGCCAAATAATATCTTTTCAATGATGTTAATCCACTATTTTGTGACTAGGGGATTAGAATATACAAAATATATTGGACGCCATTGCCATATAAAATAATTAACAAAAACATTCTCATTAAATGGAGGAGGAGGTCATTCCATAGGATTGAATTTTTTATTCATAACATGAGATAGATGATAATATACTTTCATGATGTTTTGAGATCCCACTACCATTATATTAGAATATAATTAGGAAAATAATCACAATACCAATCAAATTTAATGCTGACCCAAGTCCTTCTATTTCCCATAATTAAAATTAAAAAGGAACATTTAATTATAGTTCCCGAATACTTAGCTATTGATTATAAAAATTAAAAATTGATCATAAAAGGAAAAACAAGTAAAGCATATGTATATAATATCTTGTGATTCTATAGGTTTCAATATAATTTATACATGATCTATTTCATAACATATATTTTTGATGGGATAATTTTTTATTCCCATAATAATGGTTTGTACCATACACATGAATTTATAAAATCATATCCCATGGGAGTGCCAATCTAAGAGAAAATCAAACCCAGTTATCATGCATTAGTTCAGGTTCGAATCTATATCAATGTAGTGTTTTTGGGTTTTACCCATAGATAAATATATTTTAGAGACACCTCTATATGTTTTTATCTAGACATGGATGTATTTTCATAATGAACCACTAACACTATACTTATCAAAATTTAAGGATATTTTATTATTCATATTCTAATCCCTATGGTTTTAAATAATGTTCTGAATTACTAATCATTAAAAATAACTAGAATATTATTTAATATGAACAATAGAGACCCTATCCTTTTAAAAATATCATTATATAAATTTAAGCATAATTAAACATCGTATTAACATCAATGGATTGTGATGTTTAGTGTCATAAAGGCTTCGTACATAAATGTGAAATCTTTGGACTAAATGAATTTTTATATTTAATCTTCATACAGAGCTCGTAACATCCATTGTGATAACACATCTTTATAGGGAAACCTAGGGGTAACTTGAAAATAGTTAGAAGATAATATCATTGTAAAGGAAAAGTAATAATAATAGAGATTTATCACCTAGATTAGAAGGAATGGAATTATCAAAATAGAAGGCCTGGAACTCATAGAGGTATTTGGAATAATTTTTTAGAAAGGGTAATAAATGATTTTTTTAATAATCATAGATAAATAAATTATGACTTACAATAATATATTTTTACCCATTGATATATTTAATCGGCATAAATTCATTAAATTCAAGTAACATAAATTTTATGTGTGTTAGAGAAGTAAACATTAATTGCGTTTGCTTTTAATGATTGAATATGAGAAATGAACCAATGGCCTGAATTACCTTGTCAAATGAAATGATAATAAACTAGGTATACATTTAAGATGTAATATAATGAATTCATAATCTTTACATTATATCAAATAAATATATAATGTGAGAAAGAGATAGAAATTCCATGAACCAAATAATTTAGATGGTTCGAAGATATCCCTTTCATTTTATTACATTATAATGTTATACAAGAACTTAATATTTTGAATAATATAAAAAATTAATCAAATAAATAATACAGAACTTTTTAAATATTTGTGTAATATACAATAATTTTATTATGATCATGTACAATAATTTAAATGAGTTCTAAAGATAAATTTTCCCTTTCCATGAGGATTATTTACATTCTTACATTGTAATCTCACTTTTGTATAATTAAGGAAATACATATAAAATGGGAAAAAATCTATAATTAAAATGAAATTATAATAATGTCATTATGTTTTTTTAAAAGTCCAAAAAATTATTTTTGTTTTAAAATTACGATGATTCAAAAAGTAAAAATCTCAATGCTATGTGGTTAGTATATTCTGGTTGTTTTACTGACAATAACACAAGGATACTCTATGTAAAAAATCATGTCTATATATTAATTGTGTTACGTGAATTATGATATATTATAATTATTATCATCATATTTTACATCTCGAATATTTTTATAACTATACTCAAAGTCGTTAATTGAAACAATAACATATCACCCGTGATGTTAGTAAACTAAAATTATATGGACAATGATGTCTTTATTAAATTTTGTGGGAATGTGAAGAGGTTCAATGGTATATTTGAAATTATATCTATAAAAATTTATATATATGTCACTATAATTACTTTTAAATGTATTATGATATAGTTGGTGAGAAGGTAAAAGATGAAAAAAATTAGGGATACAGTTTTCTAATATTACATCTTGAAATTCATCACCTTGAAAGAATTATAATGAAACAAGAACTATGTATTTTGGTGTGGTAAGTACCAAAAAGACATGAAATAGTCTATTTGGACGTGGATTGGGTAGATGGTTTGAATTTAATATGTCGTAAATTGGTTCAACATAATTTTATGTAAGGGGTGTTTTTTATAAATAGAGGAGATATGTGATTCTGAATACTACAATTATTAGTTTATTACTTCATATCAAGACTAAAAATAGTAATGATTCCTATGACCATATAATTTAAATGGTTCAAGTGAATACTATTTGATGATTAGATAATCATTAATTTAAAAATTGCTATATATATATATATTATAATCATAAGAATCCTATATTTTTATATTTCTATATTCTCAAAAAACTAAAATATTAATAAAAAAAATAGAAAATCTTAATTATTTTAGTATCTTATTTGGAATAAATATATCCATTTAAGTAAATAAATTCATAAATTTGGGAAATTCTAATTTTAATATTATATTCAAATTTAGGGCCTTCAAATTATTACATACAGCCTTAAAAAATTATCTCATACATCTGATAAAATATAATATGATTTTATAAATTCATATAATTTAAAAAATTACTATTTTAAATACTCGTATTTATTATAAAAATTAATATAACGTAGATGTGGTTTTTAAATATCTGAACATAAATTTTATTATTTTTAAAAAATTTAATTACTCATTTCATTTTTTTAATATGTTATAACTATTCCAAATATAATTTTATAAGATGAATAATTATTATTATTGAGATAAATAGGTGTGATTAATATCAAAATTTTCATTTAACTATTCCCTAATGTTATACTACTATTCCAATAGTTATTTTACTATTCAAATGATCAAATTACATTTCCAACCCTTGGATTTTTCATGTTCTTATAGGTTCATTACATTAGATAAATACAACATATATCATTCCTTCTTCATTAAATTCAATTCCCTATAAATTATATATATATATATATTAAAAGTTTTAAAATTAATATTTTATTTATAATATTCTAATAGAATTATTTAATGTCCACATCATATGAGATTAATATTGTGGATCAATATGATCCATAATTAATTATTATTATTGTAATATTTTCTTTTTTTTCCATTAAAACCATTCAATTATTATTGAAATATTTATATTCTAAATTTAATAGTCAAATTAAAGTCATATAATTTTTTTGGTTTTATCATGTGGTGAATGTGATTTACAAATACCATAAATTATAAAATAAATGCGGAAATTCAACTGATATAATTAGGGGTTTCTAAATTTCATCTAATTAATAATGAAAATATAGATCCCATTGACTATGTCTCATCATATCATATGTATCTAATAGTTAATATATACAATGATTTTATATATATAATATATACCCTATATGATATTGAAAAGTGCCATCTCCTCTATGAAGATATAATATCTAAACATCCCACATAAAAAATATATGTCACACTATCAAAATAAGATTATAATAATTGAAAATATCTTGGTATGAAACTAAAAACACAATGCTAGTGTTAAATAATGTTCTATAAACACTATGTATCAAAAATGGGATGTGTAAATAATGGAGTGGCTTGACACATTATCTAAAATATATATATATACTTTCCAGTAGACATATTTTTTACTATTTATCATATCGGGAGCCTTTAAATCATAATCATCTAAAATTTCTAACTACCCGTATCCCTGATCACATGTTCCTATAAAATTGAAATGCCCGCTTAGGGGAGGTAGTGGTAGAAAGATGTTATAAAATCTTTCACCACCAAAATAACTCCATACTTCTCTGAATCAACCTCAACCTGGTAGATATTAGGACTGATGCTGCAACATCTATCTTAGTGGTCCATTGATCAACTCTCTATCTTCTACCTAATAGGTTATGTAATCCTATATGATATGCCCTATCACATTATGTTACATGCACACCATTTCCCTTGAATAACATTAATCTACATAGGATCCATGTGTGTTTGATCCCCTATCGTGATACATTCTCTTAGGCCACATCAACTTCTTAGATTGATATTTATAACATCATATACTAGAAAACAAGGTCCCACATCTAGGTAAACCAATGCAACAACCAGTATTCGAAAAAATATCATATATGATGTTCTCCATATCCATGTTAGTTTGTATATATATAGTGTAATATGGGAAAGAAATATCACAATATTGAGGAAATATAGGTGAATTACTTGACTTTATTTTTGGTTCAATAATGTTTCAATTATTAACCATATACATGGAATATTGAAAGGTGTTAATGAAAAAATAATTCTTAATTATGACTATTGTGTTTCATAGTTGGAATCCTGATTTCACATAGGTATGGACGTCCCATAATGTATATAGAAAAGAATGCCCTAAAATGTGATGAAACAACAATCAAGTGAACAAATTTTATTGAATTATATTTATCCTTATGTTTCTACTAATAATATTTAGTACATTTCAACTATTAGGGTTAATAGGTATTCTAAAAATTTCTCGAAACTATGAACCAAAAAAATTAAGCATGTAAAAAAGAATAGTGTAAAACGATATCATTAAAATGTTATCCCCAAATGTTAGTGACAATGTATATATTTTTTCTAGATTGAGTACCTGAATGATATTTATGAATATATAATATTATTAATTGTATTAAACATGTTTACATAATTTTTGGAGCCTATCTCCCAATATATTTTATTATCTACCATTATATTATTTATACTAGATCTTGGGATTATATATAAGTACTACAAAAATTACTATTGGATATAAAAATTAGTCTCTATTATAATGTTTATTATTATAATTCATAGAACAAATTCAAATAAAATTTTCATGACATACATATAGTTTCTAAAAAAGTTGAATATAGTATTGTATTATTATTGTTATCATTAACATATTTTTAAAATCAATGCATTAATATAAAAAGTACCTTAAAATTATATTCTTCCTCTACAGTAACAAGATTATTAACAATCAATATAAATTATAGAGGAATATTTAAATATTTTTTAATAACTAAATTAATTTTTTCTTCTTTATGTGTGACTACAAAGAAAACATATATACACGTTGAAATAGATATTCCCATCATTTGATGTCATCATCACTTAATTTTTGATTATTTGTTTTTTAAATATCAAAATATATTTCTTCATTATAAATCCATTATATTTCTCATCTCTATTGACGAAAATAGGTTATAAATATGATGCATGTCATCTGACTCATCATTATTCTCCTCACATTAAACAATTATGTTAAGATGAATGTTGCTCTCTCACCCTCTTATATACTCTCTCGGAATCATTTATTTTATAGAAAATATTCAGAGGATAATATTTTATTAGATTCTTGAAATTTAAAAAATATCTTCATATTCTAATTATCCTTTTTATATTACAAAAATATAATCAATTTTATTAAAAAATATTAAATAATTTTGAAAATTTTCTTTTGTAATAAATGCATTTTTATTGTAGGAATTTTCATTCTCCTAATTCAAACAATTCATGTGTGTATTCTTCCGTAAATAATTATATAAAATTATCAAAATCCTCATTAAATTTTACAAAAAATGAATACATTATTTTGAAATACACTTATTTATATGAAATATATTGTCATTATAGAGAAACCAAGAAAAATTACAATGATTGAATTTTCATTATTATTTCCATTTATGGTTACTTTACTGAGTCATGATTAGTTATAGAGAAAAAGATTATAAATCCAAAATCACAATGCATAATAATATTATGGTAATCGCATTAATCAATATATTTTCCCTATAATATTTCATCTACATCAATTATTGATTAGTTTACTAATTATAGTGGGGCTATATTTATTCTTTTAAAACTATTTACAATAACACCTTTCGATGTTGGAACATATTTTCCAATATATTATTTCAATATTTGATAAATTCATTCAATAGGAACACATAATTAAATATTTTCATGAAATATTAGATTAATATTATTAATAATTGATAAATTAATTAATTTTTTTTCATAAACATATATCTGAAATATAACTCCATTTTCTATTGGATTCAAAAAAATATTTTTATTCAATGTTAAAATGAAATATTCCTAATCAAATAAAAATATTCAAATAGTTTTATATTATAAATAAATTAAATAAAATTGGGATTTATTATAATACTATTATAAATGAATTAATATATTTACATAGCATAATTAATAAAATTATTATATATTATATATTAACAGGTAAAAACACAATTATCAATAAATAAGGTTACTCCAAAATAATATTATTTTTAAATAAATTTTTTAAAAAATTTATATTTTAATTATATAAAATGACATAAATTTAAAATTTATAATGTAATACAAATTTTAAGTGGCATTTTATTTTTTTTATTAAAAATTTTAATTTTGGATGATTAGAAAATAATACATATATTTCAAATACATTCACATTAATTACATGTTAAATTAATAAGAATTTTTATAATATTTTTGAACCAATTTTTATAATATATATACATATTTATATATTAAATGTAAAATTAAAATAATAATGTTCTTTATTAACAAAACCCATTTTAAATAGCTGAACAAATAAGTAAAATTGTTGTTTAATAAAAATTATTTCTAGTCTCATTATAATTATGTATATACTTGGTGGATATCAATTTTTCTATGTATTCAATTCCCAATTAAATTTATATGGAATATAGTAATACAATTAATGTCAAATAATTCAACTAAATTGCTAATTTTATATAAATCATATTATTTTACATCAAATACATGTTTCCTAAAAATTGTTTTTACATGTTTTGAGAAATAATATTTTTATAATGTATTGTCACTTTTAAAAATTAAAATTTAAACAATCATTTTATAATTGAAATAATGATTTAAAAATTATTAAACAATGGATTTTTTAGGAATAAAAATTATATTAGATAGATAGTAAATAAATACAACCGTAATAGCCAAAAAATGAAATAGTTAAAAAATTATAAAAATTATAAAAAATTGTTAACTATATTTGGTCAATGTATTGATGTGGATTTTTTGAATATAGACATACCCCCTCCATTATTTATCCTTTTTGAATAAAAATAAATTTAATAGTTATTTTTAATTATATATTATTAAAAAATATATTGCTAGAACCATAGAGCATTAGGACCCATGCCATGCCTTTTGGCCAGGGAATGACCATCTATTGAATGTGATGTCAAACCATTATATGTAATTAAATCATCATATTGTTTCATTTTCCTTCCATATGGGAGGTGTAACAGTTCAACCAAATGGGTACCTTTGTTTCTATGTTGTCTAGTTTTATTGAGATCATTGCTATTAATAAATTAAATTATTAATATAATTAACCGACCTTTACTTTTATAAGTACCCATCACTATGCCAAATATCGTTGCATACATGTGTTAATACTACAACCCCTCCACTGGTAAAACTATTATTCAATTATTTAAATAATGGTTTAACCTTAATTAAAAAATCTAGTAAGTCACAGGTTGACTACCAGATTTGGAATTATAAGATCCAACAATGACACACATTATCTTATGGGGTCAATTTTTTATGAATGATAATAACCGAAAAAATATCCATTAAAAAAATAATTATTATTCCGTTCCCAATTCATTTATGATTAATTGTGTGACATATTTGAATAAAATGAATGATATTGAATTATATGATACTCTACTATACTACATATCTGATTTTAATGATTATCTACAAAAAACCATTTTTTCATCCCTGTAATGATACCAAAAATATATATATATATTTGTTTAGGGGTGATAACGTTAAGTGATCATAGTTGGCATGTTCCATTTACATCAGCACTCTATATCCATGATAAAAATGGGAATTGTAAAAAATTATAATTATATCCATGAAGAAGTATCATAAAAATATATATAATCAATTAGTGTAAAAGATACTCTTATTTCACTATGGTCAACATTAATATTGTTGAATCAATATCATGGGATTTATTAAGTAATATCATAATTCTTTATCTTATTAACAATTAATGTCTTCATTTACAATTATGTATCATCAACCATTAAAAGAATATAAATTTAATTTTTAGAAATAAATCATCACCTATATATATCAAAAATACTTCATTAAAATGAAATTGGATATTTATATGTTCAATTGACTTCACATAATTAGAAATTAATATTTTTCAGTCATTATTATGTACATATAAAAAAAGAATCTTACATAGTACAATTTATTCTCAAACATGTCATATCAATAGAGATATTAGTAGGGAACATAAAAAAATTATCCATGTCTTTATTACCATCATGAAGAATCATCATGTGTACACCCACCATACTAAATAGGTATCCTCATAACATTGTAAGACAAAAATAAAATTTATTGAATACTCAAACACATCAAACCCCAAAATGATCATATTTTCAATAACTAAATCTAAAGAGGAGTAAATCAGTAAATAATATGATTCACACAAAAATATATATCCACGAAATATCAATTATATATGATATAATCCCACTCACATACCTTATTATAATTAATCCCCTTGTGGAAACAACACCCCATATTATGTAATGGAATTAAATGTTCTCATTATATATAGGGTCCTCGATGTTTTCATTCCATATATAACTTTTTTAAATATAAATGAATTACATTAAATTGCAATGATATTTTATGTATTATCATTTAATAGAATTATTCCATAAAACATATATAGAAAATTATAAATTATTAGTATTTCACATCTTTATCAAATATATTTTTACCAGAATAATATATTTTAACATAAAACATATTTTCTATTCATGAATATTCAGAGTGATTTTCAACATAACATCATTATTATTCAAACTCATCCTTACAACCATTTAATAATATTTGGAAATTTGTTATTGTCATAATATCTTCATAAATTACATTAATAATGAACCGAGAAACTTATTATACAATTTAATAAAAAACATATAATAGAATTTTGAATGACATAAAAAAATTGACTACAACTAGATATTTATATAAACATACAAAAAAATTTACATCCAAATTTATTTCATTAACAACATTATAATCAAAATGAAAAAATCATGATCATGAGGGTTTAATGAAATTGTGAATGCATGAAAAACAAAGTCTTAAAAAAATATTTTAATGAAAAAAATGGTATAATGCATCCATTAAAAAATATCACTAGAATCACATTTAAAATTTATAGACATCAAAGAATTATCATTTTCATGAATTAGAAGTCATGTTGGTTAAAAATAACATTATCTTCATATAAATATTTCATGAACCATAACAAATGGGATTAAAATAAGGATTTACTTCTAATATGATTATCCAGCGAAAAATTTAATTATTATATGCATTAGAGAGTTATATCTTGATGACCCATAATAAAGATCTATATAAGGGTAAACAAATAACGAGTAATAGTGGGGTCATAAATTACAATGAATAATTTCATGGTTCTTAAAAATCATGGAACATATAAAATATTATATTTTAATAATAAATGTTTTTTCTAGAGGATTAGGTCAAATACATTTTTTAATAATTTTTTTTAAATTATACAATTTCTTCCATAAAAACCTTTTAAGATACTGATATATCCATTTCCTTTAAAAACAAATACTACAATTAAAATTTACCAAAACAAAGAGAAGGGTTTTTTTCAATAAAATACATGGAATATCATGAATAAATCAGAATCCTAATATAATGGATGATGTGGCAGGAAAATATATTGATCTCTATCACATTGAGATAAATCATTACTTTTTATTTTTGTAAAAAAAATTAAAAGATTATATAATAAAATTCCATTTAGAAACTATTTAATGAAATAAAAAATAGTCATAAATATTTTATTCATAATTTATTACTTTTTAATAAATTAATAGGTAAATATTTCTATGAATATGGTCATATATGAATATTATTTCAATAAATAAATTATTAAAAAAATGTTTTTTAATGTAATGTGTCCCTTAAATCGAGTCTAAATTTCCCCAAAAGAAAGTTATATTAATTAACGAGGTCAGTATAAAAAATTATATTGAATCATAATAAATAAATAATTATCTTTTGTTTCATAAATTATTAGTTTATAACCATAATTGGTTGATTATTAAGAAATATTAACTATGTTGTAATCATGAAGTGGGTGGGATGTAAGTACACATGATTAACATATCCATTTTTTTAATTAACATAATTAAACGATTGTGTTAATTATTTTATATTTCAGATATTATTTTCAATCAATAAATATATAATTATTTATTTAAATGTAAATTTATATCACATATGTTATGTGGTCAGGAATACAATCCACATCACTTTTGGGAGGTGGTTATCCATATGTATATATGAACGATGACATCAGTTATACGTTAATAGAATAGTTAATATATATATTAATTTTATCTTTAAAAATGATAATTATGTCATTAATATAATTTATATACATGATATACTCTATAACCATCTATGAGATATAATGATGGTTAATGAATTATATCAAATCATTAGTTGATAATGTAATGTATATAAGCACCATTGTTCTTTTTCTGATTTCATATATGTTGAGACAGATATATGATATTAAATTAACATAATAACCTCCCACTGTGTGTTTTATATTTATATTAATATTTAATCAAGGATGAAATAGAATTTATGGAGGTATAGAAAAAAATAAAAAAAAACCCCAGTTATAAACTATAATTCAAATGTAGATAAAATCTTTTGGATTATAAAAAAATCTATAATGTGATGATTTTAGGATGTCAACCATCCCATTATTATATTACTATGATATTATGTCATGGATTTCGTGTTTGTATTTTTTGAAACAAATGTCTATTTATGCATGTATAATAGAGGATAGTCATGTCCTTTTATAATTAAATGAGAGTGCATACACTGAATTTCTAAAAATATTGAATTATATAAATTGTTTCCTCAAAATATAGTTGAAATTTATCTATAACAATACTTATTTTTTTTAAAATTATAGATTCCATTTTATTAAATTTTATTCTCTAATACGGTAAGATCTAATTTGAAATGAATACCACAAAATAAGATAACAACTAGTTTTTCAGAAAAAGTAACATTTACATATAAAATTTTATTATAAAAAATTAAATTAAAATATTAATAGTAATTATATATATTATATTAATATTATAAAAAACAAACTAATTAAAAGAAAAATAAAAATCATTATATTTTTAAATAACATTAAAATAAAATATATTTTCATTAATATTTATTATTTCACATTGTTTATTTAAAAATAAATCATCATAGATATCTAAATAATATAAAACATACAATAATATTTATATTAGTCATTAAAAAATTAAATTTCATTTTTTATGCAAAAATTTTTTAATTTAGAAAATAGGGTTGTAAATAAAACCATTTATTGGCAGAAAAGGAAATTGTTTATAAATAATACTTTTTCCCTTTTGTGAAAAAATTACCCAATATAACTCTAATGAATATATTTTATTAATATATTCTTAATTAATATTTATAAAATAGGAAAAATATTCCTCCAGAAAATACATAGGTTGTTAAAATCATCCATAATGTGGAATGTTTCCCCTCATAATTATATTTTATATTTTAATAGTTGCTGAAAACATTCCCTTATATTATTATCAAATTCCATTATATCTCATTAAATATAATGATTTTTCACAAAAACATAATATAGTGAATAATCATGCTTCTTAACACAGAAAAATTATATTCATGAATCTAAAAAGTTTCATCCACAAATGAATGTTTTTCATTAAACTAAACAAGTATTAAGAACAAAAATATAGATGTATCTGACACATATTTTCTTTAAAAAACATTAAATACCACATATACATGATATATTTTCTGAGTCCATGTCACTTGATACGAAATAATTCTTACTATCATTATGATTTCATATATTCAGAAGAACTATGGTCTAGAATTATCTTTTTAACCGATAAATATCACACGTTTTATGGATGTATATATTTAAAAAGGATCACCTATATCATTTAAAAAGTTATTACCTTAGGCTATTTACAATTTTTTTATATTGGTACATACTCATATGTATTCAAATATTTTGTTCATACATAACCATTTTAGTTTTAATTTATAGTACCATAATAATAATTTCCAACATTTCATATTCCTACAAAATTATCTAAATAATATCTCAAAATGATCTATATGTTATCATGATAGAAATATATTATTATAATGAAATTCATATAATTAATGTTCATAATCCCAAATACTATGGTAAACCATTGAATAATATTAATTTATTCCATACATGTTTACAATAAATTTCTAAATATTTTCAATTGATTATGCATTAAAATATGTTTTTAAATTTAATTGAGTACCAAATTAATATTGATGTCCTTTGTAAAAATTCCAATTAATTGGGATAACTATCCAATATAATATAGATTGTCTCACTATGTAACATTTCTTTATCAATGTGGAACTATAAATAATTATGATCTAATGAAATGGTATATTAAATGTGATGGAAATATATATATTAGGTTATTCAAGATAATCCATATTATATTATTACATTGATAAATATTAAGAAATTCCACAACAAAATTCATGGATATGTATTATAATATTCATTCAATATATAGAATATTTGATGAATCCCATTTAGTAAATTATCTTCCACTTTAATATAATAAAATTCATTTAGTTACAATTGAATTAATGATTATATTATTCAATTCAATCGGATTATAAAACATCCAATGGTCTCTATACATCTTATAGTTCTAATATGATTGTTAATTAGAGAAATGTGATCTTGTTTCAGTAAATTTCTCTACAATATATACTGATAAGGGACATCTAATATATTTACATATTTGATATAACCTATTTTATGGAAAATAAATTATAGAAACTAACATATATTGAATGATTATTTCCTTTTATAGTCAAAATATTTACAACAGTCTCATTTTGTAAAAAACCTTCTGGAAAATATTTTTGTAATTACACTTGAAATAAATCAGACTACATACATGCGTTTTTAGTTTCATGTCATATTTCATCATACCATTATGAAAAGTGTTATTTTTAATATGAAACACAATTAATTTTTAATAATCGTTATTAATAAAATCATCAAATTATTATTTTTACATTCTAGGATAATAATAAATAATGCTCTTAAAATCCTTAATAAAAACAATATTTCTAACCTAACTCTAATTCAACACATTCTAAATGAATATATAATTAAAAAATATATTTCATTATTTTATATTTAATTATTTCCTCTTTATAAATGATTCCTATATTTTTTTAATTCCATAAGAATATATTCTAATTCATGATAATGTGTTGGATAATATTATTCAAGAGGATTCGTTTGATATGATTTATTATTATGTCCTTGATCATTAATAATTATAATTCCACTATTTCCCTTTATAAATAATAATTGTAAATTAGAAAATATTACTAGTGGATATTGACAAAATATAGGATTCAATAGTTTTTATTTCATTTCAAAGAATAAATTATTACAATATTCATTCCACCTGAACATAATTTATTTTAAATTTTACATAGTTAATGATATAGATATCAAAGCAATTATATCATCAAACCATTTATATTATCTATCTAATCTTTGAAATATTTTAATCACTATATTTATTTGACTTTTATTAAAAACATTAATTTTTTCTTGGTCAACATTAATTCTATAATTAAAAACAATTTATCAATTCACTAAAAACAATAGAAATATAATTTCATCTATACTATATTTTCCATATATCATCATATATTTGACGTATTTCAAAAAAATTATTTAAATTTATTTATCATGATAACATTTAAAATAAAATAAAATTTCAATAATTTATAAAATAATAAATATTATCTAATTAATCCTGAAATTCTATATTAAAATTATCTATGAATAATGTGTGTGAATTAGACAATGAAAATTTAATAACTAATACTAAAAATTCCATCATATATTATGAACCAATGAATTAGGAATAACATGATTATTCACATATAACAAATGGTATTCAGTCTAAATATCAATATCTAAAAAATTCATTACTCACATGAACTAATTAAAGATATCATTGATAAGAGGAAAATTATAAATTTTCCTGATAGTGTTTTTTAATGGTCTATAATAAATTAAATGTCTCATTGATCCGTATTTAATTTTCAAAAAAAAAATCATGATGACCCAATAAAGAAGTTCATGAATGAATAAAATATTATCATTATTTTATTATAACATTTTATAATTTTATAGATGTTCTACATTAACTAAATGATATGAGATTATAAAATTAGCATACCATAATTTTATAGATGTTCTAAAAAACAAATGAGATTATTATACTTATGTTCATCCATAATAAATCTCCCAGGTATTTTTACCAACATTCATAGATTTAACTACAATGGATAATTTTATAAATTATCCATAAATCTCATGTAAATAATATTGATTATATTTCCCGATTAAATTATGAAATGGAAATAATTTGAATAAAAATGTAATGTACAGAACACAAAATAGGTGTATTGTTCAACATATGTTGATGTAGTCAAAATGGATTCACCTACACCTTCCAATTTTTAATCATGATGATTTCATTCCTCTTTTCACATATTTCTACAAGTAATCGAAAAACAAACCATTACAAGTAAAATAAATCATATTACTTTACATTTTCATTTTAACTCTGACCAATCTATTTAGAGAGATTAGATAGATGTAATAATATTCTACATTGGAAACAATTCATAAATTTTATAATACATCCACCATTATTATATAAAAAAATAATAGAAAAATTGAATCAGGGAATTATTTATTTTAGACTTCATTGTTCAATGATTCCACATTTTAGTACATGATGACCATTTATTTTACCATTTTTCAATCGACAGATGATCATTATGAAACAAAATTTCATCCTTCTCATTACATGAAATATGTTACCCATAACTGTTGAAATCATCGAAATCCAATTCCATTCTAAATCGTGATTATATGAAAATGAAATCCTATTATTTTAACAATTCGTTACCCTGATAAAATATTTTTTGTACCATTCCAATATGGTGAGGTTATCATCAAATGCATCTACTAAATAATTCATATTCCTCCGTAATTATAATAATTTATTTTTCATGATAATTAAAACAACAATGGGGATATATTTGGCATTTAAATTATAATTAAATGTTTCCAAATAAATACTATGAAATTATACCCTTTCCTTAGTTATGTTATCCATTATGAACAATTCATTATCATATTCATTATTTTAAATAGATTGAGTTTCTAATTGATGATCTAAACAACCCGTGAATTCATATATATTCTCCAATGATTCAATCCATCCATAAACTATCATATAGTCATGTTACATACTAAATTTTATATTGTGATTTTCATGAAATGATAAACTACTCAAATGTTTTTCAATGTTGAATGTGCTTCCTCTCTCTTGTGGATACCATATGCATGTTTACAATACATAAATATATGCATCACATTAATAATTTTATATATACCTATTCCATCTATTCTAGATTGATTATTCAACATTATATTTTCTTATGAATCCCTTATACCTTAAAATCACAATATTTTATATGGAAGAACATTTTAAATATATTTTGTTTTGATTATGGAACAATGAAATAATCAAATAATATGTCATGGTAACCATATATTATAATTAATTAGTATCATTTATTTCTATTTTCATAACAACAAATTTTTTAACCATTTCTCAAAAACCAACTATAAGGAAATTTCCCAATTAATTTAATAAGATCCTTTTTATTAAAAAATATCTTTTTTTATAATTCTCAAAGATCCTTTAATTTATTTCTTTTATGAGAATTTCGTTATAAATCTAACATAAAAAATTAATGCATTATTCAGTAGATGCTTCTTTATATCATCCAATATCTCCCAAAAAAATTGACATCTATCAAATAATTTTTTTTTTCATTTGATGATAAATGAATATATTTTTTAATGGGATTTATTCATTATTCATAATCATCCTTAAAACCTATGAATTTTTTTTAACATATAATATTAGAAAAAAAACTATAGGAAATAATTAAATAAAAAATAAAAAATTTATTACATTAAACACTATGATATTATATAATATACATTTATATTAACAAAATAAAATTTGAGATCAAATAATTGAATACACAAATGTGATGAAACATATATTATCCAAAAAGAATTTATAAAAACATTTATAATAAAACAAAAATCCGGAATCATAATCACGAACATCTCATATAATTCATTATGACCCACGAATAAATAATTGAAAATATACAAATATGATTACCATGATGTTGAGTAAATATTCTTCAAAAATAAAATATCAGTATCTAATATTTTAAAGTTGAATGATTCCTTGGACGACTTATTGAATGAATATACATTTCATATAGGTTCCATAGAAAATAACAGTAATATGAACATCAATATAATGACTACATGAACTTTTACAATTAGAATATCTATTATAGTCAATGTCCAAAATAATTTTTTGGGGAAAATAATAACTACATAATCGATTCATGAGCTATTTTGGGCACATTCCTGATCATGAACTATATCTAGATCTCCCATCATAATTAGCTATATTAGATGCACACATAATCATATGAAATATACAATGATAATAGAATTTATGAAAAAATTGAGATTTGGAATTTCTATATACAATCTCTTAAAAAAATAATTTAAAACATATAATAAAATAATTTTATATATTTATATATTAATTTATATTAAAATCGTGTTTTCAACACTATAATATCCACAAAAATTTAAGGCGAGTTTTAATTGAATTAAACAAGTATTATTATTTCATTTTTGAAATCATTAAATAATTATAAAAGTAGATGGATAATCCATTATCTCCATACATGATAAAATTGAGCCTTAAAATTTACATTTTATAAAGGATGTCAAAAATATTCTCTTTTGAATCCATTTATTTATATTAAAAAATATATATAATAATTTATTTATTATTTAATTATTAAATTATAAATATACCCCTTAAATAGTTATATTAATATGGGCATGGAGATAAAAATCATTAGAAAACCCATTTGAAACATGAAAATTGTGTTTTCATGTGGAATTGAGCCTTACCATAAGTCAAACATGTCATATATATTCATTATCATCAAGGGTAACAAAATTATTTAAATTATCACATTTCATTAGAAAATGTGTTGTTTCTTCAATTGCTTTTATTTAATTTTTTTTCCATGTAATATTGGTATAAATAGTAAATTTAATTCATATCCTTCATTAGATGCTATTCATCTATAATTTATAGAATTTATTCAATAAGTTTACGATGGTAAAAAATTATTATTTAATCATCTTGAAAATAAATATCTAGAATAAATTTCCATTTTTATGTGTTAATTGTATTTTTAAAACCATCTTAAATGGGTTTTATTTTAAATTATATATGTTACATTCCTATAGGATGTTGGCCATATGAACTCATGAGTAAAATTTCTATTTTTCTGATAACATCATCGAAAATAGGATAGGTTTATTATAACTATGGAAATTATTATTATATCACTAGTAAAAAATTATTTCATTAAATAATCTGTTAAATTAAATACATGTTTTTTGTTTAGGAAAAACAAACCACATTACTTCTTGGTGATGATATTCGACACATACACTTGAACAGATCTTATTATTATTCAATTAATAGAATTCACAAAAAATATTAGATATAATATATTTCAATAAGGATTAATATAAAATTAATAAAACACATATACATTAACCCCATCATTTGATATATTCGTTAGTGGAGATGATAATAAATTAATTTCAATTTTATAAATGTAATAGTCCATGAATAACTTGATGTGTTGTTCAATATCCCATTTTATTATATAGTATATCACTATACATTAAGAAATTAACTCAAAAAATTATCTATATCAAGAGGATTATAATTTTATAATACCATATGTGCCAAAGGAAAATTTTAATGAATTGAAAAATAAATATAATATAAATGGATTACAACATAATACATTAGCAATATTTTCATTCCAAATGATATTGTGATATTTTATAACTAGTACAACACTTAATTTCACAAAATAAGTACATGAAATGAAAATTCTACTTACAATAAAAATCAATATTTTTAATTGTTCATTGGAAAAACTAGATGCTCAAAAAAATCAAAAAATCAAACTGTATGCTTTGATTGACATGATTATTTTCAAAATGAAATTAATTTTTTCATAGAAAAATATCATTATTTAGAAATATAAATTTCTAAAACAATATTTTTAATGAAAAAAATTTATATAGGAATATTTTTTTTCTCCCTTTGACATAAAAATAAAAAATATTTTTATAATTAATGTAAGTAAATAAAATAAAATATTATATTATATTTAATACCAATAAGGATGTATCTTATAAATTTTTGGATTGTTAAATAGTATAAACCAGGGTTTGAGAGATCATTTTATGGATGGAAAACGGCACCTATGGGGGGTCAAACTAAGGAGACCGATTTCACTCTGTATTTAACCAAGAATAATGAATAATCATACAGAATGGATTACACATCAGTTTGAATCCAACGATATGATTAAAAAAATTTAAATAATATATATATTTTTCTATCATAACAAAAAAGAATGTCATGGTACATTATACAACAAAAAATGAATCCCTATGATGTACCACACAAAAAGAATCTTAGCTTAATAATTTGAAAAAGAAAAAACTATAATCAAATCTTATCTATATTATTTACAATCCATTACATATCACATTTTATATTAATAAATATATTGAAAATTTCATGAGGATAACTCGAATATTATTTTTATTATCCACCAGTCTACATGAATGATAATAAAATACATTTTAATATACAATAGAGATAATATCAATAATATATATTGTATTCATAATTCTTATTTTGAAAAAATAAACAATGTTATCAAAAAAAATATAGTTTTCATTCTAAATTCATTCACATATTTTTAGTGATTATCCTCCAAAAATTTATCATTTCACGAAACATTATAATAAAATAGAGGACAAATGGAAAATTCAATTATATATAGATTTTCTACCCAACATAATTACTATTTCATTCATATGGGTATAAAACACTTCATTTAACTGATAATTCAATATACATATAAACAAATATGATAAAATACATTGAAGAAACATATAATCTGAATTAAGAAATGTAATAGCTAGGTTTACACATTAACAGAACACATATTTCATCATAAAAAATACAAAAAAGTTAGACATCCCCTTACCTAAAACCAGAACCCCTAACACCAAGAATTAGAAAATGTATAAGTGTACATATAGTCCATATAATCTATTTAGGTTTTGGTGGATTAAAAAAGGTGACTGATTTTAGATAATTTGATTGGGTGATTTATTTTTTTATTTTACTAGGATTGACTGTTTGAAACCCTAAAAATTTAAAATTATGGATTAATACTTGATGGAGTGAGGGAAATTTGAATCATTCTGTTAAAAATGCAATTAAACATTGGAGACCAATTTTTATATCAATATTTCTTCATAATATATTGTGTCATTAAATTTAAAAATTTAAATATATTACTCATAAAAACCATACCTCAACATTTTCAAAAAATAATAATCTAAAATAACCATGTTTATTACCCAGAACAACATAATGGATTCTACCAACCTTATAACATCATATTTATAATAATAAAATTTATCACATGACATGAAATCCTAAAAAAAATTATAATGTTATCATTTATATAGTAATGATTAATAATTATATGATGAAGGTAATGGAAACATTTAATGATTGAATTAAAAAGCCACAACATGATCATAGAATATTTAAATCCTTAAATGGATTCATAGATGCTCTATGAAATCCCCATGTGTTTTCCAAGGCTAGAAAAGAATTATTATTATGATCTATGATTGAATAGGAATTCGATCAAACCCCCAACAGGACATAGGGATTGAAAAAAAAATTAGGGATTGGTAAATTAGAAATTTGATAATATCTAATTCAATATTCCTAACATTCCCACACATTCATTCATGTTTTAGAAAATAATGTTTTATTAAATTTCCCATAATGAATAAATATGACATTGAGGTGAGAGATTACACTTTTCCTTTTAGACTCCCATTCCCAAGACCATTTTCTAGCATACCCTACTCACCCCCATACCATATCCTAGGGAATGAGGTTCTCTACAATGCATGTTTTTTAGTTACAAAATCCCTAGGAAAATGGTTGGAAAAGATACACCAAATCTATTTCACTCATTATGTAACACCCATCAGATAACACCATGATCAATGAAAACCAATAATCCATGAACCATTTACCAAATAATAAAATATTACTTTGTCACGAAATTCCTTATTCAAGAAAATGTAGTGGAAAACAATGTTACATGAACTTTATTATTCAAGATGAGGAGGATATAATTACTCTGATTCACACCTCCATAAAGAATTCAGGTAGTGACTATCATCAAGGGTTCTTATACATTTAGAAAATATAGGAGGTATTTACCATTTTAATAAAGACACTATGGGGGGATAAGATAGTAATTCTGAAAAAAAATCCCATCATTTTGTAGGAAGAAAAAACATAACCCCATCCCATGCATCATTAATCAGAACTACCACACTGTACATTAAAAACACTAATGTAATTAATAGAAAATGATTTAAAGATGAAACACAACAACCATACTAATTCATGATCTATAAAGGTCTTAAAGGTTCCTCAAATTCCTCTTACAAACCATTAATGAGTTTATAATTCTATGGTGAGGATAAAATTATACTAAGTAGAAAAAACAACTTATGTCACTCATTCAATAGTGGGATATCATTTCAATACACCTTTGATAAAATATTTGACCCTAAAAAAACAAAAAATAAAAAATACTAACCACCCAAGCCTCACCGACGAACACACTCACCAAGAAATTAAAGACAAGTCAATAATAATATAAAAAGATCTGTTATAGGGTACCTTGCAAAATATCTTACTGGTTAACTGGTCATATCTAATGATGGATGTTCTAGAGATACCATTCTTCCACAAGCCCCAATATCATTACCTCCCCGAAAAAACCTGGGCCATGAATCATATCACATTTACCCTGTAGAAACATGGAAAATCACAATCACAATCTATGTTGGTTCTATAACCAACTGATTCAATACTCAGTCCATGACAAGGATTGAAGGGAATTCCCAATCCCTAAAGGCAGACACAAGTGCCCAGGTATTAAAAGTTATTTTTGGGAACAATTTATTTGAATATATTAAATATAAACCAACAAACAATATAAAATAACAAGAACTTGGAAGTCACAACCAAACAATTCATTAACCAAAAATCAGAATCTACGTTAATTGTTTACAAAAAATTCCACACTATAACTAGAATGTATAGTGCTAAAAACACATCTCAATAACCTCCTCATAGAAAGAAGACACCACACCCAATTCATCTCCACAACACCATCCATGAATTATTTCTAACAACCCAAAACGATATGCTTTTAATACTTTCCCTTTCTAGTATCAAAAATTAATATATCTACTTAAAAAGGGTCTTTGTACGATGTAATATTGCATCCAATAGTTTTACATCATGAAAATATTCCATGAATAAAAAATAAATGAAAAATAATCTTGCATTCTTAATAAATGAATGGAAATAAATTCTTGAACAATTTTCATTAAAATACATTTAATGGAATTGACTTAAAAGAATCATACTTAAATTAATAATAGAGAATGTTAATTTTATTATAACACAAATGTCACAACGTATTTTGATGGTGAGAGTAAGGTAATCAAAGAACACCAAATATGTTAGAGGCCACATAGGTACATGAAAAATGTTGGACCTAGAACCTCATGTATTTCTGAAAAGTGGTATAAAAACATCAATATCATATTTTTTAATTCACAATCCACGAGTATGGAACATAGATAATCCCTAATGTTATTATAAGATCATAAAAATTTTCAGTCATTGTTGTATTTGACAATCAAGAAAATTGAAACTAGGTTGATTCCACATCTATTTCACTAGGTCAATAGTCCTACTCTACAGAACTAGTTACTCATGAATCTCCTTGTTCTCAATGTAGATTTTGGTTTTAAAAAAACGTGTTGTCACATTCACAAAAGAAAACAACAAACACCCTACCTATACCCAATTCAGCATTTACACACTCAAAGAACATTTAAATATCATATACCCTACGACACATTTAAAAAAATGTCATCTGTATTACATAAATAGAATTATAAAAACATTACGAATTTTATTGAATGCATTTGATTCATTCATATTATTTACTAAACCATTTAAAATATTTATAAAATAATTCTACTGAGTACATCATGACATTACACACAAACCAATTCAGACCCCTCTTTTATGACCAAGTACACACAACACCACGTTGAAAATATTCAATACTACTACAAGATATTGAAAAAACAACTACAAAATATCATAAAACAGTATTAATTAAATAAATAAATTTTTTACGAAAGAACACATCTGTTTCACATAAACATGATAATAAAAAAATAAAAAAAAATATTTAACATAAATAATTCCATTCTCCCCCAAGAGATCAATTAAAAAATCTAATATATCAATTAAAAACTAAAACTAATTCATTAATAAATATTTCCAAATAGAACCACATTCCTTATAGTTTAATACCCTCAAAATTTCATTGTGAATCCTCTTCCACATTTCATTATTTACGTAAAATAGTTCAATTAGACTGTATATCTGGAATTTGAACCAAATATTTCAAAAACAAACACTACAAAAAATTAATCCCTAACCCAGAAATAAATTAAATTGAAGATAATCTTCCTAAGTGTAATAAACATATGGAAAGGTGTGGGGGAAGATGGTCACATGGGGAGATTGTCGCAGGATGTTTGAGGTGTTCGTAGAAGAATTTCTAGAAGAGGGGTATGGCCATGGGGTTAATCTATTAGAGGGAGTTATATTTGGGGTTTAGTCACATTGAGTATGCCATATGAGGGTGTCTTCGTAGAGGAAAAGAAGGATGTCAGAAGGGAGGTGGAGGGGGAGTGTTACACAAAGGGGAGGCCAAGAGGAAGAGGAAATGGGAAAAAACTATTTGGTTTGGGGGTTATGTTTTTCTATGTTAATATGGGGAGAAATACAATAGGGGATGAATAGAAAAGGAAAATGAAATGAACAATTAAAATGAAATAAAAACCCTAAAAAACTAAACAAACATAACGATAAAAATAATAAAATTAATTTGTAATAATATTATTAAAAATGATGTTAAAGATAGTATAATAACATAAATAAATTAATAATATGAACAACATTAATAATTATAAAGAAATAATATAATTAATATTAATAATATCAATATTATTATTATTATTATTATAACAATTAAATAATTTCATTTTCACATTTTAATTTTTGTGTTCGTATTTTTGTTTTTTCTATTAACTAATTAACTTACCAATCATCAAGATTTACACACGATTCATTGGAAATGCCAAATGACTTCAACCATGAACAACCCATGTGTCAGACACTAGAATTCTAAAAATTGATCATTTTCCATAAAAAACGCAAAAATAAAACGAAGCCCAGCCCAAACCATAACATATCATTTTAATGTGAGAATAAATTGTAAAAAACATATTACTAATCTTCAAATGTGAAAATTATCTCCTCCAAGGATACAATCCACCCTCAGAAAGTCAGCATGATGCCTGATAGGAGAATAAAAATGTGTAATCCTATTCAACCCAGGTCTTCTACTCCAATGTCTCAGTCTATTTATTCCCACTATTCCACATGATACAGACCAATGGAATAGAAATCCCATAAACCACCGTCTCTTTGGAATTCACAATATACACTGTTCTCTCAAACACTGATAAACAGATCTCAATCTAAAACTCTACTTAATTCAACCCATGATACCGATCGAAATTATACTTATTCCCTAGAGCTACATGAATTAATTTTTGAATTAATTGTATGTGATAAGGTAATGATATATAATATTGAAACATCCCAATCTACTCAAGGATCTTGAAAGTCCCGACATACCTCAACGCCATTGTTCCCTGTGTTCCCAAATTATGGTGGCCTGTGAAAGGTGCCACCGTCATGAACACTTGATCACCCATAGAATACTCAAGATCACAATGCCCCTAATTAGCATATAGTTTTTGAATAATCTGTGCTATCAACGACCACTTCCAAATCAGCATGACTTATTTGGACGTCTCTTATACCAGGCTCGATCTCAAAAGTGATTTTAATACTACCTAATCCCAACATAAAGGATACTAACATGGATAACCATATATCACCTTAAAATAACCCATTAAAGTAATTTATAACTTACTATTATTATTTGTGAACTCGACCAACCCCAAATGGATTTACCACAATGCACTGAAATCAAACACACATGTGAGAATCATGTCCTCTAGAATTGGATTTCCCCCCTTAATATGAAAATCTATTTTAGGATGTTTTTCCATACACCTTTTTATATGCGAACCCAATTAACTTTTATGGCATTCCCATAACCAATAGATTATTTTTTTATTAGAAATATTCTCTAACAGCACACCAAGAATTATTACGAGATTTTCATTATCTAACTGGCACATGTAAGTTAGATTAGTTTTCTGTTTGATCAGAATAAATTAGCCTGAAATAGTCAAACTATCAATCACCCCCATAATAGTGTTCCTTCCCCGAGGGGTGTGATTTAGGCCAATAATGAATTACATGGACACATTATTCATATTTTAGGTAGTAATGAGTAATTATTGAAGCAAACAAAATGGTCCAAGATAATCATTTTTCACATGCTGACGAGTGTATAATCTATATACAATGTCATATAAGACCCGTCACTTACCTAGCCACTAGAAATAATTACAAACATCATAATACATATTGGTTTCACTAGGTTGGAAGACCCACTAAGAATGATGGCTATACTGCATCACCACATTCCATAGATACAATGGAACCATCACACAACCATTAAACCTCAAACTTCCATAAGGATATGGAGAACAATAATAATAAGTCTCCCAATAATTATGATGCTATACAGACATCTAACACAGCTCATCACTAGGATTCTCATGATAAATCAACTCCAGAATTGTAGGATTAAACTGAAATCTTTTCACGACACCACCTCCAATGTGTTCCTTGGTCTCAAATAGCATCCGTGAAAATATCCCCATAAAATTCCCCTCATCTCTAGACTTCCACAAATCATGTTCATGTAAATTACTTCTCATGGTGTCATAAACCACATTACCCATTACTTGGGGTATGGATGATATAAAATTCAAACCCCTACAAATACTTGATCCAACAGAGCTACCTAAAACTATGATCCTTTTGTGATATGATGTAGGCTAGGAACTTATGACAGAGTAGACAAAAAATCTATACTCCAAGAGGTAGGGGCACGAAGTATTCAGGGCAAGAATTAAAACTACCGACACCAATTCATGTGTTGAGAAATTTTTATCATGCAGTCGGGGATAGCGAGAACCTTAATCCATTATATAATTATGCTGTGTTTGTAATCCCTGGAGTCGGTAACCTACATCCTCGTAAAAAACAATGTATCCCTTCCCATGAATTGGAGATATCAAAACTACTGAATTAGTAAAACACCATATGAACTCCTAAAATTATTCATGGAATTATAGGTTCTATTCATACTTAACTGATTTCTGAGTGAGTGCAATCATATAGGATGCAAGACGTGATCAATCTCAAAAAAAACATAGATAATAAACTCCAAAACCAACAAATATCATATTCATGAAAACATTATAATCTTGTTCCCATGAAATACCTACACTGATCATCTCAGGATCAACTGAAACACATTCTCTAAAATGACATGGCCCGAAAGCTCTACATCACTATTCCAAAATGTTCACTTTGAAATATTTTCATAATGGTAATGATCCCATAATGTACCCAATAGAATCTGCAAATACTACTTTTTAATATGGATACTAATTTAAATCTAAATATTTGAAATTAAATTAATTAATTATTTCAAAATAAATTAAATTTTATATATCAGAACATATAATTTAGATTATAGGGAATTTATTGAATTGATTTTTGAGGTTTATTTTATTGATTATTTTGGAAAAATACTTAATTTTGATTGAAAACTACATTTTCAAAAAAATTATATATAATGATAAATGATATATTATATTGGTTTTAAATTATAAATACATATAATTTACATATTTTATTTTAAACTTTTTTATTTTATTCATTTTCACTTTTATATTGAATATAATAACATTTCAATTTTTTCAATTTTTTCATTAAAAGCCTTAATTTTCGTCCCAACTACATGATTATATTAAAATTAATCTCTAAAAATATATTTTTGGAATTTCGTAATATGAATTAAATTTTTTTATTTAGAATAATTAATAATTTCTACTAAGGTAAAATTATTTATTGACCAAAAATATTAGCGAAGGAGATTAAAATTAATTAAAGTGATCAAGAAAACATTTATATTCATAATAGAGTAAACCATTATTCTAGGGCCTAATATTTCATTGAATAATTTCCAAAATAAATTTATTGAAAATATATAGACCCAATATTCAATTTTATTGATTAATATATTTAATTGGTTATATATTTCATTGAAAAAAGAAGGGTGGAATTCCCGTTCCAACATTTAGAAGAATGTCACTCCTGAAAAAAACACACACCACACCAACTTATTCACACATATCATGATTTTTGGCTCGCACAAATTATGATTAAAAAATCAATATAGAATAACTAAAATGGGAATCGTCTATTTTTAATGAAATTCATCCATGTAATTGATATGGTGAAATCTAAAAATTATTACCAATGATGTTGTAATATCCGTCCTCAAGATCATTTGTTTTATTTACATTATCTATCCCTTAATATCATATTATTCTATAATTATAAAATAGAATAATAATCCAAAAAATATTTATATTTTGGTATTTTAATAGTTACAACCTAAATTAAACACACGTCCATCTAATAGGTAACCAACCTCTAGTTTATGTATACATCAAACTATTGCCTAACCAAACAATGATTGTTCATTTCTTATTTTCCAAAATTCATGGTTGAGAATTCTGATATAACATATTATTATATAATATATTTATATATATATATATTAGATTTATTATTTTATTACGATTCTGTTATTAGTTTATAATACCTACCATTATACTTTTAATTTTGTGTAAAAACATTTACATTTTTTGGGGAATTGTCTATTACCACCTCCTCAAATTGATGTGATTCATTTACAATATTTCTTGAATATATCAAAGATGTTATTGAAAACATATGTGATATATATTTCATAGATATAATTATATAATTATAATATATATATCATTTAATTTCATTATTTGAAATAAGGCAGATGGTATTGAAGTAGTAATCATTAAAATATAAAACTAACCATATATGTGAAAGGTGCATTTAATTTATTATATCAAATGATTATTGATTAATTTAAATAAAAATATGATGAGTATATATTATAAATATATAATGATCTAAATTATTTATATCATCGCATAATTTTCTTTGTAGTAGGAAAAACAAATAATATGTCGAAACATTATGTAATGACATGGATATTAACACCTTAAATAGTGAATGTAATGATAGATTATCTTCAAAAGTGTTATAAGAAATTATAATAAAATAATATATAATACCATAAATATAATTATTATTTTATTATAAGTTATAAAAATTTATAATCCATTTTATAAGAGGATAAAGGTAATAGAAAAGAAATGATTTGGAGTGGGATTTTCTTCTCAATTTTAACATTTATGAGAAAAATGTTATTTTTACCTCATACATATGTTATATTGTGTATATACATCATATTATATTATATTAATTCTTGAATAATTTTATATTCATGGTAATTAGTTCTTCACATTAAATTATCTAATCCAAGGGGTTCTAAAAAAAATTTCTCCGTAAAAATAATTATCTTTTTAATATCTTCCAATTTTTTGATTATAAACTTTATCTAGAAACGATCCCATACCCGTGAACATTTTATCATTAATTTAAATATTCTCATGAAAATTTTATTAATATTTCCTAAAACGTATATCATTTTTACATACATTTTTCACCAGGATAATTATCTAATTATCTTGGGAATTATTGTCAAATCTCTATCTTCTATTTAATATGGATATTTTATATAGTATAAATTTCATAAATTAAATTTATTATTCGATATATGAGGATTGTTTTTTATAGTTAAGAAATGTGTGGGTCATAGTTATTGATATCCCCTTGAGGCATATTTATTTCTTTTAGATGAATCGATTTGAAAATTTATATAGATTTGTATCTGATATGGAAAATCATAATGCTAAATGCGTATGAAGGTAAAGCTACCATGTACTTTGAAAAAATGTGTCAAATAATTTTTAATTTAAAATATTTAGACTCATTTGTAATTTATTTATTTCAAACAACTATTGAAATTTATTTGGATTCATTATATTTTAGTTTATTGATTAAATGTTATGTGTATGAGTTTTTTACCTTTCCAAATTTATAATTCCATCTCTTGTTATTTAAATGGAATGAGTTAGAAAATATTTAATTTTCCATGATGATTAATCTCATAGAATAATATATTTATTTCTAATTATATACCCTCACATAGAATTTGGGATCACTCTTTTTATATTTCCATTGACAATGTTTTGATGAAGGTATCTTTGAATCCGTATTGATGAATTTAGTTTATTAAAATATTTTCTATATTGTGTTTCAATTTTATTTCCTCGGTGTAAAATGGATATCATGTTTCTAATATGGTGTTAATAAAATCAATTATAAGGGACTATTGGGATTTTCATCCATATAGGCATGAAAATGTAATCATATAATGTATCGTCTATAGGTTTCGTTGGTTGGGGTATTAAAAATATATGAACAATTAAGAATAAATGAATTCACTGAGGATAAAATAATAAATCTTCATGCTGGACTTATAATTATTACCGTATTAATGATGATTTAATACATATTAAATTTAATAATTAAATTAATGAATTTCTACCCCAATACGTCAACATTACCAATAATTACAACTAACTGAATCATTTGGGGTGGGGGGAATAAATAACCATGTCCTTGTTGGTATCTATTTATTATATCAATGGTAGATATTAATGACATTATTAAGATACCAAAATCATTTAATACCTATAGATTCCGATGTTTATACTATTTCATGTCTCTCATCAATCATATATTTTATGGGATTCATTTATGACACACCCTATATCCAATAGTACCAATTATATGACAGCTTCTGATTAAAATTCATATTGTTGACACATACCTATAATTATATCCTAGTTGGTGACTAGCAGTATGTGCATCTTATAAAATTTTGTGAGGCATTAAATTCCTATATAGTATCATTGAATGTGGATCAGAAACAAAAATTTGTACCAATGAGAAAATAGAAGTTGTAAAAATACTCTATTTATCAGATATTACTATATGTTCAATATATCAATATAACAAATGAAAATAAGAAATCATCCCATAATATGCTCCATACACATGGTATACACCTCAGTTGGATGAATTGTAGAACTAAAATCCTTAGTAAAATGATCCAAAAATCATCTAAAAACCTATAAAGGACATATAACATTTGGAGTATTTCATTCGAACAAGCCAATGACAACAACTTTCCGTAACTAAAAAACCTATATTAAATGTTAGCAAAAATTAATAAATATAATTCAAATGAGGAATCCCCAATATAAAGTGTTCAAACATTCCACATACATCGATATTTCAATATGAGCAGTATTAACAGTTATCCTTCCATAAAATAGGATTTAATATATCATATCAAAATTATTTTTTCTATTAACATTAATTTTACACATTACGATTCATATATCATTAACCAAAAACTAATTTTTATTTTTATTTTTGTTCTTCATAATTGTTCATAAAAAAATATTTTTTCATTATTTCAATAATAAGACTCTATATTTATGATTTTAAATATATTAATTTATACTAAAATAAATATTTCAATGTAATTCAAATCGATATCCTAAATTAAATATTACAAAACATAAATAATTTTATTCACAAACAATTAATTTCAAATGATAGATGTATTAGTCTCATAATAACATCAGGAAAACCATGAAAATTATGTAAATCATAAATCTCAACCCAAAGAATAACATAAAAATAAAAATATTACATTTCTACAACCTAATAAACAATTAATAATAACTTAATCCCAATATTATTAGAACAAACAATATATTTTAATTCTGACCAAACATCCCAATATATGGAGCTCTCAGACCAAGAGAACACTAATCTCTCTATACAAACATGACAAATATTTTGTATTTGCATGATGCAAAATTATCATACAAACTTTCATAACTCCCATTGACGTTTAAATATGTAAAATTTAACAAGATACATATAGATTTTCACTATACTACCAAAGGTTCTAGGAAAAACTCTATTGAATGGAATAATAAAAATTTGTGGGTCACAGATAGGATACTGATATCAATCACAACTCAACAAAGGGTCTTTGTATCAAGAAAGGATGTGATGAAATACGGAGTTAGAAATATCATATGTATTGAAGAATAACTATGAAATATAATAAATCCCTTATAATATTATGGAAATTGATGATTATGGTGAATTTGCCTATCCGAAAAAAGCACTAAGACATTCTCAAAGATGGTTTCTCATTAGGTGGATAAAACAGTGGCAACGATTAAAATATTCCACAAAAGAGGTGATATAAGAAATTAGATAAATAATTTCATATTTATTCGTATGTCATAACCTAAATAGGGATAAATAAATTTTTTTAGGTTGCCATAAAAACTATTAATGTTGATTTATAACATTTTATTCTACATTATAATTAATATTTAAGATACAAAAAGTATTCTCTATTAATGTTCATTATAAATTAAACTAGTGTAATTAATTAATATATTTGTTTAATGATCATTAATTTCTAATAATTTCACATATAATTCAGTCCAACAATTTCATTTCATGAATGAAAATTTTATAATTTGATTAATAAACAATATTTAGTGAAATTATTGAGAGACTTTCTTCTACATTACATATCCATTCCATTTTTTAAACCATTTAATTCAACATGAAATTAAAATTTTATAACAAAAAAATATAATGAATTAAATTGATGAATCATATAATATTAATTTAAAAACCTAATTGGGGAATACAATTATTATGCACTATGTAATCTAATGTAGTATTAAAATTGACACAAATCCCATTCCATTGGACCAGAGCCCAAAAAATCATGTATTGGGGATGTGTTGGAGGATACATATATGAAAAAATATAAACTAATACACCACTCCAAATATCAATGAAAATAATCCCATGAAATATTTCATAAATATAATGAATAATATATATAGAGAAACCCACCACCAGACCACATATCCACTAAACAAATCAATTTGGATTGAATAATATATACTATATATAAAATAAATTCATGTATGGGTAGATTATTTTTCACGACCTGCCTTCACCAAAAGGAGGGAAGGGTAAGAAGATTTCCAGGCCCTTTATTCTTTATGTCGAAGGAGAGATAATGACCATTGAGACCCGCCTTTAATAGGTCCCGGAGTGGCAACTAGCACAAAGGGTATAGAAATTTCTCACAAATGGAATGCATTACCCCTTTTTTTTATAGGATCGGAAGATAAGATGATGAAACTCAACAACACCAATGTAAAAGAAAAGTAAAGCCAAAAGTAAACCATTCCCACATGCATGTTCCCAAATTAAAAGACACAATGTACAAAATGTGACTACAAAGGTAGGTACCAAAGAAGAAAAGCAGCAACTACAACTACCCCAAAGGTCCGAGCTAGTATGGTCATGCACGATCCCTGATGTACTCCTAGAAACCTGAAAGCGGTTTTATATACGTAGGGTGATCATACAAGTAAACTCAGTAGGGAAAACCAAAGACTCTCATGAAAAAGTGGGGGAACATACTAAAAGTCTAGTGAGAAAAGGAGTAAACCAAAGACCTATCAAGGTAAATTATCTACCCAGGCCTCACCAAGGCACACTCCCCAAATAACGCAAGTCATGTAATATATATAATCAGAGAAGATCGATGTTTGGGTACCCCACGCCACTTTCCCACTGGTTATTGAGACATCTTACGCATCGGACCAATCACGCCATTCTCACCGCAGTTCCACTGCCACAACCACCCTCACACACCTGAGCCACATCCATGCATAGTACCACTGCCAAATCCCACCCGCAAACACCTGGTCGACAACTATCACATGTAACCACACCTGCAAACACCTAGTCCAGAACAACCACCACCACGCCTGAAGACACCCAGGATAGAAAATCCACTGCCACGCCCGAAGACACCTGGGCCTCATCCCGAATACACTTGGGAAACCACTTGCCGCACACACCTGGCCAACCACCACATTACCCCGCCTGAAGGTTCTTGGGCTAATAATGGACCTTAGGCCATCACAGCTTGCCTGACGTTACATGGGATATCTGGGAAAGGGATTAGAAAAGGAAATAATAACAAGGCACTAATAATAGTGTTGGGAAAAACAACCTCCCCCATGAAATGGGGGCGTTTGGCACTAAGTGATCAACATGGGTGGGGCGCTAATAAGAAACAAAAAACTACAAATATATACATAGGTAACTAGAACTCACCCAATGTTAGGTTTTACTTCAGATAGCCTACAGATCACGACAACACTCAAGTCTGATTCACAACCCTCGCCAACAAAACACATTTGCCCCATTCTTGTTTTCATGTTCAGAAATAATGTTCAATTAATTCTATGCACTACTGGGCAACTAACACCATAAGAATAACCAAGGAAAAGAAACCAGCGAAACGTTAATTTAAGTATCCACAACCAGTTCTCTTGTAAAGTCACAACAACAATGGAAAAGTGAGAACCCTAGAAATCCTGGAACCATACACCCTCGAGACACTGCCACGTGTCCCCTCCCCCAAAAATGTTTTTCATCAACAGAGGATCCCATCCCAATTCATGATATAAGCAAGGTACCCACCCGGTCCTAAAACTCACAACCACCGAAAGTATACTAAACAGGGGATCCCATCCCATCCCACATCTCCAGCAATCTGCCCGTAAATGAAAACAACCAAGCCACTACCACCAACACAAAGTAGGGCCACACCTGTATTTTCATATTTATAAGATTTAACAAACTCCATGATTTCAATTTTGTGTGTTTCAACTGGGTTTTATCACAGAAGGGTTGATCCTGGTGCTTTCAATTTATTCATCCAGGTGTATGTGATTTACCAATTATCCTTTTACAGTAGGATTTTATTATTACAAAACAATCCATTTAAAACATCATGAGGGGTTCATTAGTGAACAGACAACGACCACCAACAGCCTCGATTTTCAAAGTGCATAAGCCAACACAACCCAAAAAGATGATTTCAATATAACAACATCAACAATCACAGCCCCCCCTTCATTCTTTATTGGATTCGTTCATTATCTATAATTAGGTCTGGTTTATCCAAATCTACAGAATCAAAAGCACGCACACCCCACATTATACACAAAAGATATAGGCGAAGGAGAAATTCCCTACTTGTTAATAGACGATCAACACTTATGTCGGGTGCAGAAATTTACGAATAACGATGCAGCTCTCCCGATGCACCAAAAGCTGTTCATGTAAATCCGTGATCGAGGAAAGAATAAATCATTCCTAACCCTTTAGTTTATATGGGTTGCGGATGATTGAGATAAGAATGCGGAATCGTGTGAGCGGGGGTCATGGGTTGACCATGCGGGTGGGCAGCTACAAACGATGATATTAATGTGTTATTTAATATCCCCCATCGGGGAGGTTTCATGGGATTTTCAGGAATTAATTACGAGCTTTAAGTGGTTTTAAAAGGATTAAAACAATTAATTTACGTCAAAACTTACGTTGTGGGAGCGGAAAAGTCAGGTACTTGGTGAGGGGACATGGCGCCACCATCACGGTGTCACCCTCACGGTGTCACCCTCACGGTGTCACCGTCACGATCTCACCCTCATGATGCCACCATCACTGTGCCACTGTTTTGGTGGAGCCTCACTTTTTGAAATGTAATGGGCCAGAATGGTCCGGGCCATTGCATTAGATACATCATAAACGATTCTTGTCCTCATGAATCAAAACAAACCAAGAAGGAAAGAGAGGGTCTGAACAACCGCCTCGAAAGATACCTCTTAGAAGTGAACCCATGCTATCTAAAAACACTTCCCTATCAAGAACCAAGAAACATACCATTCCAAACTACCCAGGCATGTGGGTTGGAGAGTCTCCTCCCCCATGTCAAGATATTATCCGCTTTGGGCGGCACTGACTCGCTCGCATGGGTTAAATCGCATCCACCTTAATGCGTCTTGATTTGGGGGCATGTTTTATCCTCCCCCATAGCCAGGGATTTTCACACACATTCAGAGGAATGAAAACAATTACATTTCATAGAGAAAAAAGACAAAACGTTATACCACAACAGGTACAACAAGGATAAAAAATCAAAAAAACTCAGGGTACTAGGTACAGATCTATGCTTCCCTCTCCCACATACTCTCCTCAAGCCCACCCTGTCTCCACAATAGAGGAACCAAGGGAATGGTTAACCCATGAAGAAACTTCTCCTTGTGATAACACTAGCTGATAAGCCACTTCACCAACCCGCCACAACACTTCAAAGGGTCCGATGAACCTGGAAGAAAGGTTACTCCCCTTGCCGAACCTCCGCTGCCCATGCCGAGGGGAGACCTTCATGAACACGTGGTCTCCAACCTCAAACTCCAAGGGCCTTCTCCAGGTATCAGCATACGAATTCTGTCGGTCCTAGGCCACCATCATCCTTTACCATATGATCTGAACCCTCTCTATCGTGCTCAGCACCACCTCCAATCCAAGGATGCCTGCCTCTCCCACTTCAGCCCAACACATAGGTGAACGACAGGGCCTCCTGTACATGGCTTCAAATGGGGCCATAACGATGGTAGAGTGATATCTATTATTGTAGGAGAACTCTACTAGGGGAAAGTGTCGCACCCATGATCCTCCTGAGTCCAGAATACATGCCCACAACATATCCTCCATGGTCTGGATGGTGCGCTCTGTTTTTCCATCTGTCTGGGGATGGAAAACAGTGCTAAGGCGTAACTGTGTGGCAAAATCATACTACAATCCTTTCCAGACCCGTGAAGTAAACCGTGCATCCTTATCCGAGACTATATACTGCAGAACTCCATGCACCCACACCACCTCATCCACGTACTTTCATGTCAATGCATCCACAGTACTCGACTCCCTAATCACCAGAAAGTGTTCTGATTTTGTTAACCGATCCACTACCACCCAGATGGCGTCTTATGCCCCATGGACCTTGGGAAGTCCCATGACGAATTCCATCGTAATTTCATACCACATCCACTTGGGGACATCTAGAGGCTGTACAAGGCCTCCTGGAACTCAGTGTTCAGCCTTCACTTGCTGACATACTAAGCACTAGGCCACAAACACTTCCACTGCTCACTTAACTCCGGCCACCAAAAATGCCTCTTCAGTCCCTGGTACAACTTGGAATCTCCCTAGTGTACCTCCAGGGGTGAGTTGTGGAACTCACTGAGAACCTTGTTGCGCATCGCCTCCAGAAAAAACAGCTTCCCCTGGAAAAGCATCTGGTTCTGACCATCCTCTGTCCATTATCCCGGAGCATTGCCCTGGTCGACTCGATCACGCATCACTTCACACTCTAGGTCTCCCCATTGATAATCCAACATTTGTTGAAATAGAGATGACTGCACCGTCATCTAATATAGGTATCCTCTACCGCTATCCATCTTCGCATCCAGGTGTAAAGCAGCCAACTCATCCATTGCCTTCCAGGCGTCCGCCGATTCTCAGACCGCATTCTTCTGTGTCCTCCTGCTCAAGGCATCGACCACTACATTGCCCTTGCCCTCAGTATAAGAGATCTCAAAGTCATAATCCTGGAGGAACTCCACCCATCTCAGTTGTCGCATGTTCAGGTCCGGATCGGAGAAGATATACCACAATATTTTTTGATCTGTGAAGACCACAATGAGTTCTCCGAAGAGGTAGTGCCTCCATAACTTTAGGGAAAAGATGACCGCTGCAAGATCCATGTTGTGGGTGGCGTAATTACACTCATGGGTGCGTAGCTGCCTCGACCCAAAAGAGATCACCCCTTGTTTCTACATCAACACATATCCCAGGCCCTGTCCTGAAGCATATTAGAACACCTCATATGCTTCCCTTTCTTCTGGAAGTCTCAGCACTGGGGCACTGACCAACTTCTTCTTTAGATAGCTGAAGGCTGACTCGAACTGCTAACTCCACACGAAAACCTGGTCTTTCTTGTTCAGAGCCGCCAAAGGGGCTTCTACTTGGGAGAAGTTGTGTACGAATATCCAATAGTAAACTGTTATCTCGAGGAGCTTCGGACCTCTACCACATTCTTGGGAGCTTCCCAAGAAATAACTGCCTCAACCTTTGATGGGTCCACCGCAACCCCCCTGCCCGGACACCACGTGCCCGAGGAAGTGCACTTCTCGTGTCAAGAACATGCATTTTGACAACTTCCCATAGATCTGATGCTATCGGAGGACCTCCAAAAATATCCTTAGGTGCTCTGCATGGTCCTCCTATGATCTAGAGTAGACTAGGATGTCATCGGTGAACACAACTACGAACCTATCTAGGTACTCCTAGAAGATGGAGTTCATAAGCACCATGAATACAGCTGGGGAGTTTATAACACTAAAGGGCATAACCACGAGAACTAAGTGTCCATACCTACATCTGAACATCGTCTTCGAGATGTCGCCCTCCTTTACTCTAAGCTGGTAATACCCAGACCGTAGGTCGATCTTCGAGAACCATCATGTCCCCTTCAGCTGGTCGAAAATATCGTCTATCCTTGGAAGACCGTAGGGATTCTTGATCATCACCTGATTCAGCCTCCTATACTCTATGCACAACCTGAGGCTTCCATATGCCTTCTTTGTGAACAAGGCTGGAGCACCCCACGGTGACGCACTCGGGCGAACATAACCCCTCTTCATTAGATCGTCAATCTGAATCCGCAACTCCCGTACCTCTGAAGGTGCCATCCCATAAGGAGCCGTCGAATCGGACGAATGCTAGGATGCAAGTCTATCCCAAACTCGATATCACGTCGAGGGGGTAGAGTCATCACCTACTCAGGGAATACTTCCATAAACCCATGGATGACCTCTCGAACTTCCCCCATTTCAGCATCTACTAACCCAACTGACAGCTCAGTTAGCAAGGAGAGGAGGGTTCCTCTCTCCTTTTTCCTTTCTGACTACTCCGCTCGCCAGTGAAAACAACACGTTGTCCGCCCAAGTCTGATAACACAATCCTTCCTCGGAAACAGTCGATGACGGAACATAGAGAGAATAGCCAGTCGATGCCTAGGATGACATCGTATTGTTGTATCTGTAGTAGAAGAGGATCCCTAACTGACTGATGTGGCCCTATCATGAGTCTGCATCCAAAACAAACAAACAACAAGTCGGTCTGATGCTCGACTGGTGTGCATAACACAAGGGGCACTAGGAGTCTCTCGGCATCTAGACCAAAAGCACAGGCTAGAAAAGGTGAAACAAAGGAGTGGGAATCTCCGGTACCGAACAAGGCATAAGCTATAGTGCTAAAGAAAATGATCATACCTCGAACAACCTCTAGCCCGGCTGGAACTGCTGCCTCTGCGGCATGCCACTGTCCACTCCCAGCTCCTCTACCCCTTGGTTACCGGCCACCTCCTCGACCATGACCCAGTCGAGGTCCCTGAGGTGCGCCCTGATGTCGGCCTCCTCCTCCTATGTCTACCATAGGAGGAGTGGGAGCACGCTGTCCCTACTGCTACTGCTGGGAAGGTCTGGCTAGAAGCTGCAACTGGGGTGGGTGGTGGGGCTATCTACCACCTCCGTACTGTACCCGGTCTGGGCACTGACTCCTGAGATGTCTTGGGCTCTCATAGACGAAGCACCATGGTCCCGAGCCTGAAGGAAAAGGCCAAGGACCAGGGGATCGAAACTAAAACTGATGCGGCCTGATCCCTTCCGGTCGGAACCTGGATGGTCCTGATGCTGGAGGCCTTGTGCTGACGGCCTTCCCCTTCGATGGTTCCAGCTGGATCCCCTATCTTGACACTCCTCCTAGAGCATGCATCCTCTACACCACTTTGGCCTTCTTCTGGAGCTCTATGTAAGTCAGAAGGGTAATGGGGTAACAGCATACTTGAGGGAGGGGCGGAGCGCCTCCTCCATACGTCTTGGCCGAGACACCTCATCAGGAAAGAGGTCCGGAGTAAAATGTAGGAGGTCCTTGAACATGACCCCTAGCTCTCTCACGGACATACTCCCCTACTGGAGGTAGAGTAGCTCATGTCTCATTTCCGACATCATCGTCGAAGAGAGGAATTCTGCCCGGAACTCGCTCTCGAAATCATATCATGCAACCACATCATCTCTCCTCTCCCCCAGGTAAAGCATCCACCACTGAATCAGGCTGAAAGCTATCACTAGATCCTCTAGCCAGCCTTTCATATTCATGTAAGAGGTGTTTCCCTCATACTTCTCGAGGGTATGTCGCTGGATGGCCCGAAGAGTCCTCTGCCACTGGTCGTCCTCCTCTTCTCGGTCAGCTCTCTTCCAATCGTCCAAGGTAGTCTGCGAGGGCTTGATCGCCGGTACCACACATGGTCCCCTTCTAGGTTCCATAGTTGCAAGTTAAACAAGGAATGTCTAAGCCCACTTAGTGCAGATTATTGTCTCTAAAACTTCTTAAAATTTTCGTTTATTCTTAATCACCAACACACCCCAAAAACACGAGAACACAATTCATTATGATGCATGTACCTTTCCTTTAGTCTCTACCCTGCAATCATTGTGGCCTCACTTGGTCATTCGGTAGGTCCAGAGTCCTTGCATCGGATCACGGGGGGCCCTAAAATCTCGTGTCCTAGCCGGTCTTCCCTGGCCTTATTCACACACCAAGGTCAGACAACACTGCTGCCTTACCATACCATGCAATCCTCACTGTGCCTAACTCCAGACTCCATCTTATCTCTGAACCACCACCTCTGATACCATTATGTCATGACCGAACTTCACCAAAATGAGGTAAGCGTCACCAGATTTCCAGGACCTTCCTTCTTTAAGTTGAAGGAGAGATAATGATACCCGAGACCCACCTTCAATAGGTCTTGGAGTGGCGACTAGCACCACGGGTATAGAAATTTCTCTCAAATAAAAGTAAAGCCAAAAGTAAACCATTGAAACATACATTTTCCAAAAGTAAAATCCAGAAAGTACAAAAGGTGACTACAAAGGTAGGTACCAAAGAAGAAAAGCCACAACTGCAACTGTCCCAATGGTCTGAGCAAGTGTGGTCCTATGTAATCCCCGAAGTCCTCATGGAAACCTGAAAGCAGTTTTATATACTTAGGGTGAGCATACAAGTACACTCAGTAGGGAAAACCAAAGACTCTCATGCCCAAGTGGGGGAACATACATAAGTCTCGTGAGAAATGGATTAAACCAAACACCTATCAGGGTAAATTATCTACCCAAGACTCACCAAGGCACACTACCAAAATAACGCTAGTCAAGTAATATATATAATCAGATAAGATCGATGATTGGGTACCTCACACCACATTCCCACTGGTTATTTAGACATCCTAGGCATCGGACCAATCCCGCCATTCTCACCACAGTCCCACTGCCACACCCGCACGCACACACCTGGGCCACAACCACATGCAGTCCCACTGCCGAATCCTGCCCGCAAACACCTGGGCAACAACTATCACATGTAACCACACCTACAAACACCTAGTCCAGAACAACCACCACCACGCCCGAAGACATCTGGGAAAGAAAATCCACTGCCATGCCCAAAGACACCTGGGCCTCATCCAGAAGACACTTGGGAAACCACCTGCCGCACACACCTGGCCAACCACCACACTACCCCGCCTGAAGATTCTTGGGCTAATAATGTAACTCAGGCCATCACAACCTTTCAGAAGATAATTGGGATATCCAGGAAAGGGGGCAGAAAAGTAGATAATAACCAGCCACTAATAATAGTGTTGGGAAAAACACCCTCCCCCAGGAAATGGGGGTGTTCGACACTAAGTGCTCAACTTGGGTGGGGCGTTTATAAGAAACAAAAAACTACAAATATATACATAGGTAACAATCACTCACCCAAAGTCGGGTTTCTCTTTAGAAAACCTACAGATCACAACAGCGCTCAAGTCTGAGTCAAAACTCTCTCCAACAAAACCCATTTTCCCCATTCTTGTTTTCATGTTCAGAAATAATGTTCAATTAAGTCTATTCACAACTGGGCAACTAACACCATAATCATAACCAAGGAAAAGAAACCAGCCAAACATCAATTTATGTATCCACACCCGGTTCCCTTGTAAAGTCAAAACAACATAGGAAAAGTGAGAACCCTCGATGTCCGGGAACCAGAAAACCCCGAGACACTACCCTGTGTCCCCTCCCCCAAAAAGGTTTTTCATGAATAGAGGATCCAACCCCAATTCGTGATATAAACAAGGTAACCACCTGGTCTTAAAACTCACAACCACCGAAAGTATACTAAACATGGGATCCCATCCCCTCCACATCTCCAGCAATCAGCCCGTAAATGAAAACAACCAAACCACTACCACCAACACAAAGCAGGGCCACACCTATATTTTCATATTTATAAGTTTTAACACAGTCCATGATTTCAATTCCGTGTGTTTTAACCAGTAGTTATCATAGAAGGGTTGATCCTGGTGCTTTCAATTTATTCAGCTGGGTATACGTGATTAACCATTTTACTTTTTGCAGCAAGAGTTTATAATTACAAAACAACCCATTTAAAACATCACGAGGGGTTCATTAGTGCACAGACAACGACCACCAATGGCCTCGATTTTCAGAATGTGTAAGCCAGAAAAACTCAAAAAGATGATTTTAATATAACAACATCAACAATCACAGCCCCCCCCCCTCATTCTATATAGGATTCGTTCATTATCTTCAATTAGGTATGTTTTAACCAATTCTACAGAATCAAAAGCGCGCCCACCCCGCATGATACACAAAAGAGAGAGGAGAAGGAGAAATTACATACTTTTTGATAGATGATCGACGCTTATGCCGGGTGCGTAACTTTACAGATAATGATGCGGCTCCCCCGATGCACCAAAAGCTGTTCGTGAAAATCCGTGATCGAGGAAAGAAGAAACAAGGCATAACCCTTTAGTTTATAAGGGCCGCTGACGATTGAGATAAGAACATGAAACCGTGTGAGCGAGGGTCACGGGTTGACCACGCGATTGGGCAGTTACACCCTATGATATGAAGGTGTTATTTAATATCCCCCATTGGGGTGGTCTATTTGGATTTTCATGAATTAATTACCGGATTTATGTGGTTTTAAAAGCAGTAAAATTATTAATTTACTTGAAAACTTATGTTGTGGGAGTAGAAAAGTCAGGTACTCGGCGAGGGGACACAGTTCCACCCTCATGGTGTCACCCTCACGATGTCACCCTCACTGTGTCACCCTCACGGTGTCACCCTCACGGTGCCACCTTCACGGTTCCACCTTCACGGTGGCACCCTCATGGTGCCACCGTCACAGTGTCACTGTCACGGTCTCACCCTCACGATGCCACCGTCATGGTTCCACCGTGACCGGTGTCACCCTCACGGTGCCACTGTTTTGGTGGAGCCTCACTTTTGGCAAAGTAATGGGCCAGGAGGGTCCGGGCCATTACATTATTAAATGTTTAAAATTAATGAATTGTGTCATGACATTTTATGCGTGGTTACAAAAACAGTGAAATATTTGAAAACATTTCATTTTTATAATGGTAATAAGAATCAAAATTATTGAATATAATTCAAATTATTCATTTCACGATGCAATCAATTAATGGAACCGATACTTATGTTGTAACACATAATTTATAATATATATAATGAATCATTGGTTTTTTATTTATAAATATATACAAATAATTTATCACACTGCAACATATATGGTCTTTTCTATGGAAATAAAAATAAATCATGTTTGTTGGAATACAAAATGGATTCTCTTATCAATATAAAATCATGTACATAATCAAAGATTAATAATAAACTATAATATTTATACACATTCTAATATGTGACATCATTTTTAGATGAATGAGTTTAATATATAAATTTAAAAAGAATGGAAGTAAATAAAATCAAATAAGAAACAATGTCATACACCAAGATGATTTATATTATTAATAGGATACACACACCATCCCTGGATGACATGACTTTAGTGGATACATTAATATTGAAATAAGAAAATATGTAGTCTTTTATTTAAATAGTATTTAGATAGAGCCTCGTCTGTATAATGATATCTTATAATTCTGCATGATAGAAATCTTTAAAGGAAGACTGATCAATGTATAATTTAAAATATCTTGAACTCAATATATTTTGTGTTATAAAATATTTTAAATACATTAACCTTTTCAATACCATATCTCTTGAGGTGGTGATATCCCCTATAGGATTTCAACATTAAATGGAAAAAAATCACAATAACCACTAGTATTAACAATCCATAGCTCTAGGGTTTGGTGGTCTCCACTATGCTTCTTTATAAATGGTGGGCACCCTATGTAAGTGTTTAATGAAAGGGACATCATTTCCATTTCACTCAATATGGTCCAAGAAGAAATAAAATCATTTACCGACCAATAATGAAAATCTATATGTACAAAATAACACAAAATTTTTATAAGTAGACTCCATGAACATAATTTAATATACCACATTGTATTGATAAATATGGTGGATAAAAACCTGGAAAAAATATTTTAAAGCATATTAATGTCTTTTGGATGACTATTGAACATAATATTGAGGTCCATATTCTCATGGACAATAATTGGGAATTTATTTTCAAACATGTCACCCACAAAAAATATTATAATATTTTACAAAAAACATCCCAAAAAATACACTAACAATCCTAGTATCCTAGTAGAGGTATTCATATTATATGAAAATGAGACCAAAACATTGTAATCCAAAATTCAATGGATCATTAAAAAGGTGTATGATAAAATTCTGATGTACTATTTTTTCAATTATTTTGATATCTTTAATATTTTATTCCAATTTAATCTTATCTAAAAAATTGACAGAATTATATATTTATTAAATTCATATTGACATATTATTGTAATTTTTTCAATCTTTTTCATTCCAACCTCTAAACCATTCGAATGTATTTTCACTTATGTTAAAATTATATTACCACCAATATAATCAATGTGATAAATATCAATTATATGCCTTATTTAGATGAATAAAAATTATTATTTATGATACTAAACATCTATTATATGTTTATGAAAATATTACCATGGTCGGCCTAGGCTGTAGAAATAAGCCACCTATAGCCATGTTCACCCAAATAAACATATTAATAATGTATTTCACCATAACATACCACCATGGTTATATTTGACCATAATGATAGGGGTTTCTACAATATTTTATGAGATAATAAGATATCTCACTATGGGATCATTAGAAGACCCTATGAAGTCATTCCCATGGGTGAACATGGTTGATATGAGAGAATAACAATTATAAAATTATTACCTTTGTCATAGACAATGTGATTTGGACCCACACCACTTATTAAATAATTTAAATGGTTGAATAATAATGGGATGTTTTTACCATCATGTTCTTTATATAATCTAGGCCATTAGGATCACAAAAATGGGTTCCCACAGTTGATTTGATTTTATAGTTAAATAATGGCATCAACAACTATTGTCATTATGGTTGTATCCTAGTAAAATAATATCAATTATGTAATGTCATATATATAGTTATAATTTAGTTTTTTTATATGTGTTAAATAATTTTTTCATCAATTTCATGATTCTAAATTAGAATATCTATGGTGGGATTATTGTTAAATGACCACTTCCATAGTCATCATAGAATGTTTCTATATGGTGACCCAGTATAGGAATTTGAGTAGCGGTATATTGAATTATCAAAGAATTTATATAGTAATAGTCAATGATCATTGGCATAGATTCATGACTATACTAATGAAAATAGCCTCCATGGAATGATGTATAGTATATAAAATTATTACTATAGTCCACGTGTCTCTTGACAAGGTTTCAAGTGATAGTATTCATAAAATTTGTTATATAAATTGTTTCCACACATTAACAATATTTATATAATATCACTATTGTTTCTAGTTGATATTTTATTCCATGAAATTCACATTCAGAAAAATGAAAACTCATATATCATACATTGTTATTGTTTTAGTCCCATTAACCACCTATATAAAAAATAATATAGTAATATAAAAAATATGACTATTTAAACATAACATCTAGTACTACAAAACATTATTGAGATAATAATTATTAGTATATGTTATCATATAAAATTTTCTTTGTTTATACATTTTTTAATATTCCAACCTTTTTAGTAAGTATAATTAGATCACAAAATAATCTCCAATATCAACATAATGAATCATAAATACAATTATCATTATAAAAATTATAATTGTATAAATCATTTTAAAATATCTATTCTAGTATATGTAATGATAAATTAGTGATGATAAATTTATATTACAAATAGTTATTTTTAAGGATTGGTTATCAATATAATTTAATATATATTTTTTAAAAAAAATTTAATTTGTGATTAATATGTTTATGTAAAAAAATTTTAACATGTGGTTATTAAACATTCATATAATATATGAATTCCATTAGGGGATTATGTAATAACATATTCAATAATTGATTTTATGTCATTTTTATTTATGTCTATTCTATAATTTTGAAATAATTGAACCTAAGATTTTTTATGTTTTATTTACTCCTTTTTTGAAGGGAATTATAATTGTATTATATAATACACTTTTCAAATGTTCTATAAATAAATAATTATATTCTATATATGAATATCTATCTAAATTTACACTCATTAAGTCACACATTATTGGTATTAACATATTCATGAGTAATAAATTTCAACTACTAACTCATTTCCTTATATTATTAACTTTAATATTTCATTAATGTGACATAAAATAATTTAACAATGAATCCTACCATTCTGTACTTTTTCACAAAATCCATTCTTTATTTTCAATTCATTTTCAATATCTAAACATAATTTGATTAATCATAATTGTTCATGTATAACTGGTGTTATAGAAGAATGATTTCATATATCATATAATGATATGAAAATATAATTCCTCATTCAGAAATGGGGAATTACATAAAAACATAAAAATATAAACTTTAATGTATTTCAATCTTTTTCAAAATTTGAGGAAGTTGTGAAAAAGTCAAATCTGACAAATATTAGGTATTTTTTATCAATCTGTGTATTTTAATTTCCAAAAAATAGTCTTTATTTATTGGGAAAAAAATTAAGTGTTATCTCATTTGTATATAAATTTATACTTCTCATATTTTATAAATATTTTTATGACACATTTTAACTTGTTGGGTTTCAAAAATTGTATTTTAAAATATTAAAATTCATTTCGTTGAATTATTATTTGATTTATCAATCACTTCATAATATATTATAAAATTTTTATATCATATTCAAATATTCCATTTTCATTATTATTTTTAAATAGTTTAATTTGTGAAAAAAATTTATTATAATTTTTGATAGTTGACTTTTGAATGTGACCTTTAAAACAATATTTTATGAAAATTTAAATATGTTGTAAAGAAACAATTTATTTTAATTTTCTTTAGTTTACCAGATTAACTAGAAATGATTTTTTACCATCAAAATTATTTTACCTGAATGTTCTTATAAATTCTATTATAAATATTTTATTTATTTTTTTCATCTCACAATATAAAAAACCCAATTTTAAATTTCATCTCATGTCTTATAATTTTATGTTTTATTCTTATTATGGTGTTACTCATATATGAAAATGTAATCTATTTGTAAGAATGTTACAAATGTGATGTGTTAATGTTATACCACAAACCTCCTTCCTGTGAATGAATTATTAAATATTTTGAATATGTTTTTATAAAACCAATTTCTTTTAAATTGGGTATTAATCAGTGACTATATTATGGATTTTTTTCAGCTTAAATTCTAATATATATGTTTTTAATATTATTATATGGTGCATAAGTCTTATATAAACCTAAAATTATATTTAAAAATCCATAAATCCCATGATATATTATTGAAAAATAAGTTTTTATACTTGATCTGGAACATGAAACAGATTGAAATACCCAATTGACTATATGAATCATTTTGTGTTGTGTGGTCCAAAATGAGAATTATGTTTTGATCCTGAATCCACAACGGGAAATATCATGTCAATATCGACCCACAATGATAGTATTTTTATACCTGTAATTTTCTATGTTTCTATTTAAAAAATGACTATATTTTCTCAATTGTATTTATTTTATCAGTTAATAAAATCATTGTAATTGTTTTTTATTTTAGTTTATAAGTCATGTAGTCTTGAATTATAGAAAATATTTTTATATTATGTTAATTTAATTATTTTTTTCTCAATGTATAATTTTTATAATTAATATTATTTATTCCTTGAAAAATGATATTACTATACTTAGTATTTCAGCTCATCCATTTCATATTATTTTATTCTCTTTGTTATCATGTATAGTATAAGAAATAATGACCCTAAAAGGGGTTATAGTGTCATTTAAATATGTAGATTCAATAAAAAATATCATTATATAAGTTATCTCTATATTTTAGACTCAAATTAAAATTTCCATCCTATCATTGGATATTGTGAATATTTTTATGGTAATTTTTTTATTATTCAAATATGTATATAAGTATTTTATGACATATCATTTACATTCAAATATAAATGATACATTTTTTTGGAATCATATCAAGGTGTGGTGGTAGAGGATGTATTATTTGTTATCATATAAAAGATTTGTTATATATATGAGTGGATTTATTATTTTTATGGGACTAATATGATATGACATCTATGTGAAACATAGGGATATATTTTTTATTGGATAATAGTTTTAATTTTTTATTTCATTTAGTACATGATATTATAAAAAATGAAATCAAGGTATAGAAACTACAATTGGATGAAGGGACTAGTATATATATATCATGTTATAATTTCCCAAAAATTTATATTTATTAATAACACAATATTCACATTATGTTCATGAAAGATCCATGAAGGAAGCATGTTTTTCACTTGGGGGTGATATGCTTCAATAAATTAACGTTATCATAGGAAACTGTGATGAACGATTTATTTTTAGAATAATTTTGATATTAGTATAATAATTATTATAAAAATAATAAAAATGAATATATGTCCCTAGAATATTTATTTAGGTTAATATAAAATTATTACAACATAACTTACTACTATAAAAAATTAAGACAAATAGAGGTCAATTTTCCCTATATTTATTTTTTGTAAATCCCATATGATGTTATTATTAATCAAATTTGGTTTACTATTTTGAATTTATGAATGAATGGTGATAGGATGAAAACAATTAATAGTGTTGATGATGTATAATGTATTGAATATTCAAATGAGAACCCATGTTGAATAAAATTTACTATTGAATTTATTATGGTTATTTTCACCAAATGATATATAGTTATGACCATTAATATGATACATTATAGTATTTCAATAAATAAATTAAAATAATAATAGTATTTTATAGATTCTAATTTTTATAAAATAGTTTTAAATGAATTTAAAACTTCCAACTAGTCAAAAATGAAGAATAAATCATTTGAGAGAATGTATCAAGGGAACAAAAAAGGTTTGATGTGTGAATAGATTGAAAATTGATATCATGAATTTTAATTTGGGATAGACAGTTTTTTCAATTAAATTAATGGAATGAATTATCAATGAATAATATTTATGTACATTGCTATTATGAAAATAAATACCCTTAACCAATAACAAACATATATAGCACACCATATAACCCTTATAATGAAATAAAACATTTGAAAACCAACGTGAATTATGTAATAGAAGTGGATAGGTATTATTTTGTGGTCCAAGTCAAATTAATCATAAAACTATCATATACTAATATATTATTATATTTTGTTTTAGGGACACTAATATACCATGGTTGTATCCTATGAGACAAATATCCCCACCATAATGATTTAATATTTATTTTTCTGGATAAACATATAACATTATGATTTCATTATCCCACGATGATGTTAATTAGATTGGGAATATTATTATTTTAACATTATATATCTTTTTGTTTATTTTTAATAAATTGTACATGTCTTTGTAGACTCTATATCAATTGTTTAAACTGAAATATTACATGAAATTTTGAAAACCAACAAATGGTCATATATTAGTGCACGGTAGGGAATTAAATATATTGGAAAATAAATTCTATTATATGGGTCATTACTCATTAACATGTGGGATTTTTTCCGAAATTATTAGAGAAAAAATTCAATATAATTAATAATCCCATTATGGGAAAAAATATATATTCCCCTTGATTTTACGTTTTATATTTCTCAGGAAATTAAAATTGAGTATGAAAATTATTTTTTATAAATTATGACATTTTATTTTTTATTTTAAATTAATAATTATGTGGATGAATTTTTTAGGAGGGTAACAAAACACCCATTATTATTATGAATCATATTTCTTTAAATAAATAATATGATTGATATATTGATTTTCATTCAACTACAATTTAAAATAGTTGGTGATATACTAAATTGATAATATAAAATATTTTATAATAATAATATAAAAACTACTAATTTAAAGGATTACACTGAAGTGAATTTTATTTATATAGAGGATGAAATATTTATATGAATTAATATTAAAATGTATTATTCTTTCTGAAATTAATGTATTTTTATGGAAATTTTACATATAACATTGAATTTAAATGCCCTAATTGGAAATATTATTTTATTTGAAAAAATAATATATTTTTATATAAATAACTAATTAGAAGAATATATTATATTGAAATCCTAAAATGATCATTTACAATAAAAATTATTAGCTAGATCTTTTTTCTTCATTTAAAACAAAAATATTTAAATTATGTTTTTTTAAATTTATTAATTTATAATAAAATTTTATCCTAACGATCCTCTCTCGAATAGGATGGAGCACATTTTTTATTTTTATATATTTCTATGGATACATGGAATAACATCCCAACAGATCCAAAAGTTTATTAATCATAAAAAACTACACAAAAACATGATCCCCATACTTTATTTAAACATAAAAATGAAAAAAAAATCATGAATAATATTATTCCCTATTGAATGTACTTGAAGAATATTTATTAGTAATCATCATATATTCATAGAAAAAAAATTAAAATAATTGTGTTCTATGGTGGACAATATTGTTTATGTATAATGAATGTGATCGTGAATCAATATGATGACTCAAAATTTAATAGAATATAAACAAACAAAAATATAATTTAAAAAATTTTATTTTCACAATAAGATATGAAATTTTGAATATGAAAAGGTATGCAGCTAAAAAATTTCATTTAATGTGTGAAATGAGATAGATATTTATCCATATGTAATATCATTAAGAAAATAAAATAGATAATAATAGAATTATTATTTCCAAAAATTTAATTATTTTGTGAAAAAATAATTAATGAGAAAATATGGTGAATATTAAAGGGTTTTACAATCCAATGATCACATAATCTCATTCAATGATTTTTCAAAAATAAAAAACCCTTATTAAAAAGAGACCGTGAAATAGACACATATAACAATCATTATATCGATGTGAGAATAAATGAAATGATCAATTATTTGAATTAAATTTGAATATACATATATATTTTTTAAATAACATACTATATAATCTGTATAAATTTTTCACATTATCATAGAATATTATAAACAGTGATGATGTATTAAAATCCAATGAAACAAATTGAGCTATAAAATTCATTTCAATTTGTTAACATTAACTTTAAAATACAATTGGAAGAAATAAAGTTATTTATGAGTACAAGTATCATGAATTATTATATAATAATGATATCACAAGTCAATAGTGATTTATATAAACCATATAATTAAAAAACGGTGCATTTCATTAAAATATGTATCTTTGAAGTGAAATTGAGACTAAGTCCCCTACAAAAATCTACTATTTGGTTAAAAGTGAAATAATATCATGTATAATGGTTCTAGTTATGACATAAATTTATACCAAATATATATTAATACTACAAATATAATACACAGAACAATTATTACATTTTTCCCTCCATTGTTATGAATAATTCCTTATTCTCGCAATTTTTTGTGTCAAATGCCTTTTTTCTCATGAATTTTTTATTGAAGATCATCTATTTGGGTATATTATATAACTAAATATTCTAGAAAATTATGTTAATGTTATAAGTATCATATTAAATAATTATATAAATTTTTATTATGATTTTTAGAGGTGGTATAAACATAATGAATCGCATTTCTTCATAGGGAAGGTAAGCTACATGAACACATGTGTACTGATATATCCCCCGTAATGACTGAATTGATAAGTTACTGGGTAATATAGATAGTTTTATATAAAAAAATTCATTTCATATATATCACATGTATTCAATAAAATTATCCATACAACATTCAAGGTAATGTGTAAGTGATGATAAGATTAGATGGGTTTGTGATGTGGTTGACTATCGTAAACTTGATGTACATTATCTTATTTTAAATGGATGGAATTGTATTCATATATATCTGATATAAAATATCTATTGATAAAATAACAGAATAAATAACATTTATATGTCATAAAAACATCATTACATTATTCATATAATTGTTTTGGTGGAAAATGAAATACATCAATTCTAGATGATGTAGTCTTCCATCATATGATATGGACCGTTATATATATGTCTCATGCCCATCTTCAAGTACCATTTACCACAGTTTTGGAAATAAAGTTGTTTGGTTTTTTTGGTGGGTGTTTTGTGTTGAATTTCAGAAATATGGAATCCCATGGGGCTTTTTATGGGTGTTGCACGGTTTGGGAAAACAGTCTGTTTTTTTTCGAGAAACTATGTGATTCATTTTTGAGCCACATGAGGTGGCATACGGATTGTAAATTTCATAAATAGTATCTCACCTATCAATAATATATAAATTAAAATTTATTTATTTTTTTGGATTACATTTTATAAATTAGGTGCATTATATGATAATTTGTTCACCTCAAGAGGTGGGGCACAGAATTAAGGCATACTGTTTGGAATGTATTGTGTTGTTATATGTGAGGCCACTCAAAAATGTTTTAGGACCCCCTAGAAATTGTGTTAAATTTTAAAAAAAATTAATTGTTTATTCCTAATAAATCATAATTGAAAAAACTAATTTAATTTTTTCTTGGATAATCCTGGATGGATTCCATGTTTAAACGAATAACATTTGGTGAAAACAAAAGATATACTTGAAGAATTATACACCTATATTGTTTTCTAATATGATATAATTTGATTATATATATCACCTTGATTTATTTATCTTCTCTACTGTAGGTATAATTTTTTTCCATTGTTGATGGGTTTAAATCTTGGTTTTTATCGATGTCTTTCAAAAAATCATAGTAAAAAGATTTGATACTCGATCTCCTTTTTTATTGTGGTCTGCATAATTATGTATCAAATTGAGTCATATAATTTGAATGGAGTATATCTATAAATCAGGATATGGGTGGCATGATTTACAATTTTTATATTATTTATTATTATTTGGTGTATGTAATTTGGAAATTTAAATTTTAATGGTTGGATGTTAATTTAAAATTGAATTAATTAATTAATTTAACTATTTTCATTGATAAAATGGTTAAATAATAGGATTATGTTATTAGTGGAATAATGGGATAATGAAATAAATGAAATCGTGTGGTTTGATTTTTTTTTTGAAAAATTGGTGTATAAAATTGGATAAATAATGTTTTATTAACATTGTAGATAATGTGTTATAGATGTGGAACCATAATTTACAATATTGGTTAATGATGATATCAATATGTTTTAGAAAATAGATTGTTGCTCCACGTATGGATTGTGTTGTAGAATGACACTCTTTGGCCCCAATGATATATATATATATCTTGTGATCGTTGTATTTTGGGGAATGGGATACTTCTCATAATAGAATGGCATGCCAAAATGCATCTAAAATCCCTCAATGTATGGATGTGAAATTGGATATTAATTGATTAACGAATCCCCTGAAATAATTGCACCTGATATCCATATTGAGGACGGGTCAAAATTCATAATGATCTGAATAATGTATTATTGGTTCAGGAGTCACCATGAAACCATGGTAAAAAAAATTAAATAATTTATAAATTTATTTTAAAAATGTTCAAATTATTGTTTTCATGTTATTCAATATAAAAATACATACATTATATAATAATGGATATATTTTATACATTGTTGGTGGTGGAATTCTTAAATGTACTCACAACCTACTCAAGCTTCTGGATCAGTACACGAATAGACTTAATCATTAGATGATACAATATGGTCAGGTGCACCTTTTAAGATGTATGAATTGGGATTTAGGACTAAGAATATATTGGGGAACGTGATATGATGTTGGGACCCACCTGGAAGATTACACTATATAATTATTTTTGGTTCTCATTTGACACATGAAACTTATTTGTAATTACATATATACTTCTTCGATTTATGGCCAACTCTTCCTATTTTGGACTCATCATGTGATGTTGGACAATTATTTATTATGTCATTTTTATTAGAAATTTTTTTTTTGGTATTTATTTCACCAATTTTTCATCATTGTTAAAAAGGTAAAATCACCCCAGGATTCATATTTTTCCATCACAGCTATTCATCAACCTCTACTATATGTGGAGGCACCCTAGATGTTATGGGGAAAATCAGGTCAGTGCACCAGCATGTTTCACCTAGATAGGGATGTTAAAAAGCGGTGTTAAAATTTTCTTCTTTTATTTTCAATTTTCATGACATTTTAGAATTCTAGATAGAATATTAGAATGTGTTAGGCCTTGTATGTGATCTTTTAAATTGGATTACCTAACCCATATGTTGGTGATAATAAATGTATCCTGGATGTGATTGTTATTATTGATGTTTTATATTATATTTAGATGTTATTTTAGCAAGAATAATGCACATGTTGTGTGGTGTTATTTTTTGAGATTTTACTAATTTCTTAGTATGGAAGATATTTTTATTTTACATGCTTCATTTTATAAATTGATTATTTTATGCAACATGTTCCATTTTAGGAATGCATGAAAAATCAGGTTTTTCATGAGCTGCTAATATGATCATATTTTCACTATTTGTATAATTTTAAAATAAAATTCACATTATTAGAAATTTACAATTACAAATGATAAATATTATAATAATTTAAAATAGATAAATTGTTTTATTATGGAAAATACTGAAATATTACTAAGTTTTACACCTTATTATCCATGAACGACATTAGTGGTGATTGAGGGTAGAGATATTTACTTGATTTGGACCATGTGTATGAATATGGGCGTCGAATTATTATATCCATATACAAATACATTTAATTTTAATGTTATAATACATTTTTCATTCATTATAAATTTGTTTTTAATTAAATATTCATGCCTCAATGCTTCTTTTTTTGATAGATGATCTAAGGAAACTGTTGTAAATGTTCCTCAATAACTGGTACCAGATACTCTTATGGTTCATGATGAAGGTTTCATAGAGTAGTTCCATGTGGAAATTTCTCACATAACGAAATGTATTGATTGAAAAACGTGGAGGGTGTTGTGGGTAATATATGTCCTAATAGAGGAGTTTCAGTTGAACCTCCCACTTACATTTACCAGATAGGGTGGACATGAGGTGGCTATTTTTTCTATTGACTCATCCAGATAATCCATGACAATTTAGAGGATCTTGCTATAAAGGGATTCATGTTAGACTCTTATTTGTAATATTTTCATGTTATAATTTTTTTGGATATACATATATCATATGGGAAGCTGGATAAAATGTTATAGACTTAAATTCATGAGATATCTATGAACACTTTTACCCAGAGCCCCAGATGTGGGAAAGACAACTAAGGTTTTTTCGGTCTTCCTAATAGAGTATGTACAGAGTTGAATATCTAGTAACATCATTAATTTATATTTTTTTGTTCCATAATTGGATGTATATGAGACAAATATAGTAGTATATTCTCAATATGGGATTAAATGTCAATATTTTTCTATGGTTAATGACAATAAATTGATATTGTTTTATGAGGTTTTGAATCTAGATAAAATATTAGAATGGATCATAAGAGAGGGTTATAGATGAATACAAAGTGGTTTCTACTGGATTTCACATAGTTACATAATCTGATAGTAAGAATACTCGCTATTATAATTTCTGGTATGGAAATAGAAAATTGAATGGAATTGTAGATAAATCTGTGACTCATAGAAATAACTAAATATATTTCCATTTTCATAGTATTTTTGGTCACATTTTAAGCTGGTAACCCAAACACAAGTGGATTTTAGTGACTAAATTAGGATGGGTCACTTACAGATGTATTTAATAAACCCTAGACTAATGTGTAATGATGGTGGATCTAGGTAGGGTTTTTTTGAGGGGTGACATTTAACCCATATCAATCAGCTTAGTTTAATTCTTTTTGTTGAGGATGTCAAAGTATAGAACATTGAACTATTAGAGAAATGGAACATATAATAATAGTGGTGTTCCATAGGGGACTCAAACTACAAAACATAGAAGTGGGGAAGGATAGTTACATAATGCTCAACATGAAAATCTTGATATAGTGGTCTCAAAGTCGATAGTCAATGGTACATGTATTTTAGTTTCAACACTTCCTTGTTCATTATATGACACAATAGTCTATAATTAATTTTATTTTCCCAATTTTTTATTGTTTGACACTGATATTAGATTAATTTTGCGGGGTTATGATATTTTACATGAAATTAGGATTACAATAATGATAGATCTATTTTTTAATTATTGTTACATTGATGTGGGGGAGAATTTTCTGTATTTAGATCTCTATATATATGAAATTTTTGGTTTTTACATAACAGGTTTTATAGAGTAGATTTTTTCATGATGATCCCAAATAAATTATTTCCATATGATAATATTCATCATGTCTCTGTTGGGAAACAGTTATGTTCATCAAGAAGAGTGGAATATACCTGTAAGCCATACCTGACCAGTCGATTATCAACATCGGAAGTAGACCACCCATGTTTCTTGTATTTTTCCTGACAATGGTGGTATGAATAATGATTTATTTCCACCTATAGTGTTCTAATTTCCAGATGTAATTCCTGAATACCTATTACGGTTACAACATGATAGGGATGTTGAGTTTACAATTGATCTCATTCTTAGAGATAAACTATTTTATATTCTATCATATTAAATTAAACAAATATAGTTTCATAATATCAAATAAATTTTTATATAAATTAATGTATAATAAAATTATCATTTCATGAACAAGAATATTGGGGTTCTATGATTTTCAATCTAGGAATGTCGACAGGACATTAGGCTTGTGTGTTGATTACGGAATGTTGAACCAGATTATAGTGAAGAACTAGTATCATCTTTCTCAAATTGATGATCCATATTTACATTAATAGGATATTGGGTTACCTTTATATTTTATGTAATCCATGGTAATATTATTTTACATATAGAAATCTGAAACCCACATATAATTTCTAGAATATATTACGACATATATAAGTTTTTTATAATTCCATTTGAATTGATGAAATCCCTAGATGTGTTTATGGACTCAATCAATGGAATAAATAAAATAAAGATGAATTGGTTTGTTTTTTATTTTTGTTTAAATTATTTTGGACTTCATAACTCCTAAAGACCATTAAAAAATGATGATATCATTCTAAATATACTAATAGTGAATATGAAATAATCAAATCTATCTTAGAGTCGATTCTAGATTGACATATTACATTTCTGTAAACACATCATCTAAGAGGAATTATTTCTAGTGGACTTATAGAAGATGATTAAAATATATTCTAGGGAGGATAAAAATAAAATATTTTTGATACCTGGGGATTGTAGGGGTTCAATGTTTATTATTCGATGTTAATCCAACAATTTTCTATTTTGGAAACACCAAATTAATGCTTGACTAATAACTAAATTATTTTTGAATATTCTGGATCATGTGAGACCACATTCTAGAAGATGATAAATAATATTAATGCCACACCAATATTGATCCTATTAAATAAGGGTGGGGAATATACCATGTACTTTGATTCATCAGAGATTGGGAATGGAGTAATGTTTATACATAGAGAATATTATTTGCAGTATGGGTCATGGTAGATTGTGCCAAATTAATGGAATTAACTTATACATGATCTCATGTGGGATGGGGTTGTTTATTACTTAAATTATTAATAAAATTAATTAATTTGATTTTTTTTACAATGTGTACCTACAAAAACTATTAAACTTTTATATATTCATATTGAGATTAAAATATCATGTATTGGAGATGGGTATGGTATATGTAGACTATTGATTTTAATCTATTTTTTAATTTATGAAGGGAAAATTGTTACTAACACATTGAGTATAATGATACATATTCATTATGTTTTGGTGTCCAATTTTGAGAGATAGTTGCTAAATTTAACAGAAGAGATGGATATTGAGGTTCAAGTTGTCCATGAGTTTATAAATATTTAATCCTTACTTGTTGTGTCTATACATCTAATCCAAAATAGGGATAGGTAGAATAAGGATATGTAATGTTGGTCCTTGAGGAAAATAATTTATACTTGGTAGTCACATTTAGATTATATATTAGATTTGTACAGCATCATATATTTATTCTATAATGTAGTTATTTTTATGACTATATGAGTAGACTTGATGCAAGTGTTTCATGATTTGAAACGGGTGGTGCATCCTAGTGTGGAAAAAATTTTCAATAAATAATGTCAAATGTATTGGATGTTGGCTATGAATATTGGAAAACATGTTTGGTGACATTAGGATACACCAGTCAACATGTGAAGGTCGAGCATCAACAATAAGGTTACTACTATTTCCATATGCCATTCCATAATAGAATTTGGATGTCGATACTATTGAAAATGTGGCAGGTCACTTGGGGACCCTTTGGAAGAATAATTCATCTTTGGTGATTGTAGAAAGATTGAAAAAGTAATCAAATTTTATTCTAATCCCAGATTCCATTTTCATTGACATTTTTAGTTTGATATATGTATGTGATATAGTCAATATCCATTGAGTCACAAAGGAAATTTTTTTGGAAAATGATTCTCTAATTTCCCTATCTTTTAGAAGGGCATATTGAAATTGTTGGGAACCTAGTAGTTTCTTGAGTATGTATTTCCACACACCTAGATATGGTTAGTTGGAAAGTACTATTCAGGTGATTAAGGATTTGTATCAATCATACACAATATACTTTGGTGGGACTTGAAAGAGTAAATTGATTGTTTTTGAATTCACCAATATCAATAATTATTAGGATAATATTAATATAGTAACATGGGATTCACTTTATGGTAGGTAATTATGATCACATCAATGCTTGATGGAGGATGGTGTGTCACAGTTGATGGTACTGAGTCTTGTTTTGGATTCATTGGAGTAGGATTGATTGATTCAGAATTGCATTTCTATGGATTAGTGTTTGTAGATGTTTTCTATATATTGATATCATTGACACGTATAAAATACCATTGGTGATCATGAATTGTATGAGGTGATGCGATTATTTGGTCATATTATGTTTTAGGGTAGTGTAATTTTTTTATCTTGGTTTGTTATAACTTTTTATATTTTAAATATAATTTTACTAATGGAGTACCTATTAGATATTACAATCTAATATATTTTTAAACATGATGTTTTTCATTTGTAACATATTCAATCATGTCACCTCGACCAATATCATGTTTTCAGTTTGATTATGTATAGTTAGATGATATTGTATACATTAATGAGTATCTTATTAATGATATAGATCAAAATGAAAATGTGATGATGGGAATTTCCACAATGAGAGTATGAGTATTGTGGCATCATGATCATGTTTCAGAAGAAACTAGTGATAGAAACATAGATATGTAATCTTGGTGGTATAATCATTTTTCGTATGAATATTTTAGTTTCCTTATACTAAATTTCAAGGGAGTGTTAAGATAATATGTGGATATTTTAAAATATAAATTATTTTGTATATTAATCTTTCTCTTTTTCGTGATTTAGATTATCTTTTTCAGTTTATCCTTGGTGGGTTTTCATTTTAGGGCTGTTTTGGTTGATTTTTTAGAAACATGGATATACATCTGAATTTTCACAGTCGACCCATAGTTATAGAAAACTACGAGGTATTCCCTTGGAAACATTAAATCCAATATTGGAACCATAGAAAGTATCTGGTTTTTTCCAAACAATACAGCCCCACACTTCAAATAGTGAAACCCAAAAATATGGCCTTCATAAATATGGAACATTGTTTGTCAATACATGTAGCATATAATGGATACCTATAACCCCATGGGATGGGGTGTATAGTTTAGGTGCACTTTTGGAATACTATACACCACTACCTAGAATAAATTGCACTCGGTAATTAAACCCACTAGTAATTTTTTAAAAATTCCTCAATTGATGTTCTGTTTGAAGGATAATACCAAACATCATGAATGTGAACTTCTCTAGTTTGATTTACACAAAATATCCCTCACATAATTTTTTGTCCTTTTGGTGTGTCCTTTTCCATTATTGTTGATTGGTTTAGATATCTGTTTGAACTATTGTGTTTTAGTGGACATCGTTCATAGGTTAGGATCCTAGATCTCCTATACTATATTGATTGGAATAACCCCAAATCAAATTTATAGTTACAATCTGAATAGTTTTCTTCAAATATCATAGGTAATGTGACCTAATTTTCAATTCACCTGGTATTGATTATAAAACGGCATATGTAATTGTGTAATTTTTATTACCATATTGGGAAATAGTTTTTCATTTTAATTAATCCCTTGATTTTTCTCCTGTGATTTTGAAATTCATTGAATAATGGGATTGTGAAATTGGATGAAAAATGGGATTATGAATTTTGTCGAATAATGGGATTATAAAATAATTTGAATAATGGGTTCATTATATTGGTTGGATAATGGGATAAAAATAATGTTAATAATTAGTTGTGGATGTGAAACCTGGATTTGTGATATACTTTAATAATGTAGACAATTAGATGTTGGAAATGGGGTGCTTCTCCAAATACCCATGAGGTTCCAAACTACTTCAATATGACCCCAATATAGATATTTATCACATGTGTCCATTGAGTTATTGCACTAGTAGAACCTCTCGAAAGACAAATAGTGTGTCAAACTTCTTCTCTAGAACCCCAATATTAGAATGTTAAATTTGATTTGAAATAGTTAATAAAAACCATCGTTGAATGAAATGTGATATCTAATTAGTGGAATTTTCAAACTCTGACATGAGTTCCGCAATTATTTTTTGGGGATTACTCATGTTCCGAAGGTCCCATGTTGTTATGTAATGGCTCAGACCTCTCCGAACCATAATTTTTTCAAAAAGAGGGTCTTGAAGTGTTCTGAAGGGTAAAATATTATTTTCCCACACTTTTCAGAATTTTGAAAATACACGCCACGTAGTGTGAGTACAAGCCGTGTACCCCCTCTCCAGGTATACCCCGTGTTGAAGTCCGTGTCCTTGCCGTGTGAAATAACTGGGTACACACTGTGTACCTCATACTACCCACCATGTAGTCCCTCCCTGCATATGCATTACGCTAAAACCGTGTGTTGACCAGTGAACGGCTGCGTGTGGTGTTGAAGGCTGTGTTGAAAGCTATGTGGTGATCGTGTGAAATGGACGAGTACACACGATGTACTTTTTTTTAAACCTATAAAAGGAGGGGTCCCCTCCTCCTTTTCAAATCACTCCTCTACTCCCCTTTCCTCTGAGCAGAGCTCTCACAATATACTCGAAGGCTCCTTTTCTTCCATAACTTCTTCGTCCGAGCTCTGATTTACTATCCATTAGTGGAAATGGGATCGTAACGTCGAGGCAGAACTTATGAGCTTGGATCTGTTGTCTTTCCTTCATCCTTTCCTTCCCAGCTTCCACTCGAGGAGGTTTTCCCGGGATTTGACAGAAGTGATGGACGCCGACGAACGTCTTCTAAAGTTGATCCGGGGGAGCGTTGTGATCAGAACCTGTTGAGGTAGGGATGTTACCTTCATCTATCTAAATTTTGCATCATGCAGGGTTGGTTTCCTCTTGTTTACGTGAAACAAAATTGAACTGTTAAATAAAGATAATAATTGGCTTATATAACGGGGATGGGATGTTCTGAATGCGGTTACTTCATTTTATATCTTGTGATATTATGTTATGAATTGAATAGGATTATGCCTACTGAAAAACACGGCCATTGGTGGCCTTTTCTTTTGAAATTAAATGTTTCCCTATCATTCTAGGCCGTTTTTTTAATGGAACATTATTGAATGTGGAATTTGGAAAATCACGAAAAGTATGTTGATTTAAAATCTAAAAACCTTGTGTGATAACTCCGGTTGAACAAAATGGAATAATGAACATGTGGGTATTTTCTTGGATAAGTGGCTTGTGATGTGGGTGTTTTTATGGGTTGTTGTGGATCGGCTGAGTAGTGGAGCTGCGGTTGGCTAGGATATTGGTTGGTGTGAATTCTATGTTGGTGATGGGCAGCGGGGCTGTGATAAATGGTATTTAAGGGGAGATGATGTATGGTGTGGTTGTGGTTATGGTGGTTGGCAGCAGGGCTGTAGGGTTGGGTTTGAATGTGAATGAACTAAGGGTTTTAAATAATAAATAAAAGTGTAAGAGGTAATAAATGGTGGGGATTTCTAATGGAACCGAAATAATAATCAATGGGATTGGTTGGCCAATAAGAAGGGACTTGTAGTATTGCATCTGTTTTTCTAAAATGATTTTTGGATGGCATGGATATGCTTTAAGAACGATCTATGTGGTTGGTTGTGGGTAGTTGCCTAGTAGTTAAGGAACTATTAAACTGATTCTGTTGAAACATGAGAACCTCAATGGGGTTGGGGTTATTCATTGTATGCATGCTTCGTTGTAGTTGTGTCGAGGAACATGATCGGTTCTTTGATTAGAATCCATAGGTTGGGCTAAGTGTTTGGTATATATATATATATATATATATCTGTATCTTTGTGTTTTATCACACCCCACCCATGTTGACCACTTAGTGCTGAAAACTCCCATTTCATGGGAGAGGGTGTTTTTCCCTTAGTTACTAGATCCTTCCTGCTACTTCTTCACTAGGTTCTGATGGCTTGAGGCGACCTTACACCAAAGACTCTTCGGGTAGGTTTCAATTGGGGTGGTTTTAGCCCAATACTCTTCGGGCAGGATTTACTATTTCCCAAGAATCTTTGGGATGAGGCCTCGGTGTGTGCTGGAGGGATACGTGGTTGTGATGCCAAGGTGTGTGCGGGCGGGATATGTGGTTTTGAGGCCCAGGTGTGTGCGGTCGGGATATGTGGTTGTGAGGCCCAGGTGTGTGCGAGCGGGAAGAGCTTGGTAGTGTTAGGACGTTCACCGTTAGGAAGAGAAACTAACTAGTGGGGGAAAATGGTATTGGGTACCCAATACTCTTGATCTTATAGACTACAACTACCTATTGTTTTTGTTTTTGGTGAGCGTGGCTGGTGAGGTTGGGTGGATATAATTCCTTGTTAGTTTTTGGTTTCTTCTGTTGTTCTCAAGGGACATTAGGATGTCTCCCCCACTTGTGCATGAGAGCTTTAGGTTTCCCTACTGAGTATACTTGTATGCTCACCCTACGTTTACTTTCATGTTTCTAGTAGGACTACCAGGGCCGTGCGGGACCCTACTAGTCTGGACAGTTGGATTTGTTGCAGTTGATGTACTCCTGTTTCTTTTTGTATTGTACTTTTTGAGTTTTCTTGTACTTATACCTTGTTTCAGAAAAATTTAAACATGCATGTGGGATTGGTTTGGGTTTATTTCTATACACTTGTTCTTTTATTTTTTTGGTGGTTAACTTGACTTATTTCCCGATCTTAAATAATACAAATAGGGTAATGCCTCCCATATTTGTGAAAACTCATACCCTGGGTGCTAGTCACCACCCCGAGTCCTACTGGAGGCGAGACTCGGGGGGTCATTATCTCCCTTTCACCATTTCCAGCTTAGGAGGGGCATCTTTGGTGGGAGGGGGTTGTGACCGACTAGTATCAGAGGCTGATGGTTGAGAGATATGATGGAGTCTGGAGTTAGGCATAGTGAGGATCGCATTGGAGTGTAGGGAAACATTGTTGGCTGAGCTTGGTGCATGACATAGGCCCAGGAAGACCAGCTAGGACACCAGATTTTAGGGCCCCCCGTGATCTGATGCAAGGACTCTAAGCCTACCAAACTACCAATTGGGACTACATTGATTGTAGGGTAGATACCCTAGGGAAGGTACATGCATCATCATGATTGTGTTTTACTTGATTTGAGTGTTCTGGTAATAAAATTGAATAATATGATAAAATGAAACCTTGAGAAATTCCTTGCTAATTGGGATTAGGCGATCCTTGTTTACCGTACAGTTATGGAACCTGGACATCATCACCAGGCGACTCAGACGGCCGAGGCCCAGAGGATTCAGGCGGTCGATCTATTGAGGATTAACTGAGAGGAGGAAGATATCCAGTGTTAGAAGATTTTCTGTTCTATCCAGTGGATACCCCTCAAGAAGTACTAGGGTATTACTTCAGATACGGAGGCGGAGGGGTGGCTTGAGAAGCTTGGTATCGCTTTTAGCCTGATCCGTGCTCCGAGGGAGTACTGGGTTCCCCTAGCAGTCAGTCAGCTGAGAGGTGCGGTGTGATAGTGGTGGTCGCTCTACCTCATAGAGAGGATAGAGGCAGAGGTTCCATAGGATGACTTTGAGAAGGAATTCTGAGAGGAATTCCTTTCTTCTGTGATCAAGGTAGAGAAGCGGCAGGAGTTACTCTCCCTTCAGCAGGGGAGTATGTCGGTACGAGTGTTGGGGATCATGTTCAAGGATCTCCTGCACTTTTCTTCGGATCTCTTTTCGGATGAGGAGTCTCGGGGAAGATGATTAGAGGAGCCACTTCTTCCTCCGCTCTTGTATGATGTCACACCCTTCACCCATTGGATGTAATTGGTAGTACAAAAGAAGCCATAGGTTGTAGAGAGGATGCACTCGCATGGAGGTATACCATGAGAGGAGATCCAGCCAGGTTCGTTGAAGGGGAAGGCAGTCACGAGAAGGTCTCCTACGACGGGACCTTCTAGGTTCAGGCCAGTGGGGAGTAGGCCCCAGCCGTTCCAGTTCAGATTATCGGGTCCTCGTCCCTTTTTCATGATCCCAGGACAGAAGTGTTTTTCTTGTGGAGTTTTTGGGCATGTTCAGAGTCGCTGCCCGACCCGAGCTCAGTATGGTGCAGGTGGGCAGGCTTGGCTCCCACCTCAACATCACCAGTTACCGGCGAGGCCCTTACAGCAGCAGTAGGAACATGCTCCCCCGAGGGCAGACATTGTAAGAGGAGGCTGACCTTAGGGTGCTCCTCAGGTAACTCGACCAGGGCGTGGTCGGGGAGGTCGATGACATCAGAGAGGCAGAGGAGCTGGGCGTGGACAGTTGCACGCATCAGAGTTGGCTGCTCCAGCGGGACCAGAGGTGGTTCGAGTTACGATTTGTTTGTTCAGCACTCTCATTTCTGCTTTGTTCGATTCAGGAGCATCACACTCATTTGTTGCACCTGGTCTAGCCCATTCTTTGGGACTAGACGTAAAGAGACTTTCCGTACCATTGGTGCTGAGTACACTAGTTGGAGGCTATACCAGCGTATCTTTTGATTTCCATGGATGTGGGATGAAGTTGGGACCACATCAATCTTGTGGGGATCTTCTTTTTCTACAGATGCATCCATAAGATGTCATCCTAGTCATTGACTGGTTATTTTCTGTTAATGCCATTATCGATTGCTACTAAAGAAAAGTCATGTTCTACGACGTGGACATGCAGCGTGTATCTTTTGTTGGCGAGAGGAGCTATCAGGTGGGAAGCTGGAATGTGGAGCCTCTCCTTTCATTTTTAGGCTGGTTATCAGTGGTTCTAGCTGATACAGAGATGATGGATGTCCCTGAGGTTTTTGGGGAGTTCCTAAATGTTTTTCCCTAGGAGGTTGTGACTCAACCCCCCTAACGTGAGATTGAGTTCGGGATAGACTTACAGCCTGGTGCCCATACGATTTCGATGTCCCCTTATCGGATGGAACCATCGGAGTTGCAGATTCAGATTGATGATCTAATGGAGAAGGGTTTTGTTCGACCCAGCATGTCGCCATGGGGTGATATGGTTTTGTTTTTAAAGAAGGCAGATGGTGGTCTCAGGTTATGCATAGACTACTGAAGGTTGAATCAGGTTACAGTAGAGAACTGTTACCCCCTTCTCAGGATATATGATATCTTCAACCAACTGAGTGGAGCAGGTTGGTTTTCTAAGATTAGTATATGATTTGGTATCATCAGCTGAGGGTAAAGGACAATGACATCTCCATGACAGCTTTCAGGTGCATGTACGGGCACTTCGGGTTTGTATTGATGTCGTTTGGAGTTACGAATGCACTGGCTTTGTTCATGGGACTTATGAAATTTTTCTTCCGAGAGTTTCTTGACCGGTTCATCGTTGTGTTTATCGATGACATCCGGATGTACTCAAGATCAGAGGAGGAGCACATTGAGCATCTCAGGTCCGTCTTGGAAGTCCTTCGACACCACCAGATTTACAGGAATTTGTCAAAGTGTAAGTTCTTGACACAAGAAGTACACTTCCTTGGTCACATAGTGTCTCATCATGGAGTGTATGTGGACCCATCGAAGGTGGAGGAAGTTTTTTCTTGGGCGGCACCTAAGAGTGTGGTAGATGTTCGTAGTTTCTTGGGGTTGGCAGTTTACTATCGGAGGATCATTTTGGACTTTTCTCGAGTTATTGCTCCATTGACAACTTTGACTAAGAAGAACCAAGTCTTCCTATAGAGCTAGAATTTCCAGAAATCTTTCGACTACCTAAAGGAGAAGATGGTTAGTGATCCCATACTCAGGTTTCCAGAGGAAGGGTTGTTGTATGAGGTGTTTTGTTTGGCTTTTGGCCTTGGTCTTGGGTGCATGCTGATGCAAAAGAAGGGAGTGATCTTTTATGGGTCTAGGCAATTATGCCCTAACAAGAGTAACTATTCCACCCATGTCCTGGAACTTGCGACAGTAGTGTTTTCACTAAAGTTGTGGCAACATTACCTCTTTGGGGAGCGCTTTGTGGTCTTCTCAGATTAGAATAGCCTGTGTTATATATTCTCCCAACATGACCTGAACTTATGGCAGTAGAAACGGGTCCAGTTCCTCCAAGACTATGGCTTCGATATCTCTTACACTGATGGAAAGGGAAATGTTTTAGCTGATACCCTGAGCAGAAAGTCGCATAAGGAATTGGTTCGAGAATCCGCTAATTCTTGGAATGCGATGGGAGAGTTGGCTGCCTTGCACTTGGATTCCATGGTAGAAGGTTTTAGAGGCTGTTTGTTTCAGATGACGGTTCACTCCTCCTTATTGGAGCAAGTTGAAGAGTCTTAGTGGGGGGACTCCGAGGCAGAAGTGATGCAGGATCGTATCGATCAGGGGAACGCTCCATAAGGATGGTCAGAGGACAGCTAACATCGGATGCTTTTTCATGGAAGTTTGTTTTTTTCAAAGGTGATTTATGAGGTAGTTATCCGTGAGTTCCATAGCTCAGCCTTGGCAGTACATACAAGAGTTTCGAAAATGTACTGAGGCCTGAGAGAATAGTCTTGGTGGCCCGGGGTGAAATGGGAAGTGGCAGAGTTTGTGGCTAAGTACCTAGTGTGTCAGCACAAGTAAAGGCTGAACACCGTGTTCCCAGTGGTTTGTTGCATCTATTAGATGTCCCCGGGGGAAGTGGGATGAAATCTCGATGGACGTTTTCACAGGACTACCCAGGGCTCATGGAAGTTATGTTGCTATCTTAGTGGTGGTGGATCATCTGACGAAATCGGCTCACATCATAGTAGTTATGGAGTCGGTCCTAGTGATTACCTTAGCAAAGAGGTATGCAGATGAGGTGGTGTGATTTCATGGAGTTCCAAAGACAATCATCTCAGACTGGGATACTCGGTTTACCTCACAAGTCTGGAGGGGGTTACAACATTCTTTTGGCACCCAGCTATTCCTTAGCACTGCTTTCCACCCCCAGACCAACTGGTAGACAGAGCGGACTATCCAGACATTGGAGGACATGCTGTGAGCATGCGTTCTGGATTTCACAGGGTTATGGGAATGACACCTTCCTTTAGTAGTGGTTTCCTACAACAACAGCATCCACTCTACTATTGGAATTGCACCGTTTGATGCTTTGTATGGAAGACCATGTCATTCACCCATTTGCTGGGCAGATGATGGTGTGATTGGTGCTCTTGGGCCAGAGGTTGTGCAGAGCACCACAGAGAAAGTCCAGCTTGTACGTGAGAGGATGAAAGCGGCTCAGGACCGACGACAGTCTTATGTCGATCGTCGGAGGAGGCCCTTGGAGTTCAATGTGAGAGATCATGTGTTTTTGAAGGCTTCCCCTCGACGGGGACAGTGGAGGTTTGGGAAAGGGTGCAGCTCTCACCTAGGTTCATTGGACTTATTTAGGTGGTGAGGAAAGGTGGGAAGGTGGCATATCAGCTAGCCACGCCACCTCAGTTGGAGAAGGTTCGTGACGTCTTCCACGTCTCCTAGCTACGTCGATACTTACACGACGACTCTCCCGTTATCGCCTGGGGAGAGTTAGATATGGGAGACGACGCGACTTTCGAGGAACGACCAGTCAGAATTGAGGATCGTAAAGAGAAGGTGCTTTGTGGATGAACCATTCCCTTGGTTCGTGTGTTGTGGAGGCATGGCGGCCTCGAGGAGAGAACTTGAGAGCGGGAGACTCAGATGCACGCTCAGTACCCAGAGTTGTATTGACTTGTGTTTTTCCCTGTTCTTCTGAGATTTGTTTTGATGTTGTACTATGTACCTTTGATATATGGAATACTTGGCTTGTCGGTTGTGAGACCTTTTGTTTCCTTTTCTCTGGAAGTGTGTATCATGTCCAGATGTATGGGAAAAAGCGGAAAAAACGGATCCTTAATCGAGACGCATTAATTTGGATGCTCTTGAACCCATGCGGGCGAGTCAGTGCCGCCTAAAGCGGATAATATCTCTACATAAGAAAAGGAATTTTTCCCAAACCACGTGTTCGGGGAGTGTGTGGGTTTTGCGGTGTTGGCGGCAGTACGAGTTGAAAATCCTAATGTATGGAAGTGGGAAGACCCAATTCTTAGTCGAGACGCAGTAATGAGGATGCGATTGAACCCGTACAGGCGAGTCAGTGCCACCAAAAGAAAATAATATCTCCACATAGGAGAAGGAATTCTTGACACCTATAATTAGGGTTGATGGTTGGGTTCCTTTTATAACAAGGGCCCTAAGAGGTATCTTGTTGGGTTCCTTTAGGTTGGCTTTTGAATTATCGGGGATGAAAGTTTTTTAAGAGGTATTTGATGTAATGTCCTGGAACCATCCTTCCCATTACTTTGTCAAAAAGAGGTCTTGAAGTGTTATAGAGGGTAAAATGGACTTCTCCTAGACTTATCATAATTTTGAAACTACACGTCGTGTAGTGTGAGTACAGGTCGTGTACCCCCTCACTGGGTATACCCAGTGTTGAAGGTTGTGTCCTTGTCATGTGAAATAAGTGGGTACACGCCGTGTACCCCATGCTACACGTCGTGTAGTCCCTCCTCGTGTATGTGTTGCCCTCAAACTATCTGTTGACCAGTCAACGCCCACGTGCCGCGTTGAAGGCCATATTGGAAGCCGCGTGGTGACCATGTGAAATGGCCAAGTACATGCATTGTACCATAAATTACACGTCGTGTACTTTTTTTTCACGCCTATAAAAGGAGGGGTCCCCTCCTCCCTTGCAAATCACTCCTCTCCTCCCATTTCCTCTGAGCAAAGATCTATTAAGAGACTTGAAGGATTTTTTTTTCATAACTTCTTCGTAGAAGCTCCGATTTACCATCCGTCAGTAGCCACAGGATCGTAATGACGAGGAGGAACTTCTGAGCTTGGATCTGTTGTCTTTACTTCATCCTTTCCTTCCTAGCTTCCACACAAGGTGGTTTTTCCGAGATTTTTCAAAAGTGACGGACACCAACGGACCTCTTCTAAAGTTTATCTGGGGGAGCGTTGTGATCAGAACCAATTGAGGTAGGGGTCTTACCTTCATCTCTCTAAATTGTGCATCATGAGAGGTGGTTTTTCTCTTGTTTAAGTGAAACAAATTTGAACCAGTTAAATGATGATAATAACTGACTTATATAACGGGAATGGTATCTTGTGAATGCAATTACTTTATTTTATATCCTATAATATTATGTTGTTAATTGAATAGGCTTATGCCTACTGAAAATCACAGTCGGTGGGGGACATTACTTGGGAAATTAAATTTTCCCCAATATTTATAGACCGTTTTTTTAATGGAACATTATTGAATGTGGAATATGGATAATCACGTTAAGTTGGATGATTTAAAATTTGAAACCCTTATGTGATCACCTCGGTTGAAAAAAATGGATTTATGATCATGGGTGTTGTCTTGGATACATGGTATGTGATGGGGGTGTTTTTATGGGTTGTTGTAGATTTGGTGAGCAGCGGGGCTGCGATTAGCTTGGTTTTGGGTTGGTGTATATGCTATGTTGGTGATGGGCAGCAGGGCTGCGATAAATGGTATTTATGGGGTGATGATGTACGGTGTGGTTGTGGTTATGGTGGTTGGTAGCGGGGCTGTAGGGTTGGGTTTGAATGTGAATGAACTATGGGTTGTAAATAATAAATAAAAGTGGAAGAGTTAATAAATGGTGGGGCATGGTAATGGAACATAAATAATAATCAATGGGGTTGGTTGGTCAATAAGAAGGGACTTGTTGTGTTGCTTGTATTCTACTAACTTGATTTGTGGATGGCATGGATATGCTTTACGAACGATCGATGTGGTTGGTTTTGGATAGTTTCCCAGTAGTTAAGGAACTATTAAACTGATTCTGTTGAAACATGAGAACCTAAATGGGGTTGGGGTTGTTCGTTGTATGCATGCTTCGTAGTAGTAGTGTTGAGGCACGTGCTCAGTTCTCTGATTAGAATCCATAGGTTGGGCTGAGTGTTTGGCATATATATATATATATCTTTGTGTTTTATCTCACCCCACCCATGCTGAGCACTTAGTGACGAACACTCTCATTTCATGGGAGAGGGTGTTTTTCCCTTAGTTCCTAGCTCCTTCCTGCTACTTCTTCCCTAGGCTGTGATGGCTTGAGGCGACCTTACACCCAATAATCATCGGGTAGGATTCTATTGGGGTGGTTTTAGCACAAGACTCTTTGGGAAGGTTTCACTGTTTCCCAAGAATCTTCGGGATAAGGCCCAGGTGTGTGCGGGCGGGATACATAGTTGTGAGGCCCATGTGTGTGCGGGAGGGATACGTGGTTGTGAGGCCCAGGTGTGTGCGGGAGGGAAGAGTGTGGTAGCGCCGAGACGTTCACCATTAGGAAGAGCAGCTAACTAGTGGGGGAAAATGGTGTGGGGTACCCAATACTCTTGATCTTATATACTACTGCTACCTATTGTTTGTGTTTTTGGTGAGCGTGGCTGGGGAGGTTGGGTGGATAGAATTTCTTGTTAGGTTTTGGTTTCTTCTGTTGTTCTCACAAGACATTAGGATGTCTCCCCCACTTGTGCATGAGAGCTTTAGTTTTCCCTACTGATTATACTTGTATGCTCACCCTACGTTTTCTTTTTGGTTTCCTAGAGGACTACTAGGGTCGTGCGGGACCCTGCTAGTCAGGACAATTGGAGTTGTTGCAGTTGTTGTACTCTTGTTTCTTTTGGTTTTGTACTTTTTGAGTTTTCATGTACTTGTTCCTTGTTTCAGAACAATTTAAACATTCATGTGGGATTGTTTTAGGTTTATTTCTATACACTTTTTCTTTTCTTTTTTTGGTGGTTGACTTGTCCTATTTCCCGATCTTAAATAATAATAAAAGGGTAATTCTCCCATATTTGTGAAAACTCATACCCTTGGTTCTAGTCGCCACCCCAGGTCCTACAAGAGGCATGACTCAGGGGTCATTATCTCTCATTCACCATTGCCAGCTAAGGCGGAGAATATTTGGTGGGAGGGGGTTGTGACAGGTTAATTAATTAATAATTTATTGTTAAAATCATTTAATTTATCATTTTTACTTCATTCATTGTATAACATCATACATTGTTACATAGTATATATTTTTTATGATTCTGGTGGGTTTATATTGAGTATTAATCACACACTACTTGGGTTACATGATAAATTACAGAATACACATAATTTTTGTAGGAAATGATTATGGTTAGATAAATTTGTTAGATTGATGAGTTTAGATTTTATATGCAGCATGGATGAAGAATCCAAACATGATATTAGGATCCGACAGAAAAATTTCAGTGTGTCAATATATTCTGATTTCATTTTTCTCTTGGAACATATTTTTAATGACAAATCTAGTACTTGGGTTTAAGGTAATATTTTCCCATTTTTGATTAATAATGGGATTTTGGATGGTTTTTGATAATTGTTTTATCATTTTTGTTTTTTATTACCTCATTCAAATTTAGTATTATTATTTCCATAATTTTGTTTCTTAGATAAAATGGTTATAACCTCCACACATTACAAATTTGGCCCATGTTGCATGTTAGAAGCCTATATTGTATTGTGAAAAGTGCATACTGTCATGTGGCCAAATATCATAGGGAACTGACATCTGACACCCAGATTGGGATTTCAGAATCAAAGACATGATAAAATATTTCAATTTTCATTCAATAGAAGACGATATGAATAATGTAAAAAAACCTAAAAATACAAAATTTATGAATATTGATGATACTATAGTAATTATATAAAGATGTTTTAATAATATTTGTTGTAAATGTAATAATAAACAATATAAATACCCTTGTATAGTAATGCAACCTCTTCAATATAATAATTTATTATTTTTCAAAAAAATGATTCCTATTATACATTTATGATAAAATATTTCTATTAGATTTTGGAGGTGGACTATTGATGTTATTTGGATATGTATCTTCCATTCCAAATGCCTTTTGGAGTGTGGATAACTATGTATAAAGGATTCCTTTATTCGAGGGTAAGATGTCAAACTTTTTTTTTTCAAATTAATTAATTAACCCATATTTTATTCGAGGAATATAAATAGTAAATGGGTTTTTATCGAACCATGGAGGTTATATGGTATAATTTGGTCCATGAAATTGGTTTTAGAAATGTTTTATTTAATTTTAAACCAGTATCATCTTTTATTGACACATGATAAATACATGTTTAACATAACCACGACAATATTTTTTACCATTTTCAATATTCATTAGTGAATAAAAATTATTGAGTATGATAGATAATTTAATATTTTAATATTTAAAATATGGAATATTTTTTTCAATGTTATAATCATATATGTTTAAGAGTCAAAATTTTAATTATACCTAGAAATTTGAATTAAATAGATATTTTTAAGTGAAAATTAGTATATATATTGAAGGTCGTATTTTCAAGAAGTAATATTAAAATGATTCAGAAGGCCTAAATTTTTATACATATAATAAAATTGAAGTATTGTAACATTAAGACCAATTTTATAATATAATATATCCATCTAAATTACTTACATGAAATTGCAATTTCCAATTGAAAAAATGACATATTTCACAAATAACTAAAAAAATAATATTAATATAATATTAATATATTGATATAAAATATTATAATTATTTAGTAAAATTAATTTTATAAATGTTTGAGAAATTATTATTATATTATTTTTGAATAACATGCCTATGAAATTATTTAGAAAATTTAGTTTCAAAAAAACATTTCAAATAATATTAAAAGAATCTATTTTTATTTAAAATCAAATTTTTTTTCATATTTTTCATAATTTACATATTAATATTCATAAATTCAATTTTTACAGTAATGTAATTTTTTAAATCTATATTATTATACCTTTAGTATTGCAGTTACATGTTTTACAAGCAATCAAGAGGATTAAAATTACAGAATAATGTTTTATGGCTTTTATAAGATTTGTGATTCATAAAAAACACACTATTAAAAATAATTTTATTATTTTTGAAATTTGGTGTGATTTATTCTTCAAACAACAAAAAAATTCCAACCTAAAATTTTGATATTTAAATTTTAAATAAAGTGATTGATATTAGAGAAATTGATTAATGAAATTGGACATCATAAAAATATTTAATATAATATATCATTAGTTAGTGTGAATTAAATGTAAAAATATCATCTATAATAACAAATATATATATTTCTATGAAATATATAGATTGTGGAATGTGGGTTTATGGATATTGATTAAAGTCACATGTAATGTTTGTGAGTGACCATTTCCACTAATCAGAGGAAAATGGATGATCAAAATAATATTAAGGACATAAAAAATTAAATATGAAATTATTCTAAACGAATTTGGTCCATCATATATGAAGGTAACATTAGAATGTATTTTGTTCAAGTTCATTTTCTTATTTTTAAGAAATTATTTTTCTATCTTTAAATATAAGCAAAATTACATACTTGATATCTGTCTACATTTAATCCTAATTTCATTCATCGTGTTTCCATCTATATGCTCCCAATTAATCGCTTACATTGATAATGGAATTTCCAAAAATGAATTTTTTTATACATGAAGAAATATGAGCCACATTTAATTGATCATTATAAATATATAATTTATAATATTCATTCATTTTCCCTCTAACTATTTCCCAAAACCAATATTATAAAACCCTAACATTTTATGAAATTTATTTCTTGAATTTGTTTTATATTTTGATATTTTTCATTTCATGCATCACAGAATATTGATTAGTCAATATGATAGAACGATGATTGGCATAAATTATATGCAATAAAATTTGAAGCATGTTCCACACAAAATACATCTATTTTCATTCAAAAAAGTATAAACTCTTTTTTTTTATTATTACACACCACACATATTCACATTGAGATTGTGAGTTATAGATAAGGTTTATTTTTACCAGTCTATAAGATACTATTAATCTGAATATGAATATTTTGTTATTTCTACCACAAAACTATTTTAATGGATGATTCTATTACCATTGTCTATGTTTTTAAAATATTATTTTCCCATGTATATTATATTAATAAATCTGTTAACAATTAATATATGTTAATACAAGAACAATTTTATAATAACAAAAACTTTTTGAAGAAGACCATTTTTTAATGAAAAAACACATTTTTAACTCAAAAATAAACAATAAACAATTGATAACTGTGTTTACGAAAATTATTTATTAATAATTTCTATATATATTTCTGATATTAATCTAGTATATTTTTTACTTTAATATATGAATAAATACATTTTTATAGATAAAAATATATATTTTCTTAAAAATAAATTTTACATCATTTCAATGGTAATATAATTTTAAATTTTATTTTTGAACAATTATAAATATTATTTAAAAAAATAAACTACATATTTAAAATCATAATATCGAAATTAATTTTTGGTTAAATTAATGAATTTTCTTATGATGTTTATTTTTCTAATCAATAGTGAAAAATTGAATATTAATTGAAAACGAAATTTTCATCTAGTGTAGTTATATTGATTTATTATATTTTAGTTTTTCTAAAAGATCATGTAGTTCAATTTTATATCAATTAATCTAATTTTGGACATTATAATATATTTTATATTTTAATTGGATGTAAAAACATTTGAATCTTTTGGAAATTTTTACATTAAAGACCAAATTTTTCATACCATATGGAGAATATAATCAAAATTAATTTCTTCCAATTTTGTGAAATTAATTTGGAAAAATTGAGTTAATAAATTCAATAGGAATAATTTTTAACATCTAATATTTTTATCTTAGTTTTTACTGAAATTATTTGTGAAATTATGTAAAATTAATTATATTAATTAAGAAAAAAATTATAATATACAAGACTTTAATATTAAATAAAAAGGATATTTTTTTTCTAGAAAACAATTTTTCAGACCTATTTATATGTTATCCTTCAATTTAAAAATCTTTTACCATTATTGGATCCACTTCCCCTTTGAAAAAAGTCTTTGTAATTCCCTATTAAAAATATTTACATGAATTCCACTCCTCCCCCATTATAAAAGTCATACACTCATCCCATTTAATCACATAAATTAAAAATATCGATTACCTAATATCTGCTAAAAACGCTCAATTTATCTCAATTAATAATATAATCCTTCTTTTTGTCCTCATTTTATCCCAGTAAGCCATGGGGTTCAAACTATTTGAGTTGGTGTCCTATAACTAACTAAATTGTACTTTAGTCAGTAACAAATATGTTATCACAACATCATTATTCTTCTGTATGACAATTCTTGTGATAAATTACTATGGATATCTACTACATTAAAGGGTAATAATGGATCCCAACTATGATGAGATCTTGGATGTTCCATAACATTGTTCATGAATATATGCTCAGTAGTCAGATGATGATAACCGAGGGAAACAAATAATACATGACATTCGTGGTGAGGAAGCATAAAACATTGATACACCTTCTCATAGTGTGTGCCCATGGTAATATCTAGTAGGACATTATGAGAATGAGACCCTCTAGTTGGAAATACACATTTCATTGTGTCAGTGGATGTTCTTATCTATAGATGTGTGCATTGGTCATTAGACATTTCCATTATTATTAGAGGGTATTACAACTCACACAACTAGATGTATTGAAAAAACTATGAAGACACACTATTCGCAGCAAGGTAGGATATGTTGGTTGTGTCATGAGTAATACTCCATAAATAGATAATTAAATAAATGATTTGTCCTTTCTTCTCCGTAGCAGAAGTAGATATCTCATGCCTTTTCATGGAATTTATTTGGCCTAAATAAATCCAATTCTATGGTATGGAATGGGCAAGTTCAATTAAGGAATTTCAGATAAAGAATAATTGATAACATGGGTGATGGCATAAGCATGCAACCATCTTGATTCAAGATATCGAGAAAAATGGATTACATTAAACGGTAAGTGTTTGTAGGAGGTGACACATAATTTTGGCATTAACTACATTCTATATTGGTTTATTGGCCTGTTTCTAGATTCTACCATTGGAAATTAACTAGGCTCTACATAATGACATTAAGAAAGATGCCAATAGGGTCACACACTATGTGTATCCATGTATCTTAGTTAAATATTAATTTAAAAAATTTATTAAATATTATTCCTGGTTGTGTTTTAAATATTATTCAACGATTCCTGATAAAATTTATTTCGACACAAATTATTTTAGAGAATATATTGTGGGTGAAATAAAATATTTATTAGTGTTTAATGAAGTGATATTTATTTGAGAAATAAATTTCAATTATTCAAAGTCTAATAAATGTGTTTGAGGAAATAATGAAAATGGAAAAACAAAATTACAGGCCATGTATATTAATATACATGGCATGTAATTTTTCTAGGGATTTCTGAGAAATTATATTATTTATTTAATTAAATAATACTAGGTTTAATTCCCTTTGTGCAAGTCATGTAATAAAAATAGTCAAATGTTATTATTATTCTTGGGGGCTTACTATGAATAAAATGAAATGAATAAATTCTTTGTGATAATTAATTCAATTTTTTATTAAATGAAATAAAAATACATATTATATAATTTTTATTTGCCTAGAAATTTTTTGTGGTTTTTTACAACATATCTAGAAAAATATCTCAAGGATATAAGTAATTGTTTTCTCCCAATAGGGCTATAAAGGTATGAGATAGATCCTCCTCCTATAGATCAAGTAGAGAGCTTTACAAGGGGGAGTCAAGGTGATCAAATGTGAACATTGCAAGCAAAAGGATCATCCATGGAAGTACCCAAAGATCCTTCAACGACATCCAGAGATACGTGGAGCATGTTTGGATCGCTGCTAGAGGAATCCGACACTTGGATTCTATGATGAAAATAAATATCACATATAATCATGACTGGAAACATCAACATAGGGAGAATTCCATAAATTAAATTTTTTCCTTTTAATTAAATTAATTATAACCAACATATGATGTTCCTCACTATAGATATGAGACTAACTTATTTTCATTATTTCTTCATTCTATTTCAATGATCCAATGTTATTTTATCAAGAGATATCTCAGAATGGTCGTCATTAATGACAAAAACTAATGTTTTGAATGCCCATCCATGCGATTCTACAGAACCTGAAACCTACAAAATGTATTAGAGCCTAGATATATCAATCGTTTTAATTATATAGGTTTTCATTATTGATTTTCACATTTAATTAATCAGTTGTATAAATTCATATTAATTGGTCTATAAATCTGAATCGTGAGATCTATTCCTCCCCATTCATTTATTGTTCACCTTACAAAAAAGAATTTTTTTTAATTAAAATTAAATAAAGGATCTCATTCGGAGATTCCAATGATTCTTGGCCATACAATAGAAGAACACATGGCATGTATTTGGCCACACACAATGTGTAGTATAGATTCCATGCATCATGACAGTCCTCGAAATGAGTTCATGTCCTTAGATTCTATCAATGTATTTTAGAAACCATGTATTTACCAAGAATAGGTGGCACATGGTTTCTAGATTACACATCATGTGGCCCTCTGAACATGACATGAAGTCCCTTTTGGTTACGGTTGTACCGTGTACCCCATACATGGCTTGTGTGACAAGAATTCATGTAATGCAGATAAAACATCACTTATGTCCCCTTGAACACACCATGCACTCATATGATTTTTTATGTTTATCTCCATTCAATGTCCTTAAGAATTTACTTCAGATGGAAAGTGTGAAAATGTAAACGTCGTGTAGGAAGAACTACACACCATTCATTTATCCAAATTACAAATATTTATTAATATTTATTATTATACTACAAAACCCTTGATATGTGTACCATAGTGCTAGCATAAATTATGGCACACCACTTGATATGTATTATATATATATGTGTTTAATTTAGCATCTGTGTAATGTTCATTTATACTCATTGGATTTTTATGAGCAAGAATTCATTGTGTTGCCTCCAAGGTACACATTACGTATAAGGTTAAATTTAAATAAATTCAATTGTTTACAATTATAATGGACGGTAATCTAATAAAAATTACAAAAATGGTTTAAGATAAAATAATTTATTAATTAAAGATGATTAATTGATTCTATATTCATTTATCTTAAACCAGAATGATTAATGAATTTAATTCTAGTTTTATATATATGTAAAAATCATTGCATTTAAGCATTATCATGATCTATAATAAGACCTTTGTATGTGAATGTTTACTTTTAATTTAGTTATTTAATTTACGGTTTTTGTCATGTGATCCATCTACTCACTAATAAGTAGGGCTTATGTGCCCAATGATTCTTTTAAATAAACCCCTATTTTACCACTCACATAATAATGAGATAAAAGTCATATGTAATGGATGGAGCTCCCATGATAGTGTTTTTGCATCATGTGAGGATCCATAGAGAAAACAATCAAAGGAGATATAAAGGTGGACAAGTGGATACCAATAAAAATGAACCCAAACTATTAAAGGTGTTTCCCCTAGGTATTGGGATATTTTAACAACTTCTTGACAATGTAATGAATAGAACATGCTCGTGATAATAACATTAATTTTATTAATTTTAGTTGCAAGCTTTATTTATTTTTGGTGTGTATTCCGGACCACATAAACATTGAAATGAACAATCTTGCAAGGTCGAACTAAAATATGTCTATATTATGTGTAAATATTATCCAAGACATGGTAAATCACTTAATTATATCCCAATTGATATAAACAACAATGTAATCAATGATAATAAACTTTAAATTTACGTACTAGGATAAAATTACTCAAATAAAATATTAATTTGGTATAGCCTTCGGTAATATTGTATAGAATTGAACTATATTACAATATGTGTGACAAAAACTAGTTGAAGTGATTTCAATTATCAGGGAATTATAACTAATGGTTTTGGGTTTCTTTGACTTGGTTCACATTTTTGGTTTCCTTCCATATAAGAAATGGTTGAGTAAATCCAAAATAAAATGATTCTAGGATTGCGGTGTCCACTTATGAGACCAATGAGGTGTGAGTTAATGTAGTTTGAATTAGGAATTACTAGATAAAATCCTTCAAGTTTGTTGACTATCCCAAGAGGGGGTAATGAGAATGTAAATATGAATCCTTTCCATTAGAATAATCATGCAACAAAATATTTTGATGTCAATGGTATGGGATATTCAATTTCATAAAAATAGTAGGGGAATACTATGTATTTAATTATATATTTTTCCTAGACATATCATGATAGAGTAATAAAACATTCCTCATATTAATTTGAATAAATATAAAGAATAATGTGGTCAAACATATCCTTTCCCACCATACTCGAGAAGGAAAACCTTCTCACCTGCACAAATTTCCATGAATGGAAGAGTTGTGTATGTGCCATCCTTCACCAAGATAGTAAATTGTATGTGACAGACGATCATGTTCCAATTACACCTGGAAAAGAGGCTAGTGATGAGAAAAAATATCATAACATGAATCATTTTTATGATTCCCTAGATAACAAATGATTCATGATATCAACCATGTCTAAAGAGATCTTTGTGAAACAAGAAAACATGGACGCATATAGCATGCCGTCTCACATTTATTTTCTCTCTGAAGAGAAGGTGAGCTAGGAGAGATATGAGATATCCAATGTTCTATTTACATCTAATCTTGGATATTCTTTCCCAGTTGTACCTCATGGAGTATAGATTTATTATCAACTATAACATGGGAAACAATTATAATTTTCTATCAAGACATATTACATTAATAATATAGGTAGATACGAACATGGGTCATGGAAAACACACAACCTTATATTGAATAAGAAAAGGAAGGACCTGGTAGAGGGGCCAAGGACTAATAAATTGTATAATGACCTCGAACATCATCCCTTCAAGAAGGGGTTGATCTAGAGGTATGCCATGGAATGCCAGGCTGTTTGTTTTTCATCTGGAAAATCTAGGCCACTGGAAAAGGAATTTCAACCAATAACATGGAGACGTTAATGGTGTGTGTGTTATTGATTGTAATCATACCATTTCTACACATTAGGAATTAGATACCACATTTGGGGATAAAATATATATTCAATTGGAGGATCCAAGTTGATTTAGAATGATTTTCTTGAGTATAGGTGGATCTTGAAGCACCCAATTGTGTGAGGATGGCTATGTCAGCCATTGTAGATTACCACCTATCATTTCCAACTGGGATGATTTTGGTTTTTTATAAAAGATATTATGTGGTGAGTGTTACCAAAAATAAAATTCTTGTATCATTTTTGGATATAGAATTATTTATTTTTAGGTTTGGAAATTAGCATTTATTATTTTATAAGAAAATCATATTTTATGGTATGGCACATTTAAATAATGTTATTGTAATTCCCCAACCCCAGTTACCCAGATTCAGTGCATTAATACAGAACCTGATAATGATACATGTAATCAAGTCCTGAATGACCAATTAGTTTAGTAACCATGTATGTACTGGATTCATTCATATGTTTTATATTACATCATGAAATAAAAACCACAAAAATTTTTACCCTTTTGAACACACTTATATCAATATCTTATCCCTCCATGTCAACCATTAAATACATCTTCACATCCTGGGAAAAATAAAACATAGAAAGTGGTGAGCTCAGATGGCCAGTAAGGATAATAATATAGTAGATAAATTTATAAATAACTATAATCATTTAAAGAAATGAATAAGACTAAAAAAAGCACTTTAAAATTAGACATCATCATAGTATAAAATAGATTAGATCAAATAATTCTATTTATTAATTTATGTGGATATTCTTATAGTTGAATAATCAGATGGAATATCAATAGAAACTTTCTTAATGATGGAATGCATAATTTCCTACTTCATAACCACATAGTCAAGGACTTGTTCCAGGACTACAAATATGTTTTTTCTTAATGACTCATGCCATGATAGTAGTTTGTCTCATGATACCAACCATTCCAATGAGAAGTTATATCGGGATCCACCCAACACTTACTATGTCCAATGGATTCCTCATATTAATAGGTTTAAACATAACAAAAACCTTCAAATTAAAACACGCATACAAAATTTTGATACATTATACATAAACCTGAGTGGTGTAAAAATATGAAATCCATAGTAAAACATATCACAAAACCTTCAATACAATAAAAAGGTTTTATATCATAATAAACCAACATTGAAAAAGCTTAAAATCCCTCAATGGATGTTGACATAAATGAAATCAAAACATTTTTAGAAAAATATCTCTTCCTATTTTGAAATATTTTAAAAGTCATATAATTATAAAAGAAAACATTTATTTTGGAAATATTCTTATAACATTGTATGGGATGCTCTAAATGTTATATATTGATGGAAAATAGCCACACCTTCCATATAAGTTACAAAAATGCATTCTTACCTTTATTTTGATTAGAAGGTCATAAAGTAAATTATTTAAAAAATTACGGGAAGATTAAATTCAAAATATATATGGTAAAATAACAGAATAAATTAATTTAACAAATTTCATAGTAAATTGTAAAAAAAAAATTAAATACATATTTAGTAAAAAACAGATTGGGATGATAAAGACATTCTAGTAGATATTTATCTAAAAACAACGTCTGATAATAAATAGATTGTGAAATTATCCCTTGATATGTACTTTTCCTTAGTCGATTGTATGTTAAGATCATGTATAATAGTTAAAACATTTTTATTAAATTATAATTTTACTATATACCTAAATATGATCTTATATATGATCTTATAATTTTTCTATGTTAATAATATTTTAGTAGTTTCATCGTTTTGGGTGTTAACGAATTATTTTTCCTTTATATGCATGCTTATGTAAGAAATGTAAGTTATGGATTGGAATTATTTGATTCATATAAAGAATTATATTATGATCATAACAATTGTTTTTAGCCATCAAATGAAATTTATTCTTCAAGTATTATGATTGGGAATTAATTTCATCGCATTCATGGAGACTGTAATCTATACGTACGCAGGTGAGAAAATATCATTTAATTGATGGTGAAATCATATAATTTTGAATGTTATATCATACATACATAATAATTAACATTTTATATTTATTATTTACATTTGTTATATTAATTATTTTACCCATCCAAAATAATGTAGTGTTTGAATAATAAACTACACCACGATGTGGAGACGGTAAGCCATAGCTACTAGTGACATTATCATTTATCGTATGTATAGAATAACGAATATGATTGTACAATATATATAATAACATCACATTTTATAGAATATACTAGAGTTATTATTTTATAAAAGAAACTACAAAGAATGAGGAAGTGGAAGAATAAAATAACTTGAAAGTGCTCATGAAATATTTACCTCTTCTTCGGGTTCTTCATATTGATTTGATCAAATGTGATCCATAGGTTGGATTTATGACCAATGGAAGTCCTCTAGGATGAAGATAAGAATTTTTGGAGTATATTTGAGTAGGGTTGGGATGATATAGAAAAGGATTTAAAGGTATTAAATTAAGAAAAGGGAAAGTTCCCATTTATAAGAGAGGTGAGGGTTATTTTAGGAAAAGCTTGAAAAATTATTTTATAATGAAACAATTTTCTTTTTATAATGGATAAAATTTAAATACATAAATTCTATGGTGGTTATTGGTTGATAAAATCCCAACATATAGGTTTTATAGTGGTTAATATCATCATATTAACTATATCTTTTAGATTTAACTCTTAGGTAAATAGTTTTTCCTTTACCATGTCTCTTTGTATTGTTATATTATATGGTTAATGAACATAATATAACATTCCAAGAGAATACAATGAAGTTAATTATTATCATATATAACCATATCTATGTCCTTTGGCTAATAAATTGATTTCTAGGAATATTATATAAATTAATAATATAATATTTGTTTTAAAAACTCAATTATGTCAATTTTGATACTATTTATTATTTTATTGTTTTGGAAGCCATAAAAAATTATAAATTCGAATATAATTTATTTAAACAACCTTGAAATATCATATACGACTATAAATTTTATGGAATTCATCAAAAGTGGTAATTAAAATTTATTTGGATATTTATAATGTAAATTATTTTAATATTTCATTATTATGATAATTAATGCATCATCATTGTGTCATAAATATATTAAATTATGAAATTTATAAAATTTTAAATAAAATACCATTTTGTAGGAAATATTATTTATCTTTATATTGAATACTTATAGTCAAATTTATATTTTTTGTAACCCTATATTAAAAATGTTTTAGTTATTAAACATTGAATTTAACACCTTTAACTCTTCTTTAAATAAAATAATAATAAATTTCCTAATCTAATTCATGTGGACCCAATAGGATCATATTTTATTCCTAATGTTGTTTTTGGTCGAATTATACTTATCATGTTTAATTAGGACATGTGTTAGGGTAATTATGATATCATTTTTACAATTAATCACCATATGTACTTTTAACCATGGTAAATAAAAGTCAAAAATTACGATTCAAAAAAAAATTAGATTCATCTTACTGAACTGCATTTTACATAGAGATATAAACCTTGTCCCTTGGATATTCGAAATTCAATTCATAGTAGCGGTAAAATTTTGTTTTATAAATATTTGAAAATGCTCATAGGATGTGGGTAAAAGACGGTAAAAGTTCGATAAAATCATATATACATAAAATTATTATAAAATGACTCCAAAAAATTACATTGAACATATATATCTATTATGTATCTATTTTGAACTAAAATAAATTAAAATAAAATAACTAATTATCTAAATAAAAAAGGGATTTTATCCAATAACACAATGATTTTTTACTATTCATAAAAAATTGAATGTTTTTAAAAAAAATATAAAAAGTTCTCCCTAATCTAATTTTGGTATTTCAAATCCAAAAATTAAATCCATTTTGAAAGATAAAAATTATAAAATATAAAATACTGTGTATTATAATTCATAACGGCTATTTTAATTTGTTTTGGTGTGTTTGTACTTGAAGTTGCGTACAACACATGCCGTTATATTATTCAAAGAGAAATGTACTGTGGTTGATTGGGGTGTTATATTCTGCCCTCCTTAAAATAGTTTCTTCTTTTAAATTTCTAGAATATTATTGCATTAAATGATTCGTGTGGTATTTTTTTATAAGTTCCTCGGGTTCCCATATTACCTCTTCCATCTTAAGGTTTCTACAATTAACTTTTACCAAACAACTCATCCGGTTAATTATCAAATGTTCTATGGTATAATGAATTTTGATAGGATTTTCACAATAAGACAGATCATGATCTAGTTCAATATCATAATAGGTGATTAAATGAAATGTATTAGGCATGTATTTATTCAACAGTGATACATGGTATACATCGTGAAATTTGGATAGACTTGGAGGCATTTCCAAATGATAAGCTACAACTCCAATTTGTTTTAGAATTTCAAAAGGTCTGATATACCTAAGACTCATTTTACTGTTATTATTGAAATTTATAACGCCATTTCATGGAGATATCTTCATGAATACATTTTATCCTATCACAAATGAAAAATCATTCCTTCGGTTATCATCATTGCTCTTCTACATACATTGATCTTTTTTATGTGGGTTTTGATAACCTTCACCTTTTCAATCATTTTCTCAACAAGTTCTAGGCATATGAGTTTTCATTCACCAGCATCATCCCAAAAAGTTGGTGTGTGACATATATTTCTATAGAATGCTTCATATGGTGCCATCTGGATAATTGAATGTACGCTGTTGTTATAGGAAAATTCTACCAGACGTAAAAAATTTTCCCACATTCCTTGAATGTCAAGTTAGAAACATATAAACATGTATTCTAAGGATTGAATAGTCCGAACTGATTTTCCACCTATTTTTGGGTGGTATGCAGTGCTCAATCGAAGTTATGTATCTATGTCCTTCTTAACAATTTTCCAAAATCTTGTTGTAAAAAGGGGATGACGATCAGAAACAATCGATAGGGGTACTCCTAAAGTATTAAAACATCATTAACATATAGTCTTTCCATACGTTCAAGTGGTAAATATTAACTTATATGAAGAATATTTGATAACATATTGTGATGATCAACAATGACCCATATTACATCATTACTTCTAGGAATCTTTTGTAGCCCCATGAAAAAGTACATTTTAATATTATCCCATTTCCACTCAGGTATGGGAAGAGGTTTCATGGAACCTCCAGGCTGTTTCCTTCCAGTATTCACTTGTTTACAATACAATGATCTTGACACAAAATCAGTAATCTCTCTCTTCATGTTCCCCCCCCAAATGTTCCTTTAAATATCTATACATCTTTGTGCTCCTAGGGTGTATAGAAAAATTATATCAATGAGCATCATCCAGAAAATCTCTTTTTAGACCAGATATGTTAGGAACACAATATCTCTTCCCAAATTTCAAAATTCCATCTTCATTTATGATTTCACTAAATCTCCAATCATTCAAATCTTTAATCTTCTTTAGAAACTCCTCATCAAAGTCTCAGAGCTCTTTATCCTTTATAGTAAAGATGAATTGGAAACCATTTGAAAAATCATTGATGTTTCACCTTCAATGGTTATTCCCATATCCATCATTACTAGATCAACGAAAATAGGATCCATTATAATTATCATCTTGTTAAAAACACCATGATCCTTTCTACTCAAAGAATCTTCCACCTTATTTGACTTCCCTTGTTGGTCGTGTATATTTCAATCAGAATCCTTGTGTTGTTCAAGTTGTCACCTCTACATCAAAATGATTTCTTTTTGTGAGAAAATATACTTCAAAATCTTGTGATCGGGATAAATATCACATTTTTAGTACATAGATAGTGTCTCCATATTTCTAGAGCAAAGATTACAGATTCTAACTCAAAATCAAGATTGAGATAGTTTTGTTTTTGAATTTTTAGTAGCCATGATGCATATGCATTAACTCTATCATTTTGCATAAGGACACAACATAGTACATTCGTTGAAGCATCGCTATAAATAATAATCCCATCATTCCTTGAGGGTAGAGTCACGATAGGAGTGTTAAATAATATACTCTTCAGTTCCTCAAAACATTTTTCACACTCTTTTACCAATCTAATTTTACCCCATTTCATGTGAGCTAGGTTAGGGGATTTTCCAATTGGGAAAATTTCTTAAAAAACGCCAATAATAACCTGCTAAACCAATAAAATATTGTACCTCAATTATACTCATCGGTGCTGGACATTCTTGGATTTCCATGGTCTTCGAAGTATGAAAATAGATTCCATCCATAGAGAAAATATGGACATGAAAATGAATCCCATGAAGCCAGAATTCACAATTGAAAAATTTCCCATATAATTGATTTCTTCTAAGAGTATTTAGGATAATGGCAAGTGATTTTAATGATATTTATAGATTTTTTAGTATACTAAAATACCAGTAATAGATACCACAACAATTTCATCATGATATTCCTGGAGAACACTATTCATTAGATCCATGAAGACAAAGGGTGAATTAGTTAATCCAAAAGGCATTATAGTAAACTTGTAATACCCGTACCTGGTTCGAAATGAATTTTTCAAAATGACTTCCTTCTTCACAAAAAACATAAGAATCTAGATAGAAGTTCAATCCTTGAAAAATATTGATCTCCATGAAGTTTGTCGAATAAATCATTAATCTGAGGTAGGGGATACATGTTCTTTATTATTATATAATTGATCTCCCTGTAGTCAATGCACAACCTCATAGATCTTTCTTTCTTCATAAAAAATGATAGGGTCTCCCCATTGAGAAAAACTAGCGTGAAAAAAATCCCTTATTACTCAATTCATATAGTTGTTTATTTCGTTCCACAAATTCCATAGAGTCCTTTCTATAAGGGATCTTTGATTTGGGCCTTGAACTAGGAATTTAGTCAATTGGAAACTCAATATCTTGTCCTATAGGATGTCTAGGTAAATCCTCTAGAAACACTTCAACATATTTTTTTCCAATAGGTACATCCACTATTCGAACAATATTTTCCTCACCCATAGTTATTTTATTCTCTTCTTCCCTAATAATTGAATTTAGTGAGCTACTGGGGGTGGATCTAGATAAGAATCAGGTGGTGATGTTTCTACTCTAAAAATTAGGTACTCTATATCATAATCGAAAATTGTAATCTACTTATTTTTACAATATATATTCACATAATGGAATGAAATACAATCCATTCTAAATATCATATCAAATACAATCATGTGTATGCTGAAGAGATCAACAGATAAAGAACATTTATTTACCCTAATAGAAATCGATTTACAAAACTCTATTTTCACGAAACATACCTTATATGATTGGATTGACAACTCCCTTGTTATATCGAATTGAAAAAATATATTTTTATTAGAAAACTGGGAAGATATTAAACATTGCAATGATCATGATTCAAATAAATCATTGGCTAATCATGAGAAAACCATTAAATAACCTACCACCTTGCCGTTTAGAGCTTCAACCTCAACAGTAGTGATCGCATATGCTTGGCCTTTCTCCATTGGCCTTTTATGAGGTATATACCCTTGGATCTTAAGAAATTAAATTTCATATTGACCCTTTTCTTATAATTGTAGCATTTAACATCCTCTTTCTTCCCCTTTCAATAACGGGCTTGGTGGCATTTTTCCCCACACCTATAACAGACTCCCTTTCCCTTTAGGAATGTACCAGGGGGTTTCATCCATCATTTTCCAAAGTATGGATATTAAAACTTTCCCTACATCCACTTATTTCCATTTTTAGAGTGTTCAAAAGATCTCTTCTTCTAATAGTTTTCTTTATAGTCGTAAGACATAGATAATTACTTTTCTATCTTCATCGTACATGAGACAATATCAACGTATGATGAGAAGGATTGTGAGACTAACGATCAATGATGAAATTGTTTTATCCGTCAAAGTAATTGATCAATCATACTCCTTGGATTGCGTATATATAATGATACATTCCTTGTTATCCTTGTAAGGATAACGTTATATTTTGGGACATTCTCATCTTCCTTTTTCCTCAGACTCAGAAATTTTCTATCAATTCACACTCTATGGTCATGAGGATTATATTTTTCTATGAAAATCACATTAAACTCCCTCTGTTATAGATTTGATACATCTTCATATTCCTTTTTGTTTTGGATTAATGACAACCATTGATCTGCATCTCCCGTGAAGTGATAAATTTCCATGAAAACTTTTTCATTTTCACTACCCAATAATGAATTTAATATTTTCTATAGGAAATTTATCCATTACTTAGCTACAAATGGATTTTTACTCCCATTGATTGTTAGTGGTTGTCTTATCATGAAGCAGTTTAATATTGATTCTCCACATTGTGGATCGTGGTACTCCATACTATTAAGGCTATTATTCAAAACATGAGTGAGATGTCCCAGTATGGTGATAAGTTGATCAGAACTAGTTGCTTCACCAGCTCCCCTATAATTATCATGAGTAGGTTGTAAATACTTACATAGATTACGTGCATTGATACAGTTTCCATTCTATCCAATAAACACCATTTCTAAACAACAAAATTCACTAAATTAGTTTATGAATCACATTACATATTCCAAACTTGTAAAAAACATAACATTAATTGAAAATTTTATGGATACATTCCAAAATCCTAAAAATTTTTTTTCTAAAGAAGTATATTAACATAAACCCATCATAATGGTTGGTAATGAAAATGATAATTATCCTAAGCATATCCCCTGGGAGTGTTGTAACCAAGAGTGTACCAAGGCTCGTTGTTTGGCACCAGTTCTCATTCTAGTCTAGGTCAATGCGGTGTTTTCGGGTTTTACCCTGAGGATCATCTGTTATAGAGTTTCCTCTACATTCTTGTATCTAGGAAGATATTTATTTCAAGGAAGACTCAAAAAATTTCTACAGTACAAAAATTATAGGAAGTTCATCTATACAAATTCTAAAAGTCTTTCTTAGGGTAATGTGCTCTTATCAGATTTTTTCTAAATATTTCTTCCAAGGTTTGTACTAAAAATCCTCTGATACCAACTGTAACACCAAGACCCCTTGTACCCATATTCCGCGAATAATTACATTAGCATGACATGATACAAGGAATCATGTACCAAGAGACAGATCTGTTTTGTAGCCTTGGACGTAATAGATGCATTCATAATTTTTACTTTAACTCATGAAATAAAAGAATAGACAATATTTTTTCAACATTTGAACACACTTTTATCGTTATACAATCCCTACAAGTCAACCATAAAATACTTCTTCACATAGTTTGAAAAATACAACATACAAAGGGGTGAGCTCAGATTCTCAGTAATGATATCAATATAGAGGAAACTTTCATAAATAATCATAAACATTTAAGGCAATGTATAAGACTAAAACAAAAGCCTTTTAAACCTAAACTTCAGTATAATAATGAATGTATAAATCCAAAAAATTCTATTTACTAATTAACGTGATAATAAACAAGTAGAATAATCTCATGGAATATCAATAGCCTCTTTCATAACGATGGAATGCAAAATGCCCGACTTCATAACCTTCTAGTCAAGGTCTTGTGCCAAGACTACAAATAAGATTTTATCAAGGCCTTGTTCCAAGACAGTAGATTATCTAATGATACATACTGATGCATCTAGGAGCTATAGTAGGCTCCACCCATCACTTACTATGTCCAATGCATTCCCTATATGAACAGAATTAAACATATCATAAAAATTCAAATTGAAACTAACAAATGAAAAGTAAGTAATTTATCCATATACCATGAATGGTGTAAAAATTACACATCCAAAATAAAACATATCACATAACCATAAATACAATAATGAGGTTTTTTATAATAAAAAATCAACATCTAAAAAGATTAAATTCCATTAAACTCTGTTGACATAGATGAAATAAAAACATTATTAGAGAAATATATCTTTCTATTTTGAAATCATTTAAAATTTATATAATTATAAAAGAGAACATTTATTTTTTAAATATTTATATAAACTTTAATGGAAAGATTTTACTATGATATAATGGTGTTAATTAGCCACACCCACCGTATAAGTTAAAAAAACTCAATCTTATATTAATTTTGTCGAAAAAGTCAAAAATTACCATGTTTGTAAAATGACAGAATGATTAATTTCAAAACATATATAGTAAAATAATGGTATAAATGACTTTAATCCATACTATAGTAAATAGTAAAAAAATTGAAATTCATTTCTTTGAAAATTGATGTGGATAATAAAGAGGTCCTAGTAGATAATTACGTAAAAAACATCGGATAATAAAGAGATTTAGAAATTAAACCTTACTATGTTCTTTTCCATAGTTGATGTTATGTTAACCTCCATTATAATAGATAAAACATTTTTATTAAATTATATAGGAACTATATACATAAATATGATATCATATATGATCTTATAATATTTACTTTTTAATAATATTTTAGTAGTATCTTCATTTCATATGTTAAGTGATTCATTTTCCATTATATACTAGGATATATAAGACATGTTTCATTTAGATAGGATGTATTTCATATATATAAAAAATTATATTATTTTCGTAAAATTTATTTTTAATCATCAAATGATAATTATTCCTTAATGATTACATTGGGGAATGAATCTCATAGTGTTCATGGAGACAGTAATATGTACGTTTGAAGGAGTGAAAATATCATTCAATTGAAGGAGTAATAATATATAATTGAATGTTATATCATATATACATAATAATTAACATGTTATATTTATTATTTACATCATTTATATTAATTATTATACCTTTCCAAAATAATTTAAGTGTTTAAATAATAAACTACACCACAATGTGGAGACGGTAAGCCGTACGTATACACATATGGTGACTTTTTCATTTCTAGGATGTATAGTATAATGAATATGGTGGTACAAAATTATAATAACATTTAATTATATAGAGGATATTGGATTTATTATTTTATAATGGAAATAACAAAGAAAGAGGAAGTGGAAGAAGAAATGAACTTGAAAGATGTGATGAAATATTTACATCTTCTTCGGGTTCTCCCTTTTGATTTCATAAGAAGGTAACATTAGGTTGAGTATCTGACCAAAATAATCCCTCTAGGATGAAAAGAGGAAATCATGGAGGATATTTGGGAATTTTTTAGCTGAGACAAATGGATTTTGAGGTGTGAAATAATATAATGGGTAGTTCCTTTTTATAAGAGAGGTGAGGGTCATTTTAGGAAAATCATGAAATATTTTTTTATATTAAAATCATTTCTGGATTCAAATAGTAAAAAAATGAATTATTTAAATTATATGTTTTGGATCGGTAGAAAATCTCTCAACCAATAGGTTTTCAGCAGGTTTATATCATCATATTAACCTTATCTTTTATATATAACTCTTAGTTAAATAGTTTGTCATTTACCACGTGTCTTTGTATTTTTATATTATATGGTTAATAAACATACTATAACATGCCAAGAGAACCCCAGGTGGTTAATTAATAATCTATATGAGAATATCTAAGTCCTTTTGTCGATCATTATATTTTTATTAATATTATATCCACTAATAATATAATATTTTTTCTAAAAACTCAATTAATCAAAATTTGAAACTATTTTGTATTTAATTTATTTTAAAGCCATAAAAACATTATAAATTTGAATAAAATTTATTTAACCAACCCTTATATACAATATTAACATTTAAAAATAGTGAAATTTATCAGAAGTCACAATTTACATTTATTTGGATATTTATAATTCCAATTATATTAATATTTTATTAATATGGTAATTACAACATCTTCATTCTGTTATAAATAAATTAATTTATATAATGTCTAAAAATTATAAATAAAATACCATTATTTAGTAAATATTTTTATCTTTATAAAGAATTTTTATAGTAATATTTATATTGTGTGTAACCCTATATTAAACATGATTTAGTTATTAAACATTGAATTTAACTTTTTTAACCCTTCTTTAAATAAAATAATAATAAATTTCCAAATATAATCCATGTTGACCAAAGAGGTTAATATATTATTCCTATGGTTTTTATGGTCTAATAATACTTTCCCAATATAATTAGGACATGTGTTATGGTAATTATGATATCATTTTTACCCTTAATTACACTATTTACTTTTACAAGATGTAAATAAATGTCAAAAGATTCTATTCATCGAAAATTATTTTATTTATTTTGAACCACATTTTAATTACATATATTAACCATATCAATTAAATTTAAAAAAATCAACATACATAAGTGGTAAAATTAAGTTTAATAAAAAAATTACAAATGCTTCTAGGAGGTGGGTAAAAGATAGTAAAAGTACGACAAAATTTTATAAATCTAAACTTATTTTAAAATGAATATAATGAATAAAAATGTACATATAAAGGTATTATTTATCTATTTTTACAGAATAAATATTAAAAAAAACTAATTTTTTAAATAAAAAGTCTGTTTTAATCAATATAGCAGTGTTTTTTTTGAGTATTCTTCAAAAATTGAATGTTTCTAGAAAAATAGAAAATATTCACCCTAAGATAATTTCTATATTCTAAATCCAAAAATGATGTCCATATTGGAAGATAAAATTTATAAAATTTCAAAAAGTGGGTATTACTATTCATAACGGCTAGTTTGATTTGTTGTGGTGTGTTTAGACACGAAGTTACGTACAACCCAAGCTATTATTTTATTCAATGAGAGACGTATAGTTAAAGCTTTTGTTGTTACCATTTTGTATGCATTAAATTAGAAAAACCAAGTGTTGGTAATCGATAACGAAAATAAAACACATGACACTTACAACACTTTGTTGTGGCTTCACTGAATCGTTCATGTAAACAAGAAGTGCATGAAAATGATCTGCCAAGATGGTTATTTATAATATAATGAGCTAAACGAGCTTCATAGTTGTCACACATTTTTACAAGTTCACAAGGCCAACTACCATTCGGTTGATATGGTGAATGGTCCATATAGCATATAGGATTGTTGCACAAAGATGTGTGTGGAACCTTTCCTGTAGAAGCTAACGATAGATATTCATATTTCATTTCTTTTATTGATGATTTTAGTATATATCGATATATTTTCATATTGAGGTAAGACTCCAATGACATGGAGAAATTTATGTAATTCATGAATGAATTAGTGAATTAGATTGGCATGATGATAAAGAAGCTTCTATTAGATCATGCTGGAGAACATATGAACCAAAAGTTCATTGATCTTCTACGAGAGTATATAATTCTATCCCAGTCCACTACTACATTTACACCACAGTGCTATGGTGTTTTTGAAAGGACGAACCAAACATTTTTAGACATGGTGTGGTTGATAATGAGTCATTTATATCATATATTATCTTTTTTTGTATATGCATTGCAAACTACAGTATATATATTAAACATATTACCATCTAAGGGGGCCAATTGAATTACCACCGAGTTGTGGAATGGAATGAAACACATTTGTTTTCACACACATATATAGGGATGAGTGGATTTTGAAAAGGCCTTATCAGGAAACCAATATCACCTCAATTTATAAGGAATATCTTTATATGTTATCCCAAGGAAAAAAATATAATACTTATATATCCCTTGAGACATGAAATTGATTATTTCAAAAAATTCATCTTTATCTGGAGGGACCACATTCACAAAGAGGATAGTTGGAGCATGATTAACTTTGATAAATATTATGTTCAAGATACATAGAAGTTGGTACAGAAATATGTTCCACAAGTCCCCATGGAAGATGTTTCATGAAACACAAGTATTGCAATAGAGCTCATGAGAGGTTAGAGAACTAGTGAAATTTGGTTTCCTAGTAACCATTGATAGTGAAACATTATTTTTGGAAAATGATTAATCGTTATCTTACATGGAAGCAGTAGAAATCTTGGGAGAAGCAAGATGTCCAAAAGTTATGAATTCTGAGATGGATTGCATTTATCAGAAACAATTGTGTGTTCTAGTTGATGATCCAATTGATGTAAATACTATTCTATGTAATTTTTTATTCAAGTGATGTTTAGACAAGGAAGATCATGATTGAACCTATACAGATTGTATAGTGGTAAGAGGATTCAATTAGTGTCATGGAAATTACTATGATGAATCATTCTTGTTATTTTTAATGTTTAACTCCATACGAATTATATTTTCCATAGTAACATACTGTGAATATCATATTTGAAAAATAGATGTCAAATCATTGTTTCTAAATGGGGACATTCATGATGATTTCGATATGACACAACTAGAAGAGTTTTTGACTCTAGGTGAACCCAAATGGGAATGCAAGTTTAATAAATCCATTTATGGATTAATTCAATAATCCTAGTCATGGAAAATTTGATTTGGTGAATCCATAAACGAATTTGGTTACATTACGTACTTATGTGAGAATTGTGTTAATAAAGGGATTAATGGTAATGCGTTCATTATACTAATAGTATATATTGACTATATATTTCATATGAGAAATGATGTACCAGTCCTATTTTATGTTAAGTACAGGTGGAAGCAGTGTTTCTTTATGAAGGGATTGGGTGAAGAGGGTTACATTCTAGGGATCAAGATCATTAATTATTGATCCATGATACTTCTTGTACTATGTTAGTGAATATACATTGACCAGATACTAATGATATTATGTTTGGAACAATCCATTAGGGTATTGGTTCAAATTTCATAGGGTATACATATTTGCAAGAGAATGTGTCCTCATAGACTACATGAGAAATATAAGATGAGTAAGATCCAATAGGCATCCGCTATAGGATTTATCAGGTATGTTGTGTTATGTACGAGGCTTAATATTTCATAGGCATATATAATGGTAGGAAGATATTAAAAAGATCTAGGAAAACAACATTGGACTTCTGTTTAGACTATCCAAATGTATATGAGAAGAACTAATGATATATTTTTTGTGAATGGTGGAGACGAGGATATTTTAGAAGAGTGTATGATGATGTTGGTTTTTAGACAGATCAGAATGATATGAAGTCGCAATCTGCATATGTTTTTAGTATCAGCAGAGGATCTTTGAGTAAGAAGAGTTTAATGAATCCATTTTTCACCGATACAACAAAAAATTCTGAATATATAGCATATTATGATGTATCCAAGGAAGCCATCTGGATTCAAAATATTTTCCATGAATATGATGTGGTTCCTAGCAATAAAAATTGTATTGAATTATATTGTGATAATTCTGCAGGAGTGGATCTTGCAAAATAACCAAGGTCACATCAGCAGACAAAGTACATTATCATAAAGTATCACCTCTAGTGAAATTTCTATCAAAGGGTTTATGTTGTAGTGAGCAGACTGTCCACCGAAGAGAACATCCAGGACCACATAATGAAAATCCTATCTCACCTAAATCATGAATATCCTATGAGATCCTGTGGTTTAAAAAATGATAGCAGTTAGTTATAGCCCAAGGGGTTGTCTATTGGAATTATGGTCCTAGAACCAAATACATTTTACTTTATTTCCTAATATATACCTTATCACATCTTGATTGTTCTTCTGAATGAAAATGAATTTGATAATGTCCTAATGATAGATGATGCTTAAAGGATCATATCATATTCATAATATGATGAGAATGTGGATGTTCCATAATAGTTTTATGGAATATGTGTTTTATAGTTGATGTTTCTATTTTAGGGACAAAAATAAAATATGCTATTAGGGGTGAGGACACATAAAACACAGATAAAACATCTCATGGTGTGTTCCCTTGGTAATATCCCAGATGATATTATGAGAACGAAACCCTAAAACTAGAAATCCACATTTATTTATGTCATTGTATATTTCTACATGCAGATGTGTATATTGGTCCTTATATTATGATTATTATTTATGGATATTACGACTAGCTGACTTAAATATATTGATGAAAATGATGATGACACACTGTTCGCAGCACGGTAGGATATGTTGGGTGCGTTATGAGTAATACTAAATTAATAGATAATGCATGAAATTATTTTTCCCTTCTATTCTATAATGGAAGTAGATATCTCATAGCCTTTTATGGAATTTATGTTGACTAAATAAATCTATGGCTATGGTAAGGAATGAGACAATTCAATTCCAATAAGTCAAAGATATAAAAATCTCAAATGAGGGTTGATTGAACTAGAATGTAACCCTATTGGTTTTTGATATCGAGAAAATGGGATAACATTACACGATTATCATTCGTAGGATTTGACACTTCATTGATGTGTTATGTTCTTTTACTATTTGTTCCTTTGCGTGTTTTTCGATGTTAAACATCGAAATTTGTAAGGCTCCATCTAATTCCATAAGAAAAAGGCCAAGTGGGTCACACATTATGTTTTTCCAAGTATCTCAGTTAAATATTAAATAAACAGGTTGAATAATGATTATTCACAATGGCGGTTTAATAATTATTGAAGGATGCATGATCACATTTATTCCATTACTACTTATTTTATTGAATATATTCTGGGAGAAAAAATATATTTATTATATAGCAATGCAGTGATATTTATTTGAGAAATAAATTTCCATTATTCAAGGTCTAATAAATGTGGTGGAGGATATAATGAATGTGGACAATTAAAAGTACAGACCTTGTATATTAGTATACACAATGTGTAAATTTTATATGGATTTCTACAAAATAATATTATTTAATTAATTAATTTATATTAGGGGTAAATTGATGGGCCAAATATAGTAATAATAATAGTCAACTATTATTATTAGACATGGGCTCTTACTGAGAATTAAATGAATTGAATAAATGATTTCACGTAATTAATTCATTTTATTATTCTATGTAATTAAAATATAAATTATATAAATCTCATTACCCTAGCCAGTTTTGGTCGTTATGCACAACAGATCACAAAAATGCATTAATGACAAGAGAGAATTATTTTCCACTAGGAATTCATTCATTCAACTAAAGAAAACCTCCTCCAAAATAACAAGGAGGGTTCGTTGCAAGTGGCCCTCATGGTGATCGAAGAAGGACATCGCAAGAGAAGACTCTTTCACGCTATCACACAAAGATTCCTTCTACAACTTCTAGAGATACATGGATCAAGTGTGTATCACCTTTAGAAGAATCCAACACATGGATTCTACAACATAATGACAGATCACATCAGATCATGACTAAAAATATCATTGGTGATACAATTCCATCATTGAAATTATTTTTATTTAATTAAATTAATTATACCAAATATATGATAATTCTCTATTTTGTTCCTTGTCTCCTCTCTTTTCTTTCACTCTTCCCACTGTTCCAAGGGCTTTTCATTTTATTATCATGACGGTTCTCAGATTGATCATCATTAATAGAAAAAATTAATGTCATGAACACCCACCAATGTGATTCTTCTATGCTCAAAACCTAAAAAAATCTAGAAGGAGTATCCCAAAGAAAAAGTAATATCCTTCCTAAAACTCCATTGTTTTACTTTATTACACATCCCCTAAAATATTTTTTAAAATATTTTTATAATAACCAAATAATAAAAAATATAATTATATGTTTTAATTCTATTTTTTTATCCAACAGTAACACACTGAACAATATAATGTGAAACAAATTTACTAGTCTTGTTTATGGCCATCAACCGCCTCACGAAATGATTTTTTTCAAAATATATTTACCACCTCTCATAGATGGTAATTAAGATGGAAAATCAATTTTTAAATGATATATATTATATTTTTTAGTATTTTAATATTTTAAGATTATTATAAAACAAATACATTCATGGTATAGGTTTTTTTGTAAATACGATAACATTATTTTTGGATGTGTGGACTACTGCCACATTAGATTGGATTCATTCACTAATAAAATATAATGTATTATGGATGGGTTTAGTTATATTATATGAAATACATGATAAAAATAATCTACTTGATTTATATTATATACATTTATATACATATATTTTATTTACATTATTTATTTCAATGTGATAATAACCAAAAACAATGTCCATTCGTACATATGACCTATCACCTCCATTGACAAAGCATTCCATTTTACTATTTATATATTTTATAGATTTTTATATGTATATATACAGTGAATATATATGATATTTATTTAAGGATACATATACTATAAATATATAAATTTTGATCCATGTAATAGGATCAATAATAACATGCCTTGATATATATGAATAACAAATTGTGGGAAACCTGAAATGTATCATTAACATAGAGTTGTTAATAAACTGGTAATATAAAGTCGTAAAAAATAACATATGTTATTAGATATAATAATATAGTTCTATGTTAGATGTATAATTAAAATATATTAAATATATGTGGTCTGAACATATCAGAATAAAGATAAGACTTAAGTTAACAGTTTTCTCATCTCACTTTTTATATCTACAGTATACAAGCTTTAATCGCCACTAAAATCATTTGTGAGGTGTATATAATGACGAATGATTTCTATTTTATTATCATATTTAACTGTTTTGGTATTTACATATCCATTTTATTATCATTTTAGTGGTTCAATTTCTCAAAAGATACAAAATATGTAAATGAATTTTATCTCAAATTTCCTTCTTTGAGATACATTCGATGTTATACAAGGATTTTTATCTATGTAATATATAAACATACCATTGGAATGTAATATCATGAATGAAATTATTATTTTTTGTTACTATACACTTCATGTAATTTTATTATCATATGGGGATTATGATTTAAATTACCATAGTTGTAACAGTTCATTATGATAATCCAATCATTTATCAAGATTATTTACGATTATGCATCTATATATTAAATACTACAATAAAAATCTTAAGGAATATCATGATCTATATTCTAATATATTTATCCATTATAAAAAAATTTATTACTATTTTCTACTCTTTGGAAAATTACTATAATTATGAATTTTTATTTATGCAATTCCAATTTTATTTACTATTTCGGTCAGAAATCTATGTTCTTTCAAACCCATGTTTTAAAAAAAATAGAACAAATTTTAATTATCGAATAACTATTAAATTAAAATTTGACACTTGATTTACATTTTTAATAATTTTTTTTAATATGAATCAACATTTCTATTTCTAATCATGTCAACTTTTAAACCTTCTATGTTGTAAGATAAATATTCTACACGTATTAATTTTACCATCATATTTTAACAAATATACCATAAACAGATTAAAATATTATTTTTTAAACTAAATAGTTTTTCTTAATATTTTATACATTTTATATCTTATTTTGTGTTTCGATTAAAAATCAATAATAAACTGTTTATGTTAAAAAATTTAAATAACATTTAATTTATCTTTCATATGATTTTAAAGTAAAATTTTCTAAGAAATTTATTTTAATGTTTTGTCGATTTATTTATATATTTTCAAATGTACATAATTTAAAAATGGTTTAAAAATTTATTATGTGTAAAAAAAATAATTTTCCAGAGGAAATTATATATTCCTCATGATGTATTTAAATAAAATTGTAAAGATTTATTTATACGAAATGGATTTTGAAATTATTATATGAAAATAAATTCAAAAATAAATCCATTCATTTAAAATAAAATATTGATGTGATATATAAAAAACCATCTAAATTTAAGATGAAATAAGTTGTTATAATTTATTATTTATACGGGCCATGATAGAAGAATCCAATCTATATTCATTCTTGAGTGGTTCTGATTTTATATTATGATATTTTTGACACACGTTTCTATTCCATAGAGTTTACACTTTTTAAACCCACTTATTTTAATGGGAAATTATTTTATTTCTTGATTATGAGTCCTATATATATTCCATAGGTAATGTAATTAGGAAATTCTTCTGGTAAGAATTTCATTTCATAGGCTATTATATAGTGTTTATAAAACACATATCTTTTATAGGAAATTATATAATTCATGTTTAATTATATATTTATTTGATTTGAGAGTCATATATCACTATACAATGAATTCTGTAAATATTTATATATCAAAATTTAAGGATTGGATATAATATCATGGGAATTATCCAAAATTATGAACAAGTGCATCCAAATTAAATAGTGGAATCATTTATGTCCACATCCCATATGGTAGAAAGGTGTGTCCAAATTAAATATGGGAAATAGTTGTATCCTTATCCACTGTGGGAAATATTTATTTCCTAGTCCACTATAGGAAACCGGTGTTTTAATGTCACAAATAGACTAGTAGTTATATACTCATCCAATATATTGGTGTCCATGTTAGTTAACCATAACACATCAGATGTTTTACAATTGTTAAAAATGTGAAACACTTTTATGACATGAAAATCTGGTCCATGGTTGATATATAATTATTTATAACACATATGAATCTTATATTAATATTATCCAATAGTTATTCCATGATTCATATTAATGATTTTATATATAATACTTATTATATTCTAATTATATGTTAACATTCTCATAGAATTATTGTAATTTTGTCTCCCTTGGTTACCCTTGATGAGAATTTGTGATCACCTCTTTCTTATGTTCGATTTCCCTATGTTATGATGACTAGTTTTAAGAATGAGTACTGATGGGTGAGTTCTTTAGTATAGTTCATTTGACCATTCACCATGTATGATGATTATGTATCCATATTACCAAAGACTGTAAAATATTATGGTCCTCAATACTTTTTTTTGTATTGTGTTGAATGTTCATCTAAAATGAATTGATATCCATATATGTTAATTATGGGTCTCTATTTTTGGAATAAAAGTAATTTTTTACTCACCCATAGGAAACATGGATAAAATAATTTTAATGATAACAATAGAATTATTTATAATGATATGTCTATAGATGAATATATATATTAGTATAAGATTATATTAATGTATCAAAAATACACAAGAATTCTGGTAAAAGATAAAGTGAGTGGTGTGCCTAAAATACATCCATTTCTTGATATTACAATCGTATATGGATCCAAAAAATTCACATAATTATAGGAATCCTAGTAAGACCCAATTAGGATAAACTATATCGGGAACTGGTGCATGATAATGGGATTTATTAAACCCCTAGTTTAAAAACCCTAAGCATATGCTTTTTTAATTCACAAACTATTAATGAAACAAAAATATTTATTTAATATATGATCAATATTAATATCCTATGATGAAAATATGTCTTATATAATAAATATGTTGGTGTCTTGATATAGACAAACAATATGTAATTTTCTAATTATTATTATTTCTCTATGATATGTGTTGCTCACACAAGGGTGTTTACTATTAGTCCATAGAAAGAACTAGAATGAACTGGGATAACATTGAATATTTCATATGTTTATAGTATACAAATTATAAAAATTTATTCCTTTTAGGGTGTTTCCAATAAAATAATGTTAATGGTTCTACATTTTTTGGTTATACTTCTAATGATTAAGAGACTGTAAACAGGATGTTAAAATTTTGAGATGTTCTAATAGTATTGTTTTCATCAAATTTATGGAGAATAAGATTTTTGAGGTTTATTAAACTTATGGTATTATTAATTTTTAATAGTAAAGGACATGATGTATTTTGTAATAAGATGATCAAGCCCAAATATTGTTTCAGTAATAAATATGGATGATTGATGTTTATATAATTTGGAATTCAAACATTATGTTATATGAGTCATGAAATATTAAAGTATATTTTGTATATTTTTATCATATAGTATCAAATGGTATATAAATAATGGTGATAGAGATATTTAATACTGATTAAATGGAAATTTTATTTTTTCAAATAAGGGAAGGTAACACTTATTGTGTTCATGGTTTTGAGAGAATTGTGTTAATCTTGGATAAATATATGATTTATTTGGATAATGTAAATTTGATTTTATTTATAAATTCATAAATGATAAATGATTCATTGAAATTATGTTATATTTCATCATTAATTACATTTATAACATCATATATTTTCTTCATATATCCTCTAATCTTCAGAATGAGGAATCATCGGTTTTCAAAAAAAAGATTTTATGGTAATTAATTGTATTAACTTGTTTGAGGAGAATATACGATGAGGGTAATCAAAAAATTATATTGTGACAAAAATTGGATACATTATGATATATTTGTGATCAATGTTAAAATATTTGTTCATACCTATTTAATAATTCATGGGATTTTTTGATTTTTATGTGTTATAAGATTTACTATTTATAAAATGTTTATGGTAAACATCAGATGATGATTTTGAGATTAACGTATTATCTCACCATATAATTATTTATTCATGTTGAATAACCGATGTTAACCATTTTGGTGACTCTAACAAAAGAAAGATAGAATGAAATATAACTAAACCTGATGAAATTTTAGTACTCAAGGAATGAAAAATTCGCCATAATTTAATTGTGTTTGAGAATAAGTGGAAATCAAGAAAGGCACTACCAAATGGTGATATTGTGAAAAGGAAAAGGTGTAAAATAACTTTTATTTATTTATTTTATTAGATACTAACAGAAATAAATAAATCTATGTTATGTATATTTAAATTTTTTAATCATATATCAGTTGTTTCTATTAAATAATTGAATATATAAATTATCATAGATATATGGTTATGAGGCCATTGACATTCAATTTTCCATTCATATTCTGGTGATCAATGGTATTTATGAATTTATATAATTATTTAAACTTTTCATCCTAGTAAAATGTTTCCTTCCAAAAAATTTTCTCCTATGTGGAATCATATTTATTATTTTCTTTGGTTTAGCATCATGTTTCCAACATTCACTTGTTAAGGATGTTTTAAAATTCAATTATACTCGGTGGATTCCTCTAAAAAATATTTTTTGTATCAAAAAAATTAAAACCATTGAACAATTTAAATGGGAAATTCATTTTATTTGTAGAATAATGTAAACACTAATATTTTTTGAATTATTTCTCACAAATTGAGTTACTTTTTAATATATTATGTTTCACAAAACAAATGAATATTTTTTTATGATATAACTAATTATGGAGTGAATTATATGCTGATTAATTTCAATATTGTGGTACAAAAAAAACATATATTTCCATCTGGAACTTGAAAAAATATTATTTTTATTTATTACACTCAACATCGAGTCCCATTGATAGATTGTGGAACATATAAGGCCATAATTTACACGATTTTGCATAATATTTATATTATTATTAAAATATTATTATAGCTACCACCATGTTGTGGTAATATTGTTTATGAATATGATTAAATAAAAGGTTAAAATATAATTTAAACATGTATATAAAATCAATTTGTATTTTATCAATTATTTTAATGTAAATTAGGAACAATTTCAAAATACATAAATTACTTTTATAAGAAATCATATTTTTACGTACAAAAACTATAATAACTCAATAAATTTTAGAAAAATATTTTTATTTCACTTCTCAAAGATATTTATATTTTATAATTTTTTCCATGGTTTTTGAAACACTAATTGTATATTTGATATGTATTAAATAACAATAAATCTATTTTTAGGAATAAAATTATGTTTATTTTAAAAGGAATGTTTTCTAAATTTTAATGTAGAACATATTTTAAATCTTATTATTGAAAATTTTATAATTATAATTTGAAAAATTAAAATTCAATTTTTTAAGAATAACATTAATATTTATATTTGCTTGAATTTTTGTATTTTTCTATGAAATTTTATTTTATGGTGAATATTAGATGACACTTAAATTTAATTCAAAATAACATTTCATGTAATTTTTTCCTATATATAGACTATATTTTAATCATGTATTAAGGAATAATTAGATATATTTTCCAAAAAAATCAATCAAATTTATGAAATTTGAATCAATTTCGCATTGAAAATGTATATAAAAATAGAAACAACTTCTCTACACTTTTACATTGAAAGCACACATTGGCGTCACACTAGAGGAATTAAAATAATATTTATTTTTGTGTCTTGTAAGATAATAAATTTTAAATATTTATTCATTATTTTACATCAAAATAATATATATTTTATAATATATTAAAATTATTTTATATAAATAATAATAGTTAATTTAATTAAAATAAATTACAATGATTAATAGAAACTCCTCCTAATACTGGACACATCCTTAATCTTAAGGACCCAAAAAACCTCAAACCAAGTAAAAAATAAATTATTTTGATATAGATCAACCATATAGTCCCTATTCTCTAATTTGTATCACTATTTAAGACACATTACATGTGAAAAACATTGGTTCCAATTTACTTTGAAAAATTGAAAAGAATACAACTCCTTCTCTGCTATAAAATGGCACTCACCCCTCTTACTTGTTCATACATCTCAAGATGTTATCCACAAAAAATAAAAAAATAAGAACCCAAAATTTATCCCTCAATCACTTAATCCTATGTTATTGTATATTTTTATGAAATTAATCTCATTGTTGTATCTCGGTAAGTGTTACCCAATGAAGATGTAATTTCCTTCATCAACCTCCATTTTTTTATTATCATTAATCACCCCCAATATCTTTTTATTAAATGATTATATAATATATATTGTGTCCATAATATTACTATACATTTTTATTCTTTTTATGTAAGCTACACAATCACACACTTCCATGTAATGTGTAACGAACTTAACCTTCTTCAGTAAGGATAACTATAGCGTCACAAATTGATTTCTTCAAATTGTCATTTACCACATATAATGGTTGGGAATTATATTAGAAAATGTGTTTTCTTATTATTTATTATAAATTACTTAATTATTTTTTCTTATTTAATTCTTATATAATTCATATCTTCATGATTTCAATTTTTTAATAATAAAGTAACAATGTTTGTTGAGGTATGAACTACAACCTCTTAAATGCAATTCAATTCATGAAAACAATACATTGATTGTATTATTTATGGGTTTAGTGAAATTATATTATTTATATGAGATAGTAATTCTACATTAATGACAATTTGAATACATATAATTCATTTACTATTTTCCTTTTAATATGATAATAAAACTGAAATAGCATTCATGCATACATATGACCTACTATCTATATGAACATTGTATTTTGTTTCATGATTTTATATTTTATATATTTTTAATAATATATATTCAAAATTATATATTATATTTGATTAATTATTAAGTTTTTTTAAATAATTTTATACTGATTTGTATTAGAGTATCATGAATGAAAAGGAATAACATATATGAAATACTAAGAGGATATTATCAAAAATTTAAAATTTACCTGGAGTTGTAAATAAACTGGTAATATAAAGTCATAATAAAAATATGTGGTATTATAGATAATAATATGGTTCTTCTAAATATTTCTAATAATATTATATATATTCATCATGATGTTTGATCTAGTGTGATGATATTCTTGACCTAATGTAATGTAACACCCCGTGATATTGTGAAGTATATTTTTTGGAATTTATTTACACATTTTTATACATTTCATTTCACACAACATAGAAAATATTTTATTTATTTTAAATAATTTTTATTGGGAATCTTTTTCATGAAACCCAATGTTATCCAATCACTACACACAACTAGAATTTTAGTTTTACCTACACTAACACTGAGGTTATCATCCATTAAAAACAAAAATGAATTTCTTAGATGGCTTGTTAGTTAGAAAGAATGAGTTTTACCCAAAAAGAATATATTATTATTTAATAAAATCTATTATAACCAAGCCATTAAATTAGATTTTATTAATATATTTTACTAATTCTTAAAATTTATGGGTTACAAAAATATGAGATGAATTCATAGGTTACCAATTAATTATAAATAATGATATAACAACCAATTAAAGATAAATGATAATTTTTATTTCCTGGAATGTTATTTGACTTAATAGATTAAATTATTTATGATTAGTTAGTAGTATTAATACAATATACAAGTTATATTTTAAAACTCGTATTTTATATATTCATATATTATTATTGATTAAATGAAGGTAAAAACAAACCCAATATGAAGCTTAAGTCACTATATTTGATTATATAATTTCTTACCTCCTTTTTATAGGTAACCCATTTTACTGCCACATTTTTTCAATTTTATAGAATTAATATGTGACAATAATCATAATTTTGTAAAAAAAACATAAAAACAGTTTAGGATAATTTTTTTATTTATTAAATTTGTAATAAATTGTTAAAAATAATGATTACTATTTCAATATATTTTTTAGTATAATTAATTTATAATGATAAATTATAATTTTAGTTTAATGAAAATATTAATTAAATAGTATTTTATAAATTATTCCAATGTTGTTCATTATAATAATATTTTTATCTAATTATATACATTAATATAATACACATATACTGAATATAAATAATATATATTCCATGTTTTACGTTATGGAAATAATTATACAAGTATAATGAAAAATGATATAACAAATTAATACACAAGCAAAAAAAAGAAAGTGAATATTACCATAAGCGCAACACAAACCTTAAAATGCCATCATGTGGGTTATATAATGTCAAAATTGAACAATATATTTTATTATATATAAGAATATAGTTCTATAAAATATTTTTAATAAACATACATTTTCTATACAAATGGTTTTCATGAGACAAACCATTGTCAATACCCATGGTAATAAAATTTCCTCGCAGTATTTATGTCTATAAGATATATTCCACGAATAGAAAACATTTCTATTGAGTGGTGTATATACTACCCGTGGATGTATTCTGTGATTATTATTGTTATATTTATGGGTATTTACATATTAATTATTTGATATTTATATCATGGGGTTTATGTGAAATAGTTACCAAATTGGTATGATATATTTGCCTCTACTATCCTTAATTGAGACCTTTGTCATTTTATTCTCTTATATAGTTCATTCAAGTGTATATACAAATATATGACATGTTATATAATCAATATCCTTCTTTTCATGTAATTTGAATTTATTAAATGGGTGTATAGTACAAGAAATCTTTGTTCTATGAGTTTATTTAAACAATATCATCCCTTTTAGATCTTATTTATGATAATGCTTCTAGTATTGATATCTTTTGATCCATCCCACATGATCACTCATGAATTATGTTATCCTATTGTATCCGTTATATAAATATATATAAGTACTATTTTCCCACATTATGTCTCATATTAAAAATAAGAAAATGTTTTTTGGAATTTCTAATTTAATTTCACTTATTGGTTAGAAATCAATATAATTTCAAAACAACAAAATTTAAAAATAATTTTAAATTTTTTTTTACAAATACACTATTATGATAAATGTCATCATTAAAAATTTATAACCATCAATAAAATTGTAACTAAAAAACAAATCTTCTTGATGTTTTTCGATTAAGGAACATTTCAAAACATTTCACATTATAAATTTAATGTTTAGCATGTATGGATTCCATGACCTTCATGAATGTCATTCAATTGAAAATCCCATTACAAGATTAAATGATTGTTTTTTAATAATTTTTTCCTACTAACATATAAATATCAATTTCATTAAAGTAGTTTTTCTATAATATTATCTTCAAAACATATTCATGATGCATTTATATGTTTTCAAGGAGAATAGTTTTCCAAAATAAAATTTATATAATTTTACATGTTTAAATGTGAAATGATTATAAAAAACATTTCCTTTTAAATTTAAATGTTTTCAGGGAAAATTTATTTAAAAAAATATTCAATCTCCATCTATAAATTTGTAAGGAATATAATTTTCAACATGTTTACAATATCTCATTATATTATACCAAATAAAATAAATTCCAAAATGCTTTAAATTATTCATTTTTACGATTTATGGTTTATTTTCATTGAAAATGTTTTCAAAAGGTTTTATGTTTTACATATACATTTCCAATGGTGTATGAATATTTTTTTAAAGATAGGTTTTCATAATATCATTCCATATTTTTTAGATATAGGATGACATCCTGTGATATAATCATGACCTAATATTAATTGAACAAATACATAATTTATATTATTTATTAAAGTACTTATTTTTTAGGGAATGATTATTATGACACATGTTTCTCTTCCACATGTAATATACTTCTTAAACCTACTTATTTTTATTTTGTATGTAATGGCTTGTGGTTATTCACACAAATATATTCTGGATATAGTATCCTACGGACTACTATAGGTGTAACGTGTATAGGCTATGATGGCTTGAGGATCCTTACTCGGCGTATGGGCTGTAATGGCTTTAGGTATTATACCCGACGTATGATACACGTTATACGAGCTGTGGTGGCTCCTGGAAATTACCTGGTTACTTTTGGTTGTGAGGACGGTGTGGTGCATCGCCCAGGTGTTTGCGGGCAAGCCATTGTGGCGCACGAGGTGCAGATTGTGGATCTTAGCCCAGGTGTCTGCGGGCAAGCCTTTGGAGAGAGATGCACATGATGTATGTCGTTGGGGCAAAGCGGAAAAACAGTGGGGAAGTAGTCTCGGGGTACCTTGGATATTCTTTACTATATTCTATATTCTTGTATGCGTTACTTGGCAAGAGTATCCATGGTAAGGTTGGAAACATAGTATACCTGTTTTGGTGACGAGTTAGTTTCAGTTGTTGTTCACCGGGCTTTAGCATACTTTCTTTACTTTTGCATGAGAGGCTTGGGGAGGATCCTACTGAGTATACTATTATACTCACCCTATGTACATATAAACTATATTTTTCAGGTCACTTGGATCACGTTGGAGATCATGCTGGTTATTACTAGCTTGCGGTTGGAGGAGGAGCGGTTCGGGCTTGTGGTGGCTGTCGTTTTACTTTTTTTTGGGTACTTTTAGTTTTCCCCTTCAGTTGTTGTACTTTTTCATGACATTTCATATATGTAATTGTTTTCCTTTTATATCTCAATTCTAAGTTGGAGTTGATTGGAGTCTATTCTATCTCTCTCTTCTGCATGTGTTCTCTTAGAGGGTAATGCCTCCCATTTGTATGCTTATTATACCCTCGGTGCTAGTCTCCAACCCGGGGCCTACTGGAGGCGGGACTCGGGAGTCATTATCTCTCTTCTAACATTGCCGGCCCAGGAGGGGTACACTTTGTGGGGAGGGGGTCGTGACAGAGTGGTATCAGAGGTCTGGTTGAGGGATAGGATGGAGTTCGGAGTTAGGCACAGGTGAGGATGCATGGGATGGTAGGGCAACAGTGTCATTCATGTTTAGCAAGTGGGGTAAACACTGGAGACCGGCAGAGACATAAGCGTTCAGGGCCCCCTATGATTTGTTGCACGAACCTTTAAGTTTATAATGGCTACTAAACAATGTGATACTGGTTGCAGGGTAGAGACCTAGGAAAGAATCATGCATCATTATTCTTTGTGTCTGTGTTTGATTGGGTAGATATTGGGATAGGTAAACTGAAATTAATAAAACAAAACAATTAATTAAATAATTTTGAGTCTTCCATATTCTAGGCTTAAGAGTTCTAGAAGCTATTATTTTACAGGTATGGCTCCAGTTCAACGTCCTCGCCAGGTTTGCGCAGAAGATGCCCCGCAAGCTGTTCCAGCAGATCACCGCCGAGTAGAGGTTGACGAAGATGACACTTGGAGGAAGACACTCAGAGAGTTTCAGCGCCAGAGTCTACAGAAGTACGAGGGATCCGTTTCAGATGCAATCACAGAAGACTGGTTGGAGGAGGTCGAGATAGGCTTCAGTTCGATTCGTGCTCGAAAGGAACACTGGGTGTCCTTGGTTGTGACGATGCTGTGTGGAGCGGTGAGGAAGTGGTGGTTCTTGTTCCTCGGTGATCGTGAGGAGTCAGCGATCTCATGGGAGGAGTTTCGAGATAGTTTTAGAGTCGAGTTTCTTTCATCGATTGAGAAGGCGTCCAGTCGCCAGGAGCTTCTCACCCTTCGACAGGGGAGCTACAGTGTTCGATAGTTTGGAATCTGTTTCAGGGACCTTCTACGATATGCTTCAGACCTATTACCAGATGATGAGGCCAGGGCGAGGCATTTCGAGGAGGCTTTGCGTCCAGAGATCCAGCTCCAGGTCACCCCATTTATGATGAAGACATATCATGAGGTGCTGGTGAGGGTAGAGGTTGTTGATAGGACTTTGGCTAGGACCGGATCGTCACGAGAGGGGAATCGTCATGGTTCCTCATGAAGCAGAGATGTGGTCCGGGGTTCCCGATTTTCAGGAAAGAAGAGTTTCCGTTCACCTGGGGGTAGGTCCCAGCCCTTCCCGTCTCGTTTCTACAGAGGCAGCCACTCTCAGGCCTATGCCAAGGGATCAGGCGCTTGTTTTTCTTGTGGTGGTCATGGTCATTAGCAGCGGGAGTGCCCGACTTTTCAGAGCAGTCATCGTGCACCAGGCGCTCCACTCCAGGTTCCTCCGTTGAGGCGTTCCAGCCGAGGCAGCAGCAGCAGGTTGCACTAGCTTTAGATCACCAGAGGGTAGATGGAGCAGGCAGAGGACAGCCCCATGACGCTCCCCGCCCTCATAGAGTAGAGCGCGACCATGGTGGTGGTCGTCATCAGGGTCAGAGAGGCCGTGGAGGTGGTCGTGGTCAGCTTCATGCTCTAGCGTTGCTAACTCCAGGCGAGCCAGACATCGTCCGAGGTACCCTTTTCTTGTTTTCTACCTTGGTGTATTCCTTGTTTGATTCAGGAGCGACACACTCCTTTATATCCCCTACCCTTGTCCATGATTTGGGACTTGAGGTAGAGAGGCTTCCAGTTCCCTTGGCGTTGACTAGGCCAGTTGGAGGTCGAGCTAGCCTGTTTGAAGTATGTAGAGACTGTGAGCTAGTGTTGGGGCAGCACCGCTCTTGGGGAGATTTCCTATGTTTACGAATACAACCATATGATGTCATCCTCGACATGGATTGGTTGTATTCGGTACAGGCTATTGTGGATTTCTTCCAGAAGGAGGTCATCTTCTTCGATGTAGATGGAGAAACAGTGGTGTTTGTTGGTGAGAGAGATCCTCGAATGAGTCATAGACGAGTTCCTTCCTTATCATCCATGATGGATGGGATGATGTAGATTTCTTCAGAGGTTCAATAGTTGGCGTTTCCTAGGGTCGTAGAGGAGTACCCTGACGTCTTTCCAGGAGAGGTTGTATCCTTACCCCCTCGACGAGAGATCGAGTTTGGGATCGAGCTACAGCCAGTAGCGTCCCCTATCTCTATGTCTCCATATAGGATGGACCCTTCTGAGTTACGAGAGCTACGTATTCAGCTTGATGGTCTATTGCAGTGTGGTTTTGTTTGGCCAAGCATGTCACCGTGGGGTGCACCAGTTTTGTTTGTGAAAAATGCTGACGGCAGTTTGCGGTTCTGTGTCGATTATCGTCAATTAAACAAAGTGACAATAAAGAACAGATATCCTCTTCCACGGATTGATGACCTATTTGATCAACTGAAGGGTGCATGTTGGTTCTCAAAGATCAACTTGCGGTCAGGATATCACCAAATGCGTGTAAAGGATGAGGATATCCCAAAGACTGCTTTCCGTTGTCGTCATGGGCATTATTGGTTTGTTGTAATGCCATTCGGTGTGACGAATGCTCCAGCTATTTTCATGGGGTTGATGAATGCTCTGTTCCATGAATTCCTGTACAAGTTTGTTGTGGTTTTCATCGATGACATCCTTGTGTACTCCACATCTGATGAAGAGCATGCAGAGCATCTAAGAGCCGTTTTGGGAGTTCATCGCCAACATCAGTTGTTTGGGAAGTTGTCCAAGTGTGAGTTTTGGGCTCGAGAAGTTTGTTTCTTAGGGAATGTTGTGTCCCAACAGGGAGTAGCTGTGGATCCATCGAAGATAGAAGCAGTAGTGTCTTGGGCAGCCCCCAAGACAGTGTCATAGGTGCGAAGTTTCCTTGGTCTCGCAGGCTATTATTTGAGGTTTGTAGCCAATTTCTCCCGAGTTGTGACTCCTCTAACAGCTTTGACCAAGAAGGATCAAGCGTTCATGTGGACTGATCAGTGTCAGGCAGCATTCGAGTATCTATAGGAGAAGTTGGTATGTGCTCCTGTTCTTTGTCTTCCAGCTGAGGGAGTCCAGTTTGACGTCTTCTGCGATGCGTCACATCTTGGGCTAGGATGTGTACTTATGCAACAAAGGTCAGTTGTTTCTTATGGGTCCTGACAATTGCTTCCCCATGAATGCAACTATTCCACCCATGATCTTGAGTTGGCAGCCGTGGTGTTTGCGCTGAAGTTGTGGAGACATTACCTCATTGGCGAGCGCTTTGTGGTTTTCACCGATCATTAGAGTTTGAGGTATGTTTTCTCTCAGCGGAACTTGAACTTGCGACAGCTTCAGTGGATGGAGTTCTTGCAGGAATATGACTTCGAAATATCGTATACACCTGGGAAGGGAAATGTTGTTGCTGATGCGCTGAGCCGAAAGTCACGTAATGATGTTGTGCGTGAATCTAGTGATTCTTGGAGAGTAATGTAGGAACTGTCAGCATTACATCTTGATATGGAAGAGGTTGGAGGTAGAGGTTTTCTTTTCCAGATGACGGTGCAGTCATCTCTGATGTAGAAGGTGGAAGATTCTCAGTTGGGTGATCTAGAGGTGGAAGTTTGGAGAGAAAGAGTTGTTTGTGGAGAGGCCCCTGATGGTTGGTCGGAGGATGAACAACACCGAGTGTTGTATCATGGCAGGCTTTTTGTTCCCTTGGAGATGCGTGAGACGGTTCATCGAGAGTTCTGTAGCTCTCCCTTAGCAGTACATACTGGTGTGACAAAGATGTACCAGTCCTTGAGGAGTCAGTTTTGGTGGCCTGGGCTGAAGCATGCAGTGGTAGAGTTTGTGTCTCGATGTTTAGTCTGTTAGAAGGTGAAGGCTGAACACCGTGTTCCTGGTGGTCTTCTCTAGCAATTAGAGATTCCTCAGTGGAAGTGGGAGGACATTTCAATGTACTTTGTTACATGTTTACCTCGAGCTCCGGGAGGACATGATTCTATATGGGTGGTACTGGATCATTTAACTAAATCGGCCCACTTCGTAGCAATCAAGGAGTCGAGCTCAGTGGAGGATTTGTCAAGGCAATATCTGGAGGAGGTGGTGAGGCTTCACGGATTTCCTAAGATGATCATTTCTGATCGAGATCCTCGTATTACCTCTAGGGTGTGGAGAGGTCTCCAGTATGCTTTTGGTTCTCAATTATGCCTTAGCACTGCTTTTCATCCTCAAACGGATGGTCAGACAGAGCGAACAATCCAGACTCTTGAAGACATGTTGCGCTCTTGTGTTCTTGATTTTGGAGGTTCATGGACAAAGCACTTACCCTTGGTAGAGTTCTCTTACAATAATAGTTTTCACTCTACCATCGGTATGGCGCCATTTGAAGCCTTGTATGGTCGGCCATGCCGTTCTCCATTGTGCTGGACTGGGGTCGGAGAGTCCGCAATTCTCGGACCAGAACTAGTGCAGAATACAACAGAAATGGTACAGGTGATTCGTGAGAGGATGAAGACAGCACAGGATTGTCAAAAATCATATGTTGATCAAAGAAAGATACCGTTAGAGTATAATGTTGGGGATCATGTGTTTCTGAAGGTGACTCCCCATCGTGGGCAGCGAAGGTTTGGTCATGGAAGTAATCTTTCTCCCCAGTTTGTTGGGCCTTTCGAGGTGTTAGCTCGTGTTGGAGCTATGGCGTATCGAGTAGCACTTCCCCCTCAGATGAGTCGGATACATGATGTTTTCCAGGTATCACAGCTCCGTCGTTATCTTCATGATGAATCTCATGTTATCAATTGGGGAGAGATCGATATTGATGATGATGCAACCTTCGAGGAGCGACCTATGGAGATCCAAGACCGCAAGGAGAAGGTGTTGCGTGGGCGTTCTATCCCCTTAGTTCGTGTCTTTTGGCGACATGGTGTCATGGAGGAGAGTACCTGGGAACGTGAGTCACAGATAGGTGCTCAGTACCCCGAGTTGTTTAATGTTTAACTCTTTTTTTTGTAATGATGTTTCCTTTATGGATAGACCATTCACGTTTTATTTATGTACCTTTGATGTGATGTTGTGAATGAATTTTTTGGGTATGGATTTTTTGTTCCCGGATGTCGTAGTTTTGTTCCAGCTTTCGAACAACTCATGGTGGTTTTCCCCTGAGAGGTATCTTATGGGGTGGTTGTTCGGACCCCTCTTTTCTTCTGGGATGGTTTTAATTCTCGAGGATGATAATGTTTTGAGAGGTATCTAATGTAATGGCCCGGACCTCTCCGGTCCATTACTTTGTGAAATGTTGGTGTTGGAGGTGTTCTGGGAGGTCATGGGGACTTATACCCAACACTTTGCCAATTTTTCAAGTTCTGTGAACAGTGTTTCCAGTTTTATGAACAGTAACAGATTGGTCTCACCGATCGGTCTCACAGATCGGTTTCACCGATCGGTGTGACAGATCGGTTTCACAGATCGGTCTGACAGATCGGTTTCACAGATCGGTGTGACTGATCGGTTTCACAGATCGGTCTGACAGATCGGTTTCACAGATCGGTGTGACAGATCGGTTTCACAGATCGGTCTGAGAGATCCGTTTCACAGATCGGTGTGACAGATCGGTTTCACACATCGGTCTGACAGATCGGTTTCACAGATCGGTCTGAGAGATCGGTTTCACAGATCGGTGTGACAGATCGGTTTCATAGATCGGTGTGACAGATCGTTTTCGCAGATCGGTCTGACAGATCGGTTTCACATATCAGTCTGATAGATCAGTTTCATAGATTGGTGTGACAGATCAGTTTCACAGATCGGTGTGACAGATCAGTTTCACAGATCGGTGTGACAGATCAGTTTCACAGATCAGTTTCATGTACAGTAACAGTGGGTGAACAGTGATTCCAGACTCCTACAATTTTTTCCCTTCTGACATTTCCTTTGACGTAAAATACATTTAAAGCCTTTTAGGGTCTCTTTAGGTCGTTTAAAATTCCATAAATCCTATATTAATTATTCCTAAGGCTTGGAATGTTTTACTTGGTCCAACCGCATGGGTTAATGCGATCTGTTTTTAATGGAGAATTAACCGGATCTTAAACTGTTGCCCCAATTAATCTTCAAAAAGGAATGAGATATCATTCTCCCTTTTTCTTTCCCTTTGTTCTCAATTAAGAGGCACTAGAACCTTTCAATCCTTTCCGTGGGAGTTGAACAATCAATATTTACTCCTAGGATTGGTTTTGCTCTGTTTTGGATGCAATTGAGCCGTGTCGATCAATCTTTGATATAAGCATCCACTGGTTGACGCAGTTGTTGCGAGGGGAGGATTATGACATGTTGTGTGGATAAAGGACGTCAATAACTCTTCGAGGTAGGGGATTGATGGCTTCTCTAATTGTGTATGTGCAATCGTAGAATTAGCATGATTTAGTCCTGTAGATAACAATGAAATTGAGCTAATTAAATACTTGAACCGGATTAAAAGAATTGGTTGATTGCATGTTGTTGCTTTATACCATGATAACGGTTTGACTCATGTTTTCCTAGATATAGTGATATCTATGTTTTCTTTGATTTGTTATTCGTTCATGATAGAAATTGATAATGAACGTAAAGCCGGAATTAATTGTTAATTAATTGGCTAAAGATAAAGAGGCATGTAAATTAATCTGGTTATTGCAGTTGTTGTAGTTGTTCTAATTTGAGGATAATAAAATTAGGGAAGTAAGCATGGTTATTTATTTGTGATAGCTTACTGATTAGGTATCCATGATTGGAACCTATGAATAAAAAATCTGTTAATTAAATATGGATTAGAGAACAAATTATGTGGGAGTTTCTAAAAGGGTTCTGAGTGACCCTCTTTTTTGTTAAAGGGTCAAGATCCCATGATGTGATGTTTGTTCTCCTGCTGCTTGTGCTATGATGTGAGTATGGATGGCTGTTTTGATATGTGGAGGCGTGGAGGCCTTGTGGTTATGGCAGTGGATGACGCCTAGAGTGGCGATATGCATCAATTATGCATGTGGGTGTCGGGGAGGACACCAAGGATGATGGGATGAGATGAATGTGATGGTTTGATGTTGGTGGTTTGGTTTGGTTGTTTATATGCTTTACTTTTACCCACTACTCAAGGCAGCTGGTCTTGCTTACCCTCTTTCCGAAGGAGGCGAAGACACGCGGGGTATGCCATGTGCTTTCCGTGTTTAGCCTCTCAATAGAGGATGGGTCTATGCTCATTCTATAGGCAGAAAAGACTCGACGGGTAGTATAACTATTCACCGTGTTGAGCCTCCTTTGTGATTAGAAGCATAGGATGTTTTTCTAGAATGCCTGGGAATGTGGAAAAGTAATTCTGTAATGAATGTTTGATTAAATGGTGAAAATCCACGGGGATGGAGATACTGTAATTTAATAGTTATGTGAATCCTAAAAAGGAGCAGTTTTTGAATGTGATGACAATTTAGTTTAATGTGGTAAATTGTTCATGGTTAATTAATTAATTAACATACAGTGGAACTGATAAAATGATAATGGAATAATCTAATAAATCTCTTCAAATGTTTGTGTTTTATAGGATACCTAGTCTAAGAAGTAGCAGCCTGGAGTCTGAGAGATGTTAGTTGCAGTTGTATCTAAGACTAGGTAATGCCCATAGTTTGGATGTGAGTTACATATATATTCTGTACTTTTTGTGTTTCTATACGCTACTCCACCCGGTCGGTAATGGCAACTGACACCCCGGGGATTTTGAGCCCTGGGGGGTGTTTTCCCAAACATTCTGATGGGAGGTCGAATGGCTGACTACCCCCTTTGGCCCCACTCTCTTCTCTTGGTAGATACTTGTGCCATGAGGCACAACGGTTAGTTACCCCATATATGTGTGTAGAGGGCAACAATGGCTTGTGGTTATTCACACACATATATTCTGGATATAGTATCCTACGGACTACTATAGGTGTAACATGTATAGGCTACGATGGCTTGAGGATCCTTACTCGGCGTATGGGATGTAATGGCTTTAGGTATTATACTCGACGTATGATTCACGTTATGCGAGCTGTGGTGGCTCCCGGAAATTACCTGGTTACTTTTGGTTGTGAGGACGGTGTGGTGCTTCGCCTAGGTGTCTGCGGGAAAGCCTTTGTGGTGCACGAGGTGCAGATTGTGGAGCTTAGCCCAGGTGTCTGCGGGAAAGCCTTTGGAGAGAGATGCACAGGACGTATGTCGTTGGGGAAAAGTGGAAAACCAGTGGGGAAGTAGTAGCGGTGTACCCTTGATATTCTTTACTATATGCTATATTATTGTATGCGTTACTTGGAGAGAGTATCCATGGTGAGGTTGGGAACATAGTATACCTATTTAGGTGACGAGTTAGTTTCACTTGTTGTTCACCGGGCTTTAGCATGCTTTCTTTAATTTTGCACGAGAGGCTTGGGGAGGATCCTACTGAGTATACTGTTATACTCACCCTATGTACATATAAAATATTTTTTTCTGGTCACTTGGAGAAGGTTGGAGATCAAGCTGGTTACTACTAACTTGCGTTTGGAGGAGGAGCTATTCGGGCTTGTGGTCGCTGCCGTTTTACTTTTTTTTGGGTACTTTTAGTTTTCCCCTTCAGTTGTAGTACTTTTGCATGACATTTCATATATGTACTTTTTTTCCTTTTATATATCAATTCTAAGTTGGAGTTTATTGGAGTCTATTCTATCTCTCTCTTCTTCATGTGTTCTCTTAGAGGGTAATGCCTCCCATTTGTATGCTTATTATACCCTCGGTGCTAGTCTCCAACCCGGGGCCTACTGGAGGCGGGACTCGGGGGTCATTATATCTCTTCTCACATTGCCGGCCAAGGAGGGGTACACTTTGTGGGGAGGGGGTCGTGACATTGTATCTGTTGATTATATGATTATAAACCCTATCAAATTTTAATATGTTATAATGTGAATGAATATTATTATTTCCATATTGATTTCATGGGTTATGATTTGATGTTTTTATAAACAATATCTACTTTTGGATCATGAAACTCTAAGAGTTTTTTTGTTTTCTCAATCAAGATTGAATTATTTTTGATGAGTTTTTTGTGTCAAACTTGTCTCTCCAATGAATTGGGTAAATATTTTTATGTGATAAGATAATGATGGGATTCATGTATGTGGGTTTGATATAGTTTGTTAAGGTGTGAAAAAATGAACCCTTACAAGGTAATGGGTTATACAAAGGTTGTTGGAGTTTCTTTCCCATCAAGTTAAATCCCCAGGATGATGGAAGATGGGGAAACATGATTCAATATGGGACAATAGGGAAACATGGCCCCCTATAAGAAGTTGGTGTAACCATATCCGTTTCAAGGAATAATCTATTAACGGGGATGGTTATTTTTCCTTCTAAATCGGAATAGTTCCAATGGTGTTCCATAACAAGGTCTAGAAATGCATCTTGACTTATACGGACTGATATGACAAGGTTATGCATCCACAGTTCCATGTTTTATTCCAATGTACTCATTTACTGGCTTTTGGTTTTTTATTTTCATTATAATTCTTGTCTTATAAACCACAATGATCTATGTCATTATTCACGATTATTATATGAGATATACAATTTATGGTATTCTAATGTTATTATCAAGTCATAATATCCCTACTATAATGATGATACTTACTTGTCTCCCTTGTTTTCACTTACTGAGCATAGAAATCGCCAATTTTTATGTTTCCATCAATAAGTTATGAAGACATGTATTACATATGAAGTGTCTAATATGTTTAAAAACCATGAATAACCAATATGGAGATAATATAGCTCCATTATGTAATACTTTCTATGCTTCCATGTTTCTAAAGGTAGAAAACAATTATGGTATTTTATATCTATATTTAGAAAGTTTTCTGTAATCCGTAAAACTGATGTAATGTCTCTGTATGTTAAGAGTGGGTCATTATAGTTGGTATTAGCGAAAAAAGTATTTTATCCTCTGGTAAATAGTATTATAATATAAAACTAGTAACTTAATTGTCATATTTAAGGATATGTCTAATGATAAGGAAAGGTATAAGAAAATGTTCTAGAATTTTCACAAAGGACGGATTGAGTATTATCTAAGAAATACATCCCTATCTGGACAATTCAAGTCAATTTGGCTGGATAATATAATTAATATGGTGTAAAAAGGATTGCAATATGTCATGCTCCTTAGTCATGGAAATATCAAAAACAAAAAAGATAATTTCTTCACACCCATTTTTACATTCCAACAGAATATTCATTGGAAATTGACCAACTTTTCATGAATCATTATGAAAAATTTTAATATAATAGGACTATAAAAAACATATGATAAAAATAATTTTTATACAATATGTATTATTTCATGACATATAAATCATATTGTTGAATTTTCGTGATTAACTGGTTCGACAAAATGATAATTTCTTCACACCCATTTTAACACTCCAACAGAATATTTATTGGAGATTGACAAACTATTCATGAATCATTATGAAAAATTTTAATATAATATGACTATAAAAACATATGATAAAAATAATTTTTATATAAAATGTATTATTTCATAATATATATATATATATCATATTAGTTAATTTTCATGATTAACTGTTTCTTCAAAATGATAATTGTTTCATTTTAAAGGAATTTTGGATTTAGCCAATGGGGGAAATCCAAAAAAACATGATTAATGCTGACTATTATTGAAAATATACTAATAATTAGTCAAATAGGAGAAAAACTAGAGTATATGTATTTTTTGATTATTCATAATCATTTTTCATGGAACATTTTCAATAATGTGTAACTTAGACAACTCCCAGACTCACAAAAGAATAGATGGAAGTAATTGGCTTAGAGTTTATATAATGCTGACAATGAAAAAAATATGATTCAGTTTATTTTCTATTCATAATGATGAAATAATCACCAAATTGAATGTATTACTTGATAAGTAATGTGTTTTTAATGTGTAAATGTATTACAAAAATATATAAAATCCAATAGAAAAATGAAGGGTTTTGTTAACAAAATGGATGGGATTATTTTCTTTCATAAGCAACCATCAAAGGTAAAATACAATAACTAAGGAATATAATTTCATTATGAAAATAAATTCATAAATGGAATTCTTCCAAAGAGACTCAGCAAGGTTGTGAAAGTAAATAATATACTGATAATGATGATGCTGATGACAATACAGATAAAATATGAATAGATAGTGTTATCAAATAATAGGATTAGGTATCCATCTAATGGATTATGGATAATGTGTAATTATTGATGTATTTATGTATTTGGATACAAAAATATGGGATATTACTGAAAAAATATATAATTATTATTGTTTTTATGTTTTCAAATATTTACATGTTTAGGTTGAATGTTTCTGGTGGAGTTGTAATGTCATGAACCAACCCAAGATGACCCTGAACCGGTCACAAGGGCCAGCCTGCGACATGTACCGAGAGGTGATCATGATCCTCTCGGGATGGCAAAAAGAACCAAGGGCACCAACATAGTAAATAAGGGAACGATTTCCCTATTTATAAATAATAAAACAAACAACAAAAAGAAATAGACAACCCAAAATACATTTATATAAAAACTGAACTGTACATTATTTGTACAAGAAACTAAAAGTTGAACAAAACCAATAACTTATCTAACCAAACCTGATAACCAATTAACTCCATGTGAACCCTTCTAGTCACTATCCTACATAATAATAATATTTCACCCAAGACAATCGAACTCAACAAAAAACTTGCACATGGTCTAAAAACAGAACACGACTATAGAAATGAGTATTGAAACACAATTGTTTTTCCCAACATTCTATTCCCAATGCTCATAATTCAAAATAAAAGATACATATATTTCATGTTTTAAATAAAAAAATATAATTTTATGTTATCCAAATAAAGTGCCATAATATATAAAATAAATTACCAGTAAAAAACATTCATGTTTTATAAATTAGAATTCTTGTAAAAATTTTCAAATAGGTGAAACATCTAAATGAATATAGCTTTCAAGAGGGATGCTTCAAATAATTTACAAATTTAAATAAATCACACACACAACTAAATTAAAAAACCAATCACACCGTATGCTGATGGTGAGTATGAAATAACCAATGAGTACAAGTCATGGGAACACCCCAAGACACAAGTTAGTTGTCAACCCCAGGTACCTCGTATCTCAGTGAAAGTAACCATAATAAATATCGACTCTCGTGAACATGAGACACTAGTAGGGATTATACCCATAACCTTGTGGTCACCCAAAAAATCATCATCATAGTTTAGTTAGTGTTTTCATCGTCAAACATGCTACGTGAGACAGGGGCCAAAACCTAGAGAATAACTAGCATAATACTACATGTCCGCCAACCTAGATACCCGAGTTTCAATTTAGTGCTCAATCAAGTTACACATATTATCAAATACACATTTCACATAGAAATTCCATTCCCAAACCATAAAAATTCATGAATCCCATAATGTTTTTCTAATTTATTTAATGAATCAATAAACCACGAAAAATATTCGTAAAATAATTTCAAAGTGTTTTTTGAGTATTTTCACATAAAACTCATTCTAAAACACTATTTGAATTTTAAAAACACAAAAAGACCATACACAACCATATATGGCAGCCCATAAACATTTAATATAATCATTTCATGGATAATAAATCAATCCCAATTTACACAAAATGGAATATATAGGTAAAACAATAATTCATCATTTTTATGAATGGCCAAACATGCCTTTAAACATTTTCCCAAAAGAAACATTTTAAAAAATATGAATTTAATTTTTTTTAAATATTTGTATACACACAATATACAGAATCAATCCAAATTCATAAATCCCATATAACAGTCAGATTACATATTAAAAATACAACCATTTTCATAAGAATGTTAAACATGACATTTTTTGGCAACTCCGGACAAAACATTTTGTAAACCAAAACCATTTATTTGTAAAACTGAATAAAAATTTGAAAGAAATAAAAGGATCCCAACATATTTTTTTACATGCTACCAATGAATTTATAGATCTGAACAACTCATTTTAAATTGAACTAGACACATAAAATCCAATCGGGAAATTTACCGAACACGTGGAATGCATTCTTTAAAAAAACGCATGTTTAGAACATAAAAAGGGATAAAATAACATTTTCATGACATAAAGTAATTCATTCTACAGAAACATATTTAAAATACTACAAACCCAGTGCGAAACCTCTTGGAATAATTTATCAAAAAAGAGGAGTGCACATTTATACCAAAATATCAATATTTTTAACAAAATAAGTCATTAATCATAATTTACACACAAAACTGTTAAAACCAACCATTAAAAGAATCAGATATCATATAAATAAGGTTATAAAAGTATGATAATGATGAATCTTAAATGATAATGTCTTATTCAATGGAAATCATACCTCAAATCCTTTGCGTAATGGATACGCACTCCCAAAATCACCATCCGAGGGATTTCAAACCCTAAACCTATCATGAACAGACCCAAATAAATAAAAAACCAATCCAAAATCATGTAATAATAGAACCCTAATTCTAACTGGGCTAGGGGAGATTATAAAACCAAGAAATAATGAAAGGAGGAAGAAAATGGAGGATAAAGGAGAAGGAATCTCACCTATTCAAACAGAAAACTCATTATATTACACTAGATATACACCCATAGATACTATGGAATGGATTGAAGCATATTGAAGAGCCTCCTAAGATCTGGAATACCATAGGAATGAATATTTGTGGCCAAAAGAGTACATGTTGATTGATTTATGAAAGATACAATTTACCTTGTCAGTTCGTGACGATTTGAGAGACATTGAGAATGATTCCCCACTCTGTGATTATTCTGAGCTCCAAATAGGGAAAATCGATAATGTGGGTAAGGATATGGATGTTGGATTTGGGTGGGAGGTATAATCACAGAAAAATATTAAATACTGAAATAGATATTAAATAAACAATTTATATTTTTAAAACTAGATATGGGCCAATGGGCTGGCCCAATGCCTAAATAAGTAACCCCAATTCACCATGATTATGAATTTTATGGGGTCCAAAAGGATATGGTTGTTTGAATATTTCAGTTTCGGCCATGTTGGAAGTGGAACGGGTGAAAAAGGTTACAAAAAATGTATTTATAAAAGAATAAAATTTGGTTTTTAAAACTATAAATGGGCTCACGTTTGTCCAAAATCATGAAGTAACCACCCTTTCTCCAAAAAATCCTAAACAAGTAATGGGGAACCCAAATTAGGGTGAATAGACAAGTATGAAACATAAGAAATAAACATTATTCTCACACAATACCCAAGAAAACTATCAGTATTTCAAATGATGTGGATCCAAACAAAGACATGAAAAATCGAGTTTAACAATTCTCCCGAACATTAAAGCATTCTGTCCCCAGAAGGCCATAACACTTTCCTGCTGAAAGATAAACACCTAAGGCATACATATCAACATGATCCAGCCTATAAGTCTAGTGAAATATCATTTTCCATCAACCTAACTTAATCTTTGTCCCCAAACAAAGCACCAACTCACAACCACTTTGTGAAAATCAAGGGAACGACAACCCACCACCTCCACAACCATGCTAAGAACTCGATGGTGGGGCCTTCTCACAATGAAACAAAAAACCAACCAAACTAAAGAGAAATAAATAAAACCATGCAATCTAGTAGATATAAAATGGACTATGAAACATTAATAAAAAACTAGCACTGTACAAGTTCATAAGTGCAAAAATCAACAAGTCCTGTGGTGGGTCTCCCCACCATTAGAACCCAACTAATAATTAAAAAAACAACAACTAAACATTACCTCACATTAAAAAATGAAAAAAAACACTCACCAACAACAATCCACCAACCCATGTTAAGAGGGTTACAACATGAACATATAAACCACCCACTCCCAAACAGATGGGACAAGAAATGGGTGAGCACTTTCAGCACGGATCCGGACACCCCCCCCCCACTCAGGGAGGGGAGGGAAGGGGACCCAATAATTTGGAAACTAGAACCACAAAAGAAACCAACGAACTACCAAAAAATGTCCACCTACTAATAGGTAACACCAAGACTACACTCTATTTATAGAGTCGGTCAACAAAGGGACATTGATGGGAAAACTGCATCCATGAATTCATAACCATATACATTGTGTGAGGGGTAAGACCACCACACATGTTGTGACAAATAGAAATACAAAGTAACGAGGAACCATAATATAGACATAGAAACTAACATACCATAATGTTGGAGGTAGGATCTTGGTCATGCACCCCACAACTCTATAGACTTCCTGACTGCGTGAAAAGCTTCACTCTGAGGTGTATAGCTGGAGCCCTAGATAATGAAGCATCTGCTGCCCCGTAGTCAGGTGCTAAGTATCACACCACTCACAAAAAATCACTTGACCAAAAGAACACTTTCATATAAATTGGAAGTCATAGATATATTTCAATGTTCTATCCCACCCATAATGAGGAGTAGAGTAGACAACGAATACGGCAAAATGCATCAACATCAACGAACACAACTTTTATTTCCACAAGAATTTTCACGAACTGGAAGCACTTTAAATCGATCCCAAATAGCTATTTATTTAAACTAACATGATGATGAATTATTTTAGTAGGTGGATATAGCTTGTGAAACATGAGAAAGAATCCTTAGTTTTATCAATTGGAAATCTTGCAAACATAGAACTATTTGTGGCCACATCACGACATCCATCAAATCCTTAGAGACCCACTGAAAATTACTCCAAATCGGAGCCACAAAAAATATCCCATATCAAGATGCAACAAGGGTTTGAATTATATATCATAATTAATCAAATTGAATATAAAACACTTCTAAGACATAGGATAAACCATCAACATAACTGTCGGTTCAAAAAAACACCACAATTTTTCAGCTAAAAACACTTTTGAAAAAAAACTAACATGGTGGATTATCAAATTCACCAATGGTATTTCATTAAGTCTCACTCACATGAACCTTTACGTGCCACCCCAGGCACTCAACATCCATTACATATTGTCCATCCATCTATATATCAACAAAACCATGCATGAAAGAACCCATGAAAACACCAAAGGCTAAAAAAACAACATAAATCCAAAATTCTAGTACTATCCAAACTACCACCAACCACCAAGTCCAAAAAACTTTTTCATATTTAATATAATAAAACACACTTTATCAAGAACCATTTGATTAATAAAACAATAAATTTCATTTAATATAACATACAAAAACATCCATTCTATTACAAATAGCCATTTCATTTTTTTTAATAAATTCAGCAAGGTCTCTTTTCATAATCTAACAACAAAAAAGGCCAAAACCACTTTCCAGATAAACACCAACCACACAAATATGAATTACCAAAAACAATTAATCATATTTAAAAACTTTTCAATAGCCTAAAACACCTCATTTAAAAAAAATCATAATTAATTTAAAATTATTTACACATTTAGAAAATTTTATTTCAACAAACCACAAGTTTAGATTAGAGAAAATACAATCCCATTAAATCATTTCCACTTCCTCCCCAAAACTTGTTTAAAAAACACAACCTTCCCAAAACCATTCTTATATTTAATTTTTGAAAACCCCTTATCTAATTTTTGAAATCAAATCCTTCATTTAAAATCAATTTATTTAATTCTCACATAAGGATTTTCAAAACAAAAATTCATAATTCATGAACGGTACAAGAAAAACACTAATGGGAACTAGTGTCGGTGGGTGACTTGACCATACGGTTAGAAGCAATATGTCAAACAGAACACCAAAATGGAGAGACTTATTAGGAACATGCCTCAGATTTACATGGAGTTCCAGGCTATGTGAGCTCACATATACCATTATTCACACTCCCCTTGTCATATCCCAATACAAAAAACCAGCAAGAATAAAGGACCCTAATAAAACCACACATCCTATGGAAAACTAAAGATAAGAATGAGAAAGAGTTCACGACGCTCATCTAGAACTTAACCCTAATGTTCCAACTATCATATTCCATCTACCTAGACATATCCAATAAAGGGTGATCTTAATGAATGGTCTACTAAGAGCCAACCTACTCTGATACCTTTTTGTCACGAACCATCCTGAGTCGACCTTGAACCGATCACATGGGACAGTCCGCGACAGGTCCCAATAAACATTTCTGATCCTCCTGGGATGGTGAAAAGCAATAAGTGAATCAATAGAGTACTCAAGGGAATGATTTAATACGTATATTAACAATAAAAAAAATAACGGAAAGAAATAGAAATCCCAAAATTATTTTATATAAAAACTAAACTGAACATTATTTTTACAATAAAATTAACGTACAACTAAACCAATAACATATCTGACCAAAACTAAAAAAATAACTACATTTTAACCTTTGGGTATCTCTCTAACATAATGATCACATATCAACCAAGGGTATCGAACTCAAGTTGAAACATGTACAAGGGCTAAAAACAGAAGAAGACTATAGGCGTGAGTATTAAAAATCAGTAGGTCAGCCTGATATTCTATTCACAATTCCCATACATTAAATTAATGAAGCATAAATATCATGTTTTAAATAAAAAAATATAAAGGTATGTTTTCAAAATAAATTCCTATAATATATAAAAAAATTACCAGTAAAAAAAGTTTCATATTTAATAAATTATAATGCTAGTAACAATTTTCAAAGTGGTGAAAATTCAAAATGTAAATAGTTTTCATGAGGGATGATTTAAAGAAATTACAATTTTAAATAAATCTCATACACTACTAAATTTACCAACCAAACACAATTTATGCAGATGGTGATTACAAAAATAGAAAATGAGAACAAGTCACGGGAACACCCCTAGTCACTAGTTAGTTGTGAGCCCCACGTTCCTCGTATCTCAGGGAAAGTAACCATAATAAATATCTGTTCTCATGCACACAAGACACTAGTAGTGAGAATACCCATGACCTAGTGGTCCCCCACCATCATCATCACCAATTTTTCATTATTTTTTCATCGCCAAACTTGCTACGTGAAACATGGGCCAAACAGCAGAGAATCACTAGCATACCAGTACATGTCCGCCCACATAGATACCTGAGATTCCCTTTATTGCTCAACCAAGTTACAAATATTATCAATTATGCATTTCACATCGAAATTCCATTCCCAAACTAAAAAACACAATCAATCCATAAATTTTTTTTACATTTATTTAACGAATCAACGAACCACTACACATTGTCATAAAATAATTTCAATGACTGTATTGAGGCATTCCACATAAAACACATTCCAAAACACTATTTGAATTATAAAAATACAACAAGACCATACCCAACCATATTTAGAAGCCCTAAAAACATTTAATAAAATCATTTCATGGATGATAAAACAATCCCAATTGACAGAACATGGTACATACAAGTAAAACACTCATTCTTGATTTTTAGGAATGACAAAACATGCCATTAAAATATTTCCCAAATCTAACATTTGAGAAGAGATATGAATACCAATTTTTTTAAATAGGTTTTTACACACCATATATAGTATCAATACACTTTCATAAATCCCATAAAACACTTAGGTTACCTATTCAAAACACAACCATTTTCCTAAGAATGTGAAACATGCCATTTTCCTGTAACTTGGGCAAAAACATGTTGTAAAACACAACCCATTTATTTGTAAGAAAAATACAAATTGGAAAGCCATAAAAGGATCCAAATTTTTTTTTATATTCTACCAATGTATTTATAAATCCAATCTAATCATTTTAAATTTCACTAGACACCTAAAATCCAACCAGGAAATTTACTGAACATGTGCCATGCACTCTTTAAAAAAAACTTGGGTTAATCACATAAAAGGGGATAAAATAAAATTTTCATGCAATTAAGATAGTAATTGTAATGAAACATATTCAAAATACTATAAAAAAATTTCGGAACCTCATGGAATAATTTATCAAACAAAAGGAGTGCACATTTCTAATAAAACAACTATATTTTTAACAAAATATGTAATAAAACATAATTTTTACAAGAAACCTTTATAAAAGGTTTCAAAATAGAACATATCAGATAAATATCTTTATAATAGTATGATAATGATGTAACTTAAACGATAATGGCTTTTTCAATGGATATCCTTCCTCAAAATCCCGGGTGTAATGGAAACGCAATCCCAAAATCACCATACGAGGGTTTACAAACCCGAAAACTATGATGACCAGACCCAAATAAATAAAACCCCCATAAAAATCATGTAATAACATAACATTATGTCGAATAGGACTAGGGGAGATTATATAACTAGGAAATAATGAAAGGCAGAAGATGATGGAGGATAAATGAGAAGGAATCTCACTTCTTTAACTAGAAAACTCATCGTATTCCACTATATATGAACCATAAGATAGAAGGTAATGTATTTAAACTTTTTAGAGAGACTCTTAAGGTCTGTAAGAACAAGTTAAAGAATATTTGTGGCCAAAATAGAACAAATTGTTTGAATTATAAATGATACAATTTACCATTTCAATTCCTAATTATTTGAGAGACATTGGGAATGTATCCCCACTCTGTGACTATTCTGAGCTCCAAAGTGGGAAAATGTATACTAGGGGTGAGTATAGGGATATTGGCTTCAGATGGGAGGTGGAATCACCATAAAATATTAAATATAGAATTTTATATAAAATAAATAATTTATTTTTTTAAAACTAGAAATGGGCCCATGGGCTAGCCCAATGCCTAAATAAGTAACTGAAATTCAACATGATTATGAATTCTTAAGGGGTCCAAAATGATATGGTAGTTTTAATATATCATTTGAGTCCCTGTGAGAAGTCGAATGGGTGAAAAATGATGAAATAGAAAGGAGTTATGAAAGAATCAAATTTGGTTTGTAAAACTCAAAATGTGCTCACGGTTGGACCCAATCACGAAATAACCACCTTTTCTCCAAATAATCATAAACAAGCAATGGGTAACCAAAACTAGTGTTATTATATATATATATATGAAACTTAAAAATTCCACATTAGTCTCACACATGCACCATGAAATGTATTGGAATTTCAAATAAACCAGATCAAAACAATGACATGAACAACTGGGTGTGACATGTAGTGAGATTTAATGATAGTGTGATGTTTTGATTTAGGGAAGATAACCCTTAATATTATCATATTCTTAATATAATATTCTTTTCATATAAATATGTGTGGTAATAATATGTAAATATTATGACAATAATATCCTTGTAATAAGGTACAGAAATGATGACCAGTGGTTTATGGTATAAATGATGATGTATAAATCTTTTTTAGATTCACTAAATATATCCAAAATACATAAATATAAGGATACATGATTGTTATAAATGAGGATTTATGGTGATTTTGTTGATTTCCATTTTATTGATAATACTTCATGATTGTATTTACATGTTTTCAATGTAACAACCAATATATAAATTTTGATATATGGGGGATAATTGTTTATCTTATATCATGAACTTATTACTATTGTTTTTTATTTTTATCTTTTAGAAGTGTTGAATGGATAATCGATAATTATATTTTTAATGTAAACCTCAGAGGATTTATTTTGGTATTTATAATATATTAAAATACTAGGTGAAATATATATATAGTTTTTTTCCTTACATCACATCTGTCAAAAATATTAATTTTTTAAATTTTATTAGCATGGTTTTAGATTAGGACATAATGTATTTAGGGTGAAAGAAAATAATGTCAATTAAGGAAATGGTTTATGAACCCATGATTAAATAATGATAAATGTTTAATGAGTGACATTAGAAATATTATTTCCTAGATAATGATTTTTTATTTCTAATTTATAAATATTTTATATGAAAAAATAGTGTTAATTGTCATGTGTCTAGATTAAATTAATGACCAGATGGCACTTGGGTTTCGGGGGGAGCGGGTGACTCACGACCATGGCTACCAAGGATCTCATGTCTAGGTTTTATCATGATTCTCCCACACTACATTCACTTGGTGCTTGTGGCTGGAGATCTGCGCTCTACCTTGAATGATGATGCAGCTGCGGTAAAGGCCTTGCCTCCAGATCCAAGGCGCAATGCTCAGACCTTCACTCACCAGGATGAAGGGCTCCGAGATCTGGCTATGAGGGTGGCTCCTTTAGATGTGATTGTCACTCTCTGCAAAGATGGACTCCCAGATCTGCTGTCTACTTCAAGGGTGGCTCCATCAGATATTCAGGGTGCCTCTGGATTTCTGATTCCGGCTACTGTTTATTTGGATCATGCGAATATGGTCGACAATGTGCATTTTTCTGAACTACCGCCTATGAATCATGAATATGTGGTATGTGATTCTAGATCTCGAGTGGATAACAGGGTTAGAAGTGTGAATTGGGGGGTTGGAGCATTGTGGGATCTGGCTTCGAATGGGTCTGCGGCGAAGAGGGTGTGGCCGAAGAGTTTGGTCTCCACATCCATGCATTTTGATCCCCTTTTAGTGAAGCTGAATGATCCTTCAACGATAACGGGTGGAAATGTAAAGAAAATGGGTGGAAAAGCGGGGGGTCTTAAATATTTTCCATCATTTTCTTCATTTATTGATTCCCATTAAATTATGATTCTTCGAAAGGGGTCAGCGGCTCTTATTGATGATTGTACTAATATATTTGAGGAGATGATTGCAATTGGAACGAATTCTCTAATTGCACGTCTTGTTCTACCAAAGGGTGTGATTTCCTGGAAGATTGATGATCTAGTTAGACGGGTTTCGTTTTTGTGGGGCTCCTTTGATTGCTGGTGTGTTCCTCTTGGTTGTGGATTATTCCATTGCATTTTCCCAAAAAATGCTTTCAAATTACATGTGTAGAGAATTGGGTCCCTATATTAGAAACCTGGATGGATCCATCTTCATGAAAGGTCATATAATTTCAATGCCTCTTGTGCAAGGAATGATTTATCTCAGGTCTGGGTCCAGTTCCATGGGATTATTTGGGTCCTTTGGCATACATATATTCTTCATGAAATTGGCATGGCAATTGGGTCCCCTATTCACCTTGACAAGGAAACTGAAGTTTTTCGGTTAGGCCACTTTTCCAGAATGCTAGTGGAGGATGATTTTAGTTCAACCATAATTGATATGGTAACTCATTCCACTCCCACTGATAATATCAATATTGAGTTTGAATATGAAAGGATGACTCTCTTTTGTACTGAATGTATGGATTTTGGGAACTCGTTGGAGTTATGTCGGAGGATGATCTCTTGTGAGAGATGTTGGATGAAGGGTCATACAGTTACTCTTGGTAGAAGGTAATTTGAGGGGAAGCGTGTGGACATGTCAAGTCATGATAAAGACTTTCTCAAAATTTTATCTATCCCCCATAATAAGGTGTTGGCTTCAGGTAAATGTGTTTCTCATTTGCATAATTTGAAAGGAAAAAAGAATGATAGTGGAAAAGTCGCTGATGAGTCGTCCCCCTAATGCTCGAGCTGATTTCTCCAAGGAGATTACATCTAAAGAGGGTCATTCTATTACTCCCGTTGAGTTAGTTGAGATAAGACATACTCTTAGCCTCTCTGTGGCCGGATCCTTTGTGTGCACTGACCCTCCAAATATAATTATGCATGGTAGTCCCGATGCAGGCTTGATATGTGATGACACTATTGATTTGGATCCTGAATCTGAGCCTCCTTAAATTGTTTATTGTCATCAGGAAATTCAGAAGATTTCTTCTAAGATTTTTGGGTAGTGGGGAGACATCTCTAAGGAAGATGATATAGCAGCGGGTTGCAGTGGTCCTAGCACTTTCAAGGATGTGCAGCTTTCTGGGAAATGGATGGTTGATGATTGTTTAGCCTTCATTCCTAATACTTCAAAGAGACGGCCAAAGAAGTATTATTCTAACACACCCCGGACTATGTCTACCCAATATTCTAATCTTGAAAGCATGTTCAATTTTGATATTCTTAAGATCCTCAATCAGGGTAAGTCTCACTCTGAATGGGAACTCCTGATGACTCTGATTATGGGAATGACATGTCTTATTGTGATATGTAATGTTGTGTTTGACGGATGAGGGAATGTTCAATTGTTTGACCCCGCACATCTCCTATGTACATTTTTCTTTTATTTAATAAATAGTCAAAAGCTTAGCTTCGGGCTTTTATTCCTGGTAATTTAATGACCATATTTATTTTCATGAATAGTTCAAAAAAATATTGATACATTTCCTTCTTTTATTGGACTTAAGATATAGTAAAATTCATTTTTAGTATATAATAAATCAAAAATAATTTATGGAAATGCATTTTGTGAAGTAATGGATGAATTTTATATTGATAAATGAACAAATCTAGAATGATTTTTTATAGAAATATATCATGTAATAATATTAGATTATATTTGGGGTCCATAAAATAATTAATGGACGTTATAAAAATGATCCAAAAAATGTTTTCCTGATATATTTTTTTTGAACCATGAATTTATGAATTTTATACATTAACAATTCATTAATTGTCCAATTTTTTATCGATGTCTTCAATCACTACCTATCAATATTAACTATTTTACTTAATGTCAAATATTCACTTATAACCTATTATCACTTATGTGGAATCCTTGTTGTATGTTTCCTTGGGTGACTTTTAGGTCCATATATTCCCTATTTAATTAATTTTTTATTATTCATTTTTATGTAATGGATTACAATTAATGAATCATTAATGTATTAATCCTTTTATAAAATATATAAGTTTTTTTTGGTGAAATTATTAATTAGGGGTATAATGTAACACATTGAAATTTTTTGTAACTTATTTTTTGAATTAATTTAATAATATAGATAATTTTAATTTCAATAAACACATAAAATATTTTAATTTATTTTTAAAAAATAAATTCGTTATATGTAACACTATGTTAATCATTAACTACATTAAATAATAATTTTACCATTGTCTACAAGGAATATTACAGTTAGCTTTAATTACATGCAATTATGACTTTCATCAATTGCTTGCATAACACGCAGGACCGAGATTTACTAAACCATTATAAATTATTATTTTAAATAATAAAAAATAAATACTCTGTCAAATTTTTTTATGATAAAAATAAATAAATTATGAATTTTTTTTTAAAAAATATGTATTGAATTTATAGGTTAAAAATTAATAACTAATGAAAATATAATAAACAATTGAATATAAAAGATACATAATTATTTTTATGCCCTAAAATATGTTTTTATTATGAAATTTAATTAATTAAAAATGTTGTGTAATAATAATGTTATAAACATATTATATATTCATTCCAATTATTTTTTTATTCATCCAATTGATGTTATAGAAATTGGAAAAGAAGAATCCCAATTTTAGGGTCGAAACCCAATATTTTATAAAGAAAACAATATTGGTTTTATGTGTATGACAACTTAATAAAAAAAATTACAATCATTTTTATATATAATATTTAATAATAATATTCAACTTTTAATGTGATAAATACAAAATATGTTAGTATATATTTTTTGTAATTTTTTAAGGATTCATTTTTAATGAATATTTAAAATTTTCAACTTTTAGTTCAAGAATCATTTTCATATAATTAACCTATAATGATAAATTTTATTTTATAGTGATTTTAAATAATAATTAGATCATATTTTTTCAATTAATCAAATTTTGGTCACTATAATTTATTTGACCATGAAATTAGGTATAAAATCATTGCAAATGTTGGGGAACTTTTTACATTAATAACACTTAGCGTCATCCTGTCAATTAGATTAACTTTCTATTATTTTATGATAATTAAGTTATTTGAGTATTGAAAAATTGATTAAATATTTTTATTCTTCATATATAAGAATTTCTTATATGGTAATCTTTTTTTTTGGAAAAACTGTTTAGTGAAATAAGTTCAAATTAATTATAGTGAAAAATGTAAAATTTATCATTACAAGGAAATAACCTTTAATCATAGGGACCCTATTGAAAATATACATATAAAAACATTTTATTTATAAATTTCTTCCATAAACCATCCATTATTTATTTTGTTTCATTTGGTATGGATTTTTTTAGTTATAATATTTTGTACAACAAACATGTTTAAAAAAAATTCTTTTGTGCCTTTTTCCATCTATATAATGAGCACCATCAATCCCACTAATACAAACCTACCACACCATATATTTGCATCCTAGATCACTCACGTACACTTACCAATAACCCTCACAAACTTCATGATTCCTATATATGATCATAAAGGCAACAACTATATACATTTGGTGCAAAACTAATTCATCTACTCAATTAATAGTTAAAACCATATGTGCAGATCCATTCTATTAGGTTTATTCGGCCCTCATTCAACTCCTCATGTTCTATGATTGCAAAAAAACCAATATGATAAATGTATTTGGATGTTTTTATGTTTTTTAACCTATATGTATATAAACATCCATATTTTGTGAAACTTATATTTTGTTTATATGTATATAGAAATACTGAGTCATTTAATAAAGATTGTAAATTTTTCAATGACCACCCCACCTAGTTGGAATTATAATGGTATATATATTTATATATGTTATATATTATTTTTATAATTTCATAATTATTCTTAAGTTTTTATTCAAAACATAACCTTATTATTTCCATCTTGTATAAATGTTATAATTTAGTTTGAGGAACTGTGGACCACATCCCTATCAATGTGATATGATTTGATCAAAAAATACATAAATTGTATTAAGGATATGATTAGTAAAAATATATGATATAAAATTATAGTTCCAATTTAATTTTATTATATACATATATACGTATACCTATATTTAATTTACATTACTTTCTTAAATAAGTTAGTAAAATATAGGCAATGTTTATATGTACTTATGACCTACAATTTCTATGAATGGTGTATTCCATTCCATAATTCTATATTCTATCAATTAATATAATTAACCTATATTGAATATTAATTATATTTATATCATGGTTTAAATTGTAGAAATATTTACAAAAGTATAAGGACCATTTATATATCAAATTAATACATCAGAAAAAAACACAGCAAATAATATACCAAATGTACCCCTAATGTAAAATTGTAATGAATTGGGTAATATAACATCATCTTCAAGCCGTATATGGTTTTAAATTTAAGAACCTGGTTATTTTAAATATTTATAATAAATAATTTTGTTTTATACATTAGTTTTCTATTAGTATAATGATATTCAATACACAAGGTAAGAGAATTTAATCTCCCTTTTTATATACCAGAGATACATTCCATATTAACCACTATTTTATATTCATTTTTTTATTTACATAACATGAATTTATTATATGAGGATAATTTTTAAATTTATTGGTATATATATATATCCAATATATTATCATTATTTCATGGTGTCATTATCTCAAATGTTACCAAATAAATAAGATTGTTTTTAAAAAAAATTCTTCTTTGAGACAAATGTTTTGTTATAAACCTATACAATTTTTTAGGTGTGTATACTTACATTATAAATTTTGTATAATGAATCTCATTTTTTTCATAAAATTTATATATATTTCATGGGTATTATGGGTCACAATTACCATGAGATAAGAATTTGTTGAAAAAATATCATACTATTATGAGATTGTATATAATAATGCTTTTCTTATTGAAATATTATGATCCATACAAAAATAATACACATGAATTATAACATCCTCGATTTTTCCATTATATAATAATTTATGTATATAATTTCCCACAAAATGGTACTAGAAATAACAAATCAATTTTTAGATGAAATTATGATTTTATTTCTAATTTCATTTGGAAACCTTTGACAATTCTAAACGTTATTTGTAATTGTTTTTTCATATTTTTTTAGTATTAACTGCTGATTATAATGGAAATATTTTCCCATCTTTTGAAATTTAAAAAAGGTTTTTTAAAAAGTAATTATTTTTTTTCATTTTTTAGTAGTATCACATTTCGTTACATTTTAGGGTGTTAAAGGATTGTATGAAATGTACATATTTACACAACATCTGGATTGTCCTTCCATTGAATCCTATTATAGAATATTACAATGTTTTCCATTTAAAATAACATGTTTACCTAATATTATATAAATATAATTGTTTTAAATTGTGTTTAATAGATAATGTTTTCTAAAAAATATTCATGCTCCATTGATAAATTTTCATGGTAAATTGTTCACATCACCTTTTCAACATACTTTTATCTATTTTCACGGAAAACATTTTTCAAATCATTTTCATGATCCTTTAATAAATGTTGAAGGAAAATGGGTTTCAAATTGATTTCATTATAATTTTATATATTTTCAATTAATATTTATTTCAAATAGATTTCAATATCACATTCAATGGTTACAGAGAAAAAATATTCTAAAATGGTTCCAAATCATTCTTTATAAGAATTCAAGTTTACTCTCAAGAAAATGGCATTAAAATTTATAAATGATTCAATGATCCATTTCAAATTTTTAAGGGATATATTCCTTAATAAAAATTCTCCAAATAACACTACATGTTATTTCCATGTAACATAATATATTTCTATGTTTCTCAATGCATTCAAAGAAATGATCCAATGGTTCCACAAATATGTTTTTCAATATTTTACGTTTTAATGGAATGATTATTTGGAGAGTAGTTTCTTGTAAATGGGTTTTATGTATTGAAACAACTTATTTTCATGGGTTATATATTGATGAAATTATTATGAAGCTTATCACTTCTCCATTGGTAATGATGTGATGAAATTTAAATTAAAACCATTTTATTTTGTGGGTTATGATTAGATGATTATAAAACCCATCTATTTTGACATTAATGATAATATAAAATTTTTATTATCTTGTGGTACATGTATGGTGGATCCTTTATGATATATGTGGGACATATATCTCCCTCCAATATATTTGGTAATGATATATAGATCATGAAAAAATGATGTGAATCATGTATATTAGATTGATAAACATTTGGATTATGTAACAATCAGATAGCTTATATGGAATGGTCATTGAAAGGGGATGATTATGCATCATGCCCAGTAAGTGAAGTCATCATAATAGTGGAATATATGGAATCATATTATAATACAGAAAGAAGGGGAAACCAGATACCTTGTGGGGTGATGGGGAATCCTGATCTCTTATAAAGAACATGATGCGACTAGGGATGGTTGTGTATCTGGGCCTGTCAGTGGAGTTTCTGTGATTTAATTTGATAAGATCTATCAATGAGTATATAATTTTAGGGAATGTTATTAAATTTATATTCATTCCACAATTCAATGTCGTATTATTATATTATTATTTCATCAATTATGTTCTTTATTAAAATATTATCCATATAATATGAACAACCAAGCTATATTCCAATATTATGGTTCATGATAATTGATATGCATGTAATTATCTTATAATTTTTTGATAATCTTATAATATAACTATACTAATGTTTTTGTTACATGTATCCCATGTTTACCATTTCTAAGAATCATAGATCACTGTTTTTATTTATTAATTCATTAGTGAATGATGATATGTATTATATATGACGTTTCAAACAGGGTTTTATTCATAAAGAACATAGTGGGAGATAATTTAGATCTCTAATGTACTAGGGTATATAATTCCTTGTTTCCAAGGACACTAACTATTTTAGTCTTTTGGATTCCTTTTGTGAAATGTTTTATGTATTCTAAAAAATATGTGTAATATATACATCTCTATTAACACTAGTTTTTTATTGTTAAGGGGTTGTTTATCTCTAATTTCATATTTTTGAGATACATGCATATACAACCATTCATTTATTTTTCGAGGGGTGTATACATCCTTATAATTTATTCTACGATTCTCAAATTTTATGTTATTTTTATTTGAATATCTTTTTTTCATTCACTCATGTGGTTTATTGGACAAAATATACCATATCTTAATGTATTTATATCTCAACATTTTTTCTGTGATATATATTCGATGTTAAGAAACTATATTTTCTATGCGGTGTATATAAGTCCCATTTACTTATAATATCATGAATCTTCTTAATTTAATAATATTGTATTTTTTAGGAATTATTATTCTCAATATGTTTTATTATTTAATCTTACCAATGTGGTATGAGTTTTCTGAAACAATATCTTCAATTATCATGTTTATTTATGATTACTCTTCAATTATTGAAATATTATAAAATATATCCATCTAAAATTCATTATTTTCCTTCTCATCATGTTATCTAGGATATCGTAATGTATTTTTACCACTCTTTCACACATTGGTAGTTATTATAATAATGATAATTGTTTCATGAAAATATAACATTATTTTTCATTTTGGTGGGATATTTTTTTATTAAAAACATAGTTTTTTAATATGTTTTCATTAATTTTTTACTATTACCCTATGAAGTTTAATGTAAATTTTTACAATTTTTTATCCTTTTTAAAAAATGGAATTAATCTGAATCATCTCATCATTTTCTGATCAATAACATTTCTAATCATTTTACATTGATAATGGAATGTTCGATATGGTTTGATTTACTCTTATTAACTTGATCAACGATTCCTCTAATTTGTATCATGGTTTTTTAGTTAAAAAATTGTATCCCTAGTATAAAGTAGATTTTTAAATAAAAATTTATAAAAATTTGATTTCAATAACAATTATGATTAAAAATTGTTTTAAATTTCAATCAAATTTTCCATTATATTTTTTAAAACTTAATTTTAAAAGATAATGGTTTCAATTATTTAAAAATTTATTTATATGTTTTCAAATATAGCATAAAAAAATAGGTTTTCAAAAATCATTTTAATAAAAAAAATTCAATGGGATGCAGATATTTTCCTTAATGAATGATTTGAATGAATTTTAAATTCTTGGATTATAATAAAATAATTTCTGAAATAATTTTAGGAAAAGAATTTTCAATGAAATTACATTTATCATTTAAAAAAGGTTTCATCTAATATCTAAAAATGTTTCCGTATATAAGATATAACACTCTATTATATTTTATTATTTTTTCGAAATATCCTATAATATTATGATTTATATTTATTCATTAATGGTTGTGTTTTTATGTAATGATGATTTTGATAAGCATTTCTCTTCCACATGTTATATAATTTTGAAACACAATAAATTTCATGGGTTATACATTCATGAAATAATAAATATAAAAATATATTTTCTAAAGGTAATGCTGTTATGAAATGTTTTTAATACCCTTTTACTTTGTAGGGTTTTGATATAATGTCAATGAAAACCAAATCTTTTACTGGGTGATTATATTATCTATGTTTTATGATTTTATTATCTAATGGGTGAGGCCAATATCTCCCTAAAATTAATTTGGTAATTATTATATATATTGAGATAATGATAGAAAATGAATGGATGATAATTATCCAGAAAGGGGATAATAGGGTCCCTGATCCAATTTGGGAAAAATTTGTGTCCTGGTCAAAATTTGAAACATGTGTGTCCTAATACACCATAGAAAATTGGGGTGTCTTGATCCACTATGTGAAGAAAGTGACCTGATCCACTAAGAGAAATAGGTCTTCCCTAAACTAGAAGAGGATACTATTATGTCTTGATTATATATGTTGATGGTATTGGTAGTTACCCTTAACACATAAAATGTTTACATATAGTTATTGTGGTCACACACTTATATGAAATATGATTATGGTTCATGATTTATTTATTTTGATTTATCACCATTATGAGTCAAGTTTTATAAACTATAATTATTTATTCCATGATTCATGTTTATAATATTTTACATAAGGTCTTGATTTTATAATGTTATGTTCATGTTCATATAAACATATGGTCAGGATTATCTGCCTTATTATATCGAACATTAAATTTTAGATCACCCTTTTTTTATTTTTCCATTCCCATGGTTATAAAGAAATTATTATTTTTTGTATTACAAATGTTGATGATCATTAATTGAAATGTTGAATATATTTCACCAAATTATAATATTATGCTTCCAATATTTCAATTACACAAAACTATTACATTCCTTGGGTATGTATTTTTTGAACTTTTTAAATATTGATCTAAAATGAAGTAATATATATGCGGGTTAATCATGGGAAATTATAATTATAGTTTCCAAAATATATCCAATATAATACATTAATCTCCAAATCTAATTTGGAATCCCACTTTTTAAACATTAATTTTTATCAATCAAACAATTTATATAAAAAATTTCATAAAATCCAAATCATCATGTAGTAATGTCGAAGGAACATCACCCTTGGAACCATTTGATTATGAGTTTATGTGTTATTTCCCTTCCAGATGAGGTGGTTTGTCACCCAACCAATTGATTCTACATTTTTCTAAAATATTATTAATTTAACATATATTACAAACAAAATGTTTAATATACCATAATTACAAATACATCATGATTATATAAACCCTATTGGTTTCCAATATATTTTATTTTATACCCAAACTTTTTAGGTAAATTTTTCCTTATATGTGTTTCACTAAAAATATACCTTACCTATTGGTTTTATTTCTATAAAATTATCACAAAAAATCCATAATCATTTTATACACTCATAAAATTAAGCAAAAAAATGGTTTCTTATGACATTTTACATTTAATAAATCTCAATATAATAACTATGACGGTATCCATAACTGTAATTTTGATGAATACATATTTGTATCAAAGGATGACATAAACATTTAATGATGTAGAATCTTGTAACCAAATTAAAATAGGTATGTGTAACATGATAATATATTTCTATTATCACAATTAATAATTCAACAATTTTATATCAACATATTTTCTTCCTTGATATAGGACTGAACCTTTAAAATATGGCATTGACATGGATAATTTATAGTTTTACCAAATTTTATATAATAATATATAAATATTTTGCTTATATGATATTTAAATTATTCCATATTTCTCTTCATATTAACTTCTAAATTCATTAAATTATTTCATTAAATTCCAAATAGAAATATTTTTCATGTTCTATTGATAATCATTCCAAGGAATAATTTTCAAAATTTATGACAATATAGAAATAGATACTTAATTAATCCAGGGTCAACATCAATCTCTCTCTCTCTCTGAACTACAGTATTCGCTTAAATGGTGATTATAATAGTTGGTTAACAAATATTTTGTTAATCATATTTGAGTATAATGTTTAGTCACAATCCTGATAACATTCAATTCATTCATTATCCCATTTTTTTCTTCATATCAACCACATTTTCTGTCATATTATATTTCAACAGAATTCATTCATTTTTGATCGATTTAGTAAAAAAAATAGTTTATAAAAGTTCAATTATATTAAAAAGGACATATATTGTAACACTCCAGGTAAATAAAGAATATGACATTTTTATATTTATCCATATTTGTGAATAAAATATTAATATGACTTTAAAGGGGACGCTATGCTCGATGGCATACCCAACACGCAACATCGAGTTTCTTGGGAATCTTACATTGCACTCTAATAATAAAATAATATTATTTTAATTGGTAGTTAATATGTAGCCATTGTATTTGCAGTAATGGATAAAGATAGCTAAAGTATGATTATATATGTTTTTATATGTTTTTAAATTTATCCAATAAAAGATAAAGGCTTAAAATACGGAAAGAATTCAATTTTAGGCGTATATGGCCTAGTTTTCACTAATGCTTCACTTATCGCCTTTTGATGGAGAACCGTTATTAAATATAGTTTTTTTCACTCTTATACATTCTATTGGACCTAATTATACTCTTCTTAAGAATTGGGACATCAAAATTTACTTTGTGTAAATTTTTGATATCTTTCCGATAAAGTTCATTTTTTTAACGAATTGTTTAAAATGTTGTATTTTAATTCAAAACCTATTTTAATCTAATTTATTTAAATGATTATATTATCTTTTGAATTGTTTTTAAAGTTAAATTATAATATATTTTTACCATTAAATCCAATAGTGGTCGTTGGAATTAATTTCACTTTGAAATCAGACTTAAACTAGTGTCAATCTTTTGATACTTATTATTTCATAAAAACACAGTATTTGCTCTGACAGCGGGAATTAATTATTAAATTAATTAATTTGAATTATATGTAATTAATTTTTTAAAATAGACTTCATTTTTGAATTCGGAATATCAAATATAGCTTAGGGTGAATTTTTGAGACTTTTCTGAAAAACATCAATTTTAGATGAATAGTGAAACCACTAAGTGGTACTTATAAAAACTTTTTTTTCCATTTAAATGAAATTTTGCCATCTTTGTGTTTTTAATTTCAAAAATAAAACATACATGGTTGTCATTAAGAATTAAAATGTGGTTCAATGGGATAAAAATAATTTTTTGGTGAATAGTAACTTATTAAGTTTTTAATCGCGATTAGAGGTAATTAGTGTAGTTTATGGTATGAATAATGTTTTAATATAATAAAATGACCTAGAAACATGTCCTACCATCATTGGATGTGTGGTGGCCGACCAAGAAAATCCATGGGTCAACTTGGGGACCCCATGGAGCCACTTTGGGTGGAAAATGACATAAATATTTTTTTATTTAATGTTAAAGTAAAAATGACACAAACATGAGATGTTTTACTAAAAAAAATTACATGGGGTTATAAAAGTCATATTTTTTACTATAAATAGTCATTGGAAAGATAAAAAGATATACTACATCATAGTATTTGTTTTATAATTTTTAGACATTAAATACATTAAATTATTTATGACATCATGATGATGCAGTGATGACCTCATTATTTAACGATTTAAATATAATGGAAGGATAATGTAATATCTAAGACCTAAACATGTAAAAAACCTATTTTATGAGTGTATTTATAACCCTTATCACCTTATCCTCGAAATACATCAATGTGGGACCTTTAAAACCAGAATATCTTTTGAAAATAAAGTAACATTTTGTAACTTTACAGGAGTGCCCCTCCTCTCCTCTTATACAATGCCCCAATATCTACCTCCTTACCCACACTCCCAAAGCATTTGGATAGGACAATCCCTGACCATTTTGTCTCTCCACTTCCCTCTCTTACTCCTTGAAGCCTCACATTGGGAAGAAGTCTTCCCAAGGAATCCTTTGAGCTCAAACCAAAGAGAGTTACCCGATTTTGAGGTAATGTCTTCACTTGTGTCCTTTTGTTTAATTTTTCTTCTCCAACTCCCTAAACTCTTTTTATTCATTTATTTTGTAACAAATCCAGTATATTAAATATTCTAGGATGTTGTTATAATATGTATCTGAGCTACACTTACACACATCTACATCCAATGGTTCATGAACAGACTGTTTCCGTGGATGGCGAATTTCTGCCTCCCGAAACGCTGATTGTTCAACATTCTTTTAACACCTTCAAAGGTGGCAATTAAGATGAAACTATATTTATATATGATATATAATATGTCTATTTTTTACTTAAGATTCTATATTTTTCATTTATCGCATACCTTTATGGTTTCCATTTTGGGTAAACGCGATATCTTCATTTAAGGATGTGCGGACTACTGCCCCCTCAAAGTGATTTGATTCGTTAATACCATATGTGGTACGTATAAAGGATATATTTAATGATATTATATATGATACCGTACTGGAATTAAAATACTATTATGTATCATTATGTTTTAATTCCATTAAATATTAAATAGAAATGGAAGTAGCGTTCATGCGTACGTACGGCTTACCGTCTCCATGAACGGTACATTTCATTTCTTATCTCAAAATGTTATGTAATATTATAAGTACATATATATAATGGATATATATTTAATATAATACATTTAAATTATGGATATCATTCTGGAATTATAAAATATATATATCTCTCTCAATTTGTTTTAATTCCATTAATATGACAAAAAAATGAAAGTAGCGTTCATGCGTACGTATGGCCTACCGTCTCCATGAACGGTGCTTTTCGTTTTTTGCCTCCAAATGATATGGAATAGTATAAAATGAATATTTACTAGATATATATGATATTTTAATCATTAATACTATTCTGGAAATTATTTACTTACAACTACATGGACAATCATTTTTCAAACAAGTTCATTTTTTACTCATGTACCAAACATCGGCAAAAACGTCTGATATGAACTAACAATTATTATAACATTATAATATGTGATATGAACTGAATAATAATCTCTAAAGGAGTTACATAGGAAATTATTAATTTACCAATTTTAATTATTCCGGAATATAATGAAACGAACAAGACAAGTTGGACTTGAGGTAAGGGATCCTACTCCTCTCATTCTTTTTAAGTACACTCTTTTATGTCATTCCTTTTAAAGATCATATTTCATGTTATTGGGATGTTCTTTTATATTAAACTTACTGAAATTTTTGTGTTCATATGATGAGATACCCTATTCTCTCTCATCAATCCATTTTGGATGTTTTGAGTGGCGCCATTAGGCTGCCGAATTTTCGTAAGAGATCTATCCTCTCTCTTTCTTTTTAAGTACTCTCATTTATGTCACTTAATTTAAGCTCTTCTTTGTTATGTTGGGGGATGTTCATTTATATTAATCTTTCTGTAAACTTTATGTTAATATTATGAGTTACCCTATTTGATCTCATCAATCAATTTTTGGAAGTTTTAAGTGGCGTCGTTAAGCTGCCGAGTTTTCGTTAGGGATTTTTCATCTCACTTTTATTCCCGTGAGATTTATGCTACATTTGCCACAATTTCCTTTGAGTGGTTTATGTACTTCCCATTATTTTAACTAATTGTTTAATATAATTTCTTTTATGAGTATTTACATCAATGTTGTATTGTCCTTCTTTCACAAGGTGTATGTTTCGAAAGATTCCCATGTCGGTAAGGGAACCTTTCACCCTCCTATTTTTAAAAGACTTCATTTGTTGGGTCTTTTAATTTACATATTTCTATGTTGGGATATGTTCTCATATATCCTTATTGATGTAAATTTTATTTCCATGTGATGAGATTACCTTTTTATCTCTCATCAACTCATTTTGATGTGACGCTGTTAGGCTATCAAGGGATCTTCTTAACCCAATTTCGATTTCTTTGGGTTCAACATGTAGTTATTGAATATGTCATCTTTTGAATATGTGTGAATGACCTTTGATTATTTTACACTTAATATCCACTTATATTTGGTGTATTCGTTCGTCACACATAATTATGTAATTGATTTATCCTTAAACCAAGGATACCATCTTTGTAAGGGACTTCGTCTCAATCTCCTTTCATTGAGGCATATTCTGTTTTATACACAACCTTCTTTTATATGGTGTATAAACTCCTTTTACTTTTACATTTATTCAAAACGAATATTTTTTATTCAAAGTGTTTATTAAACGAAAAAATGAAATGTTTTTGTTGTACATATTCGGCGACAACGACTTCTCCGCTGTCGTGACCATTATTTGAGTTTCGGCTTCCTCTACAAGCCATACCTTCTTTTTAAAAGAAAAATAAATACAATGTTTTAATTTTCTTTTATTTTGGTATTGAAAATGGTTTTCATAATGTTTTTATATCAATGTGTTGTATTGATATCTTGTGATTGAAAGGTGGAAATGTTATGTCTCCTTTATGCATGTTTTATGTGATATGAATATGTTGATGTTCTTTGGCATTATTATGAAGACGGGTGGTTCCGTGATAAACTAAGGGTGGTGGAGCCCGATATAGCTCTCCAATGAATTGGGTAACGCGAAGGAGTGAAACGTTAAGGTTTCTCCGAAGATATTTAGGGAAACTACTGTGGTGGGTATTCCAAACGTAACCAAGAGTGTTACTCCCTACGTAAGAATGTTATGAATGCCTCAAGTTACCTTTTATGTCTTATGATTTCTATGATTTATTCATGATTTGATGAGATATTTTAAAGTTCCTATGTTTTATGGGTAAAGTATGATTTTATTCTTATGTATATATGAACTCATGTTTCCTTTCTATATTTTTATAACCCTTACTGAGCTTTTTATGCTCATCCCATGTTTTTGAAATGTTTTTCATAGGTCAAGGGAAAGGTACATGATGTGATGATAGTGTCAAGGATGTGTCAAGAAAGAATCAATGTTTTATTTTAAATATGCTTACATTGATGGGAAGAATGAATACTGTCTTTTATGTAACGACCTTGTTTTAATGTGGAATGTAATGCAAGTTTCATGATCTAATTCTCTAAAATTCTAAACTTGAAAATATCTTCATTGTGTAATCTTTTAATAACTCAATATTAATTATGATTTAAGGGTGGGGCCTTATAGTTGGTATCAGAGGTCGGTTTTGATAACTTTAGACGTTAGGGTATTCTTTAAGCATAAGTGACATTATCATAATGGTGAAGATTTCAGAAAGAGTCCTAGGTTTAGATAAAGTGAATGAGTAAGTATATATTAGTGATTATCTTCCTCATTAGTACATGATGGTTTTTTTGATATACTCACACTGACCTTTTTGGTTTTAGTAAATGGTTGTATCTAGAGGGAACCAAAGTAATAGTGGATGTGAAAGAAACTGTGACACTTTTTAGAGCAAGCAACTGAATGATATGGGAGCTGCAATGAGAACTATTGTGATTATCCTCAACCAACAATCTGGAGTCATGATTGACCACCTAATCCTTGGTGATTTCTCTAAGGCATCATATATGAGAGAAACAAATCCCTATGGATGTATAGGTAATAATCATAAAGGTAAGTGTGTTCAAAAACCTATGTGTTAAAGATGTGGAAAGAAACACCTAGGAAAATGTTTCAAAGGTACAAAATATGCTATAGATGTGGAAATGAAGGTCATAATCCAAGAAATTGCCATGGAAAAAGGAAGCATCGTGTTGACTCAAGGAAAGGGAAATAAGTTCTTTCTGATGGATCAATTTAATGTTTTAAATGTGGTGTGCATGGTCATTATGAAAACACATGTCCTATGAAGAATTTTCATGAATTGGATCACCAAGAGCGTAAAAATGTTTGTTTACCAATACCTAATGCCATTATGATTGAGGATGAAGAAACTGACCATGACCAATCAAAGGTATGTATTATTTCATGACTATTGTTTTCCTATTTTGGAATATTTGGATATGATTCATGATTTTGTTTGTAGGAAAGAGGTATTTTGGAATAAGTTGGAAATGAATGGTTAATGGATCATGAAGAATGTTGAATGAGTAAGATGTCAACATATAAGGGCTTGAAGAGTTATGGTGAAATTCTTAAGAGTATTAAGTCTCTTTTGATGATGGGGTTAAATTATAAGGCTTTTTATATTATGTGTAACCCTGATGTTTAGTACATGAAAATTTTATTCAAGGAATAGTTATATTTTCTTTTTTGGACATAGTTATAAAGGTAACCATTAGGGTTTATATTTTCCTTACTTTTGTGGTAATTATGTGTTATTATTTGTTATGATGGAAAATGAAAGTCATGAGATAAACATGAGGTTCAAATATGTTATATTTATTTTTGAAGATTTTATCTTGTTTTGGGAAATTTTTTGAGATTTATATAGTTTTGGAAAAAGGACAACACGTAGACCGTGTGACTACCTGTCGCGTCGGAATAAGCTGCGGGAATCGAACCCACAACCAAAGTGTGACTGGTATTTATCGCCTACCACTGGACTACATGATGTCCATGGTTAGTTTTACTGATTCTTTTTAGTTATATTATTTTATAAATTAAGAGTAAGTTGATTTTGGGTTATTTATGAAAATGATTAACCTATCATGGAGGATAAGTGATTAGGTTAATTATTTTTCAATACGAGACTTTAGGAGCAACTAATGTTGTTTGGAGATAAATTTTCCGATTTAACATGGAAGACTATGTGACTAAATCCTTCAAATATTTGGGTTTCAATCTTAGATTGGTTTAATTTGAAAATTTTTATGGACAAATTGTTTATCGGATGGTGCTCGTTGAACTTTGGGTTTTGTTGGACAAATTTTGGAGATTAATCATAGATTTTCTTTTTAAAGGGTTATCCTTTTCTGGATTATCTGACCTTGTACTAACCTTTTTGGTTTTGGTTTTGGTTAAAGCCTAAATACATGGGAAGTATATAGTTCTCTTTGGTGGATTAGGTGATTATCTAGAAGTTGATTATAGTACTCTTAATGCGAACAAGTCTCCCTAAATACTCATCTTTTGGAAAAAATATGAGTTTGATTAAGGAATATTGTAAAAGTTGAAAGTCAACATTATAAGTGATTATGTTTCCTTATCAATATATTCCTCAATAAAAAGTAACTTAAAACAAAAATGTTTTCTATTAACTTTTCCTACTGGGGAATCGAATACCGTTTAACCCATCACAAGTTTGTGATTTTCTTATGGTAAACTTTCTCCTAGACATGTTTACTATCACTCTCCCTCAAGAACATGACCCTTTTCTTTTTCTTCCATGTCCATGGTTTTCTACATGGAATCCTAGTATGGGTCAACTCGGGTGACCTTTGTAATTATCTTCCTTTACTTTAAGTTGATTGTTTTACCGACTCTTGTTCCGATGTGGGACTTTCAAGGATGTTTCTAAGCTCAAATTTAAAAATTGCGAGGACGCAATTCACAAAAGGGGGGAAGGATGTAACACCCCAGGTAAATAAATAATATGACATTTTCATATTTATCCATATTTGTGAATAAAATATTAATATGACTTTGAAGGGGACGATATGCTCGATGGTGTACCCAACACGCAACAACGAGTTACTTGGGAATCTTACATTGCACTCTAATAATAAAATAATATTATTTTAAATGGTAGTGTACATATAGCCGTTGTATTGGCAGGAATGGATATAAATAACTAAAATATGATTATATATGTTTTTAAATGTTTTTACATTTATCCAATAAAAGATAAAGGGTTAAAATACGGAAAGAATTAAATTTTAGGCGTATATGGCCTAGTTTTCACTAAAGGTTCACTTATCACCTTTTGATGGCGAACCGTCATTAAATATAGTTTTTTTCACTCTTATACATTCTATTGGACCAAATAAAACTCTTCTTAAGAATTGGGACATCAAAATTTACTTTGTGTAAATTGTTTGGTATCTTTCCGATAAAGTTCATTTTTTAATTAATAGTTTAAAATGTTGTATTTTAATTCAAAACCTCTTTTTAATCTAATTTATTTATATGATTATATTATCTTTTTAATTGTTTCTAAAGTGAAAATAGAATATATTTTTACCATTAAATCCCATAGTGGTCGTTGGAATTAATTTCACTTTAAAATCAGACTTAAACTAGTGACAATCTTTTGATACTTATTGTTTCATAAAAACACGCTATTTGCTCTGACAACAAGAATTAATTATTAAATTAATTAATGTGACTTATATGTTTTTAATTTTGTAAAATAGACTTCATTTTTTAATTTGGAATATCAAATATAGATTAGGGTGAATTTTTGAGATTTTTCTGAAAAACTTCAATTTTTGATGAATAGTGAAACCACTAAGTGGTACTTATAAAAACTGATTTTTCCGTTCAAATGAAATTTTTCCATCTTTGTGTTTTTAATTTCTAAAATCCGACATAAATGGTTGTCATTAAGATGTTAAATTTGGTTCAATGGGATAAAAATAATTATTTGGTGAATAGTAATTTCTTAAGTTTTTAATCGCGATTAGAGGTAATTAGTGTAGTTTATGGTAAGAATAATGTTTTAATAAAATGAAATGACCTGGACACATGTCCTACCCTCATTGGATGTGTCATGGCCGACCCAGAAAATCCATGGGTCAACTTGGGGACCCCATGGAGCCACTGTGGTTGGAAAATGACATAAATATCTTTTTATTTAATGTTAAAGTAAAAATGACACAAACATGAGATGTTTTACTAAAACAATTTTTACATGGGGTTATACAAGTCATATTTTTGACTATAAATATTCATTGGAAAGATAAAACGATATCCTAAATCATAGTGTTTGTTTTATAATTTTTAGACATTAAATAAATTAAATTAATCATGACATCATGATGATGCAGCGATGACCTCATTATTTTACGATTTAAATAAAATGGAAAGATAATGTAATATCTATGACCTAAACATGTCAAAAACCTATTGGATGAGTGGATTTAGAACCCTTATCACCTTATCCTCGAACTACATCAATGTTTGACCTTTAAAATCCGAAACTCTTTTGAAAATAAAGTAAATTTTTGTAAGTTTACAAGAGTGCCCCTCCTCTCCTCTTACAAAAGGCCCCCACCTCTACCTCTTTACCCACACATCCAAAGCCTTTGGTTCGGACAACCCCTGCCCATTTTCTCTCTCCACTTACCTATATTACTCCTTTAAGCCTCAAATTGGGCAGAAGTCTTCCCAAGAAGCCATTGTGCTCAAACCAAAGGGAGTTACCCGATTTTGAGATAATGTCTTCACTTGTGTCCTTTTGTTTTATTTTGCTTCTCCAACCCCCTAAAAACTTTTTATTCATTTATTTTGTAACAAATACAGTATCTTCAATATACTAGTATGTTTTTATAATAATTATTCGAGCTACACTTACACACACCTACATCTAATGGTTAAATAACATACTGTTTCCGTGGATGGAAAATTTCTGCCTCCCGAAACGATGATTGTTCAACATTCTTCTAACACCTTAAAAGGTGGCCATTACGATGAAACAATATTTATATATGATATATAATATGTCTATTTTTTACTTAAGCTTCTGTATTTTTCATTTATGTCGTACCTGTATAGTTTCCATTATGGGTAAACGCGATTTCTTCATTTAAGGAAGTGCGGACTACCGCCCCCTCAAAGTGATTTGATTCGTTAATACCATATGTGGTACGTATAAAGGATATATTTAATGATAATATATATGATACAATATTGGAATTAAAATACTATTATGTATCATTATGTTTTAATTCCATTAAATATGAAATAGAAATGGAAGTAGCATTCATGCGTATGTACAACTTCTCGTCTCCATGAACGGAACATTTCATTTCTTATCTCAAAATGTTATGTAATATTATAAGTACATATATATAATGGATATATATGTAATATATTACATCTAAATTATGGATATCATTCTGGAATTATAACATATATATATCTCTCTCCTTTTGTTTTAATTCCATTAATATGACAAAAAAATAAAGTAGTGTTCATGCGTACGTACGACCAACCGTCTCCATGAACGGTGCCTTTCATTTTTAATCTCCAAATGATATGGAATAGTATAAAATGAATATTTACTGGTTATATATGATATTTTAATAATTAATACTATTCTGGAAATTATTTACTTATAACTACATGGACAATCTTTTTTCTAACAAGTTCATTTTTGACTCATGTACCAAACATCGACGAAAACGTCTGATATGAACTAACAATTATTATAAAATTATAATATGTGATATGAACTGAATAATAATATATAAATGAGTTACTTTGGAAATTATAAATTGACAAAGTTTATTATTCATGAATATAAAGAAACGAACAAGACAAGTTGGACTTGATGTAAGGGATCCTACTCCTCTCTTTCTTTTTAAGTACACTCATTTATATCATTCCTTTGAAAGATCATATTTCTTGTTATTGGGATGTTATTTTATATAAACCATACTGTAAATTTGATGTTCATATGATTAGAGACTCTATTATCTCTCATCATTTTATTTTGGATGTTTTGAGTGGCGCCGTTAGGCTGCCGAATTTTCATAAGAGATCTATCCTCTCTCTTTCTTTTTAAGTACTCTCTTTTATGTCACTTCTTTTAAGATCTTCTTTGTTATGGTGGGGGATGTTCTTTTATATTACCCTTTCTGTAAAAATTATGTTAATAGGATGATAGAACCTATTTGATCTCATCAATCCATTTTTGGATGTTTTGAGTGGTGCCGTTAGGCTGCCGAGTTTTCGTAAGGGATTTTTCATCTCACTTTTATTCACGTGAGATTTATGATACATTTGCCACAATTTTATTTTAGTGGTGTATGTACTTCCCATTATTTTAATCATTGGGTAATATACTTTCTTTTATGAGTATTTACATCAATGTTTTATTTTCCTTCTTTCACGAGGTGTATGTTTCGAAGGATACCCATGTCGGTAAGGGAACCTTTCACCCTCCTCTTTTTAAAAGACTTCTTTTGTTGGGTCTTTTAATTTGTATATTGTTATGTTGGGATATGTTCCCATATATCCTTATTGATGTAAATTTTATGTCCAAGTGATGAGATACCCTTTTTTATCTCTCATCAACTCATTTTGATGTGACGCCATTAGGCTATCAAGGGAACTTCTTAACCCAATTTCGATTTCTTTGGGTTCAACATGTAGTTATTGAATATGTCATCCTTTGAATATGTGTGGATGACCTTTGATTATTTTACACTTAATATCCACTTATATTTTGTGTATTCGTTTGTCACACATAATTATGTAATTTATTTATCCTTAAACCAAGGATGATATCTTTATAAGGGACTTCGTCTCAATCTCTTTTCATTGAGGCATATTCTGTTTTATACACAAACATCTTTTATACAGTGTATAAACCCCTTTGACTTTTACGTTTATTCAAAAGTAATCTTTTTTATACGATGTGTTTATTAAATGGAAAAAGGGAATGTTTTTGTCGTATGTATGCGGTGACAACGACTTCTCCGCCGTCGTGACCATTATTTGAGTTTCGTCTTCCTCTACAAGCCATACCTTTTTTTAAAACCAGAAATAAATACCATGTTTTACTTTTATTTTATTTTGGTATTGAAAATTGTTTTCATAATGTTTTTATATCAATGTGTTGTATTGATATCTTGTGATTGAAAGATGGAAATGTTATGTTTCCTTTATGCATGTTTTATGTGATACAAATATGTTGAGGTTCTTGGGCATTATTATGAAGACGGGTGGTTCTGTGATAAACTAAGGGCGGGTGACCCCGATATGGGTCTCCAGTGCATTGGGTAACGCGAAGGAGTGAAACGTTAAGGTTTCTCCGAAGAGATTTAGGTAATATACTGTGGTGGGCATTTCAAACGTAACCAAGAGGGTTACTCCCTACGTAAGAATGTTATGAATTCCTCAAGTTACCTTTTATGTCTTATGATTTCTATGATTTATTCATGATTTGATGAGGTATGTTAATGTGCCTATGTTTTATGGTTAATTAATGATTTCATTCTTATGTATATATGAACTCATGTTTCCTTTCGATATTTTTATAACCCTTACTGAGCTTTTTATGCTCATCCCATGTTTTTGAAATGTTTTTCATATGTCAGGGGAAGGGTACACGTTGTGATGATAGTGTCAAGGATGTGTCAATAAAGAATCCATGTTTTATTTTAAATATTTTTCTGTTGATGGGAAGAATGAATACTATCTTTTATGTAACCACTTTGTTTAAATGTGGAATGTAATGCAAGTTTCGTGATCTAATTCTCTAAAACTCTAAACCTGAAAAGATCCTCAATGTGTAATATTGTAATAACTCAAGATTAACTAAGTTTTAAGGCTGGGGCCTTATATATATTATTTAATATTATGTATATTCATGAAAACTATTTTCTATTTTATAAGAAAATTTGTTTAACAATGGTCATTTATTTACACATTCTATTTAAATATTTCAAAATATTTTGTAATGAAATTTGAAATTATACATACCATTCTCCTGGGGATTTTCAAAAAAGGTGTTCTCTAATCATTATATTCATGATCCATGTAATTATTAAGTGAATGTAAATTTAAATATTGTACCATTCATAAAAATAGGTAAATCATTGATAAAAAATATCAATATGTATAGTCTTGATATGAATATACTATCAGGGTAAACCACATAATTACTATATCACCAATATATTTGGATTTTTGAAAGTATTTTTCTTCAATGTATATCATTGGATTAAACTCCATAATAAAGGTTTTCCTATATCAATTTCTCATTGATTCCTCAAAAAATTCATTAAATCTAATTATAACAGCGTAGAATTATTTCTAGTAGACTATAACTCATGTATATCATGTAACATCTTGTATATATACCCCTCTTGAGTGGGACACTCACCATCACCAGTGGAATCCAATTACTCATGAATCCCATTGGTAGAGAGACATTCTTTGTCCAATTCATTTATTTGAGAGTTACCAATGATCTTATTCCTTCCTTTTCCGTTGAAACCAACAATAACTAACCTAACCATAGATTCCCAAATATTGATTATTATTTAATAATTGGAATACGATATATTAATTTACATCATGAATGGAAAAAAAATTTACTAGTCTTGGTAAACTATATACCAATATTATACATTATTTAATATATATAAAAAATTATTTCATTTTTTCCAATTTCAAGGATATAATTATATTCTCTAGAATAACTATTATTATCAAAATTATCACACTTAATGGATTCATGGTAAAAGAACAAATTAATCCTAAGATAAAATGTTCAATAATCATTAAATAAAATGAATGTTTTTCTAAATAAAACATCACTATAAAAATTTTACTGACAATTAAAAAAATATTCAATGTGAACAAATATAATAATATTATTAAATAAAAATAATGAATATGGAAGGGTAAATAATTGAAAATAGAATCTATCTAATAAGTAATCTAATATTGAAATAAATCAATGATAATATCATTGAATTAAATCAATGATAATATCATTGAAATAAATTAATGTATAACAAAATTTAATTCTTATATATGGAATGTAGAATTTATTGGATTTCATGACCTCAAGCATCACGGTACCTCCATTATCACGCCAAATTATATGACTATTTAAAAAATATTGTAGGTATTGTCATTACCCCCTCCCAACAAAGATTCCCCTCCTGAGCTGGCAGTGGTGAAAGAGAGATAATGACCTTCGAGTCCTACCTCTAGTAGGCCACAGAGTGGATACTAGCACCAAGGGAATGTGTTTTTAAAAATATGGTAGGCATTACCCTTTTTTTATTATTTAAGATCGGGAAATAGGATGATTTAAACCCCAAAAGAAAAAGTTACAAGTAAATGGATATAAAAACATACCAATCTGAAATTCATGTTTAAACAATTCTGAATCAAAGTACAAGTACAAGAAAGCTCAAAAGTACAACACCAAAAGACACAAGAGTTAAAAAAACTACAACAACTCCAACTGTCCCGACTTGTAGGGTCCCGCATGACCATGGTAGTCCTCCTGGAAACCTAAAAGTAAACGTAGGGTGAGTATACATGTATTCTCAGTAGGGAAACCTATAGCTCTCGTGTATAAGTAGGGGGAAATCCTAATGTCCTGTGAGAATAATAGAAGAAACCAAAACTTATAAATGAATTCTATCCACCATACCTCAGCAGCCACGCTATCCAAAACACAAAAAAATAGGTACTAGTATATAAAAACAAGATTATTGGGTACCCCACACCATTTTCCCCCACTAGTTAGCTGCTCTTCCTAATGGAGAACATCCTGATGCTACCACACTCTTCCTGCCCGTACACACCTTGGCCTCACAACCACATTTCCCGCCCGCACACACATGGGCCTCACAACCACATTTCCCGCCCCACACACATGGGCCTCATCCCGTAGATTATTTGTAGGTAGTAAAGCAACCTGAAGATTCATGAGCTAAAACCACCCCATCTGAAACCTACCTGAAGAGTCTTAGGAGTAACGTCGCCCAATGACATCACATCCTATGGATGAAGGAGCATAAAGGACCTAGTAACTAAGGGGAAAATACCCTCTCCCATGAAATGAGAGTATTCGGAACTAAGTGATCAACATGTGTGGAGTGTGACAATACAAATATATATATATATATATATATTTACAAAACACACAGCCCAACCTATGGCTTCTAAATAGAGAAACTGAGCACGTGCCTCAGCACTTCTACGTCGAAGCATGCATATAAAAAACAACCCCAACCCCATTTAGGTTTTCATGTTTCAATAGAATTAGTTTATTAGTTCCTTAAATACTGAGAAATTATCCACAACCAACCATATCAATTGTTTGTAAAACATATCCCTACCATCCACAAATCAAGTAAGGAAAACACAAGCAACATAATCAAGTACATTATTATTAACATACCAACCCCATTTATTATTATACCTGTCCAATTACCATGCCCCACCATTCATTAACTATTCCACTTTTATTTATTATTCACAACCCATAGTTCGTTCACATTCAAACCCATCCCAGCAGCCCCGCTGCCAACCAACATAACCACAAACACACCAAAACTTTTACATCATCATCCCTTGATACCATTTATCACAGCCCCACTACCCATCACCGACATAGCATTCACACCAACCCACAACCAAGCCTACCATAGCCCCGCTTCAAACCCCATCCACAACAACCCACAAAACTCCCCTTCAAATAAATAAACCCTAACCATCACCCACATGTTTATTATTTCAGTTTTGTTCAACCTGGGTGATCACATAAGGGTTTCAGTTATTCATTTAATCAACCATCTTTGCGTGATTAACCTATTACAACATTCAACAAAGTTTCCATCCATAAACGGTCGAGAAATATAGGGAATCATTTATTTGAGCAAGAAAAGGCCCCCAATGACCGTGATTTTCAGTAGGCATAAGCCTATTCAATTCACAATATAACAATAGGATTAACAAAGATAAACATAACAACTTACCCATCCATATTCTTCAAGCCAATTATTATCTTCATTAAACTAGTTCAACTATGTCTCGTGAAAGCAAGAGGACACCCATCCCACATAATGCCCAAATTATAGAGACGAAGGTAAAATCCCTACGTCAACAGGTTATGATCACAATGCTCCCCTAGATCAACTTTAGAAGACGTTCGTCGTCATCCGTCGCTTTTGGAAAAACCCATAAAAAATTCCTCTGCCGGAAGCTGGGATGGAAAGGCTGAGGGGAAGCAACAGATCCATGATCAGAAGTTCTTCCTCGTCGTTACGATCAAGTGGTTGTTGACTGATCGTAAATCGGAGCTCGAATGAAGAAGTTATGGATGAAAAGTTCCTTGGAGTCTTTTAGGATATCACTACTCGAAGGAATGGGGAGGAGATGTATTCTTTGAAAATGAGGAGAGGCCCCCTCCTTTTTTAGGCGAGAAAAACTAAAGTACAAGGTTTGTACTTTGTAGTACACCGCATGTACTCAGCCATTACCAACGGTCACCACGTGGATTCCAACACGGCATTCAATGCTGCACATGGCTGTTGACTGGTCAACACACAATTTGAGGGTAACGCATATGTGGGGAGACACTACACGGCGTGTAGGATGGGATACACGGTGTGTACTCATTTATTTCACATGGAAAGGACACAACTTCAACATGACACACGGCCTCTGACTGTTCAACACACGGTTTCAAGGTAACATGCAGGCGGGGAGACACTACAAGGCGTGTAGAATGGACTAAACGGAGTGTACTCCTTTATTTCACATGTAAAGGACACAACTTCATCACGAGGTATACCCGGAAAGGTGGTACACATCGTGTACTCACACTACATGGCGTGTAGTTACAAAATTCTGAAAAGTGTGGGAAACGTCCATTTTACCCTCCATAACACTTCATGAACTTCTTTTCGACAAAGGAAAGGGCCGGAGAGGTCCGGGACATTACATCAGATACCTCTTCAAACATTATCATCCCTATCAATTCAAAATCCATCCCAGAGGAGCCCAACCAGATACCTCCTAGGTCTTTCATTATAACATGAACTCATCCAACAACCCTAATCATATGTGTTAGGAATTTCGCATCCTATATCAAGATATTATCCTCTTTAGGCGGCACGGACTCACCTGCATGGTTTTAAACGCATCCTCATTAATACGTATCAATTAAGAATTGGGTCATCCCACTTCTATATATTAGGATTTTTCAACTTGCACTGCCCCCAACACCGTACAACCAATACACTGCTCGAAGACATGGTTTGGGAAATTCCTTATCCTATTTCGAGATATTATCCACTTTAGGCGGCACTGACTCGCCCGCACGGGTTCAATCACATTCGAATTAATGCGTCTCGATTAAGGTTCATGTTTTTCCCTTTCCCCACACATCCGGACATGCAACACACTTCTTGAGAATAGCGAAACAAAAATTCTCACAACTGACAAGCCAAGTATTCCATATATCAAAGATACAGAGTATAACATCAAAAAAATCTCAGAAGAACAATGAAAAACACAAGTCCATAAATTCCGGTTACTGAGAATGTATCTGAGCCTCTCGCTCCCAAGTGCTCTGCTCGAGTCCACCATGCCTCCACAACACATGAACCAAGGTGATGGTTCATCCACGGAGCACCTTATCTTTATGATCCCTTATTCTAACTGGTCGTTCCTAGAAGGAACTATCGTCTCCCATATATATCTCTCCCCAATCGATAACGTGAGAGTAGTCGTTTCAGTACCGATGAAGTTGGGAGACGTGGAAGATGTCATGAACCTTCTCCAACTGAGGTGGAAGGGCTAGCTAATATGTCTCCTCGTCGACTCACCTCATCACCTCAAAAGGTCCGATGAACCTAGGTGAGAGATTACTCGCTTTCCCAAACCTCTGATGTCCCCGTCGAGGGGAAACCTTCAAGAACACATGATCTACCACCTCGAACTCCAAGGGCCTCCGATGATTAGAATAAGACTTATGTCGGTCCTGAGTTTCTTTCATCCCCTCAAGCACAATATGGACTTTCTCTATAGTGCTCGGTACTACCTCTGACCTAAGAGCACCTGTCTCACCAACCTATGCCCATAAAATCTGTGAATGACATGGTCTTCCAAACAAAGCGTCAGACGATGTCATGCCAATAGTAGAGGGGAATATGTAATTGTATGAAAACTCTACTAAAGGCAAGTGTCACAGCCATGATCCTCTGAAATCTAGAACGCATGCTCGCAGCATGTCCTCCAATGTCTAGATAATCTGCTATGTCTGCCCATCAGTCTAGTGGTGTAAAGCAGTGCTAAGGCGTAGATGGGTTCCCAAAGCATGTTGTAACCCCCTCCAGACTTGTGAGTTAAACCGATTATCCCGACCCCAGACGATAGTATTCTAAAATCTATGAAAACACACTACCATATCTAAATTCTTCTGTGATAGGGTACTCACTGGCCTGAATCCTTAATTGCTAAGAAGTGAGCTGATTTTATCAGTCGATCCACCACTACCCAGATAGCATCATGACCACCATGAGCGATGGGTAGTCCTGTGATGATTCCCATTGATATGTCATCCCATTTCCACTCACGGACATCTAAAGGGCGCAACAAACAACTGGGAACACAGTGTTTAGCCTTTACTTGCTGACACACTAAGCACTTAGCCACAATCTCTACCACTGCCCATTTCACCGCTGGCCAGCAAAACTATTCCCTCAGGCCTTAGAACTTTTTTGAAACTCCTAGATGTACCACCATGGCTGAGATATGGAACTCATGGAGAAATCCCTTACGCATCACCTCTCGAACAATCATCCTTCCATGAAAAAGCATATGATGTCGTATGTCCTATGACCATCCTTCTGGAGCGTTTCCCAGATCGATACAATCCCACATTACTTCTCCCACAAAGTCTCCCCACTGAGACTCTACAACCTGCTGCAACATGGAGGACTGCACCGTCATCTGAAACAAACAGCCTTTTACACCCTCTACCATTGCATCCATGTGCAAGGCAGCTAACTCTCCTATCGCTCTCCAAGCATCAACATATTCCTGAACCACTTATTTATGCGACTTCCTACTCAGGAAATCAGCCACAATGTTACCCTTACCTTCAGTTTAACAGATATCAAAGTCATAGTCTTGGAGAAACATGACCCATCTCAGCTTCCGTATGTAATTTTCACACTCGGAGAAGATATAACGTATGATCTTGTGGTCTGAGAAGACGAAGAAGTTCTCCCCAAAGTGGTAATGTCGCCAAAATTTTAGTGTGAACACTACTACTACGAGCTCTAGGTCATCGGTGGCATAGTTAAGCTCGTGAGGGCATAACTGCATAGACCCATAATAGATCAAACCCTTCTTCTCCATTAGTACGCACCCTAATCCAAGGATAGAAGCATCACAAACACCTCATACAAGAGCCCTTCCTCTGGCAACCTGAGTACTGGACCACTGAAAATATTCTCTTTCAGGTAGTCGAATGCTCTCTAGCACTACTCACTCCATATGAACACCTAGTTCTTCCTAGGCAAAGATATCAATGGAGGCACTACTCGAGAGAAGTCTGAAACTAACCTCCAATAATAACCTGCCCACCCCCGGAAACAACGAACTTCTTCCATTCTCTTGTGTGACACCCTAGAAACAACTGCCTCCACCTTCGACGGGTCCACTGACACTCCATGTTTAGACACTACGTGACCAAGGAAGTGTACCTCTTGTGTCAAGAACTTACACTTTGATAACATCCCATAAAGTTGGTGGTGTCGAAGGACTTCCAAGGTTGCTCTGAGATTCTCAAAGTTCTCCTCCACTGATCTTGAGTAGATCAGGATGTCATCGATAAACACAATGACGAACCGGTCCAGAAACTCTTGGAAGACAAGGTTCATAACTCCGATGAACACATCATAAACATTCGTAACTCCAAACGACATCACTACAAACTCGAAGTGCCAATATCTGTGCCTGAAAGCCATCTTCAAGATGTCACTATCCTTTACACTCAACTGATGATATCCATATCGTAGATCAATATTAGAAAACCAACATCCTCCCCTTAGCTGGTCGAAGAGATCATCTATCCTTGGAAGGGGGTAACTGTTCTTGATCATTACCAGATTCAACCATCAGTAGTCTATGCATAGCATGAGACCACCATCTGCCTTCTTCACAAACAAAACTAGAGCACCCCACTGTGACACGTTGGGTCGAACAAAACCCTTCACCATCATATAGTCAATCTGAATTCGCAACTACCGCAACTCCGAAGGTTCCATCCGATAAGGTGCCATCGAAATCAGACAGGCAACAGGCTGTAAGTCTATCCCGAACTCAATGTCACGTCGGGGGGGGGGGGGGGGGGGTAGAGTCCCAAGCTCCTTGGGGAAAACATCGAGGAACTCCCTGAAAACCTCTGGGACATCCATAATCTCTGTATCAGTTGAACCCACTGATAACCCGCCTAAGAAGGAAAAGAGAGGCTTCACATGATGGATTCCCACCTGTTAGCTCCTCTCTCCAACAAAAGATACACACTGCCCATCCATTTCAGAGAACACGAATCTTCTTCAGAAGAAATCGATATCGGAAATAACATAAAACAACCAGTCGATGCCTTGGATGACATCGTATGGATGCATTTGTAGTAAAAGAAGATCCCATCTAGTTTGATGTGGTCCCAACATCATCCCACATCCACGACAATCACACGATACTCTTGTTTGGCCTCCAACTAGTGTACTCAGCACTAGGGGTACACAAAGTCTCTCTACGTCTAGACCCAAAGCATGGGCTAGACCGATTGCAATAAAAGAGTGTGAAGCTCCTAAATCTAACAAAGCATAAACGAGAGTGCTGAACAAACAAAACGTACCGCACACCACCTCTGGTCCTGCCGGAGGTTCCAACTCTGTTGCGTGCAACTATCCACACATAGCTCCTCTCCCTCCTTGATTTCATCCACCTCCCCAACCACACCCTGGTTGAGGTCCCTGAGGAGCACCCTAAGGTCAGCCTCTTCCTGCAAAGTTGGCTTTCAGAGGAGCTGGGTCCTGCTGCTGCTGGCAGGGTCTCATTAGCAACTGGTGCTGCTGAGGAGGGCGCTGGACATGCCCACCTCCACCGAACTAAGCTTAGATTGAGAACTGACTCTGAACGTGCCTGAAATCACCAAAAGAGAAACACTTCGGTCTTGGGCTCATTGAAAAGGGATGGGGACCTGAAAATATGAACTGGAAATACTGGGGCCTACTCCCTACTGGCATTAATCTGGATGGTCCTATCACCGGAGGCATGCTGCTGACTACCTTCGCCATTGACGAACCTGGATGGATCCCCTCACGTGGTGAACCTCCCTATGAGTGTATCCTCTCTAAAACCTCCTCCTCCTTCTGTACTTCCATTTACATTGGAAGGGTGAAGGTGGTGACAACATACTAGAGCGAAGGATGAAGCGCCTCCTCCAATCGTCTCACCCAAGACTCCTCATCCAGAAAGATATTCAGAGCAATGCATAGGAGATCCTTGAACATGATCCCCAATTCTCATACTAACATACTCCCCTACTGGAGGTAGAGTAACCCCTGCATCTTCTCTACCATGACCATAGATGAAAGGAATTCCTATTGGAATTCCTTCTCAAAGTCAGCCCATGGAACCTCTGCCTCCGACCTCTCCCTGAGGTAGAGCGTCCACCACTGACGCGCCACACCTCTCAGCTAACTGACTACTAGGGGAACCCAGTAATACCTTGGATCACGGATCAATGAAAAAGCGATCCATAGCTCCTCAAGCCACCCCTCCATCTCCAAATCTGAAGTACTACCCTCGTACTTCTTGAGGGTTTGTTGCTGGAAATAACAGAGAGTCTTATGCCACTGACCATCTTCCTCCTCTCGGTCAATCCTCAACTGATCGACCACCTGAATCTACTGGGACTCGGTTGTCTGAGTCACTTGGGTACGAAGTCCAGGTTCCATAGCTGTACGGTAAACAATGATCGCCTAAGCCCAAGTAGTAAGGAAAACTTATAAAGGTTTTATTTTAACATTATTTTTCAATTCATTTCCCAGAACACCCAAATCATGTAAAACACAACCATGATGATGAGTGTACCTTCCCTAGGGTCTCTACCATAAAATAAATTTAGTCTCACATGGTTGTTCAGTAGGATCAGAGTCCTTGCATTGGATCAAGGGCGGCCCTAAAATCCAGTGTCCTAGCCGGTCGTCCCTGGCCTATGTCACGCACCAAGATCATCCAACACTGTTTCCCTACCATCCCATGCAATCCTCACTGTGCCTAACTCCAAACTCCATCCTATCTCTCAACCTCGCCTCTAATACCATTCTGTCATGACCCCCTCCCACCAAAGATGCCTCTCCGGAGCTGGAAATGGTGAAAGGGAGATAATGACCCCCTGAGTCCCGCCTCCAGTAGGCCCCAGAGTGGCGACTAGCACCAAGGATAAGAGTTTTTACAAATATGGGAGGCATTACACATTTTATTATTATTAATGATCGGTAAATAGGATGAGTCAATCACCAAAAGAAAAAGTAACATGTAAATGTATATAAACCCAAACCAATCCCACATGCATGTTTAATAAATTCTGAATCAATGTACAAGTACAAGAAATCCCAATAGTACAATACCGATAGAAACAAGAGTAAATAAAACTACAACAACTCCAACTGTCCCGACTAGTAGGGCCCCGTACGGCCCTGGTAGTCCTCCTATAAACTTGAAAGTAAATATAGCGTGAGCATACAAGTATACTCGGTCGGGAAACCTAAATCTCTCGTGCACAAGTGGGGAGACATCCTAATGTCTCATGAGAACAACAAAAGAAACCAAAACCCATCAGGGAATTCTATCCACCCAACCTCACTAGCCACACTCACCAAAACACAAAACAATATGTAGTAGTATATAAGAACAAGAGTATTGGGTACCCCGCACCATTTTCCGCCACTAGTTAGCTACTCTTTCTAACAGATAATGTCTTGATTCTACCACACTCTTCCCGCCCGTACACACCTTGGCCTCACAACCAAAAATCCCGCCCACACCCACCTGGGCCTCACAACCACATATCCTGCCCGCACACAGCTGGGCCTCATCCCAAATAATCTTGGGAAACAGTAAACCTGCTCGAAGAGTCTTGGGATAAAACCACTCCAATCGAATCCTACGCGAAGATTCTTAGGTGTAAGGTCACCTCCAGCCATCACAGCCTATGCAAGAAGGAGCAGTAAGGAGCTAGTAACTAAGGGGAAAACACACTCTCCCATGAAATGGGAGTGTTCGACAATAAGTGCCCAACATGGTTGGGGTGAGACCAAAGACAAAGATATAGATATATATATATGTATACCGAAAACACTTCCCAAACTATGGCTTCTAAACAGAGAAACGGAACACGTGCCTCGGCACTGCTTTGTCGAAGCACGCATACAATAAACAACCCCAACCCAATTTAGGTTTTCATATTTCAACAGAATATTTTATTATTTCCTTAACTACTGGGAAATTTTCCACAACCAACCATATCAATCGTTCGTAAAACATATCACTGCCATCCACAAATCAAGTTAAGAAAACACGAGCAATGCAATCAAGTCCTTTCTTATTAACCAACCAACCCCATTAATTATTATTCACGTTCCATTACCATGACCTACCATTCATTAACTCTTCCGCAATTATTTATTGTTCACAACCCATAGTTTGTTCACATTCAAACCCAACCCTGCTGCCCCAATGCCAACCACCATAACCACAAACACAACGAAACATGTACATCATCATTCTTTGATACCATTTATCGCAGCCCCGCTTCCCATCACCAACATAGCATTCACAAAAACCCACAACCAAGCCAACCGCAACCCCACTTCTCAACTGATCCACAATAACCCACAAAACACCCCCTTCACAGAAATATCCCTAACCAGCACCCACATGTTCATTATTTCAATTTTGTTCAACCGGGGTGATCTCATAAGGGTTCCAGTTATTCATTTAATTAGGAAAATTTATGTGATTAACCAATTCCCACATTCCACAAAGTTTCCATCCATAAACGGTCTAGAAAGATAGGGCAGCATTTAATTGCGCAAGCAAAGGCCCCAACGACTGTGATTTTCAGTAGGCATAAGCATATTCAATTTACAATATAACAATAGGATAAACAAAGATAAACATAACAACTTCCCCATCCCCATTCTTCATGTCAGTTATTTTATTCATTAAACTGGTTCAACTATACCTCGTGAAATAAAAGGAAACTCATCCTGCATGATACAATAATTATAGAGACGAAGGTATAATCCCTACCTCCATGGGTTCTGATCACAACGCTCCCCCAGATCAAGTTTAGAAAATGTCTGTCGGCGTCCGTCGCTTCTGAAAAAACCTGACAAAACATTATCGGGTGGAATCTAGGGAAAAAAGGTCGAGGGAAAGCAATAGATCCAAGATCAGATGTTCTACCTCATCGTTATGATCTCGTGGCAGCTGATAGATCGTATATCGGAGCTCCGACAAAGAAGTTATGGAAGAAAAGAGCATTGGAGTCTCTTGGGAGAGCTCTGCTTGAAGGAATGTGGAGGAGAGGGATGCTTTGAGAAGGAGGAGAGGCCCCCTACGTTTATAGGTGAGAAAAACTAAATTACACATCGTGTAATTTATAGTACACATTGTGTACTCGACCATTACACACGGTCGCCACATGGCTTCCAACACGACATTCAACGTGGCACATGGCCATTGACTGGTCAACACATAGTTTGAGGGTAACACGTATGCAGGGAGACACTACACGGTGTGTAAGATGGGCTACATGGCATGTAATCATTTATTTCACACAGCAAGGACACTACTTCAACACGTCACATGACCTTTGACTGGTCAACACATGGATTGAGGGTAACACGTACGCGGGGAGACACTACACATCGTGTAGAAAGGGCTACATGACGTCTACTCATTGATTTCACTTGGAAAGGACATGGATTCAACATGGGGTATACCCGGAGAGGCGGTACACTGCGTGTACTTACACTACACGGCGTGTAGTTACAATATTCTGAAAATTGTGGGAAAAGTCCATTTTACCCTCCAGAACACTTCATGACCTTCTTTTCGACAATAGAAGGGGCAAGAGAGGTCCAAGCCATTACAGGTATTCACTATAAACATTATTAATTAAGTCAATCCAACTAATTATTCTTAATAGGCTATTGATTCATTGAGTGGGTGTCTATAACATGGCCCCAACCGTATATGCCATTACAAATCAATTCAAATATAAAGAATAATTAATTTTATTATATATAATTTTATATATAACTTAAAGAAAACATATTAATATTAATTCTCAAATTTAGTCATATATCATTACATGTAAAATAATGTATTTTTAAATATTATATTGTTTAATGAAGAATTATATTCATGATAAATTATATTGATAATTTTGGGAAATACATTATCCAATGATAACTAGAAATTAAATACTTTAATACAAAATTAATGATTAAAAATATAATCCAGAATGACTCTTTCAATTCATTTTACAGAAATATTAATTATAAACCATCCATAGAATTCATAAGGATGGTATAATAAAATAGATACATAATGTATCATAATTACAATTATTGTTTTATGTTGACGATTGAAATTAATATTATAACAAATTCCATTGAAAATATTCTTGGTGAAAATATACATTTCACAATGAAAATAATTTTATAACTAAAAGATTAATAAATATTTAGAAAATTATATACATTTTATATAACTAGTGAAACATATATTTGAAGATAAATTTTTTTTTTTCATAATGGATGGAAATTCACTTCAAAATGTACACATTAAAACGACGATTCCATTCACTATTTTGTAAAAGACAAACATGAATGATTTTGAAAAAGGCATGGAGATTATATTGAAAAAAATTTTAATTTAAAACATGGATAATTATTTAATAAATAAATCAATTGAATAATGTTAATGATTATTTAATTTTTTTTAGAAACATGGATGTAGATGAAAAATTATTTTATACTAAAGATTGATATGAAGTCAAATTTTATTAAAATAATTTTCTCAATAAATATATGTACAAAAGATTGAGAAAATGAAATTATTACATGATATAATAATTAATAAATATAGGTGTTGAAATTTAATTTGATTGTGATACAATGATAATATAAATTTCATCAATAGAAATTGATCCATAAAGAATACCAATTAAAACATCACAATTAAATAATTTCAAACAATAATTATAACATTGATGATAGAATTAAAAATTGATTGAATTATTTTTATAAGATATAAACCTATATAAAACATGTACAATTTTAAAAAATATTTATAATTAGTTACAGAAACTATCATGGGATATTAATAATAAATAATATGTAATATAAAAAAATGAAATTGAATTAGGTTATGAAATTGTATAGTAATTTGTAACATTCATATTAAAAATATATTAGATGAAACATTTCAAAAAAATCATAAAATAAATTTAATTTTTAAGGATTTATTTTATTACATATCATTTGGGAAATATATACACCAAATAATATCAATTAGTTGTATAACATTTGAATATACGTCAATGAAGCAAAATTGAGATGGAGTTCGATATCTGACATTGGATTTCAGTTTAATGTTATTTAATATAATGTATAATTGTCTTAATAATGTTTCTAATTTATAACTGAAACATATTCATATTAATAATGTTATATATTTTCACCTTAAATCAATTTAAAACACGTTTTCAAATAAATATTCATTATTTTTATTGATTTTTGTGCTAATTTCCTGGAATTCCCAAGCATGATTTTTGTGAAATGATATGGTTCTTGGGTGTAGTTTATAAATACATAATTTATATAATAATATTAATGTTATAAATTACATATTGAATCATTATATTTATTTTTCTAATAATTCATTAATTTTTCATGTGAAAAATGAATCCCATCACTTCCTTGAGATGGTAGGACATACGTACCCATGAGCACCATATCATTACATTAAAGGTTTTGAAGATATAGATATGGGTCATATGATAATAATATGAAATAAATATCAATTAAAATATATATCACATATATTCATTATCATCATTATTATTAATTTTTATGAAATGTGTAATATATAAAATAATAACAGTTTTTTTCTGAGGCAGTTGTCTATCCTATATATGAGCAACATTATCATATATCAAATAAAATAGAAATTAATAGGTAATAATTGATATTATAATTAATTAATTGCAATAATATCATACATATAATATTAATTTTTTAATTTAATCATTTTATCAAGCATCTGATGAAATGGAAGGAAAACGAATTACATTTATTCACAAGTACTTAGTCTGTCGTACAAACAATTGATGGTTTCATTTACCATGTGATGGAATATGATTTATATAAATTTCATGCCCAAGACCTAATACAATATCATTATATTTAAAATAATTATGTTACTAAATAAAAATCTTTAATAATATTTTAAATATAAGGAATATGATAAAAGTAAAAATATTAATTAAAGATCATTTCCTCTTATTTGAAAAATATAATTAATTTTTATCCAAAATAATTAAATGGATGTATTAATGATAATTGAATGGTATATAGGTTGTTTATATGTTATTGATGATGTGTTTTCTGTAGGAAATGTCTAGCTAAATTTTATTTGGAAGTGTGAATTGTTGTGGAGAATGAGAGACCTTTTATAAATAGCAGATAAGACATACATAAATATTTTGAAAGAATAAATTGAATCAACTTTTTTATCATTATAAAAGCCTCCAAAATGTGTATTATTATAAAAATATTTGTATTATGGTATATATATGTAAAAAGATATGTTTTGTGGAGTTTTTTTGGTCAATTCCAATTCTTATATTCATATTTTAACCCATATTAAATTCATTTTAACATTATTAGTGGTTATTAGTTTTTATGGTTTCACAATTCACTATATTAAAATAATAGGTTGAAATTATTAGATAATATGAATTATTATTATAAAATGTAGGGAATCTATTTTATAAATTCCATAAGTTGAAGTGGAATATTCTAATAGAAATGATATATATATACACAATTAAATATCAAGTTTTGAAATACAAAATAATCATAATTATAGAACTTATTAATTTGAAAAATTAATCTTCAAATTATAAAATTTAACTAAATTATTAATATATTAATATATTGATATAATATAAAATTAAAAAAAATTGAATATGATTTCATATATTAAATTATTTAATCATAAATTCTATTCTCATTTAAAATATGTATTTTCAGTATTAATATAAAAATAAATCATTCCTAAAAAATTCCCATAATAAACCCTATGAAATTTATGATTTTATCTTTTAAATAATATATTACATTTTTTAACATATATTATCTTAATGTGGTAAATAGTGTTTTGAAATTATTATCACAATGAATTGATAATTTTTTTCTAATAAGAATACAATTTTTGATAAAACAATTCTTTTTCACTTATGTGATTTATAACTTATTTTAAATGAATAAGTGAACATAATTTACATAATTTATATAGTACTATTTTTATATTTAAATATTTGAGCTAGGTTATAATGGTAATTTATGTTATTGTTCATTTATACACGGTTTTACATGTTTTTCAATGTATTAGAGATATTAGATTTTTAGACATTTATTTTGTGAATTCAGTAAGTATGATGTTACATATCGAAAAAGATATCAAATATTGTATTAAGGTTTTTTAATTGTTTGTAATATTATATAATTCATATAATTATTATTTTATATTGATTTATTCTATATATATATTCTAAAAATTTGTTTTTTTTATAAGTGAATAAAAATGATTTCCAATTACTTTAACTTTTCTAAAATATTCATTATTAATGAATGTTTTAAGAATTTTATGATACATTTTCCTATAAAAATATTAATAAAGTCAAATTAAAAATTAAATTTTGAATTCATTATAAAAATTTCTCTATTTTGGATACAAATGTAATATTTTACATTAATAAATTGTAATTTTTTCTAATTTAGTATATACATGTTTCCAAAATGTGGAATTATGTTTTATATGGTTTCTAAATAAAATTGACTCTTATTTTTTCAATAATAACCCTATTAATGTAATACAAATCTCAATCATATATAATATTATCTTAACCATCATTTGTAATATAAAAAATAACTTATTTATAAGAATATTTTGATGAGTTAGAACTTATAATATTGAAAATATTGTATATTAATATTTAATATTTTATCTGAAGTACTGTGTTTAATAGTTGGAATCACTATTTAAAAATAAATTAGTAATATTAATTTAATACATTATCATAAAATTTATATCACATACATAAATCGAATATTCGATCATACAACACAATCATTGTAAACATGAATAATCTAAAAGTAAAATTCTAATTTACATGTTAAAATAATTTTTGAAATTTTTTATTGGATGTTTCTTAACATAAACTCTTCCAAAACTCTTTTCATTCACTCTGTTATAACCACTTTCTTTAAATTATGAATATAAGGACTTGGCCTTAAAAATTAAGTGATCTTTATTTTTATTCAAGAATTTATTTTCTCCCACGTTCAATTTATTTTTATGATTAAGATTTCAAATAATTAAACCATAATTCACACTTCTCAATATATCATAATTAAAAGTGATACTTATATCTAATATAAATTATTCTAATGATATGATTTAAAACCAATTACATAATTCATTTAAAATAATTATAAATTTGAAAATAAATTTTCCCATTCTCTTCCCCATAATTACACCATGAGAAAAAAATTTAAATTATAGTATGATCATAAAAAGATCAGAACAGGATATGAAAATAATGAAATATTTTATTCGAATGAAAATTGAAAACTCATATACTGTTCACCTTTATATTAAATGATCATTTAAAATAGAAAATAATACATTTTCAATGAAATGAAAACACATAATTATTATCAATGAAAATACTTAAAATTCGTAGAATGTAATTAATATAACATTTGGTGATTTATAGCATCAAATATACATAACCCTTTAAGACACCATTAAATTAGAATAACTATATATTAAGTCTACTGACACTATCATTAAAAACATTATTAAGGGATATAATGGGAAGATATATCACTATCTGGTCTACGCCATTCTATATAATACAATAGGATCAACTGACACTATCAATGACTCCCCATTATATAATCTATAAAGGGTTCATCTGGTGTTTCTATGAATCCCAATAATATAAGATATAATAGAAACACTATGATCTATTTAAGCTTCCCTTTATTTAAATTATCGTGTACTATATGATGAAATTAATATTTTTGTTATTTCAAATTTTTTTCGAATTTTCTTACATTTTTTAAATTCATTTGATAAAAAAATTTGGATATCAAAATAATTATTATTTTTTTAAAAAAAATATACCATAATTCCATTTTTTTTAATAAATATTTTAAATAAATAACTAACTAATACAATGGAATAGTTCTTTCTTGGAATAAAACATAAATGTTTCCAATGGAAGCTTGAATTAAAATAAATGTCAATTTTTTTTTGAAAAGTCAATGATTCAATATACATTAATTGTAGAACATTCATTTTTTCATTTGCCAAAAAATTCCAAATAAAACACTTAAATAGACTTATTTGTCTCTAAATATAATATAGTAAAATTATTTAAAAAATAAACTTGATTTATTTTATGTAAAAAATCTCCATAACACCTCGTTACCCATGTATTTACAATGCTTGTAATATTTTTTTTTTGTTTTTTTATTTTTATTTGTGTGGGTAGGGACAATATTGAATTAAAGAGATACCTATAATTATTAGTTTATAGAATTGTTTGAATTTTTTATAGAAAACTTATGTGTTGTGTCTTATACATTGGATTTACATGTCATTTAAGGTGTATAGATGACATGTAATCATCAAAATTAATATTCTGTGAAATTAGAAAATAATATGATAGGATAAACGTTATGTATAGTATAAATGTAATTTATTATTTTTAAATTTGGATTCTCATTAAACAATATGGGGTTTTCAGCATATTATAGAGATGAAAATTACACTATGTTAATTTGGATTAGTCATTATGCAAGGCCCTGAGTGTTAGTTTTAAATATGATGCTCTGACGAATATCTAATTCCATATCTCTTATGGATTCTTGCTATCATCCTAGTGCCATTACTAGGATAATTTTTATCCCTCCAGCCCATATAGAGCATTTTATTCAAAAATTGATCATTTTTGGGGGTGAAAGTATGTCTCTGGGTAAGAAACCTCATTGCCTCTTACCTCACTTATGTATAATTGTATTTTATTTTTTGAAGTTTGATATATCACATTATCATTTTTTGGTCTAGATTTTATGTTATTGAATATTCTCTCTAGGATGAGTTCTTATATCTATTGTTCCATTATTCATACCTGCAAGTAACATTTTAGGCATTTTGTTTCCATGAAATAAGTATATAGTTCATATCAAATATCCAAATGTATAATACATTAATTGATTTTTTATTGACATGGATTAAATTAAATTGTTAGAATCATATTTGAGGAAACATGGAAATGTATATTACATAGTTTTTCAAAAATGTATAAACCACCAAATCCAAATGGAATTGGATATTAGTTTATGTTTTTAACTTGATGAAATTTTTCAAAATTTAATGGTTTAATTTATTTTGAGAAAAAAAGGATTAAAATCATTTATATTAGATCATGTGATTGTGTTTCTCAGGAAAAATGTATTAATCAACATAAACCACTAATCATTTTTTATAAATCTAAATTTTCATATTGAGACTAGAAATGGTGAAATATTATTTTAAACAGTTTTAAAATAATATTCCTATTATTTGTTGATATATTTATCCAATCTCTTCCAAGGTAGCCAATAAATTATTTTTGGAAACAAATCGAGGATTTTTTTCTATATAAATGGAATGAAAATTTAAAAATCAAACAAAAACATATTCGGATTGATATTGTCCCTATTTGTGTATTTATGGGTCCTAATAATCCTAAACTAGAGGTACATGTGTTCAGATAGCATTGATAATAGATTTATTGTGGTAGGATCTCATATAAAGAAGAAATCGCACCTCCTACTTGATAACTTTGTTTCTTATTATGTTATATATATATATATATGTTTCCGTGAATGTGAACATAATTATACATTCTTATTATTTATTTACAAAATGTATTTTATATAAAATAAGAATTTAATATCTTATTCGATATGATTCCTTCCCAAGAAATGGAAACCATTCACAGTTTAAATATGAAAATTTTTACATACATGCATGTTTTATTTGAAGATTAATTCATGTTTAGGATTTTTTTCTATTAATTTATTGATCCCTTGGTGAGACCCTAATGGGATATTAGCTACCACACTACCTTTTCATTTGGGTGTTTGTAGATTACATGACTCCAGGTTCAAGAAATAGGAAACCACGCCATGTTGTAAGAAGTTATTATTGATACTTAGGAATAATTTGCATTAACTGTTGTGGATTGGGATTTTATCTTCTCTAAACGTACATGTTTAGATGTTTTGAGGTATTTTATACATGTTTGACTTTTGGAACTGTCTTTTTATGAATTTTTCTAAGAGAATACAAACATGAATCTATTTTTGTGTTTTTTCTTGGAAAACAGTGTTACCTATTATTTTAATATATGATTCCTTGTTCTTATCTCAAACCAATGGGGATCCTGAATTCCCTCTTATTCATGTCAATTCCATCTCAGATATTTTTTCACTAAGGAATTAAGGATGGTGTTCTAAAAATTTATATAAATGGCACTTCTTTAGAATCGTTTCATTTTGTAATTATGTAGTTGAGATCACTTTAGGGCATAAGAGGGTGTTGTTAGGGTTTCCCTTTCCCTAAATCATCGCAATGATTCACATTTCCCCTTCAATATATTTGGGACATTGTAATGAACATTTTTTTAGTATTTTATCTTCTCTTCATTTTGAGACATTGTAATCAAATTTTTTTACCTTTCTAGTGGGATTAATTTCCTTGTTCATATTGTTTGATTCCTATAATTTGTATATTATGACATCTTAAAAGTTTTTTTTATAGATATAGCATATAATCATGTATTATACATACAATATTAAAATGTTATAGGGGTTTATTATAAATAACCACTTCATGAAATAATAATGTGTACCAGAATATTTTTCAGGTTATTAATCGTGTTGTAAAACATTTGTGATGGGCACCGAGACCCATTTATATTGATGATCCATATTTAGAACTATATGATAGAAATAAGGATGTAGATGCTCAATATAAAAGAGAGGGGTTGAATTGTACACTTTAAAAATTTTCCTTAAACAAGGAAATATCTATGTTTAATAACGTTAAACTAAGAAAATTATTAACACCTCTAACACCAATGAATGATTGGGACAAAGTATGAAGTTACAAACTTCTATTTCTATGCACTTTCTTAAACTTGGAAAGTGGTTCCAAGAAATAGGTTCTGGAAATATGGATCTGGAAAAAGAAACATGACCAATGTTTAAAATATGAGATTCTACCATAGAGCGTATAGATTTTAACTTAAATCAGAGTAAAAGTGTAAGAAAATATAAGAAGGTTATACATTCATTATAATACAAAATGCAACGGGAAAAAAAGTAGTAAAACTACAATTAACATGATATAAATCTTTTAACCCAAAAATAAGGGTATCCAACAACTATGGATAAAGGTCCCGTGATTTATAATTTCTAGCAAGTCTGTCTTACGTACACTAGGGAAATCCCTCGATAAGAAGATCGGAGTCTCTGTCTTGCTATCACCATAAGCCCTCAAATTCAAGGTAGTTGGAACCTCTGTCTTCCTCAGCAAGGAATCCCTCAAACTTCAAGGAAGTCTGCACCTCTGTCTTCATGTTCCCGGAAGCCCTCGAATGTAATCACCAACATTCGGAGTCGCACGAAGCACATCTGAAAAAGGAATAGTTTGAACAAGTCATTCAAACTTTCTACACGAAGCTTGAGACTTGATAAGAGCCTCTCTCTCTCTCTCTCTAGAAATTACGTCAATAGCATGTAAGAACATATGCCAAAGATTAGTGTGGTTTGGTGTGTTTCAGTATATAGCTCATTCAAATGATCTCCTATTTATAGGCGAAATTCCAAAGGTCGGCTCCCTCCTCCAATGGTCATATTTTCTCTACAATTTTTAGGGACCTGTACACATGTCACTTAAACAGCGGTTAATTAGAAACAGATTGGATGAAATCGTTTTATAACAAAACATGTGTAACTGAAATCATGACATAGTTTTGTAATGAAACAAGTATAAGAATGATAAACTGAAATTAGGAATGTATGAAAATAAAATTTCTATGTCTAAAAAAATAGAATTAAAAGTCTATAATAAGGTGATATTCAAATTCTATTTTATAGGAATTCGGAACCTAAATTCTGTAGAAATTCGGAGACTGAATTTCTATGGAAATTCTTATTCTGGTTTCACTAGAATTCAGAATCTGAACTAACAGATTTCGGAGATGAACTAGTATAATTTCAGAGTCGAACAAGTACAAGTTCAGAGTCAAACTAGTACAAGTTCGGAGTCAAACATAATAAAACATCGGAGTCAAACTTAATAAAAGTTCGGAGTCGAACTCATAGAAGTTCGTATCCAGAATTCGCAGTCAAACTATATGAGAGTTCGTATCCAGAATTCAGAATGGATCTTCATTATAGTTCATATCCAATATTCGGATTCTAAAACTGAATGATTCATTTATATGTATTATATGATTTCTAGGTTTTAGGTATGAATATGATTTTTATACATAAGAAAAATATTGATATGTATAAGGAAATACTGGTTAGGGTAAATTTCCTTAAGGAATGAAATTTTCCTTAGAGAAGTAATATATATATTTTATTATGTATAAGGTGTTTGTTATTTTCAATATAATAAGGAATGGAAAGGACCTAAGGAAAACCTTATTGACTCAACAATCTCCCCCTTTTTGGAAAGCACAAACATCCTTAGAAAAAAAGAAATATTCGGGCTTTGAAAAACTTCTTTAGACTTTGAAATTAAAACTTAACTCCCTTTATTCATGGATGATGATGAATACAACTAACTCCCACTTAGGCATTGAAACTTTAAAGATTTTATTCTGAATTTCCAGAGTGTTGTTTTCATTATAGTGGGAATGAAAAACATCATATTGAGAAACTACCCCTTAGTTTAAGGATATCTTCACTTATAAATTCTTCTTTCTCCATTTTAAATTTTTCTTTCTCCCATTTTATGTTGTTCTTTTTCCTTCTCCCCCTTTGAGATATTCAAAAATAATTTACAAGAATGGAAAATAAATAGAGTACCTGAAACATTAGTACCTGGAAACACAAGATATAACCAACAAAAAATTTCATTATTGTTTAATGAATTCTTATAAGGAAAAAGAAATTCAACAAAATATCAGATTTGTCTATTTGTCCTCCTTTTCCTTCATAATAAGCTTCTTCAACAAGATTTTTATCTTCTTTAAGCCATTTTTATCATCCTCAGCTTACTTCTCCAATGTTTTTATTCTTTCATCTTGAGCTCTCGAAACTTATGCCTAAGCCTTCATGCCTTCATCATTCATTTTCACTAACTCATTTTGCTTTACAAGTTTTTCTTCGAGCTTAATCCGAAGATATATATCCCTTTTAAAATTTAGAGAAAGGTAGTTAACATTATATGTAACATACCAGGAAAATAAATAATATTACATTCTAATTTTTATCAATATTTGTGAATAAAATGTTAATACTGCTTTAAAATTAATTCTATGCTCGATGGCGTATCCAATACGCAACAACGAGTTTCTTTGAAATCCTACGTTGCACACTAATAATATAATAATATTCTAATAGTTAACGCCTAGCCATTGTAATAGAGGGAATGAAAGGAAATAAATACAAAATTATTACATATGTTTGTCAAATATTCTTACATTTATCATAAAACTTTTTGAGGCATAAAATCCAAAAGAATCAAATTTTATGAATAAGTACTCTAATATTTTTAAAAATTGTTTTAAAGCCTTTTGATGGCGAACCTTTTTTAAATATAAATTTTGACAACTTTATAAGCTATATTTGTCAAAATAAACTTATTCATTATGATTTGGATATTGAAATTTACTTTGGTTAAATTTTTGGTATGTTTATGACAATGTTCATTCTTTTTGATGAATAGTGAAAAATATTGCATTTTACATCAAAACTGATTTTTCATCTAATATAAATATATGGATAGATTATCATTTTAATTGGTTTTAAACTTTAATTATAATATGTTTTTACAATTTAATTAAATGGTGGTAATTATAATTAATTTCACTTTTAAAATGGACATAAACAAGTGCCAAACATTTCATAGATATTGCTTCCAAAAAAACCCGCTATTTGTTTTGACAGCGGGAATTAACTATATGATTTATTAATGAAACTTATATGTTTTGAATTTGGTAAAATTGAAATCATTTCTGAATTTGAAATATAAAATATAGCTTATGGTTAATTTTTTGTATTTATCTGATAATGTTTTTTTATGAATAGTGATAAATACCGTTTTAATTCAAAACTGCATTTTCATCCAATTTATTTATATATTTAGATTTTCATTATAATTTTTATTAAAGTATAATTGAATTATTTTTTTTTCACTTAATACAATTTTTTTCATTGGAAGTAATTTCACTTTTCAATTGGATGTAAAAACAAGTCAATCTTTTGATAAATTTTACATCTTAAAAACCCGTCTTTTGTTTTGACAACGAAATTTACATTTAAATTAATTAATACAATTAATGTGTTTTTAATTAGATGAAATGGATTCCATATTTTGAATCAGAAGGTCCAAATTATGTAATTAAGACTCCTTTGTTTTTGGACATTATGAATAGTAACGGCGGTAATTATCTTTAATTATCGTGTTTAATTAGTAATCGTGTAATTAAGGGTAAGAAAATAATATCATAAAAATATTAAATGACCCCAAAATGTGTCCTAATGCTATTGGTGGTGTCATGGCCGATCATGGGATGCTTTGTCCCAACCTTGGGACCCCATGTAATCAATTTAGTGTGATAGTGACCTTTTATCATATTTTTTTAAAGAAATGAAAATGTAACAAATGTATGTAACACCTAAGTAAAATAATTTTAATGATTTATACATAAATGATATATTAGACTATAAATAGAAATTGGAAATATAAAAATATTTCCTACATCTTGATATTTTATTTATAATTTTTAGACATTAAATTAATTATTTTATTTATGACACTGTGATGATGCAGTGATTACCTCATAAATGAACGATTTAAATAAAATGAGAATATAGGGTGAAATATAAGTCTTACACTTCTCACAAACCTATTGTATCGGTGGATTTAGAAACATCATCACCTTATCCTAGAAATATATCCTTTTGGTACCTTTAAAATCAGAAAATCATTCTATAATAAAGTTATATTTTATAACACTCCAAGAGTGCCCCTCCTCTTCTCTTATAAAAGGCCCCCAACTCTACCACCTTACCCACACCTATAAAGACTTTTTCTCAGACAAACCCTTCTTATTTCATCTCTCCACATCCCTCTATTCATCATTTAAGCCTCACCTTTGGCATAATGCTCTTCATGAAACTCTTTTGGTTCAAACCAGGAGGAGTTACCCGATTTAAAGGTAATGTCTTCATTTGTGTTCTATTGTTTTATTTTGCTTTTCCAAGCCCCTAAAATATTTATATTACTTTCTATTATAAAAAAAGTATCTTCAATATACTAGGATGTTGTTATTTTAAATATTCTACCTACACTAACACACACCTCTGTCTAACGGTTAATGAACATACTGTTTCTATGGATGGTGAATCCCTGCCTCACGAAATGATGATTGTTCAATCTTATATTAACAACTTCCTTGGTGGCCATTATGATTTCACTGTATTTTATATATGATATATATGGTATATATGTTTTCCATATGCTTCTGTATTTTATATTGAAAACATACCTTTATGATTTTAATGTTGTTCAAATGCGATAATTTCGTACGAGGAAGTGTGGACTACCGCCCCCCTCAAGTGATGTGACTCGTTCATGAAATACCTGGAATGTATAAAGAATGAAATTAATGAACTTATGTGACCTATAAGACATATATATTATACTATAATTATAACATATATATCTCTCAATTATTTTTAATTCCATTAATATGTCAAAGAAATGAAAGTAGCGTTCATGCGTACGTATGGCCTACCGTCTCTATGAAAAGTGCATTTCATTTCTTTTTATCTCCAAATGTTATGGAATAGTATAAAATGAATATTTACTGTATATATATGATATTTTAATCATTAATACTATTATGGAGATGATTTTCTTATGACTACATGAACAATAATTTTCAAACAAGTTCATTTTTGACTCATGTACAAAACATCGACAAAAACGTCTGATATGAACTCACATTATTAACCAATTAATATAAAATTATAATATGTGATCTGAACCGAATAATAATATTAAAATTAGGACCTTATGAAATTATAAATTGACCAATGTTTGTTATTCAGGAATATAAATATACGAACAAGAGAAGTCAGACTTGAGGTAAGGGATCCTACCTCTCTCTTTCTTTTTAAGTACTCTCTTTTATGTCATTTATTTTAAGATCACCTTTATTATGTTTGGGGATGTTATTTTATATTCCTCATTATTTTATTTTTATGTTTATATTATTAAAGACACTATTTGATCTCTTAAATCCATTTTTGGAGGTTTTATGTGGTGCCGTTAGGCTACCGAATTATAGTAAGGGGATTTTCATCTCACATGTTTTTCCTGTGAGATTCATGCTAAATTTACCACTATTTCTTTTGTGTGGTGTCTTTACTGATCATTATATTACTATTTTTATAATATCCTCTCATTTATGGGTATTTACATCTTCATTGTATGACCCATCTTTCATGGGGTGTAAGTTTCGAAAGTTTTCCAAATCGGTAAGGGGAACCTTTCACACTCCTCTTTTAAAAAACTTTATTTTGGTTTTTTATTTTAAATTACATCTTATTATGTTGGGATATGTTCTTATATATCCTTTTTGATGTAAAATTAATTTATATGTGATGAGATTCCCTTTTTGTCTCATCAACTCATTTTCTGAATTTTAAAGTGATGTCGTTAGGCTGTCAAAAGTTTTCAAGGGAACTTCTTAACCAAATTTCGATTTCTTTGGGTTCAATATGGAGTTATTGAATATGTCATACATTGAATATTGTGAATTACCTTTGATTGTTTTACACTTAATATACACTTATATTTGGTGTATTTATACTTGTCACACATAATTAGGAGATTGATTTATCCTTAATTTAAGGATACCTTCTTTATAGGGGATTTCATCTCATTTTACATTTCTATTGAGACTTCATTGTTGTCATGCACCAATTAACTCTTAAATGGTTTATATACATTCCTTTGTAATTTTATATAATGAATCCCTTTAGTCTCCTAATATTATAAAGTACTGATTAAATGTTATTCCTCAATTATTGTATTCAAGTGTCTCTCATTTTGTTAAAAACCCTTTAACAAAAATATCTTTTTAAATGTTTTAATGATTTATTCTTATAAATATTTCTCATTAATATCCATGTTTTCAAAATGGTTTTAAGGATTTATTTATATTGATATTAATGGATTAAAATGTTAAAAGCATCAAAGTGGTATGGGACACATTGATTCAAAAATATCTTTATTAAATGTTTTAAATGGTTTTGAAAATGGATTTTAGAATGGATTTATTATTTCAATATCTTAAAATGTTATATTGTTATTGAAATGTGGGAATGTTATCTTTCATTTATGCTTATGTTATGTGCTATGATTATGTTATGGTTCTTGGGAATTGTTTATGAAGACGAGTGGTTCTGTGATAAACTAAGGGCGGGTGAGCCCGATATAGCTCTCTGATGTATTAGGTAACACGAAGGGGTTAAACGTTCAGGTTTCTCTGAAGATATTTAGGGAATATACTTTGATGGGTATTCCAAACAAAACCATGATGGTTACTCCCTACGTAAGAATGTTATGAATGCCTCAATTTACCTTTATGCCTTATGATTTCTATTGAGTTATGCATAAATCATATGATTTCATGAGGTATGTTAAATTGATTATGTTTTATGAGTAATTTATGATTTCATTGTTTCTTATGTATACATGGACTAATGTTTTCTTTCCGTACTATTATAACCCTTACTGAGATTTTTATGCTCATCCCATGTTTTCGAAATGTTTTCACTGGACATAAAGTTGAATAGGGTCAAGTATGGGATCAAGGAAATGTCAGGCTGTCTAAAACAAGGAACTAGACATGACTTTTTTGTTCATGAGTTTTTATTTTTTGTGAAAAAATGGTAGCTGAGTAGATGCGTCTACTTTGTAATCTTTGAGATGTAATAGTTATGTCCTAATTTTTTAAAACCCTAAACCTGCATATATCCTCAATGTGAATTATTCATTTAATTCAATAATAAGTAATGTTTAAGGCCGAGTCCATATAGTTGGTATCAGAGGATGGTTTAGATAACTTTAGAGGTTAGAGTGTTAAGTGACAAGTTTTGTATAACCACAATGGTTATTATATTGGATAGAGTCATTGTTATTTTTGAAGGTTGGAATGAGTTTATGATAACTTGGATAAGTATATCTTAGTGATTATCTTCATATTTAGTACATAATGATTTGGTTGATATACTCACACTGAAATTTCTGGTTTTAGTAAATGGATGGATCTAGCAGGCACCAAAGTGACAATGGGTTTGAAGGAAACTGTGGTGGTTCTCTGATTAAGAGACTGGATGAAATGGGGGATTCAATGAGAAATATCGTGGTTATTCTAAACCAACTATAAGGTGTCATGATGAACCACTTGAACCTTGGTACGTTCTCTAATGAATCATGTACGAGAGAACCAACTCGACATGGATGTTCAGGTAATAATTATAAAGGTAACCATTATGTTTTATATGATCCTTACTTTTGAGGTAATTATAGGTTACTATACGTTACGATGGAATATGAACAACATGAGATAAACATGAGGTTAAATTATGTTATAGTTATTTTCTGAAGATTTTATCTCATTTTGGAGAATTTTTTAAGAATTATATAGTTTTGGAAAAATGAAAACACGCAGACCGTGTGACAACCCGTCACGTCGGAGAAAGCTGCGGGATCGAACCCACAACAAAAGTGTGACTAGTATTTATCTCCTACCACTAGACAACGTGAAGTCCCATGTTAGTTTGACTAATTAATTATTTTAGTTGGATGATTTTATGAATCAAGAGTAAGTTGATTTTGGGTTATCTATGGATATTATTAACCTATCATAGAGGATATGTGATTAGGTTAATTACTTTTCAGTATGGGACTTTAAGAGAAACTAATGTTATTTAGAGATAAATGTTATTTTGTACCTAGGGAGACTATCTGAATAAAACCATAAAATATTTGGGTTTCAATTTTAGTTGGGTTTACTTTGAAGAATTTTATGGATAGATGTTTATTGAATGGTCTTTGTTGAACTTTTGTTTTTGTTTGATAAATTTTGAAAATTAGGAGTAGTTTTTCTTATTGTAAAAAAATCATTTTTGGGTATTATCTGATCTCGCACTAATATTTTTGGTATGTTTTTGGATGAGATCTAAAGACATGGGAAATATATAGTTCCCTTTTTTTGAATAGGTTATTCTCAAGAAGATGATTATAGTACTCTTAATGAGAACAAGTATTCCAAAATACTTGTCTTTTGGAGAAAATATGAGTTTGATTAAGGAAACTAGTAAAAGTGGAAAGTCTACGTGACAAGTAAGTTTGTTTCATTATGATTTAGTTAATCTAAAAAATAAATTCCTCAATTAAGAGTAACTTAAAACAAAAATGTTGTCTGTTAACTTTTCCTACAGGGGAATCGAATACTGTTTAACCCATCACAAGACTGTGATTTTATTGTGGTTAACTCTCTACTAGACATGTTTACTATCAATCTCCCTCAGAACATGACCCTTTTTTTTCTCCTCCATATCCAAATTTTCATACTTGGAATCATATTATGGGTTAACTTGGGTGACCTTTTTACTTCTCTCCCTTTCTTTTAAAGTGATAGTTTTACTGACTCTTGTTCCGATTTTGGACATTCAATGAAGTTTCCAAGACCAATTTTGAAATTGTGAGGACGCAATTCCCAAAAGGGTGGAAGGATGTAACATCCCAGGTAAATAAATAATATTACATTCTAATGTTTATCAATATTTTTGAATAAAATGATAACACTATTTTAAATGGAATTCTTTGCTCGATGGCGTACCCAATACGCAACAACGAGTTTCTTTGAAATCTTACATTAATATAAAAATATTATATTAGTTAACACCTAGCCGATGTAATGTAGGGAATGAACAGAAATTACTAAAAAATGATTACATATGTTTGTCAAATATTTTTACATTTATCCATTAAATTTTTGAGGCTTAAAATCTAAATGAATCCAATTTTAAGAATAAGTACTCTATTATTTTAAAAAGATTGTTTTACCACCTTTTGACGGAGAACCTTATTTAAATATAACTTTTGACACTTTTATAAGCTCTATTTTTCAAAATAAACTTCTTCTTTATGATTTGGATATTTAAATTTACTTTTGTTAAATTTTTTGTATGTTTCTGACAATGTTCATTCTTTTTAATGAATAGTGAAAAATATTGCATTTTACATCAAAATGGCTTTTTCATCTAATTTAAATATATGGTTAGATTATATTTTTAATTGGTTTTAAAGTTTAATTAGAATATATGTTTACAATTTAATTAAATGGTGGAAATTAGAATTAATTTCACTTTGAAAATTGACATAAACAAGTGCCAAACTTTTCGTAGATATTACTTCCAAAAAACCCACTATTTGTTTTGACAGTGGGAATTAACTATATGATTTATTAATGAAACATCTATGTTTTGAATTTGGTAAAATTGACATCATTTCTGAATTTTAAATATCAAATATAGATTAGGGTTAATTTTTGGTATTTTTATGATAATGCTTTTTTTATGAATAGTGAAAAATACAGTTTTTAATTCAAAACTGCCTTTTTAACCAATTTATTTATATATTTATATTTTAATTTTAATTCTTTTTAAAGTATAATTGAATTCTGTTTTTATAAATTAATAAAATTTTGTTCATTGGAAGTAATTTCACTTTTCAATTGGACGTAAAAACAAGTGAATCTTTTGATAAATTTAACATCTTAAAAACCCGTCTTTTGTTTTGACAACGAGATTAAATTTTAAATTAATTACTACAATTTATGTGTTTTTAATTTGTTGAAATTGATTCCATATTTTGAATCATAAGGTCCAAATTATGTAATTAATACTTTTGTTTTTGGAAATTATGAATATTAACAACAATAATTATCTTTAATTATCGTGTTTAATTAGTAATCGGGTAATTAAGGGTAAGAAAATAATATCATAAAAATATAAAATGACCCCAAAATGTTTCCTAATGCTATTGGGGGTTTTAGGTCCAACCATGGAATTCTTTTATCCAACCTTGGGACCCCATGGAATCACTTTAGTGTGATAGTGACCTTTTATCATATTTTGTTTAAAGAAAGCAAAATGTAACCAAAGTATGTAACACCTATGTAAAGTAATTTTAATTATTTCTACATAAAGGATCTCTTAGACTATAAATAGACATTGGAAATTTAAAAACATTTCCTAAATCATGATATTTTTTTATAATTTTTAGACATTACATATATTATTTTATTTATGACACCGTGATGATGTAGTGATTACCTCATAAATGAACGATTTAAATAAAATTAGAAGATATGGTGAACTATAAGTCTTACACATGTCACAAACCTATTTTATGGGTGGATTGAGAATCCTTATCACCTTATCCTAGAAATATATCCCTTTGGGACCTTTAAAATCCGGAAATCATTTTATAATAAAGTAATATTTTATAACTTTCCAAGAGCGCCCCTCCTCTTCTCTTATAAAAGGCCCCCACCTCTACCACCTTACCCACACCTCTCAAGCCATTGGATCAACCAACCCTTGACCATTTCATCACTCCAGATCCCTCTCTTCATAATTAAAGCCTCACCTTTGGCATAATGCTCTTCAAGAAACCCTTTTGGTTCAAACCAGGAGGAGCTACCCGATTTAAAGGTAATGTCTTCACTTGTGTTCTTTTGTTTTATATTGCTTATCTGAACCCCTAAACTATTTTTATTCCTTTATTTTGTAACAAAACCAGTATCTTAAATATACTAGGATGTTTTTATTTAATGTATTCTATCTACACTTACTCACACCTCGGTCTAATGGTTAACGAACATACTATTTCTATGGATGGCAAATTACTGCCTCACGAAAGGATGATTGTTCAATCTTATCTAAACACATTTCATGGTGTCCATTATGATGTCAGTGTATTTTATATATGATATATGTGGTATTTATGTTTTCGATATGATTATGTATTTTATATTTAAAACATACCATTATGCTTTTCATGTTGTGTAAATGCGATAATCTCATATGAGGAAGTGTGGACTACCGCCCCCTCAAGTGATGTGACTGGTTCATGAAATACAGGGAATGTATAAAGAATGAAATTAATGAACATATGTAACCTATAAAACATATATATTATACTGTAATTATAATATATATTTCTCTCAATTATTTTTAATTCCATTAATATGTCAAAGAAATGAATGTAGTGTTCATTTGTACGTACAACCTAACGTCTCCATGAACGGTGCATTTCATTTATTTTTATCTCCAAATGATATGTAATAGTATAAAATGAATATGTACTGGATATATATGATATTTAAATCATTAATATTATTATTCATATGATTTACTTATAACTACATGGAAAATCATTTTCAAACACGTTCATTTTTGGCTCATGTACCAAACATCGAGAAAAAAACATCTGATATGAACTCACATTATTAACCAATTTTTATAACATTATAATATGTGATAGGAACTGAATAATAATCTTAAAATGAGGACCTTAATAAATTTTAAATTGACCAATGTTTATTATTCTAGTATATAAAGATACGAACAAGACAAGTCGGACTTGAGGTAAGGGATCCTACCTCTCTCTTTCTTTTTATGTACTCTCTTTTATGTCATTTCTTTTCAGCTCATATTTTTTATGTTTGGGGATGTTCTTTTATATTTCTCATTCTGTAATTTTTATGTTCATATTATTAGAGACTCTACTTGATCTCCTAAATCCATTTTTGGAAGTTTTATGTGGCACCGTTAGGCTGCCGAATTCTAATAAGGGGATTTTCATCTCACTTGTTATTCCTGTGAGATTAATTCTACATTTTCCACTATTTCTTTTTTTGTTGTATTTACTGCTCATTATTTTACTATTTATATAATATCCTCTCATTTATGGATATTTACATCTTCATTGTATGACCATTCTTTCAAGGGGTGTACGTTTCGGAACTTTCCCAAATCTGTAAGGGGAACCTTTCACACTCCTCTTTTAAAATGACATATTTTGGTTTTGCCTTTTAAATTACATCTTCTTATGTTTGGATATGTTATAATATATCATTTTTGATGTAAAATTTATTTTTATGTGATGAGATACCATTTTTGTCTCATGAACTCATTTTCAGAATTTTAAAGTGACGTCGTTAGGCTTTCGAACGTTTACAAGGGAACTTATTAACCCAATTTTGATTTCTTTGGGTTCAACATGTAGTTATTGAATATGTCATCCTTTGAATATGTGTGAATTACCATTGAATGTTTTAAACTTAAAATTCACTTATATTTGGTGTATTTATACTGGTCACACATAATTAAGAGATTGATTTATCCTTAATTTTAGGATACATTCTTTATAGGGGATTTCATCTCATTTTACATTTCTATTAAGACTTCATTGTTTTTATGCACCAATTTACTCTTATATGATTTATATAATGTCCTTTGGAATATTATATCATGAATCCCTTTATTCTCATGATATTATAATGTTCTGATTAAATGTTATTCCTCAATTATTGTATTCAAGTGTCTCTCATTTTGATAAAAACCCTTTAACTAAAATATAGTTTTAAATTTTTTAATGATTTATTCTTTTAAATATTTCTAATTAATATCCATGTTTTCAAAATGGTTTTAAGGATTTATTTATATGGATATTAATTGTTTATAATGTTAAAATCTTCAAAGTGGTATGTGACACTTTGATTCGAAAATTTCATTATTAAATGTTTTAAATGGTTTTGAAAATGGTTTTTAGAATGGATTTATTATTTCAATATCTTAAAATGTTATATTGTTATTAAAATGTGGGAATTATATATTTCATTTATGATTAAGTTATGTGTTATTATTCTTTTATGGTTCTTGGGAATTGTTTATGAATACAGGTGGTTCTGTGATAAAGTAAGGGCGGGTGAGCCTGATATAGCTCTCAAATTCATTAGGTAATGGGGAGGGGTTAAACGTTAAGGTTTCTCCGAAGAGATTTTGGGAATATACTGTGATGGGTATTCTAAACGTAACCATGAGGGTTACTCCCTACGTAAAAATGTTATGAATTCCTCAAGTTACCTTTATTCCATATTATTTCTATTGAGTTTTTCATAAATCTTATGATTTCATGAGGTATGTAAAATTGATTATGTTTTATGAGTAGATTATGATTTCATTGATTCTTATGAATACATGGACTGTTGTTTTCTTTCCGTACTATTATAACCCTTACTGAGCTTTTTATGCTCATACCAAGTTTTTTAAATGTTTTCACTGGACATAAAGTTTAATAGGGTCAAGGATGGTATCAGAGAAATGTCAGGCTGTCTAAAAAAAGGAACAGGACATGACTCTTCTGTTCACAAGTTTTTATTTTTTGTGAAAAAATGGAAGCTGAGTAGATGCGTCTACTTTGTAATCTTTGAGATGTAATAGTTTTGTCCTAATTCTCTAAAACTCTAAACCTGGAATGATCCTTAATGTCAATTATTCATTTAATTCAATAATAAGTAATGTTTATATCTGGGTCCTTATATTATCATTCTATTCATTAACTTGTTGACTCTGAGAACTTTTCTCACTGTTCTGCTCATCCTAAGGATTCAAAATCTTGTAGTCCTTAGTGTCAAAAGCATCATTTACCTCATTCTGAAAATTATCAAACTAAACCATTTCTTCTTCAATTTTCATAGACCACAAAGTGATTTTCTTGTATGATTTCCTGTGTACATAATAATTGATAAAGAAATTTCTATGGTCGGACTCAATCTTTACACACTTATACATCACTATGGATAAGGATTATGACTTCTAATTCAAGCTGTGATGCACCATCTGGCATCTGGAGTCTATGGTGGGAAATATTGGAATGGTGTCCACCAAATTTTTCAAGGATTCAACAACAAAGTCATGATGGTGTGCTGATGACTCCGAATCAGACACATTTCTTGGAGATTGTTCTTCTTCAATTTTCATTAGCTTCCTTTTAGAAGAACCACCAACATCTTTCTTCCTGATGATATCTTTTGTGGGTGTCTCAATGAGCACTTTCTTAACGTTATCAGTTTTCAGAATGGGTTCCTCATTAGGAGATTCTTCCTTACTCTCTGATAGTTTATGTAAAGACCCATAAATTTCAAGGAAATTTTTTCTTATATTTTATGTTATTTTACAAGTACACAGTTTCTGACGGCACCTGATTCCGAGGCCCAGAGATCCCTGAATCAATTTCCAAAGTTTAGCAAGGGTACATTTTGAAAACGAACGAGCGGGGTTTTCTATCTTTTTATATGGTTCTCAGAATTGAAATCAGAGGTCACTGATGAAACCGCAGCGCCGATAATTGCTTAATAGGACCTTTCCGGAAGGTGCGTTTGCTCGGGAGAAGTTGTTAAAAAATGTTGGTGAAATGTAATGTAAAATAAAACTGGGTTACAATTTTATTATCTTATTCAATGTGGTTTAATCCTATGTGTGGGATTTTGGGGTGACCCCCTAGGTTGCTAACTTCTTTTGAGAGGATAAATGTGAGGAGGGGCCCACACATGCCCCCATCATTTCACTATTCCAATATCCCCTTAAACTCCCTTTAAACCTCCCTTGATTTTAATTATGTGGCTTCTCCACTTACACATTAATATTTCCAACCTCACACCCCATGTAATTTGACAACACAAGCTCATTTAATTAAATGGTTTGGTTTTTATTAAATATTTGTTTTTGAAAAGGCATGGAAAACATAATAAAATAAGGGGGAGGACTTATTTTATTAGGTTGGCTAGTTTTGTGAGGATATTGGGTGATGGAGAGCTCTTGTCCCATGGAAGAACTTCATCTTATTCGGTGAAGAACGTCTCTACTTCAATGAAGAACACTATTTCTCAGAGGGACAGAATCGACTTGGCGACTCAGTTTCTTCCGTCGTATTCTTCCTCCATGACCAGAGAGAAGGCACTGACGCAGAAACTCACCATGGACATCGCCATACAATCATCTCTCCACGACAAAAGAAGGGACACATTGCTTCCTCCTCGGACGCTCTCCATCAACGTTTACGGAACCCCACCCAATGACGCCATTATTCCACGATTCTCTTCATTCAACAACTTGTGTTGAAGTAGGGGTTATGTTAAATTTTAATTTATTATGATTGTTCTTTTTTTGTCGTTGAGAATTCTTGTTCTTTTGGCCGCTTGATATCAATATAACAGGAGGAGGGTGGACCGTACAAACATGACCGAATCTCCTCCCATTCACTTGCTGATTATCGTTGAAGCATGAGACAACAGTGGCACGGTGTCGTTGCACCGTGCAGGAACAAAAAACATTTGCGGCTGAGGCGGGCCGTGGCGAGGGTGCGCGGTGCCGTCGCGCCACGACGGTGAGGCCTATGGAGGCAGCAACCATGTGCGGGCTGCAGCGGAGGGTCGCGGCACCGTCGCGCCTTTCCGGAGAACCATGGGGGTCTTGGCCGGGGCGGGCCGTGGTGGAGGTGTGTGGCGCCATCGTGCCACATTGGATGGGAAGGAGCCACGGCCTATGGCCACGATGGTTCAGTGGAGCGGCCGGCTGTGTCGGCCGCCCGCACCAGTAGGAGGCGGGACCCCCTTAGGTCTTGCGGTTACAATAAAGGATGGCCTTAATGGTGGGTCGTTTCCTCAATCAAGGGGGAAGTGCCCCCCTTCGCATCCCGCTGGGCTGAGAGACGAGCCCCCGGCCACGCAGGTTGGTCCGCCCGTGCCGTGCATGGCCAACCGCGATGGGCCAGGCCGCTAGCGTCGGGTCAGGCCACGCCATTTGGGGCGGGCCGCGCCCAATTGGGCCGGACCCGGACCCAGGTCGGGTCAACCTGGTTCAGGCCAACCCCAGGGGTATTCGTCCGGGTCGGTCCGGGCCCAAACCCCCTAATTTCAGACAGATTCATTCAGATGCTCATATCATGGGATACATACCTCCGATCGAAGCACCATTAGTTGATTTGGGATCCTTGTATCGAGACAGTTGTTTCAGTACAATACACATAAGGTTTTGGAGAAGTTTGGGTATATCCGGGTTAGTTCGAACACAAAACCGACTGAGCCCTCGAAGCGGAATGACTTATAACTCGGCAGCGAAGATGACTGTACTTGGATCCTACATGGGTTCAGCAGCAAAGACGACTATACATGGATCCTACGTGGGTTCGTCAGTGATGGTTACTATAATTGGATCCTACATGTGTCCAACAGCGACCACGCTGTACTTGGATCGTACATGGGTTCGGTAGAGGATATGATTCAGAGTCTACATCTAATCATCTCCACCCCTCTTCGCGATTAGTATACCTTTGTGAGTTGAGTCTTTACTTTCAATCATTATCTTCGATATGATTGAATTCCCATCCTGTGTGGATTGGGTTGTGATTTCCGGTGTGGATTGGGTTGTACATTCCTGTGTGGTCTGGGTTGAACTTGGGATCATGAGTTGGAGCAGAACCGGAATTGATGTCTTAGGTATATGTATGGGCATATACCTTAGTATAGTTGGTTGATACATCATGATTGTATTTTTACTTTGTGGTTTTTCGTCATGGATTCTGGGAGACCTTCGGGAGTCTCGGGGTCCCTACTGAGTATCATATACCCACCCCTGCACGGGATTTGCCCGCACTACGTTGTGTTGGATGTAGACGACAGACAGTGTTGATCGAGGTGGAGACTCATGGAGCTGGACTGTACCTAGTGGTGGATCACTAGGAGGGATATACACGAAGTAGAAAAATGGACCCAAGGAGATGAGGAGTCTATCTGTACCCACCCTTCAGGTGGGATTTCCATAGGACTGCTCAGAGTTGCTGCTTTACTTTTCTACTGCTGTACTTTCTTTTCAGTTGTAATTTACTTTTAGTTGGCTTTGTATTCTGGCCCATTTACATTCTAACAATTACTATTGTACTCAGTTTACTTATTTTTTACTCCATCTTGTTTACTCTGGGGTGTTTATTTACTCTATAATGGAAATGCATTCCCTTTTTATCGGGATTTACGCCATTGGTGCTAGTCGCCAGCCCCATGCCTATAGAAGGCGGGCTTGGAGTAGTCATGGAACGGGCCCCGAGGAGGGGTCGTGACAAATTGTTCTTCGAGGATGTACCATGGTACCCGATGCATTATAGGATGAGGTGTTTAGAGAGTTTCACACATCCCATTTAGCGGTACATCCAGGAGTGGCGAAGATATACCAGGATCTCAGACGATAGCACTGGTGGACGGGTATAAAGAAGGTTGTGGCAGAGTTCGTTTCACGATGCCTCACCTGCCAGCAAGTGAAAGTGGGGAACCGGGTACCAGCAGGCTTGGTATAGCCCTTGGAGATCACGGAGTGGATGTGGGACGGAATATCTACAGATTTTGTGATAGGGAATCCACATACTTCCAGAGGTCATGACTCCATTTGGGTGATTGTCGACCGGATGACCAAGTCGGCCCACTTCTTACCCATCAGATAGTAGGGCTCAGAAGAGAGCTTGAGATATATCTACGTTCAGGAGATCGTACGTCTTCAGTGTGCCATCGAATATCATATCCGATCGAGATGCTCGCTTTACTTCCTATCTTTGGAAGAGGTTGTAGGAGGCATTTGGGATGCAGCTACACCTGAGCACCACCTTTAACCCTCAAATGGATGGCCAGGAGGTGAGGACCATTCAGAATCTCGAGTACATGCTCCGAGCATGTGTCCTCGACTATGGTCGCAGCTGGGAGGATCATATTCTTTTGGTGGAGTATGCATACAACAACTGCTACAACTCCACCATCGGGATGGCACCGTACGAGGCATTGTATGGCCGACCTTGCAGATCACCTCTATGCTAGACAGACCCTATAGAGTCTGCACTTGTAGGACCAGAGATGGTCAAGGCCAAGACGGAGAAGGTGCAGATCATCCAAGAGCAGATAAGGACTACCCAGAGCTGACAGAAGTCCTATGCTGACAGGAGGCGGAGGCCACTAGAGTTCGAGGATGGTGACCATGTTTTCTTATGTGTCTCCCCTCGATGTGGATTATGGAGATTTGGATGGGGTGTAAAGTAATCCCCGTGCATCATCGGACTATTCTAGGTTCTGAGCAATATAGGTGAGGTGGTTTATCGCCTGTCCATTCCACCTCATTTTCACCGGGTAAATGAAGTCTTCCACATATATTATCTAAGGTGATATGTGCACGACCCGACACATATCATCGACCACGGGGAGCTGGAAATCGATGACGGGGCGACATATGCAGAGGTTCCAGTGGAGATCAAGGATCGACAAGACTGTATCCTATGTTGACGGTCGATACCTTTAGTGAACAACAGGTGGCAGCACGGGAACCTCCAAGAGAGCACATGGGATCGGGAGGCTCAGATGCATGCTCAGTACCCTCTTTTGTTCCCTAGATTGTGATGTATCTTTACGGGGATGTAAATCCCTAAGGTGGGTGTAATGTAAAGACCCATAAATTTCAAGGAAATTTTTTATTAAATTATTTGGAATTTTATGAGTATGCTGTTTTTGATGGCACATGATTCAGGGGCCCGGAGAGCCTGTAATCAATTTCCAAGGATTAGCTCGGCTTCGTTCAGTAAATGAACGAGCGGGTTTTTCTATCATTTTATCTAGTGCTCGGAATTGAAATCTGAGGGTACCGATGAAACTGCAGCGCTGATAATTGCGTAAGAGGACCATTCACGAAGGTGCATTTTCTTGGGATAAGTTGTTAAAAAATGTGGGTTAAATGTAATGTAAATTAAAATTGTGTTATAATTTTATTTTCCTACTCTATGTGGTTTAATCCTATGTATGGGAGTTGGGGGGGACCCACTAGGTTAATAAATTCTCTCCAGAGTATAATGGAGAGGAGGGGCCCAAACGAGCCCCCATCTTTTCACTTTCCTCATAACCCCTTAAACTCCCTTTTTTTATTTGTGTGGCTTCTCCTCTTCCACATTAATATTTCCAACATAAAACCCCATTTAATTTGACAAATCAAGCTCATTTTATTAAATGGTTTCGTTTTTTTTGAAATTAAGGTTTTTGAAAAATCATGGAAAACATATTAAAAAAAGTCGGATGCCTTATTTTATTAGGTTTGATAGTTGTGTGAGGATATTGGGTGAAGGAGAGCTAATGTCCCTTGGAAGAACTTCATATTCTTCATTGAAGAATGTCCCCACTACAATGACGAACACTATTTCTACGAGGGGGAGCATCGACTCGGCGACTCGGTTTCTTCCATCATCTTCTTCCTCCATGACCAAGGAGGAGGCACCGATGCGGAAACTCTCCATCGATGTCACCATAAAATCATCTCTCCACGAAAAAGGAAGGGAGACGTCGCTTCCTCCTCGTACGCTCTTCGTCGACGTTTATAGAACCCCACCCCGCGATGTCGTTATTCCATGACGCTCTGCGTTCGGAAAATTGTGTTTAAGTAGGGGTTAAGTTCAATTTTATTTAATTAATATTGCGCTTTGTTTGTCTTTGAGAATTCTCGTTCTTTTGTCCGCATGATATCAACATAACAGGAGGAGTTCAGACCACAAAAACATGGCTGAATCTCCTCCACTTGTCTTGTTGAATATCGTTGAAGCTAGAGGCAATGGTGTCGTGGTGCTATTGCACCGCATGGGAACGAAAAGGGTCGCGGCTGAGGTGGGATTCTGTTGTTCAGAGGAGCAGCCGGCTGAGCCAGCTGCCGGCACCAGCTGGAGGCGGGACCCCCTCAGGTCCCGCGGTTACAATAAAGGCCATCCATAATGGACGGCCGTTTCCTCATTCAAGGGGGGGGGGAAGCACCCCTCTTCGCATCCCGATTGACCGAGAACTGAGCCGCCAGCCACACGGTTCGGGCCGCCCGTGTAGGGTCGGGCCATGTAACGCCCCGACCCTAATTATCTAGAGTCGGTGCATTATTACATAACATTGGCATGATCATGAGAAAGATCAAGTCTCGAAAGACCGATTAGTTTAGTAGCCTTGGAATAACTAGATACATCCATAAATTTTTACATTACATCATAAAAAAAACATCTTGTCTTCATATCCCCTCATACTATCCCTGCAGGTCATTCATAAATTACTTCTTCATAATCCTGGGAAAAATAAAACATTGAAAGGGGTGAGCTCGGATGCTCAGTAAGGATAACATTATAGCAGAAGCTTTCATAAATAAGCATAAACACTTAAGGCAATTTATAACTAAAACAAAAGCCTTTTAAAATTGAACTTCAACATAGTATGGAAAAAGTAAAATGAAATAATACCATTTACTTACTCACATGGATATTCTACTAGTCGAATGATCACATGCAATATCAATAACCACTTTCATAATGATGGAATGCATAATGCCAGACTATCATAACCACATAGCCAAGGCCTCGTGCCAAGACTACAAATTAGATTTTGCCAAGGCCTTGTGCCAAGACACTAGTTTGTCTCATGAGACCTACCGATGCATCGAGGAGCTATAGCGGGCTCCACCCGTCACTTATTAAGTCCAATGCATTCCTCATATGAATAGGTTTAAGCATAAAATAAACATTCGTATTAAAACTAGCATACGAAATGTCAATACTTTAACCACAAACCATGAATGGTATAAATATAGAACATCCACAGTCAAATATAACTCATTTGATACAATATGGAAGATTGTATTGTATCACATTAACCTCAATCATGAATCATGAAGGATGTTTACATAGATGAAAATAATCATCAAAACTATTTGAGAGAAATATCCCCCTTTAAAAGTCACACTATTTGTCAAGAAGCCATTTAAAAATAGATTTTTGAATCAAAGTGTCCAATACCACTTTGAAACTTTTTAAAAGGATTTTTAATTTTAAAACTTTAATGTCCATATAAATAAATCTTTAAAACCATTTTTTAAAACATGGACATTAATGAGAAAGATTTAGATGAATAAGTCTTTAAATCATTTTAAAAATGGTATTTTAGTTAGAGATTCCAACCAAAAGAGACACTTGAATACAAATAATTGTGGTAATCAAAACATTGTAATATCATGAGAATAAAGGGATTCATGATATACCATGTCAAAGTACGTTATATACACCACATAAAAGTGATTTGGTGTATATCAACAAAGAAGTCTCAATGGAATGTAAATTGAGATGAAATCTCTTGTAAAGGTTGTATCCTTAGGTTAAGGATAAATCAATGACATAATTATGTGTGACAAATATAAATACACTAAATATGATTGGATATTCAGTGTAAAACAATCAAAGGACATTCACACATATTCTTGTAAAAACAATACCAACGAATTGGATGTTTAACTCAACAAATGGAGAATGAGTTAAAATTACTCTTATCAAATTCATATCAATGACTTGAGAATTACCAATGGAGTGATTATGTGCATCAAACTTATATCCACAGGAAGGGGAGTGGAAATTATGACATAATCAAATGAATAGTGATTCCAAACATAATCTTGGGGTAATATAATCAATGAAATATGTGTAAAGCCAAATGAGTGGAAATTGAAATCTCAAATTCCCTTATCGATTAGGTAACTTTCGAAACATACACCCATGAAAGAAGTATCATACCATGATGATGTAAATACCCATAAATTAAAGTATATTACACAATGAATACAATCATGGGCAGTAAACATACACCACATGCAATAATTAAGTGGTGAACAATAGAATTCTCACGAAATTAAAAGTGAGATTAGAAAATCCCTTACCATGTTAATCAACTGAGTCGTATGGCCAAAAGTTAATAACCACCAAATGATTTACAGAATAACATGAATATAAATAGAATCATGATAATATATATCAAATGGCCATACACAATACACCACTTTCAATAATTTAGTGGCGAATAATGGAAATCTCACGGAATTGAAAGTGAGATAAGAGAATCCCTTACTTTGTACTTTTTCCTTGGTCGATGGTAGGTTTACCTCCTGTATAATGGTGAAATAATTGTTATTGAATAATACAAGAATCATTTACTTTAATATGATATCATATATGATCTTTTAACATTGATTTGTTAATAATATCTTAGTATTAACGCCGTTTCGGGTGTTAACTTACTCATTTTCTTTTATATGTTTTGTTACATAAGTCATGTTTGTTGTATCTTATTAATATCCAGAATGATATCAAGTCCATAAACATCATTTTTAAATCATTAAATGATAATTATACTTTAATGGATACGATGGATAATGAATCTCATCGCGTTCGTGGAGACTGTAGTCCGTACGTACGCACGAACGCTACTTCCATTTAATTTTTTAATTTTTTATTTTAAAAGAATCGAATCCAAATGATACATAGGTATATTACTATTCCAGTATAATATAATATTTTATATATGTTACTTAAGTTCATTAACACCATCTTTTATACGTTCCATGTGTGGTATGAACGAGTCATATCATTTTAAGGGGGCGGTAGTCCGCACTTCCTCAAATGAAATTATCGTATGTATATACGACATGAAACGAATAATGGTATGAAATAAAATGGAATTACAGAAGATTATATATAAAATATATATCATTAATATCATATTTAATTACAGTGCCATCATAATGGCCACCATGAGAGGCGGTAAGATGTTTTTGAACAATCATCGTTTCGTGAGGCGTTAGTTTGCCATCCACAGAAACATTATGTTCATCATCCATTAGATGGAGTTGTGTGTATGTGTAGTTTGAATACTTCTTATAACAACATCCTAGTATATTGAGGATACTGGTTTTGTTACAAAAGAAGGGAAATAAAAAGAGTTTGGGGGTTGAAGAAGCAAAATAAATGAAAATAATTTAAGAGAAATCGTTACCTTTAATTTAGGTAACTCACTTTGGTTGGAACCAAAGGACTTGTTGAAATGCTTTCGGCCTAAGGGGAAGCTTCAAGGAGGAGGAGAGGGATGTGGGGAGCTTAGTTGGGCAGAGTTTGGACGAGCCAAGTGGCTTGAGAGGTGTGAGGAAATGAGAAGGAGGAGTGCCCTTTTATAAGAGGGGTGAGGGGCACCTTTGGAAAAGCTAGAAATATTAATTTATAATAAATTCATATTCGGTTTCCAATGGCTCCAAAGTTGACTATTCAAAGGTTGAGGTGGGGATAGGTCGAAAACAACTCATCCAATAGAATTTAGAGAGGTTTGGGTACTTATATTAACCTTATCTTTAAGTATTAACTCTAAGTTAATTAGTTTCACTTTTACAATGTCTCTTTGTATTTTTATATAATATGGTTAATAAACTTACTATATACATCCAAAAGACCCCCAAGTGGTCCATTGATGATTAACCTATCATAATATAAGTCTCTTGTCCGAACCTTAGATTTTTAGGAATTTAATATCAATTAATAATATAATATTTGTTTTAAGAACTCTTTTATGTCAATTTTGACACTATTCACTAGTTGATTTTTGGGAAACTCATAACAGATTGATTACTTCGAAAAAAGTCAAATAAATAAATCCTAATATACCATAGTATCCTAGAAAATTTGTTTAATTCATTAAAAGTTTCATATTATAATTATTTGGGTATTTATAATATCAATTATGTTAATTGTTTACTATTTTAGTAATTACTGCATCATCATTGTGTCATAAATAAAATAACTTATTTAATGTAAAAAAATTATAAATAAAATATAATTATGTAGGAAATCTTTTTACCTTTCTAATGAATATTTATAATCTAAAATCCAGCATATATAACCCTATGTAACAATTTTTTTGCTAAAAGATATATGCTTGTGTCATTTTGTATTCATTTTAACTTAATTAATATAAAGTGTCATTATCACTTACAAGTGGATCCATGGGGTCCCAAAATTGACCCAAAGATGCCCATGGTCGACCAAGTATCAACCAATAGGGTTAAGACACATTTTAGGGTAATTTAGTATTATTATAAAATTATTTTTTTTAACCCTTATTTACCGGATTTACCCTTAACCATGGTAAATAAAATATTTACCGCAGTAATTATTCAAAATGTCTAAAAATAAAAGTTACCTATTTACACAATTTGGAAATCCTGATTCCAAATATGGAATCCATTTTTCTAAATTCAAAACATAGAAGTGGCAGAAATTAATTTAAAATTAATTCCCGCTGTCAAAACAAAAAGCGTGTTTTTAAGAGATAATAACTATCAAAAGATTGACACTTGTTTATGTTCGGTTTAATTGTAAAATTATGTCCAATGACCAACATTATATTAAATGGTAAAAATATATTCTAAATATACTTTAAAACCACTCAAATTCAAAATTTATCACTATTAATTATTTTGATTAAAAAAGTTGTTTTTAATTAAAATTTAGTAATTTTCACTATTCATCAAAATATGAAAGTTATCCGAAAAGTACTTAAATTTCACCTTAGGATAAATTCGATATTCCGAATCCAAAAATGAAGTCCATTTTGAAATATAAAATATATATAATTTCAAAAAGTAGGTATTACTATTCATAACGGCTAGTTTGATTGGTTGTGGTGTGTTAAAATCTCGAAGTTGCGTACAATGCACGTCATTGCATTATTCGAAAGGAAACATACCGAGGAAGCTTGGGGTGTTACATTCTCCCCTCCTTCAATAAATTGCGTCCTCGCAATTTTTAAAATTTTGCTTGGGAATATAATGGAAAGTCCCACATCGGAAAAAGAGTCAATAAAACTATCACTTTAAAAGAAAGAAAGAGAGGTATAAGGGTCATCCAAGATAACCCATACTAGGATTCCATGTAAGAAAACAAGGATATGGATGATAAACTAAGTGTCAAGTTCTGATGGAGAGGGATAGAAATCATGATCAGGAGAAAGTTAACAATGAGAAAACCACAAACTTGTGTTGGGACAAACGACCATTAGTCTCCTAGTAGGAAAGTAAACTGACAACATTTTTTTTAAGTTACATTACATAAGGAAGAGTAATTCATTTATGATATTGACTAAGAACATTATGAGATATACTTACATTTTAAGTAGATTTTCATTCTTTAATAAATTTCCACCACTAACTCATTTTTTTTAAACGATGAGTATTCAAGAAGACTTGGTCACACTGGAAGAGATAGAATAAACTTCTATAGAATCACATGATCCATGAAGGATAAACCATATATTTACATTGTCTTTGAAGATTAATCAAAACCAAAATGGTCAGTGAATGATCTAATTATCCCCCAAAAGGATATTCATTGAGATAAATATGCACTAATCTTAATTTCTAAAATTAAACCAACAATACCCCAAAGTTAAATAGATACCATTCAATAAACAATTGTACTTAAAATCCTTTAATATAATCCAAACTAATATTGAAACCCAAAACATAGAAGAATTTGATTGTGTAGTCTCCCATGTTAAATTGTATCTCCAAATGACATCAGATACTCTTAAAGTCACATACTCAAAAGTAATTAACCTAATCACATATTCTCTATTATAGGTTAATCATTTCCATAAATAACCCAAATCACTATAAATCCACAATAAAAACGTAGATAAAAATCTATCATTACTCCACAAATGAAACCCCATAGTATTCTATTTTCCTTGGACATATAGTGTTTCCAACAAAGTGAACATCTTCCAAAATAACATTTATCACTTAATCACCAAATCATTTTCCTATACCAAGGGTATTCTTTTGATATGAAATAAGAACCCAAATAAACTTATTATTGATCAATAAAATCATTTAACTAAAAAAAATAGTCACACTAACCAGGGACTTCACGTAGTCCAGTGGTAGGCGATAAATCCCAATCGCACTTTGGTTGTGGGTTCGATTCCCATAGCTTTGTCCGACGCGACGGGTTGTCACACGGTCTACGTGTTGTCCTTTTTCAAAAACATAATTATATAATATTGCCAAAATGAGATAAATTCCTCAAAATACTATATCATAAATTTAACCACAAATGTTATATCATACCTTGAATCTTCATCCCAAATTAGAATAACTTATAATTCTCTCAAACCCCAATGATCATATAAATCCAAATGGTTATTTATACCCAAATCCACAAGAGAAGAGACAATTCTTCCTCAAATATCATTCTCACATGGCAAACTGCGGGGTTACAAATACAAGAGAAAATTATTCCATAGTAAACCCATCAACAAGGAGTGCTAATACTTTTTAAACATTTCTCCAACCATTTATTCCCACATAGCTTCTTCTTTGACCAAGAAAATATCCTATAGAATAGGACATTCACTCGGGTAATGGCCAGGTCCCCTACATTTACGGCAAATGACTGTAAATGGACTCTTGGGACCATTTTTATCTTCTTCCATAGTACTCTTCATTTTTCTTCGGCAATTCTTTACTTTATGTCCTTCCTTCCCGCACGTAAAACATTTCGTTGTCCCATGGAGACATTTTCCTGGGTGTCTCTTTCCACATTTCCTGCATGATGAAAATTGAGGGTTCTTTTCTCCATGGTCTCCATTGCTGGAGCTCTTATCATTTATCACCTTTCTCTTCCTTGTTGAGTCTGGGAGTTTGTTAATATATATGTTGTTGATCATATTTTTGGAAAACTGATTTGGCATAAAGACGATATCTTTTACGCCTATCAACATTCCATTTTGTTGCTCATTGCCACCACCGTTCCCATCTTGTACATCATTCTCAAAGTTACTATGACTTCCTTGGAATCCAGCCATTGACTAAAACCATAAAGCATTGTGTGAGTAATAGTAGTCGTAAAATCATTTAGAGATTAAAATGTCACCATATTCTCAATTTGAAACATATTAGGATTAACCAAGGTCATTTACTCTCATCTTATATATATATTACTTAAATTGGTTTGTAAAGAAAATGTAAATTATCCTAAGCATATCCCCCGGGAGTGTCGTAACCAAGAGTGCAGCAAGGCCCGTTGTCGTGCACCAGTTCCCGTTCGAGTCTAGCTCAAAGCGGTGTTTTCGGGTTTTACCCCTAGGTACATCTGTGCCAGAGCCGCCTCTACCTGCTCGTATCCAGACAGGGATGTATTTCTCGGAAAACTCACAAAATCTCTACAATACCAAAATTCTAGGAAGTTCTTTTATACTAATCCTCAAAGTTCATCTTAGGTCTACGTGCTCTAATCAGAGTTTATCTAAATCTAGCTACCAAGGTTTGTACTAAACTTCCTCTGATACCAACTGTAACGCCCCGACCCTAATTATCTAGAGTCGGTGCATTATTACATAACATTGGCATGATCATGAGAAAGATCAAGTCTCGAAAGACCGATTAGTTTAGTAGCCTTGGAATAACTAGATACATCCATAAATTTTTACATTACATCATAAAAAAAACATCTTGTCTTCATATCCCCTAATACTATCCCTGCAGGTCATTCATAAATTACTTCTTCATAATCCTGGGAAAAATAAAACATTGAAAGGGGTGAGCTCGGATGCTCAGTAAGGATAACATTATAGCAGAAGCTTTCATAAATAAGCATAAACACTTAAGGCAATTTATAACTAAAACAAAAGCCTTTTAAAATTGAACTTCAACATAGTATGGCAAAAGTAAAATGAAATAATGCCATTTACTTACTCACATGGATATTCTACTAGTCGAATGATCACATGCAATATCAATAACCACTTTTATAATGATGGAATGCATAATGCCAGACTATCATAACCACATAGCCAAGGCCTCGTGCCAAGACTACAAATAAGATTTTGCCAAGGCCTTGTGCCAAGACACTAGTTTGTCTCATGAGACCTACCGATGCATCGAGGAGCTATAGCGGGCTCCACCCGTCACTTATTAAGTCCAATGCATTCCTCATATGAATAGGTTTAAGCATAAAATAAACATTCGTATTAAAACTAGCATACGAAATGTCAATACTTTAACCACAAACCATGAATGGTATAAATATAGAACATCCACAGTCAAATATAACTCATTTGATACAATATGGAAGATTGTATTGTATCACATTAAGCTCAATCATGAATCATGAAGGATGTTTACATAGATGAAAATAATCATCAAAACTATTTGAGAGAAATATCCCCCTTTAAAAGTCACACTATTTGTCAAGAAGCCATTTAAAAATAGATTTTTGAATCAAAGTGTCCCATACCACTTTGAAACTTTTTAAAAGGATTTTTAATTTTAAAACTTTAATGTCCATATAAATAAATCTTTAAAACCATTTTTTAAAACATGGACATTAATGAGAAAGATTTAGATGAATAAGTCTTTAAATCATTTTAAAAATGGTATTTTAGTTAGAGATTCCAACCAAAAGAGACACTTGAATACAAATAATTGTGGTAATCAAAACATTGTAATATCATGAGAATAAAGGGATTCATGATATACTATGTCAAAGTACGTTATATACACCACATAAAAGTGATTTGGTGTATATCAACAAAGAAGTCTCAATGGAATGTAAATTGAGATGAAATCTCTTGTAAAGGTTGTATCCTTAGGTTAAGGATAAATCAATGACATAATTATGTGTGACAAATATAAATACACTAAATATGATTGGATATTCAGTGTAAAACAATCAAAGGACATTCACACATATTCTTGTAAAAACAATACCAACGAATTGGATGTTTAACTCAACAAATGGAGAATGAGTTAAAATTACTCTTATCAAATTCATATCAATGACTTGAGAATTACCAATGGAGTGATTATGTGCATCAAACTTATATCCACAGGAAGGGGAGTGGAAATTATGACATAATCAAATGAATAGTGATTCCACACATAATCTTGGGGTAATATAATCAATGAAATATGTGTAAAGCCAAATGAGTGGAAATTGAAATCTCAAATTCCCTTATCGATTAGGTAACTTTCGAAACATACACCCATGAAAGAAGTATCATACCATGATGATGTAAATACCCATAAATTAAAGTATATTACACAATGAATACAATCATGGGTAGTACACATACACCACATGCAATAATTAAGTGGTGAACAATAGAATTCTCACGAAATTAAAAGTGAGATTAGAAAATCCCTTACCATGTTAATCAACTGAGTCGTATGGCCAAAAGTTAATAACCACCAAATTATTTACAGAATAACATGAATATAAAGAGAATCATGATAATATATATCAAATGGCCATACACAATACACCACTTTCAATAATTTAGTGGCGAATAATGGAAATCTCACGGAATTGAAAGTGAGATAAGAGAATCCCTTACTTTGTACTTTTTCCTTGGTCGATGGTAGGTTTACCTCTTGTATAATGGTGAAATAATTGTTATTGAATAATACAAGAATCATTTACTTTAATATGATATCATATATGATCTTTTAACATTGATTTGTTAATAATATCTTAGTATTAACGCCGTTTCGGGTGTTAACTTACTCATTTTCTTTTATATGTTTTGTTACATAAGTCATGTTTGTTGTATCTTATTAATTTCCAGAATGATATCAAGTCCATAAACATCATTTTTAAATCATTAAATGATAATTATAATTTAATGGATACGATGGATAATGAATCTCATCGCGTTCGTGGAGACTGTAGTCCGTACGTACGCACGAACGCTACTTCCATTTAATTTTTTAATTTTTTATTTTAAAAGAATCGAATCCAAATGATACATAGGTATATTACTATTCCAGTATAATATAATATTTTATATATGTTACTTAAGTTCATTAACACCATCTTTTATACGTTCCATGTGTGGTATGAACGAGTCATATCATTTTAAGGGGGCGGTAGTCCGCACTTCCTCAAATGAAATTATCGTATGTATATATGACATGAAACGAATAATGGTATGAAATAAAATGGAATTACAGAAGCTTATATATAAAATATATATCATTAATATCATATTTAATTACAGTGCCATCATAATGGCCACCATGAGAGGCGGTAAGATGTTTTTGAACAATCATCGTTTCGTGAGGCGTTAGTTTTCCATCCACAGAAACATTATGTTCATCATCCATTAGATGGAGTTGTGTGTATGTGTAATTTAAATACTTCTTATAACAACATCCTAGTATATTGAGGATACTGGTGTTGTTACAAAAGAAGGGAAATAAAAAGAGTTTGGGGGTTGAAGAAGCAAAATAAATGAAAATAATTTAAGAGAAATCGTTACCTTTAATTTAGGTAACTCACTTTGGTTGGAACCAAAGGACTTGTTGAAATGCTTTCGGCCTAAGGGGAAGCTTCAAGGAGGAGGAGAGGGATGTGGGGAGCTTAGTTGGGCAGAGTTTGGACGAGCCAAGTGGCTTGAGAGGTGTGAGGAAATGAGAAGGAGGAGTGCCCTTTTATAAGAGGGGTGAGGGGCACCTTTGGAAAAGCTAGAAATATTAATTTATAATAAATTCATATTCGGTTTCCAATGGCTCAAAAGTTGACTATTCAAAGGTTGAGGTGGGGATAGGTCGAAAACAACTCATCCAATAGAATTTAGACAGGTTTGGGTACTTATATTAACCTTATCTTTAAGTATTAACTCTAAGTTAATTAGTTTCACTTTTACAATGTCTCTTTGTATTTTTATATAATATGGTTAATAAACTTACTATATACATCCAAAAGACCCCCAAGTGGTCCATTAATGATTAACCTATCATAATATAAGTCTCTTGTCCGAACCTTAGATTTTTAGGAATTTAATATCAATTAATAATATAATATTTGTTTTAAGAACTCTTTTATGTCAATTTTGACACTATTCACTAGTTGATTTTTGGGAAACTCATAACAGATTGATTACTTCGAAAAAAGTCAAATAAATAAATCCTAATATACCATATTATCCTAGAAAATTTGTTTAATTCATTAAAAGTTTCATATTATAATTATTTGGGTATTTATAATATCAATTATGTTAATTTTTTACTATTTTAGTAATTACTGCATCATCATTGTGTCATAAATAAAATAACTTATTTAATGTCAAAAAATTATAAATAAAATATAATTATGTAGGAAATCTTTTTACCTTTCTAATGAATATTTATAATCTAAAATCCAGCATATATAACCCTATGTAAAAATTGTTTTGCTAAAAGATATATGCGTGTGTCATTTTGTATTCATTTTAACTTAATTAATATAAAGTGTCATTATCACTTACAAGTGGATCCATGGGGTCCCAAAATTGACCCAAAGATGCCCATGGTCGACCAAGTATCAACCAATAGGGTTAAGACACATTTTAGGGTAATTTAGTATTATTATAATATTATTTTTTTTAACCCTTATTTACCGAATTTACCCTTAACCATGGTAAATAAAATATTTACCGCAGTAATTATTCAAAATGTCTAAAAATAAAAGTTACCTATTTACACAATTTGGACATCCTGATTCCAAATATGGAATCCATTTTTCTAAATTCAAAACACAGAAGTGGCAGAAATTAATTTAAAATTAATTCCCGCTGTCAAAACAAAAAACGTGTTTTTAAGAGATAATAACTATCAAAAGATTGACACTTGTTTATGTTCGGTTTAATTGTAAAATTATGTCCAATGACCAACATTATATTAAATGGTAAAAATATATTCTAAATATACTTTAAAACCACTCAAATTCAAAATTTATCACTATTAATTATTTTGATTAAAAAAGTTGTTTTTAATTAAAATTTAGTAATTTTCACTATTCATCAAAATATGAAAGTTATCCGAAAAGTACTTAAATTTCACCTTAGGCTAAATTCGATATTCCGAATCCAAAAATGAAGTCCATTTTGAAATATAAAATATATATAATTTCAAAAAGTAGGTATTACTATTCATAACGGCTAGTTTGATTGGTTGTGGTGTGTTAAAATCTCGAAGTTGCGTACAATGCACGTCATTGCATTATTCGAAAGGAAACATACCAAGGAAGCTTGGGGTGTTACAGGCCAGCCGGACCCGACCATGACCAATTGTGTGGGACCCAGACCCGGTTCGGGTCCTCCTGGTTCGGGCCAACACAGGGGGTATTGGGCCGGGTCGGTCCGGGCCCAAACCCCCTAATTTTAGACATATTCATTCAAACGCCCATATCATGGGATACAGACCTCCGATAGATGCGCCGTCAGTTGCGTTGGGATACTTAGATCGAGGAGGTTCTTTTTCTATATTATACTCAAGGTTTCGGAGAACTGTTTGTACGTACAGGTTAGTTCAAACACAAAACCAATCGGGCCCTCGGTGGGGAAATGCTTATAACTCGAGCTCTGGAAGTCTGAAGGATGTGTCGTTGACTATGTAGGTTTCCTCTTAGTGAGATGATTCTTTTGGATTAATCTGCATGATGTTTGGATGCCGCAGGACTATGGTCGGGTTGGTTTTAACATAAAAACCAACCGGGCCCCAGGGACATAAAATCCAATATCTCTCAGACCGGGTGTCCGGTTGACGCGCCGTCTGCCATGTTGAGTTCCTATTGATGAGGCCGAACTTTGTGATACATCAAATCTGGACATCGTGACAGTTGATGTATCGACCCCTTGGCTCGTGGAGCGGACCCTCCCTGAATCGTGAAAACTGTGAGCGGGAACCCTAAGCTGGTTGCGACTATAATGACGATGATGACTGTACATGGATCCTACGTGGGTTCGGCAGCAATGAAAACTCTACCTGGATCCTACGTGGGATCAGTAGCGAGGATGAATGTACTTGGATCCTACGTGGGTTCGGAAGCAATGACGATTGTACTTGGATCCTATGTTGATTCAGCAACGATGGTTACTGTACTTGGATCCTACGTGGGTTTGACAGTGATGACTTCTGTCCATGGCTCCTATGTGGGTTTGGAAGAGAAGATGATTCAGAGGCTATATCTAATAATCTCAACCCCTCTTCCTGAGTAGTATACCTGTGTGAGATGAGTCTTGACTTTCAATCATTATCATCGATATGATTGACTTTCTATCTAGTGTGGATTGGGTTGTGCTTTCCTCTGTGGATTGAGTTGTACTTTCTTGTGTGGTCTGGGTTTAACATGGGCTCATGAGTTGGAGAAGAACTAGAATTGATGAATTAGGTTTATCTATGGGAATATACCTAGGTAGAGTTGGTTAATACTTTGTGACTGTATTTTTCTTTTTTGGTTTATTCTTCATGGATTCTGTGAGTCATTCGGGAGTCTCGAGGTCCCTAATGAGTATCGTATACTTACCCCTGCACAGGCTATGTTCGCACTACGTTGTGTTAGATGTAGATGACAGACATCTCTGATCGAGGTGGAGACTTGTGGAGCTGGACGGTACATGGAGGCAGATCCCTGGAAGGGATGTACACGGAGCGGATGACTAGACCCGAGGAGCTGAGGATACTATCTGTGAGTGTGTGTTTAATCCACAACAACTTCCAGCTTCTACATATCCAACTTCAGCAGTGGAGAGTGCAACTGAGGGTTTCTTCCTGTAGGACCAAGAAACTAATTAATCTCTTATGAAATGAAAGTTTCTGATGTAATTTTTCTATACACTCTACATCCACCAAAGTCAGCATCTGAAAATCTTTTAAAAAAAACATTTACAGAAGTATAAAATAATCCTAGATCCATGGTTCCCTTTAAGTAGCAAAAAAAATCTTTTCACTGCCTTTAAATGAGATTCCATTGTATTGGATTGATATCTTGCACTTAAGCATACTTAAATACATCAAGTCTTGTCGACTAGTTGTCAAGTAAGGTAGATTTATATCATACCTCTAAAAGATGTTTGATCTACTGGTTTCACAGCTTAATCAAGATCATGTGTGTTTGAGGTACTGATAGGAGTGCTTATACTCTTAGTGTTTTCATACCCATACTTTATAAGAAGATACTTAATATAATTATGTTGGGATGTGTATATTCCTTCAAGTTTTTGAGAAATTTGAAAACCAAGAAAAAATGTTAACACACCCATCATACTCATTTCAAACTCATATTTCATTAGATCCGCAAAAGAATCAGTTAAATATTGCTGACTTGAACCAAATTTAATGTCATCAACAAAAATTTGAACAATCAAATCATTTTTCATATATTTCTTTATAAAAATGGATGGATCTACATTTTCCGTAACATAGTTATTTTGAAGAAAAAATTTTGTAAGTCTATCATAACAAGCTCGTGGGGATTTTTTTTAATGCCATTAAAAGCTTTGGTATGTCTAAAAAAATATAAGGATGTTTTTTATATTCAAATCCAGGAGGTTTTCATCAAAAACATCCACTTGAACAAAACTGTTAAGAAAAGAACATTTCACATACATTTGATAATGTTTAAAATTAAAGAATGCTACAAAGTCAAGTAAGATATGAATAGATTCAAGTCTAGATACTGGATCATAGGTTTCTTCATATTCTATTCCCTCTTAATGATTATAGCCTTTATCAACTAATGTGGATTTATTTCTAACTATGACTCCATTTTCAACACACTTATTTCTGATGACCCATGTTAATCCAATAACATAAGATTCCTTTGGTCTTTCAACCAAGGTTAATATTTTATTCCTTTAGAATTGATTTAATTCATCTTGCATGGCTTTAATCCAATCCTCGTTACCTAAAGCTTCATCAGCGATATTTGGTTCCAATTTGGAAAGAAATTCTAGATGTTCTACTTCATTTCTTAAGGAACATCTAGTCCTTACTGGTTGATTTACATCACCAATGATACTATCATTGGGATGATTATTAAGAAACACCTGACATGGGTTTTGTAAAACCTATTCATTAGCATAGGGTAGAAAATCTTCTCGGGTAAATGTTTCAGAAGAATCTTCTTGAAAATTTTCCTTATCAGAAGGGTCTTCTATTAAAGGTTGATAATCAGTTTTTGAAAACACATTTGAGTATGTATGTTGGGATGGTTTAAAAACAAAAGGATCAGACTCATCAAATTTTACATGTTCTGTTTCCTAAACAGTACATATGTTTTTGTTAAAAACATTATAGGCCTTAGAAGTTGTGGAGTACCCTAAAATATTTCCTTCATCGGATTTTGGTGCGAATTTGTGTAAGTAATCTATAGTATTCAGAATGAATACCTTTTAACCAAAAACATTGAAGTAGTAATTTATAGTTTTTCAACCATTCCATAACTCATAAAGAGTTTTATTACGAAAAGGTCTAATCAAAAATCAATTAATAGTATAACAAACATTACTTACAGCTTCAGCCCAAAAATGTCAATATATAGAATATTCACTCAACATGGTTCTAGTTATCTAATGAAGAATTATATTTCTTCATTCAACTACACCATTTTTTTGTGGTGTTCTAGGTCCTAAGAAGTTGTGAGTAATAACTTTTCTACTACAAAAAGTTTGAAAATTAGAATTTTGAAATCCTCCTCCATGATAACTGTTAATAGTTTTCAATGGAAGATTTTTATCATTTTTTACTTGATCTCTAAAACTTTTGAAATAAGATAAAGATTCAAACTTCTATGCTATAAAATATTCCCATGTAAATCTAGTGTAATCATCAACTAAAACAAACACGTAGTATTTTCCTCCAATGCTTCCTATTTGTGTTCGACCAAAAATATCCATGTGCACCAAGTGTGACACATCAGTTTTTGAGACTTCACCAATTGATTTAAAACATGATTTAAGTTGCCTTTAATATTCACAAAGATCAAAAACATTAAAAGAATCAAATCTATTCTCTGGTTGATCCTTAACTAAACCTTTCTTAGAGAGATTGCATATGTTCCTAAAGTTACAGTGACCTAGTCTTCTATTCCATAACCAAGAATAACCTTCCATTGTACTAAGGAAAGGTAATTCATGGATCCTTTGGTATTATATGTTCAATGTGTAAATATTCTCTTGCCTATGGGTAGAATTAATAAACTCTTACTTTTAATTGTGTATTAAACACATATCATTCCTAACATTCACAAGATATGCTTCATCACATAATTTAATTATACTAATGATTTTGTTCTTAAGAAACATTACAAACAACAAATTTGAAATCATGGTTTTACCAAGAAGAATAATATTACATATACCAACAATTTCTGTCAGATCATTATCTCCAAAAGTTACTTTTCCTCCTTTCGTCTTGATAATCTTTTCAAAATATTTTTTTTACTTGTCATGTGCTGGGAACGTCCACTATACATGTACCAAGTATTGTTGTGGGTACTTCCTTTATCTTCATGAAAATAAGAAAATAATTAGACATTCAGAATCCAAAAATGTCTGGACCCGAGATTTTCAGATAAATTTTTTTGGGTATCCACATTTATTTATAGAAATATGCTTTATGAAACCCAAGATATTGAACTCTATTCAAAGAATTGTTTTCTTCCAATTCCCACCACTTTTACACTTAGTGCAAAAAGGGGATCTACAAGGATCAAAATAGTTATTTTTGAAAACTAGTTTTTGGTGAGTATAACCTACTCCAGTAGTGTTTCCGTGAAGTTTAATTTGAGAATACATTTTGTCATAATTTTCCTTCCCATAGGTAAATTTTGGAAGAAGCATCTTAAGAGAAAATATTTCCAATTTCAGTGTAATGACTAAATTCTTATCCTCCGGAATCATTTCCTTAGAGTTATATTTTTTCTAAAACATATTCATCTCTAAAATATAATTCTTAAGATCTTTAGAAAGTTCTTCCTTATTAGAATTTTATTTCTCAATGACTTTAGAATTTGTTTCTATTAGTTCTTCTTTATCTTTAATATCTGAAGAATGATCTGAAATCTCTTTTGTAAGAACTTCTTCCCTAGTATTTTCCTTGTTGAATTTCATAGAAATTTTACAATTTTTTACTTTCAAGTAACATGGAAATTCTATGTACTTATTCATATGATGGTTATTCATTTTCTGAGGATGATGTATCTTCATTAGAATTACTATTCTTAGAATAGTAATTTTTATCATGATATAAATTTATTAAAGAACCGGCAAAGCGTACCTTGTCCATAAGACATGTATGTGGAAAATACATATTAGCAATGAATCCCATATTCATCTGAGCTGATGAATCAGATTATGAAAATTCTCTTTCTAAAGAGTCTCCACAGCTAACTCTCTATGTAGTATTAGCTTACAGACTTTTCTTAGCTTTATCCTTGTAAAACATATTCCTGTTCCTTTCAGAATGCCTCTCTTTTCATTCATTATTTTTAAGCATTGGGTAATCAGTTCGTATGTGTCCACCGCTATTGATTGTATAGCATGTGACCTCTGAATCTTTCTTATCTTTCATTTCCTTCTTATTATACCTGGATTGGAAATTTCTCTGACCAGATATCTTGTTCATTCTTAGTGTAAGATTATCTAACTCATTTTTTGAGACTTCACTATCACTACATTCGGATTGGATAGTAACCTTCTTAGAAATGGATATAGTTACTCTATTAGGAGTCTTAGCTTTCATGTGATTTGATGTAGTAGTAAAAGAAACAGTACCATTCCCATTCATCTTTTTGATGTTATCAGCAACTCTCTTCTTCCTTGTTTCGTGTTGGAGAAGAGTTCCAAACATCTCATCTAAGGAAATTTGAGTAACCTTTCTGTTTTCATCAATATCTATTCTAATTGATTCCCACTCATTGGGAATTATAGCAATAAGGCTGTCTATAAGAGCTTCATTAGCTATACTATAACTCCCATAAATTGTAGGCTATTCACTATAGTTTTAAACCATTTCATTACTTAGCTTATAGGTTCTCGATAAGGAAAGTTAAAACCATGATACTCAGCTCTCAATATAGCTCTTCTAGTCTCTATGACTTTAGATGTACCCAAATGAGTAACTTCAAGTTCCTTCCATATAAAGTTAGTTGTTTCACAAGAATATATTGGTAAATATATGTTCCTAGTCATTGAACATAGTAAAGCACTATGTACCTTATAGTTTAATTGATAATCATGCTTCTCTTGGTTTGTGAAAGAACTAACTTCCTTATAATGAATTTTATAACCTCCAATAAGCATAACAACATTATCTACTCCAGTATTGATAATGAAAGTCTTTATTCGATCTCTCCAATACTCATAATCATTTCCATAAAAATTGGTGGTCTTGTAGGACTTAGGTTGTTGATATAGCCAACATTACTTCCCACCATCCTTATGAAAATTTTATACAAAATAACTAGTTAATATCAAAAGTTTGGATTCAAGGAAAGTATTCCTAAGAATGGAAAATATAGACCAATGAAAAACTTATCAAGAAAAACTTATATGCGAGTATAAGTATTTCAAAGACCATCTCTGATACCAATTGTAGGATTGGTATAAAGAATGAGGTTTCCAACCTCTTATACCATTTGTAGGATCGAAATAATGATGTAGAAGCTCAATATACAAGAGGGGGGGGGTGAATTGTACACTTTAAAAATTTCTTTAAACAAGGAAAGATCTAAGTTTAACAATGTTAAAATTAGAAAATTCAAAAAACCACAAACACCAATGAATGATTGGGATAAAGTATGAAGTTACAAACTTCTAGTTCTATTCATTGGAATAAATCTTGAAAGTGATTCAGAAAATTAGGTTTCGAAAATATGGATCTGGAAAATGAAACTTAACTAAAGTTTACAATATGTGATTCTACCTTAGAGCATATAGAATCTAACTTAAATCAGAGTAAAATTTTAAATAAATTAAGAAGGTTATTCTTTCCTTACAATACAAAATTCAGCGAAAAAACAAGTAGTAAAACTACAAGTAACAAGATATAAATCTTTTAAGTCAAAGAGAAGGGTATCCAACAACCATGGATAAAGGTCCCCTGATTTATAATTTCAAGAATGTCTGTCTTACCCACACCAGGGTAAGCCCTCGATACGATGATCAAAGTCTCTGTCTTGCTATCCCCACAAGCCCTCAACTTCATGGTAGTTGGAACCACTGTCTTCCTCAGTAAGGAAGCCCTCGAACATCAATGAAGTCGGCAGCTATGTCTTCTAATCCGTGGAAGCCCTCGAATGTAATCACTAACATTCGGAGTCACACGATGCAGGTCTGCATAAGGAAACATTTGAACAAGTCATTAAAACTATCTTCACGAAGCTTGATTGTTGATAAGAGCCTCTCTCTCTAGAAATCACTTCAATAGCATGTAATCACATATGTCAAAGATCAGTGTTGTTCAGTGTGTTTCAGTATGGAGCTCGTACAAATGTGATCCTATTTATAGGTAAAATTCCAATGGTTGGATCCCTCCTTCAACAGTAATATTTTCCTTAAAATTTATAGGGACCCGTACACATGTCACTTAAATATTGGTTAATTTGAAACAGAATGGACGACATCGTTTTATAAAAAAAATGTGTAATTGAAAGAACTACATCATTTTGTTATGAAACAAGTATAAGTAAGCAAAACTAAAATTAGTAATGTAAGAAAATAAGAGTTTGGAGTCTAACAAAAATGGAATTTCGAGTCTATAAATAAGAGATATTAGGATTCTATTTTATAAGAATTCAGAACCTGAATTCTGTAGAAATATGAAGTCCAAATTTCTAAGGAAATTCGGATTCTCGTTTCACATGAATTCAGACTCTGAACTAACAGAGTTTGGAGTCAAACTAGTAGAAGTTCGGATTCGAACTAGTACAAGTTCGGAGTCGAACTTAATAAAAGTTCAGAGTCGAACTTAATAAAAGTTCGGAGATGAACTCACAGAAGTTCGTATCTAGAATTCGGAGTCGAACTACTTGAGAGTTCGTATACAGAATTCAGAGTCGAACTATATGAGAGTTCGTATCCAGAATTCATAGTTGAACTATATGAGAGTTTTTATCCAGAATTCGGAATGAAACTTCATTACAGTTCATATCTAGAATTCAGATTCTAAAACATAATGCTTCATATCTAATTATTATATGATTCCGATGTTTTAGGTATGAATCCGATTTTTATACTTAAGAAAAATATTGATATGTATAAGGAAATATAGGTTAGGGTAAATTACCTTAAGGAAGGAAATTTTCCATAGAGAAGCAAAATATATATTTTCTTAAGTATAAGTTGTTTGGGATTTTCAAAACAAAAATGAATGGAAAAGCCATAAGGAAAGCCTTATTGAATCGATATGAACCTTAGAAGGATGTCCCTTGAAATTGTGCGTAGGAGTTCCATCTATAGAACCCATAGACATTCCTTGGATATGATGATCATAAATAGGAAGAATAATGGATGAGAAGTAATTATATTATCATTTATATATTTGAAACATGTGAAGAATTTACCAAACAGTGTGAAACCCTAATGATTGGGGGACCTAGATTGAGATAGATGGATTCCATGGTCAATGAAAAAATGATGAAGACATAGAGTTGAATTAAATTAATTTTATTTTCACATACTATTTGATTAAATATGATTTTTATGTATAATGCAATTTTGTATAACTTGAAAAGATGAATGGAATTTGAAAAAATGTAAAATTTCAATTACCAAAATAGTGATGTTTTCACCTAATATTTTAACCATTGGTACGATAAATACTAAGTGGATTGATATGGGATGCCAATATGATATTTTATCATTATATTTTTTTAAATGTATCTTCTTATATTTATGAGTTAGATAGGTAATTTATTATCGATCGTGATCTGGATGGAATTTTAGGGTTGAATGGAGATTCATTTTCTCCTCGTGAATGTTGTGTGATTTTCTAAAAAAGCAGTATGAATCATTATTATTGTCAAGGTTGGACATGAAGTAGGATTCTACTACCCCACTTATAATTACTGGAATATGACAATTGGTTTGTTTCTTGTGTGGGTAACATGAGAACTCAAAATGGATTCTCACTAAGTCCCACATCATATGTAGTTCATGTTTATTTTCATGTCACATGAAGAAGTTCTATCATAAATATTATGCTCTAAATAGTGTATTTAGATCATTATCACCAGGAATACCAATAGTTAATTAATATTCTTCATGAACAATGGGTTTACCTCCTTAGGAATCCGTAATTATTCTCATTCATTCAGTGGAAGATTATTTAGAGGAAGAAAATATGGGTCCAATGATTGTGAGTGGTAACATCGCAATTGCCTCATATTTGGTGAAAAATTTATTTCATACTAATTCATCTCATTCATTCATTTGAACAATTATTTTGAAACTAATAAATCCCATTAGGGATTTATTTTATGTTATGAACTTTAATATATCCCTTAGAACTAATAGAGAGTATCACCTTTTTTCATACATTTGATTTCTCTGTATCAGATTTCGAGTTTTCTTGAGGTTTTATGATTGTAAACATAAAAACTCTTCTTGACATTTACATGATATATTTTCATGCTATAAGGAAATCTTAAATAGATTCCAATCATTTATGTGTCTCTTTTAATACATTTCATGGGGTTTGGCATATCATTCATGGAGAATGGGAACCATGGTTGAGTAGTCCTAGAACTGCTTACCAAAGATTTAGAGAATATGATATTAGTGATTTATTTTGATATGGATCGGGAATCATTGATCGGTGATCTACCACTATTTTCTTCAATTCACTCGATGTTTTTCAATTATATTTTTTAACATATGTCTAGGATATAGATTTTTCTATTTAATTTAAGGATCATCATGTAACCATTTTATATTAATTCTTACCACAAGGAACTAGCAGAAATGGATTAGTTATGTTTTAGGTAAATGATGATTTAGATGAAGGATTTAAATTCAGGAATTTTTCTACTGAGGCGGTGTTAATTCTAATTTTTTTGCAAGATGATGGATAAAATATCTAATTTTTGTTTTACCGAAAACTCAATCAAGTCACAATAATAAAAAAGTATCCATTTCCACATATTGATACTATTATTGATAAATGGTAAGTGTTAGATTCATTCTCAATGATTGATTATCAATCTGATTATCACTAGTGTTGGATAAAATAATTTGTAATTATGAAAATTGTTGTAAAGAGGAGGAACAAATATTATGACAATCTTGTCATTCATTTTTCTTTAATGAATGCTCATGCATATTTCTGTATTTATTTAACAGACTTTTGAATCATTATAATGATATATTTTAAATTTTCATTGTGGATGATATACTATATTACACAAATTTGGGGAGGATCTTTTCTGTCATTTGAGAGTCGTTATAAAAAAATTATGAATTCACAAAATTTATTCCAATGCATAGAAATTTGATTTTTGGATTTAGGAAGAGATTTTCTAGGACATTTGGTGTTGGGACATTCTATTTCAGTGAGTCCTAGTAAATAGAATGATGAGATAACATGGGATGTGCCATGAAAAATTTTATAGATTCAATGATTCTTGGGGTTTGATTGATAATATAACTAGATTGAAAAAATTTCAAAAATTTGGATTATTTGATGAATGAACTAACTCGGAAGAGAATAATGATTTATTAGGACAAGAAATTCATTTATTTGGTAGAAATAGCTTATGATATTAACAATAGTGTTTACTCTTATAGAGGCCAAGTTGGTCAATGTGGTGTTAAGTGATGCATCAGTTTCATGATTGTCGTTTTTTCATATACATTTTGTTAATTTCATTACCTATGGATATCATAAAATTAGTCCTCATGAGAATAATTATATATCCCCTGAATAATAACATACTGTAGTTATGCACACACATACTTTTTTGAAGCATTACCATTTTGTAAAAGGTATTACTATGCTTTCCAACCACATTAGTTTGAGTTACCTCATCAACAAAAAAATTTTCAATTCCCTATAATTCTGTGATAGGAATACATATAATACGATTATTTTAATTTTTTTCTATCCCAATAAAAAATATAGTTTCAATAGAGATACACTTAACATGAATCTTTTGATAGGAGATAGTTCTTAGTGGAGATGATGATCAGGCACCTTTCTCCAAGGGTTTTGGATGACTATCCCACACTATATTTATTCATTGGTCGTGGATGGAGAACCGGGATCAAACTGGAATGAAGATGTGCCTCATATTCGTAGTGGAGCTCATCAGGTGGATATACCCACCATGCGTCTAGATGCTGCAGAGAAAACATAGATTCCTGTTGTGGATCATGATGTTCGAGCCTCTGTTTGTCAGGATGGAGGATGTGTGCAGGTTCTCACTTCTGATTCACCTTACGTTTCGAAGGTGTTGTCCAAATATGATGATCGTGATGGATCAAAATACAGGTCTTCTGTTTTGGATCGTGCGGCTTGGGATCAGATTGATGGTTTTGCGCAAAATCCGAATCCACTGCTAGTGTTGAGGGATTTGATGGGTCATGGTTCCTCTGACATGGATGCTTATGTCCCCAGTGTTCCTCGTATGTATGGTGATTTTCAGGGGTCTAGAGTTGTCCTTCCTTCTATGATGGAGAGGGTGATGTTGAAGTCCAATGTGCCCTCTAATTTCAAAATTTCCGATCGACGGCTGATGAAACCTAAAGATCCTTCGAAGGACTCGAATAGTAGAGTTAATGTTAAGGATTTGACTGGCAGAGTTGATTTAGACTCTTCTAAATCGGTACCCCCATTTGCATCGCTCATTGACTCATGTTGGTCGGATCCTTTGAAAAGGGTCATCAGCTCATGTTGATGTGAATCCGGAGGTGTTTGAGGAGAGGATTTCAATAGGGATGAATTCCTTGATTGCACGTCTTGTTCTACCAAAGGGTTAGAATCCTTGGTTGTTTGATTATTTTGTCAAAGGGATTTCATTTTTGTGGGGATCCTCTGATTGGATGTGCGTTTATCTTGGCCATGGGTTCTATCATTGCATTTTTCCATTGAATACCATCAAAATACATGCATGGAGTATTGTGTCTCTATCTCTCAAACCTGTATGGTTTCACCTTCATGAATGGTCTCTGGATTTCAATGTCTCACATGCATGAAATTATTTTTATTTTGTTTGGGTCTAGTTTCATAGACTTAATTGGTTCCTCTGGCATCCAATGATTTTTCATTATATCATCATGGCAATTGGGACTCCTATTCACCTTGTTAAGGAAACAGAGGTGGTTCGGTTTGCACATTTAGCTCGAATACTGGTGGAGGTTAATCTGAGTTCTACCTTGATTGACAAGGTAACTCTCTCCACTCCCCCTGATAATATTCATATTGATGTTAAATATTAAAGGAAAACCCTCTTTTGTACTGAATTTATTGTTGTTGTACATTCATTGGAGTTATGTTGGTAGAATATCTCTTGTGGTCGATGTGGAATGAATGGTCATCCATATACTCTTTGTAGAAGGAATCCTAAAAGAAATAATGGGGCTTTGTCAAAGCCTTCTGTTCGTGATGGCAATGCCAAAAAAAACATCCCCTACTATGGATGATATTTTGTATGTTAAAAAATCTGTCTCTCAGGTTTCTGATTTGAATGGCAAAGGCCTTATTTTGGATAAGACCCTGATGAGAGCTAATAATGGTCCCTATAATGCTCTAAAAAATTCTAATTATTCAAATGATGGTCGTGATTCCCCCACTGGATTTTATGTGACAGGAAAAAATACTGGCATCTTTATTGATGGGTTTCCTACTCATTCTGAACCACCAAATCAAGGTATGTAGGATAGTCCGACTGCAGGAGTGTTATGTGATGGGACTATTGACTCGACACCTATATTGGATCACACTAGAGCTCCTCAATTTGTTTATTGTAATCATGAAATCAAAAATCTTTTCAACTAATATATGATATCTGAGAAGTGGGGTGACATCTCTGAGGTGAAAGGGATGGCTGCAGACATCAGTGGTCCTACCTCTTTCAAAGATGAAATCCTATCTGAAAAGGGGAAGGAGGGTTATTTGACACCAGCTTCTATAAATAGAAGGCCGAGGATGGACTATTCTATTACACCTCAAACTGTGTCTACTTGATCTTATAAGCCATGAGACATGTTCAATACTGATCTTCTTATAATTTCAAAGCAGGGTAAGTCACAATTTGAATGGGACACTTCTGATGGCTCAGATTATGAGAATGACAGGTCATACTATGATTTGTAATTTTTTTCTTGACAGATGAGCATCAGTCCCTTTGTTTGACCCCACCTGTCTTCATTGTAGTTTTTATTTTATTTTAATAAATGGTCAAGAGCATAGCTTCTGACTAAACTTGCATGGTATGAATCATTTAACACATGAAATGAATGATTCATCAATAGAGAAGAATTTTATTTCACTTTTTTCGCAGTTTCACATTCGAGTTTGAGAAATTGATAATGATTTTTTCTTAGCACGTGTATAGTTGATCAACATTAATATAGAAACAATTAATTGTGAACAATATATTAATAATGAAATTTGTGGCATTAAGAACAGTCATTATGGTTGGGAGACCACTACTGGGATCTTGTTATTTATGGGTGTATTCTATGTTACCCGAATCCGTTTTTTACAGTTATTATTGTGAAATGTTGTATCGAGAATTTTAAAAATTCGTTGTGGGATGTGAACCCCTAATCCTTAAACATTTTTTTTGATATAGGGTGACAATTATTTTTTCTATGTATGAGATGGGTAATTTGTAATATTTTTCCTCTTTTCTATACATTCCAATAGGTCAAGGTCAAACACTAGGGACCTTTTTATTTTATTTCTAAAAATATAATGCCATCATTGAAGTAAAATGTGATTTATATGGATTTTATTGGTTTCTATATATGAAATGAAATTAAAATTCAATATTGGGTGTGATTTATAGGTTATCCAAATCATCTCACTTTAAACAAATTTGGGATACAATCAATTTTTAGGATCTATGTGGTCAATACATAAGAGTTATATTTCATTTTTTTATGGTCCCATATTTTATAGTATCTTATAGATATCTCTATTTTACATATCAATTTGGATAAAACATCAAGAGTTACTTGGAACTCATGTTTATTCATTTATCTGATACCATCCTAGAAAGATGTCTTGACATAAATAGATATATATATTCTTGAGTATGTGGTACATGGATTTATCATCCATTTATTTAGATCTTCGGATGTCCAATTGGGGATGGTTGACATTAATTATAATAATTGTTACTTATTAATGAAATGTATTGATTCTTATGTTGAATTGTTTTACAATCCTTCCAAAAATATATTATGATGGTCGGATATTGGTGAAATTTCCTTGGATGGACTAAGTATGGTTCAATAGATGAAACAATTATTTCTGCTGATCTGTCATTGGTTTTTTATTATAGAGTCAATTTTTTCCTTATACCGATCAACATATAATATTGTGGGAATTTTGATTTATTAATTATCTATTCTTGAAAAATTCACCATATTTTGGTTATCAATGTCTTGGGGGTAAAGGTAATAACTATACTCATTTTATGGAACTTGAGAGTTTTTTGAGTAGGTGAGGAAAATTGAATAACTGTGAGAACATCATTCATAGAACATGTTGATTTAGTATGGGTTATATATATTTTAGGTGTGAATGTATCATTGTGATCCATGTCATGTTCTAAGATAGAGTGATTAGGAGGTTGAACATTATTTATCAATGAATGAGAATCCATTGATGATTATTGGTTGTTATACAATGGTCCTTTGTCAAAGGATTATACATATGGTCCTAGTTTTATGGAATCATGGATCTAATAATCATGATACATGGGAGTAAGAGGTGGTGATGATATAGTAGTGACATCACCATTTTATTCTGGAGGCATATTGATGCAATTTGGGGGATGGAATGTTCTTATAGTGGTGAGTTTGTAACATTATATTACCATTATACCATAATTCATTCACTAATTCTCATATTTTTCTTGTTTTTTGGTTTGGGTTGCGACGATAATGAAGTGGTAGGATTCATTTAATGGTGAATTAATGGATTTTTTGGAATTTTATGCATAAAACATATTGTTTTTGCGGTTTTTTGAGGATTTATATGTTTTGAAATGTGATTACATGTGGATTAATAATCTCCCATCACATATAGAGATACTAGTATATAGATTTAAAGGATATATATCAAGTACATTTTACATGTTTTGTAGAAGAACACATATCATTTTATTAATAAAATGAGATGATTTTATCTATGTATCAGGGACATGAACATTAAATGAAAAGAATTTTGGTTTCAAATAATATAATTTCACAATTTTTTATTTTCAATATATATATTGATATAAAAATATATCTCATTTTCCCTTTGGTTCATTTATATCAATCAAAATCCATTAAAATTAGATTTTGGGGATTTCCAACCCTTCTGGATAACTTCGTTCAGTGATATATAATTGTTTTGTTAGTGTTATGAATCTTTGGGTAAGCAATATCACTATCTATTCTTTCTATAACACCTATATCTCTTTATCATAAGGGATTTTGATAGATCATCTTTGTAATTTTGGATTTAATCTATATTTTTTCGAATCTCATTTATAAGTTGAGTTACAAAATATTTTGTTCCATCAATTTTTATGGAATTACCCATTACATGTGTATTGTTTTAGTTAATAATGTATTTGGTTCCATTTATGAGGGAAAATTATATATCCATTTATTTATTTTTGTCCAAATTGATTTCAATTAAATTATGAATACAATATTGATGCAAATTTATAATTTATTTTACTATTATAAAAAAATTTGGGACAACCCCAAATCCATGTGGAATAGGATGTTTGGATTTTTATTCCATTTAATGAAATCATTGAATTTTTTTGTATATAATTATATGAAAAATAAAATTTTTTTTGCATACGATCTTATGATTGGTTTTAAACTCAGAAGTCATTATTTTATTAATAACATATGTTTTGGACATTAAATGTATGTTTTTATATTTGTAGAGTCCCAATGTCTGATGTACATGGAAATTAAATTACATTTGCGGAATACTTAATACATTACAAAAATATACACCCAAGAACTATAATTGTTTAGTGTCTTTGGAAACATGGAACATAATCTTCTAATCATAGTGAAAGATATTCATCATCTTTAATAATGATCTTCCTATATTGTTTTCATACCTAAAAACTTTCATTATATCCTGGGGAAAAGAAAACATATGAAGGGTGAGCTAAAATGCTCAGAAATGGTAATCATAGAGAATATAAAACAAACCATATACATTTGACCATCAAACCATGAACATAAAAATTAAACATCAAAATCTTGATCAACGATATAAAACATGGCAGTTTGTAAGTCAATGATCAGAAAGGAACATAAATAATGATAAAATTTAATGGGAATAAAACATATATTTGTGGAAAACCATTAGGAAAATGATAATATTTCTATAGTAGGAAGTAATTTCTGCCAAGACCATTATAGTGGACAAAGTCCATTACTGAACTGGGTTTAGGTGTCATTCCAACCATGTATTATTGAACTGGATTTACTTGACATTCCATCCATGTTAATCTCATGAGATATAAATCATTACCCAATTCATTGATGTCATATATAGGTGTCACCCATCTCATAATGAAATAATTTTTACGTGTGCCAAAAAATAATCATAAATCATTCATCATAACCCAAAGAATTAAATGGTTTTCATAAACATCATCACAACATAACATAATCCATATAAAAAAAGTATATAATTTCATCATAAGAAAAATAAAACCATGTAAATAATAGAGACATTATACTTGAAACATAATCATACTAAATATTGTCATCTTAGATGTAAAATAGTTTTGATAAAATTCTTGAAATGAATTCTTGTGGAAAACATCTTTTCTTCATCAAAATCTGTTTCCTTCCACTAAATGTAACACAATTTTAAATGAAAATGATTTTTATTGAAAATAATCATGAAATATTATAAAGGAATCCACATGAATATATGGCATTATAAAACCGTAAAAATATGTTCATGTCATATATGTTAAAAAACATTCTCCTCAAACATGTACCGGAAAAGTCAAAAATTACATCGTATGGTAACCAAAAGAAAGATCACTTTCATACCTTGTGGTAAAAGTCATAAAATGGTAAACAAGAATTGTAAAAAACATGGTAAAATTATAAAAATTTTATGAAAATATTTTGAGAAGCCATGGACAATGATGATAAACATAACCCCAGTAAATACTTATGAATAAACAATCTTGGATAAGAACGAGATTGGAATAATTATCCCTTACCTTATGTACAATTTCTTTAATATATGTCTGATACTCTTGTATATTGAGCTTAAAAATATTATTAACATGTAATAGAACCATAATAATATTTATGATATCATACATGATTCACTTATGAATTTATATTACCAGTTATTTTGTCAATTTCATGTTAGAGCAGCGTTTTGGGTAAAATAGTTTAAATTATCGTATGTGTTTTGACATTGTATTTTTTTCATATTATTACATAGATAATTATTAATTACTTCCAGAAGTAGAACATGATTTATGTATCATATATATTAAAAATATTAATATTTATAATTGATCTATAAATGGAATGAAATACACCGTTCATGGAGATAGTGGGTCGTATGTACGCATAAACATTGTTTTCATTTCATTATTAAATTGAATTGAAGTGAATGACATATATTTATATATACATAAATCCAGTAGAAATATTATATCATATATTTCCTGATTTATTTTTATATATAATGTATAATCATTCTTTAATGGTTAACATGGAGAATGAATCTCCTCACATTGTGGAGATGGTAATCCTTAGGTACGCACGATCGATGATATCGTTCCCATAATTATGGAATGGAATTGAAGTTGATAATATAATATTTCAGAATTATTATAATGTTATAATAATAATATTTATTTATTTTTTATAACAGTATACCCATCCAGGTAAGGTTATGGTGGTAAACAAATTATACCACGACGTGGAGACGGTATTCCATACTTACGCATGCGCGGTGATTTCATTTCCCATAGGATGGATAGAAGGTGAAATAGGATTGTTTCATATTTATAATAACATATTAGTATATTATTGATAATTATGTTATAACGTTATTATGAAACACAAAAGAAAAGGATGTATATGAAGAAATAAATTTGAATGAATTTGTAAAGGATATCACCTCTTCTTTGACAGCCTCTTCTAAACCTCATATTAGGGCACTAAGTTGGTATTTAAAGAAGTCCAAGACAACTAGTATGTTGATAGGGAAGTGGAGAATAGAAATTTATATGTTTTTTATGAGCATGAAGGCTCAAAATGTTTTAAGGAGGAGAGGGTGGAGGTGCCCTTTTATATGTGAAGATCGGGGCACTATTGGAAACCTCTAAAATATAAATTTATAATAAACTAAAACATCAACTAAAAACCTCCAAAATGACTCAAATTCTAAGTTGAGGTGAGATAGGTTTGTAATCACATCTTCCAATAAAATTTATACATGTTGGGAATTTATTATAAACCCTATCAAAATTATTTATCTTTATTTAATCTGTTTAATTTTAATTGTGGTAATAATATTCTAAATTTTAAATTTTTAGGAATAATTAATGATGTGCTGTGAATTGTCAATATTTTTATAATATATGACATTTTAGATGATATAAATTTCAATTTATAATTTTTAAATATTTTATTGATTCTTAAACAAGTTAATAATTTAAAATATCAATAGTGTTAATTTTGACAATATTGATTTGTTTGAATTTAAATAAAATCCACACAGAAGGTATGTTTGAACCAAAATATTACTAGATTCCTAACAATTCATATTTATCTATAAAATTCATATAGCACATTTAATAGTTTATATAATATTTATTTTAATATTTTTTAAACCATTTATTTGATGTTTAAATTAATAAATTAATTTTTACAACACTATTGTTTCATCATTAATGATAATTATATAATCCGTAAAAATTATAAATAAATTAAAATTATGTATATAATTTTATTAGATTTCTATTGACTATTTATGTTCGATGTATTATTATGTTTATCACTATATTAAATTTATTATACTTTTAATATAAAGAGAGTGACATGTTGTATCTTTCATTGGTTTTAATAATAATTACATCATTTTCAAGGTCAAAAGTCAATGAAATTAAACTATTCTGGCTCTGAGGTGATATGGGTCAACTTTTATTCATCCTATTGAATATTAGTAGGTGTTAGTTTAATTTTATAATCTTATTTTTATCCTTAATTACCCGATTTACCTTTAACTGCATTAAATAAAATTTATTGTAGTTACTATTTATAATTTATAAAAATAAAAGGTTGCCTATTAGGATAATTTTTACATACTGATTTCAAATATGGAATCCATTTTTTCCAAATCAAAACAGAAAGTGGCATTATTTAATTTATAATTAATCCCGCTGTTGAGAAAATGAGTTGTAAAAGTTAAAATGTTTCCTAAGATTGAAATGTTTTTACCTATGAATTCAGTGTAAAATTAATGATAATGACATAAATTATATTACATTGTAAAAATTTATTCTATTTATACTTTAAAACCATTTAATAATATAATTTTACCAGATAATTAATCTCAATGAATAAATTTCTTCTTAATTAAAATTTAGCGTATTTTTACTATTCATCAAAATTTGATATTTAATAGAAAAATAGTAATAAATTATCGAAAGTTATTTTTTATATCCTTATTGAAATTAATAAGTTTTTTTGTAAAATTAAACTTATAAATATGTCAAAAAACTAGAATTAATGTTGGTGCGCCATCAAAAGGTGAAAAAAATACATTTTTTTAAAAATACATATTTTACCTGAAAACATTATTTTGTTCTCATACCATGTTCTAGAATATGTGTAATAAGAATGATAATGTTATAAAATTAAATTTTTTTTAATAATATTCATAATGGATAGTTCATTACAATATATCGTTGTTTAGTGAAACCCGAAATTGCATACAACTCACGCTCTCGAGGATGGATGATCATGCATGTAATGCAAGCCAAGTCAGGGTTGCATGTAGTGAAATATTCCCTTGGTATTATGTATAACATAATAAAAACATAGTTCATTTATACATTGATCAAAACCTATACTCATTTTTGTTTAAAATGCATTTTATTTGAAAAAACATGAAATTGTGTGCAACACAAGCCAAGAATAGTGTTGTGTATACTACAAGCTAATATGGGTTTTCTTATAGGGAAAGATAATCATGGTGAACCATACAACACAAGGAATCAATGAAATTAAAAGGAATATTTCTCATAAAATCTTGGGGTGTTACATTCTTCCCCATTAAAATGAATTTTACACTAAAAATTTGTCAGCGTAATAAATAATTTACTACTTGATTGTTTCTTTCATTGAAACACACAACGTAAAAATAAATACTAAAAATTAATTTTTAATATTATAGGATGAAACATAACGATAACCCAAATTAACTCATTAATGGGTTTCCACATAAGAAAACATAGGTGAATATATATATATAAGAGAAATCTAACCGTCATATTCTAATAGAGAGTGGATGAGAACATGGATATTATAAATCCAAAAATCACAAAGCTATAAATTTTTGAAGATATTAGGTCTTATTTGATTCATTGAAAATTAGGGCACTATAATGACATTTTTGGTTTTCATGAAAATTTCCCTAATGTTGATGAATTTTTGCATAAGGATAAATACTTACATGATTTCAGTGTAATATCTTCATTGGTCATTCCATGAACAATTTCCACTTCATCTCCTATTTTAATAAATGAAGTTGAATTTTTCATTATTGATGTATTATCAGATCATGAGATAGAATGAAAGGTCATTCCATCTGTCTCTATCACAAAAAAGTTTAGCATAAGATATTAAATATACAGAAGTCCATCTATGTTTATGTTAATTGTATATGGTTCAAAAAATTTACTTATACTTCATCTACCATAGAGGTTTATAAAATGAAACAAGTTTTTGCTAACAAAGGACTTCATGTAGGATAGTGGTAGGAGATAAAGGCCGGTCCCACATTGGCTGTGGGTTCGATTCCCATATCCATGTCGATGTGATCAGTTGTCATCCGTCCTACGAGATTTAAATTTACTAAAAATATAATATTACAACATTTCATAATATCAAAACGTTCTAGCATTAAACAATACTATATGATGTCTAACGTAATCCATTGCAATATTTAGGCTTATCTAAAATACTTCTATCCAAACACATAGAATAAATAAAATAGTTACTAGAATGGTCATCTACCAAGCATTAGTGCCATCATTTAACCCCCATATATCATAAGATATATCTTGTTGATCACATTCCAAACATGTGAATACCTTAATCTTGTATTATATTTAATCATGAATTACCATAGAACCATAGTGAAAACATGAATGTTGTTAAAAGGTTGCTATTTCCAAATACCAAAACCCCAACATTTCTATATATTCAATCCATGATGTCACTTTGTCCATATATCAGTCATGAGCTCATAAATACTATCAAACATATTATTTTCTTCTTATCCCGTCCATACTCTCATATCACCTTCTTTCCAAAAATATTTCAATCACATTTCATGGTTACCGGTACCATATAATTATTGAAAACCACAATAAACTAATACATAGATATTCAAATTTTCCACGATACTATAAATGAGATTTCACAACACTATTTTGGAATCTTGTTATATAAACACATAATCATTCCACTAGTTTATTTTCATATTCAACATCACCTATAGTGATACCATGTGACATCCCTTTTTTCCTTTGACATTACAGGTTTTTGATGTTGATCATCATTAACCCTTGGATTAGGGCATTGGTTAGAATAAGGCCCCATTTCCTTGCACTTATAGCATTGATGTGTTGGTGGTGCATTCTCTGTAGTCTTTTCTCTATTCACATCATCAGATACCTTTTTCCCATTACTTCAGCACTCATTTGCTTGATGACCTTATTTTCAAATCATAAATCATTTTCTAGTCCCTTTGAGACAGTCTCCAACACGCTTCTTTACTCACTTTGAGCATAAAGAAACATTCATCTTCTTTTCCCCATTTTTTTATGATTTTTTCTTGAACTCCATCTTTTTATTCTTGTCAAAACCATGTGATGGATATGTAACACCAGTTTCCAGTTCTACCTTGATAGTACAACACAAAATTTCTTCATATCTACTGATGTCTCTTATAGCTAATTCCATTTAAAGACTTCGTTTTTAGACATTTATGAATCGATCAACTTTACATTCGGTTTGGATGATAAATCCAGATTCATACTTTGCAACCCTTGTAAAATTCACCTTGTATATACCTTTAGATTCATCATCATTTTTCCTAAGATTAAGGAACTACTTTTCCATATTTGGTCTAATAATATGAGGGGAGTACATATTTAAAACCATGTTATTGAACTCATCCAATTCCATGGATTCAATTTCCACTTCGAGACTTTTATTATTAATTTGAGTACACCACTAGTCTACTTCACCTTATAAACAGGAAAAATAGAATATGATTTTTTCATGTTCTGAACAGAAATGTATCGAAAATATCATTTCAATGGTACTGATCCATTTTTCAGCAATAAGTGGATCAGATGACCCACTAAAAGAAAGTGTATGTTTCCTCAAGAAGGACGTAATAGAATATTATTCCCTTCTATAATCATTTGGATGTTCAGAATGATTCATAGATTCTGTAAGTTTTCCAATATGATTTTTCACTCCATCTCCCATAACATTGGTTTTCTCAGGAGAAAAATCATTGCATTGTCCTTTAAATTGATCAACAGGGTTCCTTCGGGTTCAACCCATCGTCTAAAACCCAAAAAGATTAGTGTGAGAGGCAAAAATAATACTAAGAAAATAACATAATTAAGGAGAGTAAATTCCATATCTAATATATTAGGTTTAATCCTAGGTTATTAATGATCGTCATCATAATTACAGGACTGTAAACTATACTTATACATATCCTTAGGTAAATACATATGCATACTGTATAAATATCATAGTGATCTAACTAAAGTTTTCACATCCTAGTTTCCAATGTTTAAATTAACATTTCCTCTAATACCAACATTAGAGACCCAAATATTGATGTAGAAGGACATTACAATACATTTTCAGAATACTCAATACATAAAAAAATAGATAACCAAGGACCATAATATTATAGTGTCCATGGAAACATGGAACATAATCTTCTAATCATGGTGAATGATATTCAACATCTCCCATAAAGATCTTCCACATTTGTTTTCATTCATAAAACCATTATTTATATCCTGGGGAAAATAAAACATATAAAGGGTGAGCTCAAATGCTCAGTAAGGGTAATCATAGTGAAAATAAAAAAAACCATATACATTTGAACTTAAAAACATTAACATAAAGTTTAAACATCAAAATCATGAGAAAAGACATAAAACATTGCAGTACGTATGGCATAGATCATAAATAAACTTCAATAATGATAAAATATAATGATAATAAAATATTTAATTATGGAAAACCATTAATAACATGATTATTTTCTATATTATCCATGGAATTAATGCCAAGACCATCAAAGTGGACAAATTCAATTAGTGAACTTGGTTTACTTTTCATTCCGACCCTATATTACTAAACCGTATTTACATTTTGTTCTAGACTTCTTTATCTCATTAGATATAAATATTTACACAATGAATTAGAGGGAGATATTGGTCCCACCCATCTCATAATGAAATAAATCTTATTTGTTCGAAAAAATAAAAATAAATCATTTATTATAACCCAAAGAATAAAATGTGTTTCATAAACATCATCCCCTCATAAAAAAATCCATATAAAACAATTGGATATAAATGTATCATATGAAAAATAAATCCAAGTAAATAATAGAGACATTATACCTAAAACATAACCATACAAAATATTGTCATCATATATGTGAAATATGTTTTATAAAACACTTGAAATGAATTATTGATGAAAATATCCTTTCTTCTTCAAAATAAGTTTCGTTTCAAAAATTGACATGCAATTTTAAATGAAAATTATTTTTGTTTGAAAATAATCATGAAATATTGTAGAGGATTCATCGTGAAAATAATTCATTATGAAATTTTAAATATCCATTCATTCCATATAAGTTAAAAACATTCTCCTCATACTTTTGACGGAAATGTCAACAAGTACCTCGTATGGTAGACAAAAGAAAGATTTATTAAATGCCTTGTGGTAATAGACATAAAGGGTTATTATTAATTTAAACATACATGGATTGATAGTAAACATTTTATGAATTTTTTTAGAAAACATGGACATTGTTGATAACATTACCTTAGTAAATACTTACGAATAAACAATCTCAGATAAGAACGAGATTGGAATAATTATCCCAAACAATATGTAAAATTTCATATGTACAAGTCTAAGACTCATTTATATTGAGTTTAAAAATATTATTTACTTTTAACATAACCATAATAATATTTATGTTATCATATTTGATTAACTTATGTCTTTATATTTCCAGTTATTTTGTCAATTCCATGTTAAATCAGTGTTTTGGGTTAATTCGTTTCATTTATCGTCTATGTTTTGACTTGTATTATTTTTCATATGATTACTTAAATGATTATTAATAACATCAATAATGTAGAAAATTATTTATATATCATATATAATCATTTTATTAATATATATAATCGATCAATAAATGTAATGAAATACATCATTCATGGAGACGGTAGGACGTACGTATGCATGAATGTTATTTTCGTTTCCTTTATAAATTGAATTGATGTTAATTACATATATATATACATATAAATGAATACATTAGAATCATTATTTCATATATTTCATGGTTAATTATTATATATACTTTATAATCATTCTTGAATGGTTAACATGGAGAATGAATCTCATCGCATCGTGGAGGCGGTAATCCGTACGTACGCACGAGCGCAGATATTGTTTCCATAATTATTGTTTTGAATTGGAGTGGATGATATAATATCTTAGAATAAGTATCATGTTATAATATATTTTTACTATTTACATCATTATACCCAACCTTCTATGGTGGTGGTGGAAAATAGATTACACTATGACATAGTGACGATCTTCCATATGTACGCACACATGGTGATTTCCTTTTTTATAGGATGGATAGAAGGTGAAATAGGTTTGTTTCATATTTATAATTACATATCATTTTATTATTGATAATTATGTTATTACTTTATTATAAATCACCCAAAGAAGAGGAAGTAGAAGAAGAAATGAATTTGAATGAATCGGTAAAGAATACTTCATCTTCTTCGACACGACTCTTCTAAACCTCATCTTAGGGAACTAATGTTGGTATTTGAATTATACCAGGACCTCTACACTATTTCTAGGGAATTTTCGAAGAGGAATTGATAGGTTTTTCCTGAGATTTAAGGCTTAAAATGTTGTGACTATGAGTGGGAGAAGGTTCTCTTTTATATGAGAGGAGAGTGGTACTTTTGGAAACAACTAAAATATTAATTTATAATAAACAATAAACCCTCCTAAAAACCTCCAAAATGAATAAAATTTGAATATTAGTTGTGATAGGGTTGTAATCCCATCATGCGATAAAATTTAGACATGTTGGGAATTTATTTTAAACCTTACCAACTTGATTTATCCTTATTTAATCTATTTAATTTTATTTGTGATAATAATATTATATATTTTAAATTGTTATGAATAATAACTCATGTGTTGTTAGTTGTCCATTACTGGATATGTTATGACATTTTCGACAATATAAATTTCAGTTTATAATTTTTAAATATATTTGTGATTTTTAAAAAATATAATAATATAAAATATCAATAGTGTCAATTTTGACACAATTGATTTGTTTGAATATAAATAAAATACACACAGAAGATATGATGGAACCAAAATATTTAATATATTCCTAACATGTTATATATGTTTAGAAAATTAATGTATCTCATTAAATAGTTTATATAATATTTATTTTAATTTTTTTAAAACCATTTATTCTATATTTCAATCAATAAAATAGTTTATGCATCTCTATTGTGTCACCGTTAATGATAATTATATAAAAAAAATTACAAAATAAATTCACATGATGTATATAAGTTTATTTTATTTATAGTGACTATTTATGTTACATGTTTTAGGAATTTTATCACTAAATAAAAATTATTACACTTTTAAGATACAAGAGAGTGACATATTGTCACTTTTATTGGTTTTAAAAAAAATTAAAACATTTTCATGGTCAAAAGTCCATGAAATTAATCTATTCCGACCATTAGGTGATATTGGTCGACTTCTATTCATCCAATAAATTTTTTTCAGGTGTTAGGGAAATTTTATAATCTTATTTTTAACTATAATTACATGATTTACCATTAAATGTTGTAAGTAAAATTTATTATAGTTACTATTCATAATATATAAAAATAAAAATTAGCCTATTAGAAAAATTTAGACATACGGATATCAAATATGGAATCTATTTTTCAAAATTCAAAACATATAAGTGGTAGTATTTTATTTAAATTTAATCATGCTGTTGAGAAAATGTGTTTTTAGAGTTAAAACGTTGTAAAATATGGAAAAGTTTTTACCAATGAATTCAGTGTAAAATTAATGCTAATGACTTAAATTATATTAAATGGAAAAAATATATTCTATTTGTACTTTAAAACCATTTAATATTATAATTTATCCATATAATTTATCTCAATGAAAAAAGTTGTTTTTAATTAAAATTTCGCGTATTTTTTCTATTCATCAAAATATGAAAGTTAACCAAAAAATATTAAAAAAATTATACAAAGATAATTTTTATATCCTTATTGAAATGAATAAGTATTTTTTTGTCAAATTTAACTTATAAATGTTTTAAAAACTAGATTTAATGTTGGTGGACCAACAAAAGGTGGTAGAGTTGCATTTTTTGAAAAATACTTATTTTACACGAAAAATTTATTTTGTTCGCAGAACTTATTCTAGTATATGTGTAAAATAAATGATAAATTTATTAAATTAAATTTTTTTATAATATTATTCTTATCGTCTATTTCATAATAATACATCGTTGTTTAGTGAATCCCGATATTTCATGCAACACACGCTATCGGGGAAGGATGCTCTTGCGTGTAATGCACGCCAAGTCAGGGTTTCATGTAGTAAAAGATTGCTTTGTTGTTGCATATAACATAATATAAACATGTATTATTTATACATTGATCAAAATATTTTCTTAGTGTTGTTTAAAATGAATTTTATTTGAAATTTTTTGAAATTGTGTGCATCATAATCCACGAATAGTGTTGGGTATTCTACAAGCTAATATAGTGTTGGGTATAGAGCAAGATAATCATCGTGAAGTGTATCAAACAAGAAATCAAATAAACTAAAAAGATTATTTCTCATAAAATATCAGGGTGATACAACATTTAAACATGATGTGGAGAAATTGTATTTAAAAATTATTTTATATTATTTTCCCATTGTTTAATGGAAAGTTGAGAAAATATAAGCATAGGTATATAGTATTTTATTTTATATAAACACGCTATCATGGGAATTCCCAATAAATTTATTTATTGTTTTAAAATATAGACAAAATATTTCGGATGATCATATTTTTAGTTTGATATTTATGGGACTTATTCATCCTGACTCTATTGGACGTGCGTTCAAATATTATCTCACATCCTAAAAAATGTGATGGTGCTCGGACCTCTTTCAAACACACCATACCAGATCCTGAAAACACACACCTGGGCCTCAATACCACACCGAATCCAATCAATGAACCAAAAACCACATCCCAACCCATCCACAGACACCTGGTCCCAAAACGTATCACACCAACTCACAGACACCTAGAACACATCCCAAAAATGAATTGGATCTAACAACGCATCTCATCCCAAATACACAATGGAAAACAAGGAACAAATCATCTCGAAGAAAACTGGGAAAAAACAACATTCCCATGCACACCTGGTCCTCAAAAACCATAACCTTCTTGAAGAATATTGGGCAACCCCCACCTTGAAAAATTATCAGGAAGAGTTGTTGGCCATCCATTCATCCTCCAACCAAGATATATGTCTAAGGAACCCTCCCTGATGAAAATGGGGATTTAATTAACAATGTCCTCATTTAGGGTGGGGTGTGTATAGAACTCAAAAAATAAATACATGTATATTTAGATATATGACCAAAAACTCCAACCCAACTAATGGGTTCTAAAATATAACATTATTAAAAAACATTAGAAATAACAGGTACCTCTAATGAAAACATCAAACCACAATCCCATATTCTTTCTCATTCATATTCAATTTTGTTAAAATATTACATTATCCATTAACAATTTATTTATTTTTTTTAACCAAACAACCCCAATCCAATCTAAAAATTAATTAATCAATTATTTATTTATTAAAATATTCTATTACTATTTGGAAATCTACCTTGAAAATCACACAATATGACACATATAAAAACTCTCACATGAAAAACATATAGTCAATTTACCCACACCAACAAAAAGTAGTCTCCATGTATCAACCACAACCAACAAAGCAACCTAAGCACCACATGGTTATAGTCCCACTACTAGACACTACTCATATATTCCAAATTAATCAATCTTTTAACCAAAAAATCTCTCACACCTTCTAAACCACTCCTCTAAACATAACCAAGATACCAATAAACATCCATTCATAAATCCATACCACAATATATGTCAAATATATATATATAATTTATAGATTTTATAAGGAATCACATATTTAATTGATCTTTTAAATTCATGGATTATCATATAAACAATATGATCATATAAAATCCATTCATTTGAAATATATATGTGATTAACCAGATTCTATTTAGGGTGAAACCTCAAATGTCACAATATATGATAAACATAAAACACATATAACAAGTACAATCATATCCACAAAGACCTCCATTCTCAGTTGTGTGTTCATCCAATATAGTCACAATAAGAAAACAATAAAATAATAATGTGAAAATAATTCAACATTCCCATATAGTTGTTCAATAAAAAAATAAAGATCTTTATATTTAATAAATCCTTGAAATACATAAAACATTTGAAAAAAATAAAAACCCCTCTAGAATGAGGCCCAATTATATAGAGAAATGGAAATCCTTAATTGGATGAAACAACGATGGAAACATCATGATTTCCCCATAATGGGGGTGTGTATGCCACATGAAACATAAAAGAAAACATGAACCATGTGGGTCATCACAATGAGACAAGTAAAATTTAGATACAGGTTCTGTGGGCCTCATACAAATAATGAACAAGAAGGATATGATAAGTTTAAAGGTGCACATGCCCACAAAATAACATTAGAAAGTTTTTTGTTTGGATACAACTATTATTTTCCATTAATGTTGGATCAAACAATGAATATGCACTTTGACAAATTAAAATTTCCTTACATAGTGAGATTTAATGATGTGTCTCATATCCCACTAAATGTCTCCAAAATGACTTAAATATCATATTAACATTATTTTACCCTAAATAATGTCATCAAAAAATAAATACTGGAAAAATTTGAAATGATATAAAAAATTGAAAATTATTGTAATGGATAACAATTATATGAGTCATAGTTCTGAGATACCATTAGAAGTAACATTCTTGAGTCACAATAGTGAGTCAAATTCACGAGTCACCATTATGTAATCTACAATTTCGGAAGTAACCATTTATTGAGATAGTCATTTGAGTCACCATCACATGTCACCATCGTGTGTCACCATTGGAAGTCTCTATTTGAATTCATTATTGGTGTGAAACCGTTGCGAGTCACCATCACGAGTCACCATAGTGATTCACCATTAGGGAGATACTTCTTGACGAGGGTTCTTCGAGGATTTAATTTATGTTACTAACTTCTTATTATCCCATAATAGAATCAATCTACGGATACACCACCAGTAGTCTCCTCCATGAGTCTCCATTAGAGAACTTGAAAATTTGTGAAATTTTATAAAGTGTTGAAATAATCACCTTTACCTCTCCGGACACACCAAACCCCAGATTTTCTCAAAATAATGGACATTTGGCGACCATGAAATTACATTATATATTATAAATTATTTTGATTCCAAATATTTAATCCATTTATTCAAATTCAAGTAAAAAGATATTTTAAATGAAATTTAAAATTAATCTCATAGACAATATGAGAAATATGGTTTCTAATGTGAAGACATACAAAATTTTACAAATTTTTTTGTATGTAGTTTCAATATGAAATTGATCCCAATAAAATAAATTTTTAAAATATATATACAAATGATGTAATTTATCCTTAAAATGGACCTAAAATATAATTTTCCATTACAAATTATTTAAATGAAAATGTTGTGTTCAATTCAAAATCAATATATGTCACTCTTCATCAAAATATGGGACTTTTCATAAAATCCCAAAAAATACATGTAAGATAATCTGTGAATTATGATTTTGAAAAAAATGTTTATTTTGTAAAATTACAATTTTCAAATTCAATAATTTGTTTTTTATAACCTGTCTTATATTAGTATATTATAAAAAAGCATTTTAGAGAAGTACAAAATGTTATGAATACAATATTATTTTTTCATATATTATTCTAATCAAATATAATTGAAGAATATAAATAAAATTTATAAAATATAAATTTTATTAATATAAATTATTAATTTAATTCATTAATTTTAAAATAAATTGGCCTATGATATTGATTATAATAAAAATATTTCATTTATAAAAAATTTGTTTTTATATTAAAATATTACTTTTTTGAATCCAATGATTTCAACAATAAATTTTTTATAATAAATTTATTTATTTTTATATATTAAAATCAAATGGAAAGGTCATAATAATTTGAAAAAATATCCATTATTCATAGTGATTCATGAAATAAAAGGAAAAATGATTTTTATGTTTATCACAAGATGAATCGAGTGTTACAAGAAACAAAAGATTACCGTTACATCACATAAAACATATGAATAGCACAATTTTTGTTTCGTTCATTCAATCACAAAATATTCTTTTAAAAAATATATATATGATTCCCCTGCCACCCCCCTTAAAAGAATTTCATCAAAATTTGAAAATTACCTTTGTAATCAATGGTAGAACATTGATGAAATTATTTTTATTACCACATCACAAATAGGGGTTAACATTACATCCTATTTATATAATTTAAAATATATATTAATTTCATCTATAATTGTACATAACTATGTTCCAAAATTTAGAAAGGCTGGAATTGTGTAACACTGTAAATATTTATAGTGTGTGATAGCTGTTATTGATCATATTAACATATAAACAATCAAGGGAAACATAATATCCTAAAAACTATAAATATATGTCAATCAAAATGAACATTTATTAATCAGATATGATGGTATTATGATAATGTTTTTTCATGATCATCTTAAAATATTTGAGGAAATATTTTACTCACTATTAATATAAGGAAATATTCAACCCTGGTATATTTATAATTCAAACTAAAAATTTCATATTCATAAAATTTCGAAAAATATTACATCCATCCCTAAAAATAATTTTAGTCATCTATGATTATAGAAACTCTAAATGTTATCAATAAAATAAATATAATTTCAAAATATGAATTCATAATTATCATAATACTAATGATTTATATAAACATCAATGTAACGACAAAATATTTTTTTAATTAAATTCCCATCTTATAATTATGTCACATAAAATCTAATAGGAAACACAATTACAAATCATGCACAAATGAGCTAATAAATTTTATGTGACATTTATATTCAATTGTTTGAAAATATATTTTTACATCTATGATTTGAATTTTGAAATCGAACACACATTATTGGGATAAGTAAGATATTTAGAGTTTGAAAGAACAAACATAATTATTGGTCAATGGTAACCTACCCATGAGCATATTAATTCTAAATAAATGAATATTAAAATCGGACTTAAGAATATAAAACCATCCAAATAAATATAAACCTCACCTAAAAAAATTTAAATAATATTCATACACATTATAAATTATAGGGAATGTTATAAAAATAAAAAAAATTATGTCAGAAATTATGTGATTATTAAATATTTTCGTACAATTTAAAAATTATAAATTTATTTGAAATAAAATTTATTTTCATTAAATTTATACATAAATAAATATTTTATTTTATTATTATTTTAGAAAAAAATAATGGGAACTTATATAATTTTTGAAAGTACTATTAAATCATCTTGGAATTTAAAATCTGTTTTTTTTCATGTAAATAATTATATTTTTAAAATTAAATTTAACATATAAAGAAAATTATTTTAATAAAATGGAATTTATTTTTGTATTATATGTATAATAAATCGGTATGGTTAATGATTTTTTTTATTAAATAAAATAATTTTTGGTGAATAGTGAAATTCTATAATATTAGTAATATGCTAAATAAATAAATTTATTCAACATTATTTAGTCATGGACGATGTAAATGGAAATAAATTCAAAATAAAAATCAGTAATTATTCTATTTAATCCCAATAATCCTCCCTATTTATTATCTTAAGAAAAATAATAATCTAATGATTAAAATAATAAGAAAACACCCCTTTCCCCCACTATAATTACCAATAGTCACAGTATCTACTCCTCACACCTCTCAAACATGGGGTCGTACCTATATTTTCCATGAACTCTTCCCAACTTCCATAAATATGTCTATGATTTATTTTCTTCATAAAAATACCAATCCTATGGTCATTGAGGTGGATCTCATGAGGATAATTTAAGTGGTGAATCTTCCTTCTTTTATTTTAATTTCATATCAATTTCAATTTCATTTATTATTATTTCCTCACATACCATTATCTAAATGGAATGATAACCACAATAACATTTATATAATGGAATTATATAATATTAAGGGAACATCCAAAATTAAACTCCTCCTTCTCTCTCTTTTATCATAAAAATTAAATCCCCACCCTTGATGTGTCAATATACCGACATCATGGGTGATGCACATTCATTTTCTATAAACACCTTCATGGTTATTAATAATAACATTAAATAGTTAAAATAATAATTTGAATTCTATTTTATAACAGTTTTTATGTTCAATAAATAACATATACTCATAATACTAAATAATAAAACAAAATTGTAACAGCCAAAGATTTTAAAATATGTTATTTTCGTTAATTTAATTCAATAGCTTATACTACACACACCACAGAGTTAGATCTCACTACAACTTACAAAAGTAGATATTCAAAAATTATTTTTTAATTGTATTAACTGAATTTTGAATTTTATATACTATATATAATTTTAGAATCCATATAATGTGTTTTTAGACATAATATAAGAAAAAATTCATTTTTTCAAATAAAATAATTGTTTTTCAAAAAATGAAATTTTACCACCAATTAAGGACTATCCCTTTTTAAAACCAATATTTTTTCACTTTTATATATTGAATTTAATGAAATTATTTTCTTATAAAAAATTGGGACAGAAAATTTTATTTTGAATAAATTTTTGGAACTTTTCTGATAACTTATATATTTTAATGAATTCTGAAAAATAATAAATTTTAATTGAATTTCTTTAATCAAAAAATTTATACTATTAAATTATGAATTTTAATGATTTTATAGTAAAATTTGATTATATTTTTATCATTTAATGCAATTTAGGTCATTATAACTAATTTCACATTTAAATTAGACAAAAACACATTTCAATCTTTTGATAGTTTTTTCTTTTTAAAAAACTTCTTTATATTTTTGAAAAAGGAAATTAATTTTAATTTTATTAATTCAATTTTTTTTTTAATTTGGTAAAATATAAATAATTTTTGAATTTTGAATTTCAAAAATATCTCATTTTGATTTATATGGTATTTTTCTATGAACTTTCAATTTTTAATAAATAGTGAAAAACACTACGTTATTCTATAAAATACTATTTTTATTTAAATAATTATTTTTTTAGCATAAATTTATTTTATGTAAAAATAGAATAATAATACCTAAATAATTTTAATTTATATAATTGGAGCCATTTTATAATAACGTTAGATATATAAAATTTCATTGAACTTTTTACCATCTTTTATCCACTTACTAGAAGCATTTACAAATTTGCATAAAAAATAATTTTATTGCTTTAGTGAGTGGAATTTCAAAAATAATAAAGACATAATCGAAATCAGTAAGTAATATTCTATTCAATTAGATTATTATAATTTTTTAGGAATAGTAACTTTTGATTTTTATTTATGACAGATAAAATTAAATATGGTAATTATTGATAAAAATGATATTATAATTAATCTAACACAAGTACTAATTATTTTGGAAATGTGTAATTTGACCAGAAACAGCCATATAAATAATATATGACCCCCTTTGGTCCACTTTGATTAAATTAAGTTAGTTATTATTATTTTATTTAAAGAAGAGGTAAAAGAGTTAAATTGAATGTTTAATAACGAAACAACATTAAATTAGGGTTATACATAAGATAAATCCAACTATTGACAGTCACTAGAAAGAAAAAAAGATATAATACATAATGGTATAATATTTGTTATTTTTAGACATTATTTCATTTAAATTATACATGACAAAATGATGGAGAAATAATTTCAAAATTAATGAACGATTAATATAATATATATTATAAATATTTGAATAAAAATAATTTGAGACTATTGATGAATTCTACTAATTTTCTAGGTTAATATGACATTTTAGGGTTAATTATATAAATTTTATTCGATGTGATATTGTTTTTAGGGCTTTCAAAAAAATCAAATACTAAATAGTGGCAAAATTGACCTTATTGAGTTTTTAAAAAAAATCTATATTATTAACTGATATATTTTTCATAAAAATCTAATGATTGGAAAAATGACTTATAGCAGGTTATATATGTTAATAATGTACCACTTGGGGTTCTCTTGTCTTGATATTGTATGTTTATTAAACATAGAATATAAAACATAAAAAGGTACATGGTAAATGTCAAACTAATTATCCAAGAGTTCTATCAAAAAGAGAAGGTTAATATAGTGACCTTGTTACACCCAAGATTTTTTGAGAAATATGTTGTTTTTATGTAGGAATCTTTCCCTACACACAACAATTTCTTGTCTTGGGTTATACGCAAGATCAACGTTCCTCGATAGCGTGTGTTGTAATCAATACCGAGTTTCACTAAACAACGATATGTTATTAAAATATTATATAAACTAGCTTTTATGAATAGTAATACCCAATTTTTGATATTTTATAAATTTTATCATTCAAATTGGACTTCATTTTTGGATTTGAAATACAGAAATTATCCTTGGGTGATTTTTTGGTGTTTTTATGAAAACATTCAATTTTGGATGAATAGTAAAAACACAGGGTTACTATTTAAAACCCGACTTTTTATTTAAATAATTATTTATTTTATTTTTATTTATTATAGGTCAAAATTGATACTTAATACCTATATAAGTTCAATGTAATTCATTGGTGTTATTTTATAATAATTTTAGATATTTAAAAAATTTATGCAACTTTTCACCGTCTTTTACCCACCTCCTAGATGAATGTGAAATTTAGAAAAAACTAGAGACACAGTTAATATCAGGGAGTAAAATGTCTTTCAATTAAATGAAAATAATTTTTAGTGAATAATAACTTTTTACTTTTTTTAGCATGGTTAAAAGTAAATAGGTTAATTAAGGGTAAAATTGATATTATTATTACCCTAACACATGTCCCAATTATATTGGATAAGTTTACTTCGACCAAAAACAATCTTAGGAATAAAATATGACCATTTAGATCCACTTGGATTAGATTAGGATATTTATTATTTTTTTATTTAACGAATAGTTAAAATAGATAAAATCAATGTTTAATAACTAAAACATTTTTAATAGAGGATTATAAATCAGATAAATTCGACTATAAATATTTATTAGAAAGATAAAAATATTTCCTACATAACAGAATTTTATTTATAATTTTTAGACATTAAATATATTAATTTAACTATGACACAATGATGATGCGATAATTACCTTATTAATGAAATATTAACATAATTGATATTATAAATACTCAAATAAATGTAATTTGAGACTTTTTATGAATTTATCTAATTTTGTAGGTTAATATGACTTGTTATTATAGATTTAAGTTACCTTCTTCTAACTAATCATGTTGTTATGATATTTAAAAAAATCAATTACCAAATATTGTCAAAATTGTCATGAAATAGTTTTTAAAACAAATATTATATTATTAATTTCTATTTTATTTCTAAAAATCTATGGTTCAGAAAAATGACTTAGATAAGGTTATATATAGTAACTTGAATTTAACTAAAATCTATTGGTTGAGAGGATTTCGACCCATCAACACCTTAGCTTCTAAATAAATCAATTTGGAGGTATTAAAAACTGAATATGAATTTATAATAAAATAATATTTTAAGTTTTTCCTAAGGTTCCCCTCTCCTCCCTTATAAAAGTGCACCTCCTCCCTCTGTTCCTCACACCACTTTGAGCCTTCATGATCAGCCAACACCTGCCAATATCTCTTCTAAAATTCCCTAGAAACAACCATGAGGTCCTTGTATTATTAAAATACCATATTTAGTTCCCTAAGAGGAGGTTAAGAAGAGGTGCTTCAAAGAAGAGGTAATGTCTGTTATTGATTGTTTAAAATTTATTTCCTCTTCTACTTCCCCTTTTTAGTTGTTTCATTATGAAGTAATAACATCAGTATCACTAATATACTGATATGTTATTATAAATATGAAAAAAACCCTATTTAACCTTCTATCAATCATACGGAAAACGAAATCACCGTGCGTGCGTACGTATGGAATATCGTCTCCACGATGTGGTGTAATCTGTTTTCCACCACCACCTTACTAGTATGGTTATAATAGTGTAAAGAGAAACTATATATGAATATTGTAAAGTGATATTGTTTCTTAGATATTATATGTACACTTAAATACAATTCCACGGTCATGGGAATGATATCATCGCTCGTGCGTACGTATGACCTACCGTATCAACAATGTGATACGACTCGTTCTACATGATCTACGTTGAATAATGATTATATAAATGAATTGAATGAATAAATATAATATATGTAACACCATTACCATTATGTAAATTAGGAATCTATAACCTAAAAATAAGAATAAGAATTTATTCGATAACACATGAATAACAAATAGCAATCATGTATTACTAATAAGAAGATAAAAATATGACCATGTATGATATCATAACAATGAATACGATTATGTAATAAGTCAATGACATTATTTAAATCATTATACAGAATGCTCAGATACGTACAATGCATATCGGAGCAAAGGTAAGGGAAAATCTCGCAATCTGAATTTTTATTCGAGATTGTTTATACGTTGATATTTACTAGGGAATATTTATCATCCACATCCATGTTTACTCAATATGTAATATTATTTCTATCCTCCTACAATTTTTTAAATACAATTTTACTTATTTGAGATTTTTTTTAAGAGATATGAAAGGAATCTTTTTTCGTTTTAAGTATGAGATACTTTTTGACTTTTTCAGCCAAAGTACAAGAAGAATGTTTTTTAACGTATACAGCATGAATGGATTTATATGATTTCATAGAAAATTATTTCCATGAATCTTCCTTTACATTTTTTCATGTTTATATTTAATAAACTTAATTTTTAAAATTTTATGACATGTTAAGAAAGTAAAAATGTTTTTTATGTAAAACGATATTTTACTCAAGAATATAGTTCAAGTGTTTTATCAAAATTATTTTCCATATAATAAAATTATAGGGTTCTGTTTCTATGCCTATTTTTACATTGATTTGATTAAGTTATGATGGAATTTTTTTATGATGCCCTTTTATTTATAATGTTATAATGCCAGAATGTTTAAGAATCCCATTTTTATTACATGTGTTATGTTATGATGTATGATTTATGATCATGTGGAACACATAAGAATGGATTAATTATGAGATGGGTGGAACCTATATCTCCCTCTAATGCATTGGGTAAATATTTATATCTCATGAGATATACTTGGCTGGAATGGAAGGTTAATCTGGTTCAGTGATACATGACTGAAACGAGAAGTGAATTCGGTTCATAAATGGACTTTTTCTGCTAAGAAAGTCTTGTAATTGAGTCTTGACTACTATGAAATGATTCTCTATGATTTTGTGTGTATTCCACAAAGTTGCATTTTTTATGTTTTGATTATTGGGATTACATTTCAATACTATTATTTGTCCCATGATATGATATTTTGATCTCTTTTGTAGGTTAAGATTTTCGAAATGCTATGTTCTTATGAATATGATATTTCCTTTGTTTAACCTTACTGAGCATTTTAGCTCACCCTTTTGTATTTTTTCATTCCCCAGGTCAGGAAGAAGGTTATTAAGTAGGATATGCCAAAAAGGACTATATATATGATGAAATAAACAAGGGATAATGTAGATTCTTTATGAACTAGTTGTTTATGATTCGCAGTTTCTAAATACACAATACCTATACGGTCCTACCATGGTTTTGTTATATGTTGTAATAATTATGCTAAAATTCTGAAGTAATAACATTGTATGTAAATTATGGGTCAATATAGTTGGTATTAGTGGATGGTTATATTCAACCTTTTGAAACTAGGATGTGAAATCCATAGTTAGAACCCTAAGGATATGCCTAAGCATAGGACAAAATTTTAGTGCTTAAGAAATGGCCATGAATAACCTATGATAAGGCCTAAATCATGAAATTTTATTCTTCATTATGTGGTTTTACTATTATGATTAGTGTTTCTCACACAATTCTTATTGGTTTTAGTCAATGGATGGAACCCGAAGGAACCGTTTTAATGCTGGAATCGGTGGGAAATTCAATGTTTGTCCCCCTAAGAAATCAAACGTTATGGGAGATGGAATGAAAAATATTGTAGACATGATCACACAACTTTCTCACTCTATGAACCATGTTGGACTTCCAAACAATAAAAGGAAGGAGAAACATTGTTTTGAATCCTTCATGAGGCAGCATCCACCCTCATTCAGTGGATCTACTGATCCATTTGTGGCTGAACAATGGATCAGTACCACTGAAATGATATTTTCAGTACTTCAATGTTTTGAACATGATAAAGTCATCTTAGCAGTTTTTCGTTTTGAAGGTGAAGCTGATCAATGTTGGAATCTTATCAAGAATATGAGGTCGAGAGATGAAATTGAGTCCATTGAGTGGGATGAGTTCATAAACTTATTTTTCAATAATTACTTCCCTCATATTCTTTGAACAACGATGGAGAAGGAGTTTCTTGAACAAAAACAAAAGGATGATGAATCTGTTGGGACTTACGAAGAAAATTTTACAAGACATGCAAGGTACGATTTTGGGATTATTATCCAACCGGAGAGTAAGATTGATCGATTATTTAGTGGCATAAAACCATGTCTTCGAAGGGCGTTTACCATAAGGGACACCAATAGCTATGGGGAAATCGTTCAATGTGCACTCAAGGTTGAGATGGAGATTGGAGTAACCCATCAGTCATATGTATTTGATAAGAAGAGGAAAATCGAATTCAAAGGAAAATCTAAAGAGGACACTAAAAAGAAGATGAGTTTTTCCTTATCTGCAAAGTGTGGAAAAACATGCAGGGAGTAGTCTTAAAAGGACAAGTAAATGTTTCAAATGTGGAAAAGAATGTCATCGAGCATTTTAATGCCGCAATGATGGGAAGAAGATGTCTAGTGATGCGAACAAAGAAAAGGATGTATAGAGTGAACCTCCTACACTTCAATGTTAAAAGTGTAAGGAAATGGAATATTATGCTAATAAATGCCCTAATCCAAAGGTTGTTGATGATTATCGGCATCAAAAAACTCTTAAGTCTAAAGACAAAGGAATGTTACATGAAATTTCTATCAGTGATGTGGAGTAAGATAACTATGTGGTGAAAGGTACAATTACCATCCACACCAATGTACCATATGATTTATTTGATTCTGGATCCACCCAATTTTTTATTTCTAGAGAATTGTCTAAGTGTATCGCCGTATTACCTCAAAAATTAGATGATGAGTTAGCTATGAAAACCCCTAATGGCACAACAATCACATCATAAGTTTATAATTCTTCTCTGGTTGATGTTTGTGGGAAAGTTCTTCCTGAAAATCTTGCGATCCTTCCAATGGTGGAATTTCATGTGATTCTTGTCCTAGATTGGATTTATTTATATGGAGCTCATATCAATTTCCAAAGAATGGAAGTCACATTTCATATTCCATATCAATCTATGATCGTATATCGAAGGAAGGATGAACATAACCATCAAGTGGAAATTTCTTCCATCTTATGGGACTTGATTCCACTAAATTACGGTTATTTATCTCAAATGGTTGGTGAGAAACTCACGATTATGTATATACCCATTATATGGGAGTTTGATGATGTATTTCCGAAGGAATTTTCTGGTCTTCCACCAAATCTTGAAGTTGAGTTTTCAATGGAACTCATACCAGGTGTTATGCCCATTTCAAAGACACCTTATATAATGTGCCCAATTGAGTTGCAGGAATTGAAGACTCAAGTCCAATAGAATCTTGATAAGGGATTCATATGCCCTAGTGCGTCACCTTGGGGAGCAGATGTTCTATTTTTTAAGAAGAAAGATGGATCAATGAGACTGTACATTGATTATCGAGAACTTAACAAGATCACTATCAAGAAAAAATATTCTCTCCCACGCATTGATGACTTATTTGACCAACTACGCAGAGCTCAATACTTTTCCAAGATTGCTCTTCATTCAGGGTATCATCAATTAATTTTCAAAAGGGAGGATATACCAAATACAGCTTTCCGTACAAGGTATGGACACTTTGAATTTATTGTGATGCCATTTGGTCTTACTAATGCCCCTGTTATCTTCATGGATCTGATGAATAGAGTCTTTAGAGACTATATTGATCAGTTTGTGGTAGTCTTTATACACGATATTCTTGTCTATTCAAATAGAATGTATGAACATGAATATCACTTGATAATTGTATTGAAGACCCTGAGAAAAATAATATTTATGCCAAATTTACCAAGTGTGCATTTTGGCTTCAAAAAGTTTCTTTTTTGGGTCACATAATCTCAAAAGAGGGGATATATAAGGATCCAGCAAAAACAGAGGTTATCAAAAGATGGTCGAGACCAACAATAGTAACTAAGATCCAATGTTTTCTGGGTTTGGATGGATATTATTGACGTTTTGTGATAGTTTTTTCATGATTATCTAATCCACTCACCAGGATGACTCCAAAAGGATTTATGTTCGTGTGGACGGAGGAGTGTGAAGAGAATTTCAAGGAGTTGAAAAGATGGTTATCTAGTGCACCTATTCTGACACTTCCTTGTAGTGGAGAAAGGTTTATGATCTATAGTGATGCATCCAAGATGGGATTGTGGTGTGTTCCCATGCAAAATGATATGGTGATAGCTTACGTCTCACGACAGTTGAAAATCCATGATCAAAATTACCCAACTCATGATTTGGAGTTAGCTGCATTAATAATTGCATTAATGATTTGGACGCATTATCATTATGGTTAAAGGTGTGATATTTAAAGAGATCATAAAAGTTTAATGTATATTTTCTCACAATAGGAGCTTAATATGCACCAAAGAAGATGGTTGGAGTTAATTAAAGACTACGACTGCTCAATTAATTATCACCTTGGGAATGAAAACAAGGTGGAAGACCCATTAAGTCGACAAGACCATGCTAGTTTATCAATGTTGAGGATCAAAAAAGATCCAATATTTATGCATTTACAAAAGATGGATATTGGAATTATAATGGAAGGGGGACAATCTTATCTTTCTCAAATTAATGTTCAACCATCTATAAATGTGAAGATTAAAGAGGCATAAAAAAGATGTAGAGTTACAAAAGAAGGTGTGAAATGTTCCTAAATTCAACCTTGATTTTTATGGGATAATAAAGTTCAGGAATCCGGTTTTTGTTCCTCCTATCCCTGAATTAAAGATGGATCTACAAGATGAGGCTCATAGTTCATCATTATCTATTCATCCAGGAATCATGAAGACATATAGGGACCAGAAATAGTACTTCTGGTGGGATGTCATGAATATAGATGTTGCTGAATATGTCTCTCGTTGCCTGGTTTGTTAGCAAGTTATAGCTGGGAGACAGATGTCTAAGTGGATGTTACAACCATTACCCATACCAGAATGGAAATGGGAAAACAACAATACGGACTTTGTCACTGGACATCCTAAAATATCCAAAGCAATAATGCTATCTGGGTTATAGTAGACCGTCTTACAAAGTCGGAACACTTCATTTCTATTAGAGTAGATTTCTCTCTGGATCAGCTTGTCGGGATATATGTTATGGAATTGGTAAGATTGCGTGGAGTACCACTTTCAATTTTATCTGATCGGGCTCTGAGGTTTACCTTGATGTTTTGGAAATGTCTTCAGCATACTCTAGATACAGAGTTGAGTTTTAGCATTTCTTATCATCCTCACACAGACAGTTAGTCTGAGAAAACAATTCCAACTCTAGAAGATATGTTAAGAGCTTGCTCTATGGATTTTAAATGTGGTTGGGATCAACACCTACCTTTGTTGGAATATTCTTTTAATAATACCTTTCACTCCAGTATTCAGATTGTTCCTTATGAATCTTTATATGGAAAGAAATGCAAAACTCCAAATTTCTGGGATGAAGTGGGGGAAATAAAGCAATCAGGACCTGATCTTGTTGATGAGATGGCAAAAAAGGTCAGATCTATTCAACAACACATAAGAGCAGCTCAGAATCAAAAAAAACATTATGTCGATAACCGAAGAAAAGACCTATAGTTGGAAGTGGGTGATAAAGTGTTCTTATAAATATCTCTTTGGAATAGAGTAATGTGATTTGGAAAGAAGGGAAAGCTGAGCCCTAGGTATATTGGTCTTTTTGAAATACTGGATCGTGTTGGGAAGGAAGCATACCGATTGGAGCTTCAATCGAATCTCTCTCATGTTCATGATTTGTTTCATGTATATCTCCTGAGAAAGTACATAACTGATCCTTCACATGTACTCAGCTCAGATGTTGTACTGCTGGAGGAAGATCTTTCTTATGAAAAACAACTGATAGAGACTCTGGATCGTAGCGAAAAAGTCCTACAGAACAAGACCACTTGATTGGTGAAAGTTTTATAGAAGAACCACCAATTAGAAGAATATACATGGGAACTTGAGGATATGATGAGGAAGAGGTATCATCATATTTTTATTACAATGTGATGAATTTTGGGGGAGAAAATCATTTTAAGGGGGTAAAATGTAACACCTGAGATTTTATGAGAAATATTTTGTTTTTATGTATGAATCTTTCACTACACACAACACTATCTTGGCCTGATTTATACGCAAGATCAACCTTCTTCTCAATAGCGTGTGTTGTACACAATACCTAGGTTCACTAAACAATGATATGTTATTAAAATATTTTATAAACTAGCCGTTATGAATTGAAATACCCAATTTTTGAAATTTTATAAATTTTATCTTTCAAAATGGACTTCATTTTTGGATATCGAATATAAAAATTATCCTACGGTGAATTTGTGGTATTTTTCTGAAAACATTCAATTTTTTAGAATAGTGAAAACACTAGGTTACTATTTAAAAACCGACTTTTTATTTAATTAATTATTTATTTTATTTAAATTTATTTTAGGTCAAAATTGATTTTTAATACCTATATTTGTTCAATTTAATTAATTGGAGTCATTTTATAATAATTTTAGATATATAAAAATTGTATTGAACTTTTCACCGTCTTTTACCCACCTCCTAAGAGAATTTAAAAATTTACATAAAACATAATTTTACCGCTTATGTGAGTGGAATTTTGAAAATCCGAGAGGAATTCTTAATATCATGTTGTAATATGTGGTTCAATAAGATAAAAACTAATTTTTGGTGAATAGTAACTTTTTACTTTTTTTACCACTGTTAAAAGTAAATATGGCAATTAAGGGTAAAAATGTTATTATTATTACAATAACACATGTCCTAATTCTATTGGATAAGTTTTATTCGACCAAAAACAATCTTCTGAATAAAATATGACCATTTAGGTCAACTTCAATAAGATTAGTACATTTATTATTATTTTATTTAAAGAAGAGTTAAAATAGTTAAAATCAATGTTTAATAAATAAAACATTTCTAATAAAGGGTTATACATATGATAAATTCGACTATAAAAAATATTTAAAAAGAATAAAAAATTTCCTACATAATGGTATTTTATTTATAATTTTTAGGCATTAAATAATGTAATTTATTTATGACACGATGATGATGCAGTAATTACCTTATTAATGAAATATTATCATAATTGATATTATAAATACCCAAATAAAAGAATTTTTATATTTTTTAGGAATTACATTAATATTATAGGTGAATATAACATGTTTTTATTGATTTAATTAACTATTTTCTAACTAATCATGCTGTTATGATTTTCAAAAAAATAAATTACCAAATAGTGTCAAAATTGACAGAAAATAGTATTTAAATAAAATAAAATATTATTAATTGTTATTTTATTCCTAAAAATCTAAGGATGGGAAAAATTACATATATAAGGTTATATGTATTAATAATGAACAACTTGGGGTTCTTTTGGCTTGTTATAGTATGTTTATTAACCATATAGTAAAAGAAAACTAGAAGACACCGTAAAAGTAAAATTATTTAACTTACAGTTAATTCTAAATGATGAGGTTAAAATAGTAACCTAAACTTCTCTAAAATATATTGGATGAGATTATTTCTACCCATACCCAACTTATCTTTGAAATTAATCAATTTTTAGCTATTATAAACCGACTATATCTTTATAATAAAATAATATTTTATATTTTTTCTAAGGTGCCCCTCTCCTCCCTTATAAATTGGCACCTCCTACCTCTCCTCCTCACACCACATTGAGCCTTCAAGCTCAGCCAACCCCTATCAATTTCTATTCTACACTTCCCTAAAAACATCCTAGGGTTCTTGGTATTCTTCATTGACCATCTTTAGTGCCCTAAGAGGAGGTTAAGAAGAGGCGCTTCAAAGAAGTGGTAATGTTCGTTACCGATTGTTTCAAATTTATTCCTTCATCTACATCCACTTCTATAGTTGTTTCATTCTGAAGTAATAACATCAGTATCATTCATATAATTATATGTTATTATAAATATGAAACATACCTCTTTCACCTTCTATCCATCCTATGGAAAATGAAATCACTGTGCGTGCGTACATATGGAATACTGTATTCACGTCGTGGTGTAATCTATTTTCATCCACCACTTTACTTATATGGATATAATGGTGTAAATAATAACTAAATATGATTTTTATAATGTTATATTGATTCTGAAATATTATACATACACTTCAATTCAATTCCATGATCATGGGAATGATATCATTGCTGGTGTGTACGTACGGCCTACCGTCTACACGATGTGATGCAACTCGTTCTACATGATCATTGTTGAGTAATGATTATATAAAAGAATTGAATGAAAAAAATATTAAATATGTTACACAAATAAAAATATGAAAATGAGGTATATATAACCTAAAAAAAGAATAAGAATTTATTCGACAAGACATGCATAAGAACATAAAGCAATGAACACCCGGATAACAATTAACAATCAAATATTACTAATAAGAAGATACAAATATGACCATGTATGATATCATAATAATGAATATGATTCTATAAAAAGACAATGAAATTATTTAAATCATTATATAAGTTTTTCATATACGTACGAATCATATCATACATAAGGTAACAGAAAGTCTCACAATCTCAATTTTTATCCGAGATTGTTTATACTTTGGTGTTTACTAGGGCATATTTATCATCCACATCCATGTTTACTCAATATGTAATATTATTTCAATCCTCCTTAAATTCTTTAAATAAAATTTTACCTATTGGAGGATTTTTATTAAATGATATGAAAGGAATATTTTTTCTTTTTTAGTACGAGATACTTTTTGACTTTTTCTACCAAAGTACGAGAAGAATGTTTTTTTAACTTATACGGCATGAATGGATTTTTATGATTTCAAAGAAAATTATTTCTATGATGTTTCCTTTACATTTTTTCACATATATTTTAATCAAATTATTTTTAAAAATTGTATGACATGTTATGAAAGGAAAAAATGTTTTTTTGAAGTAGAAATGATATTTTCCTCAAGAATGGAGTTCAAGTGTTTTATCATAATTATTTTCCATATAAAAAAATACATGGTTCTATTTATATCCCTATTTTAAAATTGATTTGATTATGTTATGATGGAAATATTTTTATGTTGTCCTTTTCTGGATTATATTATGATGTCATGATTTTTAAGAATGCCATTTTTATTGCACAGGTTATGCTGTGATATATGATTTATGATCTTGTGGAACACATAAGAATGATATCATTATGAGATGGGTGGGACCTATATCTACCTCCATTACATTGGGTAAAGATTTATATCTCATGAGATAGACATTTTTGGAATGGAAGGTTAATCTGGTGTAGTGATACAGGACAGAAACAAAGTGTGAACTCGGTTCATAAATTGAATTTTTCCGCTAAGATAGTCTTGTAAATGAGTCTTGACTACTAATAAATGATTCTATATGATTATGTGTTTATGCCACAAATTTTGATGTTTTATGTTATGATTATTGGGATTACATTTCACTACTATGAATTATCCCATGTTATTATATTATGATCTATTTTTCCTGTTAAAATTTTTGAAATGCTATGTTCTTATGAATATGATATTTCCTTTGTTTACCCTTACTGAGGATTTGAGCTCACCCTTTCGTATATTTTCTTTCCCCAGGTCAGGAACAAGGTTATTAAGTAGTATATTCCCAAATGGACTCTAGATATGATGAAATAAATGGGAGACGACGTAGATTCTTTATGAACTAGTTGTTTATGTTTCCCAGTTTCTAAAGACACTATACTTATATGATCCTAACATGGTTTTGTTATATGTTTTAATAAGTATGATTCAATTCTGATGTAATAAAAATGTATGTAAATTATGGTTCTTCATATACCTAAACCTATATAACACCTATTAGTTTAGATTATTTATAACCATACCCAATTTATCCATGAAATACATCATTTTTATACATTAGAAATCGAAAGTGTTTTTATTATAAAATAATATTTCAAACATTTCCTAACGTGGCCATCACCTCTCTTATAAAAGGGTACACTCCCTTCTCTTAATTTAACAACACAAAATCCATTTGGATCATCCAAACCCGACCAAAATATTCTCCCATCTTTCATCCCTTAATCCTAGAGGCGTTCTGTTGATCAGAAATCCTACCTAGGAGCCCTTTTGATGAAATCAAAAGAAAGTACCCAAAGTAGAGGTAAATATTTCATCAACTCTTTCATGTTTTTTTCTTCTTAAAATTTCTATTTTTTTTGTTTCCATTCTAAAATAATAACTTTCATATATTATATATACTATGATGTTATTATAAAAATGTAACAGCAATATTCTTTATTCTATCCATCATATGAAAGGAAAATTCACCATACCTGCGTACATACGACTTACCATGTCCACGTTGTTGTGTAGTTTGTTTTTCCAACACATCATTATTTGGATTGGTATAATAATTAGTATAAAATTTTTAAATAATAAATATAAAATATTAATGATTATGTATATATTATATACCATCCAATTACATATGATTTCACCATCAATATAATGATATTGTCACTCATGCATATATACGGATTACCGTCACCAAGAATGCGATGAGATTCATTCCACATCATAATAAATCAAGAATAATTCTCACATTCAGATTAAAAATAATTTTTATGACCATAATATCAATATTTATATGAATCCGATAAATATTATCCAAATCAAACTAGGTTTATGTAAACAATCATATAAAGGAAAATGAATCATTTGACACTGGAAAAGATGATACTACTAAAATGTTATACATAATGAAATATTAGAGGATCATATATAATATCATATTTTTGTATATATTTCTTGTATAATTTAATAATAATTATTAAACATTTATACAGGTGTTTATCATAACCTTTTCCAAGGAAAATTACATGGTTAGGGGTTTTCATCTCACTTTTATTCCCATGATATTCATGCTATATTTTCCACTATTACCTTTTTGTGTTGTATGTACTACCCATGGTAGTATTGTCTGAGAATTATAATTTAATTTATTCATATTATAATCATCATTGGATGATCCTTATTTCATGGGATGTATGTTTCGTATGTCACCAAATAGGTAATGGAATTTCAAATTTCAATTTCCATTAATTCGGTTTTACACCAACTTCTTTGATTAGTTCACTCCTATATTATTTGTGAAATATATATTTATTTACATTTTTAGTAATTTCCACTAACCATTATGTTGATACACTTTGGATACAGATAACCACTCTATTGATAAATTCTCAAGTCATAGATATGAATGTGATAAGAGTAATGTTTACTCAATCTCTATTCAGTGAGATAAACATCCAAGTAATTGGTGTAGGTTTTACAAGAATATGTGTGAACATCCTCTAATTTATTTACACTATTTATCAAATCATATTGAGTGTATGTATATTTTTCAAACAGAATTATTTCATTAATTTATCCTTAACATAAGGGTACAGTCTTTACAGGGGAATTCATCTCAACATACATTCCATTAGTACTTCTTTGTTGTTATACACCAATTCACATTTATTTGGTGTATATACTGTACTTTGACATATTATATCTCCAATCCATTTAATCACATGATATTATAAATTTTTTATTACCTCAATTATTTGTTTTCAACAGTCTCTAATTTTGATAGGTACTCAAACAAATATCATTTTAAATGTTAAAAAAAATTATTCTTCTAAATCCTTCTCATTAATGTCCAGGTTTTAAAAATGGTTTTAAGGATTTATGTATATGGAGATGAATGATTTTAAAATTAAAATTCCTTTTAAAATATTTATATTGGTATATGATACTTGGATTAAAAATCCATTTTATTAGGCTTCTTGATAAAAAGTGAGATTTTTTATGTATTCAAGACAAAAGGAGATATTTCTCTCAAATAGTTTTAATTATTAATATCCTCAATGTCAACATCCTTTATTGGATTTTATGTTTGATTAAATTTATTCATTAGGATACAATTTTCCAAATGGTATTGATGGTTTTGTGATATGTTTGACTGTGGATGTATTCTATTTATACCATTCATGGTTTATCGTCAAAGTATTAACATTTTGGAAGATAGTTTTAACATGAATGATTATGTGATGTTTCATCCTTTTTATATGGGTAATGCACTGAACATAGTAAGTGATAGGTCGAGCCTGATATAGCTCATTGATGCATCAATAGGTCTCATAAGAAAAATGATTTTCTTTCCACAAGGCCTTGACAAAATCTTATTTATATTCATGGCATAAGGCCTTGACGATGTGGTTATAATGTTTAGAATTATGAATTACATCATTATGAAAGTGGATATTGATATTTCATGTGATTATTTGACTATTATAATATCCATGTGAATAAATAAATGGAATTATTTTATTTTATCTTTTCAATATTATTATAATTTTTATGTTTAAAAGGATTTTGTTTAATTATTATAAATTTCCTTAAATGTTTTTGCTTATATATGAACGTTTCTGCTATATTGTTATCATTACTAATCATCTGAGATCACCCCTTTCAATGATTTATTTTTCCCAGGATGTGAAGAAGTATTTTATAGTTGACATTCTTTGATAGGCTAAGGATATAAGTGTTTTCAAAAGGGGAAAAATGATGTTGATGTTTTTATTTCACGATGTAACGTAAAACTTATGTATCATACTAGTAAATCCAAGGATACTAAACATATCATTTTTTAAGACATTATTTCTTGTATCATTCCAATGTTATGTAATAATGCACCGATTCTAGGTAACTAGTATCAGGGGGTTATAGTTGGTATCATAGGATGTATAGTACAAACCTTAGAAAATTGATTTAGAAAAAAACATTGATTAGGAAACACTAACTTAATATTGACATAGATGATTAGTGTAGAAGAACAAACAAAAAATTAATATATATATTATGTGGGTTTTATAAAAAATACATCCATATTTGGATATGATAAGGTCAAGGTAGCTCTGTAACATATGTACCTAGGAGTGAAGACATCAAAAAGCAGTTCAGGACTTGACCCGGGGTATCCTGTTGCTTCACAACATGCTTTATTGCACTTTTGGTTACAAAACTCCCAGTGGATATAATTAGGAAAATTCACATATTCATTAAAAAATAATCTGAAATATTTTAATATAAGTTTATAATAAATAACCCTTGTTAATCCTATAGTGTTTTAGATTGAAAATAATGTGTTATGATATTATCTAAAAGATTTTATGAATCAAACTATGCTTCCTTGTGTTAATCAGTGGCTGGATTCCATGAAAGTGATAATAATAGTGAACATGATGTACAAGGTGGTTACTATGTTGAAAATGAGAAACGAAATGGAATGTTAATAGGTTTAAAAGATATCATGTTCATACCGAATCATTTTTCCAAAAAATGATCATAAACATATATATTAACCAACTCTCGGACTTAACAATAAATATAAAGGTAGTGAATGATAAGAGAACCTATAGTGGATACCATGGAGAAATTATAGGTCAATTTCAATCATCCATGAAGTGTGGAAGGAGACACACTAGAAAGCATCTCAATGGAACAATGAAATTCTTTATGTGTGGGAATTAAGGACATAATGTAAATAATTATCCAGGAAAAATAATGACTACTATGGAAGAAAAAAATGATACCAAGAATCTATTTATAGACATTTTTTTAAAATTTAGTGGACATGGGAATTACCCGAGTGATTTTCAATATTCTATTTGATAACCTCTTCATCATGGAATATCCTATGAAGAAATAAATGGATTATGAAATGTTGAAAAGTATTAGTGCTCTTTTTGATATGATTACTATGGAAGAAATTCTCTTGTATGTGTGACCGTGCCGTTTTTTATTTGGAAATGATATTTTTTGAAAATTATATTTTCTATTTTTGAAATATTTATAAATAACCTTTTGGGTTTTTATAATCCATGACATTGAGGCAATTACATGTTATTAAATTTTTGGATGAAAATGTGAGGTATGAGAATACATTTGTGGTCAAATTATGTTATTGTAATTTTTAGGAATTTATATCATTTTGGTAATGTTATGAAATATTGTTTTTGAAAAAGGAAAATAGGAAAACTATGTGATGACCCATCACATAAGACAAAGTTACTGGAATCGAACTCACAACCAGAGTGCGATTGTGATTTATCGCCTACCACAGTACTACATGAAGTCCATGGTTAGTCTGACTAATGAATTCTTGTTAAATGATTTTATTGATAAATAATAAGTTTAACGTGATCTTATGTCTTACCAAATGGATATCTATTTAATAGAAAAATGATTTTGTTATTAGGTGATAAATGTTATTTTGGAAGATGTACGATATGTTGGGAACACTATATGCCTGTAGAAAATAGAAATATATGGGATTTAATTAGAGGAGTAATGGAGGATTATTATCTATGTTTTTATTATGGATTTATATCCATTTGGTTTATTTATATAAATGATTAACATATCATAGAGAATATGAGAATAGGTTAATTAATTTTTATAATGTGACATTAAGAGTAGATGATGTTATTTGGAGATGAAATTTAACCAGGGAGTCTGCGTAATCAAATTATTTAGTGTTTTGGGATTGAATATTAGTTTGGATTATATTTTGGGATTTTAAGGACAATTTTTAATTTAATGTTATTTATTTAACATTTGGTATTGTTGGTTTAATTTTAGAAATTAAAATTAGTATTTTTCTCAATAAAGGATTTTCCATTTCAGGGATCATCTGATCTTATACTAACCATCTTGGTTTTTGATAATCTATAAAGACAATGTAAATATATAGTTTATATTTTGGGGATTATGATGTTCTCTAAAAGTTGATTCATACGCTTCTGGTGTGACCAGGTCATCTTGAATACTCATCATTTTGAAAAAAAGATGAGTTAGAGGTTGAATTTTTTTAAAAGACGTAACTCGGCATAAATATTAATAATATCTATTAATGTTCTTAGTCAATCTCATAAATAAATTCCATAAAATTATGAAATAGAACATAAAATAAAACATTATATGTTTACTTTTCCTACTTGGTAAATAATGACCATTTATCCCCTCCCAATTTTGTTGTTTTATTGTCATTAACTTTCTCCTAATCTTTTTTTCTTTCATTCTCCATCCGAACATGACACATAGTTTATCTTTCATATCCATGTTTTCTTACATGGAATCCTAGTATGGGTTATCTCAGTTGACTTTTATAATTCTATTTCATTCATTTAAAATGATAGTTTTGTTGACTCTTTTTCCGATGTGTTACTTTCAATGATGTTCTCGAGCCCATTTTTAAAATTTCAAAGATGAAATTTCTAGAGGGGGGAATGTAACACACTATGTTTCATAGTAATTTTTTAAAAAAATCAATATCCTGAACAACAAGAAACACTGAGTCTAAGCACCCCAAGACTTAACAAACTAGCCCTTCAAAAATTAGTTATGAATTTTATTAATAGAATTTCTGAATCTTGTATACTATATATAATTTTATAATCCATATAATTTTTTTTGAAATAATATAAGAAAAAATTATTTTTTTTTCTTATAAAATGATTGTTTTTCAATAATTTAAATTTAACCACCAATTAATGGAGAAACCTTTTTAAAACCAACAATTTACTGTTTTATATATTAAATTAAATTAAATTAAATTATTTTTTAGAATCGATACAAAAAAAATAATTTTGGTAAAATTTTTGGCACTTTTCTTATAACTGTCATATTTTGATGAATACTAAAAAAATACTAAATTTTAATTGAAAACAACATTTTTAATATAAATTATTTATATTGTTAAATTATGCATTTTAATTTTTCGGAAGAATAATTAGATTATATTTTTATCATTTAATATAATGTTGTTTATTATAACTAATTTCACATTTAAATTTGACATTAATACTTTTCAAAATTTTGATTGTTTTAATTTTTAAAAACCTTATGTGTGGTTTTGACCACACAAATTAATTTTAAATTACTTAATTCAGCATAGGTGTTTTTAATTTGGTAAAAGTGAATTAATTTTTGAATTTGTAATTTCAAAATTATCTTAGGGTGATTTTTTTGGTATTTTTCTTAGAACTTTAATTTTTTGATGAATAATGAAAAATACTGCGTTATTGTATAAAACCATATATTTATTTAAATAATTATATATTTTATTTAAATATATTTTATTTCCAAATATATACGTAATACCTATATATGTTCAATGTAATTCATTGGGGTCATTTTATAATAAATTTTGATATATAAAATCTTAATGAACTTTTTACAGTGTCTTACAGACCATCAAAGAGCATTTAAAAATGTTCATAAAAAATAATTTTACTTCTTTTGTGAGACAATTTAAAAAATTTTAATGACACATTTGATATTTTTAAGGAATATTTTGTTCAATAAGATGAAAATAATTTGTGGTGAATAGTAACATTTGACTTTTATTTACCACGGCTAAAATTATATAGGGTAATTAAAGGTACAAATGATATTATAATTGTGCTAAAACATATCATAATTATATTCCATATATTTAACTATACCAAAACAACCTTATAAATAAAATATTTTTCCATTTGTTCCACTTGGATGAGATTAATACATTTTTTTATTATTTTATTTAAAGAAGAGTAAAAAGAGTTAAATACAATGTTTAACAACTAATCAATTTTTAATATAGGGTTATATATAAGATAAATTTGATTATAAATATTCATTAGAACGATAAAAGGATTTAATAAATAATGGTTTCTTATTTTTAATTATTAGAAATTATATATTTTAATTTATTTTTGACACAATGATTATACAATAATTACCTTATTAATGAAAGATGAAAATAATTATTTTTATAAATGTATAAATAAATGTAATTTGATTATTTTAATGAAATACACTAATTTTATAGATTAATAGGACATGTTAGGGTCTATTAAATAAATTTTATCCGAATTAGTAATGTTTCTTTTTGAATTTAATAAAATAATCACATAATAAATTGTGTCTAAATTGATGTAATTGAGTATTTAAAATAGATACTATATTATTAATTGATATAATATTCTTTAAAATATAATGTTCATCCAAAGGACATAGATAACGATATATTTATTAATAATGATCCACTTGGGGTTCTCTGAGATTTTTATTGTAAATTTATTAATCATATAACATAAAAATACAAAGAGACATGGAAATTGTCAAACTATTTAACTAACAGTTTAATCTAACAGATAAGGTTAATATATTGACCTAAACCTGTCCAAAACCAATTTCTAAGAGGTTTTAGAACCACCACATACTCAGCCTCAAAATAAATCATTTTATATCCATTTTAAAACGAAAATTATTTTATTATAAAATAATATTTCAAACGTTTCCTAAACTGGCCCTCACCTCTCTTATAAAAAGGGTACATTCCCTTCCAATAGTTTCACACCCACAAATCCATTTTTCTCAACAAAAACCTACCCAAATATCCTCCCAAATATTTTCCCTTCATCCTAGATGCCTACCTTGGTAAGAAATAAATACTAATGATCTCTTTAGATCAAATCAAAATGAAGAACCCAAAGAAGGGGTAAATATTTCATCACATCATTCAAGTTATTTTCTTCTTCCACAACCTCTTTCTATGTTATATTAATTATAAAATAAAAAATCCAGAATATTATACATACTATGATGTTATTTTAATACTGATACTACCAAATTCATTATTTTATCCATCAAATGAATGACAATGTCTCCATATGTGTGTACGTACAGCTTAAGGTCTCTATGTTGTGATGTTGTTAGTTATTCCAACACTTAATTATATGGATGTGTAAAATAATGAGTACAAATGATATAAATAATAAATATAACATGTTAATAATTAATTATATATGATATAACAGCCAATTACATACAATTTAACGATAAATATAATGATATTACTGCTCGTGCTTACGTACGGATTACAATCTCCCCGAATGCGATGAGATTAATTACCCATCATAATCATTCATGAATAATATTCATTATATGATTGAAAATAATGTTTTGGAACATTATATCATTGTGTATATGAATCCAATAAATCCTATCCATAACAAACCTCGCTTATGTAACCCAGAATATATAGGAAAATGAATTAGATAACATCTGAAACGATGATACTACTAAAATATTATTTACAAAGAAATATCAAAGGATAATATATGATATCATATTTATATATATAGTTCATGTATAATTTATTAACAATTATTTATATATTTTATAGGATTTTCACATACCCTTGACCAAGGAAAATTACATGGTATGTGGTTTTCATCTCACTTTAATCACTTGAGATTCATGCTATATTTTCCACTATTACCATTTTGTGGTTTATATACTTCTCATTATTATACTTTTTGAGTAATATAATTAAAATTATGGGTATTTAAATCAAAATTGGATGATCCTTCTTTAATGGGGTGTATTTTTCATATGTTACCAAATCATTAAGGAAATCTCAAATTTCAATTTCCACTCATTCTGTTTTTCGCAAACTCTATTGATTATTTTACAATAAGATTATTTGTAAAATATCTATTTATTTCTTAATTTAGTAATTTACACTCCTCTTTATGAAAATATAGTTTTGATATAAATAATCAATCCATTGATAAATTCTAATTTCATTGAAATTATGTTGATAAGAGTAATGTTATCTCAATCTATATCTGTTGAGTTAAACATCCTAGTCATTGGTGTTGTTTTTAAAATAATATGTATGAACGTTCTATAATTAATATACACTGTATATCCAATCATGTTGACTGTAATTATATTTTTCACATATAATTATGTCATTTATTTATCCTTAACCTAATGATATAGTCATTGTAGGGAAATTTATCTCAACGTACATTTCATTGGCACTTCTTTGTTGTTATTCACCAATTCACATTTATTTGGTGTATATAAAGTAATTTGAAAGATTATATCATGAATATATTTAATCTCATGATATTATATATTTTTTACTATCTCGATTATTTTTATTCATGCATCTTTTATTTTGTTAAGAACTTTTACGGAAATATAATTTTAAACGATATAAAAAATTATTCTTCTAAATTTTTCTCATTAATAAACATGTTTTAAAAATAAAATTAAGGATTTATTTATATTGTCATGAATTATTTAAAATTTAAATTTCATATTAAAATATTAAAATTGGTATGGGATACATTGATTCAAAAATATATTTTAAATAGCTTCTTGATAAATTGTGAGACTTTTAACTGTTATTAAGAAAAAGGGGATATTTCTCTCATGTAGTTTTAATGTTTCTTTTCATCATTGTAAACGTACTTCATTGGATTTTATGTTTTTTAAATTTGATTCATTATAATACAGTTATCAAAATTGTATTGAATGTTTTGTGATATTATTGACTGCGTATGTGTTATTTTTATACCATTCAAGTTTTATCGTCAAAGTATTAACATTTCGTATTCAAGTTTTAATATGAATGTTTATGTAATGTTTCATAATTTTTATAGGATGAAATAATTGTTCTTATTATGTGATGGGTGGAGCCTTCTATAGCTCCTAAATGAATCAGTAGGTCTCATGAGTCAAACCAGTGACTTGGAACAAGGCCTTGACAAAATATTAATTGTAGTCCCGACACAAGGCATTGACTATGTGGTTATGAAGTCTGGAATTATTCATTCCATCATTATGAAAGTGGATATTGATATTTCGTAGGAATATTTGACTATTAGAATATCAATTTAAATAAGTAAATAGAATTATTTGATTTTATCTTTTCCATATTATGTAGATGATAAAGTATAAAAGGAATTGATTTTAGTCTTATACATTACATTAATTTTTTTTTTCTTATTTATGAATGATTCTTCTATATTGTTAACCATAATGATAATCTATGCTCACCACTTTCTATGTTATATATTTCTCATGATGTGATGATTAATTTTATGGTTGACCTTCCAGGAAAGGCTACGGATATAAGTGTGTTGAAAAGGGGAAATGTTTTTATGTTTTTATTTCACCATGTAATGAAAAACATATGTATGTATCTAGTACATACATGGCTACAAAAATGATAGGTCATTTTGGAATTGATTACTTGTATCATGAAAATGTTATGTAATAATGCACCGATTCTGGGTAATTAGAGCCAGGTAGTTACAAAAAAAGTTCATTGTGGTAAAACAACACCCAAAATTATCCAAAAATGATCATAATTATTTTTTATCTATTGAATCATCTTAAAGGTATATAAAACCTAATTTTATGATAATATAAATTTCTTTAGTATAATAAATACCATATAATAAAAATTTTGGATGTTCTCCGTCATTATAAAGGTATATCCATTAAGGAATATAAAGTGAACCGATCATGAAAACAATGAAATCGAATGCTCCAGAACAATGAAATTAGATTCTATAACTCTTTTGGAATGATACGAAATGAATTAAATAAAACCACATTGATTTAAATTCATGTATAAATGGATCTTTAAGTGTTAATTAATTTACTTAATTTTATTATACAAGAGATTAAAGAGAATGAAGCATCTATAATTAAGGTTAGGGGAATTCTTGAACCCCACAATCTTACTTTCAGATTTACAACTATCACTATATTTCTAGAATTTTTATTCCATAAAAATAATTTATTCATAATTATCATACCATTTATGTGATAAAATTTTTTATACATGAGTTTATGAATCCACATTTTTCCTATAGAACTATTTTTCCAAAAAAACACACCTTTTACATTTCAAAATTTTTTCCTTCACTCATAGTTGATGATTTCATATAAAATATTATATTCCGTACATAATTTGGGAACCCATGATTTTTGAATGTATGGTTATGAAATGAAACCTACTACTTTATATGGGTTATTATATTTTCATGTTTGATATATTTTGTATGTTCCTTGCATGATAATGTAAATGTTTTTATGTGACAGGTGTTCCTGAAATTAGATAGTCCAATATAAATGTTATGACATGACTGGTGAACATGTTATTATATAGAAATCCAATTCATTGATTAATTTGAAGAATCAATAATTGAGTAAATTTTTAACATGATTCTATGTTTTTTAAATATATATATGTTATTTAACAACTAATATATGATGTTTCATTTTTCTTTATTTCCAAATTCAATGTCTTTTCTTAATAATTCATCTCATGATTATGATCCAATATTTTTTTTTATGATTTTAATGATTATTCTAAACCTTGGTAATATTGTTCTTATTATTATCTATGATCATATTGTGATTTTATCTCACCCCTTTTGTATTAATATCATTTAATTTGTAATTTTACAAGAGATAATTCAAGGGTCAATATCACGATAAAGAATAGTTATTTATATAACTGTTTATATTTATATTTTAGATGTTATTTACGATCCTAGTGTTCCAAGGAAACTAGTAATTTGGATACTAGTGGTATAATTATTTATGTTAATTATCTATAAAATGTTGTATTGGTGATGTACAAAATAGTAGGGTATTTATAATCAATCCAACAAAACATATCTAAATGATTCATTAATCACATTATGATATCAATACATAAAACAATATAATTTCTCAACACAGTGTGACTAAAAAATAAAACTATTGACTATCTACATATCATCACATTAATGGTTTGTTTAGTGCTCATTTTATTAATATGATCCTTCTATAAAAACATACCACACCAGAAAGAGTTTGTATCTCCTATTATATATTCCATACAATTTACATTACCATTTTTGGAAAAAGCTATAACACTGCCTCTAGAACCCATAGTTGGATGCTTCTCCATTTCCGGACACCATGGATGTTTCTTACACATATCATATTCTATAACATTGGTGTCTAAAAAAATTATACCAACTTTTTCTTCACAATGAACTACATTCTCATAACATTTAAAATCAATTGAAATCAAATATATTTGTATTTTTTGTTTTATCTTTTAATAAAATCTATTAATTTTACTATAAATGTCTTAAAAAATGTATGGATCATAATTGGAAAATAGTTTTACGTTTTATTCATATATAGATACAATACATTCATCTTTTTTCCTCAAATCCAAAATGAGCTTCTCCATCACAAGACAAACAAACATACTGAAATATTTCTCAAGAATAATATCCTCAATTATTTTCTAATACAATGTAATAAATATCATCCTTCTCTATAATAATTTTTATTAATGACCATAATCATTTAGCTACATCATCAAAAAGATAAACGTAATGGGATAACATTTAATGTTCTAAACACGATAATTCCTAAACTAAATTTTCCACAGTATTGGTATATCTTTCTTTAACCACATGGTCAGATGATCCCTTAACTGATAGGGAATGTTTCTTCATGAAATCATCAGTAAAATAAATGATACTTTATTTTATATTAGTATTCTCATTATCATGTATACCACATCACTCATCTTAGTAAACTTATTAGGAATGAAATTTAAATCTCAATGTCTTACCATAAATGATTCCATGTTTCTTCTATGGAAAACCATTTTGAACTATTCTAGTTTACACAAATCATTATGGTAATCATCAAATGATATAAAATTTTATATTCCAAACAATTTAAAATCATTCATGTCAATGACATTATGTTTTATTTTCCTCTTATGTTATCTAAATCATACATTAATATGACCTATAATGCAACAAATAAAAACATTAGATGTTTATGAGTTTTTAGTAATGATTTTAATTTTAATCACTTTGTAGATATTTTTATGGTTGAGATTGAGAGAAATAACACATCAATAAAACAAAAAAAATATACAATACAAAGAGAAAATTTTTGTTAGTATCCATTATTAATAAAATATAAATCCTTAAAACACCATCATATAATCATGTAGAATCATTTTAAATTTCCAATTACCTTTTTCAATTCCAGTACTAGTCCTTAGGTCCTTTTGAAAAAATTAAACAACAAGTGATAATAACAAAAACAGAGTATGGTAATCAAAATATGAAGAACTAAAAATCTATTGAAAATAAGAAAAATTATATAATTATATCCTTTATATTCAATTATAACTAGATATTTAAAATAATGAACATTTAAAAAAACATGTTTCCATATGTTCTCAATGAAAATAACTAAAACTCATTACAAGAAATTAAAATATATATTATTGACTTAGAGAATCATATGCCTTGAACCCTCTAGGAACCAATTTATTTTGAATAATTATACAACCAAAGTCCAATATTATCACTTCCTATTGAATTGAAGAGATATAATATTATCACATGATACTATATAGGTCACCCAATCATATATTCTACAACGGGCAAACCTGACACTCTAAGGGGCACCCTATCTAATAGTTGTAACATGTTTACCCATACTTATATGGGAAACCCTATCAGATAATACGTAATGGGATCTAATTGTACTTTCTAGGCCACCCATTTTTTAATTATAAAATAAAATATTAGGAAATAGAAATTTTTATGTTAGAAAATTTAAATCATAGAACATTTTGAAATTCACTTATAAACTCTTATAATAATTATATTTTGATTATTAACCCCTTTTATTTAAAAAAACCATATTCATTACCATAACTCCCCTTTAGGTAGAAATAAATTTCAAAACCAAAATACCTATAAAAAGAAGAATGGGTTTCATTTAATAAAGGATGAAATTGTTCAAAAGATGTATGAAATCAAATAATAGTCACTATGGCGGACACATTATTATTTCCTTGTACAATAAAAATTGAAAATTATTTTTTATACAAGTTTCATAAAGAAACCTAAATCTATTCTTGTTGAAACCAATTTAAATTGTATAAAAAATATATAAACTATAAATTATAAATATTTTATGTACATAAATTCAATTTAAAAAAATATAAATTGAAATGGAATAAATGGAAGTAAAAAAATTTAAATTAATGTTTTTAAGGATTAATTCCTTCATCACATTGGAAATATTTGAATATTAAGAACCAATAAGGATATAATTTTAAAATAAATTAAATACTGTATTTTCTTGTTAGATGATGTTCAAATTGGAAATTATAAATATCTATATAGAATAATAATAATGAAATAAATTATAATCATAATAACAATCAAGAATGATGGTTATGTAAAATAATCCAACGTTGTGATTATATAGATGGTAGGTTTTAATTATACCAGAAAAAATATTCCATTTTTCCAATGATCATAATAGAATTAATTCAATTAATATTTTTAATTATTTAATTATAATTATATCATAAATAATGAATTATATAATTATATATATCTTTATTATGATGTGGTTACTAAAAAAATCATATCTCTTCAGGGAGGAGGTAGTCCACACATCCACAAATTATTTTATCACATTTTCTGTATTTTAAATGGAATGAATACAATTATACATTAAATTTAAAAAATAAATTAATCTAATTAATATCCCAATAATTTAATTTATATAATATATATCAATTATTTTTACTATATTACCTTCCATGGAATAGGTCAGTGAAAAATGTTTCACATTGCTTTGTGAGCCTGTAGTTCTCCATACACTGGAGTGAAGTTTGTGTTGATGGATAAAATAACCACAACACAACAAAATATTAATATTTATAGAATATTGAGGTTATTATAAAAACATGTTATATGAAAAATTTATGGGTATGGAGAATGAAATAATATAGAATCTCATTTACCTTGAATGTTTCCTCTTCTTCAGGTTACTCATTTTGATATTCACCAATAGAATTAATTGGATGGATTCTAACCAAAATTTAGAATTCTAGAAGGATATTAAGTAATTTTTTCGATGAGTTTTTATGGGTATTGTCAATTTAAATATTGGTGGATGTATGTAGAAGTGGGGAGAGTGAATCCACATTTATAATAAAGGAGGAGCAGAATGTGTGAAAATACCATAATATAAAAAATATTAGGAGGTCTCCCTTACATTATATACCTCTTGTGACATCCCAGAACCAGATTCAACTTTATGGGTGCCTTGAGCCTTGTTGGTCATAAGGCTTTAAGTGCATCTCCATAAACAATAGTGGTTGGGGACTATTACCGATGGCATAGGGTGTGTCTGTGTGGAGACTATTACCTAATTAACAATGTTTAATACAGTGGGTGGATTTAAATATAGGAAAAATTTGTAGAAGAAATAAATATAAACAGATGACATAGAGGAAAATAAATAAAACAATAATAATAACTGATATAATTAGAGTAACATTCAACAACAGATGATGATATGTCATGTACTAGGAATATAGGAAAAAAGTATACAGGAAAACATTCATAACTTGTTTAAAAAAATTAATAAATGAATAAAATGGTTATCCCAGGAATCCTGATATTCAAATTGGTCCTCTAATATAATGATCCAACATAAAAAATAAGAAATATAGTGTTTGAATCATAGATGTATTCGTTATAAACAGGTGTAGTTGTGTAGTATACTCTTAGAACAAAATGGCACCTGGAGAGGGTTTAACAAAAATATCAGTGGTCCACCACCAACAGTGTATATAACATCCTACCTATTTCATAGAATATTAAATTTTGCATTAATGAAAATATAATGATTATTAGTAAAATGTAACTAAATTCCCATGTAACTACTATATCCCTCATTTTGTGTCTGGTCTTGATTCCAATTTATTATTTGATTATTAACATTTTATAATATTCTATATTTTAATTATAGTAATGGTTACAATACATTAAAAAGGAAACATATGGTTCTTATTATTGAAGTCTCAAGGTAACAAACAATGCAATGTAGACCTCAAGGGTCACCAACACGTTAATAATGGTAGCCTGACATTGTGTAAGAGTGTAATCTAGGGGTAATTTCCCAAGTTATTCAATAATTAGTCACCTATCGAGACCATTGAGTTCATCCTATGTAAAAAGAGGCTAATTAGGGATCTAAGTACATCATACTGAGAATCTAATAGAATACATGGATCGAGATATATGTATGTCTCATTCTATGAAAAGAGTATCCTAGAATCAGAATGGAGTTCTTAATTTCTCATGGTATTATCTGATCAAATTCTACGGAGAGCTTATATCAGTACAATCCTACATGATTATGAAGTCATATAATATTTCAATATATTCTAGAACTTCTTTTCATTAGTGGGATAAGGTTATGTATCATGAAAAAATTTGATCAAGTAATTTTACATGCATATTCATATATTATTGTAATAAGGACATGTAACATGAAACCATTAATTTAATACATTTATGGAATATTCCATAAATAATGGATCGTTCCTCTACCTTCCATTAATGTGCCAAGGGTTCTACTAATATGAAATAAATTAATAAATCATATTTAGTTATCTATTTGAAGAAATTTCCATAGGAAGTTCATGTGGTATGAATACATGGTACATCCCATTAGTAAATTGAAAATACAAATCATGCTAATTAGTATAAAAATTTATACCCATACAGTGATCATGGAAAGTCAAACCCCAGCAGTGGAGAAAATTTGTCAAAATAGGAAGAAAAATTTTTCGTTTCACATTTTCCTGGAAGGGATTGAGTTGTGATCATATACACCAAATATTAATCACGTATATGGGAAACGAATATCGATTTTTTTCTATGAAGAACAATTTTGGAATATTAATTCTATAAATAGAACCTGATGAAATCAGTGGTTCCTACATGACAGATCCAAAACATACTAAAAATAAGGATGAGTAATAGACCACCCACCACTGGGTAATATAATACTTCTCCTCTGATATTGGCTCGTGATTGGTTGTGTATCAGTGTAGATCTAATATAATTTGAATAATTCTTACAACTGAATATCTTGGTTGATATTAATAGAGAAGGATAATGTCTCACGATGACTCCAGTAATTGCAATTTCACATTAAACATGAAGAAAAAATTCTCAATGTGTTTCCAAGTGAAGAAGATATATTGATTCCAATTATAAATAATAGAAATGTACCCAAATGAGATATAAATAGGTTAATCCATAATAAACTCAGATTGGAAAAGATTTAGGTTGATTAATAGATCATTTATGGAAACTATGTAAATGTTCTCAGAAAAAGTATCATGTGCACAGTTTGTCGGCATGGTTGGAAAATCGTCTCCAAATAGTTGGTGGTTTTCAAGGTAGAAGGGGACATTTCATGGTTAGGTTGAATGGATGTGAGAAAACCCTCCAATGTGGTTATTTTTAGAAATTTTCATCTGCATAGTTAGCCAAACCATATTCCAACGAAGTGCTAATTGTACGACCTATCTAGGTTCCCCAAAAAGATTTCTTCAATGCTCCATAAATTCCCCAGACACCCTGAGACCTTCAGTAAAACATTATGAATCTATATTAGTTCCCAATTAATTATATATACTGAAATTTTAAGAATTCATACCTAAGTGAAAAATATGTTTCTTATAGTCTTCCCCCAGTAAAATAAATCATATCTGAATTCACCATCCATGGGAGTAGAAATATTTTCTATCAACAACCTTGGCCATTGCCCTAATATATAGGATTCCCTCTACCATGTATCATATTATACTCAACCAAGTTTCTATAAAACCCATTCTAATGGGAAACTCTAGAAACGAAAAAATGATTTTGTGTGCGGCATGGTACCTATGAGGTTGTTGTAACCAATTGGATATCAGCGCGAAAATCTCTAGAACCTCAAATGAACCTAAGTAATGAGCTGAATTCATTACCTACATCGGTAAAAATCTATTTCCAATCTTGGTTGATACCCGGAGGAAAACAGAATTCCTAATGTTGAACCCTATAAGACATCGACAATAATCTGCAAAAGATTTTTGTCAAGACTAAGTACTATTCATATGATATTTAATTTTTCAAACCTGTTGTCCAGTATTCGTAATGGGAATAGGTACTAGTAGGTGGACTCACCTACCTCTTTCCAGCATAGGGGTGAATACATGTACTACCATATTAGGCTTCAAAAGGAGCCATCCAATTTCTCACATGAAAGCAATTATTATAGGCAATATCTATGATAGGGATATACTTCCCACATGAAATATATAAATCAAAGAAACATGCTCTGAGAATATCCCATAGAACCTATATTTTCTATTCTGATATTAAATATATCTAAGGGTGAGAAGTTATTCTTGGAAGCACTTGAGACCCCATATCCTTTTTAATCCATTATAGTATAGTAATGTGAAATAAGAATCCCGATCTATAATGATAGTATGAGGTACCCCGCACAGTCGTGTGATCTTGCAGACATACATTCATTCCATATCATCTTCTAGAAATTCTACCACATCGGATTTATGTTGGATGATTTTGTTTTTTTAGTCAATGACTACCTATATAGAATTACTACCCCTCAGAAACCTAGGTAAGCTAACAAAAAAATTTAGGGAAACATCTTCCAAATTCTATTTTCAGAGTGGAAGATTTTGTAGAAATAATGTAGGTCTATGGTTCTCATCCTTCCCCTAGTGAAAAGGTGAAAACCTCAGTATAAATCCTTCCATCTGAAATATCATCCCAGGCCCCAACACTAGAACCACATCTCTTGATACATCATCGTGATGCTAGGATGAACTACCCACAGAGAATTGTTGGACTATTTCGTCAACAACTCTCATATATTTACATGATAACATACGTGTGAATTTAGATTCCTATATTCATTCATATACATTATATAATCTAGAGGAACATTATCTCTTGATATAATCTCATGGTTAATAAAGAACTCAGGATCAGTAAATATTCAACCCTTTACATTCTCTTGGATGGAGGAGTTAACTGTCATGGATAAAAGAAAACACAACTCATGAATTTAATGAAACTCTATATGTAGCTCAAAAAATGGAAATCAATTTCCAATCATCACTTGATCCCTCTACATTTTGTTCTTGAGTAATTTAACTCAGTTCATCTACAACCACATTGCCCTTCTCTGACATATAGGAACGATCAATGTCAAATGAAAATAGTTATTCGACCCATCTTTGATATCTGATATAGGAGTCATGATGTGAAAAGATATATTCGGGCTCTTGTATACCTTATACACCACAAATTTCACACCCAATAGATAGTGTGTCTATAAATTTAAGTCATTGGAAAATGTTTCTAGCTCCTTGTCATACATCCAATTGTTTATTTCATGATTCCATTACTATTGAGATCTATATGCAATGAAATTGTTCACATGAATTATCAAATCTCCTTGGATATTTCCTAATTCATATTAGATGATGAAATTGCTTTCTCCAGGATCTTGAAGAACTAGAATAATTGTAGATACAATACTACCTTTTAGGTCATAAAAGGATTTCTCACACACTTCTAATAACAATCACATGACAACATTCTTTGTATGAACAGTAAAAGGTGTAGAAAATCAGGAAATGTACTGTATGAAATGGAAATAATTTCCCACAATCCCCATGAAAATCAAGATATCAAACACATTATTTTGTTTCTCCTATGAAACTATAGCAATAAACATTTCTAGGTCAAGATAGACACTTGATTCAATGATAATATAACCCAAGAAGTGAACTTTTTGAATCTGGAAGTGGACCATAACATTCCTTGAACAATGATGATGCTCTCTTAGTATACTCAGAACGATATTATGATGATTCGTATGGTTTCTATGACTACGAGAATACACCAAGATGTTATCCCTAAAAACCATAAAAAATACATCTGAATAAGGGTGTAACAACCTAATAATAAGATAAATGAAAAACGAGAAAACAAAACAAGGTATGTATACATATCATACATACTACAAAAAGTTCTATGTGGTATGATTGATTGACTAACTCATACATGATGATAACATGATCACATGTCAACGATTGAGAAGTAATTATCTTCACATATATGGTCAGAGATATTATCTATTCAAGGAAGTGGATATTATTTTATGATTGTGAATTGGTTTAACATACTGTAATACATTCATGAACATAAGGTTTTGTCCACCTTCATAGAAAAATGATGTGGTTAACTCTAAGAGGATGCATTGAGACGTATAATTTCATTGGCCACTAAATACTATAAATACCAAAGGATCAACTAAGTCTCTATTAGTTCCATCCTATATAGGGGAATAGACAATTGTGATTCTCCTAGAACAATCACAATTGTATAGTCTACTTATATTTTAGGAGGTAAACTAGAAAACTCATTTGTAATGACATATCAAAAATTTTCCACTACTAAAGGGAAATCAGTTTGAATCAAACCCTAATACTTTATTAATAGATTAGAAATATGGGCAGTCCCCTAGCTAGCCAATGATGATTTGGTTTGGCTAGTCTAGCCTCGAAATCTGACTCCCACATATCTAGATTGCTCCTTCTTTTTGGTGATGTGAAATATACCCTATGAAAAATATAGTCTTCAAATAATGATAATAAATCAAACAATATATTATGAAAATGAAATCCAATATTGTTATATTATAGACAAATATGTTCCAAAAGAATTTATATCTTTCAAACTCAAAGAGTTAGTCCCTGCTTTGGTGTATTCCCTCTATCTATGTCCCCAACTGTGAATCTAGGGTCATTACACCATAGTAATACAATATCTCATGCCAGAGAATTTCCACAATATTTACTGATATAAATTAATATAAAGAACATATATCACATAATAATGTTACCATGTTAGAGGATATTAGAATATTACATCATACAATTGAGAGTCCAAAATTATGAACCATGGGTATTGTCTATAGTGCATGGAACAAGCCTTATCCATGACATTGGGAAATAGATAGACTACTGTGATCAAAACTGCTTTGTTGGATGTGCTGGTTATTAGGGGTGTGGCTACCATGAGCATGACCTCCTCCTCAACCAGAAATAACATTGCTAACACATATCCATACCTAACATGGCGTAAAATAACACACAAATGAAGGTGGAGTTGGTGCGAATCCTTTTCCAATCGATGTTGGGGGGAAGGTCCTATCAAAATGCTAGAGATTACATATAAGAACATAATCTCAAAACTCCATTGGGAGAATATCACATGGAGTCCTTGAATCCCCATGTCATCCACTCTGATGACATACATTAGATATTTCAAAATGAACATTGTAGATGTCACTATCCAGAAGTGAAACCTTAATGGAATGATTTTGGAATCCACATTAATTTCTAGCCTGATGTGACACTTATACATTAATATCGATACTATTTTCACCCCCCATGTTATGATCATTGATAATGTCATGATCAATTATTGTATATTACTAATTTTTTGATGAATAGACTCACCTTAATATTGATGGGGTACTAAATCCCATCCTCAAAACCATTAACACCAAGATTCTCATCACTAGCTAAAAGCGGTGAAGATCACTGTAACTCTGTGAAACACACTGAATATTAAATAAATGTCATAGAAACCTTCTCGATATGCATAAAACTACCTCTTCCTATCATCTCTCTCCATTTTTGGAATGAAAAAATCTTAGAAAATAGTTTTGATGTCGGTCCAGATCACTCTTTGATTGTGATCTTCCTAGGTCACAACGTCCCACCAACACTTGGCTGAATAATAATGATTCTATGTATCATGTTTGAATATTGACTCTAGTGGAATTTATTGATTCTCAAATATTGAAATCATGGCCTCTAGCTAGTACACGACATCTTCTGGACCACTATACCCTTAGAAGGTAAAGGATGCATATGGTGGAACTCACATGTTAAATCATCTACTGTAGGTGAAAATGGTTTAGAACCATTCCTGGACTTCATTTGAGATATGAAACTACAACGAACATGGGAATAAGATCCTAGATCATGAAAAGTAGGTTGAGCCTCATGTGTCACACATAGAGGTATGACTATCATCTCAGGATGACAATTTCTTGAGAATGGTCATCAACACCTTCATGGATAATGACACGAGGATTTCATTGTGGTATTGGTCTATAAATTCCAAGAACATGCCCCATATCATGAAAAGTGGCATAACTAACCTAACTAGTGGAATATAAAATTATGAAAACACAATACCAAAGGAATGATACCCCAATTACCCAATTTGATGACCATGTATCATTATGTGATGAAGTATAAGTTTCATTCCATTTTACATTAAACATCTGTGTTCACTCCTTTACCTTTCATAAACATGATATGGAATAATAAGGATGTGAAATCAATTAATTTTATAGGTCATGATTTATTTCATAATGGATATCCATTTTTTATGATTCAGTTCCCATACACACATCAAAAGAAACAACAACAATTTATTTATATAATAATGGGATGATTTGGTTGATTATGCATCTCATCCAATGGGGGATGATACACCTCATGAATTGATAAATGGAACAACATATTCCTAACAAAATTTAATACATGAAATAGAAAACTATCATAAGATAACTCAACAATTAGTAGCATATAAATCCATGAAATGCAGTGAAATTCATTTAAATGGAATGGAAATTCACATAACATGTGAATTTTAGGTGCCAATAATGATGCAGGAAACAATAATCCATGCCTGCATATCATCAGTCTATGGATGAAAAATATTCATAATCAGCCTAAAAAACAACAACACCACACATCATTTACATCAACAAATGGTAGAATAATATCAAAATTAATAGGGAAAATGAAAATATAATTTATTTAGGCAACATTGTTTTATCCATGAAAAATGGTTCATGATTTCCATGAACGGCTTATAACTAAGTCAGAAACATTCATTATCTCTAAATAATTGTCTCCAACTAGAATATCAAGAAAAGAAACCACATCAGATAGCAATTTATGACCTCCTAGACCTAGATGTCACATGAATGGTGCTACAAGACAAATGGTCCAAAAGGTCTCAAGTAGATCTCCCTAAATTCCAAAGGCTACCAACTTATCGCGAGGACCTAGGGTGTGTCTGTAGGGAGACTATTCCCTTATTACCCAATTTGAACACATAAGTAGGATGTACACAATGGTAAATAGTTAATGAAATATATGTAAACAGATGGAACAATATAAAATATAGATGACAATAAAAATAACTAAAATAACTGGAATAACATTCAACAACTGATGATGAGATATAATGTAATAGAAAATTATAAAACATGGATACAATATAATAGGAGTAACAAGTTCCAAAAAAATTATAATAGAAAAAAATATATCCTAAACACCTGTTGATCTAAATAAGTTTTCTACTATCAATATCCAAACTAAACAGGTGGAAATAAAGTGTTTGAAGATGAGGAATTGCCTTTATCTACAACAGATGTCATGGAATCTAATCCAGGTCACGAATGGCACATTGAGAGGGTGTGAGGTAATTCTCAGTGGGCAAAAAACAATAGTGTATATAACATCCTTCCAGTGTATTGGAATATATCATTTAAAAATCAATAAAATATAATATAATGAAGAAAAATGAAACTAAATACCTTAGTACCTGATTCAGCCCTTGGCCACTCTCAGACCATGTAACCAATTTATTATTTGATTATTACCATTTTTTAATATGCCACATCTTAAAATAGTAATTTTTCCATGATGTGACAAGGAAACCTGCAATGATATTTTTTTATGTCCCACTGTAAAAACTAGGGTGACATGGACCTCAAGGGTCACCAACCAAGTAAAAAGTGTTGTGTATCATGGGATAAGAGTTTAATCCTAGTATAATTGTCTATGTAATTACAAAATGTGATTCCTATAGAGTATAGCGATTTTATTGAAGGAAAAATGGTTCTATATAGATATCAGGCCCAGTGGGCTATAACCATGGAAGAAACTTGTTAATGTTGGCTTCACATAGTGTATCCAAGGCATACTACATCAAATGAGTGTATCCAAGGTATTTTGATGTACTATATGGTGGATCATATTGTATCATAGTAGGTATCTAAGAATATAAAAGTATCAGGATCTATGTGGGTCTCAACCTAAGAATGTTTTATCCTTGAACCAGAATGGGGTTTGGGAGTGCTCATGTCTGGCTCTGATCAGACACCAAGGCGAGCATGAGGCATGCCATTCTTATTTGATTATGAAGTCCTGTAATGTTTCACTCAGTTCAATCCATTCCATTCATTAGTTTGATAATTTAAAGTAACAAGATATAATTTTATCATTTCATTTGGTTTAATAATTTTTATTAATTAGTGTGACAAGGCCATGTAGGATTGAACTATTTATTTAATTCATTTAATCCATATTCCATAATAAATGGTTCATTTCACTACCATCCATTAATGTTCTTATGGTGCTATAGATATGAAACAAATTAATCATTTTCATGTAATTATCAATTTGAAGAACAATCCTTAGTCAGGTCAAGGGGTATGAATACATGGTACATTCTTTTTCAAATTCAATATATAAATAATGACAATCAATATAGAAATTATTCTTCTTATAATGGTCAAGATATAGAACACCCGAAAGGTTGTCGAAACATGTGAAAAAATTAAGAAATATTTTTTAAACAACCCTTGACATAGAAGGGATGGAGTTTTGGTGGTAACCACAAATTATTAAGAACATATATGAGAATAGAATATTCATACAATTATAAAAATTATACGCACAAAATCTTAATTCTATAAACATTACACGAAGAAATTTCGAGGCCAAAAATAAAGAAATCAAAACTAAATGAACAATAATGACGAGTTATAGACCACGCACCTTAGGGTAGTATGATCTTTATCCTCTGATATATGCCATTTATTTGGCGTGGATCAGAGTAGATCTGAGAAAACAGGGAAAATGACCATTCTTAAATATATCTATCAAGATACATATAGAATCTGTATGTCTTAATAGGTCTTGAATACACATTATTGCACATTCAGAGTGATGAATGGAAGCTCAATCATTAATATAATGAAAAATATATCTTGATTCAATTTTTAGACATTGAAAATTATCTAAAGTACAAGAGAAATAGGTTAATCCCTCGTAAGTTCAAATGATGGAAGATGGAGGAGGATTAAGAGATAATTAAGGGAGAAATCGTAAATATATTTATAAAAATAGAATGTTCATGATTTTTATTCCTTGTTTTACAATCCATGTGCATATCATGTGAGATTTTCTGTGTAGAAGGGCACATTGCACGGTTAGGCTGCACAACCATGTGAACAGAATGCAATGTGTTTCTATCTAGAAATTTCAGTCTATATGGTTAACCAAACAACACCCCAACACTACTCTAACGATGTTACTTCCCTACTTTTCCCATGAATATGGGTTCTTAGTACTAAATATTCCCCATACACCCCTTATAATGTTTCTAAAACATTGGCCATCCATAATAGATCGTAATTAAATAATTAGGCCTAAATTTTAAGGATTCATACATGGGGGAATAATAGGGTTCATACACCCCAAAATAAAGATATAATTTTGATAAAATATGTGATATAGTAAAATAATTTCTAAAAAATAATTTTTTATCATGTCTTGGGTGAATTCCACCCTATACCGTTCCTGATTAACCACTATGTATACCCATTTTACCTAAATCACTATAATTAATTTCAAATTCAATCACACTTATATTATTTCATTAACATAGTAGAAATTAATGCAAATTAAAAACCATTCTCCATAAAAATTCTTAATCCTCATTTCAAAATTCATATAATATATTTGGATAAAAATAAATTAAAAAAATATCCCTCAAATGGGATGATAAATATAGTTTCTACATTAAACAATGTTAAAAAGTTTATATAGTTTTTATAAAAAATTTCAATATAAAATTGATCCCAATTAAATGATTTTTATTCCTAGAATTATAAATTACCTAATTTAAGTTCAAAACATATTCAAAATATTATTGTTTATTATAAATTTTGTAAATGAGAAAACCATTCTCAATTAAAATTATGTATATTTCATTATTCATGAAAATATGATTATATTCAAAAAAACTAAACAAATTCACCGTAAAATAATTTTGACATTATCAACACAAAATGTTAGTTTATATGTTTCATATATAATTCATAAATGTGTCAAAATGTATTTTTATAATACTTCTATGCTAATATGTGATAAAACTGTCTTTTATTAAAAAAACTTTTAATGCGTAAAATTGTACTCCATTCATATATTCTTCAAAAAAAAATATTTCATGAATGAAAAAAACATTATAAAATAAAAAACTCATTAATATCACCCATTAATATAATTTGTAGAAGAAAATACATTTTTTGCATAAAAATAATTATTTATACAAGAAGTTCCTTTATAATTAATTGGTATTTTTATTAATATCCAATTAATTGGTAAGAAAAAAATTGAAAAATATATTTTCTTAATTAATATAATCATTTCTATACCTTAAATTCCAATTTTAAAGTTATAACTATCGAAAAAATTTAAAAATAAAAAAAAATACTTGTTTAAACAAAGTGATGCGTATAATGTTAGATAAAACGATTGTCACTTGTAATACGATATGAACCTAGTGTTGCATGAAAAAGAAGTTGAATAGAGTGTTACATGTAACAAATGATAAAATATAAATTTTTTATCTCTTATAGTATGAAAAACACATTTCTTATTCTCAAAATATTAGGTTTTTTATAGTAGCATCACCTCATAGATTAGAATAATAATATGCCCACCATTACATATAAAATATAAAAAAAATCCACCACACATATTATCAAATCCATGACAATTAGGATTACTCATAAATGACCCAAAAACTATCATAAAATTTGATAACTCTATTAATATTTTTAAAACTATCAAAATACCACTTCTTTGATCCATAATTCATATTTCAATAAGGAACTTCCATGGAGAATGGTAATGAATCATCAAGTCCATTATTTCTTATAATGTTTTTTTCATATTGTACCTACTAAAAATATAGTAAGCCCATGTTTATGTTATGAAATATGTATCATATTAATAGTCAAATTTTATTATTTTAACAATATAACTATTTTTACATTTTCATGTAAGATTCAATGAATGAAAACATTTCTTGTATTATATATAGACTAACAGATCTATAATCAACCCAGTACATTTTTCATAACAATATATCATTTACAGTACAAATATTGTATTAATTGAACAATTAAAATATTTATATTGATATTAATATCTTAAAACTATATAATTTTTTTATATTCCACTATTTAGATGGAAAGAAATGTATTTCCCTTAGTACATGTGGATTTTCACCTCTACAATCATGATATATTTCCTTTTTATTTTTCAGATAAAACTCATCTAAAAAGTGATTTACCATAATATGAAAATATAGATAGTGTTTTTTTCAGTCATATATAATTTCATTATTAAAATATAATTATATTATTAACCATACTCCCTCACAAAATAAAACTTTTCCTTTTTTCATTCAGCTTGTCTACCTAGTTGAACAAAGATACAAAATTATGTAATGGAAGAATGTGGGAACATATGTAGTTGTATTATTATATATTTCTGAAAAAATAATCCACTTATTTGGGTTATATATTTGTTATATAAATATTTACCACTTATCAATTTTCTATCATTTGTTATTCAAAAATGAATACACTGATAATCTATTCACTGAATTTTTTATCATGAATCTTAATTAATAAAAAAAGGAAATGAACATTTAATGTCATGAAAAATTATAAATAAACTATTCAATATAGTTTAATATTATCATAATGATTATATTTTAAAATATATACAATAGAGTACACATGAATTATAAAATTAGTAATATCTAAACAATTATAAATTTAAAAATTTGATGAAGTATCAAAAATATAAATCACAAATTTATTTTCTAATTGGTTTTTATTTTTTTATTATAAAATGTTATATTTATGAATGAGGTTAATAATTCATATGTTAAGGTAGTAATATTTTGTATACATGAGTTTCTTTATCGTTCAGGGAATTGAGAAATTATGTAATAGTTTTTTGGAAACATTGTTTTTGTTCATTGAATAATGAATATTTCAATTAACAAATACTCATATATGTTTGGAACCGTATTCTATAATATTTTATATGGTTGAATTTCATATTTTTTAATTATATAAATATTTATATTATAAACCCACCAAAAATGTTTCAAACTATATCAATTAAGATTTATGATTTGGTTTCTCTCTCGATTTCCATTCGTTGGGGTGTTAATTCAGGTTATTAATTTTTACATACTATATATTAAGTAATTAAAACCCCATAGTTTGAGATTAATGTTTTTAATTTTTATTTCGATGGATATATATGTAAATATAATTTATCACATCTTCAAATTCTCTTTATTCAAATTATATATAATTTTGAAAGGGATTATCATAACCAAAAATCTATTATTTTGAATTGTTTATGGTTTTATGGTATGGGTATTAAATTGTTATCTTCTTATATAATATGAAAATGTTATATAAAAATTAATTCATTATTTTTTTGAATTACATTATCACATTAATAACATCTTCTTTGAAGGATTCCATTCATCCTAAATATTTTAGGATGTTGATAAAAATTCCAATCCATCCAAAATAATATATCCTTTCACATTTAAATATTTTCCTTCGAAAACCTTTTACATTAATAAATTTTTTAAAAACATCATAGTTATAAAATCATACATGAATAATTACATTATCCACTTTCCAAAAGTTTGTTTTATAACACATTAATTAAATTTGTTACATTATTATAAGTATTTAATCATATTAAAATGTTTTTCACTTCCATGTGAAATTGATTTATAATCCAATAATGAAATTATTATTATAAAAATATTTCATTTACAAAAATGAATTACTAAATATGTATCAAAAAATTTTATTTTTTAAAAAATTAAACATTTATCATTTTTGAAAAATTTATTCCTTCATTGGATTTGGACAGTATCACTTAATATAATGATTAAAATGTATTTAAATGTTATTTATTTTGGATGTTTCTTCAATTTTTCTCATTAATTAAGAATAATTTATTATTTTGGTAATTATTTTTCATTAATTATTATTACATTCTCTTCTAAATATTTATTCCTGGGGAATATTAATTTTTTTTTTCAAATTACCCATATCATGATTCAGAATGATGGGTAAAATTAATTTTTTTAATTTTATAATAGTTTTATTCATAAATTAAAATATAATTTCTTCTTAATTGTGATAGTCATGGTTTATTTGATAATTATATCACCCAAAATCTTGATCAAGTTGTTTATTGAAATGTAATGTGTGTCTAAAATGGAAACAAATTTAATTTACATATTTTAATTGTGTTATAATTAAATTATAATTGTTTCTATTTTGTCTTGGAATATATATTTTTTAATGGTTATTATATATCTTATGGGTAATATATCTCCCTGTAATTCATTTTATAATGATTCAAATGTCTGAAGAGAATAATTTTAAAAGATATTTTATTCTACTTCACCTATATTATGTATATTATTATTCCATGTCCACTTCAGTTAGTAGTTTGTGAGGAGTAATATACTATGGATAAAAGGTTGTGATTAATGATATGTAATGAAATCATGAAGTCATACTGGATCCAATATTTTATGATTTTATATTTATTTTGTACAAAATAATTATGTTATATGATTATGAATAAACATTATGGATCATGGTTATTTTCTCACAAACTTATGAAATTGTAATTTTTTCGATAAATTTTCCACTACCATGAGATGTTGAAAATTATAACATTTTCCCCTTCAATTAAATTATATTTCCATCTCTTGATCATGTTTCCTATTATCTTATGATACATTATATGATGAAATATTTTCCCATACAATGTTATTTATCTCACCACATTATTATTTTTTAAATACTTATATTATTATGTATATTATTAATAATGGTGAATTTTTATGCTTTTCCAATGTAGAGAGATTATAATGAAATGACCATAATAATTATAAAATAATAATATTATATACCTTATCCACAATTATAATAAACTACCATTTAATGGGATTGTGTGATCATTAAGATATTTAGAAAATAAATAAATCAAATATATGTATATTTATCATTATTTCTCTCATTTTTTATGGAATATAGATTAAAATTAATTTTTTTAGCACAAAACAAGAGACTATGTGTATAGGTCATCTCATTCCACAAAAAAAAGCATATACCAGTCTCTTAATGATTTGTAATCACAAATAAAATAGCATAACTTAATTGGATTTTTTTACATATTGGAATATTTAAACATAGATTATTATCATATAGGTTTCAAAAAAACATACATACTATTGTTTATTTTTATATAAAAAATGGGATAACCCAATGGATTTTTATTCTCATTTATCATATCCTTAATATATTTATAGTCAATCTGACATACCTCAACATCTAAAATAAATTAATTCCATCCAAGTTTAAACTACCCAATGTTAATTTTATTCTTTCTTGATAGCATAATTTTATTATTTAATATTACTCAATGGTATCATTCATCTATTTATATTTTGTAAAATTATATTTTTTAAACAATATCATTATGAGAACTAGTTTAATATTGCAGTGTATTTATTCATATATGATTAAACCGAAATAATACCTATTTAATCTAAATTATATTCCATTGTTCATATTAAAAATTACATTGGTACTAAAAAATATAGATTATTAATTTATATCATTATTTTTAAAAAATTTCTCAATATATGTATCTAAAAAAAATTATAACACTTCAAATCTAATTCCAAAAAACATTAAAACATATATATTGACAATAAATGATTTAAATTTATATAAAACTGAGGAAAATTGTTCTAGTATTGTATTATCACACCGAAATACATCTGGAAGAAATTATTTTTACAAATATCCCATATAACCAAAAATTATTTCCAATGTGATGTAGCTATTGTGGTTCAGATAATGTTATGAAAGATGAATATATGGTTTAAATAATTAAGAAAAAAATAATGTGACATTTTTCAATGTATAAAAAATAATTATAATAACATGATTAATAAAATTACACATAATATTATTGTTCATTTTAAAAAATCATATTGATGTATCAGTCTTTCCAATTTAGGATGTACTCAAAATTTTGTTTTTTACTTATTAAAAAATGTGGAAATATTTATATTTGAATAATTTTTTTTATTAGTAGAGAGGGAACACTTATATATGTATAAATAAAATATTACATGTCTCAATTTCAATGAGGGAAATTTGATTATCGATTTCATACCATAAATACCTAGAATAACATGGAGTAAAACAATTTCCCACTAGTTCCTATATAGTGAGAACATCATTTGTGTATTCTTATGACCACCTATACGAATATTTCCCTAATGTTGAAAATTTGGTCCTTCATCACCACCACACAAATGATAACACAACATATTAGTGATACTAGACCATCTATTTTACATTATTAACTTGATCATTTTCTATATTTACCTTTTACAATGCCTAGAGGTCGAATATATATTTCTTGAATGAAGAGTGGGACAATGTCCTAGGTAAATTCATTTGAAACCATAATAAATGGATTTTTGAACTGCTTATTATATATAAATTAATTTCTAATATGCATTATATTCTACTTAACAAGGGTACAAATTTATTACATCAGAAATCATATTCTGTACAAGTTTATACATGGGTCAAATATTAGAATTAATGATATCCTTACCTCGCATGAAATCCCCCTACATAAATCAAAGTATGCCTCTCATGAAAATGAATAATTATATATATATATAAATTTTAGGTTGTAACATTATTTATTTCATTATTTATTACAAAATGTTTACATTTATATGCATTATTTATTTTATAGATAAAACAAATTGTAATATGGTTAAAAATATCATTACTGTATGATCACTTTTTCCTGAATAATGGTATTTCACTTTAAAATTCCAGTCCATATAATAGGATACATTAAATGTGATTCTAATTTTTAAAAAATAATGAATATTCCAGAGGGATATCCTATAAGAATCATTGATACACTAAAGCCTATAATATTTTTAGGATTTTATAAAATAGTGGATGTAAAATTTATATAATTTTTAAAACATAGAGATATGTTGATAATACCTCCCAGAATCATAAAAATGATATGATATATACTATATTTGACCAAAAAATAAATAAAATTATATAAATTAAATGATTATTATTTGGAAATCAATAGGAAATAAAATTGATATCATATCTCTTTTTTTATCTATATATCCAGTAAATGATGCACTATGATAGAATGTATCACATCACATTCTCATGTATTGGTTAATGATTTGATGGAACTCATCATAACTAATTAGATATAAAATATACCATAAAAAATAACAATCCACTTTGATTGAGATAAGGGAAAAAAATTAAAATGTCAAAATGATTACTATTATATATAAATTAATGATGATTCTATTTAATAATCATTAAAAAATATGGGACTCTATGATTTAATTATATAGGAAATAATTATATTGAGATATAAAATAATTTTATATATTTATAATATATGATACTCAAAATAGTAATTTGATGGTTCATCTTAGAAGCCTATTTAATGCCAATAGGTGGGGGAACCCATATACCTCTACTAATAGGGGTGGATAGGGATAAAATATATCCCCATTATAATTGTCATTGGTATATTTATATGGGTTCATTATTAATAAAATTTCTCCTTAGATTAGCTATTAATCATTGGAATCATGGTTATGATATGCAAATCATGATTAAAAAAATGACTCATGATGGGTGTAAAACATCAACAAAAGGATAATTTGAATAGTATAACACTTATGTAATGTCTGTTATATCTCTCAAATTTCATATTCCACATCTTTGTTGTTGTTAAAGACATCTTTTCAACTATTCACTGACATGTAGATGGAAAATTCGTATTTAGAAAGAATATTGTGGGGAATATTTTTCTTCATAATAGAACCAGTAATTCATCATCAAACACTCTATATTCTAAAATCATCAAACATGGTCCAATCAACTATAATTAGGGAGGGATATTCAGAAAAAAAAATTAAAACCATATTTTATAATGCCATATAATTGAAATTATTGTTAATTTGAATGTGATAATATTTAAATGGGATGATAATGAATTTAAATATCAAATAAAAACCTCGAATGGTAAATTAGTTTCTAATATATAAGATCTGTCATATTATCCATTTGGGTCTATTGTAGTTTTTTTAATTTTCTTATTCGACAACCATATTTTTTATACCACTCTAAATTTAGACAGTTTTATTTATAATGATTATTTAGTATAGATCTTATATAATTATATTTTCATATATATATATATTAATTATTGTTATTTTTAATCAATGTTATTTTTATTACACAGCTACATCAGAATAGATAATTTATATGATCATTCCATATGCACTTTGGATAATCATAAAAATATAGTGTTAGATATGATGCAAAGAAAGTCCTGAAGGAATCAAAAGAAAATGTTGGAAATTATGTTAGGAGAATTCATTAGTTCATCTAAGTATTATTATCTGTTTAATTTCAATTATATTATGGAAGATGAGAACAAAAATAATAATCCACACAATGGGATATTTTTTATACATAAAATGATGAATTTGACTTATAATTATTTATATTTCAGGTAAGGATTTTCCATGGAATGTAATCAAGTTGTAGATTACTATTATCTTAAAATGATGACATGAAATGAACCATTTATCAAATGTGGGTTAATCCCATAAATTCCTATATTATTTTATATATTTATTTAAATTAATTTATATAATATAAAATATTTTATTCTTTTAATAATAATGATATCAATTCTATGATATAGTGTATTAAAAATAATTCACTATTTAATTTATGTAAGAGTTTAATAATATATCTTTAAAAATAATGTATGTTTCATTCCCTGTTAAAACCCATTAATAATTTATATAAATAAATTAAATAAAATATAAAATAGATGATATAAGTAATAATTAAATGTTTAATACGTATTTAATAAGTATTCATGTTAGTGTGAGTGATCCACATGATAATCAATAATGCTGAAAAAACACGGTGTGAATTGAATTAGAGAATGGATTTATTATTATTTTAAGACAATTATTTTTAAAATACAATTAAATTATGTGAATAAGTAATAGTGAGAACCATATCATACCAATATAGATTGTAAATCTTTAGATGAAACTGTAATAAAAATTGGGAATAGTCCATCATTTATGTCATCATTGAAAAATGATACTATATCTATAGAGAATATTAATGGAAGAAAAAAACAATATAAATTATATGTGGTCATATGATCGATAAGGAAATAAAAAACTGGTGTTTTTATCATAGTTTGGTTTCGTTGGACATATTATATGGATATTATCATATAATAAAAAAAATAAAAAAAATACAATTCATGTGAATATATTAGAGTATGATAAGAAGGTATTTTGATTTTTTAGTTTACATGTGGATACAAAGCAGTGTATTTATAATTGGGACTCATCATAAAAATATATCAGAATCATTTACTAGAGATATTTATGTATCATAGTGAATTGAGTCTATATTTATTGTAAAATAGTAATGAAATTATTGAAATGGTTGTTGTGGAAAAATGTATTATCTTCCAAAAAACATGGTTCACAATAATGTGAATAAGGTTTTTGTCATAAAAAAATATTTTCAAACATAATATATACAACAATATGATCATTAAAAATTTAATAAGATTTTTATTTATTCTATTAGTTGTTTTTTATAATCAACATACATATGAGATTCATAAATAAATCAAAAAATTATGTGAACTATATGAACAAAATGGGACACAAATGTTATTAAATGTAAATTTTAAATTTATGAAAAGATCGAAGGAGGTTAAAGACACGCTATTAATAATCATATTTAATCAAACATGGGTGATGAAAAAAATAACAGCCATTTTGTGTAAAATAAAATAAAGATAATTCTTTAAATTGTTTTATTCAAATGTTGTTCAATGTTGGACATAAGAAACAGTTTAACTGTTGACGTACAAGATGATAAATTCTATTAATATATTCTCAAACAAATTAATTTTTCATGGATCAATATATATTTTGTGTGAAATATATAGAATATTAAATAATTGCTTTATAAATATGATTACTATTGTATGAAAATTTAAAAAATTCATGTTTTTATACTATATTTCATTTATTTTTTATAATGATATTATTCAATTGAGATAGAGGGTTTTGATTTATATTTCCATTTTAATTAATTAAATGAAGTAGACAAGTTTATCATATGTTAATGTTTACAAAGATATCTGTTTGTTGAGTGACAATCATTGCAAGGATTACCCTTCAATATATTCAAAAGAAGTTTTATATTCATAATTTTTTTTATTTATTTGGTAAAGGACAATTTTATTTTTCTTTTAATAGTTATTAAAACTTTAATAACATAAAAATAATAAAATATCATGAAGAAAAAAAATCAAAGAGAGTTAAAATTATTAATAATAATTAAAATGTATTAGGTGAGATATCAAGTACAAAAAATATTAGAATAACCTTATTGATCCATTGTATTATAATGTATAAGGAAAATAATAAAAAATTTATAAATAAAATGTAATGATGGAAGTTTTATAAATCATTTTTTAATAATAATATGTTGGAAATTTATTTAGGTAACTAACAATGATTCAACGTCAAACATGACATTTCAAAATGTTATTCATGCCCATTTAAAATGAATAATTATACTGGATGATGTATTTGAAAAATAAACATAGGATATTGAAGATACCATGGATGTCATGAATATGAATTCAATGATTGAATCATTTAATTATGTCATATCAGATTTATATTCAATATTTAGTGTTACCGTTAAAATATAATTATTAACATTTTCTTTCCAGAAAACATTATAAGCATAGATAGTAATTGTAGATAAATATGTGAGTGGATAATTGGTTTTTTAATAATCATTACAAAATATGGGACTCTAAGATTTAATTAGATTGGAATTAATTATATTGAGATATAAAATAATTATATAAATTTATAATATATGATACTCAGAATAGTAATTTGATGGTTCATCTTAGAAGCCTATTTAATGTCAATAGGTGGGGGCACCCATATACCTGTACTAATAGTGGTGGATAGGGATCAAATATATCCCCATTATAATTTTCATTGGTATAATTATATGGGTTCATTATTAATAAAATTTCTCATTAGATTAGCTATTAATCATTGGAATCATGGTTATGATATACAAATCAAGAATAAAAAAATGACTCATGGTGTGTGTAAAACATCAATAAAAGGATAATTTGAATAGTGTAACACTTATTTAATGTCTTTTATAACTCTCAAATTTCATATTCCACATCTTTGTTGTTGTTAAAGACATCTTTTCAACTATTCACTAACATGTAGATGGACAATTCTTATTTAGAAAGAATATTGCTGGGAATATTTTTCTTCATAATTGAACCACTAATTCATCATCAAACTCTCTATATTCTAAAATCATCAATCATGGTCCAATCAACTATAATTAGGGAATGATATTCAGAATAAAAAATCAACCCCATATTTTATAATTCCATATAAATGAAATTATTGTTAATTTGATAGTGATAATATTAAAATGGTATGGGAATGAATTTAAATATCAAATAAAAACCCACAATGGTAAATGAGTTTCTAATATATAAGATCTGTCAAATTATCCATTTGGGTCTATCCTAATTTCTTTTAATTTTCTTATTCGGTAACTATATTTTTTATACCACTCTAAATTTAGACAGTTTTATTTATAATGATTATTTATTATAGATCATATATAATTATATTTTCATATGTATTAATTATTGTTATTTTTAATCAATGATATTTTTATTACACAGCTACGTCAGAATAGATAATTTATATGATCATTCCACATGCACTTTGGATAAACATAAAAATATACTGTTAGATATGATGCAAAGGAAGTCATGAAGGAATTAAAAGAAAATGATGGAAATTATGTTAGGATAATTCATTAGTTCACCTAAGTATTAATAAGTGTTTAATTTCAATTATATTATGGAATCTGAGAATAAAAATAGGAATCCACACAATGGGATATTTTTTAAACATAAAATGATGAATTTGACTTATAATTATTTAGATTTCAGGTAATGATTTTCCAGGGAAAGTAATCATGTTGTAGATTATTATTATCTTAAAATGATGACATAAATAAACCATTTATCAAATGTGGGTTCATCACATAAAAGCCTATATGATTTTATTTATTCATTTAAATTAATTTATATCATATAAAATATTTTATTCTTTTAATAATAATGATATCAATTCTATGATATAGTGTCTTAAAAATAATTCATTATTTATTTTATGTAAGAGTTTAATAAGATATCTATAAAAATAATGTATGTTTCATTCCCCGTTAAAACCCATTAATAATTTAGATAAATAAATAAAATTAAATATAAAATTGATGTTATAAGTATTAATTAAATGTTTAATACGTATTGAATAAGTATTAATGTTAGTGTGAGTGATCCCGATGATAATCAATAATTATGAAAAAACACGATGTGAATTTACTAAGAGAATGGATTTATTATTATTTTAAGAGAATTATTTTTAAAATTTTGTTAAATGGAGTGAATAAGTAATAGGTAGAACCATATAAGTCCAATATAGATTGTATATCTTTAGAAGAAACAATAAAAAAAATTGGGAATAGTCCATCATTTATATCATCATTGAAAAATGATACTATATCTATAGGGAATATTAATGGAAGAAAAAATCAATATAAATTCGATGTGGAAATATGATCGATAATGAAATAAAAAACTGGCATTTTTTATCATAGTTTGGTTTCTTTGGACATATTATATAGATATTAACATATAAAAAAAATAAAAAAATAAAATTCATGTGAAAATATTATAGTACGATAAGAAGGTATTTTGATATTTTAGTTTACATGTGGATACAAATGGAGTGTATGTATAATTGGGACTCATCATCAAAATATATCAGAATCATTTACTAGAGATATTTATGTAACATAGTGAATTGAGTCTATAAATAGTGTAAAATAGTAATGAAATTATTGAAAACGTTATTGTTGAAAAACATATTATCTTCCAAAAAACATGGTTGACAATAATGTGAATAAGGTTTTTGTCATCAAAAAATATTATCAAACATAAAATATACAACAATATGATCACTCAAAATTTAATAATATTTTGATTGAATCTATTAGTTGTTTTTTATAATCAACATCCATAGGAGATTCATAAATAAATCAAAAAAATTTGTGAACTGTATGAACAAAATGGGACACAAATGTTATTAAGTGTAAATGTTAAATTCATGAAAAGAACGAAGAAGGTTAAAGGAATGCTATTAATAATCATATTTAATCAAATATGGGTGATGAAAAAAAATATCCATTTTGTGTTAAATAAAATAAGGATAATTCATGAAATTGTTTTATTCAAATGTTGTTCCATGTTGGAAATATGAAAAAGTTTTACTATTGAGGTAAAAGATGATAAATTCTATTAATTTAATCTCTCATAAATTAATTTTTCATGGATAAATATATAATTGGTGTGAAATATATTGAATATTAAATAGTGTTTTATAAAAATGAGTACTATTGTATGAAAATTTACAAAATACATGGTTTTCATACTATATATCCTTTATTTTTTATAATCATATTATTCAATTGAGATAGAGGGTTTTGATTAATATTTTCATATTAATTAATTAAATTAAATATATAAGTTTATCATATGTTAAGGTTTAAAAATATATTTGATTGTTGAGTGACAATCAATGCAAGAATTACCCTTCAATATATTCAAAACATGTTTTATATTCATAATTTCTTTATTGATTGGGTAAAGGACAATTTTATTATTGTTTTAATAGTTATTAAAACATTAATAACATAAAAATAATAAAATATCATGAAGAACAAAAATCAAATAGAGTTAAAATTATTAATAATAATTAAAAACGTATTAGGTGAGATATCAAGTACAAAAAATATTAGAATACCCTTATTGATCCACTGTATTATAATGTATAAGTAAAATAATAAATAATTTATAAATAAAATTTAATGTTGGAAGTTTTATGAATCATTTTTTAATATTAATATATTGGAAATTTATTTAGGTAACTATCAATGATTCAACGTCAAACAAGACAGTTCAAAATTTTATTCATGCCCATTTAAAATGAATAATTCTACTGGATGATGTATTTGAAAAATTAATTTAGGATATTGAAGATACCATGGATGTCATGAAGATGAATTCAATGATTGAATCATTTAATTATGTCATATCAGATTTATATTAAATAGTTATTGTTACCGTTAAAATATAATTATTAACATTTTCTTGCCAGAAAACATTAGAAGCATAGATAATAATTGGTAGAGAAATATGTGAATGGATAATTGGTTTTTTAATGGAAAATTAGAATCTAATAAAATCATCATTATAATTTTTCATTAATGATTTCGTAACGTGTTAATATTTAATGAATAATACTTATGAATTTATCTTCATTTATCATGTGAATATGCGAGGTTATTCTATTATATTAATGATGATCAATTAATATGTATGTGTATCTTATTTAAAAAAATTTAATCAATGAAAATATTTATTCAATAGAAAATTTTTATATATTATATGTCATTAATAGATGATCACATGACTTGAATTTCCCATTATTATCTATACCTGGAATGGATAATCATATATAGTATGACATATAAGGAGTATTATGATACAACTGTATATTTTGACCTGCTTACCCAAGTTCCACACTTCGGTGCCATGATCCTTTCAGTCACATGGCCTCAGTAGCACCTCCTAGTATCTTAGATGCTTCAGACTAGAAATGAGTGTATAATAATGAACATGCCAAGACTATGACCTACCTTTCAAAGAAGTTAAAATATGAAAATAAATAAGAATAACAAAATGATATATTCAGTAACTAGACAAACCAATGTCACATGTTGTCTAAAAGAATAATACAATATCTCACCCAAAAAAGTACATATGTCAAGCCATGTATGTTCTATATGTGAAATGAAAAACTAAAATAAAGACACACTGACCCACCCAAAATATTATTGACACCATTTCTGTTTTCCACATTGTTTCCCCATCCTAACACAATAATCCATCATAGCTGACATTACCTTATGTTGTCTTGTACACATGATATCTATTTGGTTACCATTCAGGGTGCCCATGTATGATGTGAGTAAAACATAGAAAGCCTTCCCAAACAACCTCTACAAAATAACAATTCAATAATATCTTATGAATCTGTATAATGAATAAAATACAATCAATGAATTAAAAACATACATTTTAATTAATCATTATTTAACCACATAATCTCCAATGTTCTTGATGAATCTTTAACTCTCAATATCTTCTTCAACATGTGAAATATTATAAACCATAATAAATCATCAATTCATAATTCAATATAAAACATAAGCATGAAATTTCTCTTACATTTAGATTCATATCCCAGTCACTTGGATATATTTGTCCAATACAATTTTCATTGTCATAGAACTTCATGAATAACACCGCGTAGGTATTTTCACATCATTTCCATTCCCACAAAACCTATCACGTAGTTATATTGAACCATTTTTTGTATCAATAACATTCTCGATCGTATGGTTATTTGGAGCACATTTCCATACTACATATTCATTTAACACAAATGGGTATTTTGAGACTCTATCTCTTTCCCACACACATTATTCACATATACCAAATAAATCACAATATATAACACATCTCAATTAATGAAAATTGACACTATTGTGTATGTAATTACCAACATGGTATATGAGTACAATTATTTGCACACTCATGGTTAAATACTATAATCACATATAGCAATATGAAAAATTCATCACTAAACAATTTCAATAATGAAATCACATATCCCATTACCCTATTAAGGCCACTTCCACTATCTCATAATAGAAATGTTCAATTAATTCATTATCATATTAATTTACTAATAACATCATCCTTGTTTAGAATTAATTAATAATTGGAAACATTACATTTATTAATTTTGTAATTATTTAATCCAACTCATTAATTTTATAATATCAATTACCAATATTCAATATTACCTTATTTACCTCATTGCATTATCACAATGAAATAAATTAATCAATTCCATGATTGTATACAATAATTTATTCAATTATAATTTCAATTTATAAATGTTCCAATTTAAAATAATAAACACATAAACTGAATTGGAATGCTGGATTTTAGTAATTGCATTTTCACTGCCTACTCATGATCATTGATGGATGCTCCCCAACATAAACCAAAATTACAGGGGAACCAAAAAATTCATGATAAGGAGTGATATCTATATCAGATGAATAAATCCATGATATTATAGATTATATCTCTCAAAACTGAGATCTAGATCCAACTCAAATGGAAGTAATCATATCACATAAATACGAGGGAATGATATGAGAGAGAAGGGAAAAACATGATATTATAATTTTTTATTAGAAGTGGGGGAGGTCATCAATTAGGGATTCTATAATCCATAGATAGAAATCATAATTATTTTTTATCTATTGGATAACTTCAAAAAAAAATTACATAAATTGTCTTAGAGTTGAGATTGATTGGCATAGGAGGAATTTTAGTGCTTCATGAATTTGTAATCTACTTTTGTATAGCATAAAATTCCTCACGAACTCATTCATGTTTGGAGAACCTAGTTCTCGCTAAATGAGTTCCTAATAATGAACCTCCCCACAGAGTTCTACACATTTACTACTCTGAGTAATCATGTTTGAATAAAAAACACATGCCTACAAGGTAATACATATTTTTCTATTATTTTCATAATTTTATGGGGCAGGGCACATGGTTTTGTAAAACCATGCTTCCATCATGAACTATCCAATACCAAAAAATACTATTTTATCCCATACATATAAATGATAAAAAAACTAAAAAATTAATATTGAAATAAATGAAAAATAGAATCTTTATAATAACACATGACAACTCACGAAATGACCTAGTTTTTATAATCTCACATCTATATAATACCATGTCATTAATATTTACTCCATGGAATCATTGTGATTTATAAGTAATAATATTCGCCAATAGATCCAAAATATCTTCCTCACATTTCTTTGTTTATACTATATAATGGTATTCTTTACACAATAAATCAAATAGTGGTATGGTAATTCCTGGAAAAAAATTCTCACAACGATCAAATCCACATATCAAACTCTCTGAAAATGAATAATAAGTATAAATCATCAACATCAATTATAATACATGGGTTGAGGTGATACAAACATTGTGATGACACTTGAAGGATATCATTCAGGTCACTATATATCCATAGAAGAGAAAATCGATTGGCCAAAAGTTTGGTTCTATCAATAAAACCACAATTTCTAACAAAAAATGGTTCTAATTTGACATCTATGTGAATCCAATAGTATCCTAATCTTGGAACGTACGATGGAACCCATGATCAAGCACTGAAAACAAAAGGGGTAGTCTTTATGGACCATCATTTAACATCAACATGCATTGATATGTAGTCATAAATTTCAAAATAAACTAAACCAGTCATAAATTATTCAATAAAATACTTGTTAAAAATAGTTATTACTCAAATGACTGTATCCAATATAGTGTTGACCTGCAAGGCCATCCATATTGAGCCAAATATTGTTCTATATAATAGTTTCTTTATTACTCTTGTTATGTGAAAACTACTACAATGATAGTTTCTTATCAAATGATTGAACAATGCTTGAAAACCTAACTGATTCATATCCTATTGCACCTGTATAGTATTCTCTGATTTTCTATCTATCTATTTTGGGACATTATTATAATAGAATATTGATACCTTAGTCAATCTCTTAAACAATACTATGGGGAACCCCTTGTAGACATATTATCATTTGAACAGAAAAACACATAATCCCTCCATTGATAATGTTTCCCATCTACCAATGAAATTATAAACATTCGATATTCTATCCACAACCAACCAAATAGTGAAATTCATCTATAGAGTCCATAGAAGACTAAAAAAAGTCCTTTTTAACTTTATTCCACATCCATTAAGAAACTGTTGATGATTTTAATAAACCATAATGTCAATGATTCTTGTCATTCATAGGTTGAAAAGATTATCATAGTTTCATTAACACTAATATTTTCTTTTTCATGCCTGGTGAACAAAACTATAATATTAGGTTAATGTATATTTTTTTCACACATGTATGCACCACCAAAATTTGAGGAATGAAATTCACGTAGTATCTCAACTCTTATACTTGTCGGCACATCAACTGACTTATTGAAATAGAAGAAGTCATCCTAATCAATGGATTAATCAAAAGGTCACTCGTCAACTTCAATGTCATATCCCTAGGATTAAAATTCAAAGTCTTCATATTTTCATTCCCAAATATAACTCATATGTGTAAAATCCATTAAAATTTGTATGGGATTAATCATCTCTTAATCATCTTGTTCTAGAATTATCATCTCATCTATAAAATTTATAATTTTTAAATCAGAACTACATCGATCAATTGTGTGAGTCTGATTTATCATACATAATGACTCAAAAAAAATTTCCCTTCTAAGGAACATGTAAAAGCGTAAAATAAAATGACATCATATACTTAACCCACCTCCATTGATATAGATTCAAATATCACTTTGATAATATATCTGTTATTCAATTTAGATCTTCATAATTAGTAAAAATCATACCCAAAAGATAATTATAAAAACATAATAAAGTATATACCACTACATCTAGGCCGATTACATGTATTGGGAAATTATGTTCATGATGTCTCAAATACCATGAATCATAAACCACAACTCTATATCCATACATCAACTCTACTAAATGTGCTATCCAGGAAGCCACACAAAACACAGTATATCATCACATGGATCAATTATGATTGTGATTAGTGATGTTGTTAATCTGTTATTCAAGTCAATCCAAAAATTAACTTATTATATTGATAATTAAATATTTACCCCATTAATTGTAAAGACCAAAAATAAACTTCATAAACTAGTGAATAAATGAATAAAACTCTATTAATAGATTTATAAACAGAAAAAATAGGGAATTGAAATTTTTATTGGGAGTCTGTATGAAAAAAATTCCTGAAACTTCTATAGGTCCATTGACACACAATACTCTAAGATGATGATACCAAATATGTGTACATGATCGAACCATAATTGATACATAGATAGCATGTCACATAAGGGGAACTATATTTTTGTAATATATATGATTTTATGAAGTTAGACATGATTTTCATGTGCATTTTAGTACACTAATATTTCATCCAAAAAAACTACCACAAACTGATCTAGGTATCAGTGGATAATTCGTTATAAGCATTATTGGAGTGTTTGTTAGTGCAAACAATATCTCATCGAACTCGTAGAGATCAATCCTACTTCTCAATGTAGTTTAATATATTTCTAAAGTATGAATACCCATTTTATGAAATGTTAATCCCATATTGATCATGTTGAATGAATAATATCCACTAAATAGATAAAAAAATTCATTGATGTGAGGGATATGATTGTGGTACATAGTTATCATCTAGATCAACATTTTATTGTCAACATATAAGCATAGGGTCACATTTCCCTTTATTACATTCAAAACTACAGAACCCAAATATGAAATAAACTAAAATATAAACACCTTATACATCACCTTATAATGTTTAGTATTAAACACATTATGTTATATTAGTTTCATTCTATAAGGTTGAATATAAATTGGAACAACAACAAAAATGAGTTTATTTGTTAAAATAACATCAATTTATGATAGAATAACTGAGATTTTCATAGAAAATCAGACCTGTATCATTTCCATAATGATTCAAAACCCATTATTCATTATACCTCCATCATCAAATTATATACTAGAATCCTAGGCAGTGATCTGCCCCGGTTTCTGATGAACTAGGACTGTAAGGACATCCTTCATATCCTATTATCCATGGTGAGTATAATAGTTACAGATAGGATACATAAAATCCACTCACCATTGATAGAAATAAATGTGGTTTCAGTTTTCTTCTAAAAAATGCATACACATAATTTTTTTTTCCAATAACATTTCAGGGATATTAGTATCTCATAAAAAAGATACATTCTAACCTTTAGATAATACCCCATTTGAAAACGTATTTATTGTTACCATACTAAATATGGTGTATCTATTGTTATTTTTTCTGATAAAAACATTACATCAGGACTCAAACTATTCACATTTTGTGCATATCATAAAGAATTAGAGGAACTAATATAACAGAATGAAATAATTATTGTATAAGACACAATAATATTACATCTACCTATCGAAGATTTATCCTAAATATCCACCAGTGATGGATGAACTAAATGAAATTGTCCTACACCTATTACCTATGATGCAACCTGAGTTCCATGATCCAAACCCCTCTGTTTATATGGGCGCTCCAAAATAATAACACAATACCCACTTCCTCAACATCCATGGAATGGTGAAGTATAAATTTTAGATAACTTCTATGTAGATGTTAGCATTCTCATACAATAGTTCTTTCAATCATTTCCATAATTAATCATTTATTTTTGTGAAATTTAGTACCAATATAGATGTAATAAAATGATGCAAGATCGGATCTCTACCAGTGGTCATGGACAATTTATACAAATGATTCTTGACTAGCCACATTGGTGACATGTCACCAATGAAAGGTAATGTGTAGCTATTATTTCCACTACCCTACTCTACTTTACACTGCCCTACACGACAATATAAAAATGAATTATCCTTCTCTTAGATGTCTTACCACCAATACATCTAGTACATACAACCAGTACTCTATAGTATGCCTTTTTCAGGTTCTACTAAAGAAATGAGAGCACAATTTAAGAATTTTGAAAAAATTATTCAACTTAAATACATCGATTTAGGACATAATTTCCCATTAAATACTATCCTGAGACTAATTTTGAAATGTCTCTTTATCTCCTTCCAATGTTTTAAAAATTAGATAAACTACTATAATGTTACAATAACACTCTCTAAAGAATACAATTCCCCGATTCAACCTCATTAACTCTACCAATATCTCCTTAACCAAAATATCATGGTGATAGTAATCCATGAACTTTTATTTAATGTACTTCCAAGACAATTTCTATAGGTATCCATCACATGTTTTTTTCCCACAAATCATTCACATGACCACAAAAAATATACGATGTTATTTATACTTTTTTTCATCATTAGTCTCTATGAGCTAATGTAATTTTATGATATACTCAATATGAAACTTAGGTACATCAGGTCCACCCTCCATGGTGAATGTTTGAGGGTTCCACAGCTGGAAAACGTATTCCAAATAAGACAAGGTTTTCACAACCATCACCAGTTCTATTTCTATAAGCATTATAATCCTATAATATTCTCAAAAAAATATCTCTATCTTTTTCATTAGACATTATCAGTGTCTCGGGTTACACTATAGGGGGGACATTTCATTCCATAACCTCTTATCATTATGATATAATTTTTGAATCATTTAAGATTATCTTCAGGACACCAAACACACGTATTAGGACACATAACAAAACATTAACACACTAATGTATGGTTAATTCAAAATGATCCATAAAATGTTACTCAAACAAACCATGCCACACTTCCACATATGGGGAACATTCAATTCTCATAAAAATCCTACCTTTAGGAGAAGTTTAAAAAAGGAAAAATCATTTTCATTATTAATGTTTCTTATTAGCAATCAATTTCTCCACATATTCTATCATATTAAGTTTAAATATATTATTTTAAACCGATTTTAGTTAAATTACACAGGAATAAAAAAAACATTTTAATTTCCTTGTCATAAACCAAACATATTTTCCCATGAATTTCTAAAATGTTGTATGTCGCCATAAAATCCACATTTCATATAATGATTAATTAATACTCAATATTTTTTTCACTACATTATAAGTTTCAAATATAATAAGAAAGCATAAAAACAGTCACATCACCCAATACACTAATAACACAAATTCAAATAGCTTCTCACAATATCATCACACATTAATAACAAAAATCCCACCCATGGTACTATGATATTACTATTGTACATGGGTATTCTACTCACATGTATGATCTATTAACCAAGGAATGGATAATACTATTATCAGTTAAACATTTATAGAATATTAATTCCAAATTATTAGTATAGAATACATATTTGATGCCATTTTTCAGTGTACCATCCTTGGTTTCACACAACGAGACCCTAATCCAATCTGTCGTAAGACCTCAGGCCTGCCTCCTTTTATGAATTTGGCAGAAGACTAGTTTTGATGATCTATCATCAATCATGGGGAGAATATAATGTACTTATAAAATTTATTATGGAAAAAAATATAATTAAAACCAAATGATATAACAAATTATAGAAAAAATTGTATCTCATTTTGACTAAAAGATGATTACAATATCCAAAAAAATCTATTGATTTTTCATTCCATGTACATGCAAAGTATTAAATGAAAAAAAGACACAATGACACACCCAAGAGGGTAACAACAACCTATTGGGTTTACTCATCCACACTCCATACCTACTCAAAAATATATTATACATCCATTAACATTATCTATTTGTTTAAACATGATGTCTATTCTGGTAATGATCGGGCAACCCGAGTAGGCTCTGAGTAGAATAAATGATTCAACCACCAATGGATTCTAAAAAATATCATCTCAATAATATTGAATGTAGTTTTATATTGAATAAAATACAAGAACATAAGTAAAACAAATATATATACATTTATTCATCAATAACAACTAAAACCCCAGTGTTCCTGAGGACACATGAACACCCAATACCTTCTTTCACATATGTTGGTTTTCCAAACCTTGAAACATATTCTATTTACAAAACATTATGTCACCTGAGATTTTATTTTACATTTATTTTCAATTCATTTGATTACGACATTTATCCATTGTACAATTCTAATCTCATTGTAATCAAACGTTATGTCTAACATCATAGAGGTATTTGGTGCATTTTTTCAATCACACTCCTCCTATAAAATGGGTATTTTGACCCTCCTTCCATGTCCCAAACGTGGTATGTCACCTGGGTATTTGTATCCTCACTCCTCGTACAACACTCTTTTATCTATTATAGGATCATGGACCCCCATTGCTTATCCCACAATCATTTATCAAATATATCATAGATTTGACAATATCACACCCCCATGTGTAATAAATGATAATCCCATTTTTATCAACATTTCACTCCATGAAATACCATTAGAATTATTTAATACATTCCATTTATTTCATAATCTCAATTAAAAACATTCCATTTTCCCATATTCATCTCATTTCATAATCAAAATAAAAATAAATTCATTTATTCCACAATACCATAAATTTATTAATCATCTAATTTATTAAATTAATGAGTCAATTGAAAAATAGGCTAATTAAATTTCTATGATAGAAATTTGAAATTGGATTTAATGTCTATGAAAATTTAATTTTCATTTCCAACCAGATGATAATTAATATATTCTTTCCATTAAAAACCAAAACTACATAGGAACAACGATGATCATGATGAAGAATGAAATCTATATTTGAACCATAGATTCATGATAAATAAAATTATCTCTATAAAAATGTAGATAATGTTTCATAAGTAATGGAGTTAAAAATACAATTAAAATATGATAAAATCCTTGTAGAGATAATAGAAACTAATTTGTATGAGAATATATTATCATGATAGGTGTAAAAAATCAATACATACAATGATACATCATTGATGGTGGTTAAAATTCCTTGTAATCCATCTAAGAACTATAAAATTGTGATAAATCAGATTATGATCAAATTGGATAGAATTTTGGTAAATTATAATTGTTTGGTAAATTTTATTCTAGTTTCTATGTGCTTAGAATTATGCGTTCATGGTATTATTTCTTAGAGAGCATGGATTTCCCAAACAATGTTTCTAATAGTGTTCTGCCCCAAAGGGTGTGTATGGTTATTAATTGGAGGTTAGAAAACTTGAAAACCCATTTTCCAACCATGAAATCCACTTTTCCTGGGGTTGCACGATTGTTTGGGGTAGGGAAAATGTTATGGGAAAACAATGTGCCAATAGTGGTCCAACAAAAATGCCCCACAAGATATCCAAATATCACCAAAACATACCCATGATAATACCCAAAAAAGGTAAACTCAATAAAATGAAAAAGTGTACTTATAAAATAACTTGATATCTCAATTGTAATGGTTTGGATATTTTATTCAAGATGACATATATTTTTGTTTTATTATTTTTTTTCCTATATGGATATTGATACCTCTATATTTTTTGTATATTTAATTGTGTAGTTATAGATATATCTTAATTGAGAGTTATATGGATTAAATCTAATTAATTTGGATACCATGATTTCCTAATATAATTTATAAATATCTAATTTCTGTATCATGATATGTCTCTCTTTTATTGGATAGTAATATTGAAATATAAAATATAAACGAAGTATATTGAGAGGAATATTTAATATCATAATAAATAATTAATATTGATATAGATTTTGAAGAAGTAATCTGAGAAAAATGGGGACTGGGAATTATATACCACTGTTGTTAATATATAATAGCGATCATTATGGAGAAATGGACGTTTACTTACTAGATTCATTTGATGGATTTATTCAAACATATACACCTCAAACCAATTTAGTATTAACCTTGGTATTTTTTATATTTAAATTATGTAAATAATAATCATACAATATCATGAATAATTATAATCACCCTAAAACATATCTTTGACTCTATTTTTTTGTAAATAAATAATAAAAAATGAATAAGATCAAACCATATATTTTATGATATTGTCATGAAAATATGGATAGATGAATGAGTTACCCCAATAATGGAGTGTTTCAACAATATTTCATAGTGATGGAAAAATAATACATTACATTTATAAAAATAAAATACTATAAAATGATATATTTCTCCATTTATAATATCTTAAAGTAATTTCCCAGATCAATCTTTTCTCAGTTTAGATTTTATAGGAATACGGTACCGTATTTCATTTGGAGATAGAATTAATCATATTGAACAAAATGATTTCATGCTATAAAATTGTGTTGGACATAAAAATATATATATTATAAAAATATAATATCTCACCAGATTAGATGTATCAGTGACCAGAGAATATGAATAGTCAATAGGATGATATCGATTATGTGTTTAGAAATTAATGATATAATGGGTCTTGAATTATAAAAGGAAACAAACATTGGGGTATTATCTTATTTCAGCATGACCTGACTATAATATAGAGATATAATTACAATTTCATAAGCCACATGGTATCAATCCATTGAAATGGATTATTTGGTAGATTATATGTGGGGTTTGTTGAGGGATCTCAACCATATTTTTTAAAACAGGATTTTTTCAAAGCATGATATATGAAGAAAAATACAATATAAAAACATATTTTTGAATGATTTGGAGAATCATGGAAAAATATTTTTTATTTATGATATACATGAAACACATTCCTTATCATTTATGGATAAAACAAGGATTAAAAAAAGTAAGCTTCAAGGGTCAACTAGATCACACTATATCAATATTTAACAATGGGTTTTAGTGGGGAAAGATGATAATTTCATAGAATCATTATTAACATGTTCTTTTAATGATGTAATAGTGGTATATATTTTCTATACATAATGATCATCAATCCAATTATAAAATTATATATAATGACACTTATAATGAAATTGATTGGATGATGTAATGAGTGGGTGACCCATAAATGTTTGGATTATATAAATATCACTAGAGGGAAACTAATTATAGCTATGGAGACATTATTAAGTCAATGGTAAAATCACACATGTAATGGAGTATCGATTGACAGATGTCCCCTTTATAAATATATATTTACAAACCATTTATAATTATTTATTGATACTATAATTTGTATTTTTACTATTCATTCACCATAGAGGTGGCTATTTTTTGAATAATAAGATTTGATTAATTAAAAAATTTATTTGTGTTCTGTTAATATCTATTTTAAAATTGAAATCATTTTCATTATTTTTTGTGCGTTTCATCGATCCTTGAATAAACATGTAATTTGAAAAAATAGTGTTAAAATATGAAAAGGCATGGAAGATATCATTATACATTGTCGATTGATTCACATGACCTCATTAGTTTACTATAAGAGACCAAAAATGTTATATTTATGTATTTATTTAGGTATATTAATGTAATGTAAATATTTGGATCATTTTTTTGAGGTTATAGTGATTGGATATTGATTTGGGGTTCCATAATGTATTATCATTCTGTGATCATAGTAGTGGTAGATGATGTGGTTTGGACAATTATATATATATATATGTTTGTGGGTGTAGTATTATGGTTATTAGGTAACCAGTGTGTCTAAAAATTATTTTGTGATATCATTAGTATGTAACTACCCTTTTTTTAAATAGACTATGATACCCCATATGTGTATCCTTTTAGATATGGCGTTTATACTTTACCCTGATGGGAAATTATATTTCCAATGTGTTTCTGTTCATGGGAATGGTCATCATACTTCAAGTAGATGTTTTTAGCATGTCTAAAATTGGATTTTTCATGATGTAGTTACTATTGATGTTTTACATGTGCCAGAAGTATTTGATTTCACATGAATATCAGTGCCACGTTTAGTATATGTTATTATATATATACACAATTGATGTCGCCATCATTGTAAATAGTTTCCCAGTCACATGTTATTTAATAACTAATTGTCCAAAACTATGGGAGGTGGGTTGGGAGAGATTATTTCATGGGAGTTTCTATTTGATTAACATTGATTTTTGGACATCAATTCCTTTAGATGAACTGGGGATAAAATTAGTATATATTTTCTCTATGAGTTTTATAGATAATTTTATTTATAATTTTTTATTATATAATTATACTATCCTTCATGAAATTAAAAAATGATTAATCATATTATTATTTTTTGTTTCTTATGTTTGATTCCATTAGGGTATTTCATACAAAAAATATTATATGTAGTCCCTACATATGTATATTGGTTCATATTTAGATGTTGTCTGCATTCATATTGGTAATGAAATAAATCATACCTATATAAAAGAGAATATTTAGGTTTTTTTAATCTATAATGGGTCTTTGGGCATGGACATAGTCTTCATGTGGTGAATGTGAGACACCCAAAATAAAACATCATTATTCATGCTTTTTCTACAGATGTGTATGTCATTTTAATTTGAAAATTTATTTAGATACATAAATATATATTATGTTTCAATTATTGTTGGAGTGTTGTCTTATCATTTCTTTGGAACAAGATTATATATTTTCATGTATTTCATTATTTCATGTTATGACTCATATATAAAAAATAATCCCTAATTTATTTGGCATTCAATTATCATTGGTATAAAGAAGTTGGTGTCATGTGGATGCATATATGGATAATAGAATTGTTCCCCTTCGTAATACAATGGGATTTGTTAAATATTCATTATAAATCATACAACATTGAGGACCAATTAATTTCACTCCATTAATACATCATGATGATACTAAATAGCGTAAACATACATGTTTATAAAACTATGGTCAATCTATAGATAGTAATAAAATCTATAATTGAATAGTATATAAAGATAATGATGATTAGGATTATTAAATAAATTCCATGAGAAAAAACACAATTAATATTTTCTTAATAAATTTAAATTTTCAAATTAATATTTTAATTTACATGAGTTATAACATTATTCATGTTTATTACATTATTATCAATACTCTAAATTAGTTTTTATTATTAATGTATTCCAATTTTTTATTATGATTTTATTGTTTTGAAATATTTATTAACATAATTCAATATTTAATTTGATGTAGTATTAATGGTTTATAGTCAATCATGATATTTTTTATGAGATAAATGAAATCGAAAGATTCATATTCCTATCATCCTTGAAGTATAAATGAATAATATTTCATTATATTCTATATAGTACATAACCATTAATATTAATTACATTAAAATCAAGTTTTATATTATTCACGTGACCGTTATTATCTACCATTAATATGATTGACATAATGGTTATTTAATTTTTCATTAATAATATTCATTATATTAGTTGATTATTTATATTATATATAATAATGGAAAAAATATTTACATATTTCAATGAATGAAATTTTAGGCACTAATTTCTCACTAAGCTAAGGATCCATTAAATTTTGGTATTGTTCTTTATTTTGGACGTAATTTGGATTCCAAATGAGTTTTTTAGTGATCAAATGGTTTCCATTTCTTGTTAATATCTTGTAACATAGTTTATTGGCGAAAAATGTTTGGTTTGTAGTTTTCTTTAAACCATGAATGGAGGCCACATAGTTTGAGAAAACCATAAAGTATGGTTTTCTTTGGATAGTGCATTTATCCACGGTTGGAGAATGTTTTACCTAACCATGTGTCATAACCATTTTAGTGCACCTTTTTCCTTGGTACTCATTCAGGGTTTGTAAATATTTTTTCTAGCTTTGTGAAAAAACTGTGAATAATCTATTTTATGGGATATGTTACTATTTTTTTCCTTAATGATCTAATTAATCTTCATTCACCCATATAATATAAATCCATGTTGGATTATCCTCCATTTTACCCATTTGGTGCTTTTTGAAAGCCTAAGATAGGGATCAAGAGAACACATTCGTTGGTTATCAAATTAAGCTTCAGTTCAAAATGTTGGATGCACAATAGTATGACCTCCAGTACATTCTATTAATTCTTCTCCTCTCTTATATTGGTTTTTTATATAGGTGGGACCATTTTTTCCTTTTTCATAGATCTATTCCATTCTATTATGAATCTGAGGATGATATCAAATGATTAGAGTCATACAACCCTATGGTTGAATGTATATAACTCATCCCTCGAGAGTATTAAATTATGAGTTATCATATGGGGCCCACTAATTTCATCGGTTTCCATTTATTGATTATATATTCCATGATTATAATAATTAGAATCATGTGGTTATTATCATTCCAAATATGTGACTATTTCTTTGTTGTTATTCACGCAATGCCAAACATCACATGTAGGATAAATTGTATAATTGAATTTTTTGGACAGTTTGAAGCCATACTTCAGATGTTATCAAGCTTGAATACACAAATAGTTGGCCTCCTTTTAATAAATTATTGATGTATCATGTAATGGTTAATAAGATGGAACCTTTACTAACAACAATGATTGAATAAGTTATGTTCTTAAAATTTATAATTAAATTTGAATTTTTAATTTGATAGTATTCTATGAATATGACATGACATTATTTAAATGGGAATGAATAATAGGGTTCATGTGTGGAGAACCCATTACCATGTTTATGGAAGGAATCAGAGAGAAAATTGATTTTTTTAATAATCATTAAATGGATTTCATCAACATTGCATGCTGTGTGGCCTTATTATAGTTAGGAAAATAAAAGTATTTAACCAAATGGAATTATCGATAAATTATGTTTTCATTAATGTGTTTCAATCTATATTGACTTATCACACTATTGAAATAAAAATCATAATCTTAATTAAATATTGTATAAATTGATTATCAAATAAGAGGTTCCTAACTCTAGATAACATTGGATTCTTAATAGTGACGTCATTGTGTAATCATGAATACCATTCTGAATCAAGGATATGACTAGAATAGGTTATAATCCTCCTAGATCCTAATCATTTTCTGTTTTTGGATGCCCAATGTGACACTATAGGATCCCTCACATTGTATTAAAGGATGTCTAGGAAATAATCCTTGGATCCAGGATTGACAAGTAGGTTCCATGTTTAAAGGCCACAGAGCCCAATCATTGTTTACTGTAGTCTTTACATAGTTGAAATCCTTGAACTAGGAATGATTCTCACTATGGAATTCCTTTGACTATGCTATTAGGATTGACCTCTGATCCATATCTAGGGTACAATTTTTACTGATTTGGAAACCCTAGTGGTAGACGTTCTTCTTTTATTACCCTGGAACATCATTATAAAATATCATTACAGATTTCCCTATTACATCATTGAACCTTCAATATTATTAATATTTGACTTATTTAAAAACAATTAAAAATCACATAATAAATTAGTTACATTTTAACACACAAGTTGCAGGATGAATAATGTAATTGGGTATTTAGTTTCATTTAACATAATTACATTAAATATACAAGTTTTCACATTCTTATATTCTATTACATGGGCCGGATGTTATATACAACGTTGGTGGTGGCCTAATTAGATTTACCTCAATCTATATATGGGAAACGTTTAGTATTAAGAGATACACTCATGAATACATGGCCCCCTCCTAGTACTCCAGGGTAAACCTTATCTTGTCGGCATAAGACATATGCCATCTTTGTGTAGTCTTCACTTTTTGAATAGTGAGACATCATGATTCAAAAAAAATTGTCACTTCATTTTTCATCCCCTTCCATCAGTACTGACGTCGAAGGTGCTGGTAGATCTTCAACAAAATAGGATGTATATTTAAAGGGGATGTATGGAACTCCCTCAAAAACTCCTCACATTTCACTAATGGTACAATGTTATGTCCTCTGAAGTGAAAAATGTGCTTCCCACCTTCATAAAATCCATAATGTGCCTGCCCTAAGGATATATTAGAACTTCGAGCTTCGTAGTCAATAATGCCATGCTTCGCCTCCATGACATGCAAAACGAGTGGGGGAGTGAAAGTAATATACAACATGTAATCTATTTTATCTCTATCTACAGAGTGTAGTTACAGCGTAAATAGATACTCGGATGCCACACTCAGCAACTATAGACCTGACCTCCTGCTGAGTGTGTATGCTACCATGTTCTCCTTCGCATGAGTATATACTATCTCAATGTCATAGTCTTGGAAGAACTCTAGCCACTATTTTTTATAACAGAAAACTCAAAATTCCTACAGCCACAAGGTTAATTCTTGATAATTCACGAGTGATCCATTGCACCCTTCTATACAGGAGTTTATCATGTGCTTCTTGAGTATCCTTTTTCACAGACTATAGAAAACCTAATCCCAAAGTTGAATATAATCCAAAATAAATTTTCCAAATAAAATTAATATGAGAATGGACTATGGATGTCCTCTCCATACCCAAACTAACATCGTAAGGCCTCCATGTTGCTGCTGATTCTCGCTCAAATTTTCCCAAGAGCTGAAGGTAGAATGGTCCTTGTAGTTTAGCTTGGGTTATGGAATCCTCAGAGACCTAAGAAAAACCTATAGACACGTACATTCTATGGACTGTTTTTGGCTATGAAGTGGCAATCATGGGTTTATTTTATATGGTTTTAAAGTATTAATAACATATTTAAGTGAATTCAATTTAAATGTATGAGTTGATCCTAGGTTATCGCTCGGTGTGGATTGGACGTATTTTATTTTTAATGATTACAATTTCTTAAATTTGAGATGAGTTCATTTATGAAGATAAAACAACATCATCACTTACTGGTTTAATGCCTACACCCTTTAATACAAATCACCTATACACTTGAAGGATCAATGTTTTGAGAACTTCAAGGTAAAGGTTCGTATTATCACTTGAAGTGTGTGGCCTTTAATTCAACAAGGATGATGGAGTTTAAAAACCATCAAATAAAAATCTAAATTAAAGAAGTGATTATAAATTAATGAGTGATAAATAACAACTATTCCAGCCCCATGATACTCCCTTGGATCAACCCATAAGTGGGTTATCCCTCCATTGATTCTATGGTTTCAATGGAAGCGGAAAGTAGACTCATGAGGGAGGAAATGGAGAAGTAAAAAACGCAATAAAATAACAATAACTCCACCGTTGTGTGATAATCTCACAAGGTTTGGTATGAAAAAGTTCAAAAGTTGAACAAAAGGTATCAATGTAATAAGAATATGAACAGAAAAATAATAGAAGAAGAACTTTTATTAAGAAACAAGGATAATTAAAACAACATACATGTGAAGGAAGAACGTTACAAAGATAAATTGGCAGCATAACATTAAGATGAAAACAAGCTCCAATATTCTCAACTCCTCCACCAAAACTGCCTTAAATAGGCATTTTGGAAGCCTAGGGTCGAACCCCCAATAGTAAAAAGAATCCCACTTGATTATGGTAGGCCTACGGTTGTGGAAAGCTTTTGGAACTTAGACTTTTCCACATTTGACCCGAGGTGGCAGCCAGCTTATATCCACCGAACTGACGTGCTTTTCTGACCTTCTAGATGGCCGAATCTGAGTGGCTCATAGAAGAATAAAATGGATAACCATATGTCACCTAACCTCCTGTAAAATGTGGGACGAATTGCAGTTGTATATTCGGAGATATGATCTATTATTGGGATGTTTATTTGGGCCGCAGAATATGGCTCAAAATTGTATCTCTAAATTTGGCTGCCTTAATAGACATAATGGAGGATGAATTAGCATCTGATTTTGACGAGTGATTTGTTCCTATACAAGTCTTCTAGCATCCCACGAAATATGGGATTAATTGTGCCTATATGTTGGGCCCCACAGTCTGATAAGTGGGATGGTGTCCAATCTGCCTTCTCTAGAATTGGTTACATTCATCTCCAAATATCTCCATCATCGTTTATGAATCACCCATTGATCCCTGAATTAAAAATCTTCAAATTTATGTGTATATAAAGTTCCCAAAATATCAAATTAAAATATTGATAATTACATTTCTTAGAATCAGATGACTCATTGGGCCTAAATTGGTGTATATTAGGCATGAAGTGCACAAATGATGATAATGGATGTTCATAATGAAAATGCAATAACTCAGGCCCATAAGATCAACAATTAACATTTAATACCATTAAAATGCAATTAAAATATATGTTTTTATTGTATAATCACACCCCCAACATGATATTTGCTAGTCTTGAGCAAATAATTTAATGATTTTATTTGAATTCCTTTCTTCAACCACATTATAACAAACAATGCTCACAATGTAAACTACACACAAATATATTTTTAAAACCTATCAAGATAATTTAAAACAAGGTAAATTTAAAATCAGATCCCAATCCCAAGCCCATTCCTTTGATCAAATCAATCATCATACTTCATCAAACTCAATTAGGTGTAATGATGTGTTGTGAATCACAATAGATATGGGGGTTCATTTTCATTCAAGGGGGAAATCATGGAAGCGCTAGGTGGAATCACATTTAATACTAATATGAGTATTCATCATTATTAATTTTTTTTGATTTTTTTTTCAATATTGCTATAGTAATTGAGATTGCATTTAATCAAATTAACCCATGTACCATGACTTTGTCGAAGACTCCCTGACTCAAAGGCCTTAGGGCACCAAGCGAATCCCACAGACTCGGGAATCACCTCGAGTTGAATTAACAAAAAACAAAGTAATATTACCATAAAGAGAGATAGATTGAAAACTTCAAGGCTAGAAAACTCTGGATTCACGATCCCCAAGTGTCGAAAGCCTCGCATTTTATCAATCCATTGCTCTACATGCAATTTTTTTCTGTTTTTTATTAATTATTTTAAATTTTTTTGAATACTCATATTATTCATATAAATAAAACCAGGCTATGATATTTATTATGGGACCCCAAACATTCAAATTAGTACCCCACAGTCTAGAGGACGTGCGTTGTTGCATTTTGATTTAATGGATGAAAATAAAAATGATGAAAATTTTCATTGTACAACCAAACTTCCAAAATCAATGCTTTTAAACTTAATCATGAATTAAATTAAGAGTCAAAGAAATAAAAGTTATTTTCTATGTATTTTTAATGTGAGAAAAGATGTTATTATATGAATGATAAAGGAATTTTACTTCTTTTATTTATCATTGTTTTTCTTAAACAAACATTTTGTTTCCACACCCCCAACTTAGAATGAAATTGTCCCTAGTTTCGTAAAAATAAAATATAGAATGGGGTATAGGAATAAAAGGGGAGTTCAATATGGAAATTGAAATATGAGGATCATGGAATGAAGTCACCTGGTGGTTGAAGTTTGAAGTTTTTGTCGCTCAAATACAGTCCATTGATATCCATGTCACTTGCAAATTTCCCTAGTGGAAAAAGGAAAACAAACAAAACAAAACAAAACAATATATATATATAAGTAATCTATACATATATATATAAAAATTATAGAATAAGTAATCACATTAAGCCGTAGGTCAGTGGATTGTGTTCGCCCCTATCTCCCTTTGGTCCCAGGTTTGAGTCCTCGCGGCTTCACCAGTTGTGACGGGGTTTTCCCCACGACCTAAGGCGTGTCCCCTTTTTTAATTATTATATTTTATTTATTTTTTTTTATTTTTTTATCTTAACCTATAAAATAATAATAATACAGAAAATAAACTGATGATACATTGTCTTCTTTTAAATTTCTAGGTAAGGTATTACTCAAGGATCACACCACGTGACACAGATGAATATGGTGCTCTCCTTTCGTACCCATCCATACTCATAATAGAAGAACAGGTCTAAAGTCTATTTTTTATTTTGAAAAATGATTAATTAATCTTATTTGAAAAATAAAGATGATTTAGAAATATTAGAAAAATAAAAACCACTGGTTGCCTCCCGTGTAGTGCTTTATTTAACGTCGTTAGCCCGACATAGATCCTAAATTTATCATTTTTTTCATGGTTCATAGATTGGCTCAATTAACTCAACATCTATTTCCCGTTTATTGAATCATTAAATGAATGTTTTTAACCTTTTTCCATTGACCTTGAAAATATGACCACTAGTTGGATCGTGAATCTCTACTACCCCATGGGGGTATACATGATGCACTATGAAAGGACCTGACCATCTAGACCTTAACATTCTCGGGTGTAAATGATGTTTTGAACTATACAAGAGAACAAGTTTTCCCGGTTCAAAATTCTTTACCATGATATTTCTAGATTGGTAGGATTGAACTCTAGCATTATTGATCCTTAAATTTTCATAAGCCTCCATCCTTAGTTCCTCCATTTCATTGAGATCTATTTTTTTTGTTCAGGCCAATGAGAGGTCAAAATCCATTTTCTTAATTTCCCAAAAGGCCTTATGTTCAATATCCCCTGACAAATGGCATGCTTTACCATAAACCATCCTATATGGGGACATTCCTAAAATGCTTTTATATGCGGATCTATAGGCCCAAAGAGCATCTAAGAGTTTATCAGACCAATATTTCCTAGTGGAGTTGACGGGTTTTTAATGAATTTTTTTAATATCCCTATTCGCTAACTCAGCTTTAGCATTGGTTTGAGGATGGTATGCAGTGGACACTTTATGAGAAATAAAATAATTAGACATGAGTGAAGAGAATGGGAAGTTGCAAAAATGGGTTCCCCGGTCACTGATTATAGCCCAAGGATTTCCAAATCTTGAAAATATGTTCACTTCCAGAAATGGAATCACAACTTGATGATCATTGGACTTAGAGAGAATGACCTTATCCCATTTGGAGACATAATCAACAGCTAAGAGTATGTAGAGGTATCCCCGAGAGTTTGGGAAGGGACCCGTGAAGTCAATTCCCCAATAGTCAAATATTTCAACCACTAAGATGGGAGTGAGTGGAATTTGATTCGTTTTTGTGATGGACCCTACTTGTTGACTCCTAGGACATCTTTGACAAAATGTGTATGAGTACCTTGAGAGGGTGGGCCAGAAAAGAACAAATTGAAGAATCTTAGTAGATGTTTTCTTAGAGGAAAAGTGACCTTCACAAGCCTCACTGTGACAGAATATAAGGATGGACTCTTGTTCAAATTCTGGAACACACCTCCTAATGACTTGGTCATGGCAGAACTTATAGAGGTATGGATCATCAAACACATAGTGTTTAACATCAAAAAGAAATTTCCTTCGAGCTTGAGTCCCTTATAATATTGGAATGACTCCTGTCACTAAGAAATTTTCTATGTCAGCATACCAAGGGCAGTCACTCATAGAGTATAGGTGTTCATCAGGAAACGAATCAGACATAAAAAGGTGATTTGAGTTGCCTTTGAATTCCATCCTAGAGAGGTGATCCGCTACAAAATTTTAAACTCCCTTTTTATCCTTGATTATGAGGTCAAATTATTGTAATAGAAGGACCTACCTAAACAGTCTAGCCTTAGCATCTTGTTTTTGGAAGAGGTATTTCAGTGCGGAATGGCCAGTGAACACAGTGATGGGGGATCCTAAGAGGTAGGACCTAAACTTCTCTAAGGCAAACACATTATCAAGTAACTCCTTTTCAGTGGTGGTGTAGTTTATTTGGGAATCATTTAAGGATTTTTTCACATAAGCAATGAAATAAGGAGTTTTATCACAACGTTGTCCTAACATTGCTCCAACAACAAAGTCACTGGCATCACACATAAGTTCGAAAGGAAGGATCCAATTTAGAGATTTCATAATGGGAGGTGAGGTGAGAGAGGATTTGACGGTTGAGGATGAACCCTCACAGCTTTCTGTCCAAACAAATGGAGCATCCTTTACTAGGAGAGCACAGAGGGGACAGGAGATTGAACTAAATTCCTTGATGAATCTTCTATAGAAACAAGCATGTCTTAAGAAATACCTCACTTCCTTGACAGTTTTGGGTGATATAAGGTGACGAATGATGTGAACCTTGGCTTTATCAACATCAATCCCCCTACCTGAGACCAGATGGACTAAAACTAGTCCCACTTTAACCATAAAATGGCATTTTCCCTGTTTAGGACTAGATTATTTTCTTCACATCTTGACAAGACTCTCTCTAAATTCCTCATATATCCCTCAAATGTATCCCTAAACACAGAGAAGTCATCCATGAAGACCTCTAGAAAATCCCCTACCATGTCTGAGAATATTCCCATCATGCATCTCTTGAAGGTTCCATGAGCATTGCATAAACCAATGGGCATGTGTTTGAAGGCTAAGGTTCCTAAAGGACATGTGAATGTAGTCTTCCATTGATCCTCTAGGGAGACCTCAATTTGATTGTACCCCGAGTACCCATCTACGAAACATTAGAAGGCATGACCTGCCACTCTCTCAAGGACTTGGCCATTGAATGGTAAGGGGAAATGGTCCTTCTTGGTGAATGAGTTTAACTTCCTATAGTCAATGCAGACCCTCCATCCACTACTCACCCTTGTTGGAAGAATCTCTCCATCCTCATTGGTTATCACTGTGATTCCAGCCTTTTTTGGAACCACTTGGATTGGGCTCACCCATTCACCCTCTGCTATGGGATATATGATACCGCCTTTTAACAATTTCAGAAGTTCCTTCCTTACTACCTCCATGAGATTAGGATTGAGTCGCCATTGAGGTTGACGACATGGCTTTGAATCAGATTCCAGAACAATCCTATGAGTCCCGATAAGTGGGCTAATCTCATGAATATCAGAAAGGGTCAAACCAATGGCTTTCTTATGCTTCATAAGGACATGTAGAAGCATCCTCTCATGATTGGCTTCAAGAGAAGAAGATATTACAATAGGATGTGTATTATTTTCCCCTAGGAAGGAATACTTTAGTACAGTAGGAAGTTCCTTCAATTTGAGATCAGGTGGGTTCAAAATTTCAGCAGATGATTGGGACATTGGATCAAGATCAATTTCTTTCTTCAGAGTTTCAGATAGTATTGATTCCCCACATGTAGATATTTCAGCTACTAGATTGGCTTGATCAGATTTAGGGAAGGAATTTGGATTGGTCTTCATGAAAGTGGTTTCATGAATGGTTTCACTGCTTGTTGGACCTAAGACTTTATCATAAGAGCAATTTGAAAATGATTCAAGACACGGAGATAAACTTCTTTCATGTGAATAAAGGAAATCAATCTCATCCTGACTTAAACATTCATCAAATATTCCTTAACGTTCCAAGGATTTATTGTCAATGCTTCCTATCATGTTTACTTCATGAAAGTCCCAGTCATCACCTATTTGTGAGCTTCCATTATAGATTTTCAAGTCTAGAATCATGTTCCCAAATGTGATGGTCATGTTCCCATTTCAGACTCGGATAACAGAGTTGATTGATGCAAGGAATGGAAGACCAAGGACGATTGTGGTTTGTTCCTTATTTACTATGTTTGGATGGTTGTCAAGGACAATGAAATCAGCATGGTAGATGAAGTTTTCATCCTTTACCAGAACGTCCTTCAACATCCCCTTTGGAACCATAATTCTACGATTAGCAAGCTGAAGTGTGACAGATGTGGGTTGGAGCTCTTCTAGTCCTAACTAGTAGTACACAACATAAGGGATGAGATTGACACTAGCACCTAGGTCAAACAAGGCCTTGAAAACTTTTCTCTCTCCTAGTTCAACATTGATGTAAGGGAAACCCAGGTATTTCAACATAGGTGGAATGGTCCCTTAAATGGTGGTACTCACATTAGCAGCCAAAAGGGCTTGGTTTTTATGTGATTTTTTTTTAAATGTGCACAAGTCCTTAAGGTACTTTGAGAAGGCATGTATGGTTTGGATTGCATCGAGAAGGGGTATGTTCAACTTGAGTTGTGAAAAGATTTCCCTCAATGTTTCACTCAGTTCAGGCTTGGTTTTCCCCCTCATGCGTTGAGGAAATGGTGCAAGTTGTGGGGTTGTTTGTTGAAGAGTTGTTTATGTGACAATGTTATCAGTTTCCTCAGTTTGATATTGTGGTTCATTTTAATTTTCATCCATGTTTAAATCATCAGGTGGGTTCTGAATTAGTTTTTAGGTTTCTCAATTTATTTCCCACTTCTTAAAACAGTCACAACCTTTAGTTTTTCCTGAGTTGTTTGAGCACAACATGACTCTCCCCTTGAAGTTGAGGATGGCACCGCCTGAGAAGGCATGAGTGCCTTTCCATTTTTGATGGTTTGATGTTCTTGTTTTAGGGTAGATACCTCTGAGTTCATCCTCTCCATTTTTTTACAAAGTTGTTCTAGTAGACTTTGTGGAACAGTTTTGGTGGGTGCTTGAGTAGGTTGGTTTATCCCAGGGGGATATATTGGAGGTGGGATGGTTTTTTGAAAATGGACCGGTGGCTGTTGGTATTGGATAGGTCGGGTTTGGAACTGGTTATGGGTTTGGTAGTTCTGATGGGGGTAAGGATTTTTTCCCTGTGGTTGGCTAGGTTGTTGGTTATCTTTCCAGCGGAAGCCTGGGTGGTCTTTATACATAGGATTGAAGTTGTTTTGGAATTGAGGGTTCTGAAAGTTCAAGGCATTTACTTCTTCCGGGGGTCCTCCTAAAAGAACATCCTTGATGGATGGAATGGTTGTGCAGTTGACTGTCTTATGGTTATGTTTTTCACAAATTGTGCAAACAAGGTCAACGGTTTCGATTTCATGGACTTTCCTAAGGTCTATCTCTTCAAACTTCCTAGAGAGTGCTGCGAGTTTAGCCCTAAGGATTTCCTCTTCTCTATGTGTATGAATTCCAGTAGTTCTTTTTGGATTTTCAGAATAAGGTGAAGTTCCCCATGTTTGGTTTTGTTTAGAAAGGCTTTCTAGATACTCGTAAGCATCATTTGGGGCTTTTTTTTAAAGGTTCCATTACACATCATGTCAATGAATTGTTTATTCCCTGGACCCAAACCATCATAAAAAATTCTCACTTGTTTAAGAAGAGAAAAATCATGGTGTGGAACCATGTTTAGAGTGTCTTTGAACCTCTCCCATGTTTCATAGAATGACTCTCCCTCTTTTTCAAAAATGTTTTGTATACTCTTTTTAAGTGCAATTGTTTTGTGGTGGGGAAAGTATTTTTTGTAGAATTATCTTTGTAGTTGGTCCCATGAATTTATGGATGATGGTCTCAAATTGTTTAGCCAATTTTTAGATCACTCCTTTAAGGAAAATGGAAATAGCCTCATATTAGATGATTCTAGTGGATGTGGGGGACTAATGGATTCTACAGTGTCATTGAACTCCTTAATGTGAAGGTAGGGCATCTCGGGCTCCATTCCCTCGAATGTGGGAAGTTGGTTTAGGACATAGGGTTTAAAGATGTAGTTGGAATCTCCTAGGCAATTATGTCTAATGCATTATGGGGCATTGGTCCAGGAAGGTGTAAGGTAGTCATTCATGGTTTGATCAATTGCATTCCCCAAATTTGGGGCTGCCTCATTTGGGTTTCCATTTTGGTTCCCTCCCGGGTTTATGAGTTGGTATCATTGAAGACCTTCCATTGAAATGGGCTCAATTTTTGACTCGGGGGTGTTATGAAGATTAGGATCTAATGGAAAGAGTTTCCTTGGTGTACTTGACTCCCCATCCCTAGGACTATCCACCCTAACTAGATAGTTTTATTGATAGCGGGTGTAGGCGGACATGCGCCAAAAGAAAAAAACGTCAAAGGGAAAAGATAAGAGAATTTGGATGAGAAAAGAAGAAATGGAGGAGAATATAATGGGTGTTTAGATGACTTACTTGTTTCCCCAGCAACAGCGCCAAAATTTGATTCTCGCTCAAATTTACCCAAGAGATGAAGGTAGAACGGTCCTTGTAGTTTAGCTTGGGTTGTCGAATCCTCAGAGACCTAAGAAGAAACCTATAGAAATGTACAGTATCTAGACTGTTTCTATCTATGAAGTGGCCATCATGGGTTGATTTTATATGGTTTTAAATTATAACTAATAGATTTAAGTGAATTTAATTTAAAATAATGAGTTGATCCTAGGTTATCACTCGGGGTGGATTTGACGTATTTTCTTTTTAATGATTTCAATTTCTTAAATTTGAGATGGGTTCATTTAAGGAGATAAAAAACATCATCACATACTGGTTTAATGCCTACACCCTTTAATACTAATCACCTATACACTTGATGGATCAATGTTTTGAGCACTTCAAGGTAAAGGTTTGTATTAGCACTTGAAGGGTGTGGCCTTAAATTCAACAAGGACGATAGAGTTTAAAAACCATGAAATAAAAATCTCAATTAAAGAAGTGATTATACATTAATGAGCTGATAAATAACATCTAATATAGCCCCTTGCTACTCCCTTGGATCAACCCATATGTGGGTTAGCCCTCCATTTATTCTATGGATTCAATGGAAGCGGAAAGTAGACTCATGAGGGAGGAAATGGAGAAGTAAAAAACACAATAATATAAAAATCACTCCATCGTTGTGTGATAATCTCACAAGGTTTGGTATGAAAACTTTCACACCTTGAACCAACGGTATCAAAGTGATAAGGAGAAAAACATAATAATAAGAGTAGAAGAACTTTTATTAAGATACATGGATGAATTAAAACAACTTACATGTGAAGGAAGAACATTACAAAGAAAAATTGGCAGCATAACATATTGATGAAAACAAGCACAAAGAAACTCAAATCCTCCACCACCACTTCCTTAAATATGCATTTTGGAAGACTTGGGTTGAGCCTCCAACAGTACAAAGCATCCCACTTGATTCTGGTAGGCCTAGGGTGGTGGAAAGCTTGTGGAACATAGACTTTTCCACATTTGACCCGAGGTCGCAGCCAGCTTTCATCCACTGAACAGACGTGCTTTGATGACCATATAGATGGCCAAATCAGAGTGGGACATAGAAGAATAAAATGGAGCCCCAAATGGCTCTGAACCGCATATAAATATTGGGCACAATTGGAGTTTTATATTAGGAGATATAATCGATTAGTGGGATGTTTTTCTGGGCCGCAGAATCTGGCCCAGAATTGTTTCTCTAACTTGGGCCACCTTAATAGACACAATGGAGGCAGAATTAGCATTGGATCCTGAATAGGGATTTGTTCCTATATAAGTATTCTAGCATCCCACGAAATATGGGATCAATTGTGCCTGTATGTTGGGCCCCAGAGACTCATTTGTGGGCTGGTGTCCAATCTGCCTTCTCTAGAATTTCTTCAATTCATCTCCAAATATCTCCATCATCGTTTATGTATCATCCATTGATCCCTAAATTAAAAATGTTGAAATTAAAGTGAAGATACAGTTCCAAAAATATAAAATTAAAATATTGATAATTACATTCCTTAGAATCGGATGACTCATTGGGCATTAATTGGTGTATATTAGGCATGAAGTGCACAAATGATGAGAATGGATGTTTATAATGAAAATCCACTTACTCAGGCCCATGAGATCAATAATGAACATTTAATACCATTAAAATTTAATTAATATATTATTTTTATATATTCATCCACCAAGATGTTCCGACCAAAACAATCGCCTGAAGGGTCAAATCGCACCGTCAGAATAAGTCTGATTAACATGTGTCCTCTCAAATGTATCTCCATATGTAAGGGTAAAGTCAATAGATTAACCAGAAACTGTATGTTTTGAACAATATTCATGGAAAGAAGAAATGATTTGTTCTGATGTCTCTTAGCACGAAAACTAGTAGTAGTCATAGATCATTCCTCTAATCATTCTTAGGGCCATTGGTTCACACTCCATTACTGCATGAAGCAACTGTCTTCCTCTGTCCTCCACCATTCTGAGCCTAGTGGAGACCACATTGAGGTGGTGGTTTTAGCATGTAAATATGTATTACACCTCATGTTTCTCTATTAACTGCACTTCCACGTCTTCTTCCCTACAGATTAATCTGTCCTTATCACTTCCTCCTCCAATAAAAATTTACACGCCCAAGTCTCTAACACTGGTGCCAGTTTCCTTCTTTCCCACAGTTAATATCCACTGGTTGCATCCCCTCATCCAATGAACATTCTACCACAAAGGTTCCCTCTATCATCCTAACATATGTAGGAATTCATAGATGAAATGTTTGGGCTCTGATGTCTCTAAAAAATCTCACTCGGAGGCTGGATTCCTAAATCAATGACCATATTGTATTCATCATGTACCTGGGATGGTTGGTACACCTTGATGAATACTCAGCTACCGACATGTCATACTGTCGAAGCTATTGATGTTATTGGGAACAGTCATCCCTTAGCTCTTTATGGCTAGATACCCCCTTCTCTAAGGATGGTTTTGAAACATTTCCACAGAAAATGTCACCTCGTCGCAATATCCAGCTTATCTAAACTCTTTCATCGTCATGCTAAGCCTCATATAAGGCTTTTTACTAGGACTGGCATGTGATCGAATGGCGCACTGGCTAGATGGAAACTCAACCACCTCCTCAAGCCCGTCCTTATCTTCCTATGAGGTGGGCTCACCTTGGAACCTGAGGGGTATCTGAAGCAAAAACACATATATGGCACTAAACCTACATGTGTCATCTACCAATACAATTGGTTGTAACTGCTGACAAATTGGATGTGATATAGCTGGTACAACATGTGAAGGTGCTAAAGCCGTAAGAGGGCCCTGCACAGAGGCCATATAGCTCAGTGGGCCTTCATCATGTACATTCTCTGGAATCTTATCTGGTTGTCTACGTGGTGACATCCTAACAAGAATAGATGCAACCCAATCATTATGTTATACCTGGTGAGTTGTTTCCAAATAAATTAAAATACAATATTTTAAAAAACACATGCAATCAGTGCATTCGTGCACTGAGTTAGAAATCAAATTTCTGGATCCTAGTGTTTGGATAAGTCGGCCACCACACCAACACTAGACTCCCTAAACTGAAAAAATCACTCATGACACTTAACACTCTTTCCTCATTGAAAATATTAGAGTCTGAGTTATTTGGTAGAGTCGACTCCTCTGATACCACATTGTCACGACTCATCCCCTGGGGCCGGTGCTATAACTGACCCATGCCCACTATCCATAGGCCATGGGAATGCGACTAGCATTGTAACGGTGTGTCCCTGGAAGGAATTGAATTTAATCATTTACATACACACAGAGTATAACACAATAAAAATAAACCACTATGTAAACTGTTGTAGCAAAAAAGAGTGCTGAATATAAAGGGGCCATAATACATGACAAACTGAATGTATGAGAACAACTCAAAAGTAAAAATACAAATGATAATGGAAAATCATCACATGGATCTCCACCATGGATCGTACCGGAAGGGTAGGTACAACTCACGAGCAGTAGTCCCCGTGTCACGTCACATCAAGTTGTCCGCCTCTGAGTACGATATTTTCCTGGATCCTTCAGCCTCGATCAATGTTTTACATCATTTACAGAATATAAATGAAGGTTTGGGTGAAGCCCTTGTAGGGGTGTGTATAACAACACTCAGCAGGAACCTCGAGACACCGTTGGCCTCCTGATGCTCCAAAAAGGAAATCCATGAAACAAGACATCAACTCTACATAGGTATATTCCCATACATACAACTATGTTATCAAGATATACACATCTCCTATGTGAGGGATGTACACCACATAGGTAACACCACAAATGTAGAAGTACCACACATATAACTCCACAAATATAGTACCTCGAAGGAAAAAGTACCACACATTTATAACTACAATGATAGTACCATGAAGGTAAAAAGTACCACACATGTATCACCAGAAATATCCTACCATGATGGTGAAAATTTTCACACAGGTATGAAAATGAATATAGTACCATGAATGTCTAATTACCACACAAGTATCACACTGAAGATAATACAATTATGGTAAAAGTATCACACATGTATCACCACAAAGATAGTACCACGATGGTAAAAGTACCACACATGGCTCACCATGAAGATACTAATAAGAAGGTAAAAGTACAAACAATGTATCACCAAGAAGATAGTACAACAAAGGTAAAAGTACCACATAGGTAAAAGACATATTTCAAATAGAGTCTCAGATCAAACCTGGGTTTCAATGATGTATAGAAGTAAAAATGATTAGTCGTGATGCTAGATCTTTGTATTCTATCAAGAGGTACTACTACTGATTATATAGAGTCTAATTTACAAATGATAATTTGGTACTAAAACTTATAATGACCCACACTGGATCAGACCCACCTAGAGATGACATGTACTAACCCCCGCTATGACCCACACTGGATCCGACCCACATAGGATTAGTATGCACTGACCCTCATAGGACTGTTGAGCACTGATCTAGAAAAGATCTGAGACACATAGGATCGGTATGCACCAATATACATAGGATATAACCCACACAAGATGAGTGATAACCCCCTCATGATCAATCATCACTAACCTACTTAGTAATTTCCTCCAAACTCGGACTCACGGCCAGCCACTATATTCCTGCTAAAAGAACTTTTGGGAGAACCTCTACTAAATCACTAAGATATACCTCAACTACCATGATTTTACACTAATGTATCCGGATTTTCCATCACTTCATAAGGGAAACAATGAAATAAATGGCGTGTAAATCGGACGTACGGTATGTATGTTATTAGGGTTTTCGCTTCGTGGTCCCGGTTGGACTCAGGGTTCAATCCAACCAGGCGATACTCCAACATTAACCATATCGCATGTGAATTATACCAAAGGGGTATTATAGTTCCAACAATTCTTGTTACACTGACAGTTTCTCAAATGGATGCTTGGTTCCCAAGGTATGGCCACAAAGGCGTATTTGCATCTCAATGGGACTGGGTAAGTTCTGACCTAGTCAGAGCGACCCATGCTGACTTGAATCGGGTACGGTTCAGCCCAGTGGGCCTAGGCCACGGTAGGCCCGACATCATGGGATATGGTCTGGCTTGACCCACGAAGGGGTGGCCCGTTGGGGAGTCTATGGTGCTGCCCTTGGTCGGGGGCCCTCCATGGAGGGGTCCTCCCTAGCTGCAACCCGAGGGGAGGAACCCCCCATTATTCTGAAGGGTCTGCATGACCATTCAGCTTGGCCTACTTAGCAGTGCCATGTGGAACAGCCTGCTGGAGTGCAGGACCTGCCGAAGAAGGTCCTATCGGGTGCAACATGGTCGGCCGAACCCATAAGGCAATCTTCCTCCGAGTGGCACAGTCATGCACCACTGCTCCACCTGTGGGTGGCTAGGTGTCGGCCCCATGCAGCCACAACCTCCTTCTACGATGGTGCGGAAGTGCTGCCGCTCCACACTGTGGTCGGTCAAATGCCGACTGCCACCTAGCTTCGTCGCGACTGACGGTCGGTGGCCTCCTGGTCAACCAGCGGTGCTGACGCTCGCTTACTTCATTCATCGGGGTTGGTCGGGTGATGGCCACCGCATTTTTCTGTGAGCCATCGTGGCTTCATTCCAAACCCAAAAATTATGTCTTTCAAAAATTCATGATCCTCGTGTTGAGGGCTCTACATCCAAATGTCTCTCTCAACTAAACATTGTGTTTCCAATGACATTAATTATTTGTCTTCAAATATCGCATGAAGAACGCGAAAAGGACAAAAGAAAATGGGATATGCTATTTGAGTGGGATGATGACCATGTTTATATGGTCAAATTAATTGTGAATATAGAATATGAAGAATAAAAAAAGTGATTTAATCATAACTCAATTTAAAACCCCTACATCAATCATCTATTGGATATGTCATGAGAAGGAAGTTGAAGTCGTTGAAGGGGATGTCGAAGTTCGTTGCTCTCGAAACACGATTTCGAACCAGGCTCATGATTCGTCCCCATTATTCATTTGGGGGTGGTTTTTCATTGGAGTATATTCCATCCCAGGCCACCTCTCCATTTCACCAACGAGAATACATCCCACAAGAAGAGTTTATTAGATAACTCATCATTAACATGTTGGGTTATTAGTTCTTGACAAATAGATACAATTTATTAAATAGTAATGTGGTTACACATTTTGTGTAACCAGGTATTTGATTCCTAGCATTAAATGCCAGACCACCCTCATTTGTCCCCTTCCATTATGATTATAATTGGAGGTTTTACAAATAAAATATTAGTTAATTATATTATGTTATTATTTTTCCAACCCTCCCATGAAAATTTGAAAAACTACCTCCTACCATCGACCTAATGTGGTCGATGTGAAGTTCTCTTTATGCAAATATCGGCGATTCATGTCTAATGGTATCCTCAGATTTCATTTCAAGGCACTGGTTCAAAAGTTATAAAATGTCTCTCGTACGTTTGATGAATGTTCAGGAAACAATGTTCAGAAAATTATTAACATCACCCTCGACCCACATTGGTCATGGTTTGGCTCTGACTAAGTGAAACCCACCATAACGAACCCAATGGTACTCTAAAATTTCCAATCTCAGTTATCTTGTATATGTTATCATCATTTTAAAAATAAAATAAATTCATTGAACTATTTTATTTATGGTTTTTCCATTTTCAGGTTTTCTCACCAGAGGCCAGTGCCAACCAAATTAAGGATGCGCATAGGGTCAACCCACCATACTAAATGCAATGGTGACCTCAGATTTCTAATCGGAGATACTGTTTAAAAGTTATTTCATTTCATCAGGAAAACATCTAATGCATGCTAATAGATACTTAACAAAATAGTGACAGATCATTCTTCTCACTACGAGCCTCAGAATCACGTGTTGTTGGATTTCAATGTCTCTAAATAATTCCATATAATAAAAAAATATTAAATTTTGGGGACATTACAGTAGGAGTAGTGATAATGAATTAGAATATGGTCATTTCATATGGATCTCGGTAGTTGAGGCCTCATGAGTGAAATTACACAATGCATGACCTTGAGCTAGTCCTAGTTTTTTATTCATTACAATTCTAGAATCATTATACATTAGGTGAGCAGTTTTTTTTACATAGACCACATGATCCTCAAAAAAGATTTTCATATCATTTATTGAACAAAAAATATGGAAGATGGGTCAATAATCTATAGTCTATTGAATTTGATCTTCCTGGTATGCATTGGAAGGGAAATGTGGCTCTACATGCACTGAGTTTTAAAACAAAAACACATGCCATAAAATATTCTAGTTATAAATGGAATTAATTGACCCTCGTTCCATATCTGCATCTAGTGTTTCATGATAGTTACAAGAATTATTAACTCTCATATTCTATACGTACATATGTCTTCCATGAGAAGGGATTGGGTAGAATATTTTTAGATCATGTAGGCTTGATTTTCAGTGACGTTATATTAAGAGACAACCTAACTATGTATTAATCTACGAATATAGTGGACATCCTAGTTATAAAAAGGCATTTTTTGTTCTTAATGATTTGGAAGACTAGTTGATTCACGAGTCCCATTAGTCTCAGTGGGAAAATCATCCTTGAATATCGATAATATATCCAAATATTTTACAGCATTATTAGTTCCAATGGATGAGATGTTAGATTTTAGGATTTATCATTATGTGTTCCACCTATCTTCCAGTGAAGGTGGAGAACTAGGTATATGAATTCATGTTAAAACAACTTCTTTTCCCGTCATTGAAATGGGAATATGTTTTAATGTATTTTATAGTCATCTAACCATTGTCACTGGGGGTAGTGATGGAATTTTAGTCTTTACTGACCTTCTAAGGAAATCATTCCGTTTAATTGTTCTTTGAGAAAATTTTGACATTGAGGATATAGGATAATTTTATTTATATGAGATCATATAACTCTAAGTAGTCCCAAATTCTATCATTTTTATAGGGATTCTAATTTCATGTCACGATTCATGCATGGATACTAAAAGGATATAGGAACAAAAGTAATTATTTGAAAAACTTTTCACCCTCAGAGAAATGTAAAGTTTGAATATAAAATATCGATTCTATAGGAAATTCTCCATGAATGTTTCCTTTATTTCAGTGGTTCATGGGAGAAGAATATCACTCCTGTTGAGTTCTCATATAATAAGAACATTATGTATACAATTTAGATTGTTCCAACTCAGGCCTCGTATGGTAGGTCGTGTCTCTCCCCCTTGTTCTAGTTAACCATTGGTGAGGTAGCCATAGTATGTCCTCATCTAATTCATGAGACTTTAGGGCACGTTCAGATGGTTAGATAGCATATGACAACTACTTAGTTTAGGTTAAATCATTAGTCGATCACTTTTGGAGACCTCTTGAGATCGACGTCAAGGATCATGTTTTCATTCAGCTATCACCCATGATAGGTTATATATGGTTACAAAAACAAGGGAAGTTATCACCTCATTATGTACATATTTTTTATATTATTTATTGAGCCATAATGTTAACCAAAAAATTTCTGCAACCACATAGTTTCAATACAATGAATGACATCTTTCATGTATCACAAATTTTCTGATATCATGATGAACAATCTCGTACATCTAATCGAAAGGAAATGAGTTATATGTTAATGAAACCTTTGAGGAGTATCCAATATGACTCACTGACTGGATTATGAAGGCTCATCAAGGATGGTATACCCTGTTATATGGGTGTTATTATACCCCACCCATGTGCAGAAAGATACATGGGGGAGGGAAACTGATATATATATTGTGTGGAAAGAGTTATTATCTTGTAGTGTTCCTCCACCTTTGGATTGGGAAATTTGGGAAATGTTATTTTATGTAGGGAATACTGTATGAACATTTTTTTTCACATAGGCATGTAATATTTAAATTTTGGTTTAATTCTTTATTTGGGTCATACTTTTGATGCATAAAGAGATATTTATTTTTTGTGGATGTATGGGGATTTTTCGGAGCATGGAACATATCATTTTGGAAAAAATGTTATGGGGCATGATTTTTAATAAATCATATATGAATGATGAATGGTAATATCAAGACATGCTGGTGGTGACATTTTGGGTAGAGCCATACCTCATGGTTGGCACAAAATTTTCCAAACTGTGGGGACTAACCTTGTAATTTTCCCTTTTTGCTAGGTACTCATGAATGGCTCATGCACACTTTTTCATATTGTGCAAAAAAATCCTAAACATGCTATTTTATGGGTAATTTTACAATTTTTCTCATTAATTATCGAATTGAGGATCTTACGTCCTCCTAATCTGAAGTCGTGTGGGACTATCCTCCCTTTCTCCATATATGGAAATTTTCATCACCTATGATATGGGTTAAGAGATATAAATAATTCGGGATCTGATCTAGTTTCTATTCTAACACATTGGATGAACAAAAAAAGTAATCGAGTCCTTTTTATCCATTATTCTCCCATTCTTCTCTCTACCTAGTTATCAAGGTGATAAAATTTGTTAATTTTTTCACATATACTATGCTCAAAGACAAAGTGGAGGCCAATATCAATGGAGGAGAGTCATACAACCCTATGGTGGGCGCTCTATAACTCATCCCTCGTGTATTTTTTTGATTTGGGAATTTCCATGTGGGGATCAATGATTTTATTTGGTGTCATTTAATGAATTTATATAACATGGTTACAATCATTAGAAACCTATGTATATGGAATATATAATTTTTTTGGGGTTATTTCGATAAATGACAACATCCCTTGTTTTTATAAAATTCCACTTGAGTTTCTAGTGTTTAGAGACATTTGAGAAATCGTTTGGATGTGCTCGAGCATGACCAAACTAATGGTATCTTATTTATAATAAATTCTTGTTGTATATTGTAATGGTGAATAGAATGTATCACATCACTTCCAATTGACCCCCTAATGAATTTTCATGAATTTGGGAATTAAATATGAAATGGAAATTGGTATGTATTCTATTTAAATGAAATGACTAGATTTAAATTTGAATGAATAATAGGTTTCGTGTCTGTAGCATCCCAATGAATATTGATGGAACATAGTGGAGTGAACAATGATTGATGAATATTACTTAAATGGATTTAGTAATGGTTTCATAATACATATACATATTTCACTAATGAAAATCTAGGAAAGACCCAAAATTTAATATTTGATAAATTATGAATTTATTAAATGGCCGTAAAACAATCCTATGAATTATTGCACACATAAACAAGATTCATTACATAATATTGCACATAAGAAAACATTGAGTATCGATAGGTCTCGTTTATTGGAAATTTATGAAAATTACATTAAAAAATAGAACACAAAACCAAACATAAATATTGATAACTTATTTTACATGACCACAACATTCAATTGTACATAGAATTGCGGGGGATATCCTGAGGACGTGCATAGGAAAAGGGTGAGATATAAATCCTAGTAAGTGTGTAATAAAGTAATAACATGAAAAATATAGTACTTGTTAGGAAATAATAAAATCAATAGAGAATAAGAGAAACATGAACATAAAGGCATGATATAGAATTATTAACATAACATGGAATTGTGGATAGAACATTTAACATCATTTTAGCATTGGACATGGCTCATTTCACTTTGAGCATGAGTAAAACCTAAATAAAATTTTAAATAGCATGATTAAAACCTCATTTCACATGACAGATCATGATACTAATATCTACCCAATTAATTGGAGTGCTATCTGGGAACACCATTCCTAATCACTTCATTTCATGCATAATTGTGCCCCCTGGATCATATAACATGGATTCATTAAACATAATCATTTATTACATGATAAACGAATTTCTATTTCATACATTAAACTCTATAATCAATAAGTAATTGTAAATAATAGTTAATACCATTGATATCTATATGGTAATGGTATTCACTACATAATGACATTGGCATTGAAAATCATGGTGAATTTTCAGTAGAATAATGATGTGTCATATGTATTCATAAAAATGATTGATGTGTGTGAAAGGAGTATATGATCATATTAAGATGAATTGGAAACTATGTGGGTCATATAGATATATTTTCCAAATTATGTAATGGAATTTAAATTCATAATGCAAAATAATTTCATGAATATATATGAGGAGAGAAAATTCCTTAAGAATTTTGGCATATTAATGGGTGTACGTGGAAGAAATTAATGAGAGATAATGGGGTATTTATCACTCAAATAGTAGGAGGGTAGTATTCGATATTAAAAAATAATTCCAATACATATTTATTTGAATATACAAATGAAATAGAAACATAATGAAACATGGACATAATTGAGGGAGGAAGAAATCCATTACATGGAAGTGTGATTAAAAAGGCTTGGGAGAGGATTGAGGGATGATTCAGGGCGGATTAGGGCATCATTGGAGGATTATATAGAGTTGAGGGAAAATATTGGTCACACTCCTAAGGTTTTTATTCAAGAGGATGTGAGTTCATGGGTGTGTTTCTATAAAAATAGAGAGAGAATTCTTTATTATTTAGGTTATGGACACTGCACATTAAATTATTCAAAACCACAAATGAGCCCTTGCGTTTTGCCGATGTTTTTGAAAAATAAGAGTGAAAAAAATTATTTCATTGGGAAACTGACCTATCTTATTAAAATATTAGGCATTCTTTTATGGAGGCGAGTCACACCCTCAAGGAAATCATTTTAAAAGATAAAATATTTTACAAGTGTTGGATTGTCAAATAAGGCTCCCTAAAATTATCCAATAAAATCCAAAACCACATTAATTTAATGATAAAACATATATTGGCCGTAAATAACATTTATATTATTTTATTACACCACTAATGGATCATTATGATGTCATAAAACACATTATATCTTATAAATTGTATTTAATATTTCTAAAAAAAATCAACTCTCTCATAAAATTATTAAAAAAATAAATGTTTGTAAATTTTGACCTCTTTATTTGAAAAATAACATTCATTTTACCGAAATAATTTTTTAATATGTGAATATTACTTTAATATAAAAACCTACATTTATTGAATATTCAAGTGGTTTGTCAAAAACCGCTTTCAAATCATAACAAAAATCACAATTGTATTATAAAAAAATATACAATAATTTATATTTAATAAAACATAATTTAGTAATAATATTTAATAAAAATATTGTTTACTTCCAAAATCCATTAATTGAAAAAAAAATTCATTCATTGAATATTAACTATAAATATAATTTCATTGTTAAAAACTATTTAAAAAGTAACAATAATAAAATTAATTTATATTATTTATTATATTAAAAAATTTCCACAATTTCATAGTGAAATGGTATTGTTACATAACCCCTTATAAAAACTGCATAAGGCCTATGGGTAAGATGTTATATGGTTACAAACTCTTGGTGTAGATCTGATAACATCGCTCGGTTGGTAATTTCTATTTACTTACACATCTACTGTGGGAAATTCCATTTGAGATTTACGTGTTGAATTTCAACTTGGGATTGGTCAAGAGAAATGCTCAGTGGCACTCAACCTTTTTGAGATTCGACAAATGGGATTTTTACATAAAAATTCTAATGGAAGGGGACATCAATTTCTTTGTCTAATTAAATTGGATATGTTAAATCCCTAAATTAATACTAATCATGATACCATTTTTCAATGACTATAATACCAACTGTACAAATTGATAACCTTATTTAGAAATTCAAAAACATAAATGAAAATATGTGCATATGATTAATGTGACACCCCTATCCCATAATCCCAGAGTCAGTGCATTAATTTAATACATAGCCATATTTACAAGGAATCATGTCATGAAGAACCGATCACTTTAGTAATCTTAGAAAATAGATTACATACATGAATGTTACATTACACTTTCTAACATACCAAAGAGAATAAAAAAATCCTTTGAGAACACCATTTTTCCATTAGCTTAACCCTACATCTCAATAATAAAACACTTCTTGTGATCCTGGGAAAATAAAAAATAAGAAAGGGGTGAGATTAGATGCTTGGTAAGGGTAAATAATTTAGTACAAACTTTAACAAATAAGAATAGAAAATTTAAAGAAATATGAAAAACTAAAAAAATCCCTATAAACATAATCATCCAAACAATGTGACTAATATAAATTAAATAATTCCATTTACTTATTCAAATGTAGATTCTACTAGTCTAATAATAAAATGAAATATCAATGTCCACATTCATAATGATGGAATGCATAATGACATACTTCATAACCACATAGTCAAGGCTTTGTTCCATGACTAAAAATAAGATTTTGTCAAGGCCTTGTGCCAAAACACTGGATTGTCTGATGAGACCTATCGATGCATCGAAGATCAATAGCAGGATCCACCCGTCACTTACTAAGTCCAAATCATTACTCATATGAAGAGGATTGAACATAACATAATCATTAATATTAAAACTAGCATAATAAATGTCAATAATTTATCTATAAAAAATGAATATTATAACAGTAACACATCCACAATCAAACATACAACAAAACTTTTAACACAATATGGGAGATTTGTATCATAGTATATCAAATTCAAAAAAGTTTAAAATCTATCATAGGATGTTGATATAAATGAAAATTAATTATAAAACCCTTTGTGAGAAAAATCCCTTTTTCATAAAAAAAATTTAATAATCAGAGTATTTAGGAAGGAAGAAACTTAAAGAAAGTATTGAATTATAGTTTCACATACAACTTTGAAACTTTTTAAAGTAGTTAACATTATAAATACATCCATGTCCTTATAAATAAATCCATAAAAACAATTTTGAAAACAAGGATATTAATAAATATGATTTAGAAGAATAAATATTTAATAAATTTAAAAGGATTTTTAATTTAAAAGTCTCTTATAACGAATCACCTTGAAAACTCTTTTATGAATCGTGGACATGCATAACAAATTTTTCCCAGTAGATACTTACGTAAAAACAACCTCGAATAATAAATAGATTATGAAATTAACCCTTACCATGCACTTTACATTCTTCGAGGGAACATTTAACATCATGTATAATGACAATAGTATGTTATTAAATTATACCAGAACCATATTCAAATTAATTATGTAATAAATGATAAATTTATGAAATTATACTTCCCAATTATTAATTATTTCGATGTTAAATTAACATTTTATGTAATAATCACTTTCTTGGTCTTACGTGTTTTCTCTTTTTATTCTTGATCGTATCATTTAGATAATAATTTTCATAATTCCATATTATAACCCTTGATTAATATATCATATATATTTAGAATTTAAATTTTTAGAATAGGTAAATATATGAAATGGAAGCCACCGTTTATAGAGATATTTGGTCGTATGTACGCATAAACGTCGTTTCCATTTTCATATCGTATTAATGGGAAATAAGAGATTAAGAAATATGTATGTATATATATAACCCGTAGAATTATTTTGTCTTATATTATATGATTATAAATAATAAATATTTTTATAATCGTCACTGAATGATGAATGTGGGAAGGAATCTCATCGTGTCGTGGAGACACGAATCCCTATGTACGTACGAGCGACAAAATCATTATATCGATGGTGAAATAATATGTAATCGGATGTTATATAATATATAAAGAATAATTAAAATTTTATATTAATTATTTACATTAGTTATATTCATTATTACACCCATCTAAATAATGATGTGTTTGAATAACAAACTTCACCACAATGTGGAAATGGTAAGCCGTACACACACACATATTGTGTCTTTTTCATTCATGTGATGGATAGAATAATGTTTATGGTTGTAAAATTTTTATAATAATGTAATAGTAAATAGATGATACTAGAGTTACTATTTAAGAGTGGAAACAACAAGGAATGAGGATGTGGAAGAAGAAAATAACTTGAATGAGGTAAGGAAATATTTACCCCTTTTTATGTTTTTCTTTTTTATTTGATCAAAAGGGGTTAATATGATCTCATTATTAGCAAATAACGGCCACTAAAATGAATGGAGGTATATTGGGAGGAAATGTGGCCAGTTTTGGGCCGATCCAAATGGCTTTGACAGTGTGAAATTATGAGAAGCTGTGGTACCTTTTTATAAGAGAGTTGAGGGTCATCTTAGAAAAACCTTGAAATAATATTTTATAATAAAATACATATTGATATATAATGGCTCAAAAATTATTAACTTCGAAGATAAGGTGGGTATGAGTCGAAAAACTCTCAATTAATACGTTTTCTACATGTTTAGTTAACATTTTAACCTTATCTTTTAGATTTAACTCTTAGTTAAATAGTTTAACTTTTACTGTGTCTTCCTGTATTCTTAAAATATATGGTTAATAAACATACTATAAACATCCAAGGGAACCCCAAGTGGTTAATTAATGACACATATAATATTATTTAATACTTTTTACCTATCTTTAGATATTTAGGAATATTATATCATCCAATAATATATTATTAGTTATAAAAAGTATTTTATGTCAATTTTGACTATATTTTGTATATGTTTTTTATTAAAATCATAATATCATGATTACTTCTAAAAAATTGATTTAATCAACTCTAACATGTCATATTAACTTATAAATTTAATGGAAATTATCAAAAGTCTCAAATTACATTTATTTGGGTATTTATAATATCAATTATTTTAATATTTTATTAATAAGGTAATTACCGCATCAACATTTTGTCATAAATAAATTCAATTATTTAATGTCAAAAAAATATTAAGAAATTACCATTATTTAAGAAATAGTTTTATCATTTTAATAAATATTTATTTCGTAATTTACCTTATGTATAACCCTATATTAAAAATATATTAGATATGAAAACATGAATTTAACACTTTTAACTCTTCATTAAATTAAATAATAATAAATGTCCTAATATAATCGAAGTGGACCTAAAGTAACATATTTTATTCCTATGGGGATTTTGGTTGAATTATACTTGTACAATAGAATTATGACATGTTGTAGGGTAATTATATATCATTTTTACCCTTAATTACCCTATTTACATTTAACCATGTTAAATAAATGTCAAAAGTAATATTCACCAAAATTTATTTTCATCTTATTGACCCACATTTTTTTAAAAAAGGTAAACCATTTCTTTTAGATTTTTTAAATTCAACTCATAGATGCAGTAAAATTATGTTTTATCCAAATTTAAAAATTCTCCAAGAAAGTGGGTAAAAAACATTAAAAATCTAAAAAAATATTATATATCTAATTTTTTAATTAAATGACTCCAATAAATTAAATTGAACATATATATGTATTATATATAAATTTTTACATAATATAAATTTTAATAAAATAAATAATTATTAAAATAAAATTTGGTTTTAAATAATAACCGAGTGTTTTTCACAATTCATCAAAAATAGAACGTTTTCAGAAAAATACGAAAAATTCCCCCAAAGTGAATTTTGATTTTATGAATACAAAAATTAATTCAATTTTACCAAATTAAAATCATAGAAGTTGTATTTATTAATTTAAAATTATTTCTCGTTGTCAATACAAAAAAGCGGGTTTTCAAAAATTAAAAACTATGAAATGATTGAAAAGTGTTTAAGTCAAATTAAAATGTTAAATTACTTATATTGACCTAAATTGCATTAAATGATAAAAATATAATCTAATTATACAAAAAACCATTCAAATGTTTTATTTATCACTATTAATTGGTTCAATTAAAAAGGTTTTTTCCAATTAAAATTTAGTATTTTTCTGTATTCATTAAAATATTAAGTTAATCAAAAAATACAAAAAATTTATCCAAACTAAATATTGATGTACCGATTTTAATTTAGAATGTAATATAATTATATTTAATATATAAAAATGTCAACTATTTTGTTTAAAAATTGTTCGTCATTAAATTGCGGTAAAATAGAATTTCTTGAAAAATACTTCTTTTATCTGAAATAGTAATTTGTTCTTATATTATATCTAAAAAAGAAATAATATATCTTTTAAAATTATATAGAGTATATAAGAAAGATAATGCAGTAAATATTAATCATTTCAGCTTTTTGAATGGCTAGTTTGGTATGTTCTTGTGCACTCAAACTCGGTGTAGTGTGTAACGCAAGGTATTGAATTACATTTATGAGATAACATACTGGGAAATCCAGGTGTGTAACATTCTCCACTCCTTCAATAAATTCCATCCTTACAATTTGAAAGTTTTCATTGAAAATAAATTTTTCAAAATAGAAAAATACATTTTTGGAAAACCCACATTAGAAATTCGGTAAATATAACTTAGTATTAATAAGAGGGAAAGGAAAAGAAAATGATACCACAAAATTATGATCTCAATTAGTAGAAAATTTGTTTCCATTATATAAACATAATTGGAGAAAAATGTAATCATTTATAGGGAGTGATTGATGTCATTAATCACAAATAAATGTTAAATAGAGGGCCTCAAAGACATCAATCAATGATGATTTAAAATATTATTGGTTCAACATTAGGTATTGGGAAAACATATTTTTGGTTTGTTTATCCCTTTCATAATGATTATGTATTTCATTATTCATAGAATAGTAGGAAAAAATATACTTTACAATTAGAGTTTCATCCTTTAACAAATTCCTACAAAAAACTCATCTTTTACACCAAAAGGTAATATAATTCAAAATATTCTCTTTATCCTAATTGTATAGGGTTAAAAAAATAATAAATATAAAATTCATTTCTCAGGCTATTTAATAAAAAATTATAAAAAATAAGACATCACGATGGCTAGTGGTAGGCGATGCACCCTTGACGCCCTTCAATTGTGGGTTCAAGTCTTGCAGCCTTGACGGATGCAACGGGTTGCCGCCCGACCTCAGGGTTTCCTTTTTATGAAAATCTAAAAATAAACTCAAGTAATTATTTATCATTAAAAACATTATCCAATGTCCAACATAATCGATTCAAACCTCTAGACTTATCCAAAATTCATCTGCCCAAAGTCACAGTCCAAAAATTTAAAGGATGGTAAACACAATGAATATCCATATTTCCATGTAATAACATGTGAATACATTAATCATGTATTCCTTTAAAACACTATAACACCATGAATTACCATAAAACATTATTGACTACCTTCATGATCCCTTATTCCTTATAAAATAATATATATTTTTTTTATATCCCGAAAATTTGAATATTCCAACAATGATGAAATAAACAAACCATTAATCAGTTTCGAGTTAGTCAAGAATATCCAATAAAATTTATCAAAATCAATCATATATTATTTGAAAATCACTTACTCTATATCAAGACTATATTATGGTTTAGCTTTACTTCAACCATTCATTTTCAAAAATGTTTAAACAGCAACATTTTCACTATACAGGGTAACATACAATTCTCTAATCCTTAATGAAATAGTACGGCAGTATAGTACTTATTTAATTCCATAATTCATATAACCAATAAATCATTGATAAAACACTCAAATGAAATAATTAATTAATAAAACATAATAACACTAGTCATTCCTTTTAATTTGGGGTAGTATCATAACTTGATTATTAACTAAAAGAATCATTTGGGGTATACTCGGATGATTTAGAAATTGATTCCCATAGTATCCCAACTCATTGTAGATGAAGCATTATACATTTGAAACCTTTTTCTTTCCCTTGAAATTACATACGTGGGGTCCTTTTTATCCACAATTATAACAAACACCCATTCCCATCATGATTTTTCCAAGGTGATTCTTTCAACAGTTATCACATATGGTAAAATCCTTCTTTCTCTTCTTCACTTTATCAATCATTCTTTATACCATCCTTTTCTTCTCTTGCTTACCTTAAATTCCAGAGGACTCATAGAATTCCTTATTTTAATTAATAACACATCAAACTATTTTTTCATATTTTTAGAATATGTGGGAGGATATTTACATTACAATTTTTTGCTTAATACCATGAAAGATATTATCTTTCTTTCTTTTTGGATCGTACGTATTGACAGAGTTCTCATTCCTTCTACTTGGATACATTTCTAAACAGTTGAATAAACTAGGTTAGTTTATGAAACACAATTTATAACTCTATATAGGTAAAACATCTAACTTAAATTGAATAGTTTATTGATATAATCCATACTTATATGAATTTTTTCATTGAGGAATTGTTTACTACTAAATCCTCATAATATCTTATAATGAAAATGTGTTTTATCCTAATAATATCCCCCGATAGTTTTGTAACTAAGAGTGAAGCAAGGCCCATTGTCGTGAACCAGTTCCTGTTCGAATCTAGCACAAAGCGGTGTTTTTGGTTTTTACCCCTAGGTATATCTGTGCCAGAGCCCCCTCTACCTACTCGTATCCTTACAGGGATGTAGTTCGTGGAAAACACACAAAATATATACAATACCAAAATTCTAGAATGTTATTATATAATAATATTCAATAACTATATATTACGAATTGGTATATAATCATGGTTAATATAAATGTATTTCCAAGGTTGTTTCTAAACCTCCTCTGATGCCAACTATAATGCACTGACCTCAGAAGCCTAGATTTGGTGCATTATTTTAATACATTAACATGATTATAGGAATCAAGTTCTAATGAACCGATCAGTTAGTAGTATTGGAAAATAGATTAGATACATGAACGTTACATTACACATTCTAACATACAAAATAGCATAAATAATACTTTTAGAAAAACATTTTTTCCTTAGCTTAACCCTACATCTCAATCTTAAATAACTTCATGGTATCCTTGAAAAATAAAACATAAGAAATGGGTTACCTCAGATGCTCAATAAGGGTAAATAGTTTAACGAAAACTTTCACAAATAAGCACAAAAATATATGTAATTGTGTAAAAATAAAACAAAATCCTTTTAATCAAAATCATCAAAATAATGTTGAAAATATAAATCAAGTAATTCCTTTTAATTATTCACATGGATATTATACTAGGTAAATAATCACATCAAATATCAATAGACACTTTTATAATAATGGAAGGCATAATTCCAGACTATATAACCACATAGTCAAGGAGTTGTGCCAAGAAAACAAATAATATTTTTTCAATTCCTTTTGCCTATACACTTGTTTGTCTCATAAGACCTACTGATGCATCGAGGAGCTATAGTGGGGTCCACCCCTCACGTACTGAGTCCATTGAATTTCTCAGATTAAATGGTTTAAAAATAATATAAACATTCATTTTAAAAGTAGCATATGAAATTTCAATACTTTATACATAAACCATATGTTGTATAATAATAACACATCCACAGTCAAACATATCACAAAAACTTCATTACAATATGGATGACATGTATCATAATAAATCATCTTTAAACAAGTTTAAAATCCATCAAATGATGTTAATATAGATGAGAATTATTTGTAAAACTCTTTGTGAGAAATATCAATTTCAAATTTAAATAATTAAAAGTTAGAGAACATTGAAAGGAACACATTTATAGACATTTTGGAATCAAATTGTCCCATACCACTTTGAAACATTTGAATGTAATTATCATTTTAAAAACATTCATGTCTATATAAATAAAACCTTTAAAACCACTTTGAAAACCTGGACATTAATTAGAATTATTTTGAAGGACAAATATTTAAAACATTTTAAATGGTGGTTTATCAATACTGTACCTTAAAAAGAGTCCCTTTGAAAACTATTTTATGAATCTTGGACATGGTTAATAAATATTTCCCAGTAGATAATTACATAAAAATAACCTCTGATAATAAATAGATTGTGAAATTAAACTTTACCTTGCAGTTTACTTTAGTCTAGGGTACGATTAACCCCTTGTACAATGAAAATTTTATGTTAATAAATTATACCAGAAGCATATTCGTATTTATTATATCATACATGATTCATTTATGACTTTATACTACCCAATTTCTAATGATCTCCATGTTATATTATCTTTTTAAGTAATAAACACTTTTCATTAGTTGAGGGTGCGTTAACCTCCTGTATAAGGATTTCCTTGTAAAATTTACATTTATGACTTTATATTACCCAATTTATACTACCCAATTTATAATCATTTATAATAGATTGATATATGAAATGGATGGAACTTTTTGTGGAGACGGTAGGCCGTACGTACGCATAAACATTATTTTCATTTTCATATCGTATTTAACAGAAGTATTTTAATATGATATATGAATGTTTATATATAAATATATATCATGTAGCATTATTATGTCATATATTAAATACTTATTTACTAATATATATTTTTATTATAATTTCTTTATGGTGAATGTGGAAATAAATCACATCGCGTTGTGGAGACGGTAATACGTACGTCCGCACGAGTGACAATATCATTATATACCTGTTGAAATCGTATGTAATTGGATGGTATATCATATATAATGAATAATTAAAATGATATATTTATTATTTACATTAGTTTTATTCATTATTATACCCATCTAAATATTGAAGTGTTTGAATAACAAACTACACCACGACATGGAGACGGTATGCCGTACGCACGCACGTTTGATGACTTTATCATTGATGTGATGGATAGAATAATGAATATGGTTGTATAAATTTTACAATAACATCACAGTATATAGAATAAACTGGAGTGATTATTTTATAATGGATGAAACAAAGAAATAGGATGTGGAAGTAGAAAAGAACATGAAAAAAGTGATGAAATATTTAAATCAATTTCGGGTTCTTCATTTTGATTTGATCAAAAGGGATCCATATGGTGGATTTCTGACCAAAGGAAGGCCTCTAGGATTAAGGGAGAAATTTTGGGAGTATATTTGGGCATGGGATGGCTGTGGAAAATGGAGTTTGATGTGCAAAATTAAGATACGGGAATGTTTCATTTCATAAGAGTGTTTTGGGTCACTTTACGAAAGCCTTGAAATATTCTTTTGTAATAATACAATTTTCCGTTTCTAATGGAACAAAATTGATTTATTTCGAAGATATGGAAGGTATTGGTAAAAATGAATTCATCCAATAGGTTTTACATAATTTTATGTTTGCATTTTAACCTTATCTGTTATATTTAACTCCTAGTTAAACAGTATAACGTTTACTGTGTCTTCATGTATTATTAGACTATATGGTTAATAAATATACTCTAAACATACGATAGAACCTCAATTTGTTCATTAATAATATATATAATATTATTAATTCCCTTCATCCAATGCATATATTTTTATGAATATTATATCACCCAATAATATTGATTTTGTTTTAAAAACTATTTTATGTCATTTTTGACACTATTTGATATTTGTTTTTTGTTATATTTATAACAACATGATTACATCGAAAAAAAATTTATTTAATGAACTCTAAAATGATATATTAACCTATAAAATTATTTTAATTCTTAAAAGGCCTCAAATTACATTTATTTGGGTATTTATAATATCAAGTATATTATTATTTTATTAAAAAGGTCATTACTACATCATCATTGTGTCATAAATAAATTTAATTATTTATTGGATAAAAATTATAAATAAAATACCATTTATTAGTCAATATTCTTATATTTCTAATAAATATATATTGTCAAATTTATCTAATGTATAAGCCAATACTAAAAATGGATTAGTTATGAAAACACGAATTTAACACTTTTAACTCTTCTTTAAATTAAATAATAATAGATGTCTTAATCTAATACTAGTGTATCATAAGGTTCATATTTTATTTCTAATGTTGTTTTTGTTCGAATTAAACTTATCCAATATAATTATAACATGTGTTAGAATAATTATAATATAATTTTTACCCTTAATTACCGAATTTACATTTAACTATGGTAAATAAAAGTCAAAAGTTACTATTTATAAAAAAATTATTTTCATCATTTTCATCCACATTTTACTTACTAAGGCTAACCATGTCTCTCTGGTTTTTGAAATTAAACTCAATGAAGCGGTAAGATTATGGTTTATGAAAATTTGGAAATGCTCCGAGAAGGTGGGTAAAAAACGTTAAAAGTTCAACAAAATTTTATACATCTAATTTTATTGAAAAATGACACCAAATAATTAAATTGAACATATATAGGCATTATATATCTACTTATACATAAAATAAATTTAAATAAAACAGATAATGTTTTAAAAAAAATTCATGTTTTATATAATAACGTTGTATTTTTCACTATTAATCAAAAATTAAAAGTTGTCTGAAAAATTCAAAAATTCAACCTAAAATAGTTATGATATTCCAGAGAAAAAAATTGATTTTATTGTCCCGTATTCATAGAATAGATGATTAATTTATTAATTTAAAATTAATTCTCGTTTTCAATATCAAAAAACGGGTTTTTAAAAAGTTAAAATTATCCAAAGAATGACTTCAGTTTATGTCAAATAAAAATATAAAATTTCCTATAATGGATAAAATTGAATTAAATGATAAAAATACAAAATAATTATAAATAAGAACCATTCAAATTTTTAATTTAACAATATAAATTATTTCTAATAAAAAACAAATTTTTTCAATTAAAATTATGTATTTTTCAATATTCATCAAAATATGAAAGTTATCAAAAAAGTACCAAAAATTAACCCAAACTACATTTTTATGTCCTGATTGTAAAGAAGAATTATATTTCATTAAATTTGGGTAAAAAATGTCAAATATTGGGTATAAGAAGGGTTCCCCATTAAAAGGTGGTAAAATTGCATTTTTTTAAAATACTTATTTTATCTGAAAAAATAAATTTGTTCTAATATTATGTCCAATAAAGACATAATATGGATGTTAAAATTATATAGAGTATATAATATTCAAAATTAATTTAATACTATTCATAAATTCATTTTAATGGATAATTTGGTATGTTTTGGTGTGCTCGAACTCGGTGTTGTGTATTGCGCAAGCTATTGATTTATATTAATGAGATAATGTAATATTAAAATCTTGGGGTGTTTCAATTAACATAACCATTTTACATTACCAGAATTTTAATTAGATTAAGAGGAATTTTCATTAATAAATGTTTGGGTCAATACTATATTAACCCTTAAAAAATATCACACTTGAAATTTCATTTTCCAACATTAAAACTATAGTGGGTTATTCGGCTTCATCACTTCCTCTAATTCCAACGTTGCATCTTCAAACTTGGGGTTTCACCAAAAAACATTTACTAGAGACATTTTTTTTATTTCATAGAACATTTTTCCAATGATCTAAGATCATCACAGGATTTTATTCATAGGATAGGTCATATTTCAATGGTAACCCTCTCGAATGAGTTCATGTGATATGTCAAGTATGTAATTCATAAAAAGTTATACATAGAATAAATCATGTACTTGAGAAAGGTTTGGTGGGAGTGTTAGTCGATAGGCTAATTCTCCAATGTGATCAAGGATCTCAAAATGGCCACTGTACTTTGGACTAAGCGTTCACTTCATACCAAATCCCATTACACACTTCCACAGTGATAAGTGGAAGAATACCATGTCTCCAACATCATACTATAGGTCTTTTAAAAAATTATTAGCATATTTAATGTTTCGATTATGAGAATATTTAATGTGTTTCAGTATGGTCTTAACGTTCTCCACCATTTCATCGACAATTAATTGACCAATGAGTTTTCTCTCCCCAATTTCATCCCAGAATGATGGTGTTATTCACCTCTTCCAATAAAGGGCTTCATAAGGATACATTTGGATGATTGAGTTGAAATTGTTTTGGTAAGAGAGATCAACCAGAGGAATATGGTGATCCCATCCTCCATTGATATCTATTTAGCATGCTCTCAACATGTCCTGATGTTTTTGGATAGTCTTCTCAGATTGTCCATTAACATGAGGATAATAAGTCATTCCAATGATCTGCTTAATATTACGAGTATGTTTAAGGAAATTCCAAAACCGGAGTTGAATATTAGATCTCACATAGACATGATAGATAGTTGTACCCCAATAATCCTAACCACTTCTCTTATATACACATGTTCCATTTGATCCAACATGTATTCCCCTAAAATTTCAATGATGTGTTTTGTCTTTGTATGACGATCCACAACAACCTTGGTAGCAATGTTTCCTTTGGATATATTCAGAAGTCTAATGACAATGCCCATGGAGATTTTATCCCATTTCCATGTAAGTATAGGAAATGGTTGATTTTTGACCATAGGATTACATCCCTCTTCCTTCACTTGCTTATATACCAGTCACATTGATGAATACTCAACGATCTCCTTCTACATTTTAACCAAACCAATAATGATCCAGGAGATCTCGATACATCTTTGTGTTTCCTCGTTTAAAAGAGAAATTTTAATTATGTGAATGATCCATATGTTCTTTCTTTATCTATAGTTCTGGTTCTTCTCAGAGTCTTCACACAAATCTCACAGCTCCTTTTTCATTAAAATTGAACTCCAAAAATTTCCCTTTTATTATAGTTTTGAGATTTTTTTGAATTCCCACACCATCCCTTTAACCATGCATTAACCTTTCTAAGTGATACGCTTGAGAAAACATTTGTGAAATGATTGATGATGTTACCTTATTTAATATTCACATGTCCATCTTCATCAAAATTAAGAAGATTGGATCCTTTCCAATGTTCATCATTGATAAGACCTCTAGATCCTGTCTACCAAGAGAATCAACCACATTTTTCTATATTCCCATGGTTGTAATTTTTTGAGAATTCATAGTCTTTGATCACCTATATCCACCTTCTTTTGCACATATTCAACTATTAATATGTGAATATATACACGCAGATTTTGTGATCCAGGTATATATCACACTTCTCCCCAGATAAGTTATGTCGTTTGTTTTTAACACAAATATCATTACTGCCGTCTCTTGGTCACGTTTGGTATTTCCTTGAGGCATAGCTAATAAATTTCTCCTTATGGCCTCGAATTCCAACTAAGGGTGACATATAAAATTTTCAATGAGATCATTCCCATAAACCTCAACATGTGATTCAAATCATATAGATTTTTTTTCCTACTGATATAATATCATTTCTACTAGGGACGCAATGATCTTACAAAACATAAAATATATACCAATAGGAAATTAATGGAAATACATTATGAAATACATTAAATTGATGTAGTGGTTACATGTAAGTAATTCATAATAATCCATCTTATAATAGGACTTCAAATTATCCCATGATCAATGATTTCGTTGATGCTCATAATGCTTCTCAGAACATGAAATAGAGCATTGTCATTGATAATTACTAACTTCTCCACCTTTATTATATTACCATGTGTGATTCCATATATAGAGAATTTTTTTCATCCATAACATTATTCATTATATTTTGTTGAAATTGGATATAGTGTTCCCTTTCATTCCAAACGTATAACATATCCTACTTCCTTTTTAACATTTCCCCTAGTGACTTTTTCCACATCTGTTGAATGAAGAAAATTGGGTATTATTTCCCTTATCACTTTTTTCATATGTACTTTCATGAGATGTCATATTCCTCTTCATTTTTTTCAATGGGAATACAAAAAATTAGAAACTGGTAATCAAGAATTTGGATAGAAGGTTTGGCATAATCAAGATTTTCCATACATGAGATCCCATTTTATTGGGAATCTCATTGGGACACTTGTCTTATTTCCCATCACATCTATTGTTAGTTGTATTCCTCATATTACTGGCCAATTTCTATAATATAATGATACTATGGATGAGTATCAAAAATAGATAAATATATAAAAATTTATCCAATGACATTTAATTAATAACTTATAAATTACATTTATGTCCTTTACATATGAATTTATAGGATTTAATCTTTGTTATACAAGGTCTACTTCCAAATATATATTCTTAAATTCATTTTTTTATTTCATTAATTATGGTTTCGTACCATGCTTTTGAACTTACCAATGAATATCCCACATGCGTTTCGTAATCAAGAGTGCAGCTAGAACTGTTGTCCTACACCAGTTCATGTTTGAATCTGGATCATTGTATAATTGTCATGTTTTATTGGTAGATACATATGTATCAAATCCACCGATACCTTCTCATATACAGTTAGGGATGTATTTTCATGATAAATCACTAACTCAATACGTAAAAAATATTTGGGATTTTTTTGTTAATCTTAGTCTTATCCCTAAGTCTTTCACTAGGGTCATCTAATCCAAATCCCAAATATAACTAAACTTATCCTCTGATACCAAATATAATAAAACTGCTCATTTTTATGCACACATACATGATTCATTACATAATATATCACTTAAGATAACTCCTATTATAATGAGGTACATTGTCCTGGGAAATTAAGAAACATTACACAACAACATAGAACATAAATCCCAACATAATTATTGAATAATGTTTTACATGAACACAACATTCCATCATACATAATTTTTCATGGGATAACCTAGGGAGATGAAAAATAAAAGGGTGATCAATAAAGACTAGTAAGGAAATAAAAAAGGATTGAAATAAAAAATATAGTACATTTTATTCAATAAGAATGTCAATGGAGCATTTGGGAAACATGAACATAAAGGAATGATATTACATTCTTAGCATAAAATGGAAATGTTGATAGATCATTTAACTTGATTTTAGCATGAGCCTAGGTTCATTGAAAATGGAACATTAATAAAACCTCATTGAACATTTATTATCGTGAGTAATCCCAAAATTTAGATGATGTATCAGGACTCTAATTTTTTCCCTATTCAATTAAGCTCTATAAGGGAAAACCTTTCGTAATAATTTTATTTTATTCCTATTTGTTCCACATGGATAATATAACATGGATTCATTAAATTTAATAATTTATTCCAAGATAAATGAATGTGGAATTATGACATGAAACAATATTATAAATTAGTAAATGTGCATACTGTTAAATACCCATGATACCGAAATGGGCATGGTATTCACTACACAATGAATTTGGTTTGGAAAGTCACAGTTCAATATCAAAAACATAATGATGTGTCATAAGAATTAATTAAAATGGTTACTCAGAGAAAAAGGGTATCTAATAATATTTACATAAAATTAACAATATGGTGTCATATAGATACATGTTCCAACTTGTTTAATGGAATTTAGATTCATAATATAAATGAATATCTTGAATATAATGGATGATAATGAAATCCCTTAAGGAATTTTGACCCAGTAATGGGTGTACATACAAATTATTAATGATATATATAGGTGTCTATATTCATTAAAAATAAATAGGTATATATGGTGGAGGATGGAAATCATACACAGAAATATTTATTTGATAATACAATGGTATAAAAAACCCAAATAAGAAAGAGAGAATCCCTTACATTGAATTGTGATCCTAATGGTTTGGGAGGGGTTTGAGAGAGGATTATTGAGAACTTAGGTAACCTTGAGATTATTATAGAGAGATTAGGAAATTTTTTGGTTGAGATACAAAGGTTTTAGTCATGTGGAAGTGAGAGATTCCATGGGTATATATAGGAAAAGTGAGGGAAATCATTATTATTTAGGTTTTGGACCCCACACATTAAAATAATCATAAACACCAACCAACCAATGGTTTTCCCATTTTTTTCAAAAGGGAGAGGGAAACATTATATTATAATGATAATGTCCTAACTTCTTAATATATTAGGTTTACATATGGGGATGTCAGTCACACTCTCGAAGAAATCATTTTATTAGATAAAATGATTCATAAGTCTTGGAGGGTCCACAAAAACATCATAAAATTGACAACTGAAATATATAAATAAGATTATTTTAAAGATAAAACATATATTGGCAATACCTAAAATTTATTTTATTTTATTATATCACTATTGGGTCATTATGATTTCATAAAACATTGTATATTTAAAATAGAATTTACTTTTTACCCAAAAATTTTAATATCACATAAAATAAATAGAAATTAACCATTGGATAATTTAAACATCCTGATTTTGAAAATAATATTCATTTTATCTAAATAATATTCTATATATCTAAATTTTTACTTTAAAACTAAATTTATTAAAAATTCATGGGTTTTGTCAAAAAAAGCTTTCAAAATATATTTATTAATTTAATATTAACTAAAAATACTATTTGATCTTTAAAACTATTTACAATGTAATAATAATAAAATGAATTTATATTATTTATTCTTTATATACATAAATCGCTTAATCATAGTGGTATGTTCTTGTTACAAAACCCCTTACAACACCCCATAATATATATGGGTATGATGTGCGATGGTGGCAAACACTTGGGTTGGCACACATAACATCACTCGGGTGGAAATCACTATAAAATTACACTTCTCGCATTGACAGTTCTGTTTGAGCTTAATGTGTTGAAGATCAGCTTGGGTTTTGTTAAGGGAAAATCCCAGTGATGTCGCCTCTATTTCTATATCGAACAAATGGGATTTGTACATGGAAATTCTACTATCTAAGGCCATTGATTTTTTTGTTTGAGTATATTTGGTTTATTAAGGACCTATATTTATAAAACTGTTGTGATCATAGTTCATCTTATATATTATCAATGGAAACAATTTATAACGGTATTTTGAAATACAAAAACCAAAATAAAAGAAGTGCATATTCTTTACATAACACTTTTACATAATAAGACATTTAATTTAATCAAGAGAAATTATCATTAAAAATATTGGGTCATTATAGGTTGCATGCTACTTTGACTTATCACCCTATTGAATGGAAGTGATTCATCCTAATTAAATATTATATGACATAATTAATAAATAAATTTTTCCAATCTCAAGATCACCCTGGATTTTCATCCTGTAATTCCTTGTGTACTATGAAACCCCTTCTTAATTCAATGATATTTATTACATAGTTTGGAACCCATATAAATCCTAATACTATTCCACTGATGGATGCCTGGTATAAAACAATAGGATAACTCACATTGTATTAATGAATAAAGTGGATACACTCACTAGATCCAACATTGACAAGCATATTCCAAGGTTAAAGCCCATCAGGACCAATCATTTATTAGCACCCATTTTACATTGGATAAGCTCCTTCTATTGCATATGTATTTCATTGGGGGAATGGCTTGGACTATGAACCTTGGATTATGCTTCTACCGCTATTTGTGATACAATTATTACTGAATTAAATACAAATGAGGACAATGTTTCCTTGGTTATAACCTTAGTACTTCATTATTCTGTATAATGATAAGCTTCCTTGTTATATAATGGAACCTTCATTATTATTTACAAGTAAATTATTTATAAACTACAAAAAATAACATAACAAATTGGTTACAGATTTAGAGTCCATCTGAGGGATGAAGAAGGTTCTTTGGTATTTAGTCACATTGTAAAACAATTATTAAACATATGCATGATTTAACGTTGTTATACTCCATTACACAGGCCATATGTTATAGAATATATTAGTTATAGGAGAATAAGATTTATCTCACACCCTCTCCGGGCATCATTTGGTACCCTGAGTAGATTACAAGAATGTAGGCATTAATAATGGTAATCGAATAGCGTTGTTCACTTGATTTTATATTATTTATGATAGAACATGATATATGTTGCCTAATTTACAGATCAAGATGTATATGATATATTTTTATTTCATTATTATTTTTTGAAACTTATTATAACTAATATCTTGTATTTATTTTTTCTAGTTTTCCATATACGTGACATATTATCATCATTTAATCCAACTATTTCATTTATTATTATTGTTGCCTCTATTTGTTTTCCTTCTATTTAATTATATATCACATGTTATTTACCTTTTTTATTATCTATTCATTAGAATACACATTGGAAAATAGGGAATAGTCTGCCCTTGGATATTCCCTAGGCCCTCAATACTAGTCAGTATCCTTTAGTGTTCATGGAGTTTCACTAGAGTCCATGTTTCCCACCACTTTCCGTGAACTTATTTAGTGGACTCCAGGTCTGGGACATCACAAAAATTACTACGTATTAAAAAATCATGGTTTATTTTTGGTATAATAAATACACCATTGGTCAGTGATGTGTTTTAATAAATTTTAGAATATAAAATAAATCTAATTAATCCATCATTTTACCAAGATAGATCCTATAGATGGATGTTCCGATATTTTCCCTTGCGATGATACCCTGTCCTAATTCCGCGGAGCTGTACTCTCGCCTCTCGATCAGAGGTTGGTGTTATGAATTTCCAATCTCATTGAACGAGTAGTTTTTTTACAGTCTCTAGTCCTTATTATCTTCCTTCTTTCCCAAAGATTCAGTTCACCTTGAAAGTCAGTGACATCTTTAAGGGATAGCCGCAACTCCTTCTCTTCACGATAGAGCTAAATCATGCTATATATTTTTTCAATATCAAGATAGTGGCTCAATTTCATCATCAGTGCCCATTGGATGATGACTATTACCTGTTTGTTTTCAATAAATGGGTTATTATAGAGAATGTGGTAGACGTCTTAATCGATAAGAGGCATTGGATGATTCAGTTCGAGAAGGAGGACGATTTGTCTACTATCTGGTTCAGAGCCCCTTGACATTGTAATGGAGACTAATTTTATCTTTTTCAATGGAGTCTCGACTTCCATATGTAGCATGATCCATCGATGATGGAAACATGGTTGAGTCTCCTTGGTCTTCTAATTTCACTCCAAAATCCTCCCATTTGTGTGCTATTGGGTACATGATAGGTCTGTACCTTTACCCTGATCATCAAACGAAGGTGGTATTTTACCCCATCTATCCAGGAATCTCTGTTGAGATCAATGTTCTATGTCCACCATTGAATTGGGTATAGATCACAGATGGGAGGGAGTTTCTTTGGAAGAAGGATTTAATATTCGAATCATGGATGCCATATTGTGCAACCTATGGGATTCTGGATATATGGAAACTGTATATCACAACAACATCTTGGATGGGTCCTTAAATGGGGTGATATGGATGGGATATGGCGGCAGTGTTGAACCTATTTTGGATATTCCATTGTTGAAGGTTCCACCAAGAAGTATTCGTCCAAGACATGAACATATGGAAGGCTCTCAAAAGCAGGGAGTTTTGGTGGGAGTGATGTCCATTGGACAAGTAGTAGAAGATGATAACGTTTTGGAAAATGTGTATGGGGTAATAGAGAATATTGGACCTATAGAGACAAAATATGTTTAGGTTTATTAGGAGGAGCTACGAAGGCCATATGACCCAACATATAGGTAGGTTTTTGTTCAGCTAAGGCATGATATTAATATCGAGAAGGAATTTAATGTGGAAGATACTACATCACACAATATTTCATGCAATGTACCTATGAATGAGGATAATTTTGAATCTTTTTCATTTGAGGAATGTGCAATATGTGTATATTTGGATGTCAGTGCTGAATAGTTCCAATGGTAGGAAGATGGTGATGGACGTGTGATAATCAATGTCCCCACTGGTAATTGCTTTCAGGAATTGTAGTATGAGTAAAAAAATCATGTTTTTGGAGGTACTCCAATGAATGAATGTTGTCATAAGGGTGAAATAACTGGTGAAGATGCATGGAAGAAGTGGGTTCACTATGCTCATGAGTTTGTAGAACGACCACATTATTTAGCTATGATTGATATGAACAATCATTTTTAGTAGGAGTGGTGAGCGAATGGGGGTTACCAAGAGGTGTACAATTCTAGAAAATGGTGGTACAAATCTAATAGTATCATGTTATATGTTTCCAACATGGTATGGTCTTCTTATAGTGTCATTGTTTAGGGTGGGAAGAAGAAGATTTCCATGAACGAGGAATCCATGTCTGCCCCAACATAAAGAAGGATGAGGAAGGACAATTCCTATCTGCCATAAATGACGTCTACCTGGTCATCTTTTCAAAAGGAAGGGAGGGTGACCTTTGGTTTGATAAAGGTTATACCGTCCACTAAAGAGTTTATTTCATTGTAGAAGATGAATCTTATAAGGAAGTATGCTTAGAATCTGAATTATTATGAATTCCTAGAGTGGGAATTTGATAAAACGTAGGAATAGATAAATCAAAGAGGTGAAGATATGTATGATTTGTATGACATGTAGTTTTTTCAGACTCTATGGTGTTTTCTTTGTTCACTTTTAATTTATTTCCATAATTGTTCAGTGGCATTACCTATGACTGATAGTTTCTAGACATTTATCCAAAATGAAAAACAGTTTATTGAAACTACTTTTAAATAGTCACTCCATAATATTACATATATTATCTAACAGTTTTGGTGATAATAAATACAAGAAATATATAATGGAACCCATACATTGATATAGTAATGGATTATGAAAAGGGAATATGTCAGATGGATGAGTCAAAGAATAGTAATTATATAGGTAAATGAAAGAAGAATACAAGGATGGTCACTGATTTTAGATAATTAATATTATTCTCAAAATTGTTTCTAACAACAAAAATTATAAAAAATTAATGAGAAAATAGTCATCAAAACTCATAAATGTACATACTACTGGCTAATAAAAAATTTACAATGAGTGGGAATGGTTAATATTTCATTACCAACTAGTAAAATAAATTCGAATAACATCAAATTATTAAAATTCCATTATATCCAGACTAGAATATAAAGATATTTTAATGATTACTATTATTAGAATGTTACAGTAAGGGGATACATTAGTTTTCTCATCATGTCATGTCATTTATATTTAGATGATGAACATTGATGGAGGCACATTTTTATGGATTTGGAAATAAAAAATGACTAATAAAGTATATGAATTTATTTTTATAGTGATAATAAAATTGACTGTGTTATGGAATTGATATGATTGGGGTGGACTGGAAGTTCTTAATGATCAATCATTGAGATGTATCCTTGAATTAAATACATATTATGTTATAATTTATCTTTGTTATGTAAATAGTGAAATATTTAAGGCCATTACTAGACTATTATTATCTATTCTAAGACACCTAAATGTGAAATAAGACATAAAAATATTTAATTCAAAATAATGTATAAAATATTTTTTGTCATTATTAATGATATTTGATATGTGTAATAAATGAATTAATGTTTATATTTTTTTAATTATTTAAAAAAAATATATATTTTACTCTTTAAAATAATTATGTTCTTATAAAAGAAATAGTATATTTTTTGTGATTCCTTTGTATAAAAATGATGTCATACGACATATGGTATACTCAAAATTTGAGATTTTAATAATCCAAAATAAGAAGATTTTCAAAAATAAGCAATAAATTAAATATATTTTATTTTTTATGTTATTATAATATAAGTGAATAATATTTTATTAAAACTAAATTCATTATTTTATAATGATAATTTTTAAAAATATGAATATAAATTAGGGAAAGACATATAAAAAAATTATTTCTAATTTAATGGATAAATACATGTCTAATTTTTCTTCTATAATTATTTTATGTTTGATAAATAGTAATTTATAAATGTATATATTATAAAAATTATCTTCTATTTATAATGAATTTATACGTAAAATGAAAAATTATAATTTTTTTTTGTTTTCATTGAACATTGTACAATATTATTTTGAAAATATTTTTATAACCATATTACATTTTAAAAACTAATTTATCTTAATATAATATTAAATTTATTTTAATAATACATTATATATTAGATTTTATAGAAAATATAGTAACAAATATTTCAGTATATTACATTATTTTTATGAATACTGCATTATATTTTTTTTGGAGCAGGTAATACCAAATATGCACAAGGGGGTGAATTGTGTCTTTTATAATTTCATCACAAGTTGTGATGATTTCCGAGTTATTAATTTATCTTTATTAGAATGGTTATGACATGGGAAAAAATTATTAGGAATAAAATATTTTTAGTTCATTCAGGATTATAAGTTCCCTGGACCACTCCACCAATGAAATACTCTATATTGTTGGTGATTTTCACTATATGTCCATCTTATAAAAAAACCATGCACAACTTAGTGTAGGCAGTTGATACCATTACATGTTAAGTCTAAAAACATATTCTTCTAATTCATACACAAAAATGAATACTCATCATAGCACGGGAAGTTGGATACACAAAATGACATCATTATTTGTTTAAAAATACATTCATGTTGTTCTCCACAGTTGCAGTAATGTGTAACGGACAATAACTGTATTTTTTTCATTAAAAAAGATATTATTTTGGTAAGAGCAGTTCTGAGTTGATCCAATTGTTAATGAAAAGAAAAAAATTCAGAAACTCTATCCTCAATTGATTTAATATATATATTCATTATATAATTGGTGAATCTTCAATGTGTTTCTTCATCTTTAGAAAACAGGGTTTTATTATACTTTGTAACCGCATATCAGTATATCTCGAATATCTCTATAAACTAATGTAGAGTAATATTATAGTTTTTCCATTGTATCCTTTTTATGATAAAACATATCATTAATTTTTTTAATTCAAAATAACATAGATATATAATGAATAATGATGAGAATTTTACTTTCATGTTTAGATCCAAAAAAGTCACCTAATGAATCGTGATTTTCATATGTTCAAATAATAGAGCAGTCATAATGTCCCTTAATAATAAGCAAAAAATCCCCCTATTAAATCTATCCTTTGAATAATAAATAAATGTCTTTGAATTATTCAATGATGTGATTTAAAATAGAGAATTGAATCTGGCTTGATATCAGCCTTATAATCAAAATAATGACTATTTTTAAATAAAGGAGAAATTTAAATCTTCAATGCCAAACTTAGGATTGAACTGAAAAACATTCTTTCTTATAATGTAAGGATGAAATAGTAAGGTTGATCTAAAAAATAATGTTAATCATCCATACTTTTATCTTGAACATTAAAATGTATGGTATATTATCCATACATTATTCATTAGAATAACCTATGATACATGATCCATAATTTTTTATAAATTGTACGGTTTATTATAAATGTATGGTTGATGATCCATTCTTTTTATAAAGAAAACATAAGGTTCCATACTTATGTAAGGACATTCTTCCATCCATTTCTGATATAATATATGTAAGGTTCCTTTTCAAACATACAGTTCTTTTTCCATACTTTTCCTATAATGTGTGATTGATTAACCATACTATTATGAACTCCCATAATGTAAAAATTTAATTTATCATTATCTTTATGCCCTTCAACATAGGGTATACGCAATGTGTCCAGAACAAACAAAAATGATTTCTGAATACTTTGTTAAATATTATATACTGTTTAAATGGTTTAATATATGTCCAATAATAGTAATATATATAATATTATTTTCAGGAAATATAGTCAAGGTAAAATCATTAGAATAACCAACAAGGGTATTTTTAAGAATAAAAATTATAATAAATTGATAGAGTATTGTTCTAAACAATTCCCCCTTATAATTATAAAATAGACATTTGTTGAAAAAACACATTCTAAACAATCTCCCCCTTTTAAATGATCACAAATACCAAAAAATTAACATAAAAATATAAATGAATATAATTTTAAATTTTACTAGGATAAAAAATATATTTAATTTTAATAAAATTATTTCAATAAAAATAAATTGATATGTTATCCCAATATATCATATATTAAAATAAACATTCACTCGTTGGAGGTAAAATAATAAAACAATACATTATGGTTATCCAAATTTCGCTCCATGAATATCAATATTATTCCCTTTGGGGTGTATCTTATTTCATCTAATTAAATATTATTTTAGATGTTTCTCCCTTGTTAATGAAATGAAATTTTATTTCTACTCCTAAGTAAAATATTTATAATGTATAATAAAAAATAACTAGATATATAATGATGTGTTTATCTAAATTTATATAATTTTGGGACATATTAATGAATGATATAATAATAAATATAACACATTTTAATGTAGCACTGAACCTAAGTAAATTCGATGATTAAATATTTAAAAATATTTTAATCTGGATTACTACCATTTTAATACAGACAGTGCCGTGAAATTAATCAAAACATATTAAAATGAGATGAAATTATATTTTGTTGAAAATGTATTTTCATTTTAAGAAATGAAAATAGAAATAATTATTGGGCTAAAACTGGTTGTGAAATAGGTTTTAGTGCCTTTGAATGACTTCTTTGAGATCTGTCATCTACATTCTCAACCATTTCATCTGTCTGTCACTTAATTGGACTATGTGATCCCTTATTTCCTGAGTTAGATGAAGTTCATCCATCTAATTGACTCTAAAAAACTAATTTTACCTCTCATATTTATCTATAAACTAATTTAGCAATTCATTATACATGTTCAGTAATATTTTTACCTCTAGTTTAGCTGATGTAAGCAAGTCAACAAGTTTGTTTTGATTGTCTGACATAATAGTTAATGGAGCACTATTACACTGAAGATCCTGCAGTCTGTCATTCATATTTTCCATTACAATTGCAATAGCCGAAAATCATTTTATTAGATCAGGAAAAGTACGTGATGAACTTTTTTTATTTCACCTAAGAGTTGCTAAATATTTCTCCATGATTTTTTGAGGTCTACCAAATCTAATTTCAGTACAGTTTCATATTTTAATTTTCCAACTTCGGCTAACATCTCCTTCTTAAAATCGTCTATTATTTTTGGGACTGTACATTATTTCATGTAAAAAAACATTGGTCTCTCCTTTTCTAATTCTCATCACAAAGAATCGTTTTCTGGTTGAACTCTATTATATTTTATGATTAACTCATCCCCATGATTATTCTCAGAATCAGGGGAACCTTCTTAATTTTTAGTCTTATATTCAACATGATTAAACCTATCTAATGGTAGTGAAGATGCATTTGATTTCTCAAAATCATTCATTTCTACTGGTATTTCAACTGATTATTCCTCTGAAACCTTCCCTGACTCATTAACATAAATATTTTCATTAAGAACATCAGTATGATTTTCATAATGATTCTCTTCCAGAATCGTATAATTATGATGTTGATCCTCATGAGCATCTTCTTCATGAATTTTTATAAAATAGGATCCTCTTGAACAAATTCATTTATTTGTGCATATTTTTATTGAATATATTTAATTGGAGGTACTTCAGTCTCTTCTGGCTCTACCTCTTTCTGAATCACAATATCTATTTCAATATGAGGTGTCACCTCAATCTAATAAATATTTTGTTATGGAAATTCATGTACAACAGATTTTCTGAAAAATCAATATCGTAAAAGATATTATGTTGTAATATCATTTGTTTGAGCTGGCTTCTTATTAGCTTGATACACTCTATGACTTTTTCTCTATCATCCCTCTTGAATGTCTTATATTTCAAATGAATCATCTTATTGAAATCTCATTCTTCATGATATTTTTGAAACATCACTTTCTCTTAATTTTATCCATGCCATTTTTAGGCATTAGAGGTTGCTCTCCCTGAGCTAATTCATGGTCTTTCGCAGCACTAATAGGATTGAGCTAGCATTTCATAGTACTCTAGAAGAATCTGATCTTCCTTAGAGTTAGTGCATTGAAAACATTAATATGGTTGCATGTTACTCTAGAATCCTCCAAAATGATCATATCCTTTTCAAACAACAATTTAGAAAACAACCTTTCATAAGGGCATAAGAACATTATTTATTCTTTTTGGTAGTAATCATTCAAATATATTACCGTATATATAGAGAAGTTCATCTTGATTTCACTCATATGTAAAAAAATAAAATACATATATAGAAAGAAAATCTTTTTCATTTTAGACATTCTTAACGCAATCCCTATTGCCACAGACATCAGAAGTATTTTCTAATCAGGTTCTTAATCATTGAAAATCATATTTATTAAATTCATAGAAGAAAAATTAAATTACATAATGTACTCAGAGTTATGTATATTATCACTTATATTATTCAAGTCAAAATGATAAAATCTCTCATTATTGAAGTTTAATATCATACCAATTTCCCCAATAGCGATAGAAAAATCTAGAACATAGATTTTTAAAAATATTGCATCTTATTTTCTCCAATAAAAATGAACAGTTTTGATGAAAAGATGCATTTCAACCTCATATAAAATTTCTATTTTTTCTAAACTAAACAACTATTTGTGATTTTGAATGTAGAGAGCTTTCCTTATCATCATATCGGTTTTGTATAACCATTCCATGTAAATCACATTACCATGAAGGATTTTTCTTCCTACTGAGGACTGATGTTTGACAATACTAGATTTTCCTTCCTCGATTCTCTCTTTCTTGTCCATTTATGTCATAGATTTTTTACGGTTCAATGAGTTTAGGGTTTCAATGGTTTAGGTTTGGGTAGACCAGAGTTGTAATGATTTTTCGATTTTGAATGGTTTTAAGAGATATGAATGTGTTTATAATTATAAAAGGACCTGACTACCTTTATTTTTGTGTAATTTATGTACATAATATCCATTTAATTATTTAATAAAAAATTATAATTTATGCTGCAAAAAACTATTTCAATACATGCAGAAATTTAAATAACTCTAAAATGAAATAACTAAAATTTTAAAATAATTAATGAAAAAATAATAATAAATATAATCTTGTAAATAAAATTAAAATTAAAATTTAATATTAAATAAAATAATACTATATCCTCCTTATTAAAATCAAACCTGCTGTGGATGTGGTTTAGTAAAAATATCAGTTAATTGGATTTCAATACTAACAAATTTTGATAATATATCATTTTTTAAGAAAATGGTCTTTTAGAAAGTGATGCATGATATCAATATTCACAGTACAATAATTAGTAATAGAATTTTTTAAAATAATTATAGCCCTTGTATTATCACATAAAATTGGTGTATTAATAAAATTTATTCAAAAGTCCATAATAGTGTTTTTCATCCACGACGCTTGTTCATAATAACTGCCTACTGAAATATGTTTGGCCTCTGCTGTTGACAAGGCATGTGAGGGTTGTTTCTTACTTGACCATGAAAATATAGATTATCCTAAAAATTTATAGGTTCTTTAAGGATTTTTATATATAATCTACTACTTCCAAAGTTAGCATTTGAATTTGAAATTAAATAAATATCTGAATTTTTTGGATAGAGAAGAGATTGAAATACATTTCCTTTTAAGTATATAAAAATTAATTTAACAACACTTATATGAGATTCATTGTGATTTTATTTAAATCTATCACAATGAGATTCTGAATAAATTATATCAGGCCTGATAACTATAATATATAATAAATATCCATTCATAACTCTATGTAACTATTTGATAATTAATTTTATAGTTTCGTCCATATCAAAATTTATATTAGTACACATAAGTGTTGTATAAGTATTTCTATTTTCAAGTTCAAATTTATTCAATAAATCATTAATGTACACTCTTAGATTGAAAGCATTTTGATTTTTTTTGATAAATTTGAAAACCTAGAATGTTATTTAAATCCCCCATTATACTCATTTCTATTTATTTTTGCATTAAAATTTAAAACTCATGAAAATGTTTTTTGTTTATTGAATGAAAAATTACATCATTAAACTAAATATAAACCAATAAAATATTAGAGTTTACAGTTTTCTTATATAATGATGGATCTTCCATACCAATAGTAAAGTCATTTTTCAAAAGAAAAGAACTTGATATTTTATACTAAGCTCTAGGTGGTTGATTAAGGCCATAAAGAGATTTTTTATGTTTTAAAAACGAATTTGGTTTTAGAGAATTTTCAAAACCATGAGGTTGCTAAACATTAATGTTCTCCATTATATAACTATTTAAAAAAGAGAGATGTGACATTAATCGGAAATAATTAAATGTACCCATGAGATGAATAGACTAAAAGGAACCTAATGGCTTCAAATCTAGCTACAAGTATAATGGAATCTTCATAAACTATACCTTCTTCTTGATTATATCTTCAGTATACTAGAATTTCTTAATTTCTTGTTCTTATTATTTGATAATATTATTTATCAATAAATAACCAAATAGTTTCTAAAACATGAATGTTTTATTGTCTTTCAACTAAATTCCAAACATCATTTCTCTAGAACTGGTTATGTTCTTCTTTCGTATCTACCTTCCAAATTTCATCATCAAAGGCGTCTTCTATTGACATAAGTTCTAACTGGGAAACAATGGTAGAAAACTCAAAATTATTTCCTATGTTTTTTCAAGAGTTTTTTCTTGTGTCTAGGTTTATTATTACAGTTTTAAAATGATGGTTCTTTAGGGTTCTAGACTATCTAGGTAGTACACTATTTTGTTAATCTTTTTTCATGTTCTTTTGAACTGGACTGAATTATATTAATATATCTTTCAAAATCGTCATTCATGTTCTCAAGTATCATGTTTAAAGTCAAATTCATCAATAAGATCTTTCCTTTTCTCAAAGGGATGAAATTCATAACATTTCACGTGAACTGATTCTTAAAAAATCCTTGACATTTTATTAAAAACTCTATACGCAATAGAAGTAGCAGAATATCCTTTGAAAATGCCTTTAATAGATTTTGGATCAAATTCACCAATATGTTCCTTACTGATTAATGTGTAAAACTTGCATCCAATAACTTTAAAGTAATTTAAATTAGGTTTTCTATTATTAAAGATATCATAGGGAGTATTTTATAAAATTTGTTAGATGAAAACACAATTCATTTTATAATAGGATGTGATTACCACTTCCACATCAAAATATGTAGGAAGTAAATATTAATTTATCATAGTCTTACTAATTTTTGGATTATTTCTATTTCTTCTTTCAAAAATCCTATTCTGTTGAGGATTTCATTGTGCAGAGATGGTGTGTTTAACATGTATATTTGAGCCAAAGGAATTAAATTTTAGATTCAAAAACTCTCCACCATGATCACATCGTAATAAATTATATTATAAACTTTTTCATTTTTATTATCTTTGAAGAATCTGTAAAATGTTGTAAAATATTAATTTTAATATATTAGAAAATCATTCCTTATAAATCTAAAATATTTATCTAGTAATACATATACAAATAATTTACTAGCCAAACATTCTATTCTTGAAGGTCCAAAATATTACACATGGACATGTTCTTGAAGTTTAGATGTAATGAGTTTGTTAACAGATATGAAGGATGATTTTTGTTGTTAGCCGAGTAGACGAGCATCATAGAATCTGTTAATTTCAAATTTCATATGTGTAATATTTGGAAGTAGTTGTTTCATAGATAAGTTATTTAAAGAATATATATTGCAATGTCCAAATCCCTTATGTTAGATCTGTGATTAATTTTATATGCTATATTAAGCAGTTTAATTTTTTTTACAAAAGGAATTTATGTTTCGGGTAAAATTATTTACAGTTCTGGGTTATATAAATTTAAGAATAATATTTTTAAAAAAAGAACAAAAATTGTTTTATAAAAAACCAAATAACCATCATCTCATTTTTGGGTCATACATATCAGGTTATATTTCATTCTATATACATAGAGTACATTAATAAATGAGACAACTTCTATATCTCTGATAGTTCTAATTACAATAATTTTAACTTTGAAATTATTATGAAATTTGACTAATCCTCCATCTTTTTGAGTCAATATTATAATTTTTTATGAGTTCCCACACATATTCCTAAAGCATTCATTATCCATATACCATATTTCAGTTCGTCTTTTTGACATGATTCCTAACATGGAATTCAAAAAAAAAAGATTTTTTTGGTACCCATACTATATTTGGTCCACCAGGGTTAGCTAGCCATGATCGAGGTATCCATCCTTGCTATGTTTTTCTATCTTCAATAGATTCATATAAATTGTTTACAATAAAGGATTTATTAATCCCACATATTTGACATTGACATAAATTATAGTTTCTAGAAATGTGACCTTTTTTCCACAATAGTAACAAATTTTACGTTTTGAACATGGAATAAAATAGTTCTTATACATTTTGGTTTTCTCATTATTAATTTCTATTAAATATCTTCCATTTTTAATCACCGTATTTCAATGAGTTTCAATTTGTGATTTTCACCTTTTTTTTAAAAACTATAGCTTCATTTTTCTATGTCTCATCTTTTGTTTGTAGTGTCTTTATTTTTATTCCATTATCTTTAAAATTAGTGATTGATGACTTATATTTTTAAATTAACTGTTTATGATGTTTCAACATAGTGTCTCTTTATCTTAAAACAACTATGTGAATATTTTTTAGTGACATATATTTCATAAATAAGGAATTTTTTTTCTCATCCGACATATTTTAGAAGGTTTCGTTTATATTATTTGAGTAGTAAGAACTAAAATGAATATGTGATGAGTAATAAGATTGTGATTCATTAGATTATTCCATAAATCCAAATATTGGCCTTTAGATTCGATTTTATCTTTTGTAAGTCAGACTTTTATGTGCTACTAGAGCGTTCAGAAACATTCCAAGTATCTTTCATTGGAATTTTTTTCTACTTCTCATAATCACTGTTTTTTGGAAAATTTAGTTATTTTTTCTACTTTTAATTTTGGACAATCAGTTCATATGTGACGAATCATTTTGTATTCATATCATATGTCTTCCTTTAGTTAACTTTTCTATTTATGGAAGGCTATAATGAATCCCTTCTTCTTTTTGTTTATCTTTATAAAAATTCTATCTAGTTAAGCTACTTCCATATCTGAATTAGATCATTTAGAACTCTATGATTTCACATTGATTTCATTCTTCATCTTTCAGCTCTATTTTGGGATGTAACTTTCAAAGTAGTATTTTCACTTTTGATGAAGACATTATTCTCATTTTATTCATATTGAATATCAGAATCATATATAATCAGGATTCAAATAAATTCTCTCATAGTTAGATCTTTGACTGGTGATGATTACCTAATGGCCACTGATATCGCATTCCACTGGGATGGAAGAAAACTCATTACATTCATGGATTGCTATTCTAGATTGACAAGATCACCCATGGCATATATATTGTTAAAAATTTCTATAATCCTTCCATTCATCTCAATAATACTTTTTTCATTCAAACATTCTTAATATGTTGAATTTCAATTTTGCTTTGGCATTCCTCATTTTTCTGAATTTATGTAATACTCTTATTCAATAGCTGCATTCATGGCATTTGAATTTATGAAATACTCTTCTTCAATTCGTGCATTCCATGTTTCATGGTAATCAGTAATTTTTTAAGGAGTATGAATTTTTTTAGTAGACTATTCATCCATGATTTTTGAGATAAAAGATCGTCCTAGACTTCCAACATCAATAGTAATCACCATTGGAGTATGAAACTCATACCATTGACATTCAATATCTTGTATCAACAATTTTTCTCTGAGTATATTCTTATTTAACATTCATTATTGTATTGATTTGTCAAAATAACTTCATTTTATACTAGTTGTTGGATCAGGTTATAAAATATATGCACATGAGGGCATGGGGTGAATTTTGTTTTTTATAATTTCTTCATAAATCATGATGATTGCAGATTTTGTCCTTTAGCTTTCTCAGAATATTAATGCCTCTGAAATAAATAGTTAATTGGATGAAAATATTTATAGTGTTTTAGGGAACAAAAGACACCTAGTCCACTTCACCAACACTATACTCCTTGAGCTTGGTGATTTTCAGTATCTGGACATCTTTTTAACAGAACTTCCAGAACTGCATGTATGAAGTTGAAACCATTACTTGTTAGGGATAAAAATTGATCCTTCTGGTTCATAGATAGAACAGAATACACAACTTAGTACGAGAATTATGTTACTATAAATTAAAATAGTATTCTTTAAAAATTCATTATAATTGTTCTTCATAGTTGGAAAAATACATAAGTGACAATAAATATATCATCATCCTCAGAAAATATTTTCATCTGGTAAGATCAGTTATGATTTTATCCATTTGCAAAAGATATATAAAAAAATTCAGAAAATCCAACAACAGTATATTCATGATATATCTTTGATATTGAATCGTTGAATCTTCAACATGTTCCTTCTTCTTTAGAAAATAATGTTATTACGTACATTGTAAGTAATTATATTTATATCATGAATATTTCTGTAAACAAAAGTCGAGAAACTTGAGATTTTATTCTCATGATTTATTTCACGATAAATAGTCTCACTAATTTTGTAATTAAAAATAAGACAAATATTTTAATAATAAAGATGATAGTTTTTCTTTCAAATTTAGATCCAAAACAGTCACCATAAGAATCGCGATATTCCAATGTCCAAATAATAGAGCAGCCATAACTTTATTTAATATCCATCACAAAATCCCCCTCATATGTTGATCCTTTGAATAATAAATAAACATCTTTGAATCATTCAAATACACACTTTAAAATAGGGATTTGAATCTGGATTAAAATGAGCCAGGTAATATGCATATTTACATTTACTAAATAATGATGAAACTTAAATCTATAATGCCAAACATAGGATTGTGCTGCCAAGTATTCTTTATAAAAATTTAAGGGTCACATTGTATGGCTGGTCTGATATGTGAGGATGATTATCCATATATTTCAATTCAAATTTCAAATTTATGGTATATTATAGATACATTCCTCTTCATAAAAATATAAGATACCTAATATATAGTTTTTGATATAATGTATGGATTATTATAAAATTCAGGTTGATGATCCCTAATTTTATAAAGAAAACGTAAGGTTTCATGCTTACATAAGGTTTTTCTTCCATACTTTTCTGATATTACAAATTTATGGTTCCTTTCAAACAAAAGGTTCTTTTGAAATACTGTTCTGATTATTCATGGTTGATTAAATATAATTTTCAGAACACCCGTAAAATAAACATAGAAATTTTCCTTATTCTCATTCTCTTGAACATACAGTATAAATAGTGTCTCTTGAACACACTCAAAGGATTTCGGAATACATTTTCAGATATTCCAAGTGGTTTATATACATTAATATAACTCCAAAAATAATAATATAACTAATATTAATTTCTTAAAATATACCCAAGGTAAATTCATTTGAATAACAAACAGTGGTATTTGTGAACATCAAAAGTTTCATAAAATGATAGAGTATTCTTCTCAACAATCTCCCCTTATAATAATAAAATATCGTGTTGATGAAAACAACACATGCTCAATAGTTTTAACATGAAATTTATTTACTAAGGAAACCTCCAAGAGATTATGATAATAATAAATAAATCATTAAATATAACTATATTATAAAAAGTATATTTAAATAATATTTTAATGTACTATATATAAAATTATAATTTATTTTACCAAATTGATAATTTTTCATATCATATGCATTTAAAATATATTATATTCTCTTTGGCATTTATATGTTACAAACATATTAATATTAAAAATGTAATAATATATGTTTGAAAAGTTTCATTACAATAAATAAATTAAAATTTTAAATAAATAAATGGAAATAATTATACTAAAAATTAAAATCTGTATCAAAAAAATATTTGTAAATATGTTAAATAATAGAAAAAACTATTTAATTAAACAATTATGTTAAATAATTATCACACAATAATTCAATTAGAGTATTAAATCATGAATATATATTTTTAAATTTTCTATAATTTAACAATTATGTATAAATTATTATTTATATATATTAAAAAATCATATTTTTATTTTTTTCAAGATTAAAATAAATATTTATTACACCATATAAATTAATCACTAAATTATAATTTATTATTATATAGTGAATATTTATTATGACATCATTAAAAATGAAATGAAATAATTTAATTTAATGTACATAAAAATATTTTATGGTTGTTTTATAAGAAAAATGAATTGAAAAATAAAAATTTTTTAAAGACATTTTCATTTGAATTCCACCTAACCAAACAATCAATAAATTTTCAGTATGTAACTAATCATAAAATTCATCAGAAAATCAATCATGATATAATGGAAAATAAATTTGAAATTAAAATTATGGATCAACCATAATTCTTATTTCATGAAATGTTAATAAAATTATGGTTTTAAATCCTATTGGTATTAATGTTTAAAATGCTATTAAATGGAATTTCCATATATAAATTCTAATGGGAATAAATTGTATCTGAATGAAATTATAGAATTTTGTCCAAATAATGATCTCGTGTTATATCATTGGTCACATCATTATATATCAGTGATATAATACAGATACATTTTATCTCAAATTTGATATTTGTTGTAGATTATGTATCTCAACAAGAATGATGTGTCTTATTATGAATAATAGTAATCACTCAAAAAAAATATCAACATAATCATAAAACAAAATAATGTATTATGGAAGTATTATATCTTTAACAAAAAATATATACTGAAATGGTAGACTATTTAACATTCATCCTTGTATATCTTCCCTTAAATACCTAATATCTACCATAAATCATACATATATTATTTCCATCAACACTGACTAAGTTTTGGGATTACTAATATATAAGGAATAAATATCAACTAAGAAAATAAATACATTCTGATGACATTATTAAAAATAAATCATTATTTTTTAGACAAATATAAATCACACATGTCACATTATAAAAGTGTTTATCTTGGTCAATAGTACTATATAATGTGTTGCACTACCTCAAATTATAGAAAAATAGTTTCTCTATCACATAAAAGTAAAATATAACATCATTAAAACAAAAAAACCAATTATTTATAAAATTAATAAGGTGTGAAATTATACATCTAATAAATGATTTTGGACAATTCAGGTGTCATCACACAATAATTATTAGAGACAATCAGTAAAGAAACATTAAGTAATTAAACCATAAATTATTATTTCTAATTCATCAATCATTGTGTTCAATATCGATCCACATATGTATGAATCGTGTGATCCAATCCATTCAACCTGAAAAACATGTACTATAAAATGGTTAACTTTGAATGTTTTTTCAATTAGAATATTTCATATTTTTTTATAAAAATTATATGTATATATGAATAACCATCCCATCATCTCCACGTGAAGGATTCTTCATCAATATTGTAACTAGGTTAATGTGCATTCACAATCTATTGGGTTGTAAAATACATTATTGGAATCAAATGATGACTGTTGGGAACATTTTTTTCATAATAATTTTAAATGAGAGAACATGAAATTGATAATAAATCAGTATGACCGATCCATATGTTATAAATACATAGTAAAATAAATAAAATGTTATAAACTAATAGCTAATAGTGTATTTCCTGAATTTATAGATACAATCACTCCATAAACCCCTAGTCTCCCACCCATATAATTAATAAATGCTCAAAAATCCACCTGTATATTTCTTTACACCAAGAACAATTACATATCACTACCTACTATCCACAGAGATAAGAAAAATATTAATTTTCAAATTATTAAAAAGGAAAATTATAATAACATTGGACACACCATAAAATTTGAATGTTCATAAGATCATTGAAGTAGAAAACAAGTATTATGTAATGATGTTAATGTAGTCATGAATAATAAATCAATTTTAAATTCATCACATCCTCCTAAATCAATTTATAAAATAATATCGAAAGATTTATAAATTGGGATATTTTGAATAAAAGATTGATAATCTAATATACTTTATACTTCATATGAAATAAATTATTCACATGAACCCTTTGAAACATCCTTCCATTATTTTAAATTATTGAAAATAAATTTTAGACAATTTAAAAATTTATAACTAATTCGTAAGATAATAATTATTTTTTAACAATGGAATTTTTCATTTTAACATAATAAAACAAACCAAAACACAGTCTTCCCACATTACAAATAGCTAATGAAAACCCCGTTCTCATGAATATTTTTGATAAATATCAATTTCTTTATAAAATTGTAAATAAATAAATAAACCATTTTAATATTCCAACACATATTTTCATCCCACCTATAAAAAAATAATTTCCTATTAAAATAAATTACTCAAGGTGTGTGCTTCATAAACCATGAAATGAAACCAAAGCATCAATGAAAAACCAAAATGTAATGGGGTTAACAAAAACAATCACAAAAGAGAATATTAAATAATTACATAAAAAATACCCAAAATATCATACTAAAGACCTATAATCATTATAATTTTATACATCATATAGTAAATTATTTAATATATATTTATAAAACATTTGTTGATACTATTGACCAAGTATCATCCTGGGAATGCCCACAAAATTAACATAAATAAGTACTCTATTATTACTATTTTCTGAAGATAAAATAATATTAATTGAAAAGTGGTTTTTTTCCACATATGATCAAACCATCGAGTAATAGAAAAAATAAGCTCTCAGGACAACCAACAATCTTCACTTGGTTTTCCCATATATAGTTCATCTATTATATCACATTTAATTCAATGATAATTCATGTAAGGAAGTGATCAATCATTAATCAAATCTATTTAACAAAAATCCAATAAAATTATTAATTCCAAAACTCTTACAACATTTTAATTCATTATCCTAATCACATATCAAATAATCAACATAAAAAATTTCATTGAAAATCAAGCATACCCAATGGGGTAATAAAACATAATATGAACTTATATAAGACGAGGTATCAAGATGGATTCAAGCATTTATTAAACCAATTTAATATTCTAAGTGGGACTATAAATGGAACCCTTAAAGATTCTAATACATACATGGAATTATGGTGAAAATTATGGTGAAATAGAGAGACGGGGGGAAAATTAGTTGTGACATGAAGAATATGACATTAATCATATTGAAATCAATTGAAATAGTTTAATGAAATTATTAAATAGGTGGTGTCTCATTAACATAAGTTTATTTGACTATGTAATGTCATGAAATTTAGTGTCGATGAATGGTAGGGAAAATTCAAAAAATATTTAAGGAAACACTTCGATTACTAAAACATTATTATCCATGACGATCCACATGATTTTGGTGCAATATTTATAAATTCATACATTACATAAATGTTAATACAAAAGAACCTACACATTTACCTTGAGATATTTTAAAAGATGAACTAGTCACTCAGAGACCATAAAAAACTACACTTCAAATTTCAGAACTATCAGACATCACTGTTTAATGGTAATTTATATCCATTGCCCCATCATAAAATAACCACATCTAGTATCTGAAATTAAAAAATTAATTATCTAGGAATCCCTAACATGTTATGATAAATAAAATTAATTGAATAATTATAACAACTATGACCTTTATATTATCAGAAATAACACCACCATGTGATTGTTTACCCTTATAATGCTCATTTTCTAATGTAAAGGAATCACCCACTATGACATCTATAAGTGAATATGATAAGATTATACATCATTCATTGAACTACTAAAATACTCAATCAAAATACATTAATCCAAAAAACAAATTTCCGACATTAATAAAATAGAAAAATTTAAATGAGTTGATTCAAAATAATTTTATCTACACCATTTAGTATTAATAAAAATAATGAATAAACATAAAAAGAAACCTATAAATCAGGAATCACCAATATAATGATATTTCACTCAAAACATATATTATTACATATGATACCTCTACCCATTAATAAACATAATAATTTCATCTCCAAAATAGAAGAAAAATCTATGAAACATTCAATGGACCATGAACACAAATTACAGTCTTGATATGAATATCAATTCTAAATCCAGAAGTCACACATTGTAAACGAAATCCATTATACATACCAGGTCTCAAAATATTCATTAAGATGTCTTTAAAACAAAAATATCTCAATGAACCACTCATGACCTTGAAAAAAAATGAATAATATGTACTATAAATGGGCCACCATAATAAATTTGAATAGCAGGACCCCACACATGGAACACCATCCCCTGAGAAAACATATAAGAAACATAATTGTCAGATATCAACATCCCATTGAAAATGTCCATCATATATGTCCATATACGAAACCAACCATTAGGTATGTTTGAAAAAAAATCCAAATCCCATGTTTACCATATTTGAGAACAAAATAATCCATAAAAGAAGGGAATATAATATAATGTCATGAATAAAAACCCAATATCCTATGTAACTTTTCAAACTCCATAAGAAAATAACTTGATAGCCAACCGAATCATAATAATAATGAGTTACTAAGATATCAGACCAATAAGACTCCACCAAATTTATTTAACACTGAAATTAGATAATTCATCAGTACATAAAAAATTCAACAATCACATGGATAGGGATCCCTAATCATCATCCATAAATGAATAATAAATTATTACCAAACATAGTATCATACAGAAATGTTGTTTCTATCATGAAACTACATCACAATAAGGGATTTAACATGACATAAAACTTTTACGTAAACCTTTTATTATGTGATATATTTCGTAAAATGAAACATATCGTCATCCCATCCATGTTTTCTAAATCATGTTATCATTCCAAGCCCAAGTTAATGGTTGATAATAAAAATTAAAATAATTATTTTTCACATTACCCAATAAACACAATTAAAAAAACATTATAATATAAAAGGAAATAAATATCCATGACCTTAAAAATAGTCATCCATTTAATTTTAATTTACTAAATTTAAAATCATAGTTTCATAAGGTAATTTCAAAACATTTACCATAACATTAAAGACATCCTATTAATAAAGAAAACATAAAACCAAATCAGTAATTTCAAATATCATGATATTAAAATGGATAAAATGAAACATTATTTAATAATTAAACAATTATAATATTAAATTTTAATAAACACTTTATCATATTATAAAAACCAATTTAAAAAAAAATATTAACCCATTTCATGTTAAAAAATAGAAAAAATCATATTTTAACACAATCTAGTGGGAAAATATGAATATCGCAAAGAACCATTTAACATGAGATCAAAAGTTAAAAAACCCGAATTTCAAAACTCTATTAAAAACGTTATTAAAATAGAAAATCTATCAATACCAATTTCTGTACATCAATATATAATAAAAAATAATTAACTTGTCCCCCACTATATGGTAAATATAAACAGTTTTCTAAATAGAAATCTAAATTGAGTGTTAAGGATAGTTATATCAGCCACATTATTTTATAGCCCATAGTATATACATCACAAAATTTATATTACATTTCATGATCTGGAATATGTCCATAATCATAAATTTTTATCCTATGAATAAATAAATAATTCAAATGAGTCACCGTAAATATCCATCCTATAATAATTCATATCGACCAAGAGAATCACAAATATGAAATTTATTATTGACTCAATATCAATGCTAAATATATAATAATATAAAAATCAAGATCAAATCCCGAATCCTAGGAAAATCTGATGATTTTGGAAGGAATTTTTTATCCATACCATCCATATATCTACATATAAATTTAAATATAAAATTTTAATTAAACCCTTCCTAATAAGATCGAATAAAAAAATTATTTCTAATGAACTAGTTTCCTATGGGAAAAATTACATAGATTTATAGACCATTTTTCTTGAACCATTCACATCATTCCATCCAACAATCATATGAGCCAACCTATGAAATGGAAAATGATATTCATATTACACATATTTTTGAAACTATATTGTATGAATCATATTAACACTCATTTGAATGGTTTCAAATATTAATCAGATTTAATATTCCAATAAAAAACTAAAATAAATTCTCTATGACCCATATTTTTTTCAGTTTTATATGTGAAAATGAATAATTTGGCATAACAAAATAAAAAATAAATATTTAAAAGATATTAGAAAAAAATCTCTATAGACTCCCTAGTTCTATATACCCTAAAATATACGGATGACCAAAAATCTACCAATGAATACATTTACATCACACGCCACTGATTTCAATACCCTCCATCAATAAAAAGTATTACAATATTAAATGATAAGTGTAAAAATTAATCGAATAGTAAAACAAATAACTCAACAAATCAAAATTATGAAGAAAATTTCTAAACTCCTCCATGAACATGAAAATGATATAGATTATGAGGTTTCTCAAAAGTAACATAGTTGTTCCCCACATTCAATATAATATGTGGAAATCCCCCATTGAAAAAACATATAATTTTCCAGTTTGATGATAATATATATGATAGTTTGTCACATGATTCTTAAAATTAACTCCAATAAATATAGAACAAGAACCCATTTACTTGTACATCTTATATAAAAAATATATGTAATGTTAAAAATTAAAAAAATTATAAAATAGTACATTTATGAAATATCATTTTAAACCAATGAAATAAGTTCTTTTAATGATGAAAAAAACTTATTTTTCATCTTTCCAATCTTATTATTTAAATATCAATTTTAAGAATAATATCATGGAGATAAGATTTCATATTTAATTGATAAAATTAAAATTAAAATTTTTATTTTATAAATAATAAATTAAATCATTAAAAATAACCCATTTTAATTTGAACTAAATCAAATTAAAATGTGACCAATTAACTCTATATATTCTATTAAGAATCCAGATTACAGAAAAAAAAAATCATCCATAAAATAATAGTAATGTATTGTATAATAATGAATAAGAATTAAATATTCTACTACAATATAAGATATCTCCCAAGGGGTCAGAATCCCTAAAATGAAAATGAATTTAATCCTGGACTAGTAAGAGATTCAAAATATCAAAAAAGTCAACCTAAAAAAACATTCATTTAAAACACACAAAATTCTATGTTAAACCCCATTACCAATTTTTAAATTCATTATAAATATCAATTATTAAATCAATTTAAAAATATATCTGAATAAATAATTAAATAACTCTTAAAAACCATCCATTTAAAAAAAATTAATTTATGAACGAACATTTCATTGGAATCAAGGTACATGGTTCCATGAACCATTTCTTTGTATATCTAGACCCCCATTTTACAATATTTTCAGAAAACAACTCTAACTAATTTTTAAATAAAACCAATTCCCTATAATGAACAATTTATTTTTGAGACCTTAATAAATTTTAACACATATTACCATTCATCATGTTTAAAAAATCAATTTGTTATCCTAAATAATTTTTATTCAACCACAAGTAAAATTAATATTAAAATTTAAAATGATTTCATACCCTATAGGTTTTTCCAAAAAAATTAATTTTTTGAAATAGAAACACTTTTCTATAAATGAAATGGGAATCCACTTAAGGAAAAAAATAACAATAATTGTATGAAATAAAAAATATAATTTTAATAATAATTTGCATGTATCATTTGTGGATTCTATGTCTAATAATTGATTAAAGGATAAATTAATACCATAAAATATTTCCACTATTATTATATTAAATTGGAATTGGTTATTAAATTTGCTACATATTTCTAAATATCCACATGGGCAATATAAAAGGATCATAAAGGAGGCCAATTACCATTCAAATTACTAAAATTAATTTTGAAATCATTGTATGCAAAATAAATTATAAATTTTTATTTTAAATTCATATAAATTCCACTATGGTGTAATTCATGCTAGGGCATCCAAGAGGCATATCATGATTCAAATTCACATTGTAAAAATCAAAAAGCACATCATGAGGTAAATTTACACTCAAGCATCCATGAGTGCATCAAAAATCCAATTTACAATTGAGAAACCAAATAGAGAATAATGATTCCAATTTTCATTAGAGAAGAAGAGAATATCTTCACCAATATATATGTTGATTCAACTTCTATTAGAGTACCAATACCAAACCTAGTGAAATATAGAGGGATGGCCTGATGAATCTAGTCACCACATCAATATCTCATTCGATCCACCTAGCTAGCAAAACAGTAATAAAAACAATATTACCAACAATATGAAATACCATATCAGCCTAAAAACTATTTGTAAATCATCAAATTCAGGGTGTCAATAAATACATTAACGAAAATAAGGAAAACTTTTGGTGTTACCACACCCATCCCCTAATCGGGCCACCCAACAAATGAAACCTAAAAAGTGAATCTCTAAAAGAATATAGAACAATAACAATTCTACATAGACATGCCACTTCAAAAATAGAATTTAGTGTAGAATAAAACAACTCAATTTTTTAAATAAAGATGACTGTACCACAGAAATGTTATTCCAACACCATGAAAAGAGCACACCCAGGTCCTCACTATATTTCCAGGAAACAGTTCCAAAACAGACCCCAGAAGTTCCATGAAAATCAAGTGAGTCTATATCTATATGGATGATCGTGGATTCTATATTATCCCAGATCTAGCACTCATTGAAGGAAACGATAACAAGAAAACTGGACCTGCATGCCCTTGGACAACCATAAGTCCTAACAGGTATCATTGAGATTACTAGAACATGAATTACACAATAACAATAGTGACATTCTTACCTTTTTCTTGTTGATTTTTTATTTCCTGGATTAAATAGTTTCATATGGTTTTAACAACTTCCTTTAAGAGATTTTTAACATACAACATTTTATTTCATAAGGTTTTTTCTCTGTGTTTCTTCATTCTCTTAACAAACTATAAATAATTTGGATTTTGATGATATTTTAGTTTAAAATTAATCCTTATCATAAAATTGAATTATATTCTTATAACATTTTTACAACTTTTAAAATTTAGTAGTTTCATTTCATTATAAAACATTTTTTTATTATTATTTGATAAAATTTCAAAATTTATTTGGATTAATAGTTATTTGTAATATTTAGTTTTGTAAATTCTCTGAGTTATTATTTCATCTCAATTAAGAGTATGAATTAATTTTCAAATTTTATTTCAATTTTCTTTTGGATTTTTATGTTGTAATATAATGAAATAATCTATTTTATATAACAAATAAACTATTTTTGAAATATTTGTTATTATTAAATATTATATTATTGAAAATGCTATAACATGCATGTTTATTTAAATATAAGGGTTTGTTTCACATAATTATAATATTAATTTTATACAATGATATCTTTTTAATATAGTTTTCAATATAATATTTACAAATTAGTTTTAAAAAATACATCATTATGAACTATTATTCACTTAAGAATGAGATTTTTATGGGACACATAGACTATTAGGGTTCATTTAAATGAAATATAAATGTATTTTATTATTTTTTAAACAGCTATACCATTTTTAGAATCTATTAATGATTTCCAAACACATTCAAAAATTTTAAAAAATACTCATCTATACTTATAAGTGATAATGTGAGTTGATAATTATTTTTTAACCAATTTGTTCAAATGTATTAGTGGTTGGTATTACATTTTAATGACCCAAAATTTTCATCTACTACTCATTTATTTGAAAACAAATTTATGTTTTATTGAGTTATGATTATATTTTTTAATGTCCCAGGTAATCACTTTACTGATATGGATGGTTTTATAATTTATTAATGGGGTACACAGAGTTGGAATATATTTAAAAAAATTAATTCTAACACTAATTATATATCCCATGTTAGAGAGGGATTTTTGATACACAAATTTTCTTAAAAAATATAGATAATCATTAGAAATTATACATAAAACCTATGACTTGTGACTAAGGAAAATTAATGGATGGAGTATGTTTTTCAATACATTATGACTAATTGTGTTCTATTAGCTTGAGAGGTAGTAATAATCACACATTTTCTTCATCATTTAATTTATCTTCTGAATAGGTTAAGAATAAAAATTTAATAATTCATTAGTCTATAAAAACAATAAAAATTAAGAATTCTAATAATTGGGATCTCAGGCCCAGGTACAATAATTCATAATCATTGTGATTCATCTTCATCTTATATACAATAATATTTGATATAGTGGCTTCAAATCAAGAGAATTAGAAATATTCCTTCAGAATTCCTATTTTATTAATGATTCTTTGAGATCTACACACATATTTAGTAAATTAGAAATATATTTGTGTAGTTGTAGAATAAACAATTAATGTTTTAATATCGAATAATGGATTAATATTTTAATAATGGATGATTATATACTGCTAGAATTATTTATTGACTTACAAAATGGATATTGATCTACTACTTGTGGTGGATACCATATGTGATTAAATCTAAATGTAATTCCATGTTATATTTTTATTTAATCTTGATTCTATAATCTATTATAGAGGAATTTGGAATGGTTATTGGAATTATTGGTACTATGGAGTGATTTAGTGAAGAAACATTCCAATTGGAATCTAGGACAAATTCAATCAATTTATATTGGCTTTATATGGTAGATGTGTGTTATTAGAGGCTAGGTGTGAGTATGTTTCATGAAAACTTTTATTTATATGATTCAAATGCGGAAGTATGTATTCCATGTGAGAGTCTCTCTTGATGTGATATACATCTCATTTTATTTTTACAAAATAAAAAATTCATTTGAATTTATATGATTATTATATTGATTATAGAGAATTATTTTTATATGTATGATTGGTTTCAACCTGACTATATTATTGGATTTTTTTTTTGTTTGACTAAACTAGTCCTCCTTGTATGGGGGAGTAATATTATTATGATATGAATGTTTTGATCATATAGTAATTTAAAAGATGATGATTATGGATTTACATATATATAGTTTTTTCATTGAATGGTGATTATATGAAATATAAAATATCCATTTATTGTTTTTAGAGATGTCGATTTGTCTTTAACAAGAGCTATAAAATAAGTCGACACGTTGACACTATTACAAATAATAACGATGAGATAGAAATTTTCCTTAAAGGTAAAACATTGATATGTGGAAGTTCAATGAGTTATTTAAGGACCATTTGGACCAAATTTCCAAATCTTGTTATATAGTAGAAATATTCCATTTATTTTTGAATGGATTGGTTTCTGGAAGATTTCGGGTTCTTGGAAACATGTCTAGGGAATGATGAATAAGGGCATGGTTAATTATTATATAATTTATAATACTTTAATAGTGTACTTATAGTGACATAATTATTCATAGATTAATTTTAAATTATTTTATAGGTAAAAAACATAAAAACAATACACATAGATAATCCAAGGGTTTAGTGTTATTATCAAACTAGTAACATACATAAAATTTTATAATTCATAACATTTATTTCATTCCTTCTTCTGTAGCTTATTATAGGATCTTGACCTCACCATTGTACAAGTAGTCATGTGAATATATACATAAATAGTGTTGAACTAAAAGGATTGTAATATTTTATATATGAACATGAAACAACATATCATTTATGAGCATAATAATTTTCATAATGAAATGGGCATATGGTCATAATCATTAGAGGAAACATTATGAAATCATTTGGAATGTGGTAATTCATAAAAAATGAAACATCATGTCTTAGTGGTTAACTACAACCCATAGTAGTTTCGAAAACTATAACCATGTTCACACATAATTTCACATTAACTCATGAGGTTAGTCACTTTACCCAATGAATTGGAGTGTTGTATAATAAGAGGTTCACCTATCATATTCAAACATTCATATTGTGCTATATATTTCCGGGTGCACTGGTCACAACATAACATTTTCATTATCACGAAGGCCTCATAATAAATATATGAAAATAAATAACTCATGTATTGGAATTTGATTCATTTCATAGTAAAAAACCCAAAATAATTGGGGTCCCAAAATAAGGATGGAATGACATCCTTGATACATTAACTACAAACCATGAGTGAGAAGTAAATGTAATGTTTTTAAAAGAAGAGTTCTTTTGGAAAAATAATTTTTTGACATAAATTCAAGTTTAAAACTTTTATATCAATGAAAAGTTATGATATTGACCAAAAAATGTTTTATAAGGAAGTACTATTAAAAAATTTAATGACATTGGGAGAATCTGATCATAATATGTTGGGTTCATGAATTTCCCCTTACCTTGTATCTCAACTATTCTATCAAATTATTTTTGTGTATAATGAAATTATATTACATTATTAGCATTATATACACTTTATAAATTAAAATGGATCATTATTTTTTCATTATGTTATTTTATGGGCCTTTGGATGTGTTATTGTGTTCAAATACATTGTTTTCTATGGTTATTTTTATTGGTTTTCATAAATTCATCAGCAATACACATGAATGGATGTTCTTGAAGAACACTAATAAACATAAAGAATTGATATTTCATTTTATTAATTATTTTATAAGGGTTTAAATGATATTATAAAGATTTATCTTATTTGAAAATTGAATAAATCATTAGCTAAAATATAATTATGACCATTTTAGGTTAATTTGGGTGGTTTCTAGATTAAAAAAACATGTTTTGTTGAATCAATTATTATTTTGAATAAATATTTTTTTCGAACAAAAAAATTAGTTTTTACATTCATAATAAATTCTGGTTTGAAACATTTAATTGTTTCATTAACAACCTTGATGTGGTTGAAGGAAAACTGATGTGCATCCAATATGATTTTGGTAAATTAACACATTACGTGCAACAATTTATTATTTCTAAAAACTGAAAGAGAGGGACGAGGATAATTAATAATATTCCATTAAAATGATATATTACCATTATATGAATCATTCTTGTTTTATCATGATAATTTGATAATATATGTGGATGATAATAGAAGAAAATAAATTAAATTTGAAACAAAATTGAAAGGAAAGAGAGAGAAATTGCCTCTTTAAAATATATTTTCTGAGAGCCTCATTAGGGATGAAATATTTCTCCCTTTATCATACAAAAATATAATAGAAATGATATTAGGTAAATAGAAGAACTTTTAGAACAATTTGGGAAAGGCATGAAGCTTTATATGTGTGAAGAATTTATTATGTGAGGGGTTGTATTTATAGTTGAAGGAAGAGGGGTTTTCATAATACTATGTTCATCAATTTGTTATATCACAGCAAGATTAAAAATAGTGATCATTACATGAAATAATAGTAAAAATTTCATCTATGTTAGAACTAATTGGGATTGCATCAGAAAAAAATCTTCTATGACGCTATAATTAATATATTTTGATTATTTTGTATATTATAGTATTTCAATATTCAAAAAAATCATGTATTAATAAAAATCCAAAAAATTAACCTAATCTATATTTATATTATTATAATTGAAAAATGAAATCCATTTTTCAATAATATATTTATATGTTTGATTATTTTATTTTTTATCTAAATTCATAATTTACCTGAAATATATATATTTAAAAATTAAACATTATTTTACAATGCTCTCCAAAATTAAATAAGGTCTTATAAAATAATCTTATACATAAAAGACATAATTTTTTTAATTTATGGGAATATTTTTGGAAATTAATTTTTTTAAATTAGTTAATTGATTATAAATAACTATTTATAACTTGTAAAAATACCAATATTTTTTCCAAAGTCATATTGTAACTTATAAGATGTATAAATTTTATTTATACATTCATGGTTGAGGTTATGATTCTGTTGATTTATTTACCATTAATGAGGGTCATATTTATATTTATAAGGCTATGTTACTATTCATACGAGATTTTTACTATTCAAAAAATATTATTTCCCAATAGGTATCCAAAAATCTTATTGATCGGAAACGTGTATGTTAGATTTTTTAAATTCAAAACATAGAAGAGTCAAAATTATGGTTAAGGGTCCCATAGTTGTTTTTTGAGCACGATGTGGGATTTTTTTTCCTAATGTGAATGATTATGACATTACTACAAGAATGTATTAATTTCATTGAAAAATGTGTCGGTCGTTACATTCTTCTTATGTGTTGAAATTTCACCATCGAAATTTCCATATATTGAAACCGGTGTGGGTACTTATCCTTCATCGCATACTTTGGTTCCCATGTTTCTTCTTCATATATATGATTCATCCACAACACATTAACAAGGTGGGTTGACATGATTCATAGATCCATATCTATCTAGTCCAAAATCATCACTAGATGCTCTTTATAAGAGAGATAATTTTCCCATAGTACCACAATTGTCTGTAGTACATGTTAAGGATTTGGTTTGTACATAATGTAGAGTGATAAGTGAAACACATCTTGAACATGATCCTTATTCGGTGGAAGTGAAATATGATAGTCCAAAACTCATATGCGGTCATGGAACTCAAAGGGTCCAATGTACCTTGGCATTATCTTCTATTTCATTCCACCACATGATTCTCTTCAATGGTTATATTAAAAGGAGGAAATTATCTCAAACATCGGTCTCCAAGTCCCTTCAATTGTTGTAATAATAGCTCTTTTGATGACTTTGAGTTGCATTAATAGGTTTTTAGATGGCTTGAACATTCGTTGTCATCTCTTTTACATGATCATGTCCTTGTAAAAATCATTCTATGACTCCATCTTAATTGGTTGGAGTTCTACATAACATTCCATATAGAGCATCATATAACCCAATTTGAATACAAGATTGGAAGATATGGTAGTATAAGATATCAACCAATGGGAGATTATGATCCCATTAACCTTTTAATAATAAAGTGTATTCATTTAGCATGTCTTCACGTTCCTGAGAAGTCCTTTCATATTGGGCATTAGTTTGGGTGTGATAGGTCGAGCTGGAAATTAATAGAGTACTCAAAGCATGTTGAATATTCATGGATAATTTAGATGTGAACATTGATTTTCGATCAGAGATAATAATGAATTTAATAATATTTATCCTCACAACATTTTTCACATAAATATATATATATATATATATATATATATATATTCTTGTTTTTCAAGAGATATATATTCCCAAATACTGATAAAATTAGAAGTCCTGGGTAGTCGTTCAGCCACAAACCATATCACATTATTTTTCTTTGACTACATCAAGAGACCCATGAAGAAGTCCATATTGACTTTCCCCCATTTCCACATGGTTATAGGCATTAGTTCCACACTCACATTGGAAATTTTCTTTGCATTAACATTATGACACATCAATAACCTTGAAATATATTATGTAATCTCCTTATTCATTCTTTCCCACAAGAAGTGTCCCTGGAGATATTAGTACATACTGGTTCTACCAGGATGGAGAGAGATTGTCAAGCTATTTAATATTTTTAATAGATACATCTTTTCCTAGGTGATGAAATCGCCAAAAAACACATTCCACCCGAATCACACAATCATCATCATTATAGAACTCTTACATCATTTATTCCATTATAGAATTCACCTACTATTGTAAATCCAAATCATCCCTTTGTTCCTCCTTAATCATCTATTTGATTGATAATTTCAAAATAATTTGGGAATGGTAGGAAGTATCCCCTTGTATTATGATTTCCAATTCCATCCATTTGATATATAAGAAGATAGGGTATTTCTCAATCAGTTTCATGGGTAGAGTAATAGTTTATTTTCTACTTAGAGCATCAGATACCATATTCACCATTCCTAGATGATATTTAACAGATCCATTATAGTCATCGATTAGCTCTGATCATCTCCTTTGGATTCATGTTGATCTTATTTTGTGTTAAAATATTCTTTAGGCTCTTGTGGTTGGTGCATTTTTCACAAATATCACCATAGTGGTAGTTCCATAATATTTTCAAGGAAAAAATAATAGCTACTATCTTTATATAATGCATTGGGCAGTGCTTCTCATGTAACCTCAACAGTCATGTGTACTTGGATTTCCATTATCATTCTTCATGAGTACACAACCCACGAAATTATTTCAAAAATAATTCTTTGTCATAATGATTTATTCAATTTTATGAAATGTGTGTACAGGTGAAATGATCATCCTTTTCATTAGATCCATGAATCATCCATCACATTCTTCCATTTAGACATACATTACCTTATTCCATGTTAATGTTGTTAGAGGGATTGACAATTGTGGGAAATTTCTCAAAAAATATCAATAGTACCTAACTAATCCTATAAAAATAATATTTGTGAGACACTAGATGGTTTGGTCCATTCTTCAATCACCTTTTGTTTGGAATGGTCCACACAAATTGCCTTACTTGAGATCACATGTTATAATAAAATGATGTTATTCATAAAAAATGCACACATTTTGATCTTGGCATAAAAACCTCATTTCTCAATGTATCCGAATAATGTCTTATATGTTCATAATTTTTTTACTTGATCTTAGATTAGATGATAGTATATCTAATAAAAACGTCAACCAAATTGTTTATATAATTTCTAAAGACTATATTCAACAAATACAGAAAGATTTCAGTGGAATTAGTAGGTCCTAAGGGCTTAAAAAAACTCATAGTTCCCCTAAATTATATAGAAGGTATGCTTATGAATATCTTCCTTCTTCTCCATTAGCAGATTATATCCAAAAAAAAGATCCACCTTTGAGATGTATTGATCTACTCATAACTAATATAACATGTCATAAATCCTTATAATAGGATAATTTTTCATTATTGTTATGTTGTTGAGTTCACGATATTCAATACACACCTACTTTGTTCCATCCTTCTTCTTCACAAAGAGCAGTGGTGCACCCAAAATGATATGTAATAGGGAATATGAACCTGTTTTCCCATGCTCTTGTAATTGGATCATTAACTCCTCTAGTTTGATAGGATATATACTATAGGGATACATTGTGATAAGAGTAGCTATGGGTATGAGTTCAATGGATAACTGTACCTCATGATCTAGGGGAAGTCCGGGTAACTCAATAAAAAATACATAATAGTATTTCCTTTATGTGGGAATTTATACTATGTTGAGACATTCCATTGACTCAACAATTTGAGTGAGGTGTGAAAATTTAGAAGGAATCAACACCCACAGTATTGAAGGATTTTCTAAATGTGATTTGTAAAATTCATGGCATTTTTAATGGATAATGGGATGGTTCATAATGTAAAAATATATTTCCTTTTCCAAACAGTTGATATGGTCTCTCTATAATGATATTCAACCCATTCCCATTATATAATGTAATTCCACTAAGGTATGAATTATGATGGTTTCTAGATGAATCATTCCACAAAAGAAAATAGGAGAAGAGTCAAACACTTATGATGCAATGATTTCACCACTTGGTGTTTTTACAAATATCTTAACTTCATTGTTTTTGGGATTCGATTCCTAAATTCTATAAAAATTGAATGGCATAAAGGAATTATTAAAACCCAAATCAAATAGGGATTTATACATTCTTGAGTGAATAGGATGTATAAATTGTATGACCTCATTATCTTTCTACACATCCACAGTAGTAGTGGAATATGCATTTCCATGTTCCTTTTTATTTGGTGGATGCTAAAAATGATTACCCTTGATGAATCGAGGATTAGTGCACCAGATTGTATAGTTCTTTTGATCCCTAAAAATATAGCATTGGAACATGGGTGGTTCTCTATTTTCTTCCACTAAATTATCCTTTCATCTCATGTATTTTCAATACTCATGATGTTTTTTTCCTTCTGTGCATCACATGAATCATTTACTTGACCCTTTGAGGAAGTTCCAATGATGCATATTTCCACATTTTATGAATGTGGGTTATTGAGTTTTCATCACACCGTTAACATTAGATCCGTCATCTTGAAACTAAATATTTCATTTCTTATCACCATAGACTTGAGACCCTTCCCCAAAATACATCTCCATATTGAGGACACACCACCATCTTTTTCTTAACTCCCAAATTCAAAAATTTAACGACCCTTTAGAATGTGTGGATTTAATCCACTAAATAATTTTTCAATTTGATATCATTATTGACGACAAAACCTAAAGCATGACATGAAATACTTATGAAATTATATTATCGTTTGGGGCATATCATCCTTACATTTTTATTGTGATCTATGAATTATCTCCTAATATTTATATGATGATTTCTTGGAAAGTACTTGTTAAAAAAATTATCATAATGTCTTCCCATTCCATATCATTATTTAGTACTCTTTTCATAGATTTATTAATAAAATCCCACCATTTATCGACCACTCCATCTAGAAAATAAATGACTACTCTAACATTCTCCATCTCAATAGAGTAAACCAAAAAAAATCTTCTCCCTAGAGTTGACATATTGTTTTGCAACTAGTGGATCTGATGATACACTAAATTTCAGTTATCGTTGTTGTAAAAAATACTTGATAGACAGTTTCTTACTCTTTGGGGAAAGAGGATGTTCCTCATTATTAATTTTATTATTTATAACATGAGATATATGGTTATGTATCACAATGTTGTTTTTAAATCCATCTCAAAAAGAATTGGGAGTTCCATTTGGTCAATCATTGCATTATCCCCCGAATGGGTTGTTGGCCGTATTTCTCTTTATTCCCACCATTTTCTAATATAGTAATGGATGAAACAAAACATAATTCCACGCATCATAAATAAAAAACATATTAATTAGTGAAATTTACAATAAATGAATATCAAGAGGGATTCTGATGTTTATAAATGATTCATGTGTTAATAGTTTCTTATATTCATACTGGAGGTTTTCTCTAGGGTTCACCAATCCTAATTCCCATATTAACTAAACTATTCCTCTAATAACGACTATATCGACCCTAATATTATTAAATTAGTATTGAATTATATTAGAGATAAATAGAAAAAATACATTACAAATCAATGACACAATGTATTATTGTCTTTGGTAAACTAGGATGATACATAACATCTACAACACAATAAATTTATATAATTCCTTCTACTCTAGATTCATATTGGTTCGTAACCACTCATTAATACATGTAGTAAATGAAGGATATGAATCAAATAGGGGTGATCTAAAACCCTAGTAAGTGTATAGGTAAATAAATGAAACAAAATTTAATGGGATGAACATAGTCATTATCATCCTAACATTAGAATATGATCCAAAACTTGAGAAGAAACATTCAAAAAGACTTGGAATGTGGAAATTCAAACAAAATGTAACATATTGTCATAGTATATAACCACTTAAAATAGTTTTTGTAAAAACTAGAATCATGATAAAAAATAATATCTCATTAACTCTTGAGGTTAATAACATTACCCAATGTATTGTATCAATGAATTATTCTGACCACATCAGTCATATTCAAACATTCATATTGTGTTAAAAATAATTTGGCACACCCATCACACCGTAACATTTGTATTATAATGAATTCCAAAAAAATAATATATGAACAAAAAATAAACCATGTAAATGGATGTGTTTCAACTCATCAGAACATATTCGTAAAAATTGGGTTTCCAGAAGAAAAATTGAAAGACATACATGATATAAGAACCATTAATCTTTAGTGAGATGTAAAATGAGTGTTTTTGAATGAGGATTTGTTTCATAAAAAAAAATTTCATTGACATAAAATAATTTATAAAATATTAATAACTCATAAAAGTTTTAATAATGATGAGAAAATTTATTTTTAATTGGTAACTATACCCTAAATGGAGTGAAAGTGGAATAACCCAAAAAAAGTATGTTTTGTCCGAGAATTTCCCCTTACATTGTATCAGAACCATTCAATCAATATTTCATCCTGTATAATGGAATTATATTCATTAATTGTCTATTTAAAAATATTTTATATACGAATATTGTTTATTATGGTTTTATTATGTTCTTTTATTGGCCTTTGGTTGATATTTAGTGTTTATATCCATTGTTCGGGAGTGTTCTTTTTAGAGTTTTCTGGAACAGTTCACATGTTCACATGAGTGGAAGTTTGTTTAGAAAATATATAAACATATATAAATGATATTATATTTTAATAATCATATTAATGGATTTTAACATATTATATAATGAATTATTTTATATTCCATGTGTATTAGTAATTAGATGAAATTTAATTTTGATCATTTTAGGTTAATTTGGGTGGTTTTTAGACCACGACATACAAGTTCTGTTTTATCAACTAGAATTATGAATAGAATTTTTTTACATAAAATTAAAGGGGTTATTACATACATACTAAAATTTGGTTTCAACCATTTAATGGTTGTATTGACATCCTTTAAGTGATGAATAAAAAATAAAGTGCATTTCCCAAGATTTAGGTAAATTAACACATAATGGCAAACGATTTCACTTTTATAATCAAAGAGGGGAGGGTGGATTATAATGAATAATAATCCATTTAATAGTCATCATAACAATATATCAATCATAATGGGGATATCATTAAATTTGGAAAAGTTATTTTGAGGAAAGAAGATGAAAATTAATTAAATTTGAATGGAAATTGAAGGAAAAGAGATAGAAATTACCTTTTGAATATATCTTATTTGAGTTCCTCTTAAGGGAATATGTATTGGAATTTTAATCCAACCATGAGATTATAGACATTGGGTAGGGGATATAGAATAGATTTGGGTAGGATTTGGAAATGTATTGAAGCTTGAGAGGTTTGATGAAATGGGGGTGTGAGAGGTGGTATTTGTTGTTTAGGGGAGAGAGGTTTTCACAATACTATTTTCATTAATTTACTATTTCTCCACAAGATAATAAGTAGTGATGACTCCATGACCAAAAAATTTAATAATTTAATGTAATTTCTAACCAATTAGGATTAAATCAATATAACATCATCCATAACTCTATAATTAATGTATTTAGATTATTTTGAAAATTATTGTATATCACTATTCATAAAAAATCACATATTTCAGAAAAATCCTAAAAATCCTGCATAACCATCTTTCAACATTTATAATACAAAAATGACCTCCATTTTTTTAATATAATCTCTTAAATATTATTAATTTAATTTTTAATTAAAATATAATTTTACTTGAAGAATGATTAATTTCAAATTCATACAGATTTTATAATGCTTCATAAAAAAATTTATGGTCTTCTAAAAATATCTTCATACTGGAATACATATAACTATAAAATTTTTACCTCATTTAAACAAAATAAATTTTCATTTAAATTAATAAATGATTATAATTACATATTTTTTAATTTGAAAAATACCAACACTTTTACTATTGTCATATTTTTGCTTATAAGATGCCTAAAGTTTACTTATACATTCATGGGTAAGGTTAATGTTCATTTGGTTGATTTACTAATAATAGGTTTATATTATTAGTCCTAATGTTAGGTTACTATTCATAATGTTTGGTTACTATGCTAAAAAATTTATGTTATCGTTATCAAAATCCAAACAACTTACATATCGTATTCATGTATATCAGATTTTTTAAAATCAAAACACAAAAGTGGAAAATTTTTGTTTAATGGTCGCATAGTAGTTTATTTAATCATGATATCTCATTGTGTTTCCTAACATTATTGATTATGTAATTACTATAATAATGGATAAATTGAATTGTCAAAAATTTGGGTCATTATAGTACTCCTCTAAAAAGTTAATTCATCTATGTTATAGGTGAAATTTTTTCACGTTTGGTTAATTTAAACACCATGTATGGGAATATTAAAACTATTATATTTACTAATTATATATTTTTATAAGTGATAGGTTCTAATTTCATTCATCTGATAAGGTGGATCATTGAGTATGAGGAAGATAAAAAAACAACATTTGATTAGAGGATGATTCTATGTTTTTATAAATCTTCTATTTTGGTAAACCATCCACCATGAAGGTTATTATTCTATAATATATAATATTTTATTGAATGGATGATATTATTATTTCTATTCTGAAATTATTATTTCCTTTATGTTTTAATTTTTACATTTAAATATTTTTATTTATATTTTTTATTATTCTGTACATATATTATTACTTAGGGTATTATCTCTACATAGATCTATTTGTATTAATTATTAATTTTGGAAGCCTCCCACATACAGGGATATGCATCTCAGGTTATTTGGAATTAGGGAACATACTATGCTATTTAGTTTATGGTGTTACAAAATAATATAAATTGGGTTTTTCCATTCATATAATTGTGATTAATTTCAAAATCATTCAAAATAAGTATGGCTATGTGGAAATAATTTAATGGTTTTAGGTATGTCCATGGATATATCTTATGTAATGGACCACTATGTTTTTTGGGTATGAAATAACTATTAATAATTTAGTTTTTAATAATGATTTATTTCACAATTGTTGAAAAATATTATTTTTATGTTATTGTTTATTTGATTTTCGGTGCGTCAATGCATCATGAGTTAGGACACATGTTCGCATGCCATATTAATATTTTGTTTTTATGAATTTTAGTTCAGTTAATTATATTTCAATTTAATTCAATAATGTAACATCATGACCAAGGTACCACAGACCAGTTCTCTAAAATTTAATGCCACATGACCTCAGGTATTCCTCCTTATAACCCATATTCATCATATATGTTGTGATGGTCTGTTAAGTCGATGTTGGGAACACTATAATATTTTTACATCTATCCTAGTAATATATAATCTTAAATAATTTTTTTTAAAATAATCATATATATATCCATAATGAAAACCAGAATCACTATATAAAAATAATATGAAATACAATGATTAACTAAAAGGGATACATTCCATGCCAATGTAAATGTCAATGTTTCTAAACTAAAATATAAAAATAAAGAACCTGACTACTTCGAAGAGGGTCCCAAATCAAGTCTTCATTAAATATTTGTGGTCCATCCCCAAACAGTTATCAAACCCATTGAATTCTCTTTTAACCTATCTAAAAAACAATAATTATGTTCTACTACAAGTCTTGTTACTAAAATTATGTGTGAGTACAACTCTGTTGTCCACCACCAATAGTTATTAAAATAAATCTAGTAAATAAAAGTTTATGTAGTTTTGAAATGGATAATATACCAGTAATAATGTAATTTTCTTTCATATATTCAATTATCAATTATTTAATTGCGTAAACCACTAAGTTCCCATTAACACTTGTATCTCAATCCCTACTTCGTCCTGTGCTGATTTCTAAACCATTTATCATATTTAATTCACAATCATTATCTCTCATGGGATTCCATTATTCATTTAATAAAATTCAAATACATTTATTTCGATCCAAAATCCATTTTCTGTAAATTGGTGTACAACATCATTTCTAGCACCATTGTGAGTATTGGGAGCATCATTTCATGTGTCACACCCCATGGGAATTTGGAGCCTCAATCCCTATCTCATACAAGAATACGTTCAAACTTGTTGGATGTTGAAGGACATTACTAGAACCCTTTTAATATTTGGAGATTCAGTCCCTATATCACACTATATTTATCAATTATTCATATATATATATATATATATATAAATCACAGGTGTAGAAAGTCATTTCTATCACCCCATTTCACTTTCATTCACAACATATCTCACATATCACAATTTCCCTTATTTTACAAAAATCAAGGTCAATCAATAGAAACCTCATATCACATTCAACAATAAAATGTCCCATTATTTAATATAATAATTAAATAATCAAAATATAATAATTTCATAATTTCATTGCTCCATAAATTATTTAGATAATGAATTAATCACATTAATATCATTAATTAATTCAATAATTAACTCATCGCAATAATCATATTAAATAATTAATACATTAATTTATCATAACAATTCCATTAGTTGATCCAACAATTAACTAGTCACATCTCAGTAATTAGTTAACTCTACAATTAACTAATAAAACCAATAGTATGAATGTAATTGAATAATTAATGAATTCTATTATTATTTATCTACCTAAATTTACATTAAATATGTATATGTTTAATTAATTAGAAAAATCTTATGTTATGTTTCCAAATTTTTAACTAGTAACATCATTTTCATTAATTAATTTCCACATTTAAATAATCATAACAATCCTTTTAATTAATTCATTAGTTAATTGTACATTTCAATTCTGTTATTTAATCCTACAAATATATAACAACATTAATTACATTAATAAATTCCCAAATTAATTAATCATATCCCTTTTTCATTAATTATTGCAATTATAAAACAATCACCGTAGATTCCTTAATAAATTTCCCAAATTAATTAATCATAACAATCACTGTAATTAATTAATCAATTAATTTTTCACATCAAATCCATTAAATTATTTCTTAAATTAAATAACAATAAAACAATTAATAATATTTATAATTGACTAATAATTTCATAACTTGACATCCTATAATCAATTCAACTATTAATTCTCCATCATTTATAATTCAATAGTTTGATAAATAACTCACAAATTAATTATCCTTCAATTCCATTAATTAATTCACATAATTAATAATTCTTTGTTATAGAAATTATAAAATTTAACAATTAAATAATAATTATACCCTAATTAAGAAATTATAAAATCAATTCTTCCTAACATTAACAATTCAATAACCCTAATTAATTAATCAATTAATTATTCTATCTCAAATAAATCAATTACCCCCAAATAATTTCTCAACTAATTGGTCCACGTTAAACAATTTAAAAATCAAAACAACTCTAATAAATAATTAAATTCATAATTATATTTATTAACCTTCATAAACACAATATTAATTAATTTATAAATTAATTATTCAATCACATCAATTTTGTATATTTGTATAGATAATTGAATAATTATTTAGCCTAAAATACAATATCATAAACAATTCCATACTCATTAACATATTTATAAATTAATAAATTATGTTCAACTTTCGAAAAAACTCTAAACATAATTATCATAATTAAATATCAAAATTTCCCAATTCCATAATTAATTAATTTAACAATTTAATTAACTTCAATTGGAAATCAAATTGAAAAATAAATATATCAATTATAGAACATTCATGTACATAATTCAAAATTACTTCAATGGTATTTTAATTTTTCAACATGTAACTTAATAACAGTGATGAACACCTTCATATGATAATCAAAATTTGAAGTAGATCCATCAATAATGAAACGAAGAAGACCTTGTATATATGAATCCTAAATCAATGTTTAAATGAAAAAACATAACTTATCATTAGATCGCAGGTAAAGAAAGCCTAGATTCAGATTAAATAAATCTAGATCAATATCCAATGTTAGATAACCAACATTCATTAATCTAAGAAGTGGAGTAGAAGGGAGAGAGATCCTAAACGAGAATAACACTCATGCATGGGATGTTCTTGGAGGGTATTCAATTGAATATAGTGGTTCATTTATATGTGTTTATCCATAGAGGATGGTATATGCAAAAAATTGAACCATGATGGAGGTGAGTGGAGGAGTTTTGATATAAGGTGAATGTGTACATGACTTCTTGGTTTAATAATGTTGGTTCATGTAGCATATGAAATAAATAAAGGAATGTGTGAAGGTTCACACAATACTGGATACACATTTTTAAAAATCTCTACATGACTATTTCACAATGTGAGTCCTCATTCCATGTCATGTAATGGTTTGGTGTTGATTCCCCCTTCTTCCCAATGAAATCCCGTCAAACCATTAAAAACAATTAATTACACCACTCATTTTTTAATCTCTACTCTTAATTTCACTTACAAATTCATTATAATACTAGTAATTTCATGGACCTCAACCATGATCCAAAAAAAATATTCAATAGTGGTCTTGAAATGAACAACTAAATTTTAGGGTCACACTACCACTGACAGTGTGTCAATTTGACACCATGTGAAAGAGTTGTTACTCAAATGATGTCTTGACAACAATTATTTTTTGAATTGAATATTAAATAAAATAAAAAAATTATTTTTATTATTATGTATCATTCACCATTTAGGTTTCTCGAATAACATTCATTAAATGTCGTTAATAGTAAATAAATTAACATTAACCCCACATTTCCATTTATTTACAATTGATTAATAAGTTTAATATTATTACACTGATCAATAAAAAATATTCATTTATAGTAATACCTCATTATTCATATATATGAAAAATAAAATTTAATTACACATGTACTTTCACATTCATTTTTTTAATATTAATAATAATTATCAAATTATAATTAATATTATTTTTTATACCTATTAAATATTAAAAAAATATTATCTTATTTTAAGAATAAATTTTTTTAGAAAATCTTTTATTGTTACTATTATATATATTTCAAAATTGTCACAATTAACATTTTAAAATAATAATCTCTTTTATTGGAATTGTAAAGGAGGAAATTATTACTATTTCCCCATTTCTGCATCTCATATTTTAAATCGTTCAAAATGGAGTATAATTCGATCCTTTAAAACACCTTATGTGTAACAATGGGTTCATATTCCATCAGGGTAGTCTCTTAAATGAAAAAAAAATATTTTTAATTCAGTTTAATTAATTTTAAATTACATATTAAATTAACAAATATTACTTAATTTTTTTAAAAAATTAAATAACACCAATCCCCACATGATAATAATTATTATACTCTAACTAGCGGAACCCCTAATTCAAGACACAACATTGGTCTACAATTTATCAAACAATGCACCATTTTATAGATAAATTTTTTAACATTCAGAAAAAGGGATTAAAAAATTATATAACAAAAAACTGTAATTTTCACAAGCGATCCATCCAAATATCCAACCAATACAAATGTTCTACCTCACCTTGGGTTAAATCCCTATTGTGTACACATCCATTCTCTCTTCATTCCCATTAAATGAACTATTTGATATGTATTAATTAATAAATATTCAAAAATACTTATTTAAATTAATTAAATATAAAAATGTTGTTTTCATGATTTAGACATCCATAATTTGTATAAGTACTAATGTCATACAACTCCTAGGGTAAAAATCGTGTTCCAGACATAATCATGGCCTCATATTTCCACTAAAATTCACCATTATAGAATTATTAATATATTTTGAATAAAAATTATTCCCTAAATATATTATGTTTAATATTTCTATTCTATCTTCACGGATACGTTGCGGGATTTGTAATAGTATAGTAACTCATTGTCAAACTGTAACACAAATTCGATTGAATATTCAATGATATTAAATATAATTAAATACCTTTAAATAATTTATCAATATATTTCTGATAATTCATATTTGAGAATTAAAAAAATATTTAACTATAAATTTAAAATATTCACACATGGAAAAAAGGAAGGGATATCACAATCTCCCCACCTTATAATAGCTCGTCCATGAGTTTTACTCCTAATAAAATCTATGTTTCTAACTCAAAGATGGTTAGTCCAATGTTCCCTTTATCTGCTTATCCCACTCATGATTCCTTTTTATATCATCCTGGTTAATATAATAGGTGTACTAAAAATAGAATCTTTTCCTCAAAACACATTTTCACTACACTCCAATAGAAGTTTTAGAATCTCTTCAAAGAATACATCAGTCACAATATCAATTTGTGACAAATATTTGAAGTGTTTCCCAAAAAATTGTTCACAATAACCAATTGAAACCATCCAATAATGGAACATAGACATTCAATCAGAATCATACTAGACAGGATGTCTAGCCACCTACTCTAAAGATCATCTGACCTTTATTTAGGAATTTAAAAATTCAACTTATAGGATTCTCATTTGAATTATTCATTAGTATTTCTCTATGTATCTATAACTGATATATCACTCCCTATATTAGGTGCATTATTAAAACCAATTGTTAAGAAACACAGTCACCATAGCCCATGGCCCATGGTTTTTATCGACCTCCATTCAATTATGAGAATATCATATTTAAAATGATGGTGGTGTACCATCCACTATCCAACCCCACAAATTTACCTCTTCATAGGAACAACCTTCAAGGGGTTCCATATGCAATAAAAACCAAATTTTATTGCTTTTCATAAAGAAATTGATTTCTTTGTGTACCAAGGAAATTTTTAAGGTTGGGGACATGGTCATCACTAAATAAAATTTCAATAATAATTCATCAGTCAACACTTCCAAAAATCCTCTATTACCAATGTTTTCTCCTATAATTTAAACACCATTACTAGAAAAACGTCTCAGGATTCACTGGGCACCAAAATATCCCCACACTGATCTGAAACCATAAGGTGTCTCAATAATCCCAGAATGAAGTTCTTAAACTAGGGAATTCACACTACCCAAACAACCCACATCAATGAAATAACAAAATCAAGGACTTCTCTTTAAAAACATTTATAACAATTAACAAGAGGGATTAACACATAATCATATCATGTATTTCTTACATTGTCCCACCACATAATCAAAACAAAGGAGTTATCACTACCCTTAAGAATCAAACACCTTTTTCATAGTTAATATGGTAAACCACATTTTCATTACTAAATTTTTCTTATTTTGGGACACTTTTATTATCTTCATTTATCACATTACAATATATCTAAATTTCATGTTTGAAACCATTTTCAGGACAAATTCACATGTATGGAAAAACATCTCATGTTCAATAACTAACATAAAGATTGTTTTCCCACATGTACCTACAATGATGCATTTATCTAAATAAAGTTGAGTATCTAGAATGTTTCATGTAGACTCAACTATCTTATCAATAAGGGAAACTATTCAAACTCAAAAAATCTAAATTACAATACTCAAATAATACATCATGTGTGTCACCCATGATCAAATAACATTTAATATTAATAATAAATAATATTAACAATAATTCCACCCTACATACATGGGTTCTCGCTTGTGCATAAGGTAGATACTACCATATAGGGCCTCAAAACCATGACCCAAAACATCTTATTCTCTTATCTACTTTTCCAATAAATTCAGTCAAAATTTTAATAAGGAAACCTAAACGTTTTGATGCCACTTTGTAACATTCAAACCATCATGCCACACACTGATTCCCCCATGATAGGCCACCACATTTCATCATGTACTCCTCCAAGAATTCCATTGGATACTTACTAGAATCAAAAATTATATTATTTGAAATTGGTTTGAGTATACCATATTTTATTCTTTATTCATAGTAATACACCAGCATAAATAAATTAACAATTGCATAGGTATTTATAAAACTATAGAAAAAACCAATATCATAATATAAAAAATATAAAATACAGTACTCAACTCGTAGGTAAACATTTCATTCTATAGTAATTTACAAATTCTATAAAATTAGAAATAAAAATAATTGCACTAATGATTCCTAAGAACCACATGATCTATTCCCTTAACCTGTTCAAAAAACAAAATGGCTATTTGGGAAATTATCAATAAGCACAAATAGGGTTTCAGTACAACTTAGTAGGCCACCACCAACACTGTCTAAAAATCCATTTAATAATTATTATTTAGTCTTATAAACAAGAAAATAAAGGTAATAAATTAATATGTTTTCATTTATTCAGTTATACTTTATTTAATGGCCTAACCCATGGGGTTCCGATGGATAGCTATATCATAATAAATTCATCCACCCATACTGATGTGTATATAATTTCACATATTTAACCCACAATCATTATATCACATGGAATTTAATTATCCATTTAATTCAATTAATATAAGGCCAATTGGATCCATCATAAAATGTTAATAAATTGGTGTATAATGTCACGTATATCACCCTCATTACTATTTAAGGCATTAGACCTTATCCCACACCACATTGGTATTTGGACCCTTAGTCCACATCCAATACAAGAATATATGCATGCATGTTTGGTGTAGAAAGCCATGTCTAGGACCCCTGAGTATTTGGAGCATCATCCCCTATTATAAAACTCATTTATAAATACAATATATATATATATATATCATTATTATATAACATAATTTATGGCACACCATTTCTCAAAGAAAATCACAATATAAAATTTATATCATATTTTACCATTTTCTAAAAAAATCATGAATACTTAATATTAACCCCTTATCACATTTCACATCACAATTCCCGAATAATTAATATAACAATTAATTAATCATAATATAAATAGTTATTAATCACATAGTTCAATTTAGTAATTCAACAATGAATTTATCTCATCAATATCATTAATTATATAAATTATTAATTTATTAGAAATCATTATAATTAATTTAAAAGTTAATCAATCACACCAATTTCATATGTTAATCCAACAATTAAGTAGTCAAAAACACATTCATTAGTTAACTAAACAAACAACTAATCACATTAGAATTTTTTTTAATTCGACAAGTAATTAATTGAATAATTAATTAACCATAACACATTTCCATGAATTAACACAAAAATTATTTAATCACACAAATTTCATTAATTAATTTAATAAATTAATTAATCATAACAATCCGTTCAAATAATTATTTAATTAATTGTTCATTTCAACTCTGTAAATTAATTCAACAAAAAATTATCCACTTCACTTAAATTAATTAATAAACAAATTAATTATTAATATCTCATATATATTAAATAATACAAAGATTAATTAAGAACCTTAGTTTCATTATTTACCTTCCACAAGTAATTAATAATAATAGTCCCTTCATTTAATTCAACAATTAATTGTTCACTTCAACTCTGTTAATTAATTCATCACTTTATTTACCAAATAAATTCCATTCATTATTTGAACCAATAAATTAATAATTTTAAACATGAAATAAAATAATTAATTCACTAATTAATTATTCACAATTAATAAATTAAAATTCTATTCTTAAGTCATTAATTATTTATCCTCCAATTCCATTAATCAATTCCAACAATTAATTTTTATAATTAAATCCAATTATTTAATATAAATATTATACAAAAAACTCTCCTAATATTTATTTTCACAATTTATTCTTCCCAACATAAAAATTTTAACAACACCAATTAATTAATCATTTAATTTTAATATCTCAAATATATTAATTTCACCAATTAATTCTCTAATTAATTATTCTATGTATAAAACATTAATAATCATAACTCAAATAATTTATTCTACAATTAATTATATCTATTATTCAAATTAAAAAAATATATATAATTAATTTATCAATTATATATTCATTATCAAAAATTTCGATCATCGTAGAATTAATTCAAAAATTATTTTTCCTGAAATAAATTCAGAAACCAATCCATTATCATTGATTAATTTATCAATTAAATAATATGGTTCAACAATATTAATCAATTGACAATTCATTACCATAAATACTTATCATAATTTCATTCATCCGTCAAATAAAAATATTATTCAATAAAAATGAAAGGAACAAAAAAGTAGATGAGAAACAAAACAAGGGAAAAGAATCATGGGACGATAGGACTCAGGTGGCCTGAGATAATGTAAACCAATAGAATCTCCTCTAATAAAATTAACAACCTTTGGATTCATGAAATTAATAAAAGGGAGGAAAGTGTTGTTGGATAATGGGTTTGATATAGATGAAAGATGATCCACAACATTGTTTTCCTATAGCCATGTGTGGGTCACCCTGACATTGAGGTAGAGGGTATGACTTTTTCAAACCCAGTAAGATATTGTCCAGGGTTTATGGCCCTCGCCAGTCAGAGAGTTATGAAAAAACAATGTGTCAGTCTCAGCTTGATTGATCACAATATTACCCTATTAGAAGATAGATAACCATGTTAGCAGTGCATTGGACTCTACCTGATATGAAGATCATTTCCCATAAAAGATAGTGAATGGAAACACAACACTATTTCATATTTACTGAAACTTTCCCCTAAATCCCATGTCTCCCATCACACATGAACCACCTAAATTAAGATTGTAGCTCATGATTGGAGGGCACATACATATCCACTACCCCTCTGACCTATTATGGGAGGAGTTTTCCGGAGTAGTACTTACCTATAACAACTTCAACAAAGGAACCTATGACAATTTAGGTATTATCATAACAAAGTCAATCAACAGGTTGCACATGATCACAATAATTTCCCTTGTTCCGGTCATAAACCATTTGATGAAATCTCGATTATGGGATAGCCATATGCACCAACACCCTTCACTAAAATTCATGGATTAAACCATCATTTTAATTCCCACAAGTTTTATCCCATGGAACCACCTATCCGGGAAAAAAACACCCCCTTGTGGGACAGAGTAGAAAATCATGATGGTTCCAAAGAACGATCATTCCTTATAGGCTCACTCACATTCAAAAAACAAGTGAACTGTACTATCATCTTACTGACTACAAAAACATTAGCATCTGGAGGCCATACTAAATATTTTCATCTTTACAATCTCATCAGTGACCACAACATGATTTCTAATCTTCTGTTTACAAAAATTATATTTTGAATGGATCTTATTGCACTAGAATGTGGCATTATAGAGATAATGATCGACTTCAAGAGTCGTGTTCTTGAAGTTAAAATTGGATGGGAATCTCTACAATGAAGACGCATTGAAGACTCAAGTATCAGTGTTTGAGTTGTTAACAATCGACTAAAATATCTCCTGCTATTATATTTCCATCACAACAATGATTAATGTGGGGTAGAAACTATATTCTTAAAGAAGATCAGGTGAGCCACAAAACATGGATAACCAAGAATGTATCATTTCTAGTTATGCCAACAGAAAAGAATATTACCCTCCCCCACAATCCAGTGAGTGTTCTGTCTAAGAGTACAGATGATTGGGTAAATCCTAGACTGTAAAGGGGATGTGTTTCAACTAGTATTCTTATCATCACCCAACGAATTTTTGTATATAGAAATCCTACAAAGGGTTTCCCCAAGATAACACACCATTCAATATTAGAGTACATATAGTGAAGTGTGGAGTATGTTCCCTTCACTTCAACACCCCCTATATAATTGGATTTTCCATTCTACCCCCTGAAACCCATTGGTGCTTCACTTCAGAAAGATCATCCCACATGAAACATTCCAAGAGCCTGTCAACAATTCTAATAACACCATTGGGCACTGTAGTGGAGGAAATTGCGTGAATGGGGATGGATGATAGTACACTATTAAGCAGGGTAATATTCCCCATAAAGGAATGGAAGTTGTTCTTCCAATTGAGAACCCTACTTATGATCCTTCTCTCAATATGATCAAAGTCACAAATCCTGAGACTCCCTGAATATATTGGAGTCCCAAGGTAATCCATGGGAACTAACCCACGTAGCATGTCAATCATGCTACAATGATAATTGGACCTTATAGGAGTACACTTGTTAGTTATGTAAATTATTCATTTATCATTATTGATTACCTTCTCACTCCAATAACATTATTCTTCATGAATATCCCTCATACCTATAACATATCTCCTTTCATTGTAACATCCTAGGTAAATAAAGAATATAGAATTTTAGTATTTATAAATATTTTTTTAAAAAAATATTAATTTTATTTTAAAGGGGATGCTATGTTCAATGACATATCTGAAATAAAATAATGTGTTTTCTCGGAAGTCTTATGTTGCGCATATTTCTCAGTCATACTGAAACAATAGTATAATTATTTTAAATGGTATTTAATGCCTAGATTTTTCATTGGAAGGAATGGTCTGAAATATCCATATTATGATTCAACATGTTTTTGAAATGTTTTTCACTTATTAAAATACATTTACCGGTTTAAAATGAGAATGAATCATATTTTAAGCATACATGTTCCAATACATTTTAAATGTAGTTTTACCACCTTTTTATGGTGAACACCTTTTAAATATTGTTATTATTACATTAATATGTTTCATATGAAAAAAATAAACATATTTTTTAGATGTTTGATATCAAAATTTACTTTGGGTAATTTTATAGTATTTTTCTGAAACAGTTTATTTTAAAATGAATAGTGAAAAATATTGCATTTTAAATCAATACTTCCTTTTCATCTTATTTCTTTATATAGATCAATTGCCTTTATAAATTATTTTAACCTTTAATTAGATTATAGTTTTACAATTTAATCCAATTTTTTCCATTTTATGTAATTTCACTTTGAAATTATAAATAAACACATGTCAATCATTTTGTATTTTTAACTTCTTAAAAACACAATTTCTAGTTTTGATAAATGAAGTTAATTTTAAAAATAACAATGAATATTAAATTTTATGAATAATGTAAAATAAATATCATTTTTGAATTCATAATATCAAAATTATCATTTGGTGAATTTATGGAACTTTTTTGAAAATGATCAATTTTTTTATGAATAGTAAAAAACAATATATAGTAGTTAAAAATGGATTTTTCATTTAAATGAAAATTTACCGTTTCTATGATTTTAATTTCAAAAATATGACATACATGGTTTTGATCAGTATAAAAAATTTGGTTCAATAGATAGAAAATAATTTTTGTTGAATAGTAATGTTTAATTTTTATTTACGGCAGTTAAAGGTAAATTTGGTCATTTAAGGGTTAAATAATATTATAATAACATAAAATTACCATAACCCTGGTCATAACCTTATTTTTTGTGTCATAGACTACATATAAAATCATTGGGTAGAATTTCTAGACTTTGGGAGCCACTTTGATAGAAAAATAAAATAAATAACATTTTATTTGATGAAAAAATATCATAAACATGTATTTGTTTTCTAAAGAAAATTAATTTGGGTTTTATAAATGATATATTTGACTATAAATATTCATTAAAATTTTTATAACACTTCCTACATCATGGTATTTTTTTATCATTTTTAGAAATAAAATAAAAAAAATTTAGTTATGACATATTTATGATGTAATGATTACACCATTAATGAAAGTTTTAAATAAATGAGATTAAAAATATTAAAATAAATGTATTTTGAATACTTTTATTTCATCAACAAATTTTGAGGATGATTATGACTTGGTATCATTGAATTAATTTTTTTTCAAATTGATAATGTTGTTATTGATTTTTTAAAAATGTCATGATTTGAATAGTATAAAAATTCACATAAATACGTTTTTAAATAAATTTATATTATATTAAATGATAAAATATTCTTAAAAATATAAGTTTCTACAAAATAAATTTTATAAAGTTAAAAAATTCATTACAGATCCATTTTGGGTATTATGTCATATTATTGTAAATATATTTACCATATTGCACGAATGTACAAGAAGACATGGTAGGTGTCTTAAAAGCTACACAGGATTAAATAAAATAGATAAGGATTAAAATATATAAAAAACTTGTCCAATTATTTTTGGGTGATTTAATTTTTACTTATATTCATATAATATTCTAATATAATGAGTTTCAGTGTTTTTGAAATAAAAAATCTTTTTATAATTAAATAATATTTTCAAACATTCCTATAGAGCGCCTGATCCTTCTTAAGAATAGAAAACACCTCCAACCCATTACTCACACATCTCACACCCCTTGGATCATAGAAAATAAAACCACATAATATCCCAACATCCCACTCTTCCTCCTAGAAGCCTTCTCATTGGAATAACCTAATTCATGAGAGGCTTTTGGATATAATCAAACAAAGTTTCCCTATTTGATGAAACATCATCATTCATGATTCATTCCAACAGTTTTTCTTCACCAATTCTTATGATTTTTGTTATACCATGTTTATATAACAAAACAAGAGTCCTAAATATACTAGGTTGTTGTTATAAGATGTATTTAAACTACACTAACAAACATACCTCCATATAATTGATACGAACACATTGTTTATGTGGACAGTGAACTAATGCCTAATGAAACGATGATTGTCCAATATTCTCCTACCACCTCTTATAGTGGCCATTATTATAGAACTGTAATTATATATGATATTTATGATATTAATTTAATCTATATTAGTATGTAATTCTCATTTATAACATACCTTTATGCTTTTCATGTTGTAAAATTGAGATAATTTAATTTGAGGAAGTGCGAACTACCACCCCCTCAATGGGATATGACTCGTTAATACCATACATGGAATTTATAAAATATGGAGTTAAATGTAATGCCCTAACCCTAGTTGCCATGTGTCGGGGAATAATAACATAAAATTATCATGATCACAATGGATGAAATACAGAAATACCAAGCAGTTTAGTAGTCTTTGAAGTACTAGATACAGTCATATGTTTTACACTACATTATGAAATGAAAAACTAAAACATTGTGTCTCCATTTAACACATTCATCTCCCCTATACTCTCCCTAGAGGTCTGTAAAAATATTCTTCTTTGCATCTGGGGAAAAATAAAACATAGAAATGGGGAGCTCATTTTCCTACTAAGGATAAACATATAGAAAAGACTTTCGTAAACAATCATTAAAATTTCTGGTAGTGTGTAAGATTAAAACCCAATACATTTAAACATAAACATCATATTATTATGGAAAATATAAATCAAATATTTCCATTTAAATATTTATATGGATATTATACTAGTCAGATAATCTCATGTAACATCAATTACCAATTTCATAATGATTCAATGAATAATGCCTGACATCATAACCTCATAGTCAAGGAATTGTGCCAAGACTACAAATAAGATTTTTTCAAGGCCATATTACAAGACTATTATTTGTCTCAAGAGCCCTATCGAAGCATCGACAATAAATAATATGATCTACTAGTCACTTAATAAGTCTACAGAATTCTTCAAATGAAAATGATGAAACATATCATAAATATTCATATTAACACCAGCTTATGAATTATTAATACTTTAATTATAAACCATGAGTGGTATAAAAATAACACATCCACAATTAATCATATCACAAAACATTAAATTAAATATGGAAGATTTTATCATAATTGTTAAATAATTTTATTAAATTATAAATGTACCACATACATAAAAATTAAATCACATATGGTCTTACAATATTTTTTTTAATAATATTTTAGTGGTATCATTGTTTCTTGTGTTAACTGATTCATTTTGCATTACTTTATTTCTTAGGTAAGCCTTGTGTATTATGGATAGGATGTATTTTATTCAAATATAGTATGATATTAAGTTCTTAAACACTATTTTTAATCATGAAACCTAAATTATTCTTCAATGGTTATAATTTGGAATGAATTTCATCACGTTCGTGGAGAGGGTAATTCGTACGTATGCACGAGCGACAATATCATTCTATTATTGGTCAAATCGTATGTTATTGGATAGTATCTCTTATATATAGAATCATTAAAATTAAATATCTGTTATTTAAACCATTTATACTCATTATATACCCATCCAAATAATGATGTATTTGAATGACAAACTACACCACAACATAGAGACGGTAAGACGTTCATACACACGTATGATGGCCTGTAATTCATTGGATTGATATAATAAATAATATGGTTGAACAATATTAATCATAACATCATATTATTTTTAATGTACTGGGGTTCTTATTTTGGTATGGAGTCATCAATGAAAGAGGAAGAGGAACAAGAAAAGAACATTGAAAGCGGTGTTGAAATTTTTACTTCTCCTTCGGGTGTTTTCTTTTGAGTTGATCAAAAGGGATCCATAGAATGGGTGGAAAACCACTCAACCAATAGGTTTTAGAGAATCATATTCATTTTATAATTTTTCCAAAATGATTTATTCTGAGGATAAGGTGGGGATGGATATAAAACCTCTCAAACAATAGGTTTTTTGACAGTTTTAGATCATCATATCAATTTTATCATTTTGATTTAACTCTTAATTAAATATAATAACTTTGAACATGTATTATTTATTAATATAATATATGTATTATAAACCTACTATAAAAATCCAAGGGAATATCAAAAGGAAAATTATTGATAAAATTAACATTATATAATTCCTTTTTCCAAACATTAGATTCTTAGGAATATTATATGCATTAATAATATATTATTTATTTTAAAAACCAATTTATGTAAAATTTGTCATTATTTGGTATAATGTTTTTTTGAATGTCGACAAAAATTTATCACATCATAAAAATGTATTTAATCAACCCAAAAATGTTATATTAACCATTAATATCAGTGTAATTCATTAGAAGTCTCAATTTACTTTTAATGGGACATTTATATTATCAATTATTTTAATATTTCATTAATAAGGTAATTATTTCATCATTAATGTGTCACATATAAATATAATTATATAAATCTATAAAATACAAATAAATTACCATTACGTTGGAAATATTTTAATATTTCTAATAAATATTTATAGTTGAATTTATATTTTTTGTAACCCTACATTAAAAAAGTAATTGTTATTATACATAGAATTTGTCACTTTTTACACTTCTATAAATAAAATAATAATAAATTTCATAATATAGTCCTTGTCTTCGAAAAGAAATATATTTTATTCTTAAAGATGATTATGTTCAAAATTCACTTTTCTAATAGAATTCGAATATGTGTTAGGGTAATAATGATATCATTTTTTACATTTAATTACCATATTTACTTTTAATTGTTTTAAATACAAGTAAAATGTTACTATTCAAAGAAACTCAATTTCATCTTATTAAACCAAATTTAATTTACAGATATCAACTATATCACTCAGAATTTTGAAATTAGATTTATAGAAGAAGTAAAATTATGTTTTATGAAAATTTGCAAATTTTCCTAGAAGGTGGGTAAAAGATGGTAATAGTTAAATAAAATTATTTATATCTAATAATATTATAAAATAACTATAATAAATTACATTGAACATTTATAGGTATTATGAATCTATTTTTACCTAAAATAAATTTATATAAAATAACAAATTAGTAGTATCATTGTTTCGTGTGTTAACTGATAAATTTTTCTTTAGTTTCTTCTTTATGTAAGCCATGATTATTGTGGATAGGATGTGTTTTATTCAAATACAGTATGATATTATGTTATTAAATATTATTTTTAATCATGAAACATAAATTATTCTTGAATTGTTATAATTTGGAATGAATTTCAGTGTGTTCATGGAGAGGGTAATTCCTACGTATGCACGAGCGACAATATCACTCCAGTGATGGTGAAATCGTATGTTATTGGATGGTATCTTTTATATTCAGAATACATAAAATTTAATATTTTTTATTTAAAAAATTTATACTCATTATATATCCATCAAAATAATGATGTGTTTCAATAACAAACTACACCATGACATAGAGACAGTATGACGTTCATACACACGTATGGTGACTTTTCCTTCATTGGATGGATATAATAAATAATATGATTGACCAATATTTATAATAAAATCATAGTATGTTTAATATACTAGTGTTATTATTCTGGTATGTAGTCATAAATGAAAGAGGAAGAGGAAGAAGAAAAAAACATTGAATGCGGTGATGAAATTTTTTACTTCCCCTTCGGGTGTTTTCTTTTGAGTTGATCAAAAGGCCTCCATAGGATGGGTGGAAAGCCACTCAACCAATAGGATTTAGACAATCATATTAATTTTATAATGGTTCCAAAGGGATTTATTTTGTGGATAAGGTGGGTATTGGTAGAAAACCTTTCAACCAATAGGTTTTTGACAGTTTTAGATCATCATATCAACTTTATCATTTTGAATAAACTCTTAATTAAATAGATTATCTTTGAAAATGTATTATTTATTAATATAATAAATGGATTATAAACATACTATAAAAGTCCATGTGAACACCGAATGGAACATTATTGATAAATATAACATAATATATGTCCTTTGTCCAAACATTATATTCATAAGTATATTATATCAATTAATAATATAGTATTCATTTTAAAAACCCATTTATGTCAAATTTGACATTATTGGGTATAATGATTTTTTAAAAGTCAAAAAAACTTTATCGCATTGAAGAAATTTTATTTAATCAACCCAAAAATATTATATTAACCAATAATATCTTTATAATTCATCAAAAGTCTCAATTTAAATTTAATTGGACATTTATAATATCATTGATTTTAATATTTCATTAACAAGGAAATTACTTCATCATTAATGTGTCACATATAAATATAAATATATAATTTCAAAAAAAATATAAATAAAATACCATTATGTTGGAAATATTTCAATCTTTCTAATTAATATTTATAGATGAATTTTTCTTATGTGTAACTCTATATTAAAAAAAGAAAAAGTTATTAAACATTGAATTTATCACTTTTAACACTTATATAAATAAAATAATAATAAATGTCCTAATATAGTTCTTATTGACAAAAATAAACATGTTTTTTCCTATTGTTGATTATGTTTGTAATTAACTTTTCCAATATAATTAGAAAATTTGTTAGGGTAATAATGATATCATTTTTTACATTTAAATACCCTAATTACTTCTAACTGTGTTAAATACAAGTCAATTGTTACTATTCAAAAAAACTCATTTTCATCTTATTGAACCAAATTTTATATACTGACGTCAAACATGTAACTCAGAATTTTGAAATTTGATTTATAGAAGAAGTAAAATTATGTTTTATGAAAATTTTCAAATTTTCCTAGAAGTTGGGTAAAAGATGGTAAAAGTTAAATAAAATTTTTTTATATCTAATATTATTATAAAATAACTATAATAAATTACATTGAACATTTATATGTATTATGAATATATTTTTACCTAAAATAATTTTTTATAAAATAACTAATTATTTAAATAAAATGTCGTTTTAAAATATTAATGTGATGATTTTCACTATTCATAAATAATTGAATGTTTTCAAAACAATGACCAAATATTCAGCTTAAGCTAATTATGATAGTCCAAATCCAAAAATGAAGTCCAATTGGGAAAAAAATGTATAAAATTTCAAAATTTGGCTATTACTATTCTTAACACCTTGTTTGGTTAGTTTTGGTGTGTTAGAACTAGATGTTGCATACAACACAAGCTATCATATTATTCAAAGAGTAGCATACCATGGAATGATGGGGTCTTACATTCTTCACTAATTCATATAATTTAATACCTTAAATTTCTAGTATATTACCACATATAATTATTCGGTTGTTTCTTCCTCATATGTTCCATAGGTTCCCATGTTAAATCTTCCATCTTAGGTTTTCTCCATAGAACTTTCACCAGACGAGTCATCCGGTTTCTCAGCACTTGTTCTATGATATCAAGAATATTTATAGGGTCTTAACGATAACATATATCCGGTTCTAGTTCTATTTCTTCAAAGGTGATTACATGCACAAGGTCAGGCATTTATTTTCATAATATTGATAGGTGGAACACATCACGAACATTGGAGAAACTCAGTGGCATTGCCAAACAATATGCTACAAATCCAATTATTTCTATAATTTGAAAAGCTCTAATGTACATGGGAGTTTATTTAACCTTCTTACCGAAACATATAACTCCCATCCAGGGAGATACCTTCAAGAAAACATGATATCATACTTGATATTCCAAATCCTTCCTTCAGTTATTGGAATATATCATTTTCTTACATCTAGCTTCTTTGATGAGTGTTTGTATAATTTCCCCATTTACATTGTTTCATCAAAATTTTGTGGGCCAATGAGTTTTCATTCACCAAAATCATCCCATCAATTTGGACTCTGACAACTCTTTCTATATAATTTTTCATCTGGTGTCATCTGAATAACTGAATGGAAGCTATTGTTATAGGAAAAATCTACCATAAGTAAATTCTTATCCCACATACTATGATATTCAAGTGATAAAGATCTCAACATGTATTCTATGTTTGATTTGTCTATTACGATTTTCAATTATTTTGAGGGTGGTAGGAAGTGCTCATATAATGTTCATTACCCAAGGCCCTTTGAAGACTATTCCATAATCTTGAAGTGAAATGTGGATCACGATCAGAAACAATCGATAGGGGTACAACATGAATTTTTAAATCTTCATTAATATAAAGTCTTACTGAACTTCCATGTGGTAAATCGTCACTTATATCATGAAAATGTGATGAAATGGTAAGACGATCAACAATGACCCAATTTGCATCATTCCTTTTATGATTCATTGGTTACCCTATGAAAAATTACATCATAATATCATCCCATTTCCACTCATGTATGGGAGGATGTGGGATGACTCCTCTCAGATGTTGACTTCCAGACTTAACCTGCTATAAAACCATATATCATGACCCATAATCAGCAATATCCCTCTTCATGTTCTCCCACAAAAAATGATCCTTCAAATCACTAATCATATTAGTTCTACCAGGGTGAATAGAGAAATTAGATCTTTGAAAATCGTCCTAAAATTCCTTTTTTAGATTAGGTATATAAGGAAAACAATGACTCTTCCCAAATTTTAAAAATCCTTCTTCATATATGAATTCAATAAATCACCCTTCAATCACATCATTAATTTTCTTTTTAAACTCCCCATCATCAGTTTGAGAACTTTTTTTACTTTCTATTAAAAAAACATTTTCAATAATTTGGAAAAGTATTGATGTTTCACCTTCCATGATTATTCCCATATCCATATTTACTACAACCATGAACATAGGATCCCTTTCAACTCCCATCATGTTAAAAAACGCCATGATCCTATCTAATCAAAGCATAGTCCACCTAATTTTCCTTCCCAAGGTAGTAGTGTATAGTGATATCATAATCTTTGACCATTTCCGACCATGGTATTTGCCTCATGTTTAGATATCTTTTTGAGATAATATACTTCATAATCCTGTGATTGGTATATATCTCACATTTTCACCATAGAGAGAGTGTCTTCATATCTTTAGTAAAATGATTACTACTTATAACTTAATATCGTGAGTGAGATAGTTTTGTTCATGAATTTTTAGTTGTTGTGATGAATAATATATAAATCTATAATTTGAAATAAGGACACAACCAAGTCCTTACATTGATGCATCACTATAAAGAAAAAACCCATCATTCCTTGATGGTAGTGTCAATATATGAAAATTTACTAATCATCTCTTCAGTTCCTCAAAATATTTATCACACGATTTTGTTCAAAAATATTTACCCCATATACATGTGAGCTTCATTAATGGGTTAGCCAATTTGGAATAATTCAAGAAGAAGCTCCAAAAATAACCTCATGAACCAATAAAACAGTGTACCTCAGTTACACATATTAGTGATGGACATTCTTGGGTAGAATTGGTCTTTGATGGATCAAAAGAGATTTCATCTTTATGGAAAATATGGACAAGAAAATAAATCTCTTGAATCTAAAATTCATAGTTGGTAAACTTTCTATATAATTAGTTTCTTCTAAGAGTCATTTGAATACAGGACAAGTAATTTTCATGATCATCATAGAATTTGGAGTAAACCAAGGTAAAATCAATAAATACCACAACAATTTCATCAATATATTCATGAAAAACTCTATTAATTAAATCCAAAAAAACATTTGGTGTCTTGGTTAGTCTAAAATGAATTACAATAAACTCGTAATGCACGTACCTGGTTCGAACTATTTTATTTAGAATTTCTTCCTTCTCCACACACAATTGATTATATCAAGATCTATGTTCAATGTTTGTGAAATATTGATCTCCATGATGTTTATTAAATAAATTATCAATGTGAGGTAGGGGATACTTTTTCTTTATTATTATGGCACTAATCTCCCTATAATCAATTCAGAACAGCATATATCCATATTTTTTCATAACAAAATGAACAAGGCATCCACATGGAGAAAAACTAGGGGGGATAAATACTTTATTACTAAATTACTCTAGTTGTTTATTTAGTTCCACTATTTATATATTTTCCATTCTATAAGGGGTATTCTTTATAGGACATGAAAAAAGAATTAAATCAATGGAAAACTCAACTTCTCACTCTGGAGGATGTCTGTGTATATCTTCAAAAAACACATTAACATATTCTTTCATAATAGGCACGTCCACTATTTAAACAATACATTCCTCACCCGTAGTTATTTAACTATATTTTCCTAAATAAGTGAATTATATAGAGATAAAATTGTTGGATGTAGATAAGAATCAAATGGTGACATTTCTGCTCTAAAGATAAGGTACTCCTTATCATCATCTAAAATTGTATCCTCCTTCTTTTTACAATAATTTTTCACATCATTTTTCGAAAGAAAATCCATAAAAATGATTGTATAAAATTTAATCATGGTTTTGATTATGAGATCAACAGATAAAGAACATTAATATTCTATAATGGGGACTGATTCACAAAACATTATTGCAATGATACTTCTATTAGGAGTTTTGATTGGCAACTCCATTGTTATATAAAATAGGAAATATCTAATTTTCATAGACAACTAGGAAGATATAAAACAATGATATGACATAGAATCAAATAAATAATTGGCTATATATAAGGAAAACATTAAATTACCTACCACTATGTCATTCGGATCTTCATCCTTAGTTGTAGTGATCACATAATATTGACATTCTCCCTTGTCCTTTTCTAAGGTATGATTATGTAGTGCTTAGGAAATTCATTTTCATAATGACCCTTTTCATTAAAATTGTAGCATTCAATATTTTCAATCTATTTCATTCCCATGCAATCGTGAGCATAGTGGAATTTTTTCACCACAATTGTAACAGACTCTCATTCCCTTCAAGCATGTACTGAGGTGTTTCTTACCACGTTCACAGTCGGATGGAAATTCAACTTTTCCCTTCTTCCCCTTATTTTCATGACCATAGTGTTCATAAAATCTCTTATTCTCTTACATTGCATTATAGTCAAAATACTTAGATAATGACATTTTTATCTTGATAACACATGGGAAAATTACTTCGTATTAAGAGATGTATTGTGGGACAAATGCTCGACAAGGAAATGTTTTTATCCCATCAATGAAGCTTTCTATATTTCCCCTAGTGTTATGTATATAATCTGCTACATGCCTTGCGATCCTTGTAAGTTTAGCCACATACTTTGTTTTTTTATCATCCCTTTTTTTCCTCAGGCACAAAAATTTTCTTTTCATATCCCCTTGATAGTCTTAGGGAATGTATTTTCTAATAAAATAACATTAAACTCCTTCTATTAAAAATTTGATATTTCTTCATCCTCTATTGTGTTTTGAATTAATTACTACCATTTTTTTGCATCTCCTGTGAGGTGATAAACTGCCATGACAACTTTATCACATTCCCTACACCAAAGAGCTTTAAAAAAATTATATGGAATGTATCCAATTCTAAAATTTATATGGATTTGTGGCCAAAAAGAATGTTGGTGTTTGTTTCCTCATGAAGAGGTCTGACATAGATACTCCATGTTGTGGATCAGGGTGCTCTATACAGGTAAGGTTTTTATTCATAACATGAGCTTGTTGTCCCAGAATGGTAATACGTTTTTTGGAACCCGTTATATCACAAGATCCACTATAATAATCTTTGGTTAGAGGGAAATCCTTACATGGATTAGGTACATTGATATAGTTTCCATTCCTTCCACTAGGTACCATTTCAAAACAATTTCTTACACTATATTAGTGTATGAATCAAAAAATAGAATTCCAAACATTTAAAACAGTTAACATAAATTGAATATATTATTGATATTATTCATAATCATAAAAATGATTACTTTGAAGAGTTATATACTCAAAAATCCATCATAATGGTTTATAAAGATAATTCGAATTACACTATGTATATCCCCTGAGAGTGTCATAACCAAGAGTGCAGCAAGGCCCATTGTCGTGTACAAGGATACCACGGGTCAATCCAAAAATGCATTGTTGATGTTATCGCTCCAAGGTACATTTGTTCCTAAGACACCTCTACCCACACATATCCTGACATGGTTTTATTTCATGGAAAACTCAAAAAATATATACATTACCAAAATTCTAATAATTTCTTCTATACTAATCTATATGGTCTATATTAGGTTAAGGTTCTCTAATTAGATTTTATCTATATATCACTTCCATGGTTTGTACTATGATTCCCCTGATATGAACTATAATGTCCTGGCACTAGTTACGAAGAGTTGGTGCAATTTTCCATTACATTGGTATGATCACAAGGGATCAAATCCTAAAAGACCGATCAATTTAGTATCCTTGGATATAATTGATACAGATATATGTTTAACATTACATTAAGGAATTAAAAACAAAAATATTTTTTCACCTATTAACACATTAATCTCCCCAAGACAATCCCTATAGGTCAGTCATAATATACATCTTCATATCCTGGGAAAAATAAAACCTTGAATGGGGGGAAATCAGGTTCTCAGTAAGGATAAAAATATTGTGGGACATTCATAGATAAGCATAAAATTATAAGGCTATGTGTAAGAATAAAACACATGACTTTTAAAAATAAACATCATAATAATACGAAAAAGAATAATCAAATAATTCCATTTACATATTCACATGGATATTCAACTAGTCTAATAATCACATATAATATAAATAGCAAATTTAATAAATAAAATAATAATAATTCTGGACATCATAAGACATAGTCAAGGCCTCATGCCAAGAACACAAATATTATTTCTTCAAGCCCTTGTGTTAAGACACTAGATTGTCTCATGAGACATACCGATACTTTGAGGATCTATAGCAGGCTCCAACTATCACTAACTAATCAACATTCATTTCTCATATGAAAAAGATGAAACAAAACATAAAAATTCATATTAAATCTTGTATACAAAATTTTAATACATTAACCAAAAACCATGAATTTTATAAAAATAAATCATCCATATTCAAACATATCACAAAACCTTTAATACAATATGGAATATTATATCATAATAAATCAACATCAAACAATTGTAAAATCCATTCAAGGATATTGACATAGATGAAATCAAAAAAAATGATAGAATTACCTCTTTCAATTTTGAAATCATTTAAAAGTCACATAATTATATAAGAAAACATTTATCTTGAAAATATTATTATAATCTTGTAAGGGAAGCTACAAATTATTTATAACAGTGGAATATAGCTGCACTCACTGTATAAGTTAAAAAAATAGTTCCTTAGTTTTTTCAAAAAGGACATAGAGGACTAGGTTAGGAAAATCACAAGATTATTCCTTCAGAAAAATATTATAAAAAGTAAAATAAGGGAATAAATGAATTTAACCCAGAGTATAGTAAATATTAAAAAAAATTATAAAGAAACACAGATGTTGATGATTTAGAGGTCACATTAGATACTAACATATAAACCACATTAGATAAAAAAGAGATTGTATAATTAACTATTAAATTTTACTTTTCTTTATAATAGGGCATTCTAACCTCATGTATAATAGTTAAATAATTTTTATTAAATTATTCCAGAACCATATACATAAATATGATATCATATATGATCTTAAAATATTGGTTTGTTAATAATATTTTAGTAGCATCACTGTTTCAGCTGATAAAGGATTTGTTTTCCTTTACATTATTGGTTACGTAAGTCATGTATGTTATGGATAGGATGTATTTAATTCATATTCAATATAATATTAAGTTCTTAAACATTATTTTTAATCAAAAAATAATAAATATTCTCTAATGTCTACGATGGGGAATGAATTTCATCTTTTTCGTGGAGACTGTAATCCATATATACACACACGTGATAATATCATTCTACTGATGGTGTGATCATATGTAATTGGATTATTTATCTTATATAAATAATCCTTGATATTTTATATTTCTTATTTACATCGTTTATACACATTGTTATACCCATCATATAAATGAAGTGTTTGAATTATAAACTACCCCATGACATGGAGATGGTAAGCTGTACGTACGCACGTATAGTGACTTGTCATTCAAAGGATGGATGAAATAATGAATATGGTTGTACCATAATTATAATAACATAACAGTATGTATAAGGTACTATAGTTATTATTTTTGTATGGAATCAAAAAATAAAGAGGAAGTGGATGAATAAAAGAACTTTTAAAGAAGTGGTGAATTTATTACCTATTATTCTGGTGTTTCCTTTTGGGTGGATCAAACAAGTTCCATGGGTTCACTTTCTAATCAATGTAATGACTCAGGGTCAATTTTGGCGTATTTGGGAGGATATTTGAGATGGGTTTGGACTAGCCAAATATAAGACCTGGACTTAAACATTACATAATATTGAATTAAATGAATAATTCACATTGAGGATATTTTTAGGTTTAGAGTTTTAGAGAATTAGGACATTACATTTACGTCTCAAAAGATTACAAGGTAGACATATCTACACAGATTCCATTTTTTTCATAAAATAAGATCTCTTGCAAAAAAAGAGTCATGTCTAGTTCCATGTTTTAGACAGAATGGCTTTTCCTTGATCCCATCCTTGTCCTTATCCATCGTTAAGTCCTGTGAAAACATTTCAAAACATGGGATGAGCATATAAAGCTCAGTAAGGGTTATAAAACAAAATAATGAAAAAAATTGTTCATAAATACATACAAAACATGAAATCTTTTACATACCTTATGAAATCATATGATTTATAAAAGACACATAGAAATCATAAAACATAAAGGTAACTTGTGGCATCCATATCATACTTACATTGTAGCTATCCCAACTACATAGAGAGTTACTTTGGAATACCCATCACAATATATCCCCTAAATCTCTTAGGAGAAACATTCACGTTTACCTCCATCACATTAACCAATTAATTGGAGAGCTATCTCGGGCTCACACACCCTAGGTTTATCACGGAACCACCCGTATACGTAAATAATTCCCATGAACCATAACATGATCAGAACACATAACATATGCATAAAGGAAATATTACATTTCCACATTTCAATAATAAAATATAATTTCAAGATATTGAAAAAATAAATCCATTCTCAAAATCATTTTCAATTCCAAAATACATAAAAAGATTATATGATATTTATTTTTCCTTTTAAAAAAAATTCTCACTTGTTAAGGAAGCCAAAGATCAAATAATACTCGCGTCGTAAAAAATGTCGTTGTCACCGCTAACGTTAAAAAACATTAATTTTTATCATTTAGTAAAATGCTTCGTATAAAATAATTCCCTTTGAATAAAATTAAAAGTCAAAGGATTTATACACCGTATAAAATAAAGTTGTGTATAAAATAAAAAATTCCTCAATGAAAGGAGATTGAGATGAAGTCCCTTACTTTGCGTATGACTTGACTTGATCGTTCATTAATATACTGAATAATAAACTAAAGTTAATCCCTACTTTCTTAAGAACCATTTTCAAGTTGATTATTCCTTTTATATCACTTATTACCGTGTTATAAATATTATAAAATCATTTAAGTTAATAACGTTCATTTTGTCGATATTTTGTACTTTAGTAAAAATGAACACCATATATTTTACAAGTTGTCCATGTGGTCAATGGTTCATTATATAAAGAATGATATTCATGATTTGGATATCATATATGTAATATATATCTAGTATATACATTTTTTTCTAATTGTAAATAACATTTTGAGGTATGAAATGAAATGCATCGTTCATGGAGATGGTAAGCCGTATGTACGCATGAATGCATCTTTCATTTTTATTTATTATTTTAATGGATTTAAAACATAATGATACATATTTATTTTATAATTCTTGTATAATATCATATATAATATCATTAACTCCATCCATTATACATCCCACATAAGGCATTAACGAATCAAATCACTTTGAGGGGGTGGTAGTCTGCACATCCTCAAATGAGATTATAGTATTTACCCACTATGGAAACCTTAAAGGCATGATATAAATGGGAAGTAAAGAAGAATAAGGAAATAATAATAATAAAATATATCATATATAAATATAGTTCCATCTTAATGGCCAAAATGATAGGCAGTAATATTTAGTTGATCAATCATCATTTTGTAAGGCGTTAGTTTCCCATCGACAGAAACATTATGTTCTTCATACATTATAGGGAGGTGTGTGTAAGTGTAGTTCGAATAATTCTCTTAAAAACATCCTAGTATATTTAGGATACTGTTGTTTCTACAAAAGAAAGGAATAAAAATGTTTTAGGGGTTGGAGAAGTAATAGAAATGTAAACCACTTAAGAGAAACCATTACCTTTAATTTGGGTAACTTCATTTGGTTTAAACCAAAAGTACTTCTAGAATTTCCTTATGACTAAATTAAGGCTACTAGGGGGATGGGAGGGATGTTGGGAGATTAATTGGGCAAAGTTCGGATGAGCCAAATAGCTTGAGAGGTGTGAGGAATTGGTTATAATTGGTCTCCTTTTATAAGGGAGGGGAGGGGCTCTTTAGGGATGTGTGAAAGTGTTATTTTATAATATAATGATATTCGGTTTTTAATAGTCCAAAAATAATTATAGTCGAATCTAAGATGAATCATGGTAGAAATAAAATCATCCAATCAGAATTGGACATGTTTTGTATAATATTTTATGCATTATAATCTTATTTATTTAAATAATTTATTAATGAGGTAAACACTCCATAATTATTATGTCATAAATATTTTAAATTATATTTTTTTCTAAAAATTATAAAAAAAATACCATGCTGTCGGAAATATTTTTATATTTCCAATGAATATTTATAGTAATAAATATTATTTATATATCACCATATAAAAATTATTTACGAAATGATTTTTGTTTATGTCTATTTTGCCTTTACATTAAATTAATTAGTCTAAATTGTCATTATTTCTCCAATGTGGCTCAAAGGGGTCCCCAAAATCGACCCAAAGATGTAAATGGTCGTTATGGACTCAACCCATAAGGTTTGGACAAGTTTTAAGGTAATTATTAATTACTATAACATTATTTTAACCTTGAATTACCTTATTTACCTTTTATCGCGGTAAATAAAAGTCAAAAGTTACTATTATCCACATATTTTTTCAATCTTAATGAACCACATTTTACTTCTTCATAATAACCATGTATGTTGGATTTTAGAAATTCAATTCACAGAAGTGGGAAATTGTAAAGACCCGTAAAATTCAAGGGAATGTTTTTCTTATTTATCTTTTGAATTTTACAAGACCGCGGTTTCTGACGGCACCAGATTCCGAGGCCCGGTGTGCCCGGAATAATTTTTCCGAAGTTTGGCTTGGGTACATTCCGTGAACGAACGAGCGGGAATTTCTAACTTTTGATCCGGTGCTCGGAATTGAAATCCGAGGACACCGATGAACTCGCAGCCCTGATTTTCGCTTAAGGAGACCTTTTCCGAGGTTGGGTTTTATGCGGAATGAATGTTAGTTTTGGGAGAAATTATAAGAATTTAAATAAAAATGTGGAAACACATTTTATTTTTAACTTGTTGGTTAACTCCTCTCAAAGGAAGTTAGGGGTGGGACCCACATCCACATAACCTCCATTGAGAGGATTGTGTGTGGTGGGGGCCACACGAACCCTAACTCTTCACCTTCTTTTTTTAACTCCCTTTAACTCCTCTTTTAATGAACTTGACAACATGGGATATTAAATGGGTTGAGTTGTTTAATTTCAACCCATTGAATTTCAAAAATGGTTTGGTTGTGTAAATAAAATAAGACTTTAGCTTATTTTATTTTGGTTAGAATTCTCTAGCCACCTTGAGAGAATTTGGAGCTTTCTTCTTCTTCTTAAAACTCAACGAAGAACGCGAAGAACGTCGTTCATCAACGAAGAACCTCTCTGTCGAAGAACTCGGTCCTTCCGCGATGCCGTATCCGTGACGCGACGTATTTCTTCCGCGTCATCTCTTCTGTGACGGTTTCCCGCGACGAAATCGCCGTCAAAGAAATTTGAATACTCGCTTCACGACGTCGACGTCCTTTTCCCGCGACGCCGACCACCGCGACGCTCATCTTCTGCGGGTCGTTGACGATCATCGTTCTTGAAACCGAGGTAGGGGTTTCTTGTTGATTATTTATTTATTCTCGTTCTTGGTTCTAGCATGAAAATCTTGAGGATAAATGTTTAAGTATTATCATCTAATGAGAGGGGGTCCGGACCGCACAAACACGGCCGAAACCCCCTCCTTTGTTCTTGAATGTTTCTTGCGGATGAAACGTGATGGCATGGTGCCGTCCCACCAAGCAGATATCATTCGACAATTATTGCGCGATGCCATCGCGCCGCGCCGGGGAAAGAATTACATGGACGCGACATCGTCACGCCACGTCGAAGGAAACCGAAGGCGCCGTGGCCGGAGTGGGGCCACGGCGGAGGGGCGCGGTGCCATCGCACCACGCCGGACGACGAAGGCCGCGGCCGGTTCCGGGCCGCGGCGGGATGTGATGACCGGCGGCCAGCCGGGCCGACAGTGCCGGAAGATGGAAGAGGACCGGCCCATGCCAGTCCTGTTCAGAAGAAGTCAGTCGGCCAGGTCGGGCCAGCCGGGACGGTGCAAAACTGGGGTAAATAAATTCCCCCGGGTGGTTATTTGGCCCCCCATTATGAGGGGGGCCGGTTTCACAAAGGGGGGGCAGGCGCCCCCCGTTTTTTTCAAAGGTTGGCCCCCACGTGAGGGGGGTCCATTTAATCCAAGGCGTGGCAGCTTGCCACGCCGCCCGGAGAGGAAGGCAAGGGCTTTTCCCCCCGCGCGTGGCACCCGAGCGGCACCCCGGCCGCGTCGGGCCGGGCCGGGTCGGACCCGGTTCGGGCCGACCCAGGGGGGGTCGGGCCGGGTCGGACCCGGACACAGACCCCCCGTTTTCGAATCGACTTCGGTCTTTTTCCCATAACATGAGCTACGGACCTCCGATTGACGAACCGTCAGCGGCGATGCGATCCATGGATCGAGACGGTCGATTTGGTATATCGTACTCAAAGTTTCGGAATACTTTGTGTTTGGCCGGGTCGGTTCGTACACGAAACCAACCGGGCCCTCGGAGCGGAAATGCCCATATCTTGAGCTACGGACATCCTATTGACGTGCCATCAGCTTTGTTGAGTTCCTCTTAGTGAGATGGATCTTTTTGGCATACTCCACCTGAAGTTTGGACGCAGGTGGCGTATGGTCGGGTTGGTTTTTCCTTAAAACCAACCGGGCCCCTGGGACGAAAAAGCCAATAACTCTCATACCGGGCATCCGATTGACGCGCCGTCTGTTACGTTGAGTTCCTGTTGACGATACAGAACTTTTGGATACATCAACTCTGGACTATGTGACAGTTGATGTATCAGCCTCTCGGCTCTTGGAGCGGACCCTCCCGAATGAGCTTGTTGTGTGCGGGAACCCTAGAGCTGGCTGCTGCTATGACTACTACTGCTACTGCTACTGCTATTGTGACTGCGATGACGAGAGTACAGAGATCCTTGGTGGATTCGACGACGAATACAACACTCAGCGATCCTACGTGGATCAGTGCTACAGGTCATGTGTGGGCCCGATCCTGTGTGGGTCCGATCCTGTGTGGGTCTGCGCTCAGAGGTCCTGTGTGAACCAGCGCCTACAGGTCATGTGTGGGCCTGATCCTGTGTGGGTCATTGCGGGGGTTAGTTACCTATCGATCCGTTGTGGGTCCGACGACTTAGATGGACCGCGGATCATCTTTATCGTCTTTTAAAGAAGTATACCTGTGTGAGCTGAATCTTGTTGCTTTCCTGTGTGGATTGTGTTGTGCTATCCTGTGTGGATTTCGTTTTGATTTCCTGTGTGGAATACATATATTTTCCTGTGTGTACTGAGTTGTACATGGTCTCGGAGGTTGGAGCGTATTGGAATTGATGACTTAGGAATATGTATGGGCATATACCTAAGCAGTGTCGGTTGTTACTTCGTGTTTGTATCTATCCTTTGTGGTTTATCCATTGTGGATTTTGGGAGACCTTTGGGGGTCTCGGGGTCCCTACTGGGTAGCTTATACTCACCCCTACACGGGCTATGCCCGCACTACGTTGTGTTGGTTGCAGACGACGGACAACGTTGATCTTGGATGAGGCTTGCAGAGTAGGACGGTACCTGGAGGTGGACCACTGGCCGGGACGTGTTCGGAGCGGACGGCGGGACCCGAGGAGTAGTGGAGCTATCTGTACCCACCCTTCAGGTGGGATTTCCAGTGGACAGCTCGGTGTAGCGGCTTTTACTTTACAGTTTCTGTTTTCCCTTTCGAGTTGTACTTTATTTTCAGTTTGGGTTTGTATACTGGCCCATTTACTTTTCCGCATTTTCAGTTGTACTCTGTTGTTACTTAGTGTTTACTTTTTCGCTTGCTTACTCTGTGGTGCTTGTTTACTTTACAAAGTCAATGCCTTCCCTTTTTACTGGGATTTACGCCTTGGTGCTAGTCGCCAGCCCCTGGCCTATGGAAGGCGGGCTTGGGGTAGTCACGACACAGGCCCCGAGGACGGGTCGTGACAAATTGGTATCAAAGGAGTTCGGTTCTACCGCAAACTCTGATCTTTTCTATGTGATGCAATAATGTTTAGAGTATTGAGTGTGGTTATCAGTCCAGGGAGTCCAGTGTTGGTGCGGCGGCCGACGTATCCGTACACCAGGACCCTGACTACTGATTTCCGACATAATGCATGAAAACATTGATTGTGTGTGTGTTTCAAAGTTTTCTTTGTGCTTACTTTATATCAGCTCACCAGGTATACTGTTCTGACAATGGGGAACCTGTTTCCTTTTCAGGATGGCCCCACGATGGCAGCCATCTAGGGTTTCGAGAGTCGAGCGTGATGACAGCCCACCGAGCGATGAGGCCTCGGTGCAGGGCCCTTTGTCAGCAGTGGCACCGGCGGTAGCTCTACCCGTCGAGCCACCGATGCTTCTAGCACCAGCCACTGACGATGCACGTCGCCTTGGAGCTCTGCACGAGTTCCAATGACAGCGACCGCCTAGGTTCCGTTGGGAGACGGACCCCCAGGCATCAGAGGACTGGCTGGAGGCAGTGGTACGAGTTTTTAGGCTAATGAGGACACCTACAGACCTCATGGTGATCCTCGCTGCGTGCCTACTGCACGCAGCAGTGGGCCGATGGTGGGGATTGATGCTCGAGGTGCACGATGAGGCATCTCTTCTTTGGACGGACTTTGAGAGCCTCTTCCACTCGGAGTTCGTCCTATCCACCCTTCGTGCGGTGCGTATCCAGGAGCTTCTTCAGCTGCGGTAGGGCATCATGCTGGTCGCTCAGTACTATGCGAGATTTACTGATCTCTCGCGCTACTCGACCGACATGGTACAAGACCCATTCTTCCTGGCCCAGACCTTCGAGCAGGGATTGAGACACGATATCAGGGCATCGCTGATCTCCCTCAGCATACCGACTCAGACAGGAGTACTGGAGCGGGCCCTTTTTATCGAGAGCGTCCTTGCTGAGTCTACACCAGCGACGAGACCCACCGCAGGTCAGCACGTGGCAGAGTCATCTGCAGCAGGCAGTCGACGGATGACTTAGGGGCCCAGGCAGACCAGACCTTCAGGAAGAAGACCTCAGGACACTGGCCCAGTAGTGCGGGGGACACATCGCAGAGCCAGTCATTCGAGAGGCAGATAGTGCTACTCGTGCGGCGGGTAGAGCCACATGGCTCGTGACTGCCCGACCCGCCGTGCTGAGGAGCAGCGGACGGTTGAGGGACCACCGAGGCAGAGGCATAGGGTCGACCGTGGCGGTCCACAGGGAGGAGGCAGATGAGGCAGAGGAGATTGACGGGCAGTAGGTGGTGGGCGACGCTTTGAGGCTCTACCACCACCACCACTAGGAGGTCCACCCCGACCACAGGGAGCTGGCGGGCAGAGACAGGCACAGCTCCAGGCAGCAGAGGCCTACGACCACGGCACGCCAGAGATGATTCGAGGTACTATCTGTGTCTATTCCACCCTTGCTGCAGTACTTATAGACACCTGATCGAGTCACACTTTCATTGCCTTTACCCTTGTTCGGAGCTCGGAGATTCCGACAGAGCCGTTGGCTCGATCCTTACGGCTAGAGACTCCTACGGGAGCAGACTCGACGATTACGCACTGGTTCCGGCAGTGTGAGCTTTCTCTAGGAGGCGAGAGCTTTGGCTGGGATCTTCTTGTCGCAGCGTCGAGGCCTTACGACGTCATCTTGGGCATGGATTGGCTTTCTAAGGTCCATGCACAGATTGACTGTTTTAGGCGCAATGTGCGATGTGTACGCACCGACGGTAGCAGGTTCACCTTCACCAGTGAGAAGGGAGCCTTTGCAGCACAGGATGGTCTTCCGCGGAGGAGAGGACAGCCCATAACTCATCAGTTGGCTACCCTCATCTTTGGATCAGTTGACGTGTGGAGTCCTGGTTTTCCTGCAGTGGTGGATCAGTTTGTGGACGTTTTTACCGACGACGTTCTAGGGATACCTCCTCGCAGAGAGGTAAACTTTTATATTGACCTGTACCCCAGGACATCCCCTATATCCACTCCAGCATATGGGATGGCCCCCGCTGAGCTTCGAGAGCTATGGGTACAGTTGAAGGACTTGCAGGGAAAGGGGTTCATCCGACCCAGTGTTTCACCCTGGGCTTCCCTGATATTGTTCGCCAAGAAGGCGGACAGGAGCATGCGACTTTGTGTTGACTATCGTCTCCTGAACCAGGTGAAAGTGAGGAACAAGTATCTGCTACCGAGGATTGATGACCTATTTGATCAGATCAAGGGAGCACGGTGGTTCTCGAAGATAGACCTCAGGTCAGGCTATCATCAGCTCAGAGTCAGAGACGAGGACGTGTAGAAGACGACCTTCAGATGTCGGTATAGCCACTATGAGTTCTTTTATATGCCTTTCGGCATAACCAATGCCCCACTAGTGTTCATGTTCCTCATGAACAGGATCTTTCAGCCAAACCTCAATCGATTTGTCATGGTATTCATCGACGACATTCTGATTTACTCTACGACTGTGGAGGAGCACGCATACCACTTGCAAGTTTTACTAGACACACTCCGAGAGCACCGGCTTTATGGTAAGCTCTCGAAGTGCCAGTTCTGGATACGTGAGGTCCACTTATTGGGACACGTCATCTCTGAGGCGGGAGTTGCAGTGGATCCCGCGAAGATCGAGGCAGTGTTAGCTTGGGAGCCACCCAGGAGCGTGACGGAGGTTCGAAGTTTCTTGGGACTAGCTGCATACTATCAGAGATTCGTGCCAGACTTCTCTAGAGTTGCGGCACCACTAACAGCTTTGACGAAGAAGGGGAAACCCTTCGTGTGGTCAGACAGATGTCAGTAGAGCGTCCAGGAGCTGAGACAGAGATTGACAAGTGCACCTATCTTGAGGTTGCCTGAGGAGGGAGTAGGGAACGTAGTCTAATGCGATGCATCAGGAACCGGACTCGGATGTGTTCTGATGCAGGAGCGGGCAGTGATCGCCTATGGATCACGTCAGTTGAGGCCGCATGAGCAGAACTACACTACCCATGACCTGGAGTTAGTAGCAGTGGTCTTTGCTCTGAAGACATGGCGACACTACCTGATGGGCGAGCGCTTTACAGTCTTTTCTGATCATCAGAGTCTCAGGTATATCTTCTCGCAGAAGGACCTGAACCTGAGACAGCGGCGATGGCTCGAGTTCCTCCAGGACTATGACTTTGAGATAGTCTATACTCCTGGGAAGGGGAACGTGGTGGCTGATGCCCTCAGCAGGAGGACGGGCATCCAGCTACTTGAGGAGGCAACAGAGCAGCTAGCCGCTTTGCAGATATCCTTCGTGGATAGAGACGGAGCAGCCTTTCTTCAGTCTCTCACAGTCTCTCCTCCACTTCTTCAGCGGGTCAGAGAGGCACAGCGTGGGGACGTCGACTGTGAGACACGGCGTGCACAGATATCCTCGGGATAGGCACCTGATGGTTTCTCCCTTGGAGCAGAGCACGATGTCCTTTTCAGAGGACGTACCTTGGTACCAGTCGCTTTACGAGAGGAGGTGCTGAGAGAGTATCACACTTCTCCTTTGCCGGTACATCCTGGAGTGGCGAAGATGTACCAGGATCTCAGGCGACAGCACTGGTGGCCGGGCATGAAGAAGGTTGTGGCAGAGTTCGTTTCATGGTGCCTCACCTGCCAGCAGGTGAAGGCAGAGCATCAGGTACCAGCAGGTTTGGTATAGCCCTTGGAGGTCCCGGAGTGGAAGTGGGATGGGATATCTATGGAATTCGTGACTGGGCTTCCACTCACTTCCAGAGTTCACGATTCCATTTGGGAGATTGTTGACCGACTCACCAAGTCGGCACACTTCTTACCCATCCGAGAGCAGGGCACGGTGGAGAGCTTGGGGCGTCTCTACGTTCAGGAGATTGTACGACTTCACGGTGTGCCATCGACAATCGTCTCCGATCGGGATGCTCGTTTTACTTATCAGCTTTGGAAGGGGTTGTAGGAGGCGTTCGGGACGCGACTACGTCTGAGCACCGCCTTTCACCCTCAGACGGATGGTCAGACGGAGAGGACCATTCAGACTCTCGAGGACATGCTCCGCGCATGTTCCTCGACTTTGGTCGCAGCTGGGAGGACCACCTACCCTTGGTGGAGTTCGCGTACAACAACAGCTACCACTCCACCATCGGGATGGCACCCTACGAGGTGTTGTACGGAAGGCCTTACAGATCTCCTTTGTGCTGGACAGACCCTGGAGAGTTAGCACTTGTGGGACCAGAGATGGTCCGGGCCATGACAGAGAAGGTCCAGGTCATCCAGGAGCGGATGAGGACAGCACAGAGCCAGCAGAAGTCATATGCTGACAGGAGGTGGAGGCCACTAGAGTTCGAGGATGGCGACCACGTCTTCTTGCGGGTCTCACCTCGACGTGGTTTGAGGAGATTTGGCCAAGGCGACAAGTTGTCTCCACGCTTCATCGGACCCTTCCAGGTCCTCAGTAGGATTGGCGAGGTGGCTTATCGCCTGGCTCTGCCACCTCTGTTGCACTGGGTGCACGACGTCTTCCACGTATCCCAGCTGAGGAGATACGTGCATGACCCGACGCACATCATTGACTATGGGGAGCTAGACGTGGATGATGGAGTGACTTTTGCGGAGGTCCCAGTGGAGATAGAGGATCAACAGGAGCGGGTCCAACGTGGGCGATCGATTCCTCTTGTGTGCATCAGATGGCAGCACGGGAACCTCCAGGAGAGCACTTGGGAGCGGGAGGCTCAGATGTGTGCTCAGTACCCACATTTCTTTCCCTAGTTTTTGATGTATCTTTACGGGGACGTAAAGTCCTGAGGTGGGAGTAATGTAAAGACCCGTAAATTTCAAGGAAATTTTTTTCTTAATTTACTTTGGAATTTTACAAGAGCGCAGTTTCTGACGGCACCTGATTCCGAGGCCCGGTGTGCCCGGAATCATTTTCCAAAGTTTGGCTCGGGTACGTTCAGTGAACAGACGAGTGGGTTTTTCTAACTTTTGAACCGGTGCCCGGAATCGAATTCTGAGGGCACCGATGAAATCGCAGCGCCGGTATTCGCTTAGAAACGCCTCTTCCGGAGTTGCGTTTGCTCGGGTGTGGTTTTTAATTTTCGGGCTTAAAGTTAAGAAATAAAATAATTTTGCGACAACATTATTTTATTTCACTTAAGCCACTTGGAAGCCACTTGAAGCCACTTAAAGGCGGCTTGAACTGAGTTGGACTGGATAGGATGATATCCAGAAATATCCTACCCCGTTGGTAGGATATTTGTGAGGTAGGGCCCGCACGAGCCCCGCCGTTTCTTTCCGCTTAGAAACGCACCCGTGAAAACCTGTCTTAATGAAAGTCAACAGATGCGTTTTCTAAATTCTTAACAGACCATTTAATTGTGCAGTTTATTTCATGAATTAAATGGGCTGTTTCTTTCGTGAATTAAATGGGTCGTTTCTTTCGTTGAAATAATTCAACGAATTGATGGATCGTTTCTTAACCAGTTTTTCAAATTCGTTGGCGTAATAATAAAATAAGGCCAACGCTTAACCTCTGGTTATTTGCGCTTGAGAAGATTTGAGAGAACCCTCGTAACTTCTTCTCCCTCGCGAAGAACGCGAACAACACGAAGAACGCGAAGAACGCCGAACCCGGAAATCAACGACGCCTTCGCCCGAGACGTTCTTCCGATCTCCGATCTCCGATCTCCGATCACCGACCATTTGAGGTGAGTGATCTCGGACTTCCGCTCAAGGTTCTTTCTTTGGTTTTAAACACAGATTTAATTATTTATAATTTAAATCTGTTGTTCTTGGTTCGTTGAGTTCACCGACTCGACGCCAGTTTCCGCGACGACGCGATGCCTCCCCGTGATGACGCGACGATCGATCTCTTCCGCGACGATCTCTTCCGCGAAGAACGCCCGCGCAGGATGATCATCAAGGTAGGGATTTCATTATGGGGATTACCCCTTTTAAAATTAATTCCCGTCTTTGTTTCTTTAAAAATTAAAGAACCGGATTCAAGGAAACAATTTTATTTATTTTATCAAAATTAAAATTGTTGGTTCATTTGTTGAACAAATTCTTCTGGTTGTTTATTTCTAACGTGGAGGGTGCGGGCCAAACGAACACGGCCCAACGACCCTCCGTCGTTCTTCGTTTTGTGCGGATTTGACGGTCGACGACGGAACGTGCCACAGCGGACGTTTGACGGTCCCGCAGTGAAGAACGGATCCCGGGAGGAGCAACGGCGCAGACAGGAAGGAAAACGGGCCACCGGAGCGACGCCGGCGGCCCGCGGAAGTTGCCGGCGGCGCGGGTCACCGGCGCGGCGGCGCCCCGGCACACCGCCGGATGAAATCCGCCGCGGCTGAAGCCATGACGGCGGCGGCCAACGGACCCGCGCCGCGCGGGTCCGGTTCGTCCAGGCGGACGCGGCTCAACGCTTCCGCGGTTCGCCAGTGCGGCCCGCACGCGGGCCGCGGTTCTTCCTCAAGCCGCGGGCCAGCGCCCGCGGCTTCCACCCGCGCCGCTCGGCCGAGCCGGACCGGCCCTGGCCGGCCGGGTCGGGTCGACCCGGTTCGGGCCGACCCGGGCCCGTACCCCCCATCTTCCGACGTTTTCGTTCAAACGCCCGTATCTTGAGTTTCGTGCTTCCAAACGACTCGCCGCCAGCGGCAACGCGATCCTTGTATCGAGACGGTCGTTTCGGTATATCGCACTCAAGGTTTCGGAATACTTTGAGTTCGGCCGGGTTAGTTCGTACACGAGACCAACTGGGCCCTCGGAGCGGAAACGCTCATATCTTGAGCTACGGACGTCCGATTGACGTGCCGTCAGCTTTGTTGAATTTCCTCTAAGTGAGACGGATCTTTTGGCATACTCCGCCCGAGGTTTGGATGCAGGTGGAGTGCGGTCGGGTTGGTTTTGCCTTAAAAACCAACCGGGCCCCTGGGACGAAAATGTCAATATCTCTCAGACCGGGCGTCCGATTGACGCGCTGTCTGCGACGTTGAGTTCCTGTTGACGATACGGAACTTTTGGATACATCAACTTCGGACTTCGTGTCAGTTGATGTATCAGCCTCTCGGCTCGTGGAGCGGACCCTCCCGAACGAGCTTGCTGTGTGCGGGAACCCTAGGCTGGCTGTGATTGCTACTTCGACAGCGACGACCGTGCAGAGATCCTCAGTGGACTACGGCGACGAATGTGCAGAGATCCTCCGTGGACTCCGACGACGACCGTGCAGAGATCCTCAGTGGACTGCAACGACGACTGTGCAGAGATCCTCAGCGGACTGCGACGACTACTACACTCAGCGATCCTACGTGGATCAGTGCTTCAGGTCCTGCGTGGGCCCGGTCCTGTGTGGGCCCGATCCTGTGTGGGTCCGATCCTGCGTGGGTCAGCGCTCAGCGGTTCTGTGTGAGCCAGCGCCTACAGGTCCTGCATGGGCCCGGTCCTGTGTGGGCCCGATCCTGTGTGGGTCCGATCCTGTGTGGGTTATCTCTCAGCGGTCCTGTGTGAGCCAACTCCTACAGGTCCTGCGTGGGCCCGATCCTGTGTGGGTCACTGCAAGGTTAGTACCTATCGATCCTTCGTGGGTACGACGACTTAGATGGTTCAATGATCACCTTTATCGTCATCCGAAGGAGTATACCTGTGTGAGCTGAATCTTGTGTTTCTCTCCTTTGTGGATTGTGTTGAGCTATCCTGTGTGGATTTACTGTTTACTCTCCTTTGTGGATTGTGTTGTTCTATCCTGAGTGGGTGTACGTTTTGATTTCCTGTGTGGACTGGGTTGTGCTTGGGCTCGGACGTTGGAGCCGAACGGGAATTGAAGACTTAGGTATATGTATGGGAATATACCTAAGCTGTGTCAGATGTTACTTCGTGATTGTATCTTTCCTTTGTGGATTATCCTTTGTGGATTTCGGGAGACCTTCGGGGGTCTCGGGGTCCCTACTGAGTAGTTTATACTCACCCCTGCACGGGCTATGCCCGCACTTCGTGGTGTTGGTTGCAGACGACGGACAACGCTGATCGTGGATGAGGCGTGCGGAGCAGGACAGTACCTGGAGGTGGACCACTGGGCGGGACGTACTCGGAGCGGTTAGGTGGACCCAAGGAGCAGTGGAGGCTATCTGTACCCACCCTTCAGGTGGGACTTCCGGAGGACGGCTCGACGCTGCAGTTTTCCCTTTTCAGTTGCTGTTTTTCCTTTCAGTTGTACTTTATAGTTGGGCTTGTATTTCCGGCCCTTTTTACTTTCAGCACAGCTTTTACAGTTTTACTTAGTGTTTACTTTTCCGCTTGCTTACTCTGTGGTGCCTGTTTACTTTTCAAAGGCAATGTCTTCCCTTTTTGTTGGGATTTACGCCTTGGTGCTAGTCGCCAGCCCCTGGCCTATGGAAGGCGGGATTGGGGTAGTCACGACACGGGCCCCGAGGACGGGTCGTGACAAGAGAGGCACAGCGTGAGGATGCTGACTGTGAGACACGGCGTGCACAGATATCCTCGAGACAGGCACCTGATGGTTTCGCCCTTGGAGAAGAGCTTGACATCCTTTTCAGAGGACGTACCATGGTACCAGTCGCTTTGCGAGAGGAGGTGCTGAGAGAGTTTCACAATTCTCCTTTGGGGGTACATCCAGGAGTGGCGAAGATGTACCAGGATCTCAGACGACAGCACTGGTGATCGGGCATGAAGAAGGTTGTGGCAGAGTTCGTTTCTCGATGCCTCACCTGCCAGCAGGTGAAGGCAGAGCATCAGGTACCAGCAGGTGAAGGCAGAGCATCAGGTACCAGCAGGCTTGGTACAGCCCTTGGAGGTTCCGGAGTGGATGTGGGACGATATATCTATGGACTTCGTGACTGGATTTCCACGCACTTCTAGATGTCATGACTCTATTTGGGTGATTGTTGACAGACTCACCAAGTCGGCACACTTCTTACCCATCAGAGAGCAGGGCTCAGTGGAGAGCTTGGGGCGTCTCTACGTTCAGGAGATTGTGCGGCTCCCCGGTGTGCCATAATCTATCGTCTCCGATCGAGATGCTCGCTTTACTTCCCGGCATTGGAAGGGGGTACCGGAGGCGTTCGGGACGCAGCTACGTCTGAGCACAGCCTTTCACCCTCAGACGGATGGTCAGATGGAGAGGACCATTCAGACTCTCGAGGACATGCTCCGCGCATGTGTCCTCGACTTTGGTCGCAGCTGGGAGGTCCACCTACCTGTGGTGGAGTTTGCATACAACAACAACTACCACTACACCATCGGGATGGCACCGTACGAGGCGTTGTACGGCCGACCTTGTAGATCTCCTTTGTGCTGGACAGACCCTGAGGAGTCAACACTTGTGGGACCGGAGAAGGTCCAGGCCACGACAGAGAAGGCCCAGGTCATCCAGGAGCGGATGAGGACAGCTCAGAGCCAGCAGAAGTCATACGCTGACAGGAGGCGGAGGCCACTAGAGTTCGAGTATAGAGACCACATCTTCTTGCGGGTCTCACCTCGACGTGGTATACAGAGATTTGGCCGAGGCGGCAAGTTATCTCCGCAATTCATCGGACCCTTCCAGGTCCTCAGCAGGATTGGCGAGGTGGATTATCGCCTGGCTCTACCACTTCAGTTTCACCTAATGCACGACGTCTTCGACGTATCTCAGCTGAGGAGATACTTCCATGACCCGACGCACATCATTGACCATGGGGAGCTTGACTTTAACGATGGGGTGACTTTTACGGAGGTTCCGGTGGAGATAGAGGATCGACAGGAGCGGGACCTACATGGACAGTCGATTCCTCTAGTGCGCATCAGATGGCAGCACGAGAATCTCCATGAGAGCACATGTGAGCGGGAGGCTCAGATGCATGCTTAGTACCCTCATTCGTTTCCCTTGTTTTTGATGTATCTTTACGGGGACGTAAATCCCTGAGGTGGGAGTAATTTAAAGACCCGTAAAATTCAAGGGAATTTTTTTCTTATTTTTCTTTGGAATTTTAAATGAACGTGGTTTCTGACGGCACCAGATTCTGAGGCCCAGTGTGCCCGGAATAATTTTTCTGATGTTTGGCTCGGGTACGTTCCGTGAACAAACGAGCGGGAATTTCTAACTTTTGATCCGGTGCTCGAAATTGAAATCCGAGGACACCGATGAACTTGCAGTGCGGATTTTCGCTTAAGTAGTCCTTTTCCGAGGTTGCGTTTTATGCGGAATAAAAGTTAGTTTTGGTAGAAATTATAAGAAGTAAAATAAAAATGTGGAAACACATTTTATTTTAAACTTGTTGGTTTACTCCTGTCAAAGGAATTTAGGGGTGGTACCCACATCCAATTAACCTCCATTGAGAGGATTAAGTGTGGTGGGGCCCACACGAACCATAACTATTCAACTTTTTTAAACTACCTTTAACTCCTCTTTTAATGAACTTGACAACTTGGGTTATTAAATGGGTTGAGTTATTTAATTTCAAACCTTTGAATTTCAAAAATGGTTTGGTTGTGTAAATAAAATAAGACGTTAGCTTATTTTATTTTGGTTAGAATTATCTAGCCACCTTGAGAGAATTTGGATATTTCTTCTTCTTCTTCAAACTCAACGAAGAACGCGAAGAAAGCTCTTCTTCAACGAAGAACCTCTCCATCGAAAAACTCGGTCATTCCGCGACGCCGTATCCGCGACGCGACGTATTTCTTCCACGTCATCTCTTCCACGACGGTTTCCCGCGACGAAAGCGCCGTCAAAGAAATTCGAATCCTTGCTTCACGACGTCGACGTCCTTTTCCCGCGATGCCGACCACCGCGATGCTCGTCTTCCGTGGGTCGTTGACGATCATCGTTCTTGAAACCGAGGTCGGGGTTTGTTGTTGATTATTTATTTATTCTCGTTCTTGGTTCTAGAATAACAATCTTGAGGATAAATGTTTATATGTTATCATCTAACGAGAGGGGGGCCGGACCACACAAACACGGCCGAAACCCCCTCCATTGTTCGTGAATGTTTCTTGCGGATGAAACGTGATGGCGTGGTGCCGTCGCACCAAGCAGATATCATTCGACAATTATTGCAAGGCGACGTCGTGCCGCGCCGTGGAAAGAATTAAATGGACGCGATGCCGTCACGCCGCGTCGAAGGAAACTAAAGGCGTCGCGGCCAGAGTGGGGCCGCGGCGGAGGGGCGTGGTGCCATCGCACCGCGCCGGACGACGAAGGCCACAGCCGGTTCCGGGCCGCGGCGGCCAGCCGGGCCGCCGGTGCCGGAAGATGGAAGAGGATCGGCCCATGCCGGTCCTGTTGAGAAGAAGCCGGCCGGCCAGGTCGGGCCGGCCGGGACTGTGCAAAACCGGTGGAAATAAATTCCCACGGGCGGTTATTTAGCACCCCATTATGAGGGGGGCCGGTTCCACAAAGGGGGGGGGGGGGGGGGCAGGCGCCCCCTGTTTTTTTCAAAGGTCGCCCCCCACGTGAGGGGGGGCCGTTTAATCCAAGGCGCGACAGCTTTCCGCGCCGCCAACAGAGGAATGCGGGGGCTTTGCCCCCTGCGCGTAGCACCCGAGCGGCGCCCCGGCCGCGCCGCAGCACCGGACCACGCCGCCGCGCCGGACCGGGCCGCCGGCCGGGTCGGGTCGGCCCGGACCCGGACCCCCCGTTTTCGAATCGACTTCGGTCTTTTGCCCATAACTTGAGCTACAAGACTCCAATTGATGAACCGTCAGCAGCAATGCGATCCTTGGATCGAGATGGTCGATTTGGTATATCACACTCAAAGTTTTGGAATACATTGAGTTCAGCCGGGTTGGTTCGTACACGAAACCAACCGGGCCCTCAGAGCGGAAACGCTCATATCTTGAGCTATGGACGTCTGATTGACGTGACGTCAGCTTTGTTGAGTTCCTCTTAGTGAGACGGATCTTTTGGAATATTCCGCCCGAGGTTTGGACACAGGTGGAGTATGTTCGGGTTGGTTTTGCCTTAAAAACCAACCGGGCCCCTAAGACGAAAAAGTCAATAACTCTCAGACCGGGCGTCCGATTGACGCGCCGTCTGTTACGTTGAGTTCTTGTTGACGATACGGATCTTTTGGATACATCAACTCTGGACTATGTGACAGTTAATGTATCAGCCTCTCGGCTCGTGAGCGGACCCTCCCGAACGAGCTTGCTGTGTGTGGGAACCCAAGAGCTGGCTGCTACTGCGACTACTACTGCTACTGCTACTGCTACTGTGACTACGACGACGACAGTACAGAGATCCTTGGTGGATTCGACGATGAATACATCCCTCAGCGATCCTACGTGGATCAGTGCTACTGGTCCTGTGTGGGGCCGATCCTGTGTGGGTCTGATCCTGTGTGGGTCTGCGCTCAGCGGTCCTGTGTGAACCAGCGTCTATAGGTCCTGTGTGGGCCCGATCCTGTGTGGGTCATTGCGGGGGTTAGTTACCTATCGATCCTTTGTGGGTCCGACAACTTAGATGGATCAGAGATCATCTTTATCGTCTTTTAAAGAATTATACCTGTGTGAGCAGAATCTTGTTGCTTTCCTGTGTGGATTGTGTTGTGATATCCTGTGTGGATTTCGTTTTGCTTTCCTGTGTGGAATACATATAATTTCCTTTGTGGACTGAGTTGTACTTGGGCTCGGAGGTTGGAGCGTATTGGAATTGATGACTTAGGTATATGTATGGGAATATACCTAAGCATTTTCAGTTGTTACTTCATGTTTGTATCTATCCATTGTGGTTTATACTTTGTGGATTTTGGGAGACCTTCGGGGGTCTCGGGGTCCCTACTAAGTAGCTTATACTCACCCCTGCACGGGCTATGCCCGCACTACGTTGTGTTGGTTGCAGACGACGGACAATGTTGATCTTGGCTGAGGCCTGCAGAGCAGGACGGTACCTTGAGGTGGACCACTGGGCGGGACGTGTTCGGAGCGGACGGCGGGACCCGAGGAGTAGTGGAGCTATCTGTACCCACCCTTCAGGTGGGATTTCCAGTGGACAGCTCGGTGTAGCGGCCTTTACTTTACAGTTGTTGTTTTCCCTTTCGAGTTGTACTTTACTTTCATTTTGGGTTTGTATACTGGCCCATTTATTTTTCCGCATTTTCAGTTGTACTCTGTTCTTACATAGTGTTTACTTTTCTGCTTGCTTACTCTATGGTGCTTGTTTACTTTACAAAGGAAATGCCTTCCCTTTTTACCGGGATTTACGCCTTGGTGCTAGTCGCCAGCCCCTGGCCTATGGAAGGCGGGCTTGGGGTAGTCATGGCACGGGCCCCGAGGATGGGTCGTGACAGAAATTTTCATTTAAATGAAAAATATAGTTTTTTAACTACCACTAAGTGGTGTCACTATTCATCTAAAATTGAGGTTTTTCAGAAAAATACCAAACATTCAGCCTAAGCATTATTTGACATTCCGAATTCAAAATTGATGTCTAGTTTTTCAAATTTAAAACATAGAAGTGGAATTGATTAATTTAAAAATTAATTCTCGTTAAAAAAATAACGTGTTTTTAAGAAACAATAACTATCATAAGATTGATACTTGTTTATATCCAATTTAAAAGTGAAATTAAATCTAATGACTAACATTGGATTAATTAGTAATAATATATTTTAATTTCACTTTAAGACAAATTAAAAAGATAATCAAACCATATAAATAAATTAGATTAAAAGGCACTTTTGAATTAAAATACAATATTTCATTATTCATTAAAAAAATGAACTTTATCATAAAAATACCAAAAAATAACCAAAGTAAAATTTGATATCCTCATTCTAAAAAAGGATTTTTTGGTCAATTATAATGTATTAATGTGACCAAATCTTATTTAAAGATTTTTCTCCATTAAAATGCGATAAATCTGCCTTTTAATGTAAATTATTCTTAAAATTAGATTCATTCACATTTTATGCCTCTATCTTTTATTGGATAAATGTAAATACATTTAAAAAATATGTATAATTATATTGTAGTTAGTTTCATTCATTCACTCTAATACAATAGCTATGAGTTAACTACCATTTAAAATATTAATATTATATTATTAGTGTGCAATGTAAGATTCCAAAGAAACTCGTTGTTGCGTGTCGGGAACGATATCGAACATAGGAACCCCATTAAAGTAAAATTAATATTTAATTAAAAAATATTAATAACTATTAAAATATATTATTCTTTATTTACCTGTGGTGTTACATCCTTCCCCCTTTTGGGAATTGCGTCCTCGCAATTTTTATTCACTTATCAAAATAGGTGGGGGGGTATTTGTCCCTCATAGCATTTTCAGATTCCTGTGTTGCCTCTTAAACCAAATGGTTTTTCCACAAAACCATTACCTGGTGAATTACCTTATTCTTCTACACTTGCTCTCTACGGTCAAGAATCTGGACTCGTTGTTCTTCATAAGAAATATTTTTTCCAGCTGAACTACCTATGGGATCAAAACATGATATGGATCTGGAATATACATTCTCAACATCGAAACATGAAAAACATTGTGTACCTAGGATAAACATGGTGTTAAAGACACTCTTTACACCACTGATCCAACTTTTTCCAAAATTTCATAAGGTCTGATGAACTTCGGACTCAACTTTCCCTTCTTACAAATACTTATCACACATTTCCATGGAGAAAATTAGAGAATGACAGGATCACCTACCTCAAAAGGAAGATCCTTCCTCTGGTTATCTGCATAACTTTTCGGTCTGCTCTGAGCTGTTCTCATGTGCTTCTGATTCAACTGAACAATCTCTGCCATAACTTTTACCAATTCTGGTCCCATTAGCTTCCTTTCACCTACTTCATCCCAGAATGATGGAGTTTGACAATGCTTTCCATATAATGATTCAAATGGATCCATCTGTATACTGGATTGAAAACTGTTATTATAAGAAAATTCAACAAAAGAAAGATGTGTGTCCCAACTTCCCTGGTAATCCATCGAGAAAGAAAGTTACATATCATCCAATGTCTTAATTGTACGTTTTGATTTCCAATCTGATTGAGGATGAAAATCCGTACAAAAATTTAATTCAGAACCCAATGACTTCTGATGGCCTTTCCAAAAGTTAGAAGTAAACATGGGATTATGATCAGATTCAATGGAGAGGGGAACTCCATGAAACCTGACTATCTCTTTAACATATAATCGAGAAAGATGATCTTGAGATAAAGTATCTTGAATTGGAAGGAAATTATCTGATTTAGTCAATTGATCAACTATAACCCAGATAGAATTATTACCTCGATATGTCTTTGGTAATCCCACAAAAAAGTCCATGGATATATTTTCCCATTTACACTCTGGCACCGGTAAAGGCGGAAGCAACCCTTTCGGTAAGTACTGCTCTGGTTTAACCTGCTGACAATTCAAACACTTCGCAGTAAAATTAGCAATATCTCTTTTCATTCCATCCCACCCGTAATACTCCTGAATATCTCTCTACATCTTCATACTGCCAGGATGAACAGAAAATGGAGAATTATGAACTTCACAAAACAACCCATTCTTCAACTTTGAATCACAAGGCACACATAATATTTTTCAAAATCTCAAAACACAATTGTTATCAATGTTAAAATCAGGAAACTTACCCTTCTGAACGAACTCAATCATTTTCTGTAACTCACTGTCTTCTTTCTGTGCTTTCCTTATTCTGTCTGATAGAGATGATCTCACTGACACCTGATACAAAACAGAATAATTTCCTACACCAACAAATTCTATGCCAAATTTTATCAAATCAAAAACCAAATTATCTTGTTCCAAATGTAGCATGGTTAATGAAGTATTAATTTTTCGACTCAAAGAATCAGCCTCTTTATTTGCTTTTCCCGGATGGTAATCGATTTTGCAATCATAATCCTTGATTAATTCCAACCATTTCCTCTGTCTAATGTTCAATTATTTTGGAGTGAATATATACTTAAAACTTTTGGGATCAATATATATTTCACACTTCACTGCATAAAAATTATGCCTCCAAATTTTTAAAGGAAAAACAACAGCTACTAGTTCCAAATAATGTGTAGGGTAATTTAACTAATGTGGTTTCAAATGACGTGAAGCATAAACAATTACCTGATCATTTTGCATTAGGACACAACCCAGTACTTTCAAAGAAGCATCATTGTAGATAACAAACTCACCATTTCTGGAAGGTAGTGCCAAAACTGGAGCATTCACCAATCTCCTTTTCAATTCCTGAAAACAATCATCACATTTTTTTGTGCAGATGAACTTAACACATTTTCGAGATAACTTAGTCACTGGACTAGATAACCGTGAAAAATTTTCAACAACCCTCCTTTAATAAGCTGCAAAACCAAGAAAACAATGAATCTCAGTTATATTTGTGGTTCTTGACCATTCTTTAACAACTTTCATTTTAGCAAGATCAACATTTATTCCAGTTTTTGAAACAATGTGACCAAGGAATGAAATTAGTTGTAACCAAAACTCACACTTGCTGAATTTCCCAAAAAGGTTCTTTTCTTTTAAGGTTTTCAAGACTACTCTTAAATGAATTTCATGTTCCTCCTTACTTTTGGAATAATCCAAAATATCATCAATGAACACAACCACAGACTTATCCAAGAACTCAAAGAAAATTCTATTCATGAGATCCATGAATACCGCCTGTGCATTGGTTAAACCAAAAGGCATAACTACAAATTCATTATGGCCATATCTAGTAAGAAACATGGTCTTTGGAAAGTATAATTCTTTTAATTTCAACCGATGGTACCCCGACCTCATGTCAATCTTTGAAAAATACTGAGCTCTCTGTAGCTGATCAAACAAATCATCGATATGAGGCAAGGGGTACATATTCATAACCGTGATGTTATTTAATTCTCTATAATCAATGAAATGTATCATTGAACCATATTTCTTTTTAAAAATCAAGACAGGAGCACACCATGGTGACATGCTAGGTCGAATGAAACCTTTATCTAAATACTCCTGCAATTGCTTCTTTAACTATAAAATTTCAATTTGAGCCATTCTATAAGTGGGTTTTGAATTTGGATTAGCATCAGGAAATAAGTCCACAATAAATTCAACTTCCCGATCAGGTATAATACAAGGAAAATCATCAGGAAAAAAATCAAGGTACACATTTATAATTGGCACATCATTAATCTGAACAGTTCCTTTGTTTTCAACAATATGTTCAAGGTAAGACTCATTTCCATCTTTTACTAGTTTCTCAGCTTCCTGATATGTTATCAATAGGAAGGGTTAATTTTTGTATACAAACAGAAAATCATTCTGAAAAGAAAACTCTTTATCTCTGCAATCATTCTTAACATGTTAATTAGAAAGCCAATCCATGCCCAAAATAACATTTAACTATACTAGAAGAAAAACAATAAGGTTTGCAGGTAGATTCATTCCACACACAAGGAAGGAATGTTCTTATGTTATCTTTTTGTCTCAACATTTCCTCTAGGTGTTTTTACCATAAGTTCTATATTCATATCTTGAGATGAAATTCACAATTTACTAGAAAACGTCTATGAAATGAAAGAGTGTGTAGACCCCGAATCAAACAACACATTGGCATTATCTGAACAAACAAATAGTGTACCTTATACAACTTCATTTGATGTCCCAACATTTGATGAAGTAGTTGCAAAGGATTTTTCCACCCCTTTCTTCTTGTAGTCTGGCTGGTTTACTTCAGTTGAGTTCTTTGTTGGACACTCATTTTCATAATGACCCATTTCATTGCACTTACATGATTATAAATCATATTTTTTATTACCATTACCATGATCTTATTAGTGTAATTACGAGCCTTTTTTCCCATTTTACAACATCGGTAGCACTTACTAGAATTAAAAAGACATTCCCCAACATGATTTTTAACACAATTTTCATAATCTATAAACTTAAGTTTCTTACCATCATAATTTTTTGAAGAGTTCTTCCCATTCGCCTGCCACCTCATCCTCTTATTATGTTGTTTGTCAAAGAATACCTGATCATCAGAAAACAAAATTTCCACCTTCTCCACACAATGAATAAAATTTTCATAACTTTTGAACTCACGATAAGCTAAAGCCCTTCGATACATTGGATTTAATCCAGAGTAAAAACGGTTGATTTTAATATCATGATCTTGTATGAAATTTGGATCATACCTTGTCAGTCGAGTGAATTTTTTCATAAGCAACCATTGAGTCATCCTTCTACCTCAATTCCAGAAATTGGTTTTCCATCCTAAGGATAACCTCCTTAGGAAAATATTTCTCAAGAAAAAACCATTGATTTCATCCCAATTGAGAAAATGAAACTCCTCACTATCCCTGATATTTTTCAACATCGACCACCAATGACCAGCTTCACCTTCAAAATGATAAATATCAAGACTATCCGTTTGATGTTCTGAACAACCCGTGACATAGAAAATATTTTCCAGTGCGTTAATCCACCCTTCTGCTAGCACTGAATCAGATGATCCTCTGAATTATGGGGGATGTTTCCTAATGAAATGCTCCACTACTGAAATTATCCTCTGTGGTTGATCTACCTGATCATGTACATGGATACCACCACCATTTATATCTTGAGTCAACTATTCCATCGCTGCAAAAAATCGTTCAGTTCTGATTCCGACCATCTCAGGTTGCTGATTTGGAAGGTTGTCTTCCTTCTGATGTCGTCCCAACATAGCATCCATGTTTCCTCTACGGAAAACCATTCTAAACACAAATATATCTTAGGCGAAGTAACATGGTAATTTTTAAATACTACATGATGTCAATATTAACATAAATTATGTTATGTATATTATATTAACAATACCCTAACACATAAAGTTATCTAAGCTGACCTCTGATACCAAAAATATGGAACCAGCCTTAAACTTTACATAATATTGAATTGAATGAATAATCCACATTGTGGATCTTTTCATGTTTAGAATTTTAGAGAATTAGGACATTACATTTACTTCTCAAAATATTACAAGGTAGACATATCTACATAGAATCCATTTTTTTCATAAAATAAAATCAATTGAAAAAAATAGTCATGTCTAGTTCCATGTTTTAGACAGCATGACTTTACTTTGAACCCATCCATGACCTTATTCATCTTTATGTCCTGTGAAAACATTTCCAAACTTGGGATGAACATAAAAATCTCAGTAATGGTTATAAAACAAAAGAATGAAAACATTGGTTCATAAATACATACAGAACATGGAATATTTTACTTACCTCGTGAAATCATATGATTTATAAAATACAAATAGAAATCATCAATCATAAAGGTTACTTGTGGCATCCATATCATACATACATTGTAGCTATCACAGTTACATAGGGAGTTACTTTGTAATACCCATCACAGTATATTCGCTAAATATCATAGGACAAACATTCACGTTTACCTCTATCATGATACCCAATGCATTGGAGAGCTATCCCGGGCTCACCCACCCTAGGTTTATCATGTAACCACCCGTATACGTAAATAATGCCCAAGAACCATAACATGACCATAACAAATAACATAAGCATAAATGAAAGATAACATTTCCACATTACCATAATAAAATATCAATTCAAGATATTGAAATAATAAATCAATTCTCAAAATCATTTTCAATACCAAAATACATAAACAGAGTATATTGTATTTATTTTTCCTTTTAAAAACATTCTGGCTTGTTAAAGAAGCCAAAAATTAAATAATACTCGTAGCAGTGGAAAGGTCGTAGTCACCGCTTACGTTAAAAAACATTCCTTTTGTCGATTAGTAAAACGCCTTGTTAAAAAAGATTCCCTTTCAATAATATGTAAATTAAAATGTTTTAAACACCGTATAAAATAAAGTCATGTATAAAACTAAAAATCCCTCAATGAAAGGTGATTGATATGAAGACGATTACCTCATGTCCGACTTGACTCGATCGTTATTTAATCTCCTGAATAAAAAATAAAGCTAATTTATACTTTCTTAAGATCCTTTTTCAAGTTTATTATTCTTTTATGTCACATATTACCATGTAATAAACATTATTCAATCATTGAAGATAATAACGTTCATTTTGTCGACATTTGGTACTTGAGAAAAAATGACCACCTTATATTTACAAGTTGTCCATGTGGTCAAAGGTTCATTATATCCATAATAATATTCATGATTGGGATATCATATATATCATATATATCCAGTATATACATGTTTTTATAATAGTACATAACATTTAGAGGTAAGAAATGAAATGCACCGTTCAGGGAGACGCTAAGCCGTACATACACAGGAACGCTGCTTTCATTTTTATTTATTATTTTAATGTATATAAAACATAATGATACATATGTATATTATAATTCCAGTATAATATCATATATAATATCATTAACTCGATCCTTTATACATCCCACAAAAGGCATTAACAAATCAAATCACTTTGAGGGGGCGGTAGACCACACTTCCTCAAATGAGATTATCGTATTTACCCACTATGGAAAACTTAAAGTAATGATATAATTGGGAAGTACAAAAGCATAAGGAAATAATAAACATAATAAATATCATATATAAATACAATTCCATCATAATGGCCACCATGAGAGGTGGTATGATGTAATTGAACAATCATCGTTTCGTGAGGCGTTTGTTTTTCATCCACCGATACATTATGTTATTCATCCATTAGATTGAGGTGTGAGTAAGTGTAGTTAGAATCCTTCTCATAACAATATCCTACTATATTGACGATACTGGGGCTTTTACAAAATAATGGAATAAAAATAGTTTAGTGGTTGGAGAAGTAAAATAATAGAAAAAAATTTAAGAGAAACCATTACCTTTAATTTGGGTAACTTCATTTGGTTTAATCCAAAAGGACTTCTTGAATTGCCTTCTGCCTAAATTAGGGCTTCTAGGGGGATGATAGGAATGTTAGGAGCTTAATTGGGAAGAGGTTGGATGATCCAAATGGCTTGAGAGGTGTGAGGAATTTGATAGAAGTGGTGTCCATTTATAAGGGAGAGGAGGGGCTCTTTAGGGAAGTGTGAAATTATTATTTTATAATATACTTATATTCAGTTTCTAATGGTCCACAAATCATTATATTCAAAGATAATACGAGTAATGGTCAAAATAAAATCATCAAATGAGAATTGAACATGTTTTGGATAAAATTTTAAGCATTATAATCTTATTTATTTTAATCATTTATTATTGAGGTAAACACTACATAATTATTATGTCATAAATAATTTAATATATTTGTCTTCTAAAAATTATAAACAAATACCATGTTGTAGGAAATATTTTTATCTTTCCAATTAATTTTAATATTAAAAAATATTTCTTATATAACACCATATAAAAATTAATTACTAAAATATTTTTTTATATCTATTTTTCTTTTATATTAAATTAATTAGTCTAAATACTCATTATCACTCCCAAGTGGCTCAAAGGGGTCTAAAAATCGACCCAAAGCTGACCATTGTTGTTAATGACTCAACAAATAAGGTTTGGACAAATGTTAAGGAATTTTCAATTATTATAATTTTCTTTTAACCTCGAATTACCTTATTTACATTTAACCGCAGTGGACCACCTAAAATATCTCCCGGAAAACATTTGTGGGGTCCAATCCCCGGATTCCCCTCTAAATTATGATAATGTTCTAGAATTTCTAGGGACTGTTTAATTCGGAGGCATCCAAAATTATAAGGATATTTATTCATCAGCATAATCTAGGGTTTATAGGTCTGTATGTCCCTAAAAATTATTATCTTCTAATATTGCTAAATTGGAGATGTCAGTGTTTCATCTAATTGATTACAATAGGTGTTAAACTGATGTCAAGAGTCTATGGGTGACGACACATGACTCCATTGGCAACATCACTTCTGTTTTATCAATTCATCAGGATGTCACTTCCTCCTTCAGCTACCTTGGTTCCCATATCACCAGTTCTTTTATATATGCCCGCAACGTGTATCAGGATCTCAGAAATTTATGGATGGATATAGAATCTCCCGAATCTACCATCTCTAATGGTTGGTTAATTTTGTGGGACATCAATGCAATATTGACTCCATATGATAAAATGGGGGATATAAACAGCTCTATATCCTTCCGGGACTACATATTATGTATTGATCAGAATGATATCATTAAGTCTAATTTGGTAGGTTCCATATATATATGGTATAGGAAGCACTTGAATTGCATCGTGGCCAATAAATTGAAAGACCATATATTAATGGGTACTCATTAGACAAATGGGGTACGATATCTTGCTCAAACCTATCTAGACTCAATTCTGATCATAAACCCATCTTGTTGGATCTTAGTTTGAAGGAATCCAAACCTCTTCTCCCTTTTTGGTTCAACAGGGCTAGTGTCTGTCACCCGGAATGACAAGCCATTTTCTGTATAACATGTAATTTGGTGAATTAAAGGGATGCGGCTTTTTCCGACATAACCAAATTAAAAATTCTAAATATGAATTGTAGAATGTGGAGAAATAATCATTTTAGTTCCCTTGACTCTGACATATATGCATTGTAAAATTATCTTAAAAGGATATTAGTGATTGACACCAATAGTGATTTCTCTGATTGAATTTAAGTGCAATCATTGTTGTCACTATAATTAAATAAACATAATTACATGAAGGATGCCCTGAAATGAGAATCCTTTATAGTCAAGTAGTTAATGTAATGAGAAAGAAATTCAAATTTCATCAACACACTTCAATTAATCAATTTGTTTTCTAATCCTTTCAAGCTAAATGAATATGGGGATAGTTTCATTGATAATTGAGTGGATCTCTCAATGCATGTCACATATTACATTAATGATCTCTTTAATGGTCCTCAATCTATCAATTATCATATGGATGGGGTGATTCAGAGAATGGTATATCAAGAGGAATATTCCAAGATCGTTATCATGTCCCTTGATGTAGAGATAAAGGAGGTTGTCTTTAGCCTCATGTCTTCATGTGCAGCTGGTCCTCGGGGCTTGGGTAACATATTCTTTCAAACATTTTGGGATTTTATTCCTGTGGATGTTTTCAAGATATTCATTCGTTTTTATAGGTGGATCTCTTCCCAGAGGTTTAAATGCTCAGTTTCATTCCCTTATCCTGAAGGAGGAGAATGCTAATGAAGTTCATAACTTCATAATAGTTGCACTTGTTAATTCTTTATAAAAAGTTATTTTCAAATTTCTACAAACTGGAACTCCTATAATTCCTTCAAAATTGTCTCTCTAAATAATTTTTTATTTATCAAAGGCAGATCAATATATTATTGTCTTATCACCACCATCGAGTGTGTTAATCATAATAAGAAATCCATCAGATGTGGTAATATTCCTCTCCAATTGGATTTCAAGATGGATTTTGACACAATGGACTTGGGTTTTATTTGAATGACCCTTTTCATATATGGGTTTGATGTGGTCCTCACCAATTTGGTAAAAAAATCCTAAGTAATTATAATTTTTCAGTTCTCGTAAATGGATACCCTAATGGATATTTTGATTTCTCAAGAGGTGTAAGGCAGAGTGATCCCCTATTAACCAACCATTTTCAATTTCTGAGGATTACCTTACCAGATTATTTATATCATGGATGATAATGGTAAGTTGAATTCTAATCATGCTGGAAGGTGAATTGTGGCTCCCTACCATATCCTATATTCGGATGACATTATACTCTTTAACCAAGGGGTCAAGGGTATCATTATGAATATTAAGTGAGCTAGTTTTCATTTTGAATGTTTTTTGGGTAGGTGGTTAGCTGGAGAAAATCATTTGATTATTTTGGAAAGGGATTTTCTTATCTCAGAAAAAATTATATCATTAGATAATTAGGAATACATGATTGACATATTCCCTTCAAATATATAGGAGTTCCGATGTTATGGGGGAGACAAAATGTTTGTCATTTTTCTTGTATTGTTATAATGATTAAAAGACAACTCTCTGCATGGAAAGGAAAATCTTTATCAATGGTTGGTCAGGTTTGTCTAGTGAAATCAATTATCATCTCCAATTTTTTATATTTTATTATGTTGTAAAAATTGATGATTCCATTAATCAAATGATTTAATACTTCCGTTAATAATTTTATTTGGAGTTACATCATATTGGAAAGATGACTGGAAATTGTTCCATGGAATTCTGATTACAAAACACATGATGAGGGTGTTTAGGGAATCAAAAATTTAGGGGGTATTAATGAATATTTATAGGTCCTGTTTATATGGAGACTTATAATCGTTAAATATATAGATACCAGTTTCTGTTGGGCTAGGTTCATCCACATGATTAAAATAGGAAACAATTACTATTTTAACCCCATGTTGTGGCCAGCTTTTAAGAACATTTTTTCACAAATTGATGTTGGCTCTCAACGGATTGTTTCCATGGAATCCTATCTTCCTTTTTGGATGTCTAATTGGACTGGGAATCAATTGATTGACTTGTTCATGGTGTGGGAGTCTAATATAGAGTTTGATATTTTGTGTATGTAACAGCTTGGGTGTATGGATAATCATCTAACTCATATTAATTCGATTGTGGATGATTATTTCTAGTCTTATATGGGTGATTTTTTGGAAAGGGATCTAGCTGCATTGGTATTATCACCTCCAATGGCTGTTATAACCACTCCACTAGATGCTCAAATGATTTAAAATGGATTGTTAATTTGAAGCAAAAGATTTTAAGGCCTCCTCGGTTGATTATTTCATAGAGCATGGCTCACAAAAAAATCAAACATGTGATTTATTGTAGGTATGTGGTATTTTACATTTCTCCATGTATGATTTGTGCATTCATCATAGGGAAGATGTGGATCAAATATTCCTTTGTTTTTTTTGTAGTTTCAATGATATGGGGAGTAGTTTTTGACATTTTTTGAGGTTCTACTGCACAACTTCAACACAACAGGAGACCATATTAAGAGTTGGCGCTCTTGGACTCTGTCACCGCATCTTCGGTTACATTTTCTTGCTACTTCTGTGGAGTTTGTGCATTTAATCTGGTTATCGATAAACAATTTCAAACATTATTTATAGTGCCTTCGGTTCAGCATTGTGCTTGTAGGGTTTCTTACAGCTGTTTGTATGGTGGAAACTCCAAAAGGTGTGTTTTGTGCAATCTCAATTCATAACATATCAGTTCTAAGATGGATTTGGATGAAAGGTAATCTTAATTCAACACTTGAAACAATAAAAGGAATTTGGAAAGCCCCCTTTAATACATGGATTAATGTTAACACAGATGGTGCTTCAAGGGGTAATATAGGTACCACTAGGTTTGGTGTTGTCTTTAGAGATCATAGGGATAATGTTCTTTGGTTAAAATATGGATCATGTGTTATTAACTCTACTCTTGAATCCGAAATTTATGGTGTCATCATAGCGATGGATCAAGCAGAGAGTCAGCATTGGAAAAAAAATTGGATTGAATGTGATTCCATTGTTATAGTCTCGGTCATTCGATCTGGGTTTTTCCATCTCTCCTAGAAGCTCACCAATCATTGGACTAAATGTTTGGACACTCTATACTAAAAGGAAAACTTCATCACACATGTTTATAGTGATGGAAATGCATTCAAAAATGGTCCAGAAAATAAGGGAGTCAATGATAATGACTTTTACTCGGAGGATAGTGTCCCTAAGGATCTTCTTCCATTCATTAATAGTGATTTTTTTTAAAATCTTATACCTTTAGACTCGGTTAATTTTATTATTTTCCTAATGTAGGAATCATTTTTTTCCTAGAAAGATGGTAGTTTCTATAAAAAAATACATAAAATCTATATGTAATAATGGTATGCAATTGAGAAAATAGACATATACATGTTACAGGATAATACATATATTTTAGTCGTATATAATTTCATATGAAAAAGTTCTCAAATTGGTATAATATATTTAAAATATATATATTTTGGGGCATAATACCATATTCGTTTAAATGAAATTGAAATTGAGATGAAGACCCTTACCTTTTAGATGAATGGGTTCCTTCCTTAATCATAATATCTTGGATAATCAGATTAAATCCATTAGTCAATTTACTCAAAAAAAATTCTACATGTTGCCAATTTTTTATATTTATAGAATGTTCAATTATGGCCTTTTGGTGATTTATAAGGATCTATTTTCTCATTCTAGAGTGTCAATTTTTTAGGTATTCATGATATGATTATTTGTATACATGTATGGAAAATCATTTAAAATGAGAATATTTGACCATAATGGAAATTGTATGTTGTTTATGAACATCCAGAATATTAAATTGTTTTATATTTGATTAATTTATATATTACGAGAATGAATCATTAGATATTACAATAGTGAAACTGTTTAAATTATTTTATAATTATTTCAATCATTACAAACTAATTATGTTTTTAAAAAAATATTATATTATAAAATGGTTAAAACCCATAGATAAGCTCAAATACATATATTAAAAATCATTTAATCCAAGAAAATTAGTTTATAAACAGAAATTAATGTGGTAATGGATTATTAATATTCATCATCAATGCAGGTTCTAATTCTGCACATCGCAAATGTTGTTTTTGTTTTATAACATAAGGAAGATGTGTAGGGGTTTTATGATGGGTATTCCATAAACATAATGAAATTATATTATATATGGGATACTAGATTTATCATGATTTACTTATAATATTATTTGAGGGAAGGATAACAATGGACTTTAATTTGAAGATAAAATAAAGGAAAACATAATTTGATTTGACCTCTTAAAATTCTATGTCACTGACAACCACCATGCTGCTTGGATTTTGGGAGGGTAATTAGAAAGATTATTTTATTGTAATTGTTCAATATTCATGACCTAAGATCTTTCAAGAGGATAGGTGGTGAGGGAAGGTCATGATAGCGGTGGAGTGGAGTGTTTTCTCAATATTTAATTCATTAATTTTTTCCTTTTGGCAGGCATCAAACAACAAATTTGATTCTTATAACAAAATACAATATACTGTTCATTTGAGTTATATCAAATAGTTGATTCATCCACAATACATCATTTATATCTATAAAATTAATTTAAGTATCCTAATTTGTAAATTACAAAATTTCACTATTAAAATAATTAACCTATTTTTGAAAAAACACTATAATAATCCCAACCAATTCTTAATGTGTAGAGTTGTAAAATGAAGTCAATTTTATGAAAATTAATTTTTTATATATAATAATTTTTTTTAAATAATCATTTTCATGAAAACGAATAATTTTAAAATTATTATTTAATTTATAACACATTTAAAAATTAACTAAAGTGTTATGAAATTACCATATATTCTTATGAAAAAATAATAATTTAGGATTTCTTTTTAGGAAAAAAAAATTTCATTCAAGAAATTATATTAATTATATAATTTAAATTAAAAATTTACATTTTAGAAAAATACCGTCATATAATTTTTCATTTTATAAATACTTATTTCTATAAACTATGAAATAATTATATCATATTATTATTTATAATATAACTATATTTAATTGAATATTTCATAGGTGATGTTAATTTTCTATTATTAAAATATCAATAAATAATTTTCATATTACTATTTTAAATTACATGATACTATTTTCATTGGTATGTGCTCTTTAATTCTTTGAAAAGCCTCTAATTTCAATAATTATTCATTTATAAACATTTTTTCTAATATCAATGTGATCTAATATGAATTATAATATAATTTGTTTTTTCAATGTATTATGTAAGATTAATTTTTTATTTAATAAGATAAATACCACAAATTTACTATTTTTTATATTCCTCCGTACTCAAGAAACTCACGCCGTGAATCGTTTCATGAATATTTCCTTATAAATAAATCAGTCGGTTTTATATTCATTAAATGACTAGGCTCTCACATTGTTTATTACATTTTATAGTTTATCCAAATACTATTGACCAATATATTGGATTGATTTTTCAATAAATTTTTATTGTGTCCAAAATCTCGTTATGAACTTCATAGTAAGAAAAACCTGATCTGATTTATAATTCTCACATGTGAGTACATGCATTGGGTTTGGAATATACTTCTATAACTATGATATGTGGAAAAAATGAACTATAGAGAGACATGGAAAAATTTCTAATCAGTAAACTGATTCTCTAATTAGGACCTAGATTTAAAATGGTCAAATAAACATGGGGTTCAACTTCCATTTATTTCTGAAACCTATTACAACCTTCCATGGATATAATTTCACAATGTTTTGATCCAACATTTGAAATAGAAAATCCTTCATTTGGTTGTCAGTATAACTCATTTTCCAACTTTGAGCTACTCAAATAATATATTGAATAGTATTTATCTTTATTGTGGCCTCTTCAATATGTTTTAATCTTATAAGATTCAACTCACCAAAATCCTCCCTGAAAGATCGATTATGTAATCTGTTCTCATATAATGCATCATCTGATGCCATTTTAATAATTTAATGAAATCTATTACTGTAGGAATATTCTACCAATGTTATGTAATGATCCATCATACCTTGAATTTAAATTTAGTATTATATCAATATATCTTCCAATGTTTGAATAGTCCTTTTAAATTTTCCATCATCTTGAAGGTCATAAAAAGTACTCAAATGATGATTATTATATAGATAATTCTCAATAAACATCATGAATTTTGATGTCATGCAGGGATCATGACTAGAAGAAATCGAAAATGTATTACCACAATGTCATAAAAAATAATTCACATACTCATGTGAGGCTCTTCATTAGAGATTCTTGACTTACCATGATGAAATGTGAAAATTTGGTATGTCAAACAACAATTATCCATACTAAATCATTATTTTTTTCCATGGTTGTATTATAACATATTACATCATATGGTCATTGCATATCAAAATGGTAATGGTAAGGTGATGAGTATCTACTATGTTTGGATGTATCTCCTTAATCGCTTTTTGAAAAACTGGACACCTTGATATATAGTCGGAATTTTCCCACTTCATGTTATCTATATATAATAATCTAACAGATCACTAAAAATATAGTGTCTACATAGGAATATAGTGAATTTTATATTTGAACATCATCTCATAGTTCCCTTTATATATTAGGTATCAAATGAAAATATAATCACTTTCCAAAGTTCATAAATGCATCCTCACAGAAGAATTCTTTGAATCATCATTACAAAACAGTTTTAAAATTCTTTCTAAAATTCCAATCATCATATTGAGAGCATTTTATATTTTCTAGAGTATATAGTTTATAAATAATTTGATAACATAGTGATTCTTAAATTTCTATAAAAATTCTAATATCCATCTTTACTTAATCCTTGAATATATGATCTTTATAAATACAAATATTTCTAAGTCGTCCATTGTATTTCCACCTTATTTCTTATGGTACATTTTTTAATTTTCATATGAAGTACTGTTTTAATAAATTATAACCATCTATTAACACATACACTGATATCTTCCTCATGTTTAGCTCTTTATATGTAATTATGTATTTTAAGCTCTTGTGATATATATATATATCTCAATTGTTTAACCATATAGATATTGTCTTTATATAAAATGTGATGTGATTGTGGCTTCTAACTAGAGATCACGAGTAAGATAATTTTTTCAATTAGTCATCAACATCTTCTATGCATATAAAATATATTTACCATTTCTATAAGGATACAACCCATTCCATTCTGTTATGCATGATGGTGTATCACAAACCCATCATTTCTTGGTGGAATAGTAAAAGAATATCATTGACCCAAATTCACTTAATCTTTCAAATAAATCTATATAGTAATTTTTCAAATAAACTAATCAACTTTTCATATGAGCTAGGAAAATAGGTTATAAATTTAGGAAAAATTATGAAAAACTCTGAAATTTACAAGTGGAACCAATGAAATTATGTACCTCACTTATATTTTATGTAGTATTCCATTCTTGTATTTTCTTTAACACAATAGGATCGACTGAGAATCCATCCGAAGAGACAATACGGACTTGAAAAAGAAACTACATGAATCCAAAATTCTCAAATGAAAAAAATCTACTGAAACTATTTTATACTATGATTATGTAGAACATTCTTAAATTTGTTCTCATGGTCCACATATCTTTTTGATTATATCATGAAATCAATAATATCCATTATTATAGAATTTTCTAGATATTCTATGAATATGTTTTTCAATAGATCCATAAAATGGATGGCTTATGAGTCATTAAAAATCGTATTATTATAAAACTAATGTTTATATATTTAGTAGTAATGTTGTCTTTGAAATAACTTTATTCCCCACACAAAATTTATGACCTATATAATGAAGTAAAATCATTAAAAAAATACAATTCTCAATGACGATGATAAACTATGTAAAAAATTCAAGATAGAAGTTATTAGTTATTTTTGGAAAGAGAATTCATTTATTTATATTCATTTCATAGCCTCAAGGATCCATCATTCATTTTAACAAAAATTAAATGGGATTAAAATATGTATCCCTAAGGAAAAATCTCTTATTAATCAACTCCTTTTGTTTTTTCATTAACTCTAGTAATTCCAAATAAGATATTTAGTAACGAGTCTTTGATATTGGTCTTGAAATGGAAATTAAATCAATGGTCATATCAACATCACACTCTTAGTGGTGTCAATGTAATTTTTTAGGAAATATATCAATGTATTCATGTACAATTACTATATTCTAAAATTGAAGATGAATTTCATCATATATATGTATTGTTTGTCTTCCTATGAAAAAATATTCATTTATTAAACTAGGGGAGGATCTATATAAAAATCAAATTATTATGGTTCTCCTATAAAGATAAGTTTCTCTAATTCATAATAAGAAATAATAATTTTCAACATCATGAAATAACTGTTTGCAAAATAATTTGAAAAAAAAACTATATTGAGGATTATATCAAATTCAACAATTAGTATGATGATATGGACAAAAACAAAATTAAATTTATATTTCATAAAAGGGATTGGATTTAAAAAAATTTAATGACACATCTCTTATGAATATTTACTGATACGTGAATTGTTAAATAAAAAAGATAAATCAGGTATTTTCATTTATAACACGGTAGATATGAATGAGTGTGATGATCAAGATACAAATGCACTATTATATAAATATGAATATCTGATTAATGTACCATCCACAAAATCATTGGGTATATCTACTTCAGATATAGTGAATACGATAATATATTAATCTCCACATGGAAGATTTTATAGAATAATATCCTGATCCATGAGACATTGGTTTGAAAAATTCCAAATTTCATTACAATTTATGAATTGATCATTATTTATTTAGTAATTTTAATTTAAATCACTATAACAATTGACCATTAATCCACACATATAAAACAATATCATTCCTTTGTTTTACTTATCGTGATGATTCTTCACGAAATTCCCACATACTAAAAATTGCTACATTACATTCACCTTCACTGATACTTCAACTTTAACATGGTCTTTATAATCCATATTTGTGGCTTGGTTTACCTTGAAAATACTGGATTTGGAAAATTCATTCCCTATTTTAAGGGAACTAATAACTATTTCATCATATGTTGAAAATGATTTAAAAGATGGTTCTATTTTGGATATATGATAGAAGAATTAAAATTAAATGATAAATTTTATATTCTGAATCGCATACTTTGTCCATAACATACCTGGTTAGTCATCTGATTGTAGAGTAATTATCTATCTCACTCTCCCCTAATTTTTCTTTATTTTATGTAATTTTCTATTAATTTTTATTTGTTTCTCATGAGGGAGATATTTTTCAACAAATTATTCATTATAAGATCTCCATTCATTGTCATATATTTCATCATCCTTATTTATTTTTTATACCAAAAACCCCCATAGATAAACATATCTATTGAGACAATATACTACCAACAATACCTTTTTGTTATCATTTCTTCCAAAATATCAAAATAATATTTCTAGGGACATGATCCACTACAAAACTACCACTGGATTCTTAGTCCATCTAAAATATATGGTATTCAACATCATGAAACCATCGAACGTAGGATTTATTTTGTAATTCATTGTATTTTTTAAAAAATATCTTAATATTGTGATGACATGCTTAGGTCCATATCTAACTGTGTGGAATTTATCAATGGGGAAATCCCTACATATTCTATGGGTATTTATTACATTCTATCTATTTAGTTTCATTTTTAAACAATAGGAAACATTAAATAATGTAATGATTCATAATGTGCAATTAATAACTAGGGAAACAGAGAACAAAAAAATTTAAATTTATACATATATCGCCTTATAATCATAAACATAGTTTCTATTGTGAAATAATAAATTTAATATATTTTTTAATTGATCATAAATAGATCCAGAATTATACAAATCATATCCCCTAATAGCGATAGACCATTTGAATATTATGGCCAATTTTCATGTACCTGGTAATGCCAAATATTGTCTGACACACCATAATGAATATGATACCACTATGTACATCTATTCCAGAACCAGATCCACATACAATATGTTTATGTGGATTTATTTCATATAAAACTCCCTTAATATCCACATTAACAAAATTGTATATCGAAATTCTATGTTAATCATTATATTATATCTTGGTGTTATATTTCTTAAACTATGTTGACTATATATAGCACATAAGGGTTTGACTAACCTTTCTTTGATACCAAATATAACATACTTGTACCCTGTATCCCAGAGTCAGTGCTCATTTTATTTTAATAGAATAGATAGAAGATATCACGTCACAAAGGATCGATCAGTTTGTTATTCTTGATGAATATAGATATATATATTTTTCCCTTATTATATTTGTAAATAAACATAGTACACAATAAAGGAAAACAAATTGATTTGTCATAATATTATTCTTTATATCCTGGAGAAAAAAAATGATAGCTATAAACATAGACACTATTTAAAGTTTATATGGAACAATAATAATTGATGATATTACAAAGTGGAAAAGACATTATTTCAATGTAAATATTCTAGAAACAAATACCTTCAATAAATTTATCATTAAAAGTGAGTAATAGATTTTTTTCATAGTAAATACCACATTAATGTAATAATTGGAAATTGGATGAATAAAATGATAATATGTTAGAAATTTTTTATTTCTAATATGATACATTATAACTTCATTATTTATTATTAATGTCTGTAAAAGCATTCTGATTATTGGTCGAATCAAACACATAATGTTTTTTGAAAATTTTTGTCTCATTAGACCTATCGATGCATCAAGGGGTGAAAACATGCCTCATCTGTCACTACATGAAAAAAAATTATTCATACATTATTTTAATTCATGAAAAATGAACTTTATAGATATATATATATTACGTAGAGGATATAGATTAACCAATATTTCTCCATTCAAATTAAACACAATCCAAAACAAATTAAATATTCTTTAAATAATAATTATATAAATGAAACAAAATAATTTGTTTTTTAAGATGAATATAATTTAAAATAAAAAATGAGCACAAAATATGTTGCCGATAATCCACAAAAATATAATTAGGTGCACAAAACGTGTTAGTTTCAATGCAATTTAAATTTAGATGAGCTCATTTACCTTATGTACTAATCGATTTTTCACTAGATCATAATGTCCTAGATAATCCTATTAAGTAAATAAATTAATTAAATAAGATCATTTTCAAAATTAATTCATTATAGTGTAATTTTTATTTTATTATTTATGTAATTATATTGAGTTAATGTATAAAAAATGTTATTCCTGTTCATTTGTATCCATGTAATTCAAGATCGGTTGACTAGTATAAATGAATTGAAAACAATATTAAATGAAAGTAGTTTGTGTCGACAAAAATTATATGTTATTAAAGAAAATATAGTAAACACAATTTTTATATATTTCACATGGCTGTATTTTATGATGATGTATAATTATATAACAAAAGGGATGTTATTTGGGGGTTTATTCGATCATTACAATGTAGTGTTGATTTAATAGTGAATATTTTGAATATATAATATTTCTAAAACATTAGATAAGATATAAATAATGAATTTTAATATATTTTAAAAATATAAACATTTTTAGGATTATACATTAAGGAGTTAATGGAAAATGAAAATCCATCATCCGGGATAGTGCTACATTGGCACATCACTAATTGTGATTTCAGTTTTAGAATAAAGTGGGAGGAGAATGGTTTTGATGATGGAAACTACTTTAATATAATATAATTTATGTATAAATACGAAAATGGATCTATCATTTATTATTTTATATAAGAGGTGTGGGTATTATTGAAAAATACAAGAAATTGAAGTAAGAAAATATTGAAAATTGATGTGGGTTTCACCTCTTGAATTTATTCTCATTAAGAACATCCTTATTTAGACTGGGATTATATTTAGGTGAGACCAATGGCTCTTATATATGGTGAATAAACACGGTATTATTATTACTTAATAATTTTCCATGATTCAATTCTTACTAGCTGTGAAGGAAATATGGGTTTAGGGTTATAATTTATAGTGGTGGTGAGGGTTTTTTTATTATTATTTGATTCTTATGTTAATTATTATTTCTCATTAAAATAAATAATAATGAATCTTATGAATAAAGAAAGGATATTGTGTATTTTATTTCAAATCAATTATTCTTACATAATTCATCAATCATCTGTTTCTCAATAATTCTTTTATTTAGTTTATATCATTACATACATATTCAATAAATATTCATCAATTTTACAAAATTTCCAATAATTCACCATAAATATTTTTAAATGTATATAATTAAAAAATTAAATCCATTTTATAAATATAATTTTCAATATATGGTATATCTATCATTTAATAAAAGTCATCACTTACTAAGAAATACCAATTTTTTAATAATAACTGATAAAATAACACTTTTAAAAATAAAATATGTTCTCATAAAATTATTATATAATCACAAGACAAACTAAGTGTAACGACCCAAAATTTTGAATAATTGTTTTTCCTAAATTTGTGTTTTATTTTATTTTATACTCAACAAAACTATTTCATTTAATAAAATGAGAATAATTAAAATAAGACCGTTGGTTTTCAACTGTTATAGGACCGTTGCTCGATAAGACCATCGGAAACTAAATGTTATGATTGTTTTCAATAAATAAAATTGATCATGATTAATTAATATAGAAAGAAGATTTGGTAGCCCCATCTAGTAGTCTCGGGCCGATCGAAGCCCATCTCACGAACTTGGGAAAGAGGTAGCACCATTGCACTTTACATTGGACCAAACCCAAGCTGATCTTCTGTGTGTGAAGATGGAATAGAATTTACATTGCGGGATGTTCAAGCTGATAGAAATCACTACTCAGGAAATGTTGGTCAAGCCACCCCAAGATTCTATCACCCTAGAAAACCTTAATCATAGATCATATTCTGGTGTTATAAGGGGCTATGTAACGAGACCCTAACTGCCTTATGTAATCCTTTTATTTAAATAAAAATTTTGATTTCTTCTTATGGTGATGTTGGTGAATTTTCAAATGTCCAGATAAATATAATATTCATATTATTGATGAGTTATAGAAAAAGTATATTTTAAAATATTTATGTCAACCTTAAATAATTTATAATGTGTAATGATTTTGTAAAAATTGTATTCTACAGCAGTGTTCAGTATGAAATTTACAGTCTAAAAAGATCAACATAATATTTGGTGAATTGTAAACTATGAATAGTTATTTTATTCTTATGACTAGTAATGTGACCAAATGGATTAAGTAACCTCACACAAGAAGTATTAATATAATTTAGGCACCTTAATTATGTAATGTGATCCAAACAAATAGATAAATAACTGTTTCAGAAATTATTCGTTAAGTATTAGTGTTTTCGAGTGAATAGTATTATTAATTTAAAATTTAAATTAAAAATATTTATAAAATTATTTTCAAAAAATGGAGTTCATTGTAGAAATCAGAGCGTCGATATTTGGTTAAAGGTGAATTTTTGGGATTATTATGAAACAGTTGAATTTTCAGTAAATAGTGTTTGTATTTAAAAATAAAATTAAAAATATGTAGAATTTTTTTTAAAAAATGGAGTTCATTTTTTAAATCAGATCATCAGTATTTGGTTATTGTGAAAATATGAAATTTTTCTGAGAAAGTTAAATTTTCTGTGAATAGTGAAAATACAGTTTTTGAGTTTCTGGTGTTTATGACATCATTAAGGATGTAATTATTATAAAATAATTTTGGTCGACCTATGAATAGTATGATAAGGTATGAGGTGTCCCATGTGGCCAATACCATGAGAAAATACCATGGGAATTCCCATGACATTGCTAATACCACTGATGAGGTGTCCCTTGGCAATTAATGTTGTGACCCCTCAGTTCTCCAAAAAATACGATGCATTTACCTCATTCATTTCATTTCAAAATCATCCCCAATGAAGTTATGGTCTCTTTAACTCCCAAGGAGTCCTCCCATGATGACCTCAATCCTCCCAAGGTCCCGAAATTCAATCTTTCGAAGTTACTCTTCAAGGTAATGGATCATTTCACCCTCCTCTTTTACGTCATGACTTCTTTTATGTTGTGTCATATATTTTACATATCTTTATGTTGAGGTTATGTTCATATATGATCTTATTACTATCAATTTCATGTCCAAATGATGATAGACCCTTTATTCTCTCATCAGTTTTTTTCTGATTTTTTATTTGACATCGTTAGCCTTCCGAATTTCTTATAAAAGAAATCACGTCTTCTCTTTTCATTCATATTTCCTTTTTATGTGGAATGTCATTCAAATATCCATACCATGATCATATTAAGTACCCGTACTATATTATTAGTTATTTAGGAGTGGTTTACTCTTGTCCCCCTATCTTTTAAATGTTTTCTAAAACCATGTTATATAGTCGTTATGCTGTAGAAATTTCATCTCCAAATTTTGATCTCTTTCTCTCAAAAAATTCCCTTGATTATTTATGTAAATACCCAGACCTATTTCGTTTCTATGGGTGTTAATAAATATATAAATATGATATATTTTATTCTTTATTTGACATACATATAACCCTCACTCTCTTTCAATGGGTTATAAATGATATAATGATCTTATTTATAAGATCTTTTAAAACGTCATGATTTTGAAATGTAACCTATTTCATTTATTCTATATGGGTTATTTATGAAATATTTTATTATGATAAATATAGATCACATGAATATAAATACATATTAAGGGTTCACCCTAATAGATCTCCAATGCATTGGGTAAATAATTAATCTCTAGAGATGACATGATTTACGATAAATTGGTGAATATCCTTGGTAATTTTTATGAATCCTTGGAGATGAACCTAGGTGATATGTTCATGAATGTCTAAATGAATTGTTGTAGCCACATAATCAAGTTATGTTTCATGTTCTTTTAATTATGAAATTACTATACATATATTTCCCAGGTATTTACGTTTTTATTCAAGTTCTTATTGATATCAAAATTACATTGATTCCCATGTGTACCATTACTGGGACTTCTACTCACCCTTTCCTTTGATGTCTGTCTCTAGGATATGAGATGCAGTAAATGTACATAGGATGAACCTATGATGAAGATATAAAAGTGCTTTGAGGAATTTTTTATGTTTTTCTAATGTTTTATTTCCTGATTTCAAGGACGCTAGACATTAAATATCCTTTGTTTGTAAAATGTTATGAAATGTTATGTAATAAAAAGGCGTGAAGTCATATTTGGTATCAAAGTACAGTTACTTATGGGAAATTGGATATTAAAACATTAGGAATAACCCTATAGAAGAGTTAAAATATAGGAAATATTCCTGGTATTTTGGTGAGTATTGAGTAAGTGGTTTATCAAGAAAATGCATCCCTGTATGGATTCGAGCAGGTAGAGGTGGCTCTGGCACAGATTTACATAGGGGTAAAACCCGAAAACACCACTTTGAGCTATCCTAGAAGGAGAACTAGTAGATGACAATGGGCATTGATTCACTCTTGGTTATGACACTCCCGGGGGATATGGTTGGTTAATCACAAGGTTTTTTTGAATCATTTTGAAGGAATCATAGAAAAATGTTATTTTTCTAAGAATGAAGTTTTATGAAATAATGTCCTTTTTAGTTAAAAGATATATAAATGAAATATGTGCCTCATGAAGGATTTATTATTTTAGAAAATTTCCCCTTCGTCTAGGAATACATTGAGTTATTTCCTAAGGAGTTACTCGGAACTCCCATAGAAAGAGAGGTAGAATTATCCATTGAACTCATACCTACATATCATCTGATGTCAAAGACACCCTATATGGTGGAAAATGTAGAGCTAGAGGAATTAAAGAAACAACTCTGAGATCTTTTGGATAATGGGTTTATCTGACCAAGTGTGTCTCATTGGGAAGCAACAGTTCTCTTTGTGAAGAAAAAGGATAGATCAATGCACTAATTCATTGATTATAGAGAGCTAAATGGGATCATAGTGAAGAACAAATACTCTCTTCCATGAATTGATGACTTATTTGGCCTACATTAGGTCATTCAATTCTTCTCTAATATTGATCTTTGTTCTAGTTGTCATTAATTGAATGTGAATAATGATGTTATTCCAAAAAAATTCTTCCAATCATGATATGGGATTTATATGATTTTTGTAATGCCCATCGAACTGACTAATGAACCTGATATTTTTATGGATCAAGATTAAGATGATTTTGGAAACTTATGTTTTATAAAATGGATATCCTTTGTATAGGAAAATGATTTGGTGATTAAATGATAATGGTTATTTTGGATGATGTTTTTGATTTTGGAGTACTATATGCCTAAGAGAAATAAAATAATACAGGACTTAAATTGAGGAGGAATGGTCCAATTTTTTTTAGGAAATTATGTATTTATTGTGCACATATGGTGATTTGGGTTATTTTTGGAATATGTTGATCGTATAATAGAGAATATGTGAATATGATAATTACACTTTATAATGAGACCTTAATAATAGTCGATTTATTTGAAGATAAAATTTATGATTTATTAGGGAAGACTATGTGATTAAATCCTTCTGAGTTTTGGGTTCTATTCATAGTTTGTATTATTCTAAAGAATTATAAGGATGATTGTGTATTGAATGGACTTTCTTGAACTTTGGGTAATTTTGTTGAATTTTAGAGATTAATAGTCATATTTCTTTTTATAAAGGATTATGCTTTTTGGGGATTTTTGATCCTATACTAACTATTTTTAATTTTAGTTGATTACTAAATAAAAGTAAAAAAATAGTTATTATTTTTTGGATTATTTTATTCTCTAGAAGATGAATCTTGTGCTTTTGATGAGACCAAGCCTTTTTGAATACTTATTATTTGCAAAAAATATTAGACTTGGTGTAAACTTATTAAGTGATGAAACTATACATGAAGGTAAATATATTTCTTTATGTTTTTATTCTATGTATTAAATTAATTCCTCAAAATTATGAAATAGAACATAAACAAATGTCGTTGGTTTACGTTTCCTACTGGGTAATCAAAGACCATTTAACACATCTTATGTTTGTGATCATATTGTGTTTAATTTTCTACTAATCATATTTTCTATCAGTCTCTATCAGAACATGAACCTTTTTTTCTTCCATATACATGTTTTCAAACATGTAATCCTAGTATTAGTGAACTCGAGTGCCCTTTTTACTTCTCTTTCATTCTTTTAAAGTAGTAGTTTTGCTGACTCTTTTTCAATGTGGGACTTTCAACGAAATTTCCATGCCCAATTTTAAAATTGCGAGGACACGTTTTCTTAATGGGGAAAGATTGTAATTACCGAAAATTTTGAATAAATTGTGTTTCCTATCATTTTGTGTTATTTTATTTTATACTCAAAAAAACTATTTCATTTAATAAAATTAGTATAATTAAAATAAGACCATTTAGTTTTGACTGTTATATGACAGTTGGTCAATAAGACCGTAGGAAACTAAATGTTACCATTATTATCTATAAATACAATCGATCTTGATTAATTAATATAGAAATAAGATTTGATGGCCTTGTCCAGTAGTCTCGTGCCGATCGAATCCCATCTGATGGAACTCATGAAGGAGGTAATACCTTTGGGCTTTGCTCGGGACCAACCACATGCCAAACCTGATTCTGTGAAGCTAGAAAAGAAATCGCCTTCGCGAGAAGTTCAAGCTGTTAGAAATCAGAACTCGGGCAAAGTTGGTCGAGCTGCCCAAGTATTCTATCACCCTATCCCACCTTACACTTATGTCATGTGCTGGTGTTATAAGGGGCTATTTAACGATACCGTAACTACCTTGTGTAATCCATTGATTTAAATAAAAATTGTGATTTCTTCTTATGGCGATGTTTGTGAATTTTTAAATTTCCGGATAAATATAGTATGCATATTATTGATGAATTCTATAAAAATTATATTTTAAAATATTTATGTAAACCTTAAATAATTAATAATGTTTAATGATTTTCAAAAAATGGACTTCAACGGCTGTGTTCGGTATGAAATTTAGAGTCTAATAAGATCAACATAATTTTTGGTGAATAGAAAATTATGAATAGTGATTTAAGATTATGATTAGTAATGTGACCAAATGGATTAAGTAACTTCACTTAAAAAATTATTAATATAATTTAGGCACTTTGATTAAGTAATGTGATTCAATAAAATAGGTAAATAACTATTTTAAAAATTATTTGTTACGTATTTGTTTTTTTCTAGTGATTTGAGTTTTTTATTTAAAAATTATATAAAAATTATTTAAATTTTTTTTTTCATATGAATGAGTTCATTTATGAAATCAGAGCATTGATATTTGGTTAAGGTGAATTTTTGGGTTTTTTCTAAAATAGTTGAATTTTCAGTGAATAGTGTTTTAATTTATAAATTAAATTAAAAAATTTAGAAAATTATTTTCATAAAATGGAGTTAATTTTTTAAATCAGAGCATCGATATTTTGGTTATGGTGAAATTTTTGTATTTTTCTGAGAATGTTGAAATTTTGGTGAATAGTAAAAATACAGTTTTTGAGTTTCAGGTGTTTAATGACATCATTAAGAATGTAATAATTATCTAGAAATTCTGGTTGACTTATGAATCATAAGATAATGTATGAGGTGTCCCAAGTGGACAATACCATGGGAAAATATACTAGTCATGCCCATGGTTTTTCTAATACCACTAATGAGGTGTCCCTTAGATATTAATACTTTATCCCCTCACATATCCTATAAATACCAAGCCTTTCATTCATTCATTTCATTTCCAAATCCTCCCCAATGAATTTCGAGAAACTTTACCTCGAATTGAGTCCTCTCAAGGTGCCCTCAAGAATCCCAATGTCCCACCTTCAATCTTTCAAAGTAACTCTTCAAGGTAAGGAATCCTTTCACCCTCCTCTTTTAAGTCATGACTTCCTTTATGTCGTGTCTTATATTTTCCATCCCATTTTGTTGTGTGTATGTTCTTATATGTTTTTATTACGTCCCATTTCATTTGAAAATTATGATTGACCCTTTCTTCTCTCATAAATTTGTTTTCTGAATTTTTATGTGACGTCGTTAGGCTGCCGAATTTCTCGTAAAAGAAATCACATATTCTCTTTTCTGTCATATTTTATTTTTATGTGGTATTTCATTCAAATATCCATACCATGATCTTATTTATTACCCATAATGTATTATGATTTATTTATGAGTCGTTTACCCTTTTATCCTCTCTTTTCAGTGTTTTCTAAAACCTTGTTATATAGCCGTAATGCGGCAGAAATTTCATCTCAAAATTTATATCTCTTTCTATCAATAAATTCCCTTTTATATTTATGTGAATACCTATATATATTTAGTTTCAATGGGTGTTCATAAATATACAAAGATGATATATTTAATTCTGTAATTGACATACATATAACCCTCACTCCCTTTATGTGGGTTATAAATTATATAATGATCTTATTTTTAAGAGCTTTTAAAACGTGATGATTTTGAAATGAAACCCTCATCTTTTATTCTATATGGGTTATTTATGAATTATTGGATTATTATTTATGTGGCTCACATGAAATTAAATACATATTAAGGTTTCCATTGAATTGCACTCTAAGGCATTGGATAAAGAATTAATCTCATGAGATGACAAGTTTTCCGATAACTTCGTGAATAACCATGGTAATTTTTATGACACCTTGGGGATGGACCATGGTGATATGATCATGAATGTATAAAAAAAATTTGTAGCAAAATATTCATGTTATGATTCAAGTTATTTTCATTATGATATACATATACATTCATTGCTAATGTAGTTATGTTTTTATTCATGTTCTTATTGATATCACAAGTGTATTGATTCCTTTATTTACCCTTACTGGGCCTTCTGATCACCCTTTCCTTTGATGATTGTCTCTTACATATTATATGTAGTAAATTTATATAGTATGAACCTATGTTGAAGCCTTAAAAGATCTTTTAAAAAAAAAGTATGTTATTCTCATGTTTTATGTTCCTAATTTCCAAGACATTAGATTTTAATGATCCTCTATTTGTAAAATGTGATGAAATATTATGTAATAAAAAGGTGGGATGTCATACTAAGGCTCATTTTATATTCTATTTTATGAAAATAAATTTTAATTCAAATAAATATATTAATCATAAAATTGAAAATAAAAATTTATGGTTTATATAAATACCAAAATATAATTTATCAATTTTAAAAAAATTTACATATACTATAATATAGCAATATAATGTTTTAATTTTTATGATGAATAAATTTTATTTAAGCATTCATATATGAGATTAATATTATATTGGATGAATTAATATTCCTATGGTTTACATTATTTTTTCATGTCAATTCAATATTCCCTTGGTATGTCTTTATAAATTCCAAGAAAAATGTCTTATTTAATTAAATAACCATTATATAGTTTGTTTTATGCTTTCTAGGATATTTTAAATGAATTTTACTATTGGAATAAAATATTTTTCAATGTAATATATTGAATTAATTGAATTAATTTAATAATATATATATCATAATATATAAGGGTGTTAAATGAAATATTTTTATTTAGTAGATTGATATAAAAAAATCGATAATTTTTTACAATTTTCCCCTTGAATGCTGCATTCATCTAATTTAAGTGAAATTGATTAGATTTTTTATTTTAAATAATCAATGAATAAATTTTTTTAAAATGCAACAAATATTGGTAATCATCATAATTTATATTTTATAACATTTTCAAAATATTTTTTAAAGATATTAGATTCTTAAACTAGTAAATTCTATTTAAGGTGGTAATGGTTAACAAGGGATTACATGGTGTTTGGCCTAAAATGTAACACCCCAAGATTTCCTAGTATGTTATCTCATTAATGAAATTCAATAGCTTGCATTACACATAACACTGAGTTTGAGCGCACCACAACATACCACACAAACAGTTCAAAAATCAGTTATGAGTTTTATTAAATTCATATTGAATCTTATATTCCCTATATAATTTTAACATTCATATTATGTCTTTCATAAACATAGAATTGGAACAAATTCATTATTTTTTCAAAAAAAGAATTATTTTTTTAAATGAAATTTTACCACCTTTTAATGGAGAACCTTCTTAAAACAAAATATTTTACTCTTTTATATATTCAATTTAATGAAATAAAATTCTTCTTTAGATGTGGGACATATAAATTTTGTTTGGATAAATTTTTGGTACTTTTGTGATAACTATCATATTTTGATAAATATTTAAAAATACTATGTTTTAATTGAAAATAACTATTAAATCATAATAATTTATAGAGTTCAATTATAAATTTAAATTGTTTGAAAGAATAATTAGATTTTATTTTTACCATTTAACCCAATGTTTTTTCATTGGAATTTATTTCACTTTGAATTTTTACATAAACATATGTCAATCTTTTGATAGTTATTATTTCTTAAAAACACGCTATTTGTTTTGACAATGAGAATTAATTTTAAATTAATTAATATGACTTCAATGTTTTGAATTGGGTAAAACAGACATAATTTTTGAATTTGAAATATCAAATATATCTTCAGCTGATTTTTTTGTATTTTTCTGAAAAACATCAATTTTTTATGAATAGTAAAACCACATAGTAGTAGAAAAAAACATACATTTTCATTTAAAAGAATTTTACAACATCTATGAATTTAATTTGAAACAATTTACCAACATGTTTGTTATTAGTAAGTCATATGTGGTTCAATAGGATAAAAATTATTTTTGGTGAATAGTAACATTTGATTTTTATTTACCGCGGTTAATGGTAATTAAGAAAATTTAAAGGAAAAAAGAATATTATAATAATAATAAAATTATCTTAACACTTTCCTAACCTTATTGGATGATTCATGGCCGACCATGGGCATATTTTTGTCTATATGGGGACACTATAGAGCCACTTAAGAGTGATAATGACACTTTATTTAAATTAACATAATGTAAAGACTAAAATGACCTTAAAAAATATCTTTTAGTATATCAATTTTTACATGTGATTGTATAAGTGATATTTTCTAATATAATTATTCATTTTAATTTTAAAAAAATTCCAACATTATGGTATTTTTTTATATTTTTTAGATATCATAATATAAATTATTTATGACACTATAATGATGTATTATTCACCTCATTAATAAATGAATCAAAAAATAAGTTTATGAATACTAAATCACTATAAAAAACCTATTAAATTATTATGTGTATTATTTTATTTCGGTCTTGAGTCATCTTATCTTCTAATTTAATGATTTTTTGACCTTTTGAAACAAACTATAAGTTTATAATAAAATAACATTTTCAGACATTCCAAAAAAACCCATTATCTCCCTTATAAAAGGACACTACTTCTAACTCATTCCTCACAATCCCCAAGCCCCTTTCATCCTCCAAAACCATCGCAAATAATCTCTCAAAATACATCTCATTCACTTAAAAGTCTTACCATAGGAAGAAGTCACTTTAAGTGGTCCGTTTGGTTTAAACCGAAGGGTGTTACCCAAATTAAAGGTAATGGTTTCTCTTAACATCTTTTATTTTATTTTACTTCTACAACCCATAAAATCATTCTATTCCTTTATTTTATATAAAAAAACAGAATCCTAAATATACTAGGATGTTGTTATGAGAAGTATTTGAACTAAAATTATACACACCTACATCTAACGGGTAATGAACATATTGTTTATGTGGATGGCAATATAACACGTCACGAAATAATGATTATTCAATTATATCCAACCACCATTCATGGTGGTCATTAATATGACAGTTTATTTATATAGGATTAATATAATGTTTATTTTTTTATTTATGCTTCTATATTTTCCATTTATATCATTCCATTATGGTGACTATTTTGGTTAAAAATCGACAATTTCTTTTGAGGAAGTGCAGAATTCCACCCCTCAAAGTTATATAACTCGTTAATGCCCTATGTGGGACTTATAAAAGATGGAGATAATGATATTATATATGATATTATACTTGAGTTATAATATACCTATTTATCATTATGAATTTATTCCATTAAAATACAAAATATAAATTAAAGTAGTGTTAATGCGTACGTACAACTTACCAACTCCAGGACCAGTGCATTTCATACCATTTCTACAAATTTTATTTATTATTATAAATACTTATACATATTGGATATAATATATATATATATATATGATATCCAAATCATTTATATCATTCTGGATATAATGTAATTTTGACCGCATTGAAAAATTATAATTATAACAAGTTCATTTTTGACTTATATTCTGAACATCGATAAAATATCCAATATGGACTCAAATAATTAACTAATTTTTTATCAAATAACAATGTGATATAAAATGAATAATAAAATTTATATATATTCTTAATCATGTATAAATTAACTAATGTTTATTATTCCGGAAGAATACGGAACATAGAAGACAAGTCTGACTTGAGTTAAGGGGTTTCTTATCTCACTTTTAATTCTGTGAGATTTGCATTGTTCGCCAAATATTTTTATCATGTGGTGTATTTTTTATTTCCATTTTTATATATTATAATGATTATATTTATATTCATGATATTCTATGAATGATTATGTTGTTATTATCTTTTGGTCATTTGACTCGATTAATTATAATGTGGTAAGGGGCTATCATCTTAGTTATTATTCCAGTGAGATTCACACTGTATTTCCAATATTTCCTTTTGTGTGGTGTATGTACTGGACATGATTGTATTCCTTGTGTAATATAATATAATCTATGGGTATTTAAAACTTCATTTAATAATCCTTATTTTATGGGGTGTATGTTTCGTGAGTTACCAAATCTGTACGGGTTAATTCTAGAATCTCTTCTTTATCTGAGGTTGTATATACATAATTATCTACTGGGACCTCATTATCACCCAAATCTGTGTTTTCATACAACTGTATTTCAAAACATTTTTTCAATTTAACAGACAACAGGTTAATGTCATTTATTACATTATTTTACATTATATGTTTTTGAAAGAAATCTTTATGTCATTTTATAAATAAGGTACTTTATGACATCTTCGACAAAATTAAGGTAAGAATGGTTTTCTAGCTTATATAGAAGGTGCATATATTTTCCACCATTGTAAATCGTAGAACCTTCCCTTACTAGAATATAATAATATTTTCAAATTAAACATTTTCATTATAATTATGTGACTTTTAAATGATTTCAAAATAAAAAGAGATATTTCTCTCAAATAGTTTTGATTTCTTATATGTTATCATCCATTGATAAATTTTACACTTTTTTGAAGTTGATTTAATATGATACAAATATTCCATAATATATTTAATGTTTTCGGATATGTTTTTCTATGGATTATCTATAGTTTTGCATTTCCTTGTTTAGGTTAAAAGTATTGACATTTCATTTTCTAGTTTTAATACTAATTTTTCGTTTCATTTCAACATCTTCTTAAGATGAATTTGTTAGACTAGTATGTTCTGATCTGGGGACCAGTAAAAGTAATCCCTTTGGGATGGGGTCTGGTTATAGAAGACCCTCCGGGTAGGAGTCTAGTAATAGAGGCTCTCCAGGATGGAGTCCGGTAACTGAGGATATTCAGGTTAGAGTTCGGTTACAAAGGCTCTCCAGGTTGGAGTCCGGTTACAGAGTCTCTCCCGGATGGGGTCTAGTTACAGTGAGCCCCTAGGTCCTGGCATGAGGCCCTGACAAATAAATTAATTTTTGAAACTAGGAATTCCATTATTATGAATGTGGTTATTGATATTTCATGTGATTAATAGACTTGTAAAATAACCATGTGTAAAAGTAAATGGAATTAATTTATTTTATGATTGCAATATTATGCTTAATTTCAAGTATAAAACACTATTTTTTTATTATTATACATTTTTTTAAATTAATATTACAATTTATGAATGTTTTCACTATATTTTTATCCTTACTGATCATCTAATCCCACCACATTCTATGTTTTATTTTTCCCTGGATTGAAGAAGAATTTTATGGTTGACCTAAAGGGAGAGGGTAAGGGATATTAATGTTTTTAAAAGCGTTCAATGTTTTTGTTATTGTTAGAAATTTTTTAATGTAATCTAAAACATGTTAATGTATATACTATTTCTAAGGCTACTAATCTCATCAGTCTATCAGGACTTGATCTTTATTGATCATTCCAATTTTATGTGATAACGCCCCGACTCTGTGTAATTAGGGTTGGGGTGTTACAATTGGCATCAGAGGAAGATTAATACAAACCTTATAAACTAGATTTTGATAAACTCTAATTAGAGCACATTACCCTAAGATAGACAATGAGTATTAATATAGAATAACATCCTATAATTTTTTTTATTATAAATATTTTGTGAATATTTCAAGAAATACATCCCTTTCTGGATACGAGCATGTATAGGTGGCTCAGACACAGATGTACCTATGTGTAAAACCTGAAAACACTACATTGATGTAGACTCAAACGGGAACTGGTGGACGACAACGAGCTTTACTACATTATTGGTTATGACACTCCTAGGGGATATTCTTAGGATACTTCAAATTTTCTTTAAAAATAATTATGAAGGATTTATGAGTATATACTACCTAAAATAAAACAATTTTATGATTATGGATTATATCCATAAAATGCACTATTTATGTTAAATGTTTTACAAGTATGGAATTATGTATTTCAATTTATAAACTATTATATTGTATGCCATTGTTTAGAGATGGCTCATAGTATAAGTAATGGAAACCGTATCAACAAAGATAATATATGTAGTGATTACCCTCTTTCTCAAGATAATTATAGCAGGGTTGGTGATGTAACTGAGGTTGATCAGCTTATCACCACACTAGGACAACTCACTGAGGTAATGATTAATAACCTTACCCATATAGAGCACCCTAGTCCACAATGTAGAGTATCAATGTTAGAACACTACATTAGGTAAAAAACACCATCATTCAGTGGGAGTAAAAATCCATTTGTGGCTGGACAATTGATAAGTTCCTTTGAGAAAATATTTGATGATTTTGGGAGTAGAAAAAGAGAAAAATTCATCATGGTAGTTTATCACCTCACTGGATATACTGATCAGTGCTGGTCATTGATTCAAAACAAAAAATTAGATGAAGATGTATCATGTATGGAATTGATGGAGCTTAAGGATATATTCATAGAATAATATTTTCCTTATGAACATCTAGCGGATGTGGAAAGACAATTTCTGAGTGTTAGGCTAAAAGAGGATGAGAATGTCGGAATTTTTGAGGATAACATAAAAATATTAGAAAGGAATGAATCCGATTATATATGTAACCCAAGGATTAATATTGATCAATTAGTTGATGTGTAAAAACCATTTCTCTGGTGAACATTAGTCTCACAATCCTTTTTATCATATGATGATATTTTCTCATGTGTTGTCAAGATAGAAAATGAATTCTATAAATCTTATGACAATAAACTAAAGCAAGAGAAGAATAGAACGGTGTATCAAGAGATAGATAAATCGAAAATGGTAAAGATGGATTTTCCATTATGTGATAATTTTGGGAAGAAACACCCCAATATTTTCCTTAAAGGAATGGGAGTCTGTTACAAGTGTGGTGAAAAGTTCACCAAGGTAATTATTGCAAGGTAAAGAATGTTTCTATCAATATTGAAAGATAAAATTGTTGAGTGATGGGAATTTTGAAAATTAATGTTATATGTTCTAAGGAAACTTTCCTCTAAAATGGCCCAGGGAGAAGGCTAGGTTTATTCTATTGCTACAGTTGAAGTGGAATATTTAATGTATTTGTCATTCTGGAGACAAAAATTATATTATGGTTATATGAATGTTGTAATATATAAAATTATTATACTAAATTACTTTTTATTTTCATTGAGGTTTTAATATGATGAAGGTAATAACATTTTTTGTATGTGAGAATAAGATAAATTTTTCATTTTGGGTAATCTAATGTTACAATTGATTTTGGAATTTAGAGTCCTTTTATAGAGAGTCTGGGAAGTGGTATTTTGGATAACTATAAAGGTTGGAATGGATTATGTTGAACAATGGATTTTATTATTTATGTTTAAAACATTTCTTAATATTAATTTTCGAATATTATAAACTATAGTTTTAGGAAATGGACAACCAGCAGGTTGGGTGATAACCCATCGCGTCAGACAAAGCTGTAGGAATCGAACTCACAACCAAAGTGTGACAAAGAATTATTACCTACAAGAAGCCTACAAGAAGTCCCTAGTTATTACAAAATATTTTACATAATTAAATATTATATGATAATATTTGGAACCTTATACGATTAGGATAAATAGAATATTTTTCAGTTCTATTATCTTTTGGAGTGAAATATGAGTTTGTGGTATAAATTATTTTAAGGATGAAACTATACTTATAATGTATAGATATATATATATTACTCTATGATGAAATTAATTCTAAAACATTACAGCAGGGATATTAATAAATAAATTTGTTCTCCTAATACCTTTTGTTTTGTTGAATAGATGATACTTTAAGTCATCATAGATTGATGGATTTGAGTCCCTCAATTTTTCACTTCATTGTGATTAATGACCATAATAAATCCATATAAATATTTACATTTTTATTCCAATTATATTTCTCTATTTCTACCAATATTCTCCTAATAGAGATCATAATTTGGTGGTGACATTTTCATTTCCTTTTCCCTCTTATTAAGACTAAATTTTACTAACCCAATTTCCGAAATGGGTTTTCCACCATGGTAATTTTATATATTTATCAAATTTATTTTCAAAGAACAATTTCAAATAGAGAGGATGCAATTTATTGAAGGAGTGGATAATGTAACTCCAAATGATTTCATAGTATGTTATCTCATTACATAATTCAATAGTTGACAAAACACACAGAACTGAGTTCGAGCGCACCACAACATATCACATTAGACGTTCAAAAAGAAGTTATGAGTAGTATTAACTGCATTTTGCGTCTTATATTCCCTATATAATTTTAACATTCATATTATGTGTGTATTTGACATATTATATGAAAATTTTCCTTTTTTAGATAAAAGAATTATTTTTAAAAAAATGCAATTTTACCACCTTTTAAGGGAAAAACTTTCTTTAAATCCAATATTTGACCCTTTTATATATTCAATTTTATGAAAATAAATTCTACTTTTGATGTAGGACATAAAAATTTAGTTTGGATAAATTTTTGGTACTTTTCTGAGAACATTGATATTTTGATAAATAGTGAACAATACTATGTTTTAATTGATAATAACATTTTTAATCAGAATAATTTATAGTGTTCAATTATAAATTTTAATGGTTTGGAAGTATAATTAGATTATTTTTTACCATTTAATCTGTCACGACCCTCCTTCACCAAAATGCGGGAAGGGTCAGTAGATTGTCAGACCCTTCCTTCTTTAAGTTGAAGGAGAGAAAATGACCCCTGAAACCCGCCTTCAATAGGTCCCGGAGTGTCGACCAGCGCTAGGGGTATATAATCACTCACTAAATGGAAGGCATTGCCTTTTTCTTTTAATAGTATCAGGAGATAAGAAATTAAATCCCAACAACACAAAAAGAGGAAAGTAAAAGTAAAGCCAAGAACAAACATTCACATATGCATGTTCCAAAAGTAAATACCACAAGTACAAAAATAACTACAAGGGTAAAGTACCAAAGGAAGATGACAGAAACTGCAAATGCCCCAATGATCCGAGCTATTGTGGTCCAACACGATCACCGATGTCCTCCTGGAAACCTGAATGCGGTTTTTATACGTACGGTGAGAATACAAGTACACTCAGGGTGGGAAAACCAAAGACTCTCATGCACAAGTGGGGGAACATACTAAGGTCCCATATGAAAAAAAAGAGTAAACCAAGCACCTAACAAGGTAATCTATCCACCCAATCCTCACCAAGGCACACTCCCCAAATAATGAAATCATGTAATATATAGTAATAACACATCGATGTTTGGGTACCCTGCACCACTTTCCCACTGGTTATTGAAGACATCTTACACATCGAACCAATCCCGCCATTCTGTCACTGCAGTCCCACTACCTAACTCCGCCCGCACACACCTAGGCCACATCCTCACGCAGTCCCACTGCCAAACCCCTCCCACAATCACCTGGGCCACAATTGTCACACGTAACTCTGCCTGCAAACACCTAGGCCAGAACAACCACCGCCACACCCGAAGACACCTGGTCTAGATGATCTACTTCCACACCCGAAGAAACCTGGGCCTCATCGCGAAGATACATGGGAGACCACCTTCCCGCCCACACATGGGCCATAACCACCACACTACCCCACCCGAAGTTTTTTAGGCTAATAATGGACTTCAGGCCATCCCAGCCTGCCCGAAGATACACGGGCTATCCTGGAAAGGGACCAGAAAAGGAGCTAATAACTAGCCACTAATAGTAATGCTGGGAAATACACCCTCCCCCTTGAAATGGGGGTGTTCAGAACTAAATTATCAACTTGGGTGTGGCACGAATAAGAAACACAAAACTAAAATTATATGTATAGGTGACAAGCACTCACCCAATGTTTAGGTTTCTCTTCATCCTGCCTAAGGAACACAATCAGTACCATGTCCATGTCACAACTCACACCAAACCAAAACTCATTTGTCCCATACTGTTTTACATGTTAATAATAATAATCTTTAAACACTTTTCTTTTCCTACTTGGGAAACAAGTAATTATAATCACAAGTCCAGGGAAAGTAATTAATCAATCATCAACTGCATCAACCAGACCCTGTTCTCTTGTAAATCCAAAACAACCAAAGAAAATCCAATGTTACAGCCCCGTGACAAATATCCCAGAGCCAAAAGGTTTCTCAACAACAGAGGATCCCACCCCAATTCTTGATATAACAGAGGATCCCATCCTCAATTTCGCAACCACCCAGAGTATAATAACAGGGGATCCCATCCCCATATGCATCCCCCATAAATCGGCCCATGAAAATAAAAGAACAACCCACTACCACCAAAGCAAAGAAGGCCCATGCAAGTATTTTCAGATTTAAACGATTTAACACAATCCATGATTCCAATTACGCTTCACTTTAAATGACGTTATCATAGAAAAGGATTGATCCAGGTGCTTTCAATTTATTTAGCTGAATATACGTAATTAACCAATTTCCTTTACACAGAAAGTGTTCACAACCACAATACAATTCATTTAAACATAACTAGAGGAAAGGGTTTGTTAGTGCACATAGAAAGACCACCAACGACCATGATTTTACGAAGGCGTAAGCCCACACAATTCATAAATCATAAATCATAAAAGATCATAAATCAAAGCATCATCGATCACATCCCCCCTATTCATTATAGTTCATTCATTTTCATCATTTATGGTTTGGTTTTATACAATTCCACAGAATAAAAAGCAGGCCCACCCCACATGATACACAAAAAGGGAGAGATGAAGGAGAAATTCCCTACTTGTTGATCAACGATCGACGCTAAGCCTGGGTGTGGAACTCCACAGATAGCGATGCGGCTCGTCTGAACGGAAAGAGGCTCGTCTGAAAAAAGGGTACGCCTAGCACAGGGTGATAGGGAAAAGAAACCTAAAGAGAAACCTTTTTGTTTATAAAGGTCGGGGACAGTTGAGATAAGAACGCGAAACTGCGTAAGGAGTGGGGTTGTGGGTTGACCAGGCAGGCGAGACACACCACACGTCATTAATGGGTCATGCGGTTTAAACCGACAAACACACCAGGTTAATTCATTATATATTTAATTAAACGACATTCGTTGGAATTACTGAGCTTTAAAACAAGCTTAATGGGTTCAAAATAGGGTTTAAAACACAATTTGCGCAAAAAGGAGGCGTGCAGCAAAAACCGGTAAATAGAGATACCGGTAGACAGAGCAACCGATAGACCGAGCTACCAGTAGACAGAGCAACCAGTAGGCTGCAGCCACGGGTAGACCGAGCTACTGGTAGGCCTGCTACCGGTAGGCCTACCATTATAGGTCAGACTTCAGCGAGATTCCCAGGATTCCCAGAACACCCAACATCATATTTTAACAAAGTAATAGACCCCATAACCTGGGCCATTACATCAGATACCTCTCAAACTATTCTCTCCCTCGAGAATCAAAACAATGCACAAGGAAAGAGACAGTCCGAACAACCACCTCAAAAGATACCTCTCAAGATCAAACCCCATTGCTAACTAAAAAAACACCATTCTCCTAAGAACCAAGAAACATACCATGTCACACTGCCCAGTTTGTGGGTTGGGAGTCTCTTCGCCCATTTCAAGATACTATCTGCTTTGGGCGGCACTGAATCGTCAACATGGGTTTAATCACATCCACCTTAATGCCTGTTGTTATGGCTCTGATCCTCCCCTCCCCATTGCCAGGACTTTACAAACACATTCAGAGAGGAAATAAAACCCACATATTTCATAGCCAATAAGGTAAAACTGTCCACTACAATAAGTATAAACAGAATAGAAAAAAACTGAAAACAACTGTAGGTACTGGGCACGCATATGTGCTTCCCTCTCCCACATACTCTCCTCAATCCCACCATGTTTCCATAACACATGAACCATGGGAATGATTTCCCATGAAGTACCTTCTCCTCACGATCCTCGATCATCACTGGTCTTTCCACAAAGGTCACGTCATCCTCGATGTCTAGCTCTCCCCAGTCAAGGACGTGTGAATCTTCATGCAGATAATGACAGAGCTGGGACACATGAAAGAAATCATGTATCCTCATTAGAGGTGGTGGTAATGCTAGCTGATAAGCCACATCGCCGACCCGCCGCAACACTTTGAATCGTCCGATGATCCTGGGAGAAAGCTTACTCCCCTTGTCAAACCTACGTTGTCCATGCTGGGGGGAGTCCTTCAAGAACACATGGTCTCAAACCTCAAACTCCAAGGGCCTCCTCTTGGTATCAGCATATGCCTTATGTCGGTCCCGATCCGCCTTCATCCTCTCTCTTATAAGATGAACCTTCTCTGTTGTGCTCTACACCACCTCTGCGCCATGAACACTTACTTCCCCAACCTCAGTCCATCACACAGGTGAACAGAATGGCCTCCCGTACAAGGTTTCAAACGGGGCCATACCAATGGTAGCGTGATACCTATTATTGTAGGTGAACTCTTCCAGAGGCAAGTATTGCACCCATGATCCTCCTTAGTCCAAAACACATGCCCGCAGCATATCCTCCATGGTCTGGATGGTGCGCTCGTTCTGCCCATCTGCCTGGGGATGGAAAGCAGTGTTGAGACATAGCTGGGTGCCATAATCATGCTGAAATCCTCTCAAGACTCATGAGGTAAACCGTTCATCCATATCCGAGACTATGGGCCTCAGAACTCCATGAAACCACACCACCTCATCCACGTACCTTTGTGCCAAAGCATCTACTTCACATGACTCGTTAATCACAAGGAAGTGGGCCGACTTCGTCAACCGGTCCACTACTACCCAGATTTCATTGAATCCCCCTAGAACCATGGGTAGTCCTATGACGAAATTCATCGTGATGTCCTCCCATTTCGACTGAGGGATAGCCAGAGACTGCAGAAGGCCACCTAGAACATGGTGTTTAGCCTTTGTCTACTGACACACAAGGCACCTGGCCAAAAACTCCACCACTGCTCGCTTTACTCCGGGCCACCAAAACTATCTCTTTAGTCCCTGGTAAATCATGGAAACTCATGGGTGTACCGCTAGGGGTGATTTGTCGAACTCACTGAGAACCTTATCACGCATCGCCTATAGAACAAGCATTTTTCCTTGAAAAAAACATCTGGTTTTGACCATCCACGATCCATCAGTCTGAAACATTGTTCTGGTCAACTCGGTCACGCATCACTTCGGACACTAGGTCTCCCCACTGAGTCTCCTCCACTTGCTGAAACAGATACAACTGCACTGTCAACTGATATAGGGAACCTCTATCGTCATCCATCCTTGCATCCAGGTGTAAGGCATCCAAATACTTTATTGCCTTCCAGGTGTCTGCCGACTCTCGTACTGCATCCTTCTGTGAACTCCTGCTTAAGGCATCAACCACTAATTCCCCTTCTCAAAAGTGTAGGAGATCACGAAGTTGTAATCCTGGAGGAACTCCATCGACCTTCACTGCCACAAGTTTATGTCCCACTGGGAGAAGATATAACTCAATCTTTTGTGATCTATGAAGACCAAAAAGCGTTCTCTGATGAGTTAATGTCACTATAACATAAGCGCAAAAATGACCGCCGCATGCTCTAGGTCATGGGTGGAATAATTATGCTCATGAGGGTGTAACTTCCTCGACCCATAAGAGATCACCCCTTGTCGTTGCATCAACACACATCTGAGGCCTTGCCCTGAAGAATCACAGAACACCTCGTATGCCACCCATTCTTCTTGTATTCTCAGCACTGGGGCACTAACCAACTTCTCCTTCAGATAGTTAAAGGCTGCCTCGCACTGCTCAGTCCACAAGAAAACTGGGTCCTTCTTGGTCAGGAAGGTCAATGGTGCTGCAACTAGAGAGAAAATGGGTACAAACCTCGAGTAGTAACCCTCCAGCTCGAGGAAACTATGAACCTCTGCCACGTTCCTGGGTGCTTCCCAAGAAACAACCACCTCAACCTTTGATGGGTCCACCACTACCCCGCGCTCGAACACCACATGCCCGAGGAAGTGCACTTCCCGTGTCCAGAACTTGCATTTTGACAACATACCATAGAGATGGTGCTGTCAGAGGACCTCCAAAACCATCCTCATGTGCTCTGCGTGATCCTCCTCTGATCTCGAATAGATCAGGATATCGTCGATGAACACAACTACGAAACGATCAAGGTACTCCCGGAAGATGGAGTTCATAAGCCCCATGAACACATCTAGGTCGTTCATAATGCTGAAAGGCATGACTATGAACTCAAATTGTCCATATCTGCACCTGAAGGTCGTCTTTGAGATGTCACTCTCCTTTACCCTCAACTAGTGATACCTAGACCGCAGGTCAATCTTTTAGAACCACCATGCCCCTTTCAACTGGTCGAATAGATCGTATATCCTTGGAAGAGGGTAGTGATTCTTGATCGTTGCCTGATTCAGCCTCCCGAAGTCTATACACAACATAAGACCACCATATTTCTTCTTGGAAAACAAGACTAGGGAACCCCACGGTGACACACTTGGTCGAACATAACCCCTCTTCATCAGATCGTCAATCCGAATCCGCTACTCACGTAGCTCCGAAGGTGCCATCCAGTATGGAGCCTTCGAAATCGGACGAGCACCAGGATGTAGGTCTATCCCGAACTCGATATCACGTCAAGGGGGTAGAGTCGTCACCTCCTCTGGGAAGACATCCATAAACACTCTAACGATCCCTGGCACCTCCACCATCTCAGCATCCACTAACTCCACTAACAGCTCGACAAACAAGAAGAGGAGGGGATCCTCTCACCTGCTACCCTTCTGACTGCTCTGCTCGCCGGTGAAAGTAACACACCAGCTGCCCAAGTCTGATAAAACAACCCTTCCTCGGAAGCAGTAGATGACGGCACACATAGAGAACAGCCAGTCGATGCCTAGGATGAAATCGTATGGCTATATCTAGAGCAGAAGAGGATCCCTGACCGACTGATGTGCCCCTATCATCATTCTGTATCCTCAACAAACATATAAAAAATCATTCTAACCTCCGACTGGTGTATTAAATAGCAGGGGAATTCAATGTATCTCAGCATCTAGGCCCAAAGCACAGGCTAGAGTGGGTGAAAAGAAGGATTGCGAAGCTCTGATATCGAACAAGGCATAAGAAAGAGTGTTAAACAAACTGATCATACATCGAACGACCTCCAGACCTGCTGGAACTGTTACCTCCGCAGTGTGTAACTATCCATGCACAGATCCTCTACCCCTCAGTTGCCGGCCACCTCCTTGACCATGCCCCGGTCGAGGTCCCTAAGGATCACCCTATGGTCGGCCACCTCCTGCAATGTCTACCCTCGGAGGAGCGGGAGATCGCTGCCCCTGCTGTTGCAGCAGGAAAGGCCTAGTAGGAAGCTGCTTCTAGGGCTGGTGTTGGGGCTGTCCGCCACCACCATACTATACTCGGTCCGGGCACTAACTCTGGAGATGTCCATAGCTCCCACAAACAAAGCACTGCTGTCCTGGGCCCGATGGGAAAGGGCGAGGACCAGGGGACCGTAACTGAAAATGATGCGGCCTACTCCCTGCTGGTCGGAACCTGGAGGGTCCTAATGCGGGAGGCCTGGTGCTGGTCGCCTTCCCCATCGATGATCCCGTCTGTATACCCTCTCGTGCCACACCTCCTAGAGAATGCATCCTCTCTACCACTTTGTCCTTTTTCTGGACCTCCAAGTACGTCGGCAGGGTAATGGGGGTAACAGCATATTGGAGGGAGGGTCAGAGAGTCACCTCTAAACGTCTTGCCTGAGACTCCTCGTCAGGAAAGAGGTCTGGAGAAAAACATAGGATGACCTTGAACTTTATTCCATGCTCCCTCACTGACATACTCCCCTGCTTGAGGGAGAGTAGCTCCTATCTCTTTTCCACCTTCATCGTCGAATAAAGCAATTCCCCCCAAAACACCCTCTCGAAATCATCTAATGCCACCTCATCCTCTTTCCTCTCTCTAAGGTAATGCGTCCACCACTAACATGCCACTCCTCGCATCTGGCTGACGGCCAGAGTAACCCAGTACTCAGTCGGGTCCCGAATCATGCCAAAAGCTATCATCATCTCTTCTAGCCCGCCTTCCGTCTTCATGTCAGAGGTGCTTCCGTCATACTTCTTGAGGGTTTGTCACTGGAAGGACCAGAGTGTCTTCTGCCACTGGTCGTCCTCCTTTTCCTGATCAGCTCTCTGTTGGTCATCCAATGTAGTCTCTGGGGCCTCAATCGCCTACACCACACATGGTCACCTCCCAGGTTCCATAGCTTCAGGGTAAACAAGGAATGCCTAAGCCCATGTAGTGCAAAATATTGTTATTAAAACTTATTAAAAATTTTTAATATTCATAATTCCCAAGACAGCCCATAAACACAAGAACACAAGTCATTATGATGAATATTCCTTCCATAGGGTCTGTACCCTACGATCAGCATGGAATCACTTGGTCATTTGGTAGGTCCGGAGTCCTTGCATCAGATCACGGGGCCCCCTAAAATCACGTGTCCTAGCCAGTATTCCCTGGCCTAATTCATGCACCAAGGTCACCCAAAACTATCGCCCTACCATTCCATGAAATCCTCACTATGCCTAACTCCAGAATCCATCCTCTCTCTCATACCTCTCCTCTGATACCATTTTGTCATGAGCCGCCTTCACCAAAAGGTGGGAAGGGTCATCAGATTGCCAGACCCTTCCTTCTTCACATTGAAGGAGAGATAATGTCCCCCAAAACCCGCCTTCAACAGGTCACGAAGTGTCAACCAGCACCAGGGGTATAGAATTACTCAATAAATGAAAGTAATTACCCTTTTTCTTTTAATAGGATCAGGAGATAAGATGGTAAGTCTCAATAACACCAAAAGAGAAAAGTAAAAGTAAAGCCAAGAACAACCATTCCCATATGCATGTTCCAAAAGTAAATACCACAAGTAAAAAAATAACTACAATGGAGAAGTACCAAAGAAAGAAAACAACAAATGCAACTGCCCCAATGGTCGGAGCTAGTATGGTCCAGTACGATCCCCAAAGTCCACCTGGAAACCAGAATGATGTTTTTATACGTAGGGTGAGAATACAAGTATACTCAGTAGGGGAAAACCAAAGACTCCCGTGCACATGTGGGGGAACGTACTAAGGTCTCATGAGAAAAAAAATATTAAACCAAAAACCTAACAAGGTAAACTATCCACACAATCCTCACCAAGGAACCCTCTGAAAATAACACAATCAAGTAATATATACTAATAGAAAATCGATGTTTGGGTACCCTGTGCCACTTTCCCAATATTTATTGAAGACATACTACGCATCGAACCAATCCCACCATTCTGTCAGTGCAGTCCCACTACCTCACCTCGCCTGCACACACCTGGGCCACATCCTCATGTTGTCCCACTGCCAAACCGCGCCTGCAAACACCTGGGCCACAACTGTCACACGTAACCATGCCTCCAAACACCTAGGCCAGAACAACCACTGCCATGCCCGAAGACACCTGGGATAGAAGATATACTTCCATGCCCGGAGACACCTGGGCCCCATCCCAAAGATATTTGGGAAACCACCTGCCTGCACACACCTGGGCCATAACCACCACCCTACCCCGACCGAAGGTTCTTGGTCTAATAAAGGACTTCAGGCCATCACAGCATGCCTGAAGATACTTGGGATATTCGAGAACGTTAGCACAAAAGGAGCTAATAACCAGCCACTAATAGTAGTGTTTTTAAAAACACCATGCCCCATGAAATGGGGGTGTTCGACACTAAATGATCAACTTGGGTGGGGCGTGAATAGGAAACAAAAAACTGCAAGTATATGTATAGCTAACAAGAACTCACCCAAAGTTTAGGTTTTTCTTCATCCCGCCTAAGGAACACAATCAGTTCCATGCCCAAGTCACAACTCACACCAAACCAAAACCCATTTGTCCCATCCTGGTTTCTTGTTCAATAATAATGTTTAAAAACGTTTCTGCACCTACTTGGGCAACTAGTAATCATAAGCACAAGTCCATGTAAAGTAAACAGTCAAGAATTAACCACAGCACCCACGCCAGGTTCTCTTGTAAATCCACAACAACCAAAGAAAATCCTAAGTTACAGCCCCAGGACCAATATACAGGAGAAAAAAGGATTCTCAACAACAAAAGATCCCATCCTCAATTTCGCAACCACACAGAGTATAATAACAGGGGATCCAATCCCCATCCACATCACCCAACAATCGGATCATGAAAAGAAACGAACAACCCACTACCACCAAAGCAAATCATGCCCATTCCAGTATTTTCAGATTTATAAAATTTAACACACTCCATGATTCCAATTCTGCTGCACTTTATCTGTGGTTATCACAGAAAAGGATTGATCCTATTGCTTTCAATTTATTTAGCTGAATATATGTAATTAACCAATTTCCTTTAAACATCAAGGGTTCAAAACAACAATAAAGATCATTTAAACATCACTAGAGGCAAGGGTTTGTTAGTCCACAGAGAAAGACCACCAACGACCATGATTTTTAGAAGGTGTAAGGCCGATCAATTCAGAAATCATAAATCATAGAAGATAATAAATCAAAGCATCATCGATCAAGGACCCCCCTATTCATTATATTTTGTTCATTATTGTCCTTTAAGGTTTGGGGTTATCCAATTCTACAGAATCAAAAGCATGCCCATCCCGCATGATACAAAAAAAGGGAGAGATGAAGGAGAAATTCCCTACTTGTTGATCAACGATTGATGCTATGCCTGGGCGTGGAACTCCACGGATAGCGATGAGACTCATCTAAATGAAAAAATGGCTCATCTGAACGAAGGGTACACCTAGAACAGGGTGATTAGGAAAAGATACTTAGGGAGAACCATTTTTTTATAATGGTTGGGGACGGTTGATATAAGAACGTGAAACCGCATAAGGAGCGGGGTCGTGGGTTGACCACGCGGTGGAGACACCCCACACATCATTAATGGGTCCCTGCGGTTTAAACCGATTCATACACCAGGTTAATTAATTAAATATTTAATTAAACAACATTTATGGGTGTTACTAGTCTTTAAAACAAGCTTATAGGGGTCAAATTGGGTTTAAAACCCAATTTGCGCAAAAAGGAGGCATGATGAAAAAAACAGTGGGGGTAGCTGAGAGATACCAGTAGCTGAGAGAAACAAGTTTCTGAGAGCCACTGGTGGCTGACAGACACCGGTAGGCAGTGGATACCAGTACACCGAGCTACCGGTAGACAGAGCTACCAGTAGACTAAGCTACCGGTAGACTGAGCTACCGACAAACCGAGCTACCGTTAGACAGAGCTACCGGTAGGCCGAGATACCGGTAGGCTACAGCTACTGGTAGACTGTGCTACCTGTAGACATAGCTATCAGTAGGCTGCAGCCACCGGTAGATCGAGCTACCTGTAGGCCTGCTACTAGGAGGCTGAGGCTACCGGTAGGCATATAGTTAGAGGATAAACATCACCGAGATTCCCATGCTACCTAGAACACCCAACATCAAATTTTTACAAAGTAATGGACCCCAAGACTTGGGCCATTACATAATCCAATGTCGGTCATTGGATTTAATATCACATTTAAATTATAGATAAACAAATTTAAATCTTTTGATAGTTATTATTTCTTAAAAACATGCTATTTATTTTGACAACGAGAATTGATATTAAATTAATTAAAAAAAATGTATAAGTGTTGAATTTTGTAAAATAGAAATAATTTTGGAATTCGGAATATCAAATATATCTTAGGGTGGATTTTTTGGAATTTTTCTGGAAAAAATTAATTTTTTATGATTAGTAAAACGACTTATTAGTAGTAGTTAAAAACCGGCTTTTTCATTTAAATTAAATTGTACAGCTTATGTGAAATGAATTTCGAAAATCTGACATACATGGTTGTTATTATTAAGTAAAGTGTGGTTGAAGAAGATAAAAATAATTTTTGGTGAATAGTAACTTTTGACTTTTATTTACCATGGTTAAATGTAAATAGGGAAATTTATGATAAAAACAATATTAAAATAATAAAAAATTGCCTTAAAACTAATCCTAATTTTTTTGGATGAGTCATTGTAGACCATGGTCATACATGGAACTACTTTGGTACCCTATGGAGCCACTTATGAGAGATAATGACACTTTATTTTAATTGACTTTAAGTGAAGACAAAAATTACATTAAAAAATATCTTTTAGTATATCAATTTTTACATGTGGCTATATAAGTCATATTTTCAACTATAAATATTCATTATAAGTCAAAAAATATTTCGTACATTGTTTTATTTTTTGGATAATTTTTAGATGTTAAACAAATAAAATTATTTATGACACAATAATGTTGTACTATTCACCTCGTTAATAAATGATTTAAATAAGTAAGATTATTAATATTAAATAATATCAAAAACCTATACAATTCGTAGTGGATGATTTTATTTCAAACATGAGTAATCTTATATTTTAATTTTATTTGTTTTGTGCCTTTTTAATTTGATGATATTTTTATAATAAAATAACATTTTCAAACATTCCAAAAGAGCCCCTATTCTCCATTATAAAAGGACACCATTTCTAACTGATTCCTCACACCTCTCCCACCCCTTGGCTCATCCTACTAATGACCAAATAAGCTCTTAGGATCTCTATATTCCACTTATATGCGTTACCTTAGGCTGATTTCATTTCAAAAGTCTATTTGGTTCAATCCAAATGCAGTTAATGAAATTATAGGTAATGGTTTCACTTAAATTTTTTATTTTATTTTACTTATAATACCACTAAACTATTTTTATTACATTATTTTATAACAAATACGGTATAAAAAATATACTAGGATGTTTTTATGATATTTATTTCAACTAGAAAACCCACACCTCCATCTAATGGGTAAATAGCATATTGTTTCTGTGGATGGAAAACTAACATCTCATGAAATGATGATTGTTCACTTATATCCTAACGCCTCACATGGTGGCCATTAAGATGGAAATTCATTTATATATGATATATTTTTTTTTATGTTTTATTTATTCTTCTTTATTTTCCATTTATATCATTCCTTTATTGTTTCCATTATGGGTAAAACATGATAATTTTATTTGAGAAAGTGCGGACTAATGCCCCTTCAAAGTGATATGACTCATTAATTCCTTTTTTGTGATGTATAAAGGATGGATATTATGGTATTATATATGGTATTATAATATAATTATAATATACCTATGTATTATTATTTTTTAATTTCATTGAAATTCAAAATAGATATGAAAGTAGCGTTAATGCGTGTGTACGACTTATTGTCTCCATGAATGGTGCATTTCATTTTTTATTACCAAATGTTATGTATTATAATAAATACATATATATACTGGATATATAATATATATTTGATATATAAATCATTAATATCATTCTGGATATTGTGGACTATTTACCACCTGGAAAAATTGTAATTATAACAAGTTCATTTTTGACTCAACTTCTGAACATTGATAAAATATCCAACAAGAACTCAAATAATTAACTAATTGTTATAACAAGGTAATATGTGATCTAAAAGTAATAATAAACATAAAATATGTTTCTAATAATGTAGAAATTATCTTTGTTTATTATTCTGTAATAACAAAGAACATAAAAGGCAAGTAGTACTTCAGGTAAGTGGTTTCTAATCTCACTTTTAATTCTGTGAGATTTCCATTGTTCGCCTCTTATTTATTGAATGTGGTGTATTGTGTACAGAAATTTGATATATATTATATTTATTATCTTTATATTAATGGTATTATATGAATTATTTTTTGGTTATTAACTTTTGGTTATATGACACGATTGATTAGAACATGGTAAGGGGATTTATATCACTCATTATTCCAGTGAGATTCTTGCTGTATTGCTACTATTTCTTTATGTGTGGTGTATGTAGTGGCCATTATTGTATTCCTAGTGTAGTATAATTTTATATATTGGTATTTAAAATATCATTTAATAATCCTTCTTTCATGTGGTGTATGTTTCGTGAGTTACCATATCAGTAATGGTTAATTATACAATCTCTTCATTATCTGAAATTGTTTATAGATAATTATCTACTGGGACCTCTTTATCATCCACATTCATGTTTTAATAAAACATTATCTCAATTTTTTTTAATATTTAATAGACAATTGGTTAATTTAATTTATACCCTTTTATGACCTTATATGTTTTTGAAAGGAACATTTCTGTCATTTTCCAAATTTGGTACTTTTTGACTTTTTTGACAAAATTATGGTAAGAATATTTTTCTAACATATATGGTGGGTGAAGCTATTTTCCACCATTATAACATCATCTAAGCCTCCCTTACAATCTTATAATAATTTTTCCACTATAATTTTTTTTATAAATATGTTACTCTAAAATGATTTCTAAATAGAAAAAGATATATCTCTCCAATAGTTTTTATTTCATCTATGCCAACATCCATTGATAAATTTTACAATTGATTGAAGTTGATTTGTTATGATACAAAGCGTCCATATTTTATTTACGGTTTTGTGATATGTTTGATAGTGGATGAATTATTTTTATTCCATTCATGTTTGATGGGTGAATTGACATTTCGTATGCTAGTTTTAATATTAATGATTATGTTTTATTCCAACCTCTTCTTAAGATGAATGTGTTGGACTAATATGTTCTATGTTGGGGTCCAGTAAATGTAAGCCCTCTGGGTTGGTGTCTAGTTATAGAAGACCCTCCGTGTTGGAGTCCGTTTACAGAGGGTCTCCGGGTTAGAGTCTGGTGATAGAGGCTCTCCGGGTTGGAGTCCGGTTAAAGAGGCTCTTCGGGTTGGAGTCCAGTTACAGAGGCTCTCCGGGAAGGGGTCCGGTTACAGCAATCACATAGGTCCTAGGATGAGGATGTGACACATATATTTATGTCTGAAATTATGCAATCCATAATTATGAATGTGGATATTGATATTTAATGTGATTAACAGACTACTATAATATCGACGAGAATAAGTAAATGGATTAATTTTATTTTATCATTACTATATTATTCTAAATTTCATGTTTTAAAGGTATTTTTAGTATTATAAACTGCCTTAAATTTTTATGCTTATTTATGAATTTTGCAGCCAAATTTTTATCCTTACTGAGCATCTGATCTCACCCCTTTCAAGGTTGTATTTTTCCCAGGTTTGAAAAAGTATTTAATGGTCGACCTGTATTGATTAGATAAGGGATATTAATGTGTTCAAAAGGGGACAATGTTATTTTTGTTGTTAGTAATTTCATAATTTAATGTAAAACTAATTTATGTATATTGTATTTTCAAGGATACTATACTAATTGATCTTTAGAGACTTGAACGTTTGTGATCATGCCAATGTTATGTAATAATAAACCGACTATGGTTAATTAGGTTTGGGGTGTTACATAAAATAATTGTGTAATGAAATAAAAAAATGTATATAAACTATATAATGTCAATATTTATACATTATATTGTATAAGGATCTATGAAAATCAATTTTGGACCTTTTTCTATGTAAAAATTATTTTAACATGTTATTATATTTTTAAAATACAAATATTCTTTTGGCCTCAATTATAACAGTTCACTAACAGTCCTCTATTTTCCACAATATCAAACCATATTTATGTATCATATCACTACAAATATTATATCCATTTTCCATACTATCATCCATGTATATATCTTTTAAGAATTAATAAAATAGGGGATGGATTTTTTTCTCAAGGAAATAGTTTACCTGAAGAAGAGGAAACATTCTTCTAGAAGTGTATTAATTTTTTTATTCCTCCACTACACCAGTTATTTTTAAAAACTCTGATATGTTTTATTCATTATATTAAATAAAAATATTTTTTTTATTTTATTTCTATTACATAAAATTTTTTTAATTCAAGAAAATGGTTTAAAAATTCATCGTTATTGTGTACAAATCACTACAACCTCATGAATTGATGTAATTAATTTTTCAATCACCAAATCCCATGATAGGGTATGATGATGGATATTAATTATATTTTTATATATAATATTATTATAAAAATACTAGTTATTATATCATATGTATATTTATTTATTTAAATTACATTCTTTTTTATATTATATAATTAGCTTTCCTGTACTGAAGACTGCTACCTCACGAAGTGATGCAATTCGTATTTCCCTAATGATTTTCATGGATGGTTATACCGATTGTTTTGTTAATATATATGGTATTAAGGATTTTATTTCATATTAATGAAATATTTATCATTCTTAAAATTTAATATATATTTTTCCCTTATATTTCCACTCACAAAAATATGATAACTACCACATTGTACGTGTGGACTACCCTATTCAAAAAAGTGATGTGACTCTCTTCCCATTAGCACAAATAATTGCTTATAATTATTTTTTATTTTACGTAAAAAATATAATAGTATGTTAATTCTGTAATTCTAAAATATTACTTTTCTCTGTTAAATAATTATTGTTAAATTTTTAAATGTTTATGAATGGTATTTTTGGCACATCATCACCATTATCGTAACATTCATTATTTCTCAAATCGATCATTATTGGATCGAAATAATATTTTTATTAATTGATAAATTTGAAATTTTTTAATTATTATCCTTCTCTATATGGTAAATCTATATAATTATCCAAGGAATCATAAAACTCATTCCAAGCTCCACATGACAATACCATGGAATTGACACATATAATAATGAGTATATAAATGTTTTAACATAAACAAGTGATATGATTTATAATATGATCATGTATGATATTATAAATTTTAATATGTTTCTTGTATAAATTAGTAACATTCATAGAACCATTATTCAGTAGGTCAAGTAATGTTCATCAATAAATTAAACTTGATGTTATGAATTGTGTCTCAAATTTCATTCATCCATGAAAATATGTATGTTATGAACCTATTTCATTTTTATAATGTGTATACTGAACATATCAGATTTAATTTCAAAAATACATCATAATAGCTACTATTTAATTATTCATTTTTAATTATTTCATCCATGTTCAATATGATAGAATCATACCATATTTAAAGGGATGTAATAACATTTTTTTATTGAACAATACTGATATGTTATCTAATAAATATATTTCATTTGACGTATATAATTCCTCTTTGATATTTAATATCGTCAATAAAGCATTCATAATTTTTTTTAATTTTTCATATTTCTTCCAAGGGGGTTTCACATTAAAATAAACAAGATGTATTTAATTTCATTAATCAACTTCAATCATTGGGTTATATTACTCAATTGTGGAAATTGATATTAATTGATTAATTGTGTGTTTAATTTAGAAATAAATAACATGTATATCCACTTTATTATGTGTATTTATAATTTATAAACAAAATCAACTAATTTATTATTATATATTAAAAATTATCATCTTTTAATGGATTTATTTCTAAATAAAGTTTTTAATTGAATTAGTTTAACTTGAATTCCCATTAAAGGAAAATATTTTCCCAGTATTTAATAAACTATTTCATATTATTATTCCTTTTATAATAATAATATCTTCAGGTAATAGTATAGTTTTAAACTATTTGGTACATAATATAATTTATAAAATGATTTATATAATATCCAACTTCATTTATCCATTCAATCAGAAATAAAATTTGGTCCAAGATCGTGTTATCAAAAAAATTCAATTATGATTTTAATCATTTGTAAATAAGTTATTATATTAATTTTTTCCCATTTCCCCTTTGTAAAATATTATTTTAATATAATATTCTTGTAATTGATAAAATATGTTGTCATTGTATTTTAAAAAAATGGGGAAAATGTTTATTTTAAGGCACTCATTATTTATAAAATTTATAGTTTCCATGAACACTCAATGATTTTACGAATCCGTTGTATTAATAATATTTCATTATTAAAGAATCTTATTTTCTATTTCATTGTGAAACCATAATATAAAAAAAATTGAAATGGATATTTCCCTCAATAATGATATTAACGGAGTTATAATTGTATTTTTATTCCTCAAAGGAAACAACAATTTATTATTACTAATATTGATTTTTTTATGGATTATATAATCCTTACTAACATTAAACCTGATTTATGATAAATTTTAATTTTTAGTGTAATTACAATAAATTTCGTGATACATTACTATCGTTATTAACTATCTATAGATTTATTCACATTAAAATGGTAATTCCATCTATAGTAAATATCGATATTATTTATCATATATATATTTAATTAATAACACATACTTAATATTTACTAACATTGTTCTCTATTTATCTTTTTTCCTCTTGGGATATATTACAAAATCATACATTTTTATGAAATATAATTATTTAATTATAAGGCACATTTTTCCTGTATTGAATAATTTAATCATTAAAGAGAAATTCATTGGACATGTATTGACGAATGGGACCATAATTATATTTCCCCCATTAATATAATTTGTTCTGTAAAGACCCATAAATTCCATGTAATATATTTAATTAAATTGGAATATTATGAGTCTAGAAAAATTGATGGGGCATGATTCCGAGGCCCGTTGTGCTCAGAATAAATTTCTGAATATTTTTTTCGGTTCGTTTAGTAAACGTGCGAGTGGATTTTTCTAAATTTTGAACCAGGGCTCTAAATTAAAATATGAGGACACCGTTGAAGTCACTGTGCCAGTATTTACAAAATGAGACCTCAACCTATACCATAGTAGTTCGAGTGTGGATGATATAATTTTGGGTTTTTCATTGAAAAAAAAATAAAATAAATCAAAATATTATTTTATTTTAATTTTTTTTGAAACCTTTCATGTGGAAGGTTTAAGTAGTGGGGACCACCATAACTAAACCTCCCTTGAGAGGTATTTTAGGTGGGGACCACCATAACTAAACCTCTAATGAGAGGTTATGGTGTTGGGGACTACACGAGACTAAAACCCCCATGAACTACCTCTTAAATGTGGGGAAGCTTCTTAAACACACCCAGATTGATGGTGACACCCCCTTTAATTAATTATAAAAACTCATTTAATTAATTAAAAAAATTGAAATTGTGCCATAATATTCTATAATGATGGATAATTCATATTTAGGTGGACTTGGGGGAAGGTTTCAGAAAAAGGATAAGGAGAGAGATTTTGGTAGAATTACACTTCTCCAACGAAGAACTTCTTCCATGAAAAATGCTCCTCCAACGATCAACATCAGATCATGACTTTAACTTATTCCAAGATACATCCAACGACATGGGATTTATTCAGTCAGCAATTTTTCTTCCCTCCTCACTAACATAAAAAAATGAACTAGGTAGGGGTGTGTTTTAATTTTAATAAATGTTAAATTTCATGTCACATTGAATCATCTTCCTTGAGCCGTATGATACTGCCCAAACGCGGAGGGTATGAGCCAAACTAACAAGGTCTGACCCATCCACAAATATTGTGGATATTTTGTGTGATCTTCATGGTGGTGTTGGAGAACGTTGTTGGTGGTTGGCTCCGGTGGAACTTGAGAACCATGACGAAGGTGACAAATGAAGGGCAGCTGGTCAAGCTGGCCACCAGAGAAGGCACATCACCCCACCGCCCTGAGCCATTACCGCCCTGAGGCCTCCGCCGCCCCGAGGCATCCACCACCCCACCTACTCCTCCACCCCGTGGTCTCTCCCTCCCCTCCGTCTCTACCTCCCCATAACCTCTGCGTCATGTGGTGCCCATTCGCCATGCGACCCCCGTGGTGTCACCGCTCCTTCCGTTGACCCACCGCCCCACCCCGCGCCCCTCCACACTTCCTGTAGCCTCGAAGAACCACCTCATGGCCCCACTGTCCTCACGACCCTGCGGCCTCAACACCTCCCTTGTAGACATGCACCCTCTATGCCACTAGGTCAGGCTAGACACCGTGGGTCGACCCAAACCGGGGCAGCCCAGATCGGGTAGGGGCGGGTCAGACCAAACCTGAACCCACTACGACCCATTTACGCTCTTTTTTCCATAACATTTTCTCCAAACATATTTTTGAAGAACAGTCAATAAAATTAGAAACAATTGAGGAATATTATCCCTTTAGTATACCCCACTGATGATTTGGGTAAATTTTGAGAATGGTCGGGTTGTATCGATCACGAATCCAACCGTGCCCTCAGGACAATAAGACTAAAAACATACAGAGAGTCCATCCGATTGAAGCACCATCTGTTGCGTTGATACCCCTATGACGTTACAGAACATTGAGATACTTCTTCGTTATACTTAGTGTCATTTGGATTATCGACCTGTGGCTTGAGGAGAAGGCCCTCCCAGAGACGATCAAGCAATGTGCGGGAACCCAGTAGCAGGCTGTGACATAAAGAATGAAGAGATATCTTATTTGGGTCAGAACCTAAAGCTTCTGTGTGGTATATCACTAAGCGATACTGTGTGGGTCAGCACCGAGTGATCATGTGTGGGTGAGCACTACGCTATATTTTGTCATTTAGCCCCAAGAAATCCTATGTGGGTCAGCACCGAACTATGATGTGTGTGTCAGCTGCAGAGCCTCTTAATATAGTAAGATGATTCTGTAGTTACATCTAATCATCTATATTGATGAAACTATGTTATAAATAGTGAGAGTTGAGTTCTTACCTTAGCGGTGCATTCCATTGTGGTAATACCTTTGTTGTATTCTTCTGTGTGGCATACCTGTGTGGTACTCACCTTTGTGGTATTCCTCCTATTATTGAACGTTTGAGTTTTGGTCTTTTGGGTTGGACCCTATGCTTCTTCATGATTGAGATGGTTATACATGATAACTTAGGTATATGTATGACCATATACCTAAGTATGAAGGACAATTGACTTCATGCTTTGTGTTTTATCCATTTTGGATTTTGTGAGAACTTGAGCGTCTCAATGTCCCTACTGAGTATCATTTTACTCACCCCTGCATGGGTTATGCCTGCACCCAATTGTGTTAGAGGAAGACAAAGAAAAAGGCTGACTGAGTAAGAGAGTACAAGGACTGGAGGTTGCTCGGGGTTCGATGTTAGATGGGGATAACAATAGAGATGACCAATCATGAGATGTACCTACACTTCAAGTTGGATTCATGGTGGATAATTTAAGAGATGATTTTCACCTATATGTCTTCTTGTACTTTCATGTTTTCCATATACTTTCTACTTTGGCTTGTATTCCTGCCACTTTTACATATTGCACTCACTCTATATACTATTCAGTTTATTTGAGTTTGTATCTTGTTGTGTGATTGGATGTGTGTGGTTAAAATTTATAAAGGCGAGGTCTTCCCAGTTTTTGGGAATACGCTTTCCGAACTAGTCACCAGCCCACATCATATGGAAGGTGGGCTTGGGGTATTCACGACACAGGCCCCGCGGGATAGGTCGTGAAATTTTGGTTATCATAGGATTTGGTTCTTCCTTAGAAAATATGGCTCTAATCATTTTATTGACACTATTATTATGTGTGGTGAGTGTGGTTATCAGTTTAGGGAATCTAGGGTTGGTGCGGTGACCAACGTATCCATACACCAGGACACTGACTTCTGATTTCTGACATTGTTCACAAAAACACTAATTGCGTGTGCGTTTTCATGAGATTTCTTTTTCATCACTTTGAGTCAGCTCATAAGGTATATCTTATTAACAGTGGCACATCTTTTACTTTTCAGGATGCCTCCACACAGACATCCATCTTGGGTTCTTAGTGTAGTACGCACGAATCGCCCACCGAGTGACGAGTGTAACACCTCAAGATATTATAAGATATATTCTTTTTAATTTCTTATATGTATTCTATTTTACACAACACCAAGATTATCTTTTTCTACACGCAACATTGTATTATCTTAAAGTATACGCAACACTATTCTTGGCTTGTGTTACACTCAATTTCAAGTTTGTTTTGTGGAAATTATTCTACGCAACATTAAGTATAGATTTTGTCTAATGTATAAATGAAATAAATTTTAATTATTTTATACACAACACCAAAGGAAGATTTCACTACACGCAGCCCTGACATGGCTTTCATTACACGAAATCGCGGCCCTCCTTGATAGCATTTGTAGTACGCAATAACAGGTTTCACTATACAACAATATGTTATTAAAATATTATATAAACTAGCCATTATGAATATTGATACCCACTTTTTAAAAATTTATAAATTTTATCAATAAAAATGGACTTCATTTTTGGATTCAGAATATCAAAATTATCCTAGGGTGAATTTTTGGGATTTTTCTGAAAACATTCAATTTTTTATGAATAGTGAAAACATTAAGTAATTGGTTAATACTGACTCTTTATTTAAATATTCATTTCTTTTATCTAAAATTATTTTAGGTCAAAATAGATACAAAATACCTATATAAGTTCAAAGTAATTCATTGGAGTCATTTTATTATAATTTTAGATATATAAAAATTTTATTGTACATTTTACCGTCTTTTACCAACCTCCTGGGAGAATTTGAAAATTTACATAAAACATAATTTTTCCACTTCTATGAGTGTAATTTCAAAACTCTGAGTGACATAGATGATATCAGTAAGTAAAATTTGTTTCAATGGGAATAAAATAATTTATTGTAGAATAGTAACTTTTAACTTTTATTTACAAGGGTTAAAAGTAAATTGGGTAATTAAGGGTAAAAATGATATTATTATTACCCTAACACATGTCCTAATTATATTGGATAAGTGTAATTCTACCAAAAAAACCCTTAGTAATAAAATATTACCCTTTAAGTCCACTTGTATTAGATTAGGACATTTATTATTATTTAATTCAATGAACAGTTAAAAGAGGTAAAATCTAAGTTTCATAACTAAAAAACTTTTAATATAGGGTTAAACACAATATAAATTTGACTATAAGTATTCATTAGAAAGATAATAATATTTCATTAAAAATTGTATTTTATTTTTTATTTTTAGACATTAAATAATTTAGTTTATCTAAGACACAATGATGATGCAATAATTAATTTATTAATAAAATACTAACATATTGATATTATAAATACCCAAATAAATGAAATTGTATATTTTTATGAATTACACTAATTTTTAGGTAAATATATCGTATTAGGGTTGGTTAGATGATTTTTTATCTAATTTATATTGCTTTTAGGAATTTAGGATAAACAATATACAAAATAGTGTCAAAATTGACATAAAAGTGCTTTTAAAATAAATATTATTTAATTAATTTATATAATGGTCATAAAAATATAATGTTCAGCCAAAAGACTTATATAATAATATAAATTATATTTAAGAAGAAATATGTGTTCTATTAGTAGTTTATAGTATGTTTATTACCCATATAGTGTAAGAATACAAGAAAACACGATAAAAGTTACTTTATTTTACTTTGAGTTAAATCATAATGATAAGGTCAAAATGGTAACCTAAAATTGTCTAAAACCTATTGGATAAAAGAATTTCGAACCATCCCCACCTTATCCTCGAAATAAGTCACTTTGGAGACATTATAAACCTAATATAAATTTATTATAAATTAATATTCTATGTTTTTTCTAAAGTTTCCCTCACCCCTCATATAAAAGGTAACTCCCCCTTCAATATAATTCACACCTCCAAAGCCATTTTTCTCGGCTAAAACCTTTTTCAATACCCTAAAAACTATAATCGATTAATTATAGTGGCCTTAGTTTAGTAATAAAGCCATCCTAATGAGCCATTTTAATCAAATCAAAAAGAATAACCCGAAGAAAATGTAAATATCTCACCACATATTTTAAGTTCCTTTCTTCTTCCACTTCCCCATTCTATGTTGGTTCCATTATAAAATAATAAATCTAGTATCTTATATATACTGTGATGCTATTAAAAAAAATAATACAACCATATTAGTTCTTTTATCCATCCTATGAATGAAAAAGTCACCACACGTGCGTACTTACGGCTTACCTTCTCCACATCGCGGTGTAGTAGTTATTCAAACATTTCATCATTCTGATGGGTACAATAATGAGTATAAATTATATAAATAATAAATATAACATCATTATGATTCTCTATATATGATATACCATCCAATTATATATGATTTTAATATCAAAATAATGATATTTTCGCTCGTACGTTCGTACGGACTACAAACTCCACGAATGGTATGAGATTAATTTTCAATGATTAACCATTCAAGTATGATTACAAAGTATAAGAATAAATAATCATGAAATATATTACATAATAATGATACTGGATATATTTACATATTTTTTCATTTACTTAATTCCATTCAATTCAATATGGAAATGAAAACAACCTTCATGCATACGTATAACCTACCATATCCATGAACAGAGTATTTCCATCCATTTATCAGTCTATCATATATATTAATATTCGGAATATATATTAAATAAAAAAAATTTTTTACATTCTGTAATTAATTAAATTGGGATATATGTAATCATATCAAGAACAACTAGTCGAAACACATACGATAAATGAAACGATTTTACCCAAAACACTGCTTTAACATGGAATTTATAAAAGAACAGGTAATATAAATTAAAATGTGATTCAAATATGATATCATAAATATTATTATGGTTATTTTACAAGTTAATAATATGATTATACCCACTATATTGGATTTTTGGACTCATACTGAAGAAATTGGACCTAAGGTAAGGGATATTTTTTCCAAATGTCATTTTTATCCGAGATTGCCTATACATAAGTATTTACGGTGGTTATCTTTTTCATCCATGTCCATAAAAATGTTTTACATAAAGTGTTTAATATTATTCCATGTATGTTTAATGTAATTCATACACCTATTTTAATATTACATTATTTTATATAAGGAATCTTTCTTTTGATTACCAAATGATGATCTTTTTGACTTTTCAGCCAAAATTTGAAGATAATGTTTTTTTAAACATATATGGCATGAACGATTTTTTACGGTTTCATATGCCAAATTTTAATGATTCTTACTCTACAAGATTTCACGATTATTTTAATCAAAAATCCTTTTCTTTTAAAATTTCATGGAATTTTCTAAAAAGAAAATTATTTTAAAGAAGAAAGGATATGTTCCTCAATAATTCATTTCAAGTGTTTTATAAAAATTATTTTCCATCTAAGATGACAGTATTTACTACGTTTACATTTCAAGTATAATTTATCAATTATTTACATGGTTTGATTTTTCTTATGATGAAATGATATCCATTTATTTTTTATGGATTATGTTATGATGGGATGATGTTTATGAAACCCATTTTATTCGTTGGGTTATTATGAATGATGTGTGTTTATTTTGTGGCATGCGAAAGAATGATTTAATTATGATATTGGTGGAACATATATCTCCCTAAAAGGAATTGGTTAAAGATTTATATATATTTTGATAGACATGGCTGGAACAACAAGTTCATCTGGTTATGTGATATAGGACTGGAATGGGGAGTGATCGCGATTCAGTAAATCACTTAGTCCACTATGATAGTCTTAGAAGTAATGAATTAGCTACAATGGTAATCATATCATGTGATTAATGGTTTTCCACAGTTACATGATTATTCCCCATTCTATTTTATCATGATTGATGTTCCATTATGATCTATGCCTTACATAATTCCATGTTTTATGTCACAACTCATGATTTTTATGTTCAAAAATATGTTTATGTTTCTAAATTCAAATGTATATGGTTTGTTTTATTAAATCCATGCTTACCTTTACTAAGATTTTGAGCACACCCTTTATATGTTTTCTTTTCCTCAGTATATAATGAAAGGTTTTAGGTAAGAAAACAGAAGGGGGAGATCTTTATGGGAGATGTTGAAGATATTTCACCATGATTAGAAGATTATGTTCTGAGTTTCCAAGGACACTAAACTATTATGGTCTTTCTGTGTCTGTTTTTATCATGTATTAAGTATTCCGCAAAAGTAATGTAATATCTATGTACGTCAGGCTATGGGTCTCTATAGTTTCTATGAGAGCGAAGGTTCTGTTAAACATTCGAAACTAGGATGCTAAAAATTTTGTGAGATCCCTAGAGATATTTATAAGGTATGACTAGGTATGTCACTAAGGTTTAGTGTAACTATAGGTTATTGTCCTAGAATTATGTTGACAATCATGATTAACCTAGGGTGAACCAAGGGTGTCTCAGATAAAAGAATGTGTGATCAGTTAAACATCCAATTAGTGACTTTTTATGATTATGGGGTTCCTTGTTATTTTATGTATTTCTTACAAAATGGTTTTTGGTTTTAGTCAATAGAGGGAACCAGAAGGAATTGGGTCAACATTGAATCCAATGGAAAATTAGTGACTATGAGAAACAGAATTGCGTAATTCCTAGAAATAAAGATTTTATGATTATGCTGAATCAGTGATCATGATATATGATTAAAAAGATGAAAATTAGTGGTATTCCTAATTCACCAAATAAGAGGAAGATGTAATTTTATGCATGTTCTCATGTTGAGGAGCATAGGGAAAGGAATATTGTGATTTCTAATGAATGGAATAATAACCCTGCTAAATACCTAAAATGGAGAGGTAGATGTTATCTATGTGGGGAGTAGGTTTATAGAGTGAAAAACTTTTATGATGTTCAATGTATTATATGTGGAGAACATGGGGATTACCCAACTCAATGCCCTGACATAATAGGTTACTTCTAAATCAATGGAGGACTTATTCCATGACATTCAATTAAGAGTATGGATTAAAGTTTTTATGTATCACTATTCATGAATAATGTTATTGAAGTACTTTTTTGGTATATTAAAATATTTATGAATTGGTCCATTGTGGTTTTCCCTATGAATATGGTAGAGGTAACCCTGAAAAGAGATTGAAATATTGTTAGAGAGAAAATGACATACAGATAATGAAGGAATAACACGAAAATAATATGGTTGATATTATTCATGAGCTCATGATTGATATAAGGACAAAGTGATATCATGGTTTGAGTATATAGAATACTTTGGATTTTGGTATTTGGAATGAGGTATATTTTGAGATAATTCATGTTTTCACTGAGGTTCTATGGTATTAAATGTTTCAAGTGAATACATGATTATGGTAATCACATGTTTGGATTGTGACCAACAAGATATATCTTGTGACATATGAGGGATAAATGATGGTAGTCACATTCTTATAATATGTCCTTTTTAGTAATATTTCTCTTTATACTATGAGATTAAAAAGAAGTATTTTGGATAAGTCTTAGGGTTGTAATGGATTAAGTTGAACGTAATATAGTATTGTTTTCAGATAGAACATCTTTTCAATTTTATTGTTAGAATTTTATAATAGTATAGTTTATGAAAAGGGACAACCTGTAGAATGGGTGACAACACGTCATGTCAGACAAGGATGCGGGAATCAAACCCACAACTGATGTGCGACAGGACTTTGTCTCCAACCACTAGTCTATAGGAAGTCCTGGGTTAGTAGAAATTAGTTTTATTTTATTAAGCATTATTATCGTTGAAGTATAAGTCTATTTTCGGAATCATTTAAAGTTAATCTCACCATAGATGGACTTATGTATATTTAATTACATTTGATAACTTTTTGAGAAAGATGGAATAAACTATCATTCTATCACATGATCTGTTAACATTTCAAGAAGAAAAAATTAATCTTCAATTATTTAAATAAGAGATAAAGTGGAAATTGTTCATGGAATGATCAACGATGATATTACACTGAAATCAATTAAATATTTCTCCTTGGGAAAAAATTTATCATAATTAGGGAAAGGATCATGAAATCCAAAAACGTTGTCCTAGTACCCTCATATTCGATGAATCATATGGTACCTTAGATCAACACAAATTTATGTATTTGTGATTGTTGTATTTTTATAGCCATGTTCTCTACCACTCTTCATCAAAACATGATGGTTAGATTTCTCTTCCATATCCATATATTCACCTATGTTATCTTATGTGGAAACCTAGTGAAGAGTTAATTTGGGTAACCATTTTATTTCATTCATCACTTTTTAAAACTATGTTTTAGTATTCCTTTTTACAATGTCGGTTTCTATGAATGAATGTTTCAAGTAGTAAACGATTTATAACACAGACGAATTTCGAGGGAGAAATTCATTTTCAGGGGGTTAGAACGTAACACCGCATGATTTTATGAGATATATTCTTTTTAATTTCTTTTATGTCTTATATTGTACACTACACAAAGATTATCTTGTACTATACAAAACACTTTATTTGCTTGCAGTATACGCAACACTATTTTTTGCTCATGTTACACACAATTTCAAGTTCGTTTTGTGGAAATTATTCTACAAAACCTTATGTATATATTTTGTTTAATGTATATATGAAATAAGCTTCAATTATTTTATATGAAACACCAAATGGAGCTTTCACTACACCCAACCCTAACTTGACTTGCATTACATGCAATCACGACCTTCCTCGATAGCATGTGTAGAACGCAATACTGGGTTTAACGAAAAAACAATATGTTATTAAAATATTATATATAGTAGCTATTATTAATCATAATACCCAATTCTTGAAATTATATAAATTTTATTTTTTAAAATGGACTTCATTTTTGGATTCGGAATATCGAAATTAGCCTCGGGTGTGTTTTTGGTATTTTTCTGAAAACATTCAATTTTTTATGAATAATGAAAACACTAAGTTTTTGGTTTAAACCAACAATTTATTTAAATAATCATTTATTTTATTTAAATTTATATTAGGTCAAAATAGATACATAATACATATATAATTTCAATGTAATTCATTGGAGTCATATCATATTAATTTTAGACATATAAAAATTTTATTGAACTTTTTACCGTCTTTTACCCACCTCCTAGGAGAATTTGAAAATTTTCCTAAAACGTAATTTTATTGCTTTTATGACTGGTATTTCAAAAATCCGAGAGACGAAGATGATATCAGTATGTAAAATGTGGTTCAATAAGAAGAAAATAATTTTTGGTGAATAGTAACTTTTAACTTTGATTTACCACGGTTAAAAGTAAATAGGGTAATTAAGGGTAAGAATGATATTATTATGACCCTAACACATATTTTAATTCTATTGGATAAGTGTAATTAGAAAAAGAACCTTTGTATTAAAATATCACCCTTTTGGTCAACATGGATTAGATTAGGAAATTTATTATTATTTAATTCAATGAATAGTTATAAGAGTTAAAATCAAAGTATAATAAATAAAACAATTTTAATATAGGGTTAAAAACAATAATAATTCGACTATAATTTTTAATTCGTAAGATTAAAATATTTCCTACATAATGGTATTTTATTTAGGAATTTTAGACATTAAATAGTTTAATTTATTTACGACACAATGATGATGCAGTAATTACCTTATTAATGAAATATTAACATAATTGATATTATAAATACCCAAATAAATGTAATTTGATAATTTTTAGGATTTAAAATATTTTTTTAGGTTAATATAACATATTATGGTTGGTTAGATGAATTTTTTTTGAATTAATAATGTTTTTATTAATTTATAAAAAAACAATTAACAAAATATTGTCTAAATTGACATAAAATAGTTTTTAAAACAAATATTATATTATTAATTGATATAATAGTTCTTAAAAGTATAGATCTGAAAAAAGACATATATAATAATATATATGATATTAATTAACCAATTGTGGTTCGATTGGCAGTTTATTGTAAGTTTATTAACCATATAGTGTAATAATACAAGAAGACACGGTAAAAGATAAATTATTTAACAAAGAGTTTAATATAAATTATAACGATAAAATGGTAACCTAAACTTGTCTAAAAGATATTGGTTGAGAGGATTTAGACCCATACCCACCCTATCCTCAAAATAAGTCACTTTCTAGCCATTATAAACTGAATATGAATTTATTATAAAATAATATTTTATGTTTTTCCTAAGGTGCCCCTCACCCCACTTATAAAGGGTTACTCCCCCCTCTCTCTAATTCACACATCCAATGCCATTTGGATATGCCAAACCCGGAAAAATACCCTCTCAACTATCCTCCCTTCATCCTCGAGGCCTTACTTTAATAAAATTCCAACCTATGGAGCATTTTTTATCAAATCAAAAGGAAGAACACAAGGAAGAGGTAAATCTCTCACCACTTATTTCAAGTTCCTTTCTTCTTCCACTTCATCCATCACTGTTGTTTCCATTCTAAATTTATAACCCTAGTATATTCTATATTCTGTGATGTTATTATACAAATTTTACAACCATATTATTTATTTTATCCATCGTATTAATGAAAAATTCTCCACACGTTCATACGTACAGCTTAACGTATCCACGTCGGCGTATAGTTTGTTATTAAAAAATTTCATCATTTGGATGTGTATAATAATGAGTATAAATGATATAAATAATAAATATAACATTATGATGATTCTATATATATGATTTAACATCTAATTATATACTATTTTATTATCAATAGAATGATATTTTCGCTCGTGTGTACGTACGGACTACCGTCTCCACGAACGTGATGAGATTCATTTTCCATGATTAAACATTCAAGTATGATTATAATTTATATATAATAAATAATCATGAAAAATATTACATAATAATGATACTAGATTTATGTACATATATGTTTCATTTACTTAATTCCATTCAATTCTATAAGGAAATGAATACAGCGTTCATGCGTACGTACGACCTACTGTCTCCATGAAGGGTGTATTTCCATCCATTTATCAATCTATTATATATATTTATATGATGAATATATATTATATATAAATCAATTTTTACATTTTTTAATTAAGTAAACCAGGATATATGTAATAATGTCAAGAATAACAAGTCGAATCATGTACAATCAGTGAAACGATTTTACCAAAAACGCTGCTTCAAAATTGAATTTACAAAATATTAGGTAATATAAAGTCATAAGTGAATCATATATGATATCATAAATATTATTATGGTTATGTTATAAGTTAATCATATGTTTAATCCCACTATATAAGATTTTTAGTCATGTACGAATGAAATTGGACCTTAGGTAATGGATAATATTTTTGGAAAATATCATTTTTATCCAAGATTTCTTATATGTATCTATTTACTGGGGTTATCTTTTTCTTCCATGTCAATAAAAATGTTTATCAAAAATTGTTTAATATTTGTCCATGTATTTTCAATGTCATGTTTACCCCTCTTTGAAATTTACCTTGTGTTATTTAATGAATCATTATTTTTTTTACCATTTGAGGAACTTTTTGACATTTCCGTCAAAAGTACGAGGAGAATGTATTTTTAACTTATACAGCATGAATGGATTTTTACATATTCATAATTCCTAGTTTCATGAGGCTTCTCTAAACTATTTCATGATTATTTTCAACAAAAATCCTTTTCATTTAAAATTTCATGGCATTTTGTAAAAAGAAAATGATTTTGAAGAAGAATGGATATTTTCCCCAAGAATTCATTTCAAGTGTTTTATCAAAACTATTTTCCTTCTAAGATTATATAATTTAGTATGTTTATGTTTCATGTATAATGTATCTATTATTTAAAAGGTCTTATTTTAATTATGATGAAATTATATCGATTTATTTTTTATGGATTATGTTATGATGGGATGATGTTTATGGAACCCATTTTATTTGTTGGGTTATTATGAATGATGTATGTTTATTTTGTGGCACACGAAAAAATGATTTTATTATATGATGGGTATAACCTCTATAAACCTCCAATGAATTGGGTAACGATTAATATCTCATGAGATAGACATTACTAGAATGCCAAGTTAAAATGGTTCAGTGATACCGGACTGGAATGAAGAGTTATCTCAATTTAGTAAGGGACTTTGTCCACTGTTATGGTTTAGGTAGAAATGCCTTGGCTACAATGGAAATCATATCATGTGCTTAATGGATTTCCACAATTACATGTTTTATTCCCCTTGATATTCTATCATGATGTATGTTACATTATGATCCATGCCTTATATACTACCATGTTTTATGTCACATCTCAAGGTTTGGATATTTAAACATTATGTTAATGTTTATAATTTCAAATTTATATGGTTTGTTTTATTTAATCCATTCTTAACCTTACTGAGCATTTGAGATCACCCTTTATATGTTTTCATTTCCACATGATATACAGAATGGTTTTAGGTATGAAAAGAAAAGGGGATATCTTTATGGGAGATGTTAAAGATCTTTCACCATGATAAAAGATTATTTTTCAAGTTTCCAAAGACACTAAACAAAAATGGTCTTTGAGTTTCTGTTTTTTTCATATATTATGTATTCTACAAAAGTAATGTGTTGTCTATGTACGTCATGATATTGTTCTCTACAACGAGGCCTTGGTGTCGGGACCTCGTCCAGTAGACGAACCAGTGGTACCATTACCCATTGGGCCACCAATTCCACCAGCCCTAGCAGTAGAGGGTGAACATCACATTAGTGTGATGAAAGATTTCTAGCACTAGCGGCCGCCCAGGATCAGGGGAAAGATGGACCCATAGGGTGATGAGGAGTGGCTGGTGGCTATAGTGAGAGTCTTTTGACTGGTAGGGACACCAGCTGATTTCATGGTGATCCTTACTGCCGGCCTTCTATAGAAAGCTGTAGGCAGATGGTGGAGCATGATGCTTCATGTTCATAATGAGGTGATGCTTTTTTGGACAGACTTTGAGAGCTTGTTTCGGGCAGAGTGTGTTATAGGGACTCTTCGTGTAGTGCGCATACAAGAACATGTTTATCCACAGAAGGTCAAAATGACTGGGGATCTGTACATAGCGAGGTTCACTAACCACTAACAACACTCCACTGAGATGTTGTGGGACAAATCTTCCGGGCCCAAACCTTTGAGTAGAGAATCGAGTGGGAGATCAGGGCTACGAAGATCTCACTTAGCTTCACGATGTAGGTGGGGGTGTTAGAGAAAGCCCACATAGTGGGGTTTTTTTGCTGACTAGTCACCAGCAGTGAGACCCACCACTAGACATCATGTAGTGATGTCTTCTACACCTATCAAAAGACTAATGTCACATAGGTCCAAGAGAACTAAATCTACATGTGGACGACCACAAGATTCATCGTCGGTTGTGAGGGGAACCTGAGGTAGATCCAGTCATGCAAGAGTGGGAACTGTTATGCATGTGGTGGGAAGGGTCACATGGCTCGTGACTATCCAACCCAGCGTACATATGATAAAAAGATGGTCAGGGGACTGCCCTAGAAGAGATAGAGGATTGATCTAGGTGGTTAGTGGGGACAAGGTAGACATGGCAGAGGAGATGGTCGTGCAGCTGGAAGTGGGTGACTATTCGAGTTGTTACCGCCACCACCACTAGGAGGTCCACCCCGACCGTAGGGAGCCGGTGGATAGGGGCGAGCTCAGCTCCAGGCAGTTGAGTCCTATGATCACGGTGATCTATGGATGATATGAGGTATTATCTGTGTCTATTCTACCATAGTTGTAGTACTTATATACACATCTTTCATTCATTCATTTATTACCACTTCCCTTGTTGGGATCTCTAGGATTTTGATGTAGCAGTTTACTGGATCCTTACAGCTGGAGACTCCAAAGGGAGAGGATTCGATTATTACACAATGGTTTTGGTAGTATGAGCTTAATCTAGGAGGCAATAGAATTAGCTGGGATCTCCTAGTTGTAGCATCGAGGACTTACGATGTCATCTTTGGTATGGACTAGTTAACTACAATCCATGAACGGATTGACTATATTAGTCAAAAAGTGTGGTGTGTCTGTATGGATGGGACCTGGTTTACCTTCACCAGTTAGAAGGGAGATTTTGTAGCACATGATAGACATACCTAGAGGTGAGTGTAGCAGATCACCCATCAGTTGGCTAGCCATAAAGTCGAATCAGTTCATGTGGAGAGTCAAAGTTATCCGATTATGGTGGATCAGTATGCAGATGTGTTCCAGGATGAAGTTTTAGGCCTTCCTTCTCACAGATAGGTGTACTTTTACATTGACATGTTCCGCAGGACAACACCGATATCTACACTAGGATATCGGATGGCTCTTAGAGAGCTTTGTGAGCTGCTAGGTACACCTAAAAGACTAGGTGGGGAAGGGATTCATTCGATCCAGTGTATCTCATTGGACAACCATCATTTTTTTTTCAGGATGACAGATGGGAGCTCGAGGCTCTGTGTTGACTATCTGCACCTAAACTAGGTGACCATGAAGAACAATTACCCACCTCCACATATTGATGACAACTTTGATTAGGTTATGGGATCACGATGGTTATCAAAGATAGACCTCAGATCAGGCTACCACCATCTCAGAGTACGGGATGAGGATGTATATAAGATGGAGTTTAGATGTCTGTAGGACCATTATGAGTTCTTTTTTATGCCATTCAGCATGACCAATTATATAACTGTGTTCATTGGACTCATTAACATGATATTTCTGTAGTACCATTATCGCTTTATTGTAGTCTTCATCGACGACATTCTAATCTACTCGACAACTGAGGAGGAGCATGCCTATCCATTCGAGGTATTACTGGACACACTCTGAGAGAACAAGATTTATGGTATGCTCTCCAAGTGCTAGTTTTGGATCCGATAGGTCTACATTGTGGGACATTCCATCTCATAGGCTGGATTTTCAGTGGATATTACAATGATTTATGTGGTACTTTCTTGGGATCCACCCAGGAGTGTGATTGAGATATGATGTTTTTGGCATTTGGCTTGAAAATGCCAAAGATTTTTGCCATATTTCTCCATAGTTATAGCACCCATTCAGCGTTGACAAAGAAGTGGAAGAACATTGTGCGGACGGAGAGATACTAGTAGAGTTTTCTTGAGATATTTTAGAGGCTGACTAGTTCCCCCATCTTGAGGCTTATAGAGAATGGAGTAGGGTACGTAGTCTACTGCGACACATCAGGTACCGAACTGGGATGTGTTCTGTTGTAGGAGGAGCAGTTATCAACTATGTTTCTTGATAGCTAAGACATAATGAACAAAACTACGCTACCCATGACCTAGAGTTTGTAGTAGTGGTATTCTCATTGAAGATGTGGTGACATTTCTTTATTGGAGTGCATTTTACAGTGTACTCTGATCACAAGAGTCTCAGGTATATCGTCTCTTAGAAGGACTAGAACATATGATAGTGACATTGGCATGAGTTTATGAAATACTATGACTTTGACATAGTATATATACTTGGGTAGGGGAACGTTGTACTAGATGCACTCAGCAAGAGATCTGGAATACAGTTGTTAGGTGAGGAGATGGGGTAGCATGCAGCTTTGTACATATCCTTTGTGGATTATGATGGAGAATCTTTCCTTTAGTCTCATACAATCACTCCCCCACTTCTTCTTCTTGTCAAGGATAAGAAATGTGGGGACATTGACTACGAAGCTCAACGTGCACAGATATCCATAGGACATGCAATTGAAGGATTTTCTGAAGGTGGGGAGCACATCATCCGCTTTAGAGGATGTACCATTGTACCAGTGTCGCTTAAGGTGGAACTATTGAGGGATTTCCAAAATTCATCTCTATATGTACATCCAGAAGTGGCGAATATGTACTAGGATCACTGAAGATAGCACTGGTGGATGAGAATGATGAAAGTAGTAGCAGAGTTTGTCTCTCAGTGCCTCACATGTCAGCAAGTGATGGCGGAGCATTTGGTACCCGCAGGCATGGTTCATCCTTTGGAGGTACCAGAGTGGAAGTGGGATGAGATATACATGAAATTCATGACAATAAATCCATGTAAATCAAGGGTATATGGCACGATTTTGGTTATCGTCAACAGACTCCACAAGTCAGCCCACATCCTACCAATCAGAGTGGAGAGTTTAGTAGAGATCTTGGAATGCCTCTATATTCCGGACATTGTTCGGCTACAAAGAGTAACCTAGAAAATTGTCTCCGATCATGAAACATGTTTCACATCCCAACCATGGAATGTGATTCTGGAGGATTTCGGTATATCATTGTTTGAGAACCACCTTCCATCCTCAGACGGATAGCCCGACTGAGCGAACCATTCAGACCCTCGAGGAAATGCCACATGCATGCTTCCTCGACTTTGGTCATATCTGGGAGGATGACATCCATTGGTGGAGTTCTCATACAACAAAAGCTATCACTCCACCATTGGGATATCACCTTTTGAGGCATTGTACAGTAGACCCTACAGATCACTTTTGTGCTGGACTGACCCATGGGATTCAACACTCGTGGGACCAGAGATGGTTTAGGGAAGCACATAGAAGGATCAGATCATCCAGGAGCAGATGAATACTACACAGAACATGAAAATATCATATTTTGATAGGATATGGAGGCCTATTGGGTTCGAGGATGGAGAGAAAATCTTTCTATGGGTCTCAACTCAACCTTGTTTGTGGAGATTTGGCCGAGGTGGTATGTTATCTCTAAGGTTCATCAGACCTCTTTAGGTCCTCAGCATTGATTGAATGGTTGAAAACCACTAATATCTTCCACCCTAGTTTCACAGGGTAAATGGAGTCTTCCATATATACCAGATGAGGAGATACATGTAGGACCCTTCCCTTGTTATCAAACACTAATAGATGGATGTCAATCATTGGACGACATTTACATAGGTTCTAGTTGAGATTGAGTATCGACAAAATAGGGTCCTTCCTGGATGTTCAATACCTCTAATGTGAATTCTCTAATGGCACAGGAACATCTAGGAGAGAAAATGGGAGTGGGAGGCTCAGATTAATGCTCAGTACCCCCACTTGTTTTCATTGTTTTGAGTAGTGTCTTATGGGGCCATAAATCCCTATGGTTTAGTGAATGTAATGACCTAGAAATTCCAGGTTATTTTTTTTTATTAAATGTGAACTTTACGAGTCTACAAAATTTACCAGTCCATGATTCTGTGACCTGGTGTGCCTAGAATTAATTTCTAAACATTTTTTTGGGTATATTCAGTAAATGTGCGAGTGTTTTTTTCTAACTTTTGATCTGGTGCATGGAATTGAATTCAGAGGAAACCGTTGAACTCACAGCGCTAGTGTTCGCTTAAGGAGATGTTCACCTCGACCATTGTAGGTTAAGGGTGAAAGAATGAATTTTGTGTTTTTTTGTGGAAATATAAATCAAATAAAACAAACTTTTATTTTATTTTAATTCACTGAAAACTCCAATATGGATGGTTTATGATGTGGTTACCACAACAACTAAACCTCCCATGATAGGCTATAGAGGTGGGGACCACCATAACAAAACCTCCCATGAGATGTTATGGTTGTGGTGACCACCCGAGACTAAACCCCTTTGAACTCCCTCTTAAATGTGGTGAATCCTCTAAAACTACCCCCACATTAATGGTTCCACCCCCTTTAATTAATCATGAAAGCTCAATTAATTAATTAAAATAATTTGAAATTATTCCACCATATTCTATAATGTTGGATTATTTATTTTTGGGTGGATTGGTGAGAAGGTTGTTTGAAAAGTAGATGAAGATAGAATTTTGTAGAATTATACACCTCAATTGAAGAACATCTTCAACTTATAACGCTCCTCCAATGAAGAACCTGGACACATGACCATTGACTTCTTCCTCAGGATATCCTCCAACGTGGGATGTCCTCAAATCGATGACCGTTCTTCCCACCTCATAGATGTCAATAAATGAATGAGGCAAGGGTGTGTTTTAATTTTGATAAATGTTACATTCCCTCCCACATTGAATTTTTTTCCTTGAGTTATATGATACCACACTAACGTAGAGTGTATGGGCTAAACAAATATTGCTAGAACCCTCTGAAAATCTTATAGATCTTTTTTGGGACCCTCGAGATACTGTCGGTGGTCAGTGATGGTGGTTTGCACCAGTGAAACTCGAGAACTATGATGAAGGCAATGAATGAAGGGTGGTCAGCCAAGCTGACCACTGGTGAAGGCACAACGCCCCACCGCCTAGTGGCCTCCACCGCCCCACGACCTCTGCACATCGTAGCCTCTTTGCACCACGGACACCTGCGACCAACTGCTCTACTTCCCATTGGCCCCGCTGCTCCTCCATGCCGCCCTCATGGCCCCATGCGGGAAGGTCGGGTCATGCTGCTAGCCGAGCCAGACCCAACAGTTCGGGCAGGGTAAACCCAAACTAGGTGGGCCCAGTTCTAGGCGGTCTGGGTCTGTCTGAACTAACTTGGACCCAATACGACCCATTTACACTTTTTTATCTATAACATTGGCATCGGACATCCATTTGACGAAATTTCAGCAGCGCTACAAACCATGGAGTGAGACAGTCCCTTGAGTATACCCCACTGTTGATCTTCGTAATGTTGGTGTACGGTCGGGTTGGATTGGTCACAAATCAAACCGGGCCCTCAGGACAAAGAGGAAAATAACATATAGAACAAGCATCTGATTGATGCACCGTCTGTTGCATTTAGACCCCTATTATGCGACCGACATTTAAGATACTTCTTCGTGAGACATCGTGGATGTTAGAGTTTCAACCAGTGTCCTGATAAGTAGACCCTCCCATAGACGAGCAACCCAAGTGTGGGAACCTAATAGCTGGCTGTGATATGAAGAATTAATAGTGATCCTGTATGGGTCAGCATTGAGTGATCTTGTGTGTGTAAGCACCGAGAGATCCTATGTTCATCAGAACCGAGTGATCTAGTGTGGGTCAGCACCAAGAAATCTAGTATTGGTTAGTAGTAGATCCACTTAACAGAGTAAGATAATTAATTAGTTACATATAATCATACATACTAATGTACCTGTGTTATACCTTGTGAGAGCATATTTCGTACCTGAGTGGTTCTTTCCTGTGTGGTAATACCATGGATGTATTATTTTGTGTGGCATACCAGTTTGGTACATAACATTGTAGTATTTCTTACTTTGTGGAATGGTTGAGCTTTCGGATTTTCGGATGGACCCTGTGTTTCCACATGATTGCTATGGATACACTTGGTAACTTAGGTATCTGTACAGGCCTATACATATGTCAGGTTGACAGTTGACTACATGATTTTTGGTTTATCCTTTGTGTATTTTGTGAGACCAATAGGCTCTCAGGGTCCCTACTGAGTATCATTATAATCACCCCTACACTTGCTATGCCCGCACCCTGTTGTGTTTGGTGTAGACGACAAACATCGCTGAGTAAGGATTAGAGTACCACGACTGGAGGTATCTCCAAGGTGGATGTTAGACGAGGCGAACCACATAGACCACTATTTGTGAGATATAACTACACTCTAGGTAGGATTTGTGGTGGATGATCCACGATCTACAATTAACCTATCAATTGTCTTGTACATTATCGTTTTCCTTGTACATTCTAGTTCGGATTGTATTCTGGCCCCTTTTACATACTACACTCAATCAGTTTACTATTCAGTTTACTTTTAATTGTATCTTGTTGTGTTCAAGGTTTTGTGTTCTTACAAGTTATAAAGGAAATGCCTTCCCAGTTTTAGGTAATACGCTTTCAGTGCTAGTCACCATCCCCTAGCCTATGCAAGGTGGGCTTGGGGTAGTCACGACACGGGCACTGAGGGATAGGTCATGACATGGTCTCATTAGAAAAAAAACCAGGTGCGAATTAAATGGGGTTTTATATATTTTTAAAACAATCATGTGACATGCCTTTATGATGGAGGTATCATGAAAAAATGATCATAGTTTCCATTAATGAATTATTTCTTACATTGAGAAATTTGTTTATACATTATATTTTCACATTAATTTTATCTCTATATCAATTTCATTCAATTATTATAGATTAAATTGAAAATCTTTATATTTAAATACCATTCAATATTGATTTTTAAATATCTTATCGTGATACTATTTTATTTTAATGGATCTTGTTTTCAGTTTGTTACATTTCAATATTTATTATGCCATATATTACCATGTTATTCATGTCAATTAAATTTCATGTTTGTTAAGTTATTCAAAATTACATGTTGATTGCTGACATCCTCGAATATATAAAACTCTTATTGAGAATTTGATATTACTATCATTTTGATTGTATTCCCAAGAATCCATGTGGTGTAATATTATAAAAACTCATGGTTATTTTCTAAGTAATATTGTTATTTTTAAAACAAATTTCATTGTTTGGGTTTTCAAATTAATTGTATGACTAATATATATATATATATATATGCATATTGATATCACTATTAAATAATTTTGGTTCATTGGGATGGGATTCCATGTATCATATTCAAATGTAATAATATGAACTCTAACACTATAAAATTGGGGTATGGGTCACTATTGTTGGTATTGGAGGATATTTATTATAATCTGCGAAATTTGTTTTCTAGTAAAAAATATATTAGGGTTTATATCTTTATGGACTACATTGATAAAAATTATCAAATAATAATCTAATTTTATTTGAATGGAATTGATTACGGTGTTTTCAATTAATTTAATTCTTTTATAGATACTAAAATAGGACGTGATCCTAGAACATAATTACCAATGGATAATAATAATGAAATGGGTGCATTGGGATTAACATGATTATTTAATGGTGATTGAAAATAGATCTTATTGCATAGATTTTTTTGACACTCTTAGTGTTTTTTCCTTAAGATAATTCAAATTTTAATTGTAAACAATTATAAATGATTTCAATATATAATGAAATGAATTAAATAGTTTAAACATAATGTATCATAGATTAAAAAACGATTCCATATCATTAGCAAACTCTATATAATTATATATTTTGTCACTAAAATTATATTTTCTCACAATATGATTTTAGGTTTCATAGAGTAGAGGTAACTAGAATGAATCATGTAAGAATTGAACACAAAATTTAATGTGGTAACTGTGAGAAAACAATTGATTATGACATGAGTGAAAGATATTCTGGTTACTCTGTATATGTTATCTGGAGATATGATCCACTACATATACCATAAACGTCACTCCAAATCCTTAAAATAGATACTGATAGTGGTTTCTAAGAGACCAGGAGATGGTGAACCTGGAGGAAACAAGGATAGATTCTTTCCTATATGAAATGTAAAATGAGAAAACTGTTTATTTTATCCAATGGAATTGGTAAATTCATTATGTGTGTAATATATTTTTTTAGTAAAAAATACTGTTGGAGAATGGGAAGTATGATGGAAAAAAATTATTCTCATCAAAGTGATTCATTTATATTATGTTATCCAAAAAGTGTTGAACATGGGGATTATAATAATCAATTACAAAATCTAATACTAAATCCCCAAACCAAGAAAGGAAACCAATTTATTTAATTGGAAATTTTTATTTATATAATGAGATTAAAAATTTTAATTGTATAAATATTTTACTATTGTTATTTTAGATATATGAATCATGAAACATCCCAATATTTGATTTTATATTAGTAAGATACATGTCTTCTTAAATTGACATATTATGGGTTCCATAATATGTTTTTGATTATAAATATGATCATATCATTTATGTCTTAAATGATATGTTTTAGACTATTTGTGGTAGGAATAAAAAAATATTATGAATATTCTTGTAAAACAACATTCGGAATAAAAGACATTGGATTATGATCTGAAATTTTTTTTTATAGAAGAATTCCACTAAATATATTGGGACAGAATATCAAGGGTATTGGTGACATTTAAGGATTGCCTTTCTTTTCCTGTTGTAATATTTATCAGTCGTCATAATTTGATAACTCTATATGAAAAATATTAATATAGTTTGATAATAATGACCACCTACATTTCGGGTGACTACCCATCATGTATGGGAAGTCCATGGGGAATCATCCCACTACCGATGGATGGTAATATTTTGGCACCTTACACTCTATTAATTATTTATTATTTACAATTAAAAATAATTTTCATAAATGATTTTATAGATAAATAATATGGATCAAACAGTGGTGTTACTATTGTAACATCCTAGGCCCAAATTCCACTTATAGGTTACCTAATCTTGATTAGTGAGATGACATCAAACAATTCTCCCCAATTTCTAGAGGTTGTGAACTGGTAGGTAGTGACTAGGGCGTGTATCTAGTGATAATATTCCTTCATAAACAGAATGTAGTAGTGGGAATATAAAATAATATATAAGTAGAGGTTACAAAAAATAGTCATAAAATAGATAACTAATATGGTGATAGAAACCCAAAAAATATATATACAACAAGCCAATAAGTACTCTCAATTACAAATGATATGTCAGGTCATGTATAAAAATCATCCCCATAGGTATAAACACATCAATACAATACGTGTTAAAAAACCCTAAAGATATAATATAACTTATCTAGCATCAAGTGCCTTAGTTGGGTCATATTCTCCCTTATTGGAATGTACCAATCTGTGAACTATGGTTGGGAACAAGACCTTGTCTATACCTATAGTCATACAATCTCTCTAGGTAACCATATTGGGAATGAACATGGTGTGTGAAACCCCCCAATAGGAAAAAACATAAAGTACTAATGTTATCCATTCAATGAATATATAATAATAACCATGGGGAGCCCAAAATATGATATTTAATGAAGAGTTGTATATAATCAAAAAATAAATGTGAAGGTTCCCTTGGATACCCATCCTATAATACATGATTTGGATTAGCCGGAATTATTCTAAATAATATTCATTCCTAAATAATTTTAAAATTATGTTCATTTAATTGAGGAATCTCATCTTATAAATATGTCATGTGAAATGGAATTTTGCTTAGTATCCCTCAAGATTATATGTGATGATGAGATTCCTAACCATTCCATCTAAACGATATTGGACATTGACCAAATCCAAGAATGTTTTTTTGGTAGACACTTCATATAAATCATTTCATTAAAAAATAAATTTTGAACCTATGACCTTCTATATAATTACTTATTTGGAATATAGGTATCACTCCAAACATAGCATGATATGAAAATCCTACAGACCCATCCAAGGAGATCCTCAAATGAACACATATATTCTTCCATGTGTTGTATAACAACACCAATGAAATCCAATATTTTTATTTTTCATGTTATACTTTTCATATAAATCCTTTCATTAAAAATTAAATTGGGATCCTAAAACAAGCATTAGAATTCCTTATTTTGAATAGAGGTATAACTCCCATCATAGAATGATCCAAACAACCAACAAGCCCATCCATAGAGATCCTCAAATGAACTCAGGATTTTTTATAGGTTTTTTATTACATCACCACTACTACAATTACGTCCTTTATTAGCGCTAAAAATGGCCTTTATCAGCACTAGAAAAAGTTCTGATAAACCCATCGAAGATTAGGGGGGTCCCCTTTATCAGCGCTAAAAAAAGCGCTGATAAAAGGGGTCTTTTATCAGCACTTCCTTTATCAGCGCTTTCGTTTTAGCACTGATAAAGGACCATTTTATCAGCGCTTTTAAAAAAGTCCTGATAAAAGTTAAAAAAAATATAAAAAAATTTTAATAAAAATTAAAAAATACTACGAATCGGGTGGGATTTTATAACGCTTGAGCCCCCCATTTTACAGTTCTTCTCTGCCCCTGTACCACGCACCCCACGCACCCCCTTGACCCTTTAACAACGCTTTTTGCTATATTCCCCCATGCGCGCGCGCCCCTGCCTCCCACATGATTTGAACTCTAGACCTCCCCCCAGCGCGCCTAAGCCTTTACCACTACTCTATTTTGATTTGTCTTCCAATTAATGATATATATATATATAGTTATGTTTATTCGTATAGTAATATATATTTATATTAATATATATATAGTTATAATATAATATATATATATATATAGTTATATTAATATATATATATATAGTGATATTAATATATATATATATAGTGATATTAATATATATATGTATATATATATATTTAGTTATATTTATTCGTATAGTAATATATATTTCTATTAATATATATATATATATAGTTACATTAACATATATATAGTTATATGAATATATATATAGTGATATTAATATATATATTTATAGTAATACTAATATATATATATATAGTTAGATTAATATATATATATAGTTAGATTAATATATATATATATATAGTTAGATTAATATATAGGTATATAAATATTCATATATTTGTATTTCAAATAAAATGGATGTTAGTTATAATTTAGATAAATCTAATATATTTTATATGTAAATATATTTTATTATTTATATTTATAATTAAATTTTTTGGTGTGAATATATAAAAAATTTGAATATGTTGTTATATTTTTATTATAAATAGCAGTGCATTATAAAAAAGGATGAAATTTCAAAGAAATAATATCAATATGAATGTAATACCTTGGAATAAATTCAGAACCTTCCAAAAAAAATCAAATAATACCCTTTTAAATGAGGGTGAAAATCCACAAAATGATAAAAAATCGGGGTACCCCGACTAAAAACTCAGTTTTGGAGGCCTTCTAGGACACTTTTGACCTTGAAAATCCCTTGACCGGGGTCCTCCCTAGTCACAGCAACGTAGAGCTCATCGTAGGCTTCGATTTGAAATATAGTAGAGCTCAAACGGACACCCAGATCAAAATTTATGGCCTTTTGAAGTCTGAGTTGCGTTTTCAACATATTTTGGATATTTTTTTATTTTTTTTAATTTTTTTAGTCTTCAAATTGTTATTAAATGACTATTACTCCATAATTATTGTGAAATTATTAATTAAAAATATTTTTTTTAATTTTTTAAGAAGCCATTTTCACTAAATATCTTATATATTAAGTATAATAAGTGTAAATGTACATTTATACATATCTTAAATATATTTAAAAAATATATATTATACTTATATAACAATATAAATATATTTATATATTTATATATTAATATATTTTTAAATTTTTAAGCCAACCCTTTATCAGCGCATTTAAAAAAATCGCTGATAAAGGCCCCCGATTTTCAGCGCTACTAATCAAGCGCTGATAAAGAGGGGCCCTTTATCATCGCTTTTTCGTTAGCACTAATAAAGGGGGGCGTTGCGAAAAACTGTTTTTTGGTAGTGCACTACAAATTGAGTATGTTTTTTATAGAATACTAAGGGATCCAAATTGTCACAAATTGTGTATATAATCAACAACCCATCGATTTAGTACATGGAAATCCATGAGGAGTTTATTTATCACTATTTATTTTAATATTCATCCACCATGGGTCCATCCATGGAAGTCCTCTAGGGAGTTCTAGAGTCACTCAATCATAAGCACTGGTAATTCATAATGTGTCTTCCAATGGAATTATTTTTAGAACCCAAGTGTCACCAAAGTAACATATAATAAAATAATCAAAATAATTTAATCAATATCATTAAAACTCACCAATGAAAGAATATCATGGAATGGAATAATCTTATAAAAATTATTTTGTAATTATATCACATGTGATTATCATTATATAATGCAACTAATGAATAAACATGACATTTTATGCATTGATACTGGGATCAGAATAAATATTCCTTATTTCCTTAATTCATTCAATTTCAATTAAAAATTCATTATCAAAATTCATGAGGATCTTGGTAACTAGAACACCTATACGGTATACATGATTGAAAGAAACATTTTTCAGATCATTTAATTAAACTACACAACGAATGGGAAGTCTTATGTTAAGGACTTTAAGCGTTCATAATTAAAAAAAGGACTATTAGTTTCAAAGGATACACCTGTCAATTAAAATCATGTATTACAGTTAATTTTATTGGAATCATTTTGATAATTCTCAATGAAGAATAAAGTAATATATATTAACACCTCAACATTAATGGGAGATCATTAAACCACATATATATAGTTCATATTGGAGTGTTCATCTTGTATCAAATGCTAATCTGGCTAATATTTGGAGACATTCTAAGAATGATTTAATATTCTTGTAATAGGTTTTATTATCTATTAAATAAATAGAATTTATAATGCAAATAACAAGGAAGAATGGAATAAATGTAATAAAGTAATCACTAGTGAATATTTATCAATGTGATCAGTGCACAAATCTGAGATCAAAAAAGGGGTGGTAGAAGATCCTATATTTTGGCTTCTAGGGTATCACCCCATGCCTACGTTTTTCCCAACATATGATAAATAAAAATTATTTTTTAATAATTTTTTTGTTTTACTTTTTAATTTTAGACAAAAAAGTTGGTCTGAATGGTTTGGAATCATGTTTGGACACACCGTGAACCAAATATGCACCCACATTAGTATGGAGGGGAACGTCCCATGTTTAGTGTGCACGGTATACACACATGTTTAAAAATAGTGTCTCATATAACATTCCAAAACTGAAAATGCAGTCGCTTGGGTTACCCCCTTCAAACGCATGATTTTTTCATGAGTTGTGGATACCTCCTACCATTGTCCGTATATCCATAGTTTTAACTAACCATGTGACCATCCCAAATCAATTTATAGAAACAATGTAGTAATCGTTAATATCCAATAAAGGTGAAATACATAATCTAAAAAATCCCTAGAACATAATTATACCACCATATCCTCAAATAGAATTCATAGTAGTCTTATATTATAAATTTAATTTAAGAATTAATAGAAATTAATAGATTATATACCTTAAGAATTAAGTAGGTTCTTGCTAAAGTTGGTGTTTAGAGATAAATTTATTATATTGGATAACATTTTCTGACAATATTTCTATTATTGAATTGTTATAGGTAAATAGAATTACATTTCGCTATTTCATAGAAAAATATTTATTTGAATGTGAATTTTAGTGCACCGTAATAACATTATGATTTTTGGTTGTCTATTTTATGGAGTAAGAGAAAAAGATTAATTTGATAAAAGCACACATAAAAGATGAAATTATTCTTATAAAATTATATAACATCAAATAGGTATTTTTATTTATATCATTAGATAGAAAAATAATTTATCACATTTTTTTAAAAGGTCATTAAACAAAATATTCAACAATTAAATCATTGAAACCCCACAATTAGGTTTAGTATGAAAATATTATGTGTATTTTTTATATAATGTAACTGAATAACTACACATATCCTAAAAAAAATTAGATCGTAAACATTCTTAGATCAGGAAGAATAGACCAATCATACATTAGTAAGAGTTTACAAAATATTCTACAAAATAACAAACTGGATTCATCTTTATTAGCACCTTAACATTCCTTTGATCTTCTTTAGAGTCATATGAATAAACATTTTAAAAACAATGGATGGGCACAAAAAACAAATAAAGGGTATACAAAATTAAATCGTTATTCTATTGACAACAAAAAGCCCAATAAAACCCATATAAAAATAATAATTAACATATTTCAGATAATTTTCATAGCACTATTACATTACCCTTACACAGGGGAATAACCATTCTGTCATCATCTATATTCTTATTACCCAATGCATTAGAGAGCTATAATGGGGCTCTCCCATAATATGTTGAGCTATAATGGGATCGACCTAAAATAATATTTTCCCCTAGAATGAATCACCTGTAAAGCACATGATTACTTATTAAAAACCATGACAAATAAAAATTCATGTTTTCAAAATACCAATTTTTTCATAAAAGAAAGAACATTTAATTGTATAAATAATTTATACATAATAATGAAATAATATTCATAAAAAAAATAATTAGATATATAACCTATTCATAATAGTAATAATGAATCATGAAGTTGTTTTGGAGAAATATGATAAAACTTGAATGATTAAGCATCAGGAAATTAGAAGAAACTACTCATTACATATAAAATACAATTTTTTTAATTTCATTATAGAGAATTTTAAAAGGTTTCCAAAAGGAATTTAACATAAAAATACAATTTATTTAGAGTGAATATTTATATAATGAATGCAATATGTGTGTAAAATATAAATACACATAAGAATTCTTTGTAAAAATATGCATAGTTCAACAAAACCAAAAAAGTATAAGGTTAACCAAAACAATTGAAATTTGGATATGAATTCCATTAAATAGGGTTCAGCATCCATCAAATATATGAAAACCTTATGTGTAATAGTTTAAATATAGTTATTAATATCTTAAAAAAAATGTATTAATATTTATAACACCTTATATTTTATATTTATATCTTCATTACACACTTTTTGTATTAATATTTTCGAATTTATTTGGAGCATACTTTACATCATTTACATGGTTGGTTCTAAATGGATTTACATGTCGAAAAAACACTATAAGTGGTTGGATATGTTTTTAATATTTTTAAAAAATATTAAATTAGTTCATAACTATTATTGTTTTAATATAGTATGGTGAATTATTTGATAAAACATTAATGGTATTTGTTTGGATCATTTTGTTGGGAATTATATAATCAATAATGTGTTTTATTATAGAACATAATATTATGTATATATGTTAATTATATAACTTTTAATCAGTTATATCATTCATTTAAAAAACATTTTAATCCATTAAATTTTTTTATAATGAAATGTTAATATAGTAATGGAAGATGAAAATAGATTATCCATGAGGTTGGTAAATATCCATATAAAGGACTGTCTTTTAATAATTAGAATGACGTAGATGAGAATATGTACGGTGATCAATTACTCCGCAAACAATTTAAAATTCTGGAATATATAAGACACTATATATTTCATTACTCTGGTATAATGGGAAGTGAATAGAGTACAATAAAATAAGAATAATTAAAATGAAAATGAAAGAAAATGAAAGAGGATTTTTACCTCTTAATCTCATGTACTTTAGAACCTCTATAACACATTTTGTTTTGAGATATTGGTGAGAAAATTAGGTCTTGAACATGGCAAAGATCCTTGGTAATGGTATTGGAAAACATTAAGTCAATGATCAATGGATGAGAATTTTAAGAGGATGGTTGATTTAAAGATGTATTTATAGTGGAGGAGGGGAAGGTTTTTCGATTATTTTAGTCATTAGTATCATATTTTATCGCAAGACTATGAATAGTATTGATTTCTGTAACTAAGGACATTAAATAGAGCATGTGGGTTTGAATAGGGGTGATTAATCATTTATAATTTTATGAATATTTTATTTTACATAGAATTTATATTTTCTTTAAATTACATAATTTTATTATTCACAAAATAATCAGGTATTTCCAAAAATTACCTATAGATCCCCCAACAAATTTTTATGGGTAGAATTAAAAAATGAATTATATTTTTAAAAAATATATTTCTAAATATATGAATTTTAATTTTTACATTAAAAATTAATTTATTTGAAAAATAAAATTTTTAAAACTATAACTGATTTTGTAACCCCTTAAAAATAATCATGGTCCCACAAAATATACTTTTAAACATTAGCTAATAAAATAATAATATATGATTATATTTTCTGAAAATATTTTTCAATTTAAATTATTTAATGAATGATAAAATTGCACATAAATATGTATGACTTACAAAAATACCAGCAGATGTATTATGATTGTATTGACACTTATAAGATTCTTATATATTATTGTTATATTCATGTGTGTGGTTACTATTTATTCAAAAAAATTACTATTCAAAAGGAAACATTACAATTGATAAGGGTATGTTACTATTGAAATGGGTATATTACTATTTAAAAGGGTATAAAACTATTTGAAAAAAATTATGTTAATCCCATCAGACTCTAAATATCTTACTAATCAAAAAACTGTATGTCCAATTTTCAAAAATCAATTCTCTGATGTTCAAAAATTATGGTTAACTACTGGGATTTACTATTCAAATATTATGATGTAGTTCATTTAATCACATAGTGATTCCTTTTAAAATCTAGGTTTGATTCACTACCCCCCATAAATGAATTGTGCCCCCAAAATTCCATAATTATAATAATAATTTTTAATTTACATACAGATAATTATAATATACTATTTTCTTATGTGTAATTAATTAAATAGTAGTTCAATAGTATATTTTATGATATAATTTATACTAAAAAACAAGAATTCAAAGTATCTAAATTATTATAGACTGTTACTTTAATAGCAACATTAATGCCCTAAAACTGCACATCCGGATTCACTACCAAAATATTCAATTTATTTTTAGAATAAAAAGTAACTAAATTACTACACAAAATATTACAAAATAGAGAACCATTACATATCTAGGTTCTAGTGGATCAGAAAAACCATAAATTAATTCCGAGTTGGAAGAATTACTAATTAAATAACATATTGGATTCATTTTCATTGACAACGTTACTATCCTTTGATCTTAGAAGGAGTCATATTAAAAACATCGTAAAAACATAGGATGAGCACAAAAATATTAGTAATGGATATAAAGCATGATATCATTAATCAAGTGATAACATAAAAGACAATAAATATTGTTATATAAATAACTTATTAACATGAATAATGAATATTTATTAGGTCATATTAACCATATAACTCTTACATCCACCCTTACACATGGAATAATTATTCAATCAACTTTCATCCCTAGAGTATCTAATGTATTGGACAGCTATAATAGGGCTCATACATCATATCATCAGAAACAATGTCCTCCACCAAACATATAGTAAGAAATAATGAGACTCTGCCCATTATAATGAGATAAAATTCGCTAAACCGAAGGAAAACTATTTATAAGGAAACAAACATGAATAAAACACATGATAAATCATTTAAAACATTGATCAAAACACATTAATGTTTTCAGAAAAATGTTTTTCATAAAACAAAATCATTTAAAATATTAAATAAAATGTGATCAAATTAATGAAACCATATTCCTCTATGAAAAAATGTAAAAATATAATGGTAACATCATAGAAATAAATATTCATAAAATCAGTAGAAACTATTCATTCAATTTAAAAAACAATGTTTCTTAATATCATTAAAGATTCTTTTATATGGGGTTTAAAAGGAAATTCCATTACAAATATAAGATAATTGTAGTGAGAATTTATAGAATTAATGTAAAAATTGTATAATATATAAATAAACATAAAAATTAATTACAATTATAATCTAATTAATATATTTTTAATGAAGTATATTTTTATGCCAATGAATTGAAATTTGATTAAAAATTCCCTTACATAAGGTTCAGTGTCCTTCTAATTTGATAAAACATATTATATATTGGTTAGTAGTATGTGATTAATATTTTATGGAAACATATTCATATTTATAATACCTTAAATGAAAGCCTAATAACATCAATCAACCCATTTATTAATAATATTTTATTATTTATATTGTTTCGGTTGTCTTATATACAGGATTTCCAGTTCATAGAGGATTTTCATAATAAAATAAAATGAAACTCCGAAAGTAAAATAAGATGTTATTAATATTATTTGATAATATTAAATGAATACAGAAATCATTTTTTTCAAATTTAATGAATAATAATTTGATAAAACGTTAATAATAGTAGTTTGGATCATTTTCTTTGTTCTTCGATATCCACTAACTATATTCATTATATTTCATAATATTAAATGCATTTGTTAAATAAAGATCATAAAAAATTAATAAAATAAAAAATAAAATCTATTACATCCATTGAAGTTATTCTATAAAAATTAATGTATTTAGTAATGGAAATTTAATATACATCATCCATGATGTCGGTAAATCGTTACATCACAAACACTTTTTTTATTTTATATGTAGATGGGGATGAGAGTAACTAAAATTTAAAATCTCATTAATTATCATAACATTAAATGAAATATATGATGATGGAGATTTAACGCCTCTTTAATATGTGGAGGTTAATGGAGTACAATAAAATAATTATAATTGGAATGAAAAGGAATGAAAATGAGAAACGATTTTTACCTCTGGATCACTTCTTTTTTTGATCCTCCGTAGGGCCTTGGTTTTTGAATTTTGGTGAAGCCATCTGGTATTATATGTGGGTAAGATTATTATGATGTATATTGGTTTTTTTTAAATAATAAATTTTTGAGTGGTGTGAGGGGATGACAGGGTGAGAGTGGAATTTATAGTGGTGGATTGGAGGGTTTTTCAATTATTTTAATCATTAGTTTATTAGTTTTGATCAAAATAATGAATAGTAATCATTTATGTGACTAGAAATATTAAATAGAGTATGTGATTTTGAACCAAGTGTTCTTACATAATCCATGATATTGGGAATACTGTATTTAACATATAACATATATATATTTTAAATTATCACAATTCACTATTTAGAAAATATTCATGTATTTTTGAAGAATCGAAAATATTCATCCTGACCATTTTATAATGTGTTCATTTAGAAAGTGAACTCCAATTTGATAAAACAATTTTTTTAATATGAGATATTGAATTATTAAAAAATTAATTTTATTTAAATAAAAAATTTGATACTATAACTTATTTTGTAACCCATTAAAAAATAACAGTGGTCTTATAAAATTATCATATAACAATAAAAATATAATATAATAATTTAATGTTATCTTTTATGAAAATATATTTTATTTTAAAATATTTTATTAATTATAAAATTTTAATTAAAAATTTATAACATATAAAAAAACCAACACTTAAAATATGAACATATTATCTCTTATGAGATACGAATATTATAATTATAAATAAATAGGTGATGTTACTATTCATTTTATGATTTATAAGTCAATAGTGTACTTTACTATTCATAAGGTCACATTACTGTTCATAATAGTAAATTAATAATCATTATGTTCTGTTAGTATTAACTCAAAATTATGTTGGTACTATTAGACTATAAATATATAACTTATCACAACCATGTTTGTCTATTATTCAATTTCCACATCACAATAGGTGGAAAGTTTTGATTATATTTCTTGATATAAATTTTACATTAAAATTTTTTAGTAAATTTCAGAATTAGTAATTCCTTATAAAATATCATGATTTTACACATCCTATTTATTTCAATTATAATGAACTGATGGTCATTTAATTCATCACATAAATATGGTATTCGTATCCTTAAAAATTAATTAATGATTAACTTTATTTTGATTAATGACCTCTATAACTCTCTATATTTATTTATTATTTTATTCTATGTCCATAGCATTACATGAAACCAAGTCTATCCTTATAGAAACCCTTCTAATTTCTATTATATACGAGATTTTAAATTCAATTAATCTATTTTTATGTGATGTTTTATTATCCATTTTTACAATGTGTGTTTCGATGTATGGAATTTTGAATTACCAAAGACATTATTTATGAGTGCAATTTTATATTTTTAGGAGGATATTTTTTAATTGATGAGAGAATATAACTCCCAAGAAATCGAAAATATTAACAATTTATTAAATATAATATGCATCATGGAACATATAGTGTAATCAAAAAACAATATTCATTTCTATATATTTAATCTCTTCGATAGTTTATGGAAGAAGAAAATATTATCCTTAGTAAACTAAAATATATGAAACATTTATAACATAGAAATTCTATTAGTGGGTATTAATATGAATATCTAAATTATTTATATTATAGTCATTTATTTAATATAACTAATATAATAATCATTTATTAAAATACAAATGCTTGAGAAAAAACTGAATTTTTCAAAAAAAACTTGTTTTTTAGGCATTGTAGAGATTATTTAAAATTAAATTTTCCTAATACTCTAAAATGTTTTTTCTAAAATGTATATTATTTATTAAATAAATATAAATAATTATTTTATAATTAATTCATAGTATTTTTATAAATTGTTTAATATTTTGTTTATTTATGAAGAAAAATACATTTTCATTGAAAACAATCATTTTTTACAATATTAATAAATTGAAATTATTTATTAAATTGGTTTAAATTTTTATTACTATAAATATAATAGAAAAATTAAATTTTGGTCATTGGAATAATTTTCATATTGCATTTTTATAAAAAACATTGCAAAACACTACACATTTTCTCACTGAATGCTTTCTTTCTCATTTTGTCTACAAGATTAATTTTAAATTAAAATTTTCCAACTATGTGTACATTATTATTAAAATTATATTTAATATATTGGATAATAATATTATATATTATATAATAATTAAAACTACATTTTTGACCAAAAGTTTTAGTGAAAATAGTAAATAATACTTTTTGTAGATATGGAAAATATGGGGTAAAAACACTTAAACTATATATAAATTGACTATATTTTCTTATAAACAATTATAAAATATAGTTTCTTCAATTATTTATAATATATCATTTCTAATACTCTATATTAATCCATTTTTCCCAAGTTTCTTATGATATACGTTTTCACACCATTTTTGTTTAAAAAACATTCATGTGTGCAAATTTGATGACTTATAAAAGTCCACCACCTATCCTATATTTTCACACAATCATAACATTTTGGTATATAAATTAGAAGACAAAATAACATATCATATTAAATAATATCATCCAAAAATCCTTATTTTTTACAAAATCAATCCTTGAAATTATATGGGTGCAAACCATATGATGTAACTTGTGGAAGAGGTAACATTATACCATTAATGTCTTTATTTTATTTCATTATTGACCTCAATAAATATTAATTAAAAAATGATGATATAATTTCATCATTATAAAAAATATACATAGTTATTGTTTTGAAATAATAATTACCAAAATTCATCCCATATCTATGAAATGGGTGACAAAATCATTATTTTTCTACGCGGTGGACTACCACCTCACGGACTGATGGAATTAATATTATCCATCACCTGCACCCATTTTTGTTTATAATTATTTATCTAATGTATATATATATTATTTATATCATAATTATACTGTTGGAGTCATTATATTATATATAACTTATTTTACTTTCCATTGTATATGGATACTATAATATAGAAAGTGTTTATGGTGGACTACTTCATCGAAAAGAGATGTTATTCATCATTCCTCAATGCTTCACATGGAAGATGAAAATGAAAATTATTATTATTATAAAGGATATAAATTACCTATGTATGTTATTAATGAAAAAAATGTAATTTTTAAAATAAATATAACATGTTGATCTTCAATGTCCAATTACAAAATGATGATATTGTCTTTCATATATATATATAGTCCCTTTTCCAAACAATTATGTGGGTCTCTTTTAATTTCAAACCAAATAGATAGTATAAATAAGTCTAATAATATAATATTTATGATATGTTTATCATCATGAAAATACATATCTTCATATATCTTATTTTCATAATTATCAATGGAAAATGGAAATCTAACTCATTCGTATGTATGTCCAACTATATCCATAATCGTAACAGGCATCATTTATCAACTACATAATTTTTTATCAGTTGTAAATTTTTAATGTATATATATATACATGATAATTTTTAAGGTATATCTATTTTAGAGATGATAAATCTATATAATACACCAATAATCTATAGATGTCCTAGTAAAACATTATATCTTTCTGACCCGGGTGGGAAAATCAGTTCCTAAATCTTATTAGTTATGTGAACATAGGAACCTCCTTGTAATCTAGAGGCTTTTGAATGGAATAAATTTCATAACATTGATCTTGCGGGGAAACAATAATAATTATAAGAAAATACAATCGTGAAATGAATTACATTATAATAATAATATTACTGTATCCAAAATAAGACCAATTTCACATGATGAATAAAACATGAATACATATCCAAAACTAATATATATTTCATTTTGATATGTGTCTACTATCAAAAAGAAAAAGAAAATAAATTAACACATAGTTAACTACACTGTCAGTCCTGATAACTATTTTTATTCCCATATCCATTCTCCATCCTCATTTAGTAATCAAACAATGGGACTTTCACATATCATGTCCTACTACATTGAAATCTATTTTGGTGCCTATAATATAGCCTAAATATGATTTTATTACCAATTAGTATCCCACCTCTAATATAATGTATAAAAATATCATATAAAAACATTTTATGAAGTTGTAAAATGATTAAAAACAATCCACAATATAAAAAAATAATATTTATTCTATTATTTTTTATTTAATCACATCCTCCCAATAGTTTTTTAGGAAACTAGAATTATAAAATATTGTTTCAACCTATGGTAGAGTATTAACTAATCCCATGACATATCATATATTTAAATTCAATTATTAAAATTAATCCCTTAGTTCATATTTGAAGTCCACTATTACCATTCATTATCTCAATTCACATCTTAATGTAATTGATTCCTTTCAGTGTTTCATTTAATATATGAATAAAATTATTATAAATTATAATCTCTATTCACATTATAATGTCACTGATCCCATCTAGTTTCTCAATCCCATTTCAATACCATTGGTTCAATTCATCATCTCAATTAACATTTAAATTTCATTTCTACATTTACGTGGCTTAATTCACATATTAATAACATTTTTATCATTAACCATCTCAAGTCACAAAATATCATAATATTAAAATTTCCCATATATCATGATATCAAAATATCATATATATCATAGTGTCACATAAAAGGATAAGGAAACAAAAATTATTTTACAAACTAATTAATGCAAATAAAATTTTTCATTTTCATATCTTTCCATTAAATAATTAAAAAATTAGTTTATCACATAAATCCCACTAATTATTCAAATACATAATTATTCATATCAATTACATTAATTAATTCATCAATTAGTTAATTACATAATTTACGTTAATTAATTAATTAATAAAGTTATCCCCGAAATTCAATTAATATATTCAGAAAATTATTAATCACATCATTTCCATTTTTTAGTTGAAAAATATATTAATCAAATTCTAAAATACCAATATCTACAAAATTAATTAAAAAATTAAATATTCTAATTAAATGATCTTCACATCAAGAAATTTCACAATACAAAAATTAATTATTCTTCCAAATTAATTAATTCAATTTATGAAACTCAATTTCTAATAAGATAATAATAATTATAAAAATATAGACGAATAATTTAAATAAGGTTTTTTATGTATATGAATTAAATACCACCTACATCTATTTATTGATTAGTGAAAACCCAATTGAAAATATCACTATCAAACAAAACATTGTTGAAGAACAAGATCTAAAATGGAAACCTATAATTCACGATAAAATAAACCAATATATAGATGCATAAAAAATATATCTAAGTAATTATAATAGAGTAAAAATACCATATAAAAACTAGGGAGATATGAGAGAGAAGAGTGAATGATAAAGGGATAATATCCTTGTAATGAGAGGGGTTCAAATATTCAATTCACCCTCTGATTGACTTTGAACAATGGTTTGGAGGGTTTGGAGTCTATCTGAGAGCCTCCAAAAATGATAAAGAATGTTTAGGGTTGGGTTATGACAAATTATTGACTAAAATGGGTGTTTTTGATATTTGAAAACTAATTTTCAGGATAATTAAAAACTCGCAACCTATTACTTCTATAAGGATGAACAGTTCATCAACACATGCACCTCAACCATGTTCCTTTTCTGGTGGGTGGTGGTGTATAGGTTCACCTAAAAGGGCTAAAAATATCATAATAAATTTTGAAAACTATTAAATAATTATCTTTTTATGTTTCATGGAATTCAGGAAATTGGAACATGGTTTGGGAAAACCATATGCTAGCCATGTACATGCCTTATTCATTAAAAAATTATCAAATATAAACAAAAATATCCCCAATTTAAAGAACATATAATGATATTCTAAAAATAATAATTATAATACCTATAACTATTTTGGATAGATATCTATTAATTTTCATGATCATATAATATCCACATATTCTAGTATCTCATCCTCAAGTTGTACATCAAAACATATCTAAGATTCCGAGTAAAAAAGATTAGGACACTAAGACTGCACATATAACTCTCCTACCATGTTACCTCTTACACATGCAAATGTATTATAATATCATGAGTTTTTCAAAGGATACACACTGTATGATAGTTTACATGAAACATGACATCAATCTTAAACAAGTAACTAAATATTATAATTTAAATTCAATCATTAAAAATTAGCCGCCATAGATGGAATGAATTATATTAACTAAAATTTCAATATAGGGATTAAACATATATATATATATATATATAAAGATTTTAATTTGGGGACAAGTTAATTATAAATGAAGATAATTTTTTTAAAATAAAAGGAAATAATTTTTGGAAGAACCATTTTAATGTTAAAAACAGTGTTTTATTCAAAATAATTAATTAATATCACCTTTTATTTATATTAACATATATATATATATATATATATAATATTTTATTTAATTATTAACATTAATCTTATTTTATTTATAGTCATTATTAATGAAAAAATATAATTTTTTGAATAAAATATTTAGTTATCAATTTAGGCAATTTTTCAGCCTTATGATGGCGCACCTATTTTAAGTCTACTTTTGAAACTTTTATAAATTATATTTGAAAAAAAATGAAATTTACTTAGATTTTAGAGTATCAGTTTTTACACTGCTTTTTTTTAAAATAAGATTGATTATTCGATGAATTTTAAAAAACATAGAACATTTTTACTGAAAATTAATTTAAAAGTAAATTTATTTATATTGAAAATATATATTTCTTAATATTATTAGACAATATTTAGATAATATTTTATCATTAAATCCAATTTAGGTCATTTAAACAAATTTCCACATTGAAATTGGTTATAAAAAATTGTGATCTTTTAAATATTATACAATATAAAATATGTCTTCACATTACTTCAAGGAGATAAATTTTTAATTACATTTTCCAAATTACCAGTTTTGAATTTTGAAAAATAGATTCCACATTTTATTTTATAAGGATAAAATTATCTAAATAAATCAATTTTATTTTTGAACATTATGGATATTATAATATTGTATTATTTTTATTACCATGGTTAGGAAAAAATATGGTAATTATTTGTAAAAATATTATAACTATCAAAAAAATTCCCATAAATAGTGCCTAAATTAGTAATATAATTGATTGACCAAAATAATTATTGGGTTGAATTTATATCATCTATATGCCTCTTGGGTTTGATTGTGACATTTTTATTATTATATTCTATGAAAATCCAATGATATCCCACACATTTATTAACAAGTAGAATATTATTAATATGGGGTTATATAAGGGAATTATTTTACTATATATAGTATATATAAATATTTCACATTATACTTAATAATTTTAATTTAATATTAAATTATTGTAATGAATTAATTAAATGAAATCCTGACACAATGATATAGTAGTAATTTCATAATTAATGTAGGATTCAAATATATGATATCATAAATATTAAAATAAATATAATATTATTTAATTGATGTCATCCATAAATTTTATTGGCATATTTTACATTTTATAGATGGGTTAATAGATATATTTTGATGATATGATGTTTATAAGATATTTTTAGAATGACATATATTGAATATTTACAAATTTACATTAATGATAGTTTACAATAAATAACATTTTACTAAATGATATAAATTTTATAAAGGTAAATTATTTATTCAACAATTTTTTATATCTCTTAAAATATCATAAGTGATTCATTTATTATCATTTTTGAATGTTATTTTAATTACATTAAACATCAATGTCTATGCTAAATGATATCATAATATGAACTAATAAGGGTAAAAACAAAATGATAAGGACTAAAAATAGTCCAAAATTAAAAAAAAAATCTTTAGTGGAATATTAATTGAACAAAAAATATCATATATTCATAAAATAAATTGGATTCATTTAGAATATAATAATAATTTATATTAATTTTTTATTTTAAAAAATTCTTGGGGTTCCCCTCCCCTCTACTATAAATGTGAACTAATTCTTATCATTTCGTCTTACATCAATATTTATTTGATTCAGCCAATATAAAACCATATCCTTTCTAAGAATACCAACCAGACTTCTAGAGGAATTATTTAATGATTAAAAATCTATTTAATGGTGTAATGGTGTTAACCAAAAGACAATGTTTGATGAAGAGGAATCATTTTTAAATAAGTATTTCTATTTTATTTATTGTACTGCATCCTTCATACCCTTAACTACTAATATTAGATAATAAATATTATTTGTTAAAATTATTGAGATGTTATTATGTTAACATCTTCACCATAATACATCTCCACTTCAATGAAATGGGAAACAAATTAATCGTTTGTGCATAGGTGTGAACTATCACCTCCATGTACTATTATATTTCATTTTCCTTTAATCTCTATAAAGATTGAATATAATGATTGAATTATTGGTCATATACAATATTAATGAAATATTTTTTATTATTCAATAATAATATACCATTTACATTCATACATTTGAATGAAAATAGAAATGGAAATTTTGTTCTCGTGTATATCTGACTTATCACCTCTACAAGGTGATGGGAATTTTTTTCTACACCACATAACATGAATGATATATATACATGTAAATTTAAATATATATTATTATATTAATGATATAAGGATAATAATTTAAATGTAAAATAATACTTACCATCCTTGTATAATGATCATCAATATATGTTAACAATACTATTGCGTACAAAATTCTTACTGTCTCCATGATTGTAAAAGATTTAGTTTTACATTTCCATATTTAATGGATGGATTTAAAAGATTAATTTATATATTTAATTATTAATTATTTTATTAATATTATTTTGGATATGATAGACTAACATCTACATTGACTAATTACATCATACCAAATTCATCATTGACATCAGTATCGAATAATGTAAAAACATATCATATAAAAATAAATATATACATAATTATTATAAATGATAATATGTTATATAAATAGACTAATAAAAATTAGATATTTCATCCAATAATGTAAATAATTAAAATATGTAAAATATTCTGGATGAATAATATAATATTTGACATTACAATGTCTGGGTAAGGTATTTAATCTAATTATCTTTTCCTTGAGGTATTTTGTGATTAAAGTTTCCATTTTTATTCAATATGGTGTATATAAAGATTCAATGACATTTAATATCCATAAATTGTCAATAATTATTTTATTTAATTTTTAGGTAAATTTATTCATTCAGTTTTATTATGATTTTAATGTTCAAAGTCTTATGTGAAAACTGAAATGTTTAAATATATAATTATCAAATATTTTTCTCCATAAAAATATTCCTGATTTTATTTTACATATTTATTTATATGGATATAAATGTTTTATAAAATTAATTTAATGACTATTTTCTAATTACATTCAATAGTTTCCAAAAATGAATTTTTTGACGTGTTTTATATATAATGTTTGAAAAAATGAAAATAAAAATGTTATATTATTATTGTTTATGGTGAATAATAATTTTCTTATTCTGTGCCCTTTTTTTGTTATGGTCTTCCTATTTATGATTTAAATATTCCTTAAATGGAAAACCACATATATATTTTTATTTAACTACCTAATGAAAATGTTTTCTCAATGAAATTGGTATTTTCATATTCATAATGTGTGTTCAATGGAATTTTTTGTTTTGTATTAAAAATAGGTTTTCTATGGAAAATTATATTTTAATACCAATCTATATTCATATGTGATTAAAAGGCTTTTTCAAATGATATTTTCATAAAAAAAATTCATTAATGATATCGTACATCAAAATTATTAGAACATATTAGCCCATTATTTATAAACATGGGGTGTTCAAGATATCATATAGTAGTCCAGTTATAAAATAACATGGGGTGGTCTATATATTTCTAATAATTCCCATTAGAGTTTAACATTGGGTGGCCATGAAAGCACTAGAAAATGCCTTTACAACATTTCATGAGGGGGACCATATAGCGCTAAGAAATACCATAATTTCTTAACATGTGGTGTCCCATATAGTGACTGTTAATCCTATTATATCATATCAATGGGGTGGCCCAGATTGAATCTGGTATAATCCTTTTAGTCTAACATGTGGTGGGCTAGATAGCATCGAGTAATCCCATTATTGACTAATATTGGGTAGATCTGATATTTTTGAGTAAAAATTTAATAGCTTAATTTGATAATGGAAACGTAGATATTCAAATTTATAATTATTGAAAATGAATATTTTTCTATGATGCTCTATGTCATCAAATGGAGTTTTAATACCATGCTCTAGATTTTAATGATTTTCAATAGAATATTTTTGTTCTTTCTTCAAGAAATTTTTTTCATAGTCTAAAATGATATTGTAGATAAAGGTAAATGTTATATAATTTTTTATGTTTTTTCTGAAAAAATATATTACTTCAATTATTTAACCCTTATTATGCTTATGTTCTAATCCCATGTTTTAAAAATAATATTAACGGGTTTATTCGGGATTATAGATAAGGATGATATCAGGTGGGTATCATTGAATATTATTCCAAATTTAGAAATAATTTTTTATTTAAAGAGTTTTATATTTTGATAAAATTGGTATTGAGTACATGTTATCACTTGTAATGAATGTTTTCAATTACTAACAATTTATACAAATTCTCTAAAACTATTAATTAAAAAGATCATAGAATGTGAAATCTAGATCACAAACAATATCATATGTTATTTTTAATTGAGGGTCCATAGATGTTTCCAAAACACATGAAAAAATGGAATGGTTATTCCCTAGACACATTCTCATTATGACCCACCAAATGTATTTTATTCTCCTAAAAGGATACAACAACATAAACCACATCATTGTTCTCATCAATCACATGAGAATGGTAAGGGTGATAAATCATTAGTTTTGAGACATGAAAATTTTCCTTCATAGAACTAAAAAATTATGGTATATCCAACCACTATGTCTCTAGCCTGATTTTCTCCACAATTTCATATTTTCAAACCGAAATGGGTTCCAACATTCCATTTCTTAGTACCTCGGGTTGACACAAAATAGAAAACACCTGAAATAATACATGATGAACCTATGAAAAAATTTTGGGTCATCTATGTATTTTAGAATATAACTTATGTCTACTTTGAGCTATATCCATATGATAATGTATAACATGAATCTAAATCATTGTCTCCAACATGAGACTTAGTCTAAACAACTCCGTCTCACATGCAACAATATAGAATATAAGTGATCATCTTGGACTAAAAAAGTTCTCCATATTGTTCCATCTACTTAGATTCTATATAAAAAAATTTATAGGTGAACCCCACTATATCATAGTGCTTTCCCAAATAATAACTAATATCAAGGGAACACGCTCATAGTATAACCATAAGAACATGTCTTTTATATTTCGACTTCAAATCTGTCATAGTGCAGAAATATTTACACAAATAAAACATTCTACTAATTACCTTATATAAACCTTTCTGGAAGAATGATGCATAGAATGCATCACAGTATAAAACAATATCAATTTTCAACAATTTTAGATAAACTGTATCTCAAATATAAAAAACACCGAACTACTCTTTTTAAATGTCATTTGTACTAGTAAGAAGTGTGATGCCACTGACAAATAGTCATCAACACCCAAATAGTATCATTATTTTATGGAATCCTTGGTATAGCCCTAGAAAGACTTTGGAACTTAGATCCACATACATTTATTAATGGAAAAGAGATATATTAAATCATAATGTATTTGATGATCATCCATCACCTGTTAAAAGGTATAGAATCATGCCAAAATCCATGATCTCTCCTTCTTCATGCTAGATATCCCATGATGTTGATTCAGGTCAGAGTACATTTTGTACACACAAGTGTGAACCAACCACTTAAATGAATTAAATTCATTTAATAAGATCATGTTACATGTGCTTATATACAAAAAGAAGATTCCAAACATAGAGGACCTAATCATTATCTATGGTCCAACTAGTATTGAAACTACACCTTTAAGGACTTACCTCAAGTACAATAATTCTGGTTCTTCATACTTCTTTTCTATTATCTATCTCTAAATTGTAGAGTCCATTAAAATTGATACAAGTGTTATCTTCCCATGACTTTTCAAAAACACATCCTGAATCTCTATGAGTAAATCCATCTTCCACAACCCATCATAAAACTCATGATCGACATGAGTTAGATTTTTTCAACTTAAAGTGTCATCAACATTATTCCCATTACAGTGTGTATATGTTATCTCCTAATCAAAAGTTATCATATACTCAACACATCTCTACCACATGAGATTAATATATTATTTTGAGAAGGTATAATTCAGGATAATATGATATGTATACGTCTTACACTTATCATCTAATATATAATTCCACCAACACATGAAATAATAATCCACTATAGAAAACTCGAGGACATGTGTATCATGGTTTCAATAATGTTACATCCACTAACAAGACACCAAATACACTAATAGATCTCCCTAAATTATCATCACTAAAATTAAAATTATATATGAATCCTAAATCATATTATAATCCTCACCTTGATTAGGTAGTATTGTGATTGGTGCTGATTAAACAATCTTATTTATCTCATTGAATGCTTTCCTATATGATTCCAAATTTTAAAACATTATACCCTTTTGGTCATGTTGGAATGATGTTGTTAAAAAAATATCATGTTTTAACCACCAATAATATATAGGTAATACCAAAAATCTATAGTTATAAAAAAATAATTAGGATACACTGATGATAAACCCGCAGACACCTTCTCTTGGTCAACTGACACACCTTCCTTCGAGATGATGTGACCCAAAAACTATACCTGATCGATCCAAAACTAACACATAGATGGATTGGTGTGTATTTAATGCTATATTAGTTTACTAATGATGATTTAATGATTTTTGGAATTGTATTCATGTGTTTTTAGTACACAATTTTTTTATCCCGAATCAATACTACAAATTGATCCATGTATGGATGGATGATTTAGGCCATCATGGTGATTAAGATTTCATGTGTGTTTTCAACACAAACAGAATTATGATGAACTTATATAGGAAATACCTAATTCAGATATTTTTCATTATTATTTCAAAATATCGAAATATGAGATAATGATACAATGATTTGATGATAGTTTTGGAGAAAACAGAAGCACCCATGGACATGTCAAATAGGTCATCAATATGCGGAAGAGGATATTTGTTCTTAACTATCATTAGATTCAACTACATGTAATCAAAACATAAGCCCACATTAAAATATAAATCATAGATATAAATATTTGAGTACCCCAAGGTGACAAAATCCAATGGATGATACACTTATACTTCTACTCTTGGAGATGATAATTCTTCTCTTGATGCTCTGTTCATTCCATTCTGTATGGTTGGAAAGAAACCATCTCGACCACTGACATGAGATCAATGGTAAATTTCACTATTATCATGAGTGTAATATCTAAGAATACATTATGATAAAAATACTAAAAACACATCCACCACAGTTTGAAATAAATCATGCTTCAAACCTCAATCATATAGTTACAAACTATAAACATGGATGTGATCACTCTATGTTTCTAATCAAAATCCCCTGCATGGCCCGCCTAGATATCAAACACTCATTAGTGAATTTATTTTAACATGTAGGAGGTGAAAAATTCACTCTCATATGGTAATAAATGATGTGGTGTGGATTTGATACTATCTAATTAGTATCAAAACACATGATAAATCCAAAAATTTAATAAACATAAAGATCAAATAAGAAATGTGCTACCAAACCTTGAGAGAACACCCCTTTCTCAAAAATATATTCATCAACTATTCCCCCTATGGGGTATCTATCATCATTACCCCACTCAAAACCACCAATATTATTCTCAAAAAATTTAAATGTTTTACATATATAAAATAATTAGAGGCACCATTATCAAATAATTCAATAATAATGGTATAAGATACGAGAATAGTACTTCTAACTATCGATTTTCTATAATCACTATCCACCATTTGAGTATCAACTGAATTTATAATTCATTACCCAATTTTATGGGATTTAGTTTGATATTATATAGAAAAAAACTATTTTGAAATGGATTCTCTTCCCTTAAAGTACCTCGTCCACTATCTCAATCTCTACAACCAATAAAACTCAGACTTCTAGAGTGATACTAAGAAAATAATCCCCATAATTTACTATAATTATTTCTAGATCCTCCATATTTAAATGTCTATTTATTATTACTACAACACACTCTTAGATATCACATCATTCCCCATGATTGAACACTATGACTGGTAAGGTATAATCTATATCATATAGGACTAAACTGTATCACTGCAGACTGATAATATATATAAGATCCTAAGTAACTGATCATTATTCCTAGACACCCTTCCATCAATAACACCACAAATAACTCTTGTAGATATTCTTACTACTCTCAAAAGGAATATCTCCTAGAAATCTATTGACAACCATATCTACTTCAACCGAACCCTCCCTCAGTTTCCCCTTATATTTGAGTGCCTGATCCACCACCTCAAAAATCTTATTTTACCGAAAGAGGACTACATGTGTATTAATATAGAATTTAAGGTAAACCGTGAAATTACATAATTTTCTTATCTCATCCTATTAAAATACTGGAACAAATAATTTCATGTTTATAAGGGGACTAGCATTGTCCATCACATACATACACTTCAGTGTCAACAAAATTAGCTTAGCTTCTCTCTACTACCATGATATATTTTTACTAAATTTCTCTAGTTAATTATCAGAAAGTACATCATATTCATCCTACATACCATCCATGTCTGGGAATGAACATCCCACCTGTGCTTTCTGGAATCTCACAACATATAATAAGCCAACATGGAGTTCTTTTCTACCGAGGCCTCTAAGTGGGAATGTATATTCTGGATGGAATTAATCTCTAACACTTTTACCTCATGTACACCCTATCTAATAAACATTTTGGGTTCTACAACTACAATTATTGTGTATGATCCAAAATTAATTATAAAATTCAACCCCTCAATGTTTACATGAATTATATAAACTGAGAAATGTTATTTTCGATAATCTCTCCAACATCCTCACCCAAAAAAATATTATTCCTCGAGTTCATCATTTATATATACATATCCAAACATGTCCTCCAATTTTACTATTAACTAGTGTAATTTTTGAGATGTATCTATAAAATTAAAAACACATATAATGAATCATAATACACATTTAACATAATTTAATTCGAAACAAATGGAAATATGTAAGAACCACTATTTTCCCCATGCCTCCCCAAATGGTCTACACTAAGCCACTACCACTACACTTAACCATCCAATGTTTAGTTCATTGTAAACAATGTAATCTCACTATAAATTTAAATATTCTCACTAGTAATTCATTTTATCCACACATTTAATTACGTTAAAATTATAAATTTCTTATAATACAATATTTTCAATTAATTTGAAACATGTAGAATCATGGAAAAATAATGTTCAATTTCTACCACAGTCCCAAAACATATTTTCTCATACAAGGATAAAATGATGAAAGTCATAAAATAAATATAAATTCCTAGAATTGTTCATGATTACTAAACTTCCTTTCTTTTATGTTCAATGATTCAATTATCATAATATCTGTAAAACTATAATCACATCAGAAAATAAGAGAATAACTAAAGGTAAAATCACATCAACTATAATAACCCACATCAACAACATAAATCACACCATGTATTCTTGGAAATTACAATATTAAATGGGCTATATACTCTGATGCACAATCACATATCCAAGACATGAATCATCCAAAAAACCGATATTCCATTATAAAATAGTTCGTTAGAAGAAAAAAATGAAAATCTCTTTTGATACTACATTTTTATATTCTAACATGGGTGAAAAACACCAATTCCCATAACCTATAAATTACATCATCTCAGGGATTCCTACCTGTATACTAGAGGCTGTAGACATGGAGGGATAATCCAATATATATATAGTGTATTTTTTACCTTCTTTGAAAAAGTAACCAATGACTGATTAAATTAAATCTCTAAATAATAATACGATATATATAACCACATAAATATAACATGATTACTGAAACATAAATATAATACCAAAAAATAATAAGTAGATATGTCTAAAAATATGGGCCATTTCATTATGAAAACCCCAAAATTCAATAAATAAACTCACAACTCACATTCAATTCTCAACACAATTTCTGGTCCCCTTATCCCTGATCTATCTTAAATTAGTCATATAATAAAGGAAACATCATTTATCCTTTACTGCAAACATGAAATTTATTTGGGTACTCAACATACATCATGACTAGTGTGTGTGTATAACTCAATAGGAAAAGACAAGTGGATTATAGAAATAATATCTTATCTAAATTGTTTTGGTAGTTCTATATATAATACAATCCAAATGTAATGAAAATGGTTTTCATTTTTTCAATTAATATTTATTAAAACACATAATACCGTGAGTTTCGGAGGACAACCAAACTCACAATACCAAATTCATCCCATGCCTGAGACTAATCTATCCCCATGAAATAGGATATATATGAATTCAACTATTACAATTAATCATCTTATTTCATATCTCAATTACATTGTGACCTTTCATTATCTCAACTGAAATATGAGTATTTTTTACGATTTGGTGTTTTAATTCACATTTTAATTCAACTTTCAAAATTCACACTTCTGGAAATGGGAGTTTTCCCAACAGTTATTTACTAATGGTTCAAAGAAACTGTTGGTATATTTAGTCTTTTCCAATGGTTTATATAAACCGTTATGAAATACCTATTAAAAGAGACTTTTCCCAACGGTTTTATGAAACCGTTGGGAAAAGTGGATAATATTCAGTCTTTCCCAACGGTTTCATAAAACCGTTGGCAAAAGATGGGTAAAACTTATTTTTCCCAATGGTTTTATAAAACCATTGGGAAAGACTGGTTTTTCCCAACGGTTTTTATGAACCGTTGGGAAAAAACCCCAAATACCCCAATGCTAGAAGCGGCCTCCCCACGATTCAGAAGCGGATCCAGAGCCTTCCGCTCGTCTCCAGAAGCTCCTCCAAAAGCGATTCCTCGGCAGAATCACTTCCCAATCCCCACATCTTCCATCGGATCACCACCCACCATGTTAGATTCCTATTTTTTTCCACCTGTTATAAAGAATATACTTCTAGGAATGATTTCCTAATTCCCAAATTTTAGGGTTTTTGTAAAAATTTATGATTGTTCCATGAATTGTGTAGTCAAATCCCTATATCGGTGTATGTCCAATTAATGTTTTCATTACACATTTACATTTATAAGGGAACAATGTCTCTTTATTGTGTTCTAATTTTGATGATTCATAGTTTTGGTTGTGCGGTGGTTTTGTTTGTGCGGTGGGTTGTGATGTGCAATATTTTTGTTGTGATATGTGGTTGTTTTGGTGAGATGGTTGGTCGATGTAACATGGCGTCGATGGTTACTGTGATATGGTGAGTTATTGTGTGGTGGTTTTATTAGTTTCCTAGTTATCTATGGAATAAATTATGCTATTAAAACCAAAAAACAAGATATTAAATAAATGAGATTCAATAGAAATGGATGTGTGGTAAATGGATTTAATTAATTTAATATTAAATGAATACACAATGTAAGTGTGAATGAAGTGGCTTATAAATGAATGTGAGAAATGATATGCATCTTATGTGGTGGTGGTGTGGTTTATGTGTTTTACGGTAGTAGTGAAGTGTGTGATTATGTAGTTAATGTGAACTCATAGGTTGAATATTTTGTGATATCTATATATCATGTATGTTTATGTTATTTCTACACATTCCCAACCAGAGTTAGATAAACTTACCAACGATCATAGGTTTTGAGTTATGAGTATTTTTTCTAATATCTAGGATAGTGGTTATAGGGTTGGATAGCTACCATTTCTTCCCTACTCTTCCTCCAAAAGTGATTGACCATGTGTTTTTAGGCAAGATGCGATGTGATTGTCCATGTGTCTTCAGGTGAGATGTACTATGATTTCCCTATTGTTTTACGGTGAGGTGTGATGTGATAAGGCTATAATAAGATGTGGAATGTGGTTGGGGTCATGTAGGGTAGGAGTATGGCACAAGGTTGATGTTATTCATGTTCATGATACCCTACTAATATGGTTATGGGATGAGGCATGCTGTGATGTGATATAACACATTAATTTATTGTTGGTTTTACATTTTTTCAATAACACATTTGTATGTTTTTTTTCACATGTGTAGTTGATACCTTAACTATTTTCTTCCTTTATCGTTTACATAAATGTATTTTCTATTAAATTTCAATCTTATTGAATTGTTTATGACAAAATGACTTATATGAATTCTTTTTACAGAATGGACAGAAGTTGTATGTATGAAACCGATCGGATCTCAAGCGATTTTCAAAACAATTTGGAGAGATTTATAGATTTTTCATTTCACAATGCATTAGATAGTGGTCGCATACACTGCCCATGTTCCAATTGTTTTGGTAGACCTTGGTTAAGCCATTAAGAAGTCATCTACCACATAACCAAAAATGGTTTTCAAGAAAACTACTTTGTGTGGTATCACAATGGGGAGAAAATGAAATCTCAAATTGGTGATGATCGAAATGAAAGGACTGGAATGGAGAATTTATTAGATGATCGGTTCTGTTTATTCGTCATCATGAAAAAGAAAGGATTTCAACTCAAGAAGACATCTATATGAGGACAGCTGATGCATCTAGTGAAAATTATGATATTGATAGGGTGAAAAAATTGAATGATGCTGCCACGACTCCAGTATATCGACAATGCGATAAAATGAAAAAGCTGGAATTTTTAATCTGATTGTTTCATGGGAAAACTATGTATGGAATTTCTAATACAGCAATCGATTACATTCTTACCCTCTTGAAGAATTTAATTCCAGATGATGCAAATATTCCCTCAAACCACTATATGGCATGAAAGTTAGTTGAGGAACTTGGATTTTCAAGAAACAAAATTAATGCTTTCCCGGAAGATTGCAGCTTATTTTGGGAGAAAACCGCCGAACGAAATGATTGTATAAAATGTGGCACATCCAGCTGGATGACAAAATCTAATGGAACACCATCCCCCGTTCCACAAAAATTAATGTGGCACTTTTCATTGATACACAGACTTCAGAATCTTTTTATGTCTGATGACATATAAATACAAATGAGATGGAAGGATACTGAGAGAAAGAAGACTAATGATGAGTTGGTTCATCCTACATATGGATTTTCATGGTAGATATTTGATGCTTGACTTCCTGATTTTGCAGCTGACGTGCGTAATGTGAGGCTGGGTCTTTCAAGTGACGGTTTTAATCCATTTGGGCAGATGCTTACTTCGCATAGCACATGGATAGTTTTTATATAAATTTATAATCTTCCTCCATGGTTGTGTATGAAAAAACCTTTCACTTTCATGAGTATACTCATCTTTTGTCCTTCTGATCCCAGCATTGATATTGATGTATACATGAAACCTTTAATAAAAGTGTTGAAAATTCCTTGGGATATGGGTGTGCGCACATACGATGCATGTTCGAAAGACATATTTCAGATGCGTGCTACGCTTATGTGGACGATCAATGATTTTCTGTCTTATGAAATGATGTCTGGATGGAGCACGAAGGGAAAACTGTCATGTCCAGTTTGTATGAAGAATACAAGATCTAGAAGACTGAAACATCGTTGTAGTTTCAGTTTTATGGTACATCGATGATTCTCGCCAAAGGATCATCCATATAGAATGAATCGTCAAAGAGTTGATAATACCATAGAGACCGATGCTCCACCTCAGAGTTTTTCTGGAACTGACGTGCTTAATGAAATGAAATGTTTCATTTTTTCATTCGGGAAGGGTCAAATGAAATCTGGAAAGAGAAAGAATGATTCCACTAAAACCTGATACAATTGGAGGAAGAAGAGTATCTTTTTTGATTTTCCTTATTGGTCAACCAATTTGTTACGTCATTTCATAGACGTAATGCATATTGAAAAGAATATATGCGAAATGTTGCTTTCGGTTCTTCTAAATGTCTAGGGGAAGAAAAAAAGATGATTTACGATCTCGGCGTGACTTGGTGGATTGGGGAATCAGACCCGAATTGCATCCTGTACGTATCAGTGAAAAAAATGGCAACTTCCATGGGCTTCTTATGTGATGAAGCCTGCAAAAAAAAACAATTTCTGGAAGTATTAGAGACTATTAGTGTTCCTGATGGCTATTCAAGCAACAAATCTAAACGGGTCAAAAGAAGAGAGATGAAGCTAAAATTTTTGAAGTCTCATGATTATCACATTCTACTTCATGAGTTGATTCCAATAGAAATCTGTCATCTTTTTTCCAATAATGTAATGGTGGTTGTTATTCAGTTGTGCCATTTTTTAATGATCTTTGTGCTAAAAAGTTGTCCAAGTCATTCTTGCAAAAAAAGTTGACATATGCCCCATTAATTTTGTGTGAGTTGGAGAAAATATTTCCTCCATCATTTTTCAAATGCATGCTGCAACTAACTATCCATATTACCACTGAAATACTTCTCGGAGGACCTGTTTCTTTTCGTTGGATGTATCCAAATGAAAGAAATATGTTCACAATAAATTCATATGTCCGAAACAGAAATCATCGCGAATGTTCTATCATGAACGGTTACATGGCTCAAAAATGTATGGATTTCTGCTCAATGTATTTGTATGATCTTACTACAAGAATGAAGAGACTAATGAGAAATGAAGAAGAACAGTATGAGAATATTGAACCCAGTTTTCCATCACTTCCTCAAACAGGAGGAATTCCTGTATCATATACATTGAAGACATTAAGCCATGAAGAGCTGGAGATGGAACATCGCACGGTTTTGTTCAACTGTGATTTGTTCGATGACTATATCAGGTAAATAAATTGATATGTATATCATACATATATATCTTTTAAACTATTAATATTTTTTATCTATAGGGAACATAAAACAATGATAAATAGGAAGCATCGTTCTTTATCTTTGAGAAGGAGCGAGACTTTGCATAGCAAAGAGTTTTCTGCTTGGTTAAAATTGAAGGTATAAAAAAATTAATGTTTAAAATAATTATTTAAATATTTAATTAACTTTAATAGTCATTTATATTGTAGGTATTGAGTTTTTCTGCTGACTCTATCTCTGTGGAAATAAGAGCTTTGGCTTTTGGTCCTAATACCGTGGTTCGTGACTATAAATCAATTGTCATCAATGGGTACAAATTTATTGTCACTAAACGAGCAAAAAACATGATAACACAACATGATGGTGTTATGGTTACTGCCACAACAGATTTTTATTCCAGAGAATCAGATAGTAGACCACGATATGAAAATGTGGGTTATTATGGAGTTGTTGAGAAAATAATAATATTGGATTATTACTGTCATGGATGAGTCACAATGATGAAATGCCATTGGTTTGATTCGATTACGAGACATGGCACATTTAATGATTATTGTGGATTTAGAGTAATTAATATGACTCGCACTCTTGCTACCGAAGAACCATATGTGTTGGCATCAATGGCTTAACATGTTTTTTATGTCAAAGACCAACTTCGACCTGAATTTGGTGTCATAGTTAATGTAATTCGAAGACATATTTTTAATGATGGTGATGATGGAATTGACACTGTCCATAGTTCCATTGGAACCAATCCATTTATTTCTTTTTATGACTCAAATATCTCAATTGTCAGAGTTGATTGTGAACGTGAAGTTGTGGTTGAAAATATATAGAATCATTCATCCATGTTCTCAATTCTTTTGGTTTACCTCGAGTTGGGTTGTTAAGGTTGGTAATATTAAAATTGATTTAGTATTGATCACAAATATGTTTTAGTTGACTTTACAGTTATGTGAATTTTCAATGTTTATTGGTTGCAGTTTTATTTGAATTGCATTTTCTAATTTTGAATTGAACTGTATTCAAACATAGTCAAATATATTTCTATCATGGTGAACATTACATCTTGTATGATTTACTATATCCATTAAAGCTCTTATAAAACAATTTATAGCTGACTTGACCGTTATGTGAATTTTCAATGTTTATTGGTTGCAGTTTTATTTGAATTTCATTTTCTAATTTGTAATTGAACTATATTCAAACATATTCAAAAAATATTTCTAACTTGGTGAACATTACAACTTGTATTATTTATTAAATCCATTCAATCTCTTCTAAAACAATTGATAGCTTAATTGACCATTATGTTAATTTTCAATGTTTATTGGTTGCAATTTTATTTGAATTTCATTTTTTGGGTTACACATTAGTTTTCTTTTTCTAATTAATTACATATTTGTTTTCAAAAGTAGGAAATGAAGCCAATTGAAGAGAGATGAAGGAAAAATGATAGAGAAAAATCGTCTAATGATGGAGATGGGAATTCCACCATTAGTGCCTACAGTGAGTACATTATTTCAAATTGATATATTTAAAGAATATATAATGTCATGTGATTAATTTTTTTGTAAACATTTTTATAGGATCCACTTATACGTCGATAGTTATTCGACGAGGAGCCTAGTATTGGTCCTAGTACTCAGGCCGGTGGTGTGAGGAGGGTTCGTACCAGAGGTGGACGAGCAGCTACGCGTACCTGACTAGACCATGCCCCTCCCACTGACATGTCATCCTTCCCACATTCTGATCCCGTTGTGTCGTTAGAGACACACAGGATATTTAGGCCTCCCATTTTTCGCTACCTTCTGCATCTTCAAGCCCATCATTTTAACATCCAATGATGATTCCCACTCCTCATTCAGCATCTAGTCAGACAGCCGTCCCATCTTCTTTTCCTTCTACTTCTATCTCTCCGAGCTTCTATATTCCATCATCTTCGACTCCTGTTCCACCACAGGGTGTTCCATCAGTTTCTGTGGATCCAGCGGCACTCAGCGATCAGACAGGCACATGTATATTTATAGAACCCTAACAAATTTTTATAGAAATATTTATTTTCATTATAACATGTTCTGATAAAATATTTGTTTTAATTTTATGATAGATACATCTACTGATAGGAGGCGTGAGCGGGGGAGTACACGCTTGCGTTCGGTGTGGAACCGCCACACACAGGTTATGGTGGATTATAATGAAGACAACCAAATGGTTGAGAAAACAGGGCAGTATTGTCGGTGTTTTTTGGCGGTGCTTTCCAAATACTCTGACATCATTCCCGTCAGCCCGCTATCATGGAGACATTTTCCGCACGAGGTCAAGGATAGAGCTTGGGCAGAGATATGGGTAAAAAAATATGCTCTATTTAATGCCATGAATTATTTTTTGTATTTATATGCATTAATATTTTGATTTCAGCTTCGATTTAATTTTCCTGATGGTGAGGGTGCACGATCGGAACTTCTAAAGGATTTAGGCAAGCTTTGGAGATCCTACAAGCATGATTTGTATATGGGCTGGCGTGCTAGAGTTGGCACTGAGTTAGAGGCAGTACCAGTTGTGGATGATTTTCCTATAGAGCAGTATCATTAGATGATTACTCATTGGACGAGTACCTAGTTTAACGTATTAATAACATTTGAGGTATTTAAATAATAAATTTCATGTTTTTCATTAATACTATCTATTGAATTTTAGTATTTTATTTAGGAATCATCTAGAAAAAATAAAAACAACATTGATCCAAAAAAATACCTCCACACACTGGGACGCACTACGATGCCTGATCATGAGAGGAAGCAGGTATAACAATTGTTTATAAGTTTTCATTACGACTTACAGTTTCTTTTGCTTATTCAATTATTTAATAGTTTTCTAATTTTTTCATATAACATTAGTTTTCAATGTCATTTTATAGGAAAATACAAAATATTGAAGGACGCGTGCGTCGAGAAAAACTATTTTTCTCGAGTAGACGAACAAAGGATGGAAGTGCCGTCAATGAAGCGACTCAGTAGCAGATTGTATGTTTTAATCTATTGAATTTATTTTTTAATATCTATTTCGTAACATAATGATATATTAATATTTGTAACAGGCTGCTTTAGAGGCCCTCGATGCCCAATAACCAGACAATTTTGGGCCAACAGATCACTTATATCATGTGTTGGGAGAGGAGCATTCTGGAAGAGTACGCTGCCGACCAAGGATAGCCCCGATGAGGTATTGGCCCTCCTCAGGTACGATATGTAGTGCCATCGAGCTGCAGAATGTTAGGGCACAGGCAGAACCGGCTGAGAAAAGGGCCATAGATACGGCAGAACAGTCTTCTAGGGAAAACATTGCGTTTCGGAAATTTATTAATGTTCTATGTCCTACACTTCCAGTAGAGGCCAACCCAGCTTTTGATGAGTATATGTCATCGATAAGTTCTATATATGGTGCACCAGGTGGCAGTTCTAGTGGTAGTCAGGACGATGTACAGCTTGACGATGATGATGGTAAGGAGTCTGACGCGGAAGAGAAGGGAGAGGAGGAGGGCGAGGCGGGTGGCGAGGGCAAGGAGGAGGGCGAGCACGAGGAGGAGGGTGAGGGCAAGGATGATGATGGGGACGAGGACGAGAGTGATGATGATGATGATGATGATGGTGATGGTGATGTGGGACAAGTTGATCCATTACTTTTTTGACTGATATTACTGAGATTTGATATTTAATCTATTCTAGTTGTTGGTTTTATCTAGACTCGTAGTATAGTATTGGAGTTGAGTTATATTTATATATTATCTATTTTTATGGATGTTGTTGTCTTTTAGTGGTTGTGTGTTTGGGAACCCCACTCCTTCCTGGACCCTAGAAAACCCCCCACCCTCCTCCCTGGACCACAGACAGCCCCGCCGGACAGCCCCCAAGACACCCCCGGACAGCCCCACCACCCTGAACCCTGGACAACCCCCGGACATCCCCCCATACAGCACCCCGGACAACCCCCCACCCTCTTCCTTGGACCCCAGACAACCCCTCGAACAGCCCCGGACAGCCCCCGGACAGCCCCCCGAACAGCCCCCCAAATACCCCCCCCCCCCCCACCCTCCTCCATGGACCCCAGACAGCCCCCCGAACAGCCCCGCAGACAGCCCCCGGACAGCCACACAGATAGCCCCCCACCCTCCTTCTTGGACCCCAGACAACCCCCCAAACACCCTCCGGACAGCCCCCCGCACATCCCCCCCACCCTCCTCCCTGGACCCCAGACATCCCCCCAGACATTCCCCCAGACAGCCCCTCAGACAACCCCCCGGACAACCCCCCCACCCTCTTCCTTGGACCCCAAAGTGACTGTCTTTGGCTTAAAATGGACAAAAATTTAAGTACATATGGAAAACCGAAAAAACGCATTCAGATTCCATTTAAAATTTAGGAGAACGATCCATGGGTTATATGTGACGTGTACGAGTCAACCCCGCCTCAATCCGAGGCGCGGTGTGGCCGCCCCCACTCAAAGTGTCTATCTTCTGTTTCAAAAGAACGTCATTTGAAGTGAAATACATCAACTGGCATACGGAAAACCGACCAAACACATTCGGATTGTGTCGATACTTTATAACAACGATGCATGGGTCATATGTGACGTGTACGAGTCAACCCCGCCTCAATCCGAGGCGCGGTGTTTCCGACACTACTCTCAGTGTCTATGTTTTTCTTAAAATGAACAATAATTTAAGTACATACGGAAAACTGACAAAACTCATTCGGTTTCCATTGAAAAATTAGGAGAACGATCCATGGGTCATATGTTACGTGTACGAGTCAACCCCGCCTCAATCCGAGGCGCGGTGTGACCGCCACCACTCAAAGTGTCCGACTTCTGTTTCAAAAGGACGTCAATCGAAGTGAAATACATCATCTGGCATACAGAAAACCGACCAAACGCATTCTGATTGTGTCGATACTTTAGCACAACGCTCCATAGTTCATATGTGATGTGTACGAGTCAACCCTGCCTCAATCCGAGGCGCAGTGTGGCCTACACCACTCAAAGTGTCTGTCTTTTGCTTAAAATGGACAACAATTTAAGTACAAACGGAAAACTGACCAAACGCATTCTGATTCCATTGAAAAATTTGGAGAACGATACATGGGTCATATGTGACATGTACGAGTCAACCCTGCCTCAATCCGATGTGCGGTGTGGCCGCCACCACTCAAAGTGTCTGTCTTCTGTTTCAAAAGGACGTCATTTGAAGTGAAATACATCAACTGGCATAGGGAAAACCGACCAAACACATTCGGATTGTGTCGATACTTTAGCACAACGATCCATGGGTCATATGTGACGTGTACAAGTCAACCCCGCCTCAATCCGAGATGCGGTGTGGCCGCCACCACTCAAAGTTTCTGTCTTTTGCTTAAAATGGACAAAAATTTAAGTACATACGAAAAAACGAACAAACGCATTCGGTTTCCATTGAAACTTTAGGAGAACGATCCATGGGCCATATGTGACATGTACGAGTCAACCCCGCCTTAATCCGAGGTGCGGTGTGGCCTCCACCACTCAAAGTGTATGTCTTATGTTTCAAAAGGACCTGATTTGAAGTGAAATACATCAACTGGCATACGGAAAACTAACCAAACACATTCGGATTGTGTCGATACTTTAGCACAACGATCCATGCGTCATATGTGATGTGTAAGAGTCAACCCCGCCTCAATCGGAGGTGCAGTGTGGCCGCCACCACTCAAAGTGTCTGTCTTCGGCTTAAAATGGACAACAATTTAAGTACATATGGAAAACCACCCAAACGCATTCGGTTTTCATTGAAACATTATGAGAACGTTCCATGGGTCATATGTGATGTGTACGAGTCAACCCCCCCTCAATCTGAGGTGCGGTGTGGCCGCCACCACTCAAACTGTCTGTCTTCTGTTTCAAAAGGACGTCATTTGAAGTGAAATACATCAACTGGCATACGGAAAACCGACCAAATGCATTCGTATTGTGTCAAAACATTAGCACAACGATCCATGGGTCATATGTGACATGTATGAGTCAACCTCGCCTCAATCGGAGGCGCGGTGTGGCTGCCACCACTCAAAGTGTCTGTCTTTGGATTAAAATGGACAACAATTTATGTATATATGGAAAACCGATCAAACGCATTCGGTTTCCATTGAAACCTTAGGAGAACGATCCATGGGTCATATGTGACGTGTACGAGTCAACCCCGCCTCAATCTGAGGCGTGGTGTGGCCGCCACCACTCATAGTGTCTATCTTATGTTTCAAAAGGACGTCATTTGAAGTGAAATATATCAACTGGCATAGAGAAAACTGACCAAACGCATTCGGATTGTGTCGATACATTAGCACAATGATCCATGGGTTATATGTGACATGTACGAGTCAACCCCACCTCAATCTGAGGCGCGGTGTGGCCTCCACAACTCAAAGTGTCTGTCTTTTGCATAAAATGGACAACAATTTAAGTACATACGGAAAACCGACCAAACGCATTCGGATTCCATTGAAACTTTAGGAGAATGATCCATGGGTGATATGTGATGTGTATGAATCAACCCCACATCAATCCGAGGCGCGGTGTGGCCGCCACCACTCAAAGTGTATGTCTTCTCTTTCAAAAGGATGTCATTTGAAGTTAAATACCTCAACTGGCATACGGAAAACCGACCAAACGCATTCTGATTTTGTCGATACTTTAGCACAACGATCCATGGGTCATATGCGACGTGTACGAGTCAACCCCACCTCAATCTGAGGCACAGTGTGGCCGACACCCCTCAAACTGTGTGTCTTTTTCTTAAAATGGACAACAATTTAAGTACATTTGGAAAATAGACCAAACACATTCGGATTCCATTGAATCTTTAGGAGAACGATCCATGTGTCATATGTGACGTGTACAAGTCAACCCCGCCTCAATCCGAGGCGCGGTGTGGCCGCCACCACTCAAAGTGTCTATCTTCTATTTCAAAAGGACATCATTTGAAGTGAAATACATCAACTGGTATACGGAAAACCGACCAAACACATTTGGATTGTGTCAATACTTTATCACAACGATCCATGTGTCATATGCGACGTGTGCGAGTCAACACCACCTCAATCCGAGGTGCGGTGTGGCCGCCACCACTCAAAGTGTCTGTCTTTTTCTTAAAATGGACAAAAATTTAATTACATAAGGAAAACTGGCCAAACGCATTCGGTTTCCATTGAATCTTTAGGAGAACGATCCATGGGTCATATGTGACGTGTACGAGTCAACCCCGCCTCAATCCGAGATGCGGTGTGGCCGCCACCACTCAAAGTGTCTGTCTTCTGTTTCAAAAGGATGTCATTTAAATTGAAATACATCAAATGGCATACAGAAAACCGACCAAACGCATTATGATTGTTTTGATACTTTAGCAAAACGATCCATGGTTCATATGTGACGTGTACGAGTCAACCCCTCCTCAATCCGAGGTGCGGTGTGGCCGCCACCACTCAAAGTGTCTGTCTTTGGCTTAAAATGGACAACAATTTAAGTACATATGGAAAACCAACCAAACGCATTCGGTATCCATTGAAACATTATGAGAACGATACATGGGCCATATGTGACGTGTACGAGTAATCCCCGCCTCAATCCGAGGCGCGGTGTGGCCGCCACCACTAAAAATGTTTGTCTTCTATTTCAAAAGGACATCATTTGAAGTGAAATACATCAACTGGCATATGGAAAACCAACTAAACACATTCGGATTGTGTTGATACTTTAGCAAAAATATCCATGGGTCATATGTGACGTGTATGAGTGAAACCCGCTTCAATCCGAGGCGCGGTGTTCCCACCACCACTCAAAGTGACTATCTTTTGGTTAAAATGGACAACAATTTAAGTACATATGGAAAACCAACCAAACGCATTCGGTATCCATTGAAACATTAGGATAATGATCCATGGGTCATATGTGACGTGTACGAGTCAACCCCGCCTCAATCCGAGGTGCGGTGTGGCCGCCACCACTCAATGTGTCTGTCTTCTGTTTCAAAAGGACGTCATTTGAAGTGAAATACATCAACTGGTATACGGAAAACTGACCAAACACATTCGGATTATGTCAATACATTATCAAAACGATCCATGGGTCATATGTGATGTGTAAGAGTCAACCCCGCCTCAACCCGTGGCATGGTGTGGCCGCCACCACTCAAAGAGTCTGTCTTTTGCTTAAAATGGACAACAATTTAAGTACATACGGAAAACCAACCAAACGTATTCGGATTGTGTCGATACTTTAGCACAACGATCCATGGGTCATATGTGACGTGTACGAGTCAACCCAGCCTCAATCCGATGCGCGGTGTGGCCGGAAACACTCAATGTGTCTATACATTGCTTCAAAAGTACGTCATTTTAATTGAAAAACATCAACTGACATATGGAAAACCGACCAAACGCATTCGGATTTTGTCGATACATTAGCACAACGATCCATGGGTCATATGTGACGTGTACGAGTCAACCCCACCTCAATCTGAGGCGCAGTGTGGCCGCCACCACTCATATTGTATGTCTTCGGTTTCAAAATGACGTCATTTGAAGTGAAAAACATCAACTGGCATATGGAAAACCGAACAAACGCATTCAGATTCTATCGATACTTTAGATCAACGATCCATGGGTCATATGTGACGTGTACGAGTCAACCCCACCTCAATCTGAGGTGTGGTGTGGCCGCCACCACTCAAAGTGTCTGTCTTTTGCTTAAAATGGTCAACAATTTACGTACATATGGAAAACTGACTAAACGCATTCGGTTTACGTTGAAACTTTTGGAGAACGATTCGTGGGTCATATGTGACGTGTATGAGTCAATGCTGCCTCAATCTAAGGCACAGTGTGGCTGGCACCACTCAAAGTGTCTGCCATTTGTTACAAAAGTTCGTCATTTTAATTGAAAAACATCAACTGACATACGTCAAACCTACCAAACACATTCAGATTGTGTCGATACATTAGCACAACGATCCATGGGTCATATGTGACATGTAAAAGTCAACCCCGCCTCAATCTGAGGCGCGGTGTGGCCGGTAGCTCCCCAGGTGTATGTATTATGTTTAAAATTGACATTATTTCATGTAAAAATATATGGTATACAAAAAACCGATCAAATTATGAATTGACTTCCAGATTCCACATATAATTTTCATCTAAATTATAATTACGTTATGAATTCTAATTTAATTGTGGATGTGTATAGTTGCACCATTATATGTTAAATGTGTATGAATTTGTTCTCTACATGTAATTGTCTGTTGGTTATTGCAGGTACAATAATTGTATATGTATGTGTTAGTATATTACAGGTACAATAACTGGATTGAAAATGAGAGGGAACCACAAAATGAGACCTGGTGGGAAAATTGGATATCTGCTGGGAAATTGCAGAGCTGCTGTGCTGGGAAATTACAGAGCTGCTGGGCAATTTGCCTAGTAGAGGCTATGCCAATGGTTTTGAACCGTTGGCATAGAATGTGTAGGCCTTGTTTTACCAATAGTTCTATGAACCGTTGGTAAAACACTTTTCCCAACGGTTCTAAACCATTGGTAAAAAACTTTTCCCAACGGTTCTAAACCATTGGGAAAGAGAATATATTGGGTTTTTCCCAACGATTCTTAGAACTATTGGAAAAAAACATGAGAAATTTGTGCACTATTTCCCAACGGTTCATGGAAACCGTTGGGATAGGGTAATTTTTCAGCACCCTATCCCAATGGTTCACTGTAAACCTTTGGGAAAAACTTTTCCCAACGGATTACTTCCCTATAGGTGCAGAACCATTGGTATAACATATACCAACGGTTCTGCAGACTTTCCCAATGGTTCTAAACCATTGAAAAATCCTGCATTTCCAGTAGTGTCAACATCTAAATTGTTATTTAAATTACATTTTTACCATTCAGTATATCAATTCATATATAAATAACATTGCTACAATTCATCATCTAAATTGACATCTGAATTACATTGTTACCATTTAGTGTCTCAATTGACATATTAATTCCATTTTTTTATTCATCATGACAAATAATAATATATCACAACAATACCATATCAAATATCTCACAATATCACATATACCACAATATGACAAATATCACAATAGCACCAAAAATTATTTCAATAATTAATTAAACTAAATCATCAATTTTATATCCATATCAATTAGTTAATTAATTCAATAATTAATTAATAAAATTATACAAATTAATTAGTCCTAAAATTATTTAATTAACAAAATTCCAATAATTAATTCCACCATTAAGTAATTATATCAATAAAATTAATTAATTCAAAAAAAATATTAATCACATAAATTTTATTAATGAAATAAAAAATTAATTAGTCACATAATTTCTGTTAATTATTTAAAAAATTAATTTATCAAATTCTATAATCCCAATATCACTATGATTAATTCAACAATTAATTTGTTCAAATATATGTTCCCAATATCTATGAATTTCATAATCCAAAAATTAATATGATTACCCAATGAAATAAAAAAATTTATGAAAATAAACTTGTAATCCTCCAAAATAAATTGTTCAATTACATATATGTAAGTGAAGTAATTCTTTTGGATTTAAATAAAATTGAAACTACCTCAATTCATTAACAAGCGATCACCCAACATAAAATTACAATTTTAAATGGAAAAAAATAATTAATAATATCTAGAACAAAAACCTAAAATCCATGATCATAAAATAATGATCAAATAATCCATGAATTAGATAATTCAAAAACATATCAACATAGAAAATAAAAAATAACAACATCTCTATAAAATATTATTAAGGGATGAGAGTGAAGGAAGAAAAAGTGTGGGATAAGATTATCTTATCCAAAGGGTTGGAGATCATAAATATACCCTTCGAATAACCATGAAAAATTGATGTGATGTATTGGAATATATCATTTAGCCCAAAAATATGATAGATAATATTTAGGTTCATAAAAGGTCTGATTGTGGAAGAAATTGTTGTTTGGGAAATTTGAAGATAATTTTTCGGTTCAATTAGAAGATCATGAATGGTTCCTGGGGAAGGGGAATACAGTTTTCCATACTGTGAACCTATTGAGGGGGTTTATTCTTTCTACTAATATGGAATTTGGTTTTACAACAATTAAAACATCCATGTAATCCCCCTAGATATGATGTCATGATTTATTGGGTTATGTTGTTTAGTTTTTATGAACTGTGCACAAACTATCCATATTCCCTCTTCCAATCTATATTGTAAACTATCGCCCAAAACAACCTAATGTAAAACCCCCAATAATATATTCTTTGATAATTTTGAAATAATACCCATACGAAAGCCATTAAGTCTCGAAGAAATTTCATTTTCTTACAATCATTAATGTGAAAATATATTATTAACCATGATAAAAAATGAAAATTACAAAAGAATAAAAATAGGAGGGAGATAAGAAGTTATAATTTGAACACATATGATATTATAAATATTATTGTTTTATTTTATCAATTAAAAACATTTATTAGACCATTAAATAGGATTATAAAGAAGATTTATCCAAAAGGAAGCTCTAATTAATGGAATCTATATTAATATCCATATATATATGTACATTTGTAAGTTATGAACCAAATAATTTTATATATGGTATAAACATAAATTACACATTTAATATCATGAATAAATCACATATCATTTTATTTAATTTTTTATTTTGATTTATTTCCAAAAAAGTGGATTTGGATTGAATATTACCATGATGTTAGATAATTTATTCAATTTCTGTTAATTGAGGTATAATGTAATGCAATGCACCTTATTTCTATTATATAGTGTATTTTCATCCCTATTTCCTGGTCATATAATGATTAATGAATTATTCAGGGTATTCAATGTTTAATGTTGAGTAATACTTTTCAAGGGTATTTGAATTGAAATTTAACAAATATTAATGAATTTCATAAGTTAATTTCCTTCAATGGGATATAAAACCATTTCGTTTTCATTGATATTATAATATTTTGTTTGTATTTATTTTTCAATACCTTAATTTTTATAAAAATATAATTTATCAGGATAAATATTTTATAAAAATTATTTTTTCAATGCTGAATTCTAACTAAAAAATTCGGATCACTAGAAGGATTTAATTTTTAATCTAATTTTAAACAATGATGTCTATAATGTAATTAAAATTTGAATAAAATTATAAAATAATTGTTCAATAAAATAGTATCATCTTATTTTTTCCTATATAATGGTTATATTTCTATATAATTGGTAAATTTTTATATTAATTTCTAGGTAAGAAACTTTTATTCTGCTATTATGAAACTATTTCATTATTTTTCTCTTCCATTGTAAATATATTTTAATCCAAATCAATTTTTTATAAAAATATTTTAAAATATTATTTTATCATTTTTAAAATTTATTTGTTAAATAAATTATTACCCATTTTACTTTTTATCAAATGTTTTGAATGGAATCATCATGTAATTTTAATGAATGTCCCATTTCCTTTTACAAAAAATTGAAAAAGTGTATATGTTTTATCAAACACAACATGTCGTAATTTCATATTAGTATGACAAATCAATGTATTAATGAATCAATTATAACAATATAAGTTTATTTTTAAGGTAAATTTTTATCAATATTATTTTTGACCATTCATTTTGAAAAATTTCCTTACAAAATGAAATGGAGATTTTCCAAAAATTTGTTTTAAAATAGAATTTTATGGTATTTCCATTCAATAATGACAGTATCACATTTTTAATACTCCAGTTGGTATATGTTGTAATAACACCATAACTATGATTCATATAGATTGTTTATGATCATGTTTATACAATAATGTGTTAAATTTCTTATGTTTTATTTCTTTTATTTTGATGAATATTATATTTAATAAATCATATTCATTTGGATATTACATTTCCTCTAATTTCCAATTTTATTTATCAAGGATATGATTTTATAAAAAATGATAATTTATACATACTGATTTGTACATTGATTATGATTTGTTTCTATGAAACTACTACTGATTTCATATTCTTTAATAAAAATGGTTATTTTATTACCATAGATATTATTCATGAATAAAATATTTTATTCGACATATGAGTAATAGATAAAACATGTAGCAGTGGGTGATAAAACATTTATATATTCTTTTAAAGAAAATATTGGTATCATCTGACAAATATAAAATTTTAAAATAGATGGAATTTGAAATATACTTTTAAATTATATTGTGAAATAATATATATATGAGGTATCATGATTCATGAAATCTTATTTTCTAATAATTAATCATATAAATCATTTTATATTCTGTTATATTTTATTATCAATGATATGTTGATAGTAAAATTATCTCTATATAAGTCTTATTATCATATAATTGATTAAATTTAAAAAGTGTTTTTAGTTAATTTCCATTTGATATTTCTTATTCCATACCTTATCATCATAGTTATGTTATATAAATGGATATAGTATTCAGTTTCATACCTCTAAATATTAATTATGCATTATTTTATTATGATAATAATTAATAATAAATGGAATTTAGGATTTGTTATTAAAAATTCCATGTTTATTATGATTATTGTTTAATTATAGATTATACTATATATATCCACCAAAGTTTATTTGATCTGGCCCTTATTTTGTTTCATTTTCAAGGATTCCATGATGTTAACATTGATTTAAATGTATTTGTAATCAATTAGGATATATTTTATTCAACAATTTTTTTAAAAAAAAAAATTAATGTAAAAGTCATGTATATATCTACTTTACCAATTTTATTAAACCATTCTATCTACTGGGATGTAATTCCTTGAATATTATTATAACATAAATATATATTTATCATCTTCAGGATGTAAAGACCCGGAAATTTGAAGGAAAATGTTTTTTCTTAATTTTCTTTGTAATTTTACAAGAACGCAGTTTCTGACGGCGCCTGATTCCGAGGCCCGGTGTGCCCGGAATTAATTTCCGAAGTTTGTCTTGGGTACGTTCAGTGAACGGGCGAGCGGGAATTTCTATCTTTTGAACCGTTGGCCGGAATCAAATTCCGAGGGCACCGATGGAACCGCAGCGCCGGTAATTACTTAGGAACTCCTGTTCCGGAGTTGCGTTTACACGAGTGTTGATAATAAAAATTGTGGAAGTTTATTTTATAACTACACTACAATTTTTATTAACATACTCTAAGTGTTAGCTCATGGTGGAAGTTGGGTAACCACCCAACCTCCCTTGGGAGGTTATGAGGGTGGTGGGGCCCACATAAACCCCACTTCTTCATATCCTCTAAAACCCCTCAACTCCCAATTAAAAGATTTTAACTTAGTTATAACTTATGTCTTAAATGAGTTGATTTTAATGTGGTGAGTTGTGTGAGTCTTTTGAATTTCAAACACATGAATTTCAAAAGCCATGTGAAGTTAATTAAATAAGTGGAGAACTTATTTCATTTGGTTGGGTTATGTTGTTTGAGAGCATTTGGAAAGAAGGCTTAGAAGTCTTGAAGTTTCTTCATCCTCTTGACAATGAATGCGAAGAACAATCGGACATCGACGAAGAACGCCACGTTCTCGGGAACCGTCTTCCGTGACGCCATACCCGCAATGCCGACGACGTCTTCTTCCGCGACATCTCTTTTCGCGACGCCGAATCTCGTCACCTCTTAAATCAAGGTAGGGGTTTTAACTTTTTAAAGTTATGTGGATCTCTCCTTCGAACTTGAAGGTTTATATTTGTTGGGCCTTGATTCCAAATCTTTTTATTTAATTTAAATGATTGTGAAAGTTTATCATTCATTAAAGGCCGATTGTTAGCAAATAACGGGAGGGGGCCGGACCACACGAACACGGCCGACCCTCCTCCTATTCATGTTGATTTTGTTGTGGATTTAAACGGGTGTGGCGCGGTGCCGTCGCACTGCGCAGGATCATGCGGCATGAAACGTGCGGCGCCGTTGCGCCGCGTCGTTAAATAATGCAAGGAAGCGGCGCCGTTGCGCCGCGTCGAAGAAAGTTGAAGGCGCCGCAGCCGGAGCGGGGCCGTGGTGGAGGGGCGCGGAGCCGTCGCGCCGCGCCGGACAACGAAGGCCGCGGCCGGTTCCGGGCCGCGGCGGAACGAGAAGACCGGCGGCCAGCCGGGCCGCCGGTGTCGGAAGCCGGAAGGGGGATCGGCCTTGCCGGTCCCGTTGAGGAAGAACCGACCAGCCAGGTCGGGCCGGCCGGAAGGGAGAAAACCGGGGGAAACAATTTCCCCCGGCCAGTCTTAATGCCCCCCCCATTATGAGGGGGGCCGGATTCACAAAGGGGGGGCAGGCGGCCCCCCGCTTTCTCGAAGGCAGGCCCCCACGTGAGGGGGACGTTTTTCTTTAGGTGCGGCAGGTTGCCGCACCGCCAGCTGAGGAAAGGCGGGGGCTTTGCCCCCCGCGCGCGGCACAAGAACGATGCCTAGGCCGCGCCGCTGTGCCGGCCCGCACCACCGCGCCGGGCCGGGTTTTCCAAGCCGGGCCGGGTCATCGGGTCGGGTCGCCGCCCGGGGCGGGTCGACCCGGTTTGGCCGACCCAGGGGGGGTCGGCCCGGGCCCAGACCCCCAGTTTCAGACCACTTTTGGTCAAATGCCCGTATCTTGGGCTACGAGCCTCCAAACGACTCGCCGTCAGCGGCAACGCGATCCTTGGATCGAGACGGTCGTTTCGGTATACTACACTCAAGGTGCACCTTCCTTTTCGGGAGCCTACGTGGTTAAAACTCCATAGTTAAGCGTGCTTGGCCAAGAGTAGTGGTCAGGATGGGTGACCTCCTGGGAAATTTCCTAGGGTGGGTGTGAGACGGAAAGGCCAATAACTAACAGATCGGGCGTCCGATTAACGCGCCGTCTGTTTCGTTGAATTTCTTTTGATGAGACAGATCTTTTGGCATACTCCGCCCGAGTTTTGGACGCAGGTGCAGTATGGTCGGGTTGGTTTTGCCTTAAAAACCAACCGGGCCCCTGGAACGAAAAAGCCAATAACTCTCAGACTGGGCGTCTGATTGACGTGTCGTCTGTTGCGTTGAGTTCCTGTTGACGATACGGAACTTTTGGCATTTTCCGCCCGAGATTTGGATGCAGATGGATAGTGGCCGGGTTGGATTGCACAGAAATCCAACCGGGCCCCTGGAACGGAAAAGCTGATACCTTTCTGACAGAACGTCCGTTTGACGAACCGTCAGCGGCGTTGGTGATCTCGTTGAGAAACGGTCCCTATGAGTATACCCTATGAGAGTTCGGGGTACAGATGAGATACGGCCGGGTTTGGTTCGCTCACAAAATCAACCGGGCCCCTGGGACGAAAAGGCTAAGAACTCACTGACCGAGGGTCCGATTGACGCGCCGTCTATTGTGTTGAGACCCCTATGACGAGGCGGTCCATTGAGATACTTCTTCGTGGGACTTTGAGATACTTGGAGTATCGACCTGTAGCTCGTGGAGCGGACCCTCCTAGGGAAGAACGTGCGGAGTACGGAGACCGTGTAACTGGATGAGACCTGACGACTGCTTGACCGACTCGACTTGGAGTGAGTCGACTATCCCAGTGGACGGAGCACTACTTTATGAGGTGCAGACCCATGGCGGACGGAGCACTACCTGTGTGACAGTGCAGACCTGCGGTACTCGTCCGGAGAGTACCTCAGCAGGCTACTAGGGGGTGTGCACTACTGTGTTTGGGTGACATACCTCGACGGGAAGCACTACTGTGTCTGGGTGGCTGACCCGCGGTACTCGACAGGAGGAGTACTTCAGTAGTCTTAGGTTAGTGTGCAGTACCTCGGAGTCATGACAGGACCACTGTACACTCTAGAGACGGACCTCTTCATCAGTTACGGTTTCGATAATGAAAATCTTGGTTTGAGATGAGACTTTTGACCTTTGTGTTTACCTCATGATTGAGATGGGTCACTTGATAACTTAGGTATACGTATGGTCATATAACTGGGTATTAGTTATCCTTTTATTTCACAATCCTTGTGTTTCCTCATGATTGAGATGGGTTACTTGATAACTTAGGCATATGTATGGGCATATACCTAAGTAGAGGTTATCTGTTGAGATCTTCTATGTGGTTATCCTTGTTGGTTTTACTGAGACCTTGAGGGTCTCGGGGTCCCTACTGAGTATCGTTATACTCACCCCTGCATGGGCTATGACCGCACCTCATTGTGTTGGTTGCAGACGACGGGCATTGCTGACAGAGGCCGAGTGTTCGAGGACTGGACGGTACCTGGAGGTGGACTATACGACGAGATGGTACCCGGAGGAGGACCTCACGACGAGATGGTACCCAGAGGTGGACGTGATGATGAGGCGGTACCCGGAGGTGGACCACTGGGCAGGACATACTCGGAGCGGACGGTGGGACCCGAGGAGTAGAGGAGCTATCTGTACCCACCCTTCAGGTGGGATTTCCAGTGGACAGCTCGGCGTAGCAGCTTTACTTTTCAGTTGTTGTTTTCCCTTTCGAGTTGTACTTTACAGTTGGGCTTGTATTTCCGGCCCCTTTTCACTTTCCGCACTTACTATTGTACTCAGTTTTTACTTAGTGTTTACTTCTTCCGCTTGTACTCTATGTGATTGTTTACTTTACAAAGGCAATGGCTTCCCTTTTTACCGGGATTTACGCCTTGGTGCTAGTCGCCAGCCCCTGTCCTATGGAAGGCGGGCTTGGGATAGTCACGGCACGAGCCCCGAGGATGGGTCGTGAAAAATTGGTATCAGAGGAGTTCGGTTCTACCGCTGAACTTATAAATGTGATGTTTCTTTCTGTGAATCAATAGTGTTGAGAGTACTGAGTGTGGTTTTTAGTTCAGGGAGTCCAGTGTTGGTGCGGGCGGCCGACGTATCAATACACTAGGACCCTGACTACTGATTTACGACTTTGTGCACGAAACACTGATTGCATGTGTGTTTTCAAAGTTTTTCCCTTAAAAAGCTCAAACCTGGTCAGCTCACCAGGTATAAACGTTTGACTGTGTCACGATGTTTCTTTTAGGATGCCTTTTCACGGATGACTAGCTAGAGCCCAGAGGGATGTGCGTGCTGACAGCCTGTCGAGCGACGAGGCATCGGTATAGGGCCCTCTTGCAGTTGAGGCACCAGTGGAGGCACCAGCGGTACTGCTACCCGTTGGGAAACCGATGCCACCAGCCCCAGCAGTAGGCGATGCACGACGCTTGAGCGCGCTGCACGAGTTCCAGCGCCAGAGGCCACCCAAGTTCCGGGGAGAGACGGACCCGCAGGCAGCTGAGGTTTGGCTGGAGGCTGTGGTGAGAGTCTTCAGGCTAGTGGGGACGCCAGAAGACTTCATGGTGATCATTGCTACCAGCCTCCTTCAGGAAGCAGCAGGCAGGTGGTGGAGCAACTTGTTTCAGTTTTGCGACGGGATGAACATCGCGTGAAAGACTTCGAGTCCTTCTTCAGGGTGGAGTTTGTGCCAGTAGCTCTAAACCCCGAGCGTGTACAGGAGCTTCTGCCTTTGCCGCCTGTTTTTCGATCAGTAGCCGAGTCATCTGTGGGCAGTAGACAGATGATGCAGAGGTCCAGGAGGACCAGACTAGCAGTTGGACGATCTCGGGTTTTAGGACCGGTGGTGCGGGGAACCCGGGGTGGGAGGCGTGCCAGAAGCAGGTTGTGTTACTCATGCGGCGGAAAGGGTCACCTGGCACGTGACTGTCCGACTCCTCGTACAGTTGATCCGCAAGCTTTGGAGGAGCCACCAAGGTAGTAGAGCTCCGGGAGAAGGTGGACAGGAGCGGAACTAGTGGATACGTTCCTTGTACTTCTAGTTCCATGTTGCTGTTGTATTCGTGTCTTGTACTATGAGCTGCAATAATAAAAAGACACTTATCTTTGTTTTCTTTCCTATATTTTGTTTGGATGATACTGAGTGGTCCCGGTTAAAACTGTTGACTTGACCCTCACTTTTGAGATTTCTACTAGAGGAGACCCAGTGACCTCACACTGATGCCGAAAGTGTGACTCGACCCTTGGAGGCGAGAGTGACAGTTGGATCTCTTGGTAGTTACGTCGAGGCCTTACGATGTCATCCATGGCATGAATGCATCATTCATGTTGTAATTGACTGTATTAGGAAACCAATGTGGTTCATCCAGGGGATGAGACCAGATTTCTCTTATCGGAAAAGAAGAAATCATACCAGCTCTTGTGAGACTAAAGGAGGTCCAGGACATCCAAGAGAGGATGAAGACTGCACAGTACACTAAGGAACATGAAATCGGTGCCAGTCTTAGAGACTCGGGCATGTTAAAGAAGGAGAAGTTTAAAGGAGAGATGATTCTCTGAAGCAGCAGACGTGGAGGCAGAGCTAGGATAGAAGCATGATGTGGTGTACATCCAAACATTGTACAACCACCCGCCTTAGTTATTCCTACCAGGCTCAGGGAGCTGGAGGGTGGAGGAAGAGTGCGGCTGCATGCGGTCAAGGAGTGTGACCCAATGGATCTAGAAATAATTCAATGGACAGTCTGTGTCCACTACTAGCTGCTATAGTAATGGACGTCGATGTGAATCATTCCTTGCTTTCACAAATATTGTTCCAGAGCTAGAGTTTCCGGTAAGCCGTGGACTTGACCCTCACGTCTGGAGATACCTTGGGAGGAGACTCGATAATCACACTTACACCGATGGTGTGGTCAGACACTCGAGGCGAGAGTTTCGGTTGGAATCTCTTGGTGGTAGCGTCGAGACCTTACGACGTTAGTTTGAGTATGGAATGGGCAATAACTGTTCATTCTCAAATTGACGGTTTTAGGCAAACGTCGGGATGGGTTTTCCTTGGTCGGCGGAAAAGGAAACACCAGGAAGTGCAGGGTAACTCTTGCACAGGAGGGTGCAACCGATCACTCTTGAGTCGGTCAACCTTACCCTCATGGCAGCAGCCTTTCGAGTTCCAGTTCTAATAGAAAATGGAGACCTCTGGAGTTCGAGGATGACGATCACGTCCTTATACGGGTCTCACCTCGACGAGGATTATAGAGATGTGGCCAAGGCGGAAAGTTATCTCTGGGGTTCAGCATACCTTCTTAGGTCCCCAGCTGGGTAGGCGGGGTGGTTTACCACTTGACCCATTCACCACAGTTGCACCACGTGCACGAAGACTTCCAAAAATCTCAACTGAGGAGATACGTGCTCGACCCTTCACATACCATCGACCATGAGGAGCTGGATGATGGCGATGGGGTGTCTTTCACGGAGATTCCAGTGGGGATCGAGGATCGACAGGAGCAGATCCTACGAGGACGATCGATTCCTCGGGTGCACTTTCGTTGGCAGTACGGAAACCTCCAGGTGAGCACATTGGAGCGGAAGGCTCAGATGCATGCTCTGTACCGCTTTTGTGACCCTAGTTTGTGTTGAAGCTTTACGGGGACGTAAAGCCCTGAGGTGGGAGTAATGTAAAGACCCGTAAATTTGAAGGAAAATTTTTTTCCTTAATTTTCTTTGTAATTTTACAAGAACGCAGTTTCTGACGGCCCCTGATTTTGAGGCCCGGTGTGCCCGGAATTGATTTCAGAAGTTTGGCTTGGGTACGTTCAGTGAACGAGCGAGCGGGAATTTCTATCTTTTGAACTGGTGCCTGTAATCAAATTCCGAGGGCACCGATGGAACCGCAACGCCGGTAATTACTTAGGAACTCCTGTTCCGGAGTTGCGTTTACACGAGTGTTGATAATAAAAATTGTGGAAGTTTATTTTATAACTACATTACAATTTTTATTAACTTACTCTAAGTGTTAGCTCAAGGTGGAAGTTGGGTAACCACCCAACCTCCCTTGGGAGGTTATGAGGGTGGTGGGGCCGACACGAACCCCACCACTTCATATCCTCTAAAACCCCTCAACTCCCACTTAAATGATTTTAACTTAGTTATAACTTATGTCTTAAATGAGTTGATTTTAATGTGGTGAGTTGTGTGAGTCTTTTGAATTTCAAACACTTTAATTTCAAAAGCCATGTGAAGTTAATTAAATAAGTGGAGAACTTATTTCATTTGGTTGGGTTGTGTTGTTTGAGAGCTTTTGGAAAGAAGGCTTAGAAGTCTTGAAGTTTCTTCATCCTCTTGACAAAGAACTCGAAGAATAATCGTACATCGATGAAGAACACCACGTTCTCGGGAACCGTCTTCCGCGACGCCATACCCGCAATGCCGACGACATCTTCTTCCGCGACATCTCTTTTCGCGACGCCGAATCTCGTCACCTCTTAAATCAAGGTAGGGGTTTTAACTTTTTAAAGTTATGTGGATCTCTCCTTCGAACTTGAAGGTTTATATTTGTCGGGCGTTGATTCCAAATCTTTTTATTTAATTTAAAAGATTGTGAAGGTTTATCATTCATTAAAGGACGATTGTTAGCAAATAACGCGAGGGCACCGGACTGCACGAACACGGCCGACCCTCCTCCTATTCATGTTGATTTTTTTTTGGATTGAAACGGGTGTGGCGTGGTGTCGTCGCACTGCGCAGGATCATGCGGCAAGAAACGTGCGGCGCCGTCTCGCCGCGTCGTTAAATAATGCAAGGACGCGACGTCGTCGCGCCGCGTCGAAGAAAGTTGAAGGCGCCACGGCCGGAGCGGGGCCGCGGTGGAGGGGCGCGGTGTCGTCGCACCGCGCCGGACAACGAAGGTCGCGGCCGGTTCCGGGCCGTGGCGGAACGAGAAGACCGGCGGCCAGCCGGGCCGCCGGTGTCGGAAGCCGGAAGGGGGACCGGCCTTGCCGGTCCCGTTGAGGAAGAACCGGCCGGCCAGGTCGGGCCGGCCGGAAGGGAGAAAACCGGGGGAAATAATTTCCCCCGGCCAGTTTAATGGCCCCCCCATTATGAGGGGTCCGGTTTCACAAAGGGGGGGTAGGCGGCCCCCCGTTTTCTCGAAGGCAGGCCACCACGTGAGGGGTCCGTTTTTCTTTAGGCGCGGCAGGTTGCCGCGCCGCCAGCTGAGGAAAGGCGGGGGCTTTGCCCCCAGTGCGCGGCACACGAACGGCGCCCAGGCCGCGCCGCCGCGCCGGGCCGGGTCGTCGGGCCGGGTCGCCGCCCGGGGCGGGTCGACCCGGTTTAGCCGACCCAGGGGGGGGGTTCGGCCCGGGTCGGCCTGGGCCTAGACGCCCTGTTTCGGACCACTTTTGGTCAAATGCCCGTATCTTGGGATACGGGCCTCCAAACGACTCGTCGTCAGCGGCAACGTGATCCTTGGATCGAGACGGTCGTTTGAGTATACTATACTCAAGGTGCACCTTCCTTTTCGGGAGACTACGTGGTTAAAACTCTATAGTTAAGCATTCTTGGCCAAGAGTAGTGATCCGGATGGGTGACCTCATGGGAAGTTTCCCAAGGTGGGTGTGAGACGGAAAGACCAATAACTAACAGATAGGGAATCCGATTTTCGCGCTGTCTGTTTCGTTGAATTTATTTTGATGAGACGGATCTTTTGGCATACTCCGCCCGAGGTTTGGACGCAGGTGCAGTATGGTCGGGTTGGTTTTTCCTTAAAAACCAACCGGACCCCTGGAACGAAAAAGCCAATAACTCTCAGACTGGGCGTCCGATTGACGCGCCGTCTGTTGCGTTGAGTTCCTGTTGACGATAAGGAACTTTTGGCATTCTTCGCCCGAGATTTGGATGCAGATGGATAGTGGCCGGGTTGGATCGCACAGAAATCCAACCGGGCCCCTGGAACGGAAAAGCTGATACCTTTCTAACAGAACGTCTGTTTGACGAACCATCAGCGACGTTGGTGATCTCGTTGAGAAACGGTCCCAATGAGTATATCCTATGAGAGTTCAGGGTATAGATGAGATACGATCGGGTTTGGTTCGCTCACGAAACCAACCGGGCCCCTGGGACGAAAAGTCTAATAACTCACAGACAGGGCGTCCGATTGACGCGCCGTCTGTTGTGTTGATACCCCTATGATGAGGCGGTCCATTGAGATACTTCTTCGTGGGACTTTGAGATACATGGAGTATCGACCTGTACCTCGTGGAGCAGACCCTCCCAGTGACGAGCGTGCAGAGTACGGAGACCGTGTAACTGGCTGAGACCTGACGACTGCTTGACCGACTCGACTTGGAGTGAGTCGACTAGCCCAGTGGACGGAGCACTAATTTCTGATGTGCAGACCCATGGAGGATGGAGCACTACCGGTGTGACAGTGCAGAGCCGCGGTACTCGTCCAGAGAGTACCTCAGCAGGCTACTAGGGGGTGTGCACTACTGTGTTTGGGTGACATACCTCGGCGGGAAGCACTACTGTGTCTGGGTGGCTGAGCCGCGGTACTCGACAGGAGGAGTACTTCAGCAGTCTTAGGTTAGTGAGCAGTACCTCGGAGTTGTGACAGGACCATTGTACACTCTAGAGACGGACCTCTTCATCAGTTACGGTTTTGATAATGAAAATCCTGGTTTGAGTTGAGACTTTTGACCTTTGTGTTTACCTCATGATTGATATGGGTCACTTGATAACTTAGGTATATGTATGGGCATATAACTGGGTAGTAGTTATCCGTTGATTTCACAATCCTTGTGTTTCCTCATGATTGAGATGGGTTACTTGATAACTTAGGCATATGTATGGGAATATACCTAAGTAGAGGTTATCTGTTGAGATCTTCTATGTGGTTATCCTTGTTGGTTTTAGTGATACCTTGAGGGCCTCTAGGTCCCTACTGAGTATCGTTATATTCACCCCTACACGGGCTATGGCCGCACCTCGTTGTGTTGGATGCAGACGACGGGCAGTGTTGACAGAGGCCGAGTGTTCGAGGACTGGACGGTACCTGGAGGTGGACTATACGACAAGATGGTACCCAGAGGAGGACCTCACGATGAGACAGTACCCAAAGGTGGACGTGACGATGAGGCGGTACCCAAAGGTGGACCACTGGGCGGGACATACTCAGAGCGGACGGCGGGACCCGAGGAGTAGAGGAGCTATCTGTACCCACCCTTCAGGTGGGATTTCCAGTTGATAGCTCGGTGTAGCAGCTTTACTTTTCAGTTGATGTTTTCCCTATCGAGTTGTACATTACAGTTGGTCTTGTATTTCCGGCCCCTTTTTACTTTCTGCACTTACTATTGTAGTCAGTTTTTACTTAGGGTTTACTTCTTCCACTTGTACTCTGTGTGATTGTTTACTTTACAAAGGCAATGCCTTCCCTTTTTACTGGGATTTACGCCTTGGTGCTAGTCGCCAGCCCCTGGCCTATGGAAGGCGAGCTTGGGGTAGTCACGGCACGAGCCCTGAGGATGGTTCGTGACACAGGATACTAGTATTGGGGTTGATACAATCCTTACAATTGTGAGAAACCCCTTTCCCTGATCGTTTTACAACATTTTCCACTATGGATACACTTATCAACAAAAATAAAACTCACATTTTATAAAAAATCAAGATATGAATCATTTTATGTACATGATTTGTATTTTTTATGTGACATTAATCATTAGAAATGGAAACCATTCTACTATTATCAATTTACATAGCCATATGGCATTGATTTCATGGAACAAAATCTAGCAATTTGGAAATGTTTTGATTCTGATCCAAAAATTTCACTACATCAAAATGTGAAATATAGTTATAGTTTTTCACAATATTAGTGATAACATATAGATTAAAAAGTTTATACTATTAAATTCTTATATCATGAAAACATGAAATACATATTTTGACATCATATCATTCTAATCATTAAAAATACTACCATATATATTAATCTTAATTACTATATCTTCATCTATTCAATACTCTAAGACATTTCATTTATTCTAAAAATATACATATTGATAGAAATACTATTATTCTAATTTTTCTATCCATGATCTTTTTTATATCATCAAAACATAATGAAATATTTTGCGATATCAAGATTCAGACATAAAATTCAATGCTTCATAGATTCTATCATAGATTAACATGTGATCACAAAAATTCTCTCTCTTTCTTCGCATTCAGGTGCCTCAATCTCATTGAATGAAGTATACTATTTGATAGTATATTCAATCAAATCTTTTATTATTCTATATTTATCCTATTTAATATTTAGAAAATATATATACATTTTCATGGTCCTAGATTCCTCTTTGATCTATTAAACAAGATCATGATCCTTATAATGTAGGTTTCTTCACCTAAGACAGACAAGGAGAAGCAGTTGTTAAATAATTCAATAATGACATATAAGTTTTGTATCTCTAATTAAATTATAAATATAGTATAATTAAACATTAGAATAAAAATTATATTACTATCTATAAAATAGTTGAAACAATGTGTCTCATATTGATTCTCGATGGTAATATTATATATTAAATGTCTAATTAGAACTGAATACTCAATGACCTAAATGAATTAATAAATTGGAAATAAGATCATTTTAACATTAGTTACACATTCTAAATTTTCCCCAGTGAAACTCCCTTCTAGTTGATTCATATACAAATCAACAAAGGGGTTCTAGTTTGGGAAAGAGGTTTGCATATCCATTTTTCAAATATTATTGTCATGGAAGGATTTTAGGAAAAGAAAAAATATGATGAATTTAAATATGGATGGTTGAGAAACTATTTCATCATATTCAATTCCATGATTATTATGAAATTTGTTTCTAATATATGATATGTATAGGTTTTAAAATTACCCTAAATTTCCATTTTTTCAAAAAGCCTCTTTTACATCAAATGAGAATTATATTAATTTGATGACTGATAAAAAAACATAATTTTGATACATGGAATAAATCAAATAATTCTCATATTACTTAAATCATAAAATAGTAAATCCATATATTATATCATTTGATAGGAAGGATATGGTCTTCGTATGTTAATATCATGTTCTAAACTCTTATTTTAATATTATTCATATGTATCTCCCTTGTTTACCCTTACTCAAAATCTATTATCATACATTATTATTTTAACATTCAATGTATTAGGTATATATCTATTTTTTATGTTATGTCTTATAAGGGGTCAATTTTTGAAGAACACTTTAGTACATGACGTGACTTATGGAGTAGTTGTTTGTCTGTACTATTTTGTGGAGGCACTATACCTTTATACTCCTTAGTAGGGAGTATTTATAATAGAAATAAATAATAATCTAAAAATTTTTAATATCAAAGGATCAGATTTTGTGGTCCGTATTGTTGGTATTAAATGATAGGATTAGTTAACATTTGATATCTAGGATCAGAAAACATTAATGAGATCCAAAAATCATAATATATGTATAAGTCTAATTTTGATGTAATGTATGGGAAAATTTCCACAAATTTTGGTAAGGGATATAGTTAGTTGTTTTTAATATACTTCATGCCAATCTATATACTATATATGGATTTCATATAGAAATATTGGCATCTAGTGTTAGTAACATATAAAATGGTTCATAAAGCTAGAGGAGATCATTACCTAGTGCATAATAACTACACTTGATGCTCATTGCCTTTGAAACTGTCGATATATATGATTTTTATATTAAAAAACTCCTTAAAGACATGAAAATGGATTTAAATTAATGATGAATAAATAAGGATAAACACAATGTGTCAATTATTAAAAAGCAGTGTTATTATTTTTACATCATATTAATTATTTTTCATGATCATGTGGTTTCCAAAAAAATATATGCTTACATATATTATGTTTAATAGTATTTTGTATTCGAAAAATCATAATAAAACAATGTTAATTTTTAATGGGAAAAATAATTAAATGATTTTAAACATCATTATCTAAATATAATGGGAGTTTCAATGAAAAATATCTTTGTCATGACAATGAATGTATCATAAATAATGAATTCTGGTGAACATCCAAATGTGAAAAGGAGAGAAAAATCACATATTATGTACTTTATTTTGAAATTTCCCCTATCCATTAGTGGATATTCTCATGTGATAGTTTCTATGAATTTGATCAGTACCCATGAGAAGACATTTTCCATCCTCTACAGTTCAAAACATGAAAAATTAATTTTAGCTATCGATCATTTAGAATGTGATGTGGAACAATGGTGGACACACCTCAAGAAGAATAATGATGAAATTAACATCAAATATTTAGATATGTTTAATAGAATAATTTTCAATATTTATTTCCATAAATTTCTTCTTTAAAAAAGGGATAAAGAATTCCTATATCTAAATATAATGTATATTGAATCAATTGGTTTAAATGATTAAAATTTTATAGGGCCTATGAGAAATTTTTATGGAATTATTATTTATAATTAAATTTTTCATGATGGATTCATAAGTGGATTATGAAAATATCATCCAATTGTATCAACCATAAAAATAAATATAAGTATAATGAGAAAATTTTTCTTTGAATGTGGAAATCGAGATTGATATAAAACCTCATGTCTATGATTTTTATAATGAAAGGATGATTGGATGCAAGGGAAACTATAAAGACCAATGATGTAATGAAATTATTTTTTATTTATTATTGATATGTGGATGAAAACATAGAGGTATTTTTTAAGGTGGATACTAAATGTATTGTGTATGGAAAGGAAGGACATAGATTTTATTAACTTCATAGATGTGATAATAAGATGAAAATTAAAATAAAATTTAAAAATCTCTACATAATGTACCACCCACACAACAATATTTCAATTGTATGAAGATTGGTCATTTTTTTAACATGGTCCAAATTATCAGTTTTGATAACAAGGATTGACATATGTAAATAGTTATGAAAAGGGAATGGTGATATTTCATGAACAGACTATTTCTAATGAAGGGTGTGATAATAACATGGTTAAACGTACACATAACAGTCACTATAGAACCACTATGTTCATATTTTACTCTAGAACTTTAAATTATTTTGATTCTAATTAATTTTTTAATGGAATATTGATTCCATCAAAATGGTTAGATATAAAATTTTATATCAAATACACTTATGATAAGGTAAATAATTCTCATTTATATTATTCCAACCCGATTGGTAATTTTTGGATTGGAAATACTAAAACACATGGCATTATTTCTAATTTTAAATTTGATGTTATCATATGAATGGATTGGATTTCCCTAAATAAATACCACATCAATTTTTGGGGATGGGATTTATTTTATGATAATACAATCCAACCTATAATCATCTATATTTGTTTGGATAAGTATTATCATATGATGGAGATCACATCCATTGAATTTTCCATCAGTCAGATACAAAATGCATGTTTATCTTAGAGGGTTGGGGAGAAATAGGGCATTGATGATATTCTAATTACGGGGTTATCAGTTGATGTATTTCCATAATATTTTCCTTGTCATCTAAATAATCATGAATTTTATTTTTCATTACTTTCCATACATAGTAACACACCAATTTTAACAGAACCCTAATGAATATTCTTCATTAATTGGTGGTTATTGATAAAAAATCTACATGAGAACCATGAAATGATCTTAGTGAATCAATGTGTCCAAATATAGGGTTCACCTATTTATTTCATCAAAAATAATTACGGATCAATGAAAATATACTTTGATTATATGGATTTGAACAACATCATGATAATGAACATGTATCTTATGATCCATATTGTTTTCAAAAAATTTAATTTGTGAGGAGCACAATACATATCATTGGTCAAATTTTGTTGTAGATATCATCAATTTAGGGTCATGACCACAGATATTCTGAGTATGTTATTAAATAAATCAAATCGTGTCTTGGAATACAAAATGAATCCATTTAGTCATTATTATTTACATACTATATTACATGATCAATAATTAAGATCTCTAACGAATATAGTGATTAGTTCATGGTATTTTTTATAGTTGATCAACCAATATATTAAAAGAAAATGGAATAAAAATAAGAGAACCTCATAACTTGGCAGACTAACCAAATGATTGAATAAAATTATGAAAAAATTACAGTGTTTAATTTTTAAATTTTAAATGGATTATTTTTTTGATCATATAACCTTAGGTGATGTTATATAGATAGTACCATCAGTTTATAAGGCATTAGTGTATTTTCCTAGACCATCAATGGTGACTATAATCAATAGTAATCCTAGAGTAGTTGGATATTATCTATGGATTGTGGAGATATTACCATTATATTATATTACACTATAAAATTTTAATGATGAGGCATCCATGTTCCTATGGATATATGAATGTAATGAAAATATCCTAGAACTAAAGGGAAAATTATTTAACGCTAATATTTAGATATTATCATGTAGTTGATATGAGTTTGTATGATTTTTTGAAGTATCCAATAAGGGTTTGGGGTGAATTGTTTTGAATAATAAAATGTTTATATCTTATTCCTCATGATAATTGGTTGTTTAATTGATAAATTATCCAAATCATTATTTCATGTTAGCTATGGTTACTAGATTATATATATGGATAAAAGTATGAAATATATTCTAATAAAATATGTTCACTGTATATATTCCCACAGAATCAGCTAAATATGCTCAAGATAATATTTTTAGAGATGATTTAATATTATGAATACTCCATACATTACCACACTCTGAAATAGATCAAGGTGGATGATTCCTTGAGAAAATGTGTCATGTTATCCTATCAATTATGAGGTTCATAAAAGATCCAAAATTTCTAGAATATCATATACTGGATATGATAATATTGAAGGAGGGGTGAAATATTTTCTTGGCCAATTTAATGTTTTTCCATATATCTGTGTAAATAATAATGAGGCACATAATGATGACATGGTGATAAAAAATGATAGAAATGTTACTGAGTTAATCCTAGATCATGATATAATGATATAGTTACGTAACAATGTATTTTTCTCCATCCATACACTATTGAACAAGTATTTATCAAGGGAAAATCATATAACATTCATATGTATTAATCTTGGATGTAACAAGACATATATCTATTTTGAATTGTATATATATTAGAATATTTATAAGATAGATATGCTACAATTTTCATGTTGGTTCTTGTTTTTTTATAATGCATATGATGAGATAAAAAATTAATGGGTCCTTACAACAATTACCCACATTATAATGAAAATTTGAAAATCATTAACATGGATTTTTCATCAGAGTACCTAGAAAATATAAATGGAAAAATTTTATATTAAAAGACATATATTTCATTTAAAATTAACCATAAATTATCTCTATTAGGTAACACACATCCCTTGATCATCCTTCCATGTTATAAATGGTAAACACCCAATATTTTATCAATGAAAATTCATTATGATCTAATTAAATTCATTATTTTGTTATATGGTTATATGAAACTTATTCCCTTCGGTTGTTTAATGTTTTTTTATTTCTATATGATGTTATGAATTGTTACCATTTCTAAAATAGCTATTGAATAGTGATCACATGATTATTATAAATATAAGGCTTTAACAATTCAATTAACTCTGATAAAAGAAGTTATGGACTAATCTAGTATAATTTCTCTACATGAAGCCCATTTATTGAACATGAAAAAGAATTTAGATTCACTGGGATTTGATCTTGACCAAGACCATGTTGAGCTTTAACACGTTAAACTTGAACATAATCACATATGAGAGAGTGGAAGTTAATATTAATTACCACACGAGCGATGTAATACGTGCTTCCCCAAGAGCATATCACCATCGCACACCATACACATAAATATTTTTAGGTGTTTCTAGGTGTTATTTCACAAGAACATAAAACTATTATTATGTACATTATTGTTTTTATAAATGATATTCATTCGTTTTAATATTTTTACATTGTAATAGGTTTTTAAAGAAAAAAATTGTATATTTAGTTAACATTTAAATTAAAATAAGGAATAAATTTTGATGAATTAATTGATATTTTAATTAAATAATAATTTATTAAAATATTAATATTAAATTAATTAATATTAAATATAAATGATCATATAATTTTTATGAATATAATTGTATTTTTTATTATGATTTGTAAAATGTTTTTGTCAAAACCCATGAATTTTCTATAATTGTCATTTTTTATTTTAAAAGTAAATATTCTCATATTTATAAAATTATTTAGATAAAATTAATATAAATTTTGGCTTCAGGAAATCAACATTATCTAATAGTGAATTTATCATAATTTTTTGATACAGTGGAATATTTGGGTAAAAAATTAAATACCATTTGAATTTATAAAGTGTTTTATTACATCATAATGATGAAATAGTGATGTAATAAAATAATATAAATAGATTATTAGGTAATATATATTTTAAATTTAATATTTTGTGATTTAATATTTTATTTATTTATTTTACAAATCCTTAGTGGACCCTCCAAGACATATCAAATTGTTTTCCATTTTAAAATGATTTCTTTAAGAGTTTTACTCACCTCCACATAAGAATGCAAAATATTTTAATAAGATCAACCATTTTTCATTTTAAATAATATTTTCCCCACCAGTTTGGGAAAACCATGATAATATACATGGTATAGATTGTGGTTTTGATTATATTAATATGTAATGTCCAAAACCAATATAATAAAGAATTACCTCTCCTTTCATATATAAACCTATTCAATATCCTATTACTCTCTAATAAAACCACACGGATCTCGACCAACCTCTTATATACTCTCTCTAAATACTTCAAAGGTTCCCCAAGATCTCAAAAAGTATCTCTAAATCCTCTCCCATTCCATTGGTATGATATTTCCATTTATGGTATTTGTTCCTTTCTCATTTTTCCATATTTCATTATGATGTTATAACCATTTATATTCAATTATAAACATAGGTTAATGATTTAAAACCTCCACAATATTTCAAAAATTATTTTTTCTAATGAGATAGCACTTTACCTCACATTAATGCTTTCCATGTATACTCGTTACCATGCTGAAATGACGTAATGAATTTCTATCTTATCATTTACATTCAAAAAATCATGTGTTATTATACATCTAAATTACATTACATATTTTGTGATATTATTTTTCATGACCACTTACTGTCCATTTTATTTATAAATTAACTAAGACACTTTTTTATTTCATGATCCCATTTTACAATTTTTATATGACTTTGTTATGCTATCGAAGTTACACGAAAATTTCCCAGGCCAAAATAAAAGTGTAAGTGAATAACATACTCATTACTCAATTAAATTAATTCACCATTTTTTGCACATATTTTTATATTATGGACAAACATTTATGTGTTACTCATCTCTTATTTGTTGAATAAATTATGATATTTAATGAATCCTTGTTGTATAATATGTGTGGAACAAATATGCATGAAATGAAATGATTAAGAATGGTGTGCCCCGGAAGCACTCAAATGCAATGGGTAAAAAATAGTATCATGATACATCAAATGAAATTAGGGGTTACTCAAGCTAATTTAATTTATGTGAGGGTTTACTCACGTTCTAGGTTCAATGATCCATAGATCAATATAATTACATGTTAAATGTTATTGACACATTTCGATGTTATTATAATCATGATTTATTATGCTTTTATGTTCATGTTTCTATTAGGATCCATTTATATTATTATTTCCTTAAATGTATTGTATTCTTATTGTAATTTCATTTATACTCCCTTAATGGGATTTATAGATCACCCTTTTCTTATTCGTGTCATCAGGTTATCTCATTCAATGTTATGTATGAAGGAATGTTATGGTCATGTAAAAGTACTTTTCAATAAATATGAGGTGTTTTAATTAATAATTGTTTATGTAGTGTTCCTAATTACTATATACACTAAACCTATTGATCCTCAAAGTTGTATTGAGTTCATGTTTATATAATAAATCATGGTTAGCTGTGTAATATAGAGTAGGGTTCTAATAGTTGGTATTAGAGGACATGTTTAATTGGATTGGGATTAGGATTTAAAAACCATAGTAAAATCCTTATAGATATGACTATGAATTCAAAAATTCCTTCATTTTTTTGAGTATAATGTTTGTGGTTTATCAAGAAGATACATCCTTATATGGATACAATCAATTAATGGTTTCCCCCAGAAAGATGTATCAAGTGGTAAAACATGAAAATATTACATTGATCTAGACTCGAATGAGAACTCCTGCATGACCACAACCCTTGTTTCACTCATGGTCATGAAAATCCCTGGGGATATGCATTAGTAAAATACATAATTTTAGTATGAAACATAATTAATGGAATAAAATAAATTCCACTATGAATATAGTTTTTGGATGTATATCATGGAAAAATAGATCAAAAAATATAAGTTCAAATGTTCATGAAATATATGTAATTTATAATTAATCAATTTTTTCATTGGATTAAAAATTATGTGTTGCCCCTCAAATTATTTTTATTCTATCCAATGGCAGGAAAATAGAGAGATCGTGCTAAAAACCGATTTTATGATCAATGTGATGAATTTTCTAATGAGATTACATGTCTTATTGGAGAAGGAATCAGAAAAATTGTCATGATAATCTCCAATTTAACTAAAGATTTGAAAAGAAACATGGGTCAAGAAGAACATTCACCCCCCCCCCCAGAGAAAACAATCTGCAATCGAGAGATTCATAAGATAAATACCTCCTACTTTTAATAGATCATATGATCCCTCAATCTTCGAACAATGGATCAAATCAATTGAGAAAATATTCTACATCATACAATGTTTTGTACAAGATATGGTTCTCTTGGATGCTTATCACATCGAGGGTGAAGCTTGTCAATGGTGGAAATTGAACAAAAATATGAAGCATGAAAAATATATTGAGTCGTTGGAATTTATGTATTCCATAAATATATTTGATAAATATTTTTCACACACCCTCCAACATAAGATGGCAAGTGCATTTCTTGCCATCAATTATAAAGATGATTAATCTATTAGAGAATACAAGGGAAATTTTACATGGCATGAATGATACCCTGCTATATTTTTCGTTACCTTTGAATGCAATGTTGACCACTTCTTTTGTGGGCTAAAACCTATCCTTCTGAATGTATTAGCGATTTTTTCCATCGATAACTATGAGGAAATTGTCCAATGTTCCCTCACAGCTGAAACCATAATCAAAGAATCTCGGGGGTATAATGGTGATATGAAGAAGAAATTTTACTTTAATATTGGTGGTCCAATGGATAAATCCAATAGTGCTAAGAATTAATATCACTCTACTATCCAATTGGGTAGGAAATAAGCACCTTTTAAATCGATTAAAGGGGACGGGGAAATTCGTTAGGAGTTAAAGAGAGGGGAACATGTCCAATAACTGTTGACAAGTAAAACTCGCGGTTGCGATAGATGAGAGGAATTATCTAATTGACCGTAAAAAAATATTTCTGTATTTTATCTATAAATAACAATAGAAAAAAAGTTCCCTATCCCATGGGTTTTCATAAGAATCCAAAAAACTCCAAGGAAGAAATGGAGAGATTTTTCCATCACTACCACTAAAGTAATCCCCGCTGACGATGTGGTGATAGGTATGCTAGTTATTCATTCAATAATAGAAAACATACTATTTGATTTTGGTTCTAAAAATTATCTTATATACCCAATGTTTAGTTGAAAATTCCCAACACCACCAAAAATTAGGAATGTAAAGATGTCAGTGAGAAAGAAAAATGGGAAAATCATTACATCACATAAATATAACTCATCCTCAATCAAAATCCGTTGATTGAACTTCTTGAGTATCCTCATCATACTCCCTCTGGTGGAATTTGATTTAATTCGTAGAATGGTATTTTTATCCCCTTATAGATCCAACTTATATATTTTTTAGATGGAAATATCCCATTATATGGTTAATTTACACTTGATTTTGTACAAGGGAAAGGAAGGGGGTGAATATTCTTTAGTACCATAATCTCATTTTTGGATATTACTACACAATGAGAATGTATATACTTATCATATGATTGAGTCTAAGGATGAAACCATCCTTGAATACATGCATATTGTGAGGTAATTTGATGATGTGTTTCCTAAGGAATTTTCTAGTCCGCCTCTTGGAAGAGATGTTGAATACTCAATTGATCATATACAAGGGGAATTTCAAATATCCATGACTCTGTATAAAATTGCTGTTGTGGTTCTTTAGAAACTTGTAATGACCATTAAATCTAAATGAAATTTTTTTCTTAATTTCTTTAGTATTTTACAAGTGCGCGGTTTCTGACGGCACTTGATTCTGAGGCCCAGTGTGCCCGAAATCAATTTTCAAACATTAGCTCAGGTACGTTCAGTGAACGAACGAGCGGGTTTTCTTAACTTCTGAACCATTGCTTGGAATCAAAATCTGAGGGCACTGATGAAACCGGAGCACCAGTAATTTCTTAAGAAAACCATTTCTGAAGGTGCGTTTTCTTGGGAGGAGATGATAAAAAAAAGTGAGGAATAAAAATACAATTTTTTTACAATTATATTTTTATTTATTTTTTAGCTGGTTTAAGTGTTAAGTGAAATTAAGTTGTGTCACAACTTAATTCCTCTCTACTTTGTGGTAAACATCCTTGTGAGGGAGTTGTGGTGGGGCCCACATGACCACCCACCTTTTCAAATACCCTAACTCCCCATTAAACACCCTCTCTCATTTACTTTCTAACTCACCCTCTCACCCTCATAAATTGCATGCCAATTCACATAATTAAATTAAATGAATAAGATTTTGGATTTGATATTATTGAATTCCTGGAATGAGTCAATAAAATAAGGTTGAACTTATTTTATTTGGGTCGGTTGTTGTGTGTGGAATTGAGGAAAGAACTCTTGGGGATTTTCCTGAAGAACTTCATCTTCATCGCAAAGAACGCCAAGAATTCGACGAAGAACGCCATCACCGTGAGGAGAGATCGACGTGTCGTTCTTCTCCTATCTGCAGCCAGTGTGTGACGTTAAACTTTCTTCGAACTTACACTGAAGACGTTTAGGGAGCCTCACACTGTGAAGTCGTCTTCCACAACACAAGTTTCCATGAATCACTTCGTGGTAGGGGATGTTCTTTGTTCGGGGTATTATTTAACGAATTTTGTTGTTAAATAATTAAGCCGCATGTTATCAAAATAATTCAGGTGGTTGGACCCCACGAACACAGACGAACCTCCTCCACTATTGTTGTTGAATATTTTGTGGCTTGGAACGGAGGCGGCGCGGTATAACGGAACATCGTAAGAATGAGGAATAACACACAGTGAAGGAGTGTGGTGCCATCGCACCACGCAGTTGAGGCCGAATGAGTCGTTGACCGAGTCGGACCACGACGTAGGGGTGCAGCGCTGTTGCGCCGTGCCGATCGGAAAAATTCCACTTCCTAAGGCCACAACGGTGCAGGGATGGGCGGCCGGAAATACGGACTATGGTGCAAGGGAAGGCGGGACATGCAGGGGGTCCCGCGGCTACTCAATGGCTGGCCATCACGGCCGGCCGGAATCGGAAGGGCCAGGGGTTTTTAACCCCCGGTGGCAGACCAAGCGGGCCCCTTCCATGTGGGGGGGGGGCACCATTTCAACGAAAGGGGGGTAGCGCCCCATAACCCCCCCCCCCCCCCCCCCCCCCGTGCGTCCACTCATCGCGCGGGCACCCAGGTCGAGCTGTACCGGTTGGGTCGGGCTGCTCCCAACTGGGCCGGACTCGGACCCGGGTCAGGTCGAGCCGATTCGGGCTGACCCAGGTGGTACTGGGTTGAGTCGGACCGGGCCCAAACCCACTATTTTTGGACATATCCATTCAAACGCACATAACATGGGCTACAGAACTCTGATCGATGCACCATCAGTTGTGTAGTGATCCTTGGATCGAGGCGGTAATTTCGGTATATTAAACTCAAGGATTCAGAGAATTTGGGGTACGTCTGGGTTAGTTCGATCACGAAACCAACTAGTCCCTCAGAGCTGAAATTCGTATAACATGAAATCCAAACGTTCGATTGACGTGTCATTGACTTTTTTGGATTCCACTTAGTGAGACAGTTATTTTGGGTTACTTTGTTCGAGGTTTAGACATAGTTGGAGTATGGTCAGTTTGGTTTTGACTTAAAAACCATTAGGGCCCCTGAGATGAAAAAGCCAATAACTCTCAGACCGAGCGTCCGATTGATGTGCCGTCTATCACGTTGAATTCCTTATGTCGAGACAGAACTTTGGGATAAATAAAATCTATACTACGTGTCAGTTGATGTATTGACTCCCTTGGCTTGTGGAGCGGGCCCTCCCGGGATCAAGCATGTTGTGTGCGGGAACCCTAGAGCTGGTTGCGACTATGATGATGACGACGACTGTACTGGGATCCTCCATGGGATCGGCAGCGACGACGACCGTAATGAATTCCTCAATGGGTTTGATGGCAATGAATACTATTCTTGTATCCTGTGTGGGTCCGGCAGTACTTCTGTCCTTACATCCTATCTGGGTCGAGCAGTATTTGACTATGTACTTGTATCCTATGTGGGTCTGGCAGAGTAGCTGGTCTTGTATCCTTCGTGGGTCTGACATATTAGCTGGTCTTGTATCCTGTGTGGGTTCAACAGCTTAGATGAATCAGTGGCTACATCTGATCATCTCTATCGTCTTACAAAGAAGTATACCTATGCGAGCTGAGTCTTGACTTTAAATCATTATCTTTGATATGATTGTTTTTATTTACTGTGTGGATTGGGTTGTGTTATCCTATGTGGATTGTATTTTGAAATACTGTGTGGACTAGATCGATCTTGGGCTCAGATGTTGGAGCCGAACTGGAATTTATGACTTAGGTATATGTATGGGCAAATACCTAAGTAGAGTTGTTTGTTACTTCATGATTGTATCTTTCCTTTGTGGATTATCCTTTGTAAATTCTAGGAGACCTTCAGGGGTCTCGGGGTCCCTATTGAGTAGATTATACTCACCCCTGCACGGGTTATGCCCACACTACATTGTGTTGGATGTAGATGACAGACAACACTGATCGAGGTAGGTGGTCGTGGAGCTGGACGATACTTGGAGGTGGATCACTGTACAAGACGTACACGGAGCAGATGGCTGGAGCCAAGGAGCTAAGGAGACTATCTTCACCCAATCTTCAGGTGGGATTTCCAGAGTACAGCACGGTGTTTCTACTTTACTTTTCTACTGATGTACTCTTTTTTCAGTTGTACTTTTCTTTCAGTTAGGATTGTATTCTAGCCCATTTACTTTCCAGCACATACCATTGTACTCAGTTTACTTAGTGTTTACTTCTTTTTGCATACTTTTTGGGGTTTTTTATCTTACATAAAGGTAATTCTTTCCATTATATCGGGATTTACACCTTTGGTGGTAGTCTCCATCCCCTGGCCTATGGGAGGCGGTCTTGGGGTAGTCACAACACGGGTCCCGAGGATGGGTTGTGACAAATTTGTATCAGAGGAGTTCGGTTCTACCGCAAAACTCGGGACTCTGATCATTATTCTTTGTGAAGCAATATTATTAAGGGTATTGAGAGTGGTTATCAGTCCAAGGAGTCTAGTGTTGGTGCGGCGGTCGACGTATCGATACAGCAGGACCCTGACTTCTTATTTCCGACACAATTCCTGAAATCATTGATTGCATGTGTGTTTCAATTATTTTATTGTGATTACTTTGTGTCAGCTCACCAGGTATACTGTATTGACCGTGACACACCTATCTCTTTTTAGGATGACCCCTTAATGATAGCCAGCTATGGTTCCAAGATTTGTGCGAGACGACAACCCCCCGTGCGACGAGGCCTCGGTGCAGGGCCCTATTACAGCGGAGGAACCGGCGGTACCTCTAACCGCTGAGCCACCGATGCCACCAGACCTAGACACTAAGAATGCACGTAGTCTTAGTGAAATACATGAGTTTCAGCGTCAGACACCGCCATGGTTCCGCAGGGAGATGGACCCTCAAGTAGCTGAGGATTGGCGGGAGGCTGTTGTACGAGTTTTCAGGTTAGTAGGGACACCAGCTGACCTTGTGTTGATCCTCGCAGTGAGTCTCTTGCATGTGGCAGCAAGAAGATGGTGGAGCATGATCCTCTAGGTTCATGACAAGGTATCTCTCATTTGGTAAAACATTGAGAGCCTCTTTTTCTCGGAGTTCATCCCACCCACGCTCCGTGTGGTGCGCATTCCGGAGCTACTATAGCTGCGGTAGGGCTGCATGACAGTAGCCGAGTACTCGGGGATATTTAACGATCTCTCGCGCTATTCAATGGACATGGTACAGGACCCATTTTTCTGGGCCCGGACCTCCGAGCAGGGATTGACACATGAGATTAGGGCATTGATGATCTCCCTCAGCATTCCGACAAAGGCATGAGTACTGGAGCGAGCCCTTCTTGTAGAGAGCTTTCTTGTTGAGCCTACACCAGCAGCGAGACCTACCGCAGTGTGGAACGTAGCAGAGTCTTCTGCAGCTGGCAGTCGATGGATGTCACATGGGTCCAAGCGGACCGGACTATCAGGCAGATGACTTAAAAATACTGGTTCGGAGGTGCGGGGTGCACGCAGTAGAGATAACCTTTCAAGGAGTACACAGTGATGTGCATGCGGTGGGCAGGGCCACATGGCTCGTGACTGCCTGACCCGCCATGCAGAGGAGCAGCAGATGGTTGAGGGACCACCCAGGCAGAGGCATATGGTCAACCATGGTAGTCCTCAGGGAGCAGGCAAACGAGGCAGAGGAGCTGTCCAAGCAGTAGGTGGTGGGCGACGCTTTGAGGCCTTACCACCACCACCACCAGGAGGTCCACCCCGACCACAGAGAGCTGGCGGGAAGAGGCAGGCTCAGCATCAGGTAGCGGAGGACTATGACCACGGTGCACCAAAGATGATTCTAAGTACTTTCTGTGTCTACTCCACCCTTGTTTCAGTTCTTATAGACACATGAGCGAGTCATTCATTCATTATCGCTGCCCTTGTTTGGAGCTCGAAGATTCAGATGGAGTCGTTGGCTCGATCCTTACGGCTAGAGACTCCTAAGGGATTAGACTCGATGATTAAGAACTAGTTCCGGCAGTGTGAGCATACTCTGGGAGGTGAGAGCTTCGGCTGGGATCTTATTGTAGCAGCGTCGAGGCCTTACGACGTCATCATGGACATGGATTGGTTATCTACGGTCCATTCTCCGATCGACTGTTTTAGGCATAAGGTGCGGTGTGACCGCACCAATAGTAGCAGGTTCACCTTCACCGTTGAGAAGGGAGCCTTTGCAGCACTGGATAGACTCATGCATATGATAGGATAGCCGATCACTCATCAGTTGGCCTGCCTCATCCTAGGAGCAGTTGACGTGCGGAGTCAGTGTTTTCTTGTAGTGGTGGATCAATATACAGACATTTTCCCTGAAGACGTTCCAGTACTACCTCCTCACAGAGAGGTAGACTTCTATATTGACATGTACCCCGGGAAAACCTCAATATCTACTCCATCATATCGTATGGATCTTTCTGAGCTTCGAGAGCTACGACTACAGTTGGAGGACTTGTAGGGAAAGGGATTCATTCGACCTAGTGTTTCACCCTGGGCTTCCCCGATATTGTTCGCCAAGAAGGCAGACAGGAGCATACGACTGTGTGTCGATTACTGTCGCCTGAACCTGGTGACTTTGAAGAACAAGTATTGACTACCATGGATTGATGACCTCTTCGATCAACTAAAGGGAGCATTGTGGTTCTCAAAGATAGATCTCAGGTCAGGCTATCATTAGATCATATTTTAAGATGAGGATTTGCAGAAGACGACTTTCAGATGTCGGTATGACCACTATGAGTTCATGGTTATGTCTTTCGGTGTAACCAACACTCCATCAGCTTTCATGAGTCTCATGAACATGATCTTTCAGCCTTACCACGAGTGATTTTTCATAGTCTTCATCGACGACATATTGATATACTCGACCACTGAGGGGGAGCACGCCTACCAATTGGGGGTTGTATTGGATACACTCAGAGTGCACCAGCTTTATGGTAAGCTCTCGAAGTGTCAGTTCTAGATATGTGAGGTTCACTTCTTGGTACACGTCATCTTTGAGGCGGGAGTTGTGGTCGTTCCTACGAAGATCGAGGTAGTTCTAGCTTGGGAGCCACCGACGAGCGTGATGGAGGTGCAGAGTTTCTTGGGTCTAGCTGGGTACTACCAGAGATTTGTGTCAGACTTCCACAGAGTTTCACAACCACTTTTAGCTTTGACGAAGAAGGAGAAACCCTTTGTTTGGTCAGATAGATGTCTGTAGAGCTTCCAGGATCTGAGACAAAGATTGACCACCACACCTATCTTGTGGCTACCAGATGAGGGAGAAAGGTACATAGTCCCCTATGATGCATCATGGACTGAACTTGAGTGTGTCCTGATGTAGGAGTGGGCAGTTATCATCTATGGATCACGACAATTAATGTAGCATGAGCAGAAGTACGCTACCCATGACCTAGAGTTAGCAGCAGTGGTCTTCGCCTTGAAGATGTGGTAGCACTATCTGATGGGTGAGCGCTCTACAGTCTATTATGACTACCAGAGCCTCAGGTACATCTTCTCACAGACAGACATGAACCTGAGACAGTGGTGATGGCTTGAGATCCTCCACGACTATGACTTTGATATAGTCTATACTCCTGGAAAGGGGAAAGTAGAAGACAATGATATCAGTAGGAGGACGGGAATTCAGCTACTTGGAGAGGTGACAGAGTATCTAGCCACAGTGAAGATATCCTTCGTTGATTGATATTGAGAAGTATTTCTTCAATCACACATAGTCACACCTCCACTTCTTCAGCGGGTCAGAGAGGCCCAATGTGGGGATGATGACTGTGAGACACAACGTGCGCAGATTTCCATGGGACAAGCCCCTGAAGGATTCATGGTAGGAGGAGAGCACATCATCTTTTTCAGAGGACGTACCATGGTACCAGCTGCTTTATAGGCGGAGTTGCTGTGAGAGTTTCATACTCCCCTTTTTTGGTACGTCCAAGAGTAGCGAATAGGTTCCAAGATCTCAGGCGACAACACTGGTGGCCGTGTTTGAAGAAGGATGTGGAAGAGTTTGTTTCTTGATGTCTCACCTGACAAAAGGTGAAGGCGGAGAACCAGGTACCAGCAGGCTTGGTACATCACTTGGAGGGCCTAGAGTGGAAGTGGGATGGAGTATCTATTGATTTCGTGACTGGTCTTCCACATACTTCCATAGGACACGACTCCATTTGGGTCATTGTAGACCGACTAACCAAGTCGGCTCAATTCTTACTTATCAAAGAGAAGGGATCATTGGAGAGATTGGGAAGCCTCTAAGTTCATGAGATTTTACGACTTCATGGTGTTACATCATCTAACATCTCCGATAGAGATGCTCTATTTACATCCCGGCTTTGGAAGGGGTTGCAGGAAGCATTCGGGACGCAGCTACGCCAGAGCACCGCCTTTCACCCTCAGACGGACGGACAGACGGAGAGGACCATTCAGACTTTTGAGGAAATGCTATGTGCATGTGTCCTCGACTTTTTTCCTAGTTGGTAGGATCCCCTACACTTGGTGGAGTTTGCATACAACAACAGAAACCACTCCACCATCGTGATGGAACCATATGAGGCATTGTACGGCCGACGTTGCGGGTCATCTCTGTGCTGGACAGACCTTGGGGAATCAACACATATAGGACCAAAGATGGTCCAGGACACGACAGAGACGGTCCAGTTCATCCAGGAGTGGATGAGGACAGCTTAGAGCTGAAAGAAGTCTTATGATGATAGGAGGTGGAGACCACTGGAGTTCTAGGATGTCGACCACGTTTTCTTGCGGGTCTCACCTCGACTTGGATTAGAAATATTTGGTTGGGGTGGCAAGTTATCTCCGTACTTCATATGACCATTACAAGTTCTCCGCAGGATAAGTGAGGTGGCTTATCACCTGGCTCTACCAACTCTGTTGCACCAGGTGCATGATGTCTTCCAAGTATCTCAGCCGAGGAGATACGTGCACAACCCGACGCATATCATCGTCCATGGGGAGATGGACATTGATAATGGGGCGACTTTTGAAGATGTTCTAGTGGATATTGAGGATCGACAGGAGCGGGTCCAACGTGGGTCGTCGATTCCACTAGTGCACTTTATATGGGAGCACGGGAACCTCTAGGAGAGCACTTGTGAGCGGGAGGCTCAGATACGTGCTCAGTACCCTCATTTGTTCCTCTAGTTTGTGATGTATCTTTACGGGGATGTAAAGACCTAAGGTGGGAGTAATGTAAAGACCCGTAAATTTCAAGGACATGTTTTTCTTAATTTCATTGGGATTTTACGAGGGCGCAGTTTCTTTCAGAACCTGATTCCAAAGCCCGATGTGCCCGGGATCAATTTCTGAGGTTTAGCTCAGGTACCTTCAGTGAAGGAACGAGCTGGTTTTCCTAAATTTTGAACCGGTGCTCGGAATCGAAATCCATGGTCACCAAAAAAACTACATCACCTGTAATTTCTTAGGAACACCTTTTCTGAAGGTGTGTTTGCTCGGGAGGAGATGTTAAAAAAAAGTGAGGAATAATAATATAATTGTTTTACACATTTATTTATATTTCGTTACTATGTGGTTTAAGTGTTAAGTGAAATTAAGTTCTGTCACAACTTAATTCATATATTCTTTATGAAAAACATCCATGTGAGGGAGTTGGGGTGGGGCCCACACGAGCCCCCACCTTTTTAAATTCCCTAACTCCCCATTAAATACCCTCTCTCATTTATTTTGTAACTCACCCTCTCACCCTCATAAATTGCATGCCAATTCACTAGATTAAATTAAGTGAATAAGAGTTTGAATTTAGTATTTTTAAATTTATGGAATGATTTAATAAAATAAGGATGAACCTTATTTTATTTGGGTTGGTTGTTGTGTGTGGAATTGAGGAGAGAAATCTTGGGGGTTTTCCTGAAGAACATCATCTTCTTCGTGAAGAGTGCCAAGACTTCGATGAAGAACGATGTCACCGCGAGGAGAGATCGACATGTAATTATTTTCCTCTCTGCAGCTGGTGTGAGATGTCAACACTTCTTCGGACTTACACCAATAAAATTTACGGAGCCTAACCCCACGGTGTCGTCTTCCTCGATGCAAGTTTCCATGAATCACTTCGAGGTAGGATATGTTCTTAGTTCAGGTATTATTTAACGAATTTTGTTGTTAAATAATTAAGCTGCATGTTATCAAAATAACAGAGGATGTCAGACCGCAAGAACACGGACAAAACTCCTCCCCTTTTGTTGTTGAATATTTTGTGGATTGGAACGGAGGCAGCATGGTGGAACGGAACCACGCGGGAATGAGGAATCACAGGCGGCGAAGGACCGATGCGCCGTCACGCCGTGCCGTTGAGTCCGAAAGAAGCGGCGGCCATAGTCGGGCCGCGGTGGAGGGGCGTGGCGCCGTCGCGCCTCGCCAGTCGGACAAAGGTCGTGGAAGTGCAGGGAAGGGTGGCCGGAAATCCGTCCGCCTGCGTAAGGGAATGTGGCTCACTAGCCGGCCATCACAGCCCGCTGGAATCGGAAGGGCCATGGGTTTGTAACCCCCAGTGGCAGACAAGGCAGGCCCCCTCCACATGGGGTGGTGGGGGTGGGGGGGGGCGTTTCACAACAAGCGTGGCAGCACCCCCCCCCCCCTCGCGTCCACTCAGCGTGCGACCACCCAGGCTGGACCAGCCGCGCTGGGCCGGGAAGGGCCTTTCCAACCGGGCCAGACCTAGACCCGGGTCGGGTTGACCCAATTCGGGGTGACACAAGGGGTATTGTGCCAGGTCGGACAGGGTCCAAACCACCTGTTTTCGACAGATCCGTTTAAACGCCCATAACATGGCCTACAGACCTCTGATCGATGCATCGTTAGTTGAGTAGCGATCCTTGGATCGATATAGTCATTTAGGTATATTTCAATCAAGGTTTCAAAGAACATTGGGTATGACTGGGTTGGTTCGAACATGAAACCAACCGGGCCCTCGGATCTGAAACACTTATAACTTGATCTCCGGACGTCCGTTGACGTGCCGTCGACTTTGCTGGTTTCCTCTTAGTGAGACGGTTCTTTTGGCTTTCTCCGCTCAAGGTTTGGATTTAGTTGGAGTATGGTAGGGTCGGTTTTGACTTAAAAACCAATCGGGCCCCTGGGATGAAAAAGTAAATATCTCTCAGACCGGGTGTCCGATTGACGCGTCGTCTGTCACGTTGAATTCCATTTGTCGAGACGGAACTTTGGGATACATAAACTCCAAACTACATGTCATTTGACTTATCGGCCTCCTTCGTTCGTGGAGCAGACCCTCTTGGAATCGAGCATGCTGTGTGTCGGAACCCTTGATCTGGCTGCGACTGCGATGACGATGACGAATGTACTGGGATCCTTCGTGGATTCGACATCGATGACAACTGTACTGAAATCCTCCGTGGGTTCGACAACGATGACTACTGTTCTTGTATCCTGTGTGAGTCTGGCAGTATTACTGTACTTGTATCCTATGTGGGTCCGATAGTATTTGACTCTGTACTTGTATCCTACGTGGGCCCGGTAGAGTATATGGCCTTGTATCCTTCGCGGGTCTAACATCATAGATGAATCAGTGGCTGCATATGATCATTTCTTTCTTCTTATGATGAAGTATACATGTGTGAGAGAGTATTGACTTTCAATTATTATCTTCAATATGATTGTTTTACATTCCTGTGGGGATTGGGTTGTGTTATCCTATGTGGATTGGATTGTGCTATCATGTGTGGACTAGATCGAACATGGGCTCAGATGTTGGAGTTGAACTGGAATTGATGACTTAGGTATATGTATGGGCATATACATATGTAGATATGGTTTTTACTTTGTGATTGAATCTTTAATTTGTGGATTATCCTTCCTAGATTCTGGGAGACATTCGGGGGTCTTGGTGTCCCAACTGAGTATCGTATACTCACCCCTACACGGGTTATGCCCGCACTACATTGTGTTCGATGCATACGACGGACATCGTTGATCGAGTTAGGAGCTCGTGGAGCTGGACGGTACCAGGCGGTGTATCACTGGATGAGACGTACAGAGAGCAGACGGTTGGAGCCGAGGAGCGAAGGAGACTATCCATACCCACCCTTCAGGTGGGATTTCCATAGGATGGCTCGGTGTCACTGCTTTACTTTTCTGCTGTTGTACTCTCTTTTCAGTTGTACTTTTCATTCACTTGGTTGTGTATTCTGGCCCATTTACATTCCATCACTTACATTGGTACTCAATTAACTTAGTTTTTACTTCTGGTTTCATACTCTATGGTGTTTGTTATCTTACTTAAAGGAAATTCCTTCCCTTATATCGGGATTTACGCCTTTGGTGATAGTCGCCAGCCCTTGGCGTATCGGAGGTGGGCGTGGGGTAGTCATAGCACGGGTCCCAAGGATAGGTCGTGACAAATATAAAGATACAACTACATCATAATCTATATAACATGATTTTATTCCCATGTTCATCTCCTTGGGGTGCACTAATCCTCTTCATCATGAAGAAGGATGGGTAAATGTGCATTTTCATTGAATATTATGATCTCAAAAAAATATTATAATGGACCAGTATCCTCTACTCCGAATTCATGCCTTGTTTGATCATAAATATGTGGAGAAATACTTCACCAAAGTGGATATGTAGGCGTGAAATTACATGTAGGGGTGATGAAGGAGGAGACCCCCAATACTTATTTTTTTACATGTTATATGCACTATGAATTCATAGTAATATCTTCTTGAAAAACAAATCCTTCTGTAATCATTATGTTCATAAGGAATATTGCCATTATAGATTACCTCAACAATATTTTGGTAGTATTTACAGATGATATTATAATATATTCCAATAATAAGGAGGCATGTGAGGAGTATCTATGCACTATACTAGAGCCATGTGAAAGGAGAAGTTCTTTACAGTGTCCATCAAGTTTGATTTCTTGTTGAAGGATGTTAATTATTTGATGATATCATCACAAAAAATGGGATATATGTGGATCCCTCCAATACAAATGCAATTGGGGGACGTAAGAGGCCAACATCAGTAATAGATATCTGTAGCATCCCACAATAAGAAAGATATTATCGACAAATTGTGCAAAATTTTATAGGAATTTAATCCCCTTACCAAGCTACCAAAGAAGTGATTGATGTTTTATTAGTGTAATAAATACAAATATATCTTTGATGAGTTTAAAAGAATATTTATCACTTTTCCCGTGATCACACTACCCTCAGGTAGAGATCATTTTGTGGTATATTGTGATGCTTCGAAGAAGGTCCTAAGCTATTTGTTGATGAAAAATAAAAAATCAATTCCTTATGCATCATGGAAAATGAAATTTAATGAGAAAAACTATCAAACATATGATTTGGAGACGATTGAAATAATATTCACATTAATAATTTAGAGACATTACCTCCTTGGGGAGATGTTTTATGTATATACAGTACACACACGCCTCAAGTATATATTCACACTAAAAGAGTTGACCATTCACCAATGAAGATGGTTAGAGGTGAACAATAAATATGACTCCTCATTCCATTACTACCTCGGGAACAATAAAATATAGTAAGATTCTATAAATAGAAAGGTCCTAGAGATTATATCATTGATAAGAATTGAAAAGGATCGAGTATTCTTATATATGATTTTGATAGAAATGGGAATCATAATGAAAGGAAAATCGTCAATCCTTTCATAAATTATTGTTCTACCATCTCTTTTGGAAAGGTAAAAGGATGCTCAAAATGATGATGTGGGAATTAAAAAGAAATTGGAAACTATAATAAAATGTCAATCCATAGAGTTAAATGTTAATTAAGAAGTAATTGTGGGATTTGGGACTAAACTATGTCTTCCATAAAATATTGTGTTAATGAATGGACATTTGGATGATCTACATTGTTCAAATTTCTCTATTCCCCCAAGAAACACAATGATGTATCAAGATTTATTAGAGAATTGTTGATGGGATAACCTGAAGAAGTAGATATCTAAGTATATATAAAAGTGATGAGTATGTCAGCAATTGAAGTATTATAGGAATAAGTATAAGTGGATGATGCAACCATTACCAATACCAACATGGAAATATGAGAACATCAAACAGGAATTTGTCACCGATCTTTCGATGATATAAAAAACAATCCTATTCTGGTTTTTTTGGATCATCTTACATAGACTTCATACATAATTACCATTAAAGAGGATTTTTAATTAGACCTGCTAACACAAATATACATCACAAATGTGGTAAGGCTTCATTGAGTACCACTACCTATTGTATTTTATCATCATCCAAGATTCAGTTCTATGTTCTATATGATTCTACCACAAGCACAAAATACAAAGCAGAATATCAATACATTATGTAATCGTCAAATTTGTGGCCAATCTAAGCAGAATATCCAAAAACATGAGGACATGTTGAGAACTTGATGAACGGACTTCAAATTAGGTTGTGATAAACTTATTTTTCTTAATGAGTTCTTTTACAATAACAGTTTCTACTGAAGAATCCAAGTGGATCCCTTTGAATCACTTTATGGTATGAGGTGCCGAAAAATGACATGTTATGATGAAGATAGGGGTTGAAAACTCATAGTTCGAGAAACAAATGATGAAATGGTTGAGATGTTTATGAAAATACAACAACACATTAATGTTGCACATAGTCAACAAAAAATCTATGTTGATAATCATCAACAAGAACTATTGTTTGATGTTGGGGTAATGGTATTCCTTCGCTTATCACAGTGGAAGATAGTTTTGTGAATAAGGGAAAAATTATTCCAAGGTATATCTATCCTTATTAGATACTTGATTGCATTCAAGCAGTGGCCTATCAAAAAACACTCCCACTGACCCAATCTCATGTACTTGATGTATTCCATGTATAACTTTTGAAGAAGTACATACCTGAACCCTAAAATATAATCAATCTATAGGGGATACGATTCTATAATAACCTCTCTTATAAAGATAATAACCTGTTGATATTAGATCATATGGAAAAAGATATAATAAATAAGATAATTTCCCATGTCTAGTAGTTTTGGGGAAACCAAAAGTTTGAAGAAGAAACGTGACAATCAGAGTAAGTGATGAAGCATAGTTATTGTCATCTATTTTGGTGAGAAAAAGAAAATATTTTGGGATAAATTTATTATTGTTTGAATATTGTAATGACCCAAATATTTAGTAATGAATATTCCTCCTAATCTAATTAAAATTTTTATTATGTCAAAATGTTATATAAAACATATTCACTTCCTTGGTATTATGTTTTTGGATTTCAAAATAGTGTTAATAATTGTTACCATTGGTAATATAGTGATTGAAAAATGATCACAAGATCAGTATAAATATAGTTATGTAACAAATTCAATTTACACAGAAAAAGGTTGTGATCAGATCATCCTAAATAATTTCACCATAAGAATACCATATTTCTGAGCTCAGAAAGGCGGTAGTGTCACTAGGCATCACTCTTGACCAACCCCAATCTGATCATCATCACGTTATGTATGAAATTAATCCCCTATAGGAGAAGTGGATGTCAATAGAGATTACCACCCAAGTGATGTTATCAAGCCACCCAAAAACCATATCACAATCACACACCATTTCATTATGTCTTATGCTGGTGTTATAAGGGGTTATTTATCAAAACCAATTCACTATGATTATTTTAATTATTTTAATAAATAATTAGATTCATTTTATAAATTTTAAGTTGTAGATTTTTTTAATGAACTAATAACATTTTTAGTTAATATTTAAAATAAAATGAAGAATATTTTTATGATTAATTAATGTATTTAATAAATAAATAATAATTTAATATAGTATTATTATTCAATTAATGTTTATAAAATTTAAATGATCTTATAATTTTTATGAATACAATTGTATTTTTTATTAAGAATTGAAATATGTTTTTGTCAAAACTCATCAATTATTTATAAATTCTTGTATCTTCTAAAGAGAAAATTAAATTATTTAGAATATCATATAAATAAAATTAATATTATTTTTGGATTCTGGATGTTGCAATTATCTAATGGTGAATTGTTGATAATTTTCTGAGATAATCAAATTTTTGGGTAATAAATTAAAAACTAGTTAAATATATAATGTGTTTTATGACATCATAATGATGCAATAGTGATGTGATAAAATACTATAAAAGGTATATTCGTCCAATATTTGTTTTAAATTTAAAATTATGTGATTTTATATTATTTTTATTTTTTTTCAAATCCTTAGTGGACACTCCAATACTTATAAAACATTTTAACATTTTCAAATAATTTCCAAGTGTGTATTATTCACCTCCACATATGAAAGCCTAGTATGTTAATAATTTGAGCCATTGGCCATATTAAATAATATGCCCATCCAAATTTTTAAAAACAATAGCAAAAATCATGTGATGGTTTTGGTTTTGATTAGTTTAATATGTAGTTCCCAAACCTTAGTAATATAGAATTCCCCCTCCTTTCCTATATATACCCACTCAATAACCCATTCATCTAAACTCAAAGCCTTTAGTGCACAACCAAATATGATATTACCTCTCTAAAATCATCCCAAGGAGCCCAAATATCCCACTAATCCCCTCTCAATCCTCTCCCAAGATTTTTGGATCACAATTCCATGTAAAAAATTTCTAACTTTCTCATTTTGTGCAATTTTTTTTAATTTACATATAGCATTTTATATTCCATTTAAAAAAATTCGGTAGGATTCTGAACCTCCGACATAATTCAACACTTATGTTTTAATGTCTTTATACCCCTTTCCATCTCATTATTTCATTTCATGTATACATAATACCCTACCGAAGTTCTATAATAAATTTCTCTCTTCTCATTCAGATTCAATAAATTATTTTATATTATGCAACTAAATTTCATTATAAATTTTGGGATTTAAATTCCACGCACCCCATTATATCAATTTAATTTAAAAATGAATAGAGACCCCATTATCTCTCATCATAAATTTTATGACTTCAATTTGCTGCCATTAGTCAAGATAAGTTACACTGAAATTTCACATGCCAAAATTTTTGAGTAAGTGAATAATATTCCCATTTATTTTTTAGGGTATTCAAATTTATGCAGATAAACATGTTGATTGAGGAAATACATTTATTTATTTCTCATATATTATCCAGGGATGTTATTTTTATATTCATGGAATTTGTGTTGTATGATCCATGTTGTAAACTTATACATGAATTGAAATGATTAAGTAGGTCGTGTTCTAATTGCTCTCCAATGCATTAGGTAAATAACAGTGTCATGATTCAACTTTTGAATTGAGTCTTTAATCATTATCATTCAAGTTCAATGAGGGTTTTCTCATTCTCCATGTGAAATGATCCTTGGATCATGCTAATATCATGTTAAATGTTGTTTCCAAATTTCCTTGTTATGTTAATCATGTTATATCATGACTTCATGTAAAAGATTCTATGTTTCCCCATTGATAGAACATTTTACCAACATTAATTTATTCCTAATTTATTACTTTTTTACTATCATACAATTCTTTATTGTTAATCCTTTTATTATTCATGTCTTGAGGTCTTCCATTGCAATTATATGTATGAAGGAATGTTTTGGTTATGTGAGAGATGTTTTCAATAAAGATATTTTGTTTTCTGTTCTATGTTTTAGGTAATGATTCTAATTTCAAAAGACACTAGACAGCTTGATCATCAGAGTTTCCTTGAGAGCATCATTAGGTAATAAATTATGTTTATATGTGTATCAATGAAAAAGGTTTTTATAGAAATTATTATAGTGGTAGAGTTAAATGGAGGGCCACATTCAATTATATCTGATCGAGATCCATGGTTTTACTATATTATAATTGAAAGTCATCTTTTTGATGAAAATATCATGTTTTGGATAATCAATTCAAATCATCCAAAGATAAATGGATTGTCTTAATGAAAATTTTCAACCCAACTAGATTTTTTGAAATATTGTTATTTGTATAGGTACCAGAGATATCAAATTTAATGGATAATACAAATATTTTTACTACTCCATCATGAATGATTGAAGTTGGATAATGAAATATATAGGTACCTAAGATATCAATTTAAATTAAAAAAAATTATACAAATATTAAACAAAATATCTTGTACAATCAATGTTAGATGAAAATTTATGATGATAATCGATGTTGTTATCTCGAATTTGAAGTTGTCGAAATTGTCTTCCCATAATTTTATCCATGTAATAACATTATGGGGTTATGAATTTATGGTGAAAGTAAAAAATATTATTGTTAGTATATTTTATATTCATGATCATATTGGTATGGTTTCCTATATTTTTTTGATTCAACTATCCTCTGTCAAGTTCATGAGGATTTTTATATATCACTAATGAGGAAGTACATACATAATCTTTCACATAGGATAATCTTAGAGGTCATAACACATGTTCATGATCATTAATATGTGGTTAGAAGGTGGGGATTTTGGTTAGCACATTAAATGTTGTAAAAAATAAATTTACTCACCTATTCAATATTATATGTTGTGAAAACTAGTTTGTAAAGCCATGTGGGATCATCGAAAATTTATACCTAAAAGGGTCATAAATTGTTTTCATTAGAGTAATGGATTTCTATTTAGAATGTTATTTTATTTGTTGTATAATGTAACACCATATGATTTTAATTTTTTTTAAATAAATGAAATACCATTGATATGATTAAATACATAGAACACTATGTTTATTTTGTTTAACACGAAATATCGAGCATTAAAGAAAGAAATATTATTAATACTATTATAAAAATTATATAGGAAAAATAAAAAAATTTAACATAGGTATTCTTATATTAAAAAAAATATATTATTATAATTAATAATGGTTTTAAAATTAAACATATAGATAAAAATTAATTAATTTTCATTATAGGATATATATGTATTGAGAAAACTATTTTCTCCGAATGAAGGTTTTAAATAAATTTTCAGTGAATAGTAAATTGATTTGAATGTGAATCATATAGGAAAATAATTTTGTAGAATAAAAAATATTTTTCAAATAATCATCCACAATAGGTTAAATATTTGGTATTTTTTTGGAAATGATTACTTTTTCCACGATGAGGGGAAAAATAATGTTTTTATTAAAATATTCCATTTTTTAAAATGTAATTTACATTTATTTAAATGGGATTAAAAAAATAAACACATATAATATATTATAATACAATATTGTTCATATCAATCATTTTAATAATTATTTTTTTTATAAAAAATATTTAATATTTGTAATATTTTCTATGTTAATCCCCTCTCTCTCAACGCATCAATAAAATTTCCATGAAATTAGTTTTTTCAACTTATGTGAATGGAATTTAAAAAAATGGATTCCATATTTACAGTGAATGTAATTTATATAATGTAACAATGTAAGTTTTTTTTCATAATTAATTGAAAATATGTACAAATTATGTACCACAATGAAGGTAAAAAGGTGTTTACTGGATGGTTGAATTACCACCTCACAAAAAAATCTTACTTGAATTCTATCTACAACCATCATGAATAGATATAATAATCATCTTATTATTTATATATGATATTAATTAAATTATCATAAATCTAGAAGTAATTTATTATGTATACCATATTATATAAAATTATTTGAGAATATGATAATGTCGATCATGTTTATTTTGGCATACCACCATAAAAACTTTTGTGATACATTTATACATTACATGGAGGGTAATAATGATTTTTTTAATGAAAAATAAATTATACACATGTCTTAATGAATATTCATAAATATAATAATATAATATTTACTATTCACTCATTATATCTATGAAAAATATAAATAGAATTCATGCATATGTATAACCTACCGTCTCTTTGAATAGTGCATTTCATTTTCTATCCCTAGGTATTATATATTATACTAAACACATATATAATAAATTTATATGATATCTATATCAGGGATAAAGGTATAATTATTATTAATCAATTATAAATTTAATAAAACAAAAAATATTAGATCAAAACATACAGAAATAAGAATTTATGCCCTGAAACTAGACATTAACAATGAATTAATTACAAAAAATTCATTATTGGTATAAAATAAATTTTTATTCTATGATATATATGTGTTTGTGTGTGTGAGGGTGTGGGTTTGTCACAATCGATCCCGAGTCACCCTGAATCGGTCACAAGGTTCAGCCCATGACAAATCCTGAGTGGCATTCCAGATCCTTCTAGGATGGAAACATGCACCATGTGAATCAATAGAGTACACAAGGGAGCAATTTTGACCATATACAAACAATAAAACAAATAGAGGAATGAAATGGAAAGCCCAATATATATTTTTATAAAAACTGAACAAATCATTGTTTTTACAAGAAACGGAAAGTAAAACTAAACCAACAACTCAAATGACCTAATATGATAACCAATTAACTCCATGTAACCCTACTGGTCACTCTCCAACATAATTATCACACATCGCCCTAGGTGATCGAACTCAAGATGAAACCTACACAAGGGAAAAGAACTGAATAAGACTGTAGGTGTGAGTAATATAACACTTTTGTTAGCACAATATTTTACTCCCAATGCACATTCATTAAAATAAAAGAAAAAAAAATTCACATTTTAAATAAAAATATAATTTTTTGTTTTTTATATGAGGTTGCATGCTATGAAAAAAAATTAACATACAAAATATTTCATGTTTTATAAAAAAGAATTCTGGTAACAATTTTCAAATAGGTGCAACATTAAAATGAAAATATTTTTCAAGAGGGATTATTTAAATAATTTAAACATTTTAAAAAATAACACACAATGATTTATTCATCAACCAAAGACACCATATGCCGAAGGTAAGTACAAAATTTCCAATGAGAACAACTCACATGAACAGCCCTAGGCAATAGTTAGTTGTGAGCCCCAGGTACCTCGTATATCAGTAAATGTAACCATAATAAATACATGTTCTCATGAAAAAGAACCAATATTAAAGTGAATAACCATAATCTATTTGTCCACCAATATCTTCATCATAATAGTTTAGTGAAAACAGTCATCGTCAAACTTGCAATGCGAAACAGGGGCTAAACCCCAATGGATCAATAGAATACTAGTTCACATCCACCCAGCTAGATACCCAGGATTCCCTTTAGTTCTCAATAGAGTTACACATATTATCAAATAAACATTTCACATAAAAATTATATTACCAAAACATAATTTGACATACATCCCATAATCATGCTTCACATTTCATTCATGAATCAGTAAACCACTAAAATGTTTCGTAAAATAATTTTAAGGAGTATAGAAAGGCGATGAATCTAAAATCCATTAAAATAAACTTTTATGGCCAGAAACAAATCAATAACATAAAAATATTTATACCTATTAACAATTATAAAATATGATTCATGGACCATAAAATGACCCCATAAATAGAACATGAACTGAAAATGGAAACCATTTTAATTTTTTTTGGAAAATATGCCTTTAAGTTTTTCTCAAAACTAACATTTGACCAATGTATGAATTTCAATATTATTAAAGAGTTTTATACTGAAAATTTAAAGCAGTAAAACACATTCAAAAATCCATTAAAAACACTTAGGTTTAATATTTCAAAACATAATCATCTTTATAATGATGTGAAATGATCCATTTTCCAACTACTCAGGCCAAAACATGCTGTAAACCAAAAACCAGTTGCTTGTAAAACCAAATAAAAATTTTAAATACATATAAAGACCCAAATAAAAGATTTATCATTATTCCAATTCATTTATAAATAATAAAATAATACTTTTTAAATCACACATCACACATAAAATCCAACCGAGCAATTTACAGAACAAATGACATGCCCTTTTCAAACAAAACAATTTTTTATAAGAACATGACGTGGAATAAAATACCCATTTCGAGCCATATTTTATTAGTGATACTATAACATGTTCAATGACCCCGAAAACTTGTTTTAGACCTAACAAAATAGTTTCAAAAGATAGAGGAGCATTTAAACAATCCCTTGGAATGCACTTTTATGACAAAACAACTATAACTTTCCAAAACAAGGCTTAAAAAACCATTTTTCACTCCAATAAAATAATAAAATAGATGAAAATAAAAAATAAACATATATATCAGAGGTGAAAAATAATAAAATTTTGAAACATAAATGATACAGACAAGTGTATGGGATATCCTACATCAAATCCTTGGCGTAATGGAAATGCAAACCCAATATCAGCATCTGTGGTTTTATAAACCCTAAATCCACGATGAACAGACCTAAACAAACACAAACCCCACAGAAATCATGGGTTAATGGAACACTAAGTCTATCCTGACAACTAGATAATAGAATACCTAGAAATAATGAAAGGATGAGGAAGACGTTAGAGAAAGGAGAAGGAATCTCACCTTGACACCTATAAAACTCTTCGTCTTCCATTAGATATTCACACTTAGAGAAAATTGAATGGATAATAACATCTTGGAGAGGCACCTAAAGTCAGTAAGAAACTAGGAAAGATGATTTGTGGGTAAAATAGTCAGAATTGAATGCATTATGGATGAAACAATATAACATCTCAATTCTGGACTTATTGAGGAAAAATGAGAACATTCTCCATAATATTTGATTCAAATGACCTCCAAATAGTTATAATTGAGAAATGGGGTGATTATAGGTTTTTATAATTCTAATAGGAGGTGGAATAATATAAAAATATTAAACAATAAAATGATTTAAAATAAAAATTTCTTTTATTAAAACTGTATGTGGGCCCATGGAATAGATCAATACATAAATAAGTAACAAAATTTTACAATTCATATTAATTTATAATGTGTACAAAATGATATTTATGATTGAATGTCTGGGGAGGCAAAATAGGAACAGTAATTAGTGAAAAATGATAAAAAATGTATATCTTATAAAAGAAACCATTAATGTTTTAAAATCTGGAAATGGGATCACAGTTTTGCCCAAATCAGGTAGTAACCACCCTTTCTAAAAAAAATTAAAAAAAGATAATTGGGGCACCCAACAATGGATTATTAGATATAGATGGACCTTATAAAGTAAATATTAATCTCAATCAAGACCCATGAAAAGGATCAGTATTTCCATTGAACCGTATGAAAATAAAGACCTGAAAAACTGTGTGTGATATGGTTTGTGTGTTCTTATGTTTTTATGGTTCATTAATTTATGTATAATAAACATATATTTATTATATATTACGTATGATCGAGTCTGATTGAATTCAGTGATACGATATGGGATTTATATCCACTCTATTTCTAGGAGACAAATCCAAATTATCCACTAATTTTTATTTTCTGTGATGCATACACTACCCATTTGACATGTTTATCATAAATATACTAATTTTCATGCATATAATGATTCATTAGATATTATTAATTATTGAGGATAAATATTAATAATATTTATAAAGTGGTATGAATTTTTTATCACACATTCAATATTCATCGAATCTTATTCCATATTCACAATGTTTATCTTTTAGGGATTATATAAACTAACCATGGGTTTTTCAATGCATATAATGAATTTGTTTATAAAAATTTATATTTGTGAATATCTATTTCATGGGGTTTACTATTACAAATTAAAAATGTGGTTAGGGGTTTCTATAAAAATATTCTTATTTAATGGGATTGTTTATTATTTACAACACATGTTTTACAAGAATTAACCACACATTATGTACTCAGGATTCCAAAAGAATGTTTTAATGAATAATATTGTTTATTTATATCTTCATTCATGAAAATATTTTATCTCTAATAATTTCATCTAAAATTAATTTTAAAATTATTTTTACTTTTTTGAAAATTATTTATTAAATACATTTTTAACCATGACAAACTTTTTAGAATATTTTTGATAGAATCATTCCTGAATTTTTTTCCAAAAACCCCATTTTGATTTTAACAAAACATTTAAAATTATTTTTATTTTATCATGTATTTCATGAATGGAATTTCCAATACAAATGAAATATATTATATTTTAGAAAATATTTATATTTTGTTAATATTATTTTATTATTAATGAATATTCAAAAAAAATTGATTTAAAAAAAAAATTAGTGTAATGTGTATTTTTCTAATGAAGTTTTTAAATGATTTTGTATGATTCCATTATAAGATTAAATTTTCTTCTTTAATGAAAATGTTTGAAAATGTATTTTTAATTTTTAGTTATAAATATTTATTTTTAATGTAATTCTTTTCCTAAATAAATTTATGAAATGATCTTTAAAAATAATTTCATATATATAATAACTTCTAATTATACTAAATTTACCTTAGTTAAGATATTATTATTGGTCTAAATTTATATATTTTTATTCAGTGGTTTATTTTTATGTTTTAATGGAGTTTATGAAACCTACTTATCTTGCACAGGATAAACCATGATGAAATTAGTAGGAATTAAATATTTTTCATATATTATGAAATAAAAATATGATAAAATGATTAGGAAAATGGTATTTTTCTCATATTTTATTATATGATAAAATATTTATGAAACCTTTTTCATTTAATGGGATATGATATGTGGAATCTTTTTAGATCCTATCGAACATATAATTAAGGATATAATTATTTGATATGTGGGACCTATATCCTCATATAAAGCATTGGGATAATATTTATACCTGAAGAGATAGATTGGAACTGAATTAAGAGTCTTCCCAGAATAGTAATGAAATTTGCTTACATGGATGGTCTTGGGAGTCAATATATTAATATATGCTTATTTTTGGAGTGAAATCATTTTATTAAGATTGAATTAACAGTGATCACTGAATAATTTGGAAATCATTTACTATTGTTATGTGTATACCAAAATTATTTGTCTTATTATAATGTTATTATATAATTGATCATTTTATTTGAATCCTTTATGATTCATGACATATGAACTAAAAATGTTTATTCCATGAATCAATATTTTGTCCAATGATAAGCTGGGAATGGTTTTCAGATTATATAATTAAGTTATTATGCACTTTTTTCATGTTATTCTTTTATATATCGATTATTTACGCTTAATGGGTATCTAATATCACCATTTATTTTATTTTATACCCATGGTATGAATAAATTTATTATCTATTAGATTTTTAGGTGTTCTATTAAATATGAAGGTAGTTTGAGATGACGTAGCACACATATAGACTTTTTTTATTTGTCCATATTTCCAGATGAACTATCCTTTTACAATCCCAAGCGATTTGTTTAAATAATATAGTGAATAATCATATGAAAATATTAGATATCTATGTATGAAAAAATGTTTTCAATATTATAATCATTTGATTAACATTTATTTTCACCATTACTATATTAGATGAATTCCACCTTTGAATAGGAATCTGGGAATATTATAGGGATGTAATTTCACATTGAAGTTCAATTTTATTATCTAAATGATAGAAAATCATAGGTTTAATTATTAAATAAAATGATACTTCAAATGCACAAAATATTGTATGTTCATTATATATATATATTCAATACATGAAAAAATAACTCCATACTCAACTAGAGGGATAATAACACGATTTATTAGGTGATCATACCTTGAAATGTTAATATGATATGAATCATTGAAATGATTTATGATAATAATTCAAAAAATTGTTTTTTGGTTACAATGTCTAATCATTAATTATATTAATTTATAAAAATTATTTTATTCATGAAATATATAAATTTATAAAACATATATCAAATAGGGTATATAAAATATTTTACACTTCATAACCTCATCCACTATTTCATTTTATCCTCAGACCCACAATAATTGATTGAATATTAACATGACTAATTATAATTATTAATTATACTGATCCTTTATGAAATATCATTAATTTGTTGACAAAATAATTAAAATAATATTTCGAGAATTGTTAATTAATTATTTAAAAGGACCTACTTTGTTATCATCTATTAATGTCCTTGATAATTTTTCATAATGAATATTTGAATTATCCTATTAATATCTCATGGGAGTGTATTTCATTTTGCGTATTTTTAATTTAATTACTTGGATCTAATTTGAGATACGGATCCATTATTTTCAATCTATTTTCTATTTAAATATTTTAATATGGACTAATGTGAATTCCGTTAGAAATCATGGTGGTTGGGGTATGGGGCTTGTTCCGATCCCATAATCCTTGTTTTTTGGGTGAAAAATTCATAGAGAACAATTAGTAAAATGAATGTTGGGACAACCACACTAGTATCAAAACATATTAAGCATAGTCTGATGGATGAAATATACAGAAATGTTTCAAGAAAACTGTGTGACACATGTCACATAGTCAAGCATCCAACTATAAAATCATGGACTAAGCTAATGTATTTTCTTGTGAACTGTTATTCAAACAAGATGAAAACCCCATAGTACACATTCATCTACATTTTCCCATTCATTATTGGAAAAATAATTTCCAAACCATGAATCTCCAAATATTTTAATAATTATAAAAATATTAAATTAATATTATATCAATTTTATCCTATTTTTTTACTATTTCACCCACACATCAAAGTGGTCTTTAGAGGATCTCCCATTTGATAATATTCATGGAATAAATAGAGATTCCTAATGTGATTTACGAATTAAAAGATTCCATTATCTTTGGATCTATAATTTAGTGACTAATTTTATGAAAATATTTAATATCCATGTATAAAAATATTTATTCAATTTTATATTCATTTAATTAATATTTACTTTCACCATTACTGTATCGGATGAAATCCACCTTTTAATAGGAATCGTGGAATATAAAAGTGATGTAATTTATCATGGAATTTCAGTTTTATTATCTAAATTATAGAATATCATATGTTGGTTTATTATATCAAATGATACTTCAAATCCAAAAAATATAATATTTTTTATATATATTTATAGTAAATACATGATAAAATAACTCCATATTCAACTAGATGGATAAAAACATGATATACTAGGTGGTCATACATTTAAATGTTATTATGATATGATTCATTGATATGAGTTGTGATAATCATTAAAGAAAGTTTTTTTTGTTATAGTGTCTTATCATTAATTATATAAATTAATGTTTATATTGTATTCATGAAATATATAAATTTATATAACATATATCAAATAGGGTATGTAAAAAATTTTACACTCCATAACCTCCTCAACTATTTAATTTTATCCACAAACCCTTAATAATTAAACAACGGTTAAGATTATTTATTATAATTATTAATTATATTGATCGTTTTTTAAGTATCATTAAATGGTTGACAAAATCAGGAAAATAAAATTTCCATAATTGGTAATTTATTATTGAAAAGGACCTACTTTGTTATCATATATTAATGTCCTTGATTACTTTTCATAATTAATATTTGAATTATGCTAAGCATATCTCATTGGATTATATTTCCTGGGGTATATCTTTAATTTAATTACTCAGTCCATATTTGAGATACATATCCTTTATTTGTAATCAATTTTTTATTTAAATAATTTAATTCGGACCAATGTATAATTCCCTTTGAAATCATTGAGGTTGTATAGGGCTTGTTCCAAGCCTGTATTCCTTGTTTATTGGGTGAAAATTTCATAGGGCATGATTAGATAAAAGCATGTGGGGACAACCACACTGGTATCAAACCATATAAGCCATGGTCTGATGGAAGATATAGACTAAAATGATTCATGAAAACTATGTGACTCATGTCACATAGTATTGCATCTAACAATTCAATCTTGGCCTATGCTTTTGTAATGGCTTGTGCACTATTAGTCAAACCCTCATGAAAACTCCTTTTCCCATTCACAGCTGGAACCCAATTTTCCCAACCATGAATTTACAAATATTTTAATAATTTTAATAATTTTAAATTAATATTAAATCTAATTAAAACTACTTTTCTACCATTTAACCCACACATCAAAGAGGATTTGAGAGGATCTCTCATTTGATACTGTTCTTCGAATCGACACAACTTCCTTATGTGATTTACGAATTGATGGATGCTATTATGGTTGGATATATAATTATAATACATAGATTCAATTATTGTTGTTATCTATTGTTTTGGAAAGGGGATATTTTTTTGTTAAAGTTGATTTTCACAATAATTAGGTTCTTCATCCATTCTTTGATTTCTCCTTAACAAAGATGAATTAAGGGATGATACTAGATGATTCATCAACAATCAACAAATTGTAGGAGATCTCCGATTTTCAATTAAATTAGAGAAGATTATATATACCATCATATCATGACCCAAATTCCATGGTGTCTCTTAAAATTGAAATTGAACACAAATTTTTTTATGAATGTTCTATGTGGTTAAAGTGAATTTTCATTTTTATAGGTTGAATACATTGAACATAAATCACCGTACTATGAATCGGTTATTAAAAATTTAATTTTATGACTTTTATCCTTTTACATATTTTGGTGTTCTTTTACCCTTATCTTGGTATGTTTAAATTAAATTTATTGTTGAAATTGAGTAACAATATAAATTTTGAATGAATTTATTAAAATGAAAGGGATTACTGCGCATGATCGTTATAACTAAAAATATCATAGTCTGTTGAATCATGAGATTCATGTTTATGATTTTATTGAAAATGTATTAAAATTCCCATTTGAGTAGTTTGACAATCCTTTTAAGCTTACGCCTCTATATAAAATTTCTTGGTTAGGTGTAAACATTGTTTTATTGGTTTTCCCATGTGATTTATAGAGAACATGATATGAAATTTTCTTTTATGCTTGACATGCTACCAATCCTAATCTTCACATGGTTGTAATTTAAATGAAAACCCTTATAAGATAGGAATATGCTCCAATCATATTTTCAAATGATATTGATTTGATATGTTCATTGTGTTTCCAATGAAATAGTTTATTGAATATAATTAATTAATATTGATTTAGTTAAATTATTATTAGAAATGGTTGATACATGGACTGATAATATAATTCTAGGGATGTAATCATTTGGATATTGATTGTTTAACCCTTGGGTCATATGTGGATTCATAGTAGAGTTCCATGCAATGACTCAATTTCCTTAATCATGGACTATTCCTTGCTGATACATGGACTTCAATGAGGACTGCCATGGAAAGAATCATTCTCATGAAATATATGTCGAGTGATACATGGATTAATATGATAATTCCATTGGAGGACTAGAAATGGTAATTGCTTTATATATCATGGGAGAAACTATTACTCCCTTAGTGGACCTCCATTTAAGAACTCAATTGGAAGTGTTGTTTTACAAATCCTAGAGAGATACTCAGCTTTATGAGAGATTCACATTGGATTTTCTATATTGTGGTTGGTTTATATTACACCTATAGTGATACATGAATTCCATCATTGGAATTCCAATGATAAAATCATGTTCTAAGTTGAATAAAGTTTGAAATGATGTTTATCATGTATCTTCCAAACTGAAGAAGAAACTTCAATTTGGTCATTGATTATAATTTCCGGATATCCTATAGAGCGATATTTCTTTTCATGTTAATATGGAGGATGATGGGAAATATTCATTGTTTATAGACAAAATTATTTATATGACTTTTTAGTAATTTGAATTTGAATTTAAAAAATAGACATTATTTTTCATTAAGAGAATTATTGATTTTATGATTTTGATTAAATTAAAATGATATTAAATGAGAACATGTTCTTATAGGGTGGTTACTTTTGATTTGTTACTTACATACTACATTAATTATTACACACTATTTTTATATATATCAATTGAATAATTGGCATAAAAATTTTGTGGTGGACTATTTGTATTTAGTCTCACACCACGTTTAGGACAGTTTTCGAGACACCAACACACTATATGATTACAGTTCGGATTAGGGAATCCATTGTGCTACATGCACATGATTTCCTTTTAAGGAGATGGAGTGTATGGGACCAATAAGAGGCTTACGATGATACTGGGATACTTTTGGATTCATTTTGAAAATTTGATATATGTATTGAACGCATTCCATGTATACATATTTTGGATGCTTTGTTAGAGACATATGACATGTATCTTAATTTAGTATATGAGATGACAACTGTATTAGTTTATATAATCATTCTACTTATATGTACATATGTCTTCTTTATGATTTCCTACATTAGATATTTGAATAATATTGATATTATTATATGATACACTCGGGTTATGGTGTAAGAATATCCCCACTAACACACAATGTGCCTTGGAATTAGTCAAATAAATCTTAAATTTTGGGCGATGCTCTTGACTCTATAAGACCCACTGTGCTCAGGGAACTTTTTATTGTCATCTTGGTCTGGGTTGTCACAAATTTGTATCTGAGTTGTTATTTTTAGGTTTGGCATGTTATTTGGATATAACAGATATGGATATAATGTAAATGGGATTCTATAATGAGTTGTTCATGGGAATTGATAACCACTATATATGAAAAATCCAAATTATAGTATATAAAATTGTATTTTTCGTGATTTTGATTATTAAAATTAATTTTACACCAGCGTTGGGTGAGTAAAATGAATTTTGATGGTTTAAATGATATTATTGTGGTTTTATTGTGTTGAAATATCGTGAGAAAAAGGTGTTCCACCTCAGGTATTATATTTGAGCATACTAGATTTTAAATTTCGGGGATTATATAATTCCATTTATGATTCATTACCCATCTCTTGTTATTGTGATAAGTGTTCTAATATATATACAGTAAATTATGATAGGTGTTTGAAAATTCATATGGTGTTGAATATCTTGATTCCATCATTTGGTCAATGAGGATTATAGTTCCTCATAGAGTGGAATTTTGGGGATCATTGGTTCAACCTTCAACATTTAACATGAAATGATTGTGAATTTAAATGGGAAAGAGAAAATTAATTTCTAGTGGAACTAAATGTGACATAAATATGGAATAAAAAATGGAACTAAAATGGAATATATTAGTGTATCTGAATAGATCTGACTGTAGTAGTGGGAAATTGGAATAGTATCTGGATTTTAATTGTGCTGTATAACACCCAATCATAATTCATAGAGTCGGCATTGTAGTGGGTTATTATACATTGCAGATTGAAATATTCTATTTCCCTTTATTAACATTTTATCTCTAATCTTTGATAATAATATCAAATTTAGGGGTGTTATTTTTATTATAAAGGCATTCAAACACCAATTCCTCTAGTAGTACTCATATAGAGTGTTGAAGATCACACTCCAATGGTGGTGGGATATAGGGCACTAGTGGATCCTATATTAGTGATAGCTATGGAACTAACTATTTTTTTATACATAGGTGTTGAGTCATATTAATGTAAAGAATTTATGTAGTTTATGCAGATTTGTCAGGGAGCACCATGACCTACCCTGAATAGGGAAGATTTGACTCATGAATTTCAGAAATAGACTCTTCCCATGTTTTACGGGGATGGTAGACCACATGACATTGAGATATGTCTTGAGTACATTAGATCTATCTTAGAGCCTCTAGAGAAGAAGCCTAATAGGAGTTTCAATCACACTACGTATATTATATTTGATTACTTATATTATATGGTTGGATTTTACCACTAAGACAAAAGATAATTGGGAGATATTATGGAAGAATTTCCATATAATCTACTATGAACATTTATATCCCAATAAGTTAATATTGATAGGGATTGAGAGTTAATTCATTTTGAGAAGGATGTACTATATATAAAAGACTATTAATCCCATTTTGTTAACCTCCAGTGCTTCAAACCTATTCTGATGGGTGATGAATTGTTCAGATCTAGGAAATTAGGGGATGTCTTAGGTAATACATCCTATCCTAAGTGACTATTTTTCATCTAAATATCATTTCTATAATTGTGAATCTGGTAGTTATCATAATATGTATACTACGGTCGGTTGGAGTTATAGTCCAGGGATACTCTGCACCGCGATACATAACTGTAATGTTCTGTAGTATGATGAATCATCTATGGATTTAATGGGGTCATACTAGCAACCCATTAACACACTCCGGTATCCATGTGAGGTGATTCTAGTGTAGTATCTTAGGAAAATGGAGGCCATAGGGTTTTAGGGACCCAGTCGATTGTGATTGATGTAGATTTATGGACTATCTTTAATGATTTTGTAGGACTATTACAATAGAAAAAAATGATATATGGGTTTCACTGATCCAACGATAATGATAAGGGTCAACAGATTCTCATTTGGAAGTGATTATAAATACATATGTCTGATTAGGACAATGTGGTTGTCATGGTCATGGTTTTTTGATCATATGTTTATAGAGACAATGGGGTGGATCTTTTATCGGTGTCATAGTATATCATAGGGATTCCGTTTAGGAAAGGTATATGTAGAGGTATAGACCCAAAAAAAATCAAAAAACCATAACATAATCTATCATAGTTACCATACTAGTATCCTCTAAATTATATTGGGTTCTTTTTGATACTAGTGATTCTCATGGAATTATATATGAACCTATTGTGGAGAGCCATGGGATCAACGTTGAATATCATATTTTTTGACACCAACATATTTTTTGGGTATTATAATGGAGGATGTACATTAGTGTAAGGATATTCCCTAGATATTGGTGGGATTATTTTCTTATGGGACATCTATGTCTTAGAGATGAATGGTATTCGTGTCACCCTCATGATGGAATGTTTGGTATTATTCCATTCTTTCAAAGATTTATATCAAATATGGTCGACATAAACATCACCAAAAGGTGGATAATTCATTTAGATGGGTGAATAGTATGTCAAGATGACCATATATATATCTGGGAATTGTTGGATACATGGGATGACTACCAAGATTGATAGTTTATATCTAAAATATTTGGGAAGTCGTCAGATATATTTCTCTCTTGCAGTTCAATATTTTGAAAATGAAATACTAGAAAAATATTCTACATTTTTTCTAGTGATAATGGGAGAGTTATCATTTATGAAATTTCCAGTTGATGCTTATGTATAAAATCTTCTTTATAAGATGGATTCTATAGATATTCATGAGATATTATGGCTTCTAGAGGAGTTAGAGGTGAAGGTTTTTATCCAACCCAATTATTCTCTGTAGGGATCACCGTTACTTTTGAAAAAAGATAGTCTATGTAACACTTATGTGAATTATGGATTGCTATTAATTATAAAAACTAATAGATAATAACTGGTGTCCTATACCATGTATAGATATTATATTTGATATGTTATTATGTGCAATGGTTTTCTAAAATATTGATTAGAGATCTGGTTGTCTTATTATTCATGTCTTTCAATTAGAAATACCTAACCCAATAATTTGTTAAAGGTATGGTCAAAAAAATATTTAGATACGTTTTTATGTCATAGAAAAGTTATAATGGTTATTATCGATCTTTTGAACTGAGTGTTACATCCTTACATTGGTTCGTTTTATTTGTCTTTAAAGGACTCTATCTTGTTGTATTATTTCAACAGAAAAATCAATTCCAAACATTGTGAGATTGTTTTAAATACAATGAGAGGGAATCAGTTACACTCTATGCTTACAATGTGGTATTTATAGATGGGCGAAATTCAATGTTTGGGTCACATCATCTCAGAGATAGAAGTATCAGTTGACCTATTGATGTTTAGAGATATAGTTTGCTTAGAGTACCATAATAACATTTATGTCGTAAAATGTTTCCAAAGGATATAGGTAAACTAATTGATTATCATATAGACATCTCAAAATATTCATCATCACTGAAATGTATTGACTAAAAATGGTTTTATGTTTTTAGTGTCAGATTTCTATGTGCAAGCCTTTTAAGAGAAAACAAGGAGATTGATTTCATTGCTGATGCTGATTTTCCCAAGATGGGAAGGAGTAACATTGTTTATAGTTACACATCATGTGTATGGATCGTTGTAGTTAATATTTATGGGAATTTATTAACGGTGTTTCAGATGTTAAGGATGATTGATAGTGATTACCCATTGAATGATATTGATTTAGTTGTGGTTGTTCACACATTGTTTGTTAGGGACATTACATACGCATTGAGAGATTTGTTGTTTACATAGACAACAAAATATTCACGTACATATTCTCATTGGGAGATTTGAATATTATAAATAAAAGGTGGGTTGATTTCAATTAGTTTTAAAAAATATAGCTTACCTAAATGAAATGTAATGAAATGTAGTGGCTAATGCACTGTGAAGAAGAAATCTAATACTAGTGGGTAAGAAGGTAAGTATTTTGTGGAAGCTTTTGAATTTGTTCTAATATATGATCATGGAGGTTTAAAATAGTAATGTTTAATGTTTTCTATCATCTTTAACAATTACATCAAAAATTCTAGAGATATTATAGATGTAACATATCTCAAATTACATGGTCCTTGTCCTAGGGAAGAGCACAGTAAGTGAGACCCCTCCACCTGGTTGGATCATATTATAGGATGAAATTATCTATGAAAATGTCCATGTATGGGAATCATCAGATATTCATGAGAACCAAATGCATGATTAACATGCTTTTTATGGGGTATTATACACTGAACACACAATGATATATTATGATTTAAATCATTATTATTGGTGTATGGGTGTGAAAAACGATACAGAATGTTTTTTCATGAGATAATACCCATGTCTGAAATTGATGGCGGAAGACGAATTACTAATGTCTCTATGGATTCCAAGATTTTTTTACTGAGATCTAATCGATGTAATGATTATGGATTGGTTGAAGATTATAAGCTCAAGAAGGATAAACTTTTTCTTCCGATCAAGGAAAACATCATCATGGATTAGAATTTATGGTTGTATATTCAAGAGAGATTATGAATTCCTCAGTTCCATCATTCTATCCTTTTATATAAGGACACTGAATTTACATAATTATTCTGGAAAGGGTTGTAGAAGGATTTTGGTACATAGGTTCTTCTAATCAAGTCATTCCTATCCTAGAAGTATAGGGAGTTAGAGCGCACAATTTTGGTGCTTGAGGACATCTTCTGAACATGACTCTTCTATTTTAGGGGCTTTTGGGAGAGCCATATACACTTGGTATAAATCTCCTACAATAATAGTTTTCTAGTTCTTATTTTGATGGTTCTGTATAGGACCATGTATGGTAGGACATTAATATCAACCTTGTGATAGTTTGAGGTAGGAGATGAAACTATTCTTGTACCTCATCATGTTTGATAGACCAATGTGTAGTTAATGTTTATTAAGAATCAAATGGGTACTATACAGTCTCATTAGAAATCATATTTTGATAACTGCATATGATATCTATTGTGTGATATTGTTGATCTGGTATAATTGTGTGTCTCACTATGGATAGTAAATCAGACTATCCAGAGACATAATAACCTTTCATTGAGAATTTTCATGAAATTTGATATTTTTCAGAGTCTAGATGGTTGCCTATCATTTATAGTTACCTTGGTGTTGTTGGGATATTCTTGAATTCTTCTATGTATCATATGTATAAAGCAATTTTTCATTCTCATATCATTCTTTTCTGCATGAGGACGTTGAGTAACATATAGATTCTTCCTTTAAATAGAATCCAATAATTATATTTCAATTGTATCACAATGTTCTAAGAGGTCGGTTAGTTCAATTATTATTGATGTTGAGGAAGAATAATGAATTAAAAGACTAGACATAGAAGAAGGAGGTTGATGTATGATTTTAGTGATAAAAATGATTCTTAGACAATGCTTCAACACACATATTATGGTAACATGAGGATAAATTTATGTTAGTGGACATTATTAAAAAACGAGAACATATTTGAGTTATGGATCCTTTATTATTTGTTAATTATATGTTTAAATATTTTAATATTTCTGAATTGGAATAAATTTTGAGTCCATGGAGAAAATGGTGGTGTTTGGGGATGGTTTAGAACACGAATTACGTCAGTTTGGGTGAAAAATTATAGTCACATTGCATGGGAAGACCATTTGGGTTAGGGAACATGGTGTAACAAACCATTCATCACATGGATAGTGAAATATATATGTCAGATGGTTTTTTGGAAAACTGTGAACATTGTGTTCAAATTACATGCAACTAACCCTTCAATATTGACAAGGACTTTGGGAATGGTTTGGGAATGGTTATTCAAACTATGATGAAAATCATTGAGGTGCCACTTATTATTAATATTATCTTCCATGGTTGACATACAATTATAAAAAACATACAATAATCCATGAGAAGCAATATATTTTTAAATTTTAAACAAATGTAATAAATTAAACCAAATGTTGGTTTTCGATATCACCTAATAATCATGCGGGATTTTGGATAATAACTCCATTTATTATATGACTTCCTTTGAGTCAACATATTCATCTAATCCATTATTAATATATCATTCATCTCATTAGATCCATTATGAATGTGATCGATTTCCTTTTAGTCACTCTATATTCTTATGGCTACTGGTTGTTCTATTTGGGTGAATGATGATTTTCTATATAATTGGGTACATTGTTAATTCATCAATTTTCCCAAAATTCGATGTTAAATAAGATATTTTAGTGGTATATCTACAAAATACAGTGAAATTTTAGGTATCCTTGTTCCTTTAACTTAAATTATACATTGTTATATCTATCATTATTTCAAACTCATAACTTTTGGCCATCCAAAAAATATGATTTTAAACACTAGAATTTATAAGAATGTTCAAAGTGATTCATGATCGTTGTAGATGTTTTTTTGAATCGCATATGTTGATTCACCTCATTGTGTTTTGGATCTTACATGGACCATTTGATGGCTTTTTCATTAGGGAATCCATAGGATTACATTTTCCCCCATTTCTTTAGTTTTCAAAATTATATTTATGATTGTAATTTAATATAAATATCAATGTAAATATAAATGATAAAATTTATTGAGATGGTAGATCATGAACCTTATCTCTTGCATTAGAATAACATGTTGAAGATTTAGTTTCTATTTTCTTCTTTAATTTTTGTTTTATAAAAATTTCTATATGAGTAGTTAGGAATTCCTTCTATGATAATCCATTGATATGCAATTTCATATTTAAATCTGAATTCCCCTTTGTTTTCTTTTACATGATAGTTATATAAGGGATATTATATGTAATTTATTTAAAAATAACTATATACTTTGTTTCATGTTTTCCAATGTTAGTAATTGAAATTCCAAACCATATATGGTAGGCCAATGTATGAGTCACATTTCTCAATGAGATTATATGAGATATTAATTGTGATTAACATTATATATTTAATTAAAATTGAATAAATGGTAGTCAATTGGTCAATTTATTCTATGAAATTGTCCATACATGGATTAATATAAAATTCCATGGACTAAATAATTTGGTTATTGGTCATATATTCCTTGTATGATATCTCAATTCCTATTTGAATGGATGTGATAGACTTAATTGTCTTGAACCTTGATTATGCCTGATTGACACTTGGACACCATAGAGGACTTACAAGGATTTATGATAAGTAATAATATATAAGTATCATGATACATGGATTCATATGATAATTAAATTGATGGAATTAAAATTTTTATTTAAACTATATGAAATGACTGATACATGTAATCCTTTAGTGAACCACCAGGGATAGACTCAAATTGGAGGGAAGATATACACCACCAAGAGGGATACACAGGTTCCTGATTGGTTCACATAGGACATGAATGTAAGGTGTTTGTTGACATAACACCATTATTGGTAGATAAATTCAAATATAAAAATGTCATGGAAGGACTGCTGTAAATAATTGAATACATCTTTTTATGAATTTTATGATCTATCATCAATAATAATAAAGATGATTAGATTTCGTCTTGACATTAAAATTTAGGATTTCCTATTAATACAACTATATTTACATGTATTTAACATGAATAATGAGATTTATGCTATGTTACAATAATTGAATATTAATTGAATTGTATAGTTATGTGATCATGATTTACCAATTTAAGAATTATTATTGCATCCAAGGCATATAGATTAAATGATTTTAGTCAAATGATATGTATGTTAAATGAGTAAATGTACATATAAATTTATTACATTGTATTACATCATTGTTTGCTACCTTATTTATTTCACATTGGGTTTATATATATTCACTAGAAGATTAGAAAATACCTTGGTGGTTTCCTCCTAGGTTTTATTATAACATTGTTTCTTAGAAAATGTTTGGGGCCTAAATAGATGACATGAATATTAGTTTTTATGAAGGAATGTTCCCTAAAAAAATACTTTATTTTCTTCTTAGGATAAGAATAAAAGGAGACAATGATTGTGATTACGATGGAACTCTGATAATTTTGGATTCTTTTTGAACTTTTGTTATCTCTATTTTATATATTTCTTCTATACAAGTATTGAATGAATTTTTAGTGACATATTACATGTCTCACAATTATTTATATGTGGTATATTCTAGTATAGTTTATATTGTCACTCATATAATGTTTACGTCTATATTTCTTATGATTTAGTGAATCCCCTAATTTTGTGGGATTGATGTAATGTATTGCTAAACGATAATGAAGAGGGAATAGTATCCCCACGAAGTCACCATAGACCTCCATACTAGTCAAAAACCTCAAAATTTTAGGATGTTTTTGTTATGTCCTTGTGAACCATAGGGCATGGGGATCTTTTTTGATGTATATTAGTCTGGGACATTACGCTTATGTCCACTCACCATTCATCGATGATGATTGATTTATTACCCAATATTGTAGATTTTTTTCCTCAAGGTGAATATATTCCAATGCCTCATCATCTATCAATTATATAGAAAAAGATGAATTTTATAGGAAAAATACACTCCTTTAATTACCAAAACATAGAATTATCTCTTAAACATAGACATCGAAAATGGGTTTTTACTATAATATCCTCATCCAAGATTTTATAAGAATATATAAGATATAATTGATATGTATTATAGAATCCAAAACATTATGTTAATAAATATTACACCGTTTTTGATAAATATATAATAAATTTAACAATTACCTATTCTTGTGAACTATATAGTTTATGTTTATTTTTAAACAATGATAAATAATATATATATATATATATATATCATTTCTAATTAGGTTCTTCATAACTCAAACATTTCTTATACAAATCCCAAATAAAATTATTCTTCATAACGTGAGGGATAGAAAAATAAGAATGTGTGAGCTCAACCACGGTATATTTTTAATTATAAGAGATACAAATAAATGAAAACATGTAGGAATATGATATTATTTTGAGCATGTAAACATGACCATAAAATAATACAATAATACCCAATCGATTAATGGACTTTAATCATGAATAATGTCATAATATTTATTTTATAGAAAGATATAGCCTATAAATATAAGACAATATCAATAATCAATCAAGGTAATTAAGAACACACCAAACTGGTAAGTCACAATTTAAAGGTATATATACAAGTATCAAATATCATTTACATAGTCATGGATTTCTTCCAAAACTATCATAAAATATAGGTATCATATCACATTACATAATTTGATTAGTTAAGGGCCACTAAAAATAGATTCTTAACAGAATGATTCCTTTAAATACCTAGTTTCAATACCCATTATAGTCCACAATATCTAATAATATACCCTTCATTAACCAATTCATTGGTGGTATATATTAAATCGGGCCCATTGATCCCATAATGACATCTCTATATAAGTGTGGAATTAAATCATAAAATGATCATAATTATATTATATAAGAAACACTCAAGAGGATTTTATTATTATAGATTTTTATTATTAAAATCATAAACCATATAAAAATTAACGAGGATGGTATCATTGGATCATATCCTCAATAAAACATATTTTACATCATATGATTTTTTTATTAATGTTAATTCAAACGAAATTTCACTAGAACAATTTTGAAGGAAAACCACTTTTCAATTTGAATAAAAATATTTAAAATGTAAAAATATATAAAATAATGAGGAAAAATATTTTTTTCCAAAATAAAAACAATAACATAACATACATTATTTGAAATTATTACAAGTTAAGATGGATATAAAATATTTTCATGAAGAACAAATTAAAATAGAATTACACGAACATTTTATATAAAATCTCAGAAGTATGACCATCGTAAAATGATAAGAATGTTGATATTAAAAATTTTATTAAATATTAAAATGGTTAAAATTTAATTTTATACAGTCATTATTTAAAATTTTAATCATTAATTAAATACTTTTATAATATATATTGACTTGTAAGGAAGAAATTTCAATGAAATACTTAAAAAAGGTGACTCTCTATAATAACATTTTTCGGGTCACATGATTTCCCAAGGTGAGGAAAATTAAATAGACGAAAAAATTAATAAACATAATTGGAAATATGAGATTAAATTACATGTAATTTTTTGTTGTTATATCATGTAATTCCTTCATCATAAAATTTAATGTATTATAATCATGGTAAAATGAGATTATAATATAAAAACAAAACAACATTTGTATGATATGAATCCATTACCCCATAAAAGGAATAAACTAAATAGAAAAATTAAATGAAAATAATATAATTATATTATTGATGTAATATTTATAAGGGGATAATTATATGTTATATTAATAAAAAAAGTAGTAAAAATGGAATATGTCATGTGGAATTCAATTTTGGAAGAAAACCCCATTCCTTATATATGAATTGTTTCAATAGTTATCTAATATCCTATATATAAAAATTTTATATATTATAATTTAATTCAAGAGTCATATTCACTATAATATTATAATCTATGATTAAGTTATATTATTTTAATGCCAATTTTTTAATAGTTATCTATTTATGTAATAAAATTAGGTCATAAACTATTTTTTTCATCTATATATAGGTTATAAAATTATTTTCCTTCCTCATTGATCATGGTTAATTAATATAAATTTTATAATAATGATATAAATATCATATTAATCAAATAAGTATCATATTTATCTAATAAATGTATATGTTAATAAAAATTCATACATTGATTTGATGGAATATGAATTACATCACTATGTAGATGTAACACCCCGACCCCAGTTGCCCAGAGTCGGTGCATTAGTACATATCATTGGCATGATCACAAGAAAGATCACGTCTCGAAATTCCAATTAGTTTAATAGTCATGTAAACTCTAAATACATTCATAAAGTTTATATTACATCATAAACTGAAAACTACAATAACATCTAGTCTACACACTCATATCCCATTATACTATCCCTGCAGGTCATTCATAAAATACTTCATCACATCCTGGGAAAAATAAAACATAGAAATGGGTATGCTCAAATGCCTAGTAAGGATAACAATATATTGGAAACTTTTATAAATAATCATAAACATTTAAGGCAATGTATAACTACAAAATAGCCTTTTAAAAATGAACATCAACATAATTTGGAAAAAATAAAATAAAATAATGCACTTTATTTTCACATGGATATTATATTAGTCGAAAAATCACATGCAATATCAATAACCACTTTTATAGAGATGGAATGCATAATGCTAGACTATAATAACCACATAGCCAAGGCCTCATGCCAAAACTACAAATATGATTTTGTCAATGCCTTGTGACAAGACACTAGTTTGTCTCATGAGACCTACCGATGCATCAAGGAGCTATAGAGGGCTCCACCCGTCAAATATTATGTCCAATACATTCCCCATATGAACAGGTTTAAACATAACATAAACATTCGTATTAAAACTAGAATACGAAATGTCAAAACATTATCCATAAACCATGAATGGTATAAAAATAACACATCCACAGTCAAACATATCACAAAACCTTCAATATAATATGGAAGATTTTTTTCATAATAAATAAACCTCAAATAAGCTTAAAATCCATCAAAGGATGTTGACCTAGATGAAATCAAAACTATTTGAGATAAATATCTCTTTTTTTGAAATCATTTAAAAGTCACATAATTATAAAATAAAACATTAAATTTGAAAATGTTCTTAAAATCTTGTAAGGGAAGCTTCGAAGATTTTATAACGGCGGAAAATAGCAGCACCCGCCGTATAAGTTAAAAAAGAGACATTCTTACCTTAATTATGTCGAAAAGGTTAAAAATGCCCTTGTTTGGAAAACGACTGAAATATTCCATTATAAACATATTATAAAAAGTCAAAAAAGGGTATAAATGAAATTTAAAAATATTCTGTAAAATAGTAAGAATGTTTTGAAACACATTTTTAAGAAACATGGGTGTGGATGATAAAGAGGTCCTAGTAGATAATTACGCATAAACAACCTCGGATAATGAAGAGATTGTGAAAAAACCCTTACCTTGTAATTTTCCTTCGTTGAGGGTAGTTTAACCTCCTCTATAATGGTGAAATAATTTTTATTAAAATATAAAAGAATAATATACATAAATATGATATAATATATGATCTTTTAACATTGATTTGTTAACAATATCTTAGTATTATCGTTGTTTCGAGTGTTAACTTACTTGATTTCTTTTATATTTTTTTGTTACATAATCTGTGTTTTCCATGTATAGGATTTATCATATTCATATCCAGAATGATATCAAGTCCTTAAATATTATTTTAATTCATTAAATGAGTATTATTCTTGAATGGATATGATGGGGAATTAATCTCATCGCGTTCGTGGAGACGGTAGTCCGTACCTACGCACGAGCGACAATATCATTCTTTTGATATTAAAATATTATATAATTGGATGGTATATCATATATACAGAATATTTATAATGTTATATTTATTATTTACATGAATTACACATCATTATTATACCAATCCAAATAATAATTTTTTGAATAACAATTACACCACGACGTGGAGAGGGTAAACCGTAAGTACACACATATGGTGACATGTAATTCGAAGGATGGATAGAATACTGAATATGGTTGTACTATATTTATAATAAAATCACATTATATATTAGATACTGGAGTTATTATTTTATAATGGGAATAAAAACCAACAAAGAAGTTGAAAAAGAAAGGAACTTGAAAGAGGGTGGTGAAAACAATACCTTTTCTTCAGGCTCTTCATTTTGATTTGATCTAAATGGAAACATAGGTTGGCTTTATGATCAAACTAAGGCCTCTAGGTTTCATTTAGGGAATTTATGAGATTATTTGGGTAGGTTTTGGCCGAGCCACAAGGCGTTGAATGTGTGAATTTTTGAGAAGGGGGAGTTCCCTTTTATAAGAGGGGCGAGGGGCACCTTTGGAAAAGCTAGAAATGTTATTTTATAATAAATTCATATTCGGTTTCTAATGGCTCTAAAGTGTATTATTTAAAGTTTAAGGTGTGGATGGGTTTCACACCACTCAAACAAAATAATTTAGACATGTTTGGGTCATTATATTATCCTTATCTTTTATTTTTAACTATTAGTTTATTAGTTTGACACTTTCCATGTCTCTTTGTATTTTTATATTATATAGTTAATAAACTTACTATATACATCCAAGAGACCCCCAAGTGGTTTTTTAATGATACACATATCATGATAAATGTCCTTTGTACTAACCTTAGATTTTTAGGAATATAATATAAATTAATAATATAATATTTGTATTAAAAACTCTTTTATTTCAATTTTGACACTATTGGGTATTTTGTTTTTGATAATTTCAAAACAGCATTATTACTTCGAAAAAAATTTATATAACCAATATTAATATGTCATATTATCCTAGAAAAATAATGGAATTCATAAAAAGTCTCAAAATACATTTATTTTGATATTTATAATATCAATTATTTTAATATTTCATTAATTAGGTAATTAATGCATCACTATTGTGTCATAAGTAAATTAAATTATTTAATGTCTAAAAATTATAAATAAATAAAAATAATGTAGGAAATCTTTTTATATTTATAATTAATATTTAAAATATAATTTACCTTATGTATTACCCTATATTAAAAATGTTTTAGAAAAAAAAATTGATTTTAACTCTTCTTTGAATTAAATAATAATAAATGTCCAAATCTAATCCATGTGGACCTAAATGATAATATATTATTCCTGAGGTTGTTTTTGGTCAAGATACACATGTCCAATAGAATTAGTACATGTGTTAGGGTAATATAAATATGATTTTTACCCTTAATTACCCTACTTACTTTTAACTGTGCTAAATAAAAGTAAAATGTTACTATTCACGAAAAATTATTTTCATCTCCATGAACCACATTTTACTCCTTGATATTAACCGTGTCTGTTAGATTTTCAAAATTCCACTCATAGAAGTGGTAAATTTAAGTTTTATGTGAATTTCCAAATTCTCTTATGAGGTGGTTAAAAGACGGTGAAAAAGTTCAATAAAATTTTTATTTATCTAAAATCATTCTAAAATAACTCCAATGAATTACATTGAACTTATATATGTATTATTTATCTATTTTAACATTAATTAAATTTAAATAAAATAAATAATTATTTAAATAAAAAATCGGTTTTAAACTATAACTCAGTGTTTTTTTAACTATTCATCAAAAATTGAAAGTTTTCAGAAAAATACCAAAATTTCACCCTTGGATAATTTCGATATTCCAAATCAAAAAATGAAGTCCATTTTGAATGGTAAAATTTATGAAATTTCAAAAAAGTGGGTATTACTATTCATAACTTCTAGTTTGATTGGTTGGGATGTGTGTGCTAGAACTCGAAGTTGCGTACAACACACGCTACTATATTATTCAAGGGGAAGCGTACTGTGGAAGCTTGGGGTGTTACAGTAGAGATGGTAGTTCTTACGTATACATGAGTGATGTTTCAATTTTCTGATGAAAAAAAACAAAAGATAGTTAAATAATTAAACACAATTTTAGAATGATATTATATCATAAATAATATATATATATATATATTAAATATAATAAAATAAGCATAGCTAAATTATGTTTGTGGAAAATTTATCATATCGTTGTGTTGAGGTGACATCACAGACATTTGCACAAGGGATAAATTCCACTCCTATTTTAGCGATATGATGTGAAAATGGTTATTCCATCATAATATTAACATATATATATATATACACAATAAAATATTCATCATTTATTAATATATAAAATAATAATTGTGGATATAAAAGATGAAAAATAAAAAAAATGGCATAGTTTGGATTTATATATGTTGTTTTAGAGACCTAATTTAGAATATAAATTATTCACTAATGTAGTGGTCTTATGATAAGGAAAGAATATATATGATTTATATAATAATTATTTAAAATATTTTTATTGTATTTTGCACAACTTTATTGTCTCATATCGTATGGATAAAGTATAAGAAGATGTTTCCTTTTACAAGTGATGGGAGGGACACACACATAATTTTTTAAATGATATCACTTATATATAGTCCCATTCAATGGAATGAAGAACCATATTGAAAAGAAATTAAATCTAGAATAACATAATATTATTGATTGGATAACTATCGGTGGGATTCCTACAATTATCTCTTTATTTACACCCTTGAAATTTATGTTAACTATAACCCTAGTAATAGAATTTTACTTCCTTTAGTATTCAATAAAATAAAAAATTATGTTCCTGAAATTAATGTATATTAAAAATGATAGTACTAAATATTTAATAATTTTTCTATTTTAAACTATAATATTGATTGAATTTAATTTTAAGTAATTATACAAATTGTAATGAAAATCGATTTTATAAAAATGCATTTTTTTCATTAAACAAAATTTATATCCAATAAATGAATTATAAATCATTAAATTAATTTTAAAATATATTAATGAATATATAATATATATTTCATAGTTAAACTATTAATAAAAATAGTTTAATTATACTTATTATGTTAAAAAAACTTTGCGTGGATCAAAACGTTTTTTGAAAATGTGTTTTTATACTCAAATACTGTATTATATCAAAATAAAATATGATTATGATTAATATTTTATTAAATAAATATTTCATATTAAATAATAATAAAACTTATAAAATTTGATATTATAACATAATTTTAAATTTACATGATATGAAGACACATTTATTATTAAAAAGATTACTTTTACAGTATTCATTGAAAAATAAATCATGTAGAAACATTCTAATAATTCAACAGACTCAAAACCTGAAATTTTGATATATTTGATGAAAATAATTTCATCCTATATAAATTATATAAATTATAAGAATTAAGATTAATGTTCATACACAATATTAATTGAAAACCAACATAGAAGAAAACATATTCCTAAAGCACAAATGAACTACGATGAAAATTGACTACATATATATGATAAATTAATAAATAATTTTCAACTAATTAAAACAATTTTACTTGTTTTACACATTTTATTTATTACCATTCATAAATATGTATTTAAAATCATGGCTTTATGTATTAATAAATTTTGGTTTATTTATATTTAAGGAAACATGATAAATCTAGCTATCAAATTCTTGATGTTTATTTCAAATGAAATATATAGAATAAAATTTAGTATTACAATTATAATAAACTATAAATAAATTAAACAATATTGTGTTATAAGAATTTTAGTAACATCATATCATAGTGCATGTCCATTTATAAATGGGAGTTCTTATGGGAGGATACTTTCACCCTCAGTAGAGGATAACTTTATAAATTTTTTGTCATCTCATTTACTATCCTATTTTTATATAATAAATATGGTTCAGAGAGATAATTATAAAAGTGATAATAAATCTTAATAGTTAAATTTTTTTTTTGCAAGAGACCAAAATATTCAAAATATCACATTGAATCAATTCCCCTTTATCAGTGATTCTCACATTTTTCAAAACATCAATTGGTGTCAAAAATTCCAAGTACCCATGGTAATATTTGTATATTTCATATCATGAATAATGTTATTATAGTGAATATAAGTGGAATTATTCATGTTTATGGGGGAAATATTGAATGATGAAAATATAGTGACACCATATCTTTTCATTATTTTTTAGGAGTTGATCGATTAATCTTCTATTGTGTATCAACCAATTGAGAAATATAGTCCTATTAAAATTTATAGAGAAATAAATCTTGAGGTTAATGGGGAATATTAACATTTTATTAATTTATAATTTTAAATATATAAATATTTTCGATGTCGGGTCTCAAACTTTTAGAAGAATCATAAGAGAAGAACATGTTTATTCAGGGGATATATTGAGGTTATGTAGTAATAGTTTCAAATATAGATATTATTGTTTGAATTTATCATAATAGTATATCATGTAAATATAAAGTGTTACACCACAATAGTAAAAAAAATTCCCAATAACATCATATGATTTTGTTTTTACTAAATTATTGTACAAATTTAAATAAATTAATTGAAATTAGTCTTGATTTTTTGATCTATAAAAAATTATTTATAAAGAAACATCCATATTTCAATATGAAATTTAATACCATTTGTTTCTTTAATTTATGAGAAAATAACTCGAATTAAAATATAAATCAATGGAAGAAATATATTTCTTATCATGGAAAATATTGGATATTAATTGACATGAACATGAAAATAGTGGGACTCAGGGAATAAAATAATATCTATGTTAATGATGAGACGAATTATTGAATTTTTCCTATAATATCTAAACTGTGTAGAAATGGTAAATGGTTGTAAAAATCACAGGTCCCACATAAAATATTCATATGGTGTGGAAATATATAAATTAATTATCCAAATAAAAATGTTATATAATATTAAAATGATTCTAAAATAGTTCTTGATTACAAGAAATAGAAAATAACATATATTGTAGATATGAAATCTGGTGGAGGTAAGACAAGGATAAAAGTTAAAAATATATCTATACAGAGTTATATAGTTCAGAATGACTCTATTGATAATATTTTATTAAATAATGAAAAACGTGATATGTGAAAAACTATATTTTAAAATTTCAAATGAATGGAAGATAAATTAAATAGTGATAATGAAGATGGATGATAAACCCACTAGGAATATCAATCAATATTAGAAAATGTAATATGTCTTCATTAAAACACATAAATCAATAATGAAGTCAGAATAATGAATAAAAAAAGTATGAATAAAAATGTAGGAAATTAACTATTCCATAAAATTTGTTCATTGATTTATGGATATTAAATTACCTATGATGAATGATTTTATCCAATGAATGATGTTGGATGATCATTATAAGATACTCAATTTCTTGGAATATAATGTTTGTAAAGCTCTATAAAGATTATCTAAGGTAAAAAAATCCATATATAATAGTTGTATTGATTTACATAAATCGATACATATAACAGATGAATGTATTGACGATGCTGAATAAAATCATCCAAATAATCAAGTAACTTCTACCCACAATAAACAAATAAGTTTATAAAATTATTCTAACCATTCTGGTGAAAGAAAAATCATAATAATATTTATGTTAGGAGATGATGTGAGAAAAAACTCATATAAATTGATATTGTTAAAAACATCTATATGTATTTCTTCCCTTTTTATGGGTTTTCATATAGAGAAATATGTATTGAAATATGAAAAAACTATAATAGAAAATATAGTTTCATTATTTTATAACTATAATAAGTCGATTCAATTTTTTTGTATATATGAATATAATAAGAAATGTTCTTTATTAATCAATACTCTCCATTGTAATATATATGAACTTATGTTTTGAAAAATTGGAATAAAATAAAATAATATTCTAATTTTATAGTATTAAAAAATAGAAATTTCATCAAATGATGAATAAAAATAATTTAAAAATCAATTTTACTTCTTGGAATATGTTTCTGGATGATTTTTCCAACCATTAATTATATTGAATTATATGTGGAACCAAATTATGGACATGTTTCTTATACATGGAATTTTGATGAATCTCAGAATAATATACATAAAGGTCTATTTTTTTGTTGTTGTTTCATCTCTCAATTATATCTACGGAAAGAATACATTTATTCATATAAATTTGTATACCCCACATATGATTGGTGATAAGAACATAATCCCAAAAATATTAAATATCGTGATGCAGGAAAAGTTACATTAGAAAATGTTTATTTTTAACATATAGCTGGATATATCATGGTTGAGAATGAATTTTAAAAAATAGTGAAAAAGAATTTTCTCTATATTTATGGGAAACAACAAAACATACTAACCATATTCTGAAATATTAATTGTACTCTGTAACTTATAATAAAAATACCCTACTAAATTATTTGACTTATTAATATTGGGAAAAATTATTATGTTATTAATAACAAGTTGGTATGTTTTAATGATTTGAAATCATAAAATCTCATGATACATATGATTTAAATTTGAAAATAAGTCCCCAAACAAATGATTAGTGAATCATAGTTTAAAAACAATAGAAAGTTTCTTGGAATATTTTCTTAGAATAATAGTATAAATAATAATTTAGGTTTTTTTGTTTGAAAAATGTTTTAATAAGGAATAATGGTTAGAGGAATCAATATGAAAATAGGAATATGACATACTAGACCTATTCATCTCAAATGATATTATATTTTTATGGATTATACATCAATTAAATTTTTTATATATATAAATTATGTTGATATATTAAGGTCAATTAATAATATATTGTTCTGGAACCATATGTATACATATATATAGTTTTTTAGAAAATTTAAACAACATATTGACAATAAACATGTATTTTATATATTTCTATTATCAAAATATAGATGAATGGAATATTCGATAATATGTTTGGAGTCTTAATTAGTGATTCACGTAATAGAAACACCATTACATTTCACCATGTATTAACAAAAAATTTTTTTTGTAGAAACTATAAACAAAGTTCCATTTATTTATGAAGAATAATGCTCCCAAAATGAAAATATTAAATATATTTTTTTGGAAAATTATTATTTTAGTCTTCCTTGTACAAAATATATTTTTAATGTGGCCAAAATATAAATTTAATCCCAATAAAATGTGTTGTAATAATAATAAAACAAAAAAATACATCAATATTTTTGGGATTACTTTCTCACTTATAATAAATAAAATATTATGATTTTTTATGAATCCCACATGGATGAAATTTTAATTTCTTATTAATTCATTGAGATTAATTATAAGCATTATAATTAAAAAAAATATATTATGTTTTATTACACTGATATAAAAATTATTAAAAAAATATAGGTAATTGTTTTTGTAATATTTGATAAAATGATGTTTTGAAATAAAAATTGTTGACTTCTTAATAACACAATTAATTTGGACATGAATATGAGACACATATTTTACATGTTTATTATGATTTTTATATTAATTAATAAATTATGACTTTCAAAAAATCATTATATTTTTAAACCCATGAAAAATAAGTTGAAATTGAAAGCATCCTTAGAAATCATAATTATGCTACTTTTGTTGAGCTAAAAATGAAATTTCACAATCACACATCACATATATCATTGGTAGAATCACAAATAGATCTAGAGGATGTTGAAAATAATTTTTGGTCATACGCTATGAATGGGGAGATAGATCCAACTAAAAAAATTAAAAATGAGATATTATTCCATGACCATCATGAAAAAATGTTATAGAAACCAATTTGGTAATAAATAAAATCAATTATGTTAGTGAAATTTCATGAAACAATTAATGACATGTTTTCAAAGGTAACCCATGTTGGGAGGTGTTGCGTTTTTTGAAATATTTTCACTTATCTTGAGACATATTATTATGAAACTGTTCATTGTCTTTTTTGACCATTGAAAATACAATGTCTATCAAATAAATTTATTTCACACATCCTAAATGGAGATTTTTCTGAATATGACTATATTATTTAGAAACATAGTACTTTACATGATAATATTGTACCTTTTTATAAAAATATAATACCAATTTTAATAATTTAGAATACTCCTCGTGATCTTGGTACTAAAAACATAAAAATTTCCCTAATAAGATAAATGTATCTATAAGAAAACATGATAGCAATATGTTCTAATTTATAATATAACATATATTGTAAATTATCTCCCCATCTAAATGGATTGATAAGGAATTAAGATGTTACTATTTTTTAAGAGACATCCCCAATATGAAAAATTGTTGAAAGAAATTCTTAAGCAATTCAAAACATTTGGGGGATGATTTCCCCAATAAAAATAAAAAAAACAAACTGTCTGAAACCAAATTAATGACTATATGATGAATTATAACAATAAATTAATAATTTGCATTATATTTATAAATATTATACTAAATTCATTTATGATAGCAGAAGAATGTAACATCAATGTAAAGAGATGAAGACAAACTATTATGACTCCAAGATGATTAAAGGACAGTAAATCTCCAAAACCTCTATGGTAAAACATCTCCAAATAGCTCGTATATGACAAGGCATTGATACAGACATGTGAAAAATTACCTTTTCCCTTTTCCCAATAGATTAAATATGTAATGTCACCAAAGAGCCAAAGATGTGTTGAGTAATAAAACTTAGTTGGCCTTCCCCAATGTCAACACTATTATCATCACAAGGATAGAAAAGATACAATCATTTATATATAATAGTTTATATATAAAAATTCATAAAATAATTTATAACTAAATATAAAAATTCTCTAAATCAACATTCTTTTGAAAAAAATTCATTTTTCAATGAAATCAAATAGACAATTCCTTAATACAATATTAAGATTTCCCTTTATCATATCCATTCAATTTTTTAAATATACACCACCACCTACTCAAAATTTTTGATGATTATTCAAAACTCATTATTTATTTTCATATTTCAACAAAGTATACATAAGATAATTATATACAATGTTCCATTAAACATTGGCACTAAAAAAGAAGGTCAAATTTCAACCATGATTCGTAGATGCAATATAAACACACACAAATAAATTCTACTAAAACCCATGCCAATAAAAACATTACAAATATATTTAAGTAAAAACCAAATTTTATTGAAGACTTTTTCCAATAAAACCATTACTATAATCTAGAATATCCATATTTTAAAATCCACATTTTAAAATCACGAAAGAAAATCACATTTCCCAATATATTACCATAACTCCAAAATTTCACCAAAAAAATAAATTATCATTAATTAAGATTTATATTATGATATTCACCAAAATATCCCTATAAATTCCAATAAAAGAAATATAAATGGTACTAATAAAATATGTTCTATAAGTAGGAGTAGAGAGTTAATTCACATACCTCATGTGTTTTTGTTGAAAATGATAAACAAGATATAATTTGTCACAAAACCATGTAGATTATCCACGAATCCACCTGGGATATCATACCCTATGATGGTAAAAATCCAAATATAAATGTAATTTGGATAAAAAAACATTGATCTACACCCAACATGCATATATCCTAGATACATAGAGATTTTGAAATGTGGATATACAAAAACATCAAGAATGATCGGTTACCCAAATGAATTGTTTTCTCATCACCAAGGGAATCATTCATATCACATATGGATCGATGAAAGAAACATACATGAATATTGAAAGTGAGAAATCCAAAATTAGTTTAGTGTAGAATAAAAAATGTGTACATTAATGGGGAAACTAAATGATATCCATGTTTTTAGGAGGTAGTTTCTTGTCACAGATAGTTTTGTCACACAATTAAGAATCCCATGACCTAACCATGTGTTAGCCACAATATAAATTACTTAAATCTTAGAGATTGATAACATAGTTACCAAATGACACTTCCACTATTCCAAATAACACATCCCATAAAATGAACATTATATGGTTTCTCCTTGTCTACTACATGGTTTGAAAAAACCATGTTCCACTTATGTTCCTTGCCTTTTGATGTTATCTAATTATGCTCGGTTTAATGCATGTTTATCATGTTTTAAAATAATCATTGTACACACTTTCACCTATAGAAATGCTCCAAAATTATCAAAATGTTTTATAAACAGTCCAAAATATCACATGAAACATTTATATACAAAAAAATCATTATTAATGAGTTACATAATAGAAATCATGTGTGATACATTCTCTTTAAATTTCATCTTTCCTTTCACATAAATGAGAAACCCATCAGAACACTAATGGAGTTCTGACAATTAACCAATCATTTCCCTATCATGTACCGAAGTGTCCATTAGAATGTAACCATGTTTCCAAGAAAACACAGACTAGACTGATTCTTTTTCAACACATGAAATTATCTTTTCTATACATACTCTACAATGGGATATGTACAAATGTAGAGTCTGGATCAAGGTCAACTAGATCCCATATGAGGACATGGTGAGGATTAGGATGATATTTTTTGAATAGAGATATTTGAGACACATTTTTTATGAACATAATCTATTTTGTTAATTCCAAATAATATTACACCACGCCAACCCATTCCAATATCATTAAAGGGATATTGTATCAAGGATATAATGTTCTATACTTCATCAAATGAAAATGTACAACCCACATAGCAACCCTCAGGAACAAATGATTAATTCCAACAAATTATAATATCCATCTATGATGATCGACATATGATTTTTGATGACTGTGATCCATCAATATATTCTTTTTTATCAACTAAATCTTCTCCACTGTTTCATGGACAAGACTAATCACAAAAATTAACGTGTCACCTATATCTACCTAGAAATGTTAGGAATAACATGGACAACCATAATATTATTTTAGTAGAGAAAAATGAATATAGGCCTAAAATACCGAAACATGTCTTCCGATATTTATATTGTTTGATCATATTTGAAATCCATTTGATGATGATACGATTTACTCATAGTGAACAGATTCTGAATGGATTTCTATAAGGATATATACTTATGAGACGTAATATTGGCATCTCATTCAAATATAGTTGACTCTTTTATTCCATATCTTTATACCACTTCTTAGATATTGAATTTTGATATATCCACTATCGTATGTGTTTTTTAAATAGGGATAAAATGGTCCCACTTATTAAGATGGTCAACTATCACCTATACGACATCATTTTTCCAAACCATTCTATGGATACTTGTAAAAATATATATATCTATCTAACCCACTTCACAATTGAATAGGTATGGAATTAAACATATATGCTAGTTGCTGATATCCTTCCATAACTTCGTGACAATGTATGCATCATGAAAAAAACTCATCCACCTTTTTATTCATGTCATTCCTTAAAAATTGTTCTTTAAAAACCCTACACATCATTTTTATTCAAAAATGAATATAAAATCTCAAATGGTGGTCGTAATTATGTTGTTTTTAATGAAAATTCATATTTATATCGATATAATTCTTAAACCACAATTCTGAGCAACCATATGACCTTTATCCCACAATATGATTCCCAACATTATGTTTTGTACTCATTAAAACACATTCTCCATTAGATGTATGTGCCTATTAAAACATATTCAAAAAATTAGGATCCAACAAACTGAAAATAAAAATAAAACACCACATCATTATTCACATTATACTTGCAAGTAAACAAGGAATGACATACTCTTCCCCTCATCTAAATCATCATTCTCATATTTATAATATAATTATTTTCTTACTGAATTATCCAAAAAATTTCCTTTTCTCAAAGTACACATTAATTCAAAAAAAAGATGTTTGTGGTTGATCGTATGAGCAATTGATTATTTATCATATATGTGTGCATTGATATACATTGATTATTATTGTATGTATTAATTGGGTATGTTTTAATAATCCTAGAGTCCTTAATATAGGGTTTATAATAAATAGAAAAGAATTCTCCAAAAAGGTAAAGAAATAAAAAAAATTTATAAAAAATTGTTCCAAAGAGATTAAATTATCGTCCAAAATAATTGTAATTATAATTCATTAAATTCAAAACATAAATAAATATTCAAAGAAATTTTAGTTACCAATAAATTAATTCATATAATACTAATAATAATTGGTCAATGTAACTCTATAAATATATAATGAAATTTTAATAATTTAATTCTATTTTCAAAAATAGTCTTATTTAATAATGAAATGAAATGGCAAAAAATTATATATGTTTCATTACATACCAGTAAATAATTTTGAATACTGTTTTCACAATTAAATGTTAGTTTATAAAAATTAATAAATTTTAACATAAATAATAGAAACGTAAATATTCATAATATATGATATATCTATTATTCCGGAAGATATATTTAATTAAAAATTATTTTAAACCCGTTTAAAATATTTTCAACACATGAAAAAAAATTTATATAAAATAAATTTTTTATATAAATATTTAATAAAGCAATTTATAAAAGTAGTGAATAATATTATAAATTATTATTAAAAATAGTGTTTTTATAGATCATCTAAATTTATTAATAAACTAAATAATGAATTAATCATACACACCAAATTCAACTACTATCAGAATATATACTCTCCCAATAATGTGTGGTTGGTTGTCTTGTTATCAGTTCGATGGCCAAGTCAAAAATTAATCATGAAATAACTATAAATTATATTTTATTCACATAATGAAGGTTCATGTGTTCCTAGGAGGGATTATTTTCAGTGGTAAGTAAAATACATAAGCTTCTTTGAAGGTGAAATAATAAAATAAATTAATCATCAAACACTATAAAGAAGAATGAAAATTATATTGTTGAATAAGTATGGAGATATATAGTGATCATAGAGAGGATCTTGAGGAATTCATAGGGTCATTTATAATTTTATATGCCATGAAATGTAATGTCAATGTGATCCTTCATTGATAAAACATGTGGCATGTTTATAATTGTTTTTTATATTACTAGTTGGAAAAATATCATGCAATCACTTCACAATATATATTTAATGCTGGAAAATTATTTCTGGTATGATAAAAATTGTGTTCATTATGAGGTGTAAATTTATTTAATGTAAGTATTTTTTTCAATTATGGTGGTTAGGAATCAAAGATCTGAGTCAATACTAAATGTTCCCAAAACATATTCTGAAATTGGAATTTTATAAAACAAGTCTGGTTTGGAAATTCATAATTTGAATATTTTATAACCTTTGTAAAATAAAATTTATCATTTCATGTGGATTATTGAAATGTTAATAATATATATATGTATAATTTGGATAAAATAATGAATTAATTATAATAAATTTTTGTATCATATGATTCTAATATTGTGTATAACATGATCTGAAAACATTAGATAAAATGAGGAAAAAATGACATAACATTAGAAAATTATTGTTGTCCTAAAACTAATTTTTATTCATTAATGAAGTGTAATGAAATTTATATAAATATATTTTATAACGAATGTTATAAATTGAGTGTGATTATGATTTGAATATCAATATATACACATTAATTCAATATGAAAAATTATTCTAGTAAATATAAAATTCCATAATTATTTCATAGACAAACGGGATTTACTATACCACTTTTATAATATGATCAAGACAAAAAAATATTTTAGTATATTTCATAAAAATGTGTTATATATCCAAAATATAATTTCCAATAAGATCATATCAAAATAACTAATGTTATTATTGATTAATTAAAAAACATTAAATCTATATATAAAATATTGTTGTAGAAACTAATTATTTGAAATAATATGGAACCAAAATGAAAACTACATATATATTATAGTAATAACTCAAATAGAATATTTATTGTAATATGACATTGCAATATTTCTTATAAAAATTTATTTATAAAAAATCATTCTCTATCACATTATATGAAATAAAAATACAAAGAGTTAGTAAAACAAATATTCGCATATAGTAATTACAAGGTTTTATAATATTTTATCAAATAAAATATTATCATAATTTTTAATTAAAATAAATAAATACATGAAATATTAAGAATAGAAAATATCCCACTTTTTATTACAAAACTGAAATGTTAATTCCCAAAACAATTTTCTACCATTTATAATTATTGAAAGATGAATATTATTAAATCTAGCTACATTGATGTTATATTAATAAATAATTAAACCATTTTTATACATTAATAGAATGAAAATATTAATAAAGATATTAATTATCAGAATATATAGATTGAGAAAACTATCTCATTTTATCGAAATGAAGTGAATTATTATTTATAAATTATACATTTTTTTATTTAGCTATGAAAAACATGTAGTATATTCCGATAAAAATGATACAAAAAATTTTCACCCATTCCATTTTTTTTAATGATGTGTTTTTTAAAGAACATTTCCTTAAATTTAAATAATTTAAACATTTATTATATGATGAATGAGAAGATATGCTTATACTTATGTAAAAACATGTAACACTTACTAGTTCAAATATAATGAGAGAGTATTATTCTTCATAATGTCGTTATTTTTGTCATTTAAATCTTGCCTGTTTTGAATCTATCACATTATATATATTAATAATAGTGGTCTTATACATCATTTAAATTTTATGATAATAAATAATAAATCATTTATCTCAATTATGTGTCATTATATATAACATGTTGTCTTATTTCACATATCCCGCAACTACGTTAGATAGTCTATCTTTTTAAAATAAAAAATTACTTTTAAAAACTAACATTAACATTCTATACATACTCAGTTTTATCCTAGACATTATCATTTGTGGATGAAGAATAATTTTAAAAAATATGAATCTTTATTTTATATTTAGTATGACTATTTTTGAAATGATTAATATCATATTTTTCTTTAAAAAAAATTTCCATAGAATTTTTAATTAATTTTATATTAAATATAATATTTCTCTTTTCTATAGAAACTATCTTATGATCAATTTTTATATTTTCATATATTTTTTAGATATTTTTAATTTCCACAGAAATCACATTTTTTTCTATTTAGAATCATCATGATCAGATCTATAAGAGAATTCAAAATCATGTTCATAATAATATGATTTACTAACCATATTTTTTATTATGTAGAACCCAATATTTTAAGGGAACTAATCAATGTAGTTTGACCCTTTGTTTGTTTCGCTATACCTCAGTACATATAGGATTCCTATATAGGTTCTTGATTTTTTTTGGTTGGTAAAATCAAGAAGAAAGGTGTATTTAAGATGTACAAGGTTTTTACACCATCAATGTGATATTCATGGGTTGAGTGATTGATCTATATTGGGTCAGATGAATATGTTATGTGTCACCATCGACTATGTTTCTTGATCAACAATCTAGATTATTGGGATACATAGAAGGATAATATAAATTTATATATCATCTATGTTGATTGGATAAACCAAATATTTGTGATATGAGTTATAAATTACATGGTTTGGATATATAATTAATTTCAACGGCTGGATCAATTTTCTGGACTAAATGTGTGAAAAAAACCATCTAAATGACCAGCTAGATGAATTAGAAACATGGATATATCTATAAATTGTATCTTTTGTGTTAGATAATTGATATGTCATATATTCTCTATATTTATTGCCTACCAAATTATTTTGTTGTAAGAATATAGGCCTCCTGGAAATTTTAACTAAGATGAATCAACCAAATAAATTTTTACTATGGATTCATAAAATATACATAAAGAACTTATGTTGTCCTAAATCTAGGTACATTAATGTCTAATTAATCCTTGGTAATTAGAACCAGAATGTGATGAGATTTAATAGGCTATAAATGTGTATATATAAATGTAATTGTATAATATTATAAACAATTGGAATTTTTTATTTTTTATAATATAAAATATGAAAATCCATTTTCTATATACATGAAAATGCTGGTTCTTCAATATAATCCTTCATAGTTTCATTATCTAGAGACTTGATTTTAATAACCATTCCTTTATGTTTTGGAAACAATCTACAGGTGCCTCTTATTCTCCATTGGATTTTCAATCTTCTGTATAACCCCTTTTTTGTGCAGTGAGTCACACTATGACAATTTATTACAAGAATAATAGACATTATTTCTATAATATATATATATGGAATTGTAATGAAGATATGTTTTGTCCCCATTTTTGGTAATGGAATGATCCTATTGATGATTAAAACTGATTATTTAATAATTTATTGGATTTATGTCATCTGTAGATGCTTTCTAATGTGATAATGGTTAGCCTCTTAATTTCCTAGATTGTATGCAATCAGTGAACTAATAATGTATCATGTTGTTATGATTTTATATCATTTTAATTAGTATGCATAATTTCAATGAACATAAATCTTATTATAATTAATTTATTTGATAAATAATTTATATTTTGTCTTATCAAATTAATTCATTGATTCTTAAAATTTAATGGTAAATAAATTTTTGTGATGAACATGATTAATTAAATGGGTTCCTCCCTGTTAATAGACATAATAATTAATTTCATTTGTTATAATTGTTACAGATAATGATGATATTTATAAAATTCATGATAATTAAAAAACAATTTCTCAAAATGTTATGAATATTGTTTTAATTTAATGAGTGTTTTTAATAATTGATTGATTTTAAATTCTTGAATCCTTATAGTTATCACAATATGAAGCATTGATTAATTTATATTTTGGATAATTAAACATTGAATAAGTCGTAGTTTTGTGTTAAAGATAATTTCTAATGCCTATTATTACAATCTAGGTGAAAAGGATGATTTCATTCTATTTGGTGCCATGAGCGCTTGTTTCCAATTGAAAAATTGATTCCTTCTTTTAGGGGATATTTTTCATTGTATCTTTTTTTTTCTCTATTTGTGAATTTATCCTCATGGTATATAAAAATAATATTGCAGGTATATGTTTTTATAAGTTTATATGTGGAGGATTGGATCAGATGTGATATGATCCTAGGATAGCTGAGCATGGGATGCATGTTGTGATGATGCTGGGAGGGTTAAATGTTATGGTAGAAGATGATTACTTTGATGTAAAAATTAATCCATATGCTTACGTGGGTGATAGTGGATGGAATCATATATTATGTAATATTTTATGTCTATTTGTATAGTTGATGTGAAAAATATGGATACATTATTGATATTAAAATTTAAGGGCTAAAGGATGGGTTTATTGTTTAATATTCAATCCTATCACCGAGTCATAATAAAACTATAGGTTCTTAGGGTTTTTGTCACTATTATTGGTATCTCAGTATGGATCCTACTGGGTGCATGTAGTATAGATTGATGATAATAATGAATAAAAATTTTTATCCCCAAGAGTATGTGATTTTGGAATGAAAATTGTTAATATTTGTTAATCTTGACAAACTTTGGACTTGGTTTGGATAATACATGGAGGGGATAACCTTTACATTGGTGGATAATCAAAGTATAATGAAATAATTTTACTAGATAGAATAATGTCTATTTTACAAATTAATCGATGAAATGAAAAATTGGGTATAATTAATTAATGTATATGATTTTAATTCAGGTGTGCTTATACGATATCTAGTCCTAGTAGTGTAATAAAGGTGTCTCTGAGACATTATATACAGTGGATTCAAATTTTAGTTTTTCCCATGTTGTAGTTTTGTAATGTATTGTATCATATATATAATATGGTTTTCTCTCTTCCCAACAATAATTTATTTTTTGGAGACTTAATCATAGTATATTGTAACGTGGTGTTTTACAGAACATATCATAGGGAGTGTGGATGACTGACTACCCCCTCTAGCCCCACACATCTCTCCTATTAGTATTATTTTCTAGTATTCTCAACTTTTATTTTCCCCATATTTTTGTGTATCAGGTCTTTAAGGAATTTGGTTTTTCTAAAACTCGTATCCTCATATATATTATCCAATTTATTAATATCGGAAGGATTTTTATAGGATGTGGTGTCTTGTGAAACCTTACACATTCTTAGGGTTGTAAGGGATTGATATGTATCAATTGATGTATGGTATATTTCATACATACAACGCTGTAACCTATTAAATAAATGGTTTCAATTTATGTTTATTTGACATGGGATAATTTGATGATGTTAGATAAAAGGTGCATGTTGTGATTGTTATTTCTAGGTTTCTTCAGATAGGCTTTTTTAGTGGGATTTCTCAGGATATGTGACATCAAGATGATTTAGAAATCATTGGGTAAGATGGGGAGGACTTCCATTGATGTTTAATTAGCATTTTACATAGATTTTACAATGTGAAACATGTTGATATATATATATATGTATGTTGTTTCTAGGATCATATTGTATCAATGTTGGTAATTAATTATATTAACATTTTTTCACTATTCTATAGCTTACATTCATAATCTATTGAACAATATGATTTGAGGAGGATTATTCTGTATATTATTATATTCATCAATAATATATATATATATATATAATTATTTTATGTTTAATGGTGTAGGCTGGAAATTTTTTTGGATGTTAGAATCTCTCAATTTGGTAGGAGGTCATGGGGATTCATTGTCACTATCATCAATATCATTGATTACATGAATTTTTTGGGTCCTTTTTTTAATACTACTATATGAAAATAAATGTTATCATTTGGGATTATAATATATATATATAGGTATTTTTAATACCCTAACATTTTTTATATTTTTACCAATCTTGTAAAAATTGCTATTTTCATTTATGTCAATCAATTTTTGTTTGTGTTTTCTCTTGAAGAGTATTTGGGTTGAAATTTGAGAAAAATTAATGAAATGTGGCATTGTATAGATGTCACACAGATTACACTAACCATGACCCCTAGTCTAGAAAACCACGAAACCATGGATAGTGGGTATTTTCATGGTTGTTATAAAGTTTATCAATCATTTTTCCTTCTAAAAAGTAACAGTACACCATTATAAAAGTTGTTCATGGTTTAGGCGCACAGTTAGGGTATCCTGCGATCCCATAATGAGAAAACTGTGTGTGGGAATTTGATTAACATGAAATGGAGGTTTAATTATATCCTAACCATAATTATAACTCCAATTCGACAATATTTTCCATTTCATGAATTTAGAGTCTTATAGATAGATTTATTAGTTTTCTGAACTATATTATACATGGTTGGAATCCAGATTTGAATATATACATCTCTTTAGGTACGTCGTTTCTTCTCAAGTTATCTTTGTTTACTCTCCCATAATTTTGGTGGGAGATTATCCTGTTTTTAATTAAACCTAAATCGATATTTTAAAAATCTATATATAAACTTATGAATCTAGATCTACATATATGAGATCATGATAAATATGATATTGATGTTAGGTAGTTGATATTGATATCGTTATACGTCATTACTCTTCTGTGATACTCAATTTTATTTTGGTAATCAGTCATCATCAAATCAAGGATGTTCATCTATTATTAAAATATTGTAGTCATGCTTTTAATTATGTGTTTCTAATTTTATAATTTTTAGAGGGTTTTAGATATTACATGTCATAACATAATTATATTATTTTATGAATTAACTAATTAAGCGCCCATGAATTTGAAAATTAATTATTGAATTAATTTAAGTGAATTGTTTGATTTAAAAATAATTTATCGATTAAAAATTTTTTAATATATTATTGAATTTTGAAATATAGGGATATTAGTAATAATTAAATAATGAATAAAATATAGAATATTAAGATTATATAATATCATAAATTATATATTTGTATAATTTATGATAATTATTGAATTTTTGAAATACAGATTTGGGACAATTAATTATGAAAGTAATTTCTGAGATTTTTTTATTATTAAATTAGGACAATTAATGTAAAAATTATTTTTTAGAATATTATCCTGATGGATAAAGATAAATTACATTGTGAATTAATTAATGTAAATTTTTTGATTAGTTGATTGGACAATTAATTGATTTATTTTCTTAATTAAATAGGTTTTCATTTATTTTATGGATTTGAAATACTTAAATAATTTCAAATAAGAGATGCATGTAATACATGATATTAACATGTAAGACAGAGTGTGGAAACTGGATTGATGCTCAAAATAATCATGACTTCCTAGACAAATAAATGTAGTGACAATGCCTGCATGAAAAGTATAGTGTTATTCGGTCTGACTCTCCAAATAAACATGATGTATAATATAGGGATTGATTATTCTAATACATTTGGTTAACATTACATGATAATTTATTCCCTAAATAGGGACAATGTACAACAGTTCCAATTAGTAGTGTAATAAATTGAATTGAAAAGGATAATGATATCACATTGGTTAAATGTGTTTTTGATTGAAAATGTGAAGTTGTTTAGATGTCGACACCATCCGAAGTAGGTATTCTATTTTGGATATCCTTGGGAAACTGTGGGTTATGTCATCAAATAAATATTTATTTAATAAATGAAAAATGTTTACATTATTGCATATATTTATTCTTTGTGGAATTGTATAAACTATTATTGATTGGATATTGTTTTAGACACCATTTTCAGTGGCATAAGGAGTTGTACTCACACCACGGTTTGGCATCCAGATTGGTAACCAAATTGACATCAAGGATGAAGGATATGATAAGCGTAGAGGACCTATGTTATATGGTGGAGTAAGGATATATCAGGGGTGAGAGAACTGGATATCGTTTTGGAACCACATGGATGTTTTAAGTGACATTTTTGGGTTTTCGTTTTCCTATTTGTAATGTATATGTCATTTCATATATAGTGTTTTGTTTTAGATATTGTATCTCTGGTTAATTTAATATTAGTATCCTAGTACAATTCTTTTTATTATTATATTTCATTATATTATAGAATCATATTACTTTTTATTTTATTAATCATGAATAAGGGGATATAGTATCCAAAGTAACAATATTTGACCCATGCAAGTAGTAGGAATCCTCTTGTTTATGTGGTGATGTGTCTGAGGTTGTGAAATGGTCTAGTTTGGGGCACTGGAGTATGGAACCCATGTTGATATGTTACGAAGTGGTATCAATTCCCGTTTTCTTTTCATTTTTTCATGAAGTTTGGTCATGTTAGAAAATATAATAGTAAATGTTGATCCTTGGTAATGAGACCGTACATGGGACTATCAAAATTATACATGGGGGAATGAACATGCACTGAGTGTGGGATTGGAGTTGTTGTTATTCCTATTATAGTTTCATATGATTTCAACATGGGTCGATACACTTATTGTGTAACATGATTATTATTTTTGAAAATTCTTTAGAATTGACTCATGGAGATGTATTGAATAAGAGTTGGGTTGAATTATTCATCTTAGGAACATAGGATTATTTTGACTTGCATAATATTAGGTATTCATATGGAAATAGGTTTTGGGTATGATTTTTAATATGAACAATCTTTCCATTCATGTGATATTGAAAATGGTAAAATGATTAAAAATTGAATAAATGGGTGTCTGATGGATTGTTAATTATGAATATTTGTTTACCCTTTTCAACCATGACATCAATGTCGGATTGTTAATGGTAGTGGTCGAGCCTTATTTATGACTTTGTGGTGAGTTTTTGGGATATGTATTTTGGTGACATGTTGTTTTAACACTTACATAATAGTAATAATTTATTTTTATGAGTATTATGATTTGTGTTTGGGATGTTTGAGATTTGACATCATGATGATTTGTGTTGAACGGATGACATGAGGATATCATTATATTTGATCCATCGGTAGCGGAGAATGTTGCACCAATAACGCGTGTTGATGATGTTGGTGAGAAGTTTTGAGAGAACAAAACATAATTCATGAAATTCATGGAATGGAACTCTAGGATGTTTTTCTAAATAACAGCTCATCTGATGATGGGTTTCATGTTATAACACCATATGTATTTTAATAGAGAGGGTTTACCCAAGTGAGAAAAGTTCTTGATTGAGACTATCCAAATATTCATGACTACATGGAGACTCTTGTTGAGAACAAAGACAAATTGGATTCATATTTTTTATGTGGTCATGAGATGTGATGGTGAGAAATGTTGACATATTATGGAAATATAGAGACTATTAAATTGGTGGAATTTCATAAAATGTTACAGGATAACTTTTATCCATAAAACCTATGATAAGATATATCAATTTATATTATGATTTTGACATTATAGAATATGTATAAGATAGATATATATTGATGGTTCAATGATTTTCAATTCATTCAATAAGTATTGGAAGGAGTTGAGTCTACTGCCACAAAGAAGATTCATAATTGACTTATTTGTGAAATAAAATACCATGTGAATATCGGTAGGTAGATAATATTTAAAAAGTGGAAAAAGTACGGTCAAATATATTAGGGGAACATAAAGGTGTCCTCTATTGATGTACATGTGGTTTCTTCTGGATGATATGGAGGTATGAAATATTAGAGGAGGAAGTTTCATCTAACAAAGATTAGCCAAGGCAATAGGATGTAGTTTTTTCAGTAATGGGTTAAGTTACGCAAGTCATAACCTAAGTTCTTATCCACTAATGCAATACATTTGGGATATAAAAAGTTATATATTTATTGATAAAATTATATTATTTTATGAAATATTAACCATCAATGAAAACCAAATATAATAAATTATAGTTTCTTTGGATTAATAGGTATATAATTAGAAAATTGTGAAACAGAACTAAAAACATATCTTATATAATCTTCATAATGAGAACCTGAAATACATTGACCTCTTAAACCATCATAGGGTATCCAGGGGAATGCATGTACAAATATATTATTTAAAATCCATATAAGGAAAAAATTAACGGAATAAAACATAGAACAAGTGTTAGAAAGAATTGTATGGTGTGATAATGGCACAAAATTATAATAAACATAATCGAGAATAACATTTATGAGTTTGGAACATATTGTCATAGAATTACTGAAATTTGGAAACAAAATATAAGATGAAATAAATAAGAGTCATGGCTAGCTACCAAGATACGGTGGAATATGTCCCATAAAAGAATCATCGTAACTCACTATGTTAACATAACGATTCTTCTGACTAAACAATACCAAATTATATTGATTACTATTTGGGTGAAGCCATTGTAGAATTTTCATGAATATTTTTTCATAATGAAGAATCAAATTTTTGGTATCAGACATAATATAAGGGATACCCATGGAAGGAAATGTGTATATTAAACATGTCACATTGCATTTCAAATGAGAGTATCATATGATTTTCAATGATATGATGGATTTAGAACATAAATGTAAATTTATAAAGTATATTATTAATAGATAACAATATGTTTTTTTAAATAATGTAAAATTATTTTAATTGATCTTTCTGGAAACATTAGATAGTATACACTTTATTTCATTTTTCATAGGAAAATATAAATTACTCGTTAAAACAAAATAGATCAACTATTTTGACATATCCCGAAATGAACCATCGTTGATTTTATAATAAAACATTTTATTTGAAAAAAATAATTATTGATAAAATATATTTTGTATAACACATGAGAATAGTTAAAAAAAATTGAAATTCGCATTAATCGGCCCATCTTATGGTGAGGGTTTGTGAAGGGAACACTTTAAAATATGTATTTACCCACAATAAAGAATGAAATTATATATTTATATGTTTTTGGAGAATATAAACATAATTTAGAAGAAGTAAAATAAATTAATAAGAATTACATTGGAGTAAAGAGAAATAATGTGGCACTTGATGGAAAAATGACGCTTTAGGTAGAACCACATACCATATCTATGAAACAGTTTTATATATTATCATAATACCGTACATTATGAAATTAAATCGATTAAATAATTATATTTGAAAATTTTATACATGTATTGGATTTATTATAGTTTTAATATTCTTATTTATGGTATTTTTGATGGCTTTTGGGATTTAGTTTCATCGTTTGGGATCCTTGGTTTCCTTTGTTTCTGTCATCAGCTAACTATATACATGTATTGATATTCAGGTGAAATGTGAACGGTTTCTCAAAATTGAAGCTATTTCTTAATAATAGACATCCAAAATACACAATGATAACATACTTTCATTTTTAATTAATGGTTAGGATGAGTCATTAGATTTGTTGTTGGATATAATCCATTAGTTTATTTTTTCGATCATTAGAACTAGAATTGTTGTATTATTTAATATTATTTATTTAAAATTATTCTAAAACATTAAATGGGTATTAATACATATTTAATAATCTTTTTTAACATTAATAATTGTAACACCCCAAGCTTCCACGGTATGTTTCCCTTCGAATAATGCGATAGCGTGTGTTGTACGCAACCTCGAGTTCTAACACACACCACAACTAATTAAACTAGCCGTTGTGAATAGTAATACCCACTTTTTGAAATAATATATATTTTATATTTCAAAATGGACTTCATTTTTGGATTCGGAATATCGAAATTAGCCTTGGGTGAAATTTTGGTACTTTTCGGATAACTTTTATATTTTGATGAATAGTGTAAATTACTAAATTTTAATTAAAACATCTTTTTTAATCAAAATAATTAATATTGATAAATTATGAATTTGAGTGGTTTTAAAGTATATTTAGAATATATTTTTACCATTTAATTTAATGTTTGTCATTGGACATAATTTCACAATTAAACCAGACATAAACAAGTGTCAATCTTTTGAAAGTTATTATCTCTTAAAAACACGCTTTTTATTTTAACAGCGGGAATTAATTTTAAATTAATTTCTGCCACTTCTGTGTTTTGAATTTAGGAAAATGGATTCCATATTTGGAATCAGGATGTTCAAATTGTGTAAATAGGTAACTTTTATTTTTATACATTTTAAATAATTACTGCGGTAAATATTTTATTTACCATGGTTAAGGGTAAATCCGGTAAATAAGGGTTAAAAAATAATATTATAATAATACTAAATTACCCTAAAACGTGTCTTAACCCTATTGGTTGATACATGGTCGACCATGGGCATCTTTGGGTCGATTTTGGGACCCCATGGATCCACTTGTAAGTGATAATGACACTTTATTTTAATTAAGTTAAAATGAATACAAAAATGACACAAGCATATATCTTTTAGAAAAACAATTATTACATAGGGTTATACATGTTGGATTTTCGATTATAAATATTCATTAGAAAGATAAAACGATTTCCTAAATAATTATTTTTTATTTATAATTTTTAGACATCATATAATTTAAATTATTAATGACACAATAATGATGAAATGTTTACCTCATTAATAAATCATTTAAATAAATAAGAGTATAATGATTATAATATTATCTAAAACCTGTCCAATTCTTATTGGTTGATGTTATTTATAAAATAAGTCATCTTATATTCGACCTCAATGATTTTTGGACCATTATAAACCGAATATAAATATATTATAAAGTAATACTTTCACTCTTTCCTAAAGAGCCCCTCCTCTCCCTTATAAAAGGAGACCACTTCTACTCATTCCTCACACCTCTCAAGCCACTTGGCTCGTCCAAACCCTGCCCAAATAAGCTCCCCACATCCCACTCCTCCTCCTTGAAGCTTCCCCTTAGGCAGAAAGCATTTCAAGAAGTCCTTTGGTTCCAACCAAAGTGAGTTACCTAAATTAAAGGTAACGATTTCTCTTAAATTATTTTCATTTATTTTGCATCTCCAACCCCCAAACTCTTTTTATTTCCTTTCTTTTGTAACAAAACCAGTATCCACAATATACTAGGATGTTGTTATAAGAAGTATTCAAACTACACATACACACAACTCCATCTAATGGATGATGAACATAATGTTTCTGTGGATGGCAAACTAACGCCTCACGAAACGATGATTGTTCAAATACATCTTACCGCCTCTCATGGTGGCCATTAGGATGGCACTGTAATTAAATATGATATTAATGATATATATTTTATATATAAGCTTCTGTAATTCCATTTTATTTCATACAATTATTCGTTTCATGTTGTATATACATACGATAATTTCATTTGAGGAAATGCGGACTACCGCCCCCTTAAAATGATATGACTCGTTCATACCACACATGGAAAGTATAAAGGATGGTGTTAATGAACTTAAGTAACATATATAGAATATTATATTTTACTGGAATAGTAATATACCTATGTATCATTTGGATTCGATTCTTTTAAAATAAAAATTAAATGGAAGTAGCATTCGTGCGTACGTACGGACTACCGTCTCCATGAACGCGATGTGATTCATTCTCCATCGTATCCATTAAAGTATAATTATCATTTGATGATTTAAAAATGATTTTTAAGGACTTGATACCATTCTGGATATGAATAATATACATCCCATTAATAACGAATATGGCTCACATAACAAAGAATATAAAGTAAAATGAACTCGTTAACACCTGAAATGACGATAATTCTAAGATATTATTAACAAATCAATGTTAAAAGATCATATATGATATCATATTAAAGTAACTGATTCTTGTATTATTAAATAAAAATTATTTCACCATTATACAGGAGGTAAACCTACCATCGACCAAGGAAAAAGTACAAAGTAAGGGATTCTCTTATCTCACTTTCAATTCCGTGAGATTTCCATTGTTCGCTACTAAATTATTGAAAGTGGTGTATTGTGTACTTCCATTTGATATATATTCATGATTCACTTTATATTCATGTTATTATGTAAATCATTTGGTGGTTATTAACTTTTGGCCATGCGACTCAGTTGATTAACGTGGTAAGGGGTTTCTTGTCTCACTTTTAATTCCGTGAGAATTCCATTGATCACCACTTAATTATTGCATGTGGTGTATGTGTACTACCCATGATTGTATTCATTGTGTAATATACTTTATTTTATGGGTATTTACATCATCATGGTATGATCTTTCATTCATGGGTGTTTGTTTCTTAAGTTACCTAATCAATAAGGGAATTTGAGATTTCAATTTCCACTCATTTGGCTTTACGCATATTTCATTGATTATATTACCCCAAGATTATGTGTGGAATCACTATTCATTTGATTATAATTTCCACTCCCCTTCCTGTGGATATACTTTTGATACACATAATCACTCCATTGAAAATTATCAAGTCATTGATATGAATTTGATAAGAGTAATTTTAACTCTTTCACCATTTGTTGAGTTAAACATCCAATTTGTTGGGGTTGTTTTTACAGGAATATGTGTGAATATACTTTGATTGTTTTACACAGAATATCCAATCATATTTAGTGTATTTATATTTTTCACACATAATTATGTTGTTGATTTATCCTTAACCTAAGGATATGGCCTTTATGAGAGATTTCATCTCAACTTACATTCCATTGAGACTTCTTTGTTGATATTCACCAAATCACTTTTATGTGGTGTATATAATGTACTTTGACATAGTATGTCATGAATTCCCTTTATTCTCATGATATTACAAAGTTTTGATTACCTCAATTATTTTAATTCAAGAGTCTCTCTTTTGGTTAGAATCTCTAACGAAAATACCATTTTTAAATGTTTTAAAGACTTATTCATCTAAATCTTTCTCATTAATGTCCATGTTTTAAAAATGGTTTTAAGGATTTATTTATATGGACACTAAAGTTTAGAAATTAAAAATCCTTTTAAAAAGTTTCAAAGTGGTATGGTACACTTTGATTCAAAAATCTATTTTTAAACGGCTTCTTGACAAATAGTGTGACTTTTAAATGTTTTCAAGAAAAGGGGGATATTTCTCTCAAATAGTTTTGATGATTATTTTCATCTATGTCAACATCCTTCATTATTCATGATTGAGGTTAATGTGATACAATACAATCTTCCATATTGTATCAAATGAGTTATATTTGACTATGGATGTTCTATATTTATACCATTCATGGTTTGTGGTTAAAGAATTGACATTTCGTATGCTAGTTTTAATACGAATGTTTATTTTATGCTTAAACCTATTCATATGAGGAATGCATTGGACTTAATAAGTGACGGGTAGAGCCCGCTATAGCTCCTCGATGCATCGGTAGGTCTCATGAGACAAACTAGTGTCTTGGCACAAGGCCTTGGAAAAATATTATTTGTAGTCTTGGCACGAGGCCTTGGCTATGTGGTTATGATAGTCTGGCATTATGCATTCCATCATTATGAAAGTGGTTATTGATATTTCATGTGATAATTCGACTAGTAGAATATCCATGTGAGTAAGTAAATGGCATTATTTCATTTTATTTATGCCATACCATGTTGAAAGTTCAAGTTTCAAAGGCTTTTGTTTTAGTTATAAATTGCCTTAAGTGTTTATGATTATTTATGAAAGCTTCTGCTATAATGTTATCCTTACTGAGCATCCGAGCTCACCCCTTTCAATGTTTTAATTTTTTTTTCCAGGATTATGAAGAAGTAATTTATGAATGACCTGCAGGGATATTATGGGGGGATATGAAGACAAAATGTTGTTTTTATGATGTAATGTAAAAAATTTATGGATGTATCTAGTTATTCCAAGGCTACTAAACTAATTGGTCTTTCGAGACTTGATCTTTCTCATGATCATGCCAATGTTATGTAATAATGCACCGACTCTGGGTAACTAGGGTCGGGGCGTTACAATTGGTATCAGAGGAAGTTTAGTACAAACCTTGGTAGCTAGATTTAGATAAACTCTGATTAGAGCACGTAGACCTAAGATGAACTTTGAGGATTAGTATAAAAGAACTTCCTAGAATTTTGGTATTCTAGAGATTTTGTGAGTTTTCCGAGAAATACATCCCTGTCTGGATACGAGCAGGTAGAGGCGGCTCTGGCACAGATGTACCTAGGGGTAAAACCCGAAAACACCGCTTTGAGCTAGACTCGAACGGGAACTGGTGCACGACAACGGGCCTTGCTGCACTCTTGGTTACGACACTCCCGGGGGATATGCTTAGGATAATTTACATTTTCTTTACAAACCAATGTAAGTAATATATACGTAATATGAGAGTAAATGACCTTGGTTAATCCTAATATGTTTCAAATTGAGAATATGGTGACATTTTAATCACTAAATGATTTTACGACTACTATTACTCACACAATGCTTTCTGGTTTTAGTCAATGGCTGGATTCCAAGGAAGTCATAGTGACTTTGAGAATGATGTACAAGGTGGGAACGGTGGTGGAAATGAGCAACAAAATGGAATGTTGATAGGCGTAAAAGATATCGTCTTTATGCCAAATCAGTTTTCCAAAAATATGATCAACAACATATATATTAACCAACTCCCAGACTCAACAAGGAAGAGAAAGGTGATAAATGATAAGAGCTCTAGCAATGGAGACCATGGAGAAAAGAACCCTCAATTTTCATCATGCAGGAAATGTGGAAAGAGACACCCAGGAAAGTGTCTCAATGGGACAACGAAATGTTTTACGTGCGGGAAGGAAGGACATAAAGTGAAGAATTGCCGAAGAAAAATGAAGAGTACTATGGAAGAAGATAAAAATGGTCCCAAGAGTCCATTTACAGTCATTTGCCGTAAATGTAGGGGACCTGGCCATTACTCGAGTGAATGTCCTATTCTATAGGATATTTTCTTGGTCAAAGAAGAAGCTATGTGGAAATAAATGGTTGGATAAAAATTAGCACTACTTGTTGATGGGTTTACATTGGAATAATTTTCTCTTGTATTTGTAACCCCGCAGTTTGCCATGTGAGAATGATATTTGAGGAAGAATTGTCTCTTCTCTTGTGGATATAGGTATAAATAACCATTTGGTTTTATATGATCATTGGGGTTTGAGAAAATGATAAGTTATTATAATTTGGGATGAAAATGCAAAGCATGATATAACATTTGTGGTTAAATTATGTTATTTTTAGGAATTTATCTCATTTTGGTAATATTATAAAATATAGTTTTTGAAAAAGGACAACACGTAGACCATGTGAAAACCCGTCGCGTCGGACAAAGCTGTGAGAATCGAACCCACAACCAAAGTGCGATTGGGATTTATCACCTACCACTGGACTACGTGAAGTCCCGGGTTAGTGTGACTATTTTTTGTTAAATGATTTTAGTGATCAATAATAAGATGATTTGGGATCTTATGTCTTATCAAATGAATTCCCTTGGTATAGGAAAATGATTTGGTGATTAAGTGATAAATGTTATTTTGGAAGATGTTCTCTTTGTTGGGAACACTATATGCCCAAGGAAAATAGAATATAATGGGGTTTCATTTGTAGAGTAATGGTGGATTTTTATCTACGTTTTTATTGTTGATTTATAGTGATTTGGGTTATTTATGGAAATGATTAACCTATAATAGAGAATATGTGATAATGTTAATTACTTTTAAGTATGTGACTTTAAGAGTATTTGATGTCATTTGGAGATACAATGTAACATGGGAGACTACATAATCAAATTCTTCTATGTTTTGGGTTTCAATATTATTTTTGATTATATTAAAGGGTTTTAAGGACAATTGTTTATTGAATGGTATCTATTTAACTTTGGGGTATTGTTGGTTTAATTTTAGAAATTAAGATTAGTGCATATTTATCTCAATGAATATCCTTTTGTGGGATCATTAGATCATTCAATAACCATTTTGGTTTTGATTAATCTTCAAAGACAATGTAAATATATAGTTTATCCTGCATGGATCATGTGATTCTATAGAAGTTTATTCTAGCTCTTCCAGTGTGACCAAGTCTTCATGAATACTCATGGTTTAAAAAAAATTGAGTTAGTGGTGGAAATTTATTAAAAAAATGAAAATCTACTTAAAATGTAAGTATATCTCATAATTTTCTTAGTCAATATCATAAATGAATTCCTCTTCCTTATGTAATGTAACTTAAAAAAAAATGTTGTCCGTTTACTTCCCTACTAGGAGACTAATGGTCATTTGTCCCAACACAAGTTTGTGGTTTTCTCATTGTTAACATTCTCCTGATCATGATTTCTATCCCTCTCCATCAGAACTTGACACTTAGTTTATCATCCATATCCATGTTTTCTTACATGGAATCCTAGTATGGGTTATCTTGGATGACCCTTATACCTCTCTTTCTTTCTTTTAAAGTGATAGTTTTATTGACTATTTTTCCGATGTGGGACTTTCCATTATATTCCCAAGAAAAATTTTAAAAATTGCGAGGACGCAATTTATTGAAGTAGGGGAGAATGTAACACCCCAAGCTTCCACGGTACGTTTCCCTTCGAATAATGCGATAGCGTGTGTTGTACGCAACCTCGAGTTCTAACACACACCACAACTAATTAAACTAGCCGTTGTGAATAGTAATACCTACTTTTTGAAATCATATATATTTTATATTTCAAAATGGACTTCATTTTTTGGATTCGGAATATCGAAATTAGCCTAGGGAGAAATTTTGGTACTTTTCGGATAACTTTTATATGTTGATGAATAGTGAAAATTACTAAATTTTAATTAAAAACAACTTTTTTAATCAAAATAATTAATATTGATAAATTATGAATTTGAGTGGTTTTAAAGTATATTTAGAATATATTTTTACCATTTAATTTAATGTTTGTCATTGGACATAATTTCACAATTAAACCAGACATAAACAAGTGTCAATCTTTTGATAGTTATTATCTCTTAAAAACACGCTTTTTATTTTAACAGCGGGAATTAATTTTAAATTAATTTCTGCCACTTCTGTGTTTTGAATTTAGGAAAATGGATTCCTTATTTGGAATCAGGATGTTCAAATTGTGTAAATAGGTAACTTTTATTTTTAGACATTTTAAATAATTACTGCGGTAAATATTTTATTTACCATGGTTAAGGGTAAATCCGGTAAATAAGGGTTAAAAAATAATATTATAATAATACTAAATTACCCTAAAACGTGTCTTAACCCTATTGGTTGATACATGGTCGACCATGGGCATCTTTGGGTCGATTTTGGGACCCCATGGATCCACTTGTAAGTGATAATGACACTTTATTTTAATTTAGTTAAAATGAATACAAAAATGACACAAGCATATATCTTTTAGCAAATCAATTATTACATGGGGTTATACATGTTGGATTTTCGATTATAAATATTCATTAGAAAGCTAAAAGGATTTCCTACATAATGATATTTTATTTATAATTTTTAGACATCAGATAATTTAAATTATTAATGACACAATAATGATTAAATGTTTACCTCATTAATAAATCATTTAAATAAATAAGATTATACTGATTAAAATATTATCTAAAACCTGTCCAATTCTTATTGGTTGATGTTATTTATAAAATAAGTCATCTTATATTCGACCTCAATGATTTTTGGACCATTATAAACCGAATATAAATATATTATAAAGTAATACTTTCACTCTTTCCTAAAGAGCCCCTCCTCTCCCTTATAAAAGGAGACCACTTCTACTCATTCCTCACACCTCTCAAGCCACTTGGCTCGTCCAAACCCTTCCCAAATAAGCTCCACACATCCCTATCCTCCTCCTTGAAGCTTCCCCTTAGGAAGAAAGCATTTCAAGAAGTCCTTTGGTTCCAACCAAAGTGAGTTACCTAAATTAAAGGTAACGATTTCTCTTAAATTATTTTCATTTATTTTTCTTCTCCAACCCCCAAACTCTTTTTATTTCCTTTCTTTTGTAACAACACCAGTATACACAATATACTAGGATGTTGTTATAAGAAGTATTCAAACTAAACATACACACAACTCCATCTAATGGATGATGAACATAATGTTTCTGTGGATGGAAAACTAACGCCTCACGAAACGATGATTGTTCAAATACATCTTACCGCCTCTCATGGTGGCCATTAGGATGGCACTGTAATTAAATATGATATTAATGATATATATTTTATATATAAGCTTCTGTAATTCCATTTTATTTCATACAATTATTCGTTTCATGTTGTATATACATACGATAATTTCATTTGAGGAAGTGCGGACTACCGCCCCCTTAAAATGATATGACTCGTTCATACCACACATGGAACGTATAAAGGATGGTGTTAATGAACTTAAGTAACATATATAGAATATTATATTTTACTGGAATAGTAATATACCTATGTATCATTTGGATTCGATTCTTTTAAAATAAAAATTAAATGGAAGTAGCATTCGTGCGTACGTACGGACTACCGTCTCCACGAACGCGATGTGATTCATTCTCCATCGTATCCATTCAAGAATAATTATCATTTGATGATTTAAAAATGATGTTTAAGGACTTGATACCATTCTGGATATGAATAATATACATCCCATTAATAACGAATATGGCTCACATAACAATGAATATAAAGTAAAATGAACTTGTTAACACCTGAGATGACGATAATTCTAAGATATTATTAACAAATCAATGTTAAAAGATCATATATGATATCATATTAAAGTAACTGATTCTTGTATAATTCAATAACAATTATTTCTCCATTATACAGGAGGTAAACCTACCATCGACCAAGGAAAAAGTACAAAGTAAGGGATTCTCTTATCTCACTTTCAATTCCGTGAGATTTCCATTGTTCGCTACTAAATTATTGAAAGTGGTGTATTGTGTACTTCCATTTGATATATATTCATGATTCACTTTATATTCATGTTATTCTGTAAATAATTTGGTGGTTATTAACTTTTGGCCATGCGACTCAGTTGATTAACGTGGTAAGGGGTTTCTTGTCTCACTTTTAATTCCGTGAGAATTCCATTGATCACCACTTAATTATTGCATGTGGTGTATGTGTACTACCCATGATTGTATTCATTGTGTAATATACATTATTTTATGGGTATTTACATCATCATGGTATGATCTTTCTTTCATGGGTGTTTGTTTCTTAAGTTACCTAATCAATAAGGGAATTTGAGATTTCAATTTCCACTCATTTGGCTTTACGCATATTTCATTGATTATATTACCCCAAGATTATGTGTGGAATCACTATTCATTTGATTATAATTTCCACTCCCCTTCCTGTGGATATACTTTTGATACACATAATCACTCCATTGAAAATTCTGAAGTCATTGATATGAATTTGATAAGAGTAATTTTAACTCTTTCACCATTTGTTGAGTTAAACATCAAATTTGTTGGTGTTGTTTTTACAGGAATATGTGTGAATATACTTTGATTGTTTTACACTGAATATCCAATCATATTTAGAGTATTTATATTTTTCACACATAATTATGTTGTTGATTTATCCTTAACCTAAGGATATGGCCTTTATGAGAGATTTCATCTCAACTTACATTCCATTGAGACTTCTTTGTTGATATACACCAAATCACTTTTATGTGGTGTATATAATGTACTTTGACATAGTATGTCATGAATTCCTTTTATTCTCATGATATTACAAAGTTTTGATTACCTCAATTATTTTCAATCAAGAGTCTCTCTTTTGGTTAGAATCTCTAACTAAAATACCATTTTTAAATGTTTTAAAGACTTATTCATCTAAATCTTTCTCATTAATGTCCATGTTTTAAAAATGGTTTTAAGGATTTATTTATATGGACATTAAAGTTTAGAAATTAAAAATCCTTTTAAAAAGTTTCAAAGTGGTATGGTACACTTTGATTCAAAAATCTATTTTTAAATGGCTTCTTGACAAATAGTGTGACTTTTAAATGTTTTCAAGAAAATGGCGATATTTATCTCAAATAGTTTTGATGATTATTTTCATCTATGTCAACATCCTTCATTATTCATGATTGAGGTTAATGTGATACAATACAATCTTCCATATTGTATCAAATGAGTTATATTTGACTATGGATGTTCTATTTTTATACCATTCATGGTTTGTGGTTAAAGAATTGACATTCCGTATGCTAGTTTTAATACGAATGTTTATTTTATGCTTAAACCTATTCATATGAGGAATGCATTGGACTTAATAAGTGACGGGTGGAGCCTGCTATAGCTCCTCGATGCATCGGTAGGTCTCATGAGACAAACTAGTGTCTTGGCACAAGGTCTTGGCAAAATCTTATTTGTAGTCTTGGCACGAGGCCTTGGCTATGTGGTTATGATAGTCTGGCATTATGCATTCCATCATTATGAAAGTGGTTATTGATATTGCATGTGATCATTCGACTAGTAGAATATCAATGTGAGTAAGTAAATGGCATTATTTCATTTTATTTATGCCATACCATGTTGAAAGTTCAAGTTTCAAAGGCTTTTGTTTTATTTATAAATTGCCTTAAGTGTTTATGATTATTTATGAAAGCTTCTGCTATAATGTTATCCTTACTGAGCATCCGAGCTCACCCCTTTCAATGTTTTAATTTTTTTTTTCAGGATTATGAAGAAGTAATTTATGAATGACCTGCAGGGATAGTATGAGGGGATATGAAGACAAAATGTTTTTTTTATGATGTAATGTAAAAATTTATAGATGTATCTAGTTATTCCAAGGCTACTAAACTAATCGGTCTTTCGAGACTTGATCTTTCTCATGATCATGCCAATGATATGTAATAATGCACCGACTCTAGGTAACTAGGGTCGAGGCGTTACAATAATGGTTTTATGACTATCCTTGATGGTATTAATGGCAATTTACAACTCTACATCCTTGAATGCGATAAATGGAAACATTACAGAGGATGTTTTAATTTTTAGGAAAAAATAGAGTAGAACTATATGATGATATATTATTCCATTTTCATGATACAATTATAGTATAAATATTTTTTTGGAGTATTCAAACTTTTTGGATGATAGTTGGTGGGGACAGAATAATATATGAAAATAATTAGAAAAAACATAATTGAAATTTAATTTGATTTTACCTCGTGAATCCTTCTTCTTGAAAGCCTCCTTTGGGGGATTGGTTTTGGTATTTTTTCATACCAAATTCTCTTGGACGGGGGGGGGGGGGGGGGGTTGGAAGTTATTTGACCAGAATATGGACAATTATCACTGATTTAGTTGTGTGGAGAGAAGATATGGGAAGGGATCATATTTTCAGGGGAGGAGAGGGGTGAATTCTCATTAGATTTTTAAATAGTTTATTATTTTTTCTAATAAAATTGAGTAGTTAGAAAATTAGATCTAAAAATTTAGAGATTATTAAGGTAGTTTTATATTATGGTTCTTACATCATCAATAATTAAAGGCATAATTACTTTAAATTATAATGTATATATATTGTAAATTACAATAATTCACTCTTAACAAAACAATTAAATTATTATAGAAAAATCAAAAACATCCATTATAACCATTTTTATTTATGTACAAGTAAAAACATAAATCCATTTTATGAAAATAATTTTATATAATTTGAAAAACAATTATTAAAATAATCATATATAACTAAATTAATATATTTAAAATTATAACTCCTGTTTTTACCCTTTGAAATATTAATTAAGGTCTCATAAAATTATATTAGAGTAATAAAAAATATTATATTAATTTATGAATAGATTTAATGAAGAAAACATAATTTTTATTCACAATATCTACTAAAAAATTAAAAATCAACATTTTTATTTTATAAAAATTTAAAAACATTATTAATTAATTTTTAAATATTTATTTACTTATACTATAACTATATAAGAGTTTCATTTATATGATGATTAACATGAATTTATCTTTTCATATCTATGGATTATATTCTATTGGATTATTTAATATTCATAAGTATCACATTCTTATTCCGAAGGTCATGTAACTATTTTATTTTTATAGGTTCCCTAACATCTAAAAATACCTCTTATGTCATTCATTATTTGTTTTAAAAAATTGTGTCATGTTATGGATGTTAATTAATCTTATTTAAATTAAATTATATAATTATTAGATGGTAAATTGCATTGATAAAATAATGTGTCATTACAGTCTTCCACCATTATTATGTGTCACAATAAAAATATCATTTTACCTAAAATTTTGAAAATAAGTGAGGTTACATTTCCTTTATTTCCACCTATAGTTCCAATTTTTCCAATTTATATATATGGTTCAACCATAGTAAATTGACCAAGTGAGTGGTGTTATTTCAGATAACAATATCTCTATGGTCCCATATCATCAATGGATACCTCTCAAAAGAGATATAATTTTCCCACTATACCATGTATGAATTTAGTACCTGATATTTTTTCTCTTTGTACATCTATAATATGGATAAATGGAATAAATAATGTATATGAGACTTTATATGTCGATGTTCTATTTTATGGGGTAATATCTCCAATATGTTCATAATCTAATAGGGGTTAATGTACATGGTCAATAGATTTCCTTTCTCCCCAAATATCATCATTTTATTCCATAGAAATATGTAGAAGAACAACATATCTCCAATAATAAAATAAAAGTTTTGTTCACTATTTTTTTCATATATACTTTTTCCAATTTGAGATTCCTTGATGAAGTTCAGATTTTTTCACCTTTTCCACCATTTATTTTACCATTTCTTTTCCTATCATCTTTGGGTTATGGAATTCATCCCAAAATGTAATTTTATTTCACTTTTACCATATCAATATTCATAAGGTGACATTTGGATTTTTGATTGGAAACTGTTTTTTAGGAGAAATCGACCATAGGTAGATATTGGTAACGTTCCCCCATAAAGGTAAAAGGAATGTACCTAAACATATATTCTAATATCTGAATATTACACATATATTGGACATTAGTTAGAGGATGATATGTCACACAATATATCAGTTCATTATTTAGATCATTTTGGAGTCTTTTACATAACATGGTGGTTAATCTTGGTTCTGAATTAGATACAATTGATAATGGTAATCTAAGAAACCTTACCACTTATATAATGTATATCATTGTATATTGATCTAGTGATTCTCATAATTAGATTATCTATTATGTCTTTTGATGTTGATACACAATGCCCCATATAAAATTATTTCATATGTATGTGTTTAGATGTCCAAATACAAAGTCCACAGTAAATGTTTCCATCTTTTATATTGGTATAGACAATTGTTCCATAATGTTGTTAATTGTTTTCTTTCAGCCTTCACTTTTATAAATATCAGGCAATTCGATGTATATTCAGTGATATCCCACATCATAATGTACTACTCACAGTGATTTCATAGCTCTTCATAAATCTATATTATTTCTTCATGAGTAGATAAGGATAATCTATGTGAATCATTTAAAATATCATTATTTTTCATTGACTTCTATTGTACACATATTCATCACAATACTCTCACCACACTTTAATAATCCTTTTTGATCTCTAAGGATTTCACTTCCCTCATGCCCTCCTCCTTATTATGAATGTCCAACTAATTTATTTGTGAATCATTTAATTTCTCTATAAGGGACTGTTGAGATATCATTTGAGAAAATGTATATGATATTCATTTCTTAATTATTCACATATCTATCCTTCCCAAAAATATGAAGATTAGATCCATATTATTTTTCATTGTTGATAATGTTGTTCATATTTTTATAATTAGATAATCATCCACATTATTTTCATTACTAGGATGATAATAGATTGATCAGTCATAAAACATGATGAGACATAACAAAATTCATATAACATATAAAAATACTTATGTGTAAATATATATATAAGGATCTTATGATCAGTATATCTCTCAAAATTATATCCATAAGGAAAATTCAATGATATTTTCAACAAAAAGATCATACCTACTAACACAATATTATGCATCAGTTAATTTTGCTCAAGAATTTTCAATTTCCTGTAGGAATTGGCTATTACATTGTCATTTTGAATTAGTACATAACACAATCTCATATTTCAAACATCGATGTACACCACAATGTGTTCCCACTAGTATGAAATGTGAGAACATTTGTACTGACTAGCAACTTTTTTAACACATTGAATGAGTATTCACATTCGTTGGCACAAAAAACATCATTATCTTCTATCTCATCTTGGTAAATAGTTTTGAAAATGAAAATAATTTTTTAAAAAATAAATGTTAATACCTTGATAGAGTATGGAAACTGCAAATCACTATAATATAAGTTTTCATGATCCCCTATTCAAATGATATTTTTAGAAAAGGACCCACATATATCTATTTTTGATTCATTACATTCCTGAATAATGATACATCATCCATTTGTAACTCACAATTTTTTGAACCCTTCATATTTTTTCCACCTTCTCATCATAGTTATCATAATATTCAAATTATCTTCTTGTTCCACGTTTCTCATGGACTATATCTAGATTTCATCAATAATTCCTACAATATATTAGTTCAGGTAATCTATAAAGACTCTATTCCTTAAATCAATGATTAATTCAATAGCATTATTTGTTGGAGTTGGTGGACTAGAATCCATCTTCTTTTTACATTATGATACACATGTATTCATTAGATGAATATTAATAAACTACTTATCATAATATGATTTTTCTTCTGTGTGGCCTGGAATGTGAGAATGTCCAAAGAATATATGTCATAGAAAAGGGTCATAGAAGATCCATACTATGCTGAGAACCAGGATATTCCCAAAAACTATTCTTGAATATATTTTCTATGGCCGGATAATATAATTTTAAGGGAACAAAATTATACAGTCTACCAGAATTGGGGAATAAAATAACATTGAGGCACATTCTCATGGTTTCCACCCTTTGTAATATCTTGGATAATATTATGAGAACAATACTCAAAAGTAGAAAATCTATATTCATAATATTCATTGGATGTTCTTATATGAATATGTGTGTATCAGTCAATATACATTATGATTATTATTAATGGGTATCAAGAAATGTGCACATAGATGTTTTGATGAAGACAATGATGATATTTGTTTATAGAGAGGTAGGATATGTTGGGTGTGCAATGAGTAATAATGCATTAATTAATAATTATCAATGGATTTTTCACAACTACATTAGTAAATATCTCATTCCCTTGGATGGAAATGATATATCCTAATTTAATCCATGGCCATGATGTCCTCTAGGAAGCATCAATTCCAGTATGTCAAGGAAGGAGAATTCAAAAACACGAGTTTCTAGAACATGCATGCAGCCCTCTTGGTTGGATGTATAGATAAAAATGTATTATATTACATGGAAACTGTTCATATGAGGTAACATGTCATTGGGACATCAAATTATTTCTCTTCTGGGGTTTAACCCATTAATAGATAATAATATTGGACTTCAGGTAAAACCACATAATGCAAATGAAAATGTGGTCTAAAAGGTCACATACTAAGTGTAACCAGTATCTCAGTTAAATAATTTATTTATTGAAAAAGATGAATAAATATTATTACTGGTTGTGGATTTAAAATTATTCAATTTTTCCTGATCACATTTATTTTGATGCTAGTAATTTGAGAGAATATTTTTAAAATGGAATAATAATTTATTTGAATGTAAGGAAATTATATTTATTTAATAAATTAGAAGTTATTATAATTTCCTGGTAAATATTGAGGATGATTGGAGGACCATGTAATTGGTCCGGTGATAGATAACATTAATTATTATTTGGATAAATAATATTTAAATATAAAGTGCATGTAAATCACATGTCATGGAATTAATAGGTATTCTATTATTATTTGAAAAATAGTTTCACATGGAATTATAAATTATGTAATGATTCCTGTTATAATTATTTATGTTTACCTAGTGAACAAAATTCCTCATTATGTTATTATTCACTATTTAGGCCAAGCAGTCATTTGACTAGATAACCAATCATTTTTTGAACAACATCCTTCTAGAAAAAACACTCAATCCTAGAGACCTCTTCCCTCTAAAAGAATTCTCTCAATAGTGAGAGAGATCCTCCTCCACCAGATGAAGAAGAATGCTTCAGAAGTGATTTTCAAGTAGATCGATGGCAGACACGGATATCACAAGGATCTTCCATGCTAGCACCTAGATACTCCCTTGGTGACGTCTGAAGATATGTGGAGAACATGTGGATCACCTCTGGATGATTAATATTCTTAGATTCTACATTGCAATGTAGTTGCACATTTATCCTTTTGTAGGATAGGTCAATGAAGAATGAAACACCATAGAAATAATTATGTAATTAAATTAAATTAATTATAAACAAAATATGGGGATCTTATCTTCTCAGTTCTTAGATATGTCATTTTTCTTTTATATTTGATTCTATTCCATGGATACGATCATTCATCATATGGATCCTAGATCAATCATCTATTAATAAAATATTAAATGTTGGATAAATTCCCATAGCATGCTTTCACTACAAACGAGACCTACAATTGGTATCAAAGGGTTCATATTTTCGTATATAATTGTTTAAATAATTATTTGATGTTTTAAGATTTAATAATTATTTTTGTAAATTCATGTATAATCATTCTTGTAATATGAATTTTGAGATACGTTCCTCACTTAATGTTTCTCACAGATGTAGCAAAAAAGAATATTTTTATGATTAAAATCAAATTGAGGATCTCATCAGGATGCATTGATGGTTCTATCTATATAACATAAGTGTACATTCCATGTAGTTGGATCAACATACTATGTACATGAGTTCAATGTATCCAGAGTAACTCGACAATTACCGAAGTCATGTCCATTAATGACATGTTTGGTACTTAATTCTTAAATCGTGTGTTGACCAGGATAGAATGGCCTATTTTCAAGTAGAGTACACACCATGTGGCCCACTAGGCATGGCATGTAATCCCATTGGGGTAGGGTGATGTTGTGTATCCCATACCTGGATTACTAGATAGGTGACCATGTAATATGGAGTATGTATACTATGTTTCCTACTATACATGTTGTGTACTCCAAATATTTATGAATTACACCTCTTACACCCTTTCCCCATGCATGTACATCAGATGGACGATGAGGATGGTACACATCATCTTGTTGTATCTGCATTCTTTGTACTGTTTCCATTTTACATAGATTTTATAATTTTGATATTATATTATGTATCCCTTTATACATCTACCATCAGGTGGGCATAAAGTTGGGAGAACCCATTTTGTAGTTGTTTGATATATATAATTAAATATAAATGATTAATTAACATCTTTCTAAATATCGGTGATCTTAACATCATGTATGAGTTGTATGAATATTATAATAATCTCTGTATTCTACATGTTACAAAGTACAATGTGTATAAAATTACAAGTAAATGTTGTGTAGCATTGGACGTGTATTCACTGGGTTGGTTCTATGGTTCAAGTTATGCACAATGGTATGAATGATAATCTGAATTAAATTCATTAATGAATTAAGATAAATTATATTTATTAAATATAGATAACTATTAATCCATTAGACTTTAATTTATGTTAATAAGAATGATAAAATAATTTAATTATAGTTTAATTAAATGTTTAATTAATTTCATTTATGTGAATAATAATGATCATAACCCGAAATTTGTATGCGATTGGATCCCACATAATTTATTTATTAAAATAAAAGCCTTGGAATTTGTTCCGTCTTCTCAATAATATGATGGGCCTCCATTCCTACAGGTTCTTTTATGAAAACCCAATTTTTCCCCAAACCTGATTTATAGTTAATGAAAATTAAATAGATGGAGCTCCCAATATAGTGGATCTGGTTCATGTTAGGGGATACGGTGAAACCAATCCAAGGAGATAATAATGTGGACATGTGGGAATCTGTAAAAACAATCCGTAAATAGCTCACAGTATTTTTTTCCTAGGTCAGGGTTATTTTGTCAACCTCGAGATAAGATAACTAGTTGTAATGCTCCTGATCATACCTTTTTTTTATTTTGGTAATTTCTATGGTTATTCATTATGTATGTTTTAGATTATCACATAACTAATTCACTAACATTCATACAAGATTGAACTAAATTAAAACATCATCTTATGCATAAATATTATCTATACAAGGTTAATCACTTAAGTATATCCCACATAACATTAACAATAATGTGATAAGATATTATGTGGAAATTTACACATAATAGATATAATTACTCAATTAAATAGAAATCCAGTATAGGCTTCAATAACATCAGTTTGAATTGAACCATTGTGGAATGTGCTTGACCAAATATAGTTGTGGTGGTTTCAGATATCAATGAATTCTAATTTTAATTCTTATGTTGACATAACTTATTATACATAATCATTTGACAACCCTTGTGGAACTATGTTTGAATGAGAAGTAGTGGTACAGAAAATACCAATTTAATGTTTCCATATTTAGGATTCCACTCAAAAAATCATGGAGTTGTGTGTTAATGGAGTTGAAATTTTGAATTCCTAACTAATCCCTTTAATGTTTCTTATGCTACCCTTGATTGGGTTATTTATAAGAAAATATGGTTCCTTTCTACTATAATTTCATAGTAATAGGATATTCTAAATAAAATTTTTAGGGAAATTGGGTTTTGAAAAAATAGTGGGAGAATAATATATGTTAAATTATTTATTTGTCTATATTGATAAAAAAATACTAAATCATTTGTCTTCTTAATTTTTAGATTCACCAATTATAATTAAATCAAACATATCATTATGATCCTTTATTAAGAAGGGAATTCTTCCATCCATCAATAATTTCTTATATTTGAACAGTATCCTCTGAGTTATCCTTCATCAGGAGGGTAAATATTTTGTCTAGGAGAAGCATTTACTAGTTACTCCTAGAAATGAGATGAGTTATGAGGAACTATCTGTGATTCAGAAACCTCTAAATGACTCTATAGAATTTCCATTCTTCATGATATTATCCATTAACAATATGATCATGGAGAAAAATAAGGAAATTGATTCTTATTTTCTAATATCTCGCCTTCAGGATCTCTATCATATAAAGTATATATTAGAGAGGTATGATATCTCTAACACTTTGTTCACTACTAATATTGGAGGCTCTACGTTAGAAGGACCATATTTAGTTATTAATATTTGCTGCATTGAGTAACTAGAAATCATAGCGATTAGATTCTCAAATGATTCTCTTAGAGATATCATAATATTATCAATTCCTAAGACCATATGTAGTATTATTTTGATTAATAATAGGAGAAAAAATTTGAAGAGTCCATCAGATGTACTTACCTGAAATCTCCATGTTGATAAAGACATGGGAAGTAAAAATATTGTAGTCCATATAATTAATAAGAAGAGGAAAGAAAAATAAAGGGGTCCTAATATTTAAAAAAAATCTAAAGCCTATGAGCACCATCCAATAAAGAAGAAGAAAGTCCATATGTTAGGTAATGTAAAATAGGCAATATTCTTTGCATGTGGCTTGTCAGGCAACTGGAAGTAGAACATCTTCATGAGGAAAGGGGCATCCAACAGTGATTTTGTTATCGAGTGAAATAATTCCCCTTATACAAAATGATTATTAGATACAGTTTTTTGGGCTCACATCTGTATTTAAATACAAGAACCATGTAGATTATAGAAAATTGTCAAAGGATAGGTGGACCTGGAAGCTTCCAATCGTGCTAGGATAGAAACTATTTCCATTAGTGACAACCACCCAACATTGACGGATAAAAGATTTTGTTTTTTACATGGTTGTTATTATGTATTTTTTGTTAACAAGAACATAATTTTTAAAATGATTTTATATATAGATGGATTTATTTTCATGTTAATAAATAAATTATGAAAATTTTATAATAACCACATATTTTATGGTATGTCATATGCAAATAAAATATTGATGTATCAGATTATAATAACCATGTTTTCGTAATTGATAATGAAGTAAATTCACATTTGTCACACAACCAATAGTTGTGGAATCACCACCTAGATCATGTAAATAAGATACACCTATCAATGTTCTAACATGATGTATATTTAGACTCTTCTGATCTAAAACTACAAAATAGATGGCATGCTTGATTACCAGGGAAATTAAATAACCCACCATTAGGTGGATAGGATGAAAGGGTAATAAATCATCATGGATTAGTACACACTGATGTGTGTGGACCATTTATAGAAGAAGATATAGGTTGATATTGATACTTCATTACATTAACTGAAAACTTGATTATATATTGATATTTCTATATAATGTTGTATGAGTCTGACTCTTTGGATAAATTCATGGAGCTCAGGGATGAAGAGGAGAATCAGAATGGTATGAAGTCTAATATTATTTTATCATTTCATGCTAGATTATATCTTAACCAAGTGTTCGTCATCCATTAAAATGAGTCTGGGATTGAATCTCATGTCACTGCACATTATACAATATAGTGGAATTGTGTCAGTGAAAGGTGGAATTGTACATTGTAGGACATGGTTAGGCTGATGTTGAGTGATTTATATCATCCATTATCCTTTTCGGGATATGAATTGAAAACTAAAACATCCACATTAAACCAAGTACCTAATATAGAGGAAAATTAGATTTCTTACTGGCTATAGATTGGTGTGAATCCAATTTGTCAAATACATTTGTTTGGGGATGTGAGGAGTTTGATATGTCTTTCTGATGAAACAAACTATATCCATGAGGAACGAATTATATCCTTATAGGATATACCTAGGAAAAAATTGGATACTACCAAAACATTAACACCCCAATATTTTATAGTACGTTATTTCTTTAAAGTAATCCAATAACTTGCACTACAAGCAACCCAGAGTTCTAGCGCGCCACGTCTTATCAAACTATCAGTTCAAAATCAGTTATGAATAATATTAACTAAACATTGAACTTTATATAATTTATATAATTTTAGAATCTGTATGATGAGTTTCTTAGACATAATTTAGGAAAAAATTAATTTTTTTAGATAAAAGAAGTATTTTTAAAATACAAATGCAATTTTACCACATTTTAATGGAGAACCCTTCATAAATCCAATATTCGAATCTTTTCAATATTTAATTTGACAAAATAAACTTCTCGTTTTGAATTGGGAAATAAGAGTTTTGTTTCAATAAATTTTTGGTGTTTTTCTGAAAATATTAATAATTGGCTGAATAGTGGAAAATAATATATTTTAACTGATTTTTTTAATAATAATAATTTATTGTGTTAAATGATACATTTTAATCATTTGGATATATGAATAGATTATATTTTTACCATTTAATCCAATGCTGGTCATTGCAAATAATTTAACATTGAAATTGGACATAAAAAACTGTCAATATTTTGATAGTTATTATTTATTGAATATAAGCTTTTTGGTTTCTACAATGGGAATTAATTTTATATTAATATATTCAATTGATTTTTTTTAATTTGGTACAATACAATTCATTTTTGGTTTCGTAATATCAAAATTTTCTTTGGGAGATTTTTTTTATGTTTCCGAAAACATTCAATTTTTGATGAATAGTGCAAAAAATAAGTTATTATTTAAAACCAATTTTTCATTTAAAAAATTATTTATTTCATTTAAATTTATTTTATGTAAAATAGATACATAATACTTATATTATATAAATGTGCTTCATTGGAGTCATTTTATAATAAGATTAGATATATAAATATTTTATTGAAATTTTACCGTATTTTACCCACCTCATAGGAGAATTTTAAAATTTCCATAAAACATAATTTTACAAATTATGTGAATTTAATTTCAAAAATCCAAGAGACACGGTTGATATTAGTATGTAATATGTGGTAGAATAAGATACGAATAATTTTTTGTATAATAGTAACTTTTAAATTTTATTTATCACGGTTAAAAGTAAATAGGGTAATTAATGGTCAAAATTGTATTATTATTATTCTTAAACATGACCTAATTAAATTAGATAATTGTAATTAGACCAATAGAAAAATTAGTAATAATATATGATCCTTTAGTTCCACTTAGATTATATTAGGATATTTATTATTATTTAATTCAAAGAAGAGTTAAAATTGTTAAATTCTAAGGTTAATAACTAAACCATTTTTAATATTGGAAAAAATATAAGATAAATTGGACTATAAATATTCATTAGAAAGATAAACATATTTCCTTCATATGATATTTTTTTTATAATTTTTATACTGTAAATAATATAATTTATTTATGACACAATGATGATGTAGTATTTACCTTATTGAAGATATATTAAAATAACTAATATTATATATACCCAAATAAATTTACTTTGAGACTTTTTATGAATTACACAAATATTATAGGTTAATATGACAAATTAGGGTTGATTAAATTATTTTTTTCTAATTAATAATGATATTATTAATTTAAACAAAACAAAAAAAAATAGTGAATAAAATGACATAAAAGAGTTTTTATAACAAATATTATATTATTAATTTGTATTATATTCCTAAAAATCTATGGTTTGGCCAAAAAGAATAAATATTATTATATATGCCATTAATGAACCAATTGGGGTTATCTTAGAAGAGTATAGTATGTTTTTAAACCATATAATATAAATATACAAAGAGACATGGTAAATGTCAAACTATTTAACTAAGAGTAAAATCTAAAAGATAAGGTTAATATAGTCACTCAAACCTTTCTAATAGCTATTATTTGAGTGGATTTTGACCCATATCTACCTTATAATTTAAATAATTCATTTTGGTGCCATTATAAAGCGAATATTATTTTATTATAAAATAATATTTTTTGTTTTTCCTAAGGTGCCCCTCACCCCTCTTATAAAAGGGAAGATCCCTTTCTCTCAAATACCAACCACCAAAGCCATTTGTATCGGCCAAACCCTAACCAAATTACCTCACAAAAATCCTACCTTCATACTAGAAGAATTAGTTTGATCAGAAAGAAAGCGTAAGGATCCCTGTTTTTCAAATCAAAACCACGAACATGAAGAAGAGGTAATTATTTTGCCACACTCTTTCAAGTTCTTTTCTTCTTCCACTTACTCTTTCATTTTTATTACATAAATAATGAATCCAGTACCTTATATATGATGTTATGTTATTATAAATATGGAACAAACATATTCATTATTCTATCCATCCTACGAATAATAATGTCACCAAGCGTGCATATGTACGGCTTAATGTTTCCAAAGAGTGGTGTAATTTGTTATTGAAAGCTATGTTATTTGGATGGATATAATAATGAGTAATATGTATATATATAATGATAATAGTAGAATAATATCTCTATAAAGTAAATATAAAATCCAATTCCACACCTCCAATGAAATGATATTGTCTCTCCGTCTTACATAAGAATTATCGTATCCACGATGCGATGTGATTCATTTCCATGTTCACCATTCATAGATGATTACAAAAAATAAATATTAATAATAAGTATGTAACAAATGACATAGGAATGCTACTGGATTTATATATATATATCTGTGTGTGTGTCTATGTGTTTATGTAATTACATATATCTTATTCAATTACTTCTGTTCAATACGATATGAAAACAGAAATAATGTTCATGCATACATATGAGCTACCATCTCAATAAATGGTGTTTCACATTTCATATATATATATATATATTATAAATATTTATTTTCAAAATATTTATGATATATAAATCAAGGTTTATATGTTGGAAGTATTTAAATCATGATCTAAATGATACGATCAAGAATAACAAGTTAAAATATTTACGATTAAGAGTGCAATTATTACCCAAAATGTTAATTTAATAGAAAAGTAATTATTAAATGGGTAGTATAAAGTCATAAATTAAAAATTAATGATTTTAAAAATACGAATATGGTTTAGTTATAATTTAATAACATACTATGGTCATTATACATGAGGTTAAACGTACCCTTAACCAAAGAAAAGTGCAAGGTAAGAGGTTTCTTATCTAACTTTTAATTTTGTGATATTTCCATTGTTCACCACTTATTTATTTCATGTGGTGTATTATGTACTACCATTTGATATATATTTTCATGATTTTATTTATATTCATGATATTCTGTGATTCATTTGGTGGTTATTGACTATTGTTCATATGACTCGATTGAATACAACAAGGTAAGGGTTATTTTCCCAATCTCATTAATATCCTAGATTGTTCATGTGTATGAATTTTCTAGGTTATACTTATCATAGATACCCATATATTATAAGAATTATTTTAAAAGGAATATTTTATGGTTTTTTGAGATGGTCTATTTAAATATGACATCATTTTAAATGATTTAAAGATTTATCATTCTAAACCATTTTAATTAATGCCCATGTTTTCGAAATGATTTTAATGATTTATTTATATAGAAATGAATGTTTTGAAAATATTTTTCTATTAAAAATATTATAGTGCAATGGGAAAAAATAACTCAAAAATCCATTTTAAATGAATATCTCTATAAATTTTATGAATTTTAAACTATTTCATTAAAAAAGGGTATTACTCTCAATGAATTTTACTGATCATTTTCATCTATGTCAATATTAATTAATGGATTTTAAACATGTTTGATGTTGATTTATTATGATACAAATCATCCATGTTGTACTTAATGTTTTGTGATATTTTTGACTGTTTATGTATTATTATATACCATTCATGATTAATGGATAATGTATTGATATTTCATATTCTAGTTATAATATGAATGTTTATGTAATATTACAACCTTTTCTTATGATAAATGTATTGGACTAGTATGTTACAGGTTGGGGACTGTTAAAAGTTGAAGTGCCCAGATCAGTGTGAATCACTGAGAGGGGGAGGGGGTGAATCAGTGATCCCTTAAAACTTTTTACTAATTGATTCTTATCAATTAAACCTCTATGGCTGGTTAAAGCCTTGATCCACTCTTCTTGTATCTCTCAACCCTTCCCGGATAATGCAGTAATGAAAAGGCACAGGACACAAGGATTTACAAGGTTCGGCACCAAAGGCCTACATCCTTGCCATGCTCTCCAAGCATGGATTCTCCATTATAACCTGTTAAAATTACAATGGTCGATACAGAGTCCCACTGTATCTCTCCTGAGTCCCACAGGAGGGTCTTTATACTGCGTCCCACAGTGTTACCAGAGTCCCACTGGCCTGCTCCAGAATCCCACTGAATACTTCTTCTCCCTGAGTCCCACAGGGTCTTCTCTTGGCTCCTCGAGTCGCACGAGTAGCTCTTCTTCACTTTAAGTTCTTCAAGTAACTTCAACAGCCTGGGATAAAGGCTGCTGGCCTTGCTCGGTACCTCTGATCACTTCAGTTGATCAGGTCTTCTCGTCTTGCTCAGGATTTATCTCCTTCTTCTGAGGATGACCTGGCTTCTCTCCAACTACTGAATACTCAGACAAATGATGTCTTTAACTTCAGTCTGGTCCAGTCTCAGATGCACACCACTGATTTGGCTTTCTTCACGTGTGAACGTGCATGCATGCATGCGTGCACTCTCCTCTTTCTCTTGGTGAAATAAACCCACAAAGGGTGTAATCAAATATAGCACACACACCTTCTTTCTCCTTCACACACTTTAACCAATTTGTTTACACACTTAGAGTGTGTTCTACTTTAGTGTGGGTCACTCCTTATTTTACTTCTAGGTGTTTACACTTTTAGTGCACACACTAGGTTCGGCCTTTTAGTTCTTTTGCACACACAAATGCCTATGGCCTTCTTCCCTTCTTGTGCACACACCTAGGCTTCGGCCAACTTCTTGCTCACTTTATACACACACTTAATGAGTGTGGTCTTCTAACCACTTGGCACACACTTGGCCTTTCACTTTATCTTGCACACAAAAATGCCTGTAGGGTGTATTTGCACTTTGCACACACAATCTTGGCTATGAGCTCTTCTTTCTTTGACACACACTAACTTAGGTTTAGTTGTGGTCTTCTTGTTCACTTAGCACACACACAAGGCTACTGCCTTTTCTTCAAATGCACACACAGAGTGCAAGTCTCGGCCAAGGTGTGTTCATGTCCACTTTGCACACACACTGCCCATGTGATTCTCCTCTTCTCCACTGCCGTGCAAGGCTTCGGCCTTCTTTGGCACACACAATGTGTGTAAAACACAACCCGAACTCCTTCACTTCACACACACACAAAATGAGTGTGGTATACTGCCTTGATCTCAAAGGAGGCGCGCAAGGTGTCTTGGTACAAGGGGCAGCCGCGCAAGGTGTGGTGGGCTTAAGCCACAAGGCGCACACGTGCAAGGCACAAGCCACGGGTGTGCAAGCCTTCGAGCGCGCAAGGAGCACGGCACAGGGGCGTGCAAGACCTCGGGTGCAAAGCACCTCGGGCTTCAACCGTGGGCGCGCAGAGTGCCGCGGCCCTGGGTTCTTCCTGCCGCGCAAGGATTAGCGCGCAGGGGTCTCCCCTTCACTTCTTTCGCGCAAGAGATGCGCAAAAGGGACTCCTTAGGGCCTCAGATGGCACCGAGAACAATAGCCGCGCAAGTGGGATGCGCGGGGCTTCGGCTTCGCGAGGCAGAGAGTGCTCCGCGGGACTCCGGATCTTCAACAAAAAAATCAGCAAGCTCAATGAGAGCCACGAGCTCTCCTTATATAGGCAGAGGAATGCCTTTGATCATCCGCCTTCAAAATCTTGAATCACCGAAGATTTCGGATCTTCAAAATCTTTCCAAAGTTTTGCGTTTTATTCTTGGTTTGACGCGGGCTCCCTTATTTATCGGCCTTCTTCACGTGCATGCGACTTAGAACGCATGCATGGCCTCTGTTTAGGCTCATGCATGCAAAGCATGCTCTCCACGTGGCCTCGGCAGCTTCGTTTGCCTCGGCCGATCACGAAATCTCCTCATTTGTTGCATGCATGTATAGTTTTATGCATGATCGTGTTCGGTAGGTCCAGACGAGCTCAATAGAGCCTTCGGCATTGGAAATGTTGGCCGGGAACTCAAAAACCGGTGGTCGGATGGCCTCTGGTTCAGGCGATGTCGCGGGTGGCTTCGAGGTGTCCTCGGCCGAGCTCGAGGAAGGAGACGAGCTCTCGGCCATCGGATCAGGCGTTTGAATATCCTCGGACGGCCGCGATCAGGAGATCTCGCGCGGGATGCGATGAGCGGCTGTGATCAGCCGCGCGATGAGTCGGACGGCCAGGATGCGCTCCGGGTGAAAAATGCGCGTCCCACATCGAATCCGCGGCCGGTTTTTTCGCGCTTTATAAGCCTGGCGCTCCCTCAACCCTCCAGTTGAATCTCCTCCCCTCTCGGTGCCGCCCCGCACCGAGTTCTTTAGCGGGCGCGCTCTTGCGCCCACCCTCTGCTCCTCGCGGGCGCGGTTCTAGCGCCCATTATGCCTCCTGCGGGCGCGCCACTGGCGCCCACTATGCACACTGCGCTCCTCCGGGCGTGCCCCTGGCGCCCTTGCGGTGTCCATGGGTGCGCCCTGCCGCCCTTGCTCGCCCCACGGGGTTCCCCCGGGTGTGGTGACCTAGTGCCCATGCCTTGGGGTTGAACCCCCCAAGGTGCCTTCGCTGGCCAATTTTTTTGGCAAAGGGACAGAATAGGACTTTGTGAAATACAAAGTTCTTCTCCATATAAAACATGCCAAATGCCAAGTGCCACTTCAAGCCTTCTTCCTCATTTATCCTTCTTCCTTTCTTCTTCTTCATTTTGAAATTCCTCCATTATCTTCAACATGTATTCATCACTTATGAATGGAATTTCAAACGGTTTCTTCTTAATCTTCTTCATCTCCTCTTCCATATGTGTTCAATACTTAGGAGGGACTTCTTGAAGGTTTTTCATCTTCAACCGAACTCCTGAATCAAATAACTTCTTCAATTCTCTTTGTTGATTTAATCAGAGATCAAATTGGAACTTCTTCAAATTCTCATGCACTAAGTGATAGTGCATGGACTTTATTAATCCACTTCATCCACTTAGAAGTTGTGGATGGATCTCTTCAACTCCTCATGCATTGTCAATACAATGCATGGTCTTCTATCATTGTTGTGACATTGTATCATCAGGATACAAGTTCTTGGAACTTAATGATCAGCTCAACAATCGTCAGATTTACATGGAGAATGTTGCAACCACAATTTCCAATACCACTTAGTGAATCTCCTAAGTGACATGCATCTTAGTACCATGGCCATTCTCCTTCACCACCAACACCATCACAACCTTTGTCATTCACATCTTGACATTCCCTGACATCCATTCATTCTAGTGACAACTTCATGCCTCATTGACAACAAATGCAACACAATGCACTTCAATCTCCCCCTTTGTACATCAAATGCAAAACAATGCACTTCAAAAGTAATCCCTCTGAGTTGGCGTCTGGTTATAGAAGACCCATAAGTTTGGAGTCTGGTCATAGAGGCTCTCTGGGTTGGAGTCTGATTACATAGGATCTTCGGGATGTAGTCCTGTTATAGAGGCTCTCATGATTTGGGTCCAGTTATGGTTTGCCCAAAGGTCATGGCATGGTGCCTTGACACATAAATTAATGTCTGGAACTATACATTCCATCATAATGAAATTAGTTGTTACATTTCAATAATTGACAAGTAGAATATCCATGTGCTTGTTTATATGGTATTGTATGATTTATTTTTGCAATATTATGTTCAAGTTTATGTTTGAAAGGCTATTATTTTTATTAAACATATTGCCTTAAAAGATTATAGCTCCCTCTAAATTATTTACCGTTACTGAGCATCTGACCTCACCCCTTTCTTATGTTTTATTTTACGAGGATATAAAGAAGTTAGTTATGAGTGGCTTGCAGTCATAATCATGGAGGCTTGGACATTTCTATGGGAATAAATTACTGCTTTTTTTCATGTTTTAATGTACAAATACATTTATGTAATCTATTTTACGTGGCTTCTAAACTGTTCGGTCCTTCAGGACATGATTCTTTGTAATCATTCAAATTTATTATAATAATGCAAAGACTCTGGGTAACTGGGTTCGGTGCATAACAAATACAACACCACATATTAGAAAGGGAATATTTCCAGATAGTCTCTCCTTCATGAGAGGGAGAACATCCTCAAAAAGGACAGTGGGAGATATATTGACTTTGACGAAGTAGATAATGATGATGCATAGGAGTTGGTACAAGAACATGTTATAGAGGTCCTCATTGAAGTGGTTGTTCTGGAAAAAAATTATAGTGTATGAGAACATGTTATATAAGGTAACCATATAGATATAGTTTCCATATCACCGAGGAAGGTGACTCATTATTTTTTGAAATTAATGAACATTTCTCCAAAAAGGATGAATCCGAGAGCTCGAAAGATGCAAGATTTCTAGAAGACAAAATTATGAGATGGATTCCATGTATCAGAACAATGTTTGAGTTATATTCGATGCACCAGTTGATATAAATCATGTTTGATATAAATGGGTATTTAAAATGAAAGTAGATATAGATGGTCACATTAGTTTCTATAAAGAAAGGTTAGTTGATAAATATTTTAAACATCTTCATGGAATTGAATATGAAGAAATATTCTATCTGGTTTCCAGCTTTAAATCAATAAGACAAATATATTACATTTATTGCTCCATGACTATGATATTTAGACAATAGATGTCAAAACAACATTCCATAAAGGTAATCTTTAGGAAGATGTATATATGACACAACCAGATGGGTTTGTGATAACAAGATATTCTAAAAGGGTATTAATTTTGCAAATATCCATTTATGGATTACATAAATTATCTAGATCATGGAACAATCGATTTGATCAATCCATGATATATTCTGGATTCATAAATAATGAATGTGAGACATGTCTTTTCATGTGGCTTAATTGGAATGTGTCCATTTCTATGTAGTTTAGGATGATGAAATATTACATATAGAAAATGACATACTAGTCCTACAGTCAGTCATAGACTAGTTAAACAGGTGCATCTCCATGAAGACATATGCAGAATAGCCTTCATTCTATGGATCAATGTCATTCACAATAGATACCAGAGGTGGGTTTGACTATGTGAAAGTACATACATTGACCAGATACTAATGAGAATTAATATGGAAAAATCGAATATGGTATTGTTTCTAGTGTCACATGGTATACATCGTTCCCAAAAAGGGTGTCCCGAGACACCAGAATGATAGGATGAGTAGGATTTAGTTATTAGATCTATCATGTATTATATGTATTGTACCAGACATGATGTTTCCTATGCATTGAAAATGGTAGAGAAATATCATAAAGATATAGGAGAATAGCATTTTACTACAGTCAATACTATCCTTATGTATCTGACATGAACTAAGGAAATGTTTTTTGTATATATTGGAGATTAAGACTTATCATCAGTGTGTATGTTGATTCTAATTTGAAGAAAAATCATAATAATTTGACGTTACAATCTGGATATATTTTCTATCTCAATGGAGGAGCTGTAAGCTGGATGAGTTAAAAGAATCCATTAGTCTCTAATTTTACATCAGATTTTGAATATATAATGACTTCTAATGCATCCAAGAAAAAGTTATTGATTATGAACATTTTCTACGAACATGATGAGGTTACTAGAAGTAAATATCTCCTTGAATTGTATTGTGACCATATTACATTGTTCATTGTAGGAAAAGTGATAAGATCACACCAATACAAAATGTGGATAGGCAAAATGTATCTTCTGTTGTAGAATATATATCAAAGGGGTCATTTTACTGTGAGTAGAGTGCTTGCGAATGAGAATGTTGTGGAAAATTGACTAAAGAGGTATATCAGTAGAAGTTTGATTATCATTTGAGAGCTTGAAGACTAAAGGTTGTTTTCTGTTGTATCAAATTAATTTGGAGTTTGTTGGAGTTGGTTACCTAGATTTCAACTACATTGTAATTTATGATAAACATATAATAATTGGATTAATATTAATAAAGTAGTTATATCATCATCATTTTTATTTTCTGGGACATAATATGTGATAAAGTCCTATGAATCGAGGTCTCTCTAAAATTACATAGTGGATCCCTACTATGATGAGATCCTAGAAGTAACATGACACTGTTCTTGAATATATGTTATATGGTTAGCTTCTGTAATTTGAAGAGAGAAAAATAATACATGCTATCATTGGTGGGGACAGATAAAACATTGAGTCACCTTCTAACGGTGTGTACCCTTGGTAATATATGGGAGGATATTTTGAGAACAGGACCTGCCTGTTGGAAATACAATATCATAGGTGTTGTTGGATGATCTTATCTATGGACAGGCGTATTGGTTCGTATACTATATGATTTTTATTAAATGGTATTATTAATCAGCCACTTATATGTATTGACTAAAATTGTGAGTACAGATGTTTGTGGAGAGGTAGGATGTGTACGGTGCAATATGAGTAATATATCATTAATGAATAATGCAAGAAATGATTTTTCACCCCAAAAAAAGTTGATATATCATGTCGTTTGATGGAAATTATATTGCCTACATAAATCTATGGCCATGGTATTATCAAGAAATGTTCAATTCTGGGAAGTAAATGAATTAGGAATTGAGAACATGGGATAATGGAACTTTCATGCAACCAGATCTATTGTAGATATCATGAAAAAGAGATTATATTACAAAATAAGTGTTTGTATGAGGTAACAAGTCCTTGAAACATAAATATCATTCTCTTGGGTTCCTTTTCCCATTTCTAGACAACAATCTTGGACCTTAGGAAAACCCACCTAATACCAGAATGAATGAGACCTAGAGGGTCACACTCTATGTGTAGCCAGTATATGAGTAATATAATTTATTTATTTAATATGTTGAATAAATTTTATTTTTGGTTTTAGTTTAATAATTATTCAAATATTCTAGATTTAAATTATTTATACAATAGTTATATTAGAAAATATATTATGGATGAAATATTTCTTTATCGGAAAATAATGAATTGATATTTATTTAACAAAAAATAGTCATTATTCAAGGCCCAATATATATTTAGGAGGACTGGAAAACCATGTTATGGGTCAAGTGAGAAATAATATGAAATATTATTTGGTTAAATAATATTTCAATAAAATTTCCATGTTAAGAACATGTCATTGAACAAATAGAATTGGTATTATTATTTTACATGGGTCTTCACATTGAATAATAAATTATGTAACGACCCCTCTGATAATTTTTAATTATTACATAGTGAATTAAATTCCATATTATGTTATTATTCTCTATTTATGATATTAGGTCATTCTACTAGCTATCTAATCATTGTTTACCCAACATCCTTGGAGAAAAACACTCGATTAGAGATAACTCTTCAATATTAAATAACTATCTCATGAATAATTGATATCCTCATCCACCAGATCAAGGAGAATGTTTTGGAAGATATATTAAAGGTGATAAAATGAGTAAATAAAAAGTACAAGGATCCTTTGTGGTAGCTCTTTGTGAATCATAAAGTGATGTCTGGAGATACATGGATCTCATGTTGATCACCACTAGTGGATTCTTATCAATGGATTATACATCGCATGGAAGTCGCATCTCAAATCGGTGGTCACACACATCAACGAAGAAGGTAATATCAATATAGTTAATTCAATAATTTAACTAATTTAATTATAAACAATATAGGTTGATCATATATTATCTGTTGTTTGTTGTATAATTTTTTTATTACCTTTTATTAAATTCTGTGGAAACTGGAATTAATCATCTTATTGATCCTGGATTAATCATCTATTATGGACATTTAGAAAGAAGGATACATGACCTTTATGTGTTTCCACTACTATTGGATCCTAAATTATGGATTTACAAGTGAATTACAGTGAAATCATATGGTCAATAATTCATTCGAAATACAATCATATGTATATCAACCTTCATCCCCTTTAGATTGTTATATCCCAATAGAAGGTCCACTGAATAGAAATAATTTTCCCCACATATCGTATAAAATAAGTCATCTATCTATGGAAGTGGATTGTTTTTCTTTATCATGATTTTGATGAGCAAATGATAATAAATGTAGAGGCACATTTATACATATCACTTCTTGAAAAAGAGTACTAGAACACCACATTGTGAAGCATTTAGAAATATAAAAATATATCATGATTCTCTTATAGTAGTGTATTTAGTTCATCCCACATATTTGTGTACATTATAAAATCTATGCATGATATGGGAAGAGATCTATCAATATTTTCAATTAAGAACTCATACAATTGATCAGGAGGAAGACATGACAATTCATAAGTGGTTTAATTAGTTTAAACAATCATTGTGGGATTGTCTTCATGCATGGTTCAATTATTTCACTAGATAATTTGATATATATATTATTACTTATATGAAACTATATACACAATGGAGATGGTATTTCTGAAGGATATTCAACATTGTCCTTAAACATGTATTGAATAAGAGAATTCTTCGAAATGTGAAGAGTGATCTTCATTTCCAGTTAGTTGATGTAGAATTTTTTTAATGATTTGGAAATCCAGAAAATTTTATAATCAAACTCTACTATAGGGATAATAAAAATATTTTTTTGGTAGGTTCATTCTAAAAAATTTAACTAGTGCGTAGTTTTGAACATTTAATGCCATAATTTCCCTATTTTTTTTACTGACAAATAACACAACAACTATATTATTCGGTTGTGATTAATTAGTTCTACTGTACTTGAAATATAAAAATGATTCTTTATTACTAGAATCAAATAATAAATTCACAATTCACGAATGAATAACTAGTGCATCCATCACCACATCATTATTGGACTCCACCTCAATATTAGTGATTTCATATGATTTTCCTTATATCCATAAAAATTTTATTAACGATGATGGCCTCCAACAACCCTTTGTTTTTGGAAATGGCTCACAAAATTCTTATGTTCCTTTCAATATAATCACTACAAAACAGGTTGAGTGTTTATTTGAATCAATATTTCTTCTTCTCTAATTATATGATTCTTAATATCCCATATCCATTTATAATTCTTATTTCCTTCTCTTCCACATTTAATCAATCTATTTTTTCACATTATCTAGTTTTCAATATGATTCTTCATACTATTTTGAGACATTAGATGTTGTTTATTCTTCCCACAATTTGAGTTTTTTGTTGATAGAGCCAAATTAAACTACGTATTCACCTTTTTGTCCCCATGACCTTGATACCACTAAGAGTATCTAATATCCATTACACCCCAAAGGTCACAATGAAAAATATCATCGTAGATGTAAATTTATCTAATTGATAACAGTTGTTGTATATTTTTCAACAGACTAATAATGAAGTAATACACCTGATTTTTGAGTTCATGACAATGTTGGAGGAGATTCATTCAATATTTGAGATTATGTCCTCATACTCTATGATAGACTCATTATCTTATTTCATCCTTTGGAGGAATTCCAATTCCATCTTGAGATGGAGGGTTCATAGATAATATTTTTTGATACTATTTTTTTGAATTCCACCAATTAAAAGTAATCATTTTACTCTTATTTAATTTTTGTTTTAGATATTTCTCTATCACATAATAGTATCCCTATAAAAATTATAGATATACTACACAACATTATCTTCTTCGGAGCAATACGGAATATATATTATATTTTCAATTGTGTTAATAAATTATTTTGGATTGATGGTATCAGATGATCCACCAATCAAACGAGTACCTTTAAAAATTACAGATTTAACAGTAAATTTCTAATTATTTTGATATAGAGGATGTACCACACAATTCTAGATATTATTTATATCATTATCTAACTAATGAAATGCTGTCATACATTTTTGAGCACCCATTCCCATCATATTTTTCATATCATAAGGGAAATAATAACATCTCTTTTCACAATTATTGTTAAAACATGTTCTTCTATTTCCTTCCATAAATCATTTTTTATAATTTAAAATTAGAATGCTTGAATAAATATCTAATCTTTATTTAAGAATAAAACATTCAACATAGAAGGTAAATCATGTAAATGGATCGTATAACCTAACATGTGATACCCTATATTTCAATATAGTTTTTCCATCATATTTAGATTACACATTGGTTTCCTACTAAAATTCACAATTCTGAGTCTAAAAAAATATATAAAACATTCTCTGAGAACAACTATCTTGTCTATATCCATTTACACATATAATTACATGATTTTATGCATAAATAACTTTGAAATAAGACCATGTATTTTAAGGTCTATTTTCATTTGATGAACTAGTTCATAATTAGTGAAAAACAATAAAAAACTAATAAAACCTATTATATAAAATCCAAAATGAGTATATCTACTTCATTGAGTTCATACATTAGTATATGATAACCATAGGAATACATGAAAACCAAGATAAACTAAAAATAACTATATTGGAATAATCATAGGAATTACACATTCTACGTGGGATAGAAGGCATATAATAATGACATAAATTCACAAAACATGAATGTACATAAGATAAATTACATGTACTACATGGGATCATATAAAAATTGAATCATTGGAATTTTAATAAAACATATAACATGACATAAACATGACTCAAGGATATCTTCCACGACATGGAATCAAATGTCCAATAAAGGAATCATGTTCACTCCAAGTTCCAACAAGATGTCTCATTAGACTATACATTTACAAATGCATAAGATAGATACTTGGGTGCATCCATCATAACACAATCATAAGTATGTGTTCTATATGAATAATCATGTCAACATATTCAAACATAACATAAACGTTACCAATAGAATGTAACGAGTTTTATAATAATGTCATAGGGCATTACAAATGGTTGAATCATAAGACTATCCATGATAGAATGGAATTAAAACAATTGGTGATATTAATAAAGTAATATAAGGATATATAATGATAAATTGTGTAAAACATAACTGGAAACTATTAAAATAGTCTGTGGGAATCATTATAAATTAGCCACATTATTGGTGTATTAAGGGATATTATTAATGAATCTTTAAAATAAAAAAGGAATAATTGATTTCAGTATATCATAAATGAAAATTGAAATTTTTTCATTATAAAATTATTGATTTAATAAAAATAAATGTGTGTTGAAATTGATTATGGTTGGCACATTATAATGGTTATGTAATCTAGAAATTTTCAATAATCATTCATTCTTATAGTGGTGATTTGATAGCAAATCAATTTAAAAGAATATATTTAACTACAAAATAATGATAAAATTCTATTGATATGTGGTTTTATAGTATATAAAAATAAATAAAAAAAATAAAAAAATAAAAAATACATTGGATTAATGAGTGGGGAATAGTAACTCGAAGGATGAAATTAGGTTTACAATTGAATCCCTTAAATTTTGTCTAAAATGGTTCGACCCTTGAAATTTGCGTAATGGATAATAAAATTAAAACCATTAATTAATTAATTAATTAATAACCTTCTATAAATTTATTCCATTTATTATCTGTAGACCCAAGAAAACGTGTCCCCAAAACTTTCCAAAGGCTTCCATACAATATCCAAGATCGTAGTCCTTTTCGGAAGCTTCGATTTGGTAGGCCGCAGGGCCCAAATGGTGTTATAGATTATGAGTTATGGGAATTTGATGATGCGCTGGAAAACAGGTTCGCAAATCCCATTTGTGAAGCCCCCTCCGTGAAGAAATAAGGTGGGAAGCTACGTTAACATGTCTGGCATTTGCGACGCGCCGTGAAGACCAACCCCAAAGCACAGGAGGTAGGATTCTCCATGAACAAATTAGACGTTCACGAACCCGCCGCAAAGAAAAGGAGGCGGGATGCTCCGCGAATGCCTTTGACGTTTGCGATCCTCCATGGAGAAAACTCCATCTTCACGCTGCACAAGCTCTGATTCGCAGCACCCCTTGCCTATAAATACCCAGATCACCCACCCCCATTCTCCGGACGGCCACAGACACTTCACCCCTTGGGCGGCCGATCTCCCAGTCCGCGGAGCTCCTAATTGCGGCTCTGCGAGGCCATGCTCTGCGAGCAGCTTCCTTCGTGTTGCTGCTCCACGAGCAAAGGCTCTGTGATTCCATGATCCATGAGCCAATGCTCCGCGATGCTGCTCCGCAAGACCGTACTCTGTGTGTCCATGCCCGACAATCCGCCCTTGCTCCACAAGAAACCCCTTCTCTGCGATGCTACTCCACGGGAATTCTCTCCGCATGTCGCCCTTGCTCCACAAGAGGCCCATGCTCCATGGGGCCGCATGCTCCCCTATGAATAATGGAGAGTCGCACCGCGAACATTTTGGGCCGGGACGTTGGGATTTTCCATTGCACCCTTATGCGCACCCACCTTCAACCTATGTAATACCATGATTTGAGATACTCCTATAAACATCATGAAACACTTTGAGTCGACATGTTCCTCTTGGATTCATTCCTGTGTCGTGAGTTTAGATTCTCATCATCGATTCCCTGTGTACCTTGAGTCAAACCATTCCTCAGGTAAATCCTACACACCCCCTGGCTCCTATTCCAGGTTGAACCATAAAGGGCCGCCCTCGCGTAAGACCCAAAACCATCCATTCATGGGCGCCTTATGCCCAACAGTTCTATCTATATGACTTTATACTATAGTAATCCATATATGATCATCTTACCCCAAATAAGAGATGCCTTATGCTCTTAACATAAGATGCCAACAATCCTATCTACATGACTATAAATTGTAGTATTCCCTATGTTCCAAACATAGGATGCCTTTTTCACTAAACAAGAGATGCCTTATGCTCCAAGCATACGACTCCCAATTCCATGATAACAGTTTCATAATTCAAATACCCCTTGGTATTATCCTACATGTGCACTAGCACATAGGTGTAGAATCATATATCTCAATCCACCAGTGAGTTGGGATGCCCTCACGGCCAGACATGAGGAAGACATTGCAGGCAGCTTCCTTGCGTAAGCCCCATTCACCATTGCCGCACCATATAGGCACCCATGCAGCTTCCTTGCGCAGGCCCAATCCATGATTTCCGCTCCATAGTGGCACCAGGGTAGTATCATTGCCTAAGCCCCATTCACCATTGCCACTCCTTAGCGGCACCAGGGAAGCATCTTTGCATAAGCCCCATCCATGATTGCCGCTCCATAGCAGAACAAGGGAATTATCCTTGCGTAAGCCCCATTGACCATTATCGCTCCATGAAGGCACCCGAGCATCTTCCTAGCATCTTCCCCATTCACCATTGCAGCTCCATAGAGGCACAAGGGCAGCTTCCTAGCGTAAGCCCCATTCAACATTGTCGCCCCATAGTGGCACCCGGGCAGCTTCCTAGTGTACGCCCCATTCACCATTGCTGGTCCATAGCGGCACCTGGGAAGATTCCTAGCATAAGCCCCATTCACCATTACCACCCCATAGCGGCACCCAGGAAGCTTCCTAGTGTAAGCCCCATTCACATTTTCTGTTTCATAGCGGCACCTGTGCAGCTTCCGTGCATATTCCCCATTCACCATTTCCGCTCCATAACGGTACCCGGGCTGCTTCCTTGCGTAAGTCCCATTAACCATTGATGCTCCATAGTGTCACCTGGGCAGCTTCCTATGTAAGACCCATCCACGATTTCCACTCCATAGCGGCACCAGGGCAACATTTTTGCGTAAGCCCCATCCACGATTTCCGCTCCATTACGACACCCAGACAGCTTCATTGCATAAGCCCCATTCACAAATGTCGCTCCATAGTGGCACTCGGGAAGATTCCAAGTGTAAGCCCCTTCCAATACTGCGATCTTGTGTAGCAGTAAGCCGTTGACATCCTTATCCAGTGGTAAGACATTGTGATCTTGTCTAGCGGTAAGCCGTTGTGACCCAATCTAGTGGTATGCCGTTGCAACCCCATTCAGCAGCAATCCGTTTACATCCTCATCCATCGATAAGCCGTTGAGACCCCTTTTAGCGGTAAGCTGTTCAACGCCTTACCAACGGTAAGCCGTTATGACCCAATCCATCAATAAGACGTTCAAACCCCCAATCGATGGTAAGCCATCCTCATAAGAACTATGTGGACTTTGATTCTCTACCACGAGGATACGTAGGAAGCCTCTTCAATGCTCAAGCCTGAAAATATCATAATCCTTCTCCTTGGGCCTCCATCCTGAAGTATGTCCTGGAACCATGGGCCTCCTAACATTTATTCCCCTCTTCACTTCCCACAGATGTACCCTTCCCGATGTGATCATCCGGTCTTTGCTGCTTCTTGTTTCTCACACCGAGAACGACTCACATGGGATTAGAGTAATTATAGACTATGACACCAACCCCCGTCCAGCATGACATTAAACTATATTCCCCCATCCACCATGACGTTAAAATATATGCTATCTCGTATGACATTAAACTATACATCCCTTTTGAACTACGGGGTCTTTGATCAATGTCATAGAATGGTACGTAGGAAGCCTCAACGAGGTTCAATCCCACCGACCATCGTGTATTCACGTTAGGGTTCACCATCATCCCGCATGACGTTAAACTACATCCCGGTCCAACAGTAAGCCAATGTGACCATCCTAAACTATGTGGACTTTGACCCATGCCAAGGCATGGTACGTAGGAAGCCTCATGAGGTTCAATCCCACCACTAGTGGACCCCCGGGTTCACCTTCACGTCGGTTCGCTAATGAATCCCTATTTTAACTACAAGGTCTTTGATCCATGTCAATGCATGGTACGTAAGAATCCTCCCTATTATTCAAGCTCGTCACCCATCGGACCAAGGTTCTTCTTCACATTGGATCACCGACAACCACATCCCTTTTGAACTATGTGGACTTTGATCCATGTCAAGGCATGGTACATAGGAAGCCTCACGATGTTCATGCCCACCACCCGACCTCATTCTGGTCGGTTCACCCACTACCTTGGGCAGCCAGGAGTGTAAGCCCCACAACATTTTGAACTACGTGGTCTTTGACCCTTGTCAAGGCATGGTACATAGGAAGCCTCCCTAAGGTTCAAGCCCACCATCCCCCTGGACCAAGGTCCTTATTCACGTCGGTTCTCTGACACACAATTTTTTGAACTATGTGGCATTTGATCCATGTCATGGCATGGTACGTAAGAAGCCTAATGAGGTTCAAGCCCACCACCCGATCGTTCCGACCTCATTCACGTCGGTTCACCCCCATCCCGCATGATGTTAAACTGTATAACTGAACTACAAGTACATTGATCCATGCTAAGGCATGGTACGTAGGACACCTCACGAGGTTCAAGCCCAACACCCGTCGATCCAAGGTCCGCCTTCATGTCGGTCCCCCGGCGCACCACACCGAACTACGCGGACTTTGATTCCCTTCCATGGGAATACGTAGGAAGTCTCTTCGAGGATCAAGACCAACTTCACTGTCGGCCTTGCGATGGTCCCATTTAATTCCCCCTCCACTTCATTCATCCATCCATCATCAGTCTTGATTCTCACCTGGGATGCCACATCCCGGTGGGATCATGTCATCCACCCTCCTCGCTGGTCCTAGCTGTACCTGGGCCATTATCCACGAGTAAGCTCCAGCATGTCTCCAGGACATTGTCCTCTGCGTACACCAAGATTCATCAACACTTTGAAATATGTGGGATTTGATCCCTTTTTTCTATATAGGGTATGTAGGAAACCTCCCTGAGGTTCAATCCCAGCCAGTGGAAAACCATGTTGTTTCCCCATTCTAGGGTGTACGCTTCTTGATCCGCCCTCAGTGGTGTCCAAATCAGCTTTCACGGTGTGACATCTCCCCTCTATGGGGCACACCCCCTCTGATCCATCTCTATGGGACATTATGATATCCCTCATTCCATCTCCATAAGACATTATACACACGACCTACCTCGTGATAAACATGAGATGCCTGAGGAAAACCTCAGATGGAATGCCTTTGGCGTAACCGTCTCCACAAAACGTTAAACACGTAGCCAACCTCGTGATAAACATGAAATTCCTGAGGAAAACATTGGATGAAACACCTTTGGCATAACCGTCTTCGCAAGATGTTAAACTCACGACCAACCTCATGATAAACCTGAGATGCGTAAGGAAAACCTCGAATGACACGTCTTTGGCCTAACCGTCTCTGGTAGATTTTAATCTTGCAGTATACCCTGTGTTAAACATGATAACTTAAGGAAAACTTCAGATACATGCCTATGGAATATGATTCCCCGCATTCAATATGGTATGCCTTGGGTTCTGCGCCCTTGAGATTCTCTCTTATGCGGAATAATACAGGTTCCCCAATGTCCACGCACCCAGAGATGCCCCGATATGCCTGATGTTACCGTCTACTCCGACAGAAGGTTGCTAACATGTCAAAATCCCATGGAATGTCTTGATGGATGTAGTGTAATTAACCAGAATCCATGAATATATAGAACTGGGAATGAGATTCATGAACAACATATTAAATCTATGTGGGCGACCCGGACTAGGTGATGAGTTCTGAGGCGGAATCCATGGAAGGAAGAGCCGACATCCCATCATCCAATTTCAATCAAAGAGAAAATTTCCCTAAACAATGAGTGAATGCCACCCTCCTTTGGAAAGTGAGAATGCGGGAAAACAGAAGATCGTCCTCTCAGACGGAGGCGCGCGCCCCGGAGAAAGCATCAGAAACAGAAATATTTCTGCTTCTGATGCTTTCGTCAGGGCACGCGGATCCATCTGTGAGGACGCGAAGATTTTTCCCCACATTCCATATTTCCAATGGTGGGTGACATTCACTCCATTTTCAAGGAAGTTTTCTCCTTTACCAAAACGTGATGAGGAGATGTCAGTTCTTCATTCTATGGATTCCTCCTCCGAACTCGTCACGTAGTCCGGGTCTCCCTCATAGATTTAATATGTTGTTCGTGAATCTCATTCCCAGTGACATATCTTCATGGAAGCTAGTTAATTAAACTACTTCCGTCAAGACATTCCATGGGGTCTTGACATGGTAATGACCTTCAGTCGAAGTAGACGGCAACATCAGGCATGTCGGGGCATCTCTGGGAGCGTGGACATTGGGGAACCTGTATTCTTCTTCATAAGAGGGCATCTCAAGGGTTCATAACCCAAGTAATCCCACGTTGAATGCAGGGAATCATATGACATAGGAATTCATTTGAGGTTTTCCTCAACTTCCCATGTTTAACACTGGGTATGCTACATGATTAACATCTAGTAGAGACGGTTACACCAAAGGCGTGTCATCCGAGGTTTTCCTTAGGCATATCATGTTTATCACGAGGTAGGCTACGAGTTTAACGTATTGTGTAGATGGTTATTCCATAGGCATGTCATCCGAGGTTTTCCTCAGGCATCTCATATTTATCACAAGGTAGGATGCGAGTTTAACTTCTTGGAGAGATAGTATGATAGTGATAAGAATGTTCCATAGAGATGGATCAGATTGGTATATCCCAAGGAGAGAACACCTGGAAGATGGATAGATCAAAATGCCTAATGAGGACGGATCTGAAGTGCTGCTCTCCCTGGAGGGGAGATTTCACACCGTAATGGCTGATCTGAACACCACTGAGGGTGAATCAGGGAGTGTGCACCCCAGAATGGGGAATCACATAGGATTACCATTTGCTGGGATTGAACCTCATTGAGGTTTCCTACGTACACTGTGTAGAAAAAAGGGATCAAAACCCACATAGTTCCATGGGATGATGAATCGGGGTGTACACAGAGGATAATAACCCGGAGACATGTTGGGGGTTACACATGGATAGCGGCCCAAGTACATCTTGGAGCAGTGAGGAGGTGGATGGCCTGATCCCACCGGGATGTGGCGGCCCGAGTGAGAATCAGGATGGATGATAGATATTTTAATGAAGTGGAGGGGGAATGAAATGGGACTATCTACAACGGTGAAGTTCTGATTGATCCTCAAAGAGACTTCCTATTTATCCCCATGGCAGGGAATCAAATTCCACGTAGTTCAGATGGATACAGTTTAATGTCATATGTGACGGGGGTGAACCGACATGAAGTGGGTCAGAACAACTGATTTGTGGGCTTGCACCTCAGGAGGCTTCCTACATACCATTACTTGACATGGATCAAAGGCCACGTAGTTCTGAAAAAGGTGTGTTGGAGAACTGATGTGAATAAGGACCTTGGTCCAGGTGGATAGTGGGCTTGAACCTCATTAGGTTTCCTACATACCATGCCTTGACATGAACCAAAGTACTCACAGTTCAAAGGGGATGTGGGTACCGGCAAACCGACGTGAAGAAGGACCTTGGTCCGATGAATGTTGGGCTTGAACCTCAGGGATGCTTCATAAGTACCATTCTATGACATAGATCAAAGTCCTCGTAGTTCAAATAGGGCTTCATCGGAGAACCGACATGAAGTTGAACCCGGGGGTCCACTGGTGGTGGGCATGAACCTCATGGGGCTTCCAACGTACCATGCCTTGACATGGATCAAAGTCCACAAAGTTTAGGATAGTCACAATGGCCTACTGCTGGACTGGAATGTAGTTTAATGTCATGTGGGATGGAGGTGAACCCTGACATGAATAAATGACGAACGGTGGGCTTGAACCTCTTGACGGCTTCCTACGTACCATTACGTGACATGGATCAAAGATCCCGTATTTCATATGGATGTACAGTTTAATTTCATGTGGGACAACATATAGTTTAACGTCATGCTCGACAGGGGCATACAGTTTAACATCATGCTGGACAAGGGCTTACAGTTTAACGTCATGCTGGACAGGGGAATACATTTTAACGTTATTCTGGATGGGGATTAGTTTCATAGTAGATGAATACTCTAATCCCACATGAGTCGTGCTCAGTGTGAGAAACAAGAGTCAGCAGAGACCTGAAGATCACAACGCTAGGGCTGCTTCCATGGGAAGCGAAGAGGGGCTTACTCGTTAGGTGGACCATGGTGCTCGGACTTACTCCAGGATGGAGGCCAAAGGAAAATGATGACGATAGTTTCAAGCTTGATCCATGAATAGGCTTCCTACGTATCCCCATGTTATGGAATCAAAGTCCACGTAGTTCTTCTGATGATTGCTTACCATCGATTGGGGGTTTCAACGGCTTACCGCTGGATTGGGTCATAACGGCTTACCACTGGATATGGATGTGAATGGATTTCCTCTAAATGGGGTCGCAACGGCATACCACTGGATGAGGATATCAACAGATTTCTGCTTAATGGGGTTGCAATGACTTACCATTGGATTGGGTCACAACGGAATACCACTGGATAGGATCACAACGTCTTACCAGTGGATAAGGATGTCAACGAATTACTGCTGCATAGGATCACAATGACTTACCGTTGATTGGGATCACAACAGTGGAGGGGGATTAAGCGAGAAAGCTTCATGGGTGCCGCTATGGGGCAGCAATGGTGAATGGGGTTATGCAAGGAAGCAGCCTGGGTGCCTCTTAGGAGCGGAAATGGTGAACGGGGCTTACGCAAGGAAGATGCCCAGGTGCCGCTATGGAGCGGAAATGGTGAACTGGGCTTATGTTAGGAAGCTGCCCGGGTGTCGCTTGGGAGCGGCATTCGTGGATGGGGTTTACACATGGAAGATGCACAAGTGTCACTCTATAGTGACAATGGTGAATGGGGATTATGCAAGGAAGCTGCCCGTGTGCCGCTAAGGAGTGGAAATCATGGATGGGGCTTACACAAGGAAGTTGCCCGGGTGCCGCTCTGGAGCGACAATGGTGAATGGGTATTACGCAAAGAAGATGCCCGTGTGCCGCTAAAGAGCGGCGATCATGGATGGGGCTTATGAAAGGAAGCTGCCTGGGTGCTGCTCGAGAGGGACAATAATGGATGGGGCTTACACAAAGATGCTGACCGAGTGCCACTAAGGAGCGGCAATGGTGAATGGGGCATACGCGAGGAAGCTTCCGGGGTGCCGCTATGGAGCGGAAATGGTGAGTGGGGATTATTCTAGGATGCTTCCCATAATTCCTTCCTCATGTCTGGTCGTGAGGGCATCCAAACTCACTACTGAATTGAGGCCCTCACCTGTGCACTGGTGCACAAGAGGGATAATGCCAAGGGGCATTGGAATCATTCCACTGTAATCATGGCATTAAGTGGCTTACTCTCAGAGAATAATGCATCTCATGTTTAGTGAAAGAGGAATCCTATGTTTGGAACATAGGGAGATCACTACAGTTTATAGTCATGTAGATAGGACTGTTAGCATATCATGCTGGGAGCATAAGGCGTCTCTTATTTGGAGCAAGCGGAATCCTATTATTGGCACATAGGGTGTGCTATAGTTTAGAGTCGTGTAGAATGTACTGCTGGCATCTCATTCTAAGAGCATAAGGCATCTCTTATTTGGAGAAAGAGTCATCCTAACTTAAGAACATAGGGAATACTACAGTTTAGAGTCTTGTAGGATGGATTATTGGCATCTCATGCTAGGAGAATGAGTCATCTCTCGTATAGGGCAAGAGGCATCCAATATTTTGTTAGATGGGGAGTACTACAGTTTATAGTCATGTAGATAAGACTATTGACATCTCATGCTTGGAGCATAAGAAATCTCTCATATAGTGTAAGATTAATCCTATGATTGGCACATAGTGTGTGCTACAGTTTAGAGTCTTGTAGAAAGGACTGTTGGTATCTCATGCTAGGAGCATAAGGCATCTCTTATTTGGAGAAAGAGGCATCCTATGTTAAGAAAATATGGTGTACTATAGTTTATATTAACGTAGAGAGGACTATTGGAATCTCATGCTAGGAGTACGAGGCATCTCTTATTTAGATTAAGAGGCATCCAATGTTTGGGACATAAGGATTACTACAGTTTATAGTCATGTAGGGAGGACTATTTTCATCTCATTCTAGGGGCATAAGACATCTCTTATTTAGAACAAGAGGCATCCTATCTTTTGTTAGATAGGGAGTACTACAGTTTATAGTCATGTAGATAGGACTGTTAGGCATAAGGTTTCTGGGAATGTATGGTGTTGGGTCTTACGCAAGGGCGGCCCTTTCTGGTTCTACCTGGCATAGGAGCCAAGTGATAGGGTTTGGAGGAGTTGGCTGAGGAATGGTTTGACTCAAAGTACTCGATTAATTAATGATGAGAATATCAACTCATGACATGGGAATGAAACCAAGAAGAATATGTCGACTAATGGTTTTTCATCGTCTGTGGAGGAGTATCTCAAATCATGTTATGCCATAGGTGGAAGGTGGGTGCGCATAAGGGCGCAATGGAAAATCCCGAAGTCCCGACCCTAAAAGATCATGGTGCGACTCTCCATTTTTCATGGGGGTCTGTGACGGTAGCGAAAGGACCTACCCGGAGGTCTAGGATCGAAGCCCGGAACCGACCCAGAGCGGAGGTTCAGGGGTGCAGCCCCTGCGTTATGGACTGGTGGCGCGATGGTAGGAGCCTCACAAAGGATTGTTCTTCGCGATATAGCTTCTCAGAGTAAAGGGGCTTGGGGAGCATGCGGTCTCGCGGAGCATGGGCCTTTTGCGGATCATGGGTGGCTCGTGGAGTAGAATCGCGGAGCATGGGACTCTTATGGAGAAAGGGCGGCTTGTGGAGAAAAGTCTTGCGGAGCAGAATTGCAGAGAATTGGCTCGCGGAGCATGGAATCATGTAGCCTCGGCTCGCAAAGCAGCAACACGAAGGAAGCTGCTCGTGGAGCATGGCCTCTCGGAGCCACAATGTGGAGCTCCGTGGACCAGGAGACCGGCCACCCAAGGAGAAAAGTGGTCATGGTCTTCTGAAGATGGGGGGAGATCTGGGTATTTATAGGCAAGGGGCGCCGTGAAGTAGAGCTCACGCGGCGCGAAGACGGAGCTTGCTCCGCAGCGGATCACGAACGTCAAAGGGGTTCGTGGAGCATCCCGCCTCTTTTTCTTCGCAATAGGTTCGTGAATGTCAAATTTGTTCGTGGATAATCCCTCTTCCTGTGCTTTTTGGCGGGTCTTCTAGGCACATCATGAACGTCAAACAGGTTCTCGGAGCTTCCAGCCTTATTGCTTCGCGGATGGGGCTTTGCGAATGGGCTTTGAAAACTGGTTTTCCAGCCCAAATTCAAATGTCCATAACTACTAACCTGTAACTCCGTTCGGGACCTGCGACCTACCAAATCGAAGCTTGAGAAAAGTTCTACGATCGTAGATTGTGTATGGATGAATTTGTAAAAAATTTTGGATGCATTTTACGGGGTCTACATTATCATATTTGTCACGACCCGTCCGAGTGGTTCCCGACCCGCAACTCCCCAAGCACGCCTCCAATAGGTTCGGGGCTGGTGACAAGCACTGAGTATGCATGCTACAAACATGGGAGGAATTTCCTATAAACATGTGCACACAAACACAAATATCCAAGCCCACAATGATGAAAAAGTAAAAACTAAAAAAAGAATGAAAAGATGCATGCATACACTAAAGTCCTACCACAGAGTACGACAGGGAAGTAAAGTACAGTAAAGTAAAAACCTGGGCCAAAAGTACAAGCCCGCAAAAAAGGATGTCTACAAAAAAGTCCAACATGTAGAAAAAGGTAATAAGACTACAACCCTTCGTTGAAGGAACACACATCGGCCTGTTTGATCTCACTGAACATCGTCCGGTCCTGGTCCACCTAGAATCATGTCAAAGGCTCAGTCATCTGCATAAGAAATGACACGTGCGGGCAAAGCCCATGCAAGGGGTGAGTATAACAATACCCAGTAGGACACCCTGAAAACCACAAAGGAAATACAACAAGGAAAATTCCAAAAAGAATGGTACAGTCAGCTCTACAAAGTATATGTCTACGGAACATATAATAAGAATATTCAGATATACTCATACACAAAGGACCATCGTGAAAACCTCCACTAGGATCTAACTCGAAGATTCCACTAAGCAGACCATCAGGAGGACACACTCTTAGGTCTGAAGAGAGAGGCGTGAAGTACTCATTCCGGGAGAACACACTCCACATGTACCTTGGGAACAAGATGCTCAGATGAGGATCACAACCATGTTATGGGGTGATTTCGACAACTCAATCTGAGATAATCCGCTAAGTAGAGGATCGGCGCCCGAGTAAAGTTGGTCACATCGATACCAAGAACTCTACCTAGGGTTCCAGGAATGAATAGAGGATCCGGCTCTAAGTCTCACAGAGGGGATTCCAACAACTCTATTTAGGGAGTTCTACTGAAGGGATCATACCCTAGTATAAAGTAGTTGATAACAGAACCTTCAGGTAATTACCAATGGTACGCACCCTAAGAACTAGTCCAAGTCACAAAAGGTAAGTGTCTCAAGCCATGAAGAAAAATTTACATGGCCTGTAGTATGGTTACATGTCGTGTTCCTTGACCCCGGGTACTACCTGTGTGAATGGACCATGTCCTTCATTCAAGACGTGCAAAACCAAACTACACGTCGTGTAGAAAAGGTACATGATGTGTCCCTTGAACCCGGGTGTTGCCCGTGTAATCGGCCCGTGTCACTCGTCTTGTCGAAAGAAACTACACGGCGTGTAGAAGAAAACACACGCCATGTTCGAGTGTTTGGGCTCGCTCTGTGTATGCTGGCCAAGTGCCCGTACACAGTCTCTGCCCGTGTCCGTGTCTCCTGCCTATGTACCAGTACACGGGGTACCCCGTGAATCTGGCCGGGTTTGGCCGGGGAGGGGTATACACGGTGTGTCCTTGGCAGTGTGCCTTTCCCGTGTCTGTGTACTCCTGGAGTACACGTCGGCTAACCCTAACGATGAACACACACCGTGTAGCCTATACTACACAGCGTGTAGTCGGGAATATTTCCAGAACCACGTCTTCCTCTGCGCGCATCGACTGATCTTCCGGATATTTATTCTATCATCCTTTCACCGCGAAACTCCAGATACCGGGTCACCTCATCTTCGTGAAGCTGAATACGTGGGTTTTGGGTCTTCAATAGACTCCAAAATCCGATTCGGGCCATCTGAGTAGAAATTTTTCGAAGAACGATTTCTTCCGATCTGCTTCAATATGTCTGTTGAAACCGTCGTTGCACCTCCTCAAGACTGTCACGGTGTTGATCCTTCAATTTGGTATCATTTCATCACAGAACGGATGCCCAAAAATCCGTTGTTCATCGCCTCACGAAGAACACGAAGAACGCTCACGAAGAATGTGAGAATTTGGGGAATAACACACAACAAATCCAGAGGGAAAAACCTCGATCAATTTTCATTTCTATCTTGGCTCATCACTATTAAATGTTTGACCTAATCCAAACAAAATTCAAGAATCAATTCCCCACAAATCCCTGCAAAATCCCATCCCACAAGAACGATCGATCTGTGGGCTAATCTGTTCGTGGATTAGTCCGCGTTCATCATGGAAATAAAAAACGGGGAATAATTAAAATCACAACCATATCATACCTGGATTCTCTGCATTTGTCAGTGAAGATCTGCTCGTCGCATCGTCGTCGTCATCGAAATCCATCAAGAACGTCGTCGCTGCCGCGTTGGGGGTTTCCTCTAGAGCTGCCAAGGGTTTTCATGGTTATGGGTTTTGTAACCTTGGACCCTGACGTATGCCTATATTTATAGAGGATAAAAGAAAAAAATATTTAAATGATCTCGCTACAGAAATAAAATATTTTTATTAAATATTTTATTACCGTTGGGTCCAAAAACAAGATTTCACCACCGACCCATGCCGGCTGAAGTTAGGCCTCTCCTAAGGTATAATCATTTTTCTAAACGCAACGGTGACCTCAGATTTTAGATCTGATCACCCATTCGGGAGTTATTGAATTTTTCAGGAAAACCGCACACGGGTGTAATTTAATTATTAAATTAAATTCAAACACTTGTTTCGGGCTCACAGGGCCTCAGAACTGCACTCCGTCTCAGAGCCTGGTCTCGAAAAAATTCCCATATAATATTAAAATAATAAATGAAAAAATCCAGGACAGTACATCACACCCACCTTAGGGCTTTTACATCCACGAAAATCCAAAAAAAGGGCTAATCAAAAAGATGTGGGCACTACACGTGAATCTGAACCTCCCTCTCCCATGTGCTCTCCTGGAGATTCATGTGCTACCACTGGACACGCACTAAGGAAATAGCTCATCCACGAAGGATCTTCTCCTGCCGATCCTCGATCTACACTGGGTACTCAGCAAAGGTCACTCCATCGTCGATGTCCAGCTTGCCCCATTCGATGACGTCCGATAGATCAGGCACGTACCTTCGTAGCTGCGACACATTGAAGACGCTGTGTACCCGGTCTATCTGAGGAGGTAAATCCAAGTGATATTCCACCTCGCTAACTCTACTCAAAATCTGAAAAGGGCCAACGAAACTTGGAGATAGCTTGCCGCCTCAGCCAAAACTCCACAATCCCAATCTACGTGAGACCTGATGGAACACATGGTCTCCTTCATCTAACTCCAAGGGCCACCGTCTCTAGTCAGCATAATACTTTTTCCGACTCTGTTCAATTTTCATCCGCTCCTGGATGACCTGCACCTTCTCTGTAGTAGCTCTCACCATCTTGGGGTCCATGAGTGCTGAATCTCCCAGGTCAGTCCAACAAAGTGGCGACCTGCATGGTTGCCCGTATAGATTCTAAAATGGTTTCATACCAATAGTTTAATGATAACTGATGTTATAAGAAAATTCTACTAGTGGTAGGTGATCCTCCTAGATATGACGTTAGTCAACTATGCAAGCTCGTAGCATATCCTCTAGGAGCTGGATGGCCCGCTCCGTCTGACCATCAGTCTGGGGATGAAACGCTGTGCTCAAGCGCAACTGAGTCCCAAAAGCTTCCTACAATCCCTTCCACAACCGAGATGTGAAACGAGCATCACGATATGAGAAAATCATGGATGGTACACTATGAAGCCGAACTATCTCCTCTATGTAGAGGCGTCCCAAGCTCTCTACCAAACTCTGCTTCCGTATGGCTAGGAAGTGGGCCGACTTGGTGAGTCGATCAATGATCACCCAGATGGCATCGTGTCCCCTGGACGTGCATGGTAAACCTATCACAATGTCCATGTATATCCCATCCCACTTCCACTCTAGCACCTCAAGGGGCTGAGTCAATCCTTCTGGCACATGGTGCTCAGCCTTTACTTGCTGACAAGTAAGGCACCGAGAAACAAACTCTACCATACTCTTCTTCATCACTGGCCACCAAAACTGACGTCGGAGGTCCTGGTACATCTTTTCCATGCCTGGATGCACCTCCACATGGGATGTCTGGAACTCCCTTAGAACCTCCTCCCACAACGTCACTGGTACTATCGTGCACCTTCTAAAAAGGACAACGTGCTCCCCTCCTCCTAAATATCCATTAGCAGCATGACCTGCAGATATCTGATCACGTAGAGTCTCACAGGTAGCATTCTCACGTTGTGCTTCCCTGACTCGTAGTAAGAGTGGAGGGGTAACAACCTTCAACTGAAGGTATGCTACCTCATCTCCATCCACGAAGGACAACTGCAATGAGGCCAACTGCCTTTTCGCCTCATACAGCAACTGCGAACTAAATTTCCTACTGAGAGCATCTGCCACCACATTCCCCATCCCAGGAGATTAAACGATCTCAAAGTCATAATCCTGGAGGAACTCAATCCATCGCCTCTATCTCAAATTCAGATGATTCTGAGAAAATATATATCTGATACTCGTGTGATCAGAGTACACTGTAAACTGCTCGCCCATCAGGTGGTGCTGCCACATCTTTAGTGTGAAGAATACCACTGCCAACTCAAGATCATGGGTCGTGTAGTTCTTCTCGTGTGGCCTCAACTGACGTGAGCCATAGGCAATCACTGCTTGCCTATGCATCAGGACACAACCAAGCCCAGTTCCTGATGCATCACAGAACACTATGTACTCGACACCCTCCTCTGGTAATCTCAAGATCGGGGCACTCGTCAGACTCTGTCTCAACTGTTGGAAAGCCTGCTAGCATTTCTCGGTCCACATGAAATGCTATCCCATTCGGTTCAATGCTGTCATGGGTTCTGCAATCCTGGAGAAATCATGGATGAATCTCTGATAGTATCCTTCCTACCCATGGAAACTCCTCACCTCCATCACGCTCTGGGGTGGCTACCATGCTAGCACTGCCTCCACCTTTGCTGGGTCCACTTCTACACCATCTGATGAGATAACGTGTCACAGAAAGTGGACCTCCTGTAACCAGAACGGACACATTGAGAGTATCCCATACAACTAGTTCTCTCAAAGTGTGTCCATAACCATCCTTAGGTGTCTCGCGTTCTCCTCCTCAGACGCAGAGTACACAAAGATATCATCGATGAATACCACAACAAACTAGTCTAGGTAAGGCTGAATGATCAGGTCCATGAGTCCCATGAACACTGCCAAGGTGTTCATCACGCCGAAGGGCATCAAGAAGTACTCATAGTGACTGTAGCGACAGCTGAAAGTCGTCTTCGATATATCTTCTTCTCGTACTCGCAACTGGTGATAGTCAGATCATAGATCAACCATCGAGAACCATCATGCCCCTCTCAACTAGTCGAAGAGGTCATCGATACTTGACAGAGGATACCGGTTCTTCACGGTCACCTGATTCAAGCGCTGGTAATCCACACAAAGCCTCAAGATCCCGTCTGCCTTCTGGGAAAACAACACTGGGGCCGCCCAGGGTGAAACGCTGGGTCTCACAAAGACCATCATATGCAAGACGTCGAGCTGCATCCTCAGCTCACGAAGCTCTGTAGGATCCCTCCGATAAGCTGATGCTGATATCGGGGTCATCCCAAGTTGCAACTCAATGAAAAAATCTATCTCCCGACTGGGAGGTAGCCCAGGGGCATCCTTCAGAAAGATGTCCTCGTACTCAGCCACCACTTCTGGAAACTGGAAACTCGTAACATATGCCATGCCAAGGGCTAGGATAGCCAATTGATGGGAAATCGGCTATTCCCTCCTACGCACAAGTTCATCCTGCATTGCCTGGGTCTATCTTTCACTAACAAAAGAGAACCTCATTCCATTACTGTGGACACACCGAACACTTCGCCTAAAACAATCAATCTTGGAATGAACTGTGGACAACCAATCCATGCCAAGAATGACATCGTAATGCCTCGACGATACTACCAAGATGTTCCAACCAAAACTCTCACCTCCAAGGGTTAGGTCACACTACCTGCAAAGGTGTGTGATCTCTGAATCTTCTCTAGTCGGTGTTTCAAATCGTAAGGTTCGAGTCAACGGATCAACAAGAATCTCAAGGTCTCGAACAATATAAGATGCCAGAAAGGAATAACTAGAACCTGTGTCTATCAATACAACAGCCAAAGTAGAAAAGACTCAGATAGTACCTCTAATCATTCCAAGAGTACTTTGGTCATAAGCCTCTGCCGCCTACAGTTGTCCCTGCCTCGGTCCACCAGCTCCCTGAGCCTGGGGTGGACCTCCTAGGGGTGGTGGTGGTAAAGGGTTGAAACGCCGACCCCCTCCAGCTGCTCTCCCAACTCCTTTTCCATGTCCACCACCTTGCAGATCTGCCTTCTCCACACGTTGCCACTACCTCGGTGGTCCATCCACTACTCCCGGGTCAGTAGTACGGCGGGTCAGACAATCTTGAGCGATATGTCCCCTACTGTAACAGGAGTAACATCGCATCTCTCGAGGCTGTCTGGATGTTCCATGTGAACCATGTACGGCTAATCCCCTATCCTGGGATCTCCTCTGGAAATGTCTCCCATGCCTGGGTCCCTGACGTCAGCTCCCTATGGCTGAGGTCTCTGCTCTAGCTCGCCCACTACTAACAACTGTCGGTTTTCCCTCATCTGCCAGGAAGCTCTCGACCACCAAAGACCACTCGAGCACCCCAGCATAAGTAGTAATGCTCATAGGGATGATTCTAGATCGAATATATCTGTGCAATCCTCGCTCAAAAGTCCGAGATATGATGTACTGATCTCTGACCATATCAATCAAGTACCGCGAGAGGTCGGTAAACCTTGATGAATAGTCAGCCACCGACATGGTCCCTGCTAGAGCTGAAGAATCTCATGTATACGTACTGCTCTCAGGGTAACCGGTGAAAACCCCTCTCTAAAGAGATGCTCAAACCCCGACGATGCAAGAGTCACCTCGTTGTGAGTCTGGATGACCAAACTCCACCATCTCCCTGCCGAGCCCTGCAGAAGGCTCGCTACCACGATCACCATCTGGTCTGATGGTGTCCGGAATAAACGGAAGACTCTAGTCACTGCCTCAAGCCACTCGTCTACTTCCTGAGGGTCAGGCTCACCACGAAACCTGAGGGGACTCTGTCTCTGAAGCTCATGGAGTGCGCTCAGCCTACACTCCTCCTCCACTGGTACAACAGGTGCTAAAAACTGCTCCACAGGGGGCGGGATAACTATCACGCCCCTAGTGGTAGAACTGGGGGATCTGGTCTTTGTATCGAAGCTTCATCACTGAGGGGGTCATCCTCATGATCGAGCTACTGGATCCTAGCGGGTGCACGTTGCGGAGGCATCCTGTTCAAGAAACCAGATGTATCACAGTCAGTGAGTATATCTGGAGTGCTGACTCATGAAGGACATGGAAACCGCAACCCATTCCTATATGATGCATGTACCATTTGTTTACCCCATTCAACTAGTTTTTTCATGTTCCGGGTCGAAAAGCAAGTTATTAGATTCCTGGTGTATGGATACGTCGGACGTCGCACCAACACTGGGGTCCTTGGCCTGAGAGTCGAACTTGAAACACTTAACACTGTTGCCCCAAACCAAATCACAGACTCTCGGTCATAAGGTAGAACTGAACTGCTCTGATACCACTCTGTCACAACCTGTCCTAGTGGAGCCCGAGCCGCAACTCCCCATGCCCACCTCCAATAGGCTAGGGACTGGTGACTAGCACCGAGTAGGCATGTTACTGACATGGTAGGGATTGCCTATAAACCTGTGCACACACACACACATCTCCAAGCCCACAATGCTGAAAAGGTAAAAACTAAAAATAAGATTCATGCATACACTAAAACCCATCCATAGAGTACGACAGGGAAGTAAAGTATAGTAATGTAAAATCCTGGGCCAAAAGTACAAGCCCACCAAAAAGTAAGTTTGCAACAAAGTTCAACCTGTAGAAAAAGGTACTGAGACTGCAACCCGTCACCGAAGCAACGCACCTCGGCCTGTCTGATCTCACTGAACATTGTCTGGTCATGGTCCGCCTAGAATATTCTCAATGGCTCACTCGTCTGCACAAGACACGAAAAGTGTAGGAAAAGCCCGTGTAGGGGTGAATATAACAATACCTAGTAGGACACCCCGAAAACCACAAAGGAAATAAAACATTGAAAATACCACTATGAAATGTACAATCAGCTCTACACAGTATATTTATATGGAACATAAAACAAGAATATCAAGATATACACATTCACAAATGACAATCGCGAAAATGTCAACTAGGATCCATCTCGAAGTTTCCACTAAGCATACCATCGAGAGGACACACTATTAGGTCTGAAGAGAGAGGCACATAGTACTCATTCTGGGAGAACACACTCCATAACTACCTTGGGAACAAGATGCTCAGGTGAGGATCACAGACAAGTCATGTGGTGATTCTGACAACTCAATCTAAGCTAATCTACTAAGAAGTGGATCGACGCCCAGGTAAAGTTGGTCACGTCGATACCAAGAAATCTACCTTGGGTTCCAGGAATGAATAGAGGATCTGACTCTACGTCTCATATAGGGTATTCCAACAACCCTATTCAGATTGGTCTATTGAAGGGATCAAACCGCAGTATAAAGGAGTTGATGCCAGAACCTTCAGGGGATTACCAAGGGTACGAACCCTAAGAACTAGTCCAAGTCACAGAAGGAAAGTGGCTCAATCCCTGAAGAAATAGTTACACAGCGTGATGTATGGTTACATTCCGTGTTCCTTGACCTCGGGTACTACCCGGGTGAACGGCCCGTGTGCTTCGTTCAAGCCGTGAAAAAACAAACTACACGGCGTGTAGAAAAGATAAACACCGTGTTCCTTAACCCCAGGTGCTGCCCGTGTAACCGGCCTGTGTCACTCAGCTTGTTGAAAGCAACTACACGGGGTGTTGAAGAAAACACACGCCGTGTTCGAGTGCCTGGGTTCACTCTGTGTACACTGGCCATGTGCCCGTACACGGTCTCTACCCGTGTCTGTGTCGCCTTCCCGTGTACCAGTACACGGGGTACCCCGTGAATCTGGCTGGGTCAGGCCGGGGAGGGGTATACACGGCGTGTCCATGGCTGTGTTCCCTGCCCGTGTCTGTGTACTCCCGAAGTACACGCCGGGTAACCCTACTGACGAACACAGGCCGTGTAGCCCATACTACATAGCGCGTAGTCGGGAAAATTTCCAGAACTGTGTCTTCCTCTGATCGCCTTGTCCAATCTTTCGGATCCTGATTCTGTCATCCGTTCACCGAGAAACACCAGATACCGAGTCGCCTCATCTCCATGAAGCTGAATCTGTGGGTTTCAGGTCTTCAATCGACTCCAAAATCTGATTCCGGCCATCCGAGCGGAAATAGTCTGAAGAAATATTTCTTCTGATATGCTTTAATGCGTCTGCTGAAACCATCGTCGCGCCTCCTCAAGACCTCTATAGTGTTGATCCATCAATTTGGGATCGTTGCGTTGCATAATGGACGTGAAACGATCAATTGTTCATCGCCCCTCGAATAACGCGAAGAATGCTCATGAAGAACGCGAGAATTTGGGGAAGGTCACACAAAAAATCGAGAGGGAAAAACCTCGATTGATGTTTGTGTCGATCTTGGTTCGTCACCGTTAGAAGGTTGAACCAAACCAAACAAAATTCAAGAATCAATTCCCCTTAAATCCCCGCAACATCCCATCCCGTAAGAACGATCGATCCATGGGCTAATCTGTTCATGGATTAGTCTGCATTCATCATGGAAATAAAAAACGGGGAAGAATTAAAATCACAACAACATCCTACTTGGATTCGCTATGTTTGTCGGCGATGATCCGCTTGTCGCGTCATCGTTGCCGTCAAAATCCGTCATGAATGTCGCTGCCGCCGCGTTGGGGGTTTCCTCTAGAGCCGCCAAGGGTTTTCAGGGTTATGGGGTTTGTAACCCTGGACCCTGGAGTAAGCCTCTATTTAAAGAGGATAAAAGAAAAAAATGATTTAAAAGATCTGTCTACAGAAATAAAATATTTTTATTAAATATTTTATTATCGTTGCGTCCAAAAACTAGATTTCACCACCAACACGCACCGGCCGAAGATAGCCCTCACCTAAGGTAGAATCGATTTTCTGAATGCAACAGTGCCCTCAAATTTCTAATCTGAGAACCCATTCGGGAGTTATCCACTTTTTCAGGAAAACTGCATGCACAAGTAATTAAATTATTAAATTAAATTCAAACACTTGTTTTGGGATCACTGGGCCTCGGAACTGCACTCCATCTCAGAGCCTCGTCTCGAAATAATTCCTATTTAATATTAAAATAATACATGAAAAAATATGGGACATTATAATATTATCATGTTCATTAATGTACTTTTTTATGGGTTATAACATTCAATTTCATTGTTCTGAATAATTGGTTTCCTTGGATTTCTGGAGAAACAACATGTATACATGGTATGAAAATAATGAAAAATTAGAATGGTTCCGAAATTTATTTTATATTTTACTAATAAATATACATAATATTAAATTATTATTTATTGAGATTTGATAATTTGGGATGTGGTTTATTTGATTTTTAAGAATCTGGTGATAAATCATTTTGATTATTTTGGCGGGTATATTAACTTCAGAAAATAGATTTGTTTTGTTGAATAATATTATGTACATGAATTTGATATAAAATAATATATTTTTTTTTATTAAATATGTTATTATCTATTTTAGGATTTTTTTTAAGAACATCCATAAATATAGTAATGAAAATTGGAAGCACTACATCCTTGAATGAGATAAATGTACACATGGCAAATAATGTTTTCATTCCTAAAAAATGTATAGAAAAGAAATGATTAATGATTATTCCATTATTATTATAAAATTAATTAATATGTAACATATTAATGTTATCATTCAATTCTTATATGGGGAGGTGAAAATAAAATAATAAAATAAAAGGACATAAAAATATATTAAAATAAAATAAAAAGGTTTTTACCATTTTAAACCATTTTTGTGAGAACCTACAAAGGGGGATTGGTTTTTTGGATATTGTTGTGAAACATCGATCTTAGATTTATTGGATGGAATTGGTGAGATAATTTAGAAAAAATAGGACTACTCTCAAAGAATGATATGTGTGTGTAGAACATGTGGTGAGGGGATGTATTTATAGGGTAGAGATGTGTTTTATCATTATTCTAAGAATTATTGTTTTCTATATTTCCTCCCAACTATTAAATTTTTGAGAATTATATCAAAATATATTAAAATAATAATTGGTAGTTATATATTATTGTCACTATATCATTCTTGACTCAAGGAATATTGTATTTAATATATAATATATATATACATTAAATTTATGTATTTTTACAGATCACAAAAAAATAAACTAATTTAAAAACATCCAAAAAACTCAGCCTAAACATATTTCAACGTGTATAATTAAAATATTTAACCCATTATATTAAAATTAATTTCAATATATTATAAATTAAATTTTTATATAAAATAATCATTTACTTGGAATATACCACTTTCAAAATTATAACTCATTTCATAACTCTGTTAAAAATTTATTATGATTTGTAAAATTATATCATAATAATAACAGTAAAAAATATTAATTTATGAATATATTTTTTGAAAAGATAATTTATTTTAAATAACTAAATAAATTATTAAATTATTAATAAATAATTTACATTAAAAAAATATAGAAAAATAAATTATAAATTGTGAAATATTATTTTAATTATATTATGATTATATTGTATATTAATTTATAGGATTGGTAAATTTTATTTATACTTTCATAGGATAGTTTTCTATTCTTATTTTATGTTTAATATTTATAATGGTCACATTGCTATTCCAATGATCGAGATACGATTCCATTACTATAGGTTCCTAAACATTTAGAAAATCCAACCATTGGGTCCATTTTTTATTTATAATTATTTTATTATGTTCTCTATTAGAATTGATGTTATTTATAAGATACAGAATAATTATAATAAGGAAAATTTCATTGATATAAATATCGGTCATTATAATTGAACATTTTAAATAATTTCTCATTATCACTAGTTATGTGTCGAGCCTATGATACTATTTGTTATCTAAAATGGTTTTCTATGAACCCACATAAACTAGACATTTATGGATGGGTTAGATATATCAATATATCATAAAGGTGGACATTTTCCCCATATTTTTCTAATATATGGATTTCTACAAGATGATGAGGTGTAGTTAGTTGGTTTAGTAACTCTGGGATAGAGCACCCTTATCAACAATTTCATATATTACAAATGTCATACATTATCAATGAAAAGTGGGGAAGTATTTTCACATGACATTACACATATAATTTTTTATAGAAAGAATAGATAATCAATAGTGATAGGTATTATTCATGTAGCTTCTACCTTAGCATGTTCCAAATTTAATATTGATTCCTATCATTACTTTAATTCTCATGAATTAGGGGAGTATTGATTAATTTTGTATCATTATTCGATTGATATGTCAAACATTATTCTAGTTTTAGGTATGTATTGGTTAGTATCATATTGACACCACATGGATTGTAATCAAATTATAGTTACTTTTATGTCTTTTAAGGTTGATTATTACATTCATTGTGGATAGTGGGATATCCATGATGGATGAGAAGGGCCAATTTATCAAAAAATGGTAGATCTCACAGCCCATGTTTCAGGTCTATTACTTGATGATTTATGTGTAATATAGGATTTAATTTCACCTATAGTGGATTAATTTAAGGATGTGTTTCCCAAATACTTCTTAGTGATTCTACCAGATAGAGGCACCGTTTTTATAGTTCATTTCATTCAAGGAACTAAGACCATTTTCATTCAACCATATTGAATGGCATTGACAGACCAACAAGAGCTTATGAATTATTTGGAGGATTTATATCATAAGGGTTTAATCTGTTTGAGTACACACGATGTGGTTCCATTGTACTATTTTCATATAAGGATGATGAAACACTACAATTATTTTTTTATTGCTAAAAATTTATTAAGGTGGATGTGAAAAATTTATATCCCATTCAATGTTTTCAATATCTATTTTACACGTTTTGAGGATCATCTGTGTTTTCAATGATCGAATTTAGATTAGGGTATCATCATTTGTTATATCAAACATATGATATGACAAGAACTACATTTAGTAGCTAGTACAACAAATATTTTTTTTAATTCAATTTGTATTGAAAAATTCATCTATAGTATTAGTGTACTTGATGAAAAAAAAATCCATCAATTCCTGGATCAATTAGTGTTAGGGTTAGCTGAGGAATTATTTGTGTACTCTATGAATTATGATGTTCATTACCAACATATTGATATTTCTCTATGTACACTGATAGATAATCATCTATATTCCATGATATCATATTGTTAGTTTTAGATTGACCAGGTACACTACCTCGGTCACATCATCTCAGAGGAAGGAATGCTAGTGGGCCCAATGAAATTTCATTTTGTGGATTCTTGGGGTAGACACCCGAAATTTTTTATATCATAATATATCTTTTCTTATATTGTTTTTTTGAAGGTTAATCTTGGAATATAATAAATTACTATCACTAATTATGTGGTTGACCAAAAAATAAATTTTAATTGATTTTAAGCATTTTAGGACACATTTAACTGAATGAAGAAGTTCATAACATCATCGTCGATGTTGGTCCTACCCAAGCCATGTTATAAGTATACAATATATTCTGACACATTTAGTATAACACATGAAACCATGTTTATTCATAGGGATTAGGTTTTGGTGTTTGGGAATTTATAGTTGAGTCCTCATAAATATAATTGACCAACTCTTGACCTCAAATTTTCAGTAGTTCTTTAGGCATTGAATTTTTGGAGAAATTTTCTATATTGAAAATTTATAATTGGGTATATATACCATAATATCATGAAATATAAATTCTAATAGAGAGATTAGAAAATTTGGTATTGCATATTTGTTGATTATATGTACCCATATTATATTGAGTTATCTTATACATCTGGGAAGGTAAATACTATCAATGATTCAATGAGTTGGAATAATAAGACACTAGAGGTTCATGATTTGAGTGTTGTGTGGAAGATAATGTTTTTCTACATGATATTAAAGTGGAGGCATAAAAAAAGTCACGTATAAGATAATATTTATAATTGTTTATACGAAGTCAACACATTTGTGATAGATTAATGTGATGTAGTTTGAGGATTCATATTTTTGGTCCATGATGGAATGAATAAATTGTGGGTAGTAGCCATATGATTGGAGCATAGATGAGTGTGAGATCATCATTATCAACAATCATGTTGTGGTTCCAATGAGAATGTAGGGTGATCTAATATGTGAGATTCATGCCTCTAATTTTTTTGAAGATTAAAGTGTGAACAAAATGTAATGTTACCTTCGAAGATTGATTTTGCGGTTCGATATGAAAAATGAAATACTAGGGTCTATGACACAATGATATGGTTTCCTACTAGTGAAGAAAGAGACTCAATGGCCTTTTGGTTTGATATAATCATTTTATAATTCAATACTGATTTGGGATGATATGACCATGGACATTATTTTGTGAATACTAATAATACCTCAGAAGAAATATTTTATTGTGCTCATTCTATATCGATAAAAAATGTAACTCATATCATTATTATATGGGATCAATCTTGGAGGAGCATCTGCAAGATGTGTATGTTCATAAGATATTCTATATTCACGAGGTTCTATTGACTATAGTATTATACAGGTACCTATGCTTTACTACATGCTTATGGTAGGGATTCTAGATGGTATTGGTTATACAAATTTTATTGTTTACATCATTACATGGATAGTAAGATATGTACTCCGAGAATATTATATGATGGATGCAGGATATGATGTGATCTTATGATATAGATAAAAATGGATATTGAGAGAATAAAATAGATTTGGTAATTTTTTCCTATTAAAATAGTGATCATTAAACAATAATGTTAGAAACATACGAGGAAAATTATGGTAGGCCACAAATATCACCTTTATTTTGGATATAGGTAGGTGAGTATGAATTTCTGGGACCGTGTATCATTCAGGGGACATAAGAACAAGTTCCTATAACATGGAGACATATGTATATAGCATATTGTATATAGAATTTATATTCTAATCGATGCTATTGAACCCTAGAATTTAGAGCGGATGATGATGAGTTTTATCTAGAGTCTCATATGTTGTGACACCAAAAGATAAGAAGTATATCCGTATTGGAAACCATGTTTATTAGAGTGTTACATATGGTTGAGAGAATCTAGATTTTGGAATTCTGATTGGATCTTCACGAGAGTTACGAATATATCCATGATGATTTCCATTAATCAAAATAACAATTATATCACCCCATTCATTCTCATGTGATTAAGGTGGATGATATTTATCATGATATTGATGCATCCACTGAGGAGAATCTAATACATTTGTTGGAACATAGTAAGATTGTTTTTTTAGGTAAATACCTTGCTGATAGTTAATATATTGTGGAAATGTGGGAAAGTGTTAGAGGAAATATGGGAATGGGAAGCATATATATGTGCTCAATAGACAAATCCATTTTACTAGAAATCATATATAATCAATAAATCACAGCTCAAGAAATAGACAATATAATGTGGGGAGTTTATAAGATCCCCAACTTTTCTATAGTTTTCTCTAGTTCATTACAGGTAATATTTCTAAATTTTTATAGTAATTTTTGTATGGTTATAGATATGAAGTTTTTTTCAACGTAAATTTTAGAAAAAATAAGAGAAATAGGGATATGAATGGTTGGGACATATACTTCCAATACTATGCACCGTATCCCATTAGACCATAAATCCCAAGAGCGTGTGAAATTATATTGTTATTACAATTTCTCAAATTAATTTCTTCTTATAAATAGTATCCACAAACCCCAATACAATAGTAAAATAGTTTTGGAGCCTGGCTAGGAAATAACATGGTTCCATGACCAGCAAAAATTTTGTTGGAATTAAATTAATACAAAATATTTTTTTCATTATTCCAGAACCACCATTATAACTCCAAATCAACCCCATAACGATCCTAGGCTATATTTCATGAATTTCATTACCTAATAATTGATTACAAGTAAATAAAACCATTTTTATTCTTTACATAAAGAATAGATTGTAGGTATGTATCTATTCGAGAATATGGTTTATTCCTGAATAACCTCACAATTTTATACCATTAATTTAATTTGATTTTATCATGATTTTTGTTAAGTATAGATATATATACGATGAATTTATATCTAGGATTTTGAATCTATATATGTATCTAAGATATCTTGAAAATCATTTCATGATGTCAATTTATAGATTAGGATCGCGTTCAATAACACCACTTTTTTGATTTTTTGCAAAATTCCACTGGGTGATTGTTCATCAACAAATTAATGTTTGAGGTCTATTATTAAAATTCCATAGTAATGATTTTAATTACATTTATGTCATTGTATACATTCTTTTGTTATTTAAAAATTAGATTTCCAAATTTAATTAAATATTTTGGTAAATAAGTTAATAATAAATACATGAATTATATTAATTAATTGTTGAAATAATTTATTTAATTTTTTAGATACTAAAATTGGGGATTAAATAACTAATTACTGAATTTAATAATGAGATTTTTAATTTTTTTTGGTTTATTAATAATTAATTTTTTAATTAAATAAGGAAATTTATAATTTTTAAATTATATAAATTAGTGGTTGAATTAAATTTTTATAATTTTTAAAATGTTATATTTTGGATTCAAGACAATAATTTATTTAAATAAATGATACCCCTTTTTATTAGGAAATCATGACAATTAATTGTTTATTTTATTATTATAAAATTGATTAGATTCAATGAGAGTAATTACTTTTTTTATTATTTAATGGAATTGTTGTTGAAAGCTAATGGATGAATTAATTAACAGGTGGCATGGATAAATTAATAATTTAAATAATTAATGGGGATTCGATGAGTAATTAAATTTTGAATTTATTAATGTGATGTATTTGATATATGGTATACATGTAGTGGGTTAGGCTTTCATGGTAGGGGGCACAGACTAGCTCTCAATATACACACATGGTCCTCAACATGGCATTCTAGACCCATGGAATGCAAGAAAATTTTGTGGGATAAGGAATAATTCCCTAAATACCCATGATGTGTTTGACATTGAATTAAGCTCTAAATACTCAATGTCCATGTGACTTGATAATGTACATACAAAAATAATGTCATTGGACAATTATTACTATAAACTAAATTATAAATTTAAATTAAATTCATAATGAAAGACACTTTGTAAAAAGAATTATTAAATGAGAATATGATGTTTTTAATATTCTAGAGAAGAAGAATAAGTTATTGAAACTTGGGAGTCCACCCTAACACATGTGTAATGTTTTAAAAAAATGAGCAAATGAATAAATGTGAACTATTTACATTACATCATTTATTTATTACTTATACAAATTCACACATAGTTATTGAATTTATATTAATTTAAACACTATTGTTGTGGCCTAATGTGTTTTAATCACACCCATCTTGGGTTACCTAATCATTAGCTCAATATATTTTCAGTTTTTGGAAAAAGATATGTGAAATGGATACATTTTAATGGTTGAGTTAGGATGAATCATTGATGAGGGAAACAAATGCGGTTTTGTACCTGCATGTGCGCTATCAGTGTCATTATATTTGTGGATTCTTTTTGACACATGGCACACACAATGAATTGAATATTAACCACGTATTTTTTCATGTTGAATATCTATTTTGGTCATATTTTTATCTGGGATTTTTTATATTAATTTTTATATATCATTATTTAACATCTTATTATCTTCCAATAGTTAATTACTCGTATTAAAGACAATATAGTCTTCCCATGGTAATTATTATATGCTCACTACTAGTTATAATCCTATGGCATAATGGGTGGTGTTAATGGGGTTATACGGCTATATTGTTCAATGAACTAGTGTTTTTCACCCAATATGGGATTTTTTTTCACGTAAGATTTTTATTTCTCCAAAAAAATTACCTATATATTCAACATACTATCATAGTGTGTAATTCCTATATATTTATTCTTATTTTGAAGTTGGATGTAGTCTCCAACCTGGATCCTTTTCGAAGAAGATCTCTACTGGTCTCCTTTTCTCTACTCCCATTTCTGCCATAGGCAGGGTACACATTGTTGGGAATAGTATAACGAATGAGTGCTATAGTAGGTTCAGGAATATTTATGTGATGATATTTGGATATGAACATAATTTTTATTTCTTGGGATGTTATGAAATCAATATAAGCTAATTATTTTGGTAAATGAAAACATGGGTAGGCCAGTTGATTCATAGGTATTTATTCCCCCTAGTGATCAAATGCACTATAATTTATTTTTACTAGTCATTCCAAATAAAGTGATAATGTTTCAAGATAGATAAATCAGAATGGATTATTCCTAATTAGTCAATAATATTGTGTATGAAATGTGTAGACATCGTGATATATTAAAACAAAATTGAAATAAAAAATACATACCTCATTAATTTTTTATTCTATATTTTATGTTGAGTAGCTTAAAAAGATTTCACATTTTTGGGTATGAATCTATGGTATCATCCTATATATGATCTCACTAAATATGTTCAATTGGGTGTTCTAGAAGATCAACACAGATTGGAGGTTGATTATAAATAACCATGGTGGCATACACTCTGTTAGCTTTTGGAATATATTTCAATATGTATGACGGCTCTATTTTGGATTTAGTCACAAAATAATACTTCGAAGAGGTTGATATTGTATTAAACTCATACCATGATTAGAGGTAGTAGTATGTTTCATTGGATTTTATGGTGGTCCATAGAAAAGCATAGAAGCCATGGATCAAATTTCTCCGGGGTCATGGGGAGCCAACAATATCATAGGAGAACTTTGAGGTCGAGTTTAAAGCTACGTTTCATTAATTAACAAAGTAGTTATCCAGTAAATATGAATTTATTACCCATTTATAGGGGTGTTCTTGGCTGTGATAAATTGATATCTATTTCAGTAAAATTATGTGATATTATAAAACCAATTTTCATATAAATATTTGATGGAAAATCATTTTGCGAAGTATATACATGTAGATATTGAATTACACATCACCCAATTTAACATGATTAAAATCATGGTGTGTTGTTTATAGAAGGGGATATTGAAAGGATGATAGTGAGAATTAGATTGACATGAATGGGGAGACACTATTACTCCATATATTGAAATACAATTTAGTGGAGTTCATTAAATAATGGAATAAATATATTTCCATCATCTGTGGGTCGATCCCATCCCACATCATTTTTTATCCAGTGATAGAGGCTCTTGCACATATGCTAATGTATCATCATAAAATATTTATTTGAATGAAATGCTCATCATTGGTGAGAGTTCCCAACCCTTATGAATAGTGAGTGTGCACCAAGTCCTCCATAGATTATATTTTATCAAATTAATATGAGTAAGGTTGTTAAAATTTGGGATCATATGGAAAGGTATGATGCATTTACAAGGAAGGAATATGAATCTCCTCACACATAGATATATGAAAACTCCAATGGAGGTGGTCCCAAATGGGTTCAGTTAATGTATGGAGAATGTTGTGTTTATTATCATGGGGTAGTGTTTCCTATACTTGGTGATCTAGGAATAATTGAAGTTGCACATTTATTTTTTTAATTATGGGTGCATGATTTTATATATTCAATATCTATTAAATAATTTATACAACCTAGCCTCATCCATGCATTGGGACATAATGTAGAGCATATTACAATTCCCACTGAAATGACAACAATCTTAGGTGGTTTCCATTTCATGTAATAATTATGTAAAGACTGTGATCTAGTTCTTGGGAAACATCAAAACGTTGAATAATTCACATGATTATATATATATATATATATATATATATATATATATATATTAAATCATCCCCACTATGGATTGTTTGTATTCTTTGTATGATATTATTTTTTTCATCCAGATAATGTTTATGTTCCATGTTCCCGATTGAGAACCAACCATGGTTATTAGTGAGAAATACACTTAAATAATTCGATAGGGTGTTTTCATCCTTACCATATTTGATGGCCAAGGTGATTCCTATCTCATCATAGGTTTCAATGTAATTATTTTATAGGGACATAGATGAAAACGCAAATGTATTCTCATATGAATTTCTAGCATTACCCCATTAATGGAGATTGAGTTTTAGATTGACATAAAGCCTAGAATGCTTCCAATATCCTTGTATCTGTATATGATGATTCATTATTTTTTATGGGAACAATAATTAAATCTCAATGTTCTATTATATAGATTCTTTGTTATGATTTTTTATCACATCTAAGTGAAATAGTTTTGTTTATAAAAAATATTATGGTGATTTAAAAATTTATATTGATTATCATTACATGAAACAACTGAATGTGCTGAAGTGATGTCATATTACATGGATTTAGGATTTCATATAACATTTTAATCTAAAATACTAGTTCTAAAATACTTATTTTTTATTAGTTTATCATCATAATTTTGTGAAGGGTGAGGTTATCCCCAATAATAATTTACAATGTTATCATTTGAATTAGGATATCATTGTGATTCAATTCAGTGTAAAAAATTATCTAGGCATGTTTATAGGGTTAATGATTTCTATGATTATATATTCCTGAGATAATTTTATGGTGGTTTTAATAAACAATAACCTTTTTACTCTATATAAAAGGAGATGATTCAGACTAAATATTCGTGGGATTTTCTATTTTTTAATCATGTTCAAATGATTGATATATTTTAAATGTGTTTGTTATGGACTTCGGAAGTACATTTCATGGGGTATTTCATATCCCATTATGGATTATCTACAGATCCTTAAATGATATAGTCATTTGTTTAATGGGAGTTCCTCTTGTAAGTGGAATAGTAGCAGAGGTTCCGTTTTCAACCGGGATAATTCTCAATGATTATAGATAATTTTTATCATGTTTTCATTCTGATTACTACCTCAACCATAATAAATCATAATTTTTTATGAACTATCTATATTCTTGATGTGTGTATGTTTTTGAATATTGATTTTTTGAGTAATATGGTAATATTTTACTAGTATATGGATTTCACAATCTTGTTGAATGTGATGCATTTTGTCCTGACATGAGCTATAATCTGATGTAGTATACATATTTTTTGGTTATGTTTCTTAGTAGTTATTCCCTCATGATAATAAAAATACCACCCATGAACATGATATAGTGTAAGTTATTTTTTCCTTTGAATATGGGTGACATTGAATCATCGATGATATGTTTTACATTTTTACTAATTATAAAATTATTTAATAAGTATTATATCATCATAACAAAAAATTACATTTGTCTCAGGTGATGTAATTCATATTAGATTATGAAATCAATATTTTTTTATGTTAGGAAAAGGTAAATGTTATAGTTGATGTTTTGATATGGATTTCACCTGTTGAGGACATGCATAATTTATAATATTCATGGATAGAGATTAAAAACAATCATCAGTGGCTCTATATATAGTAGTGTTTTGAGATGGAGGTTCTCACTTATAGGTAATAGTGTAGTGGTATTGAGTTAAATATATAAAGGACCCCTAGTTGTTGGATTTTGATGTCTTAGTCTTCATTGACCAAGGTGTATTTGTCATGTGTGTGATGTTTTATCTAAGCATAGATATCACCACTTATTATTTTATGATTTTATTTTCATCCCCTCAACAATGTGTGAGACGGTTCTCCCTGAGTCCAATAATTCACTATTATCATTATATTCTAGGGGTACAATGATAACATAGTCCATGATAGTTATGGTTTTCATTCCATGATTTATGTGTCTCTTTGTATGGTATTTTTATTAATAATTGGTCTTCCATAAGGTGATGGCCATGAAATGTGTTTCATGTATTTTTCTACAGTTGTTTGATTGTCCCAGTAGAAGTTGGAGGACATTACAATATACTTCATTTCTAATTTACATATTTCTTATCGAGGATATGATATTATATGGGTGACAATTATTTATTTGATGAAATAATCCCACTTTATAGAAATCAGTTTGTCGATCTCATGTAGGGTTTTTTCCAGGAAGTAACAAGGGGTGGTGGTGTGACAACATGCAGTCCCATGAAATATCATATCAGGTTGTAATACATGTTTATTTTGAAGTTTTAAAGATGTATAAATAAATCTATTGGGTCGTATTTAATTCTTAAAACCGCTTCCCATCCTTATTTTAATTACCAGATAAAGAATAATATCGATACTCATTAAGATAATTTATTTTTTATCATCCATGAATATAGAGGTTCATGGATGAGGAAAATTACCTTGGTCATGTTTAATAACAATATAAGTTTTTACACCACCCCTGGTAAGGACCCATTTGAATATTATTGTGGGAATCATTTATGGTCTCTGTTGTGTTTGTGACTGGGGTTAGAGAGGATTTAATTGTCTAGATTAAACTAGTACATAATATTATATAGGTTTCTTATTTATTTCAAAAATTGATGATTGTAGTTTTGGGTTATCTAAAATCATATATTCATCAAAGGAGGAAGCAATTATAGATTTATTATGGAGATAATGTGTTACTAATGGTTACTCATCGTCCATGGTAGTGATGTTTTTATTCATGATATAATAATTTCTTGTTTATTTGTTTGGTCTTATGAGGTAATAATACATGTTAGAGTCATGGGGTACACAATATTACTTCATTAGTTGATGAACATGATATATGAGGTTTCCCATGTAACATGGATCATTTTTTATCCTTATTATGATGCTCATATCATTGATTGGGGTGAGCTTCATGTTGATAATTATATGGCCTTTTTGGAGTATCTCTTGATGATTCCTAACCACTAAGAGAAGATTTTCCATATGTGTCATATTCACATTATTCATGTCATGTGATAAAACAATGGATTATTGTCAGTTATATATGGTTCATATCTTTTTCAAATATCATTAGATGAATTTTCCCATAAACAACCTTGATATTACAAGACAAGGACCATAATGTATACTATATTAGGAATATTATGTACATAATTGGAAAACATGATACCAAAATAAAAACATGTTTTATTTTTTCCCCTCAAACATCTGAGAACATCCTTTTTCTCTCTTACATCTTCTATGGAAAAGATGGTGAATAAATGATCAATAAGGATGAGCTAAAAAGATGAGTACGGGAACACACATAGGAATAAACATAGCACATGGGTTAAAAGACATAACATGATGACATAAAAGGCATGGAAAAAGAATAAACATATGGAATAATAAAATATATAAAATGTGATAATATGATAATGAAATATTAAAAAAACATCATATAACATGACACAAACATGAGTGAATGATAACATCCAAGACATTGTGAAGAAATTCCCTTAAAGGAATCTGATTCACTCATTTTCCCAACCTAACATCTCATGAGAGTACACATTACCCAATGCATGGGAAATCTATTTGTGTGCACCCATAACAAAATGTTCATGAATATTCATGCCACATAAATATTACAACATATATAATAAAATATAAACAAAAAAGTCACCCCTATAATGAATGGGATATCTTAATTCATCCATAAGTCATAACAAAATTTAGTTTAAAAAATGGGTCCTTGACATAATTGATTTAAATAATAAATATAAATTCATTTGGTAAAAATTGGAATGTATAATTATATTTGATGTCAAACTAGAGTGAAAACAATAAAATTAGTTTTTTGGATACATTATAAACTAAATATTTTGGTGCATATTGATGAAAATATTAATCTGTTTTTAAAGTGGAAAAGGAATATTTGTTTTCAAAATTCAAAAAATTAATGAAGATACTTTTCAATGATAAAATTGTTTATTGAAAAAAAATATTTTTAACTTTTTATCTAGTGCACATGATAATTGATATGAAATTGGGATGTTCCCTTGAATTAGGCTTCCTTCTCATGAAGAATTATAAAGGGAACCATTTGATAACATGTATTTACTAATAAAATTAGGATCATATGATCCAGATAGAAGAGTTTGTTACACATAAAAAGAAATTATAATATGTCGACAATAAAAAATAATCCCTATATTTTTTAATGGGAGAGAAATATTAACCCCTAGAAAAAATGGAGGTTCGGGTTGATTCTCTTACATTATGTCTGAAATTTTCATCATTTTATTATAAGATCATGGATGGAAAAAATATATCCATTTATTTATTAATTAAATAATAATTAATTTTTTATTTATAATTATTATATAGAGTTAAGTTATAATATGTTTGTGTTATATGTTAAAATTTTTTGGTTAGGGAGTGTTCATTTCCTTGGATTTAATTATCAATGTATATCTATACGTATAGGAGAAATCAGCTAGAATGAGAATAAATATCCATAATTAAAGTTTTAAGTTATTAATAAAAATAATAAATATTAAATCGTTAAATATGCAATTATATTATATGGGTTGAGTATGAATGATTTGATAAAACTATACACATATTTGTTTGCATTAATTTGACTGTTTTTTTATTATCGTGACCTGGATTGTTTTCATTATATAATATCATGTTTATATAATAGTTACATAAAATTAAATATGTTGTTATAAATGCATTATAATATTATTTAAACATATAAATTATTTTATGATATGACTTTATGGATGTAATAGATGTTTAAACTCATCATCCTTGAATGTGATATATTAACCTACAACTGATGATGTTTTCATTATCATAGAAAATAATGGAATGAGGAGAAATGGTTTTTGATTAATATATTTTAAAAAAACCATTTTATATATGGGACTAGTGATATCATACAATTTAGAACTAGGATGGTGAGGAGAGAATATTAAAATAGATGAACATGAAATGAAAATAAAATAAATGAAAAAGGATTTTACCTATGGACTCTTTCATATTTAGAAAATTATTATAGGATTGGTTTTCATATTTATTGAATACCAAGTATCTTGGAAGTGGGGTATGATATTATGAATAAATTTTATCATAATTCTGAAATTTATAAATACATTTTAGGTGTTAGTAGAAGTCGTGGTGAGAGGAGGTATTTATAGTGGAAGGGAGAGGTGTTTTCCATTATTATATTAAATAGATTATAATGTTTTCTCAAGAATATGAATAGATTGATAATTATAAACAAATATATTATAATAATTAACCATAATTCAATATTTTGTGTTTTATATCTTCATAATTCATGTTTTAATCTTTTATCATAAATTATTAGATTTTACTATTCACAAAAAATATCAACTATTTTAGAAAAATCCCTATAAAATCAACCAAACAATTTTTTATGTGTGGAATTCAAAATAAAGGAAATTATATGAAATTAAATTTTAGTATATTAATATTTTAACATATAAAATCATGATTTACTCGATAAAAACAATTTTATAATTATTATTGATTTTCTAATACATCGAAAATTTAATAAAGCTATCATAAGTTATTCCCTTAATCCTAAGAAAAAAAATATATGAATACATATTATTGAAATAAATTTTCTATTAAATTATTATTTTAATTATATAATTTTAATTAAATATTTATGTTTAGCAAGAATACAAGCTGTTAATTTATCATCTTTGAAACATATATGAACATATTTCAATATATAAATATATGATATTATAATTTATAAGATACCCAAAAAAAATTAATACTATTATAGGTGAGGTTACTTTCAAAATGGCTTATTTAGTACTCATAAAGGCCACATTACAATTCCATATGATATTTTACCATTTCAGTTGTATCTGTTCCTAACATCTATAAATACATATTATCTGATTAATTCTTTATTTATAGATTATTTATTATATTTATTACACAATATATTTTAATATACTATAGAATAAGGCAATTTCCAATGAAATAATTAAAATTCATTACATTATCCCCCTAATAAATTTCAACTTTATTTTTTTCCTTTTACAAACAATGGGGATTGCATGAGAGGGTATATCCCCTTTATCACCTCATCTAGTTACAATGTTTTCTCTTCCTAATAATTCTTTCTCTATAGTACATTGACCAATTTTTTATTTTTATTTTGTGTATTATATTATCATGATATTTTATTATATTCACATTCTATTCCTCAAAGTAGATATAATTTTCCATCAATACCACAAAAAAATTAAGTAAATGTGAGGGATATGGTACACACTTCCTCAAAAAGGATACATGGAATAATTGTAGTGCTTTATACGTTGTTTTTGGATGTTCTAGTCAATATTACCCAACTCCAAGACAATAAAATATATTTAAGGAGCTAATTTACTTATTTTGTAGCTTTCCCTTTTCCTAAAATATCATGATTCACCTAAATAGATATATTCATAAGAATACTATTTCTCCAACATTATGGTCAATGTATCATCAATGATTTTTCTTCATATCTCTTCTATTGACTATGTGATTCCTTGAAGTGTGGACGAATGGTTTTCTCTATCAAATCCATTTATTCAACCATTCTTTTCCTCACATTTTACATTCATCATCTTCATCCAGTCATGCTAGTGCTCTGTATCTTTTCCCATAAAGTGTTTCTTATCTATTATTTTGGATGCTCGAGTGGGAACTATTGTTGTAGGTGTATTAAATGAGTGGAAGATGTGGGTCCCACACTCCATTGAAGTCTGTAATAATTTGAATATACAAATATTAAATTTTTTAAAATAATTTCTCACATTGGACATCATTCTGTTGATGATTAGACGCACTAATGTTAAACTCAGTTTTTACATATTGTTCGATACTTTTCCAAAATATGTAGCTGTGTCTCAAATATTTATTCGTTATAATATTTAGTGGTACACCACATTGACTTACAACCACTATGATAAATATATGTGAAATTTGATCCAATGAGATGTCCGCTCGAGTTACGTTAATGTGAGATTTATTTGTTAGCTGATCCAAAAAACCCACATAAATGTATTCAATCTAGATGTATTTTTATGTCTGGTGACAATGTCCATCATTATTTATTTCCATTTCTATTTTTGTATGGGTAATGGTTTCATCAAACTCTAAGTCTTTTCTCCATCATAATTCAATTTTTTATCACACTTTGAAATTTGATGTACATTCAACGATCCCCTTATTAAAATTGTCCCACCAGCAGTTATATCACATAACTCAAAACATCATTGTTCCCACTATGTGAATAGATAATGTTGAGATATTTCAATCCTTTAGAATAAATTGATTTACCAACGGATTGGATGGTACAAACAATCTTTAACCACATCTCAAGACACATTCTACATCCATATGGATGTCTAAGTATTCCCCATTTCTGATATCTTCCTCTTTTTCCTTCTTTTCCTCATCATTTCATTGAGAATCATTTATTTAACCATATGTTATAGTCCATAAATAATTTGATAAAGGGTTTATGATGTTACATCATTATTTATTCACATGTCCATCCATTATATTATAAAGAAGATTGGATCCTTTTGAATTCTTATTATTGTTAATGATGCCTAGCCTTTTGTATAAAAAGAACCCACCACCTAATTTCCTATAATAATATGGTAGTGGAATCATAAATATAAATCCAGGATGAGATATAACCATATATTATGGAACATATTACGATCCTTTTATGTGAATGTTTATTTGATTCCCTATGATAAGTATATATCTCCCACATCACCCCATAGAGATAAAGACACAATATTGTAAATTTGAATATCACATGAACCAACTCCAGATTGATTGTGGGCTAGTTTCATTGTTTAAATTTTCACATTATATGAGGTGTAGGGGGACAATTTATCTTTATTAATTAATAATAATCCCTATCCCATATTTGAATAATCACAACACACCACATAATTTTTCTCCATTTGTCGGATGAGTTTGTATTGGTGTAATGATAATACTCTTCTTCCACTCATGGAAGTAGTCTCCACATTCCCTGATGTATATAATATTTTATCCCTTTTTATTCGGTTTTGTTACTAGTTTTTAAAATCCTGATATGTTCTTCAAAAATCTACATAAATACCCATATAGACTATGAAAAAATGGATCTCTATTATAAATGTTGGTATGGTCCAGTTTTGAATTCCCTTTTACAAGAAATGATAGACAAATTTCCCACTGATTATGATCACATGCCCCAATAATGATATTTCCTTCATATAAATCTAATATTTATTATATCCTTCAAAAATTTTATCCATTCTAAAAGTCTTCCTAAATGTATTAAAATAATACTCATGCTCCTCCTTACATTTGGGGTATGTTATAATTTTATTGGAAAATACTACAAAATATTTTTTTTGAGGTATCATCTAAAGACAATATACATTAATTCATGGAAAATCCCTACAGAAATAGTGATTCCAAAGGTAATAACCATGAACTCATAGTATTTGTACACCATTTGAATGGAAATATTATGAATATCATCATTACCATACATTAATTAGTGAAATTCCGACCCATGGTACACCATTGTGAAATAATTGTCCCCATGTAACAAATTGAACAAGACATTTGTATTTGTATGGGGATACTTTTTCATTAATATATATTTTTTTTCTCATGATTATTAATGTAGAGATGAATTGATACATCATAATTCATGATGAAAATGAATGGTGAATGCCATGGTGAAGAACATAGGAATATAAAATCCTTAACAAAATTATCATTTAACTTCATCCTCAATTCTTATAGATCTATAGGGGCCCTTCTATGAGGAGTCTAAAAATATATCGAAACCCATGTATAATTTCAATTTATAACTCTACATCATTATCCATATGAAGACCATGATATTATTTAGGGAATAAATTAGTTTATTCTGATACAATTGGGATGTCAGAGATCTTGTTTCTCTCTATTATATCAGTAATTTAATCAAGATATGCTTTATCATAATGCAATATTATCCACGATTGAGTTAATTATTTTACAATATAATCATCCTCTTACATAAAATTTTAAATAATTGGAGGTTGAATCGGGATGTGATGATGGGTCTCAATTTTCAAACAGTTAGTTCTTGATATATATAAATATATCCTATATATTCCCAATAAAGTAACAAACTCCAAAAATGAAATTTTAAAAAATCTTTTATAGGCGATTCATTCCAAATATATTAATTATAGGACAATTTATATACTTTGGATGTGATAATTTCCTAATTTTCGATTATAGTAGATAGATCACACTGCAAATTTTGAGGTGGTGATTGAATTTCATTACTAATTATGATTGATATGAATCAATGAATAAAACCATAATAAAATAGTATGTTCCCTATTCATCAATGATTGATCTGCATACATATCACAACATCACTTTCGAGATCCTCCTCAATAGTAGTGATAGCATATTACATTCCTTGATGCCTGATACATTGTTTGTTTATTTCTTATAGAAACCTTTAGCTTAGGGATTTTATAATGGCCATAATCCTTTCAATTATAAAATTGTACTATATGATGATTTTTGATCTGTACCTACCTTAATATTTCATAATAAGTTGTATTCTTCATATACCTTATGTATTTATTATCCATATTCCCCTCTCTTCTACTTCTGAATCATCTATTTATATAGTTTAAGAATTTTTATGGATCCACATTTCAACACTCTTGACATGTGGGATGAAGAGTCAACTATCCATCATGAGAATGATCACCTACATTAAACACTATTTTTGGATTTTCCCCTAGTACCATGAGACTACTGAGATTCTATGATCCCCATTTCAACCATAAGGACATAACCAACAATCTCTAAATAGTTTCCAATGTATTTAATAACCAACTCTTTTCATAGACACATCTTTAGTATTCTAACTAAGAGATCCACATTGATTTTAGTATTCATGAAAAATATAAAGGCATATAATGAAATCCATTTATGTTTACTTCATATTCCATGATAAGCTCAAGATATTTTTTCTTCAGTCTGAGAAACATACATTTCATCATAAGATGGAGAGTTCAAGGGAAATATTAGTTGAATAATATTTTCCTGAAAACATCCCATTTTAGGGAATAAATTTCCTTCTTAGAAATTGTGTTCTTAATCAGTGTCAACCCGTGATAATATTACTCCTCAATATACATAACATCATGAAAATAATTTATTCATTTAATAACTAGAGGATGGATAATATTTTTTCTATTTAGTTAATCAAATTTTCTGTGAGGAGGGTCTTAGAGATCCAAAAAAAATGGGAGTCCTTTGACATATAATGTATTCAACTATAACAAGATCTCTCTTAATAGTTGGAGGAACTCCCATATAATTCAAGTTATTATTGAAAAAATTTGGCCAGTTGAGCATGTACATTCATCTTGTTTTGAGGTCTCATTCCCAATATATTTTGTATATCATTAGGGCAGTCCTCACATTTCGAATAACATTTTTTTGGTTGTTTTTATTCTATTTAAATCCATTATATATGAAAAATAATTTCCAGTTGGGTTCCGTAATCCATAGATAACAATCATAATAAAAAGATTCAAGAAACATAAATGTTTAAAATTATGAAGGAAAAGTATTTCCAAACTATTCATTCCCTAAGATTCAATTTACATTATCTGTGATTTGTTTCCAAACTAAATTACAATGGTCCTTTTTTATTACCTTAATAATTTTTCGGAATGAGAAAATGATTTTACCAAAGCATATCACCCAGGAATGGCTAACCATGTGCATTATAAGGCATTTTTGTCTTGTAAAATGTCAAACTGTGTCAGGCCAGGAACACCGTCTCTTATTTGACACTCCTAGGTTTATATATTCCAAAACCATGTCCACATTAATATCCAGACACTAATGTATTTTTTATGCAAAATACACTAATATACCAAAATTAGGGACATTTTCTCATAATTAGTATAATACATATGGATTTTTCATGAATATTATAGACCTAACCAAAAAAATAAATAATGGATTGCTTCAATTCCAACTATAATGACTATATCATTTTAAAATATTATTACATGATTTTCTGAAAAAAAGATATCAAATTACAATTTGTGGATCGTAAGTTCTAGTGTCTTTAGAATACTAGTTATATAATTGGAAAGCATGATACCCAAAATAATAAGATATTTTCTATAGTAACACTAACGATCTAATAAATTCGTTTTTCCCTCTTTAATATGCATAAGATATCCTTGGGAATACATGATCAAAAGAGATGAGCTAAAAAGTCAAGTACATGAATAAAAATATGAATAAATATAGAACATTTGTCAGATGACACAACATGATGAAATAAAAGTTATGGACTATGAATATACATATGTAATATTGAAATTTGTTAATATGGGTTCATATATCCAATGAATAATAGGTATTTTAAAACAAAAATTAAAAAAATAATCTTGATACATGTATAAAATCGAAGACCATGGGGGAGACAGTCTCCAAACAAAATTAACTTCACTCAATATCTCGATAGGACGTCTAATGAAAAAATTCCCCAATGTGTTAGAGGACTATCAGGGTTCACCTGTAATTAATTATTCCTTAATATGCATTCCACATTAATATTCATATATAAGGTATCAAACATAATAATAATTGTTAACAATCTAATGATTTGTGTATCATAATTATATAAGAAGTTATAACAAAAGATCATATCATAAAGGTGATAATTAATGAAAGTATTCAATTCATATATGGTCATTCATAATAGAAAAATTGTAATAGATCATAATAATTTATTTCAAACATGAGTGAAAACATGATAAATTGTTTTTATGATAAATTGGAAATGATATTTTTTAGCGAATGTTAAGGAAAATATTAATGAGTTTTTAATGATGGAAAATGAATATCTATATTCAAAAAACAAGAAACGAACAAGTTTAGTTTTTCAGGATAACATTATATTCTAATAAATATAATTTCATGTTCAAAAATATTATGGAGAGAACATGAATATTGGTAGAAATTTGGATGTTCCCTTGAATTGTGTCTACATTATTACGTAGAATTGGGTGGGGAATCTTTTTAAAATGTGTAATTACCCATAAAATAAGGATTATATGATCTAAATATATGTGTTTCATACACAAAAAAAATTAAAATTTGTACATAAAATGAAATAATAAATATATTGTGGTAAATAGATAAAAATTGTAGCCTAATGAAAAAAATAAAACATTTGGTAGAATCCCTTTATATATTTATGAAATTGTTCCTTACTTGATATTAATTTACTATATAACAAAATTAAGTCCACTCATTTACAAATTAAAAAACATTTATAGATTATTTATCATTATTACAATTTTTATATGTTTATATATGGCCTTCATGATAAGTTATAAGATGAAATTTCTTTGTTATGATGTTTTCAGTTTCCTTTTTCTTCATGATTATTTCTTTTGTATACATGAATGAGATATCATGTAGAATTATAATTAAATACATGAATTTAATTTATATGTTATCACTGAACATAAATAACAAGAAAAGGGTTATATGAATCATTTTATTTTATGTTTTGATGACGAGTTATTAAATAAAACATTAATGAAAATATTTTGGACTAATTTTGAAGGTTCTCAATAATTATGAACATATTTTTTTATTTATTTAATATCATGTATATATAATAGTAAAAACCATTAAATAAGTTTTCATACGTGTATAATAGATTTTTTAACCATAATATGTTTTTATTTGAATCATAAGTACAAATAAATGAAATTTAAAACTCATCTTCCATCATGCTGACAAATTAACAATCCGCAAACAATATTTTCATTTTAGGTTAAAAGGAGAAGTGGGAATGAAATGATGATGGATTATTCTGTTAACACAATACAATTATTTACTATTTATGATAATATTGTTATCATACCTTTTGGATGATAGGACGTGTGGATAAAATAGAAAATAATTAAACATAAAATAAAATTAAACAAAAAGAAAAATGATTTTATTGCTTGAATCCTTCTTTTTGATATCCTCCATATAGTGTTTGTTGTTAGTCATATGTTTAGAAAATATTATCTTGGAAATGGTTTAGGATATTGGGAAGATATGTGAACATATTATTGTAAATGTCTAAAAACTATAATGGTTTGAGGAGAAGATATGGAGAGGGGTGGTATTGATATTAGAGGACAGTGGGGTTATATCATTATTTTATTCATTAGTTTCTTATTTAAGATATAGAATATGAATAGTTTGACTAATACCAATATTTATACTAAAATAATGGTTATTAGTTTGAAATTTTGGCCTTATATCAATAATAATTCATCTATAACACAACATTTCAAGTATTTCTCTTTTATCAGAAGTTGTCATATTTTACTACTCACCTGAAAATAAATTATTAAAAAAAATAAAAAAACCTCATCCTATTTTTTTTAATATGTATAATTTAAAAAAAGACTCAAATATTTAAAATAAATTTATAAATATAATAAATACAATTCTTGAATAAAATCATCATTTAATCTAAAAATACCAAATTTAAAATTATACCTAATTTAATACCAGTTACAAATATTTTTTCTGGTTTCATAAAATATCCCTAAAGATGAAGAAAATAGATTAATAACTTAGTTGTCTTATTTTTATATTATCTTCTGAATTATTTTTTTCTTATTGATGTTCACTATTATAATTTATGATATGCTTCCCACTTGTCTGATATTGGTAACCATGAAAAATTTTTAGTGGAATATCCTACATGATTGTTTTTTAGAGATGTATATTTTTGTTTTTTTATATAGGATTAATTTCTCTGATGACGTTCATAAGCTCATCCAATGGAATGATTAGTGAGGGTTTTAGTTTGGGTTGTTTGATAAAATGACCCATTTTGTCCTGTATTAGTTTGGGATTTTATTGGAGGATAATGGTTTGAGGAGTACGTATTGTATGTACAGTGAGCCATATAATGCAACAATATGCATGTTTATGAAGATTATGCTGCTCAGAGGTATCCTTTATAGGGTATGTAGGTGTTTACCTACAAATTGATGGAATTTGGTCTTATTCATGACATATAAGGGTTTAAGGTAATGAAATTATGGTTTATGTCTTGGGTGAGATCTATATTCATGGTTAGTTTAGTTTTCAATGAGGATCCATCAGCTGTGTGCTTGGATCAGCTATATTGATAAAACAGTTACACAGTTGTGTCAACTATGTGGCTAGATAGGGAATATAGAATCAACTACTTTGGATGGTTCAACCATGTCATTTCTCAGCTACATGAGTAATCTAATATGATAGAGACTAGCTACGTGGACAGTCTATGTGAATCATCTAAGTCGATGCATTATCAACATGACTAATCATCTATGTAAGAGGTCATCAATGTGAAATGTCTATGTAAATTGGACATGTGGAAATATGGAGTACATGAATGGGCTACATGAGTGATCAGTTATGTGACTGATTCCTTATGTGCATCTAATTTATGGATCAACTGTGTGACAACAGATACAGGACACTTTTTTTAGTGAGGTGTTTTTAGCAATAATGAATTTTCAAGTAATATATTTTCACTATTTCTGGAAAATGGCCATGAGGTATTACGTTGGAATGAATCACGTTCCATTGCAGTCATATTAATCATGGATAATTATATCAATATTTTTAAAAATATGGTCATTTATTTAACAAAAGTCCTTGCACATGGAATTTAATGTGATCCATAATAATTTCAATTATATATTTTAAAATCAATAAAATGTAATCATCAAATATATTTTCGGTCAATTGAATTCACCTTCCCCCATTCCTTACATGTTTCAATCACACGAGACTATATGTTTCAAAACCCTTCTATTGTTTCCATGGAACACATATTCTAGTGGAGAATGTTCCCCAATGTAAATTAAATACTTCATGTTCCCCATTTTTTTGGTGTAGTGAATCACCTGGTGATTTTTTATCTAGTTATATGATCCATTTCTTATACAATTTATTTACATGAAATAATAACTCTTTTATAGTTATTTTATTTAATTATAATTGTAAATAACCATATAAATATTGATCTTTATTAGTAATAAATAAATTAGAGTATGATCGTTTATTATTTCAATTTAATATGAATTAGGATTCCCACATGATTTTCTCGATATTTTGTGACCTATGATATAATAATATATTGAGTGTAATGATCATGATTGAAATTTTTAATGAACATAAATCTATTAACTTATAATTAGTGGGATACATAATTAATGCAGCTTCAAGTGTACTGATTATGATGATTCATTTAATTTAATGGTAAATCAAAATTTATCTGATGAATATAATTTATTACATATTCTCATACATGATAATGGAATTGATAAATATTGAGAATAATAATAATACAAGTTATGAATGATGGTAACAATAAAAATACTAGAAAATTTATAATTGTTTATATCATAGTTTCTGGTTAATTATTTCAATGCTATAATAATTTTTAACTATTGATAACATATTTTAGTTGAATTCCTTAGGTTTCCAATAGTTGGAAGCAATGAAATAAGAATTGGTTATTTTGAAGATGAAATAATAATTTTTTATTGTGATGATGATAATATTAGGGGTATGAAATTCCCATCTACACGAGAGGGATAATTTCATTGAGATTGGGGTCCTGAGGGCATGTTCACATGTGATGGTAGAATGCATTGTTATAGGTAAAAAATTACCCAATTATATATTCTTTTTTGTTTCCATATAATTATATGATGTTTTTCATGTCTGATATAAGTCTATGATGTATTATTCTTTTATGAATGATTTTTTATGGGGTGGGGTCTTCTATATTCCATTTGTGCCTTGTATGGATGAGCCTAGGATTGGTGATCCATGTATTGTTGATTTGATGTTTTATAAAATGCCCATATTATGTGGAATAAATTGATGGATGGGATTCATTAATGCTTATATGTATTAATTTCAATATCGAGGATGAAATCATAGTTGATTGAATATGTTAATGTTTGTATTAAACATTAATGGGATAATTCATGATGCTTAAATGAAATGATTTTTTAAGGGAAGACGTGTAGGTTCCTTCTTTCATCAGTAATTAATTCCCCATATCTTGATTCGGCTGGATGTGGTTGGATTCATAATTCAATTTCATGTTATCATAGGGTGGTTCTCTTGTAGTACAAATATTATGAAATTGTGAATATAAAGAATAAATTAGTCTTAAAAAATGGGTATTTTTTGAATTAATTTGATGAAAATATTTTTAACATTTGAGAAATACAAATTGGATGTTTGAATTATTTGAAGAGGAAATGGACATCAAAATGGTGGTTAAAGAATAAATATTTGAATAATTTTAATGGTTGATTTAATGGATAAAAAAAATTAATCCATGGAAATGTTAAAATCATGGATGTATTTAATATGTCTCTTTTAAATACTCGTACGGTTTTAAGATATCTGGTCTTATACGTGGGAGACTTGATTCCAAGATATGTTAGCTATAGTTGAGTCTGAGACTATATTATTCCCATAGTTTGGTTTCCAATTATAGGCTATATTATATATTTTATGATTTCATATTCTAAACCTTCTAGGATGGTTTGGAAAAATATGATAAATGCACTTTAGGAGGTAGTTTTTACCAACATCTCGGTGGTATGAGTGATGGGTGATAACAGCCATTCGCATTGATATCTTCTATTGTTATTATTATGCGATTGCATGCATGATGGTAATATTACCCATATATTTTTATATATGACAGTATGGGTTTTAGTAATTGATACACATATATCCCATGAAATAATACCCAATGGTTTATGATATGTATGATGTATATAGGTGGTAATATCTTATAGCCCTTACTCGGGGTTCGAGTAGTTATTGCTTGAGGTAAGATTCTAGATGTTTGATACATGTCACATGGGATGTGGTTTCTATTAATATATACATTGATAAAATATATTGTGATATGATATGGTATTATATAGTGATTTGACAAACATGGTTCATGTTTTCATTCCATCCCTATGTGTATTCAGTTGAGTTAGACTTATTTTTGCCCAATGTGAATTAGCATGGAATCCGTATATTTTGAAAGAGAGTAGTCAGTCGAGGATTCAATTGACTGTACTTTTATTCTCAATAATATATGTATATATATAAACTATTTTTTATGTAATATTCAGAATGGTAGAGATTGAAAAGTATATTTCCATGCTAGATTTTTGGATGTTTTTGGGTTTAATTATCATTTCTATTTTACCAATTTAGATCATTTACTATTTACTTAATGTTATTATAGTAATTTTTTACACTTCATATATTAATCTTGGATTTCATTAAATAAATTACTTAGGAGTATTATAATGTAACTAGATTATCTCTCTCTATCTCAATATCTTATGAATATTTTCTCAGAAGTTAATGTCTTACATATTTATATATATATATATATTATTTTAAAAAAAATGGTGCATGTCACCCACCATGGGCCTACTGGAGGTTGGAATCGGGATGTCACCATATCACATCTCTCATTTTTTTACCAGGGAGGGGATATTTTATGTAGTGGGTGTAATGATAAGATTTTATTACCATATCTTCAATTTTTATATTACTAGTTGATAATTTCTAATCAAATCATGATTATTAGTCTCATTTTCACATATAGGGTCCTCAATGGGGTTTGATTTCTTAGTAAAAATAAAAAAAATATTTGAATAATTTATATACATTTTTAACATCTTATATATCCCTTCATGTTTCAATTTTGGGAATTCATTATTGGTATTATTTGTTTTTCTACATTAAATAAAAATAATTGTGGAATTACCAATTTTCACTATTTCATTGAAATAATTATTATAAATCATTCAATTTTCCTTCTACCAATTTGCTAAATTATTTTTTCATTATAATCTCAAAAATGTGATGAACAGTATAACATAGGGCATAATCATTCTCTTCGATAGATGAATAATATTAATCACAATAATAGTTTGTGAATGCATATAAATATTTTTAAAAAATAATTTTTTTTCTAGATGATAATGCTAATTTTTAGTTAATTTACGCTTTTATTGTAAAATAGATATAATCATATCAACAATATAGTGTTCTGAAATTTATTTAATTTATGAAATTAATAATTTTATTGAATACCAATTTTTGGAATGTCATGCAGTGTATGTTTAGTAAATATTTCATTCAATAGGTTTTCATCTTTTTTTAATGATATTTATGACTATTTTGAATATTTAATTCAAACCTACTTGTCCATATTTACAAAATTTTTGAATCCTTTCCCATTGATTTCTGATAAAATTTCACCAAAATCATTAATTTCAATGTTTAGTGAATTTTAATTTCCTCCATATATTAGAAGTATGATTGAAATAGGAAATATGGTTATACACACATCTATATATACTGAAAAATATAGTTTATGACTATGTAAATTTAAACATATTTTGCGACATCATTTGTACATAATTTGTCTTGTTTCACTTTTGGAAAATTAGTATGTCTATCCATGTGGGTTTAATATTAAATAAAATAATTTTCCAAAAAAATTATAAAATTCCAGTATTTATATTAACTTGTATTTAAATAAGATGGTCTATGTTTATTCAGAAACTCAATACCTTGAGGTTCCATCAATAAAATAAAACATTCCATAGTCTTGATATAGATGTAGATAAAATTTTTTTAAAATAAAAATATAAAAGCATGTTAATAAAATTAATGTTAAAAAACATTAATACAAATTTATAGGATATAAAGGAAACAAAAGAGTCGAACTAATTATTACTATGGGGTATCCTTCAAATATTAATTAACAACTCTCAGGAAAATGAATGAAAGAGATAAACCATCCTTTTAAGAGGACATGCAATTATAAAAATTTCTTGGTTTTATGTTTTGGTGAAATATGACCTAAGAGAGGGTGGGTGGATAGATCATTATTAATGTTACAATAGTTATTATAAAAATAATATCATGGTTTGGTAGATTAAAAATAATAAATAATAATATAATAAAATGTTAATTATTTTAGATTTCGAATTAGTAAATGAATAAATTTAAAGAGTATAAAATTGTATTACTTAATATTTTGAATCTAAATGATCATAATATACTCTCCAAACACCCAACTCTTATGGTATATAACCCGTTTTTAAACAAATAGATATATTTATATTATTTTACAGGGTATAAATCTGAACATAATTTTTTAATGTGGTATGAATTATAGTTCATTATTTTGTGTGGAGCAGAAGAACCCAAAAAAAATAGTTTCTTATAGAATTAAACAGAGTCATATTATTTCTAAGGGGTTATCCCAAACCTATGTGGGCCTCTATTTTTCACATAAGCATAAACATGAAATACCTTATTGGAGGTTTATATCTTGTCTTGGAAAATTTTAAGTTCATTTATCTACCTTGATTAAATTTATAATATAAGTAATAAAATTTGATAGAAAAAAAATATTTATATCAATGAAATAATGGAATCAATTCATTAAGAATGATGTATATAGTGTAATTTGGGTGTTCTGGTAAAGGTACAGTTCATCTCTTAATGATGATATGGATGTAAAAACAAATTGTTCCCGCCTCTAGATATCATCACAAAATAATTAAAAGGATAATATTAGAATCAATTAAATATATACATCATTGGATAACTTTTTAGTTTGCCACGTATTATCATATGAACTCATTTGTTAAGAATAAATAATCCTTGTATTCATAAAATTGAATCTTTCAAAATTTTAAAAAAACAAGCTGCAACCATGTAATGAAATTAGAATTCCAATTAAAATAATATTTTTATGAAAAAAAAATTTCATCTAAAATTATTGTAACAAAAATTTATTCTTATAGAAACATAAAAACTTACTAAATGCAATTTTAATAACTTTTTAAATAAGCCATATTTATTGAAAAATAATATTTCGATGTAATTTATTTAATATCTTAATAATATAATATAATATAATTCTAATTTACAAAATATTATATATTAGAATATAAATTAAAAAATAACAACTTATTTTATTCATTATTACTACAAAATTTTTCAGAATAATGTTTAATTATTGAATATTATTTTACAAATGAATTATTTAAATAAATAAATATATTATATGAAAAAATTAACATTCTAAATAAATTATGTATTTATTACACAAGGGGAATACATAAATATAAAATATTTTTTAAAAAATATAAAAAATATCAAATTATATTGAATATAATTTAAAAAATATATAGTTATTTAATAAATAAATAAATTTATTTTTTAAAAATAAAATAAAAATGAAGTAATTAATATTATCAAAATCGATTAAAAATAGATCATTATTAAATAATAAATATTTACGACAAAAATAAATAATTTATTATAAAAATCATGAACTCTAAATGAAGTAGAGGATGTAAAATTTACTATATCAACTATGTGTGTTTTGTTTTCCTAAATTATGTATATTGACAATGCAAAAATTGAACCCTATGGTATCAATAACGTAACATGTAGTCACTGTATAGATTTTTCACATATGATGGAATGTATTGGATCATCATGTAAAAATTAAATACATGTGTTTTCTATAAATTGACATACTGAAAAAAAGAATCATGAAACAGTGTATATAAACAGTATTTCTATATATTATTTCTATATTGTTGAAAAATGACGATAATGTAGAGGATGGTAAGCATTTTATGGAATATCTTCTCACTTAATATGACATTAAAGGGTAAGGAATGGTTAAAATTATTTGTTAAAAAATGTAGTAGGTTTAGAACATATGTATCATACTACTAAATAAATAACCACCAAGCAGTCACTTCCCAATCCACATATTTAGGTTGAAATAGATTCAATTTAGGATGATAATATTTTTTATATTACGTAGGAAAGGATTACTACTAAGTAATTTTTCACTTACAGAATTTATAGAGGAAGAATGTTGTTTACAATTACTATTTATCTTTGTATGTATATGGAAATACGGTTTTTAATAAAATTGTCTAGAAAAAATTTTCAATTTTTTTATAATTTACATCCCATATGAATATCATAATCATGTTTATCATAATTTAATGTATATAAAAAAATAAAATTTTCAATAAATCAATGAACAAGTCATATTGAAAACAATTTTTATTTCAATGATTGAAAATATTGAATAAATGAAATGAAACAATTGAAAACATGTGCAAATTATTCAATAACATCAGGTAATATTTTTGGATTCTAAAAGATATTATCAGTATTCTATTCACTTTAATAAAATTTAGTCAAATATATTGAATTTACTAGATGATTAAAAATGTTATTTTAATGTTTACCATGATAAAAATCAATTAAATAATTAATAATAAATAATTTTGAAAATTTAGAATTCTATAATTGTCTTTTAAACGATTGTGATTTTTCAAACTACACAGTTCATTTAAATGTAAAAATGTGTTTTATTTATCTAGTGAAATATTTATTTTCATTGTATGCATTAGAAAAGGAAAATTATAATTTCAAAAAATGAATAGAATAATAAAAAATAATAAATAGAATATTTTTATTTAAAACAAAATCATGCAATAAGTTTTGAAAAAATGAGAATATATAGTAGATTTAATTAGACATGGAAATAGTTGAATTTTTCTTGATAATATTTTTAGCATTAACATGATATTTTATTCATAAAATTAGAGACATTATATTTCAATATTAATAATAATATTGACAAGTAGTTTAAACATATTTTCACAGGAAATTATAATATTAAAAAATATAAAATATTATCAGTACTAGAAATTAAAAAACATAAAATAAATGCAGGTAAATTCCAAAACACATGAATCAATATTTATTTATTAATATCATCAATATAAAATAAATCATTCTTAATGACCTTCCTTCAATGGTATTGCTGGGAAATCGAATATATCGGTTTATATAGAGGTATTCAAAATGTGTGCAATAATGATAGTTTCAACTTCCATTTGATATAAAAGGTGATCAAAAATATTCTTCCATTAAAATAATAAAATTTTAGTATACAAGAATTATATATTTTGTTTCATTTGAATGGTTATTATAGAAATGATGTTGGCATTAGTGGAAATAAATTGAAAATTCTAGGTTGATATGATTACCTCATCCTTGATGAACATCATTTTTAAATATTATTGAACATCCAAGGGATAGGCATTTATAATACCAACACCACAAGAATTTTACTAAATATGATTAAAATATTTTTTGTTAGTGGGTTCTAATGTTTTGTGGTTTATCATGTATGAGTAAGAGAATATAAATTATGATAATATACAATATATTAGAGGAGAAAATGGAATTACATAATGTATTAAATTAATATACATTATTTTCATTTAATTGTCTCTCAAAAATTTTACTTTTCATATAATAGTTGTTGATATTTATTAATAAAATCATAGAATAATATTTGGATAAATTTTGTATAATTTTTACCCATAACGTTTATTTTTATTTTCTAGTTATCCCATGAATGAATTAATGTGATATCAACATGAGGAAAGTGGGGGATTCCATGTATTATCATCAATGTAAGCTGGTGTTGGAGATCATTATTTGTAATTTCCATTAGATCAACTTCAGTATGGAGAAATTTTTCAATTAATTGATATTTGAATGAGGGAATTACTACAAATATCAATGTAATTATCTTCAATAACACATCACGATGCTCCATCCTCAATCATAGTGCATTATTTATATTTATGAGACATGTTTGTGTGTCATACACTGGGACAGTGAGGTCATGGGGTTTCTGGGATTCCCCATTCTTGACATCACCTTTAAAAATCTAGTTGTCATCCCACCAAATTATAGGTGGTATTTTACCTAATCATAAAAATATTAATATTATTTTAAAGGATACCTTGAAGTATTTATTTTCTCTAAATCATCTTCATGTAAATTCAATATAATTTCCACTATAAAGTTGATGAATTCATAATAATATAGGGATTTTTTGGGTAGTATTTTAGGGTACAAGTTTATTCTGTCCAGACCCCATGTTCTATTATGAGAGTTTAGAATCAAGAAATATATAACAATATATTTGTGAATGGAAAGTGTGATAACTTTTCTTCCAAGTGTTCAAGTAGTATGGTTTAGAAGGAGGAATCGATTGGGAATCTCATTTTTCATTTTTATTTGGTGAGCTTGATGTTGTTGGTGCTAGATAAGTTCATTAACCTGACCTATTCAGTGATGTACTTTGAGATTTTCCTGTAGTGATGGTTTAGTGGTATTAACATTAAATAAAAGGAAAAGGTCGACACAGATTTTATAGTATACATAATTTGTTGAACAATGAAGGAAAAGAACCAACATTTCCACAATGGACCATTCTAGGTCTAGTTTGGTACTCGTGGTGAGGGAAAAATCATAGTGATGTACTTCATCAGTCTCCTTAATAATTGGGAGTAGGAAGAATCTCTAATTTATTATATATATAATTATAATCAATTTTATTCACTTACACATCAGTAGTTCGGTAAATGGGTATTTTGGGCTGCAAATCCTCTTGTTATCAAACTCAATATAGATAGATCTTATATCTAAAGGTGCATGTGGGGGGGGGGGGGTGAAACTCGAAGATCCATGGTTTAAATTATGTTTTCCTTCAACACTTTCTACCTAGCATATTACTCACTATGGGAAGAATCATAGACCAAGAGATAGGAATTATTAAAATCAAAATATATATTATTGGTTAAAGTCAAAATGGATTCGAGGATTATCTTGAGCTCCCATAAAGGTGTTTCTTCCACGTGTTTTAAAATCAATTATTGAGTCATTAAATTCATGGTCTACCTTTATAATGGAACTTAAATACTTCTTATGTGGTGTGCGACAAATTTTATTGTATCCTTCTTGGATTCAAATTATTCTCATTATTTCTCTATTATGTATTTTTTAGAAATATTTTAATGTCTCTTATGAGTGTTGATATTTTAATTTGGTATGTTCTTGGTATTCATTTCACAAGTCCTAGCATGAATTTTTTATTCTACATTCTATCAAATAAACAAAAAATTATTATATATCCATACTCATGTCATATTACATTAAAAAATATAAATACATAGTTGTAATCTGAATATAAAATTTCAACTCTTCAAAAAATACATTGTATTTTTATATTAAAATCATTCAACCACATAAATTACCCTCAATTTATTACTTGTAGATCATTTAATATCATTTAAATTATTTTATAATTATATCATAAGTAATATATTTCCATTTGTATAGGAATATTTTTATAATTAATAATCACTATATATTTAGAAATTAATTACCATAATAATATATATTTATTCATATTAAAAATAGATTTTTTATAAAAATTCATATATTAACTTTATTCCTATAAAATATAAAGACTTATACTCAAATATAAAAGGATTTTTTGGAATTTTTCATTAGTAAAAATCATATAATAGACTTTATGAAAATAAAATGAAACCGAAATTCAATATTATAGATTATATAAAAATTTTGTTATATGAAATCACATTAAATGAAATATAAGGATGAGTACAGTTGAATTTAATGCGTATTTCAATAGTTTTATCATTGTTCTTTATGTTATATCAATACTAAGGGAAAATGATTCAGTAAATGTTACTATTAATTTTTTAAAAAATAATGGTTGCTTATTTTTGAAAATTCTATATGAGGATTACAAAATTGGAATATATTTTATCAAAACCATTTCCTATATTTCCTATAAATTTATTTTTAAATATATTGGTAAAACACAACAAAAATTTTTTTTCCACCTAAATAATATTTTTGGTATGGAATTGTTTTTAACAAAATTTGGAATAATGTGGGTTGTAATGAAATTAATTAGATTATGTATAAATATTTATAAATAAAAAAATTTAAAAAATATATACAAAGTTACTTTTTGAATACATAATTTAAAATGATGGTGTTCAATAAAATTTAATGGTTCTCTATTAACCAAAAAAATATTATTTATAGATAAATCCAAAAATATCACAAAAAATATATATTTTGAATTATTATTGTAATAATTATAATATTATATAATATAATTTCTTAATGTGGTGTAATATAAATATATTATTATCATAAAAAATAAAAATAATTTTTAATGAAAAATACTTTTTTAGCATAATATGAATTCAAAAAAATTAGGATCTTCTATAATAATATTTAATTGATTTGTTTTTATTTTTTTGGAAAATTAATCTTTTATTTAGTACACTGGTTTTTCATATTAATAAATAATAATTGAACTACTTTGTTATAATGATCATATTTAAAAAAATGATATAATTATCCTTTTATGCTCTCTATTTTGTTTTATATTATCATTCATACATAATAATATTTTAAATCAATAAAATGTTTATTATATCACATAATAAATTGCATCTAAAAAATATGACCTCGAATATAGTAATTCGATGGTTTATAATTTTACAACACTTCTACTCACAACACAAATATTAAAAATAGTAAATATAACATTATATTGGAAATAATAAATGATAATCATGAGGTTCCTTTGGAATAACCCATATATTGGTTTCGAAATAGGTAAAAATTGTATGTATGTGAAAATATGTACTTGGAAGAGAATGGTAATGTCACTGTAATTGTGAAGAGTGATACTGAATTTGATCATAATAATTTTAATTTAATAAACAAACATCGTCAATTAATCATAAAATATTTTCAAAATATATTATTTTCAAATTATGATGTATTCCTTTTGTTACCAAATTAATAATATTTGAAACTATATGCCATTTATTTATTTACAAATACATACATTTAATTGAATAAATTTATTAATTTTTTAAATGTGTCGAACTCTATATCATCAAAATTTTAAAGCTATTTTTTTTAAAATAAATCATTTTATTTGATAAATAATCATCATTTAATAGATCATAATATCCATATAGGGATGAAAATAAAAATTTCATATTTTTAGTTAATCCATCATGGTTTGAAAAAATGTAATATAATAGAAAAAATAATAACAAAAACATATAATGAAATCATATATTTTACTCCAAAATTTTTAATAATATAGAAATGGATAAAATAGATTGACAGGTATTTAATTAAAATGATATCTCTAAAAAATAAATAAAATAAACATTATTTAATGTTTTACCAAAAATGTTTAGATCATAAAATTACGATTAAATTCCAATAATAATAATAAAATTAAACACAGATAATCCTTCTTTATAAAACTATTGGTTATATAAACCTCAAACCAATAGAACATCTATGAATATATCATTAATATCACTAAAATATCATTAACTAAAATTAAAAGATGTGTCTTTTATTTTATTTTAATATAATACTTATACATATAAATTCATGATGATGTGCATAACCATTCTTCCAAAGTCACCTAAAATCATCGAAATAATGAAATTTACTATTCCATGATCGGATGAATATTTATTATCATTAATCACACACACCATGATCCTGTACAAAAATAATTATCATTATATATCAATATTTGATACCAAATAACATGTCACTATGTTAACCGTAAATAATATTATATAATCAAAATGAAATACCTACTTACTTACATGCTATTTGATTTTTTTTGTTTAAATTTTCGAATAATAATAAAATGAACAACACAAAATAACCCATGTTGTTAACTGATCAATTTTTTAAACTATACTTGTATATTCTTAATACATTTTAATTCTAAATATTTTATCACTTATAACCATTCTTGTCATATCTTACATGATTTTATTTGTTATATGTTGGTCAAATGAAATATAAGATCGTGGATAACAAATTCAATGTATTAATAAACATAAGCATTAAAAATTAAAGATCTTTAGTAAGAAGAATATGAGAAATATGGTAAGAGATTATATTATTAGGGAATAAAAAAATCATAATTTATACAGATGAAATCTTTTATCATAAATAGGGAGACGTGGAATGTAATCTTTTACAAAAAAAATACAAATTAATTTACAATCATGAGTCATGGGATAATAATCCTTGGTCACAGGAAATTTTAATACCCATTACAGAAATTGAAAATAATTTTTTGTAACCGTGAACACCAATAAACACCATGTTATCTCTAAAATAGATAATTTACATATGTATTTGAGTAACCCACATTCCATAAATTCAATAATTTAATATGCGTATATTACAATTAATTGACTGCAACTATTTACCAAATACATTGGAAGAATATAACATACCCACACATCCATTTTTATAATATAACGACCATTTTTCTACTACATAACTGAAAATCCTAGGTCTATAAGGAAACAATCATTCAACAACCATTAATTATTCCTATATACTATTGAATTTATAATAAATTATAAAGCATGATTGTTTAAAAAAATACTTTAAAAACCCATTGTTCCACTATGGATTCATTAACTCATTGTAATGAACCATTCTATAATGAAATGTCTTAAAATAATCATAATCTATATAGATAAAGAATAATAATGGTATCATTAGAACATATCCCCTCTACAGAACCCCAAAAAATGTATATTTTCCCAGATGAAAAATACATTTAAAATAATAATATAGACATTTCATTGAATGAATGGAAAATATAATTTTTATTAAATCAATTTCTATAATAAATTATTTAATATTTTTGAAATTATTTTCATTCAAAATAAAGTTAGAATCATATAAAGGAATCGTATAAAATATTATTTATGTCTATAGAAAAATGAATTCTTTTGCAAAATGAAAAAATAATGTTCCAATTCACATATAATGTAAAACACCAAAAGAAAATATTTTGGAAAATGAAAAGAATTATCAATTTAATGAACATTAAATAAATTTATTTATTTTTTACATTAGATTCATTTGATCATTTCAACATAGAAAATAATCATCTATTAAAAAATTTAATAATCATATTAATGGAAGTGAAATGATTCTCCACAAAAAAGTGATATAATATGTGTTTTTCAAAAAGAATGATATTCTGATATCATTATCTACCAATGAGAAGAAAATTAAGATAAATCATATAATACTTGGATATAACTATTCTGGATTTATAGAGATCTGGTTAAAGAAATTAATATTTTTTATATTGATCCAAATGAATCAAGAACATTATAATAACCATACAAAAATCATTAGGTTCTGGTGGAAGTGCCATATCACCTATTGGGTACATCCTTGTATGCAGTATGGTAATGACTATTGTAGATTTTATGGAATTTTTTTCGGGAAACTATACCCTAGATAATCATATCCATAAAAAAATTCATAATATCATATATATATATATATATTATTAATTAAAATAATGTAATAATAATAATATAATAGATTCCATTTCTAGTAATTGAATTTCAATCCAAAAAGACAACAAATGTGGCAACATAATGATATAATTAGTGAAACATGATGAATTAAATTAATGTTATCGTGGTTGCATAATGAAAATTGTCTTCATTTTCAATCCAAATATTAACTACAATATACTTTGAAAACTAGTTCTATTGTATTCCATAATCCATATCCCTATTATTATGTTTTAATGTTTTCGATGAAAGACATATTGGTTGTGATAATATTCATCGTTGGGAAATTACAATGCATATTAATGTATCATGAACATGTATACAGATGTGTCCTTCATTGCGGATAGGTAAATATTAATTCAATCATACAATAAATCATATTACTTGTCATCATTTTGTTTCCAGGATCCTATGATCTATGAACTTATGTACATGTATTTCATTACATAAAATTTCCATAAGCTGACCTTGCAAGAAATAATAAATTTTATGTGACACCATCTTCAATCATGTAAAACAAATTACTCTTCATCATGGAACTATTCCCTTCCCTCTATTAAATAATGGTCACATCAATTACTCATATATCCTTTCCTCTATTCGATGTTGGACACACATGACATGATACAAATTCTCAAACATAAAATATATGAAATGAAATTAACGACTAGAAGTTAAAAAATATGAAACTTTTTCATACATAATACCATAGTGGGATAAACATGTTATAAGATCATGATCTACTCTTCCAGTAGAGATCCAAAACCAATGATAAATGTTTTCCAATCTACCACTCCAGTGGTGTGGTTAATCCCTTTCAGTCCACCTATATACCTGATCCATCAAATGAAGAGTAAAATAGATATGTACATATTCACTTGCAAGTCATAACAAAAAATTGAATAATATATCAAAATAATTATTATGTAATCTATTTAAAAATACACAAATAATAAACTATATGAAATAACAACATCGAATTATTTTCAGACAAATTATTTCATATGTTAGGAAATATTACACATGTTATGAAGAATAAATATGAGCTAACCTAATTTAAATATATCAAAATTGGTATTATAAATGATATTAAATCTTATACATGAAATTAATCACATATTAAGAAAGTACCTGAAATATAAAACATTCACTTGTAAATAATTAACCACATATGAGGTGATACATATTAAAAAACAATATAGGCTATAACCCAAAAAAATAATCGCAAGCATCATGGAGACATTAGTGCAATTCAGTAGCCGTCAATGGCTCATATCATATGATAGTTTTTGTTTTGGCATATCGAGTGGGGGTCTCAAGCTTTTTCATTGGGGTTCAGAATTATGATCGACTAGAAATATGAAACAACATTGATTGGGAACTTTTCCATGATGGTTTTCAATTAGGTATCGACAATTTGGGGAATATGGAAATGATATGAGAAGCATTACAGTGGATATTCCATTTGGGCCACAACCAGATGTTGTCGGATCATAGTTGTGCAAAAGCAGTATAGGACGTGTTCTTTCTTTTTTGTATAATGTTTTATGTTTCCATTCAGTTTTATCCTATGTCTGATCTATTGGTTGAATTTTTTGGCATCTCATTTCTTTTCATACAACATCAGTTGATAGAGAAGAAGGGGTCACACTAGTCTTGATGGAGTCAATTTTTTTGCATTGTTATTGTTTATATGTTGGTGTATTTGTTTTCTTCAATTTATATTGTTCCTAATAAAAATATTACCAGATTTATTCCTAGAGGATTTGGTTTGTTGGATCCAAATTTTAAAAAAGTGTTTTGGGTGAAAATTATTATTTTCATGGTCCTTCTAAATTTTTTGTGTCTATTGGAATCTTGTTCCACATATCTTGCTTTAGGAATCCACCACACTCTATAATTTGAGTTTGAGTGGTGGAATTCATAGTTTTTTGGGATGTGAGGGTGATAAACTAAATGTGTCAGTGTAATGTTGGGATTGTGTTGTTTCTAGAGTATTATAGGAAATGATTTCTGATCTGATGTTGTTGGATGAGTTGAGTTTGGAATTTCTGTTTTCTGTGATGTTTGATCACTTTTGACTTCAGTGGTGTTATTCAGCATTGGGGGGACATGAATACCAAATCTAAAAATGGAATTGTTAACTGAATACTATTTTATTTCTCTAGGACCACACTACTCTCTCTAAGGCGTATCTGAGTGGTTGTCTTTATGGTGCTTTGTGATATGAGAGAAAGTAATCATGAGCATATTGTGGTAGTTCTGTATCAATTAGATTATGCGAGATGACGATATAGAGGGTGTGATGTTATATAATCAGTTTTGTTTCTGGTTTGTGATAGAACCAACACACACAATGAAGGAAATAATCCTTATGAGGAGTCACATGAATATGTTTTCACTTGATATTGGACATCAGGATTTTGAAGAATGAGATAGTATTTCCTTTTTCAAAAGTACCAGACTTGTGCAACCATGCACAGGACAGCTAGACGAGCGATCATCTGATTGTGGAACTGTGACATTATGGTGTACTATCATGGGATTGATAGTTCCCATTGTCTCTATATAAGAGGACTTTTATTTTATGTTTTAATTGGATTATGTTGTTATGGGTCACACATAACCATTAACATTTCTATTTGAAAATAAAACAAAAAATGGATTCTTAAACATAATTGAGTCAATTAAAACTACTACATATAGGGTTAAATGATGGTTTATAATTCCTACAATTGAATCATTATTCCAATACATATGATTCTACATTCACTGATACATGAATCATGTCCTAAAATTTCTCAATTATAAAGGATGAAATTTCAACAATATATGACATCTGGATTTGTAATTCAATAATTTCGTCATCTAAATAAGTGAAACCCAAATCAATATAATCAATTGAATTTTTACATAAAACTATGATTTTTAACCACTCAAGGAGGAGTTGAAAATTATCTCTATTAGGAATTTATCATATAATAATCAATTAATTATCAATTAGTTCAATATAAAATTCGTAGATCTATCCAACATATCATTCATATATGATTAATCTTTAGAAAAAAAAATTAGATCTTTTATAGTTGTGATGAATAATGGATGAAACAACATATTACCTTGAATCATCATGTCTCAATTCTCACGAATCTTTATATTTGCATAATAAAGAAATAGGATTGTCTAAGAATCATCAAAGGATTCATCAGGATCGAGATACCTATATTTATGTGGAAAAAATTCCTCATGTGTATGTTTTGGTTTTAAAATAAAATATTCTGTGTAATTAAAATCACATTAATGTTCTGGACACATTGAGTACTTAACATTCTATAAATCATGTTAGGTTCTCTACATTTACCTGGAAAAATAATTATTTGTAAACCATATAGTAAATATAGTTTTCATCAATGTCCCTTACCATATGGTCACCAAGGAATTTCACCCACTTACATATATCTATGTGATAATAATAAAATACCTAATGTGATTTTGTAGACCACATACATTGTTTCTTATGGATAATTTAATGGTTTATCCCTTCTATTTTGCAACAATGTATCCATATTCAAAATTTATATCTATAAGAATCCATTATTAATCTACATGAGAAATTCCAAATGTAAAAATTACAATGTATGAATAATTCCATGGTCAATGGTACGTTTAATGGTGGATAAAAAAACATGGCCATCACAATCACGCCTATATTATATTCTCTTACATGAACATTATCTCTAAATTTCATGAACAATAATCATATCCATTTGATATTTATTATTAGTCTTCCACTCCCATTTCACTTTATTGATTTTTTCATGTAGTATTAGGACTCTGACATGTGTAAATTTCAATTCCTAAAAACTTTCTCCCATTGATCTGTGATATTTAGATAGAACACATACCTGGTTTGTCATAATTCTTATAAATTTATTTGTAGTTGATGATAGGTATATGATTAGGCTTTTACCTCTGAAACTAAGAGTCATGGAACAAATCATCGAAATAAATAAAAAAATATTGGATGACCCATATATTTTCCCTCTAATTTAAGAGAATATGTAATCTAAAAAAATTAAATAATATATATAGAAGTGTAATATACTTCTAAAACCATTGATTCTTTAGTTATGTATCTTCCCAAAAAAATAGTGTTACAAAAATAGAACAATTAATGAACTTTCACTTATTACCATATGATTTTGGTATATTTAGAATGATGACTAACATTTTGTGGATAAATTTTAAACCATTATATGTCACCTGAATTGTACATTTCCACAAAATTCATACCACACCATCTTCATGAAAACAAATTTTTGCGAAAAATGGAACATATGAAATTTCCAAATATAGTTCCATCTAAAATTAATGTCGGATGTATGATTGTATGAAAACTAAAGAAATGATATTCCATAATACCAATATCCACTAAAAACCATAATTTATTATATATATATATATAATGGTATGGATCATCATCTATGAATATCATTTATATTTTTAATGGTATGTTCTACATAATATCTATTAGGTAGAACAATAATTTTATAACCCCTAACACAACTATATTGTGAGATGTGTGTCCCAATTTGAAATGATTATCAATGAAACTAAATATAGTCATGAAATATTATGTATACGTTGATTTCAAAATTTATTTAATTTATGATTTATAAATTCAAAAATCAAATGGAAACATTATACAACCAATAAAAGTAAACCAAAATACAATCATGACTCATCAGGTTTCTTTTAAACTAAATCATAAAGGGAATTTTCATCTCATCCCACTTAATTATGGGCACAGGAAGTGGATATAAAAAATCATTAGGATGTTAATGCTTGATCATTTCCCTCAATATGGAAATGTATCAAAAAATAAAATTTATAATGTCCATATATATAGTTATTCATTTATACTGACATCACATTTCATGATAAATCATCATTGATCTTGTATATATTGCCCATTTCAAATCATGAGCATCACGCATTGTCTCTTCAGTCAATGAATATGTAAAAACTAACCACCCAATGATATAGATCATGTTTTAATTATATATTTGTCTCACTGTGATTGAATCATATCCCACTAAACACAAATGCATCATTACTCTCTTAATATTTAACTGCTAATTCGCGTTTACATTGTTCATTATGGGATTTATAAAAACTAGAATGAATTCATGTAAGTAAAACATTATCAAAATATATGTTAATCTTCCAAATAGCCCTAAATCATACCATATTTCATAAAAAATATGATTATTACGATTTGATATCATTGATTACTATTATTTTACTACTGTCATAATTTTTAACAACATTATCATTCCCTATGTCTTATTCCATCTCAAAATAAATTGATTTTTAATACTCTTTTAACTGAAATGAAGATATATTTCGTTATTAATAATAGATATATTATCATAATATAATGTGATTTTGGTATATTATTAACCACTCATGATGGAGATAATGTATCCCAATCATTAGAGTGTTCACTATAACTTCTAAGATATATTTTCTCATTGTGCAGTTCATCAATTGGGGTCAAATATAGGAATACTCATAATAGAATTAATGATTCCAATAAGTTAACACATCCCCAAACCATACCCCGAGGTTTGAAAATTCACTATATATCTGATACCTAGCAGTGGAAAATCCATAACTATAATGATCATTAATCTCCGATGTATATCTTGTTATGCCAATTTTCACTGATTAAAATAGTCATATATTACCCCATTTCATCTTTATTTATCATCATTTATTCCAAATGATATATTTCTAAGATATTATATATATATTTAATAAAATAAATAATTAAAAAAAATTATCTCACAAACATTCATGAGGGTTCCCCGTGGAATCATTTCATATTCCATCACCATGTGTTCTGAAATTCCCACCTAAAAAATTATATTTTTTGTGAATCACACATCCAAAATCAAGAATTTATTGTATAATATTAATAATAAAACCAAATTTATTGATGTGTATTAATTAATATACATTTTTTCTATAATTAATTTTTTAATTCGACAAATATATATAGATATATTATATAATTAAAATGAAAGTTGTGTTATTGATGGAAAAACATTCATTAGTTCCTGGGACACCACATGAGCATTTATTGAATGTTGTGGGATGAAAAAATTCTCCAAAACTCTATTTATATTATAAAACGTTTTATTTGGAATATAATTCACTATTACTAAAATATTTAGGTATACTTAATGAAAATAAATCATAGAAAGAATTGGTCTCTATATTATTAAACAAAAAATTCAGTAATCCTAAATAATGGGTAATTAATCCAAACCATTATTTTTCATATATTCATATAATATTAATTCATATATATACTATGAACCCACTTCATTGATAACATAAATATACATTGGATAGCATCACCTAAAACTTTATTATCATAGTAGGTACCATATGGTAGTTAGGAACCTATATCACCTCTAATATAGATATAATGTCAATATCATCCTCAATTATTATTCCTAGAGGATTACATAAAACATTTATTTTTTGTAAAACAACTTGATTATGGTACACCACTAGAATAGAGATACATGGAGATACTAATAATTCAACTACTTGGGAAAAATTCAAATTTATTATGTAATAGGTAAAATCTACAAAAGGGATTGTCACATCCATTCTTTTTGAATTTATAATGACCTGGTTAATGAAATTAATATTTTTTATTTTGATCCAAATGAATCATGAACATTGTAATAACCATACAAAAATCACTCAATTCTGGTGGAAGTTCCATATAACCTATTGGGTACATCCTTGTATGTAGTATGGTAATGACTATTGTAGATTTTATGCAATATTTTATGGGAAACTATACCATAAATAATCAAATCCATAAAAAAATTCATAATATCATATTTATATATATATTTTATTAAAATAATGTAATAATATTAATATAATAGATTCCATGTCTAGTAATTGAATTTCAATCCAATTAGACAACAAATGTGGCGACATAATGATATAATTAGTGAAACATGATGAATTAAATTAATGTTATTGTGGTTGCATCTCGATAATTGTCTTCATTTTAAATCCAAATATTTACTACAAAATACTTTGAAAAATAGTTCTATTTTATTCCATAATCCATATCCCTATTCATGATGTTTTAATTTTGTCGATGATAGACATATTGGTTGTGATAATATGCATAGTTATGAAATTAGAATGCATATTAATGTATCATGAACATGTATACAGATGTTTCCTTCATTTTGGATAGGTAAATATTAATTCAATCATACAATAAATCATATTACTTTTCATCATTTGGTTTCCAGGTTCCCATGATCTATGAACTTATGTACATCTATTTCATTCCATAAAATTTCCATAAGCTGACATTGCAAGAAATAATAAATTTTATGTGACTCCATCTTCAATCAAGTAAAACAAATTCTTCTTCATTATAGAACTATTCCCTTCCCTATATTAAATGATTGTCACATAAATGAATCATATATCCTTTCCTTTATTCGATGTTGGACACACATGACATGACAGAAATTCTCAAACACAAAATATATGCAATAGAATTAATGATTAGAAGTTAAAAAATATGAAAATTCGTCAAACATAATACTATAGTGGGATAAACATGTTATAAGATCATGAGCTAATGATCTAGTAGAGATCCAAAACCAGTGATACATGTTTTCCAATCTACCACTCCAGGGCTGTGGTTAACCCTTTTCAGTCAACCTATATACCTGATCCATCGAATGAAGAGTACAATAAATAAGTACATATACACTTTCAAGTCATAACAAAAAATGGAATAATATATCAAAATAATAATTATGTAATCTATTTTAAAATAAACAAATAATAAACTATATGAAATAACAGCATTGAATTATTTTTAGACGAATTATTTCATTTGTTAGGAAATATTACACATGTTTTGAAAAATAAATATGAACTAACCTAATTGAAATATATAAAAATTGGTATTCTAAATGATATTAAATCTTATACATGTATTGAATCACATATTTAGAATGTACCTGAAATATAAAACATTAACATGAAAATAATTAACCACATATGAGGTGAGACATATTAAAAAACAATACAGGCTTTAACCAAAAAAAGTAATCGCAAGCATCATGGCGACATTAGTGCAATTTAGTGGCCATCGATGGCTCTGATCAAATGATAGTTTTTGGTTTGGCATATCATGTGGGGGTCTCCTGTTATTTCATTGGGGTTCAGAATTATGATCGACTAAAAATAGGCAACAACATTGATTGGGAATTTTTACATCAAGGTTTTCAATCGGGTATCGAAAATTTGGGGACTATGGAAATGATATGAGAATCATTACAGTGGGGATTCCATTTGGGCCACAACCGGATGTTGTCGGATCATAGTTGTGCAATAGTAGTATAGGACGTGTTCTTTCTTTTTTGTAAAATGTTTTATGTTTCCATTCAGTTTTCCACTATGTCTGATCTATTGGTTGAATTTTTTGGCATCACATTTTTTTCCTTACAACATCAGTTGATGGAGAAGGTGGGGTCACACTAGTCCTTATGGAGTCAATTTTTGTGCATTGTTATTGTTTATATATTGGTGTATTTGTTTTCTTCAATTTCTGTTGTTCCTAATCAAAATACTACCAGATTGATTCCTATGGGATTTGTTTTGTTGGATCCAAATTTTAAAAATGTGTTTTGTGTGAAATGTATTCTTTTCATGGTCCTTCAAAAACTTTTGTGTCTATTGGAATCATGTTCCACATCTCTTGCTTTAGGAATCCACCACACTCTCTAATTTGATTCTGAGAGGTGTTCTTCATAGTTATTTGGGATGTGAGGGCGATAAACTAAATGTGTCAGTGTAATGATGGGATTGTGTTGTTTCTAGAGTTTTATAGGAAATGATTTGGGACATGATGTTGTTGGATGAGTTGATTTTGGTATATCTATTTTCTGTGATGTTTGATCACTTTTGACTTCAGTGGTGTTATTCAGAATTGGGGGGACATGGATACCAAATCTAAAAATGTAATTGTTAACTGAATCCTATTATATTTCTCTAGGACCACACTACTCTCTCTAAGGAGTATCTGAGTGGTTGTCTTTATGGTGCATTGGGATATGAGAGAAAGTAATCATGAGCATCTTGTGGTGGTTATGAATCAATTAGGTTATGGGGGATGATGATATAGAGGGTGTGATGTTATATAATCGGGTTTGTTTCTGGTATGTGATAGAACCAACACACGCAATGATGAAAAAATCCTTATGAGGATTCACATAAATATGTTTTCACTTGAGATTGGACATCAAGATATTGAAGAATAAGATAATATTTCCTTTTTCAAAAGTACCAAACTTGTGAAACAATGCACAAGATATCTAGACAAGTGGTCATCTAATTGTGGAACCATGACATTACAGTGTACTATCATGGGATGGATAGTTCCCATAGTCTCTATCTATGATGAATTTTATTTTAGGTTTTAATTGGATGATGTTGTTATGGGTCACAAATAACCTTTATCATTTCTATATGAAAATAAAACGAAAAATGGATTCTTAAACATAATTGGGTTAATAAGAATGACAACACACATGGTCAAATGATGGTTTATAATTCCTACCATTGATGCATTATTCTAATACACATGATCCTACATGAACTGATACTTGAATCATGTCCTAAAAATGCTCAATTATAAGGGATGGAATTTCAATAATATATGACTTCTGGATTTGTAATTCAATAATTTAGTCATCTAAATAAGTGAAACCCAAATCAGTATAATCAATTGAATTTTTACATCAAATTATCATTTTTAACCACTCAAGGTGGAGTTGGAAATTATCTCTATTAGGAATTTATTATATAATATTCAATTAATTATCAATTGGATCACTATAAAATTCGTATATATATCCAACATATCATTCATATATGTTTAATATTTAGATAAAAAATTTAGATCTTTTATAGATGTGATGAACAATTGATGATACAACATCTTACCTTGAATCATCATGTCTCAATTCTCATGAATATTTATATTTTTAGAATAAAGAAAGAGGATTTTCTAAGAATCATCAATGGAGTCAGCACGATGGAGATACCTATATTTATGTTGAAAAAATTTCTCATGTGTATGTTTTGGTTTTAAAATAAAATATTCTGTTTAATTATAATCACATTAATGTTTTGGCCACTTTGAGTACTTAACATTCTACAACTCATGGTAGGTTCTCTACATTTACATGGAACAATAATGTTTGGTAAACCATATAGTAAATATAATTTTCATCAATGTCCCTTACCATATGGTCACCAAGGAATTTCACCCATGTATATATATCTATGTGATAATAATGAAATACCCAATGTGATTTTGTAGAAAACATATACTGTTTCTTATGGATAATTTTATGGTTTTCCCTTCTATTTTGAAACAATGTTTCCATATTAAAAATTTATATCTATAACAATCCATTAGTAATCTACATGAGAAATTACAAATGTAAAAATTACAATGTATGACTAATTCCATGGTTAATGGTAAGTTGAATGGTGGATAAAAAACATAGCCATCACAATCACCCCTACATTATATTATCTTACATGAACATTATCTCTAAATTTCAGGGACAATAATCATATCCTTTTGATATTGAATATTAGTCTTCCACTCCCATTTCAGTTTATTGACTTGTTCATGTAGTATTATGACTCTGACATGGGTAAATTTCAATCCCTAAACACATTCTCCCACTGACCTGTGATATTTAGCTAGAACACCCACATGATGTGTCTGAATTCTTATAAATTTATTTATAGTTTATGATAGGTATATGATTAGGCTTTTACCTCTGAAATTAAGAGTCATGGTACAAATCATCGAAATAAATGAAAAAATATTGAATGACCCAAATATTTTCCCTCTAATTTAACAGAATATGTAATCTAAAAAAATTAAATAATACATATAGAAGTTTAATATACTTTTATAACCATTGATTCTTTATTTATGTATCTTCCCAAAAAAATAGTGTTACAAAAAATGGAACAAATAATGAACTTTCACATATTAGCATATGATTTTGGTATATTTAGAATGATGACTAATATTTTTTGGATCAATTTTAAACTATTATATGTCACATGAATTATACATTTCCACAAAATTCATACCACACCATCTTCATGAAAACATATTTTTGCGAAAAATGGAAAATAAAAAATTTCCAAATATCGATCCATCTAAAATTAATGCTGGTAGTATGTTTGTATGAAAACTAAAGAAATGATATTCCATTATTCCAATATCCACTTAAACCCATAATTTATTATATGTATATATATATAATGGTATGGATCATCTTCTATGAATATCATTTATATTTTTAATGGTATGTTTTACATAATTTCTATTAGGTAGAACAATAATTTTGTAACCACTAACACAAGTGTATTGTGAGATGTGTGTCCCAATTTGAAATGATGATCAATGAAACTAAATATAGTCATGAAATATTATGTATATGATGATTTCAAAATTTATTTAATTTATGATTTCTAAATTCAAAAATCAAATGGAAACATTATCCAACCAATAAAACATAACCAATAGACAATCATGACTCATCAGGGTCCTTGTAAACTGAATCATAAAGAGAATTGTCAGCTCCTCCCACTTAGTTATGGGCACTGTAAGTTGATATAAAAAATGATTAGGATGTTAATGCATGATCATTTACTTCAATATGGAAATGTATCAAAAAATAAAATTTATAATGTCCATATATATAGTTATTCACTAATACTGACATCACATTTCATGATAAATCATCATTGATCTTGTATATATAGCCCATTTCAAATCATGAGCAACACATTGTCTCATCAGTCAAAGAATCTGTAAAAACAAACCACCCAATGATATAGATCATGTTTTAATTTTATATTTGTCTCACTTTGATTGAATCGGGTCACACTAAACACGAATTCATCATTACTCTCTCAATATTTTACTACTACTTCACGTTTACATTATTCACTATGGGATTTATAAAAACTAGAATGAATTCATGTAAGTAAAACATTATCATAATTTATTTTAATCTTCCAAATATCCCTAAATCATACCATATGTCACTCAAAATATGATGATTACTCTTTGATATTATTTATAACTAGTATTTTACTACTATCATAATTTTAATGAACATTATCATTCTCTATGTCTTATTCCATCTCAAAATAAATTAATTTCTAATACTCTTTTAAATGACATGAACATATATTTAGATATGACTAATAGATAACATAGAAAAATATAATGTGATTTTGGTATATTATTAACCACTCGTGATGGAGATAATGTCACCAAATAATTATAGTGTTCACTACAACTTCTAACACATAGATTCTCATTGTGTAGTTAATCACTTGGGGTCACATCTAGCATTACTCATAATATAATTAATTATTCCAATGAGTCAACACATCCCCAAACCATACCCCGAGGTTTTAAAATTCAATACATATCTGATACCTAGCATTGGAAGATCCATAACTACAATGATCATTAATATCTTTTGTATCTCTTGGTAGGCCATTTTTCACTGATTAAAATAATCATATATTACCCCATTACTTCATTATTTATCATCATTAATTCCAAATGATATATTTCTAAGATATTATATATATATTTATTAAAATAAATCATTAAAAAAATTTATCTCACAAACATTCATGAGGTTTCCCCGTGGAATCATTTTTTATTCCATCACCATCTGTACTGAAATTCCGACCTAAAAAATTATATTTTTTGTCAATCACACATCCTAAATCAAGAATATATTGTAAAATATTTATCATAAAACCAAATTTATTGATGTTTATTAATTAATATACAATGTTTTCTATCATTAATTTTTGAATTCAACAAATATATATGGATATATTATACAATTAAAATGGGAGTGGTGTTATTGATGGGAAAAAAGTCATTAGTCTCTAGGACACCACATGAGCACTTATTGAATGCTGGGGGATGAAAAAATTCTCCAAAACTCCATGTCTAACATAAAATGTTATATTTGGAATATAATTCACTATTACTAAAATATTTAGGTATACTTAATGAAAATAAATCATATAAAGCATTAGTCTCTATATTACTAAACAAAAAATTCAGTAATCCTAAATAATGGGTAATTAATCCAAACCATTATTTGTCATGTATTCATATAATATTAATTAATATATATACAATGAACCCACTTCATTGAGAACAAAAATATACAATGGATAGCCTCACCTTAAACTTTTTTTATAATAGTAGGTACCATATGGTAGTTAGGAACCTATATCACCTCTAATATAGGTATAAGGTCAATATCATCCTCAATTATTCTTCCTAGAGGATTACGTAAAACATTTTTTTTGTAAAACAAATAGCATATGTTACACCACTAGAATAGAGATACATGGGGATACTAATAATTTAACTACTTGGGAAAAGATTAAAATTTATTATGTAATAGGTAAAATCTACAAAAGGGATTGTCACATCCATCCTTTTCTGGATTTATAGAGATCTGGTTAATGAAATTAATAATTTTTATTTTGATCCAAATGAATCGAGAAAATTTCAATAATAATACCAAAATCTCTAGGTTCTGGTGGAAGTGACATATCACCTATTGGTTACATCCTTGTATGCAGTATGGTAATGACTATTGTAGATTTTATGGAATTTTTTTATGGGAAACTATACCCTAAATAATCATATCCATAAATAATTCATAATATCATATATATATATATATATAATGAATTAAATGAATGTAACAATAATAATATAATAGATTCTATGTCTAGTAATTGAATTTCAATCCAAATAGACAACAAATGTTGAAACATAATGATATAATTACTGAAACATGATGATTTAAATTAATGTTATTTTGGTTGCATCTCGATAATTGTCTTCATTTTCAATCCAAATATTAACTACAATATACTTTGAAAACTAGTTCTATTTTATTCCATAATCCAAATCCCTATTCATTATGTTTTATTGTTGTCGATGATAGAAATATTGGTCGTGATAATATGCATAGTTGGGAAATTACAATGCATATTAATGTATCATGAACATGTATACAGATGTGTCCTTAATTGTGGATAGGTAAATATAAATTCAATAATATAATAAATCATATTACTTGTCATCATTTGGTTTCCAGGCTCCCATGATCTATAAACTTTTGTACATCTATTTCATTCCATAAAATTTCCATAAGCTGATAGTTTCCGACGCTTTCGCCGGGGCGCGCGCCCGTCCGTCCGTGGGGGAGGACGCGCGGCGCTTCTGTTGCCCCGCATTCCCTCTTTCCAAAGGCGGGTGGAATTCGCTCCTTATTCAAGGACGTCTGCTCCTTGATCGAAACGAGATAATGGGATGTCGGTTCTTCCTCCTGTGGATTCCTCCTCAGAACTCGTCACCAAGTCCGGGTCTCCCTTATAGATTTAATACGTAGTTCGTGAAACCCTTCCCAGTGCCATGTTTCCATGGTCGCCGGTTAATTACACTACTTCTGTCGGGACATTCCAAAGGGTCCAGTCAGGGCAACAACCTTCAGTCAGAGGAGTAGTCACGTTGAGGCATCAGTAGCGTGTCCGGATGCTAGGGTACCTGGCATGTCTGTCTGTTATCCTTGACCAAAAGGCTTCTCGAGGGCATGGAAGCCCGAGGCATCCCACATCGAGCGCGGGGAATTATGTGTCGTAGACACATATCTGAGGTTTTCCTCAGCTTCCCGTGCTCAACACAGGGTATGCCGCATGTTTAATGTCCAACGGAGACGGATCAACCCAACCAGAGCATTAGCTAGGATAGATCGGATTGAGGGATCCTCCTTGAAGGGATATCGATACCGGGGCCAGCCCATGGGCGACAGTGAAGAAGAGTGTACCGACATGGTCTCACCAGGATAAGACGGTCTGGGCGAGAATCGGAACGGGCGGTAGGTTGATGAATGGAGTGGAAGGAGAGTGAAATGGGACCATCGCAGGGGTGACAGTGAAGTTGGGCTTGAGCCTTGACGAGGCTTCCTACGTATCCCTGTGGCAGGGAATCAAAGTCCGCGTAGTTCAGGATGACGTCGATAAGCTGACGTGAAGGTGGACCTTGGCCCGATGAGCATCGTCAGAGTACCGATGTGAAAGTAGACCCGTGGGCCCACTAGGGGTGGGCTTGAACCTTGGGAAGGCTTCCTACGAACCATGCCTTGACATGGATCAAAGTCCTCGTAGTTCAGATTAGTCACAACGGCCTGCCGTTGGACTAGGATTGGGTGTACAGTTTAGTGTCATGCGGGACAAAAGGAGGCATGCAGTTTAACGTCATGTTGGATGAGGGCGAAACCCGACGTGAATGAGCGACAGGTGGGCTTGAACCTCATAGAGGATTCCTATGTACCATGCCTTGACATGGATCAAAGACCTCGTAGTTCAAGAAAATACAGTTTAACGTCATGCGGGATGATAGTGAACCCTGACGTGAATGAATGACGGGTGGGCTTGAACCTCATAGAGGCTTCCTACGTACCATTCCTTGACATGGATCAAAGACCTCATAGTTCAAGAAAATACGGTTTAACGTCATGGGGGACGATAGTGAACCCTGACGTGATTGAACGACGGGTGGGCTTGAACCTCATAGAGGCTTCCTATGTACCATGCCTTGACATGGATCAAAGACCTCGTAGTTCAAGAAAATACAGTTTAACGTCATGCGGGACGATAGTGAACCCTGACATGAATGAACGACGGGTGGGCTTGAAACTCATAGAGGCTTCCTACGTACCATGCCTTGACATGGATCAAAGACCTCGTAGTTCAAGAAAATACAGTTTAACGTCATGCGGGATGATAGTGAACCCTGACGTGAATGAACGACGGGTGGGCTTGAACCTCATAGAGGCTTCCTACGTACCATGCCTTGACATGGATCAAAGACCTCGTAGTTCAAGAGATGGGTTTATCGGTGAACCGACGTGAATGTAGACCCGGGGGTCCGCTATTGGTGGGCTTGGACCTAATGAAGGCTTCCTACGTACCATGCCTTGACATGGATCAATGTCCTCGTAGTTCAGAAGAGAGGTTGGGTGTCAGGGTCGGTGCTCACTCTAAGCCCACGTGAGTCATGCTCGGTGTGAGAAACAAGAGGTTGCAAGGACCTAACGATCACGTCCCGAAGGGTGCGTCCGTGAGAAGCGAAGAGGGGCTTTCGCGTTGAGCGGCCCATGGTGTTGGGACTTACTCCAGGATGGAGGCCCAGGGCGCGACAGAGCGCGGGAAAGATGGACCTTGGTCCGACGATGGGAGGTGCCTCGTTCCCTATCACGCCCTCCACTAACCTTGGTAGTGGGGAAGTACGGAGATGCAGAGGTGCAGCCATCCGTTGAGGGGGCTAGGGTCGTCCTTCTCTTACGAACATACACCACTCCGACAAGGAGGATCCCATTCCATGTGAGGAAGAGTTCCATTCCCGTGGAAACGAGTGGTGTAAAAAATGATCGAGTTGGGGGGACCCTTCGTGAGGGGCACGAGGTCGGATCACAGTTTAAAGTCATGTGTTTAGGCCGTGGTGCTTGGCAGTTTAACGTCATGCAGCTCGAACGAGGTGGGTTCACTCCACACCCCTAGGACTTACATAACCTGTACCCTCTGGTCCTTGGGGAAGGGAAGGTACCGGTAAGGCCATGGTTAAGGGGGGTCGTGGAATGAACCATCGAGGGTCCACGTTAGCGTGGCTATGCGAAGAAGCAATAGCTGTTAGCGTGACTATGCGAAGAAGCATTAGGCGAAGCAACGCTACGGGTGGTATTGTCAATGGGACTTTGAAATCACATTGTGAAAACCTGGAGGGCCGCACGGGAAGAGGAATCGCTAAGCAGAGGAGTGTGCTTTGCGAAGTGGAGTGCCTTGGCCTTAGCATGGGGCATATGTGTGAGTGGAAGTTACTTCGTGAAGTGGAACAGTGTTCGCGGAGCACTGCCTCTCGAGGAAGGGGTGCCTCGCGAAGCAGGGTCCGGCGAAGCAGTGTGCTTCGCGATGCATAGTGATCCTGCCTTGGAATAGAGACCAATAGCATGGGTTGGGTGTTTCGCGAAGCATAAACGCTCTGCGGCTGCCCGGGTTCCCTTGGGAATCCCCTTCCTTCGCGAACGCCCTTGAGCTTCGCGACGGGCATCCCTCTCGGAAGAGGGGCTCAAAACGAGACAAAGCAGAGTCGTCTCGCGAAGTAGAAATACCTCGCGGAGCTCATGATTCCCGGTCAAAGAGTGCTTCACGTTTAGGGAGAGGAGAAGCCGAATGGTCAGATTTTCCGTCCTTGGGACTCAGGGGGAGTACAGTATTTATAAGAAGGGGCGTCGCGAAGCAGGGCTCGCGCGCTGCCTCCGGTGCTTCGCGGCGCGCTCGCAAACGTCAACGTCGTCCATGGAGAATTTCTGCCTCTGGAGCTTCGTGGCGGCTCGCGAACGTCAAATGGGTTCACGGAGCATTACCGCCTCTGGAGCTTCGAGAGGCCGCGAGGGTCAGGGCGCTTCGCGGGGGTGCTTCCCGGCGGGGCTTCGCTGCTGTGCTTCGCGAGGCAGCACGCTAGCTATCTTTTTCCTTCCTTTCTTTCGGGCCGTATTTTTGGCGCAAACAAATTCCCCCCCTCAGACTTGGAGCCGCGTAGGGCGAAGGGTCAAAGTCTGAGGGAAAATCGCCAAAATTGTCGGTGGTTCGCGATGCAGAATCGCGAAGGGGCCCCGTGATGCTCGCCGGGGCCGCGGATCCGGACACGCCGCGATGCTTCGCGCGGGTGAGGCGCGCCGCGATGCTCCGAGGTCGCCGCCTATACATAGGGGGTCTGCCCTCTTTTGTCTTCATGTGCCTTTTTTGTCTTTTTGTGCTCTCGACTTTGCGAAGCTCCGCGTACTCCGCAACAGCACTCCGCGAATCGATCTTCGCGGCGAACCGCGGGTCTCCGACTCTGCGTCCGTGCCAAGTGAACCTCTGTTTGTCGGCCTTGTCCAGACTTCGCGGCTTGGTCTCGCGACCAATCTTCGTGATCCGTCTTCGCGGTCGAGCATCACGGTCGAGCTTCGCGATCCATCCAAAAGAATCCTTTTCTGAGGGCTAGAGTTAAAATGGCCCATCAAGAAGCTGTCTTGGGGGTCCTTGCAGATGCTGCTCGTCGAGATGAGATGGCCAACCGTCCAGGCTTGGGGGAGATGATCGGGAGCCACTCGGACCACACTTCTCTGACAGATCTGCTCTCGGAGGGTCAGAAAGATTATCTGCAGTGCAAGAAAATGCCGTTGTATGACTTCGGGCTGAGGGATGACGTCTTCATCTCGGAGGCGAATAGGGATGAACCAGCTTGCTGGTTCAGGAGCACACCGTGCCAGCACCAATGGTTCAGGGCGGCCGATGGTCACACGCGGGAGGACATCACACCCGTTACCGCTGACTGTCTCTACAACCATGTGAACGACATCGACGGGAATCCATTGCTGCCGGATACTTCCCCTCCCCTCTACTGTACAATGCTGAAGGCGGCCTTGCAGAATTCGAAGAAGGGATGGTCCGATGAGTGGGTCCTGTGCTAGGGCGGAAACTTTACTGATTACTGGGCCTGGGCCTACTGGGTAGGCGCCTCATGCGAGGAGTTCGGGGCCGAGTTGAGGAGAGTGGGGTTGTATGAGGCAGCATGGGCCTCCCAATTCCACATTTACCAACCGAAGTAGCTAATGCCGGAGTTGCTGAGTAGATGGTCATCTAGGACCAACACTTTTCACCTGCATCATAGGGAGGTGGGCATCAGCCTGTGGGATGTCCACCAGATTTCTGGGGTCCCAATCTTGGGGGCCATGTATGACAAATTTCTCCCCGTTGCCAGCGTGTGGGGGGATGCGGCACAAGTGCCGCGATTGGCATCGGCGCTGATGGCGCTTGTCCCTGGAGAGGACAAGGAGGCAGTGAGGGACGTCCACTTTAGGAGGTGGTTCAAATGCTTCCTGAATTTCCCAGAGAATCGAGAGTTCCCTCCGAGGCCTCAAACTTGTCCAAGGGCGGCCCAACGGGGCAAAGGGCACTCGTATTGGCGGGTCTTGGAGGAAAACCAATGGAAAACATGGGGTTTTAGTGTCAACACTGAACAATATCCGATAGTCAGGCTGGCGGCGTTCATCACGGCTCTCATATGTGGTTGGATCCTACCAGTGAGAGATACAAGCATAGGGGTACGGACCAACTCGTTTATCATGGCGTCGATGTTGGCCATGGGGCAGCAGATCAACCTGGGGATCCCGATGCTCACCAAACTGTACAGAATGCTACGGCATATTAGCGAGGGCAAGAATCCTCCAAGGATATGCGGGCCCTTCCACCTCCTGTATGGGTGGATCTCAGCGCATATCATGGGGATTTACGAATATCCAAACCCCATTACTCCACAGGGATCAAACTTTCTCCCCTCCATCCTGAATGCGGTCGGGAGCTTCCCATTCAAACTGGTCGTTCCGATGGTGCTGAATAGGGTGTGGAGGGCGGACGAGTTCAACATTCGTCCCCTCCCATTGCCGAAGGGGATGCTTACTGATGACGGAAGGGGAACAGAAGAACATCGAGCTTACCTCCTAGCCTTCTGAGGTGGAGTTTTGGTGGCACAAATAGATCGTGAGCCGCTCTGTGAACCGTACACTCCGTATCGGTTTGCGAGGAAGTTTCGGTGCCTCCAGCGGCTGACCCCGCAGGTATACTGGGCGGTGCGTCACGAGGAGCACCCATGTGTGATGTGGCATCTGTGGCTCATGTTCACACGTGAAGATGGAAAAATGCGGATTTCATTGCCTCCATCCACCGCCGCCTTCGGATTAGTGAAGGAGTACGCCATTAGTCGGGAGGCCGCTTATACGGGGGAGATGCTGAAGCAACCAACGATCCGGGTTGGTGACGGTGGGCCTCCACTATCTCGAGGTCGGGGTCGGAGGGCAGCTAGGGCCGCTCGCGGTAGCGGGGCTGCCATGGCGGCGAGACCCACACAGGCCGAGGGTATGGCAGCAGTGGTGGATCCTGTGATTCCGGGAGAGCAAGGTCATCCGGAGGGGCGGTCACCGAGGGGATTCCGTAGGATATCCACTCAGGCTTCGGGGAAGCGCCTGCGTCACATTGACATGGAAGTGGACGTCGTCTTCCCGGAAGCTTGGGACATTTGGGATGTCAACTGGCAATTCCTCATCCCATCCGAGATATGGGCCCACCTTAATCGCCTCGGGATGGAATTACCGGGTATAGACCCAGTTCGGGCTGGATTCATGGCGTCTCCGGCGGAGGAAGAATAGTTCCTGGAAGAGCTAGAGGATTACGTCCACTCCAGTGGTGTCCCTCGCCCAATGACAGACCGGGTGAGGGTACTGTTGAATCAGACGGTCCCCCCACAGTTATTGGCTGCCGATCTGAGAGAGCGCTTCCCCTTTCCGGAGGAATCAGAGGACTCCTCTCGAGAGGATGAGGCTGGAGGAGGGAGCCCACTGGAGGAGGGTGAGGTCGGAGACTGGGGCTCAGAATCCGACGATTTCGCGGAGGCTCTCGAGGTATCATTCCGAACTTCTCTCCTTACGATCTGTTCTTGGATCCTTATGGACTTCTCACCAATGTTTGAGCCATGCAGGAGGAACTTGTTCGTAGGCCTCGTTCTCGCTCCTTGGCGGGTGATGATGCGGGACCTTCAGAACCCGCGCCTATGGCTGCGTCCAGTTCTGCGTCTGGTGGGACTAGGGGGCCTGAGGTGGCTCCTCTGGAATCCCCAGACCTTCCAACAGTATACTGGGGGCCTCGTCTCGGGGTCCCATCAGTACCGGATCTGGAACAGTGGTCGGAGGTCGATCTTCGTAAGTATCCTCCACCGATCTCCTCGTTGTCACATGTAGGCCATGCCAACTAACGTTTATATCCCTCTTTGTCGTGCAGTTCTTCGACTGGCGTGGGCTGCTGCGGCGAGGCTAGTCGGGATGTATGGTGGCGTCCCTCCTAGGGGCATTCCAGTGATGGTGGCAATAATCCCTCCATCTCCTCAAGCTGCGACACACATCATCACTGCCGGGTCTGCTAGTTGGGCCGTACCCGAAATCATTGAGGTGGACTCCGAGGAAGAGGATCAACCGGTCGGTCCCAGCTCTGTCGCGCCTGCTTCGGCGCCAGGTGTCGCACTAGATTCGACACCAGATGTTGATCCTGCCGAGGATTTCCTGCGGGCGTATCCCGCGTATGAGCCTGCCAATCGCGCAGACTGGGACGAAACGGCCTCCGACGAGGAAGACATCAGCATAGTTCGCCGCCGGCCATGGAATCTGATCGCACGCTTTATCAAGGACACTCCCCAAGCACAATGGCTGGCCGAAATGGATAGGCTTTGCTCGCGGTTGCGCGAACTGTGCACTAGGGGAGTGGATGCCCAACGTCCTCATGTACTCATCCGAGAACTTATGGCTGAGAAGATCCGGGAGCATGATCGCAGGCTCAGCGTGGGCTGGCAGCGGAGGAAGGCGACCAGCATCAAGAAGCTCCAGGAGGCTGAAGGCAAGGCTCAATGGATGCAGACCCAGGCAGATGAGATTTCAGCCTCTCTTGATGCACAAACTGAGCTGGTCTCACGGTTGAAGGCCCAGCTGGCGGAGGCAAAAGAGCATTTGAGGCAGACCTCGGAAAAGATGGTTGTCGTTCAAGCTGATGTGGAGAGGGCCAAAGCCAAGACTGACGAACTGCGCCCCGCCGCTGCGGAGGAGGAGCGAGAGCTAGTTCAGCGGAAGCAAGCCTTGGATGCCGCAAGTCAACGGGTGGCGGAGCTGCAACGCTCTTTTGACGGGGTCAACCCGTACATGGGGGATGTCAACACCCGAGTATTGTAACAAACCCAAAACCCTTTTATTGGTACTTTCGTGCTTCCAAAATTTACCTTTTTTCAATGTCGTAGCACGCACGATTTCCACTGTTGAATTGCCTTTTCACATCCCTACAATGTTTGCGGGACGTTTGAAGACAATTTCCCAAGCCAGTCCAGGTTCCCGAAAGATGGGGAAGGCTTGATCGGAGGAGGAATTCCCAGGATAGCCGAATTTCCATTTCTTCGACGTGCTCTTATGCACGAACGGGGCAACGCCAGGGGCGTTGAAATCGGTCCAAACAGATGAAAATGGGAAGTGTGAATCACGATACCCAAGATTCGGAATACTGTGGGGATGGAGTGACAATAAGGGGCAACCGTTAACCTTGGAGGAGAAACGGTACCCTTACTGCATTAGCCCGAAATGGGGACAACAAATGAGCATCGACCGCTGACCATATTCGCAACGCGGGATTTTATCAATTTGTTGTCGATCAATCCTTCAGGATGTTGGCCCAGGACAGTTGGCGGACCATAGGTCAGACATCCTTACTGTTAGGGGGTCCTTCCAGACATGACCCGTCTTTCGGAACGTCGGCCCAGCACGGTAGGTGAGCCGATGCGGCATGAGGCCAGGCCGTTAGGGGGTCCCGTGAGACATGAGAGAGACGAGGGTCCGAATAAGGGGCACACAAAGCGTGGAATATGGAGTGATGGTTTGTCCGAATAGAATCCAACACTCATGTAACTACACCACCGTGGTGGGAGTACGCCATATAGGCGCATTGGTTTGATCATGGATCAATCCTTCTTTGGGACAGGGCCTCTCTGGAAAAGGGATCCGTCACTTCCCAGTGGGATCTTGGGGCATCCTGAACTTGTTCAGGGCAGAACCGCAGTTTATTGTCATTCGTTGAGGACACATAGACTCCTGTAGTTTAACGTCATACGATAGGACGTGGAATAAGAGGGAAGGAAGTGTGTGGCGCGGTAGATATGAAACCGACGCGAATGAGGACATGGAGTCCAAATCACACCACACACCCCCGGAAGACACTCTTCAGGTCGAGGGACCAAGAGTGAGGATTGGGATGAGCCCAAAGCAAAGTGGCCATGCATTCCAATGTACCCCATGAGGATGGGAACCATACGTAGTTCTAAAAGCGCATTTTAACGTCATGCAGGACGAGGAGCAGCCTGACTGTGTTGGTACACATCCTGCCAAAACTACTAAGCCCACGTGAGTCGTGCTCGGTGTGGGAAACAAGCAGTAGTGGTGGGAATTTCCCGACACAGAGAGGGGATAGTTAGGGCAAAGGGACGCTCGGTGAATCCCTGCCTAGTGACACTAACACGATCTTGATACGCTCCTAGACCCGCGAAGAGAAAGAGCCGAGTATGATGGAATTCCACTTGAACGTGGGGAAGTGGAAATGTGTGAATCATGATGCTCGAGATTCAGATCACAATGATAGCGGCATGACGACGGAGGGTAACTGCTGACCGTATTCACAACGCAGTACCCTGTCGCGTTTTCCTAGAATGGGGACAGACAAATGAGGGTCGACCGTTGACCATGTTCGAAACACGGGACCATGTCACAAAGGTTGTCAGATATCCGTAGGGACGTCGGCCCGAAACGATTGAAGGGCCCTTAGGTCCAGCATTCATGGAGAGCCCTTAAGCTTAGTATCCACGTCGTCCGAGGGTCCTTTTGGATGTGGAAGAGGATGAGGATCCAAATAGCGAGTTCACGAAGCTTGGTCGTGGGATGAGGGGAATGTCCCTGTGAAAATCCCACACTTCGGGCTCTTTGTCAAAACACATCTGAATACAACAACGAAACGTATTAGAGAGAGGGAGCAGATTCCTTTCCCTTGGGGAGATCTTAGTGTAGGGTCGTAGAATTCGGACCATGAAAAGTTAGACTGGGCCCGCGGGGAAGTGCCCGGGCGCTCCTACATATCTCATAGGGATGAGAATCAAGCATTACGTAGTTCTTGACGGACCTTAGACCATACGTAGTTCTTGACGGACCGTAGACCATAAATGGGTAAAGGGAGCAGGGGACGCATGGCATCAAAACCCGATGTGAAGGAGGACCTAAGCCCTACTTACCATGCATTCTCTGGGGAAATGCTCGAGTCGAGGGACCGAACACAAAGGTTTGGCTGGGCCCGCGGGGAAGTGCCCGGGCGCTCCTACGTATCTCATAAGGATGAGAATCAAGCCATACTTAGTTCTAGAAGTGACATGGTAGGATACCAGTGCCAGGGTAAAAGGGGAGTGCGGGCGTGGCCCTTGCACTTAAAGAAGCGGAATTTTATGTATCTTGTTTTTTCTTTAAGGTGAATGGTTTTTTTTGTGAAGCGACAGGCCTAGAACAGTAGGTCGTGATGTCGCCACAAGGATCAAGCCGTGATGGGTGTTGAAAAATGGCATGACACGTGACCAATACCCAACGTGATGTCCTCTACAACGAGGTCACCACAATGCGGTGCCGTTTTTCGTCGTGCGGCCAGGATGATAATGTCACAGTTTAGGGTCGTATGATAGGACCAAGCATGCATTTTATCGTCATGCAGCACAGACGTAGAAGAGACGATGCTAGGCGGGAAATGTGCACAGTGTTATAAAACACAATTGACAGAGACATGACCTCACATCAAATTGTACGCCATTCGGAGAGGGAAACCTTAGGCCGAGGGGCCTATACAGAGGTGATACAGGTAGAGAGACTGGCTTCCTGAATGGGTTGTACCCGAAGACAGGGCATCTAGGCGGTCCTACGTATCCAATGAGGATGGGAATCAAGTTGAACGTAGTCCCGAATGGATCTTAGTTTATGGTCTTAGAGCTTGGACCATGGGAGCCCCAAAGGACGCCAGATTGCAGCTTTTGTCCCCCTAGCATGCAAAGGTGCACTGAGGGATAGCACCAAAAGTGTCGAGATTCCACCTGGACATGATGGGGTGGAAAATAATGTGAATCATGCAACTAACATTCAAGGACTGAAGGGGCTGGCGTGACGATAGAGGATTACTGCTGACCATGTTCGCAATAGAGCATCCTGTCGCGTTAGCCTGAAATGAGGACTAACAAACAAGCATCGACCGCTGACCATATTCGCATTGCAGGATTTTATTGATTTGTTGTCCAAAACCCTCGAGGGTATTGGCCCGTATCGGTAGGAGAGCCCTAGGGAATTGTATCCATGCCGTTCTTGGGGGTTCCACTGGGTGTGAAAGATGATGAAAGTCCGAATAGAGGAGAACAAGAAGCTTGATAAGTGGAAGGAACTTGATCAAGTTGAATCTGACACGCTTGGTCCTAGACTATAGTGCTCTTAATACATGGGTGAACCACTACAAGGAGTCAAGGGACTCAACTTTGAGGGTGATCGAGAGATGGAAGGTTCCCGGGGGAGGGGGGCACGGTGCCCAAAACCTTGTATCATACCTACACCTCCCCCTCCTAAAGAGGGATAGTCCAAATGGCCTAGGTGACTGGGAGAACAGGATATCACTAGGAGGCGGGGCTGGACCCGAATCTTAAACATCCAGGTGGTCCTACATATCCCATGAGGATGGGAATCAAGTTGAACGTAGTTCTAAAGGGTGCCTTTTAATGTCATGCAGGACAAAGAATAGGACGACCAACTCTCAGAACGGGGTGCGCGTGGTGCAACTATTGAAAACCTGACGTGAATGAGGACGTAATCCTACACTACGCCACGCGGTCCCGTGGCCGGGGTCCCAATGGTAGGACCCGAGAGAGGTGAACTTGCTGAACTCAAGCTGGACCCAAAGACAAGGGGTCTTGAACGTAGTTCCAGATGAGAGACTTAGTTTATGGTCTTAGAGCTCGGACGATGGATGGTGACAACTCCCGAGTAAGCACAGATGTCAACCCAATCCCTAAGCCCACGTGAGATAAACTCGGTGTGGGAAATAAGGGGGGGGGGTATCCTCATCGCAATACTTGGGGAGTTCATCAAAGGGGAGTTGGCGGAGAGTTTCGAAGGACACCTTTGATGCAGCTTGTTCTGCCAACGTGCAGACGTGCATGGAAGAAAAGTACCAAGAATCCTGAGACTCTACTTGGACATGATGAAGTGATGAAGGGTGTGAATCGTGTACCCGACATTTGGGATTAATGGGTTGACGTGGTGATAGAGGAAAACTGTTAACCATGATGGATACACAGCGTCTGTATCGCGTTAGCATGAGATGGGAACAACAAACGAGCATCGACTGCTGACCATATTCGAAACGCGGGATTTTATCGATTTGTTGTCCGAAACCCTCAGGGGCGTTGGCCCATATCGGTAGGAGAGCCCTTGGGCGTAGTATCCAGGCCGTTCATGGGGATCCCTCCGAGTGTGAAAGATGATGAAAGCCCTGATGTGGGGATACGCAAAGCCTGGAAAGCGGGTGCGGACGTGTCCGAGTAAAGCTTGGCATTCCAGGTAATAAACCAGAGTACTCTTAAACACATTGGTGAACCGCCGAAAAAGGGATCGACGAAACAACTCAGTAGGGGGGGGGGAGCATGGCGTGGTCATTACGAAACCGTCGTGAATGAGGACATAATCCCACACCACACCATATAATCCTCTCATGGATGAAGGATAGGCCAAGGGGCCGGGATGGGATGAGGATTCCCGAGAGATGGGGCTGGACCCGAATCTTGGACATTCCAGGTGGTCCTACGTATCCCATTAGGATGGGAATCAATCCGCACGTAGTTCTCTATACGTAGTTTAACGTCATACTGGACGAGAAGGGGAAGCAATATACCCCGAAACAAAGGAGGTGTGTGGTATGGCGAAGAAGCCGACGTGAATGAGGACATAGTCCCACATCACACCATACAGCCTGGGTAAGAGGGGACCTGGGCCATGGCCCGGAAAGGCCAAGGGGCCTAAGATCAGGCATCAATCAGGAAGGCCTGACTGGTTTGCAGTTTAACGTCTTACATGAGGACAAGGGTCGGGGACCCGAGAAGGCCAAGGGGCCTGAGGCTGGGCCTCGTAAAGGGAGGGCGTACGACATAGTACATGATCCCGACGTGAATGAGGACGTAGTCCCACATCACACCGTACACCCTTATGAGGAATCATGGGCCGTGGCCTGGAGAAAAGGGAAAGTTATCAGTCAGAAAGGCTTGACTGGTTTGCAGTTTAACGTCTTACATAAGGACAAGGGTCGGGGACCCGAAAAGGCCAAGGGGCCTGAGGCTGAGCCTCGGAAGGGGAGGGCGTACCGCATGGTACATGATCCCGACGTGAATGAGGACATAGTCCCACATCACACCGTACACCCTTATGAGGAATCGGGGTGGTGGGCCCGATCACTAGCACCACCTGGGGGAAGTTTGTCACCTCGGGATGGGGCAGAATGAATCATTTTTCTTGATGCCTGGGACACCTCGGGGTGGACCCGAAAATCCAGGACACTGTTGACCATGTTCGAAACACAGTGTTCCTATGGTGACCCGTATGGGGGCAACAAACGAGCGTCGACCGCTGACCAAATTCGCGACGCGGGACTTGCATCGGCTTGTTGCTTGAAAACCCTCGGGGGAGTTGGCCCGTATCGGTAGGAGAGCCCTTGGTCATTGTATCCAGGCCATTCTTGGGGGTCCCTCTGGGTGTGAAAAATGACGGAATCCCAGTCAAGGAGTGGGTGAAGCATAGTTGTATCCATCCAAGAAAGGGGAAAACACCTCCAGGGGGGAATGTCCAGCCGGGGAGAGGCTTGCTCGATGTGGGTCGAGGCAAAAGTGTGCACCCTGCCATGTCTTGACCTGAGGGGAAGATTTTGGATTTTGGGTTGGGCCAACGGACGAAGTGTCCGGAAATTCCTATGTATCTCATAAGGATGAGAATCAATCCATACATAGTTCTTAAAGGCCATGCAGTTTAGCGTCATGCGGTGAGGACGTGGGAGGATAAAAGAACAGGAGTGGGCGCATGGTGCGACCCTTACAATCTTTGTGCGAGCGGGGTTGCATAAGCGGGGCCAAGAAAGCCTACTCCCTGCTACACAAATATCCTCCAAGAAAAATATTCCTAGGGGGGATAGTGGAAGGGAAAAGCTTGGGGGTGGGCTCAAGACGCGGTGTCCGAGCATTCCTACGTATCTCATAAGGATGAGAATCAAGCCACACGTAGTTCTAGAAGCGCAGTTTAACGTCATGCGGGACAATGAGAAGCACTTCATTTGGGGATATGTACGGTACAACAAGTAATCTGACGTGAATGAGGACGTGGTCTTACACCATACCGTACAATCCCACAAGAGGGTAAGTCGGGGGAAAACGACAAGGGGGGCCTGGGGCCAAACCGCGGTGGAGACGGGGCCAGAGGCCCAAGGAGGCCAAGGGGCCTGAGGCTGAGCCTTGGTCAGGAAGGCCTGACCGGCTTGCAGTTTAACATCCCGCGGGACGAAGACGCAGTTTATGGTCGTGCATGACTTTACGGTTTAGAGTCATGTTGGACTATAGTGTCCAGTTTAAGGTCATGCGGGACCGTTTCACAGTTTATCGTCTTGCAGGACGAAGATGCAGTATAAGGTCGTGCGAGACCAGTTTGCAGTTTAAGGTCGTACAAGACCTTCATGCAGTTTAGGGTCGTGCTGGACCTTCACACAGTTTAGGGTCGTGCTGGACCATCACGCAGTTTAGGGTCGTGCTGGACCCCTAAGCAAAGTACCGCTTGAGGAACTTGGCATTGGTGGGGGGGGGGGGGGTTATACACTCTCCAATCGTGGTCACCAAGGAGTATGCTCCATTGGGGTAAACCTTATGGTTGATATAAGGCCCTTCCCATTTGGGTTCTAACTTGGGCGGTTTCCTACCGGGAATCATTGGCGCTCGAAGGGCCAGTACCAGGTCACCCTGCAGAAAAGAGCGGAGACGAACCTTCTTGTCAAAAGCTCTCACTATCTTGTCCTGATGCCTTTCCAGATTGTGCAGGGCACGAAGCCGGTTCTCATCCAGTGCCTCTAATTCAGCAAGACGGATCTCGGCTACCTCATTTAATGTCTGGTGATCATAAACTGCAGTGCGTAGCGACGGCAGCTGGATATCAATGGGTAGGACGACCTCAGTTCCATACACCAGGGAATATGGGGTCACCTGGGTAGAGTTGTGAGTCGTCATCCGGTAAGCCCAGAGGGCGTTGGGGAGCTTGTCCGGCCAACTCTTCTTGTTCTGTCCAACTATCTTCTGCAGAATGTTAGAGAGGGTCTTATTGAACGCCTCAATCTGTCCATTCGCCTGCGCGTGATAGCGGGAGGTATGGTTTGACCGGATGTCATACATAGCGTACAATTTCTTCAATTCAGCTGCTCGGAAGTTGGTGCCGTTATCGGTGAGGACGGCGTGAGGGACTTCAAACCGGTGGATAATGTTGGAGCTCACAAAGTCAACGATGGAACGGGCCTTGACCTCTTTGAGCGGAACTGCTTCTTCCCACTTGGAGAAGAAATCTGTAGTAGTCAGGATGAACCTACACTGGCGGGCTGTCGCCAGTGGATACGGTCCCACAACATCAAGTCCCCACACCGCAAATGGCCAAGAGTACTTGGTGGGGTGGAGGGGCTCCGGCGGCCGATGCAAGAAGTTGTCGTGTACTTGGCACACATGGCATCTCTTGGCGTATCCAATACAATCGTGGATCATAGAGGGCCAAAAGTACCACAGCCTCTGGATTTGATGGGATAGTTTCGGCCCAGCTTGATGGGCGCCACAGGAACCGGCGTGAACCTCTTGCATAACTTTAGGTATCTCCCCTCCTTGGAGGAAACAGAGGAGGACACCATCGAAACTCCGCTTATAAAGGATCTGTTCCATAATGGGGCCACTCCGGAGGGTAAATTGCAGCGCGCGGCGTCAGATTCGCTCGCGTTCGGCCCAGTCGTCCGGGAGCTGACCATTTTGGAGATACTCGACAAAAGGTGCTCTCCATTCGGGGGTGGTTTCAACCACTGTGTCTGACGAACCCGGGACTCCCGATATGGAGGGTCCGGTGGTGAGATGACTTACCCGCAGGCTATCACGGTCCTCTTGGGTGACGGGGGAAATGACTCTCCGGTGGGCCACGTGTATGACCAAATCATCTTGCTCGAGTTCTACAAGCGACGCGGCTAAACCAGCCAGGGCGTCCGCCTGGCCGTTCTGCGACCGTGGGACATGGGTAACCTCCGGTCGAGGAGAGAACTGGGCCATTAGGAGGAGGGTGTACTCCAGCAATGGTGCAAGCTATGGCTTCCTGATGACTTAGTCGCCATTAACCTGTTTGATTACCAGCTCGGAATCTCACTTCACATGTATATGGGTAACATGGATCTCAAGGGCCAACTTGAGGCCAGTGATGAGAGCCTGGTACTCTGCCTCGTTGTTCGTACAGCCTTCTGACAACAAGAATGAGTACGGTAGGACGACTTGCGCTGGGGTAATGAAAACAATACACAGACCCACTCTGTTGAGCTTGGGGTCGTTGAGCCTTCTACCGGTGGGGCTCCGGGAGGCACCGTCGAAATGCATTTTCCAACACGGGGCAGCATGATCGACTGAGAGGATCGTCTCATCATGGAAATACAGGTCCAGGGATTGATCCACGGAGGTTGGATGGGAAGCTAAAAAGTCTGCCAACGCCTGTCCCTTAATGGCCTTCTGAGGTATAAACCTGATATCAAACTACTGGAGAATCACCGCCCACCGTGCTAGTCGGCCAGTCAGCATGGGACGGCTCAAGATGTACTTCAGTGGGTCTACCCGGGAGACCAATTGCACCTCGTGGTGCTGCAGGTAATGTCGTAACTTCTGCACGGCGAAGACGAGCACAATGCAGCTCTTTTCGATAGGGGGGTATCTGACCTCCATATCGAGAAGCATGCGGCTGAGATAGTAGAGACTATTCTTAGTACCCTCATTATTCTTCTGGCGAGCAGTGCACCGAGGGATCTCTCCAGGGAGGTCATGTAAAGGACCAGCGGCTTTCTGGAGACTGGTGGCATCAAAACCGGAGGTTGGAGAAGATACTGCTTGATTTCCTCGAAGGCGGTCCGACACTCCTCATCCCATTCATAGGTGGCGCCCTTCTTCATGAGCCAGGAAAAGGGCTTACACTTACCGGCCAGATTCACAGTGAATCGGCGTATATAGGCTAAGTGGCCTTGAAGGCCTCGGAGCTCCCGAATGTTTCTCGGGGAGGCATTTGGCTGATGGCCTTGATCTTCTCCGGGTCGATCTCGATGCCTCGATATCTGACAACAAAGGCCAGAAACTTCCCGGAGGTGACCCCAAAAGCACACTTCAGTGGGTTCATCTTCAGGTGTCGAGAACGGAGGAAGCCGAACACTTTCTCAAGGTCTCTGAGATGGTCCTGGCGTTTGAATGATTTGACTACAAGGTCATCCACGTAGCATTCCACCAATGTCCCGAGGATCGGTTTGAATATGCGATGCATGGCCCTCTGATAAGTGGCACCTGCATTTTTCAAACCGAATGGCATTACCTGGTAGAAAATGGTACCCTGGGGAGCCCTGAAGGTAGTGAACTCCTCGTCTTCGGGGGCCATCCGGATCTGGTTATACCCAGAATACGCATCCATGAAAGAGAGGGCTTGGAACCCGGCCGTGGCGTCAATCAACAGCTCCGTCACTGGGAGTGGGAAGTCATCCTTTGGGCAGTGGCGATTAAGATCGCAGAAGTCGATACAGACTCTGATCTGCCCATTCTTCTTCCTAACTGGAACAATGTTGGCAAGCCACTTGGGGTACTAGACCTCCTTAATGAAGTTGTCTTTGATTAGCTTATCAACTTCGGCCTCAACCATGGCACCATGAGAAGGGTGCATCTTCCTGGGAGGCTGCTTAAACCCACGATGTTTTGCCTGGAGGCCCAGACGGTGGACGACAACTTAGGGATCCAACCCCGGCATCTCATCGTAACTCCAGGCAAACACATCACGATGCTGTTTGAGGATGTCTACGTACTGATGCCACTCCTCGAGGGACATGGCTGCACTGATCAATGTGGGTCTCGGATCTGCCTCGCTACCAAGGTTCACCTGTACCAGTTCATCAACTGTGGTAGAGAATCCTTCTTCAAAGGCTGGGGGAGCATCCTCCAAGTCTTCCTCCCCACCCGTGGGGTGACTTCCCGTGATGGGGGGAGCTTCTGGGGTATCAAAATCCGAGGGGCAGCTGGTGCTGGCTTGGGAAGCAGCGGTCATCACATCGGGAGACTCGCTTTCCATTGAGACCATAGCAATGAAGGCAGTCGACCCTATCCCATCTGGCCTTCAGCCTAAAGGTCCATGTTTGATGATATCAAAGCAGTGGTGACGTGTCGGCCTGAGTCGGTTAATTCCAGCCCGGCAGAAGAGACACGTATGGCGCACTGCCGTTTTCATGAGCTTGACGTCCCGGTACCGTACATGGGTAGGGGATTCCGGGATGACTTGAGCCTGGTTGATGTAGGAGTATGAGGTGATTTTCCGTTGTCGCTTGGACACAGGAACATGCCTTCCTTGCATACCCGAAACAACGAAACATTGTCCCATGTCGGGGGTCGTGGCCTCCAACCGGTGGATCGGGAGGATGTTGGCGTCATCCATGCTTGCCCAGGGATCACTTGTGATCGGGGCGAGCTCATCCTCGCTTACCAGGATTTGCTTGTCCTTACTTTTGTAATAACCCGCATCCAGATAGCGGGCCTCACAAGAATCGAAAGGGGACGCGTCTCCTTGGAGCACGCCTACTCGACCGTTGAGCGAGTACTTGAGGCACTGGTGATACGACGAGGGGACCGCTTCATGCAGATGGAGCCATGGACTACCCATCAATGCGTTGTAGGCGGTGTCCTGAGAAAAAACCATGAACTCAGTGCTGGCAATTAAGCCACCAAACTGAGTCTTCTGGCGGATCTTGCCGACCAGGGTTTGCTCTGTCCTGTCGTACCCCTGGATCCTGAGGTCATAGGGAGTTAAATCACCTTCGGACAGACCCAGCTTTCGCAGCGTCCGGGTCGGAATTAGATTGATTCCAGAACCTGTGTCAACGAGGCAGCGGCGGACTTCCACACCGTTGAAGTGGCCAGTGATATACAGTGGGCAAATGTGCCCCTGTATAGGAGGGTCCTCATCTTCACCGGAGAATGAGATAACCACCTGACATTCGGCGTTTTCAATCGTCTCGGTATGGAAGGATTCCGCAGCTGCTACTTCCATCTCGAACTATAGGGGGCTCCTTAGGGCCTCAGCGAGTGCCTCGCGCATTTCAAATGACAGGCGAAGGGCCTCAAGGATGGAGAGCCTCGCTGGGATGCCGGCCAGGTGCTTTAGAACATCGTACTTTCGTGTCAAACGCGAACCTCTGCTTACAGGGGGTCGTTCGGCATTTGGATGCACAGCGGGTCTGGCTGGCTGAACCGGCGAGTAACTAGTACGGGGTACATCTTTCTTCCTTCCAGTAGAAGCCTGAAGAGTAGTCACCGGGCTAAGATCGGACAGCGGAGGCTATCCTGTAGCCGGGCAAGACTGGCTGTGATACGAACAAGGCGGCTCCCCCCAATCCAGTAGCACAAACGGCGGTGGAGGTAGAGACGAGGGTGTTGGATGGGTTTGCGTGTGCTGAGATCTGCGCTGAGCCTGCTGCCTGGTCTCGGTAGCATGCACGTCTTAGACACAAGTGCCTGCTGACGTACCTCGATGACCGGCGCGATTGCGATTCCGCTGACGTTGACGTCGGCTGGAAACGTTGGGGAGGTCTGCCTGGGGTTCCCCCTCGTCGGGAGTCATATAGGGCTTTACCAGCTCCACGGTGTTAACCGAAGCGTACCCTTGTCTATCTCACGAGGAGTCATCCACCGCTGGGCGGATTCTGGGAGGGATCCCCATTTCAGGGGGCATAAAGTCACCGAGAGTGCGGGATGACGATAGCACTGGAGGTGCACGTTGCTTCTTCTTGCGTCGCCGCTGCATGCCCTTTTGGGCAGAGGTCGACTGTGAAGACGATGCGGAGGCACCGGCTACTTCTTCTGAAGGTTTTGACTGCTTCAGGCGCACCCGGATGATACCCTGGGCACGGACGACGGTTTTTCGAGCCATCCAGTCATCATATTTCTGGGATCCACGGCTAGGGACCTGCTGCCACTCACCTTCACTGTCGCTGCCGATCTCTGATCCTACAAAGACACCTGCCACTTGCGCTGGTGCTGGGCCCAACTTGACTATGTTGTTGTTGACCTGGTCCTGATGCCTGTCTTTAAACACATAGCATCGCTTGAGGGTGTGCCCCAGGATCTGATGATAAGGGCAGTAGTTGGGGTGATCGGTGAGATGCGCCTCTGCCGGCCTTTTGCACTCAGGAAGACGCACAATCCCTTTCTCTAGAGCACTTCGGAAGTAGCCAGGGACCTGATTTTCGTTGAACGAATAGGTCTGGTACCTTCTTTCCGGATAGGGGGCCCTGGGAGCCTGGTCCTGACGAGGGGCCGGAGGGGCCTTCCGAGGAGGCGGCGCCTGATTGTCTCGCCTAGGTGGCGGTGGCGCGTTGCGCGGGGGAACCTGTCGGTTCTGAGGCAGTCGCTGCTGGGCGGGAGCCTGTGCTTGAGGTGGAGGACCTCTATGGGGTTGCGGGGGTGGTGCCGCTGGCAGAAATTCCAGCTGCCTCTGAGCTTCTATTTGAGCCACCGCGGCGGGTTCAGCCCTGGCGGTCCTCCTGGCTGGGATCATAGGGGGAAACAAACGTGCCTGACTGTCCTGTTGCAGGGCTTCCTCGAGGCGTTGAGCCTTGTCCGAGAAATCCCTGAACCCTCCATGGTAGTTCTGGGTAATCAAGGAGGGTACCAGCTCTGTCTTGATGTTCCCCACACACATCGTCAGTAATTCCTCTTGATTCTGTGGCATATCGAGGGAATACGTAAGTCCCTTCCACCGGGCGATGAAGTATGCGACTCGCTCATCAGGCCTTTGCTTGCACTTGAAGAGGTCTGCAATGATGGTCTCTCGCGTGGTGGAGCTCAACTGGTATAAGAACTGCCGGCGAAGATCCTCCCAACCGGTCACCAATCCGATTGGGAGCTGGCTGTACAAGACGAATGTCGGACCTTCCAATGTCTGTACGAAACATCGGAGCTTGGCGGCTTCTTGCTGAGCCGGGTTCCCCAGTATGGGGCCACATCTGGAAGAAAAATGAGCCAAGTGCTGGGGTGGGTCCCCTATCCTGTTAAAGGGCAAGAATGTGGGGTTCCCAAAACCCGGAGGTGCGGGCATATCATCCACCCACGCGGGATAGGGCTTGCCATCGGGTGGGACCGCCACCTGCCGCGTTTCCAACTCCTCGAGGCGGGCTGTGAGTGCCGCAATAAGGTCCTCCGGGTGGGGGTCCCTGTCTTGACGGGGATCCCTAACCACAAGTGCATTTCCAGGTCCTTCAACATGGTAGACGGCTTCGGCCGCTCATGGGTCAACTGGCTGGACGACCTGCTGGGCGACTGGGGGAACCCGGGTTGGATTCTTCAGATTGTCCCGTCGCTCGGGGGGGTTTGGCGAGACTTATCGTGCCCTCTTGCCGTATGTTCCGGATTCCGCCCTATCTGCGGCAGTAGCATGATCAGGGTGGCCCGGAGGCATATCGCCGGGGGGAAATTGTTCCTGCCCCTGCTGCCCCGGCCTGGGATTACCATAGTCGGGTTGTCGCTCTACGGCGCGTTCAGCCAAGAGTTCGTCAACCAGCCTTTTCTACTCAGCAAGACGCTGGCGTAACGTGGCCTTCTCGGGATCTTCGTCCGTTTTCTGCACAGAGGCGGATGGGTCGGAGTGCTTGACTATTCCGACGTGCTCCTTACCCTTGCCAGTGCTTCGACCGAGTACCAGTGACTCGGTGGGTACGGGGAGACCTAGTAGGTTCCTCTGATGACGGGTAACTCTCCCTGACGGGTCGAGCAACGGTGGTACGCCCTCGGATGGTAAGTCTCCATCAAGGAACTCAAGATCATCTTCCTTATCCACAACGTCGGCTATGTAGAATGCGACCCCTCTTGAGGGCATATCCTCGATATCGCATAGCGAATTGGGCTACCGTCGGATAGGGTCGAAGAGGAGAGCGGCATAGTGTCCCCAACCACGGACTTGCACATGGGGGGTGGCTTCCCTGACGATTCTGCGGAGTGCTTTAAGACTCTGAACGCATTTTCGTTGAAGGGCGCTCTGGTGGCCTGGCGACTCAGGGTGCTGGGCCACAAGAAGTGCGGCTGCATCGATCAGGCGGCACTGCTCGCCGATTTCTTCGAAGTGCTCACGACTTCTGGGGTACACCACCCGTTCATAATGGAGGCGGAAGTGTGTCGCCCACAGGGTTCGACAAAAGCACCCCACGTCTTCAGGGGTAAGAGACTCTGGTATGTAGAAATTCAGTGCCGCCGTCGGCCAAAACTTCTCAGGGAAGTAATCCGCTACAAGGATACTCCAGAAGATCCTAGGCTCGGACTCAGGGTCTGGCCCTGTGTTGCCCCACTCGTCAACCGGGGGCGGCTGAGGGACCGGTAGTGGTACCGAGGCGGACCTTTGGGATAGTAAGCTCAGCGGTGGAGAATACGGAAGACGAGCTGATTGGCTGCCGAATTCCGGGACATCCTCCGAAGAGTGAGGTGACCTAGCCACGATGTCACGATACGACGGGCTGATGACCACAGCCTCCGAAACAGGAGTTGTGGCTACCGGCGACAGGTCATGTTTTCTCTCTACCGTCATTGGCCCCCAAAATAACTCTACGTGATCTCTGGTAGAGGTAGAGGGCTCTTCTGGTGACAGAGGCGGTGATTGCGTGGTCGATACCTGCGGAATTCCCAGGATTTCATCCTCCTGGATGTACCTGTGGAGAGAGACGGGAATCTGGTGGACCTCAAATTCTGGGAGAATGAGGCTAACGCGTCTGGTTCCTGCCCCAGTCCTTGATATGGAGGAACAGGGAGAAGGTTCCATCACTGAATCGCATTCCGCTTCCGAGTCGGAGAAGCAGGCAGGTTTGATCTCCCCCTGGGCCTTCCCAGGATTCTTCTTGTGGCAGCGACGACCCGCTCTTCTTCCCCGGGGTGGCTCTTCAGGACAGGGTTGACCCCTATCAGGCAGCCTTGGGGTGGCGCTGGTGCCGTGGCGGAGAGGGACCCCACTCGAGATAGCCGGGGTGCGAGGGGCACCGGGGAAAATGTCGAAGGGTACATGGGGAGGACCTCCATGAACAGTAACCATGTGGGCGGGGCCTCTGTTGGAACTGGCAGGAGCATGGGGAGGACCTCCATGGTCGATGCGGGTGGAGCGAGGCTGAACTTCACTCCTCGAGTTGCTGGGGCGAGGAGGACCTTCGCCGGTGGCAGAGAGGACGTAGGGAGGCCCCCCACGTTGGAGAGGGACCGGATGGACGGTGCCTTCATGTTGTCGGCCGGGGGCAGGAGGATGGACTCCATACCCTGTATAGTGGGTGCGGGAAATGTTTCCGCGCTGAGCGTCATTGCTGCAGGGCAAGTCTTCCGGTAGGATGGGGGTAGCACGAGGCATGCCTCCATGACGAACCTTGGAGCGGGGAAATCCCACGCTCTATGGAGTATTGGTACGGGGAGGACCTCCGTACGAGGTGACATTACCGCGGGTTAGCTCGCGACGATCGCCACTTGGGCCTGCAACCCGGAGAGTCAACCCAGCCTGCCCATGGGGCGGTTGGGGTCTCAATCCTGGTTGGGTGAAGGAGTGCCCCTGCTCAGTGTATGCAGGGGCTTCACGATGCACGTCGGCGGTGGATCGGGCCACTGTAGCCGTCGACGTTGACGCGCCTAGGCGAGCGTCCTCAGCCCGTGCCCGGCGCTGACGTCGGGTCAGGCGAGCTGGTGTAGGTGGTGCAGGGACGTAGTCTGCCTGCTCATCCTGCAGGGCCGGACGGCGGCGCGGATGCAGCCGGGCGGGAGCTCTCTCTTGGGGCCCTTGGGTCGGGACCCTAAGCGGGCTAAGCCGGACGGCGCCCGCCTCTTCAGCGTAAGGCGAGGAGTCGTCAAGGCGTTCCGGAGACAAGCTCCCGAAGTAGTTGAATGTTGGGGTGGGGAGTAGAGGATCCCTGCGCGGCCTGTTAGGGCGGCATTGACGGCGGGGCCTGGAGGCCTCCAGGTCCAGGCGGGCCATATCCCGGGTTGGGATGACCCCTTCTTCCTCATACCTGCGCACGAGGTTGTTGATCACCCTTCGTTGGATGACCTCTGATTGGGAAAGGGGGTGTGGGAACCCCGTATTCCGCGATGTGGCGGCCGTCGTGGCGGTAGCGGTGCCACGTGGGGTGGTCGTCGTGGTGTTTCCCCTGCCTCTACGTGGGCGAGGAGCAGACGGTGATCGCGTCTCTGAAACAGCAACCTGGTTCCTGAGAAACGAAGGGATCAACTCATCAGTATTGAGAGGAAAAGAATTTACAGTCGATGCCCCAACGTTCTTCCATTCTCCACGTCTGTGAGAAGGAACCACGCCGATACGCTGCAGAACAGAGTGCCCCAAGTTCTACTGCCCCGATTTCCGGTGAGTTTCACGACAGGCCCGCTATTTGCTTGGCGGGACCAGGCACCGGATATCTGGATCCGGTGACACGTCAATCTATTGGTGTCTCGGACGCTACTAATATCCATATTGAGGAGAAGAATTTCACGTCGGGTTCACCATTTCTGTTTCCGACGCTTTCGCCGGGGCGCGCGCCCGTCCGTCCGTGGGGGAGGACGCACGGTGCTTCGGTTGCCCTGCATTCCCGCTTTCCAAGGCGGGTGGCATTCACTCCTTATTCAGGGACGTCTGCTCCTTGATCGAAACGGGATGATGGGATGTCGGTTCTTCCTCCTGTGGATTCCTCCTCAGAACTCGTCACCTAGTCTAGGTCTCCCTTATAGATTTAATACGTAGTTCGTGAAACCCTTCCCAGTGCCTTGTTTCCATGGACGCCGGTTAATTACACTGCTTCTGTCGGGACATTCCAAAGGGTCCGGTCGGGGCAGCAACCTTCAGTCAGGGGAGTAGTCACGTTGAGGCATCAGTAGCATGTCCGGATGCTGGGGTACCTGGCATGTCTGTATGTTATCCTTGACCACAAGTCTTCTCGAGGGCGTGGAAGCCCGAGGCATCCCACATCGAGCGTGGGGAATTATGTGTCGTGGACACATATCTGAGGTTTTCCTCAGCTTCCCGTGCTCAACACAGGGTATGTTGCAAGTTTAACGTCCAACGGAGACGGATCAACCCAACTAGAGCATTAGCTAGGATAGATCGGATTGAGGGATCCTCCTTGAAGGGATATCGATACCGGGGCCAGCCCATGGGCGACAGTGAATAAGAGTGTACCGACATGGTCTCACCAGGATAAGACGGTCCGGGCGAGAATTGGAATGGGCCATAGGTTGATGAATGGAGTGGAAGGAGAGTGAAATGGGACCATCGCATGGGCGACAGTGAAGTTGGGCTTGAGCCTTGACGAGGATTCCTATGTATCCCTATGGCAGGGAATCAATGTCTGCGTAGTTCAGGATGACGTCGATAAGCTGACGTGAAGGTGGACCTTGGCCCGATGAGCATCTTCAGAGTACCGACGTGAAAGTAGACTCGTGGGCCCACTAGTGGTGGGCTTGAACCATGGGAAGGCTTCCTACGTACCATGCCTTGACATGAATCAAAGACCTCGTAGTTCAGATTAGTCACAACGGCCTGCCGTCGGACTAGGATTGGGTGTACAGTTTAGTGTCATGCGGGACAAAAGTAGGCATGCAGCTTAACGTCATGTTGGACGAGGTTGAAACACGACGTGAATGAGCAACGGGTGGGCTTGAACCTTATAGAGGCTTCCTACGTACCATGCCTTGACATGGATCAAAGACCTCGTAGTTCAAGAAAATGCAGTTTAACGTCATGCGGGACGATAGTGAACCCTGACGTGAATGAACGATGGGTGGGCTTGAACCTCATAGTGGCTTCCTACGTACCATGCCTTGACATGGATCAAAGACCTATTAGTTCAAGAAAATACAGTTTAACGTCATGCGGGACGATAGTGAACCCTGACGTGAATGAACGACGGGTGGGCTTGAACCTCATAGAGGCTTCCTACGTACCATGCCTTGACATGGATCAAAGACCTCGTAGTTCAAGAAAATATAGTTTAACGTCATGCGGGACGATAGTGAACCCTGACGTGAATGAACGACGGGTGGGCTTGAACCTCATAGAGGCTTCCTACGTACCATGCCTTGACATGGATCAAAGACCTCGTAGTTCAAGAAAATACAGTTTAACGTCATGCGGGACGATAGTGAACCCTGACTTGAATGAACGATGGGTGGGATTGAACCTCATAGAGGCTTCCTACGTACCATTCCTTGACATGGATCAAAGACCTCGTAGTTCAAGAGATGGGTTTGTCAGTGAACCGACGTGAAAGTAGACCCTGGGGTCCACTATTGGTGGGCTTGGACCTCATGAAGGCTTCCTACGTACTATGCCTTGACATGGATCAAAGTCCTCATAGTTCGGAAGAGAGGTTGGGTGTCAGGTTCGGTGCTCACTCTAAGCCCACGTGAGTCATGCTCAGTGTGAGAAACACGAGGTTGCAAGGACCTGATGATCATGTCGCGAAGGGTGCGTCCGTGAGAAGCGAAGAGGGGCTTATGCATTGAGCGGACCATGGTGTTGGGACTTACTCCAGGATGGAGGCCCAGGGCGAGACAGAGTACGGGAAAGATGGAACTTGGTCCGACGATGGAAGGTGCCTCGTTCCCTATCACGCCCTCCACTAACCTTGGTATTGGGGAAGTACGGAGATGCAGAGGTGCAGCCATCCGTTGAGGGGGCTAGGGTCGTCCTTCTCTTAGGAACATACGCCACTCCGACAAGGAGGATCTCATTCCATGTGAGGAAGAGTTCCATTCCCGTGGAGACGAGTGGTGTAAAAAATGTTCGAGCTGGGGGGACCCCTCGTGAGGGGCATGAGGTCGGATCACAGTTTAACGTCATGTGTTTAGGACGTGGTTCTTGGCAGTTTAACGTCCTGCAGCTCGGACGAGGTGGGTTCACTCCACACCCCTAGGACTTACATAACCGGTAACCTCTGGTCCTTGGGGAAGGGAAGGTACCGGTAAGGCCATGGTTAAGGGGGGTCGTGGAACAAACCATCGAGGTTTCCATGTTAGAGTGGCTACACGAAGAAGCAATAGCCGTTAGCGTGCCTATGCGAAGAAGCATTAGGCGAAGCAACGCTATGGGTGGTATTGTCCATGGGACTTTGAAATCACATTGTGCAAACCTGGAGGGCCACACGGGAAGAGGAATCGCTAAGCAGAGGAGTGTGCTTTGCGAAGTGGTGTGCCTTGGCCTTAGCATGGGGAATAGGTGTGAGTGGAAGGTGCTTCGCGAAGTGGAACAGTGTTCGCGGAGCACTGCCTCGCAAGGAAGGGGTGCCTCGCGAAGCAGGGTCCGGCGAAGCAGTGTGCTTCGCGATGCATAGTGATCGTGCCTTGGCATAGGGACCACTAGCATGGTTTGGGTGTTTCGCAAAGCATAAACGCTCCGCGGCTGCCCGGGTTCCCTTGGGAATCCCCATCCTTCTCGAACGCCCTTGAGCTTCGTGAAGGGAATCCCTCTCGGAAGAGGGGCTCAAAACGAGACAAAGAAAGAGTCGTCTCGCAAATTAGAAATACCTCGCGGAGCTCATGATTCCCGGGAAAAGAGTGCTTCGCGTTTCGGGAGAGGTGAATCCGAAAGGTCGGATTGTCCGTTCTTGGGTTTCAGGGGGAGTCCAGTATTTATAAGAATGGGTGCCGCGAAGCAGGGCTCGCGTGCCGCCTCCAGTGCTTCACGGCGCGCTCGCGAACGTCAACGTCGTCCGTGGAGCATTACCGCCTCTGGAGCTTCGCGGCGGCTCGCGAACGTCAAATGGGTTCGCGGAGCATTACCGCTACTGGAGCTTCACGAGGCCGCGAGGGTCGGGGCGCTTCGTGGGGGTGCTTCGTGGCGGGGCTTCGCGGCTGTGCTTCGCGAGGCAGCGCGCCAGCTGTCTTTTTCCTTCCTTTCTTTCGGGACGTATTTTTGGCGCCAACACTAACATTGCAAGAAATAATAAATTTTCTATGACACCATCTTCAATCAAGTAAAACAAATTAGTCTTCATAATAGAACTATTCCCTTCCCTCTATTAAATGATGGTCACATCAATGACTCATATATCCTTTCCTCTATTCGATGTTGGACACACATGACATGATAGAAATTCTAAAACACAAAATATATGCAATGGAATTAACGATTAGAAGTTAAAAATGTGAAAAATCTTCATACATAATACCATAGTGGGATAAACATGTTATAATATCATGAGCTAATGTTCCAGTAGAGATCCAAAATTAGTGATACATGTTTTCCAATCTTCCACTCCAGGGGTGTGGTTGATCCCTTTCAGTCCACCTATTACCTGATCCATCGAATGAAGAGTACAATAGATAAGTACATCTACACATGAAAGTCATAACAAAAAATGGAATAATATATCAAAATAATTTTTATGTATTCTGTTTAAAAATACACAAATAATAAACTATATGAAATAACTACATCGAATTATTTTCAGACGAATTATTTCATATGTTAGGAAATATTACACATGTTATGAAAAATAAATATGAACTAACCTAATTCATATATATCAAAATTGTTATTTTAATGACATTAAATCTTATACATGTAATGAATCACATATTAAGAAAGTACATGAAATATAAAACATTAACATGAAAATAATTAACCACATATGAGGTGAGACATATTAAAAAACAATATAGGCTATAACCAAAAAAAGGAATCGTAAGCATCATGGCGACATTATTGTAATTCAGTGGCCATCGATGGATCATACCATATGATAGTTTTTGGTTTGGCATATCGAGTGGGGGTCTCATGTTTTTTCATTGGGGTTCGTAATTATGATCGACTAGAAATATGCAACTACATTGATTGGGAATTTTTGTATCAAGGTTTTCAATAGGGTATTGACAATTTGGGGACTATGGAAATGATATGAGAAGAATTACAGTGGCAATTCCATTTGGGCCACAACCGGATGCTTTCGGATCATAGTTCTGCAATAGCAGCATTGGATGTGTTCTTTCTTTTTTGTACAATGTTTTATGCTTCCATTCAGTTTTCTCCTATGTCTGATCTATTGGTTGAATTTTTTGGCGTCTCATTTTTTTTCAAACAACATCTGTTGATAGAGAATATGGGGTCACAATAGTTCTGATGGAGTCAATTTTTGAGCATTGTTATTGTTTATATGTGGGTGTATTTCATTTCTTCAATTTCTATTGTTCCTAATCAAAATACTACCAGATTGATTCCTAGAGGATTTGGTTTTGTTGGATCCAAATTTTAAAAAAGTGGATTGGGTGAAAAGTATTCTTTTCATGGTCCTTCTAAAACATTTGTGTCTATTGGAATCTTGTTCCACATATCCTGCTTCAGGAATCCACCACACTCTCTAATTTGAGTCTTAGTGGTGGTCTTCATAGTTATTGGGGATGTGAGGGTGATAAACTAAATGTGTCAGTGTAATGTTGGGATTGTGTTTTTTCTAGAGTTTTATAGGAAATTATTTGTGATTTGATTTTGTTGGATGAGTTGAGTTTGGTATTTCTGTTTTCTGTGAAGTCTGATCACTTTTGACTTCAGTGGTGTTATTCAGCATTGGGGGGACACAGATACCTAATATAAAAATGTAATTGTTAACTAAATCCTATTCTATTTCTGTAGGACCACACTACTCTCTCTGAGGCGTATTTGAGTGGTTGTCTTTATGGTGCTTTGTGATATGTGAGAAAGTAATCACGAGCATCTTGTGGTGGTTCTGTACTAATTAGATTACGGGGGATGACGATGTAGAGGGTTTGATGTTATATAATAGGTTTTTTTTCTAGAATGTGATAGTACCACCACACACAATGAGGAAAAAAATCCTTATAAGGAGTCACATAAATATGTTTTCACTTGAGATTGGACATCAAGATTTCGAAGAATGAGATAGTATGTCCTTTTTCAAAAGTACCAAACTTCTGCAACCAAGCACAAGACAGCTAGACGAGCAGTCATCAGATTATGGAACAATGACATTATGTTGTACTATCATGGGATGGATAGTTCACATAGTCTTTTTCTAGGAGGAATTTTATTTTTTGTTTTAATTGGATGATGTTGTTGTGGGTCACACATAAACTTTGACATTTCTATTTGAAAATAAAACAAAAAATGGATTCTTAAACATAATTAAGTCAATAAAAACTAGTACATACAGGGTCAAATGAAGGTTTATAATTCCTACCATTTAAGCTTTCATTCCAATACACATGATCCTACATGCACTGATACATGAATCGTGTCCTAAAAATGCTCAATTATAAAGGATGAAATTTCAATAATATATGACTTCTGGATTTGTAATTCAATAATTTAGTCCTCTAAAAAAATGAACCCCAAATAAATATAATAAATTGATTTTTTACATCAAATTATGATTTTTAACCACTAAAGGGGGAGTTGAAAATTATCTCTATTAGGAATTTATCATATAATAACCAATTAATCATCAATTAAATCACTATAAAATTCATAGATCTATCCAACATATCATTCATATATGATTAATCTTTAGATAAAAAAGTTATATATTATATAGATGTGAAGAAAAATGGATGAAACAACATCTTACCATGAATAATCTTGTCTCAATTCTCAGGAATATTTATATTTACAGAATAAAGTAAGAGGATTGTCTAAGAATCATCAAAGGAGTCATCAGGATTGAGATACCTATATTTATGTGGAACAAATATCTCATGTGTAAGATTTGGTTTTAAAATAAAATATTCTATGTAATTATAATCACATTAATGTTTTGGCTACTTTGAGTACATAGCATTCTATAAATCATGTTAGGTTATCTACATTTACCAAGAACAATAATGTTTTGTAAACCCTATAGTAAATATAATTTTCATCAATGTCCCTTACCATATGGTCACCGAGGAATTTCAACCATGTATATATATCTATGTGATAATAATGAAATACCCAATGTGATTTTATAGACAACATACGTTGTTTCTAAAGTATAATTTTATGGTTTACCCTTCTATTTTGCAACAATGTATCCGTATTAAAAATTTATATCTATAAGAATCCATTATTAATCTATATGAGAAATTACAAATGTAAAAATTATAATGTATGACTAATTCCATGGTTAATGGTAAGTTGAATGGTGGATAAAAAAAACATGGCCATCACAATCACCCCTATATTATATTTTCTTACATGAACATTATCACTAAATTTCATGAACAATAATCATATCCTTTTGATATTGAATATTAGTCTTCCACTCCCATTTCACTTTATTGATTTTTTCATGTAGTATTAGGACTCTGACATTTGTAAATTTCAATCATTAAACACTTTCTCCCACTAATCTGTTATATTTAGCTAGAACACCCACATGATGTGTCTGAATTCATATAAATTTTTTTGTAGTTGATGATAGGTATATGATTAATACTTTTCCTCTAAAACTATGATTCATGGAACAAATCATCTAAATAAATGAAAAAATATTGGATGACCCAAATATTTTCCATCTAATTTAACAAAATATGCAATCTAAAAAAATTAAATAATACATATAGAAGTGTAATATACTTCTATAACCATTGATTCTTTAGTTTTATATCTTCCCAACAAAATATTGTTACAAAAAATGGACCAAAGAATGAACTTTCACTTATTAGAATATTATTTTTGTATATTTAGAATGATGACTAACATTTTGTGGATCAATTTTAAACTATTATATGTCACATAAATTATACATTTCCCCAAAATTTATACCACACCATCTTCATGATAACATATTTTGGCGAAAAATGTAAAATAAAAAATTTCCAAATATAGATCCATATAAAATTAATGCCGGAAGTATGTTTGTATGAAAACTAAAGAAATGAAATTCCATCATACCAATATCCACTAAAAACCATAATTTATTAAATATATATATAATGGTATGGATCATCTTCTATGAATATCATTTATATTTTTAATGGTATGTTCTACATAATATCTATTAGGTAGAACAATAATTTTGTAACCCCTAACACAACTATATTGTGAGATGTGTGTCCCAATTTGAAATGATGATCAACGAAACTAAATATAGTCATGAAATATTATGCATATTATGATTTCGAAATTTATTTAATTTATGATTTCTAAATTCAAAATTCAAATGGAAACATTATCCAACCAATAAAAGTTATCCAAAAGACAATCATGACTCATCAGGGTCCTTGTAAACTGAATCATAAAGAGAATTGTCATCTCATCCCACTTAATTATGGGCACCAGAAGTGGATATAAAAAAACAATTAGGATGTTAATGCTTGATCATTTCCCTCCAGATGGAAATGTATCAAAAAATAATATTTATAATCAACATATATATAGTTATTAAATTATATTGACATCACATTTCATGATAAATCATCATTGATCTTGTATATATATCCCATTTCAAATCATGAGAATCACACATTGTCTCTTCTGTAAATGAATCTGTAAAAAATGACCACCCAATTATATAGATCATGTTTTCATTATATATATTTTCTCACTGTGATTGAATCAGATCGCACTAAACACGAATGCATCATTACTCTCTCAATATTTAACTACTACTTCGAGTTTACATTGTTCACTATGGGATTTATAAAAACTAAAATGAATTCATGTAAGTAAAACATTATCATAATTTATTTTAATCTTCCAAATAGCCCTAAATCATAACATATATCATATAAAATATGATGATTACTCTTTGATATCATTTATAATTAGTATTTTACTACTATCATAAATTTAATCAACATTATCATTCCATATGTCTTATTCCATCTCAAAATAAATTGATTTCTAATACTCTATTAAATGACATGAACATATATTTAGATATGACTAATAGATATCATAGAACAATATAATGTGATTTTGGTTTATTATTAACCACTCATGATGGATATAATGTCACCCAATCATTAGAGTGTTCACTATAACTTCTAATACATAGTTTATCATTGTGTAGTTCATCACTTGGGGTCACATATAGCATTAATCATAATAGAATTAATGATTCCAATGAGTCAACACATCCCCAAACCACACCATGATGTTTGAAAATTCACTACATATCTGATACCTAGCATTGGATGATCCATAACTATAATGATCATTAATCTCCTCTGTATCTCTTTGTATGCCAATTTTGACTTATTAAAATAGTCATATATTACCCCATTTCTTCCTTATTTATCATCATTTATTCCAAATGATATATTTCGAAGATATTATATATATATTTATGAAAATAAATAACTAAAAAAAGTTTATCTCACAAACAGTCATGAGGGTTCCACGTGGAATCATTTTTTTCCATCACCATGTGTACTGAAATTCCCACATAAAAAATTATATTTTTTGTGAATCACACATCCTAAATCAAGAATATATTGTAAAATATTTATCATAAAACCAAATTTATTGATGTGAATTAATTAATATACAATGTTTTATATCATTAAATTTTGAATTCAATAAATATATATGTATATATTATATAATTTAAATGGGAGTGGTGTTATTGATGGAAAAAAATTTAGTAGTTCCAGGGACACCACATGAGGATTTATTGAATGTTGTGGGATGAAAAAATTCTCCCAAACTCCTTTTCTATTATAAAATGTTATATTTGGAATATAATTCACTATTAATAACATATTTAGGTATACATAATGAAAATAAATCATAGAAATCATAAGTCTATATATTACTAAACAAAAAATTTAGCAATCCTAAATAATGTGTAATTAATCCAAACCCTTATTTTTCATGTATTAATTTAATATTAATTCATATATATACTATGAAACCACTTCATGGAGAACAAAAATATACAATGGATAGCATAACCTTAATCTTTTTATCACAGTAGTTACCATATGGTAGTTAGGAACCTATATCACCTCTAATATAGATATAATGTCAATATCATTCTCAATTATTCTTCCTAGAGGATTACATAAAACATTTTTTAAAAAGAACTAGCTTATGGTACACCAATAGAATAGAGATACATGGGGATACTAATAATTTAACTACTTGGGAAAAGATTCAAATTTATTATGTAATAGGTAAATTCTACAAAAGAGATTGTAACATCCATCCTTTTCAGGTATCCCACTCTACCATCAGCCTGGATATTCTCCTATATGCATTATGAATGATTAAACTCTCTGGTAGTAGTTGTCATTTCATTGATAGTTGGTCAATGAGTCCATTATAAATATTATATTATAACATGTTATCTTTAACATCAGAAAATAAAAAATATATTCATAGGAAAGATCATATATGTTAAACTCATAGCATCACATGGGATAGAAAACATTGTTTTTAAATGGAGTCTATTTGTGTGCATTGTTATTGTTGATATGTTGGTGTATTTTTTTATTCAATTTATATTTTTCCTACATGAATGACTACCATATTGATTCCTGGAGGAGTAGGATTGTGGGATCCAAATTTTAACAACGTTTTTTGGGTGAAAAATATTCTTTTCATGTTCCTTCTAATCATTTTTTTTCTATTGGAATATTGTTCCCCAACAGTTTCTTTAAGAATCCACCACTCCTCTAAGGTGAGTATGAGTGGTGGTCTTCATGGTTAATTGGGATGTGAGGGTGATCAACTAAATGTGTCAGTGTAATGTTGGTCTTGTGTTGTATCTAGGTTTCTTATAGGCAAGGATTTGTGATCTGATGCTGTAGGATGAGTTTAGTTTGGTATTTTTTTTTCTGTGATGTTTTTTCACATTTTTCGTCGGCGGTGTTATTAAAAATATGGGTAACATGGAGAAAAAAATCTGAAAATGGAATTGTTAACTAATTAATATTAACTTTCTCTAGGAAACCATAACTTTCTCAAAGGCATATCTGAGTGTTAGTCTTATTGGTGCTTTGGGATGTGAGGGAATGTGATCGTGAGAACCTTGTGGTGGTTTTGTATCTGTTGGATAATATATGATGACTATGTTGAGAATGTGATGTTATATAATTGGTTTTTTCTGGTATGTGTTAGAACCTAAAGAGACTATGAGGATCAAATCCTTATGAGAAGTAAGAGAAATATTTTTTCACTAGATATTGGACATCAGGATTTCAAAGAATGATATAGTATTTCTTTTTTCTTTAGTACCAGGCCTATGAAACCATCCATAATATAGCTAGTTGTGCGGTCATCCGATGGTGGAGTCTTGACATTACTGTGTAGACACTTGGTATGGATAGTTCCCATAGTCTCTATCTATGATATCAATTTTTTTATGTTTTAATAGGTTGATGTTGTTATGATTCACACATACACATTAATAATTTTATTTAAAAATACAACGAAAAATGGACTCTGACACAAAATTGAGTTAGTAAAAACTACTACATATAGTGACCAATTATGGTTTATAATTCCTATCATTGATGCATTATTCCAATACCTAGGATCCTACATGAACTGATACTTGAATCATGTCCTAAAAATGATCAATTAAAAAGAATTAAATTTCAAAAATAAATGACGTTTGGGATTTTAATTCAATAATTTAGTCATCTAAATAATTTGGAACCACATCAATATAATCAATTGTATTTTTAAATCATATTATTATTTATAACCCCTAAAGGAGGAGTTGAAAATTATCTCTATTTGGAATTTATCATATAATAATCAATTAATTATCAATTAGATCACTATAAAATATGTAGATCTATCCAACATATCATTCATATATTATTAATCAAAAGATAGAAATGAGGGTTCTTTTTTATATGTGATGAATAGTGGATGAATCAACATCTTACCATGAATTAGCATGACTCAATTCTCTTGAATATTCATATTGGGAGAATTAAGATAAAGGATTGTCTATAAATCATCCAAGGAGTCATTAGGTTCGAGATCCCTATATTTATGTGTAATAATAATTCTCGTGTATTGGTTTTTGCTTTAAAATAAAATATTCATACTAATTATAATCCCATTAATGGTTTGGCCACATTGAGTACTTAATATTCTATAAATCATGTTAGGATCTCTAAATTTACATGGAACAATCATGGTTTGTTGAGAATATAGTAACTATAATTTTCATCAATGTCCCATATCATATGGTAACCAATGAATTTCACCCATGTATCTGTATCCATGTTATAATAATGGAATACCCAATGTCATTTGGGAGACAACATACATTGTTTCTTTAGGATGATTTCATGGTTTCTCCCTTAAATTTCCCAACAATAAATCCATATTAAAAATATAAATCTATCAGAACCCATTAATAATATACCTGAGAAATTACCAATATAAATAATTAAATTTAATGTCTAATTCCATTGTTAAAGGTGTTTTGAATGGTGGATAAAAAAACATGGCCATCATAATGACCCCTATAATAAATTCTCTTACATAAACATTGTCTCCAGTGTTCATGATCTATAATTATATTCTTTTGATCTTGAAAATTTGACTTCCACTCCAATTTCATTTCATTTATTTTTACATGTTATTTTACGACTCTGACATGTGTAAATTACATTACATTATCAATTTCACCCACTAATCTGTGATATTAGGCTGGAACTCCAAAATGATGTGTCAGAATTCTTGTAAATTTCCATGAAGTTAACAATACGTATACGATTTTTCTTGTATCTCTGAAATTAAGATTCATGGTACAAATTATAAAACAATGATGAAATATTGGTTGACACAAATATTTTCCCACTAATTTAACATAAACTGTAATCTAAAAAATTAAAATAAATACCTATGGATGTGTAAAATTATTCAATAACCATTGATTCACTAGTTTTGTAGCTTCCCAAAAAATAGTGTTACAAAAAGGGTACAAAGGAAGAACATTCTACTATTAGAATATGATTTTGGTATTTTCTGAATGATTACTAACATTTATTCGATCAATTTTAAAATATTTTAGTTCTCATGTATTATACATTTCCAAAAAACAAATACCTAGCCCTCTTTATGAAAACATATTTTAGAGAAAAATGGATGATAATAAATTTCCCAAAAAATATCTATCTAAAATGAATGTCGGATGTATGTTTGAATGAAAACTACTGAAAATATATTTCATCATACAAATATCTACTAAAGAAATGAATTTATTATATGTAAATATAAACTATGGTATGTATAATCTTCTATTAATATCATTTATATTGTTAATGGTATTTACTACATAATTTCTATTAGGTAGAAAAAGAAATTTTTATCCCCTAACACAACTGTATTGTGATATGTGTGTCCCTTTTAGAAATTATGATCAATAAAACAAAATATATTCATGAAATATTATGTATATGGTTTTTTCCAAATTTATTTAATTTATGATTTCTAAAATCAAATAAAATTGAATCATTATTTAACCGATAAAATTTCACCACAAGACAATCAGGAATCAACGGGTCCTCATTAAATGAATCATAAATACAATTTTCATGTTGTCCCATAGAATTATGGGCATAGGAAGTGGATATAAAAAAACATTAGGATATTGACGCTTGAGAATTAACTTCATGATGTTAATGTATCATAAATTAAAATTCATGATGTCTCTATATATAATTATCGATTGAAACTGACTTCATATTACATGATAAATCATCATTGATCCTGTATATATAGCCCATTTCAAATCATGAGAATCACACATTTTATCTTCTATAAATGAATCAGTAAAAAATAACCACCCATTGATATTGATCATGTATTAATTAACTAAATAGCAAACTATTATTTATTCATATCCCCCTAAACACTCATGCATCATTACTCTCTCAATATTTAACTGCTACTTAACAGTCACATAGTTCACTATGAGATTCATGAAAAGAATAATGAATTCATGTCTGGAAATCATTATCATAATTTATATTAATTTTCCAAACAGCCATAAATTATACAATATGGCATACAACATATGATGGTTACTCATTAATATCAATTATATTTTGTATTTTTTTACTCACATAATTCTAATCAACATTAACAATCCCTAGGTCTTTGTCCATCTCAAAACAAATTGTTTTCTAATACTCTATTAGATTACATGAACATAAATTTAGATATGACAATGAAAAAGATGTTTCATAATATAATGTTATTTTGGTATATTATTATCAAATCATGATGTAGATAATGTCACCCAATCAATCGAGTGTTCACTACAACTTCCAACACATAGTTTCTCATTGTGTAGTTCAGCACATGGTGTCACATATGGCCTCAATCATAATAGAATACATGATTAATATTAGTCAAAACATATCCAAAACCATCCCATATGGTTTGAAAAAACAATACATATCTACTACCTATCATTGGATTATACATAACTTTAAGGATCATTAATCTCCTCGGTATCTCTTGGTAGGACTAATTTCACTTATTAAAACACTCATATATTACCCCATTATTTCCATATTTATCATAATTTATGAAAAATGTGAAATTTTGAAGATAATATATATATATATATATATATATATATATTAAAACATCTAATTATGGAAATTTTTTATCTCACAAACATTAATAATGTTTCCCCATGGAATCATTTCTTATTCAGTTACAATGTGTACTAAAATTCCGACCTTATAAATATATTTTTGGTGATCCACAAAACCTAAATCCAGAAAATATAGGATAAAATATTGAATAAAACAAAATTGATAGATGTGTAATAAGAAAAATACCTTTTTTCTATCATTAATTTTTGAATTCCACAAATATATCAGCATTTATTTTATGAATAAAATCTGACTGATGTTATTTAGGGAAAAAATTTCATTAGATCCTGGGACACCACATGAGAATATTTTGAATGATTTTGGATGAAAAAATTATCCTAAAATACATGAATACTATAAAATGTTATATTTGGAATATAATTCAGTCCTACAGAAAGATATAGGTATCCTTTATAAAAATAAATCATGGAAAACTATGGACTTTATATTACTGAACAAAAATTTCAGCAATCCTAAATAATTGGAAATTAATCCAAACAATTATTTTTCATGTATTCCTATAATATTTATACATATATAGACTATGATCCAACTTCATAGAGAACAACATTATAAAATGGACAACATCACATTAAACTCTTTTAACACATCAGGTACCATATGGTAGTTAAGAACCATTATCACCAATAATATAGGTATAATGTCAATATCATCCTCAATTATTCTTCCTAGAGGATTACATTTTTTTTGTAAAACAACTACATTATGGAAACCACTGTAATAGAGATACATGGAGATAATAATGATTTAACTACATGAGAGAAGATTCATATTTTTTATATAATAGATACAATCTACAAAATTGATTGTCACATTCGTCCTTTTCAGGTATCCCACTCTACCATCAGCCTAAAAATTCTATTCTATGCATAGTGAAAGAAAAAACACTATGGTCATAGTTTTTATTCGATTGATAGATGTTTAATGAGTCCATACCAAATATAATATAATAACATGTCATCTTTAACATCAAAAAATAAAAAGGATATTCATAGGAATGAAAATATATGTGAATCTCAAAGAATCACAATGGAAGGAAAACATTATTATCCAATGGAGTCTATTTTTGTGCATTGCTGTTGTTTATATGTTGGTGTATCTTTTTCTTCAATTTCTATTGTTCTTACTCTAAAGACTACTGTATTGATTCCTAGATGTGTCAGTTTGTTGGATCCAAATTTTAACTAAGTGTTTCTGGTGAAAACTATTCTTTTCATGGTCCTTCTAATCATTTTGTGTCCATTTGAAACATACTCTAGAACTCTAGCATCAGGAATCCACCACTCTCTCCAAGGCATGTCTGATTGGTGGTCCTCATGATTCATTGGGATATGAGGGTGAGAAACAAAATGTGTCAGTGTAATTATGTGATTGTGTTGTTTCTAGGATTTTCTATATGCAAGTATTTGTGATCTGATGTTGTTGGATGAGTTGAGTTTGGTATTTTTTTTCAGATACATTTGTTCACTTTTGACTTTGGTGGTGTTATTCTACTTTGTAGGGACATGGAGGCCAATGTTGAGGGATCTATTATATATAATTGTTTTATTTTATTATGTGATATAACATAAACACACTATGAGGAAAACATCCATATGAGTAAGAGAAATATGTTTTCACTTGAGATTGGACATCAGGATTTCGAAGAATGAGATAGTATGTCTCTTTTCATCAGTATGAGGCCTATGAAACCATGCACGATATATCTAGTCAAGCGGTCATCTGATGGTGGAGTCTGGAAATTATTATGTAGTAAATTGGGATGGATAGATCCCATAGTCTCTATCTAGGATGAATTTTCTTTAATGATTAAATTGGTTGAAGTTATTATTGTTCACACATACACGTTAATGATTTTACTCTAGAATAACAAATAAATTGATTCTTACACATAATTGAGTCAATAAAAACTACTAAATATTGGTTCCAATGATGGTTTATAATTCCTACAATTGATGTATTATTCCAATAATCATGATCCTGCATGAAGTGATACTTGAATCATGTCCTAAAAAAAGGCTCAATTAAATGGGATAAAATTTAAAAAATATATGACTTTTGGGATTGTAATTCAATAATTTCATCATTTTAAAAATTGAAACCCATGTCAATGTAATCAATTGAAATTTTACATCAAATTTTGATTTATAACCCCTCAAGGAGGAGTTTAAAATTATCTATATTTGGAATTTATCATATAATAATCAATTAATTACCAATTATATCACTATATAATCATTAGATCTATCCAAAATAACATTCCTATATGATTAATCAGATGATAGTAAAGAGGGATATTTTATAGATTAGATAAATAGTGGATGAAGAACCATCATACCTCAAATCATCATGTCTAAATTCTCTTGAACCATCATATTTAGAGAATAATGATAGAGGATTGTCTATGAATCATAAAATGATTCATTTGGATTGATATCCCTATATTTATGTGGAATAATAATTATCATTTATTGTTTTTTATTTTAAAAAATATTCCTAAAAATTATAATCTCATTAATTGTTTTTCCACCCTTAGTACATAACATTATAAAAATCATGATAGGCTCTCTACATTTACATGGAAGGGTCATGGTTTTTAGACCATATAGTAAATATAATTTTTCACAATGTCCCATACCATATGGTAACCAAGGATTTTCACCCATGTATCTAAATCCATGTGATAATAATGATATACCAAATGTGATTTTTTAGACAACAGACATTATTTTTTTAGGATAATTTCATATTTTCTCCCTTCTATTTCCCAACAATGAATCCACATTAAAAATATAGTTCTATCAGAACCCATTAATAATCTAACTGAGGAATTACCAATGAATTTAATTACTAAAAATTACTAAATCCAATGTTAAAGGTATGTTCAATGGTGGATAAAAAACACAAGCCCATCAAAATCACCCCTATAATAAATTCTATTACATGAACATTTTATCTAATGTTCATGATCAATAATAATATTCTTTTGAGATTGAAAATTATACTTCCACTCCCAATTCAGTTCATTGATTTTTTCATGATGTTTTAGGACTCTGACATGTGTAAATTTCATTTCATAAACACTTTCCCCCACTGATTTGTGATATTTAGATAGAACTCCAAAATTATGTGTCAGAATGATTTTAAATTTCCATGTAGTTGATGATAGGTATACGATTTGGTTTGTACCTCTGAAACTATGAGTCGGGGAATAAATCAGCAAAACAATGATAAAATACTGGAGGGCCCAAATATTTTCCCACTAATATAACAAAATTTCTAATCTAAAAATAAATTCAAAAATACCTATATATGTTTAATATACTTCAATAACCCTTTATTCCCTTGTTACATATCTTCCCAAAAAAATTTTGTTACAAAAATGGAACAAAGAAAGATCATTCTATTATTAGCATATGATTTTGGTCTATTCTGTATGACGTCTATCAATTTTTGGATCAATTTTAAACTATTATTGGTCTCATGTATTATAAATTTCCTTAAAACTCATACCTTTACATCTTTATAAAAACATAATTTTGAAAAAAAATGTCCAATAATAAGTTTCATAAAATTGATCCATCTAAAATGAATGCTGAAAGTATGTTTGTTTGAAACTCATAAAATGATATGTCATCATACCAATATCCACTGAAAATTAGAATTTATTATATATAAATAAAAATAATGTTATGTATCATCGTCTATGAATATAATTTATATTGTTATTGATATGTTCTATATAATTTCTTTTAGTTGTATCAATATTTTTTTAACCCCTAACACAACTGTATAGTGAGGTTTGTGTCCCTATTTGAAATGATGATCAATAAAACTAAATATATTCCTGAAATATTATTTATATGATGATTTAAAAATTTATTTAATTTATTATTTTTAATTTCAAAAATAAAATGGAAACATTATTTAACTGATAAAATTTCACCATAAGACAATCATGATTCATCGGGGTCCTTGTTTACTGAATCATAAAGCCAATTGTCGTGTCATCCCACTCAATTATGGGTACTGGAAGTGGATATAAAAAACCATTAGGATGTATATTCTTGACCACTACCCTCAAAATGCTAATGTATTAGAAAATAAATTTTTTGATGTTCATATATATAATTATCAATTGAAACTGACATCACATTTTTTGATAAACCACTTTTTATCTTGTATATATAGCCCATTTCAAATCATGAGGATCACACATTGTCTCTTCTCTCAATGAATCTGAAACAACTAACCACCTATTGATATTTATCATGTTTTAATTATATAAATATCACACTATAATTGAATCAGATCCCACTTAACACTCATGCATCAGTACTCTGTCAATATTTAACCACAACTTCACGTTCACATAGTTCACTATGGGATTCATGAAAACTAGAATTAATTCCTATCAATAAAACATTATCATAATTTATATTAATTTTCCAAATAGCCATAAGTTATACCATATTTCATACATCATATTATGGTTACTCTTTGATATACTTTATATATATAATTTTACTACAATAAAAATTTTAATCAACATTACCATTCCCCAGGTCTTATTACATCTCAAAATCAATTTATTTCTAATACTCTATTCTATGACGTGAAAAAAAATTAGAAATGACTAATAGAATATGTATCATATAATAATGTGATTTTTGTGGATTATACACCACTCATGGTGGAGATAATGTCAGCCAATCATTAGAGTGTTCACTACAACATCCAACACATATTTTCTCAATGGGTAGTTCATCACATGGGGTCATATCTAGCCATAATCATTATAGAATACTTGATTCATTTGAGTCAACACATGTCCAAATATATCCCATGAGGTTTGAAAGTACACTATATATATGATACCTACCATTGGATGATCCGTAACTATAATGCTCATTAATCTCCTCTGTATCTCTTAGAAGGTCTTTTTTCACTGATTAAAACACTCAAATATTACCCAATTATTTCTATATTTATCATCATTTATGTCGAATGGGATATTTCCAAGACTATATATATATATATTAAAACACTTCATTAATGAATTTTTTTATCTCACAAGTATTTATGTGGTTTCTCCGTTGGATCATTTCTTATTCCATCACCTTGAGTAGTGAAATTCCCACCTAAAATTTATATTTTTGGGGAACCACACATCCTAAATCCAGAATATATTATAAAAAATTTAGCATAAACCCAAATTGATAGATGTGTAATAAGTAAAATTTCATGTTTTCTATAATTAATTTTTGAATTCCATAAATATATCAAGATATATTATATGAATAAAATTGGAGTGATGTTATTGATGGAAGAAAATCATTTCTTCCTAGGACACCACATGAGAATTTTTTGAATGTTGTGGAATGGAAATTTTTTCCTAAAATCCTTGACTTCTATAAAATGTTATCTTTAGAAGATAATTCGACATTTATAAAAGTTATAGGTAGCCTTAGTGAGATTAAATCAGGGAATACATTGGTGTCTATATTACTTAACAAAATATTCAGCATTCCTAAATATTGGGCAAATAATACAAACCATAATTTGTCATGTATTTCTATAATATTAATACATATATGGACAATGATCCCACTTCTTGGAGAAAAAAATTATATAATGGATAAAAACCCCTTAAACTTTTTTTAACAAAACAACAACTTTATTGTAGATAGGAACCAATATGACTTCTAATATTTGTATAATGTCTATATCACCAGCAATTATTCTTCCTAGTTTATTAGAGAAAACATTTTTTCTGTAAAACAAATAGATTATTGTACACTACATGAATAGAGATACATGCAGAAACTAATGATTTAACTACATGGTAGAAGATTATATTTTTTTAATATGTACAATCTACAAAAGGGATTGTCACATCCATTTGTTTCGGGTATCCCACTCTACCATCATCTTAAAGATCTCCTCTATGCATGGTGAAAGATAAAACTCTCTAGCAGTAGTTGTTATTTGACTGATATTTGGTCAATGTGTCCATTACAAAAATAATATAATAACATTTCATCTTTAATATCAAAAAATAAAAAGGATATTCATAAGAATGAACATATATGGGAAACTCATATCATAATAGGGGATGGAAAACATTGTTATCCAAAGGAGTGTCTATATTTTAAAACTCAGAAGTTAAAAAATCAATATTATCAAGGATATAAATGACATATAAACATATATAATATAAGAAAATCCTATAAAAAGGAAAATTGGTAGAATGGTATTTATATAGAGGACACCTTCCCAAAATATGAGATGAGATCTTCATTTAGAGGTGTCGAATATTAGATGAAGAAGATTTAGATTACCCATTATTCCTCATTAGTAATATTTTATTAGTGGAATCCTGATTGATGTATGAAAGTATCATATTTATACTCACATAAAACACCCAACATAATCTTATCCCATAGGGGGAGGAAAAATCAATAATATATTATATATATCATCGTCCTCGTTGTACCTCCCAAACATTACACATCCTACTAATGGATTTGGAACATTCTATAAAAATAGGAGTTCCAATATTTATATCATCTTAATCTATATGTAAACATATATGTTCATCCTCCCCTTAACCCATTTTATTTATTGGACCTTACAGTACACATTAGTATATTTTAACAAGTCAAATCACTGAATATAATATTTATTCTTCAATGGAAATACAATGACAAACATCATAGAATTCTAAATATAATTCCCATAAAATAGAGTTTTAAAGCAGATTTGATTTTTCAAAATAGTAGAAAATGGGAATACTCACTGTTTTCCTTTATAATGAAATATAAATATTTATATTAAATATTGGTTTACTGTGAGGTATATACTTTATTGAATAAAAATACCTAATAGATTATAAATATGACATGCTCGGGACTACCAATATATTTAACAAATCCCTATGCCCTCTTATAGGGTATCTGAATATTAAATATATATATTTCATACTTATATCAGGTATATTATGTACAATACCATTATTGGGCTCAATACAATCATCAAATTTAATATCACCTAGAATGTCGTGCAAAATAATGATGGTTAATGTTTGAGTTGTGAATCTTGCGTATAATATTCATTTTTACACTATCACCCACTGTAGAGAGAATGATTCATATTATATATTCTATAATAGGATAGGTTTTTTTAATTATCTACTATAGTGAGTGTGAGATTATTCCAATGTGTATCTACATACATGTCTATTGGAAGAACAGATCTTTCAACCAAGGATAGATTATTCTAGCATATATCTCTATGTGGCCCCTTAATTAATCTATATGGAGGCATGATTTAGAAATTATAAATGAATGATTATAAATATTTGAATAACATTCTTACTTGTTGAAATAAAAAATTTATAATGATTATTAAATAATATTTTATTGTTTTTTATCCTAATTTTTAACTATAAATATGGAATAGTACTCCTACATCAAGATAAGGCTAATGACTGAACCTCTATAGCAGAATGAAATTCACAATATTTTTTTATTAATATTATCAATATCATACACAATAATGTAATATTTTTATTGATATATTGCATAAATTTATGTCACGAACCATGCTATGATTTCATCTGACCCGACACCGGACCTTGTTTGTGAGATGGCCTGATGGGAGTTCACAATCCACATATACATGATATTAGTGAGAGGAATAAAAATATTATAGTGGGAATTATATAGGATAACAAAAATGGAAATAAATATCCAAAAACAGACACACACAAAATGAAAAAAATAAAAATTAATAGAAATACAAATGAAAGAAAATTAAAAAAATAAAGAAAAAAATAGAAAATGAATACAACAAAACTGGAACACGCTAACATGATCTCCATGTGAACTTGATGACACAAAAAATAACTAGTATAACATGTTACTATGGAAAACCAAACTTGAATCTTGAACCTTCAATAAAACTCAGATCTACCAACGCCATGTCAAAAATGTAGGGTGTCATTTGAAACAAATCAGTACCAAATCACCAATATTTCTATGAATTTTATTTCATGATAATGTCTAAAAATAATATATTGAAATAAATTTAAAATGTATGTGTTTAATTATTATTAACAAATAAACACAGTATTCAACAATGTTCATTTTCAAAACAAAACACACAACATTCTTTTACAAATATTTTTCTACATTTCAGAACACATTTGAAAACCAAATATTTAATGAAAATCCATTCTATCTAAACCAAAATGGGTTTGTGCTGAATATAAAGGTAATAGAACAAGTGGTGATACTTTAAAAGTCCATATAGAACATATAGGATAAATAAAGATAAGATACATAAAAGTATATCATGAAAATTTCATTAATATATTTTGAGGGGATCCCTACACATACACTATTCAAATTCATCTGGAGAAATATGGTTCATCACCATAATATATAAGAAAATTAATTCTCAAAACTATACAAAACTGTGGCACATCCCACCTGGCCTCAAATTTTTTTTTTGGAAATACAACCCATAAAATCTTGGTTCAGAAAAATTACCAATCAACCCTCTAGATGATTCAATTGAATCCCATGATATTAATATATAGTTAATGGGTACGACCCTCACACATGTGGAACAATGGGACCAACCACCTCTGTCCATAAATACCCCAAAAAACAGTAATAACTCATATGTGATGACCCTCACTATAGGTAATCCTCCATATAGGTTAATGTCTCCTAACATTCAAATCACAAATCCCATCATGGACTTCCATTCATTTCATTTTTCATAACTCATTCCAAATAATTAATAAATACCATTCGAGATTTTATCATTCCCATACATTCAATCATAATTACAAAATATACTTTGATGTGAACCATTCATTAACGTCACATTACAGAAAAATAACATCTCAATTTATCACAGTGTGTAAACCAGACCATTGACAATTCAAACACAATAACATTTTAAAATCCCTTCCCAATCAATTTTTTACTATCAATATAAAACCCAAAAAATACATAGATATATCAAAAAGAAAATAGAAACATTTGAATCTATTTCATTTACAAGAAAATTCATCCACCAATCAAAGCTCGAATGGAAACCACCATTTTTATTATAAAAAACACTTTTAAATTACGACACACACCCAATGTGTTTGAAAAATAATTTTTTCACCAGTTGAACAATTTATAAATCCTTTTTGGAAGCAAACAAGGCATGGAACACAAAAATTTCAGCCATTCCCTTAGGAAAATCCCCTTTCAAATCCAGACACACACCAAATGGATTTTTCAAACACTTTTCAAATCACATTAATAATACAATGGCCCTAGTATTTGGTGAAAATAAATGAAGACAACAAGATAAAAGGGTTGTTTCTTTTAGAAACCTAATTATAACAACATCTAGAAAAAAAATACTTTAAAAAAACATTTCAAAACATTCAAAGAAAATTTAGTATGAATTTATATTGAAAAATGGTTACATTAGTCTAACACAAAAAATATTTTATAAAACCATCATCCAACACATGTTCACTTAAAATCACTTTGAAAACACATCTTAATGCTACATCATTTACTTTAAAACCAACAGAACAAGCCACACATAAGAATATCCTAATAAAAGTCATCCTATTTCACATTGAACACCCAACTCACATCCAAATTAAATTTCTAAAACATATCTAATAGAAACAATCATCCCAAAAACCTAGTTTCACATTAAATGAGAAATTAATATTTTTTCGAACAGATTTTTTTCATGTTCATATTTCCATAATTAATTTAACCATTTGAAAAAAATTTCAAACTTTAATACATAATAATAATAATAAATTACTATATACTAACAAATAAAAATTAATATAATCACTTATAATAACCATTCTAAGAAACTCATATTTTAAAAGTAATGTCCCTAAATGTGAATGGATAAAAAACCTTCTTAAATAAAATGAGAATGTAACAAAACATTATGATGATGATTAGTAAACACCAATTGACAATCCACAGACCATAAAATTAAATAAAATGGACAACTAATAAAGCCTAATCCTTAGGTATTTTTTCCAACATAGAATCCCCACCAAGAGAATCCACATTCTCAATATATTAGGGAGATAATATGAGTAAGTCAACAACAACCCAAAGATAATTACCTAGGATCATTCATTAGAAATAAATAGTTAAAGGAGAGTAAGGGATGATACTATTAGTGGGACTCATGGGGGGACTAGTGTGAATGGTGGAGGAAAATACTGAAATACTGTTTAAATATGGGAGGGAAAAGAGTCATTTCGAAATATTAATGTCTTATAAAATACTGTTGGTTTTCCATTAAATTTTTTCAAATAATGCATAAATAGTAAATCTCCCACTATCCAAGAGAAATATGCCAATGGTTAGCCTCCATGGTTTTACAAAATTTGTGACAACTTTGATTTCACAACCATGAAAAATTAAAAAACATTTTAGGCTTATTGGGTGGGAGAACCCAGTTTCCCCAATCCCTGATCCAACCACGATCTTCCTGTTTCCAAACCAAGAAGGCCCACTTATCATCATAAACTACATAGAAAACTAAGGAACTAACATGCGACCAACCTGAGTAATTTTAATTATCAAAAAATAAAAATAAAAATTCATAATGATCTATAACCAATAAATCCAAATACCAGAGTTGGATAAAATAAATAATTTTTTTAGATTGGTGTGTGAACATTCACTAAAGGAAACATTTTCTACCTCTATAAAGGAATCTAGGAGCATTGAGAACCAGAATGAAACCAATACTAGATTGAAGATTAAAGAAACCTTGAAAAATACAGTTACCATTAACTCCTAAATCCACACATGATAATCTTTAAGATAATCCACAAAAAATAGTCTCAGGAAAAATACAAGGGTTCTCGCTACAATAGGAATCTGAATCACAAATGTTCTTAACATCAGATATGCCTAAAAAATGAATGACCAACATGAAAATTCTAATTCATCTCAACATAATATTGAAAACACTTCCACCTGAAAATAAAATTCACTAAAATTCCACCATGGTCCACCCACCATTTAAATACTCAACTTTATCCAAAAACCTCTAACACCAAAATTGAACAGTCATTATAGATATCGAGTCCAAAAAATTAATACCATCACAATATATCATTCCCTCAAAATTAAATAATCTCAAAAAAATTACTCATATAGAAACTAGAAACATTCTGACAAAGGGAAATCGCACAAAATAGTGAACATATAATCCAGGACATACATTAAAAATGAATAAATAATCGAATAATTAAAATATGAAACAACTAATATTCATACAAAAATAATAAACCTATAATAACAAATTAATATACAATAAATAACTACAACAATATTCACTCTGACACTGGAGATAAGTGGTGTGACATAGTTTCCACTTCCCCATGAAATTCATGACAATATTAAAATACCAATTTTAGTGCCTACATCTATATCCACGAAGATAGACATATCAGATTAATTATAGTCAAAATATTACATCCTCTGATCAATGCTTCTTTTTTAGGAAACACATCATTCCACAACATATATAAATGACCAAAAATGGTTACATGGATGACATGAATATGGGGGATTTTGGAACAACATATTCTAATTCCTAACCAAACCAAATTTTAAGCACATGAGTGAATAATCTGATGAATGAGTTGTCGAGACCAATATGTGTACTTCAAGGGAAACCGTTCTACTATAATACACATCTCTCTATAAGGGGATCCATAATATATTCCAGTTTTCACCTGTTCAACAATCTGCATTGAATACATTGATAAATCCAAAACAACTATTAATTCCGCATCCACTAACCTCCCAAAAATAATATACTGAGAGGATGTATCACTCTCATTGATTTCATAGTGAAGGAATACAATAAAAATAAGATCTTTTAAATTTTAATATGACACCAAATCCATATAATTGTATCTCAACTCCTATAAGTGATCAAAAAAATCTTTCCTTGTATGATAGAATTACTAAACAAGCATCCCCACTTCCACCATTTTATTATTCACCTTCTCAAGAAAAAAAATATTAGAAATTTCTAGACCTGAAAACCTCCCATTTCAATCCAATACGATACAATGATGGAATAGTCACCCTCCACTTATCCAAATGTGTACCTCCAAAAAAACATAGAATTGCATGCACTCTCATAGTAACAAGAGTTCATAATGACCAAATGAAACTCTTTACATCCTGAGTCCATTCAACTTCTTCAACCAAAACATTTTAACCATGTAATATAGGCTAAAACCACAATTTACTCAACCCTACAACCAAATTTACTGTCTGGGAAATTTCAATAACTAGACTAAGACTGTTCAAATCTTTGGGGACTCATTTGGGTGGTATATTATTAACAAAATAATAAAAGAAAAAAATAAACATCATCTGAAAACTCAACAAAAATACATCACAAGCCAAAGTAACTGGCATAGAATCAAAATATCATAATCAAATCTAAAATCACATTATTAAAACCCATCATTACACTTCAATATCCAAAACTAACTACTTCCTAGGTCACTAACCAAATAAAAAAAATCAATTTTTCACAAAAACAGAAGCTAATTTCTAATGGTAAACCAATTGCTATTACAATTTTCCCTTTCAAATATATATTGGGAAAAATAATACAAACCATTAATTTTTAATAAACAATCATGAAATACTATGAACAACAACATATGTGTACATATCATATCTACTTATGTCATTTATGGACACATTCCAAGATACACATTCCCTAAATATTAACATGTACGTGAAACTCCATAAGGAATATCATGGTTTATACATACCACTTTATCATCAAACACAAGAAATTACCAAATTATCTAGTAATTATTCATATCATATTCCAAAACCATTAAAAATTATAAATCAATTTAACTTTGAAAACCTCATTTCACAATTTGGTTAGAAACCACTTATAAAAAATTCATTTCAAAAACCAAATTCCAAAATAAAGAACATTTCTATTTTAGAAACCCACTATTGAAAACAAGAACATAACCAATAATAATTTTTAAATCATATTACCTGAATGAAGAACTATTATTCATGCATTACCTAATGTCAGGGTATGTCTACCATGCCACATCCCCATAAGGGGACTATGACTAGTGCACTCCTATACATTTTTTGTGACTAATATTTGTGTGTTCATGACCTAAAATCGGCTCACAACTATTTTCATTCCTCATCCAATCAATCCAGAAACAAAAATAAAAAATTGTCCCAAACTACCATAGGAAACTAGAGGATTATAACATCCAAGAATTTATGATGTCCTACATCTTTCTTCCTTATGGTTCCATATAGTCTGAATCTCTAATATACTAGACACCTTAAATATTAAGTGCCTTATATGAAAACATTTTCTCTAGAACAAATCCAATATCGGATCTGACCCAACACCTGACACTATTCCAGACATGGACCAATTGGCATTCCACATCTGTAGATGTTTTCAATTAGTGTTATTCCTGAAAATAATTTAATGGGAAAAATTTATCCCCATAAACAACCCACATCGAAATACCAAAAAATGAACCCACAATAAATGAAAACAACCAAAAATCAATTGATATTTGTACCGATCTATATATAATAGGTGAAGAACAAAATCTATGATGAATACAAATAATATATAGTCCCAGACTAACATGATCTCTATTTGATCTCTTATTCAACACCAACTACAATACTAACATCCAAAAATGGAAAATTGAACTAGAAGCGTAATGCTTCAAAATAGATAAGATCTATTGATGTGGAGTGTAACTATTTGGGTGTCAACTTAAATATCTCAGTAAGAAATCACCATAGAGTAAATAAATTTTCATTATAAAAAAAATTTCAAAAAAGGATTAAATTACATTTTGAAAATTGTATTTACCATTTTTTGAACAAATAAACAAGAAATTCTATAGTTTTATATATTATATCAACATATGTAGAATTCAATTTCTAAAATAGTGCAACTTTTTACAACCAAGTTCAAATAAAATTCGAAATTAAAATCCATACCATGGGACAAAAAAGGTGGTTTTGAAGAGTGTAAAGGACCCAAAAAATAAAAAAACTAGAAAAACCAATATCCCACATGAAATAGGAAAAAATACATCACAAAAAAAATTAGATCATGAGAATTTCTGAAACATGTATAGTAGACATCAATAGAAATAACTACTTATTACTCACTCTATGGTGAATGGTTTAGATACCAAACCTATTACCATCTAACTACATTAAACATTAATCACTAGTGTTGTATCCCTCTTGGATGGGGATACAACCGGTCTAATTGGGTTTTTCAAGAAAACCACAATCAAACCTCTAGATTACACCCACGAATCACATGAAAATACTGCATATTGGGAGGGTTCAAACCTCCCACACATTTTTGAACAGGTAGCACACTAATTAAATTGAAGGCCAGCTAGCCATGGCACACTAATTAATATGAAGGATAGAACCAAATGGAATTATTGATAAATTATGAATCAATTAAATGTTTTCATTATACATGTAATTTTCACAATAATGAATTTCACGACAGGAACCAAATGATATTTTATATATTTTCATTATCAAATCGTAATGGATTGATTCCAGAATGACATGTATTATTATCTAGGAATGACTTGATCCATTGAAAACCATATTATTATTCAAGCATATGTAATTCATAGGCTTTAACCCAGCAAGATCTAGATCCTATTCTATTATAATATTCTATATATGAAACCATAATACCCCTCACATAGTATTAATGGATTCCTCGCACAAATTCCTCAGATCTTGCATTGAAATGTAGGTTCTATTGTTAATTCTAAGAGGGAACATTCACTGCGAAGACATGTTTTTCATTGGATGATAACCACGGATTATGAAGGCATCTTATTATGGAATTCCTTGGACTATTCTCCTTTGAATACATATTTTTCACTTATTTTGTCTACAATCATTACAGAGATGGAAATCATTAAGTCATACATTACAATGGCTATAAACATTGAGTTCCATTATTAAATATAATTTTAGATTTCCTAATTATATAGTGGAAACATTACTCTAATTAACCTATTACATATTTATAAACAAGTAAAAATCAGTTAATGAAATGGTTACATATTCAAACCCCAACCAATAGATGAAGTGGGTAATGGGTTACGTAGTTACATTATATTTCTTTACTTTATATATTTGTTTTGTCACATTGTAACATTTCCATTAAAGTATGAAAAGGTTTTATAATACTTTGGTGGTGGCCCACTGAGGTTTATCTCACACCCTCTCCATGAACAATTTGTTACCCTGGGAAGATTATATGATTTCACGTGTTGACAACAGGAAGTGATTGACATCAAAAACTTTATTTCATGACTTTGTGGATGGATCTCTATAGTGGATGACTGATATTAAACTTGTATTTCCTATTATTGAATTTATTATTTCTTTTATACTATTTAGTAACATTTTATTCACCCTTTCATGTATCCATGTTTTTTATATTTCATGATACAAGACATAACATAATCATTTTTTATGTTATTTTAGTTTTTTCAATTAGTGTTACTGATGTATCTAAATTTTGATGTACATTCTTTTTATTCATATTTATTCCATTATTTACCTCATTTAGGGTTTATAAATGTTACTACACTCTTGTAATTTCATAATATTCTCCACACATACACAACCTAGACCCTCACTAATAGTTGGTAGCCTCTAGAATTTGAGAAGATGCATTGGAGGATATGTGGCCCACTAGTCTCGGGGAAACGATTAAGTGAAATATGTGTTCAAGACGTCACAATTTGGTATAAAATGAGATATATTCTAGAATTAATATCTGTATAAAATATTCACCATATTATAAATTCTGTGGGACATGACCTTAAGCTGTTCTTGGACATCGTGAACCAATGTTCAGGGTAAAATCGATGTTTCAAAAACTATAATTTGTGTTTTGAAATTATTATTAAAATTTACATTATATCACCATTGTGGGACACCCATGATGTGTGGTTCTATAGATTTTTCATCTAATTGATATTATATTTTATCCATAGCCTAATTATATGAAGTAAAGGAGAAATTATACATGCATCATATTTGGAACTTAGAATATGCATGTGATGTATATTTCCATGAAATATATGTCCATTCCACAATATTTGTGGCTCGATATGCTTATGATTTTTGAGTGATGATGTGATAGTTAGATTGTGATTATATTACTCTTGGTTTTTGTTGAGGGATTTATTTTCTTGATTCATGATGTGAATGTGCCCTCATTGGTTGGGAAGATTAATTTTCTGAGTGAATCTAATATTATATATATTAATGGTTCTCATTTTAATTTATTATGTCTATGGGTATTAATTCTATGGTTATTACTATCTATTATAATGAATAACAAGAATTATAATATGAAAAGGTAGCACATCCTTATATTTCATTGTCATGTTTATGGAAGGTAATGGCCAGAATAGGGTTGTTAAATGTAAACAGAAATGAAACTTATACTTGAGCACTTATTGATACCTAGTTGTCTATGCAGATAGTTGGGGTAGTCTACCTTGGGCAGTGAGTATTCTTATATACCACTTCTTCTACTTATACTATCATTATTTTTATGATTTTTTTGAGTCATGTGCCTGTAATTTCTAGACACATTTATACAATGAAATCCTCATATCGTACACTAGGAGGGTGGCAATGAATATGCTCCTAACATGGTGTTCCATAAGCTGTCAGTCTTACCTCTCAGAGTGACACATAAGGAACTGCCTAAAATACCTAATTTGTGAATAAATTCCAATGTTCGTGGCCATTTAATATAATTTATTTAATCTTTTCATGGTGCTCCATAGCATGTAACTATTATGGATAATCTGACTTTTTAGTTTTAGCATCTGCATCATTCAACATTACCAGGGTATTGTAGTCCCCAAGCTTTTGAGTAATGGATATAAGACCCCCAATATATAATTGATGATATAAAGACACATCCAAAGTGGAGTGTCAATATTTACACATACATACTTCAGTATTTTACCATGTTTTTTGTGGGATGTGATTAGCCAGGATAATCATCATCATGGAATGTTATGGGTAGATTTCTAGACTACCTTCTATGATCAATTATTCCAATTGATACAGAGATCAAATTGATGTATATAGTTCATGCATATCTAGATATTTTCAAAGTCATTTAGAGAGTCTTTGGAATGTTTTTCTATGATTCACCAATTTTCAACGCTTCTAACCGGTGATGCTATTTATCATACTATACACATCTAGGATTGGATCAAGTATTTTATCCATACGTAGGTGAATTCCATTCATAGGCCTTCTTTTCAGTAATGGAAAATCATTCTCATATCACTGATCATATCCTAAAAGATAAAAATAGTACTAGGCATAGATGACCATTTCCACAATAGGTTATTACTAATTCTAGTGGTAGGAAGTGTTCCCCTGAGGGTCTTGTGAGGGTTGTGTCAACTAGATTATTCATTATGATAACTCTATTGTTTTCCATCATATTATATGATTGTGGAAATTGGATACATTTTTTTGATAAAAACCATAATAGAATTCAAGGATTGTGGTCATAGGGGGATCATCTAAAGGTTATGTAGGACCATTCCACCTCCATAGATTGGAAAAGAATATATTATGGATCCACAATCTATAGTGGGTTCTTTTGTTCCTTGTCTAGTAGGGAGTTTGAATTGAACAAACTAGAATGGTTGACAAGGAGATCATGAACAGAGTACATAGACCCCTTTTTCTCATACTAGTATAGATGTTTCATCTGTCCTGGAATTTGTTTAATTTCATCAATTATGGCTGATAATCATGGATCATGATTCATGACCATCGATAGTATATGGTACAATTATTGTGTTAATTACTATAGTATCTTCTCTATTTGATACAAGTAATTCAAGAACTATTATCTTGGTAACAATCGTGGAGTGTCTCGAAGATTATATATAATATTATTATTTTTTAATGACCCTTGATATGCCATTACAGTTTAAAAAAGAGTGCATACAATATTTTATGGATTTTCCCCTATTGGTAAAAAGTTGCAATTTCTTATGGAATCACTTTGTTCGGTTACAGGACTCAATTTCATTCATTGGATGGATATGTTGGTTCAATTTACTGATTTTGTGGAAATATATAATTATAGTGTATCATCTACATCATCGAAGAATAAGAAGTTATCAACATATGTGTAGGTGGGATGTCAGGGGTAGTACAACGCGACCACAACATCATGAGATTGGTGGCGTGACATCACAGATAGAATGTGTTATTTTGGGAGGATTAGGGATTAGGTCATTATTATTTCTCTCCAGTAGTAGATCATTTCATGGATGTATTTCTTGATGAATTTTATGGAATAAATCATGAACGAGAGGTATATTTTTCGATAGAGATTTTTCCAAAATAATATACATTTTACATTACACTATAAAGGATGGAATAGATAGAGCATCAGAAGATCATGAGGTTGTTAAGGAATTTAGAGGTAAAAAGTTTTAATATAGAACAATACCTATTATTGGGGTTCACCCATTTATTATTTTAGGAAGTAATATTGAACCATATATCTATTTTTGTTTTATTGATTGTTTAAACAGCTTTCGTTTATAAAAATTTATCCAATTCCTCAAATAGAGGATCATATTGACCATCTCAGAGAAGAATAGATAGTATCTATGATTGAACTAAGATTAGGTTGTCAACCATATTGAAAAAGTGTATCATATATAGCACATACATTTTCAACATTATTTATGGTCATTTTGGGTACATATTTATGATGTTTGATCTTATGAATGCCTCTGTTATTTTCATGGCTATGATGAATTGTGTGTTCCAGAACTATTATGACTCTTTTCTTATGGTATTTTTAGAAACAATCATAGTGTATTATCAAACTCATAGTGACCATTCTAGAAATATTGATATAATACGTAGTACACTAAGAGATAATAATCTTTATGAAAAGTTTTCTATGTCACTCTTCAAGATATTCAATGTACACTTCTTGTTTTATATTATTGCAGAATAAGGTGTATTTTTTACCTAGAAAAGTGTATTGATTTATATTTTTAGGATAATCTAAAGAATATTTTTGATATATGAATTTTATGATGGATTTAATGATGTTAAAAGAATTTCTTAAGGGTATTCTCATATATTTTATCATCTACAATTAGTATTACACAGAATGATGTCATGTGAATTTGGTCAGAAGCATGCCAGAAATTATTTTAGGAGCTATAATAGAATATTTTCCCAACCCATTTTAATTCATATCGATCCAGGCTCAGTTTATCCAATCATCAGTACTGCATCATGAATTATCTAGGAGATTTAATGATGTTGGATGATAGAGTTGTTGAGTACATATCTCGGTTGATGATTATATGTGATAGAAACTACCCAACAAAGGACCTTGATATAGTAGTAATGTTCATTGAAATTTATTGTTGGAGACACAATTCTTGAAGGGAATACATAAAGCAGTGGGAACACATGTTCTCATAGGCACCTATTTTCACCCTCAGATCGATGGACAATCAATGCAGACAATATTTGTTATAGAGTATGTTCATTGAGAATGTGTCCAAGAAATTGGTGGTTCATGGGAGAAGAATATCTCTCTCATTATGTTTTTATATAATATTATATTTAAGAAGAAATTCATATAGAATATTTTGATTCTTTATATATTATTATATTATGTTCACCTGTGTGCTGGATCGAGGTAGATGAGTCTTCACCACTATGTCCTCATCTCATTTACGAGACATCATGGTGTGTCTATCTGATAAAAACATATGGCTAATTCATAGTCTAGAAATAAATATTTTTTTATCGCCATAAATGAAATTTATTTTTTAGGTCGATGAACTTGTTTTAATTTTCATGTCACCCAGCCTAGGGAAAATAATGATACAGAAGTTGGGAAAGAAAATTCCACATTATGTGGGGTCATTTGAGATTTTGGGGAGAGTCGAGATGGTAGTATATCGGCTGACACTACAACTGTGCTACCATGCCATGCTTGATGACTTTCATGTATCATAGCTTCTTTAGTATCAAGATGACTAATATCATACCATTTACCTTGTTAAAATAGAGTTATATGTTGATTCTAACATTAATTATTTTTCACAATACATCTTTGATTGGATCATGATGATTAATGAAGTCTGGTATGTCCCTTAGTTCATGGGGTTATTGTAGAAAATATGTGTGAAATGAAATAAATGTGATAGAGAAGATGATGTATGTTCCTAGTATCCTGACATTCTCTCAAATATTCTTCCTCTACCATTATATGATTAACTTTGGGACAAGGTCTATTAAATGGGGAAGATAGTAAGAACACAATTTTTCACTTAGGTATGAATTATTTCATATTTGTTATAATTCATAATTTTGGACATAATATGGATTCCTAATGTGTTAGTGATGGATTTGAAGGATTCTAGGGCCTTTTTAGAGTAAAAAACAAAACTTTTTAATAAAATAATTCCTAGTGTGTAGTGTTTATTAAACCATATAGGAAGGCCAAAAGGTTAGATAAAACCGTACCGGTGGATTCACATTTTCTGGAGCCTAATGGAATGGTTGATGTATAATTTCCATAAATGTGTGTCCTTACTATGTGAGTTCCCATTTTCATATGTACTAGTGTATGTTTTGTGCATGGTTTTTGAAAAACATGTAGACAATCGCAGTCATACCATTTTATTGATAAATTTTCAATTTTTCATTTATTGATCTAGTTAATCATCATCATTCCTATTAATACTAATTCCTTCGGTATAAAAATATTTTCACATCACATTAATGGTATTTTAAGGCCTAAGGTTGGTATTGATGTATCTCCTTCATCTGATATCTGATCAATACTCTTTTCCTAATGTTAGATGCACAATTGTTAGTAATCTAGTACATTTAATCCTTTCATCATCTATCATTCAGTCGACCAATTTATAATTGTTTGAGAATTTTTAACTTATTCTCATATCTACTTCAATATATGATGAATTAAAGGTCGATATTAGGGTAGGAGAGTCATAAAACCCTGTGGTGTGTTTTCTATAACTAATCCCTCTAATTCATTGATTTTGGAATTATCCCGTGGGGACCACCAATTTTTCAACTCTCATTTACCGAATTTACATTTCATGTTTATCATCACATGAAATGTATGGTTATGATCCATCCATATATCTTATTATAATTTAGTTGAAGTGTGAATAACTCCATCAATCACATACATTATTTAATTCCATTATTGTGTTTTTATTATTTGAATCATTTGAGCAATAGTATGGTTTTTCCTTTTCTTGACCCTAATAAAAGAAATATTTTCTATATTAAATGAAATTGTTGTAAATTTTGAAACATATAATGGAATATACCATGAATACTGACACATGACTCGCATAAGATATTTTCATCAAATTTATAATTATATGTGAAAAGTACAACGTCATGTATACTAAGTATATGAGTTTACAATAAATGTAAATAAATTAAAGGTTATATGTCCATACAAACGATTACCTCATTAATGGAAGATAAATGAATAAACCATTATTATTGTATATTTTTAAATATATCAAATGAATTGTTTCATGATATTTATCCTTAATACATTATTTAAAGGAAAGGCTTAAACCTGATAGACTAACTCATAGACTTTGAATTGACTAATGTGTTGCATGTTACCTAGAATTATCAGAATATTCTAAGTTAATGATTAAACCAAATTATATATAAATGAATTCGTTATGATGTATGTGTGGTCTCACTAATTCTTTCCTTGTAACCTTATTGCAGAATTCCATAATCACTCTGAAACCCCATTCCGTTCAAGGATACAACTTTCATAGGATGGAACCCAACTATAACCAGATCCTTGTTAATAATAGGATTCTTGGTATGATACCACATTATCCCTCACATTATATTAAAGGATTCCATTGATTCATTCCATGGAATCATGATTGAAAAGTATGTTCCACGTATAAATCCTACAGGGACCTATCATTGATTTTCATCATATAACCTTGGATGGTCTCCTTGGATTCTGTAGGCATGTTACTGTGTAATAAAATTAAATATACTCATTCAATAACACTAATACCCCCTTATCCAATTTACAATAATTATAGAGTTGGTGATCATTTAGGTATACATTTCCTTGGTAATTACTTTTCAACACAATAGTTAAATATAGTTAATGGTTGCCTCATTATTGCTAGGAACATTCAATAATCTTTACACGTGACTTATTTATAAATTAGTAAATATAAATTAATGAACTAATTACATGTTCAGAAACCAATCAAGGGAAGAAGTAGATACTTGGTGATTTAGTTACATAATATTGATTTAAATTCTCTATACATGTTTGCACACTATTTACAGTCATATAACATTGACTGAATGTTAAAGATATTGATGGTTGTGTCCCAGTGAGACATATATCACACCCAATCCCTGATCCATTTTGTAATGAGTGAAGACTAAATGAATTCATCTGTGGAAAAAGGAAATCACACGACTTCAAACACATGATTACATGTTGTTTAGGATTGAGCCAGATAGTAGATGATTAATCATAAACTCAGGATTATTGAGATAAGGTTTTTTTCCATTATACATTTATGAAATATTTTAAGCATGCTACATTTTATCCATGTTTTCTAGATTTATAGATACACAATATAACGTCATAAATTTCTGAATGTTATTCTAGCTGTTTTGGAAAGTGTCAGTATGAATGGATTTTATGAATATCATTTTATATACATATATTTAATCTATTATTTACCTATGTCTATATATTTACTGTGTGATAATCTCTGGTAATAAGGGCTTAATATCCCCATAGAGTCACCCTAGGCCCTCACTACTAGTCACAACCTCCTATTTTTAGGGAGATGTTCTTTAGTATATCTGGACCACAGGGCTCGATGCACCTTTGAATCTCCATAGGAGTCCCTGATGAAAAATTATGTCTTTGGATTCATTGACTTCTGTTATTTTCTATTCCTATTTATACATTGATAATTTTCCAGGTTTCCACATTGTACATTAGTACAATATATTCTTTTTTTTTCTTAATTTGAGTTGCATGTCATTGAACTTGCACACTATGATTTTATTACATGGTTATGGTTATTTAGCTGTTGTTTTTTATTTTAAAAATTATAATATTCCCCCAATAGTAGATAAATATGATGGTATTTATTTTCATCATTTTCTATCTTGGTGGATTCACTTATGGCCTATTAATGTCCTGCAACCATTCAAATCCAATGTCAGGGGCCTTCATTATACAAATTGAATCCTTCATTATTGTTCCATCCTATATGTTTTGACAAATTTATTTCTTTATTAATTCAGGGTCTCTTAACATATTTTTGGTTTGTCCTTGAGTTTTATGGTTTTAAGGGAAGTGGATAATCAGAACATGTAATTTAGAGCATAAATAGGTATATATAACCTAGTTTTTTTAAACATCATTTTACCAGAGATTTATGGTATATGTGCTTTTTTACATAATTAATGAAGTTGTACCTTCATCATCATGGGTTTATCTGATGAATATTTTTGTAATTCATTGATATAATTGAATTCTTACAAGGTTTCCATACATTTTATTTATCAATGATTAATAATTTAATCCCCATGTGAAATTTTTTTAAATGTGTCAAATTCTTTCAAAATTTTATATTTTCAGAATGCATGGTTGTGGTAATTTTAAAATCATTATATTTTTAAAACAAATGTAATATTTTAAAACAATATTTTAAATGTGGAAAAATGTTGTTATTTGAATTATCTAATTTGGTTTTGGTGGTTTTGAAAATCATAAATTTATATCTATTTAGTTACTAGAGGGTGAGAATAAATGGAATTTTCTTGTGTCCATATAAGATAGAATGAGGTATAAATCATATAAACCAATTATATGGGGATATTAAAAATGTAGTCAGACATGAACCTCTTGTATCCAATTTGTAGTTCAGATTATTCAATATGAATATAAGTACATGGATATAGGTAATGTAAGGGTTGAATGATATCAGGTGGACCGTTCTATTTATTTCTAGGAGAAGAATCCAAACACCTTTTGGGATATTTAGAACTAGAATAAGTAGAGGTGTGGATCAATATGGTGAATCAAATCATCAAATTAATTTTAATTCTAGATGATAGGATATTCAAGAATATATATTACATTATGGAGGATCCTGAATTGAAATGGTGGGATTTTTATATTTAAGGATAAATTATAACCTACCATTGAATGAAATAAACTTTAAGAACTATTAAAAAATAAATTTAATCCTCACAATTGGTGGATATCTAAAAATAATTATTTTTTTTCTCAGTGTTAGGGAATATCACAATAATGGAGTTTTTGGACAAATTCCATACTTTATTCATCTTCTCACTGGAAATTTCAACACATACATCTTTGGAGGAATATGTATTTGATATAAGGAAAAGTCCATAAATTTACTAAATTATTTTTGTTCATTTTATAACAGATTATAAGGAGATGGTAAATAGAGAAAATCTGAATTAAATGGAAATATCAACTAATTTTTCATAGAGGAAGATTGTTAATACCTAGTTTAATTTGTGGGAACAATAATAATAGAAACAAGAAGAAGAGGGAAACTATTTTCCCAGGTATGGTAATGACTATGAATAAAATGTCAAGATCAGTAATTCTTCCACATAATTAAAAGGGTAAGACTATAAAATGTAAATGAGATTTTTTAACTCATGAATAAATATTATACATCAAAAGCAATATAATAAAACAATTTTATACATATGGTCTGTCCTCTACATTATTTTCATAGTGATCTAATGTTGGGTGATAAAAAAAGATCTTATGTTTTGGGGATGTCATACACTTCAACTGTATGAGTGAATAAAAATACGTGCCATTAGTATATCCAATGAATTTGTGGATATTCCATGAATACCCTAAATCATAATTCATATATTGCTCAACAAGTTAAAAATGAATAAAGTACAGTGACTAAACAATTTTTAGGAGACGATAATGTAATTGTGGGTTATCAAAGCAGAATATTAATAGTGAGAGGTAGAAATATTTTTTATTCTACCCTTATGCATGATTTTTTTTACATATCCATATGGTTTTTTAATTTATACTCATACTATTAATTTTATGGTTTTCATGTGGTGATGATTCGTTCTATTTTGAATCATCAAACTACTTTGGAAAATATATAATGTTGGGACATTATGTGAATTCAATGTGTAATAACTACTGATGTTGTTGGGTTGAGGTTAAATTTGTCAATTAATTATAGGATGTGTATTTCCTCATCATAGGTGTGTATTAGTAGAAAATAATTAAACATCCCATCAATTGTTATACATAAACAATTATTTTTCCCACTAATAATTTAATGAATCTTCACTTTAGAGGAAATCGGAATATAAGGGAAACAGTAGCAGGATTGTTATCATGGGAATTTATAAATATCTCTTACCAACTAATAGAATTTTATTTGGAATTGATGGATGAAGTCTATAATAGAGATTTTATAAAACTAATTTGTATTTTTCCAAATATTTTCACCATAATTTAATGTGGTTACCACACATAAGAGAAGTTGATTTACTATTTATCAAATATAGGGGACCAATCTTATATCACTTCTATCCTGTTAGATAAATCAAATTAAATTAAAAGAAATTTAACGTTAGTTTGGAAGAGTTTTTAAAGAAAAAGGATCATTTATCCATCTACTTTTCTATGGGAAACAATGATTTTGTTGCCAAAAATAGTGTGTGGAACACTATATTCTTTAGTGTGTTATCTCCATCTTAACCCTGATATAATAAAGAATCAGCATACAAAACCATGCATTAATTCTATATTTTATCAATTGAGGGGATATCAGTGGTTATCTAAAATAGAACATCATGCATTATGACAAAAATTATTCATTTGAAAGGATGATTTTCGAATGAAATATTTGAGGAGTAGATATATCCATTTTGATTCAATGGTGATGCCATTCATTCATTCAAATTAACTTGATATGATTATGGAAGGATGAATAAAAAATATAATAGATTTAAATATTGCAATTTTTGGAAGTCTATGCATTTGTTATTAATGTTTTCAAGAATAATTTATTAGCATGAGAAACATATTTTGATTGGTTTCTATATCTTGAGAGATCATAATTTGCAAGAAAAATTTTCAAATATGGATTTTTTCAAACAAGAGGTTCATTTAATTGGCTATATTATCTCCAAATGTGGTGTTTATTTAAATCTAGAAAGCATATAGTTTTTTATATCTTGGAAACCATGAAAGAATATTATTGAGATATGTTGTTTCCTTGGCTTCTCCAAGAATTTATGATGCATTTTCTGATTATTCTCATGACCTAATTCTCTAATGAAATAATTGACCAGAAATGGTTTTCTTTTCATTAAAATGAATAATGTGATATTTTTTTTCGTGGAAATAAATTTTTCCTAACATCATATCTATATTTTTTTATAATAAAGGAAATGTTATGATGTGTATTGTGATACTTTATGATATGGGTTACTGTGTCTTCCCATTTTGGGAGATAATATTGTTTATTATGAATTTTTATGACTATAGATAAAGGATAATAACTAAAGAAATAATTATTTAGATCCAGCTGGTATAGTCTATTAAATGAGTAATAGTCATTATAACCTAATTAGTGTAATATATAGAATGATTATGTATCCTAAGAGTTTGAATAAAAAATTTCCAAAATGGGATTTTAACCTAAGAAAAAAATATGTATTGAGTTTCTCCTATTTTATAACATTTAAATGATGTATAAACATTGTACATGAAATTTAATGATGGTTTTATTAAAAATGAAATTTAATATTAACCATGTGAAAAAGGATTCAAATTAGTTGTAGATTATGTTTGTGATTGCTGATGGGTTGTGGGATTATGAAGAAATATCTTGTTTTATCTATTATTCTCAGTTTCTATTACTCTTAATGTCATGCAAAATGATAGAGATTCATAGACATTTGAATCAAAATGTATTTTTATGATGACAAAACAAATTTTTTGGACAACCCTTGTGGAAAGGATGATGAACATGAGTTCATTTTTCTATTTTTGAGATAGGATGGTCATACCACTAGCTTGATAGGAACAACGTCCTCTTTCTTACCAACTGTTGAGAAGGTTTTTTCTTCTTAAAATATATACGATTAATAAGGATGGAATGAAGATTTTTGGTTTATTGGAATGAATAAATGTGTGTGTTTCTTTTTGAGAGGACTCAACTGTTAGTTAGTTAAAAATTTACTAGTGGTAGTGGGTATGTTGCATTATTTAAATATTCATATATTAAATTAGGATTGTATTGATATGTATTTCATTACATGTTTCCAATGTAATGTTTTGAAAAAAATTGCAAATGGGTGATTAGAAAGACCCAGGTAAAATATACAAGGATATTTCATCATTTTACATCATTTTTCACCATAAAACAAAAATAAATTCTTACGGATTGTAATAGATTAGTGTAATTGGAATGTTTGGTACCATAATTCTAGTCTGATGTAATATATTCAAAATCTACATTAACTATTATACAATTTATTAATATATCCTGAAACCTGTCTTCATAACATGTTGAATTGAAACATATGAACGGGGCGAGGTCAAATTCTTAGTAAGGGGAAACCAGGATACATGTATACAAAATATGAATAATAAGGTTATGATAACATGAATATATAATTAGAAGGTCACACCATTCATACCATATATCATATTCAGTATAATATGAATAATTTTTTTTAGTTATTAATTCATGAATTAGAAGGTAATAAAAATCATAGTCAATGAGATAATAATATTTGAGTAATATATAGATTCTATGGAATAAAAAATATAAAATAAAATCATTTTCCCTGGATACCTACAAATTCCTTAAGACCATGTTAGTCTTAGGATAATCACATTATTACCTAATTTGGTATTAAAATTACCTCTTGTGTACCATCATGTGTTGATCATCAAATTTAGTCCCTTAAACCCTTGTGTTTTTTTTAATGCGATGACCTTCCATGTACCATATTTTTTAGTTGTGGGATTCCCACCCACAAACCCTCTTTTTTGAGAATGGGATTCCCTCTAGTGGACCCAATTGTTTTGATCATGTGATTCCCTCCATTTTACCCTCTTATGTTTGTCTTGAGATTACCTCTCATGTTGTTTGGGTCTTCAAGTGTTTTCATACATACCCTCTTGTTTCAGACATGTGGTTCCCTCTCCTGTACCCTCTTATTTTAATCTTAGTATTCACTCATGTGAGACTTCTCATTTGGGTATTTGGATGCACTCCTTTGTACCCTATTATTTTAGGCATCACATGCCCTCACACATACCCTCATTCTTTTTGGGTTTGGTTTTCCATCGATGTTCCAATTGATCTCTTCAAAAAAAAAATATGTTACCCATCAATTTCTAGTATATATAGGTCACACCATTTAAGAAATGAAATCATACTTTTATTTTGATATGATAATAAACATTCATAACATCATGAACCAAAAAAATAAACAGTTTACAAAATCATCATATCATAACCAATACAATGAAATGGGTATTATAAACATTTCATAATATTCCAACATGTTAAAAATAGTTATATTCAATAATCATTTCTTCATTCAATATCCCAAGATATGATGTTGGTTTCATAAATTTTTTATCATGGAATAACCTATAGAAGAGTCATGGATTTTACAAAAAATTCATCATCACATGATCCTTTCAATGAATGAATAAGAATGGTTTTTATGGATAATATCACCAGTGAAGAATAAAATATATCAAATGTTTTCAATTTAATTTGGTATGTATTTTTAAATATTACATGAATAATTTTAAATGGAAAATTACATTTCCTTTGAAATAATTTTTGAAAATAAAAATCATTTTCATAATACATTTCATTTAAAAACACATAAAATTATAAAAATTAATAATTTAAAAATTAAAAAACTATTTCTAGAGGAATGTATAATTTCCTCTATGAAAAATTACTTCTAAATCAAAATACACTATGAAATAATTTTTATTCTATAATATGACCTTAATCATATATTTGTTGACTTGAAATGTAACAACCCAAAGTTTTTCAATGGAAATTCCTTTCTTATAATTATGTCCTAATATCACATGAAAGAACAACATAATGATCTACTAGGTGCTAAGTGACCTCTAAAGATAATTTTGTCACTTATATGTTATGAATTTAAAAACATCTGACATATGATTAACCTTACCCATGAATAATTAAATAATTTTATACAATTTTTGGAGTCTAATAAAACAATAATAATTTTTTGTGAATAGTAACCTACCCTTATAAATAGTAACATACCCTTATGAATATTAAATCATCCAACATAAGTGTAACCTTACACATGAATGAGTAAATAAAATTTAGACATCTTATATAATGACAATTTTAACTTAGTAAATGTTTTGGTATTTTGTATGTCATAAATAATTAATTTCAATTAATTAATTAATTTAAAATAAAATTTATATTTTCTTAAAATATGTTCATTAATTATCAAATCAATTTTTTATAGTTTTTAGATAATTTTATAAGACCCAATGTAATTTTTGAACGCATTATAAAATCAGTTTTAATTTTAAATACTGTTTTTTAAGTAAATTATAATGGTAATTAAATATTAATTTAATAATATTTAGAAAATTATTTATGAAAAATTGACTTCATTTTTGGATTATACATGTTGAAAAATGGTACGAGTAATGTTTTGGTATTTTTATAAAATACAAGAAGTTTTTATGAACAGTGAAACACTATAATTTACAAAAATAATCTATATAAGCTAATTATAGAGTCATGTGTGATGTTCTACTGATGTGAGCTCACTTCATTTTTGTACATGAAATCCACTCGTTAAAATGAATATTTTTATTAATATTGATTAATTTTCAATGGGATATACATTGGGGTGCATTTTGGTGAAAATTGAGGAATGAAGGTATAATAATGTTGGTTCGAGGTTTCTATATGATTTTACCAACACATCTACCATGTCGTAGAAAACCGTTCAAAATTGGAATGTGGGTATTTTCATGTATGTTATTTTTTTTAAAACATGATCCATTTTAGGAGAATAATTGCATCCCTATAAAAAAGGTACAAGATTTGGCACCTAATTATGGAAACTCTGTTACCCTTGCAGCAAACCTTGTGTACATGATTGTAATCCCCATTTTTTTTATTTAAACGAATTCCCAGATCTCCTATAATACCCCCAAATTCCCAATCATGGTCCATAATAAATTTTTCCTAATTTTGTTTCCTTATGGATTTATTAAAAGGATTTCAATAATCATTTGTTTGTGATATGAATCTTGGATGGTAGATCACATCCTTTTCAGTTAAGTTATGTCTTCATGTTTGATTATTCAATATCATTCTCATTATTCTCACATCTGTAGTAAGTTAGTATTATATTTTTTGGACTTATCTAGATCTAGGAATTTGTATCTATATATAAATTTCGGGGATATTCTGTTTATTGGTGATGATTTGGATTTATGATCAAGATCTTATTCTACGTCATTAATCATTAGATATTGGAGATAACCATTGGGAGATTGTTTTTCGATGAATTTAGGTAGGTGGTCTATATTTCCAAGCCATTGATAAATATTTAATGTATATATATATAATTATAGAATTTCAATTATTTATTTCAAAATTTAGTACATCATTGAATTTATTAAAATGGAGAATTAATTAATTATGTGAAATGTGAAATTGGGATATTAGGATTTTAGATCATGAATAATTAATTATTTAATTAATTATGATTGAATTTAGACTGTTTATTTATGGATAATTAATATTTTATATAATCATTGTAATATTGAATTGTTGTTTGACATAATTAATTTTGGAATTAATTATTTTATTTTGAAATTTTTGAATTTAATGATTAATTTAGAATCAATTATGAGATATTGAGATTTTCAATTGATATAATTAACTGTTGATATAATTATGTTTTAGAAAATAATTAATGTTCTCATGAAATTATTGGATTGATTTTAATAATTTATTCGGGAATTTATTAAGGTAAATTATTTGAAGGCTTATTATAATTATTAATGATATTAGGATGACTAATTAATTTTTGAATTAATTAATTGGATATGTATGATAACATAAGTATTTAATTAGTGATGAAATGTATCATTATAATTAACTGTTTAATTAATTATATGATGTTGAATGATAACATGTTTATTCGAATGTGAATTTTTTAATGGTAACATGGTTATTTAATTGTTAATTTATTAATTATAACCAGGTCATCAAATTCTATAAATTGTGAATGACGAAACTGTCATTCAAATGTATAATAAATGAACGGTAACAGGGGAATTCTTGTAGGAATTAAAGAATACCAGAAATGGATTTCTAAGATATGTCATTTCCTGGGGATAATTCAAACTCTAAAATGTATTGAAGAAGATATTGAGATATGTTTGTAAATGGGATTTTAGGGATTTAGGTGCTAAAATAATTTATATTTTATATTGTCCACATTTTTTTTCATTAGTTGTGATATATTCATTATACAGTGACATACAATGTTTTTTGACTGTATATTGTTTTAGACACCATTATCGGTGACTTTTGAATTTTACTATTACCGTACCTGACATTCTATATATATACCATAATAGATTTCATCGTTTCAAGAAGGATATGAGAAAAGTACCTCTATTATATGGATAGGTTGGTTTAGATCCTGGATGAGGGAACACAATTTTTTTCTTGAACCATATTTTAATTTTCAATGTAAATATTTTTTATATTGATTCTCACACATGACAATTAAATTATCATGGAATAAATATTATTCACTTTTGATATTGTTTTTCCAGTTTTGGTCAAATGATAAATTGGAATCCAACTAATAAATCTTATATATTCAGTTACGTTTTATTTATTTCATAATGGTATTTTAGTATTCAATATGATGTTATAGTATCACCATGATGGATATTAGACCCTTGCATTTAGTTGGAAGCCCTTATAGACTAGGCAAGAGTGGTTGAGGTCATGTAGCAGACTATCTTGGGGAATTGGTGTGTTGAACTGAATTTGGGATGTTACTAATAGGAATCTGATGAAACATTATTTTCTTTTTGTGTTGAATTATTATTTGGTCAATGTACAGTGGATAATAAGTGGAATTATTCCTTTTTTATGAACATACATTGGAATATATCACCCATGTACAAGGGAAAACCCATGTACCCAGGGTGGTTTTTTTTATTTTCTACCGTAAATTTGATGATTTATTTCAAGATAGGTAACCTAATTTTGGTATGATGTTACAATTGTATTTAGATTTTTTTTGATACATGACTCGTGGAAAGATATGGAATGGATTTTTTAGTTCTATTCATTGTTCTATGTATATAAGATAATTTCTGGACATGGTTTATTTTAGGATGGAATTGAAAAATTGTTCATGTGTATGTTGTTTAACATGAATGTTTTTTCCTTTCATTTTATATTGAACTAAAATTGATGCCAAAAATAAAATTGAGAAATTATTCAAATGATTCATAATAATAATAAATGTGTTTATAAACACAAAAAATGAATAATCAGAATGTTTTTATCCTTGTAAATTAGGACCAAGGTGTTGGATTGTTAAGGGTAATGATATTGCCCCTGTTTTGTCTGCATGGTATGGTTTGGGGAAATAATTTTTTTTTACTATATTATTTTTACTCTTATAAATTATTTTTAATATTTTTCATGTTTCATTTTATTTTTGATTCAAATTAAAGAGAGTATTACTCTATAAAAAATAATTTCGAGAGGATGACTCGACCACAGTGATAAGGATGATCCTCCAATGGTGGAAACTAAGTCACCGATTTTGTTGGGTGTGGAATTTAGGTTATACTTTTGACAGAATATCACTCACATCAAGATGTATTAGGAAAGAGCCTATGGTGGGTTGTGAAAAGATTTTATGACCTTACTATGGTGTTTTATTTTCATTACCCATCTAATTTTACTAAATAGGCTGGGCGTAAGGGAGTTGATTTCTAGATTGAGTCTAACAAGATGTTACATGATCATTTAGAGACTCCCGGTGAGTAAAGAGGTGTTTTTGGAACCTTATATAGTATAATGACTTTCAATGAACTAGTGGAACATTTATTTAATTATTGTACATAGTGATACTATATTATATATGGACATCATGGAGAAGTTACCAGATCATTTCTATCTATGACATTGTTACATGGAAGAGCTGTTCTGTTCATGCGATTGAATCATGGGAGTATGTCTATGATTCACTATGAAGGATGCTTTATAGATCTCCAATTCTTTCACCAATAAATATAAGGGGTTGAAAACACTACAATTATTCATTTCCTGAATGAATTTATTTATGATAATTTGTCCCACTTTATCACCTTTATATATATATATAGGATGTGTTAGTAGATCATGAGCTCATAGATCTGGGGAACCTGAACGAGGCTTGAAATATAGCAAGGATGGATAATTTTGAGAGATTAAGAGAAATTACTTTTTAGTGTAATATGAAATTACATGAGATTTTCATCTTCGGATATATAAATTTGAGTGGAATTATAGAATATTTGTAATGCCCTGACCCCAGAATCCAAGATCTAGTGCATTATTTTAACACATTTGGATGATTAAAAGGAATCAAGTCCCAAATGACGTGTATGTTTTGTAGTCATGAAAACAAGATACATAAATAAGTTCGATAATACATCATTAAATGAAAAAATAATAATTTATTCCATTATATACTTCCAATCATCCATGATTATTCATGCAAGTCCCTCATAACTAACTTCAACTAATCCTGTGAAAATTAAACATAAGAAAGTGGTAAGCTCAAACTCTTAGTCAGAGTAAGCAATATAGTGGAAGAAAAATCAATGGAAAAATTATGTGTGAAAAAATAAAATACAATATCTATGATTTTATATTAAGTGTAAATAAATTAGCGTACATTCACACATATTTTTGATAAAACAACACCAATGAATTTGATGTTTAACTCAATGAATCGAAATTGAGTTAATATTACTTTTATCAAGTACATATCAATGACTTGAGTAATTATCAATGGGGTGATTATGCGTTTAAAAAGTTTATACACACAAAGGGTTGTTGAAATTACTAAATAAATAATAAATGGTAATTAGACACATAATCATGGAGAAAAAGAATCAATGAAGTATGTGTAATGCCTAATGAGTGAAAATAGAGATAAGTAATGTTCTTACCAATTTGGTAACACATGAAAAATACACACCATAAAAAAGGGATCATACAATGTTGTTGTAAATACCCATAGATTAAAATATATTACGCAAGGAATACAATCACGGATAGTAAATACACCACCCAAAAGGAAACACTAGAAATATATCATGAATTTCATGGGAATAATAAATCAGATGAAATCCCCTAACCACACTGTAATCAATAGATTCATATGACCAAAATTTAATAACCACTAAATCATTCACAGAATACAATGAATATTAAGAGAATAATGATAATTTATAACAAATTGTAGTGAACAATACACCACATGCAATAAATAATTGGAGAACAATGGAAATCGAATGGAATTTAATGTGAGATAAGAAACACCTTACCTCAAGTCCCACAAGACTTGTATGATAATTCTTCTTCTGGAATAATAAAATTATGTTAATTTATACTTTATAAACAACATTTTCATGTTTATTATTAATTTTATTTCACTTATTACCTTGCTAAAATAATTAGTTATTTATTTGGGTTATATATTGGATATTTTATCGATGTTCAGAACATGAGTCAATAATGAACTTTTTATAATTACAATTTTTCCATGTTGTAAAAAGTAAATCATTTCTAGAATGATATACATGATTTATATATCATATAAGTATTATATTTATTTTATATATATGTATTTATAACAGAACATAACATTTGGAGAATTTAAATTAAATTCGTCGTTCGTGGAGACGGAAAGTCGTACATACGCATGAACACTGCATTCTTTTTTATTTTGTATATTAATGGAATTAATACATAATTATACATTTTCTTATTATAATTAAATTAGAATATCATATATTATATCATAAAATACATCTTGTATAAGTCCCACATAATCCATTAACGAGTCATATCACTTTGAGGGGGCGGTAGTCTGCACTTCCTCAAATGAAATTATCACGTTTTACCCATATGGGAAACCCTAATGGAATGATATAAAGGAAAATAATGAAGCGAAAATAAAACATAATATATATCATATATAAATATAGTGTCACATTAATGGCCACCAGGAGTGGTGGTAGGATATAATTAAACAATCATCATTTTGTGAGGTGTTAGTTTTTCATCCACCGAAACAATTTATTATTTAACCATTAGATGGAGGTGTGTGTAAGTGTAGTTAAAATAATTCTCATAACAACATCTTTGTATATTGAGGATAATGGTGTTGATAGAAAATACAGTAATAAAAGGAGTATAATTTTTGGAGTTGTAAAATAAAAGAATAGAATATAAGAGAAACAATTACCTTTAATTTGGGCAACTCCCTTTGGTTTGATACAAACAGACAACTTCATGTGACTTATGCCTAAATTAAAGCTTCTATATTAAAGAAAGGGATATTTAGAGATTATTTGGAAAGGGTTAGGATGAGCCAAGTCTCTTGAGAGGTATGATAAATTGGATAAAAGTGGTTTCTTTTTATAAGGGAGAGGAGGTGTTCATTTGGAATGTTTGAAAATGTTATTCTATAATAAAATTATAATCGGTTTCGAAAGGTCAAAAACTCATTCATGTTGAAGAAATATGAGTCATGTTCATAGTAAAATCATCCAATAAGCATTGGACAAGTTTCAGATATTGTTTTAACATATGACTTAAATAAGAATTGGACACATTTCATAGTAAAATCATCCATAATTTTGGAAATCAAATTTTATATTTCCAATGATTATTTTTAGTTGAAAATATTACTTATATAACCGCATGTAAAAATTGATATACTAAAAGCAATTTGTTAATAACATTTTTTACTTTACATTGTGTTAATTAAAATCAAGTGTCATTATCATTTTTATGTGTAATATTTGGGTCCCAAAATCGACCAAAGGATGCCCATGGTCGGCCATGACTCATCCAATAAGTTTAGGACAAGTTTTATGGTAATTTTATAATATTTAAATATTCTTTTTTACCTTGAATTACCCTATTCAACTTTAATTACAGTAAATAAAAGTCAAATATACTATTCACTAAAAATTATTTTCATATTATTGAACCACATTGTACTTACTATAAACAACCAAGAATTTAGGATTTTTGAAATTCAATTCATAGAAGAGGTAGAATTTCATTTATATGAAAATTCAGTTTATAACTACTACTAAGTGGTTTAACTATTCATCAAAAATTGAATGTTTTCTGAATAATACAAAACATTCATCCTAAGATATATCCGATATTCGAAATTTAAAAATGATATCTATTTTACCAAATTCATAATATATAATTTGTATTAATTATTTTAAAATTTAATTTCGCTGTCAAAATAAATTTGCGTGTTTTTATAAAACAATAACTATCAAATGATTGACACTTGTTTATGTATAATTTTGATGTGAAATTAATTCCAATGACCTAAATTGGATTAAATGGTAAAAATATAATCTTATTATACTTCTAAACAATTCAAATGTATAATATAACTCTATAAATTATTCTGATTAAACAATATTTTTAATTAAAATTCTGTATTTTTCAGTATTGACCCAAATATGAAAGTTATCAGAAAAAACAACTAAAATTTTTTGAATTTTTTTTGTCTTGATTCTAAATATTATGTTTATTTTGATAAATTTAATATATAACATTATCAAGTAATAGATGTAAAAGGGTTCACCATTAAAATACTGTAAAATTGCAATTTAGAAATTTTCATCTTTTATCTGAAAAATTGAATTTGTTTTTATATTATGTATAAAAAACACATAATATGGATTCCAAAACTATATGTAGAAAATAAAACATAAAATTATGTTTATACTATTCATAACAACTTTTGAACGTCTAGTTAGGTATGTTGGGTTGCGCTCAAACTATGTGTTTCGTATAGCGTAATCTATTGAATTACATTTAAGAACATAACATACTATGAAATAATGGGGTGTTTCATTGTTCAACCCTTTTGGAAATTTCATCCTCACATTTTATAAAATTTGGCTAGGGAATATTATTGAAAGACCCACATCAGAAAAAGAGTCAATAAAACTGTCACTTTAAAAGAAATAAAGTGAAGTACAAATGATACGCTAAATAACCCATACTAGGATTCCATATCAGAAAACATAGATATAAGAAAAATAACTAAGTTTAATGTTCTGATGGAGAGGAATATAAAACATGATTAGGAGAAAGATAACAATATTATAACCAAAAACATGTGATGGGATAAATGGCCATTAGTTTCCTAGTAGGAAAAGTAAATGGAAAACATTTTTTTAAGTTCTATTTCATAATGATGAGGACTTTATTTATGAGATTGACTACGAACATAATGAGATATAATTAATTTTTAAATATAGTTTATTTCATTAATAAATTTATAACACTATATCATCTTTTTTTCAAACGATTAGTATTCCAGATGACTTGGTTAAACGAGAAGAGCATGAATCAACATTTAGGGTATCACATGATCAAAAAGGATAAACTATATATTTTCCTTGCCTTTAAAGATTATTCAAAACAAAAATGTTTAGTACAATATCATATGATCTCTATGAAGTATAATCCTTTAGAGAAAGAATTATTAATCATATTTTATAAAATTTAAACAACAATACCCCAAAGTTAAATAAATACCATTTAATAAAAAAGTCTCCTTAAAATCCTTAAATATAATACCAAATATTATTCAAACCCAAAACATAGAATAATTTTATTATGTAGTCTTCCATGTTAAATTGTATCTCCAAATGGCATCAACTACTCTTAAAGTCAAATACTTAAGAGTAATTATCCTAATAACATATTCTCTATGATAAGTTAATCACTTCCATAAATAACCCAAATCACTACAAATCCACAATAAAATCATAAATAATAATCCATCATTACCCATAAAATTAAATCTCATAGTATTCAATTTTCTTTAGGCATATAGTGTCCCCAACATTGCAAAGATTTCCAAAATTACATTTATCACTTAATCACCAAATCAATTTCCTATACTAAGGGTATTCATTTGATAAGACATAAGATCCCAAATCAAGTTATTATTGAACAATAAAATCATTTAAATGAAAATAATTTTTCACACTAACCAGGGACATGACATAGTTTAGTGGTAGGTAATAAATACAAATAGCACTCTAGTTGTGGGTTCGATTCTCACATATTTGTCTGAAGTGATGGGATGTCACCCTGTCTATGTGTTGTAATTTTTTTTAAAAAAATACAAATTATAACATCACAAAAATGACATAAATTTTTCAAAATAACCATAAAATAATTTAACAACAAATTTTATCTCATACCTCTCATTTTCGTCCCAAAATTTAATAACTGGTAATTTCCTCAAAATAAATGATCATATATAACCAAATGGTTATTTATAACCATATCCATAATAGAATATAGAATTATTCCTCAAATATCATTTTCAAGTGAAAAAATTGGGGTTACAATTACAATAGATATGTCTTCCAAAGTAATCCAATCAACAAAGAGAATTAATACTTTTAAACATTTCTCCATCCATTTATTTCCACATAGCATCTTCCTTGACAAAGAAGATATCATATAGAATAGGGAATTCACTTAGGTAATGGATAGGTCCCTACAATTACGGAAAATGACTGTAAATATATTCTTGAGACCATATTTATTTTCTTATATAGTACTCTTCATTTGTCCTCACCAATTATTTATTTTATATCCTTCTTTCCCACACATAAATAATTTCTTTGTTCTGTTGAGACACTTTCCTCGGTGACTCCTTCCACATTTCCTACATGATCTAAATTGAGGATTCCTTTCTCCATGGTCTCCTATGTTGGAGCTCTTATCATTCATCGACTTTCATTTCATTGTTGATTCTAGAAGTTGGTTAATATATATGTTGTTGATCATAATTTTGAAAAATATATTTAACACAAACATGATATATTTTACGCCTATCATTATTCCATTTTGTTTCTAAATTCAACCATCGTTCCCACCATGCACATCATACCCAAATATACTATGACTTCCTGGGAATCCATCCATTGAATAAAACCAGAAAGCATTGTGTGAGTAACAATTATCATAAAATCATTTATTGGAAATCATGACAACTTATTTTCAATTTAAAACAACATAGGCTTTCCCATGGTCATTTATTCTATTCATATATTAATATACTTCTCAATTTGTTTCAAATGAAAATGTAAATTATCCAAATTATGACCCCTAGGATTGTTGTAAAAAAGAGTCCATCAAGGCCTGTTTTTGTGTACTAGGATACCCCAGGTCAAGCTCGAAACTCCTTGTCAGAGTTTTCACTCATAGTTACATCGGTACCAGAGCTGCCTCCACCTCCTCATATCCAGAAATGTATGTATTTCTCTGAAAATAAAAAAAATGAATACATTACCAAAATTCAACGATGTTATTCTATACTAATGACCATATTATATCTTAGGGAAATGTGCTCTAATCAGAGTTTATCTAAATCTAGTTTTCCATGTTTGTATTAAACTTCCTCTGATACAAACTGTAACTCCACAACTCCAGAATCCTAGAGCCACTGCATTATTTTTTTTACATTGGCATGATTACATGTAGTCATGTACCAAAGGACCAATCAGTTTAATAGTATTGGAAACATGATACATACATAAGTTTGACTTTACAACTTGAAAAAAACAATAATAATTTATTTCATTAGAAACATCCAAGCTTCCAAGATTATTCTTGAAATTCACTTATAACTAACATATTCATAACTTGAGAATATGAAATATAAGAATGGTTTGACCTCAATCTTTCAGTAAGCATAAAAAATATAGTGGAATATAACATAAACATTAGGAATGGTGAATAATTGAAAATACATGCCTTTATAAATAGAAAACAATAACACTTTATCGAAAGAAGATGTGATGAGTAAATAATGCCATAACAAAATATAGTAATGGTTATTATACGGGTTGAATAACCATACGAAATATCAATAGATAATCTCATAATGATGGAATGAAAAATGTTGGATATCATAACAATATAGTCAAGACCTCATGCCAAGAATACAAATAAGATTTTGTCAAGTCCTTGTGCCAAGACAATAGTTTGTCTCATGAGACCCACATATGAAATGAGGAGCTATAGCGGGATCCACCCGTCACATACTATGTCCAATTCATTCTTCATATGAAAATTTTGAAACATAATCTCAACATTCTTATTAATACTAGCATTAGAAATGTCAATATTTTAACCACAAACCATGAATGGAATAAAAATATCACATCTATATACAAACATAACTCATTCAATACAATATGGAATATTGTATTATAATATATTAACCTAAATCATGAATAATGAAGAATATTTACAAAGATGAAAATAATTATCAAAACTATTTGAGAGAAATATCTCTTTTTTACTTGAATCATTTAACAATAACATATTTATTAAGAAGAAAATTAAAATATTTTTTTTGAATCAATGTGTCCTATACCAAATTGAAACATTTAAAATGAATTTTAATATTAAATAATTAATTTCTATATAAATAAATCCTTATAACCATTTTGAAAACACTGACAATAATGAAAATGATTTAGATGAATAAGTCTTTTAACAAATTAAATGATATTTTCTTTATGGTTCCTATCCAAAAGAGAGACAATTGAATACAAATAATTGAGGTAATAAAAACATTATAATATCATGAGAATAAAGGGAGTCCAGATAAACTATGTCAAAATAAATTATATACACCATATAAAAGTGAATTGGCGTATAACAGCAAAGATGTCTTAATGGAATGTAAATTGAGATGAAAACCCTTATAAAGACTGTATCATTAGGTTAAAGATAAATCAAAGACATAATTAAGTGTGAAAAATATAAATACACAATATATTATTGTGTATTCAGTGTAAATAAATTAGAGTACATTCACACATATTCTTGAAAAAAACAACACCAATGACTTGGATGTTTATCTTAATGAATAGAAATTGAGTTAAAATTACTCTTATCAAGTAAATATCATTGAATTGAGGAATTATAAATGGGGTGATTATGTATTTCAAATGTATATCCACACAAAAGGGTGTGGAAATTACTACATAAAAAATAAATAGTGATTCCACACATATTCTTCGAGAAATAATCAATGAATTATGCATAATACACAGTGAGGTGAAATTGAAATTTGAAATTTTCTTACTGATTTGGTAACTCAAGAAACATACACCGAATGAAAAAAAATATCATAAAATGAAGTTATAAATATCCATATATTAATTCATGTTACACATGGAATAAAATCATGGAATGTGCATACAACCCACAAAAGGAAATACTAGAAAAATAACATTAATCTTCAGGGAATAAGAAGTGAGATGAAATCCCATAACCACGTTGTAATCAATCGAGTCATATGAAAAAAAGATAAAAACCACCTAATAATTCACAGAATACCATAAATATAAAAATAATAATGATCATATATATACAATTTCAGTACACAGTACACCACATTCAAAAAATAAGTGGCAAACAATGGAAATCTCATGAAATTAAAACTGATATTAGAAAGCCCTTTACTCACGTCCAACTTATATTGTATGTTCCTTGTTTTCCTGAATAATAAATATAAGTTAGTTTATACTTTATTAAGAAATTTTTACATGTTTATTATTCATATTATATCACTTATTACCTTTCTATATGAATTAGTTAATTATTTGAGTTCATATTGGATATTTTATCGATGTTCGGAACATGAGTCAAAAATGAACTAGTTATAATTCCAATTTTTCCATGTGGTCAAAGGTCCATTATATATAGAATTATATAGATGGTTTATATATCATATATATATTATATATACAGTATATATCTGTATTTAAAACAGTACATAACAATTGGAGATAAGAAATGAAATGCATCGTTCATGGAGACAATGAGCTGTATGTACGCATGAATGCTACATTCATTTCTATATTGTATTTTATTGGAACTAAAACATAATGATATATAGTTATATTATAATTATGGAATTATATCATATATAATATCATTAAATAAATCGTTTATATGTCCCACATGTGGAATTAACGAGTCATATCACTTTAAGGGGGCGGTAGTCCACACTTCATCAAATGAAATTATCATCTTTTACCCTTAATAGAAACCATAAAATAATGATTTAAATAGAAAATAAAAAATCATAAATAAAACAAAAATATCATATATATCATATATGAATATAGTTCCATCTTATTTGCCTCAATGAGTTGTGGTAGGATATAATTTAACAGTCATCGTTTCGTGAGGCGTTAGCTAGCCATCCACAGAAAAATTATGTTTTTACCCATTAGAGTGAGGTGTGTGTAAGTATAGTTAAAATAATTCACATAAAAACATAATAGTATATTTTAGGATACTGGTTTTGTTAAATTGTTTTTTAATAAATAGATTTTATGGTATGTAGAAGTAAAATAAATGAAAATAAGTTAAGATAAATTATTACATTTTATTTGGGTAACTCCTTTTGGTCTGTACCAAACAGAAATCTTGAAGTAACTTCTGCCTAAGGTAAGGCTTATAGGTGGAAGAAAGGGATCATGATAGATTATTTTTTAAGGATTTGGATGAGTCAAAAGGCTTAAGATGTTTGAGGAATGGGTTTAAGTGGTGTCCTTCAATAAGAGGAGTAGGGGCTCTTTAGGAATGTTTGAAAATGTATTTTTATTATAAACTTATATTCAGTTTCAAATGGTCCAAAACTCTTTAAAGTCGAAGATAAGATGACTCGTGTTCTAAAAAAATCATCCAATAAGAATTGGACAGGTTTATAAACTTGTTTTAATATAAATAATCTTATTTTTTTAAATCATTTATTAATGAGGTAAATGTTGCATTGTTATTGTGTCCTAAATAATTCATTTTATATGATGTCTAAACATTATTAAAAAAATAAAATAACTTAGAAAATATTTTTAGATTTCCAATGATTATTTATAGTTGAAATGATTACTTATATAACAACATGTAAAAATTAATATACTAAATGATATTTGTTAATTTCATTTTTGACATTACTTTAAGTTAATTAAAATAATGATTCATTATCATTTTAAGTGGCTCCATGGGGTCCCAAAATAGACCCAAAGATGATTAGGTTTATCCATGAAACATCCTATAAGGTTAGGATTACTGTTAAGGTAATTTGTTATTATTATAATTTTTTTACCTTGAATAACCCTATTTACATTTTACTATAGTAAATAATAGTCAAAAGTTACTATTATCCAAAATAATTTTCATCATATTGAACCAAATTATACATAATAATAACATCCATTTATGTAGGATTTTCAAAATTCAATTCACAGAAGCAATACAATTTCATTTAAATGAAAAATTCAGTTTTCTAACTATTACAAAGTGGATTTACTATTCATCAAAATATGATTTTTTTTAGAAAACTAACAAAAATTCTTCCACAACTATATTTGATATTCCAAATTCAAAAATGATTTCTTTTTTACGAAACTGAAAACATATATCTTTTATTAATTAATTTAAAATTAACTCTCATTGTCAAAAAAATAGTGTGTTTTCACGAAACAGTAACTATCAAAAGATTGACACTTGTTTATGTATAATTTCAAGTGAAATTATTTCTAAATAAAAACATTGGATTAAATGGTAAAAATACAATATATTTATATTTAAAAACCATTCAAATGTATAATTTAACACTATAAAATATTATGATAAAAAAACTTTTTTCATTTTAAATTTAGTATTTTTAACTATTATCCGAAATATGAAAGTTATCATAAAAACATCAAAAATTTATCGAAATTAAAATTTTATTTATTGATTCAATATAAAATGTTTATTTTGTCAAATTGAATATATAAAAGTATAAGATATTGGATTTAAAAGGGTTCACCATTAAAATGCGGTAAAATTTCATTTGTGAAAAATTATTCTTTTATCTGAAAAATAAAATTTTTTCTTATATTATATCTAAAAAACAAAAAATATGGATTCTAAAATTATATGTAGTATATAAAATTTATAAATCAGTTAATACTATTAATAAACACTTTTGAATGACTAGTTTGGTATGTCTGGGTGAGCTCAAACTCGGTGTTTTGTATAGCGCAAGCTATTGAATTACATTAAAAAAGATAACATACTATGAAATCATGGGGTGTTACAATATTCAGTTTTACATGACATTACTTGAGTTATTTAACATCAGTTAAGTAGTTCAGTTCATTAACCTGTTAACTACACTTGACCACTTATAAAGTCACAATATTTTGATATATAGGACATTTCGTGATTTTTTTCCGGACTAAATGATAGAAGGTTATCATGGGGGGATCATTGAAGAATTATAGTGTTATATATTATCCTCTTACACCATTTAAGGTAGGTAGTTGGAGTTATATAGGCCGAGGGGGTATAGGATGTGGACGTTCTACTTTAGATAATTATTTCTCATACCAGTAAGGTGGGGCAACTCATGGAGTAACACCTCATCATAGGGATGAGAGACAATTTAGTGTCATTTAGTAAAGCCAATAATTGTTGATATTGTGGCGGGAAGATTGAAAATTAGATCTATTATTCTTACAATATCTATAATTTCTTATGCCTTATTTGATATTGGTGCTTCTAATTCATTTATTTCTAAAAACATGAGAATGGTTTGGGCCAGCTGGTAGATGTCATGAGTGTGGTATAGATGATAGATTCAGCTCTGGGAACATAGTCTTAGGAAATTTTCTTGTGAAAGGGATTTTCACTCATGGTTGGATATTATCACATTATATTGGATATATATGTTTTATACATGTCATGAATTGACTTAATCTTGTGTAAAAACTAACAAGTAACATTATAATACAACATAAATTATTACCCTTAGAGAGAGAATTTTACATCTCATAAGTGTTCAGTTATATAATCATACATAGTGAGAGAGCATGCCACCAAGGTTTATAGTATATTGCTGGATTATGGAGGTGTAAAGTATGATGTATTTCACCTATTATGGAATAGTTTCATGTTATGTTTCAAAGGCATTTATCTATGTCTCCAATTGATAGAGCTATGGAATTCACCATTTAGCTCATGCATGGGGTTGGGAATGTTTCTAATCCACTATAAAGAATGACCCTGATAGAGCATCAAGAGAACCAGAATCAGTTGTATGAGATGGATGATAAAATATTTATCAAACGAGTATGTCACCTAGGAGTTCTCCCATTTTTTTACTAAAATTGTTGAGGGGTGTTTGTGCTTATGATTCAATTACTAGATGTTAAACTGAATGACATGGATGAATAGGCATCCTCTTCACTATATCGATTATTTTTTTTTCTAGCTAAGAGAATAATGTGAGTTTATATAATTTAATGTAGACCAAGGTATCATCAATTGATTATTATATATTCTGATATACATAAGAATAATTTTTGAACTAGTTCTGTTTTATTGGTGATATCCTTAATTCTTTTTGGCATTAAAAACCCACTAGTAGAGATTATCTCCTTGATGAACATGGTATTCCATTGGTACCTATATCAATTATTGGTAGTGTTTTTGGATGACATCATGGTGTACACTATGTTTCATGATGGTCATTCCTAATATAATCAAATCATTCAACATATAATAGGAGAGCATCATGTATAATACAAACTATTTAACTATTTTTTTTATTTAATATGTAGACTTATTGGGTTAAATCATACTTAAGGAAGGTGTGTTGCTACCCATAGAGAATGTTAATGAAGTTGTATCTTGGTAACATCCCAGTAACGTATTTTATATTTGTTGAATATTGGGGATAGAAGTATATTAATATAAGTTCATTGAGTAATTTTACCAATTTTAAGGAACTACATTTGAATTTTACCAAAAAATCGATTATAATTTAATGAATGGAAGCATGTGATAATTCATTCCAATAGCTGAATATGAGCTTGACATCAGAATTGGTCTTGATCTTACTTGAGTCATGTGATGATTATGTCGTTTATTTTTAAATCTATTGAATACTTATTGGAGTATTTTAGATGAAAGGATATCAAGTTCTAGTTTAATTTTCTAATCAGTTGAGTCCCCTTGAATAAAACTACCATAAGAACAACCATGAGTTGGAATATTTTCCGTATGAATTGATGTGTTTGGAGAGCCATCTTCTTAGTAAAATGTATATTGTTCATAAAATTAAAATTATTTTAATGTATTAATTATTATTACAAGATTTAAATCCCTGAAAATGGTGTTAGGTTGAGTATATGAAATCCTATGACATTAAGAAGGCATATATGTCCACGAAGTTGAACCACGTGGCTGACTATTTGAGAAGGAAAACAAAGACTCTGGTACTTCAAGAGTCCAGTGATAAGTGGAATAAGATTAATTTGATGTATGTGAAGTATATTGTGGTTCCCAATATTATAGATAATATGAATCTCATATATGATTAGGTGAAATCGACATTTTTAATATGGATTAGTGTTAATGAGTGTGATGATCTAGATTTTTTACCCATGTGGGAATGAATTGAAGGTGTGGAGTCACCATTCGATTGGAATATAGACAAGGATGATAAAATCAATGTTACGAATCAGTTTTTAGTTCCTATGAGTATGGGGGAGGAGCTGATTCATGGGTTTCATTCCTCATTATAGTCAGTACATCTAGGAGTAACTCAAATTTAATATTACCCATGTCAATAGTATTCAGGGCCAGAAAAGATAAAGGATATAGAAGGTTTAGGGACATTATGATACTCCTTTTAGCAGGTGAAGGTTTATCATTAATGACATGTGGGTAACTATAAATATTTTTTATTATGTATTGGATGTGGGATTACCTGACTATGGATTTCAGAGAGGGTATCTTGATGATTCCTCAATTGAACGTCTCTATAAGGGTTATTGTGGATATATTGATGAAGGGTGAACAATTTAATCCAATAAGGGAATATTTTTCATAGGATCAGTTGGGTGAAATGTTGGTTTGGGATATAGTCCATTTTCATGGGATCAATAGACTATTCATCAAGATAGTGATAAATATCTTATTTCATAAATTAGTCAAGGATTAATGAGTTTTGTTGATGCACACGTTTTTTTAGTGTGTATTTTCAACCACAAATTAATGGGAAGTAGGAACAAAATATACAATTTTTGATGATATGTCACAATAATTCCTCCTTGACATTGGTGAGTATTAGAAGATGAACCAAGAATTTATAGTGTTTTAATTTAACAACATTTATTATAAAATGATATCAATATCACCATAAGAGGATCTCAATTATATGGGTTAGAAATAACATTTATACAGGATGGTTGCAGGTGAGTCTGAATTGGTGGAATCATGTCTAACATATGAGACATCAGAGTAGGTACAACTAATTTTAAATGTTGTCTCAATGTCTCAGAGTAACCATATGTTGTATGCTAATTATATTTCTGACCACTAATGTTTATATATGGTGAAATTATATTCCATTGGGTGTTTCCTAGATTGTGTCCCCATTGGATATAGATAAATGGAAAGTCATCGGCTTTGTTCCTTAGGGCATTTGAGGTTGTAAATAGAATCATGACAGTGGATTAGAAATTTTATATTACATATAGATACATTTTTATTTATAGTTTTTTCTATGGGTCACACCATTGTTTGTATCACACAGACCCATCCAATGTGATAGATGTGGATTTTGAAAAGGAGATATAGGTTACCTTTGAGGACTATACAATACGTATGTTGGATCACAATGATAATTTTTTGGGGAATAACCAAGGTGATAGTTCATATATTGTGGAAGCATGGTCATGTTCAGGAGGAAACATAGGATAGAGAATATGACAAGAGGGCTCAATGAACTCATTATTTTTACTCAAAATCATATAGACTCAATTGATTACATCATGAGGATGAGCTATTACAATGTGTGTAGATGTGTATGATCATATCCTTTTTGTATGGATATAGATTGGTAATAAATAACCTGTTATTAAATTTTCAGAATATTTCATTTTTTTCATTATGGTGTTCAAGGGTGATAATAAAGGAAAAATGGATGAATGTGGTTATTTAACAGTTGGTATATAGTTTCCCCTATCCATGTCCCATGGCCCAACAAATGATGCAACCTTGGATAGTAGATATTTTCACTACTAGCATGTGGTTTTTCAAACTGTACAACCCCTTTTGAGAACCCATCCACCCACTTAGAATAGTATCATAGTTAGGCGCATGATTAGGGAAAAATGAAACCACTTGGTGGAAAGTCATGTTTAAGGAATTATAATCCCAAAATTATTATTATTATTTTTGAACCCATATTTAATACAACCAAATTCCCTAGATCGACCCATAAACATTTTCTTATAATTAATGATCATTGTAGAGTGATTACATAGCCCTTACAACTCTGTTCAAGAAAATTTGAAGCTCGGTTGTCAGAACTTATCCTCTTCGGGTACATGGTTTATAACCATTTTTTGATGTGTATCATTTATGTTCATCTACCGTCCCTTATTGTGTTGTTTCTCTCTACATTGTTTGGATCATGATTTTTGATTATAGATCAAAATTTTAATTTATTTTACAATGATTTAGGTTTAGTATCCATATGTCATTCTCGTCGTTAATACATATAAATTTTTTATTTCAATTTGGTGATTGATTTTAAATGAATTGATGTATGTGGTTTATAATTCAAATCACATAGTCTTTATTACAATTATCTGTGTATAATTGTATAATTTAAATTAGTTGAATATAAATTCGGATATAGATTGAATTAATTAATTTTTTGAATTAATTAATTATGTTAAAAGTTAAATTATGACATTAGGATTGTAGAAAATGCATAATTAATTATTTAATCAATAATGAGGGAATCATGATTTTTGATTTTTGGGTAATTAATTTTTCAGTTAATTATAAAAATATTCAATTATGAGAAGAGGTAATTATTTATATAATAAATAAAAAAATATCGAGATATGAGAATTGAATTATTAATTGAATAAATAATTATTAGATATTAAGCATCTGAATTGAGATAACTAATTGTGGAATTTATTATGGGTTAGTGATTAGTTAATCATTTAGTAAATTGAAGTGTTTGATCTGTTTAATTTATTATATAATTAATTAATTAGAATTATGGGAAGCCTAGTTTTTCATGTAGTAATGTGATATCTATGATCAATAAATTGATAAATTAATTAATTGTATATGTATGAATAACTAATTCATGAATTAGAAAAGAAATTTATCAAATAAATAATTATTGAAATAATTATGATTCGATGAATGGTAACATTGTAATTTGATTGTGAAATTAAGAATTGTGATATAGTCATTCAATTGTGAAATTATGAATGGATACATATTCATTCAATTATATAAAGTGGGAATGGTAACATGGTTATCCAATTTAATAATGTAATAATTGTATCATGGGAATAAATTTATGAATTAATGAATAAATATATTGGAATTTTGAATGTGATATCCCATGTGTATAGTTTAGAATCCAACCTTTTACAATATAGGTATTGAGATATAGGTTTCCAATGGGAATAAAGGGTTTTATGTGGTTAAATAAATAACTATTGATAATGTGATAACAAAGTATTTATGAATTGTGATTTATTATTTATAAAAATGCACACATTATTAACACATAATTTTTTGATACAATGTCCCAGTCTCATGGTATGAGAAAATAGTGTAGGGAGGGCATATAGATAGAGATAATTGTGAGGATGGTCAGAATTTTTATGTAGAGTCATATCACATTATTAGATAATTATTTCTCAAAAAATGATTCATATCCTTTTGGTATTCCCCTCATCTCCAGGTTCGTGGGCATTCTTTTCACATGTTTTAGAAAACCAAGAGGACTAAATGTGCACATTCTAAATTTTACATAATATTATATTTATACAATTAATGATCAAATTCATCCCTTCATTCATCCCCATTATAATTTCACATGGGATTAGCATCCAATTCTCGAATTTGGGATTTTTTTAAGTACATATATGATGATAATTAGATCTTTGTCATCTAGAATATGTTCATGATTTTATTCGTCACATTGGATGCACAATAGTTTGTAATTGAGGCCGTTTGAGATTCTCTTCATCTATCATTCTATCGGCCTAGTTATCAATGTATTATAAGTATTATTGTCTCCTCATATCTACTTCTATTCAAGTATAAAAATATGATAATACTAGAGTAGTAGAGTCATACAATGCTAAGTTGAGTGGTATATAACTCATCACTGAAGTTCATTGATTAATGAGTTATCTGGTGTGGCCCTCCACTTTCATCAGGTGTGAAATATTGAAATTATATTTCATTATTATAGTCATTATAATAATAGGTTTATTTCCTATCCAAAATATGTGAATAGTGTTTAGTGGTTACATCCAAAACTCAATTCATCCCATGCAGGATGTCATGCCATTGTTTTTGTTTTTGTTTTTGGAATGTTTGAGCCACAATTTTGGTGTCACCAGTTGACCTTCCTTTCAGTATGATTTTAATTATTAAATTGATTGAATTATATTTTTAATTTCATAATAGAATGTACCATGTATGATTTCCACTTGACCTGCCTATGGTAAGTGTTTTTATTGAAAATTAAATGTGAAATGGATATTAGGAAGAGTACAATGTATATGACATGGACATATTCAATATCATTGTATATTATATTGTATATCTATATCACACATTACCATGTTTATGGGAGGTAGGGGAGTGAAACATTATTGTTAATAATTACAAAAATGGATTCAAGCAATTTTTTCAGGCAACATTGTCTCTATCACTCTAATGAAAGTGAAATCTTGAAAAAATTGGTCTTTTTGATTAATTATGACTTAATAAAATGGTGTCATGATCAATTATGATTTTCACACTAATGAAAGGTAATGTATTGAACCTTATGAATTATATCCGACATATTAATCAAAATTGGAGTGACCTCACTCGAGATCTCCTTGGATTCCCAAGGGAATGACTTTAGATCTAGAGGACCCCATTCTGAATTCTAGGATACAACATTCATAGGTTGAGAACCACACTGAACTCAATGATTGACTAACACTGGATTCCTTCTATGACACAACAAGATCCATCAAATTGTACTGCATGATTCTGTGGGTACACTCTAGGAATATATCATCGATTAGTAGTCTCCATGTTTAAAGAACATATTGAAAACTCAATACATTGCCTTGTCGTACCTTGGATAAACTCCTTTCACTTGGTACGCATCTTATTGTGGAAATTAATGTACTATTCTCATTGGATTACAATATTAAACCTATCTTGGATATAGTTATTACTATGTTTGAGACCCTTGAGGACTATATTTCCTTGTTTATTACCTTGTAACATCATTATCAAATAACATTAATGGTTGCATTATTTCATCTTGGAACATTATCATTGTAATGTCCTAGATCAAGAAGCCACCCAGAGGTACCCCGCACCCGGTTGGTCACATGGCCTCAGGCACAATTCTCCAAATGCCAGTGGCTACTGACAAGTAGTAAGGGCCTTGGGGGTGATTGTGGGGAAACCATTCCCTCATTGGAAGAGTAAACAGTGGGTGTAAACAAATACATAAAAGAGAAAAGCCAATAATAATATCATATAATAATAAACTTTGGATGACTGATATAATAAACTTGAGAAAAAATATAAAATAATGAATGATACATATGTCTTGGAAAGCAGTGAAACAAAGCACATTGCTGAAATGCATTACTAAACCATGTACAAAATAAAAATATTAATCGGCTCCACAACATTGCAATCCTAAGGTTGGTGTCGTTCTCTCCATCTCAACAGCTTGTCAAGTACCTGAAGTAGAATGGTGTTTTCCCTTATATATACCTGCAACAATATAATCTACTTTGGGCCAAAAGCATGTCTGAAATAGTGTGTGAGACTAAATCCTATTAGACAACCACCATGAGATCTGTGTCTAACAGGCATTGAATATATGGCGTGAAAAGTATGGAAGGCAGTAACAAGAAATTACTCAGCAGTAAACAATCAGTAGTTTCAAAGTATTCAAATCACCACATAACATGAAACAGATAATCGAAATAGATAAATACAACCAGGTAACCCCCAGGGAAGTACCCATAGGCTTTCCCCTCTGGTCCCACCTAAAAAGTGAAAGAAAGAAGTTAAACACAAGGTAAACCTATGGAAAGTTCTCACAGCCTATCCCCTCTGGTCCTACTATACAAGCACATGCAACCCTCTGGGCAGTACACTCAGTCTAACCCCTCTAGTTTAGCTTAGCATAGAATCTTTGAAAAAACACTCATCGTCAATTCCCCCAGTAGTCTTGTAATAGTACTAAAGGCACTCTAGGGAAGCACTTACGTCACATTCCCATTGTGGCCCACGTCGAGGAACTAAAGAATATTTGAGGAAGCACTCAATGTCAATTACCCCTGTGGTCTCGCATCGTAATAAGAAAAGACACTCTGGATAATCCCTTACGTCCTTTCTCCCTATGGTATATACATCAAGTTCACACATCCCTATGTATGTCAAGAATGTTCGCAGCACGCAATGGACAATGTAATCCTCAAGAACAAATTTTCAAGTAGTCTACAACATAACAACATTTCAGAACAATAGTCACCCATCATACGACACTACGCATGGAAAGTAGAAAGAAGCCCTACATTCAGACTAGACCCAACGGTCAAAACAGGAAAACATTCATGGGAAAACGCATCCAAATAATATCAGTTAAAACTATTCACATTCAATAACCTATACTCTAGCATACCAGAAAGTAGGAAAAGAATAGGGATAAAATGGTAAACATGTAATACTACGTTCATGGGTATTGGGAAAATTTGCACATAAATCTCAAACACATTCCACAGAAAGGCATACACCACCTACCCAGACATTTGGAGATCATTATAATTGATCCTTGAATCACATTTGAACGCCGAAGAAATAACAAACGTCTAAAATGTTCAACAGAGGATAACATGGTGAAGAAGAGGAATCAAGAAATGATGCTCATGCAGAAAGGATAACTTACCGATGCGATTCCAATGCAACCAACGGTGTTTGATTTTGAGATCATAAGCTCACTCGAGGGGGGGGGGAGTCGTCGAAGATCTGCGGCCGTATAGAGCTCTCGGTCGAACTAGGCCTAAAACGAGAGCTCTATGGAGGTTAGACATGTCCCCTATGCGTTTATTGAAAAGAAAAGTACATGGCATGTAATTTCTAAGTTCACCGTTTGTACTATCTGTTTCTGTACTCCACATTAGGAGGTATCCTAGTCACCCCCACATGGCCGTGTGCATGGCTGCTACACATCCAGCACACCGCAACCCACGATAACTGAGTACACGACATGTACTCAAAAAGTACACAACTTGTACTCATATAGTACATGGAGTGTACTTCGAAAATTTCTATAATTTGCTCTTTTACTGAATAAGGAAAGGAAAAAAGAAAACATAACTAAAAATAAGATCTTGGTTTTTACAAACTTCCCACATTAAAGAAAATTTTCCCCGAATTTCTCTAATGCGGTGTAGAAGAGGAATCCTTGAACAGTTCTGGCCACCATGCTCATACCTCGGTCTCCCTCTCCCAAGTCTCATAATACACCTGCTCGTTCTACCACAACAGTCGTACAATAGGCACAATCTAGTGATTGATAAAAATTGTACTATGATTAGAAATCTGGATAAGATTCCCCTAAAATGATTCATCCACATCTAACTCAACATCTTCTGGTTGTAAAACATTATTCGAGTTTGACATGTATCGTCAAAGGTTACAAACAGTGAAAATGTCATGCATAGACATGTACCTATGTGGTAACTACAACTGATAGGCAACCGGGTCAAATATCTCCAACACCTCAAATGGAAAGATGTTCCTCATAGAAAGCCTAACAGTTATCCTAATCCTCATTTTTCCCAACCTCAGTGTTACACGTAGGAAAACCGGATCCCCGACCTCGTACTCCTGTGTTTGTCTCTGGTGATCTGCATAAGACTTCTGTCAAGACTGTATAGTATCCATCCTCTTATGAATCAACTCTATCTTCTCTATTGTCTCCTGAAAAAGATTAGGTCCCAGAAATGTTTCCCCTCCCACCTCCATTCAACATAAAGGTGATTGTCATAGGATACCGTACAAAGCCTTATAATGTTCCATATGAATAGTTGTTTGAAAACTATTGTTGTAGGTAAACAGCACAAGACATATATGTTTCTCCCAAGAACCTTAAAAATACAGAATGCATGCTCGGAGCAAGACCTTAATCACCTGATTCGTACGCTCAGACATTCTATCTTTTAATTGATGGAATGTTGTACTCAAAAGTTTCTTTGTACCCAATTCCTTATAAATGCCCTTCCAAACTCGAGAAGTAAAATTTTCATCCCTATATGAAACAATGGGTTGTGGAACTCCATGCATTCATGCAATCTCATGGATGTACAACCATCCATGACCATCAACGATGAAGGTAACCCAGATCGTAATGAAGTGAGAAACCTTTGTGAGTCTATCAATGATATCCAATACTTGATCATTCCCCCGAGGAGACCTTGGTATGTCTATCATGAAATCCATCACCACATCATTCCACTTTCACTTGGGAATAGGAAACTATTACAAAATCCCTACCGGTAGCTGATTCTCTGCCTTCACCTACTGACAGGTGGAACACTTCATGACAAAATCAATAACATCTCTCTTCATACCTAGCCACCAATATTGACGGCGTAGGTCACGATACATCTTGGTGATGCTAGGATGAACTACCCAAACTAGAGAATGAATGTCTCGTATCAGCTCCTCGTGTATGCCTGCTAGGACCAATACACACCCTTTTAAACGCAAGATCTCATCCATGCATATGGTCCATCCTGGAATAGGGTCCTCTCTTGACATGATTTCCCATATGACTAGTCCTTCAGAATCATATAGCTTCCTCATTCTCACTCGATCAAGAATAGGAAAGGAAATAACTACATAAGAAATAAATGCATTCCTCTATCAGTCATACAGCTCCAAATTCATCTCAAAGTAAAGGGCCATAAGGTGCCACTACCTATTTTCCTCCAGAACTGCCGTTATCTGAGTCCTCCTTCTCATCGCATGAACCACTATGTTTCCATTCCCAGGCATATAAGCAAGCTCAATGTCAAAATATTTAAGGTACTCAACCCACATTTGTTGTCTCCAATTCAAATCACACTGAGTAACGATGTACTTGATACTCTTTTGGTCAGTTAAAACCACAATCTTCTCTCCCATAAGATAATTCCTCCAATTGTGTTTGGCAGGAACAACCACTACCAACTCAAGATCGTGTGTTAGGTAGTTCATCCAAGGTGGTCACAACTGCCAAGACCCGTACTCAATGAATATTTTCCCCTGCATAAGAAATGATCTAAGCCCGATACCTGAAGCATCAAAATAAACAGTATACATCTTTTCAGCTCAAGAAAAACTAGTATCGGTGAAATGTTAACCTCCCTTTCAGGTCCTGAAAGGCAGACTCACAAGAATCCGACCACAAGAACTTCACACCCTTCTTGGTCAAACATTTCAGTGGTACTAGTAGGTATGAGAAGTCATTTATGAAGTGTCTATAGTATCCATATAGCCCTAGGAAACATAGTACCTCAATGAAGTTCTTTGGATACTCCTAGGAAACTACTGCTCTAAATTTCTATGGGTCTACTGACACTCCTGTCTCTGAGATAACAAGACCCAAGAAGTGAAAATGATCCATCCATAAGTGGAATATTAAGAGATTAGCATATAACTGTTGCTATATCTGGGTACTCAAACTGATCTCAAGATGTGTGTCATGGTCGTTTCGAGTGTAAGAGTAAACCATGATATCATCCACGAAGACAACCATGAAATAATCCAAGTATGGATCGAACCCTCGGTTCATCAGTTCCATGTAAACAACAAATGTGTTTGTAAGACCGAATGACATAACCATATACTCAAATAGAACCTACCTTCTCCAGAAGGATGTGAGAGGTATATCAGATGGTCTAACATGCAACTAATGATAACAGGATCTCATGTCAATATTCGAGAACACCTGGGGTCCTCAAAGACGATCAAAGAGATCACCAATCCTTAGTAAAGGATAACGGTTCTTGACCGTCAACTAGATCAACATATGATAGTCCACACAAAGCATGAGGGTATTGTCTTCCTTATTTTAAAACAGGACTGGCGAACCCCAACGAGATGTACTGGGTCGAATGAAACCCCTTTCCTACAACTCCTCCAACTACTTCTTGAGTTCCTGCAACTTTGGTGTCAACATCCTATAAGGAGGAATGGAAACCCATTCCACTCATGGAACAAGTTCAATAGAAAATTATACCTATCGCTCTGGTGGTAAACCTGAAAATTACACTGGAAAAACATTCTTTAAATGATCCACCACTGAAGGAATGTCTAACTGAGAATTACCCTAATCATGAATATATAAACTAGCAGTATGGGTTGTAACTCCTCCTAACACATGATTCTATACACCTGAATTGCTCGCATGTACATCCCACTAACCCTTATGAAGAAATGATATGCCCTCTGGTGATGTGAAACTCACCCTGTGGTGATAATATTCGACGACTACCTGGATGGAAACTAGCGAGTCCATTTTGATAATGACATCGTACCCTGAAATCTCTAAGACATAGAGGTGCCATAAAAAGAGACACCCAAAAACCATTATTTGTCACGATATACAAATACATACACTCACTGTTATAGTCCCTAACATAGTTTCTAGTGTCAAGGTATATCAGAAGAAAAGATGTAGAGCCAAAGTCTCTCCACAACCGCAACTAGTATAATGATTTGGAAAGACCCTATATCAAAAAGATCAGAAGCTAAAACATAGGAAACTATTTTTGTACCTAAAACTATAGAAGGTTCAAGAACATGCTCCTATTGGGTCTGCTCCACTGAAAAATTCTAACCTGCTCTATGGCAATGGGACACTACCTGTCCACTCTGTACTAATCCACTATGATTTATCAGAAAGACCATTGACTGACAACCACAACCACAACCTATACCTCGGCCTGAACGGCTAAAAGAACTCCAGTTCCCTGAATGGTGAGAAACTAGTGATGCTGCTTCTGAATGAAGAGTCATTGTAGAATTCTTGTCACCAACTATAGGTGATAAGATCTGACAGAAGTGCTGAATATGGCCCATCATGCAGAAAAATCGACACTCCACTGGGTCTCTCGGACAGTGTGGCCTCGCAAGACCACTCGTTCTGCACTGGTATCACACCACCTGGCTACCAAAATATGTGTCCCACCTCCTTGGATCATAGTGTAAAGAATCCCAATGGTGCTTCTACTATCATTAGGATGGATTCTAACTCCAGATGTCAAGCCTCCGTAGAATAACACTCTGAAATCCCTCAGATTGTGCTCCATGATCAGTGTCTAGTTGACTTTGAATTGATAAAAGTAAACAAGAAGATATTCACCTCTAATCAGATGCCATGCCTCAGAACATCTTCAAACATTCATGCCATGAATAACAGATTACCTCATGGAATAGGCATGAAGTATTGCAGCTCGATAAAGCATGAGGAATACTCCATAATAGAAAGAGTTCCCTACACCATACTCATAAACTCTTGGGCTCGATCAACCCTCAAGAACATTGGATATAAGTATTCCTAGATTATGCTCTAATACTCATACCACGCTATAACTAGCTGGCATCCCGTATGTGAGATCACATCCCACCACCTTTTGGAGGAGTCCCGAATCATTTATGTATAATGATTGGCCCTCGTCTATGGAGGCATCTCTAGATTCTTAGAGATCATTAATAGGGCTTCTAGCCATGACTATGCCGCCTGAGGCCCTCCATCCCAAGAGGAAGTGGGAGGATGTTGCTGTTGGAAAAATTGCGTCAAATCTGACATTGACGGGGCATGAGGTCGTGCTCCCTTAAATGTTTGCAACATCCTCTTAAATCCTTCCTTGAACTGTGAATCCACACATGTGTCCAGTATAATGGTTTTTTCCATTACTGGCACAACAGGATGATCTAGAGGTAGTCCCTAATCATCCATATATTGTGTCTGATCGCTGCATTTTAACTGGGGAAAAAATGGAGGACGTCTCAGTGGCATGACTCTACGTGGTCAAACACACATCTTAGATCAGGATCAACAATGATGGAAACAAAGAATTGTAAGTAGGGAACATGATAATGAAAGCACTCATGTTCTACAAAACAGGACTACACAACATGTAGAAACCCTACACGGTGTGTTCCCTTATGTCATTCACATGGGCATGTACATTTTCCATCCAAGGTTGTGTATCACCTCACACACATGACATGTTTTCTTAACACATGTCATGTACCCGAATCCTCTTACCCTACCCGAGTCCTTCAACATGAATAAGCCAAACAAATATCATAAGATAACACTACAAGGTGTGTTCACAATTGACAAAACCTGTACTATACAAAATTCACCTTCCCATGTTGTTACTGACATGACCTAACACACGACTCACACTACACGGTGTGTTCCAGATGGACATGGATAGTAGATGATGGATAACACCGACTCGTGTTGTTTGTGGCATGGCTGGGTACCTGGGTTAGACTAAATGGCGTGTTCAAGGCTGACACGATGTCTTTTGCTTAAGGTCCACCCATCTGTGTTGTTTCATACATGGGAGTACATTGGTTCAACACCACACATCGTGTTCAATTGGTACATGGAATGTTCACTCGTGGTTTTCCATATCCTGTGACCCATCCCAAATGGCCTAAGACACGGCTAGACACTATAGGGCGTGTACATAAATTACAGGGCGTGTACTTAAGACAAATAGTTTCTTCCAGAACAGAGGAACATATGGCGTGTAGTCAAAACTACGGGGCATGTATTCTTGGTTTTTTAGGACAGTAATCCTAAGAATCTACTATGGAGCCTTGAAAAAAACTAAAACCAATATTGAAGTGCCAAATTCCGATCAATGAGGGCACATAATACATGTAAATCAATTTTCATCATCTGATACATGTTATAAACAAGATAACGAGGCAATAATTTACCAAATTCCGGACCATGAGGTCCCATAACACCTCAAGAAGCAATGTGTGGCATCCAATCAAGAAAAAAAATTAACAAATAATACACTATTAAACCACATGTATTTTATCAAGGAAACTATCAAAACAACATGTATATTTTATAAAATATCTATCACAAAAAATGATATTGCTAATACATCCTAGATGGCATGACAAGAATGCATAAAATGTAATATCTAGCAAAATCCATTATGATTCCTTAGATGGAATACCTTCATCTCATCTGGTTGCAATAGAAACAGAACCTCAAAAAGATCAATGATATCAGTACAAAACATTTGAATCACCCAATAGTGAAAATAAAATCAATCGTAAAATTGCAAAACAAGAAATATTGTAATAAAAAGGTAGATTGGCATTTCCATGTACACAAGATAGCTACTCCTTGGAATATCTTATTACCAAGTACTTATTCCTTCCTATCCTTTTTCTAAATGCACCAAACTATAAGTCAAGAGAAAATAATTTTCTCTAATACCACTTTGTAATGTCCCAGTTCTAGAAGCCACCCAGAGGTTCCCCATACACGGTTGGTCAGATGGAATCAAGAGCATTTCCCAGAATACCAGAGGCTGCCGACTAGCTCTGAGGGCCGTAGGGGTGATAGTGGGGAAACTATGATTTCATTGGCATAGTAGACTCCAGAAGTAAAAAAATACATACAAGTGCGGAAATAGAAATAATATCATACTATAATAAACAATGGAAAAATTATAGAATAAAATGGATCACATATGTAAAATGATTCATGACACATATGTCTAGGAAATAAGAGTAAAAATCACAATGCTTAAATATATTACTAATACATATACAAAAGAAAAACAATAATCAGCTCCACAACATCGCAAGCTTGTGCTTGGTCCCGTTCTCTCCAGCTCCACAGCATGTCAAACACCTAAAGTAGAAGGGTGATTTCCCTTATCTATAATAGAAACAATATAATCTGTTTGGGAACAAAATCATGGCCCAAACAAGGTTTGAGACTAAATACTAGTTGGAAACCACCATAAGATCTGTTCCTAACAGCTAGCGAATATATGGCAGGTAAAGTATGGAATGCTATAAACAATTAAGTACTCATTATTAAATAATAAATAGTTTCAATGCATTCAAATAACCACATAACAAGAAATAGTTTATGAAAACAAAAAAATACAACTAGGTAACACTCAGGGAAGTACCCACAACCAATCCCCTCTGTTCTTACCCAACATGTGCAGGTAAGCATCTAAAAACAAGGTAACCCTCTAGAATGTTCTCGAAGCCTACCACCTTTTGTACTACCATACAATTACATGAATCCCTCTCCGCAGTACACATAGTCTAACCCCTATAGTTTAGCATTGCATAGACTCTTAAAGAAATCACTCACTGTCAATTCCCCCTATAGTATCATAATGTTACTAAAGGCCTTCTAGGGAAGAACATACAACACATTACCTCTGTGGAGCACATTGAGGAACTAAATACACTCTGAGGAAGCACTCAACATCAATTTCCCATGTGGTTTCGCATGGTAATAATAAAATACTCTCTAGAGAAGAACATATGTCCATTCTCCCTATGGTCTATACATCACGTTCACATAGCCCTATGTATGTAAAGCATGGAAGTAGTGCATAGACCAACGTAAACCTCGAGAATGTCTTATCTAGTAGTATACAACATAACAACATTTCAGAACAATAGTCTCCCATCATACAACAATAGGCCTGGAAATTAATCAGCAACCCTATAGGAAGACTAGACCCAACTATCAAAACAAGCAAACATGCATGGGAAAACACTTCTTAAGCATTATTGTTAACCCCATTCAATTAAATAACCTCTACTATAGCATAAAAGGAGGAAGGAAAATAAAAGGGATAAAACAATAAATGCACAATACCACATTCAAGGGTATTGGAAAAATTATCACATAAAAATCACTGAATATCAACCAAAATGTACAAACAACCTACCTCAAGGCTTGAATCAACATATATCTATAAAGATATACAAAAATGTCTAAAGGGTTCAATGGAGGATAACATGTGGAATAAGAGAAATCATGAAATGAGTTTCAAGAAGAAAGGAGAACACACCGATGTGATTCCAACTCAATATACAGTGTTCGATTCCGAGATCTGATGCTCACTCAGGGGTTCATCAAAGATCTACAGCCGTACAGAGCTCTCATTCGAATGAGATGTTATAGACACTATTGGTGGTGGGCCACTGATATTTATCTCACACCCACTACATCCATTTTTTTGGTAACTGGATTACATTACATCCATGCAGGTTTTGATAAAGTAAAGCATACAACATTGAACACTTGACAGATTTCTATTTAGGATGGTGATTTAATGTAGATAACTTAGTCGGAGCATATGATACATGATATAGTGTTTTCATTTCCTTTATACCTTTGTGGAACATGTTATGTATTTTTTTATTATACCCATGTTTTCTAGTTTTCTTTTCGCATGAAATACCCTCATTTTTTATTACAGTAGATTTAGATATTTTTATCCTTGTGTATTTATACCTTTTGTTTTCTTCAATTGCTTACTTATATTTCATTATCTTTTTAACTCTTATTATATTACACCATTATGATACACAATGGTAATTAGGTAATAGTATCCCAATATAGAGACCTCAGTCCCTAACTTCTATTTTGTATCCTCTATCATTTGAGAAGATCCACTTTATGCCATGTGTCCAACTAGGTCGGGGTACCCTTTAAGTTGAATCTGGGTTTGGGACATCACAATGTGGTATATGAGTTTGTTTCCCATATCACATTACTCATTGGTGACATTAGTCAGGAGATTAGGAATTCTTCATACATGGTCATAATTTGGTCTTGGGAATCTCAAACCCATGTTCAGTGTAAAACAAATGTAACCTAAATTATAATTGTCGTTATATTTTTTCCTATTACAGTTGTTATCATTTCAAAAATGGATAAAATATTTTTTTTGTGGAGTCTTGAATTATTATAATGATTGAGTATTTCATTAATCCTTAGACCAGTTATATGGAAACATGTATCATGGTTACATAGATCATAGTAAGATGCTATAATTCGAAGGACATGCATATTGTAAGGCTATATAAGTACATTTCATAGCTTTTCATTTCTTTATATACTTGTGATTATTAATTGATATTGTGATAGATTGATTATACATGTATTACTATTATTATTGAATGAGTAACTTCATATTTCAATTATTTAGGTTCATCTACCCTCATGGGTAGGAATGAGTAATTTACCAGGTGATTCCATTATGCTATAAATAATTTAGTGTTTTTCATGTATAAGATGTATAGGGATGGATTCATTGGAAATTGATATCCATTATTAAGTAAAACCTATCATATAGCATGAAATGGTGTCATGAACTTATACCTAATTTTCTTGTTTATTAGGGGTAATGGAGTAAACATTTTAATTAATTGTATAAATGAAAGGAAAATTATACATGAGCACATTCCAATACCTGGATGACTATGGAGGTGTTTTGGGTAGTATACCTTATATAGTGAGTTTTCATCTAGTTAACGTTATATTGAGACACTATCTATATTCATAATGAAATTTATGAGGCTATTTATTGCAGTTTTTAGACAAATTTCACCACAAAGTCCTTGAACCGTACTCCCGGAATGCCATGAGGATAATGCTCCTTGCAGGTGGGCCATGATCCACTAGTCTTAACTCTAAGAGTGCCACATTAGGAACCTCCTATTGTACATAATTTGGAACTAAATTCCATTTATATGATAGTTTAGTACATCTGATGTAGTCTATGCATCATGATCCATGTCTTTCCCCTAAACTGGATGATCTAACTCTTGTGATCCAGCATCTGCATCCTCTTACATTCACTGGTGATGGAGGCCTACCAGCTACTGAGTCTTTTCTAGAGTCCATCCTATCTCTCATTATGAATCTAGATACACCTCCAATGAGGATGGTAAATATATTTACCAATATTATTAAGTATTATTACAAGCATTTTTGGGAGGAAACATCTCAGGTTAAGATTTATCACTAGTTGTTCCACCAGTCAATAGGTTAAGGTGGGGATCCTTGACCTATAGGATTGTTTAGTCCACATCCAGTCCTAGAATGGAAATGGGAATATATTTCAATATATTATTTAGTATGATTTTATTTGTATTTTAGAGGATATGATGATGTATGTTTAGTTATTAACAGACTAACATAATTATCGAATTTCATCCTAATTAAGGATATAGTCTTAGTTGATGAGTTGTGAAGAATGTATGTTTGTGAGGTTACATGACTATATAGACACCAATAAAAAATCCTTTTAGATATAAATTCTCATTCACAACACAATTTTGGAGGAGTTTGAATAATTATATGGGACACAAGTACTTCTTTGTATATCATTTCACCCATAGATCGATTGAGAATTAGAATAGACAATACATGTCCTTGAGGATATTCTCGTAACATGTTTCCTTGATATCTAGGGGTCATGGAAGAAGCATATACTTATCATTGTGTTGAAATATAATTAAAATTTTCAATAGAAAATTCATATTTCACATTTTGAGTCCATTTATGTTAGGTAATTTCATTCACACATGTGTTTTCTAGAGGAAAGTGGGGAAGAACTACTATTTACTATTCTCATTCAGGAGACTTCATAGTATGTTCAATTGATGAAAATGTGTATGATTACTGCACAAAATAAATAGAAATATTATATTGATCACCAATAATGATCTTTGGTGTTCTAGGCCAGGGATCTTGTTTTCCATCGGTTATCACCCATGCTAGAGAACATACACTTAAAAATAAAGGGAAGATGTCACGTCATTATGTATTGTCATTTGAGACTCTATAAATAGATAGCATAGTATCCAATCATTTGAAACATCCCGAGAGGTACCATTCCATGCATGAAATCATCCATTTATCAAAGATACACAAATATATTACCAACCCATCTAATATATTTGTTCCTGAGGAAGATGATTTAGATGTTGAATCTATTGTTGATGAGTATGCAGTAACCATTTTTAATCAAATCATAAAGTCTCTTTGGGGAATGCCTATTACTCTAATATGTATAATATGGTGACACAGCTTTGTATAAGATGAGACATGGGAGTGGGAGGCCATCATATGTGTCTAGTAGCTAGAGTTTTTCACATGGAGTATTTCCCCTCCCTTAGAAGGTGAACTCAGGGATGTATTATTTTAATTGGAGAATAATTTAGGATAATTGATTTTCATTATGTTATTTATCCTTTAAGTATTAGAATAATTCTTTATTCTGGACATTATATGGAATTATATGGGGTTAATGATGTTCTAGAGGGTCTATGTCTCTTAATATGATCGTGAAAAACATATTTCTGGGAAATTGAGAATGTGACATGGTTAGAGTAAACTGTGTGGGAAGGGAACATCGTTTAATCTAAACATGAAGATGGTATGCATTTTATGGAAGATACAAATTGCATAGTTATCACATGGTTTCCCTAATCATGAATCCAAACTGTGTGGTACACCCCTCTTCTCCATGTACTCGTGAATGGTTTGTGAATTGTTTTGAAAATCGTTCTGACAATCCCTGTATAGGCTAAATGACGTGTTATTTCAAAATTTTACCCATAGTAATATAATTAATCACATCATTCATCATTATTGTGATATCCATTGGGATTACCATCCATTTCACACATTATGGAGATTTCTGAAGGTCTAATCTTGGGATTAAGAAATATCCTTCATCCATGATTGTTTTAAGCTTTCATTCAACATGTTTTATGTGCCATTGTAATTACTCGAGCCATTTGAGCCATTCTCCATCTCTTATTCTATGGACCATGTTATAAAGGTGAGATATTTTTTATCTTTTTCTCATATCTACTCCAACCAAGACCAATTTTAGGCTAATACTAGTGGAGGAGAGTGGTACAAGTCTATGGTGGTGGTTTTACAACCCATCCGTCAAGTTCGTTATATTGGGAATTGTCCTTCATGGACTCTATTTTCTTTCAATGACAATTATTTACTTTACATTTCATACATATAATCATTTTAAATATATAAATATTATCTTTCCAATTATGTGATTATTTTAGTTATTACACCAAAAAATCCATTAATCCCTTCTATATTGTAAATCAATAATTCCCATTATTGGTTTTTGATGCGTTTGAGACCTCGTTCGAGTGTTCCTTGCCTTGCCTTCATAATTGTAATGATTTCTGTAGTACACCTTGTTTCTAGTAAGTAACCCTTTTTATTATTTTTAAGTACATGAAGCATAGGAGAAATGGTTGGGACATTTTAGAGACTTTTAAAGGGTAAAGGGGAAAAAAGTGGTGATGCACAAGTTTCAAATGGTTTTCCCAAACTGTACGGAAGCCATGCAGGTGGTGGTCACTTTAGAAAAGGATACCGCACGGTGTGTTCATGGATTTGGTAAATCATGCGAGGAGGCTATGAGGAGTTCCCCTTCCAAGCAGTGACTACCACCCGGTTAGCACAGAATTTGACTAACTGTGCGGACTAACCGTGTGCGGGGTCAACTTAGATCATATTTTTAAGCATCTAATCTAGTTTATCTTTAAACCCACCCATTTTTACTTCAATATAGCCACAACTTCAGATTTAACTCTAGTGAAGGTGGTAGAACACATACCAGGCGTTTGGAAGAGATTTGGAGGTTTTCCTTGGCATTGAGAGGCCGGTTGATCGAGGTAAGTCTCTTTTCCGTTAGTTTTCCTAGATCCCCTTCTTCCCACTTGATGGATCCATAGATATATGCCCTCTGTGGGTAGATCTAAGGTAGTGAATGACTTTTAGTTTGGGTTTTGGTTTTTTTGGTAATAGGGGAAGGAATCTAAGGAGGTTTCGGGGAGTAGTTGACTTAGTTTTCTTGGTGTTCTTCGTCCTTTGGTTTGTTTCGCCTAATTTGTTGAGGTAGGTGGCTTCAACCTCGATTCCTCTTTTTAGAACATGAAGTCTTAGTTTCAAATTTTTTTCCTTGATTGAAATTGTTTTTTATCTTCTGTGAAAGAATGGTTGAAAACCCTTTTATGTAACGGGTGATGGAAATTGTGTGTTTTTCAAAACTGTTTGTTGAAGTGAATTTAAAATGGTGATTTTAAATTGGGTATGGTTTTCCTACTTGAAAGAAATGGTTTTCAATAAAAGGTTTGATGCTTTATTGAAATTTTTTGAACACACTTGGTTTTTCCATGGATTTTCATGGGTTGTGGTGTGTGTTCATATTCATTGGGATTGATAAGGTTGATAAGTACCCCCATCAAAAGGTTGGGATGGATAAGGGTGAGAAGTACCCCCATCAAAATGGATGGATAAAGACATGAAGTACACCTATCAAGGTAGTAAACTATGTGATGGCTTAGTAGAAGGATAACTCACCACTCTCGAGTATAGGGAGGTCTAGGATGCATGCATGGTCCGTTTTGTGGATTCGTGAAATGAATTGAATGTGCTGAAATGGAAATTGGAATTTTATTGGAATCTTTTCTTGGTTGCAATTCTTGAGAATGATGGGTTTCGATGAAAAATTATTTTGACATGGAACTTGTTATTTTTTCAACTATTCTGGAATTGTTTTATATAAATAGTTTTATATAAATGTGCTAACATGACTTATCCTAGAGGCATGGGTTGGGAAGTCATCTGGGAAAACCTACTAAGTTTCATTACTCACCCCCTACTTTGGCATGTCAGTTCTTTTGTAGATATCATATTACGGGATGATGGTAAAGGTAAAGTGTCAGATGTTTATACCACTACTTCATGATACTTGGGTTGGTTCGTGACTTTGGATCTTGAAGCTTGTGCATCATGGAGTTGGGTTGTCGTCTTGTAGTCCTTTAGTTTGTATTTCAATTGTTTACTCTGGTTTAGTGTTGTTTTCCATTATGGTACTCTTGTTTGGTTTATGATAAAATAAATGGTTGAGTTGTCTTAACATTTATCATGCATCATTTAGTTGATTAGTTTGGTTATGGTTGTCGGTTCTTTGGTATGTTATAAAATGGTGAATCATCCACCACTTGTTTTGAAACCCTTTGGCATTTATTTCCAACCATTGGTGCCTTGGGGATGTCGCTTAAGGCCTAGAAATGACACATTAAGCCCTCAATCCAATGGGAACTGGCGGGTCATTACATATGGTATCATTTTGTTTGGTCCTTGGGGTATAAATGCTATCAGCTTGCTCATTTCTTCGTGGAACAAGTAGTAATTAGTTTTTGATGGTCTTGGCATTCAATTTTTACATGTCTATTCCTTGGGTGGTCATCTTAGAAAGGAGTAGGATTTTCGGAACTTGGAATTTAAAGCGTAAAAGGACATAGCTAACCTTTTTATGCTGAAATTCAAGTTACCATGGAGTTGGGTACATAAGTGTTTTGGAGACACATATAGGATTACAAATCTCATTGGCATGGGTTTAGCCAATGAGATGAGCATGTCATGCATTAGAATAATTAATTTCCATTAGAAGGGCATATATCATTTTGAGAAATGGATTATGGTATTATGCAAAAGTTTTATTTCTGAAAATTTTAAACATATCCTCTAATAAAAGATATTGGAAAGAGAATGGATGATGTATTTTTAAAATATATTGATTTTAAAAAGAAAGAAAAGATTTTTTTTGAAATGGGTAAATGTGGAAAATGTTGATTGTTGGAAATCAATGTCGTGATAGTGATGTGATAGAAATTGAAATGATAAGCCTTCAGTTGATAGGAAGTGATACTAACAGAGTTAGTTGTTGGAATAGAAAATGGCACTCATTAGGCATCGTTGAAACCAAACGGAAGAGGCTGTGGAGAATGTGGTCTCACCTAAGCCATTGGTGAAACAACATCTATTCTAATGTGTAGATCAAGAATTTTAGGCTATGGACACGGGGAATCAGAGGGATGATTAAAGTAAAGTAGACCATTCCGTCCAGTTCTAGAAGCTGAATCCACCCATATTTCGGCATGATTATTAACCAGAATGTGTGGAGTTGTAGCTGAGTATGATGAATCATATCTTTGGTTTCATCGGCACACCAGTAGAATTGAATGTAAAATTGGTGACGTGTATGCTGGGGGATCATTCACGACAGTGGTGGTAGCTAGTGGTGAAGGCTAAGGTGGATCAAGGCCTTGGATGGGTGGAATTTGTGGAATTGTTCAATAAAATATTCTATCCTCACACTTTCAAGATCCAGAGGATGATAGACATTTTCACCATGAAGCAGGAGAATCATTCTGTCACAGAGTATGCAGCTAAATTCATGAATTTAGTGAGCTTTTCACCAGAATTTACTGCAAGCGCATTGCTGAAGGCCCGCATCATTGAATCATGGTTGCAACAAGGGATTCGCTCGAAGATAGCTGTGCTTTGTATAACAGATTATACGGAGATGGTAAACCACGAAACTGTAGCTCAAAGGGACATCTCAGGAGTAATGGGAGGAGGACATATGATGATACCCATAATAATGGGATGGAAATCTAATTCTAGTATCAACCGGAAGAGGGAAACCTACATCCAAGGTGAGAGTGAGAATCAGAATTAGACAGCTGGATTTGTGAATCTTCACCCATGTCCAATGATGAAAGCTGGGTGTTTTCAATGTGGCCTGATTAATCACATTAAACGAGAATTTTCATGACCACCGAGAGCATGCCATAGTTTCAAAAATATGGGTCATCCTCAGCGATATTGACGTAGTGCTCCACGGTCGGGTGTTCGTGACACTTCTCAGGTGTTGCAAGCATCTTATGCATCGACAGGGTGATGATAGAAAAAGTAGTCTCGCCAGCAGAACAAAGCTAGATATGGTGATTCTAGGAATACCATGACTCCTCAGGCTGGAAAATATCAACAAGGCAATAAGGAGAAAAGTGTAGCAACAAAGAAAATGTATGGAGAAGAACATGTGATTGTGGATGACCAGTCTTGACTGTCTACGGTGAGTGGTACCATTATTTTGAATTCTATCCTCATGCAAGTGTTGTTCGATACTGGTGCGTCACATTCCCTTCTTGCTTCTTGTATTTCTGATTTTCTAATCTTAAAACATAAAATTATGCCTTCCGTGATAAAACATCAAACTCCTCTCAGTGAAAGATAGTGTAGAGACTTCATGTGTAGATAATGTTCTATAATTGTTGACGGGGCTGATATGAAATGGGATTCCTCTATGATGGAGTAAGATGTCTATGATATAATCTTGGGTATGGATTGGTTCATAGAGTTCAGGGCTCACATTGACTATTATAGCAGAACAGTTAGTTTTGCGACAGAGGATGGAGTCGAGTATCTCTTTCGAGATGAAAGAGTGGTGAAGGCAGGTGAAACAGGCTTGTTGGCAGTAGTTGTGGAAATTATCTCTTACCAGTTGACTGCGTTAAACATGTAATCTATTGACAATATCATGAATAACTGTTTTTCGGTAAAAGTAAAACAATTTCCTGATGTTTTTCCTGAAAACTTTTTAGGGTTACCACCTATAAGAGAAGTGGAGTTTATGATTGATCTCTTCCAAGGAAAATTCCTATCTCACATCCACCTTATAGGTTGGAACCAACAGAGGTAAAGGAATTGAAAGTGCAGTTGGAATAACTAGAAAACAAAGGTTTTATTCGGCCTAGCGTGTCACCGTGGGCAGCACCATTTTTTTTGTAAATAAAGAACATGGAAAATTGAGGCTATTTTTGGATTATTGTAAACCTAACCAAGTTATGATAAAATATATATATATCCACCTCCATGCATTGATGACCTTTTTGATCAATTGAGGTGAGCTCAGTGGTTCTATTAGATTGACTTGCGGTTAGGATATCACCTGTTTTGAGTTCGGTAGTGGGATATTCCAAAGACAGCCTTTAGAAGCAGATATAGTCACTACGAATATGTAGTCATGCATTTTGGTCTTATGAATGCACCATCAGTCTTTATGGCATTGATGAATCAGATATTTCAACAATATATGGATTCTTCTGTTGTGGTGTTTTTGGATGAAATATTGGTGTATTCATGAACAAGGGCTGATCATGAGTAAAACATGGCGATAGTGTTGGAAATCTTGAGAGACCATCAGTTGAATGCCAAATTATCAGAGTGAGACTTTTGGATACAAGAGGTATTCTTTTTGGTCCATGTTATTTCTGAGAATGGTGTTTTATTGGATCTAAAAAAGATAGAAGTTGTTCTTTCTTGGAAACCACTGAAGAATGTCTTTGAAATAAAAAAAATTCTTGGTATAGCAGGTAATTACCGAAGCATTGTGTGTGACTTATCATGAATAGTTTCTCTAATGATATCATTGCCAATGAAGAACACTTCATCCCAATGGGCTTGGGATTATCAGATATCTTTTCAAGATTTGAATGTTCACCTTACATCCTCACCCATCTTGATTTTTCTGGAATCAGGATAGGGGTTCATTGTGTATTGTGACGCTTCAGGATCTGGTATGGGATGTGTTTTCATGTATGGAGACCATGTTGTTTCTTATTTCTCAGGACAATTGAGAGTGCATGAAATGAACTACCAAACATATGATTTGGAATTAGTTGCTGTTGTCCATGCCTTGATGACTTGGCGTCATTATCTCTTTGGTGAGGAATTCATTATGTTTACGGATCATAAGAGTTTGAATCATATTTTATCACAACAATATTTCAATCTAAGACAGAGGAGATGGATTGATTATCTTCAAATGTTCGACTTTGACTTGATGTATACAACGTGTAAGGGAAATTAGGTGGCTGATGAATTAAGAAAAAGTTCATATGCTCAGTTGGCATAAGAATCCTCAGATGAGTGGCAGTTGATGTCGGTCTTAGCCGACATGTATATGGAATGTGAAGACCGAGCTGATGTTGTGGATTTATTTCCAGTTTCACTTGTTCCTAATTTGGTAGAGGTAGTAATGGAGGCACATCTATCTGATGTAGAATATGTTGCAATGATTTCAAAAGAAAATGGTGGGGACACCATTGAGTGATGGAAGCTATATGGGAGTTCAGTTTTACGGTTTTGAGATCGGATGGTTGTACCTTTAACTGCTCAAGAATAAATCCTTCATGCTTACCACCACTCCAGATGGTCTGTTCATCCAGGAATACAGAAGATGTATATGGTGATGAAGTAACAATTTTGCTGGAGCGGCATGAAACTTATGGTAGATGAATTCGTTTCAAGGTGATTAAATTTTCAGCAAGTTAAAGTTGAACATCAATGAATAGTTGGTATGTTGCAGTCACTACCAAATCCATTGTGTAAATTGGAGCAGATAGCTTTGGATTTCGTTACAGGTCTTCCAAGAATGGTCCGGAAACACGATTCCATTTGGGTGATAGTGTATCTTATAACCAAGTCATCCCATTTCATTCTTATTCGTGAAACTCATACGGTGAACGATATTTCGAAAATATATATCCAAGAAGTTGTAAAGAGACATGGCATACCAGTTCCAATATTGTCAGATAGAGATCCGAGGTTCACATTTCATTTCTAGAGATCCTTAATGAAATCACTAGGAACACATTTGAATATGAGTACATCGTATCATCCTCAGAAGGATGTACAATCAAAAAGGATGATACAGACATTGGAAGACATGTTGCGGTCTTGTCTGATGGATTTTGGTGGCCCATGGGAAGAGCATGTCCCTTTAGTAGGGCTCTCATATAACAATAGTTATCATGCATCGATACACATGGATCTATTTGAAATATTGTATGGGAATCCTTGTCATTCTCCACATTGCTTGGTGGAAACAAGAGAGACTTCACTAGTTGGGAAGAGGCTTGTCCAAGAAACAATAGAGAAGATTCACTTGATAAAAAGGAGGATGGAGACGGCACAAAGTCATCAAAAATCTTATGTGGATCATTTCCGAAGACCGTTGTCGTTTTTGGTGAGTGATCATGTCTTTTTAGAATCTCTCCATGGCATGAAAATCGTCTTTTTGGGAAGCAGGGAAAATTATGTCCTCGATATATAGGCCCATTTGAGATACAGGAACAGGTTGGTGAGGTGGCGTATCGGTAGGCATTTCCACCACGGTTCTGTGCCGTGCATAATGTGTAACATGTATCTCAATTAAATTAGTTTTATCCTGATCCTGAACATGTGATTAGATTGGATCACGTTGACCTAGATCCTGATGCTTCATTGGTACATATTTCGGTGTGAATTATCGATAGGCGGGAGAATGTCTTGAATGGAAAAAGCATCAGTCTAGTGTGGGTTTTGTGGCAACATGGTCAGATTCAGGAAGAGACATGGGAACACGAGATTGAAATTAAAGAGCCGTATCCAGAACATTTTTAGGCAAGCAATGGTTTTCTACTTTTAGAGGATGGAAAAGCCAATAGTGGGGAGAATGTAGTACCCCCATTTTCTGGTATGTAACCCTTTTTTTTTGCTTTTAAGTACATTTAGTATATGAGAAATGTTTCCGACAGTTTGGAGACTTTTAAAGGGTAAATGGGGAAAAAGTGGTGATGCAAGGGTTTCGCACGGTTTTCCCAAACCGTGCGGAAGCCGTGCAGTTTGTGGTCACTTTAGACAAAGGAGACCGCACAATGTGTGCATGGTTTGGGGAAATCATGTGAGGAGGCCATGTAGATTCCCCCTTCCATGCAGTGACTACCGCACGATTAGCACATGATTTGACTAACCGTGCGGACTAACCATGCATGGGGTCAACATAGCTCCCAATTTTAATTATCTAATCTGTTTTATCATTAATCCCACTTGTTTTACATCCTAGATAGAACTAACTCGGGATTTCTCTCTGGTGAAGGTGGGAGAACACATATCGGGCGTTTTGGAAGTGATTCGGAGGTTTCCCTTTGAGTTGAGAGGCCGGTTGATCGAGGTAAGTATCGTTTCCTTTAGTTTTCTTAGATCTCCTTCTTCACCCTTGATGGATCCTTAGAATTACGCCCTAGGTGGGTAGATCTAAGGTATTGGATGACTTTTATAATGGGTTTTGGAGTTTTTGGTAATAGGTGAAGGAATCTAAGGAGGTTTTAAGGAGTAGTTGACTCAGTTTTGTTGGCGTTCTTCGTCAGTTGTTTTGTTTCGCCTAATTTTTTGAGGTATGTGTCATCACACTCGATTCCTCTTTAATATAACATGAAGAAATAGTTTCAAATTGTTTTCCATGATTGAAATGATTTGTTTATCTTCGGTGAAAGAATGGTTGAAACCCCTTCTAAGTAATGGTTGATGGAAATTGTGTGTTTTTGGAAACTGTTTGTTGAAGTGAATTTAAAATGGTGATTTTAAAAAGGGTATGGATTTGCTTCTTGAATGACATGGTTTTTAATAAATGGTATGAAGCTTTATTGAATGTTTTTGAGAACACTTGATTTGGAATGGATTTTCTTGAGTTGTGATGTGTGTTTATATGGGTTGGGATGGATAAGGGCGAGAAGTACCCACAGGAAAAGGTTGGGATGGATAAGGGCGAGAAGTACCCCCATCAGATGGGATGTATAAGGGCGTGAAGTACCCCCATTAAGGTAGTCCACTAAGTGACGATTTAATGGAAAGATAACTCACAACTCGCATGTATTAGGAGGTCCAGGTTGCATGCATGGTTGATTTTCTGGATTTTTGAAATGGAATGAATGTGCCAAATTTTAAATGGGAATTTCATTGGAAACATTGCTTGGTTTCATTTCTTGAGAAAGATGGGTTTTGTTGAAAAATGGTTTTGACATGGAACTTGTAAAATTGTGAACTATTTTGGAATTATTTTATATAATTGTGCGACCATGTTTTATCCTAGGGGCATGGGTTGGGAAGTCATCGGGGAAAACCTATTGAGTTTCATTACTCAATTCCTACTTTGGCACGTCAGTGCTTTTGTAGATGTCATATACTAGGATGCTGGAAAAAGTAAAGTGTGCCATGTTTATAGAACTACTTCATGATACTTGGGATAGTTTTTGACATTGGATCATTGTGCTTGTGGAGCATGGAGTTGTTTTGTCATCATGTAGTATTTCAGTTTGACTTTCTACTATGGTACTATTGGTAGGTTTATGATAAAATAAATGGTTGAGTTTTCTTATCTATTATCAGGAATCATTTACTTGATTAGTTTCATTATGGTTGTTGGTTCTGTGGTATGTTCTAAAATGGTAAATCATCCCCCACTTGTTTTGAAACCCTTAGGCATTTATTTCCTACCTTGGGCGCCATGGGGATGTCACTTAAGGCCTAGTAATGACTCGTTGAGTTCTCAGACCAATGAGAATTGGTGGGTCATTACTATTTCATTATTAAATGGATTGATTTATATTGTGATTTGAATAGTTAGATGTACTATGTATTCTCACCACTTGACCTTTATAAGTAATGTTATTGAATTGATAGTTTAATTTTTGTTATATATTGGAAGGAATACTTTGTATATCAAATGGAATTATTTAATATAATTTAATTATTGGTTTTAGGCCAGTAGAACAACGTACCATTTTAATGTAAGGTAGTTGGGTTAATCTTGATTAATGAAAATGAATTAAATGCATTAAATTAATGATTTAATGCTATTTACCTTGTTACTCTAAAGAACGACAATGCTTAAAACAAATGAAATTATTGATTAAATGTTGATTCATAAAATTATTGCATGATTAATATGAAATGTCACACTAATAAAAGGTAACAGATTGAACCTTAAGAATAATATATCACTTGTTAATCAAAATATGAGTTGCCTGTCTTTTGATCATAGTGGATTCTAGAGGGAATGCCTTTATCTCTCAAGGACCTCATTTTTTATTCAAGAGAATAAATTTCATAGGTTAGTATCAACCTCAAATCTGACCATTGTCTATCTTTTTAATCCCCATATGAAACCATATGATCCATCATGTTTTACTAAATGATTATGACACACTCCTATGAACCAACATTTATAATTAGGTTCCATGGTTAATGCTAGTCGAGCGAAGTCATTGCATGGCCCCATTTTACCTTGGACGAACTCCATCGACTCAATAGGTGCCTTATTGAAAAATTATTCAGAATATGTTCCTTTGTAAAAATTATTTACCCTAGCCAGTATATAGTTATTATAGATTCGGTGACCCATGGGGTCTAGGTTTACTTGTTTATTTCATGGTAACATCATTATTAATAATCATTACATGTTTCCTAATTACATAGTTGAACATTCACTATTAATACCACAAGTCATTTTTTAAAAAATAGAAACAAGCCAATAATGAACTTTAACATGTTCAGAAACATGCTAAGGGATGAATATGATACTTGGATATTTAGTTAAATTGTAATTATTTACCTTATATATATGCCTTCTTGCACACATTTACATTTTCATTACCTTATATGGATATTGTAGACATTGTTATTTTTGGACAACAAATTTTTATATCAAACCCTCTCCAGGATCCGTTTGGTACCTGAGGCATGTGACATGCATAAAGGCATTGATAAAGGTAAGAAAACTAATACAAAGAGATGATTTAATTAGGATTATAATCGATCTTGAGAGTAAATGACTGATGAAGAGCTCGATATTATTTGGTTAATAATTTCATTTCCATTATACTATTCAATAACATGTTAATCCTGATATATTGTTCCCATGATTTTTTATTTTTTAGTGAATTGAAATATCTTCATAAATTATTCTAGTTGAAACAGTATTTGTTGTCCTTGATAATTTATTACATTCATCTACTTCCACTATCTTCATATATTCCATCCTCTATTGAACACTGATTATATTTATCTATTTTGATACACTTTGGCAATGAGGTAATAGTCTCCCTGGGGACACAACCTAGTCCCTTAATACTAGTCGTAATCCTATGTCATTTGGGGAGATGTTATTTCGTCCATGTAGTTAACTATTACTAAAAAACCTAATAAGTGGAATCTAGGACCGAGATATCACAAGAAGTCTAGAACACCAGGAGTCGCTATATATAAAATATGTTGTTAGACATCAAATAGTGGCCTTATATATAGTCTCTAATGATGACCCAATTATTATAATAATTTTTTTTATAGGTACCATTTATTATAGAGTTAAATCATTTCATATATTATCCCCGTCAAATGGATGATGAGTAAGTAATGGCCATCCAAACATTAGAGGAAATGATATAATCCTGATATATTAACATCAACATATGTTTAGGTAAATATTTACTAAAAGATTAATTTTTTGGAAATAATAGTTACCACAATAGTATTAAAATTTCACCATATTATTACATTTTTGTAGGCATATTAATCCATTTTAATTTTTATATGATAATATGATTGTAATTCAAGGGGAATATATTCCACATGTACATTAATCCATTTGAATCATTATATTTGTTATTATATATTTTATATTGTTTACATATTCTAATAAACATATTTCAAATGCATTACATATTACATATATCTCTTTTAAAGATGTATATGCTATGCCTAAGCCCTGTTATAATAGTAGATAAATTTAACAAAGAACATGACTAATCATATAGTAAAGAGAAATTCAGATTCTTAATATATGATAAAATTTTCAATGATAACAATCAACACATTAGTTATAGTTTCATTGTAGGAATCATTTTTTGTGTGATTTATCTTGGGAAAACTTTTATGTAATGATAAAATCATATCCACATTGGATTCTGGGTTTGCATGAATATTTAATGATTTTTTGTAAGGGTACAAATACCAATACACAATAAATTATTGTAATTAATAATCAGGTTTTATTTAGATTCCATAAAATATGATATATTTTAATAAACAATTATTTTATCAAAATAGTTTTTTAGTAATGTTTTAAAATACAACAGAAAATTTAGTAATGATATTTTTTAACATTTTAATTTTGTAATGTGGAGTTTCAAACTCTAATATCATTAACACATATATATGAATCATTTCTATTATGAAGAAGACAACATATATTGAAATAAACATGATTGATGTGGGAATTATATCAGTGGTTTTAGTTATTAAAATTATATTTATTTATATGTTTTTATATGACCATCAAAATGTAACAGTTAAGATATGACTAAGTGGAATATGGCCATTGTAATAATAATATTATAATTGTAAAAACAACTATATATCATAATATATAAAATTACATTACAACGACAAGTTATTAATTATTTACAATATATATATATATATATATTACGAAAAAATAGAACAATATAAATATGCCTTGGAAATTATTTTATAGTTTTTAATGTGAAACATCTACTTTATAAAAATATAATTAATTTATTAAATATTTAAATTAATATTATATATATAATTATATTCTTAATGTGGAAATTAAATTTGGATATAGAATATCCATATACACTTTTTGTTATTTTTAATAATTTTATCATATAGATTATTTTAGTGTAAATATATATATTAATGTAAATATTCAACAATAATTAGGAAATAATATTACTATAATAAAATTTACTAATTTAGAATATTAATTTCATGATATAAACAAGTTATCTTATTATTAATATTATTTTTTATGGAATAACATTATTTTCAATACCTATAAATTACCTTCCAATATATAATTTATAAATAATTTGATTAATGTCAATATTTTTTCAAAAAAATAATTCCCAAGGTGAATTTAATATAATATTATTGAATTTATTTATCAAAATCAGATTTAAAAACCATTCCATATATATGAAAAAACATTATTGAAAAATTGGTAGTACGATGGTTGTTAATTTAAAAAAAATAATAAATTTGAAGCTTATGTTTAAAAATTATCAATCAATCCTCTCCATTTATCATAAATTCAATCTTATTCTCCAATTATATTGTACTCCAAATCCTCTAAACATTAATATAACATAATTTTTTATCATAAAAATCCACGTAATATGTTATTGAGGCTCTACGATTATTATCTCAATCGTTAAAAATATATCATTCCAGGTTAGTATCCCAATTCAATTTTCTTAATTAGACTATGTTTTGAAATATATATTTTACTATTTTTAATATAATATTTTATTAATCACAATTTCAATAAAAAATTATATTATCAATGAGATATCACAATTCCCCGACATATAATTTCATTCATTCTCTCTTATAATGATAAAAAATATCACAATGAAACCAAACGATTCTTTGTTTGTGAAAGGTGTGTTTTTGAGGTTCTCTAAGAAATAATATCCTAGTTTATGTACAATAAACTGGATTAATGATCAAAATAATTTTTACTAAGAGGTAAAAACAAAAATATTTTTTGTTTAGTTATTAACTTAATCATCACATGATTACCAATAAGTGTTTTTAATTATACATTAACATTTCCACTCCCTGGGGATATGCATTGGATAAAACACATGCTCATTAAAACCCATAATAATGGAATTTAATATAGTGGATAATATTAATGAAAGTTAAATCCCAATTATGGTCTGATAAAATTGAAAATTTATAAATTAAATTTCATAAATACCTTAGTCATCATATTCATTAAATTTATCAAATAAAATTTATTATATATATATATATAACTTGACAACGATGATTATTTTGATATTATGAATCCCTAGTTAAAGATTATTTGAGTCAATGGAAATATATATAATATCCTATTTAATTATTTGACAATGAAAAATATTTTTATAGATATATATTACATTAATCAATACATGAAAATTATATATGGTTAGAATCAATAAGAAATTTTCCTTTATATTGTTATGTTCTTAATTCTAGAACATTATTCAAAAACAATTATCAATGCGATTAAAGGAATTTTGAATTCTATAAAGAATGGGGATTGAAATTAGGTATCCCCTTAGTGGACTTTTATTTATCATTATAAAAAAATGACATGGTAATTGTAATATCCATAATCGTTATGTATGGAATTTGGAATAATTCTTTGATGGTATGATTATGATGTATCATATTATGAATTCCATACATTTCAATCATTATGTTTTCGTTTTCCCATGTATTACTTATCTCATCCTAGATTATGTAATTTTACACAAACTTTTTATATTTTATAATTATAATTCTTATTCAATATTATCTTCCACATTATTTTATAACATACTAAGAATTTGACCTTGCTCTTTATAATTCTTTATCTCTATCCTATGTAATTTATTGGCATCCTATGTCTGATATACATTATGTATTTTACTAAGGATTATTTATTTTACATCCAATAACATATTTATACATGATTTAATTTATTATTTGGTATGAAGTCCCTTGAAAAATATTCAACCATGAATATGGGACTCTAATATAATGTATTCTCCACACTATGTATAAAATCACACACTATGTCTTTGTGAATAGTGTTGGGGTATCTACAATTTTTTCAACTTTTATTTTATGTAAAAAATATATATTAAATGTTTTTAATTGTTTTTTTAAATCATTTAGTGTATATTGGATTGGACCATGTTCTTAAATAAGAATAATTTTATTAAAACTACATATGTTTTTCATTGCTCCTTTCATATCTATAAATGAGTCCTATAATTTGTAGAAACTATAGTAGGTAAGGTAGTATTAGTGATACTATGTATGGAACCATGTATGACTACAATTATTTCTAATAGATATCATGGTTTCCCATATTAATAATAATGGGTTTATTCCTTTTATGCAATACACTATTTTGTGTCTGGTTTCATTGATACTTTTATGGCCACAATTATATATATATATATTCAATTTTTCTTCTGAATAAATAATTATTGTTTTTATTAGGTATATTTTATTTTTTATTCCCATGGAAAACATAATAAAACCCCGTAAGAAAATATTTAATTAATGTTAAAAATTATATATATATATATTAAATATATAAATGAATATTGAATCTAGAACAATTGGATAACAAAAAATGAAAAACAAAATTTAGAAGCTAAAAATTTGTATCACCTAGATCACCCAAAATATTATCAATTAGGAATAACCCTATTGAATGGTGAAAAAAAATTTTATTATAATAAAAAATTTACTAATTAATGAAATAAAACTCTCAGGGTAATTGTGGGAAATTATTAATGATAGAAGTATGTGGTATTTATATATGATGAAATCATTATTCAGATTTCTATTCAAGACATTAGGAGTATTAAAATAACTATAATTAATAGAAACCTAATCTTTTGAGTTATATTTTTATCATGAAATAGTAAAATTAGAAATAAATATAATTTACCATTGTTTATTTATGAAATTAGATAAGGTTTAATTCTAAAAATTTATCAACGGTAAAAACTCAGTGATATTATATGATTTATCTATATATTTGATTTTAAATCATTTAATAAAAATATTTACATTAATGTTAATAAATAATATTTCCAATTATAGAAAATTATATTTAGAAAAATAATGTACTTTTTTTAATCTTTACATTTATATTTTTTAAATCTATGTTTTTTATTATTTTTTTAAATAAATCAATTTTTTTTTTTGGTAAAATATAATTTTTACATATCTAGTATTTTTTTATTATATAAATAAATATTTGGTTCTTATATAACCAATTTTTAAAATTTTTAATAAATTAAAAAAATAATATATAATCTATATGAATATTTTAAATATCGTGAAAATATTTTCCATCCCTAAAGAGTATCATCCAAGGTCTAACATTAACTATAAATCATTTAAAATTTTCCTATTATTAAATATTATATTTTGATAAACAAATTAATAATGTTTACAATGTGTTGAAAATCATAACGAAATTAAATTTTTATATTATATATACCATTCTGTCAAAAATAATTTTTTTGCATATTTCACCATTGAAATGGGTTTTTTTTAAATATTTTAACCATACACCCCTCACCTCAATTTAAAATACACGTTCTCCATTTCCTTCAAAAACCCAATAAAATACAAAATTAAAAAAATCCCCTTATCCCACAATATCCCAAAATATTAAAATTTTCATCCATAAGAACATTCAATAGTGATATTAATTCAACAAATCAATGATTTAAGTGTTTTTTAAATCAAAAAACCAAAAATAAGATAATATTTATTCATATATTATTTTAATTTGTCCCTTATATTGCCAATGAAAAAAATTTATATTAACTGAAAAATCACAATAAATAATTTAATATATTTGCAAAATTATGTTCTTTTTATTTACATAATTAATTAATTTTATAAATTTCTCACACCACTCATCTCAAATTGTTTGAATGTGTTCGGTAAACTATTGTTCAACCACCTATGATGTCATTTCCAAATCTAAAAATTTCATTTCAATTATAGATAGTTTTACTGAATTGTGTATAAAATATAAAGGTATATATTTATATGGTATTCTACAATTATTTTTATAAAGTTATGTTTTTCAGTAAAATATAATGAAATCAAAATATATTGGAATTGATAAAATAAATAATAATACAAATACAATATCATTTTAAAATTTGAAAATTAGATACAATATATTGTTTAATTACGAAGTGTGAAAGAAAATTATTTTTTCATTTATTTTTAATTATTAATAAATATAACTGCAATATAAATGGTTAAAAAATGTCAATAAGTAATTCGCGATCTAAGGTAACGATATTTATTTATGTTAACTCTTTAATTTTGGGTTATATTTTATTCCTCATAATTTTTATAATCTATAATTTTACAATATCCAAAATATGACCTCTATCTATTCATTGCATATTCTTCTTGTGGATGTACATGTTTTACATTTTTTGAATATTCATGAGAAATTTACTATTATATACCATTGAGATATAAATTTATAAAAAATATCATTGACTTCTCATAAGATATTTCAACCATATTCAATGAATTATGATCATTATTGGAAAAAAATAATTTTAATTAATAATTTTGCAACAAAATTTTTTATTCCTGAAATTAAGACATATGATAATTTTTTGAAACACATTCCTTTACAATTTGTTATTTCAGGCCTATAATATTTTTATGGTTCCACTAAACTTACAATGAATGATTTTTATCATTTAAAAATGTGTTTTGTGAGAATATAATTATATATAAATCAAATGTATTGGGATATATGATATATCTCATTATATTTTGTGTGTTATGAATAAAAATGATTATGTATTATTTCACATTAATTATTTTAGGATTTCGACACCTATGTTATTACTGATCCATATTCTATACTTATTCACAATATATGTTAGTTATTTTATAATAATGAGATGATGTTTTAATATAATATATATTTTAAAATACATAACATTCTCAAATTCATCAATTAATCAATTTAAAATGATATAATTCTCATAATACGATGGTAGGGATTATGAACACCTATGTACTATTTATTCATGCCTCCAATTTCTTCTTTCCCATCCACCACCGACTATAATTTATGCTACCCCTTTTAGTGTTGTAAATCCATAAAAGATTCATGTACTAAGTTGGAAATGATATCTTCTATGAGAAGTATGATGAATCATTGGAATATTTTTTATGCCTTATTGTTTATAAGTAACATATAAAACTAATTTTCCCGATTTCTAATGATTTAATTAAATATTATAATATTTTTATAACATTTATAAAAAAAATTTAATTAATAACATATTAAAATGGATCTTCATATTGTCATTACAAAAACATGGTTTTGTTATTTATGAAATATTTAGTATAATATATTCTGAAAATCCAGGATATAACTCTAAATATTAGAATACATCCTATTATTTTGGTATATTATAGAGTATATATATTGTTACATAATTAATCCATTTTTTAATATTGTCATGTGGATGTGTCTATGGATTATAGTAACTTCGTACTAATAACCATAAAAATTCCTTGGTCAGTATCAAATTAATCATTAATTCGTGCATGACGATTGATTATAATAGTGCACACCCAGATTAACAAAAATGTGGGATATGAATTGATGATAAAATTCTAATTAGACAACATTTTTAACGAGTTATAACATATGTAATTAATTTTTTATATTAGAAAAATATTAATGTAAATTATTGTAGAAGAATTGTTTATAATAGTTGTCAGCAAATGATTATTGAGGAAAAACATATGGATCCCAAATAAGTTTCATTTAAGATTTCATTCATGTGAGAATAAATTATTTAATCATATCATGATTCCATATATTTTTTTATTAAAATTAATGTTTTAAAAATTGTTTAATTAAAATAAAAAATAACACATATGATGCAGAAACAAAAAAATTGAACTCTTTTCCCAATATAATAGGAGGAATAGGTAAATAACACAATCATGTAATTACAAAATAATATAAGGCTATGAACAATAAATTAATCCATATTAATATTTTAACTTCATGTAATAATGAGATAGTATTTGCCGAGATTAATCAAAATAAGTGTGAATTATACTTGGATTATGAGGTAATTTAATGTCATATTTCCAATATTTACTAATATTGTCTATCAATACAGAATTGAAATATGAGAGATTATTTATTTATAAAAAACAATATATCCTAAATGGAATACCTATCCATGAAATTGTGTGTAATGAAGAAGTTGTTTTATGTTCTCTCAAACTAGATATAGTGTTTATATAGTTTCCCAATTTGAAAAGAGAAATAAAATAGTTGTTGATGTTCACGATGGAATATTGAATGCAAATGGAAAAAATTAAATCCAATAAGTCGAATTACAAATAACTGGATAATAATATCATAAAAACATATTCAAATGATATAATAATTCCAATAGCTATATGATAAAGGGTTATTATACACATGAATTTCAAATAGTCATTATGATATGTTCCCAAGTTATTGAGAAAGGGAATAGACCCCACCCGATCCACCATAGTTTTTTATATACTAAAACTATATGGTGATAGAAAATTATGAAACATAGTTCAAAAAACAACGGAAATTTAGGGTATATAATGTTATAATGAACCAAATCTGATGGAGGGAGGGTAATATTTTTTCACCATCTCCAGTAATATGGTATATTAAAGTGAATTCATATAAAGAACACTACCTAAAAACCCTATATTTGAGAACAATTATTTAAATCATTTTATTATAAATCCATTATATCCTATATTATTCGAAGAACTATTTTATCACCATCCTATTTCCATGAAGATGTAATATCTATAAGGACATGACATGGTGAAATCAACCCAAACAATGTATTGGACTCTTCATCGATTTCAGTTTAAGTGAATTTTTTTATGAGATTCCTGTAATATATCCCTTACTAGAATATGGAGATATATATGTTATGGAATGGATCAAATTATATATATCTCATAATAACTATCATTAAATGAATATATACTACAATAATATTATCCATACTATTATCCAATACAAATAAATGGATTGTCGTGAATGTACATTTGAAAATCCATCAATTATGTGTGTTGGGATACCTAATGAATAAAATTTTCATTCTCAAATTTCTAAGTTAGTTGATTGAAACAACACTGTTGAACGACCAATTTTGAAGGAATATAGTTATATAATCCTTTAAAGAGATTCTAAGAGTTACGCCATTTCATGTGGTAGTTTATTATTATATTTTTTTAAAGACACTACTATCACTAATTGATCTTCTAGGACGTACCAAATAAAAATTAGGTGTTATAGAAGAAGAAAAAAAGTAATTTAGATAATTGGTTTATAATCATTATTTTACTATATTATAGTTCACTAATAATATTTTTCACAATCAATAATAGATCAATATGGTTTTTTATCCATTACGATGAACTCAAAAACATATCCTTAATGAATTAATATCCCTTTTAAGGGACTAATGGATTTTTTGTAAAACATCAACAATACTAATAAATAGTAATATTGGATCATCATTTTTTCTAACATTATACATAGCTAAATATGGGATATATTCAAAATAAAACCATTGGTAAAAAAATATTTACACTATTATTTCATATCAATTCCCTTAACAATTACTTATACCCCACAAATTAACAATTATAGGGTTAATTGGGTCTATAGTGTTTAACATTAATTAAATTTGTTATAATTTATTGATGAAATTATTTTAAATAGGATGATTATAAATGAATATGGATAAAATAATAGAAATATACCAGAAATATTATTAATGGACATGGGGTACTCTATTTTCATAAAGTGTGACATTTGGATATATAATATCAGATTCATAGGGAACGTAAACAATTTTTGGAGAATTTCTATAATGAACTCAAATGTAAATGCAATTTAGGAGTGGAAATTTCACAATTGTGATATAGAAATCCATAGTTTTCTAGGAATTTCGAAATTTTTCAAGTATTTAATACTAGAATTTAATTATATTATATAGTACTTTCTAATATAACATTTAATGGGGTATATTATTCATTTATATAAGATTAAATGGAAATTATTGAGGTGGTGAAGACCTATAAAATCAGTAAAATTTTATTCCCAATACAATTGGGTGGAAAACATTTTGTGATATGAATTTATATTTCAATGAATATATATGGTTTGGAACACATGAAAATCGAATATAGTTATATATTATACAATCTAATAATTTATTTTCAAGGAAAATATATTCTTGATGAATATTTTAAAGATGGATATAATAATCTCGATATAGCTAATTTGGAAAAAATACCTCTATGGTGATATGGGTGAGGAAATTTTGATCATAAGTCATTAATTTAAATATTCAACCAAAATGATCTTAGAAAGAAAAAATAATTATGGTCATAAATGTAAAAGGACTAATATTAATCACAAAATACCATCATGGAAATATAAATCAGGTAGTTTGTGGTTTTTATTAATATAACGTAATACTCAATCACTGATGACAATTGATATATAACTTTTCTTATTGTCTATGATTATGAGTGATCAATATATGATTACAGTTGGGAAGACATCATACCTATCACAATATCATTCCAATCATAAATCAATGTGAAGATCAAATATGAACGACATTTTTATTTAGGGATTCAACATGATGTGATAGTATAAATAAATGGACTATTTGTTTAAAACAAATTTGGGAATTGTTTTGGAAGTCATTATTTAAATAGTAAATATGTATCAAAATCCCTAGAAAATAAATTGAGATTTTGTAAAATGTTCACATCTCATCATTCACTAGGAATCCATGATTTAAAAAAGTTTAACTAAATGTCAATAGATATTATTTTATGAAAATATAAATACGTAGAATATTGAGAAAAACAACATGTTTTTGGAATTTTAGTAGGTTAATGATGTGTTATAGACACACGTGGGGGTTGCTAGTATATTAACCAAACTGACATAGAAATGGGAGAAGAACACCCTTTTCATGTCCACTACTAATGTAAAGAAACTAGAAGGAAAAAATTTTATGGGGGTTATGGAGGATCTAGTGACCCACAATGACAATTAAATTATTATTGAGTAAGATAATTTATTATAAAACATGCAATTATATACATAGTGGATGTGGTGATGATTCATTAGGATGGTCCTTAGAAAATTTATTATCATGATCCAATTATTAAGAAATAAATTATTAATCTTTCTTATATAATTAAATTAAAAGGAATTGAAATTTATTCTAGCCTATAACCCCCAAATATATTGATAAAATAAATTGACTGTTCATAAAATATAATACATATTTAGGGTATTATTAATGTAATTGGAAGGAGGATGGGTCACTAATCACACTTTTCTTGACATATCATACTACAACAACATAAAATTGGGTATTTATATAACCCTTTATGATTCTATATATTGGAAGTGATATAGAAATAAAATATGTTGGGATTATGTTGCTGAAGATAAGTTTAATGGACATAATTTTTAAAAAAAATTGAAAAAAATATCAGTCTATTTTTTAACATTATAATGATTCTTGTAGTGTAATGAAGATATATATAATCATTGATGTAAAATTAAGTTTGAATTTAGAGATATGTTTTTAAAATTTTACTATGGAATAGATTTATGAGGTTTGTAAGGATTATAATAGTTAGTACTAGGAAAATAGGTCCCTTTGAATTCTGTGACTGCATATGAAATATGGAATATCATATTGAAACTAACAAAAATTTGTCTGAAATTCATGAAGTTCTCCTTACATTACTATAGAGTAAGTGCAAACACTATCTATAAAATTTAATGAATTTGGAGTTTATCTAATTGGAATATGATATTTCCTTTTAGGATTATCGAATGAACATCTTAGACTATATAGATAACATTGTAATAAATAATACTACCCACAACCATTAACTAATTTGGTGGAATCAAAAGATTGATGTTACAAGGAAACATGAGGTGGGAATTTTATAACAGTATCATCATCTGTTTTCAATTAAGTATTTGAGATAAATTTTAAGGATGATAGTTATAACTTGGGAAAAAATCTACAAAAATGTTATATATATACAATTTGTCTTTAGAATAAATATTTGTTTTAATGTTATGTATATATTATCATATGAACACATTTAAGCCACAATAAAAACGAAAAACATGTCATATAATTGATTTAGAATATTCCATTCTATAAAGTAATATATTGATGAAAAATGAAACTAATAAAATGGGGAAATAAACACGAAAAATAATATAGTATAACATTATGATTTAGATTTTATTTATATCATTTAATTATCACACTATCAATCATATGTGTAAAACATTCAATAAAATTTTATTTCGAAATAAATTTTAGAAAAAAAATATATAATACCAAACAATAAATTGATGTCAGTTATTAATGTAACACCCCGAGATTTTATGAGATATATTCTTTTTAATGTATTTGATATCTTCTGTTGTACGATACACCAAGATTATCTTGCGCTATACGCAATACTGTATTAGCTTACAGTATACGCAACACTATTCTTGGATCGTGTTACACACAATTTCATGTTTGTTTAATAGTTGTTATTCTATTCAACATTGCGTGTATATATATATATATTCAATGTATAAATTAAATATGGTTTTATTTTGTTATATGCAACACCAATGTACTGTTTCACTACACACATCCCTGACTTGGCTTGCATTACACGCAATCGCGACCTTCCTCGATAGCGTGCGTTGTACACAATACAAGGTTTCACTAAACGACGATATATTACTATTATATTTTAATGAACATGCCGTTATGAATATTTGTATCTATATTTTAAATTTTATAATATTATAATTCATCTTATACATTTTATACCACATGGTATGAGAACAAAATAATTTTTTTTGGTAAAAGATGTATTTTTAAAAAATTGCAGTTTTGCCGCCTTTTGATGGTGCACCAACAATAATTTTTTTTGACATGTTTATAAGTTCACTTTGAAAACATAAAATTATTCTTTTTTTATTCAGGATAGAAAAAAATTACATTGTATAAATTTTTGATATTTTTCTGATATGTTTCTTTTTTTGATGAATAGTAAAAATATTTACTAAATTTTAAATAAAAACTACATTTTTAATCAAGATAATTTAAATTGTTAAATTATAATATTGAATGTTTTTAATTTATAAATATAACATATTTTTACAATTTAATATAATGTAATTTTTAGCATTAATTTTACACAAAATTCATAAGTAAAAACATTTCAATCTTTTTCAATGTTTTAACTTTTAAAACCCGTTCTCTTAACAATGAGATTAATTTTAAATTAATTACTGCACCTTCTGTGCTTTGAATAATGAAAAATGTATTCCATATTTGAATTCATTGGGTCCAAATTATGTTAATAGGTTTCTTTTATTTTTTTTGATATTGTGAATAGTAACTACTGTAATTTTTATTTTCTATAGTTAAAGGATAATCGGGTAATTAAGAGTAAACATAAGATAATAAAATTACCCTAACACCTGAAAAAATTCTAATGGATGACTAAAAGTCGACCCATATCCCCTAAGGGTCGAAATAGATTCATTATATGGATTTTATACCATGAACATAATTTAATTATTATTAAAACCAAACAATGTGACAACATGTCACTCTCTTAAATCGTATAAGTATAATAATTTTAATTTTGTGATAAAATTCATGAAACGTCGAATAATGAATAATCTCTAGAAATATTATAAAATTATATACATCATGTTAATTTATATATAATTTTAATGGGTTAAATAATAATCATTAATGGTGACATAATAGTGATGTTGAAATTATTTTAATGATTGAAATATCAAATAAATAGTTTTACAATTATTAAAATAAATATTATATGAACTAATTAATGTGCTCCACTAATTTTATATATAAATAAGATAGGTTATGTATATATTAAATTTTTTAGTTTGAACATATCTTTTTTTGTGGATTTTATTTAAATTCAAATAAATGAATAGTGTCAAAATTGACACTATTGTTATTTTAAAAAAAATAACATAATATAAAATTGTTTAAAAATCACAAAAATATTTAAAAATTATAAATTAATATTTATATGGCCTAAAATTATTTAAATTAACCAACTATTGTCAATTACAAACACATAAGTAATTATTTATAATAAATTAATATTTAGAATATTATTACCGAAAATAAAATTAAATAGATTAAATAAGGATATATCAAGTAGATATTTTTTAAAATAAATTACCAACATGTATAAATTTTATTGGATGATGACATTACAAACCTATATCATCTAAGCTTTGGATTGGAGTCATTTTTGACGTTTTTATGTGGTGTTTGAATTTATTATAAATTAATATTTTTGAGGTTTCCAAATGTGCCCCTCTCCTGCATTATAAAAGGGAACCACCTCCCTCTCCTCTTCAAAAATATATTAGCCTTCAATATCAGCCAACCCCAACCCATTTCACTTCTCCAAATCCATATAAACCTTCTAGATGTTCTGGTCTTTTTCAAATACCAACTTTCGTTCCCTAGGAGGAGGTTAAGTGAAGGCACATCGAAGAAGAGGTAATCTCTTCTACCGATTCTTTCAAGTTTCTTTCTTCTTGAACTTCTTCTTCATTATTTGTATCATCATAAATTAATAACATCAGTATCACTCATATACTAATATTTTATTAAAAATATGAATCAACCCTATTTCACCTTCTATCCATCCTACGAAAAATGAAATCATCGCGCATGCGTCGTACGAAATACCGTCTACACACTGTGGTGTAAAATGTTTTTCCATCACCACCTTACTTGGATGGGTATAATGGTGTAAATAACAACTATATATAGTTATTATAACAGCATACTGATTTTGTGATATTATATCATCCACTCCAATTCAATTCAATAATTATGGGAACGATATCACCGCTCGTACGTACGTACGGATTACCGTATCCACAACGCGATGAGATTCATTCTCCGTGATAACCACTCAAGAATGATTATAAAGTATATATAACGAATAATAATCAAATATATTACATGATAAACCTACTGTATTTATGTATATTTATGTGTGTCATATACTTACTTCCATTCAAGTTAATAAAGAAAAGAAAACAGCGTTCATGCGTACACACGACCTACCGTGTCCATGAATGATATATTTCTTCCCATTTATCGATCTATTATATATATGTATATTCTGAATATGTATTATATATTAGTCATTTTTTATATTATGGAATTAATTAAATCATGATATATGTAATAATAATATCAACAACAACAAGTCCAAACATGTAGGATAAATGAAACTATTTTACACAAAACGCTACTTTGACATGAATTTACAAAAGAACGGGTAATATAAAGTCATAAGTGAGCCATATATGATATCTTAACAATGAATATGATTCTGTAGTTATTCAATGACATTATTTTTATCATTATTCATGATTTTAGGATACACACAAATAATATCCGACATAAGGTATGGGATAATTTTGCAAATCTCATTTTTATCTGAGATTGCTTATACGTAAGTATTTACTGGGGTTGTATTTTCATGCATTTCTATAAAAATGATATTAATAATGTGTTTAATATTCATACATGTATATTTAAATTCATGTTTATCTATATTTTAATTTTACATTGTGTTATGGAAGTAATCATTATTTTTTTACCATACGAGGAACTTTTTGACTTTTCTAGGAAAAGTATGAGGAGAATGTTTTTTTAACTTATACGGCATGAATGGATTTTTATGGTTTCATAAAGACTTGTTTTTATGAATCTTTCTCCCAAATATTTCATGATTATTTTCAACAAAATCCTTTTCTTTTAAAATTTCATGGAATTTTGTGAAAATAAAATTTTTTTGAAGAAGAAATGATATTTTCCTCAAGAATTCATTTCAAGTGTTTTGTCAAAACAAATTTACATCTAAGATTACATTATTTAGAATGATTATGTTTCAAGTATAATGTCTCTATGATTTATGTGGTTTCACTTTTCTTATGATGAAATGATATCCATTTTTTATATGGATTATGTTATGATGGGTTGATGTTTATGGAACCCATTTTATCCATTAGGCCATTATGAATGATTTATGTTTCTGTTGTGGAACACATAAGAATGATTTCATTATGAGATTGGTGGGACCTATTTCTCCCTCCAATGCATTGGGTAAAGATTTATATCTCATGATATAGACATGTATGCAATGGAAAGTTGATCTTGTTTAGTTATACAAGACTGGAACAAGGAGTGAACTCGATTCAGTAAGGGAATTTGTCCACTAAGATGGTCTTGGCAGCAATTCATTGGATACTAAGGAAATCATATCATGTGATTAATGGTTTTCCACAATTACATGTTTTATTACCATGCTATTTTATCGTGATTTATGTTCCATTATGATATATTCCTTATGTACTTCCATGTTTTATGTCATTGCTCAAGATTTTGATGTTTAAACATTATGTTCATGTATTTATGTTCAAATGTATATGGTTTGTTTTATTTTCTCCATGATTACCCTTACTAAGAATTTGAGCTCACCCTTTATATGTTTTCTTTTCCCCATGATATAAAGAATGTTTTTTAGTACGAAATGAAAAGGGTAAGATCATTATGGGAGATGTTTAAGATCTTTTACCATGATTATAAGATTATGTTCCAAGTTTCCAAAGACACCAATCTATTACGATCCTTGAGTGTTGGATTTTGTTATGTATTAAGTATCCCACAAAAGTAAGGTCATGTCCATGTACTTCAAGTTTGGGGTCTCTATAGATGGTATAAGAGGAAATGATTAGTTAACCTTTGGAATTGTGGATGCGAAAACATTAGTGTGATCCCTAGAGACATTTCTATGTTATATCTAGGGATGTTCCTATGGTTATGTATAAGTATAGGTTATAGTTATAGAATTATGATAACGATCATGAATAATCTTGGATTAAACCTAAGATGTTAGAGATTGAATGTACTCCCCTTAATTATGTTGTTCACCAAGTATGATTTTTTCCTCTCACAATATTCTTTTTGGGTTTTAGAAAATCGATGGAAACAGGAACAATCATGATAATGGAGGATATGATGTACAATGGAATGATATTATTTAGGAGCAACCAAATAAAACGGGATTTGGAAGTCCAAAATTATTTATTATTCCTAATCATCAATCTCATAATATGATCAATAATCTCAACATTGGTAAGTTTCCTGACTCAACTAATAAGAGAAAGATGGAGTTTCATGATGATCATAAAGGAAAGAAAGTTCAATTTCCATAATGTAAATCTTGTGTTAAGAGGAATCCGGGAGAATATTTAAAAGGAACTGGCAGATGATTAGGGTGTGGAAAAGAAGGAAAAAAAGCCATCAATTGTAAAGGAAAGGGTTTAGTTAACACCATGGACGAGGATAATGGTAGTTATAAGACATCCACAACTGTTAAATGTTTTAAAAGTGGAATGTACGAGCATTATGCAAATAAATTCCTAAGGGAAAGTCTCGTGAAGAGAATCAGCATGGTCGTATGGGTAGTATTTTATGTTGATGAGTATGAATACAGTACAAATGATATGTGAGATGAAAAATTTGTTCAATATCGGTCAATGGTTTAGGAAGGTAGTGGAATTATTACATGTTTAACAACAGTAATGTTGTATAAGTAATCTCATGGTACTCTAGAATAAGGAAACATCTAAGGATTGTTACAATATTGTTTTTCCTTATGTTTTTTAAAGTATATATTGAATGGTATTGGTAACAATGAAAGGTTATTCAGATAATTTTTTAAAAGAAGATGAAATGTGCATAATTATTGGTTAAAGAGAAAATAATATGTTTGATAGTATTAATGAGATCGTGACAGATATAAGGACAAAGTTATATACTGGTTTGAGTATATAGAAATTTTGGGATATTTGGTATGTGAAAAGTGTTATCTTTTTACAACATTCATGTTTTCAATAATGTTCAGTGTGTATTCATTTTTTGAAGAGAATACATGATTAAGGTATTCACATGTTTACAATGTGACAAACAAGATATATCATATGATATATGGGGGATAATGATTGTATTTACATTCTCGGTAGATGAAATGTAATGGACCAGACCTCTCCAGTCCATTCCTTTGTGAAAATCTGGGGATATAGGTCTTTCGTGAAATCAAGGTGTCATAGGGGTGCATTTGGGTGGACCTTTATGGAACTAAAGGGGTAATGGACTTCGCACGGGAGGTGTACAGTTTGTCAAATCAGGCGGCCAAACCGTGCGAGGTTGGTGTTGGAGGCAGTAGCCTTCACACGGGAGGCACACAGTTAGGACAAACCATGTGTCCTAACCGTGCGAGGATTGTTGTCGATGTCGAAGCTAACGCACGGTTAGCACACGGGTTGTTAAATCGTGCGGACTAACAGTGCTGGCACTTAAAGTTAGATTCTAAAACTTCGGATCTGAACTATTTTGCCTCTAATTGGTTCGTTTAAGCCCCTAACCGAACATAAACTGGGATTACTCTTCCTTGGAGGTAAGAGACCCTCTCCCAAGCATTTTGGAGGCGATCCAAATGCTTCCCTTCACAAATCGAAGTCGGTTTCTCAAGGTATGTGATCGTTCTTGTATGGTTCAAATATCTTATTAAGTCTACTCCTTCTATTCCCTTGGTTTCTTAAATCTATGCCCGTTATAGGTAGAACTATGCATGTGGATGTCGAATACGATGAGTCTTGGTCTTGTGCTTGCTAGGAGGAGAGATCTAAGGCTAGGTTTCGAAGAATCGACCAGGGTTCCTTGAGAATTACTTGACCATTGTGGCTTCCATCAAAAAAACCTTTGAGGTAGGGATCTTACCTTCGTCTCTCTCTCTTTTGTGCATCTTGTGGGATGGGTATCCTCTTGCTTTCATGGGTTACAATTGAACTGGTAAATAATGATAATAAATGCTTAAAGAACGAGTTTGGGGAAATTTTTTTATATTTTTGTTTTATTTCCATCAATTATTATCCTTTGATTATGTTTTGAATTTAATAGGCTTATGCCTACTAAAAATTACGGTCTTTGGGGGCCTTTGCTTGTGCAATTAAATGTTTCCATGTTTTTTTTGGATTGTTTTCTGGATGGTATTTCATAGAATGTGGAAATTGGTTAATCACGTAATTTTGTCTGATTAAATGAATACCTGGAACAATTTAATGATCACCTCGGTTAAAATAAATGAAAGAATGAATTTTGTGGGTGCTAGTAGGGGTTTAATTATGTGAAGGCGGTGTTTCATGGGTTGTTGTGGAAATGATGAGTAGTAGGCCTATAGTTGGATAGGTTTTGGTTTGGCGTGTAAGATATGGTTGTGATGGGCTACTGATCTACATTAAAAGGTATCAAAGGGATGATTATGTTGTATGGGTATTGCTTCCGATGTGTTTTGGTTATGGTTGTTGGAAGTATGGCTGTGGTTGGCTAGGTTGTGGGTTGGCATGTATGATATGGTTGTGATGGGCTGCAGAGCTGCGGTAAAAGGTATTAATGGGATGATTATGTGGTACGAGTATTGTTTCCGATGTGTTGTGGTTATGGTGGTTGGGAGCAGGGCTGTAAGGATGAGTTGTGCATATGAATAAAAGTTGAAGAGTTAACTAATGAATTGTGGGGCATGGTAGATGATTAAATCCAGAAAATCAATGGAATTGATTAGATGATAAAATAAAATGGTATTGTGTTGCGTGTGTTTTCCCTAACATTATTTTTGATTGGCAGGGATATGTTTTAAGAACGTTTGATCCTGTTTGGTTGTTGTTAGTCACTCAGAAGTTAATGAACTGATATACTAAAACTATTGAAACGGGAAAAGCTTAATGGGGTTTTGGGTTATTTATTTTTTGCATACTTTTGAGGAAACAATGTTGAGGTATGTGCTCATATCTTTTGTTTATAAGACTTAGGATGGGTTTAGTGGTTGATATAATTATATAAATATGTATTATTTATGTTTGTTTACGCACACCACCCATGTTGAGCACTATGTGTCGAACACCTGTGGGAAGGGGTGGTGAGATTATCTAACATCTAAAGAATTGTTGGTTACTGTTTTTCCATGTGCTCCCTCTTCTATGTTCTATAGCCCAATATCCTTTGGGCAGGTTACGATAGATGTTTCCCAAGAGTCATCGGGATGAGGAAGTGATATGTTCCTAGGTGTCTTCGGGATGAGATGGGATGTGGTTCCCAGGTGTCTTCTAGATGATATGTGGTTATGGCTGGGGATTGAGTGATGGGGGGATACTATGATGGATGAGGATTGAGTGCTGGTGGGATACTATGATGGATGAGGATTGAGTGCCGGCAGGATTCTATGAGCTTTGTATGGCTAGGTTGCGGCACTAGCTCGAGCTTCGTATGGCCAGGATACGGAATTAGCTTAGGAAGAGGGGGAAGAATCAGAGTGTTAGGCGTGAGGGCTAGAGCAGTAATCAGTGGGATGGTGGTGCGGGGTACCCATACATTGATAATATTACTATACTACTCTATTGACATGCATTATTCAGTGACTGTGGTTTTTGAGGTTGGGTGGAAAGATTTCTTTCTAGGATTTGTTTCCATCTATTTTCTCACGGTGCATTAGGATGTCTCCCCACCTGTGCACTAGAGCTTTAGGTTTTCCTACTGAGTATACTTGTATGGTCACCCTACGTTTACTTTTAGGTTTTCAGGAGGACTTCAGGGACCGTGCGAGACCTTTCTAGTTGTGTGTTGGACTTTTTCTCTTTGCAGTTTTTGGTTTCTTTTTTTTTGTATCGTACTTTGGATCTTTTCTTTTACTTGTACTTTTGTTTCAGTATTGTATAAAACATGCATATGGGTTTGTTTTGGGTAATTTTCATTTACTTTATCCTTTTTCTTTTGGTATTTGATTCATCCTATTTCCCGATCATAAATAATAAAAACGGTAATGTCTCACATAATTGTGAAAAATCATACCCTTGATGCTTGTCGCCACTCTAGGGCCTACTGGAGGCAGGACTCGAGGATCATTATCTACCTTTCACCATTTCCAGCTAAAGAGGGGCATCTTTGGTAGGAGGGGGTCGTGACAGAATGGTATCAGAAAGATGGTTTAGAGATGGGATGAAGTCTGGAGTTAGGCACATTGAGGATTGCATGGGATTGTAGGGAAACAGTGTTGGACGATTATGGTGGGTGACATAGTCCAGGGATGACCGGTTAGGACAGATGATTTTATGGCCACCCGTGATCTGATACAAGGACTCTGAGCTTACCAAACGACCATGTAAGAATACATTGATTACAGGGTAGAGACCCTAAGAAGGGTACATGCATAATCATGATTTGTTATTTACTTGATTTTGGTGTTTTTGGAAAGAAATCACAACAAAATGATAAAATGTAACCTTGAGGAAATTTCCAGGGTACTCGGGCATAGGAATTCATTTTTTACCGTATAGCCATGGCACCTAGACGTCGTTCCAGGGTGACATGGATAGTCCAGGCCAAGCTGATTCATATGGTCGACAAGGTGAGGATTGACCAAGAGGAGTGGGACGCAGACAGTTGCACGCAACAGAAGCGGCAACCCTTGAAAGGAAATAAATCAAGAAAGATGTTTTTCTTTATTCTTAAATTCTCTAGTTTATGTTTTGTTTAAATTAAAGAGCATCACACTCCTTTTTTGAACCTCATTCTCGCCAATAACTTGGTCCTGGACCTTGTTTTTCGTTAGTCTATAATGCTATGTTGTTTCCCTCTTTCCTTTAAATGTGTATGAGAAATCCTAAATATGGGGGTGGGAGGACCTAATCCCTAATCGAGACACCTTAATGTGGATGTGATTAAACCTGTGCAGGCGAGTCAGTGCCACCAAAAGCGGATTATATCTCGACATTGGTGAATCAATTCCTTGACTCATATATGTAGCATAGTGGATGGATTCATATTATGACGAGAGACCTAAGAGGTATCTTGCGGGGTTGTTGTTTGGACCTTTCCCCTTTTTATGGGTTGGTTTTTAATTCTCCAGAATGATAATGTTTTCATAGGTGTCTAATGTATTGGATCAGACCTCTCTGGTCCATTCCTTTGTGAAAATGTGGGGATATAGGTGTTTTGGGAATTCATGGTGACTTGGGGGGTGCGTTTGGGTGGATCTATAAGGAAACTGAAGGGGTAAGGGTCGTTGCAAGGGATGTGCACGGTTATTCAAACTGTGCGGCCATAGGGTGCGACGTTGGTGTTCGAGGCAATATCGTTCACATGGGAGGAGCACTTTTAGGACATACCATGCGGCCTAACCATGCGAGGATTGTTGTCGAGGCAGAAGCTAACACATGGTTAGCACACGGTTTGTTAAACCATCTAGACCAACCATGTAGGCACATAATGTTAGATCCTAAAATTTTGAATCAGAACACTTTTGCCTCTAAATGGTTCGTTTAAGCCCCTAATTAGAAATAACCTAGGATTACTCCTCATTGGAGGTAAGAGACCCTATCCCAAGAATTTTAGAGGTTATCTGGAGGCTTCTCTTCACAAATCGAAGACAGTTTCTCAAGGTATGTGATCGTTCTTATTATGTTCATAGATCATCTTACATCTACTCCTTCTCTTACCATGGTTTATTAAATCTACGCATGTTTTGGTTAGATCTATGTGTGTGGATGTCTAATATAATGAGTATTGGTCATGATCTTGCAAGGAGGAGAGATCTAAGGTGGGGTTTCAGTGAATCGACTTGGGTTCCTTGACTGTTCCTTGACCATTGTGGTTTCCTTCAAAAACCATAGAGGTATGGATCTTACCTTCATCTCTCTATCATTTGTTCGTCATTCGGGGTGGGAATCCTCTTGTTTTCATGGGTTACAGTTGAACCGTAAATAAAGATAATAACTTGTTAAAGAATGGGTTGGGGGAGAATTTTTGGATATTTTTGTTTTATTTTCATCAATACTTATCCTTTGATTATTTTGTGAATTGAATGGGCTTATGCCTATTGAAAGTCATGGTCTTTGGAGGCCATTGTTTGCATAATTGAATGTTTCCAATTTTTTCAGGATTGTTTTGTGGATGGTTTTTCATATAATGTAGAAATTGGTTAATCATATAATGTTTTCTGATTAAATGAATACATGGAACCCTTGTATGATCACCCCGATCGAACTAAATGAAAGAATGAATTTTGTGGGTGCTATTTGAGGTTTAATTATGTGAAGGGGGTGTTTCCAGGGGTTTTTTTGGAGCGGATGAGCAATGGGGCTGCGGATGGTTGGGTTGTGGGTTGGCATGTATGATATGGTTTTGATGGGCAGCAGATATGCAGTAAAAGGTATCTAAAGAATATGGTATTGTGTTTCTTGTGTTTTCCTTGACAATATTTGTGATTGGCAGGGATATGTTTTACAAACATTTGATCGTGTTTGGTTATTTTTAGTTGCTTGGTAGTTAAGGAACTGATAAACTAAAATTGTTGAAACATGAAAAGATTAATGGTGTTTGGGGATATTTATTGTGTGCATACTTTAGAGGTAGCAGTGTCTTGGAATGTGCTCAGATCTTCTGTGTAGAAGCCTTAGGATGGACTGAGTGGTTGATATAATTATATAAATATGTAAGTTTTATGTTTCTTTACACACCCAACACATGTTGAGAACTACGTGCCGAACACCCATGGGATGGGGTGATATTCTCAAACATCTAAAGGATGTCTTGTTATTATTCTTCCATGTGCTCCCTTCTCTAGATTCTATATCCCAAGATCCTTCGGGCAGGTTACGACAGATGGTTCCGAATAGTCATCGGGATGGGGATGTGATATGTTCCCAGGTATCTTCGGGAGGAGAAGTGATGTGGTTCCCAGGTTTCTTCAGGATGAGATGTGGTTATCGCTGAGGATTGAGTGTCAGTGGGATACTATGATGTCCGTGTATTGAGTGCTGGAGGGATACTAAGATGGACGAGGATTGAGTGTCGGAGGGATACTATGAGCTTCGTATGGACATGTTGCGGCACTATCTCAAGCTTCATATGGCGAGGTTGTGGAACTATCTCAAGAAGAGGGGGAAGCATCAGAGCGTTAGGCATGTGGCCTTGAGCAGTAATCATTTTGAAGGTGGCGTGGGGTACCCATACATTGATAATATTAATATACTACTATATTGACTTGCATTCATTGGTGATTGTGGCTTGTGAGGTTGAGTGGATAGATTCCTTACGAGGTTTGGTTCCTTATGTTTTCTCACAGGGAATTAGAATTTCTCCCCACCTGTGCATGATAGCTTTAGGTTTTCCTACTATATATACTTGTATGCTCAGCCTACGTTTTCTTTTAGGTTTTTAGGAGGACATCAGGGACTGTGCGAGACCTTTCTAGTTGGGCATTGGAGTTTTTAACTTTGCAATTTTTTATTTCTTTTTTTTTGTATCGTACTTTGGAGATTTTTTGTACTTGTACTTTTGTTTCAGTATTGTATAAAACATGCATATGGTTTTGGTTTTGGGTTATGTTCATTTACTTGTTCCATTTTCTTTTGGTGTTTGATTCATCCTATTACCCGATCTTAAATAATAAAAAGGGTAATGCCTCCCATATTTGTGAAAACTCATACCCTTAGTTCTAGTCGCCAATCTGAGGCCTACTGTAGGCGGGACTCGTGGTACATTATCTCCCTTTCACCATTTCCAGCTCAGGAGGGGAATCTTTGGTGGGAGGGGTTCGTGACAAGAAATTTCAAGTAATTGTTTCCTTTATACTGTGATCTTGGACAGAAGTATATTGGATAAGACTATATATTGGAATGGATTATGTTGAACATAAGTTGGTATTGTTTAAGTATAGAACCTTTTTTAGATATTTTTTCTGGAATGTTATAATAGTGTAGTTTTAGAAAAAGGATAACATGCAGGATGGGCGATAACCCATCACGTCAGACAAGGTTGTGAGAATCAAACCCACAACTAAAGTGCAACAGGCCTTTATCACCTACCACGAGCCTATAGGAAGTCCCTAGTATATAAATTTTTCTATCCTTATGTTTGAGACAGATGGAATGAAATATCATTCAATCACATGATCTGCTAACACTTCACGGAAGTCAAATTTAACATCATTTTGTTATGAGATGATGTTGAAATTGTTCAAGGCACAAACAACAGTGGGATTGTATCTAAATCATGTAAGTATTTCTATTAATTCAAAAAGACTTCAACATTTGGGAAATGATCTTGAAAACCAAAAACATTGTCATGTTGCCCTCATATCTGATGAATTGGATGGTACCATAGATCATCACAGATTTATGGCTTTGTGACTATTTTTTTTATATCCATGTTCTCTACCACTCTCCATCAGAACTTGACGGTTAGATTTATCTTACATATCCATATTTTCACCTATATACTATTATGTGGGAACCCATGTGATGAGTTAATTTGGGTATCCGTTTTGTTTTTGAAATTCCTTTTTTAAATTAAGTTTTATAATTCCTCTTTACGATGAGGGTTTCTATGAAAGAATCTCTCAAGTAGTAAACCATTTAATTCACAAACAAATTTCGAGGCAGAAATTCATTTTAAGGGGGGTAGAATGTAACACCCCGAGATTTTCTAAGTTATATTCTTATTAATTTCTTTCATATCTTTTGTTGTATGCTACACTAGGATTATCTTGCACTATACACAACACCGTATTAGCTTGTAGTATACGCACCACTATTCCTGGATCATGTTACACACAATTTCATGTTTTTTTTATAGTTGTTATTCCACACAACATTGATTGTATATATATATATATATATATTCAGTGTATAAATTAAATATGGTTGTATTTTGTTATACACGACAACAAAGGAGTCTTTCATTACATGCAACCCTGACTTGGCTTGCATTACACGCAATCACGACCTTCACCGATAGCGTGTGTTGTACACAATACCGGGTATCACTAAATGACGATATATTGTTATAATATTATTATGAACAATCCATTGTGAATAATAGTATCTAAATTATGAATTTTATAACATTATAATTCATCTTACGCATTTTATAGAATGTGGTATGAGAACAAAATAAATTTTTCGGGTAAAATATGTATTTTTAAAAAATCGCAGTGTTGCCACCTTTTGATGGTGCACCAACATTAAATTTATATTTTGACATGTTAATAAGTTCAATTTGACAAAATAAAATTATTTTTAGAATCAGGGTATAAGAATTTACTGTGGATATATTTTTGATATTTTTCTGATAAGATACTTATTTTGATGAATATAAAAATACGCTAAATTTTATTTAAAACCAACTTTTTTCATCGAGATAAATTTTATGGTTAAATTATAATATTTAATGTTTTTAAAGTATAAATATAATATATTTTTACCATTTTATATAATTTAAGTCATTAGCATTAATTTTACATTGAATTAATAAGTAAAAAATATTTCAATCTTTGGCAATGTTTTAACTTTTAAAAATCATTTTCTTAACAAAGAGATTAATTTTAAATTAGTTATTGCAACTTCTATGTATTGAATTTTGAAAAATGGATTCCATATTTGAATTTAGTGGGACCAATTTATGTTAATAGGTTATTTTTTTGATATTATGAATACTAAATACAAAAAGTTTTATTTACAGTAGTTAAAGGTAAATCAGATAATTAAGAGTAAAAATAAGATAATAAAATTAACTGAATACATTCCAAAATTATATTGGATGAATAAAAGTCGACCCATATCATGTAAGGGTCAGAATAGATTCATTTTATGGGATTTTGACCATGATAATAATTTAATTATTTTTAAAACCAAAGGAAGAGACAACATGTCACTCTCTTAAATCTTATAAGTATAATAATTTTAATTTAATGATAAAATTAATGAAACATCAAACCTGAATTGTCTCCATAAATCTAATAAAATTATATACATAATGTGAATTTATTTCTAATTTTTATGGATTAAATAATAATCATTAATGTTGACACAATAGTGATGTTGAAATTATTTTATTGATTAAAATATCAAATAAATGGTTTTAAAAATATTACCCGTAAATTTTTTGAAGCCACTCCTCATTGAAATGATACTTTCATAAAATCCTTATCAAACATTGGGATACACATGACTAAATAGGGGCCATGATATAATTAAAATACGATGAATATAATATTTTTAACATAAGGGATGATTTATGATTCATTCAACATTTCACTTGATTTTCCACATCACATTCTCATATAACAAATTCTCTTCTAAACTAAACCAAATAATTATAAATTTAATATAATTTTACAATTATGTTAATTTTGTTATCCGAAGTAGAATCTATTATAAAATTTTAAAAAATATAACCTATTTTTTTCTTCAATGTATTGTTAACGGTGGCATATCCTTTTTTAGGATATTTATTAGACTCCAATGATCACCTTATATACTAATGATTATGATAAATAATTTATTATAAATAACTAAATAAATCTACGTATTTATTATATTTTAGAGTTAATCTTATATCATATAATTACTGATAAATCAGAATACTGAAATTGAAACAATAATGGATACTTTAAAGAATATATAATATTAAAAAATCACCATTAACAGTGAAAATTAATAACTAAAATCCAATTATTATAATTTACCCCCAATAATTAAAGTGGAAATAATATAATCTATATTCTTGTTTCAATAAATACTTGTTTATTACGTTGTGAGCTAAAAGGTGAAGAAATGAATCATGATCATATATAATTAGAATTATTAAAACCAACACTTTCCTCTTAGGTTATCACTTTATTATTTTTTTAGTATGGAATATTCCCTAATATCCTCAAAATATATTATAACAATTTATTTCTTCTTTTAATTTTGGATACTAATTATTCTATATATTTCATAATATTTTGTATTCCTATATAAATATTTATTAGTGATTTTATAATTCAAAATAACTCTTTGAATTACACAAAGTTGTTTCCTAGACACTCAATGAACAAAAATCATTTATGGAACTATATTATATAGATTATTCATTGGGGGATATAAAAGGTAAAATATTAATTATTTAATTATTAAATCATTATAAATATTATTCATGTCCATCCGTATATTTTTTAGTCACATATTTATAAAATTTCATTCTAAGTGTCATTACAGATTATGAGAATTCTATTATCTATATCGTGAGATCAAAATTATGTATCCCCTAATACATTGGGTTATATAATATAAACAATGATATTATTTTTATAATTCATGAACATTAGTTTGATTTCTATATAATTATTTGATTAGTTTTTTTACACATCTGTATGTCTGAACAAGATTTTATTTTTATTCACAAAAAATGTGTGGTATTTGACCACAAGGATATGACATTTCACTATTATAAATTCACCACATTCCACTGCTTATTCAAATGACTTCATTATTATTATAATGAATATTCTATGATAATGATATTATAATTATAATTATTTTAACCATTGTATTATTGATTTTTTCACCTATTTAATCCTAATAATTACTCATTCTACATTGATTTTTTCTCTCCCCATTGAGGAATATCGATAAATGAATATACGTACTGTGTAGATTAGTGTAGCATAATCATAATTAATGAATTAATCTATGTTTTTACTATATACACATGAATTTCCACAAAAAATTGATGATTGTTCTACATTGATGGTTGGAGATTCAGTAAGGGAGATTATTCAAACACTAAAATCATGCGAACACACATGTTTGTAGACCAAAAACATTCAATGAATACAACATGAAATTAACAATTAATTAATGTGGGTTTTACGAAGATCATTATGTGAATCATGAAAATTAATAAAATAATATAGTTACATTCTAAAATACCAAGGAGAGTGAAATTTGTCATTCTATCGAATATTCCTAGCTCTATTCCATCGCATACAATTATGAAAATGAAATAGATTGATACATAGATATTCGGGAATACAATGGTAAACATATCATTAGACATGGAATGTATATAAATGAATGTTGTGTCTTCATGTACTAAAATATTGTAAAGGAACATCAAAATAGATGCTCCAGCCATTTTCATTCCACCCCATTTCTACAATTAATCTAGAGGTTTTTAGAAATGAGTAGTTTATTTGTACTTTCGGGAAAGATGGTCTGAAACCCACTCTATTGAGGAGTTATTGGTGCCGTGTGCGATATATATATTTTGTTTTATAAAACAGAATATGGTGTTTCTTATGATCAATATTCCTACATGGTATAACCCATATGATAAAATTAATATTTATCCTCCCACCTATCATGAGATGGATAAATTTCTCATAAGGATGGTGTATGAATAGGATGTGGGGACATGGTCTTGATAGTTAGTATAATTTATGATAGGGTTATTATAATACAGTATATTTTTCAGTGATGCAATTTTACTCTATCTTATTAGGATATCTACTTATTCCTACCATGATTAGATAGTAAAAATAATGTCAATATGGGGATACTTTGATTTGATTTTCCACCAATATACACTCATTTAGACAATAAAATAACATTTCCCCATAAAATCCTCAAAACCAATGAATTCAATTTCAACCAAATGGAATAAATGGAATATTCAGTCACCTAATTTTTGTGTGAAGGGAATAGCTATCTAAAATGTAATGAATCAAATCCCTCTTTGGGATGTTTATGAATCTTGATTTATAATAAATCAATTTAATAGTAGATCAAATGAAATATCTCCCAAACATGGATCCATAATGCGTCCCCAGGATGGGCCAAAAAAATATGAAAGAGGATATGAAACTATTAAAATTTTCATACTATAGTAAAGACTTATTTCTTTAGGCATAATACCATACCTATGGGGTCTATCACATAATAAGAAGGCCATAACCATTAAATACATTATAATTTTTTCCTTTATTTCATCGGATGGTGGTTATCGACCACCTTAATTGTATAAACATTCAATATAACTATGTCTAATTTTATACCCATATAATGATAAAAAATTTACTCACTCTGCATTCAAATCCCATCAGAGTAGATATCAGAACATTTTATGTACAATCTATATAATGAAATATATTCCCCCTTTATCACATTGATATATTAGGGAGTAATATTTGATTTTTTAGACATATATCATCATATAGAAGATGATGTTCAGTGAACTATGGTGAAAAATATTCCCATTTCTAAGGAATAAGGGAAAAGTTTTAAAAATGTAAAAAATAATATCACTGAACATAAACTAATATGAAATAATAATGATATAAGATTTAAATCCTTACATCACTAGACACCACCCACTAAGAAAAATTAAAAAAATATATAACCCTCATTTAGAGGCATGGAATAATATAAGATGCAAAAAAAAATTTAATTTAAAAACTCTATATCATAGAAATTTTATATTCTTCTAATGAAATTTTAAAATATAAATAAAATAATATCTCCATGGAACCTATCCCTAGGATACTAGATGAATTCATCATGAACTATTAGCCTTACTATATCCCATTCCTTCCATTTCTAGGCCGAACCATCCACGATTTAAATTTTTTAAATAAATCCAATAGAACATTAATGATTATGAAAATGAAATACTAAAAAAATCAACATTACTTTCTATTATATTTACACCATCGTATAAGATGAATAATTTGGAAAAATGATATTTCATCCAAGAATAATTAAAATTAAAAAAACTACAATATTTCAATTATAGCTGATTAGGATCACACAATTCTCAAGGTACAACTCTATGAACAGATTAACTCCATGAAACAACCACCATAACCCTTGGGGTTCATCTATATCACCCTCTAGTGGATATTTAACTACTAAAAATAGAATAAGGAATAAGGAAAATATTATCCCCTGACAAATATACTATCTTAAAATCATTGGATTTTAATAGTACTTCATTTATAGAATTTTTACATAATTATACAAAAAACTCTGTCTTGTATAAATATATCATAATATGCTCAATTTAATTGGATCACATAGAGTAAACCATCTATGTAGATGAAGTTCTATTTCCAAATTTCATCCAAATACCAAACTAATTAAATTGAAGAAGACATTATTAATGTTGAGGGAACATGGAAATATATTAATATGTTTTAACACATTATTATATAAACATCCATTTATGTGAAATATATTTGGCGATATTCAATGGAATTAACATAAATATCCAGACAATGAAAATTGAGACACAATATAATCCTTTTAGTGCCCTAAAACCCCAATTATTTTGGAATTTAACATGGAAGGATTGTTGTAGTCTGACCAACCATGATGAATGGGAATACCAGTTCCACCCAACATGCCAATGATAAAAACTGTTTCAAATATTTTTCTTATGTAGAATATTACTTCCAAAAGAACATAAACCCATAAAAATAATAATAAGGACAAATAACATATTAAAATTTGTAACCCTATTCAATAAAAGGATGATATTAGTTTTTTTTGTCATAATTCCTATGATCCTAATCCTAGATTCTATTGATTTCTCAATGTATCATATGGAGTATCATATCTTGGAGGTCTATATACCCTAGGAGTTTTATATATAATTCTCCATAGATGTGTTTTATCATTTTGTGACCACATAATAATAATTTCATAACCCAAATACATTTGTATAGAATAATCAAGAAGAATTCAATTAATGTAATATCATGCCTTTGTATTTTTTATGAAATATTTAAAATCTCAATATTTTATGTTCTTTAATGGATAATATTTTAAATAATTAAATTTTCTCAATCTAGAATTAATGATGTTTGAGATATATTGGGGAAGATATTTCTATCCCGGAGGTGAAAATTAAATTGTATAAAGAATCCAAATAGATGGATATATCATAAGGCATAATCCAAGGACATTGTATGCAATTTGTATTTCATTGTAATCCTTTAGAAAAAAAGAAATAATATTTCTATCAAATGAACATGGCATCCTCACCATGTGTATATTCCTTCATTATACATTTAATGATTAATATAATCCATCAATGATATGGTTGGATTAAAATGTAGTGAAACCCCCCCATTAAATAAATTTTGATCCCAATATGGTTAAGTGAATCAATAAAATCTTGACTAAATAAAATTTATGTCATAGCGAATAATGTGCAATTTTTCACCAAATGGTTTTTTGGAATACCTGGAAAACCGAAAGGGAATACACAATAATGTTTTTTGACAACATATTAACAAAATAATGTTATATAATTAATCAATAGTGAGACACCACATCCCATAAAATTCATAGACCCATTTGTATATAAGAACATTCAATCAAACTTATTCTAGATTTGATTGGGCTTTCAAATTAGTGACTTGAATAGTCTATATCATTTTATTTTTTTATATTGTTTTGAGGAATCCTCAATACCATTATAAAAAATTTGAAATTTCCCTATAATATTTATTTATTCTATAGAAATTTATATATATGTCTAGTCAGTGGTTGAAGTGATTTTCTGTAGTGATTTTATAATAGAATTTAAAAAACTAATCCAGGACACCATTTAAGAATTTTAAAAATGAATATGGTTACATAATATCATCTACAAATAATCTATTTCTTGTTGTACCATGTCTCTAAAATTGAATGATATATATATAACATTCATTAATGAGATCTATTTTTTCATCACATTGAAATACATACATGTTTGTATATATTGTATAATTGGTCACTAATTTTAAAACCCATAAGAAAGGCCATCAAAATGACCTTAAACTAATTAAATATTAATCCAAAAGAATTAATCCTTATCATGTTGTCTAGGTTATATTTTTTCTAACATGACTATCAATTCCAACATTCATTGAGGGGTGAAATTACTAAATAACCATCCAATATCATCTGTATTAGTCGAATGAAAGAGTAGATCATTGTCTACATAAATTTTGTGGTTCATTATCAAATTTTTTTATTGAATTATTTCTCATTCCCTATAATAAATCTCTAGATCATTATGACAACTAGTTTCTATTACAATTCATAATTGAAGTGTACTCCTGGGGTAATTAGATCAATGAGAACCCTAAAGATGAAAAATAAACATTTTTAATGTTGCTTCTTGAGAATTTAAATATATGTAAAAGAACATTTTTTTGAATAATGTCTGTGAAAATTATCAACATGCCATGTATCATATTTTAGAACAATTTTTTAATGATTTAAATAGTTATTTTTCATTGATATTTTAGTTTTGTATCAGATGATCCTTGATAAAATCAATAAACATTTAAAATTAATCTAAATTTTATAGTATAATGGATTTAATATTAACAATTTAAATTATAAAAGAAAATGTAATTCTAGATAAATTAATTGGAATTGTGGTATTCCACCATGCCGTTAAGATCGACCGAGTGAGAACTATATTAATCCTCTAAATGCTGCCTTCACTAAACAATAAATATTGGAGATACCTTCAAAGATTGAACTCTTAAACTAGGGGTTTAATTTCAATTATTGTGGTATGATGCCTCATGTTTAAAAAATATATGAATAATTGAGTTTTTTTAAATGAGATGGATATTTATATCAAGCCCTAAAGAACCAAAAAAATATTTACCATACCTACCATCTTTAATTCAACTAATGTAATGGAAGACAATAATCATATATGTGGTGATTATTAATTAATAAATAAATTCCCATTTAACAAAAAAATCATATATGGAAATAAAATATGTCCTACCATCATTACAAGATGAATCTAAATGCAGTTACTTAGTATTAAATTATCAATAATATTTTCATTCACTCAACATTTTTGTGAAAAATATGTGTACTAATGGTATCATCATGATTCACAACTATATAATCATATTGACCATCTGAATTAAATTCTCATTTTTCATGTCTGAAATAATTTTTCCCTGTCCACCCAATTTAATATAATGATGTATCAATAATTAATAAAAATTAGAGTCCATCATTATTAGAATTGAAATATCTCTATTATTTTTTAATGACCATCAAATTGTTCATGGAGGTTCATGGATTTAAATTTGGTTGATGATTGATGAATATTTCAACAATAATGAAGATATAAACCCTCTAATATGATATTTGGGTGGATAGAATATAGTGATCCCTTTTGAAATGTTATAGCATCATGTCTGAAAATCATAAAATAATCAGGTAGATGCATTTTCCAATATCACAAGGCCTCGCTACAATAACCTATATGCGGCCATTAGGTACATTGTTTGTTGATATGTATTATTCATAATAATTGTCTATGACATGGAAGAAACAATTCATATATATGTATGTCAAAGACATGGTGAGATAAAATCCATTAATGGATGGGTGATCACCAGAATATACAACCTCTAATATGGGACCCTCTAATAATATCAATAAAAATAATAATAAAAATGACATCCAATAGAAAACATAAATTATTCAAAAGTATTGAATAAATTAAATGTTCTCTACCAAATTGGTTTTAATGGATTCCTAAATCTACAGATCACAGAAGGAGATTCTTTCACATTGTTTTCAAAATGTTCATAATGGTTCTTATAGTTATATTCTTCAAACAACCTAGATCTCCTATCAAATTATAGGGGTATCATGTTTATTTCTATCAATGAAACATGAATATGACGAAATTAACATGAATATCCATTATTTTATAATAAATGAAAACATCATCTATCAACCCTATTGTTATTTCATTGTAGGAAATTTTATTATCTATTTTCCAAAGAGTGAATGAATTCCATGGGGCCATTTTCAAACCTATAGTAAAAAAGATTAAATATATAATTATGTCCACCATCATCATTTCAAAATTGTTTGAGGATTTACCACTCAAGGAATATGTGTTTAATAACATTATTCACACCCTGATGTAAAATATCATCAGTATATTTTGTGGATCTCATATCAATATTAGGGATAATGTGACCAAAATCAATTATTCTAGGATATAAAAGTAGTATTATGACAACCAAATTTAGAATAAACCTTCATCTAAATATTATAATGCATTAAAATTTTGGGTAGAATGTTTTATAATTACATTAAAAAAATCCTATAGAAAATGATGGATAAAAACTAAAAAATAGACATGAAAATCCACAACATGAATTTTGGTCATATCAAACCACAAACCAATAATCCACAAAAGTGTCCAATATTTTACTCTCTATGTAATACTTTTAGGTAATAATGTTAAATTCTATATTAAATAATAATCATCTATATAAATATTTATATCATAGCTGAATAAATTTCATAGAAGCTACATGAAGAGTTATAATTACATTTTTTGAATAGGTCTCAAATAGTGCATATTCTAGAATACCATCAAAATCAAATTTTGTATATTTTCAATAAGATTTATTATATTGAATTGATCTTCAATGGAGAATTTGAATTGATTTTCACAACCCTAATGATCCCATGGATGATGTCACAAAAGTATAACCAATGTGTGAGGATAAATACATTATACACAAGGTATATTATATTTTATCTTACTTATTAGCCACAATGGAGGGGGAACACATCATGCTCCCTTCCAATATAAGTATTATCATGAAACACATCATGTAATTAATATTAGATAATCAAAATCATGAATGATACGATATTTTATTTATATAGTATGTATCCTATGAAAATAAAATTAATCAACATAAACCTTATTTCATTTCCTTATAAAATTTACCCGTACTATTTCCATCTCATCGCATGACATTATTATGTGATTATGTTATTTATCATTGATGAAAAAATATATTCATGGATTGTTCCATTACATATGGATTTTTATCCCATATATGAATGATCAATATATTTTGATGTTTTTTCACACGAACCACCACAATGATGGGGCACATATTCTACATAAACTATATGTGGTTTGAATCATTTAAATAATGTTAATGTCTCACTGGATGGATCAACACTTTTATGTCAAAAAATAATGTCAAATAATAAAAAAATGAACCATGAAAAAAATGTTTATAATCTATATAATATAATTAAATTAAATATATATGTGTGTATTTATTTCCATATATGATATTTAGTTATATTCTAATCCTTTGTATTGGGACAAGGCAAAAAAATTCAAAAAAATTCCCCCTTATTTATGTTAAATTGTGGGTGCTAGATATGTCTGTGGGATACTTATGGATAAAAATGTGACAATAAAATCATATAATTATAGAATTTATTGAGATAGAGAAATTTTATATCCATGAACCATCTATATAGTCCATAATTATAAAACTATGGTATCATCATTCCACCTTTTAACATGGTGTGTTATATGAAGTCGTATTATTATGTAGTAATGCAGTAAGGTGAAATTTATTTTCATTACCCTTATATAAAAGATACATCTATATTGGGATTTAGATCATTAGAAACCATGTGTGGATTAATTCTTATTGTCAAATAATACATAAGGATATCTAGACATTTTCTTGTTTTCCCAGCCAAAATGTTTTAAAAATTTTGTCTCATAATTCATTATATTTTTCATTTATCATGATAAATAATCTACTTAATGGAACATCAAATATAGGATGCTCAATTTTAATCCACTCATGGCGAGACACATCCATTTATATTATTCATCATAAAAAACTGTGAATGGTTTAAAAAATGCACTTTTTTATTTATGATCCCAATATACATAGAATATATCATCATAGATTTCTTATTCAATAAACCTAAAATTTGGGTACACGTTCATGTGAATGGGATTAATATTTAATTAAATAACTCGTATAAACCATGTATTAACTGATTCATATATATATTTAAAATTATTGAGGCTAGATATCTTATCTCATCCTCAACAAAAATTCCAATGAAAATGTACAAGCCCCCTATATAGGAGTTCAAGACTCTATATAGAGTCATTTAAAAACTATTGGTGTCTTGATAATAATAATCATATGATATTTTTTAATTTATTAAATAGATGTCTTGTTCCAGGGAATAATTTCAAAAAAACAGTGAAAATATGGTATCTTCACCATATAAAAAACTGGATCTTCTAAAGGCTCATCAATTCAAAGAGAGGATAAAAAATAATGTGTACGAACCTAATATGCAAGGGAGTATTCATCATTGATTTATTCCCAATCCTAGTGGCATTGTTCCATCTATATTGATCTTCCCCCTTGTCTCATAACATGACTGCCCAAATACCACCAATAATATGCCATGGGCTAGTGAATAGCATAGAGTAGGCATATCCCACAATTTGGAGGAATTTTCCTAAGAACCTATCATCATGCACACGAATCTAATATATGTGTTCTATAATGTGAAAAAAAAATATCTAAAGAAAATTAACTCATGACACAACTACCCAACAAAAAATTACTAGTGAGTGTAAAGTAGTAAAGTACATCCGGGATAGAATAGAATCCCACTAAATGAAATTAAAATAAAAAGTCTGACCTGAAAAAATTGTTACTAAATATACTATATAATGATACTGAAAACACCTTGGCACATCAAACATCACATGGAACTATGTGGTCCATGTCCTGGTCCTGCTTCACCTATGAATCTCTCAAATCCTTTATCGTCTGCACAAGAGAGAACACATTCTGGAAAAGCCTATGTGTAGTGGAGTAAAACAATACTCACTATGGGACCTCGAATCGCAATGTAAAAGACCACAATGACACACCACTAAGATGATATAGTCCACTCAACACAGGTATATGTCAAAAACACATATAAAAATATCATCCAAGTATACTTAAAAATTATTCAAATATGGAAGATCTAATCCACAACCATCCATATTGTTTTGCTCGTATCATGCATGATTTGGGGAGATTCCACACCTTAAGCTTTCTAAAATAATGATTGTAGAACAAGCATACAAAAATTATCTAATAGATCATTTAGTCTCGATACATCATGATATTTCTACGAGACATATGGTTTCACATAGGCAGGGATTCTTGATATCACAACCATTCCTTGGTCGCGTGATTTTTCTCAAGGCACGTTCATTCGAAGATAAATCCCTCCATGAGATATGAAGTCATCAAAGAACATATTAAAATTTATTGCAAAATTTTTCCCCTACCTTAGATAATATAATGATAACTACATGAAGCATGCTAGTCATGTCATATCCCGATGGAATGAAACATATCCCAAGACATATATAGGGGGTCCTTCCCCAAGGGAACGTTGGGGGAAAACCTGAACCTACCCGAATTATAATCCTAGATATGGGATAATCTCTTGTGTAAATATTCGTCACATACATAATAAAGAACCTATATATGGTAGAATGATGATATGTGTGGACCAACCAGGACACTCGGTGCGATCCATTATCCAACCCGCAGTGTCATCGAGAAAGCTGGGATGAGCCAACTCATTTGAGAACAAATGTCATTATCTATGGTTGGAAGGGGACAGTAGATCGAATCATCACATAGAAGCACAAGGTTATGATGTATATCTCTACATTCACCCCCTATGAAAAGATCAGTATCTACTTCAATCCATCATTAAAGAAAAAGATGACTCATCTATCATTTACTATGCTGATTAAAATCCCATATAGCAATTTCAAAATGACCATATCCTCGATAGGGTCACAATGCCATATAGGGTCATTAAATGGACATAAAGTTTTAATGTTGTGAAATTTTTTTTGAAAACTGGCCGGTTGGGTCCATGTCCGGCCTAACATGGTCGATTTGACCCAACCCGAATCAGCATAGGTTCCGCAGATCTGAACCAACCTGTCGAGTGGAGATTTCCCCTTCTAAAGGCCTTGATCAGTTGGGATTCGCCAACTACATCGCAATAGACCAGATGGCTACATCCCGACACACCAACCCAATACAACAATCCCATATACACCGACCTGAATGTAGATGGAACCACCTCTCTAAACAGCCTCGTGGGTTAACAAGATGCCCTACCGTCATTATCTAGCTAGGTTGTTTCTCACTTCCACATATACTGAAGGCCTCCATCTACTGCCAGAATTTGACCCCTTTTCGCAAACCACCATTATAGACTTTAGATCCTCCACCACACTGACATACAGGTGACGTGCTGGTGGACTATTCTACGGGCCACCAGACGCACTTTGGTGGTCTATTATTCTATTTGAATGTAGTTCTGAAATCCTCAGGTAGCTATCGTCACAACTCTAGGATCTGATCCATTCAACGATTCTTTCAAATTAAAAGACATTAGATTAATTACATGTCCTACAACCACTCTTTATATTCTCCAACATCATCATCATACCACCTTCGTGATGATTCCATCTATGATTAGTGATGTTGAATATTTTCCCCAAGGATCGGTTGTGAAATGATCGATCAATCGACAAATGTGCAGTCATGTGCCAAGCGATGAATTCTTGTGATAATGGACAAGAGATGATGTAATGGCATGAATAAATGATACTATATAATCCCTAGTAACATTATAATTTATCATGTTAGCTCAATATAATATTATTAGAAACATTTATGACCTACTCAATGATTTTTTTAATCCATTTTTTTATTTTTTATTCTATGAAACAATGGAGATAGTTTTATACAAGAAGATATCTTCTTTAGAAGCCTTAATATTTTCTGCTAATAAAAATTCAATATATAATCACATCACATTACCTACAAACACTCCATAGATTTTTTCACTAGAGTATTCAGATTCGTTTTGGGGGTGTATTAAAATAAATTTTACAACCTAGCATTTTGAGAGACCAACATTAACACATAATAGAGGGATGGTAAATTGAATCCTAGGTTTATCCAAAGAAAACTCATTCCATGATTTTTAATTTACCCTCATATCCCTATCTGAATGATTGTTGTGATGAGTTGATGGAAAATTCTAATATATTCACTAAAAATATATTCCATTATGTCAAAAACAGAATGGTTTCATTTTTTACTATTAAAATGATATGTTATTCAATATTTACTCCAAAAACACCACACTCTTAACTTGTAAATACACCTTCTCTATCGCCTTCAAAAACTAAATGCCAATCAACATTAAATAAACCCCCCTCCCCATAATATCTAGACTTGTTGAAATTTTAATCCATAGGTATGTACAATAGTCATATAAATTAAATTACTCAATGATTTTAGGGGTTTTTAAATGGAAAATACAAATAATGGGGTTTGAGTCATTCCTATTTTCTTTTTATTTTTCACATATCTTCATATTAAAATAAAATTTTTGGTTAAACAAAACATCATAATAAATAATTAAATTAACTTGTAGAATAATTTTGATTTTATTTCAATAATGAATTGATTTTTATATATTTCTCTCACCCCTCATCTAAATTATGTTGACAATATTCTAGTAACTCTTGGTTAACCAAATATGAGGACATTTCTAAATATAAAATTAACAATTCAATTACGGATTGTTGTAATAAATTATGTATAAAATATAATGGTTTAGATATATATATATATATTTATAATATTATCCAATTAATTTTATTAATTTATTGATTTAAATTATTTAAAGGAAATAAAAATATGATGGAATATTTAATATAATATATAATATGAAAAAATTGAAATTTAAAATATTACAATTAAATCCCATTGATTGTTATTTATGAGGAGTGACACAAAATATTATTTTCATCTATTTTTATTTTTTAATAACTATAACATTATACTACTTGGTTAATAAATTACAATAAATAATTCTATATCTAAGGTATGACTAATTATTGATTCAAACTATTTCATGTGGCTTACCTTCCTTTTCTCATTATTTTTATAATGTATAATTTTATAATATCTAATATATATCCTTAATATTTTAATTGAATCTTCTTCCTAGGGATATACAAATTTTTAACTTTTTTAATGATTCGTGGGCCATTTATAGATATCTTTCATTGAGATATTTTTTTTCAAAAATATATGAGTTACTTATCTTCTAAAATTTCCACCATATTCATTGAATAATCAAGAATATTGAAAAAAATAATAATTTAAAATAATATATATTGAACAAAAAAGTATATTCCAGAAATTATTCCATAAGATATTTTTTTGAATCATTCTCTTATCCAATTGGTTATTTCAGACCAATGAATGTTATATTGTTCCTTTCAATTTTCCATTAATGATTATTATAATTTTAAAATGAGGACAATGGGAAAATAATTATATATTCTTAAAAATTATTGGTAAATATTATATATCATATTCTCTTATGTTTATTATGAATAAACATAATTCTGGATTGTTTCACCTTAATTATTTTAGGAATTATAGACCTATTTTATGATTTATCAAGATTCTATATTTTTTCAATGATTTTTTTGGTATATGAGAACTATGATATGTTTTTTTCAATAATATATATATTACATTACATATATTTCTCAATTTCATTACATAATAATTTTAAAATTAAATAATTCTTATGATATGATGTCATGGATTATTCACACCCGTTTACTATTTATTCAGGTCTCTAATTGATCCATTTACATCCCCTCCCCCACTATAATTTTAGATAACCTCATTAATTGATATAAATCCGTACATGAATACATGTCATAAGGTCAAAATTATATTTTATAGAAGTTATATGATGAATTATTGGATTGCTTCTAATTTTTCATTATTTTTAAGTGATATATGAAAATATTTCTCCCCATTACTATGCATTTGGATTTAGTAAGGTATAGTTGTTATGACATTTATTATTAGAATTATGACTAATAATATATTATAATGTAACATCATTATTGTCATTACTAAATAATGATTAAGATATTATTGGAATTATTAGTATAACATGTTCTAAAAACTCTGGAGACAACTATAAATATTATAATACTTCCTATTATTTTGGAAAATATTCGTGTATATGGATTCCTGGAAATTTCATACTATATTTAATATTAATAAAGTGGAAGTGTCGATAGATTATAGGAACCTAGGATTAATCACCATAAAAATGGGTTTTGCAGCATCAAATATATCCTTAATAGGTGCTTGATGTGTTTTCATAAGAGTGAACACAAGGATAAACGTTCTTCTAGGATATGAATTTTTTGATCAAATTATCTTTAGAATCCACTAATAAAAAGTTATAACTAATGTAATTATTCTTTAATATTAGTAAAATGTTAATTATAGTTATCATAAAATTATTATTTTTTGAATATATGTTAATAATTGATTTTACCGTAAAAACCTATAAATCCCATATGAGGTTAATTTATTATTTTTTTCATGTGAGAATAAATTTATTATTTGTTCCATGATTCCTTATATTTTTTTTATTAAAATTTATGTTTTATGAAATGGTGGAATATAGAGACAACAGACTAATAACCAATGTGAGGGAGAATGATAAAATTTGAACTATTTTCCCAATAAAAATGGATGTAGAGTTCAATACCTATTTGATGTAATTACATAATTTTTTTAGGCTATCTGAATCATGTAGAATTTTAATCTTCATATAATAAGGATATAGAAATTATAAATATTATTTAAAATAAGTGTTAATTGTATAGGTACTATTAGGTAATTTTATGTAGAATTTCCAATAATTACTAATATTTTTTCTCAAAAATGATTGAAAAATAGAGAGATTCGTTATTTATTTAACTCTAAATCTCTTAAATGATATACATATCAATGAATTTGGTCATTACGTTGATTTGTTATTATGTATTTTCAATGTAGATATGGTTTTATGTAATATTATAATGGGTTATGAGGAAACCAACAAATGAAAAAATTTCATGATGTAATTTTTAATGGAAAAGGAAAAAATAAATTAAAACAATAAAAATTTCAAATTTGGTGATTACAAAATCATATCAACATAATAAAATGTTGTAATAAATTTAATATGTATATGATAAATGGTTAATATACACATGAATTTCAATGGTGTGTCATAATTGTTTCCCTAGTGATGGAGAATGGGAACACACACCACCTAATACACCACCATTTTTAAATTCTTAAACTATAAGGAGAAATTATAGTATGAATGATAGTGAAAAAATTAATTGTCCTTTAGTGTAAGAAATTTCAATAAGCACCTAATACATTAAATAAATGGTAATCATATTCTATTATGACCACTAATATGGTATATGAAAATAAATTCATATAAGGTATAATTATTAAAACACAATAATCGAAAAAACAAATATATAAATAAGGTTCTTAAAAATCCATTATATATTATATGATTTAATTTACTAATGAATCACATCCCATGTTCCAGGAAGATGTGATATATATGAAGACACCACATAGTTAATTAATCAAATACATGTATTGTAATCTTCATCTATTTTACATTAAGTGCTAATTAATCATGTGATTCTTGCAAACTATACTTTAGTGGAATGTGATGATATACTAGTCATTATAAGGTATATTATTATATTGAGATGATAATAAATGTTAGTGAATTTAAATATATTAAAATTATATGATGAATCACAGTATCAAATTAAAATAAAATGAATATCTTGAATGTGTTTTTTAAAATCCATCAATTATGAGGATGATGATACCATATGAATAACATATCATTTTAAAATTTCTAAGTCCAATGATTGAATCAATGCTGTGGAATGACCCATTTTGGTGGAATATAATGATATATTCCATCAATGTGTTTATATGAATTCCCATATTTTATGTGGTAGTTTTTTAGATCATGTTTTCAAATCCACTCTTATCACTAATTGATCATATAGGATGAGAAAAATAAAAGTGAGGGGCTAAATAAGAATATACAATGTAATTTGGAGAAATGGTTTATACACACTATTCTGTCTCATTATGGTTCACTAAGAATATTTTTTAAAATGAGGGCTATTTCAATATGGTAATGCATTGATTATCATAAACATAAAAAAATATCCTTAAGGAATTAATATCACCTATAATGGTCTAGTTTATTTATTTTTCAACTTGAACAATCAATATAATTATCTATAGTTGATCTTCATTTTTTATAACATTACATATTTGTTAATAGGGTAGATATAAAAAATACAACCCTTGGTAAGTAATATGAACACTATTATTTTATATTAATTACCTTAAAACATAATTATTCCCCAAAAATCGTTAAGTACAAGGTTAATAGATTCTATAGGGAATACCATGAATTAAATTTGAAATAATTTATTAATGAAATTAATTTATACAGAATGATTATAGATGAACATGAAAAAAATAAAGGAAATATCTGAAAAATATTATTAAAGGATAATATGTACTCTATTTTCATAAAGTGTGACTTTTTATTTGTTTGGTCACATTAATGTGGAATGTGAACTATTTTTAATAATTACTATAGAGTACTCAAATGAAATGGAAATGGAGTAATGGCCCATACCCTCATGTGACATTGAATTCTATAATTTTCAAGTATTTTACTATATTTTCCAATGGTTTATAGAGCAATGTATTTATTTTATAGACCACTAATCAATATAACTTTTAAATAGGTAAATGTTCCATGGATAGAATATTAAAATTAAATTATTGTGGAGATGAAGATAATGAAAATCAATGAAACTGTACTCCCACTACCCCAATATGGATTATATATTTTAATATAAATAGATATTTCAGTGAATGTATATTATTTTGTACACATGAAAAAAAAATTATATACCATAGATCATTATAAATTTTTATCTATGAAAAAAATTCTTTATGAATGTTTTCATGTTTGATATAATAATTTTTATATTGAGGATTTGGCATAAATTCCTTCTTTGTTGAGAAGTGTGACAAAAATATTGATCACTAGTCATTATAGAATAAATTCACACAAAATGATATTTTTAGGAATAAAAAATTTATATCTTTGAAAAATAAGTAATATTGATCAAACTAATACTATCTTGGGAAGATAAATCATGTGGTTGATGCTCTGAAATTAAAATAACATAATATACTATCAATGATGAAAATTTATAAAAACCTTATCATGATTCATATTTATATTAGTGATCAATATATGATAATGGTAGGGAAGACATCATACCTATCACAATATAATTCCAAGACTACTATAAATGTAAAAAACATATATTCAGAACGTGATCATTTAGGGATTCAGTGTAATGTCATAGTACAAATATATGGAATGTTTGATTAAATAAACTTTCTAAACAATGATGGAATTCATTATTGAAATAGAAAATTTGTCTTAATATCACCTTATATAAACTGATATATTAGAAAATGATCATGCCTCATTATTTTATAACTATCGAGGATTTAAAAACATTTTAAATGAATGTTAATGGAAATTAATCTTAAACAACATGAAGAGGCATTTTGTTTATTATAACAAAATTTAATTCGATTTTTAGAAGGTTAATGTTGTGGTATATACAATCATGGGGATATTATTCTTTTTACCTTACCAACAATTAAATACGTTAACATCACCCTAGACAGTGTCATCATATACTCATGTCTTCTGAAGGAAGCAATATTAAAAGGGTTGTGGTAGGACCAGTCACCAATAATGAAAACTAAGTTGTTACTATTGATATTTTATTTCTTTAATAACAAGATATTATATACATAATCAATGTGGTGATGATTAATTGGGAAGAATGTTAGATCATTTTTCATCATGATCCAAATTTTTAGCTAGAAATTATAATTATTTTTTGAATAATCAATTGATAGTGAATAGATATTCAATAAATAATATATCCCTCATAATGATAGAAAATATAAATTGACTCCTCATAAGATCAATTACCTATTAAGAGTATTCAAAAAGGAATAGGTAGCAACATGAGACCAGTAACACCCTTTGGTTGAGTTGTCATAATACAATGAAATCCAATATTTTATTAATATGATCCTATATTATTCTCTATATGAAAAATGACATATAAATTGATTATGATGGGATTATGTTGGTGAAGGCAAGATTTATGGGCTAACATTTGAAAAAAAATTCAAAAACAAATTATCAGTTCATTTTTACCACTCTCAATCATCCTAGTTTAGTGTAAATATATATATATATATATATATAATAATTAATGAAACATTATGTTCTAATTTATATATAATTGTTTCTTAAAATATCAGTATGTAATATGGTTATAATGTTTGATAGGATTGTAACACTTAGTACATGGTAAATTTTCCCCTCTGAGATCCGTGAACGTATATGAGATATGTAATATCCTTTATCACTTCTATTAAACTAGTATCAAATTAATGAAGTATTCCATATATATCATGATATTATGTATATTATATATCCCTAAAATATTATGAATTTTTATTATTTTTAATGGGAAGATGATATGTCCTTTGAGGAGTATCCAGTGAACATAATAGACTGTGTAGGTAATATTCTAAACAATTATATATCCCAAATCATTTTGCTGGAATCACTAGTATGATGTAACAAGGAATCCTGAGGTGTAAATTTAATACTAGTATCATAATCAATTTTCAATTAATTATTTGAGATGAAATTTAAAGGATGATATTTATTATACGGGGATGGAAACAACTAAAAATGTTATATATATTGAATTTACATTTGGAATAAATAATTTTATAAATGTTATGTATATATTTTAAATTAATGAAATAAATGAATAATAAAAACAAAAAACTCAGAGCATAATTTATTTATAAATTCCCATTATCAGAAGTAATTTATTGACGAGAAATTAAACTAACACAATGGGGGAAATAAATGGTAAAAAATAAAACAATGGAACACTAAAAAATAGATCTTATTGATCTCATTGAACTATCACACTATTAATCATATGTGTAACACCATATGATTTTTTATGTGATTTTTAATTTAGAAATTCAGGGGATTATTTATAAAGAAATAAAATAATTATTAATATTTTCCTAATCGTTATAAATGTATCATAACTGTTACAAACAGAAACATGGCCGTTTGAAAAATAAATATACAACATAATTAAAAAATGACCCATAAATAATATATATCATGATTACTTTAATATGATATCAATATTATAATGAAATTAAATATACATGATGAATAAATATAAAAATAATGTTGAGAAACATTTGTTTATATAAATTATTTTAAATTTTTAACATAAAATCATATTTTTAAATTAATAAAAAAATTCATTAATATAAAGATAATTTAAAAAATAGAATTAATATTTGGAATCATCACCTTAAGATTTTTAGTGGTTATTTTTAAATTTGTCGAGGATGAAACATTTTAGGTGAAAAAACATTATAGATTTAAAAGAAATTATTATTTATATCCATCGTGTGGTAAAAATGAAATAATAAATTTCATAATTATTTTCATTTACATATTAATATATATTAAATTAAATAATTAATTAAAATATTAGATTCTTCATTTCGAAATCAAATTCTTTTTACTATTTAATTGGTGAAAAATAATTCCTTTAAAAATAATAATTATTCATATTTTCACATTCTCTGTTAATAAACAGATGTATTCTATTTAAAATTGTTTAAGAGTATTAATAAAATATATTTATAATATATAAATGTGATATTTTCACAAATATCATAATGATAAGATTTACCTTATAGATTACAATTTATATAATATTACATCCTAATAACAACCCTCATATTATGTATTAATACACCCACACCCTCTCATTGTAAAATACCTTAACATATATTTATTGAATCCAATTCTAAAAAAACATACTCTCATAATATCCATATAAACCATAGGGATTTTCTTAAGATAAAGAGATCAATAATTTAATTAAGATATGAGAAATATAAAATGGTCACCACATAGGATAAATTGTGATTAATTCATCAACTCATTTGATATTACACTTCACTTTCACATCTAATAAATTCAGTTCTAAAAATAATGACATAATAACTAAATAAATATAATTTTATAATTATCTCATCATTCATTTTTTAGTATGGAATCGTCCATAATGTCATCAAAATGTATTATAACAATTTATTTCCTCATCTTTGAGATACTCATTATTTTACATAGTTTATACCATTTTTTTTCATATCTAAATAATTTTTTGTGATTTTATATTACAGAACCACTCATTGAATTTAATTAAGTTTTTTAATAGACACTCAATGTAAAATAATTATTTATGCTGATATATTTTATAGTCTATTCATTGGTGGGATAAAAATGTTTATTTATTAATTTATTCATTATGAAATCATTATAAATAATTTTCCATTCCATTGGAATGTTTTTTTACTCCGATATTTATATGATTCAATTTTGGGATTTGTTCCCGATTATGGGAATTTAATTATTTTTACAGTTATATCATAATTATATATCCAGGAAATACATTGGGTTATTTAATATAAATAATGATCTTATCTATTTAAATAATGAACCTGATGATATCCATTTATATAATTATTTCATTAGTATTTTTACAAATGTATATGTTTGAACATGATCTTATCTTTATTCAAAACATATCTGTGGTATTTGACCATTATGTTTTGACATCTAACAATTATTAATAGGCCATATTCCATTCCCTTTTAAAATAAATTCATTAATATTAAAATGAAAATTTTATGATAAAAATATAATATTTATAATTATTATTACTAATGTAATATTGATGGATGTCTTCTAGCAATTCTATCTTATTCCTCAAAATAAAAGGTTTTTATTCCACCCCATTTAATTATATACTTAAATGAATGCATTCCCAATTTAGATATGTCTTATATAAACAAACTACAAGAAAGACACTATGTTGTTCATATATCCAGATAAAACACCACTAAAAAGTTACTATTATTATATACTGGTTGTTGGGGATTCACTATGGGTACCTATTAAAAAACTATAATCCTATGAATACACACATATTTTGACCAAAATCGTTCAATTATTATAACATGAAATGATAAATTAATAAAAGAGTTTTATGGGTAAATCATGATGTAATTCTTAATAACGATAAACATAATATAGTATCACTCTAAAACACAAATGGGAGTGAAATTATTCATGCTACAAATTATTCCAATCACTATTCCATTGCATTCAATCATGTAAATGATACATATTGATACATATAAATATACGGAAATAATGAAAAAAATTTCTGGAGACATGGATAGTATTTTAAAAAATATTGAGGCAAAAAATTCTAATAATTTGTTATGGAATATGAATTTAGATACTCCAACCATATAGATTCCACCCCATTGGTTCCATTCATGTAGAGGTATTTTGAATGGATTAGATAATTTGTACTTATCCCCATGAATGTTAGATAACCACTCCATTGGGGAGATACTGGTGTAGATTGAGTCATATATATTTAGTCTTATAAAATAGTAGAAGGCATATCATTTGATCAGTTTTCATAATTATCACCCATATGAACAAATGAATATTTATCCTCCCAAACATCAATATATAGATATTTTCTCCTAAGGACGGTGTATGAATAATATGTTGTTACAAGGTATAAATAGTTAGTCTAATATTTGATAGGGGTACTATAATGTAATTAATTTTTCTATTATGGAAACATACCCCTTCTTATAAGGATAAATAACTATTCTGAGTGTGAATATATAGACAAAATAATATGAATATGATCATTATTTGTTAGGTTTTACAATCTATCTACACTACTTTGGACAAGAAAACAATACATATCCCTAAACTCTACAACACCATTGAATAAATTTCTATCAAAATAGAATACGTGGAATATTGGGTCACAACAATATTTTGTTAATATAATTCCTATATAAAATTGGTATACTAAAATCCGCCATTGTGTAGTTATTGAATCTTGTTTTCCAATAAATCATTTCAATAATTGACCCAATGAAATATTCACCATACATAGTTCCACAATGCGTGCCTATGATTGGAAAATGTTATAAGAAATAGTCTATGAATAACTGATTATTTTTCATAATATATTGAGGATTTTATTTTTCAGATGTATTAAATAACCTATCGGGTCCAAAACATATTTATAAGTCCATGGAAATTAATTTTTTTATCATTTTTTCACTTCGATAAAAAAGATGGCAGTTTTCAACCAAATGAAATATATAAATATTGAATATTAATGTGTCTTATTTTATACCCATATGTAAATGAAAAATTTACTCACTCAGCATTCCAATCCAATAGGATTATCTATTTGAACATTTTTTGTAGAATCATCATAATGAATTGTATAAACCATTGACCATATTGAAATATTTGAGAATATTTTTGGTGTTTTTAAACCTATTACTCCATTTAGAGGATAATGTTTAGAGAACTATGATTAATTATATTAACATTACCATTTAAAATGTAAAATTTTTTATAAATATTAAGAATAATATAACTAAATATTATGTAGTTTTAGTGAATACTGAAATACCAGGGAAATCACCACATTACAAGACTCATCCCCCTATGAAAAAAACAAAAAATATATTTTTTACAGAGGCATGGAATGATAATGGATTCCCAAAAAAATATAATTTTAAAAAAATCTATTACATATAAAATTAATATTTTTATAGTAAAATTCTCAAATCAAAGAAAAACATATCCCCATGAAACCTAACTTGAGGAAACTAGATGAAGTTATCAAAACTATTATCCAAACTTTATACCAATCCAAAAAATTCTAGGCCACACCATCCATGGTTTCATTTCCATTAAATAAATCCTATATAACTTGAATGATTATGGAAATGAAATACTATTTAAATCCCCTTTGAATTTTCTTATATTTCCATCACCCATCATACGGATTAATGTGGAAATAAAGATGATTCATCAAGGAATAAATTAAATTATAAAAACTACAGCATTTCAATGATAGATTGTAAGGAGAACACTAATATTAGGGTATAACTATTCAAAGTGAATATGGCCTTGAAGACTAATTCATCATGCCTTGGGGGCCATCAATAAATCCCTCTTCAGGAAGTTGAAATTGTTAGAAATAGAACAAAAAATAAGAAACAGATTCTTCCCCGAGTCCTATTCTTGCTCAGACTCTTTTGGATTTCATTAGTTCTCCATTCAGAGCATGAAAGCTGGCCCATCAAACTAAATATTTCATGTATAAATAGAACATAATAGGATATATTTAATTTATTTACACCGTGAAAATTGCCTAGTATGATTAATATCTATATCATAATATTATATACATACCTAACTAATTAAAAAGAAGATGACAATGTAAAAGCTGAGGAAACATGGAAAAATATTATTGATGTTAAAAGCATTATTATATAAACATCTATTTATTATGCAATATATGTGGGTGAGACCCAATGTAATTCACAAAAGAATTACTATAATGAAACTAGAGACACCATTTAGTCTTTTTAGAGCCCTAAAAACAATATTTCTTGAAATATAACATAGAATGAATGTTGTAATCTAACTAACCATGATAAAATCTTATACCATTTCTACAAAAGAAACAAATGATAAAAAATCCACCAAATATTATTCCAATATAGAATCGTACTATAATAAAAACATCAACCCCCATGAAACATGATAAGGGGAAATCCCATATTGATAAGGGTATCCCACTACTATAGAAGTATGATATTATGGATATTTTTCTGCTCAGTTTTACTATTATGTTGAACCTAAAAGCTATTCATTTATCAAAGGAACATATGGAGGATCTTTTCTAGGATGTCTAGATACCCCAAGAGTTTCATATATAAGCCTTTGTAGATGATATTTTTCAGTTTTAACCACATTATCATAATTTTGCACCCCAAATACATTTATTATGAATTATCATGAAGAATTAAATCAAGGTAAGAGCATGCCTTTTTATGTTTTACGAAATCATGAAAATATTAATATCTGATGCGATATGGTGGATAATATTTTAATGATTAATCTTAACTCAGTATAGACTAATTAATGTTTGATATATACTAAGGATTTTATTTCTAAACTGAGGAGTATCATTTAATAGTATTAAATGAGCAGGTATAATCTAAATAGATGGATCAATAATAAGGTATATTCTAAGGGCATAGTATCTAATTAGTAGTTCATGTTTATCAAGAAGGAAAAAATAAAAAAATTTAATTCCAAAAGACCATGGCACCCTTACCATGTGGATATTCTTGCATTACACTATCCATGATTAATATACTACATTAATTATATGGTTGGATTAAAATGTGAAGAAAACACTGCCATTAAATATAATTACAGTCCAAATATTCCGAGGTGAATAACAAAAAGCATTATTGAATGAAATTGATTATAGAAGGAATAATGTGGGATTATTCTTCAAATTGTATTTGGGAATCCCCAGATAACCGAATGGTAATACTCAATAATTGATCTTCACTTCCAATTAATTAAATCATGTTTCCAAATTCATCAATAGTGATCCACCACAACCCACTGCTTCACTGGCCCATCGGTATAAAAAATCATTCAATTCAACTTATTCTAGACCTTGATTGGGATTTCTAATCAATAACATGAATATTTGATATCATTTTATATCTTTATATAGTTATAATTATTCCACAGTACCATTATAAAAAAATTAAAAATTCCCTTATATCGTTTATTTCTATTTAAGAAATTTATCTCAGCATTTTGTCAGAGGTTGAAGTGGACAGCCTCAGTGATTCTCCAATAGAATTTAAAAATGTAATATAGGACACCATTCATGAATAATAATAAGTTAATATAGGTAATAAGATGATCTAAAAAACATAATTATCAGTGTTACCATGTATCTAAAATCTATGGTGATATATGTAACCTTCATTAATAATATTTATTAGGTTTTCACATTGAAATACTTATATATGTATATATTCTATAATTGGTCACTAATTTTCATACACATAACATAGGCATACTAAAATACCTTCAACTATTTATATAGGCATTCAAAAGAATGAAACATTATCATATTTTCATGGTTTTATTTATTCCTTCCTTTTTTATTAATTCCAACATCCTTTTAGGGGTGATATTGATAAATAACTAAACAATATCATCATAATTTGGAAAATGAATGAATATATCATAGTATAATTCAATTTTATTGTTCATAATCAAAATTTTCTTATGGATTATTTCTCTTTACCATATATGTATCACAACATCAATATGAAAAATCGATTTTATTCCCATTCTTTATTAAAGTGTACTTGGGGAGTAATCAGATCAATGTGAACCCTAAATATAAAAAAAAACCAATGTTTTATATTGCCATTGAGTAAGTATAGTATATGTACATGAAAATTATTTTGATTAATATTTGTACAACTAATCATCATGTCATGTATCATAATTTTGATCATTTAATTGGTTTATTTAAAAAATTATATTTCTATTATAATTTAGTTACGTAATAGATGATCCTTGATTACCTCAGTAATCATTTAAAAATAATAAACATTATATAGTATGGTATATTTAATATAGACCCATTAAATAATATATTTAGTGTAATTATAGTTAAATTCATTGGAATTTTAGTATGTCACCATGACAATAAGATCGACCCAGCAAATACATTATTAATCATCTCAATACGACATCCACAAAAAAATAAATAGTTGAGAATTATTCAGTGATACCTCTCATAAATAAGCAGTTTCATTTCAAATATTGTTTTAAGGTGCATCATTTTTAAAAAATTTATGAATAATTTATCATTATGTCAATTTGATAAAAATTTAAATCATTTTCTCATGATCCTCATGAAATATTTACTATACATACTATTTATAATTCCAACAATGGATGGGATGACACTAATAATATATGATTTTATTATTAGTTTTTCAATAAATTCCCATTTCCCAAATAAAAACAATATATGAAAATAAAATAGGCACTACAATCAAAACAGGATGATTCTAAATACAAAACTCAATATTCCATTATCTAGAATAAATACAATACACTAACAATTATTAATGAAGAAATTTACAAATTGTAAAAATATGATTCCAATATATGATATCTTATTGTCCTACTAGATTATATTCATTGCATTCATGTGCAAATAAAATTTTGTAGTCATTAAATTTATCCAAATGATGTATAAAAATTTATGCAAAATTAAAAGACCTCATTATTAGAATGGAAATCACTCTAATCTTGTTTATTGTCCATAAAAATTAGGATATATATACATTGATTATAATTCATATTGTTATCAATGTATATTCCAATATGAAAAAAGATTTAAACCCTATCTTATGATATGTTAGTGGACTCGCTATAGGGATCTCTCTTGAAATGTTATAGTATCTTGTTCGGCCATCATAAAATGAGAAAGCAGATGCATTGTCCAATCTTTCTAGACATCACTAAACATAACATTTATGCAACCATCTTATATATTGTGAACCAATGTGTATTATTCCCAATAATTAACTATGACTTGGAATAAACAAATCAGATATATGCTACCCAAATACATAATGTGATAAAATCCATTAATGGAATGATGATGACCATAATGGACTACCTCAAATATAGGACCCTATAATCTTAAAAAGATAAATAATAAAAGATCATAAATCCAATAGAATACATAAACCCTTATAATTTATTGAATGTATATAGTTTTCTATAAAAATATGTTCGTTATGGATTCCTCATCAGATAGATCATAGAAATAGATTCTCTCATTGTGATGTGAAAATGAAAAAAATTGTTCTTGTAGTTCTTTTCTTCCAAGAACCAGGATCTCCAATCAAATTACATGGGATTTGTATTTACCTATAGAGAACAATTACTACATGGAAAATGCCAAAAAAATCCATACTTTTATACTACATGTAAATTTAATCCCTCACCCCTATTGTTTGTTCATTCTATGAAATTATGTAATCCAATATCTATGTAGTGAATGAATTCCATGTGGATATATTCAACAACTATATCCATGATGTTTAAATATATCATTTTGGCCACCATCATAATTTCCAAATTGGTTGAGTTTAAACCACACAAGTAATATGGGATTAATAACATCATTCACCTCATGAATTGAAATATCATTAATGTATTTTGTGTATCTCATATCTATTAGATGGAAAATAAAAGAAAAATATATTATTCAACAATGAAAATGTTGTATCATGTTTATAACATTTATAATAATCCTTCATCTCAATATTATATGGTGCCAAACATTTTGAAACAATTTATTATTGTTACTCTATAAAACATCTAATATAAAATGTTTGATAAAACTAAATTATTGGCCTAAAAACTCAATCAGGACTTATGGTCATATCAAACCATAACCCAATAATCCAAAAAAAGTGGCCTATATTTTACCCTATATAGAATATTGGCAGGTATTACATTTAAATAATATTATAAACAATATTAAACCTCTATAAATTTTCATTTCATAGATGAATAAAATTCATAGAATTTACGTGATGAGTGATAATTCCATTATAGGAATAGTTTTCATATAGTGTGTAATCTAGAATTCCATCCAAATCCAATTTTGTATATTTAAAAAAATATGTATTATAATAAATCATAAATGTAAAATTGTAATTGGGTTTCACACCCATGATGATCCTTTAGTATAACTTACTATAGCAGGAACCATTTTGTGAGGGTCTCTATGCTATACACCTGGTATATTAAATGGTATCTTACTATTTTCCCATGAAAGATGGGGAACACATCAAGTCCTTTTCCAGTGTAAGCATTTTCATTAAAAACATAATTTAATTTGTATTTGAGAATCTAAATAATGAAATATATTCTATTTAATTCATAATATTTGAATCTTGAGGGATTAAAATTATTCTAAATTCCACTTATACGAATTCCTTATAAAATGTACCAGTACAGTTAGCATGTCATCATATAAAATTGATAAGTGATTCAATTATTTATAATGGATGAATAAGAAATTTATGGATTGGTCCATTAAATATTGAATATTTATCCCAATTATGAGACCCCAAAATATGTTGATGTTTTATGGCATAGCACGAACAACAATTAAGGGGAATATATCTGAATGAAATACAAGTGGTTTGATTTAATTAAATAATGTTAATGTTTATTTGGATGGATCCCTTATATTATTTCCAACCATAATGTCAAAAAATCAATATTCACTCCACCTAAATATATGTATGATCTATAAAGGTTTATTTATTTAAAGAGAAAAGTGTGTCTTTATTGATTTTTTTATAACATATGTAGATATAATCAGGTCATTTGTAATTGGTTTATCCCTGAAAATCAAAAAAAATGTCCATATTTTTTCTATTAAATGGCGTGTAGTTGATATGTGAAAGGGACACATTTTTATGAAAATGGATCAAATAAATCCTTTTATTATATAATATATAGTGACAAATAAATTTAATAACCTGGTCTAATCCATATAATCCATATTTATATATACAAAGTATCATAATTCCACCTTTTGAATTGGTTTGTTGGTTGATTTCATATTACTATGTAGGAATTCAATTTGGTGGAATACCTTTTCATTCCCCTTATATACAAAATATATCGAAAAATGTAATGTTATCATTAGAAACCATTTGTTTAATCATTCTTATTGCCACATGACATATAATTATATCTAGACCTTCACTCCTATTCTATTCCAAAAAATTAAATAAAATGTAACATTTCTCATTATGGTTAATCCATTCCAGTGATTCTTCATCTCCATGATAGAACCACATATATAGGATGCTCAATTATAATCCACTATCTGGGAGACACATCCTTTCATAAGATTCCTCATAATAAATTTTGAATGGTTTTAAAAAATTACCTTTTCTATGTATGTGACAAATATATATAGAACCCCTTATCGTGGAGTTCATCCTTAATTAATATATAACTAGATCACCTATTCTTGTTGATCAGATTAATCTATTTTAAAATATCACTTAACAACCATGTATGAAATTACTCATATATATATCTATATATATCTTGGAAATTTATTGATGTATTTTTCAATTTTATTGGGCCCGAGAATAGTTCCCATATAAATTTAAATCCCCCCAATATAGGAGATGAATCCTCTATAAAGAGTCATATAAGAAATATTTGTTTCATGATTCAGATAATCTTAAGATAAATTTTAATTTTGGAACTACAAGTACCATTCCTAGGCATAATTTAAAAAAATAGTGAACACAAGGAATCATGACCCTATATATATTTGGTTCTTCAAAAGTAACATCAGTTCACATATAATTAATAAAGAAATTTGTAAGATATAAATATTCTTTGAATTATTCATCATTGATTTCTTCCAGATACTAGTCTTTTTATTCCCTCTATCAAAACATGTCCCCCAGGGCCCATGTCATGCCTACCCCAAACCCACCTCCAATAGGCTAGGGGTTAGTGATTAATGTTGAGTAGTTATATCCTAAAATATGGAGTCATTTTCCTATGAACATATACACATGCACCCGACTACATGCCACATGGGCTGGATTTTGAAAACACTATGTAAAGAAAATTCTTGAAGACCAATTCAACACCACAACAGAGTATGACATAATGTTAAGTATTATGGTACAACTGGGACAGAATACAATACATCATAAATAAAGTCATTTAAAACGTCCAACCTACAATCAATGTTATTGATGATGTGGTAGAATTTTATCAAAAATACATTGGATCATCTAACCTCACAAGGCCTTATCTGGTCCATGTAATGGTACTACTCCTCCTACGAATCCACCAAAACCACAGTTATCTACACATGACACGACATGTGCCAAAAACATTCTGTTTAGGGGCGTAAAAACAATACTTATTAGGGGAACCCAAATAAATAAGTAGAAGGCCACAAGGAAACACGATTATGAATATAAATTCTAGTCAATAGAAGAATATTTTATTAACACTTATAAAAATAAAATCATTGTATACTAGTAATGGATTAAAAGACACAACATTTCATCAACTGTATGCCATATTGTTCCTCCCGTTGGATGCTCAATTCTGGGAGATCCCACTACTCGAGCTATCTAAAAATATCACATAGAAAAATCATACAATAATTATTAGATATAACATCTGGTATCAATTCATCACGATGTTTCCTAGACACATATAGTCTCACTAAGGCATGGCATCTAGTTATCAAAAGCAATCCTTGTCCATATGATTTTTTTCAATGATTTCTCATTCTAGTAGAAATCGACCCTTAATATAAGATGTAATCATAGACCCACTCAAGCGGTCCTACTAAATTGGGACCTGCCCAAAAAGAACACATGAAGAACTAATCAAATCATACTGTTCAGTTCATGTCTTGATAGAAATAATCATATCATGATAATTAGTTAGGGGGTTATGCACCCTGGGGTTACTAGAGGATAACCTAACCCTATTGCAATTATCATCCTATATATGGGATGAGTGCCTTTGTAAATATTGGTAACACATATACAACCAGCCCAATATATAGATCCATAAATTGAAGTGAGGATCAACCGAGCCTCTTGGGGAGATCCATGCTCCAACACATGGAGTCACTGGAAATTCAGGCTGGCCGAATTCATTTCAGATCACGGGTCATTCTCATTAAAAATAATGAGATCCTACATCGAACCATCATTGAGAATCCCAAGGGTATGTCTCTATCACTACAATATCCCTCTATAATGGGCTACTTATAGTACATCAATTCATCATTGGAAAGACAACGATAAATCCACCATCCCCTATAGGAATATCTAAAATCCCCCAAAGCCATATCAATAGGATTATCTCAATGAGAGGGTCCTTATTCCCTAGATATATAATGAAATAGAACTACAGTTTGAAGGTGATGATTATTTTAGTAATAATTGGAAGATTGTGTGTGGTTCTAGCCCAAGATTGTAAGAATGATCAGACACGTTGAGTCCAACCCGACCTCTAGGTTAACACGACCCATAGCACTGACTTGGACCAGTTGGGACATTCCCAATTCACTAACCCATATTTGTTCTGGAATGCCCACCAAACCTCAAATGTTTTTGTAGGCATGTTTACTCTTCTCAGGATGTGATGGTTGCAACATCTCTGAACCAACCCATGGACCACAGTAGGTTCCCACCTCCATGTTCTTGTTGTACTATGGGTCGTTACCACGTATACTAATTGACACTGCAATCCAACTACTTCTGACCCACGTTCAACAAAAACGGTGGTTATTGTGAGAACTTCCTCAACACCGCCATGGGCCGACGCTCTAGTGTCTTCTTCTACGGGACACCACATGTTCTCTGGTGGTCCATTCTTTATCCAAAACAATTTCTATAATCCTAGCCTCTACATATTCACTGTGGTGGGCTCTGATCCACTCCACGATCCTTCTGATGGCATTCCATTTGAGTGAATATATCTCCTGCAAGCCTCGATCAATTTTCTATTGTCATCGTTACAACACCATCATGATGATTCCATCCCTGATCTATGAGATTTGATTTTTGTGCTAATTATTGGTTGTGAAATGATTGATTGATTTACAAATGTCGATTCTAGGGACATAAATGAATTCCCACAATGAAAGAATTATAATAGTAGGAATGTAAAGAATCAAAAAAGATGAACAGACCTCGATTGATGTTCATATCAATCGTACTTCATTTTCATTCGAATAGTTAACTTAAAATCACGTAGATGAAATCCTATTAAAAACCAAATAATTGAAACCACTAGTAGGAACGATAGAACTGTAGGTCATCCTATTCATGGGATGATATATTTTCATTTCTTAAATCCTAGAATGGTGGAATAAAATATTTAAATAACAACCCTTACAAGGATTTTTGATCTTTTTCATACGTAGACTGAATATGTGTTGTCACAAAGTTACTTGTTCAATTGGAATTTTTCAATTCAAAATTTAATGATTAAATCCTGATCTATGATCTGTCGTCATTGATGAGGGGGCCTCCTTGTGCATTCCTTTGGGAAACTTCTGGGTTTGAATGAAATTTGACATCATTATGAATATAAAATTTGGACCCTACCCATGATTACTGGAGGAACAACATTAATGTGTTTGGGAGTTTTAGCATTATAGTTTCTATTTAAAGTAGAATCACCACACTTATTCATTTATTAAAGAAGATTGGTTTTATAAATTAATGTGTTGTAGTGTCACCACACTATGAATTATTAAAAATAAATATAATAATACTTCCTATATTTTTATTCGTGTGTAAAAAGTCCAAAAATTATCTTTTCGCATGGACTCGCACCTGTCAATGTTAGGATTAGCCTTACGAAATATCACCCATAGGAGATCAACTGTAGTATTAGATTTCTAATCTAAGACAATATTTATGGTTTATAATGATTATAAAAACATGTTTTATTTATATATGTTTTTATAGTTATTTTATTTTTGGTTATTCTCATTGGAGACCCACACTGACTAAGGATAACACACTAATTGGTTAAAACCACCACCCATTATTAATATGTTCCCTCGGATATGTGATATGGAACCCATTTAAGAGTTATTCCACATTTCAAGAAAACAATTCTTAAATAATATCTAAAAATATAATATTTTTTATAGATCATTAACGGCACTCCAAGAATCATAATTGCATGTATTCTAAGTGTATGGTCTCGTAATTCTCACTAGAATTTTATGAAAATAGTATTGGGAAAATCTATGTTATTTCATTAGTCCCCCATCAAGTATTTATATCCCGGATAACAAAACCAAGGCATGCCCAAATAGATGACCGTATGATCAAGAACATGAACCCCCTACTCCCATGTGCTCTTCCAGAGATTATCATGTAGCCACACAACATGCACTAAAGTAATAGACTACCCATGGAGGTTCCCCTCTAAAATATACTAAATCTCCATGACTGGGAAAAAAAGAAAGAATCCCAATAAGAATCTATCATATATATGGGATTCCATTGAGTTGAGTTATTTCATGCATGTTGAGCCATCCCAATCTCTCTAGTGAACTCTGTTACCAAACCACTAGGAAGTGGGCCGACATGGTGAGTGTGTGAATGATCACTCAGATGGTATTATTTCCATTTTACATATCTGATAAACTCATAATGGCGTCTTTAAATAACCTTAATCACTCCCTTCCTTGTACCCCAATGACGTAAATAGAAACCCTTTCCAAGCACATGGGATCAATGAATTGAGTTAATATACCACAAAACTAATTCAAAGAAGAATGGATCATTCAACATCAATAGTCAAGCCTATCCTAAATATTTTTCATCATCCTTTATCTCCGCCTTGACTCCCAAGTGCTTATCCTAATGAATCTCATCACTCTAGGAACACAGTTATACTACAAAGAGTCTCTTAAAAATAACTACATGCTCCCCACATTTCGAATGTCCACCAGGGGTATTACTTGGAGAAAATTGAGCATATGAAGACTCACAGATGATGTCATTTTTTGTACATCACTAACACATATAAAAATGGCTAGATAACAACAAAATACATGAGATATACAGATCCATATCCATCCATGAAGGGTAACCCCAATGAGGCCTACCAAATTGATTCCTCATTTAGTAACTACTGAATGGATTCGATTTGAGAGAATCTTCATACACACTCCTCTTCCCATGAGTATTGAAAAATTATAATTCATGGTTATGGAGGAGCTCTAGGAATATATTTTATATCAATCACTAATTCATCTAAGATATGACATACTTGTAAATCTTGTGATCAACGTAGATGACGAATATCCCACCTATCAGTTAATATTGCCACATATTCAATGTGAATACCACCACCGCTAACTCAAGATTCTGGATTTCATAGTAATCTTTGTCATACTTTGTCTCAACCATTATTGGATTCTCTAAAACTCCAGTCCCTTAGAAGATATGTCTAGGAAAAATTGTCCTTATAAAACAATAACTAACACTCAACGAGCTAATCATAAGGATGATGCTCTTAGAGTGTGTGAAACACCATTCTTAAGTTCCTCACGTGCTCCTCAATAAATGACATGTACACTAATATTCCATCAATGAAGATAACCAAAGGATGCCTAGGTTGAAACACTAGTTCAGACTAATCCCTACCTCTGCAAGTCCCCCTTTTACACCCCCATATCATGAAGCTCTTTGAGAGATATTTTATATACTGACACAAATAACATTTCCACACTGAGGTGTATACCAACGTAGATGGTAAAAAATCGATGGATAGGTAAACCTTGAACATAATCAAGGATGATATAATTATAGGTTGTCCCCACGAAGAAACATGAGGACTCATAACATCCACTGTAATAACAGTTGGCCAAGTTAACTAAATATAAATTACTTTCACCCTTCTCTGCCCGAGTCCATCAATATCATCAAGATGTCCCCCTTAATGATATAGGTATATCTAGTTTTATAACCACTGATTAACCACACCCAATTTCCTAAATCAATCAATCAGATCATTGACTGTTTGTTATTCTATACTATGAATTATATCATAAGGACTGAAATCCACTAACAAGAGAAACCAATATAAAATATCACTACCAAGCGTCATGTCCCATAGTCGGTAAAAATTCATGGTCATTATCTCCTCATGTAAAAAAATATAAATTTGAGGGTAATTTCAATGGTTTAAATGGAACCTCTTGGTTTCAAACATGAAAATTTGAAATAATGGAAATCACTATTAAAATTTTATATTAATACTATAGATAATATAGAAAGACACGTATCATTCCTTGAATAATTCCCTATGTCATGGGGTCATAAGCCAAGATAGCCTACAACTATCTCCTCCCTTGTCATCCAGATTTAAATTCCTGGTATGAAATAGCTTGAGGTGTTGTTGGTAACACATAAAAAAGTTGGACACCTCATACTTCATCCAAATCATTCTATCCATGTCTGCCACCTAAATTATATGCCTTCTTTATCCACTACCTCTTCCTTGGGGGTTCATTAACTGCATCTCTACCTATAGCATTAACAGTAGGAAAATGTCGAGTGAGACTCCCCCATTTTCTACAAGAAATGTAATGCCTATTATTATGGGAACTAGAATGTCCCTATAACTTCTGACCAAACATATTGTTTTGTGGCATACATTATGCACTTGATATTGGTAGGTCCGGCTGACACAACATCCGAGGTGATGGCTGCCTCAGAAGCATATGACGCATAGTCAATCCATCTTTAACCTCATCTTGAACTTGAAATGAAATCTACGACACATTATAGAAAACTACATTCACATGAACCACTATAGGATAGTCATTTAACTGATCATTAGGGGAAATTATCACCTGTTGAAAATACAGAATAATAACATCTTTGTGACTTTTTACCATTAGGTAGGCCTCATCAAGGATTTTTCCAAACACTAGAACCGCTTTTGGAATCCTCACAAGCAAGTGACGTAACCAAAAACTGAGGAAAGGAAGATGTATCATAGTTTAAAGATTATACCTGGTGATCAATCTCGTGAAGGACAAGGAAAACATAACACATTATTATATGAGGAGTGTATCTTTTTTTCCATAAAAATAATTTTTTCTTGTTCCATGTTGAAATTTAGGTGCACTAAGTCCTTGTTTATGGATACATATTGCTGCAACCCCAAAAATAGTGTCCATGTCATGGAATTTATTTTAATAACGTGTACGTTTAATTCATCGTAATTTATATATGTTTAAAATAATTGTTATATCATACCAAAAATATCACTCGTTATAAAATATAGTTGTGATAAAATATTGAGGGAAAAAATGTTTTTGTATTAAAATGATAATAAATAGTGTGGTTCTTTTAGTTACTAGGGGTTAAATAATTCCCTAGGATGAACTATTTTCATAATTATTTTTACATCAAAGAAGATAATTATAAAAAAAGTCCAACTTATTAAATGTAAAAAATATATCATATAAAAATGAGTAAATATTATATCATAATTTTTTTTATAAATATGTTTTCCACATTCTGAAAACTAGTAATTTTAATGAAAACATTATTTAATTATGTTTTAAAATTGATGCAAAAAAAATTGAATGAGATACACATTGTAATTTTATTATGAATCCAACTACCTCATGTACTAGAACCATTGAACAACTACACGTATCCCAAAATTTGATAGGATAATATGTTAATAATAGATGAGGAAAATCCCTAATCCAAATAAAACCATTTCAATATATCGAGGAAAAAGAAACATTTTTCCTCATATGAATTGTGTGCATTGAAAACCCATAAAAGAAAGAAGAATTTTCAATAGTAGATAAAGAAAAAAACATACAGTGACCAACATCTTCGATCATGGATAATACTACAAAAAAATAGCCCTAGAAAGGAATGGGGTGATATTTTCATATGTGAGTGGTGATTTTATGTTCGAGACATGATAAATGGAAAAAACAATTTTGTAAAATTACAGTAATGGAAACCATGTGAAAAATATTTAAAAAACCATTTCCAATTCAATTCACTATAAGAATCCTGATTATATCATTTATTAATCTTACATAAATCATTTAATTGAATAATAAACTATTCTCAGTCATGCCCCTATATACATGAAAATATGGTTATCCACATAAAATAAATCCAAATTATAACTAAAAATGTTAATTTTATGAAGTAAATTTCCAATAATTAATAAAAATATTGCACAAGAAATACATATATATATCTTGATGAAGTAAAAATTAAAGGAAATGCAAAAAAATAAAAAAGAAGAAATAAAAAATCAATACATATGTAAAATAATTAGATATCCCAATCTATTTCAACATATTTCAATATATCCAATGAAACGAATTTATTGAATTGTTATTCTATAATATGGTGCGGCCAGACTACAATAACATATGCTTCAATCACCCAAATTTTATAATATTCATTGTAGTTACTCTTTATCACTTGAAAATAATTTATAAACATTCCATGATAGATCATTTCTTGGAAATTAACAATCAAAACCAGTTTCTTGACCTATAACACATCATGGTCCTATGTAAGTTCCTTGATATCTAGAAAAAGAAAAGGTCCCGGAAGATATTGTATGAGCTATGACACAAGGAAAGATATTTTGGATCAAAATTAACATAAGTGAAAAATATAGATAACATTTCACAATTTAAATTTGTTCAATTATTTCAAAAGGACACAAATATCATTGACTTAATTTCCATTCGATTCTAATTTGTGGTGATAACATAAATCAGAGATATTTAATAAAACATTATCACTATTTTAACATTCCATAATATATACCAAAAATCAGTACATGAATTTTGTTGACTCCTAACCATCACTTTGCTCTAAATAATTATATGGTTCATATATTTCTCTTCCAAAATGATAATTCACAAAACCAATAATGGTTCCATTAATTTATACAAACAATTAATTTATTTGAATTTCAAAAAATAAATGGTTCAATTGGATTTATTGTTACATGCCAAGATTCCATTGTATGCTTCTCTTTGAATAATATAGTAGTTTTTGTTGTACGCAACTTCGATTTCTAACACAACACAACCAATCTAACAAGCAGTTATGAATACTAATACCAAATTTTTGAAATTTTATAAATTTTATCTTTCAAAATGGACATTATTTTTTGATTTGTATTTTCTAAATTAGAATAGGGTGAAATTTTGATATTTTTTATAAAAACATTAAATTTTTTTATGAATAGTGAAAACCATTGAGTTATAGTTTAAAATCAAATTTTTATATAAATAATTATTTATTTTATTTAAATTTATATTAGGAAAAAATAGAAAAATAATACATATATATGTTCAATGTAATTCATTGGAGTTAGTTTATAATAATTTTATATATATTAAAAGTTTATTTAACTTTTCATTGTCTTTTGGCCACCTCCTATGAGAATTTTCAAATTCACATAAAAATAAATTTCACCACTTCTGTAAGTTGAATTTCAAAAATATGAGAGACATGGTTGTTATTAGTTTGAAAAATGTGGTTCAATAAGATAAAAATAATTTTTTTGTGAATAGTAACTTTTTACTTTTATTTACCACAAATAAAAGTAAATAGGATAATTAAGGATAAAAATGATATTATTATTACCCTAAACCATGTCCTAATTATATTAGATAAGTTTAATTCAGCCAAAAACAAACTTAGGGATATCATATGATCCATTACGTCCACATGGATTAGATTAGGACATTTCTTATTATTTAATTCAAATAAGAGTTAAAATTGATAAATTTAAAGTTTAATGACTAATACATTTTTAATATAAGTTACACATAAGATAAATTCCACTATAAATATTAATTATAAATATAAAAATATTTACTACATAATAGTATTTATTTTTAATTTTTAAACATTAAATAACTAAATTTATTTACGACACCATGATGATGCGTTAATTACCTAATTAACGAAATATTAAAATTATTCATAATATAAATATCCGAATATAAGTAATTTTGAGACTTTTTTATTAATTAAAATAATTATACTGGTTAATATCACATGTAAGGGTTTCTTTGATGAATTTTATTCAAATTAATAATTTTGTTCGAATTTAGAGAAAACAAAATACCAAATACTGTCAAAATTTACTTAAATGAGTATTTAAAACATATATTATATTATTAATTGATATTATATTACTAAAAAATTATGGATCAGAAAAAAAGACTTATATTATGATAGTTGTATCTTTAATGATCCTCTTGGGGTTTTCTTGGATGTATATAGTACAGTTTATTACAATATATTATAAAAATACAAAGAGACATGGTAAATGTAAAACTATTTAACAAAGAGATAAATCTAAAAGATAAGGCTAATATAGAGACCAAAACTAGTCTAAAACCTAATGGTTGAGAGGTTTTGGACCCATCGCCACCTTAGCCTTTAAATAATTCATTTTTGAGCCACTATAAACCAAAAATTAGTTTATTATAAAATAATATTTCTAGTTTTTCCTATGGTTCCCATCACTCTACTTATAAAAGGGAACTCCCCCTTCACTCTAATTCACACCATCAAAGCCATTTTTATCGGACAACCCCAGCCCAAATACCCTATAAAATGTCCTTAATTAATCCCAAAGTCATTTTAGTAGTCATTAATCTATCATATGGATCCGTTTTCATCAAATCAAAAGGAAGAACTCGAAGAAGAGGTAAATATTTCATGACCTCTTTCATGTTCCTTTCTTCTTCCACTTCCTATATCCTTGTTATTTCAATTATAAAAGAATAAATCCAGTATCCTCTATATTAAATTATGTTATTATAAATATGGTACTACCATATTCATTATTTTATCCATCCTTAGAATGACATGTCACTATACGTGGGTAGGTACGACTTACTGTCTCCATTTCGTGGTATAATTATTATTCTATGCATTATTATTTGGATGGGTATAATAATGATATGTAATTTATGTAAATAATAAACATCACATTATTATTATTGTGTATATATGATATACCATCCAATTATATTTTATTTTAACATCAAAATAATGAAATTGTCGCTTGTGCGAATGTACGGATTTCCATCTCCATGAACGCAATTAGATTCATTCCCCACCGTATCAATTCAAGAGTAATTTTCATTATATGATTAAAAATAATTTTTAAAGACTTAATATAATTATGAATATGAATAATATACATCCTTTCCATAAAAAAAATTACTTATGTAACAAATCATATAAAGAAAAATGAATCATTTAACACCTTAAACGACGATAATACTAAGATATTATTAACAAAGCAATGTTAAAAGAACATATATGATATAATATAAAAATATATTATAATTGTATAATTTAATAAAAATTATTTCACCATTATACAGGAGGTTAACCTTCCCTCAACCAAGGAAAAGTACAAGGTAAGGGTTAATTTCACAATCTCTTTATTATTCGAGTTTGTTTTTATTGTAGTATCTGCTGGGACCTCTTTTTCATCCACATCCATGTTTCGTAAAAATTTATTAAAAACATTTTTAATATTTAATAGACTATGGTTTAAATTCATGTCTACCCATATTTTACCTTATATGTTTTTAAAGGAATATTTCTATCGTTTTCCAAACAAGGTACATTATAACATTTTCCACAAAATTGAGGTAAGAATGTTTTTTTAACTTATACAGCTAGTGTGGGTATTTTTCTCCATTATAACAACGTGAAAGAATACCTTACAAGATTTTAATAATATTTTCCAAATAAATGTTTTCTTCATAATTATGTGACTCTTAAATTAAATCAAAATAAATAGAGTTATTCCTCTAAAAAATGTTTTGATTTCATCTAGGTCAACATTATTTGATGGATTTTAAGTTTATTTGAATTTGATTTATTATGGTACAAAACCTCGATATTGTATTGATGGTTTTGTGATATGTTTGAATGTGGATGTTCTATTTTTATACCATTCATGGTTTATGGATAAATAATTGAGATTTTTTTCTAGTTATAATACGAATGTTTGTGAAATTTTTAAAAAATTTCATATGAGTAATGCATTGGACTTAGTAAGTGATGGTTGGAGCCTGCTATAGCTCTTTGATGTGTCGGTATGTCTCCTGAGTCAAACAAGTGTCTTGTAACAAGGCCTTAAAAAAATCATATTTGAAGTCTTGGCACAAGGCCTTGACTATTTGGTTATGAATGTATGGCATCATGCATTCCATCATTATTGATGTGGATATTGATATTGCATGTGATTATTCGGCTAGTAGAATATCCATGAAAATAAGTAAATGGAAATATTTTGATTTTATAATTTCCATATTATTCTAAAGAACATGTTTAAAAGGATTTTGTTTTAGTCTTATACAATTCCATAAATGTTTATTATTATTTATGAAAGTTTCCGCTATATTGTTATTCTTACTGACCATCTGAGCTTACACCATTCTATGATTTATTTTTCTTAGGATGAGAAGATGTACAATATGACTGTGGTATAGGTATTGTCTATGAGATCTCTGTTTTTTTACATGTAAACAATATTGTTGTAGTTTTCTATTTTATGATGTATTATAAACCTTATGAATGTATCTAGTACATCCAAGGATACTAAACTAATCGGTATTTCAAAACATGAACTTTTTCAATCATGCTAATGTTATGTGATAATGCACCAACTCTGTGCTTCTGGGGTCAGGGCATTACAGCAGGTATCTGAGGATGTTTTGTAAAAACCTTTGAAACTAGATTTAGATAAACTCTGATTAGAGAAAATAGCCCTAATATAGACATTGAGGATAAATATAGAAGTACTTCCAAGAATTTTTTTATTGTAGTAATTTTTTGTGTTTTCCCATAAATACATCCCTGTCTAGATACAAGTATATTGAGGCAGCTCTGGCACAGATGTACCTAGGGGTAAAACAAAAAAACACTGCTTTGAGCTATACTCAAATGGGAACTGGTTCCCGAAAACGTGCTTTGCTTCACTATTGGTTACGACACTCCCAAGGGATATGCGTAGAGTAATTATCATTTTCTTTAAAACCCATTATAAAGGGTTTATGAGTATATACTTCCTCATAGAAAATATTTTTATGGAATATATCTATAAACTGTTCAATTATTGTTAAGTGTTTCAAAACTTTGGATTTATGTTTTTCTATTCATAATATAATATATTATATTCCATTGTTTAGAAATGGCGCCTAGTGGAAGGAATGAAAACCGTATCAATGCATCTACTAAATGTAGGGATTTACCTCCTGCTCAAGATAATTATATTGGATCTGGTTAAACAATTAGTACTGACCATATTATCACTATATTGGGATAACTCACTCAGTGTATGAATAATATCCTTACCCCTATGGAGCACCCTGATCCAAAATGGGGAGGACCAATGCTAGACCGCTTCATGAGTCAACAACCACCAAAATTTAATGGGGGAAGAAATCCATTAGTAGCTGAGCAATTGATAAATTTCATAGAGAAAATATTCCACGCCTTGGGGAGTAGAAAATAATAAAAATGATGTCATGGTAGTCTATCGCCTCACTGGAGATGCTGGTCAATGGTGGTGATTGATTAAAAACACAATGGAAGATGATGAAGTACCCAATATGGAATGGAGGGATTTTAAAGATTTTTTTAGAAAAATACTCTACTCATGAACATCGAGCATATATAGAAATGAAATTTATGAGTTTGAGGAAAAAGGAGGATGATAATGTTTCAAATTATGAAGCTAACTTTACAAAGACATAGAGGCATGTTGCAGATTATATATGTTACCTAAGAAGTAAGATTGATCATTTCATTTATGAGTTAAAACCATTTCACCACTGAGCATTTGTCTCACAATCCCTCTCATCATTCAATGATATTGTCTCATGTGATATCAAAACAAAACAATATTTCTCTAAGCCTTATGACATTAAATAAAAGCAATAGAAGTAGAGATCTTCTAAACACTCTAGAAATGGATATAAGGGGAAGAAGGGAAAAGTTGAATATCCAGCCTGCAGTAAATGTTGGAAGAAACACCGTGGTACATTCCTTAAAGGAATGGAAGTCTGTTACATGTGTCGCGAAAAAGGTGACCAAGCTCATCATTGAAAAGGGGAGAAAGAGGTTGTCGATGTTGATTACAACAATTGTAGAGAAAGGGGGAATTATTCAAATGAATGTCCTAAGCGTTAGGGGAACATAACATAGAAGAGAGTAAGGGATCGAGGGAAAGATTAAGCTATCCCTACTTCTGAGGTTGAAGCTCCGAAAGTCGATGTGTATAGTAATTTAATGGTTTCCTCAAGCTTAGAAAATGAATTATATGATTTTGGACCATCACATTTTCTCATATCTTCCATGTTTTCCAGGAAAAATAGATATTTCTAATTTGATTTAACAAGGTATTTGTCAGTCAAAACTTGTAAGGGGTGTATCATTGATACAATGTTTTTTGAATCAGTCCCCATTAAGGCATATAAACATTATTTATCTACTGATCTCATCATCAAACCCATGATTTAATTTGATATAATCCTCGGTAAGGATTGGCTTTTGGACTGTGATGCGAAAATTTATTATAAGAAGAAGGAGGTCACAATTTTTGATTATGATAATGAATACTTTATCTTTAGAGTAGAAATGTCACCACCTAATTCTTATCTAGATCCACCCCTAGTAGCTCAAATAAATTTAATTATTGTAGAGGAAGAGAATGAAATAACTGTGGGAGAGGAATGTAATGTTCAAATAGAGGATGTTTATATTGTGCAAGAATATGTTGATGTGTTTCCAGGGGATTTACCCATGCCTCATCCATAAATAGAAATTGAGTTTTCCATTGATTTAATTTCTGGTTCAAGGCCCATATCGAAGACCCCTTAAAGAATGGCCACTGTAGAATTAGTGGAACTAAATAAACAACAATAGGAATTGAGTAATAAGGGATTTATTCTCCCTAGTGTTTCTCCATGGGGATCCCCAGTCCGTTTTTTTAAAGGAAGATGGATCAATGAGGAAGTGCATTTAATACAGTGAGAGAAATTATATAACAGTAAATAAAAAGAATTCCTTACCTCGCATGGATGATTTATTTGACCAGATTCATGGATATCAATACTTTTCAAAGATTGAACTACTATCTGGATATCATCAATAGTCTGTGAAGAAGTAAGTCATTCCAAAAAAAGAATTTCGAGCCATGTACGGTCCTTACGAATTTACAGTAATTCCTTTTGTGTTGACTAATGCTCCCTCTGTCTTCATTGATCTAATGAATTTGGTTTTCGTTGAATATATTGATGTCTTTTTAGTGGAATTTATTGATGATATCTTGGTATAGTCCAAAAGATACGAAGATCATGAAAATCACTTGCACATTATTTTGAAGACTCATAGAAGACACGAATTATATGAGAAGTGAGAAAGTGTGAATTCTGGATTCCTGAGATATCTTTTCATAGCCATATTTTCTTTAATAATTATATATATTTTGATCCTTCAAAGACCAAGGCAATCCAAGAATGGATAGCACCGACGAGTATAACAAAGGTATGCAGTTTTAATGGTATAAGAGGTTATTATCGAAATTTCATCCAGAATTTTTCTTGATTGGATAACCCATAAATAATGCTCACATGGAAAAGGGGTCAAATTTTCTTGAACAATAGATGGTGAATAATGTTTTGAATAATTGAAGAGATGGTTAGTCAGTTATCTTATCTTGACTCTACCATCAGGGAAGGATGTGTTTCTTATATATAGAGATTCTTTAAAAAAATGACTTGGTTGTGTCCTTATACAGAATGATAGGTTTATTGGCTATGCATCACGACAACTAAAAATTCATGAGAAAAACTATCCTAATCATTATCTTGAGTTATCTGCTGTAATAGTTTCTTTGAAGATTTGGACACACTGTCTCTATTGTAAAAAATGTGATATATATAAGGATCACAAGAGTTTGATGTATATTTTATCACAAAATGAACTCAACATGAGGCAAAGGATATGGCTTTAACTACTCAGGGATTTTGATTTCCCAATACACAACAACCTGGGGAAGTAAAATAAGGTTGAAGATGCGTTGACTATAATGCATCATGGAGTTTTGAAAAAGATGAGAGTTGAAAAGGATCATATATACATGGATCTAGAAAAGATGGATATGGGAATCACCATTGAAGGTGAAAAATTAATACTCATACAAATGGTTACCAAATCATATATACTAGAAATGATAATGTGTTCTCAGACCAGTGTTGGAGAGTTTCAAAAGAATATTAAATCTCTGAATGATGGGAGATTGAGTGACATTGAGTATGAAGATGGAATTTTCAAATTTAGGAAGAAATTGTGTTCCCGATATACCTTATCAAAAAGGGGAATTGTTGGATGATTAGCATATTTCAAATTTCATTATAAACCATGGGATCACTAAAAAGTATAGAGATTTGAAGGAAAATTTTTTTTTGGACAACATGAAAATGGTGATTGCTGAATTGTTTTCCAGATGTATGGTTTTTCAACAATTGAAAGCTAGAAGGAAACATCATGGAGGAGTCAGGAAACCTATTCCCATACCTGAATGGAAATTGGATGATATAAGGATTGAGTTGTCATGGGGCTACCAAAGACTCCTAGAAGGAACGATGCAATATGGGTCATTATTGATCGTCTTACCTAGTCACCACATTTTATTACTATATGGTAATATTTAATACTTAAATTACTAGGAAGACTATATATTAATGAATTTGTGAGACTTCATGGTGTACCTTTATATATTGTTTCTGATCATTACCATGTATTACATTTTGTTTTTGGAAAAGTCTTCAGAAATCCCTGGATACTAAACTTCATTCATGAACTGCCTACCCCCCCCCCCACTGATGGACAATCAGAATGGACTATTAAAACCATAGAAGACATGTTGAGATCATACTCACTTAACATTCAAGGTATGTGCGATCAATAATTACATATGGTATAATTTTCTTATAACAATTGATTCAATTCAAGTATTCTAATGGCACCATATGAAGTGTTATACAGAAATAGATGTTTCACACCAACATGTTGGGATGATGTTGGAGAATGAAAAGTCATAGGAACATAACATGTAGAGGGAACGATGGAAAATGTGAAAGTAATCCAAACCCACATCTAAGCAGCTCAATTTAGGTAGAAGACCTATGCCGATATCCAAAGGAAGGATTTGGAATTTCCGGTTGGAGATGATGTTTTCTTGATGGTATCTCCAAGTAAGGGTGTTATAATTTTGGGTAAGAAGTGAAAATTGATTCCCAGGTACATCGAACCTGTCGAAATTCAAGGACAACTTGGGTATATAGCTTACCATTTGGCAATGCTGCCAAGTCTCTAGAAAGTTCATGATTTGTTCCATGTATCACTAATGAGAAAATACCAACCTGACCAAACGCATTTACTCACAAATGATGAATTGTAACTGGAACCCGATCTTTCTTATTGCGAAGAGCTTTTCATGATTCTTAAAAGAAGAGAACAAGTGATGGGAAACCGGAAAAATCTTCTGTTAATGTTCTATAAAAAACCATAAGATGAAAGAAGCAATGTGGGAACCCAAGGAACTTATGATGAAGAACCCCAGGATTTATTTTATGCAGTAATATTATAGATATTTCAAGGAAAAAATGTTTTGAAGGAGGGGAGAATTTAACAACCCAAGCTTCCATGGTACGCTTTTCTTTGAATAGTACAGTAGTGTTTGTTGTACGCAATGTCGAGTTCTAACACACCACAACCAATCAAACTATCCATTATGAATAGTAATTCACACCTTTTGAAATTTTCAAAATTTTATCTTTCAAAATTTACTTCATTTTTTGATTCAGAATATCAAAATTATCTTAGGGTGAATTCTTGGTACTTGTCTGAAAACATTCAATTTTTGATGAATAGTGAAAAACACTGAGTAATAGTTTAAAAATGAATTTATATTTAAATATTTATTTATTTTATTTATATTTATTTTAGGTAAAAAAAATATACATAACACCTATATATGTTAAATATAATTCATTGGAGTCAGTTTATTATAATTATAGATATATTAAAATTTTATTTAACGTTTTACTTTCTTTTACCCACCAGCTATGAGAATTTGAAAATTCACATAAAACAAAATTCTACCACTTCTGTGAGTGGTATATCATAAAATCCAGGAGACACAGTTGATATCAATAATAAAAATGTTTTCAAATAAGATAAAAATAATTTTTGGTGAATAATATCTTTTAACTTTTATTTACCAGAGTTAAAAGTAAATAGGGTTACGAAGGGTAAAAATGATATTATTATTACCCTAACATGTGTCCTGATTCTATTTGATAAGTGTATTTCGACCATAAACAACATTAGGAATAAAATATTATCCTTTAGGTCAACATGGATTAGATTAGAACATTTATTATTATTTAATTCAATGAAGATTTAAAAGTGTTAAATTCAAAATTTAATAACCAAAAAATTCATAATATATGGTTACACATAAGATAAATTCAGCTATAAATATTAATTATAAATCTATAAATATTTCCTACATAATGGTATTTTATTTATAATTTATAGATATTAAATAATTAATTTAATTTATGACACAATGATGACGCAGTAATTACCTAATTAATGAAATACTAAAATAATTGATATTATAAATATCCAAATAAATGTAATTTTATAATTTCTATTAATTAAACTAATTTTAATGGTTAATATGACATGTTTTGGTTGTTTGGATGAATTTTATTCGATGTAATAATACTGTTATAAATTTAGAAAAAACAAAATACTAAATAGTGTCAAAATTGACATAAAAGAGTTTTTAAAACAAATATTATATTATTAATTGATATTATTTTCCAAAAAATCTAAGTTTCTTCCAAATGAATAATATAATGATATTTGTATCATTGGTGAACCACTTGAGGGTCTCTTGGATGTATATAGTATGTTTATTACCCATTAAATATAAATATACAAAGAGACGTGGTAAATCTCAAACTATTTAACTATGAGTAAAATCTAAAATATAAGGATAATATAGTGAGAAAAACATGTCTAAAACCAATTAGATGAGTGGTTTTCAACCCATCCCCACATTATACTTTAAATTATTCATTTTGGAACCATTAGAAACCTTAAATAAGTTTATTATAAAATAATATTTCTTGCATTTGCTAAGGTTCCCCTCACTCCTATTATAAAAGGGCACTCCCCCTTATCTCTAATTCACACATTCAAATAAATTTTTTTCATCCAAACCCTTCCCAAAAACTCTCTAAATTGTCATCCATTCATCCTAGAGGCCTTAATTTAGTCATCATTCCATCATATGGAGCCCTTTTGATCAAATAAAATGGAAGATCCCGAAGAAGAGGTAAATATTTCATCACCTCTTTCAAGTTTCTGTATCCTTCGACATCCTATTTCTTTATTATTTCCATTATAAAATAATAACTCCAGTATATTCTATATACTGTTATGTTATTATAAATATGATACAACCATATTCATTATTCTATCCATCCTTTGAATGACATGTCATCATACATGTGTACGTACAACATATTGTCTCCACGTCGTGGTGTAATTGTTATTCAACACATTATTTTTATGGATAGGTATAACAATGATGTGTAATTTATGTAAATAATAAATATAACTTTATAATTATTTATAATAAATGATATACCATAAAATTTTATATTATATTAATATCAAAAGAATGATATTGTCACTCATGCGTACGTACGGATTACCGTCTCCATGAACGTGATGAGATTCATTTCCCATCATATCCATTCAAGAATAATTTTCATTAGATGATTAAAAAGAATGCTTAAAGGATTAATATCATTTTCAATATGAATAAAATACATCTTATCCTTAACAAATATTTTTTACGTTCTAAATCATATAAAGTAAAATGAATCAGTTAACAGCCAAAACGAAGATAATACAAAAATATTATTAACAAAGAAATGTTAAAATAGGTCAAATATGGTATAATATTAATATATATGATTCTTGTATAATTTAATAATAATTACTTCCCCATTATACAAGAGTTTAACCTACCCTTAACCACTTAAATGTACATAGTAAGGGTTAATTTCACAATCTCTTTATTATTCGCGTTTTTTATGTAAGTATCTGCCTAGACATCTTTATAATCCACATAAATGTTTCATAAAAATGTATTCCAAATTTTTTTTATAATTTACTAGAATATTGGTTAAAATAATTTATACCCTTATTTGACCTTTTATGTCTTGAAATGAATCCTTCTGTTGTTTTCCAAACATGTTACATTTTGACCTTTTTATCAAAATTAATGAAAGAATATTTTTTAACATAAACGGCCGGTGCAGCTATTTTCCACCATTATAACTTTGTCGAAGCTTATCATACATGATTATGTGAATATTTTATGAATAAGTGTTTTATTTATAATTATGTGACTCTAAAATGATTTCAAAATTGAATGTGATATTTCTCTAAAAATGATTTGATTTCATCTATGTCAACATCCTTTGATGGATTTTATGTTTCTTTGAAGGTGATTAATTATGTTACAAAACATCCATATTGAATTGAAGGTTTTGTGATATGTTTGACTGTGGATGTGCTATTTTTATACCATTCATGGTTTATGGATAAAGTATTGACATTTCTTATACTAGTATTAGTACTAATTTTTATGTTTTGTTTAAACCTTTTCATACTTAGAATGCAATGAAATTAGTATGTGACCGGTGGAGCCTGCTATAGCCTCTCGATGCATTGATAGGTCTCATGAGAAAAACTAGTGTCTTGGCCCAAGGCCTTGAAAAAATATTATTTCTAGTCTTGGCATAAGGCCTTGACTATGTGGTTATGAAAGTCCGGAAATTTTAATTCCATCATTATGTATGTGTCTATTGATATTGCATGTGATAATTTGACTAGTAGAATATCCATGTCAATAAGTAAATAGAATTATTTTGATTCTATATTTTCCATATTATTCTGAATTTCATGTATAAAAGGGTTTTGATTTAGTCCTATACATTGCCTTAAATGTTTATGCTTATTAATGAAAGTTTACGCTATACTGTTATCCTTAACGAGCATCTGAGATCACCCCTTTCTATGTTTTATTTTTCCTAGAACATGAAGATGAATATTATGACTTACCTAAAGGGATATTCAATGGGATCTCAGGGTTGTACATAGAAACAATGTTGTTGTAGTTTTCCATTTTATGATTTAATGTAATCCTTATGTATGTATCTAGTACTTCCATCGCTACTAAACTAATATATCTCTCGAGACATGATCTTTTGTGTTCTTGCCAATGTTATGAAATAATGCACTGACTTTGGGCTTCTAGGGTTAGGGAGTTATAACTATTGTGATTGAATAACAGTAAATATTATTGTAAGAATATTATAATTGAGGCAATATAAAATATATATCCCTTATATTCTAGTATTCGGGCATAAATAATATCCTATGTTATATGTATATCTTGAATTATTTGTAAACATGTGTGAGTTGGATATGCTATATTCAGCCAAACCTAACATCCCTTAACAATTTTGATATTACCCCTATTCTATGAAATTTAATTGGGGTTATTTATCTAAAGTGATTTTTAAGGGGAACAATGAAACCTCACATTTTATAGTACATAATGGTTTTCCTTTTATTCAACATTGGAGGTATCCCATATTTTTAATAAATGAATCAACACTGATAGTCTATCAATCATGAGACATAAGGTATTCTTTCTATAGAATTATTATAATGTATATTGAGGATAGACATGGACATATAATACCACATACATGCATGCACTAAGAGAAAATGATGAAACCCATATTGATTTTGGGGATTCACCTTTATATACAAAAACATATTACAATGTTACATGAAATAAATTATTTCCCACTTCATACTATGGCACCCGAACTAATTATCTCTATCATAATACATCTTATTAGAGCCTAGGTGAATGAAAAAAATAGAAATATGGAATTTATAAATCATTAAATCTCATATGGTTGAAATTAAAATCATCCAAATCATGAATAAGAAAAATAAAATTGTCAAAGTAATACTAGTCATTGATGGTCTCCTAAAGAATCCAAACATAATCCGATTATTTTTTCACACTCTGATATAACAGAAACCAAATCATCCAATTAAATTATAGATAAATTGGAAACTATGATTTATTAAAATTCACCGATTTCAATTTTTATGAGATAAAAGTTTTCTTCTGCTATATGGTTTGAAGGTATAATAATTGGATGGGTCAATTATACTACATATTTTAAAAAATAAAATACTTTTTATGTTTAAGACTACGCAAAAAATGTTTGAAAAAACATCAAAAATACCTTGACCATAAGAGGGATTTAAAAGAACAAGGATTTATCATCATGATAAATTGAAAATGAGGATATTCAATTACTATTCATATGTAGATAATATCCTTGTAAAGATTAACTATATTTCCATTCTTGATGGAAGATGTTATATTTTCTGTAATTGGTTGTTTAATATTATCGAACAATTTCAAATAATGTAATTTTATTTTGTAAACCTGTAGTTAGATAAGTTAATAAAATCAGTGAGGATTATATGTAGAACTACTAAATAAGATTCCAAAACAAAATACAACATTGAAAAATTTAATGGGGGGGCATAAGAAGCCCTAATACCTATTAAATTATAGGGGACATTCTATATCCATAATATATTTCATGTGTTTTATATGAAGATTTCATATATTCAAAAATGATGATGGTAAAAAGGTTTTCATGTATATGTGTTATTTAAGGATGTTTTGAGTGATAATTTAATGAATATTGGACCTATCACTATTTATGGACTCACCTTTATCCCTTCCAGAAATAATTCCATTGAATATCATTTATTCCCCTATAACATTATTTATACCACCCCCATTCTATGTTTAAAGTATTTATTCCACAAAAGCACCATATAGGTCAAGTAAACCATTTGTTACTAAAGATATTGAAACACATCATTCATAAGTGAATGTTTTAGAGAGACATTATCGATTATATACATGTCCAAAATATTTCTAGAATACTAGATGTACATAGGTTGAATTTTTCTACTCTATGTCATTAAAAAATTATACAATCCATATTGAATCTACTAGCCACTCATTAGGTCATGATATATGCATGATATTATGAATGGGTCACACATTCACTAACAACATAATTCAAATTTATCTCCATTTTCTGATGTCCACATAAACTACCACCAAGTTTTTCTAGAATTCCAGCCAACACCATTATAACACCTCGACCCCTGTTACCCATATTCGTTGCATTATTACATAACATTGGCATGATACTGAAAATCATGTCCTGAATGACAGATCATTTTAGTAGACTAGGATATACTAGATTCATTCATAAGTTTTACATTACAACATGAAATAAAAAAATAGACAAAATTTTGTCCCCTTTTGAACACACATATATCCTTAGTCTATCCCTACAGGTCAACCATAAAATAATTCTTCACGTCATGGGAAAATAAAACATAGAATGGGGTGAGCTTAGATTCCTAGAATGTATAAGAATATAGTGGAAACTTTCATCAATAATCATAAACATTTAATGCAAAGTATAAGACTCAAACAAAATCCATTTAAACATGAACTACCATATAATATGGAAAATATGAAATCAAATAATTCCATTTACCAATTCACATTGATATTATACATGTAGAATAATCAAATGGAATATCAATAGACACTTTCATTCTGATGGAATGAATAATCCCAAACATCATAACCACAGAGTCAAGGCTGTGTGCTAAGACTAAAAATAATATTTTTTCAAGGCCTTGTGCCAAGACACTAGTTTATCTCATGTGACCTACTAATGCTTTGAGGAGCTATTGTAGGTGATAAAGCTGATATTTTCAATATATTTTATCAAAATTTCAATGATTTATTCCTCACCAATGTTTCATTACATGTTAAGTTGCATCATTTTTGGAATATTGTTGTATTTTGAGGTAAATTGTGAAAATGCCTTAATTCTGGATTTTTAGCAGTTGTTGACGTGTCTGAGTATTTTGTCATATCTTTTTAAATAATTATCCAATTCGACTGATTCGTTTTTTTTAGTAACCCCTGAATGTTATCTTCATATATGTCAACTGGATCTAGATCTAAATCATCTATCTAAGGGTCCAAATAAATCATTATTTGGGAAGAGTTTGTATGTTCGGATGTGTCGAGCCCTCCTCAATAAATAGAGTATAACATCGGCTACATGTTTCCAATGTAATTAATTCCAACTGGAATGGCAAGAGTACTCCACTTATCGCATTCAAGATTAATTCCAAGGTCACACTTGATAATTAGGGCACACTATGATCGAGTCAAACAAGTGGGAGATGAAAGGTCTCCTCAGGAAGAGAAGGAGTCGTGGAGTAATTAATTCTTGCCTTTTTCACCACGTCTTCAACGCGGCTAATATTCTGCGGAACGACAGAGAATGTATTTCTAAACAACACTTTAGAAGGGTCCAGAGGTTGATTCAGCAGGTATTTGTTCCAAACAGAAGCATATTTCAGGCAGACAGAATCTGGATAGAATATTTTCCAGCCCTCCTCCCCTATTCTCCCTATCTCTTCATTCATTTCATGGGGGTTGTATTTGTGGAGACAATGATGAATATGGTGTACACTCTTTCTATAATGGAGGTTATGTGGTCTGATCATGTGATGCGAGGCTAAACATCAAGTGGTTGCGGACAGTGACAACTGACAGACACTCCCTTCCGAGTTTTAATCTTCATGTGTAATCACTGTTGCATCTCCTTTGAATTTATATTTATCGAATGACAATAGTTGTTTTCTTTCTTGAATATATTTTCAAATTGTTTGTTCTGGATGTTTTCCCAATCTATAAAGTAAAATAGTCGATTTCACTATTTAAATTTCTGTGGTGAGGTCTTGCCATTGAGTATATTGATTTCGGTTAGGTTTGGTTATTTGAAGGTCTTCAAATAATTATATCACTTCTATATGAGGAGAAACGATCATATTCAGGTCTTAATATGATATCCTTGCCAAATAATGTGTTTATCTAGAGGTATTTGGGTAGGCATTGAGAGATTCATTAGAGATATAATTTTAAACAAGGAAGAGGGGAGTGTCCGGGAGGTTAAAGCTTGTCCGTAACTACTGTTTTGATTCTGGTTTAAATCCCATTTTATTTCCAATAAATTTTCTAGTTCATTCTCCAATTTTCTTTCTCTTTAGTTTTTATTTATTTTTTGTTCTTGAGTCTTTAATCAAATCCCCAATTTTCCATTTCATTTGAAAACAAACCAACAAAAAAGTGAGAGTTTGGCAACTCAAATTGCAACCTCCTCGAGAGACAATCCAAGGACTTCTATATTGCATTTTTTTTGGGGAAAAATTAATTGATTGAGGATTTAGTAACAAATAATCCATACATCAACTGGCGCTGTTTCCGGGGAGGTTTCTTGAGTTAATTTGTGTGAAATTATTTTTTCATGACCGGAAATTCTAACCGAAATTTGTTCCCATTGGATTCTGAAATTGATAGATCTTTTCACTCTAGGGATAGAGCTAAGAGAAATACCCTTGTACCAAGTTGTGAATCTTCTATTAACGCACATAGATGAAACCTAGTTGAAATTTAAATTCCAATGGATAAAAATAGAACCATTAAAGAATTGGCTTCATCTTATGATGCAAATCAAGAAAAACCTGTTGAATATCCTGATGCACCTGCTGGGTTTGAAATTAAATCTGGTTTCATTCACCAACTTCCAAAATTTAATGGTTTTCCTGGGGAAGATCCACATAAACACCTTCAGGAATTTAGTTATCTTTTTGTCAACATGAAACCCTGGGGCATTGATGCAAACCAAATGAAATTGAGGTCTTTTCCTTTTTCGTTAGAAGGAGTTACCAAAGAATGGTTTTTATATTCACATTTTACTTTGATTAGGGATTGGAATGAATTGAAAATAATTTTCCTTGAAATTTTTTCCCTACTTCTAGAACTGCTTCCATTAGAAAAGAGATTTTTGGAATTAGGAAAACTCAAGGTGAAACCTTGCATGAGTTTTGGGAACGCTTCAAAAGACTTTGTTTCAGTTGCCCACACCATCAAATTAGTGACCAAATTTTGATTCAACATTTTTATGAGGGATTTTGTCTTACTAATAGAAGCATGATTGATGCAGCTGCAGGAGAGGCTCTAGTTGACAAAACACCAACTGCTGCTAGGACATTAATTGCAAACATGGCTGAAAATTCTCAATAGTTTGGAACAAGAGGCCTTCTTCATGTGAAATATTCCCAAGAGTTCCCCATTGCTAGTCCTAAAAACAATATGATTGCGAGTCAACATTCTAATATTACCACCATGGTGAGGTCAATGATGTTATCCAATACCCCACCAACTCCACCCAAACCTGATGCAACATTTCAAATGAAAGTCTACTGTGGAATTTGTTATTCCAATGACCATTTTAGTGACCAATGCCCTCAAATGCAGGAACCTTCTGAAAACTACAAGGGTGTTTTTCCTAGAAAACCTTTTCAATAAACCCAACAAAGGCCATTAAAATCAAATCAAAATTTCAATCAAGGCTGGAACAACCGCTCTAATAAAAGATTTCGATAGCCTAAACAACCTAGAGGCTTCTTCCTAGGACAATCAATCAATTCACAACCAGGATATTTCAATGAGAAATCCAATGCTCATTCTGAAAGAAACATTCAGGCTGCCCCTCCAACTCAAAATTCAGAGAGTAATATTGAAGATGCAATGAGGAAACAACATGATTCAAAGAAACAAACACAAGACCAACAACAAAACATGTCGAATACCATAATGACTCAAATGGGTCAACTTGCCTATGATCTTAGTTGCTAAAAAGTCAAATGAGTGGAGGTTTTCCCTCATAACCCCACGTGAATAAGAGATATAAAGGGAAGGAAAATGTGAGTGCAATTGAACTTTGGAGTGGAAAAAATTGAATACCCCTAAAATGGAGAAACCAAAACCTGTTGTTGAAACTCCTGTTGAGAATCCCACCACTGATGGAAATGCTGTAAATTCTAAATGTTCTTTGAAGGGAAACACATTTTCAAGAGAAGAAATGTTTCTTGAATGAACAAATAGGGATTGGAAGAGGATTTATCGACCTTTTGTTTCTCAAAGGAGTGCTCAAAATAGCCTTAAAACAACCAAACCACCATTTCCTTACCCTAGGAGTGAACCACCAGTGAAGTCGAGTGCTGAGAAAGAGTTGGATAAGGAGGTTTTGGAGACTTTTATGAAAGATAAATTCAATATACCTTTTCTTGATGCTGTGAAACAAATTCCAAGGTATGCAATGTTATTGAAGGAAATGTGTACCCATAAGAGGAAATTCATTTGAGGTGAAAAGGTCAACTTAGGGAGGAATGTTTCATCCATGATCCAGCATGCCTTGCCTGTCAAATGTAAATACAAATTAACTTTTACAATTACTTGGACCATTGGGAAATGTGAATTCAAGGATGTTATGCTTGATTTGGGGGCCTCCATCAATGTTATGCCACATTCTGTTTACACATCTCTTCATGTTGGATAATTGAAACCCTCTCGGATCATCATTCAACTTGCTAACCGAAGTACCACAAAGCCTACTAGAGTTATTGAGGATGTTCTTGTTCAGGTGAGAGACATGATTTTTCCTGTGGATTTCTATGTCTTAGTTATGGAAGATGATAGGTTTAGTACCCATGCACCTCTCATTCTAGGGAGACCATTCCTGAAAACTGCAAAAGAAAGCATCAATGTTCACAGGGGAACACTTTCACTGGAGTTTGGTGGAGAAGTTCTTCATTTCAATATTTTTCAGTACATGAAACACCCAGTCGAGGATCATTCATCCCCCCAAGTGAACATGATTGATTGGTTTTCTACTGATATGTTCCCTGATTTTGCATGTGATGAGAAACTAGCTGATATTTTTGATGATGGAAATTTGTTTGTTGCTGAATCTGATCAACAAGAGACAGAAAAGGGAGCTGATGCTGAGTCTTGGAATGTTGAGATGGCTTTACATGATTCTATTTATCTCAACATTGAGGAATATGTCTCCCTAGAAATCCATAGTGATGTTAGTGGTCTCCCAGGAGAAATTGAAAATTTTCCACTAGAATCAAATTCCAAGAATAATGAAATTGATATTCATGGTTATTGTCCTTTAAATTCTGTAACCCCACTAAACAACCACACCTATAAGCAATGTTCCTAGATCAATGAAAATACCCCAGCTGAGTTAGAGTTGAAACCGCTTCCTGAGAATCTCAAATATGCTTTATTAGGAGAAAATGAAACCTTCCCTATTATAATTTCAAAATATTTGTCGAAGGACCAAGAGAATAAATTTTTAGGAGTCCTCAAAACCCACGAGAAAGCTATTGGATGGACTCTATTTGATTTAACTGGAGTCAGCCCCTTAGTGTGCATGCATAGAATTTTCATGGAATAAAATTTCAAACCGGTGAGACAATTTCAAAGGAGGTTGAATCCAACAGTTTTAGAGGTTGTTAAGAAGGAAGTTACCAACCTTTTAGTTGCTGGAATTATTTTTCCCATATCTGATAGTCAATGGATGAGTCCAATCCATGTAGTTCCCAAAAAAGGTGGCTTCACAATCTCAAAGAATGAATTTGGTGAGATTGTTCCTGTTAGGATTCCAAGTAAATGGAGAATGTGAATTGATTACAGGAATCTCAATTTGGCTACGAGAAAAGACCACTTTCCACTTCCTTTTCTTGATCAGGTCCTTGAAAGACTGACTGGAAAAACCCATTATTGTTTCATGGATGGATTCTCTGGTTATTTCCAAATTCATATTGCACTGGAGGATCAAGAAAAAAACCACATTCACATGCCCATTTGGAACATTTTCTTATAGTAGGATGCCCTTTGGTTTGTACAATGCTCTTGGAAATTTTCAAAGGTGTATGATGAGTATTTTCTCTGATTTTCTTGAAATATGCATGGATGTTTTTATGGATGACTTCACTATTTATGTATCGTCATTTGAAAGTTGTTTGGAAGGTCTGGCTCATGTTCTTGAAAGGTTCATTGATAAGAACCTTGTTCTTAATTATGAAAAATGTCATTTCATGGTGGGTAAAGGGATTGTTCATGGACATGTTGTGTCTTTGGATGGAATTCAAGTTGACAAGTCCAAAGTTGAGGTCATTTCTTCATTGGTATACCCAAAAACAATCAGAGATGTGAGATCATTTGTTGGTCATGCTGGTTTTTATAGGAGATTCATTAAGGATTTCAGTAAGGTTGCACTTCTATTGTCTATATTGCTCCAGAAAGACACCCCATTTTTCTTTGATGAAAAATGTAAACATGACTTTGTGGAGCTGAAACAAAAATTGATTACTCCTCCCATTGTTCAACCTCCCAAATGGGACTTTCCTTTTGAGATCATGACTGATGCATCTAACTTTTATCTTGGGGCTGTTTTAAGTCAAAGGTTAGAAAAGAAATATCATGTGTTTGTCTATGCCTCTAGAACATTAGATGAGTCCCAATCAAACTACACAACAATTGAGAAGGAGCTTCTTGTTGTTGTCTTTTCTTTGGAAAAATTTAGATGTTATCTTCTGGGATCTTAGGTGATTGTTTTCACTGATCATCCTGCAATCAAATTTTTTATGATGAAACATGATGCCAAACCAAGACTTTTGAGATGGATTTTATTGTTTCAAGAGTTTGATGTTGAAATAAAGGACAAGAAGGGAAGTGAAAACCTTGTTTCTGATCATTTGAGTAGGATACCATATGTTTTGAATGGGGATCATTAGATCTATCTTCCAATTAAAGAATCTTTTCTAGATGAGGAGTTGTATGCTTGTCAAAATGAAAGGCCATGGATTGCTGATATGGTGAATTATTTAGCTTCTGATGATGTTCCCCACTGTTTTTCCAAGAATCAATTTTCTAAAAATTTGAGTGATTCAAAGCATTACATTTGGGATGATCCTTACTTGTGGCATGTTGTTAGTGATGAAATGATTTGGAGATGAATTCCAAATTCTGAGTTCCAATCTGTCCTAAACATTTTTCACAAATTGAGCTGTGGAGGACATTTTGGGCCTCAAAGAACTGCAAGAAATGTGCAGGATTCTGGTTTGTATTGGCCTACCATTTTTAGAGATTCATTTGATTCTTACAGGACATGTAGAAATTGTCAATTTCAAGGGGGCATTTCCAAAAGGAATCAGATGCCACAACAAACTCTGTGGTTCTGTGATGTATTTGATGTTTTGGGTATGGATTTCATGGGACCTTTTCCCAATTCATTTGGATATATTTACATTTTACTTTCTGTTGATTATGTGTCCAAGTGGGTATAAGCTATTCCCACAAGAGCTGATGATGCCAAAACTGTGTCAATGTTTGTGAAGGGAAATATATTTTCAAAGTTTGGATTCCCAAAGTTCTTGATTACGGATCAAGGTACTCATTTTTGTAACAAGACTTTTGAATCACTACTGAAGAATTATGGAGTTCATCATAGGATCTCTACACCCTATCACCCCCAAACAAATGGAATGGCTGAGTTGTCCAATAGAGAAATCAAACAAATTATGGAAAAAACTGTGAACCCAAATAGAAAGGATTGGTGTTTGAGACTTGATGATGCACTCTGGGCATATAGGACTGCATTAAAAACCCCAATTGGCATGTCACCATTTATATTAGTCTATGGAAAGGCTAGTCACCTTCCGGTTGAGTTAGAACACAAATCTTTTTGGGCTGTTAAAACATGTAACATGAATCTGTTTTCTGCTAGGGATGAAAGAAAATTTTGTTTGCAGGAGCTGGAGGAGATCAGAAAGAATGCATATAAAAGTTCTAGGCTGTAAAAGGAACGAACCAAATCATTTCATGATGAGATGATTGTCAACAAAAACATCAAGGTAGGAGAAATGTGTTGTTGTTTGATTCCAGATTGAAGATGTTCCTGGGTAAATTTCGTTCCAAATGGTCTGGTCCATTCATTGTTACTCTTGTTTTTCCTTTTGGTGCAATCTAGATTAAAGAACCAAGCAAAGGGACACCATTCACACTCAGTGGGAACAGGTTGAAGCTGATTAGAGAGAATGTTCACGATCCTCCGGGGGAGGAGATCCATCTTCATGAAGCAGAATACAATTGATGCCATGTTTTGTTTTTTCCTTCTCACTTTTTTTGTTGTAATGTCTTTGATTTCTTGAATTTCATATTCATATATATATATATTTTACACAATGAGGACATTGCATAAAATAAGTGTGGGGGAAGAACATGCTGGGTAGATTAGGATTTTGTGTTCTTTCATTTCATTTTTTTCCTTTTCTTTTCTCTCTCTTTCCATTTTTGGTGTGTTCTTTTATTTTTCAAACATTGTGTGTTTTATTTAAAATTTTGAAAAACATTTGAGCTTACATTATAATCTTTTAAAACACTATCAATGAGTGAACCAATTGGTCCCTTGAATCTGGTTATAAATGAATGCTGAAAAAGACACTGTTTCAAGTTCCAAAATTTTGAAAAAACCATTGAATTTGTAATTTCATTCCCTGAATGTTGTCTAATATTGAAAACCACTTTCACGTAAGTATTTTGAACACATTTTTCATCTTGTTCACATTCATCCTTATTCTTGAGTGAACCAAATAATTCTTGTTTGATTGAACCAGAACTTGATCTTTTTCTATCAAAAATTGAGGGCTAAGGTGAGTGTGATTGAAATGATTGAGGCAATTTGTTTGTGATTCAAAGCCCCTTTTTCATGATTATCCATTTTATGCTGGACCACCTTTTACATTTTATCTTTCTTGAGCTCTTAGTTTCTATGTACTGACTTTTAGATAGCCACATTACCATCCATTTTCCCTTTCCAACCTGCTCTGGAAGTATAAATGCATGATCTAGTTGAACTCAAGTGTGGGGGAGATGAATTTTGGTGTGCAACATCATCTGTTGTTTTTTTGGGTGTTTATATAAACAGTGAAGAGATGTTTTTACTACTGAAATATGTTTGATTTCTAAGAGCTTTGCCTGTCTGGAGCTCTCAAAGGAAGAGAGTTGTGCCTATCTGGAACTCTCAATTGAAGAGATCCGTGCCTGTCTGGAGCTCTTGATGGAAGAAAGTTATGCCCAATCTGGAGCTTTTGAAAAAAAAGAGAAATGTAACTGTTGATGCTGAAATTTGGATGGAATGAGGTGGAAAAGATAATCCCAGGGATTCTCAAATATGATTTTCATTGGAGGAGAGTAAGGAGGATTCCCCACATGAGTGATGATTAGATTCATGTATTTTTTGCTTCCAAAATGAGCCAAACCCTCCTTATTCGGCTTCAGAATTTTGGACATTTGAGACCCACCCACCTTTATCCACAGAACATCCTTGAAAAGCCCTCAATATGATCACATTTTTCATGGCTCATATCATGTGGAGATTTTGAAAATTTTCAAGCCTATGATGATTCGTGCATGTTTTCTTTAGAGAAGCTTTGTTGGAAATCAATATTTGTGTTGAGAGAATATTTTTGTGAGGTGACTGTGTTAAGTGAATGAGATGAGAAAATGAGTTGAAATGGATTGAATGAACTGAATTTAAAACTTGAATCATTTTTTTATGAGGCATTATATCATTTTATTTTTTGTGGTTGATTGGTGAACCTCATTGGTTTGTATTTTGAATATGCACTGATTTGCTTTTAATGATCACTTGTCTAGGAGACCAAGTTGTAAGTGTGGTGGAATTGATAGAGCTGATATTTTCAATATATTTTATCTAAATTTCCATGATTTAGTCCTCACTAGTGTGTCATTACATGTTATGTTGCATCATTTTTGGAATATTGTTGTATTTTTAGCTAAATTGTGAAAATGCCTTAATTCTGGATTTTAAGCAGTTTTTGACGTGTCTGAGTATTTGGTCATATAATTTTAAATCATTATCCAATTCGACTGATTCGTTTTTTTTAGGAACCCCTGGAATGTTATATTCATATATGTAAACTGGACCAAGATCTAAATCATCCATCTAAGGGTCCAAATAAATCATTCTTTGGGAAGCTTTTGTATGTTCGGATGTGTGGAGCTCACCTCAATAAATTGAGATTAACTTAGGCTACATGTTACCAATGTACATAATTCCAACTGGGAGTGGAAGAGTACTCCAAGTATCACATTCAAGATTAATTTCAAGGTCAAACTTGATAATTAGGACACACTATGATCGAGTCAAACAAGTGGGAAATTAAAGGTCTCCTCGGGAAGAGAAAGAGTCATGTACTAATTATTTCATAACGTTTTCAACACGTCTCCAACGACACTGATATTTTGTGGAACGACCAAGAATTTATTTTTAAACAACTCTTTGGAAGGGTACAGTGGTTGATTCGGCTGTTAGGTGTTCCCAACAGAAGCATATTTTGGGCAGACAAAATCTGGACAGAAGCTTTTCCAGCCCTCCTCCCCTATTCTCCATATCTCTTCATTCATTTCAAGGGGGGTGGATTTGTGGAGACATTGATGAATATGGTGTACACTCTTTCTGGAATTGAGGTGATGCGGGATGATCATGTGATGTGAGTCTAAACACCAAGTGGTTGTGGACGACGACAACTGACAGACACTCCCTTCCGAGTTTTGATCTTCATGTGTAATCTCTGTTGCATCTCCTTTGAATTTATATTTCTTGAATGACAATATTTTTTTTCTTTCTTGAATATATTTTCAACTTGTTTGTTCTGGATGGTTTCCTAATCTATAAAATAAAACAGTCTATTTCACTATTTAAATTTCTCTGGTGAGGTCTTGCCGTTGAGTATAGTGATTTCGGTTAGGTTTGGTTATTTGAAGGTATTCAAATAATTAGATCACTTATATAGGAGGGGAAACGATCATATTGAGGTATTAATATGATATTATTTCCAAATAATGTGTTTATCTAGATGTATTTGGGTAGGCATTGAGAAATTCATTAGAGATATAATTTTAAACAAGGAAGAGGGGAGTGTCCGGGAGGTTAAAGCTTGTCCGTAACCACTGTTTTGATTCTGGTTTGAAACCCATTTTATTTCCAATAAATTTTCTAGCTCATTATCCAATTTTCTTTCTCTTTAGTTTTTATTTATTTTCTGTTCTTGAGTTTTTAATCAAATCCCCAATTTTCTATTTCTTGTGAAACCAAACCAACAAAAAAGTGACAGTTTGGCAACTCAAATTGCAACCTCCTCGAGAGACAATCCAGGGACTGCTATATTGCATTGTTTTTTGGGAAAAAATTAATTGATTGAGGATTTCGAGACAAATAATCCATACATCAGTAGGCTTCACCTGTCACTTTCTAGGTCCAATACATTCCTCATTTGAAATATTTTAAATATAACATAAAAATTCGTATTAAAACAAACATACGAAATCCCAATATATTATATATAAACCATGAATGGTGAAGAATAACACATCCATTGTAAAACATTTCACATAACATATAATACAATATGAATGTTTTGTATCATAATTAATCAACTACAAACAATCTTAAAATCCATCAATGGATGTTGACATGGATGAAATCGTAACATTTTTAGAGAAATATCTCTTTCTATTTTGAAATCATTTAAAAGTAATATAATTATAATAGAAAACATTTATTTTGAAAATATTCTTATAATATTGTATGATAATATTTGACAATGATATTATGGCCAAAAAAAGCCACAGACGCCGTATAAGTAAAAAATGACATTTTACCTTCATTTTGTCGAAAAGGTCATAAAGTACATTGTTTGGAAAATGAGAGAATGATTTAATTCAAAACATATATGGTAAAATAATTTTATAAATGACGTTAAACAAGAGTATAGCTAATTTTAAAAATTATTTAAAATATGTTTTTAATAAAACACGGATGTGGGTGATAAAGATGTCCCTATAGATACTTACCTAAAAAACCGTAGAATAAAAAAAAGTAAAATTAACCCTTACCGTGTACATTTTCTTAGTGGATTGTATGTTAACCATCATTTATATTAGTTAAAACATTTTTATTAAATTATACATGAACTATATACGTAAAGATGCTATCATATATGATATTATAATATATCCTTGAAATTTTATAAATTTATGTATTCGTAATATCTCTGAGTTGAATTTCAAAAATCATATTGGATATAGTTCAATGGAAAACCCATAAGATAGATGAGGAAATGTGAGCTCCCAAGGAACATATGATGAAAAACCACCCAAATCATTTCAAGAAGTAATATTCTATGAATTTCTAGAATTAAATTATTTTGAGGGAAGAATGTAACACCCCATGCTTCAACAGTAGGTTTCCCTTTGAATTATATTAGAACTTGTCTTGTATGAAACAACATGTTCAAACACACCACAACAAATCAAACTCTCTGATATGAATCGTAATACCCAATTTTTGAATTTTTATAAATTTTATCATTCAAAATGGACTTCATCATTGGATTTGTAATAAGGCACTATTTTTTCACTATTCATCAAAAATAGATAGTTTTTTGAAAAATACCAAACATTCACCCTAAGATAATTTTGATATTGTGAATCCAAAATAGATGTACATTTTGAAAGATAATATTAATAAAATTTAGAAAAGTAGTTATTAATATTCATAAAGGCTAGTCTAATTGGTTCTGATGTGTTTGAACTCGAAGTTTCATACAACACAATCAATTGTATTATTCAAAGAGAAACATACCATGGAAGCTTGGGGTATTACATTCATCCATCCTTAAAATAATTTCATCCTCAAAATATCTTTAACATTACTGCATAAAAGGATTCAGGTGGTTCTTCATCATAAGTTACTTGGGTTTCCACATGGCCTCTTCCATCATATGGTTTCTACATAGAACTTTTATCAGACGTCTCCTCCAGTTTGTCATCACATGTTCTCTAGTATCAAGAATTTTGATAAGCTCTTCACAATAAGACAAATCATGTTCTTGTTTAACTTCTTCAGAGGTGAGTACATGTGTTGGTTCAGTAATGTATTTTCTCAGTAGTGATACGTGGAATACATCATGAACATTGGAGAGACAATGATGAATTTCCAAAAGATAAGCTACAACTCTAATTCATTTTAGAATTTTGAAAGGTCTGATGTACCTGTGACTCAATTTAAAATTTTTACTAAAATGTATATCTCCAATATATGGAGATACATTCAGGAAAACATGATCTCCTACCTGAAATTTCAAATTCTTTCTTCGGTTATCAGCATAGATCTTATGCCTACATTGAGATGATTGGATGTGGGTTTGGATAACTTTCACCTTTTCCATCGTTTCCTCAACATGTTCTGGGCCTATGAGTTTTCATTCACCAACATCATCCCAACGTGTTGGTGTGAGACATATCCTTCTATATAAATCTTCATATGGTGCCATTTGAATACTTGAATGGAGGCTATTGTTATTGTAAAATTCAACCAGAGGTAAATATTGATCCCAAATACCTTGGAAGTCAAGTTAAAATGATCTCAAAATCTATTCTATGGTTTGAATAGTCTGTTATGATTGCCCATCAGTTTTATGGTGGTGGGAAGTGTTCAAATGAAGTTCAGTACCTAGGGCCCTAGGAAGACTTTTCCAGAATCATGATGTATAACGGGGATCATGATTAGAAAAAATCCATTAGGGTACACCATGAAGTCCTACAACATCAATAATATTTAGTTTTCCATATCTTTATGTTGTAAATCTTCTCTTATAGCAAGAATATGTTCTGACTTGGTAAGATGATCATCAATGACCCATATTGCATAATTCCTTCTATGAGTCATTGGTAGCCCCATGAAAAATTCCATCGTAATATTATCCCATTTCTACTCTAGTATTGGAAGAGGTTGCATGACTCCTCCTGGATGTTGCCTTTCAGATTTCACTTGTTGACAAACCTTACATATTGACACAATGTCAGAAATATACTTCTTCTTTTTTTCCCACCAAAAACATTTCTTCAAATGTCTATATATCTAGGTTATCCAAGGATGTATAGAGAAATTGGAACTAAGAGCATCATCCAACAATTCCCTTTTTAGACCAGGTATATTAGGAACAAATTGTCTCTTCATAAATTTCAAATTTTCATATTTATATATAAGGTCACTCAATCACTAATCATTCACAGCATTAATCTTCTTTTGAAACTTGTCATCATCAATCTGACAACTCTTTATCCTTTTTAGTAAAGTTGGTTTGGAAACCAATTGAAGAAAAATTGATGTTTCACCTTCCATGGTCATTTCCATATACATATTTCCTAGTTCTATTAAAATAGGATCCCTTTCAATTCTAATCTTGTTCAAAAGGGCATGATATTTTATACTCAAAGAATCTTCCACTGTATTTTCCTTCCCTGACTGGAATTGTATAGTGGAATCATAATCTTTGAGTAGTTCAGGCAATCGCCTTTTCCTCTTGTTGAGTTATTTGTCTGTGAAAATATACATCAAACTCTTGTGATTAGTATAAAGGTCACATTTTTTACCATAGAGATATTGTCTTTACATTTTTAGAGCAAATATTACAGCTTCTAACTCAATTTCGTGAGTGGCGTATCTTTTTTCATTAATTTTTAGCTGTTGTGATGCATATGAAATAACTCTATCATTCTGCATAAGGATATAACCAAGTCCTTTCTTTGAAAAATCACTATAAATAACAAACCCATCATTCCCTGAAGATAGAGTCATGATAGGATCATTGACTAATACTTTCTTTAGTTCTTCAACACATTATTTACACTAATGTTTTCCAAAAAACATTTAACCCCCGCACATGTGATCTTGGATAATGGGTTTTCCAATTGGGTAATATTCTGGAAAAAATGCGGATAATTTCCTGGTAAACCAATAAAACTGTGTACATCTGTTATAATTGGTAGTGCTGTCCATTCATCGATTGCCATTCTCATTAAAGGATCAACAGAGATTCCATAATTAGTGAAAATATGTCCATGAAAACAAATCTCATGAAGCAAGAATTCACACTCGCTAAATTTCCCATATAATTAATTTCTTCTAGGAGTACGTAGGATAATGCCCAATTGATTATCATGATCATTTATTCTTTTTGAGTATTATAAATTTTTATCAATAAATACAACTATAAATTTTTCAAGATATACCTTGAAAACATTATTCATTAGATTCATGTATACATAGGGTGAATTAGTCAATCCAAAAGGCATTACTGTATACTCATAATGCGAGCACCTAGTTTGAAGTGCTGTTTTGAGAATGTCTTCCTTCTTCACACACAAATGAGGATATCTAGATCCAAGTTCAATCTATGAAAATTTTTGTGCTCCATGATGTTGGTCAAATAAATATTCAATGCGAGGTAGAGAATACATGATCATTATTGTTATAGCATTGATCTCCCTATAGTCAATGACCAACCTCATAGATTTTTCTTTCTTCTTAGAAAAAAGGAAAGCGGCTCCCCATGGAGAAACACTAGGGAAACTCAATCCCATATTACTCAATTCCTCTTGTTTTTTTAGTTCCACGAATTCCAAAATGGCCATTTTATAAGGGGTCTTTGATATGAGCCATGAACTGTGAATAACGTCAATGGAAAACTCAATTTATCATTCTTGATGATATCCAGGTAATTCATCTACAAAAACATAAACATATTCTTGCAGAATATTTACATCCTCTATTCAAACATTATTTTCCACCCCATAGTTACTTTATTGTCGTCTTCCCCAATAATTGAATTTAAATTAGGTACTGGGGGTGGATCTAGATAGTAATTAGTAGGTGATGTTTCTTCTATAAAGTTAGGGTACTCCTTTTCATCATCGAAAATTGTAACATCTTTCTTCTTATAATAAATTTTTGCATCATGGTCTGAAATCCAATCAATTACAATGATTATATCAAATTCAATCATGGGTATGATAATGAGATCAGCTGATAAAGATCATTTATATGCCATAATGGAAATGGATTCACAAAACATTATTGAAATGATACTTCCATTAGGTGTTTTGACTGTCATCTCCCTTGATAATTATTTTGGAAAATATCAAATTTTTATAGTAGAAATAAGAAGATATGAAAGAATTTGATGATCCAGAGTCAAAAAAAGCATTGTCTAAACTTGAGGAAACCATTAAATTACCATCCACCACGTCTTTTGGAGCTACAACCTTAGCAGTAGTGATCACATATGCTTGGACTTGCTCCCTTGGCCTTTTCTGAGGTAATTTCCCTTGGCTCATATGAGATTTATTTTCATCATCCCCATTTTCTCTAAAATTGTACCATTCAACAACAACTTTCATTCCCTTACAATCATGAGCTTGGTGGCCTTTTTCACCACACCTATAACCTACTCTTGTTCCCTTCAGGCAAGTACCAGGGTGTTTATATCGACATATACCTCAAGATGGACGTTCAACTTTGACCTTCTTCACCTTATTTAAATTTCATAAGTGTTTAATAGATCTATTCTTCTTCTTCTTTGCTTTAAAGTCGTAAGACATAGAGAATTATTTTTCGGTCATGATATCACATCAGACAATATCGTTGTATGATGATAAGGATTGTGAGACTAATACTCAATGAGTAAATGTTTTAAATCCATCAATGAACTGATAAATTATACTCCTTCGATTACATATATAAATTTATGCATGCCATTCTATCCTTGTAAATTTAACCTCATATTTTGCGACATTCTCATCCACTATTTTCCTCATACACAGAAATTGTCTTCCTATATCAGCTCAAATGGTCACGAGGAATGTTTGTTTCAATGAAAATATATTTAAACAACTCCCTTTACATTTTCTATACTTCTTCATATTCTTTTGAGTTTTTGATTAATGACCACTATTGATCTACATCTCCCGTGAGTCGATAAACTGCCATGACAACTTTTTCCCTTTCGCTACTACCCATAGCGTGATATATTTTTTTCTAAGGAATTTATCCATTGTTCATGTAATAATGGATTTTTATTCAAATTTAATTTTGGTGGTTGTTTCCTCATGAAGCTGTGTGACACTGATCCTCCACATTTTGGAATAGGGTGCTCCATACGGGTAATGTTATTATTCATTACCTGAGAGAATTGTCCCATTATGGTGATAAGCTGGTCAGAACCAGTTGCTTTACCAGATCCACTATAATTATATTGAGTATAAGATAAATACCGACATCGATTACATGAATTGATACAATTTCCATTCCTTCCACTAGGAACAATTTCTAAATAATGGCATACACTAGATTAGTTAATAAGCTGCAATACATAATTCCAAATGTAAAAACACTTAACATAAATTGAATAGTTATTAGATATAATCCATAAACATATAAATTTTATCTTTGAGGAAGTATATAAACATAATCCCATCATAATTGTTTATAAATAAAATGAGAATTATCCTAATCATATCCCTAGGGAGCATCGTAACCAAGAGAGTGCAGTAAGTTTCATTGTCATGCACTAGTTCTCGTTTGAGTACTGATTAAAGTAGTTTTTTGGGTTTTATCCCCAGTAACCTATGTGCCAGAGCTACCTCTACATTCTCATATCTAGAAAGGGATGTATTACAGTAAAAACTCAAAAAATATCTACAGTCCCAAAATTCTAGTATCTTCTTCTATACTAATCCTCAACGTCTATCTTGGGGTAATGTTCTCTAATCAATGTTTTTCTAAATCTAGCTTCCACGGTTTGTACTAAAATTCATCTGATACCAATAGTAATGCCACAAAACTAGTTACCCAGAGGAGGTGGAATGCATATAACATAGAAAAGGGTGAGCACCGATGCTCAGTAAGGATTACAATATAGTAGAATCTTTCGTAAATAAGCATAATCATTAAAGGCAATGTATAAGAATAAAACAAAAGAATTTTAAACGTAAACATAATTGAAATATGGAAATGTTAAAAAAATAATTCCATTTATTAATTCACATTGTTACTCTACCTATCTATTAATCACATGGAATATCAATATCCACATTCATAATGATGGAATGCATAATTCCAGACTTCATAATCACATAGTCAAGGCCTTGTGCCAAGACTAACAATAAAATTTTGTCATTGCCTTTTGACAAGAAACTATTTTGTCTCATGAGACCTACCGATGCATTTGGGATCTATAGAGGTCTCCACCCATCACTTACTAAGTCCAATGCATTCCTCATATGAAAAGGATTTATCATAACATAAAAATTTGAATTAAAACTAGAATACGAAATTCCAATACATTATCCATAAACCATGAACGGTGTAAAAATAAAACATTCATAGTAAAACGTATCACATAATCTTAAATACAAAATGTATTTTTTGTATCATAATAATTAATCTTCAAACAATATTAAAATCCATCTAAATATGTAGACATAGATGAAATCTAAACTTTTTTTAGAGAAATATCTCTTTCTATTTTGAAATTATTTTAAAGTCATATATTTATAAAATAAAACTATTAATTTAAAAATATTATTATAAGCCTTTATGGGAAGCTTTTACAATGATATAACGATGGAAAATTTCCACAATCACTGTATAAGTTAAAATAGGCATTCTTACCTTAATTTTGACGAAAAGGTCATAAAGTACCTTGTTCGGAAAACGAAGTAAATATTCCTTTCAAAATATATATGTTCAAATAAGGGAATAAATTACATTAAACCATTGTATATTAAATAATAATAATGTTTTGAAAAACATTTTTATGAAAACACGGATGTGGAAGATAAAGAGGTCCTAGTAGATACATACATAAAAACAACATCAGATAATAAAGAGATTGTGAAATATACCCTTGCATTGTATTTTTTCTTATTCAATGACATGTTAAACTCTTGTATAATAGTTAAAAAAATTGTTATTAAATTATAAATGAACTATATTTCTAAATATGATATCATATATTATCTTATAATATTTCTTTGTTAATAACGTTTTTGTAGTATCCTCATTTCGGGTGTTAATTGATTCGTTTTACTCTATTTGATTGGTTACGTAGGACATGTTTGTTATGGATATGATGAATTTTATTCATATACAGAATGATATTATGTTCTTAAACATTGTTTTTAATCATCAAAGGAAAATTATTCTTTAATGATTACAATGGGAAATGAATCTCATTGTGTTTGTGGACATGATAATCTTTATGTACGCATGAGCGAAAACTTCATTCAATTGAAGGTGAAATTATATATAATTTAGAGTTATATCATATATAAAGAATATATATCATGTTTTTATATTATTTACATAAGTCATATTCATTATTATACCCATCCAAAATAATGAAGTGTCTGAATAACAAACTACACCATCACATGGAGAATGTAAGTCGTACATACGCACGTATGGTGACTTTTTCATTTATAGGATGGATAGAATAATGAATATGGTTGTACCATATTTATAACAACATCAAAGTATATAGAAGTTATTGGAGTTATTATTTTAGTATGGAATCTCCATAAAAGAGGATGTGGATGAAGAAAATAACTTGAAAGAGGTGATTAAATATTTACCTCTTCTTCGAGTTCTTTCTTTTGATCTGATCAAAAGGGCTCCATAGGACGACTTTATGATCAAAATAATTCCTCTAGGATAAATATAGAAAAGTGGGGAGGATATTTTGGCTGGTTTTGGTAAAGACAAAAGGGTTTGGATGTGTGAAACTATTATAAGGGGATGTTCCCTTTTATAATGAGGATCACTTTAGGAAATCCTTGAAATATTATTTTATAATAAAACCATTTTTGGTTTATAATGGATCCAAAATGAATTATTTAAAGTATATTGTGACTATGGGTCTAAACACTCTCAACCATTAGGTTTTAGACAGGTTTAGGTCATCATATTAACCGTATAATTAGGATTTAAGTCATAGTTAAATTGTTTGTCATTTACCTTGTCTCTTTGTATTTTGTTATTATATGGTTCATAAACATACAATAACAAGCCAAGAGAACCCCATATGGTTCATTGTTAATATATATAACCATATCTATTTGCTTTTGATGATCCTTATATTTTTAGGAATATTATATTCATTAATTATATAATATTTGTATTAAAAACACAATAATGTCAATTTTGACACTATTTAGTATTTTATATTTTTGAATGCCATAAAAAAAATTATCACTCCGAATTAAATATATTTCACCAACCTTAACATTTCATATTAACCTCTAACATTATTTAAATTAATCAAAAGTCTCAATTTACATTTATTTGGATATTTATAATATTAATTATTTTAATATTCCCTTAATAAGGTAATTACGACATCGTCATTGTGTCATAAATAAATTAAATTATTTAATTTCTAAAAAATATAAATATAATAAAATTTTGTAGGAAATCATTTTACCTTTATAATTAATATTTATTACTCAATTTATATTGTGTGTAACCCTATATTAAAAATGGTTTATTTATTAATCATTGAATTTAACTCTATTAACTCCTCATTATATAAAATAATAATAAATTGCAAAATATTATCCAAGTGGAAAAAAGAGGATCATAATTTATTCTTCAGTCTTTTTAAAGACCCAAATATTAGAAGGAAATTTTTTTCATAAATACTTTGGAATTTTACGTGTCTGTGGCTTCAAACGTAACCTGATTCTGAGGCCCGGTGTGCCCAGAGTAATTTTATGAAATTTAGCTCAGGTATGTTCAGTGAAAAAACGAGGGGGTTTTTCTATCTTTTGAACTGATCCTCCGAATTGAAAACTGAGGGCACCGATGAACTCGCAGTGCCGGTAAATGCTTAAGAGGACCTTTACCGCAGTTGCATTTAAAGCGAGTTGATAATTTTAATCTGGAGTTTAGTTAAGAAGTTAAATAAATTGGTAAAAATAAATTTATTTCTAATGAACTGAAATCCTCCCATGTGTGGATATATTAGAGGTGGGGCCCACACGATCCCCAACCTCTCATCTTCCCATAACTTTCTCAAACCCCCCATTAACACCCCTTCAATTTAATGTGACAACCCCTTAATAAATAGACCATGCCTCTCCCTCTTTAATGGCGCCAACACATTATTTAATTAAGTGTTTTGAATTGGAAAAAGAATTTCATGTTTATTAATAGGGGAAACCACTTTTTAATATGGGTTGGAAAATATTTTCGATAATCTTGTTGGAAACCACTGGGGAAATTTAGAGAGAACATTAATCCTCTGATGAAGAATAGTTCTCCAACGACGGGCCTTCCAAGATATTCGACGAAGAACAAAACATCAATGTATGATGGATTCTGATGAGTATCTGATGCTCATGCTCTGATATGCAGTGTGGGGTAGACGTAATGATCGACGTCAACTCCATTCTCTTTCTGCGGCTCAACGATGTCAAACGTCATAATCAAGTTTGGGATTTATTTCTTGAATATGTTATATTCCAAAGATTCATCCCTTCTAAAACAAATCATGCAGGTCAACTCATAATCATGTTGATCCTCGAATGATTTATTTTTCGGGTTGGGAATAGTTGATTGTGTGACAAAAGATGGATGGTTTGTTTCAATGTATTTCGGGTTAAATTGTTCTTCTTACAATGTGAAACCTCGTTTATCTTTGGAAAATTGTTATCGGCTAACGCGGAGGGCGCGGGGCGAACAAACATGGCCCGATGACCCTCCGCAATTTATTTGTTTATGCACGTGTGGACGAGTGATGATTAAATGGGACCAGAATGGCATGTTGAAGTCATCCCAGGGAAGGGTGGGTCCCAGGAGAGCTACTAGCATAGACGGTAGGAAAATCGGACCACCGGAGTGCATCCGGTGGTCTGCAGAAGGCACTGTCGGCGAGCGTTGCTGGCGCGGTGGCACCGATGACAGAATTCGGTGGCCGGCGCCGTCCAGCCGCCTAGAGGTAGTGGATCCCCTGCACGCCACTGGAAGAAATCTATCGCGGCTCAGTCGCGACAAAAAAGTGTCGGACCCCGCGGTCGCGCCAGATCTGGTAGGCGGTGTAGCGCCAACTAGCACCGCCGGTTAGAAGCGAGTGGCCACTTTACCCCCCCCCCTCGGCGCAATGAGCTCAGCCAACTGGCCGAGCCAGCTCCCCCGGTCGGGCCACGCGGGTCGGGCCGCACCGTTCGGGCTGGGCCGGCAGGGCCGGGCCGCGCACAACTGGGCCGGACCTAGACCTGGGTTGGGTCGACCCAGTTCGGGCCAACCCAGGGGGTGTTGGGCCGGGTCGAACGGGGCCTAGACCCCCTATTTTCGGACCGTTTTTGGTTAAATGGACATTACATGAGTTGTGGACCTCCGATCGATGGAATGTCAGTTGTATAGGATTCCTTGGATTGAGACGGTCCTTTCAATATATTACACTCATGGTTTTGGTGAAGTTTGATAACGTCTGGGTTGGTTTGAACTCGAATCCAACTGGGCCCTTGGAGCAGAAACGCTTATAACATGAGCTCTGGACGACTTATTGGCATGTAATTGACTTTGTTGGATACCTATTTATGAGACGGTTCTTTTGGAATACATGAGTTTTGGATGCAGATAGATTAGGGTCGGTTTGGTTTAGCTTATAATCAAATCGGGCCCCTAGAACGGAAAAGCCAATAACTTTTAGACTGGATGTACGTTGTACGAACCATCAGCATCGTTGGTAATCTCATTGAGAAAAGGTTCCTTTGAGTATACCCATGAGTGTTCGGGGTACTATTTAGATACGGTCGGGTTGGTTCGTACATGAATCCAATTAGGCCCTGGGAACGGAAATGCTAATAACTCACAGATCAGGCATCTGATTGATGCGCCGTATGTTGCGATGAGACCCATATGACGAGGCCGTCCTTTGAAATACTTATTCGTGGGACTTCGTGAAACATGGAAGTAAGGACCTGTAGCTCGGGGAGCGGACCCTCCCAGAGACGAGCGTACGGAGTGCGGAGACTGAGCAACTGTAGACCTGACGACTGCTTGACCGATTCGACTCGTAGTGATTCGGATAGCCCAGTGGATAGAGCGCCTAGTATTTGGAGGCAGACCCATGGTGGACGGAGCTCCTGGTAGTTGGAAGCAGACCTACGGTACACGACAGGAGGAGTACCTCTATAGGCTATTAGGGAGAGTGCCTGGTATTTGGAGGTAGAGCCTCAGCGGACGGAGCACCCGGTAGTTGGAATCAGACCTGCGGTACTCGACAATAGAAGTACATCAGCAATATATGGTTAGTGATTAGCACCTCAGAGTCGTGATAGGTCCACTTTACTTGAGAGATGAGGAGTTTCCCAAGGATTTGTGGTTTTGCTAATGAAAATCCGGGTTTGAACTAATTCAACGACCTTTGTGCTTCCCTCATGATTGAGATGGGTCACGTGATAACATAGGTATATGTATGGGCATATATCTAAGTAGTGGTTATCCATTGATTTAATGAACATTGTGTTTCCTCATGATTGAGATGGGTTACTTGATAACATAGGTATAATTATGGGCTTATACCTAAGTAAGGGTTATCTGTTGAGATCCTTTTTTATGGTTATCCTTGTTGGATTTAATGAGACCTTGAGGGTATTGGGGTCCCTACTGAGTATGTTTATACTCACCCCTCTACGGAGTATGCCCGCACTACGTTGTATTGAATGCAGACGATGGATAGAACTGATTGTGGTTGAGGCTTGTAGAGCTGGACGGTACCCAGAGGTGGACTTCACGAAGAGACGGTACCCGGAGGTGAAAGATAGACTTGGAGAGTTGAGGTGGCCATCTGTACCTACCCTTCAGGTGGGAATTCCGGAGGAAGATCTTGGAGTAGTTTGAAACATTCCTGCTATTTGTCTTTTCTGTTGTACATTCATTCAGTTGTAGCTATACTTTTCAGTTGGGTTTGTATTCTGGCCCATTTACTTTTCATCACTTTTTTGTACTTAGTGTTTTACTTCCTCTTGTACTCTGGTTGAATGTGTTTGTGTTTTATAAAGGAAATTCCTTCCCAGTTATGAGGATTTACGCCTTTGGTGCTAGTTTCCAGCACCTGGCCTATGGAAGGAGGGCTTGGGGTAGTCACGGCACAGGCCCCAATGATGGGTCGTAACAAATTGGTATCAGAGGAGTCAGTTCTACCTCAGAACTCAGGAATCTGATAATTCATTTCTATGATGCAATAGTGTTAAGGGTACTTAGTGTGGTCTTCAGTTCAGGGAGTCCAGTGTTGGTGCAGCGGCCGATGTATCCATACACAAGGACCCTGACTACTGATTTCTGACTTAGTGCACAAAAACACTGATTGCATGTGTGTTTCCTAAAGTTTTAATGTCAGATCAAACCAGGTCAGCTCACCGGGTATAAATCGTTTGACTGTGTCACATCTGTTGAGGATGCCTCCACCCAGACTGTCAATTGGAGTTCTGAGAGAGTACTCGATGATGGCACACCGAGTGACGCGGCTCCAGTGCATGGCCCTTTTTCTATGTTGACACCTTCGGGTGGTGCACCAGTAACACCACCACCCGTTAGGTAGCAGATGCCACAAGCCGTACTAGTTGGCGGTTCATGCTGACAGAGCGCATTGCACGAGTTCCAGCTACAAAGGCCTCTGAGGTTAAGTGGCGAGATAGATTTCCAGGCAGCAGTGAACAGGCATGAGGTGATTTCTAGAGTTTTCCTCCTAGTATAGACACTAGTAGAGCAGATGGTGATCTTTTCTACTATTGTTTTCTTGTGAGTGACCATGAGGTTGGTCCACATAGAGATGAGGCTTTGATCCATGGATCGATGCCTGAGATAGAACCTTCAGGTGTGGTGCGAGCTATATCACTACATGTTGGTCAGTAGTTTCAACCGGTTGTACCGGTAGAAGACACATGTTGGATTAGTACCTTACACATCTTTCAACATCAGATACCCCTCATGTTCCGAGGCGAACCCGACTCATAGGCAGCTGAGGAATTGCTCAATGTGGTGGAAGAGTGTTTTATAAAACTTATATAGCTTCGGAAGGACGACATGTCGTAGCTATGTATTCATCGAGGTGTGTCGATTGTTACTGGTACTTGAGGACTATGATATGATTAGTGCATTAGAGCTCGGGCCTCAGAGCAAGGTTTGTTTAATGGACATCTGAGCCAACATTCTTCCTCAATGAATTCCTACATATGCTAGGTTTCTAGAGAGAACCTTTGAGGTTGAATGTTCTTTGGATGAATGGATAAAGCTAGTGAATGTTACCAATGGGAAAAGCAGGGAAATGAAACCAGCCATAGAGACTTTGGCATGTAAAATGTTTCAAAATGAGGAAGTGTTAAGGACGATGAATCTGCAGAGAAAAAGACGTGGAACCAGATCAAGGAGAGCAGCATGTGGTTTGTGTACATTTAGACATGTTACAACCACCCACCTTTGTAGTCCCTTCCAGGATCAGGGAGCTGGAGATAAGGGGAAGAGAATAGTTTCATGTATTCAAGAAGTGTGTCCTGAGGGCTCTAAGAATGATTTGAGGTACGGTCTGTGTCTATTACTAGATGCCGTATCACTAGACAAAGGTACCAGTCATTCCTACCTTCCACAAATCATGTCCCATACCTAGAGTTTCTGATTAAGCCAATGACATGACCCTCACTTCCGGAGATACCATTACAGGAGACTCGATATTCACAATTATTCCGACGGTGTGATCTGACCCTTGAGGTGAGAGTTTCGGTTGGCACCTCTTGGTGGCAGCATCGAGGCCTTACGGCATTATTATGGGTATGGACTGGGCAACCCCAGTTCATACACATACAGACGATATTAGGAAAAATGGTTGTGGTTTATCTAAAACATTTGTATGGGGTATTCCTATGTCGGTGAATAAGAAACCCCAGGTAGCACAAGGTGGAAACATGCAAATGTGGGTGCATTCGATCACTCATGATTCGAAAAGACATTGATTTGAGCCAAACTTCTCCAGAGTTGCTACACCGCTTCTAGCATTGAAAAAGAAGGGGGAAAACCCTTCATGTGGTCAGATTGATGCCATCATAGCTTTTCAAGATCTGATCCATATGTTGGCCAATGCGCTCATCATGAGGCTACTGGAGAAGGTGGAGATCATCTAGGAGTAGATGATGAATGCACAAAGCATACCTACGTCCTATGCTGATAGGATACAGAGTCTACTAGAGTTCAAGGAAGGCGACCATGGTTTTCTACCGGTCTCACCTCGACGAGGTCAACAGATTTTTCGCCTGGGCAGTAGGTTATTCCTCCGTTTCATCGGACCATTCCAGGTCCTCAACAGAGTAGGTGATGTGGCTAACAACCTGGCCCTTCCACCTCAGTTGCACTGGGTGCATGAATTCTTCAACGTATCTCAGCAGAGGAGATACGTGCATGACCCATCACACATCATCGATCAGGGGAAGCTGGAAATCGATGAAGGGGAGACATTCACGGAGGTTCTAGTGGAGATTGAGGATTGACAGGAGCATGTCCTATGAGGATGGTCGATTCCTATTGTGTTCATTTTCAGGTAGCATGGGAACCTCTAAGAGAGAACAAGGGAGCGGGAGGCTCCGATGCGTGCTCAGTACCCCTTTACTTTCCCTAGTTTATGTTGTATCTTTACTGGGACGTAAGGCTCACAAATGGGAGTAATGTAAAGACCTTAAAATTTCAAGGAATTTTTTTTAAATACTTTGTAATTTTACAAGTCTGTGTCTTCTGACGGAACCTGATTCTGAGGCCTAGTGTGCCCGGAATAATTTTATGACGTTTAGCTCGAGTACATTCAAAGAATGAACGAGTGGGTATTTCTATATTTTGAACCGGTGCTCGGAATTGAAAACAGAGGGCACCGATGAACTTGCAGCGCTGGTAATTGCTTAAGGAGACCTTTACCGCAGTTTCATTTGAAGTGAGTTGAGAATTTTAATTTGGAGTTTAGCGAAGAAGTTAAATATATATGTTAAAACAAATTTATTTCTAAGGATGTTAAATCCTCCCATGTGTGGATATATGAGAGGTGAGGCCCACACGAGCCCCAACCTCTCATCTTCCCATAAATTACTCCAACCCCCCTTTAACACCCCTTCAATTTAATGTGACAACCCCCTTAATAAAGAGACCATCTCTCTCCCTCTTTAATGGTGCCAACACATTAATTTATGAAGTGTTTTGAATTTGAAAAGGCATGGCATGATTATTAATAGGGGAAACCTGTTTTTAATATGGGTTTGAATATATTTTGGAGAATCTTGTGGGAAACCTCTGGAGAAATTTTGAGAGAACTTTAAACCTCCGAAAAAGAACAGTTCTCCCACGGCGGTCCATCCAAAATCTTTGAAGAAGAACAAACCTTCAACAGAGGACGGATTCTGACGAGTCTCCGACGCTCAAGCTCTGATATAATGTGTGCGGCGGATGTAATGATCGACATCATCTCCATTCTCTTTCCGCGGTTCAATGATGTGCAACGTCATAATCAATGTAGGGATTTATTTTCTGAGTATGTTATATTCCCATTATTCATCCCTTCTAATAAAAAGAATGTGGGTCAACTCATAATCACGTTGATCCGCGAATGATTTCTTTTGTCAGTTTGGAAAATTTGTTTTCGGAAAAAATGCGGGATGGTTTGTTTCAATGTTTTTGAGGTTAAATTGTTCTTTTTACAATGTGAAACCTCATTTATCTTTGTAAAATTGTCATCGGCTAACGCGGAGGGCGCGTTCCAAAGAGACACGGTCCGACGACCCTCCACTGTTTATTTGTTTGTGCGCGTGTCAACGGACAATGATGAAACGGGAACACAATGGCATGTGGATGTCGTCACAGTGAAGGGAGGGTCCAGGGTTCGCCACTGGTATAGACGGCGGGAAAATCGGACCACCATAGCACATCCGATGGTCCGTGGAAGGCACTACCGGCGCGCTGAGCCGGCGTGGCGGTGTCGGCGGATGGAGTCGTCCGGCCTCCTGGAGGCGGGGGCACCCCAGCACACCACCAGAAGAAATCCATTGTGGCGGCGAAGAGCTGGACCCAGCGGCCACGTGGGATCCGGGAGGTGGGGTGGTGCCGGTTACTAACGGGGGGCCGAATTCCCCTCCCCCCCCTCTGCGCAATGCGCTCAGCCAACTGGTCACGCCAGCTCCCCCGGCTGGGCCGGGGCGGGCCGCGCAGGCCGGGTAGCACCGGTCGGGCCGGACGACGCCGACTGGGCCAGGACGTGCCATCCAGGCCGGGCTAGACCCCGACCGAGGTTGGTTCGACCCGGTTCAGGTGGACCCAGGCGGTGTTGGGCCTGGTCAGACCAGTCCCAGACCCCCTATTTTCAGACCATTTTTGGTTAAACGGACATAACATGAGTTGTGGACCTCCGATCGATGAAAAATTAGTTTAGTAGGATTCCATGGATTGATATGGTCGTTTCGGTATATTAAACACATGGTTTTGGCGATGTTTGGGAATAGTCAGGTTGGTTCGAACTCAAAACAAACAGGGCCCTCGGAGTGGAAATGCTTATAACATGAGCTTTGGACGTACGATTGATGTAATGTCGAATTTGTTGGATTCCTCTTGATTAGATGGTTCTTTTGGCATACTCCACTTGAGGTCTGGATATAGATGGAGTATGATCAGGTTGGTTTATCTTTTAAACCAACTAGGCCCCTAGAATGGAAAATCCAATAACATTCCTACCGAACGTCTTTTTGACGAACCGTCAGCAGCGTTGGTAATCTTGTAGAGAAAAGGTTCCTTTGAGTATACCCATGAGCGTTCGGGGTACTGTTGAGATATGGTCGGGTTGGTTCGTACACGAATCCCCCCGGGCTCTTGGAACAGAAATGCAAATAACTCATAGACTGGGCGTCCGATTAACGTGCCATCAATTGCGATGAGACCCCTATGATGAGGCGGTCAATTGAGATACTTCTTCATGGGACTTAGTAACACTGGAAGTAACGACCTATAGCTCATGGAGCGGACCCTCATGGAGATGAGCGTTTGGAGTGCGGAGACTGAGTAGCTGTAGAACTGATGACTGCTTGACCGATTCGACTGGTAGTGATTCCATTAGCCTAGTGGACAGTGCGCCCAGTATTGTGTGGCAGACATGTGGAAGATGGAGCACCTGGTAGTTGGCAGCAGACCTGCGGTACACTAAGGGAGGAGTACCTCTGTAGGCTATTAGAGAGATCACCTGATATTTGGCGGTAGACCCTTAGTGGATGGAGCACCCTGTAGTTGGTAGCAGACCCGCGGTACTCGACAGGAGGAGTACCTCAACAGTCTAAGGATAATGAGTAGTTCCTCAGAGTCATGACAGGGCCACTGTACTCGACATAGGAGGAGATTCTCCAGCAGTTGTGGTTTCGATAATGGAAATCCTAGTTTGAGCTGAGTCAATGTACTTTGTGTTTACCTCATGATTTAGATGGGTGACGTGATAACTTATGTATATGTATGGGCATATACCTAACTAGTGGTTATCCATTGATTTCATGACCTTTTAGTTTCCTCATGATTGAGATGTGTTACTTGATAACTTAGGCATATGGTTATGATTATACCTATGTAAGGGTAATCTATTGAGATCCTTATTTTTGGTTGTCCTTGTTGGATTTATTTAGACCTTGAGGGTCTTGCGGTCCCTACTGAGTATCGTTATACTCACCCCTGAATGGGCTATGCCCGCACTTTGTTGTGTTAGATGCAGACGACAGACAACACTAATCATGGTTGAGGCTCGTAGAGCTCGACGGTACCCAGAGGTGGACTTCACAAAGAGACGGTACCCAGAGGTGACAGGCAGATGTGGAGAGCTGAGGTGGCCATTTGTACCTACCATTCAGGTGGTAATTCTAGAGGACGATCCAATAGTAGTTTGACACCTTCCTGCAGTTTGTCTTTTATGTTGTACATTCGTTCAGTTGTCTCTGTAATTTTCAGTAGGGTTTGTATTCATGCCCATTTAATTTTTATCACTTTCTTTTGTACTTAGTGTTTTACTTCCGGTTGTACTCTGATTGGATGTGTTTATGTTCTATAAAGGCAATTCCTTCCCCATTATCAGGATTTATGCCTTTGGTGCTAGTCGCCAGCACCTGGCCTATGTAAGGCGGGCATGGGGTAGTCACAGCACGGGCCCCAAGGATGGGTCATGACATGCTTTTTATGGTTGAATTATAGTTATCCAATTGAATTAGGACATGTGTTAGTGTAATTATGATATCATTTTTACCCTTAATTACCCAATTCACTTTTAACCATGGTAAAAAAGCCAAATGTTATTATTCACCAAAAAATTATCTTTATCTAATTGAACTAAATTTCACTTACATAGATAATCCATGTCTCTATTATTTTTTAAATTAAAATCACATAAGTGGTAAAATTTTGTTTTATATAAATTTGCTAATGCTCATAGGAGATGGTTAAGAGATGGTAAACATTCAATAAAATTTTATATATCTAAACATATTATAAAATGAATCCAATGCATTACATTGAAAATATATAGGTATTATTTATCTATTTTGAGAAAAAATACATTAAAATAAAATAATTGATTATTTAAATAAAAATCCAGTTTTAACAAATAACGTAATGTTTTTTTCACTGTTCATAATAAATCGAATGTTTTCCGGAAAATACCAAAAATTCACCCAAAGATAATTACGTTATTCCGAATACAAAAAAGAGGTACATATTGAAAGATAAAATTGATAAAATTTTAAAATATTGGTATTACTATTTATAATGGATAAGTTGATTGGTTGGGATGTGTTTGAACCTGGAGTTGCATAAAACACAAACTATTGTATTATTAAAAGGGAATTGTACCGTGGAAGCTTGGGGTGTTACATTCATGAAGCACACATGATCAATTTTTGCCATATTCTCTATATCCAAAACATAATCATAATTTTGTGGTTTAATTATTGTTTTCTGATAATTGATATGTGATTACAATATGAAATTACTTGTTATATCTATTATAATTTCATAGATTCCTCATTTGTAAAAAAATATTTTATTTTTTGAGAAACAATTTTAATACATCATTATTATATTTTCTCTACATTAAAATGTAAGGAAATCCATAAACATGGAAAACATAAAAATTTTAATGTAATACTATAACGTATCGATGGATTTAAAACCCTCCATCTCCAAACCCTCATTCCACTCTTGATGAATAGTTTAATCAATCTACAATGGAAGATTTTATACATTCATAAGAAAAAACATTTCAGTTTAAATAAAATATGGATAATACATGATGTTAAAGATACAATAAATCATTCCAAACATGGACTCCACATCTCATGGTTTTTCAATACGCATGAATGATGTTAATATCTAATTAATAAAATATTTTGATTGACTCAAATATACCTCAATCTCTAGATCCCCTCAACTTGGTTTATTAAGGATTAAATCAATACCTTGTTCTATAACAAAAATTATGCATTGTACATCCTCTACAAAATTATGGTCAACCATAGGGTAGAACAATTTCACCTATTGTACCAACCTGAGGATTCATTTGATGACTTCTAGGTGGTCTAGAACAAAATAAAAAATATTAAATGTGAATGATAATATAAATGAAGAAAAAATATATTAAAATAAACCAAATAAAAATATAACTCAGAAACACACAATACCTAACATCGCATGGAAACATAGGGCTCTCAATGATGAGAGATGGATAAAAACACACTCACAACTTACTGGTTATCTACATAAATTATTGTATCCTTCATATAAAGACATGTCAAATAACATAATCTAAAACAAACATTATATTGGATGACAATTTTTTTCAAACTAATCTGATGATCCCCTAAAAGTACATTCTGTATACAGATGAAACCAAGCACATTATTTGAAGAATCACTATAAATAAAAAACCCATCATTCCCTAATGGTAGATTCATCATAAGTGATTTGAATAATATTCTTTTCAGTTCTTCAAAACATTATTCACACTATTTTTTCCCAACAACTTTAACCCCCTCTCATGTGATCTTGGTTAATGGGTTTTTCAATTGGGGAAAATTCTGGACAAAATGCGGATAATATCCTGCTAAACCAATAAAACATTATACATCAGTTATACTTGTCGGTGATGGCCATTCATTTATTTCCCTTATCTTTGATGGATCAACATAGATTCAATCATTAGAGAAAATATGTCCATGAAAACAAATCTCATGAATTCAGAATTCACACTTGCTAAATTTCCTATATCATTTATTTCATATAAGAGTCCGTAGGATAACACCCAATTGATTATCATGATCTTTGTATCATTTTGAGTATACCAAAATTTCATCAGTAAATACTACTACATAGACATCATGATATTCCTTAATAAAGTTATTCATTAGATCCATGAAGACAGAGGGTGCATTATTCAATTGAAAAGTCATTACTGTAAACTCATAATGCCCGTACCTTATTCAAAGTTCTGTTTTCAGAATGTCTTCCTTCTTCACACAAGAATAAAGATATCAATATTGACGGTCAATCTTTGAAAAGTTTTTAGCTCCAAGAAGTTGGGTGAATAAATAACCAATGTGACGTAGAGGTTACTTGTTCTTTATTGTTATATCATTGATCTCCCTATAGTCAATTCCCAACCTCATAGATCTTTCTATATTCTTAACAAAAAGGAAAGGGGAACCCCATGGATAAACACTAGGGAGAAAACATACCTTATTTCTCAATTACTCTAGTTGTTTCTCTAGTTCCATGAATTCTACAGTGCCCATTCTATAAGGGTTCTTTGATATGAGCGTTGAACCATGAATTAAGTCAATGGAAAACTCAATTTCTCATTCTGGAGGATGTTCAAGTAATTTCTCTAGAAAAACAAAAACATATTTTTGCACAATAGGTACGTCCTCTATTCATACATTATTTTCCTCACACGTAGTTATTTTATTCTCATCTTCCCCAATAATTGAATTTAGATGTGATATTGGGGGTTGATATAGATAATAATTAGGTGCTGACGTTTCTACTCTAAAGATAGGGTACTTCTTGTCATCATCGAAAATTGTAACATCCTTCTTCTTACAATAAAAATTCACTTCATGGTAAAAATGAAAATCCATTCTGAGGATTACATCAAATTCAATCATGGGTATTTCGATTTAAAAACTTGATAAAGAACATTTATATGCCCTAATGGGACTGGATTCACAAAAAATTGTTGTGATGATACTATCCTTAGGTTTTATGAAATCCATCTCCCTTGTTAAGTCAAATGGAAAATATCTAATTTTCATTGATAAAATAGGAAGATATGAAACAATGGAATGATCTAGTGTCAAATAAAGAAATGGATAAACATGATGAAATCATTAAATTACCTACCACCACCTCTTTTGGATATTCATCCTCAGCAGAAGTGATCACATAAGCTTGGACTTTCTCCCTTAGCCTTTTCCGAGGTATGTTCCCTTGACACATAGGACATTTATTTTAATAATTCCCATTTTCTCTAAAATTGTATCATTCAACAGCCTCTTTCTTTCCCTTGCAATCATGAGCATGGTGGCCTTTTCACCACTCCCATTACAAACTCTCATTCCATTTAGGAATGTAAAATGGTGTTTATTCCCACATACATTGCATGATGGATAATCAAATTTTCCATTATTACCCTTATTTACATTTCATGAGTGTTTAGTAGATCTCTTTTTCTTCTTTATTGATTTAAAGTCGTAAGACAGAGATAATTCTTTTTTCTGACTTGACAGCACATGAGACAATATCTTTGTATGATGAGAAGGGTTGTGAGAATAATGTTCAAGGATAAAATATTTTTATACCATCAATTAATTGATCAATCATACCCATTCATTTACATATATAATTTGATTCATTCCAATACATCCTTATAATGTTTTCCTCATATTTTGTTACATTCTCATCCACCATTTTCCTCAGACACAGATGTTGTCTTTCTATATCGGCTCGATGGTCACGAGGAAAGTTTTTTCAATGAAAATATATTTAAACTTCCCCCATTCCATTTTTGTTACATCTTCATATTATTTTGTGTATTGGATTAATGGAAAATATTGATCTGCATCTCTCTTGAGGTGATAAACTTCCATGAAAACGTTTTCCCTTTCACTACTCCCAAATTAGTGATATATTTTCTCTATGGAATTTATCCATTTCTAAGATACTACTGGATTTTTCTTCCCATTTAATTTTGGTGGTTGTTGCCTCATGAAGCGGTCTAACATTGATCCTCCACAATGTGGATCAGGGTGCTCCATACGGGTAAGGATATTAATTATAACTTAAGTGAGTTGTCCCATTATGGTGATAAGTTGATCAGCACCAGTTTCTTTACTAACTCCACTATAATTATCTTGAGTAGGAGGGAAATCCCTTCAATGATTACATGCATTGATAAATTTTCCCTTCCTTCTACTAGGCACCATTTCTAAACAATGTCATACACTAGATTAGTTAATGAGTCACAATAAATAATTACAAACTTAAAAACACTTAACATAAATTGAAAAGTTTATATATATAATCCATAAACATATAATTATTTTTTTAGGAAGTATATACAAATACTCTCTTCAAAATTGTTTTTAAATAAACTGATATTTATCCTAATCATATCTCCAGTGAGCATTGTAACCAAGAGTGCAGTAAGGTCCATTTTTGTTCCCTAGTTCTCATTCGAGTCTAGCTGAAAGAGTTTTTTTCAAGTATTACACATAGTTACCTATATGCTAGAGATTCCTCTATATGCTCGTATATAGACATAGATGTATTACATGGAAAACTCACAAAATATCTACAGTACAAAAATTCTAGGAAGTTCTTCTATACTAATCCTCCATGTCTAACATTGGGTAATGCGCTCTAATCATTGTTTTTCTAAATACAGCTTCCAGGATTTGTACTAAACATCCTCTGATACCAACAGTAATGCCCCAACACCAGTTACCCAGAGTAGGTGCATAGTTACATTAATTTTAAATGATACAAGGAATCATAGAAAGGTGTGATCACTGATGCTCAGTAAGGTTAACAATAAATCATAAACCTTCATAAAAATGCATAATCATTTAAAGAAATTTATAAGACTCAACTAATATCATTTTGAACATAAACATAAGTGTAATATGGAAATTATAAAACAAAATATTTCAATTTACTAATTCACATGGATAAAATACTTGTCAAATAATCACATGGAATATCAATATCCACATTCCTAATGATGGAATGCATAATGCCAGACTTCATAATCACATAGTCAAGGCCTTTTGCCAAGACTAAAAATATCATTTTTTTCAAGGCCTTGTGACAAGACACTGGATTGTCTCATGAGACCTACCGATGCATCAGGGAGCTATAGCAGGCTCCACCTATCACATACTATGTCCAATGCATTTCTCATATGAAAAGGTCTAAACATAACATAAACATTCATATTAAAACAAAAATATGAAATGCCAATACATTATCCATAAACCATGAATGGTGTAAAAATAAAACATCCACAGTAAAAACATATCACATAATCATTAATACTATATGGATATTTTGTAACATAATAAATCAACTTCAAACAAGCTTAAAATCCATAAAAATATGTTGACATAGATCAAATCAAAACATTTTATAGAAAAGTACCTCTTACTATTTTAGAGTCATTTTAAAGTCATATATTTATAAAATAAAATATTTAATTTGAAAATATTATTATAATATTTTATGGGAAGATTTTATGGTGATATAACAGTGGAAAATAGCCACACCTACTGTATAAGTTAAAAAAAGACATTCAGACATTAATTTTGTCGAAAAGGTCATAAAGTACCTTGTTCGGAAAATGAAGGAAATATTCCTTTCAAAATATATATTGTCAAATAAAGGAATAAATGACTTTAACCCATAGTACATTAAATAATAATAGTTCTTTGAAAATCATTTTTTTGAAAACACGGATGTGGATGATAAAGAGGTCCCAATAGATACTTACTTAAAAACAATCTCAGATAATAAAGAGATTGTGAAATTTACCCTTACCTTGTACTTTTACTTAGACAATGGTTTGATAAACTCTAGTATAATAGTTAAAACATTGTTATTAAAATATAAAATAACTGTACTTATAAATATGACATCATATGTTATCTTATAATATTGCATTGTTATTATTATTTTAGTAGTATCATCGTTTCGGTGGTTAACTGATTTGTTTTCTTATATATGTTTGGTTACGTAGGACATGTTTATTATGGATAAGATGTATTTGATTCATATAAAAATATATATCATGTTTTTAAAAATTATTTTTATTCATCAATGTAAAATTATTCACTAATGATTATAATGGGAAATTAATCTCATTGTGTTTGTGGATATGGTAATCCGTACGTACGCACAAGCGAAAATATCATTCAATTGATGGTGAAATGATATATAATTTAATGTTATATAATATATAATGAATTTTTAACATGTTATTTTTATTTTATAGATAATTTATATTCATTATTATACCCATTCAAAATATTTTAGTGTTTGAATAATAAACTACACCACGTCGTGGAGACTGTAAGACATATATACGCATGTATGGTGAATTTTTCATTTATAGGATGGATAGAAAAAAAATGTTTATACCATATTTAAGAAAACATCATAGTATATAGATCTTGTTTGAGTTATTATTTTATAATGTAATCATCATATAAAGTGGAAGTCGAAGAAGAAAAGAACTTGAAAGAGGTGATGAAATATTACCTCTTCTTCGGGTCCTTCCTTTTTATTTGATCCAAAGAGCTCCATATGTTTGCTTTATGAACAAACTAAGGCCTCTAAGAAGTAGATAGGAATGTTGGGAGGATATTATGGTAGGGGTTGGAAGAGACAAAATGCTTTGGAAGTGTGAAATTATGAGAAGGGGAAGTACCCTTTTATAAGAGATGTGAGGGTCACTTTAGGAAAACCTTGAAATATTATTTTATAATAAAATAATAGTAAACATTATAATGGATCCAAACTAAATTATTTAAATTATATTGTGGGTATAGGTCACAAAACTCTCAAACATTAGGTTTTATCTAGGTTTATGCCATCATATTATCCTTATCATTCTGATTTATATCTTTGTTAAATACTTTGTCATTTACCATGTCTCGTTGTATTTTTGATTTATATGGTTAATAAACATACTATAACAAGCCAAGAGAAATCCATCTGGTTCATTATTAATATATATATCCTTATCTAAGTCTTGTGGACAAACAATATATTTTGAGGAATATTATATCAAATAATTATATATTATTTGTATTAAAAAGTCAATTTTGAATATTTTCAAACTATTTAGTACTTTATATTTGTGAGTGCCATAAAAACATGTTCACTTCGAAGAATTTTTTTTAACCAACCCTATAATTTAGTATTATTCTATAAAATTAGTGTAATTAAACATAATTATCAATTTCAATTTATTTGGATATTTATAATATAATTTATTTTAATATTTAATTAATAATGTAATTAATGCATCATCATTGTGTCATAAATAAATTAAATTATTTAATTTCTAAAAATTATAAATATATTACCGTTATGTAGGAAATCATTTTATATTTCTAATTAATATTTATATTCGATTTTATAATGTGTGTCACCCTATATTAAAATGGTTTATTTATTATGTATTTAATTTAAGTCTTTTAACTCTTCTTTAAATAAATTAATAATAAATTTCATAAACGTATCCAAGTGGAAAAAAGAGGATCATAATTTATTCCTAAGGATTTTTTTCGTTGAGTTATAGTTACCTAATATAATTAGGACATGTTTAAGTGTAATTATGATTTCATTTTTACCCTTCATTACCAAATTTTCTTTTAACCGTGGTAAATATAAGTCAAATGTTACTATTCACCAAAAATTATTTATATCTTTTTTAACATAATTTTTCTTACTGATATAAACCATGTCACTAATATTTTAGAAATTCAACTCACTAAAGCGGCAAAACTATGTTTTATATAAATGTGCTAATGTTCCTAGGAGATGGGTAAAAGACTGTAAAAGTTCTATAAAATTTTATATATCTAAAATTTTTATAAAATGACTCCAATGAATTACGTTGAATGTATATAATTATTATGTATCTATTTTGATCTAAATTAAATTAAAATAAAAAAACTAATTATTTAAATATAATATCAATTTTAACCAAATGTGTAGTGTTTTTTCACTTTTCATCAAAAATTGAAATTTTGTAGAAAAATACCAAAAATTTAACCTATTCTAATTAAGATATTCCAAATCCCAAAAATAATTCCATTTTGGAGTTTAAAATTTATAAAATTTTAAAAGGCGAGTATTACTATTCATAATGGCTAGTTGGATTGGTTGTGGTGTATTTGAGCTCAAAGTTGCGTACAACACAATCTATTGTATTATTCGAAAGGAAATGTACCGTGGAAGCATGGGGTGTTACAGTCATATTGCACACATGATAAATTTTTACTACAATCGCAATATCCTTTTCATAATAATAATTGTAATTTTTAAATATTTTTATACATAATTGATTTGTAATTACAAGAAGAAATTACTCGTTATATCCATTATAATTTAAATGGTTCCTCATCTAGAATAAAATATTTAATTTTTGAGAATCTATTTTAATACATAATTATTATATTGTCAATACATTAAAATGTAAGGAACTTCATTAATGTAACGTCCTGGTTCCGGAAGCCACCCAGAGGCACCCCATACCCGGTTTGTCACATGGCCTCAAGTGCATTTCCTCGAATTCCAACGGATGCCGACTAGTAGTGAGTGAATTGGATGTTATAGTGGGGAAACTATGCTCTCATTTGTAAAGTAAAAAGTGGAAGATAAAATAAAACAATAACAGAAGTAGTAAACATCCATACAAGAGTAAACAACAGAAGACAAAAAGTGCAAACAAATGGATCATATATATATATATTCATGATACATATATGTCTAGGAAATCAGCCAAGCAAGTCACAACGCTTAATACGGTACTAAAAAATGTGCAAAAGGAAAAAATATAAGAATCTCCTAAACATCACAAGCCTCAACTTGGTCCCATGCTCTCCAGCTCCAATTCAATCATGTTCCTTAAGTCGAAGGGCGCTTGACATTGTCTATACCTTCCGCAATATAATCTGTTTGTGCCCAAAAGTATGGCCCAAATAGGGAGGGAGACTAAATCCCAGTAGGAATCCACAAAAAGATCTGTTCCTAATAGTCATTGAATATATGGCCGGTAAAAGTACAGAAAGTAGTAATCAAGGAATGCATTCAATAACAAACAATCCACATATTCAAGAATTCAATTTAAAAACAAGTAATCTTGTACTCAAGAAAGTAGAAACAAACAGGTAACCCTCTGGGTAGTTCTCAAAGCCTAACCCCTATGGTTCATCCAACATGTACTAGCAACCCTCTGGGAGGCACACATACTCTCACCCCTATAGTTCAGCAAAAGAATAGACTCTCTTGGGAAGCACTAACATTCAATTCACCCTATTGTCTCATATCATACTAATGGTTCTCTCAGAAAGCACTTAACATCTCATTCCCCCTATATCCCATGTCGAGAACTACAATCACATTAAGGAAGCACTCTACGTCAATTCCCCAAGTGGTCTCACATTGTAAAATTATAAATAATATCTTTAGAAACCCTTAGGTTCATTCTCCCTATGGTCTACTACACTAGGTTCTCAAGACCCTATGTATGTAAAATAAGAATAGTGCACGTAACGGCCAAGGTAAACCTCAAGAACAACTTGGATTGAATTCTTTGGAATATCATCACTATAGAACTACAGTCATACCATCCTAAAATACTAGTCATGGAACGTAAGAAAATGAATAATGGGAAAATAAGAGCCAAGGTCAAAACATGCAACATGCTTGGGAGAAACATCCAATTCACAACAATTAACCTTATTAACAAACAATATATTCTACTCTACCATATAAGAACAGTATGAAAAAATAGGGTTAAACCGGTAAACACGCAATACCCTGTTCAGGGGTATTGGTGGAATTTTCACAAAACATTCCATGACATTCAACGGAAAGGCACAAACCACCTACCTCAATGGTTTTGGTGAAAACCCCCACAATCAAAGAACATACAATAAATCTAGGTTGATTCTCTATGAACCAACCTTACATCTCTTCTCCTAATAATCCAATGACCAAAACTCATCAAGCATGTCATCCTCACATATATATCTACACATAACGGGCGTATATCTAAGAAATTGAGATAAGAGGAGAAGTAGATCGATGTAGATCTATGAAACTGAACAATAACAAAAAATAAATTCAACATACATGAGGAATCCAGCATCGATTCACTGAGAGAAGACTTCAGATCACATCCAGATCGATGGGAGAACCTTATTTGACCATAATAGAAGAAAAATACCGAGTTATGGCCTCATAGGTGGAATAACGAGCCACTTAGAGGCAAAAACGTGTGAGATCCTCTTTTTTAGGATCTCACATAAGTGCTCGCATGGCTTGCTCGCACTGTTAGACAACCCGTGTGCTAACCATAAAATCATCAATACCTCGACAAACCCTCCACGTATGGATTGGCCATATGGTTAGAAAAACCATACGCTAACCGTGCATTAGCCTCTACCTTGGAAAACCCTCCATGAACGGTTTGGCAGCACGGTTAGACAAACATTGCGCCACCCATGTGACTTCCCTTATTCCTACAAACATCATTAAAAGTTCTTCCAACTCTCTCATTCATAAACCATGACATTATAACCATTAAAAGCATCAAACAAGGGTCATATACCTGAAAATAATGTCTGTGTTCTTACAAACTTCCCCGGATAAATAAATTCGTCCTCAAATTTCCTTAACAAGGTGGCACAGATGAACAATCCACGAACAGTTCTGGCCACTATGCTCATACATTGGCCTCCCACTCCCAAGTCTCATCCTATACCCACCCGTGCTACCATAGCACTTGTACCAAAGGAACAGACCGGCCATGGAAAACCTTTGTACTTCGATCAATGATCCTGATAGGATACTTCTTGAATGAGTCATCCACCTCTAACTCAACCTCCTCGGGTTAAAAGACATGATACAGTTCTAAGAAGTAATGTCGATGTTGGGAAATGTGGAAGTCTTCTTGAATTGTCTGATACCTAAGAGGTAACCACAAATGATAGGAAACCTTCCCAACCCTCTCCAACACCTCAAATGGCCCAACGTACCACGACGAAAGCTTACCATTTCCTGGGATCCTTCTGTGCCCCAACATCGATATCACACATAGAAAAACATGATCCCCGACCTCAAACTCTAGAGGTCGTCTCTATTGATCAGCATAACACTTCTGACGGGATTGTGCAATAGCCATCATTTTCTGAATAAACTCTATCTCCTCTATGGTCCCCTGAACAAGATGAGGTCCTAGCAAAGCTGCCTCTCCTGCCTCTAGCTAACACAAGGGAGATCAGAATGTCCTACCGTACAAAGCCTTAGAAGGTTCCATATGTATAGTTTCTTGAAAATTATTATTGTAGGAAAACTCAACAAGAGGTATATGCTTCTCCCAAGAATCTCCATAATACAGAATTCACGCTCAATGCATGTCCTCAAGCACTTCAATTGTATGATCGGACTGGCCATATGTCTAGGGGCGGTAAGCTGTACTCAAATGTACTTACATACCCAATGCCTTGTGAAGCCCCTGCCTGAAAAGAGAAGTAAAACGCACATCTCTGTCTAAAACGATGGATTGTGGAACCCCATGTAAGCAAACAATCTCTCAGATGTACAACCATCCCATCTCATAAAAATTGAAGGTATCCTTGATTGGAAAGAAGTGAGAAACCATCATAAGCCTGTCGTTGAAAACCCATACGGCATCATTACCTCGGGGAGACCTCAGAAAACTGGTCATGGAGTCCATCGTGACATCATTCCACTTCCACTCTGTATTGGGTAACTGCTGCAGAATACCTACTGGTCGCTGATGCTCCTCTTTCACCAACTGACAAGTGGAACACCTCATGATAAAACCAGCCACATCTCTCTTTATTCCTGGCCACCAAAAATGGTAGTGAAGATTATGATACATCTTGGTGACACTAGGATTAACTGCCCAAACTGAGGAATGAAAATCCCACATCAACTCCTCGCGTATGTCTGCTGGCTCCCATACAAGTCCATGGAAACACAAGATCTCATCCTTTCCTATGGTCTACCAAGGAATAGGGTCCTCTCCTGACACACTTTCCCATAGGACTAGGCCTTCAGAATCTAATAGCCACCTCATTCGAACTCGGTCAAGAAGCGTAGAGGTGACAGCTACAGATGAATGAAACGTCTTCCCCTGTCTGCCGTGCACCTCCAGATACATCTCAGAGAATAGATCCATAAGATGACACTCACTATTGTACTTATAAACTACATATATCTGACATCTCCTTCTCAACAGGTTGGCCACTCTGTTGACTTTCCCAAGTGTATAGGCAATCTCAACGTAAAAGGACTGAAGACACTTGACGGACATGTGTTGTCTCAGATTAAGATCACACCGAGTGAAGATGTACTTGAGAATTTTGTGTTCCGTGAAAACCAAAAACTGATCTCCTAGAAGTTTTGTATCCATTAGTGTAAGGCATGAACAATAGCTGCCAACTCAAAATCGTTTGTCTGGTGTTCCTCTAAAGTGTGCTCAACTACTGAGACCCGTACACAATGACTTCATCTCACTGCATAAGATCAACTGCTAGGCCGATACTAGAAGCTTCACAAAAAACAGTGTAGCTCTGTCCCTTCTATGGAAAGACTAGTATTGGTGCTGAAGTCAACCTCCATTTCACCTCCTGAATGGCTGACTCACAAGAATCTGAACATAACAATAATCACACCCTTCTTAGTCATACCCATAAAAGGTGCTTCCATGAGTGAAAAGTCTTGTATGAAGAGTCTGTATTCTTCAGCTAGCCCCAGAAAACTTTTCACCTCAATGTTGTTCTTTGACTGCTCGTAGGAAACTACTTCTCTCACTTTCTATGGGTCCATTGATAATCCTTTCTATGAAATAACATGGCCCAAAAAGTGAAACTGATCCTTCCAAAAGTGGAATTTCGATATCTTAGCATATAATTGATGCTCCTATAGTATATTCAAAATGATCTCAAGATGGGTATCATGGTCATGTCGAGTGTGAGTGTAATGAAATATATCTTCCACAAAGACTACCATGAAAGAGTCTATGTAAGGATTGAACACTCAGTTCATCAGTGCCATGAAAACTGTTGGTGTGTCCATGAGGCTGAACGGCATAACTGTGTACTCTTATAGACCATACCTACTCATGGAGGCTTTAAGTGGTATATCTGATGGTCTAACATGCAAATAATGACAACTAGACATCATGTCGATCTTCGAGAAGACCCAGACTCCTCGAAGCTGATCAAAGAAGTCGTCAATACTATGAAATGGAAATCGGTTCTGGATCGTCAACTGGATCCACATCCGATAATCCAAAAAATGCATGAGGGAACCATCTACATTATTCACAAATAAAAAAGGCGAATCCCAAGGAGATGTACTGGGTCGGATGAAACCAATTTCCGGGAACTCCTCCAACTACTACTTGAGCTCCTGTAACTCAGGTGATTCCATCTGATAAATAGGAATGGACACTAGTGACAATCCTGGCATAAGATCAATATTAAATTCTACCTCAAACTCCAGGGGAAAACCTGAAATGTCCTCTGGAAAGACATATCTGAAATAATCCACCACTGGAAGAATGTCTAACTGTGATGTCCCCTTTCATCAAGATAAAGACTATAAATCTGGGAAGTAATTGTCCCCAACCCATGATGCTCTGGACCTAATCTTATGACCTGGATGTCCCACTCTCCCTTATGTAGAAAAGGCACACCATCTGGTGATATGAAAATCACCATTCAGTGATAATAGTAGATGAATTCTTGGAAGGGAACTAGCCCGTCCATCCAAGTAATGACATCAGATCCTGTCATCTCTAGGACGTAGAGATCACATAGAAAGTGATACCCATCAACCTCTAGAGGGAACTCCTTGCACTGACGTACAATATCATTACTAGTCCACAATGGTGTATCTAGAGTCATTAAATCAGTAAGGGAAATAAAGCAGAGCCCAAGGATCTCCACAACAGTCACAAAAATAAAGCTATAGGTAACTCTTGTATCGAAAAGAGCAGAAGATAAAACTGAGGCTACTTATATCGTACCTCAATCTGTAGAGGGTCCGGGATCCTGCTCATGCTGGGTCTGCTCCACTTCAAAAGCCTAATCTATACCATGTCCCTGTGACCCTAATTGAACACTCTTAGTTGACAGACACTGTAGTCACTGAAAGACCGGTGACTCACCACTACAGCCTCGACCTCCACCACGGCCCAAATGGACGGAAGAACTATAGTTCTCAGACTGATGGGAAACTGGTGGCTCTTCTCCTGAATAAGGAGTCATGGATGAGCCCCTGTCTCCAGCTGCTGGTGAGAAAACCTGATAGAAGCGCTGGAAGTGGCCCATCTTGCCGCAAGATCGGAACTCCACTAGGTCTCTCTGGTACTGCGGCCTCGTATTCCCAGCCCTTCCACACCTGTAGCATACCACCTGGCTACCTGATGATGTGTCTCGCTATCTTGGATCACCATGCATAGACTCTATATAGTGCTTCTTACTGTCAGTTGGTGACGCATTATCTTTGGAATTGTATCCGCCCTGGCTCTTAGATACAGTATCTATCATATTACACTCTGCAATCAGTGCCTGGATGACAATGGAAGTGATGGAAGTCAACCTGATGATATTCACCTATGAGTGGATCTCTTGTCTGAGACCATCCTCAAACTTCTTGGCATGAAAAACCCATATCCGCCCTGGAGGGGTGTGAAATGCTGAAGCTCGGTGAAATGAGAGGAATACTCCATAAATGAATGAGTACCTTGTTCCAGACTCATGAACTCTCTTGATTGATCGGCCCTCTAGGCCTTCAGATAGAATTATTCATAAAAGACGCACTGAAACTCATCCCACACCATAATCAGGTGATTACACGACTGTGAGATCACATCCCACAACCTCTTGGATGATTCTGGTAGCATATAGGTAGCGAGATTAACCAGCCTTTCTGGAGGCGTCTCCAGATGCTCGAAGATAGTCAGCATAGATTTTATCCATGACTCTTCAGCTTGACGTCCTCTGTCCGCTGTGAAGGTGGGATGATTCTACTACTGAAAAAACCAAGTAAAGTCTTCTATAGATGAGGCAGGAGGTGGTGCACCCTGGAAGGTCTGAATCATCCTTAGAAATCCTCTCAAAACTGTGCATCAGCGCCTTCAACTTGTATAACTGCTTGTGCTTAGGCTAGCATAACAGGAGGTTCTGCAGGAGGTTCCTGATCAACTATATCTGGTGTCTGATCACTTCCATGTGGCTAGCATAAAACCATAGGACATCTCAGTGGCATGACTCTACAAGGTCAACTGCGCAACTCAGATCAAGATTAAACAGGGCTAAAACATAGAAGTGCACGCCGTGTACAGTGAAAGACTTTTTCACCCTGAACAGAAGAACCCAATTCATGTAGTCAAAACTACACGCCCTGAATTCATGGTTTTTCTAGACAGTATGCCTCAAAAACTACTCCGTGACCCAGAGAAACACTTAAATGAACTGTGTACATGCCAAATTCCAAAATGTGAGGGCCCATACTCTCCAAAAATCAAGTCTTGGCATCATAAAAATGTTAAAAAAAGATAATACAAGGTGATGAACCACTATTGTCCAGTCCTAGAGGGCCCATAGCACATCACGAACAATATTTTGGTGTTCATTAAAATAAAAGTTTCACAAACAATACCCTATCAAACAACGGGTATTTTTATCAAGTCATTTATCACAACACCATTCATATTCTACACAACATCTACCACAACAACATGCAATTGCTAATGCATCCTAGATGGATTTTCAATAATGCATGACATGTGAATTCTAGAATGTCCCAATATGATGCATGAGATGACATACCCTCATCTCATTGGGTTGTGACAGAAATAGAATCGCAGTATCAACAATTGTAATAGAACAAAACATGTTAATCACCCAACGGTGAAATTAAGTTAACTGAAAAATTGAAACTAGTAAAATTGCAATAAATGATGTAGTATGGCTTTTCCCAGTTCACGTGTTAGCTAATCTAGGGCACAACTTACTACCATGTACTTATTTCATCCTATCCCTGGCTATAGGCTCGAAATAGTAAATCATGAGAAAAGAAACACCTCTGATACCACTATGTAACGTCCCAGTTCTGGAAGCGACATAGAGAATCCCTGTACCAGGTTAGTCACATGGCCTCAATCGCATTTCCCTGAATTCCAGAGGCTACTGACTAGCAGCGAGGGCCTTGGATGTGTAGTGGGGAAACTATGCCCTCATTGACAGAGTACAAAGTGGATGATATACAAAACCAATAGCATAAGCAGTAAACATCCATACAAGAGTAAATAAGGTATGACTAAAAGTGTAAAAAAATGGAGCACACACACATATATATATAGAGAGGCATGATACATATATATCTAGGAAAGAAGCCAAAAAAGTCACAACGCTGAATACAATACTAATATAAAGTGAAAAAGGTAAACAGATAAGCAACCCCTCATCATCGCAAGCCTCAGCTTGTTCCCATTCTCTCCATCTCCAATGCATTCAAGTACATTAAGTAGAAGGTCCCTTTCCCTTATCTATACCTGTAGTAATATAATCTTTTTGGGCCCAAAATCATGTCCCAAGTAGCGTGTGAGAATAAATCCCATTAGGCAACCACCACAAGATCTGTGCCTAACATTCAGTGAATATATGGCAGGTAAAATTACACAAAGTAATAAAAAAGGAAAGTATACAACAACAATCAATCCATAGTATCAAGGATTTAATTCACAAACAAGTAATCAGCTACTCAAGTAATTAGAAAAAAATATGAAACCCTCTGGGTAGTTCTTAAAGCCTAACCCATATGGTTCAACCATAAAGTAATATAAACCCTCTGGGAGGCACAAACAGTCTAACCCCTCTAGTTCATCTAAAGAATAGACTCTCTAGAGAATCACTCACCATCAATTCCTCTTATATTCTCGTATTGTACTAAATGCGCTCTAAGAAAGCATTCAACGTCTTATTCCCCCTATATCCCGTGTCGAGGAACTATAGGCACTATGAGGAAGAACTCAACGTCAATTCTCCATGTGGTCTCGCATCGTAAAATTATAAAGACTCTCTAGAGAAGCTCGTATGTCCATTCTCTATGTGGTCTACTACACTATGTCCTCATGGACCTGTGCATGGAAAATAAGTATAGCACACGTAACGGGCAAGGTAAACCTCAATAACTACTTGTCTAGCATTCTATGTAAAATCAGCACTTTAGAACAATAGTCATACCATCCTATAATACTAGGAAAGGAATGTAAAAATATGCCTAACAATAAAACAATACCCAAAGGCCAAAACAGGCAAACATGCATTGGAAAAAAATCCAAAGCACAACAATTCACCCTATTCATAAAAAATATCCTCAACTCTACCATATAATAAAAGCCAGCAACAATAAGGATAAAATTTTTAACATGCAATACCTCGGTCATGTGTATTGATGGAATTTTCAAAAAACATTCAATGAATTTCAACGGAAAGGAACAAACCACCAACCTCAATGGTATTTATGAAAACCCCCACAAAAAAATAACGCATAAAAAACCATTGTGAATCTCCAAGAACCCACCATAGATTATAACGACCTGAATCTAGAGCCCCTCCACTTGTTCCATGTACCCGGTTCGCCACATGACCTCAAGCACATTTCCTCAAACTCTAGTGGCTGCCGACTAGCATTGATGGCCTTGGTAAATTATTAGGGAAACTATGCCCTCATTTGGTAAGGTATACAAGGCAAGAAAAACAATAGTTAATAGCGGAAGTAGTGAACAACATACTAACACTGAAACTAAACAGCATAAGCAATGAACATATAATGAGAATGATAATGATGCAGTAAGTACAAGTATCTAAGGAAATCAGCAAACAGAACAACGTGATAAAATACAACTAAAAACAAAGTACGAAAGTAAACAGAAACTACATCAGCATCGCAATCCTAAGCTTGGTCCTATGATATCCAGCTCCAAGCAGCAATCATGTAACTGAAGTAGAAGGGCCACAATCCATGTCCACACCAGTAACCGTATAACCAGTGTGGGTCGAAAAGAAGGACCCTAACAGGGTGTGAGACTAATCCTAGTAGGCAATAACCACGAGATCCGTGCCCTACTGTCAGTGAGTAATATAGAAAAATTAAAGGAAATAAATGCAGTAGAGAAGAATATGTAAACTAAAGTAAGAAATCCTACCAAACTCCATTCATAGTTATTTATTATTTTAGTACAATCATTTAACTATCAACCATGGAATCTAGAAACAACTCTATACTTCCAAGGAAAGAACGTAATCACAATAGGTAACTCAGCAGTCTACCTAAATAGAAAGTAGTACAAACCCAAACTTTTTCTTTGGCTTGGTGGACTCGTCACAACCAACCAACAAATAAATCACAGACTCTCTGGGAGACTTCTACTAGAAAACCTGTCTAGTCAAGTAGGTGTACAAATGCACAAACACTCTGGGAAGCTCTCGCCATCAAATCCCATGTGGTCTTACAACGAATTTTATAGACTCTCTAAGGAAGCACATACATATTATTCCCCCTATAGTCTCTCTACGTAACTAAGGACACTCTAAGGAAGCACAATGTCCCATTACCTTAGGTCCTACGATCGATACTAATTATAACAGACTCTCTAGGGAATCCCTAGTCGTCAATTACCCCTTTAGTCTACCACACCTGGTTCACTCAGCCCTGAGCAGTTTAGTCATGCGTAATCAACTATTAGTAGCCTAAGTATGTTTAGAAACTACTTGGATAATAGATACAATGAATTCACAAGCATATAAACAGCAGGAAATACATGAAACCAAGTCAATAGGCATACCAGCAATGTGCAATAGGGTTTCCTCATAGGAAAACCATGCCAAATGGAAATCAACAGCCAAAACAAGGGTAAACCCCCATGGGGTGATCCTAATACATGCTAACAAGAAATTATTAATCATCTAATAACCTCCAGAATACAATCAAAAAATGGAAGATAACAATAAAGAATAAAAACCCTAACCTGAGATACCCAATACATGGGTATCCGACACTTTTGCACCGAAATCTCAAAGAAATTCAACATAGGGAAACAAAACACCTACCTCAATCCTAGGAGAATGATATTCTTGAACCTCATCCTGTGAATCGGCCTAGAATAGAGTAGATATGCAAACAAGTCTAAAACGTTCATTCTCATATAACTATCACAAGAGGAGGAATCAGGAAACATGGAAAAAGAAGAAATGAGAACTCACCGCTGAGATTCTATTGCACCTAATGACATTTGATTCAGACAACTGGTCAATCATTGGTGGATCGGAGAAGAATTGGCCCTCTAGGTCACTCTCGACGTAATTTGGCGGAGAAGAAGTTGAAAACATGGATTAGGAGTGACCCTGGTCTGATTAATGAAATAAAAAAAAATTACACAGCGTGTACTTATTGGGTACACAGCGTGCACTCACCTTTCCGTACATCGTATTATTAGAACTCCACCTCATCACTACACCCCGTGTGACTGGCCCGGACACCGCTAGCACATGGCCTCAAGAGGAGGAAAAGAACACGGCGTGTACTTACAAAATTTCCAGATTCTCCACTATTTCTCAAAAATGGCCAGAAAAGGAAAACATACATTAAAAGAAGGTCCAGATTCATACAAACTTCCCCCCTTAATGAAATTTATCCCCTAATTTCCCTAGCACGGTGGGTAAGAAGAAAACTCAAAAATATCAGGCCACTATGATCGCATATCGGCCTCCCTCTCCCAAGTCACATCTTGCACATGGTCGTGCTGCCATAACACCCGTACCAGAGGAACAGACCAACCACGAAGTACTTTTGCGTTACGATCAACAAAACTAATAGGATGCTCCACGAATGAGGCATCCCGCTCCATCTCAACCTCTTTAGGTCAAAAAACATGAGACGAGTCTGAAAAATAGCGTTGAATATGAGAAACATGGAATACGTCGTGCATAGCCTGATATGTCTGAGGTAACTGTAACCTATAAGCTACCAGCCCGACTCTCTCTAAAATCTCGAACGGCCTGACGTATCTTGGTGAAAGCTTACCCTATCTCATGATACTCTTGTGTCCCACCCTCGGGGTAACACGTAGGAAAACTTGGTCTCTTACCCTGAACTACAGAGGTCGCCTCCACTGGTCAACATAAGATTTATGGCGAGACTGTGCAGTAGCCATCCTCTTCCGAATCAACTCTATCTGCTTTGAGGTCTCCTGGATGAAACGAGGTCATAGAAAAGCTGCATCTTATACCTCCAGCCTACATAAAGGTGATCGGCATGGCCTACCATACAATGCATTGTAAAGTACCATATGAAAAGTTTCCTGGAAACTGCTGTTATAGGAAAAATCCATTAGAGGTATATGCTTTTCCCAAGAACCACCAATGTCTAGAATGCAATCTCGGAGGATATAATCAAGCACCTGGATCGTGCGCTCTGACTGACCATCTGTCTGAGGATGATAAGCTATACTCAGAAGCACCTGTGTACCCAATGATTTTTGTAGCCCCTTCCAGAAATGAGAAGTGAAGCGGGCATCCCTATTTGAAACGATAGTACTCAGAACCCCATGCAAGAGGACAATCTCTCAGACGTAAAACTGTTCAAGTTCATTAACACCGAAGGTCTCCTTTATCAGTAGTAAGTGAGAAACCTTCGTAAACTTGTCAACGACACGCCACACAACATCGTTTCCTCTTGAAGATCTCGGTAGCCCTGTCATGAATTCCATCGCGACATCGTTCCACTTCCATTCTGGAATGGGTAGCTACTGTAAAAGCCCTTCTGGTCGTTGTTGCTCCACCTTCAGCAGCTGACAGGTGGAACACCACATGACCAAACTAGCCACATCTCCCTTCATACCTGGCCACCAGTACTGGCGGTGTAAATCATGGTACATCTTGGGGACGCCAGGTTGAACTTCCCATACAGAGGAATGGAAGTCTCGCATCCACTCCTCACATATATCTACAGGAACCCATACACGTCCCTAGAAACACAAGATATCATCCTCACCAATTGTCCAACTTAGGAGAGGATCCTCTCCTAACACACTTTCCCATAGGACTATCCCTTCTGAATCTTCCAGCTACCTCATTCAAACTCGGTCTAGAAGTGAAGAGGTAACAACCATAGAAGATAGGAAAGTCTGCCCCTGCCTATCGTGCACCTCAAATGCATTTTCGAGAACCGAGCCATCAGTTTCCACTCACTAATGGCCTCATGAACTGCATGTATCTGAGTTCTCCTGCTCAGTGCATCAGCCACTGCTTTTCCATTCCCAGGTGTATAGGCATGCTCGAAATCGAAGGACTGGAGATACTCAACCCACCTCCGTTGTCTCATATTCAGGTCACACTGCATGATGTATTACTTGATACTCTTATGGTCAGTGTATACCACAAAATGTCCTCCCAGAAGGTAATGTCTCCAACAATGTAAAGCATGAATGACAAAGACCCACTCAGGGTTGTGCGTAGGATAATTCCCTTCATGAGGCCTCAGGTGTCGAGATCTACATGAAACCACTCGATCCTCCTGCATAAGAATTGCTCTAAGCCCGATGCTAGATGCATCACAGAAAATAGTATAGCACTTGCCCGGATCCGAAAAAACTAGGATCAGTTTTGAAGTTAATCTCCCCTTCAGCTCCTAGAAGGCTGAGTCACAAGCTTCTGACCAAACAAACTTCACCCCCTTCTTAGTCAAGCCTATCAGTGGTGATTCTAGGCATGAGAAGTCCTGTATAAACTGTCTGTGGTAACCAGCCATCCCCAAGAAGCTATGTACCTCAAAAATGTTTTTCAGCTTCTCCCAGGTAACTACTTCCCTCACCTACTCTGGGTCTCTGGTACTCCTATCTCTGAGATGATATGACCCAAGAAGTGAATCTCATCCATCCAAAAGGGGAACTTTGAGAGTTTTGCATAAAGCCGATGCTCCCTCAGTGTACTCAAAATGATCTCAAGATGGGTTTCATGGTCATGTCGAGTGTGAGAGTACACCAAGATATCGTCCCCGAAGTCCATGACGAGGGAATCCAAGTAAGGATGGAACACTCGGATCATCAGTGCCATGAAAACTACTTGCGCGTTCATAAGACCGAACGGAATAACCATATACTCATAGAGGCCATACCTTCTGTTGGAGGCTGTCAGAGGTATATCTGAATGTATAACGTGCAGTTGATGATAACAAGAACTCAAATCGATCTTCAAGAAAACCCGATCTCCTTGAATCTGATCGAAGAGATCATCAATCCTCGACAAGGGATATCGGTTCTGACCATCAACTGGGTCAACATCCGATAATCCATGAAAAAACTAAGGGTACCGTCTGCCTTCTTCGCGAACAGGACATGCGAACCCCAAGGAGAAGTACTGGGTCGGATGAAACCCTTTTCCTACAACTCCTCCAACTAATTCTTTAGCTCTTGCAACTCAGGTGTAGCCATCATATAAGGAGGAATGGACACCAGTGCTGCTCCTAGCATGAGATCTAATGAGAAGTATACCTAACTCTATGGAGACAACCCTAAAAAGTCTTTTGGAAAGACATCTAGAAAGCGATCACCCACTTGAAGAAAATCTAACTGAGAAGTCCCTCGGTCATCCAGATAAATACTAGAAATCTGGGCTGTAACTCCTCCTAGCCCATGATGCTCGAGTCCGGCTCGGCCCAACTGAATATCCCACTCGCATTTATAAAGGAATGATTCACCCTCTGGTGATACGAAACTCACCCTACAACGATAGAAATCGATGACTGCCTAGAAGGGAACTAACCAGTCCATACCAAGAATGATGTCTTATCTCGTCATCAACAGGACATAGAGGTCCCATAAGAAATTATAACCTGCAACCTCGAGAGTTCACATATTTCTCTGGCATACACTAGATGTCCTCATTCTTAAGGGTGTGTCGAGAGTCAACATGTCAGCAAACAAAAAGACACAGAGCTCAAGGATTTCCATGAAAGAAACAAAGATAAAGCTATGTGAAGCACCATTATCGAAAAGAGATGAAGATAAAATTAATGCTACTAATATTGTACCTCGAACTGTAGAGGGTCCGGGATCTTGCTCTTGAAGAATCTGTTCTATAGCAAAAGTCTGGCCTATATTGCCGCCCTGTGTAGTAGCTAGAAAACACTGAGCTAATCCTCCCTGAGCTTGACCACTGCATCCACGACCTCTACCCTAACCTGAACGTCCTGTAGAACTCCATCCCCCAGTCTGCTGTGGAGCTGGTAATCCTACTCCTGTTCGTGGGGTTGAAACTGATCCTCCTTCACTAGCCGCTGGAAGGGGAACCTTGCAGAAACGTTGCAGGTGAACCATCTTGATGCAAGATCGGCACTCCTCTAGGTCCCTCGGCCACTGGGTCTTCTTATGCCCACACCTCCCACACTGGTAACACAACACCTGGGTCCCAGAAGGGGTATCTCGTCTGCCAGATGGAATACCTCACATCCTCGGGTCGCCTCAGGTAGACTCTCGGTGGCGCTTCCTGCTGTCTTTCAAGAGGGGATCAACCTTGGATACTATACCACCCTGGTCCAAAACTCTAGTATACCTCAGGGTCCTCTCCGTGATGAGTCCCTAGTTGACTATCAAAGTAATAGAAGTCAACTGAAAGACAATCACCTGCAATCTGATCACCGCTCAGAGGCCTTCCTCAATCTTCCTTGCTAGAAACAGTTCATCATTCCCCATGACAGGAGTGAATCTTTGTAACTCAGGGAAGCGGGAGTAACACTCCATAATTGAGAGATTACCCTACTGAAAGCTCATAAACTCAATGGCTCTGTCAGCACTCAGTTTCACTGGGTAGAAGTAGTCATAAAACGTACACTGAAACTCATCCCAAGCCATAGCCTGCCGGTGCCCCGTCTGAGAGACTACATCCCACCATATTTTGGAGGAAACTCGGATCATATACATCGTGAGCTTCACCGTCCTCTCTGGAGGCGTCTCCAAATTCTCGATGATGGACAACATGGCTTCCATCCATGAATCTACAGCCTGAGGTCCTCCATCCCCAGTGAAAGTGGGAGGGTGCTACTGCTAGAAGACCAGTATCAACTCTGCCATAGTCGGGGTAGGGTGTTGAACTCCCTAGAAGGTCTACAGGAATCTCATGAAACCCTCTATGAACTGAGCATCAGCACCAGTGTCTGGAATCACTGCTGGTGCAATGTCCAGAATGATGGGTGAAACTACTGGCAGTCCCTGATCAGTCGTATCAGGCGTATGATCGCTGCCTGGTTCCTTGCGCGCAACAGGAGGACGTGTCGGTGCCATAGCTCTGAAAGACCAAAACACACCTTCCTTAAAGATGAAAATAGTTGCAACATTGGGGATTAAAATAGAACAGGAGAGAAAAACCATTAATATTGGAAAAAAACAAGACTACATGGCGTGTAGTATGTCTACACGGCGTGTTTCTAGGAATTTTACCCTAGGAATGTATCTTTTCCATACATGGCTGTGTAAACAACTAGACTACACGGTGTGTTCTCAAACTACATGGTGTGCACTGACCCTTTTCTCCCTACCCAGTTACTCCTACACGACTAAGTCACATGGACTATCCCAGACGAAGACTACACGGCATGTTTGAGGAAGACAAGGTGCGCACTAGTCATGCCTTACCGGGCCCGTGTTGTTAGCGACACGGCCAGACACACGGTCGACACTACACGGCTTTCTCCCAAGGGATACGACGTGCACATAAATGAAAACCTCAGCCCTTGTTTTTCGTGACACGGTCTGGTACTCGGCTGATCCTTACACGGCGTGTTCCGAACAAACACGACGTGTATAGGAGAAGATAACACTGACCCATGTTTTTCAAGACACAGTCGGGTACCTGGGAAAGGATACCCGGCGTGTGCCTAGCGAACACAGTGTGTACTAAACATGCATTAACTGGGCCGTGTAATTAGTTACAGGGCTGAGCTCCTAGTTAACCACTACACGGCGTGTACCTACCATAAATGGCGTGTTTTGGAATACCATTTATATCTCCGTATCCCTATCCACATGGTCAGTGACATGGCCAAAAACTACACGGCATGTATCTATAATGTACACGCCATGTATTCTGGGTTTTTCCGGAAAGTAGCCTCAGAACTGCATCGGAGCCCAGAAAACACAGAAAAACAAGGGTTACGGTGCCAAATTCCGATCCGTGGGGGCCCATACTCCCCGCGAATCAATGTTTGGCATCATAAAGATGTATAGAACAAGACATAGTATAAGAACTCATAATCCACCAAATTCCGCTCCCTGAGGGCCCATAACCCCTCTAAGATCAATGTTTGTCGTCCGTGATAAGAAATCTCCAAACAACGATACCCCATGAACATAGCAGGTATTCTATCACATAATCTATCACAACAACATGCATTTTATATCACAAAACCTATCACAACAGTATGAAATATATAATGCAACCTAGATGGTATGCAAAAATGAATGGCATGTGATCTTCCAACTTGTGCCAATATGATGCATGAGATGACATACCATCATCTCATTATGTTGCAACACAATATAACCACAATCATATAAACAATAACGACACAAAAAAGTGTATCACCCAACAGTGCAATCAATTAAACTGTAACATTTGAAAAATTCAAAATTTACAATATTCGAGGTAATCTAGATTTTTTCCTGTACACGGGTTCTAGAACGCCCAGGCACAACTATTTACCATTTACCTATTTCATCCTATCCGTGTCTAATTTCACTAAATAGTATGTCAATAGAAAAAGGAAAGAACCCCTCTGATACCACTTTTTAATGACTAGAATCCGGAGCCCTTCCAATGGTGCCCCATAACCGGTTCGCCAAATGACCTCAAGAGCATTTCCCAAAATTCCAGAGGCTGCCGACTAGCAGCGACGGCCTTGGTAAGTTATTGTGGAAACTATGCCCTCATATGGTAAGGTATAAAAGGCAAGAAAAACAACAGTCAATAGCGGAAGCAGTGAACAACATACAAACAGTGAAACTAAACAACGGAAGGAGTGAACAACATACAAACACTGAAACTAAACAGAAGAAGCAATGAACATGTAATGATAATGATAATGATGAATAAGGTACAAGTATCTATGGAAAGTATAAAACACAAAAATGTACTGAAATATAACTGAAAACAAAGTACGAAAGTAAACAGCAACTCCAATAGCATCGCAAGCGTATGCTCGGTCCTATGCTCTCGAGCTCTAACCACTAATCATGTACCTGAAGTAGAAGGGCCACAATCCCAGTCCACAACTGCATCCATATAACCTGTTTAGGCGAAAAAGCAGGACCCAAATAGGGTGTGAGACTAATTCCAGTAGGCAATCACCACGAGATCCATGCACTACTATTAGTGAGTAATAGGGAAAAAGTAAATGAAATAAATGCAGCAGAGAAGCAGATGTACAAAAAAGTAAGAAATCCTACCAAACTCAATTCGCAGTTATTTATTAGTTTAGTACAATCATTTAGCTATCAACCAATAAAATCTAGCAACAACTCTATACTTCCAAGGAAAGAAGGTAATCACAACAGGTAACTCAGCAGTCTACCTAAATAGAAAGCAGTACAAACCCAAGATTCTTCTCTGGCTTGGAGGACTCATCACAACCAACTAACAAATAAAGCATAGACTCTCTGGGATGCTTCTACTAATAAATCACTCTAGTCAAGTAGGCGTACAAAGGCACAGACACTCTGGGAAGCTCTCACCATCAATTCCCTTGTTGTCTTGAAATGAAAGATATAGAATCTCTGAGGAAGAACTTACATTTAATTCCCCCTACAGTCTCGCTACATAACTAATGACACTCTGAGGAAGCACAAATTCCCATTACCTTAGGTCATGTGATCGATACTAATTATAAAAGACTCTCTAGGGAATCCCTGATCATCAATTCCCCCTTTAGTCTACTAAACCAGGTTCACTCAGCCCTGAGTAATTTAGTCATGCGTAATGCACTATTAGCAGCCTAAGTATGATCAGAAACTACTTTGCTAATAGCTACAATGCATTCACAAGCATATAAATAGCAGTTAATACATGCAATCAAGTCAACAGGCATACCAACAATGTGAAATAGGGTTTCCTCATAGGGAAACCATGCCAAAGGACAATCAACAACCAAAAAATGGGGAAACACCCATGGGGTGATCCTCAAACATGCTAACAAGAAATTATTAATCATCTAATAACCTCAAACATACAAGCAATCTATGGTAGATAACAATACATAATCAAAACCCTAACCCCAGATACCCAATACATGGGTTTCTGGAACTTTTGCACCAAAAGCTCAAGGACATTCAACGTAGGGAAACACGCCACCTAACTCAATCCTATCAGATTCCTATTCTTGAACCTCAGCTTGTGAATTATCCTAGAATAGAGTAAATCTGCAAAAAAGTCAAAAATGATCAACCTCAAATAACTCTAACAAGAGGAGGAATCAGGGAACATGGCCAAAGAAGAACCTACAACTCACCGCTGTGATTGTATTGCACTCGATGGTGTTCAATTCGGAAAACCGGTGAAGGATCGGTGGCTTAGAGAAGAATCGGCCCTCTAGGTCTCTCTAGACGTAATTTGGCGGAGAAGAAGTTGAAAACGGGGATTATGTGCAACCCCGGTCCAATTGATGAAATAAAAAGAAAAGTACACAATGTGTAATTCTTGAGTACATGGCATGTACTCACCTTTTCATATATCGTATTAATCGGAATCCACCTCATCGCTACACCCCGTGTGAATGGCCTGGACACGACCAGCACACAGCCTCGAGTGAAGGAAAAGTACACTACGTGTACATGTAAAGTATACTACGTGTACATGTAATGTACACTACGTGTACATGTAAAGTACACGGCGTGTACTTACAAAATTTCTAGATTCTCCTCTTCTTCTCAAAAAATGGCCAGAAAAGGAAAACATACTTGAAAAGAAGGTCTGGGTTCTTACATTGATCTCTTCTCCATACAAGACCAAGAACAAAACACATCAAACATTTCATCCACACAAGTAGATCTACCCATAATAGTTATAGATCTATAAAACTAAGAGAAGAGTAGAAGTAGATCATTTTTAATCTACGAAACTGAACAAGAACGAAGAAGAACATCTACATACCTCATGAATCTAGCTTCGATTCGACTAGAGAGGAACTCAGATCACTTCCATATTGATGGGAGAACCTTCTCTGACCTTAGGAGACTAAAATCCTGAGTTATGGCCACTTAGGAGGGAAAAAATCACTTAGATGAAAAAATGTGTGAGATCCTATTTTATAGGATCTCATTTAAGTGTCCGCACTGTTTTCTCACGCGGTTAGACAAAGAGTGCGCTAACTGTGCGTTAGTCACTATCTCAGAAGACCCTACACGCACGGTTTGGCTACATGGTTTGACTAACTTTGTTCTAACCGTGTGTTAGCCACTACCTCGGCATACCCTCCATGCATGGTTTCGCTCCAATGTTAGACAAACCATGCACTGTCTATATGACTTCCCCTTTTCCTCAAAACATCATCTTATGTATTTCTGACTCTATCATTCATCCCCTTTAACATTATAACCATGAAAAGAATCAAACTAGTGTCATATACCTAAAAATTTGTTCTGGGTTCTTATGATAAACATGACCAATTAAAAAAAATAATAGTAATACTATAATTTATCTATGGATTTCAATCCCTTCATCTCCAACCCCTCATTCCACTCTTGGAGAATAGTAGAATCAATATAAATTTGATGAGTTTATACATTCTTGATAAAACACATTTCAGTTTTAATAAAATATAGATAATCCATGATGTTAATGATACAATAAATCATTCCAAATAACGACTCCACATCTCATGGTTTTTCCATACCTATGAATGATGGTAATATCTAATTAATAAAATGTTTTTATGGAATCAAATATTCCTCAATCTCTTGATCCCCTCTACTTGGTTTATTAAGGAATTAATCTATAACTCTTTCTATAAAAAAATTGTGCATAGTACATCCTCTAAATAATTATGATCAACCATAGGATAGAACAATTTCACCTGTAGAACCCACCTGAGGATTTATTTGATGTCTTCTAGAAGGTCTAGTACTACAAAACCTAGTAATAAATGGGTGTGAGTGTACAAAGGAAGAAATAAATAACATTAAAATAATCAAAATAAAAAATCTAACTCAGAAACACACAATCCCTAACATCCCATGGAATCATAGGGATATCAATGATGAGAGATGGTTAAAAATACACTCACAAATTACTGATTATGTACGTAATCTATTATATCCTTCATATGAAGACATGTCAAATCACATAATCTAAAACAAACATTTTATTTGGTAACAAATTTTTTTAAAGTAACCTGATGATCCCCTAAAAGTACACCATATTGGCATATGGAAATTATTGAAGAGAATTCTCTATACCCCTTGGATAAAAATAATCTCATTTCCATTAAATAATCATATTTCAGATTAATTTGTCCCACATGAACTTAAAGACAATGATAAATTAAGAATAATGTATTAAAAATTTCCTATGATATATCATAAATAATGAAAATTAGAACAGAAAACTACACAATGAATCACAAAAAAATTGAATATATAGATATATATAAGTTCTATATACTAACACATGGATGTGTTATAATATAATTTATTTCAATATTAAGACTGAAACACTTCTCCACATGACTTTTGGTTCATAACCTCATTATGATAACCCCATAACACGAAACAAACTAGCATGATTATCCACCCCCTCTAATCATTTAATTATACATTCAAACATCATCCATGATATATATATTAAATATCCATTAGATTTTTATAGGTTGTGAGTAAAAAAAAAGAACCCACTGCTTGTTTCATAAATACTATTTTTGTATAAATAAATAATGCTAAAATTTATAGAAAAAATATAGATTTCATCTTTTTATAATCATGAATTAAATAATGATTATAATGTTTTAAATATTTTAAACAGATTCAAAGGTGTACAAATTATTATTATATTAATAAATTAATGAAAATAATTTATTCCATAAAATATTGAGATGAATATATGTATATATATATATATTAATATACAATTTTTTGATACATGAATTAATTTCAATTTCTGAAAATAAAACAATTTGGAACCAAGGTAAGGAGCCATATAGATTATTTGGTAATGGATATTTTGGATCCATACACAACATAAAACAATGGAAAAATAATTTTTTCTGAGCTCATATACCTTGAACATGTAATTGATGATTAGATATCACTACTATGTCTCTCACTAACTTACCAATGTATATATGTTTTTTTCATTTATAAATAAAATTTTATAAATGCTAAATATTAAAAACCTTGATCATCCTAGACTATAGACATAAAATATAGTCTCGGAAGAACTATCAGCCTACCTAAGGTGAAATATTACCAATTAATTACTATATTCAAAAATGATTATATAAAACTAATATAATTCCTAAATAAATTTATTTCCCCATAAAAATTGAAAATCATACATGATTTGAATGATAAAACATATTAATAATAACATCATCTAGAAACACATGAAATAAACAACAAAATAATGGAACTCATAAGATGATGGTAGTGGGTGATTTTTGAGATAATAGGGAAAGGAAAAAATTTCTAATCATCATCAATACAGATGGATCAAATGAACCAAATTGTTCCATATCATTTAGGTGAAGTGAAAACAAGTGAATGAAGGAGGCATGATCAATGGTAGATTATGTAAATGATATAAGTAGATGATCCATGGTGACTAATTGTGAAATAACACATAAATCGTTCTACTAATTATGTGGTGGAGTGTTCCAGATGATGTGGATTCTCCTTATTATTATACTAAAAAAGGAAGGAAATATTATGGTTATATTACAACATCGTAAATGGGGAACCTATTTTTATTATTCTGATCCCAATGAATTCACTACATCAAAAATGATTAAAACCATCAATCATCTCCTCTCGAATTCTTCATATTGTGAATATGAGGTTTTGGATAAAAAAATTGATGTTTGAAAACGAAGTTCTATTCTATAATAAATCCATCCACTAGCCAATACATTTCACAATGTGATAATATGTTTCACAATATAAAAACATCAAAAGATATTTGATATATCCTCTAAAGATAAAAAATCCCCAAATGGAATGTAAAGACCAAAAAATAATATAAAATGAAATAAAAATTTCTTTTTAAAACTAATAAACTGTTATCAAATTTAATTTCAAAATTTATCTGAGTTAATTAATATTTATTTTAAATACAAAAAATTAATTTACCGTAATTATTTTATATATAGTTTTGTTATTTAAAATATTAACAATTATATTTTAAAAGTTATATTCTATATTTTAATAATATATATTCATGTGATGTTAAATTTTTTCCATGTATATCGACATTATGTAATATAGTATTACTTATTGGATGTTTTAATTTTTAAAAATTATTCAATATTATATTAAACAAGTTTTATCTACCATTGTAAGATTTTATTACATTTATAAATATAATGTTTTTACAATACGATTCATTTTTAATAAGAGATATACATTTTTTGGTTGTTATTGTTTTTGTTAATTTATATATTGGTATTTTTTAATATTTTAATTAATTTGATTTGATAATTTAAAATGAAAGTAATGTATTTCATCATGGTTTATTATCTATATGGGATTTTAAATCAATGATATTTTCAATCTTAATATATTTATCAAAGATACTAATCAAAAAAATGGTTCACCTAATACATATAGGTTATAATTTTATATTTTTATATATTATTTTTAAAATTTTATGACCCAAGAAGTTATTTTTATTTGGTTATGGGATAGATTACTATAATTATTATATCATTGATTATTATCTTCAAAACAACATCCTTTCATTCTTGGATCATGTAAATTATACGGGCAACATGATTTACTTCCTTCTGAGCTAAATATAGTCATATTATAAGATTTTCCCATATCGAAAATATGTGTAAATTATTATTTTTAGAGCAATGTATATTAAAAATACTTTCTACATATATTAAATATAATAATTACATTATTATTTACTTGTTACACTTTTAAAATTATTTACTTTCCATGGAAAACGTTATTCGATATACACACTTTCATATTTTTAGAGAAATATATTTATGGATTATTTAAATATAAAAATAAATTTAGTAAGGGTCATGATACATTATAATATATTTAACATAAATTTTTATAGATAAAATTTGAAATATAGTTCTCTATATTTGTTAAATGATAAATTTCTTAACATAAAATTATTTAATACACTCAATAATAATAATATATATATATTTATAATTTTTAACCAGACCCCATAATTGTTTATCACTACATGGGGTTACCTTGGGTCATATACATAAGGATTTCCTTGTATATCCTACCAATGTGATCCTATTCAGAATTAAGAGTGTTAGATAACATAAATGACAGTAAGAATTATATATACTTATATTGAGGAGTTCTTTAAAAAATGTTATTGTAGATAAGTTCAAATAATAATATTATGAAAAAAATTCATGAGTTGATTAATATTTTGTTACAAATATAATTAATCTCATTATAAAAAATTTCATGGTGAATTCCATCATAAAAAAAATTCATGTCGGTCTCATTTTTCATGCACTGTGAATAGCATATCATGAGATTTTTATAGTACATATTTGATTAGAGAGAACTAAAATTTATTTACTATGCATATCATTATTTTTTCTCAATCATATCAGTAAATATATATGTTGAATCACAAATAAATCATAAAATAAGATATTAACATGAGAATGAATTGAAATGCCTTGAACAAGGCCCATCAGTCTGAGATGGGTTTCTAAAAGACCCCATATGTGACTCCATTTACCCAAGAGATTATAGCCTAGTTGTCGGGGACCTAATTATGTTATTTGAGTGTCTATAAAATTTTTAATCATATTTTTTCACTATAATGATAAAAAATATAAAACAATATACAGTCATAATCAATAAAGTAAATAATAACAATGAAAAATTGTTCACCCCTGTCACACATATAAATAAACGGGTTCCAAATGTGGAAAGACCAGTAATATTATAAAGGTCAAATGAAATTATAAATAATCACTAAATAATCCAACAACATGAATCATAATATAGTAATTTAATCCAAAATCCTCAACTCGGTTTTCTTCCACAGTCCATATAAGCTTAACTGGATCCCCAATAATGAATTATTCAAAAACAATGAGATGTGTTTGTAGGTTGTGATTGATATAATCAAATATGAATCCACTATTTAATACTTAATATTTGTGAAGAAGTATAAAATGTTTATTGCATGATAATATTAATTGTGTCTGAGAGCATAAAAATCATATAATAAAATCATGTGTAACAACCAAACCTCTAGGAGCCCCAATCATACTCATGTAATCAAATATCTTATGAGGGTCCCATGAGACATATGGACATTAAATAATTATAGTGTTAAAATCAGCATTATATTCCAAACCATATATTTCATTATTGTATGAAGATTGAAGATGGGGATCAAATGGTAAAGAACATTATACCTCATTAAATCCCACATCATTTTGATGAATTCAATGAAATGATATCCAAATCATGGTCGTATACTAAATTGACCAATACCACATGCCATAGACCCATATAACTAATAAAAAACCCAAAAATGATATTCATGAATTTTATTCATTATATTTTGGTCGAAATAATCATATATATATTAAAATCATACCAAGATAATGGTGATAACCGAGAAGGAAAAGAGGAAAAAAGATAATATCTTTACCAAGGGTCGATCCATCACCATACAAGATTACACTATGATTTAGAGGGATGTAATATATATTGAAGAATACAATAATCCTCTAATGGATTTAGTGGAATTATGTTTTGAATATTGGGTTTGAGGTGCATATGAAATGGTTTGATATTATGGAAAATCTGGAAACATAATGTAACACATAGGAATACATTAATCATTATTCCAAAATGGAAATGACTACAACATATTAGAGTTTCCCATGACCTAGTTATTCTTGGTAAAAAATATTCATAGTCATTTCTTTGTTCAGTTGATATATTCAATAATAATATAAAATAGAATGTGGTAAAATATTTATCAGCAATTCTTTCCATAGATACCTCTCTTGGATACTACCCCACAGTTATACATTCTTGGCATAATGAACATAAAATTCTCTGATCCACTTGAAATACACCTTAAAACATCAATTCATCATCCCATGAATCCATGCTACAACTATTCCAACATATCCCAAACCATCAATTGAGACCGCTACAGTCAAATTTCTATAAAATGTATCTATTATATCCTCTATAGTGCATTATATTCCTCATGATGTCATAATTTTTCACCTGGAATACATCACGGTAATAAAATCACTCATTCTATATACATATCTCCCTCACAAATAATCTCTTGAAATTCGACATAGAAAACATATGTCACTGATCATTAAAATGGGATTCACAATATAATGATTTATCATGGATATATATATTCCACAATAGGATACAAATAATAGAAAATTTATTCCTTATGATACATTCATAGTAGAATATAGTACATATATAAGGAATTCCATTAATGATGTTTTAGTCACTAGATAATCAAAATCATTGTCATTAATTATACTAGATTAGGAACATACATCATTAGTTGAGGATCATAGAACACATCATTCATTCCTCAATAGCATGGAAGAGGGAAAACTTGTCAAAAAAAATCTATTATATATTACATGATGTCGAATGGTCCAATTATTCATTGTGATACACTTCCTTGCCCAATAAAATTCCATGTACATATCAATTCATTCAACGAAAAGAAAAAATTATCTTTAATCAATAAATTTAAATATCATCACATTTGATTTTTATATCATTGTTTCATACATTGAGTGGTGGGTAACAACATTTTTTGATATCCCACTCTAATTGGGCCAATATATCCTTTCCATACCCACTAATGCAAATTCACCGACCGCATATAAAAAATTTGTAAAATTGACACAAATGACCTCAAGAATCCCCGCAGAGGTGAAATATGAATAAAATCACTAAATATATTATTTTGTAGAATCTTAAAAAAGGAAACTTGATCATAAAAAATCCACTGAAATAAACAGTGTCTAAACACAACATATTCTCCAATATCTAGATTATCATCAAATATTAAACATCAAACTATAGATGATATTTTTTACTTTGTATCATCTAGGTATCCAAATAAATTTTCAATCATTGTAAAAAAGTTAATATGAATCTAACATCTCAGAAAGACAAAAGGGAAACATGATATATAATTAGATTTAAAATATCATGTAAATAAAATTTTCCAAGATCATTAATAGAATTATTCAAATGTATCACCAAGATATTGTCATATTCCATTAATTAATAAACTATCACCAATACAGCATCAGAACCCCTCTGAAACTTTGGTATCCCCACTATAAAAACCATTATCATATCATCCCCCTCACATGTAATCACTATATGTGACATCCCAATCCTTCTGCCAATCATGATATTGTCTTCTTTGGGCCTAGCCCGAAAGGTGTTTAATTTATTGGTCTCTTGATCTTTTCTATTGACTTTGAAAGGCCTCATGATATGATATGTATCCACACTACTATATAAAGGGGTTCTTTGTGATCATTCTCCTTTAAAAATGTATATATATAATCCTTTCTCCCAAAAAGGACAAACAATCCTTCCCAGAATTTCGAAGGAACTTTGTATCAGATTCCATTTTTGATGGTTTTTTGTAGCCCATGATCATGATATAGTTCAATATGGGCCTATCCAGAATGATATTTCTTTCTATTGACTATGGACCTCAGTCATACCCCATGAAAAGGCCTCATAATCGTAGATTTAACAATAACACCTATTAATGTGGTGCTTCTTGATCCACCTTCTTCTCTGTGGGATTACCATAATCCACCCCTAGAATGGCCCATCATCCATCTGAGCACATCAAATAGACACTAGATCTAATACCATTTTTATGTCCCATTACAACCCATCAACATGACATTTTCCACATTTGGACTAGCCCGCATAAGTTTCCATTCCCTCGGCACTGTCCCTTATGAATCATTCATGATGACTACTCATGATTGGATAGGTATCAATACCACATTATAAATGGGTTCTTCATGCTCCTCCTCATTCAATGTGCTATTTCCATAATCTGGTTATTGAAATAACAAATTGAAGGATGAGGAGAACAAAACACATATTTGTAAGGTGGTTTACAAAACATCTACATGTATGAGACAATGTTCTACGATATTCCAAAAGGCCTAAGACCAGTGAATGAAAAACCATGTGGGTTATGCCAAAATTGGACAATATCATGATTGTGAGATAGACTAGGACTTGGAAATTGGTATCAGTTCCATTTTCCTTTTGATGTTCCAGAGAGGCCACTGCACCCATATATGTTGGGGGGTGTGTATTATGGAAATCCTTTATTGATGGACAGGGATTAAGTATCTCCCTTTATTGGGTGGTGTGGAAACCTCTCCCATAATTATGAAATATCCTTTGAGATTCTGGAGGGCTGAAGCCCAGGGATTGAAAAACCCTGTAGGATAGCCGAATGCGAATAATATATTGATCATATGCAATGTTGGTCCATCAAAAATGGTATCAAATACATTTTTTATTCGATGTGCTAGTAAGGAACTTGTACCATTTTATTGTTAGTATTATGTAAATCCCACATCGATTAAGGATAATCAAGAATAATCCATTTATATGGGCTGTGTGTATAACTCTTCTATCATGAAACCCATTCCTGGGTAATTCCAGAGGGATAGAATCTAGAACGTAAAATTGTGTGTTCAAGATATAAAGCAGACAATATCATGATAATGGGATAGACTGGGCCATCACAAATGGTGTTATAGCCAATATCCATTCAATGTGCCTACAAGGACGTTGGTAACATATAGGGGGAGATTATGTAAATCCCACATTGAATGAGGAGTAGTAAATATAACCCCTTTATAAGATGGTGAGGATTCCAATCCCATCATGGGGCCTTTTCCAAGGGGATTCCTGAGAGGTAGATCTCTGTAAATGAAAAACCTTGCTTGATAGGTCCAAATAAATCAATGTCATGATCATGGGATAGAATATGAAATTACACTATATGATTATGAATATAACCACGAGTTACTTATGTATTTTTTTTCCCACTAGCACATAAGGAAACATGATACAAAACCAATGATTCTCCTCTTTGTAGAATGATTCCTTAAATAACGTCTAATAACACCGACTATCATTTTCGACCCAAGATGTAATGTCTATATTTAAGATTTAAATTATCTCATAAACTCCTTTCTCAACTATAATGTCACAAAAACATTCCCATTTATTTTTATCACATCAATATCTTCCACTGATTATCACGAGAAAGGGTCACTATTAACTTGTTATTCACAAGTCACCACATAGTGAGGATATTACTATTATCGAGTTCTAACACTGTCCTCCATTGAATATTTATTTACTAAAGGAGAAAATATCATGCAAAAGGGTCCTCATAAGAATCCATATTAAATTATACCAACAAAATCATCTTGTTCCATAGTGTAGTTGAATTTCACTCATTATTATCTTATATCTGTGTCAATTTCATTATAATAGCATATGCAACGACATTACCATTCTGAATAGCATAATACATATTGATTTCAAACATATAATGAAAATACAACCAATTTTTATAAATCATATTTATTATCTATCAAGATAATAAATATAAATGTATTTTTTTGTCTATGTAGACAACCAAACTCTTACAAAATATGTAATTTCTAAAATACATCAGTGTATGGGAAGCATCAACAAGTTCCATGATGATCAATAGGTTTCTCCACTCCTTAGATTAGAAAAAATGTATGAACCTAGCTATTGTTATGAAAACTAATTATCATTTATTATTCCTATTTATTAATTATATATTTTTATTTATATATTCCCTATTTTAGAAATGTTTATTTTTTCAGTAAAATCTAAAGAAATAATTAATTTTTACATAAATTTGTTTTTATATATGGTATTATAATAAATAATTATTCCTAATTAAAAAAAATTAATTAATAAAATTTTGTTTGATTTTTAATATATTATGTTAATATTTGTTTTATTATTTTTTGATAATATGTCGAGATGATACTTTTTCCTACGAATATTGATAAAAACTAATTTTAAATAAATAAATAATCTAATTTTAATAATATAAAGGTTCACAATAAATGTATTCATTAATAATATTTAATTAGTTCATATTTATTAAATCAAAAACAAAAAAATCATTAGAATCAAAATTATACTAGAATATTTTATAAAAATATTTTTATAATTAAAGAATTTCAATAGAATTGTATTTCTTAATATTATACAAGATTAATTTAAAATTAAATTTTTAAAATTACATTAATTATATATATAATGTTGATTCCATATTCCTAATAATTTATATTAACATTATTTAATATTTTTAGCATAATTCTTTATCATAATCAATAGTTAAAATATAAAACTGGTATGACCCAATTAAAACAACAAATACTTTAATGGGGATTAATGGAAAGTGTTGAAGGTAAAAACACTAATAAACATTAAATCCTAATTATTGTATTATTTTCACCCTATATCATATAATAATTATAAATGGTACATTTTTTATCCATTTGTTCTGTGTAAGGTATTAATATATTTTAATCGTATAAAATTAATACATGTGTATCATCTTTTCAGCATATAAAAGGACAACCACTATCCAAACCTTTAGAAACATAATGATCTTGTTTTAATATAATATAATGACAAAAATCCATTACTTATATCCCGATACATATCCTACTATTCATAGTTTCATTTTATACCCATATTAGTTAGTAATTTGATATAAAACTATAGTGTATTTTAATGTATTACATCACCATTCGTGTCTATGTGTTGATTATATGACTATACAGAATGGATTCTATAAATTAGATAATTTAAATAAATTATATTCAATTTATGATATAGTTATGACAATTTAATGATAAAATAATACTTACATTCAATAATGTTGAATCATTTTCCAAGTGTGCCATTATGGAATATTTTTCATTGCATCTTTGGTAGGAAAGTATTGTTTAAATAAGTAGAGAATTTATTGGGGAAATGACATTAATTATGGATATGTATAACTTTTTTTAATAATATATTCTATATTTATATGTTTTAAATGGTAGTTGAGGGTTTACATGGATGGGAAGGATTTAGAGGTGTTCTATATAGGTGTGTTCTATTTGGGATCAGAACAATACTATTGTATATTATATTCCATGTACATGTTACAAAACATGTATCTTCTAAAAGACATATCTTAACCATGTACATGTCATGAAATGGTTACATGCCATATAAACCATACCCGATAATTAAAATATGAGTCCAGTTATATTATATTCTTAGGGGACATGTTTTTCAGTGTGCCCTTTGTGAAAAAACATGATCTGTAAATTGATTATGTGTTGAGTATTTTTCATGAGACATGGTTTTATGTGATTCAATTATAATAATATTCAATTAATCCCATTGAATATTTATTTATCTAGACCCTATGGAAGAATCTAGATTATTTTGGTGCACCTATGCTCATATAAAATGTCCATATCACACATATGATCCCTTGTAGATTCTTTTTCATTAGTATTACCTTATCTCCCAATGATCTACATATATTTTGGTGTAATATCACATCCATGGTAGTTGATGGTTTTTATATTGATTGGTTGTAAAAATAGAAATATATGCTAATAATTTATGACCTTTTCGTGTTGGATAATCCTAATTGAAGCATTGTTTGATCTTCAGTTAATGTGATCCGATAAAAAACACAAATGTGTGGTATTTTTAATCATAATGTATAATAAATATTTAAATTTCACAAAAAATAACATGCACATGAATAAATTAATGGATGAATTTAATTATTACTCTAAATCATTATAGAATGAATTTTTTATTGACATGGATTAGGGAAACAATTCTTAGGAGTGAGTGGATGTTTATAAATGAATCTAATAATGTCTTAATGTTTTTTACCATGAAATGTTATTTAAGTGAATGGTAAACATAGATTCATCTTGTATTGTCATTATTATTGAATTTATTTTCTTATAATTGGTTTATGTCCAACTGATAAATGAAATATATAATTAAAAGATAAATTATTATTTTCATAATTAACCATTGATCACTATAATGTAACATTTTCATATTATTATATATATAACATTTGGAGTTATGTGTTTATAGTATTTTTTATATATTACTAGCTAAAATTGAAATATTCTAGGATATTCTCTGAGGCATTATGAAATTCTAATATAATTGGTGATGCGTTCAGTCATGATGAAATTATTATATTGTAGTATATGAAAAGGGATACATAATGGTATTCTTATAAATCAATAATTTCCATGATGTCACATACAAGACATATTTTAAAGTTATTTTTCATTTAATTTAGATCCTTGCTTTGTTTTGAGGGTTTCCCTAGGTTTTAGGGAGGAATAGATGAGTATTCAGGAATTGGGCCAAACCTTGAGCCCAATTTCTGATTAAAAAATAAATTTTGTATCTTTTATAACATTTTCATTTTTCAACATTTTTCATCCTTTAAAATTCCTACTTGACCTCACCTAACCTATTAACACCACCAAGATAATTTGGAGATTTTAAAAATCCATAACCAGAGTTTATTTGGGTTTTTATCTAAGGTGTTGGGCCTGCCCGAAATCCCAATTCCTGTTTTAAAAATATATTTTGATTATGTTATAACTTATTCAATTGTTTGGATTTTTTGGAGATTCCAAGTGGAGACCGAGACCACCGAACCCAACCGCGCAACCATTCTCTCTCCCCCTCTTTGAAGCTGTGGTTAATAACGATTTGGTGCTGAACAACATAGGCTTCCTCAAATCATCCATATTTGAAGAGGTAAGATCATTCCTTCATAACACTCTCAATTTTTACTCTTTTCCCCCATTCATATTCTTAAATGATCTCCTTATCGTTTTTCGAACCTCCCTTGAGGTCTTGATTATTTTTAAAATCTGCTAATGGTATTTTTGGGGTCGATTTCTACAAGATATTTTATGTAAGTTCTTCTCCTTCTTTCTTATTTCAATTTGTTTAGGGTTACATCCAATGTACATAGGGTTTCCTCCCTTATCATTGAGGTTACTAATGTCCAGAAAGTAGAGTTTAAACATTAGGGTTTAATCTTGTATTTCGTTGTCTGATATTCTGGTTTTAGGTCTGGTTTACCTTCCATGAGGTGCGGCGGTAAAGCGTTTGAGTTTTCGCACAAGGGATTCAAGGATTTCCTTGGTTTTGGTAGGTGATTCTGTTGTGTGTACAATTTTTGTGAATTAGAATTTTGTGTTCATGGTACCTTAATTTTTATTTTACTTGAAAGTTTCTATAAAAATTCATTTTAGTTCCATTTATAATGCAAATGAATTTTATGTTCCAATTTTTGGTGAAATTGGGGGTTTTCATTCAAATATTTTATTCGTTCTTTTTTGGCTGATCTATAATTAATTAGTTGATTTTAATGAACTGTAATAGGATTGAAAAAACTGTTTTGATGATTTTCCCATGTGTTTGTTGCTGTGAACGTTGTTTTTAATGGTGTTTGTGAAACACATGAATTTCTAAGAGTCGTGTTGTTTAAAAATGGAGGTTTCACAATGATGTCGTTTCTTAAACCATATGAGGCTTCCCAAAAAATGATTTTATGTTTTAATTTAAATTTATTTGGATTCCCTTTATGTTTTGGTAATTCAAAAATGTGCACATAGTGTGCAATTGGTGTTCTCATTGTGTTTTTTTGTGCAAAACACTATGTGATTTTGAGGAATAGCTTTATTACAAATCAAAGTGTTTTATTGTGTGTTTTAAGTGGAATAAAAATTTGATAGATTCTATATTTATTCTGTGTGACAAGTGGTGGTGTTTTATATGAAAATGGATTTATGTTGCATGATGAAATTGTTTGAGCACAAAACGGGAAGCCCGGGTACTTAGGTGGACAGATTTGTACTAGTACGGCTAGTGGACAGGATGGGTGTTGTCCCTATTTCACCTAGCATTTGGATAATGACAACTTTAACTAAACAATGTGGATGATTATTGGAAACCACTATGTGGTTGGTATGTTTTCTACTAGTGTCTCGTGCACGAGAGTGGATTTTACTATGGTTTCTTTACACCGAGGTACGAGTTACATAGGGCCCGACACAACCTAGTGCCTAAAGGTGTTCCTGGTTTGTTTCTCACTGGATTTTTAGTATTTACCCTTGTATTTGGGTGTTTTTTCTTAGTAATTTACAGTATATATCATTTACATTTATATATGTTAGCATTCTGGAAATTCTAGTTTGAAAACTTTTTCTTAATAAAAGTTGCATTTCTTGGAATTTTATCGTCGTTTTCCTTTACGAATTAAAATCGTTTTCTTATTCACCTTATATTGCATGCACTTTGGAATAATTGGGTGGTATCCTATTGGGATTATGATCACACCCTAATTACACCCCTGGGGTGTAAGTAGACTTTGTTATGTTTTACTCAGGTAAAGGTAAGGCCTCAGGTGAAGCTGGTTCAGGTTGTTATCCCCCTCCTACTATGCGGTGTTGTGGAGACGGCTTGGGGGTGATGAGCCCTTGTCGTGTGGAGTATTAGTGGTTGTTTTACAAATGTTTTCATTTATTTATTTTCATATTGTATAATCTCTAAACCAATGTATTCAGTTCTGTTTTTTGTGTAAACATCTTTTGGTATAAATTTTTCAGATTCAGTTTATTTATTGTTTTTATTGGTTTATGCCTTCATATTCCGGTAAATCATTCCCAAACAAAAATAAATTATACCCGGGCACTTTTTCCAGACCGTGGGGATAGGGAACGCCCTTCGGGTCATGTCACCAGCTGTGTTAGGTGCCGGTTTTGGCGACGACCAGATTCGGTTCGTGACAAAATGTTATTAGAGGGAGGTTCTCTCCTTGGGTCAGGTTATTTGGGGAAGATTTAGGATAGTATGGAGCTAGGATTTTCAGGACTTGAAATTTTAGTCATGGGTAGTGTTCCTGGCTAGCACACCTCATGATGGGATTCAATTCACCATGGGAAGTATGGATTTATTTGAGTCCTTTGGTTTTCTTGGTTTAATGGTGACTTTGGGAAATGAAAAGAGAGTTTGGCGAATAATCTCAGTGAGCTCACAGGGCCTGGAAAACCATGTTGATCCATGGATATTTCCCTATAATACTCTCTGTGATGGTGAAGTGATTGGAATATGGCTGCCAACCATATGTCCATGTCACCCACCGAAACTAGTTTCCTCTCACATTGTCTTGTGTCTCTTTTTTTTGTAATCTTGGAAACGTGGTTTTTTAAGCAAAAAAAATGACTTCACTTCGAGGAGTGTGAATTTTTGTGAAGATATTTTCTAGTAATGTGAAAATGGTATTATTTTTTTATTGACTATAAATGAAATTTCAGAATTATTTCAAAAGGGTAAATTATGTGTTTACACCTCTATTGAAATTATGAACTATGTTAATTAGGGTATTGAAAATATGTTTCTAGTAGAATTTTTTTTAAACCTTGGAAAAGTGATTTGGATTGAATTAAGTGTTCTAGAATTTTTGTGTGGGGGTTGAAGATGGATTTTGGGTTTGGTGACTACTGAAAATTTGAAAAAAAAATAATGAAGTTTTAAAACCTTGTCTTGAAATGAGAAGAGTTGAGTTCATAATTAAATGGAGATTTATGAAATGGTGTTTTTCATGAAATTAGAAGTGTTTTGAAATGGATTGAAATTTTTTAAAACAATTCTGAAAGGCATGAATATGTGCTTTTATTGAATTGTTCATTCTTTTCTAATTTCGTTTGTGAGATGAAAAATTTGGTTTTGATATTATGGTTAGTGTTTTTGAGAAAGGAAAATTGTGGTTAAAAGTTTTATTTTAAAAAGAGGAAAGGTTTTATTTTTGGTATTTGGTATTCTCAAGGGTGACCACATTCATAGGTTTATTTGGGAATATGGGTGGATATGAGGTGTGTTCCCAGTGTGGCATGTAAACAAGCATGTGTGAGGCTCATGAGATACCATCGGTAAATGCGCAACTGACCAACACTATTTTTTTTCAAATAATTTTTTTGAAGGAATGTGTTGTGTTTTGATAATGTATGGTTGGGAGGTATGGATTATGTGTTTTTAGTATTATTATTGTGGGATGTTTCGTGTTCAATAACACTTTTTTTAACGATGTTTTGGGTTTGTGTTTCATTGATAAGTTGGAATGAAGTGTTGGTCAGTGGTTTCTTTTGAGGAAAAGTTTGGGAGGCCAATGTGGTGGAATCCCTCATGTGTTCGGTTCAGGTTTCTGGTTTGTTGTGACCAAATAACCAGATTGGATGGGTCCTTGGGTTTTCTTGTTGGCTAGGGTACACGCCCATAAATTGTTAATGTATGATTCATGTTTGGCCTATGGTGATTCATCGTTGGATGATCCTCTAGTTGATCAACATAAGGACATTAATCTTCAGGCATGGAGATTGTGTTTACCCCTCTTCTTTTTCAATTATGTGGATACCCCTATAGTGGGAGAGTGTTTGAGGGAGGTTGAAATAGACCTTAGTTTCTTATGTTTCCTAAGTTGTCTATGTTCAATGAAGTTCAGTGTTGTTATTGTAGAATGATGTCTTAAAGGGCCTCTTGGTTTTTCGTCAGTCTCATTGAAGCAAGAGATCATGTTAGGCCACCAATGTGAAATATCTGTCCAAGAGTGGATATTATGGACACTTTATAGTATCATGTGATGTTTGGGACTCACTACAAGGTCCCTCTCCTTGTGTTTTCTTTTTTCCACAATGGTCATGTTCGGTGACGCCTTGCGATGTCATGTGTTCATTTCACTATAAGGGTGAATATTGTGGAATCTTATGAGAGTCACTATTTTGTTGGATGTGTGTCTCCCTATAGGAAATTCTAAATCCTATGTTCTAGAGAAATTTGTTTCTATATGTCCTTTCATTCCACTACTTAGCATCCAAAGAAAAAAAGGGGCGATGTGTGTGCATCATCTATGTTCTTGGTTTGGTAAAATGATAGGTTAGGGAAAAGTGGGTTTGAAGTGTGTCATGTCTCAATGAGACCATAGGAGATTATAGTATAATTTTTTCTAGAACTTGAAGAAGATTTTCAGTTTAGGGGTTTCCAAAACCTAACTGCGAGGTTGGATATGCTTCAATCCATTGAGCTCTAGCCATAGGCCCCGGAGAGAAGCTGGAACGTAGTTAGGGGAAATCCTAGAGTCGTTCAAAATTTTCATCAAGGTCATATCCTCAATATGAAAGATAGGAATAGTTTAAACCTCAGGTGTCGTATTCCTGTTCCAATTTATCACATTTGGTGGAAAGAGGTGTGAGTACCTTTTTCCTATGTCATACCCTGAGTTTATTTTTTCCCCTTTGGGGTCCCCTGTGTTTTTGGAGAAAAGATTAAAATTTGGGTTTGGTAGGTTGAAGTGCATAGTCTGTGCATGGTTAGCAGTAACCATGTGCCAACCCAGGGGACCGTGTGATAAGAGACAGTAGCTACCGCATGGTCTCCGCACGTCCATGATTTTTGTCCAAGGAAACTGTGTGATGATTCCTCTTTGGACAGAATGATCTGCCCAGTTAACTCATGGTTTCCCAAAATGTGTGAACCAACCGTGCGGCCATGGAAGATCCTTAAAATTCTGTTTTTTTATTGTTATCCCATACTATTTAGTTAAGATTGTTGGTTTTTTTGGGTATAACCACAATGGGACTCATTTATGTTTCATTGGAAGAATTCTGATATTAATCTACCCCTAATGCTGGGAAGTCTATTCGAGGCCCCTTGTTAGTGTCTTGATTTTGTATTAAGGAATGTTGTGTTTGTTATTATGGTGGGGAGACCCATAACGGGTATTATGTGTGTTCTCTTAGAAATGGAATAATGTTAGTTTACCCCTTATGATGGAGAGACTGTTCATTCCTTCCCTAATTGTTATCCTTATTCTGTCTTAGAAATTGAGTTGTCCCTGGTGGTGGGATGTCTGGATTGGGTCACCCCGTACTAGTGACTCAGTTTTATCCTTTGTGTATTCTAGGTAATAGGTTGCATTGTTCAAGTCTATCAATCCAAAAATTTGTTACTTGGGTAAATTTGGGGTTGGAGAACACCCAATGGTTTATTTACGTAATTTTGTGGTAGTGTTATTTGAGTTCGTTGTTTGTTTCAAGTGGATTGCTTGAGCATCGTCTTGTAGTGTTTGGGGAGTTTTGTTTCTGGATTTGTTTTGAATGTATTTCATAATTTTAAGTAAGTGGGGTTATTTTTGGTTGGTGAGAGTATTATCTTCCTTTTTTTGATCAACTGGAGATGTTCGTCCTTTTTGAAGCGGGTGAAAACGTGGCAAGGAAGTCTATCTTGGTCTATCGTTTGGGATTTACTTTTGCATTTGGTCTTGTTGTGGCATTCCAGGGGTAGAATGCTTTATGGTTGGGAGAATTGTCACATAAAAGAAATATTTTAAAGGTATTTTTCATTTAATTTACATCCTTGCTTTTTTGGGGGTTTCCCTAGGTTATAGGGAGGAATATATGAGTATTCATGAATTGGGACAAACTGTGAGCCCAATTTCAGATTAAAAAATAAATTTTGATTCATTTATAACCTTTTCATTTTTCAACATTTTTCATCCATTCAAATTCTTACTTGAAATCCCATAACCTATTAACACCACCAATATAATTTGGAGCTTTTATAAATCCATAACCAGGGTTTATTTGGGTTTTTATCTAAGGGGCTGGGCCTGCCCGAAAGCCCAATTCCTATTTTAGAAATAAATTTTGATTATGTTATAACTTATTCAATTTTTGTGCTTTTTTGGTGATTACAAGTGGATACCAAGCCCACTGAACCCAACCGCCCCTACCATTCTCTCTCCCCCCTCTTTGGAGCTCTAGTTAATCGCGATTTGGTGCGAACTTCATAGGCTTCCTCAAATCGTCCAGATTTGAAGAGGTAAGTTAATTCCTTCATAACTCTATCAATTTTTACTCTTCTCCCCCATTCAAATTCCTAAATGATCTCTTTGTCCTTGTTCGAACCTCACTTGAAGGTTTGAGTATTTTTAAAATCTTCTACTGGTATTTTTGGGGGTGAATTCTACAAGATATTTTAAGTAAGTTCTTCTCCTTCTTTCTTCTTTCAATATGTTTAGGGTTACATCCAATGTACTTAGGGTTTCTTCAATTATCATTGAGGTTCCTAATGTCCAGAATGTATGGTTTAAAAATTAGGGTTTTATCTTGTATTTCATGTTCTGAAATTCTGGTTTTAGGTCTGGTTTAACTTCCTTGAGGTGCGGCGGTGGTGCGTTTGTGTTTTCGCACAAATGATTCCAGGATTTCCTTGGTTTTGGTAGGTGATTCCATTGTGTGTGCAATTTTTGTAAATTAGCATGCCATGTTCATGGTACCTTAATTTTTATTTCACTTGAATGTTTCTGTAAAAATTGGTTTTAGTTTTATTTATAATGAAAATGAATTTTAAGTTCCAATTTTGGGTGAAATTGGGGGTTTTTCATTCAAATATTTTATTGGTTCATTTTTGGCTGACCTATAAGTAATTAGTGGATTTTAATGAACTGTAATAGGACTGAAAATACTTTTTTGATGATTGTACCATGTGTTTGTTGCTGTGAAAGTTGTTTTTAATGGTGTTTGTGAAACACATGAATTTCTAAGGGCCGTGTTGTTTAAAAATGGAGGTTTTACAATGATGTCACCTCTTAAACCATATGTGGCTTCCCTAAAAATGATTTCTTGTTTTAATTTAAATGTATTCGGATTCCCTTTATGTTTTTTTAATTCAAAAATGTGCACATAGTGTGCAATTGGTGGTCTCAAGGTGTTTTTATTATGCAAAACACTATTTGATTTTGAGGAATTGTTTTATTACAAATCAAAGTGTTTTATTGTGTGTTTTAAGTGGTATAAAATTGTGATAGATACTTTATTTATTGTGTGTGACCATTAGTGGTGTTTTATTTTAAAATTGATTTATGTTGCATGCTGAAATTGTTTGAGCACAAAAGGGGAAGCCCAAGTACTTAGGTGGGCGGATTTGTACCAGTACGGCTAGTGGACCAGATGGGTGTTGTCCCTGTTTCACCTAGCATTTGGATAAAGAAAAATCTAACTAAACTATGTGGATGATGATTGGAAAACACTATGTTGTGGGTATTTTCCTTACTAGTGGCTCGTGCACGAGATTGGATTTTACTATGGTTTCTTTACACCGAGGTACGAGGTACATAGGGCCCGACACAATCTAGTGCCTAGGGGTGTTCTTGGTTTGTTGCCCACTGGAGTTTTTGGTATTTACCCTTGTATTTGGGTGTTTTTTCAGTAATTTATACTATATATCATTTCCATTTAGATATGTTATCATTATGGAAATTCTAGTTGGAAAACTTCTTTTAAAATGAAAGTTGCATTTCATGGAATTTCATCGTCATTTTTCTTTACGAATTAAAATTGTTTCCTACTTCACCTTATATTGCATGCACATTGGAATCATTGGGTGGTATCCTATTGGGCTTAGGATCACACCCTACTTACACCACTGGTGTGTAAGTAGACTTTGTTATGTTTTACTCAGGTAAAGGTAAGGCCTCAGGTGAAGGCGGTTCAGGTTGTTAGCCCACTCCTACTATGCGGTGTTTTGGAGACGGCTCGGGGGTGATGACCCCTTGTCGTGTGGAGTCTTGGTGGTTGTTTTACTAATGTTTTCATTTATTTATTGTCATATTGTATTGAATCTAAACCAATTTATTCAGTTCTGGTTTTTGTGTAAACGTCGTTTGGTATAGATTTTTCAGATTCAGTTTATTGATTGTTTTTAATGGTTTATGCCTTCATATTCGGGTAAATCGTTACCAAACAAAAATAAATGATATCTGGGCACTTGTGCCAGCCCGTGGGGATAGGAAATGCCCTTCGGGCATGTCACGGGCTGGTTTTGCTGCCGGTTTTGGCGACGACCAGATTCGGTTTGTGACACGTGATAAATGCTAAAATTCTTTTATATCAGTATTTTTTTGAATTGATTACTGCATTAATTATATAATATGTTCTCCCCAATCATGCATGATATATACCATGGTTATATGGATAAGTTAATGATTATATGGATGTGAGAATTACATTGATACATTCAAACATGGAAATGAGGTAGTTTATTTAATAACATGGTTATATAGATAAGGGCGACATGGTTGTGAAACATGATCAATGATATTAAAAAATGGTTATTATGAATGTTTATATAGTATTAATTTAATATTTTATTTAATTAATAAACATGTTTTTTCAATTATTTCATGCACTGATTATCAGACATGATATGTTGAAAAAATATTATATAGACATGATGAGTTATACTCAGACCCTAATCGGGCTGCCATTTAGTACACGAGAAGAAAACATTGTGGCATGATTGGATAAATGAAAATGACCATGTTTTTGATTTTTTCTTACAACATGGGTAGGAGTTGGGAGATGGGTTCTAGATGGGGTTTGAAACATTGTTATTTTGAGTTTTCATTTTTTTATATTTTTTAACATCTAAATTGACATTTTTATACAATATAACATGACACTATATTATACCCATATTAATTTTTTGGTTTATCAGTTTTGGGTTTATTATTGATATTCCATTGTATTGTATGGTTTACATTAATTTTTACACACTATCATATTTATTAGTTAATGTTATGGGATTATTCTCCTATGTTGTAACTGTATAAAAATTTTATATTGGCCCCCACTATTCATATCACTCATACTATTAGTTGTAATCCTCTGGAATATTGGGAGGAACTCTTGAGGCCTCATAACCAACCCATTTCATCCATGAGAAAGAGTGACTTATCCGGGGAGTTTACAAAGTGGTATCAATTGAAAACAGATTTTTTCATTTCATTACTATCAGTTAAATGTAAAAAAACAAGAATTGGATATGTCAAAACATGGGAATGTTATTTTTGGTGGGAGTAGTTACCCCATGTGTGATGGAAAATCAGAGTTCCCATGTGGATATTTATATTTATAATTTTTTATTGTTTCCTTAAACGTTATTTCACCACGAATTACTCATATATTGTTCAAGGATATAAATTTGTGATGATTTGTATTGAGATTTATTATTATGGTCCGGTATGGAATGGGATGAGTATGAATGCACCATGATAGACATATAGAAATATATTCTGGCACTCATTCTTCATGATATAGTCATATATATTACAAGGGATATAAACAGTCATGTTTTTACTATGATATAATATACATGTTAAACCAATGAAACGTAATTAATGTACTATTTTGTCCTGAAAAAAAAACAAAATTAAAGCATATTTAGGGATATTAATACCCCAATGTTCTATGTACTTTTTCACCTATTGAGGCCATGCTTATTTTAATAGAATGTGTTTTATGGATTGTGATAATATTTTAGAGAAAATGACACTCGCCTACATTTAGTTATGCATCTGGATAGTGGAAATCAGTGTGATCCTAATGAAATTGAGTAGGATCATCCTAATTATCTATCTAATTAAATTGATGTATAGCTTCATGATAGCTTCTGAAGGATCATACGATCCACAGAGAGTTATGATATTCACAACATGCCTTTTAGGTATATTATAATGAGAGAATTATTGCTGAAACATAAACAAATGTTTATTGGGGAGGGAGGGATCCTTTCTATAATGTTATGGATAACTTATGTACATATTTAATTTAATAATCTTGAGATAGATGCATATACGGGGGGAAGAAATATACCTATATAAATTTCATGGAGAAAAAAGTCACTGCGGGAAATTCTAAAGAAGTTATGGTAGCATGTATAGTTATTCAATATATACATTAAGATGATGTTTCTATGAAATTTATATCTCTATACATTTCTGGGTGATAGTTCTCGTCAGTTAACTCACATGAAACTATAGGAAATGTCCATTTTAGACTATAATGAATATTTAACTTACATATAGTTATTTTTGATATCTTGTGCAGTAGATAAGATCTACAGGGAATGATATTTTTGGGGATGGTCTTTTCAATGGGATGATTTCGTATGTGAACATATTCTACCTGAGTTATTTTTAGATTTGGTGAATCATGAACTCATCAAAGATGGGAATCTAATAGAGGATTTAAATAATGGACACACTATTAGAATCTTGGTAAATATGAAATATTATTATAGTGGAAAGAAGCATTAATGTGATAATTTTCAATAGGGATTCATCTGAGAGATATATCAAATAAGTTGGAAGTCATACCAGTGAATGTCTTATTATTGTAATATCAATGTTGAATGATGACCAAAAAATTGAATCATTTTCCATACATCGCATTCACGTGTCATACATGTGGAAGATTATACCCCAATAGTGATTTTGGTATGGAAATGTAGTGTCATAGTAGTGGTACTAAATCATGATAGACACAAGAGAGTGGGAAGGACTCAACTACTCTGAAATAGGATTGAATCTAGAGATCCACTAGGAATTATGGTTGAGGTTGGGGATTTGGTACCTCATTTCTATAATGTATGTACTTGGTATAGGGTACATCTCATGTTAGTTTGGATGGATCCCCGTATAGTGGGACCCATGGACTTGATGAAATGTAGATTGAATTTCCTAGTGTGGATATAAGATCATCAACTATAGATGGTGTGATTATGGTATCATCATTCTTTTTCATGTTTTTTTATTGATACAAGATCATCACATTACATTTTATAAATCCATTATTTAAATGGGTTGGGTTTAGACATGGAAAACATGGATAGTTTTTTACCATTGATACATCATTGAAAGTGTGATCATATAATTTCCAAAGTATCACAACATGTTTTATAATCATTGGGTTTTTCATTTATTCTACAAATATTATGTTATACGAATGATAGGATTTGAAATTATTTATTGTATGGATTGGTTATTTCTCTAGGAATAATAAATCAACAGTTAGTGTACGAGAGTTACCTTTACATATCCAAATACGAAACTATTCCCACAATGTTGAGTACTATCGTTATGCTGGACATTCTGGGCCATTCAATATATATTGGATTTTCTCATATCTAATAATTTAATTGTATCTCAAGATGATGGCGTAATGGTGAATGATTCCTCTCTTGTAGTGGTAGGACATTTTCATTATATCCATCAATATGAGTACCAAAATTATCGCTTAAGGGATATATTGAGTGTACAATTGAGTTACTGATGGGATAATATCTATTCTCTATGATTCATTATTGAATAGAACCATTATAACTTCATGAGTTATAATTTCTATAGTATTATATTTAAACTAAATATTTCATATGGATTTTAAAATATAAAATGGTACTACTATTATCATATCCATTAATGTTGACGTGTATTTTCCCTTGTCCATGGGTTATCAAATATTTAACTCGTTCAAGTTAAACAACATATAACTCATTCAATGGATCTACAATTTATCTGATCAGCTGCAAGGTTCATTGATCTTATGCAACATCGATGTATTATTATGATACCACTAGATGATACAAATAACATTAATAATACATAAAACATATTTTGGAGGATTTATAAGTTGTATTATTTCAAGGTAATTATTTTTGGGTTGACTACTACACTGGTGGTATTCACTGCCTTGATGAATAGGATCGTTTAACACTTTCAAAACTGATTTTTCATGGTTTTTATCATTTAAATATTATTGTAATCCCAAAAAGAGAACAATCATTCCAAATATCATGACATCATCCTCATTATAGGGAGAGATAATAGATACACATAAATTCTATGAAAATGTTGTTTGTGTTGTGATAAAGATCAATTTTTTACCAAGTCATCTCAGATGTAGGAGTATCATAATACCATAAAAAATATACGGCCATGAAATCATGGGTAAAGTCCCAGAATATATTTGAGATTAATATTATTAAGGGTATAGAAGGCTATTACTAGTTCTTTATATTATTCTTCAACAATTTTGTATCCATAATATTTGGTCAGACCAAGATGAGGTGATGTTGGTTTGGTATGATTCTTGAGATAGAGTTTTTTATGAGGTGAATGGAAAGACGAACTGAAAACCTTTCAACAATTTTACTATCCTAGGTAATGAATATATCATTTAATTTGACTCATTGGGATTTTGAAATCAAGTATTCAAAATATTGGATGATAGAGTGGTTCTATATGGATCCAGATTGGGGAGACCACATGATAGGAATTATACTACTCATAATTTTTATGTTTTTAGCTATTGTATAATACATGAGATGATAGATACATTATATCATGTGTTATTGGTTTGGGTTATACACATACAATAATAGAGTCATGTAAATAGTTTCTCGAAGGGGAATGAACCATCGATAGAGGAGGTGGAATGAGTATCTTCAATATTTTAATATTGATTTTTATTATACAATGGTAATTATAAGCATTTTTCATGAGGAATTGAGATAAATGATATTATCAAATGTTGTATGTGAGTTTGTGATGAGATAATTGTGGGGAGCCTCAATGTCGAAATGCCTGAGGATGTTCAAAAGTCCTAGGAATGAGTTGATATATATTTTATATCTATTATAACAGTGTTTCTAGGCCTAATAAATACCAAATACTTATTTTATCAGGAAAAAATAGTTTTGAGAGGAAACATATATGGTGCGAGACACCGTCTGTATGGTCTATCTGCTGAGGAAATTATCTTCATATATGTGGCCAAATAATCATTCATATGATCATTCATGAGGATATTCTGAGGTATATTCATTATTCATGATGATTGGTTTATAAAGGATTGAGAGAGATATATCATTATCTCTATAGGAAATAATACTTTTAGGAATGAATAAGGAATTAGAAGCCTTTATGGTGAGATCTTTCAATTTTTAGAATTTAAATGTAGTACATCAGTGGCTGTATATGATTTTAATGCCTTTTTTAATTCCCAATTTGAAATGGTACCATGCCACTATGTAATTTTTTATATATGATTTCATAGAAAAACCGATAATAATGCTCTAGTATGGGTGATTTTTGATCACCTGTGGAAGCTATCCCACTTTTTCATTAGTAGGGATACCTTCGTAGTAAATGATCAGGTTAGATATTTTGTGTGCAATGTTTTTTGGTTTCTGAGAGTTCTAATGTGCATAAATTCAAATATATATACTTCATTCACATTATATTTCTTGAATGGTATTCATATAGAACTTGGATTATAAGATCTTTTGTGTGTAATATTGCATCCATAGAATGATCTCCAATTAGGGATGAGTATCTATGTTCTTGAGGATATGTTATGATCCTATATTATTATTATTTTGGTACACAAGAGTAGCCTATAGAAAACATAGATTATTAACATAATGACTTCTTTCAAGAAGCTATCGAAAGGAAATATTCATTATCATTGAATAAATGGTAGATTTATTCACCTCATTATTGGTTTGAGGATGGAGTGTCAACAATTGTTTGCCTTTTTTCATGCAAGAGTCTTCTATGGAGGTTCAGTTGATTAGAAAGAGATTGGTGTTAGTGAAATATAAGAAGAAATATGACATTGGAAAATGCACATGGCCTAATGAATTTGGGGTTCATCATCATGAATTCCATCGAATTTCTCTATAGTTTTTGAAACATCAAATTAGGATATAAGAAAATCTTGCACTCAGGATTTTCAGGTTTCTTCCTATAATGTATACTGTAATTCAAGTGGCATGGTGATAAGCCCATACAACATTCCATAGTGACATGAACAATGAGTTTCATACATCACGGTATTTAAGATATAATTCATACAATTAGCATATGATAGACATAAAAGACAGTGATCTTAGTTCCAATGCATCCATTGTGGAGCATCCAACATAGATTTTGGTATGTAGTGAATATCATCTATAGTGTATGGAGAATACTTTCGATCTTTTTTAGTAGAATCATAGGGGATTTTAGGAGCATTCCTATGAGAGAGATTATTCTATGTGAGCATATTGCAATGATATATAATCTGAGACATGAAAATGATTCACATAGTATTTTAAGGAAAATATTTTATATTGTGGGGAGGTTTTTGGATCCCAATCATTTCCACGTGCATCATCATGGATTTTTCTTGATCCCGATTAGAGATGAAATATTTGGAGACAAATAGACATTGTTTAAAAAAACTAAATCCTTATGAGGGAAGTAATCATGAATGTATTAATAGATTCTGGATATAAATGGTATAAATTTGTTAATGAGGCTTCACCATACATGGAATGAATTTTGGGTGGGGGTCTGGTTCCATACGTATAAATTACTCAAAAAATTGTCTGATGGGAGATTTCAATCTAAATATATGATACACGACATGTATCTAGTGTTAGATATGTCATGAACCAGTATAGGTCTTGAATGGGTTACACACCATGTATAACAAAAAAACATACTAAAAGTTTAGTAGGGATATGTAATAATATGTGGGGATAAGTTATTTGGAATATCTCTTTAAATATATTGACATAATATGTAAGTGGATTACATACCATGTATTTATCATGTGAAGTTGTTTCAAATATGTGGAGAAGCATATTTATCATTCCTTCCAACTTTTGCTTTCCTCCTCCAAACATTAGGGAATCTTCAAGGAAAATATTAATTTTATCTCCACATTTCAAACTTCTAGATCCCGCATTTTCTTCTGGTAAGATGTTTTTCTATAGTCTTCACATATATTCATTTAATCTCCTGCTGTTGTGATACAATATCTTGAAAATTGTAAATATTGTTTTTTATCATGATCATTTAGGATCTAGAATATTTTATCATATCAATTATACCTTTATTCCTATTTCTATAATCTTATTGCATGAATTGGTTGATCATATGCTAATGTGATGGGATCAAAACCTTAACCTTATGGTCTATTTTATGGAATTGTTTGTGACATAATGAAATTTTTATACAATTATTTGTTCCCAAATAAATTTAATAATAAATTGGAATATTGGAGGGAATCCCTATAGATCCAATTGGTTATTGATCTGGATTATGCCTAAAATTTTATTGATAGAACCATTTATTATAAAATTATTTATTAATTTATTAATGATGGTTTTTATAAAATGTTATTGTGGTCTTTATTTATTTAAATTCACCATTCCCTGTCCAGATTATTGAAATGATGGAATTGATTTTTATTGGTAAAAGGATAAATGAAATGTGTCATTGATAAATAAATTTTATTTTCTATTACTGACCAATGGTCCATTTGATGTGGTTTTTATTAAAGGAGATTCTAGGACTTGTTTTTTGATTTATATGATGTAATACATACTCACAAAGATAGGTCATATTACATACTGATATAATTATATAACGGGCTATGCCCTGTGACATGAAGAAATTATTTTGTTTTAGATTATTCCCACATACATGCTACAATTCATAGATGGTTGTCTATTATTAGGGAAATATTATGAATTCATAATATATGAGGCATGTCCCCAAAAAATGTATGTTATTTACCTTGATCTTATGGTTATTTCTATAATGGCATGGTTGTGAGACATTTTTTAAGACATCTAGACATAGATCTATGGAAGGATATCTTATACCATGGTTATTTGGTTATTTTTGGAATTGTTGGGGACCATGTTGAAATATATTATTGAAGGGCTATAAAAGTGGTTGATTTGGTATGAATTATATTGTTTTATTATTTGAAAACATTTTCTACTAAAATATTGTATACATGTATTGAAGAAAAGATATGTTTTGACATTTTTATATCAACTTAATATATACTCATAACATACATGGGTTTTCATTAGGTTCCTAAGAAGATTACATGGAAGAATGATTGGGAAACAACAATGGACTATTATGTTCATTGTTTCGTATTGGATGGGGTGTATTTTTTCAATTTAACTGACACAATATTTGGTAACAATGTATTTTAAAATATATTGTTTTTATATTTTATTACACATACTCTGACATTTTGTTTAATTGAATAATGAAATTATATGATCCCTTTTATTATTTATTGGATAATAATTTTTTTTATTCCATTGTGTTTTATTGTTTCTAAAATGATTTCCCCACTCCGGTATTTACGTATTATTTTTATATGATTAATTTGAAATTTTGTAACACCTTATTATATTGATATATTCTCCCCACTATACATATAACAGCCCCACTTCAAGTCCACATCCTCTAGAATTTATGGAGGTGTTCTTAAGGACCCATAACCATCACATTGTTTCTATATGAGAGAGTGTTTGGCCAGGGGATGTTACAATTTTTTCCATCTGGTTTGTAAAAAAATGGAAACATTACTCCTGATTATGTTCATATTAGTGATTCTATAATTGTATCATACTTAATGTTTAATAATAATATTTCAAGGATAGTTAAAAAAATATAATTAATGTATACAATTTTCATCTATGTCTTGACAATCATTTTGGAGAAAACTGAATGTTGGACACTTTTACCATATTCGACCTAATGATGTAGTTTTAGAAATTTGATTCGAAATTCATAAACACAACCTAATTTAATTTATATGACAAAATTATTGAATATAAGTAAGTAATAAAAAAATTAATAAGAATAATATATATAATACATGTTTCTAATAAAGTTATTAATTAAAATATTTTTATCAATCTGAATTATTAGAAAGTGTATTGAATGTCTAATAATAGGTAATAAGAAATTAACATTAATCCATCATTTTATCTATTTAAATAATTGTTTTTCGTATCATTTTATTCTATGATCATATTTTAAAAAAAATTATTAATGGTTTTTTAATAAAAATATATGATATTAAAACACATTTTTGGTACGTTTTTTACTGACAATTAATGGTTTCAAAAATTAATATTTTTATGAAAAGATAAAACTATCTTTGAGAATTGAAAAATGTATGTCTGATATTAACATGTACGATGAAAATGGATATTCCCACCACCAATACAACAACATTATTGTTTATCACATTATAATAATCTATGTTTTCATAAAAGAACCTATCCTTTACACTGTTCTCAGAAGTATTGATTTGAAAACATTGGTTTTATATGAATAGTATATACCAATATGTGAAAATTATATTTTTTAGGAATAAAAATAATATTGTTTTGAGTTTGATATTGTAAAATCATGATTTTATTTGTTTCATGTATGTTATTGTGATTCTTCTTTTTCTATCAATAATGTTTATCTTGATATCCAAAATGAAGATATTTTATCCTAATATAGCTCATGAGGATGGGTGAGGATGATATATCATTCCAATGAATTGGTTTATAATTGTTCTCTCTAATGATTTATGATGTAATTTAACATTATTTTCTAGTCAAATTATATAAATTATTTTCATGTTTATATTAAAATTATATCCAAAAGGGCCTACATGAATTTCAAATAATATCTAATTTGTATCCTTGAGAGTTATTTGAGTAAAAAATGTTGCTAATGATCTGTTAATTATAATAATTAATTATGAAATTTTACTATATAGATGTATGTTTATAAGAAAAATAAATGCATGATTTCTCCTATTTTATATAAAACCACCGTGATTTTTATTATTAATTTATGATTTCTTATAAATTATTTTTATCAGAAAATGTGCATAGTAAATCTTAATTCATTTGTATGTAAATTAATATTTTTAATAAATGATTAATTTTTTGAAACAATACACCTTTTATAATCTCATGTTATTAAATTGACTATTGGTTTTCATTGATATAATTTAGGAACTTTATATTTAATTATGTTCTCAGTAAATATTTTTAAATATATATCTTTTTGAGAAGTGATTTGGGACTAAGATGTAACACACCCTGAATTTACAATAATTTTTTCTAATATTTTTTTTCTCAATAATAGTTTATATGAATCATAGATTTTGGCTTACACTATAGTAGATACTGAGTTTTCATGTGATACACACAAGACAGATTTTTGCTGCTTATTAATGTTGTACCAATATTAAAAACTAAAATTCAAAATTTTATAAAAATTATAAATTATAATTTTAAAAAAAAATTTCAATATTTTATTTATAATGTAAAAACTATATTTGGATTAATTTTTTTAATATTTATGAAATGATTCATTTTTTGATGAATAGTGGAAAATATGGCATAGTTGTTAAAAACAACATTTTGGTTTAAATAAATTTTAATGTCAATTTTGATTTTAAATAGGTTTTTAAACCCAAAATAGATAAAATATACATATATGATTAAAATTTATATTTATGGAATTATTTTTATATTAAAATTACATATAAATACTTATTCATCATTTTAATGTTTTTACAAGAAAACCCTATAGTCTCACCACATCTTCAGGATTACTGTTAAATATAATCTTTCCACATATTTGATTTGAATTTTTAAAAATAGAAATTAATTATTTTAATTACTATTCTATTATTAGTATAGTATGATCAACATAATTTTGATGAAAATGATTAGGTGACATGATTAAAATTAATTACGGCGATTATGGTAAAATTATGTATAATAATGGAGTAAATGATAATCATTATAGAGAAAATGACCTATAATCTTATCCAGATTTGATTTTATGAAATTAGTTAGATGATATTCACTATTATTTAAAAATATATGTTTTATTTGGATCATATTTCATGGTATATCCCTTAGTGATAGGATATGTTTGGAAAAGGAAAAAAGATAAACTTCCATAACTTTTAAATTTGTAAAACATTGAGAGATGTAAAAACATAATATTCTAAGTCATACATTTCCTTTTGAAAGATATAAGGGTTACTATTATCATAATAATATATAATTAATTTTTAGTGTTGAATTAGTTACCTTAAATATTTAATAAACACCAATGTAGTGATTATTTAGCTGATAATCAACTGAAATAAATGATAATATAAAAATTAAAACTGAAGAAACATGTCTAATGTTTTTTCATTAATTTTTTTGTAGAATAATATGTAATTATACATATCATTGAACATAATATATTTAAATAAAAATATTAAAATAATGTCAAAATTGATATTAATATTATTTTACTTCAAATTATATTTCATTAAATGATTTAAAATTCATAAAAGTAATATATTCTTCAATGATATTAAAAATTTGTTAATAAATATTAAATATTATTTTTAACAGTCCGGTTGATCTTTTAAAATTAACATATCAACTCATAGTTTGTTAAAAAAATTATTATAGTGTCTCAGTTAAAATAGTGTTTTTATGATTTTCATGTGATTGTTTTAAAATTAATTTCCATTTCATATGGGGTTTTTATTTTGTAAAGTCGATATTTAATTTATTATCTAGTGGATATTAATTTTCTGAAAATTATAATATTAATATATATTTCATTATAAAATTATATAGTTTAGAAAAACAGTTATATAAATTAAGACCAAAATTATAATGTTTAGAATACATAAGAGATAAGGATCCTGATCATAAAAAATGAACATATTTTTATCATTTAGAGAATTTTACCATAAATCATTCAAATTAATTGAATATGTTTCCATTTTTTGAGACACATTTGGTACTTAAGACCACCTAATAATTTATATCAATTGTAATTATGTAACAATCATTCTTATTCCACTGTAAAACGGCCTCATATCCTATCACTTCCACACGCCTCTAAATACACTATGGATTGAAATAAATCTACCAAAATATCTCCTAAGAATACCGCCCATCAACTTAAAATCACCAAATAGTGTAAAAAAACTAATGAATCCATTTGTTGTAATCCAAAATTAGGTACCCCAAAAAGATATAACATATTATTTATTCTCATTATTTTTATTTAAATTATCCACCCCTAAATGTTATTTATTACATACATATATGAAAAAATATTACATGTAACATAATATTGTTATATTTGGTATGGTTTTTACCAACAATTATACAAACATCTATCTAATGGGTAATAAACGTATGTTTCTTGTCTTTAATGATCAACCACCTCATGAAAAAATAATACTCATTTTCTTGTACTGCATATAATGGTTGGAAATATGATTTAAACTTATATTAAATATGATATATATGTTATTAATTATTTTTATTCGTTTTATATTATTTTATACCATATACCCAAATACTTATCATTTTTTCTAAACACGTTAACATCTTGTGTGGAGTTGTGGACTTCAGTCTCCACAAAGAGAAGTGATCCTTTCAAATTATACCTAACATTTAAAAATATGTTTTTAATTAATAATAAATTACATAATAACATATTTATTTTATTCATGTATTAATTACCTTTCTATAAACCTAATATATCATTTTAATTCTTACCATATTCACATACTGAAAATTGATAATGTCAATCGTGGATGTGTGTATTAATGACTTATCAACATCATTTGATAACATTTCAACCAAAATAATTATATATATATATATATGATTATATAACTTGGTATTAATTATATAAAAACGATTCATCAATGATTTAATATTACTTTACTTTTTTCCATAATATTCATCGAAAAATTGGAACATTACACAAGTGTAGGTATAGATTATCTCCTTTATGATTTTAACATTGGATCATTTACCTTATATATATTTCATAATATGTTTTAAAATAACAATTGATTTTTAAATCTAAAAAATATGTGTTTATTTTTTTATAATGACCTCATTTTATAAAGTTATCCTATCAATTTTTTTGTCACATGAACCTAATTTCATCAAAACACCGTATGAAAACATTATTATTAAAGTAATTGTATAATGAAATATAATAACTAGATTAAAATATATAATAAACAGGAAAAGGGTTCTGAAAAAAGTAAACCAATTAAGATAATATTATCATTCAAAAATATAATGACAAACATGACATTTCAGATGCAATGTAAGGGATTTTATCTCAATTTATATAAAACGAAGACTTAATTGATTTAATTCACCAATTCTATTTAATATAGTATATAAAATTACCATTAACTTGTTATATAATCAATTTCATTATTTTCGTGGTATTCAAATTTTCATTCAATTTTATTCCTTCATTGGGATTATTATTCAAATGTTTTAATGTGTTATGAAACACTTTAGAACGTGTAATGATTATTTAAGTAAATAATATTAAATTATTATAAAGGATAATTCTAGTCATCCACATAAAAACTGTTGTTAATCCTCATCCACCAAAGGATTATTATGGAAAAACTAAATTAATTATTCAATACAGAAGGTTGATGTTATGGCACATTTTTTATTAATTAAATCAATTTTTATAGAAAAGGGGAATCCATTTTATTTTGTATGCATTGGGTGGAATTATATAGTCTATATGTTATTTGATACATTTATTTAGAAAAATATTTAATGTTTTGGATGAGGCCTTGAGAATTTTTTAGATTCATTGCATTAATCCTTGTCAGTAATAGATTCTTTCCATGAAGCCTTAGTAGAAATATATTCTTGGAATGATTCATTAAATGAATTATAAATATGGAATGAAGCCCAGACAATATTTTTTTAAATATCCACCAATATAAATTCAATAATTTTTCAATTTTTTATATTTATTCCATGAGATTATCCAATGACTTATAACATCCATGGTTATGATTCACTCTCAGATTATTGATTAAATTCAATTTGTTTCAATTTAATGTATTATCAAGTTGATTTATATACATTTTTTCAATATTTATTTTGTCTTAAATAACCTTAATATGAATTTTATTTCACCATTTTAGTGACCTATTTCACCAGGTTATGAAGAGTAATCAACTTAATTAGTTTCATGAATTCTTTTGTTTTATTTTAATATGTAACATGTTTGTATTTTCAATCTCCCAATGTATTATGGGTATCAGGTACATAATCTATATTTCCACGACTACTAAACTAATCAGTACTTCAATATATTATTCCATGAAATAATTCCAATTTTATAAAATAATGCACTGACTCTCGGCTTCTGGGCTTGGGGCATTAAATTTTATATCAACTGAAATTTACAAGCCACTGTGGAAACTGTATTTCAAAATCATAGATTGTGGTACATAAACTGAAGATATGCATTTAGTATAATTATATAAGAACATACTATAATTGAAGTGAGGTATATATTATGGGTGTTCCCTTAAAAATCATCTGATCATTAATACTAGAATATATGTGGTTCTGGGAAAGATGTACCTTGGAGGAACAACTTTTCAAACATGTTTCATGCCTAACTCCATGTAATCAGGCACACAAAAATGGGCCTTTTTAAGAACCAGTTTGACACTATTGGGGTATATTTTATGGATATTACAAATTTTAATTACAATCCATTATGAATAATTTGAATGTAATGGTATCCCCAATGAATCCATTATTATAGAAATGAGATTTATTACGGAAAATTTTTTCCATTGTGATTTTTGATTGAGTAGAACTTCTAATAGTCATCATGTAACATACTATTATGACCTTATCCAAACATTCCATTGATTAAAAATGTTCCATGGTAGGAAGAATAGAATAAGTACACCTTTTAAATATAGAGACCACACATCTAATTTATCCAATAAAACTATTATTAGAACTTATAATGTCATGGAAATCTTATTGTATTTTTACCAGGTTGTGAAACATATCATTTTTAAATGAAATAACCCACATAACAAAGACATTATATTATGTTGAATCAATTTCTGAAAAAGTGGCCCCAAATATTTAATATTTTTTATGTACCAATGGATGTTAAGGAAAAGATTAATTATTTTGGGGAAGATCTTCAGGGAATTGGGATGTTTTTAAAGGGAAATTGTTACACATGAGATTGATGGTCTCAATGTTTATTCTGATGAAAGGACTTCATTGATCCCAAATAATTTATAGACATGTGATAAATAATGGATTTAATGTAATGATTATAAGGACAAATTATCTGAATACTACTTCCATTATGATTTCAAAAAGTGATATGAAAAGATAGTTCCTTAGTTTAATGAAAAATGATGAATAATGTGTTCCTACATATAAAGCTAACATTTACTGTTTAGCAATGTTTTCTGTACTTTCATACACATCATATATTTAATGATTGATCATTTGAATGAAGGACTCATCCCATGTTTTCCATGGGTGGTGGTGTCTCAAACCAGTTCTTCGTATGAGTAAGTTGTATTATATTCTTTGAAGATATAGAATTAATTATTAATGTATTATGTATTTAATGGGTAGTAAGAGAATAATACAAAAATATGCAAAAAAATGAATAAGGGGGAATGTAATGATAGATTTTCGAACATGTGATTATTGTGGAAGGAAACACCTTGGTTAATTTTTCAAAATGAGAGTAATATGATTCATGTGTGGAGAGAAATTCCAACATGGTTATGATTACTATATAATGAATTAATTTTTATTGTTCAATACATAAACTATAATGATATGGGTAACTTTGAAAATGAAAAACCCATGATACAAGAAAATATAACATAGAATAATATAATGGATCAGTGTCAATAATATTTTGTTAAAAGAAATTAAGTTAAGTGATTAATGTAATTATGTATATGAATCAATGGAAAATTAGGTAACAATATTTCTAATGATGTTCTAATCAAATAATTTATTAAATATAATAGGATTATGATGGATTATTTGTCATTTAGAATTTGAGATCCAATTTTGAATGGGACTAAGAAAATTTAATCAATAGAATGTTAAATTTTTTGGAAAATGAATTCTCTTGGGATATATAACCCTTCATATGATCTTGATTTTGAAATAAAAGTGTTTTGATAAATAAATTATTTATACAAATAAAGTAAACTCGGTAGTAATAAATACCATGGAGTTGATTCTAATGTATTAGATCATAATCGTGTGGAATTATTAACCATTTATTAAATCTATTTTGATGTATTATAAATGATTTTTAAGAGGGTGGGGTCTTGATGGAGGCCTACTACTTCTACATTTTCTCCTTTATGATGGTGGCCAACGTGATTTTCCCTCTACTACTAGCATAGGAGGGTCATTCTTTATCTTTTGAGGGAGAGGTGTCTATGCCTTTTTCTCTATTTTCCAATCCTAACCATGTCCCTTGGTTTCTATAAATATCTCTGATCCCTGGAGACTATGACCTGTTTTACGGTATCCATAACCTTCTGATTTAGTCTGTAGAATTCATTTAGGGATCTTCTCTCTTGAATCCATGCCTGAATGGTCAGTTTTTGCAGAGATGTACTTCGATCGATTCATTTGATAGGTTCTTATTAATATCTTGTAATTTAAATGAATGTGAAACATCTAGATTTTTTGATAATAGACATATCATGGGTTGGTTCACATCAAAGGATTACATGATCCAATCATGGTTTAGTGCTCCACATAGTTGAAACAGATCTCAGTTCTTCCAAATCTAATGGTCTTACAAATTTAATTTGTATTCCGACTTCCCATCGGTGGAAATTTTGGTTTGCATTAAAGAACTCCCTTTACCATTTTAAATCCCTTAAATCGTTATGATTTTAGGGAACATTATTGGTATATTCTAATGTTCTTAATTTAGAACTCATTTTGTCTATCATCCTATGAATCTGAGAATCTGTGTGGATGTCGATACCACATGATTGGATGCTGAGTATGAAGGGATTTATCTGTGATAATAATTTCATAGAAGGAAACTAGTTGTTAAGGAATCCTAGATCAATTATTATTCAAACTGTAATATAATTGATAAATCTTTGGAAACCTATAGCACAGGTCCATGAACCTCGATTCACATATTGGTGCGGATTTAGGAGGGATTGGAAAGGTCTCATGGTCTAATATTGATGATGTTTTGTATGGATAGAATTAATTTTAGGCTTCTGAGGTCCCATTTTATTGAAAGGGAGAGAACTATGTAACATGTGATAGTAACTCAATGGAGGCTGGCATCTTCATTCTCGTGATAAAGGACCAATATGATCCCATGTATTCGTTCGATGATCATTATATTCATGTTCATGTATAGGCAGGGATGGATTATTTAGTTTTGGATCCTCTTTTCACCGCTAGAGGACCTCGTTGAGGGGATACAAAACCTGATCGTGGCATTAATCATGCATTGGAATAATGATTTGTTTTTAGGGAGGCCTCAAGTCTCCCAGAACTACATCATATGTAGAGGTTGTTTGTTTAGGGAACATTGATATCACTAGGGGTAAAATAGTTTCCTCTAATGCACCAATGGGTGGAAACACTTCAGGTGGAAATGATGTGGGACTATATAAGGGGGGAGGATCGGATAAAAAACTCCCAAAACAGGTGGTTTTATGTATTATAATTTTTAATGGTTTTGAGGGTCAGTCTAATGATGACTCTACTCCGATGAAAGGTGAAACCCGGGTGGTGATTCATCGGATGAGCATGGAGTCTTCCGGTATATGTCCAGTGAGGATTTTTTTGATCATAATTCAATTGATTATATATATGATTGAAAAGATAATAGTGTTCCCTATACAATGAATTGAAAAATCCAGATGGGAAAATGTAAAGGGAGGAATGACTATTATTTTTTTATGATACCCATGAAAAAAATATTTTCAAATAAATTAAAATACATAACTATGGAAGATGATAAAAAATATCCAAAATTTTCTTATCTAGATGAGACCATAGTCCATGGAAATGTCCTACCCATGTATTAGTTAAATAATAAGGAAAATGGAATCAGTTGCCACATTGAAAAATCTTTGGAGCTTCTATTTCACTTAGAAGAAGAAATGATTGAAGAATTTCTTGTGATTTAGGTATCTAACTGATACACTTAAAATATGATGGGTATATGATTAATGGTTATAAGGAAAAACGATCATGGAATTTCAAGAGAGGTATCATATTAATTAGAGGACTCAATAATTGAAATATCAGACATGTTGAGTACATGTATTTTTGGGAAAAGTTGGCCTAAAAATATTATTCTTTTATAATAGATGATCTAGATACTCTGGTAAACACTCATTCATAGATGTTATTTAGGGAGATTGATTCCAGTAGACTTTTGTTGAAATTTATTTATTTTTTATTTAGTGTCTGACCTGGTGGTTTTTCACTTTTTTCAAAAAAGTATTATGATAAAAAAATGTTAATTTTCACTTTGACATGGTGTCTATGTTCATATTTACATGGAATGTTGTTCCACACTAGGTGTTATCCATGTGAACATGTTGTGTATACATGCTCAGATCATGTTTGTGTGTTCTTCACATGGGTCACCTTACATGAGAAGGTAGTACATGACATGTCAAGAAGACTACATTCTGTGGAAACTGTAATATCTTCACTATCACTATAGGTAGTGATATACTAAGGATTGGATTTCCTTCAACCATATGAGAAGGATCTAAGAACCAAATTAGTTTAATTTTTATATGATCGATGAGATCATGAGGAATGGTACCCACATCAAAACTGGTCACACCATTGATATCCTTGTGAAAAATATTATGAGATAGACACATCATCCATTCATAATGGATACCCAGTGAAAAAAGCTTGTGTTTCATCAATAAATTTTTAATCAGGACTCATGGGTCCCATGTCTCAATCTCCACATAGATATAAAAAATTATGGTTAAATGATCTTGCTCTATATCAGGATCACAGCACTACAGACATCAAAGATATTGAACATAGCATGCAAAAATTATGGCGGGTCAAAGCTTTAATAGAAATAAATTATTAGTATTATTTGGACATTTCTGAGGCCCAATCCAAAAGTCAAAAATGAAACTATATTTGGTTTCAAATACACAATCTTGAAAACCTGATCATGATACTACAGAAGGCACACCCATCAAGCTTTTTACGCATAACATATGGTGAGTTAATGATTTAATAAAAAATTTATTACATTTATTTTTTCACGATCCATTTGTAAGTCTGGGTTTCCTGTCCATAAATATTTTCCAAAATAGTCTATGAATGATTATATCACAACCGGGGTCACGCTTCCACTGAGTATGCATGAATCTAGTGCTCTATGGGGGAATTTTGGCTGATAAACCATTTAATAGTAATAATATTATTAATAGTGTTATAATTTGTTTCATTAAATTATTTAATTAAAAAGCATCCCAATTAGTGTTCCAATCCCCTATTCACCCATGGGACACCATGTTTCCCCTTTATTCATGTCTTTCCACCACAGTTTCTGGCCTTATACACCACTTCTCATCTACTCACCTCTATACTACCATCCTCGACACCTCCTAGACCCACTGTTGGGAGTTTCTGCCTTCCCATGACGTCAGACAATCATTCCACCGGGAGCCACCGCCTCTACCTGGCCTCCATAGGCCACCGCCCACTGCTTCCTCTGGCCACATTCCATCGCCACACCACTACTTTCCCTCATATGAACTACAATTTTGTTTATCCCCATTCAAAATCCAGTACAACATCATTAAAATCAATAAAATTGTGGTGATCATAGATCCATTATCATCGGGTGGTAGTTTACAATGATCTGATCTTCTCATTCGATTCTGTTGTAGTTCCATATATCAGTACTTAATCTAGGAAACCGATCGAGCTCAGGTCACCAAAAAATTAGTGAACTAGGATCCAAAAGGATTCCATAGTGATGAATGTGTGGAAAATGGGTAGAAAACACCAAATTATTGTGTTTGAATCTTTGTACAAGCATTATTGTCCAACTGATCAATAATGTGTAATTTGGGTAATGAAAGAACTGACAAAATAAGATTATTTCATTTAATGAATCATGTAAGAGGGTACAAAATGAAAAAATAATGATCAAACTACTCAATGATTAATACATGGCATCAAAAAACTAAAGACAAGTCCTATCATAAGATTGGATTAATCTTTGTTGATAACCCATTCAACAGACTCGGTTGGGTTCACTGTTGTTCACTTCACCTAGATCGAAGGGATTTCCTTTCATTCATTATTATTTTTTCAATGGGGATGAGAGGAGAGAAAAGGTTTTTTCATAATTAGAGAAAGAAAAATTGTGCGATAAATCCTAAAAAATATGTATATATTCCCACAATATAGTTTTTGAGTATTTTAGTTATTTAAATGATTTAATTAATAAATTCAAATAAAATCCTCCTCCAATGAGTGAGGGGTAATAACGTCTCATTCCAACACATTTAATGTTGCGTCTATGGTAAAAACAATGTTTTCGACCTAATTATGGCCTCAAATATCTGTTCCAAGATTCCATTTATGATAGATCATGTTTTTGAAACATGAATAGTATAAAACTAGTTAATATTTTTATAAAAATAATTATGGGCACACCGGGCCTCAAAATTGCACGTTGTCTTAGATGTTAGCTCTGAAATAATATTTTGAAATGTTTCAATGTCATAGTATAGAATGTGTGTCTCTACATTATTTCCTACAACATTATTCTTCCATAATAAGAAAAAGTAAACAACAACTGATTCCGTAGCTGCCTCTCTCGCTTCATGGGAAGCCTATAAATTTCTTGGATATGAATTCACCTGGAGCAATGGGATTTTCTTCCCTCATAATGTTTTCATTAATTGATATTTTTTGTCAGAACATTCATGTCTCTCCTCAGTTGTTACATGTGGAAGATGCAGTATGCCAACTCTAACTATTTGGGGTATGTAAAGGTGTTAGGAAACCTTATGATCTCCTTTCATGATCTCGAACAGCCTGATAGAAATTGGGGGATAGTATTCCTCCAAAAAAATCCTCTACATCTAATGTCACATATCTAATAACTATTTTTCACTCACATATCTTCTCAAGATTCCCTCCTTCATAATATCTAGATGTTGAAACACCCACACATATCTACTAACAATGGATTTACCAGTCAATGTATCACAATAGAGACCCTGTTAAATTCATGAGAAAAAATGTATTCAACATCAAATAGTGATTCGTGTAGTTCTTACATGGATTATCCATCACCTCAACAAGTACTTGGTAACATTAGTCTCAAGGATTTATGTTGAGCATGAAAAGTACCAATGAATACGGCAGGTGGGTGAACACATCTAATCGCAAGAGGATAAACACAGAAAGAACATATCATACAACACATATATTCTCCATTTATGTAAGGAGAGTATCCCCAAACCAGAAACTCAATCATACCCACTTGTGTCATTGAATAAAAATTAGGTGAGGTCAGAAAACTCAACTTTCAATGCAAGAACCAGCTCCGAAAGTCCATCGCACGACCATTCCCTGAATACACATGTCAGAGGAACTCATCCAAAACTCCTTGTCCATTAAAAACTACATTTAAAATGAGTCTTTGGGTGTTAGATTGATGCCCCACATCACCAAGATAAATCCTCAAGAAATGATCAAGAATAAATATAACATCACATTGTTTCTAATAAGATATACTATAAAAAGTTGAAAGGATTCAAGGAACCCCACTTATCGTCTCATGATCTTATTGATCATATATTTCCAATTGTTGAGGCTATTCGTGGACCTTATTCAATCTTCATGAGTCTAACGAGGGCTTCCTGGGGTGGCAGAATAACCCCATAATGTCATCCCCCACATGCCGCACTTCTTACTTCCAGCTTGGTGTTCTCAGCATGTCTAGTCAGGTAGTCTCACTCCATGTGACCACGCCCGTCTCTAGCATAACACCGGAATTCCTTATGATATCTATGCACTCTCTATATCCTCGACACCATATGATTGAATGCTTGAGACCGATTATTGGAATGCCTCCTACATTAATATCTTGTCGATAGGTGTCTTCCTGCTGTGACAAAAGTATTATCAATGATTCTCTCAATACTACAACCGACTATATGGTGTTACCATAAATAAAATATATCTATCACCAATGCCTCCTCTAGCCCCTCTAATATTAGGGGATCCCAAAGGGTACTATGATAACAAGAACCTCTTTTTCGAGTCCTAACTCTAACTTTTTTTCTCAGATGTAGCTATTATAGATCATGTCTAGATCTTATCATGCATGGACTGTGAACCTAGTCATGTACTCAGTCACTATCATCCCTACCTTCCAAAACTATAAGAGATATTAAAGTCAAACAAAGTTCAAGAAGGATTTGTATTACTATTCACAGAACAGATGCTGGAATTCATCCTACGTGTGTCCTGACTCATCATGTACCTGAGTAAACATTCTCCATAATTGCCTAGCTTCTATATAGAATAGTTTTCATTCCAATGTGAGTATCTTATCATTTGGTGTCTACAAAAGTTTGAATATGCATTTAATTGACTCTAACAAAGCCTCTACTGCCTAAGGGTAAGGGTCACCAGAAAACATCAACAGTCTCTATGGTTGAAACATTCTTTTTTAACTCTAATTCCACACATCTTCATCTAGGTCTTCTCGGTCGTTATATTACTCAATAGTTGTCAGTGCATATAACTTCAAACATAGTGGAAAGGGGTCTCAAGATGGGTCCTGAACATATCTCCCTCTACACACAAAATCATCATCATGAACTGGACCTGGAATCCAAGATAGCTATCATCATTGATAGATCCTGAATGTTATCAAGGAGTACCCCGGTTAGATGAGAAGATATATATATATATACATCAATGGATGTGGGGATCTGACGCAGGAAAGAAACATATGGACTCATTCATATATAGTGTATGTATTATTTCTTCCTAAAAGAAGTCTCTCAGGGAGCCATGTTGACCAGCAGGTGATCAGGGACTTAGTGAATTGATAAATTGATTTCCTATACAATCATAGGACTCCCTATCCCTTGAGCCTCTCTCGAGATTTTTCAAAACATTTTTCTTAAACAGCACAGATTCCTTTTATAAAACTTTATCATGGCCTCATGCATGTCGAGGTTCGACCCACTACTACCCCATGCCTGCCTCTATTAGCCATATGATGGAAACTTATGTGAATCACACAACAAACTCGTGGATGACTTTATATAATAATCTATTGACACACAAGTATCCAACATAATGAAAAATGCTCATAGGGAATGGAATAAATAATGAAACACTTCTATAAAAATTCCAAATATTCAGGGACCATTAAACAATATATGTATTTTAGAGTAAACTAAAAGGGGAAAAATGAAAAAACACTCACCCAACAAAAAAACTACCACAACCTGGATGTATAATAAAAATAAAAGTATCCGAGAGCCCTGATATAGGAACACAATATATGACCATTTTAAGTGGTGTAATAACCTGTATCCCTATGCTCCTATATATTCACGATCATCAGGTCATTTGTCTGCATAATGAAAGAAACGTGTGAGGAACGTCCATGTAAGGGTGAGTATTAAAATACTCAGAAAGATGACCTAATAATGAGAAGGTGAAATTAGTGAAAGATATAGCTGTAATAAAGCAGTATAGGAACATGGTATAGTAAAAGTGAATAGAAGAGTAATACTCCACCCAACAATTTATATGATCATTCATAGAAACCCAAACGAAAGGGTAATGGGATCAACATCTCATAACTCAACCCAAAAAAGTGAGTAGCCGTCATTTCTAATCTAAAAACCATCTTCGGTGTACCACATATCAATGTATAAACCTTGGAAGATAATGTCAAAGGGTCTCAATTCACCACACCTTTACACAATCCACTTAGGGCCGTACTAACTATCCCACATTATTTTAGGTCACATCACAAGGACACGTCTCAGTGGGGGAAATAACACATCCTTCTCACGTGTCTTATGGAAGATCAAACATGACTCATCAGTGTGCTGCATAGTTGAGGGACCTACATTGGTGTTCAATGAGGAACACTACTTTCCAGCCCCTATATTTGGTAACTCGGAAGGATCGTACGGGGATGCCACTACCAGTCCCTGTTGGAGAGTATGTCTGGAACCATTTTTGGTAACACCCCACAATGCTTCCCTTCTGAAGGGTATTCATGGAACATTTGTTATGAAAATTCCAATACCAATCCCTATAGGAGGGTATTATCGACTGAATCATTGGAAAACACCACTTCTTAGACCTGATAGAGGGTAAACAAGGATCCTTCAACGTGGACTCCCACTTCCCATCCCTAATGGAGGAGAACAGAAAACTATTATCAGGGAACACCATTTCCAAGCACAACTATAGGAAAACTCAGAACTGCTATAGTGAGCCTTTATGATCACTATTGTTATTGGGTGTCATCACTATGTGTGACAAAACCGAACAATTATGTTATGTCTCTAAAGAAACCTCTAAGGGAACTATATTGTTATACATTGAAAAAACATAAGATAGGCATCTCATAGACCCAAATCTTAGTTGCAATAATATAGACGGGAAGGCCTAAAGATCAATATATTGATCTCAAGAAATACACGATATGTGAAAGGGCTACACAGCTTGTGGTCTGTTTTTAACTATCTGGTTGTGCCTCTGGTCAGACATGGGTCCCATCCCATGTTAGGGAACACACTATGTGGGAGGACTACACAACATGTCCTTCTGATCTGGGACCTTGTCAAGTATGATTCCAATGTTCAAGTACTCAAGGTCCATGTGTATGTTAACATTTAAATGGTGTGTTGTTCCACACAGGGTCTGGTCCATGTGACCAAGCCATGTCTCTGTTGATGGAACATGGTTGTGTGTTCTTTCACATTGGTCTCTTTAAATGGTAACGTAGTACATGACATTCCTTGTGGACTACACCCAATGTCAGCCTTAACTTCTTCACTCTCAAAATAGTCAGTACTATCTTAATCCATGGATTCCCATCATCCGAAATAAAAATATCTTCCACCCATATTCCATTAATGTTTCAATGATTGATGTGATCACAACGAAGGATCCACACATCCAAATGAATGGCACGATTGTGATCCATTTATAAATACAAGAATGATGGAGTAAACATTATTTCCAAATGGATAAATGGTTAAAAAAAGATATCCTTCACTACATAACATGCGATGTAGGTCTCATGGGGCCTTCTACTCATCCTTGTCATAGATAAATGAAATTGGTGTCAAAAGATCTGCCACAATATCCGGATCACAACACCTCTGACGCACATCGATTGGACCTAACATACTGAAAATATGTGGGTTCAAAGATTTAATAATAATAAAATATTATTATTATTTGGATATATTGGGGACCAATATACATTTTGAAGAAGGTATCAAAATTAGGATTGAAGAATACCTTCTTGAAATCTAGGTCGTTCCACTGCACATGTCACATCAAAATGTCTTCGTACACAAATGTATTGGCACTTTACAAGTTTAATAAGAATATTAGCTATATTATTTCACAAGTATTGTTTGGGACTACATCATGGTTCCAGAAATAATTCAAGAAATATTCTTAAAATGACTATATCACAACTGGGGTTAGGCTACTGTAAATGGTGCATGAATCAGGTGATTTGTAAGGGAATTATGGAAGATATACACTGTCATAGTATTAGTATTATTAACAATAATATTATGAATTTATTGAATTGATTTAATTAAAAAATAATTAATTAGTTTTTCCCCCCTCTTCACACGTGGGCCACAACGACAACCCCTGAACACCGCTCTTCCGCTATCGTCTCCAGCCAGTGGCGTTGATGCTCCTCTTCTCACAACTAGACCTCCCAACATGACACCTCCTAGAGCAACTTCCAAGAGCCACCAATATGCATTGACTTCAGAAAGCCACACCTTTGGGATCCGCAACCTCTTCCAGGCCACCCAAACAGTAGACCACCATTGCCTATGGCAGCATACACTCACCAGACCACCTCCTTCACTCACATGAAACACACTACCATGTCACCCATTCTGTGAGACATTGATTCTTTATTCTAAAAATTAAAATATTGGATATTGATGATTTGTGATCATTGGATCCCAATCTACATAAATTTGGTCTCTACATTTGATTCCATTTTTTTCTCTAATCTACTCTAAATCATGGGGCCCATCTTGCTTGAGTCACTTGGAAATAGATGAACTGAGATCCAAAGAGATTCCACTGTATAGAACGTGAGTATAAATGGGACCAATGAAGAAAATCAAACATTTTTTATTTTTGGCCAATAATTATTTTCCAACCAATAAAGAATTTTCAATTTGGGTTGGTAATGATCAAATGCTAACAATTAATTTAAATGTAATAAACATATAAAAAGGCACATATTGATGAGAGAGTTACCGAATTAATCAATGATAAATCTAGGGGGAAAAAACACCAATGATGATTCCTATGTATAGATTGGATCAATCATTGGTGAGAGTGTGTTTGAGGAGCTCTGTTATAGTCACATTCTTTGAAAACTAATTGGAGCAAACACATTGGAGAAAACTCAGTTTTCAGGGAAATCTACAGAAAATAATTAAACCCAAAATATTGGTTTAGGGTATTTTAATTAATTCATTGATTTAATTAATTAAATGACATAAAATACTCTTAAAAAAATAATGGGGTCCAATCATCCTATGTAAACTCATTTTATTTCACTCACAGGTTAATCGTCACATTCTAAACCCAACCATGGCCTCATATTTTTAGTCCAAGCTACTGATTAAGAGAAATCATGTTTCCGACATGTGCAGAGTATAAAAACACATAATCTTTTTAATAAATTTTTTTGGGCAAACTAGGCCTTGTAATCACACACTGTCACATTGTGATGCTCTGGAATAAAATTTTCAAATTTTCCAATGTCTTACTAGGAAAAAATTTCTCCAACATGCATGAAATATATGAGAGAATCTTTTCTTTGGAGTATGAACCCAAAAATGTTGACCCCATTTGGATCCATGGTTCCTAGAAACCATTTTTTCCAAACAACTAAGTAAACAAGACCTCAATACCTAAGAGAATAACTGCTAGATATGACCCATAAATCCATAGTTTAGAAAATTTATCTTATGTGTTCAAAACAAACCATTGACCATATCCCACATTTCCACAATTATAACACTTGGGAAAAATAAATAAGGCTTCTAAAATAATATTTACCTATCTAAATACTCCCTCCAATGCACTTATACACGTTTATGGAATTCCTCATACATTTACAAGATATTACACACACCAAATCAGGAGTTCCAACAACTTAGGTACTATGGAATGGATATTGGATGGTATCTTTACCATCATTTATGATCTTTACAATATTGAAGGCCTTGTGAAAAAACACTATGTATTTTATTATGTAAAAACATTTAACCATACATATCATAATATAAATATTACTATTATCTATATCCAAGACCCTTTATTCTTTTTTTCTATCCAATTGGGGATAAAAATTGTAGTTTGGTGAAATGAATAGACTATGTACATAATTTCATGGATCCCTACTAAAGAATCATCCTTTATTGAGAACAATACATCATCAACATTTCAAGATTGAATTTCCTAATGAATAGGGTCATACCGCCTCCCATTAAATACCCTTACATATACCTTCATATATATCAAAAACACACCATCTCTTTGTTGGTCAATACAAAAAATTATTTTTCTTTATCTTTCATGTCTTGTCTTGATCAATTTGAATATTTACTTAGTAATATGTATCCATTGATTTATTTTTTTTGTACTCAAATTCGCATGATGATAGGAGGATGCCAGATTTGGATGCTAGATCCCTATCCAACTATTTTAAAATGTATTCTTCTTCTATTGGATGGTATAATTTGAATTAAATTGGGCTAGAGTGACCCCTCCTCCTAAACCACTAGTGAATGTGGGGGATCATTATCATGCCAATCATTCTAATAAAATATGTATGAACATTTATATTCTCCCTAGAGGTGGAAATCATGTGTCTCTTATGAAGTATGTTTGGATATAAAAAATTAATTTTCAAGGATTCCCAAACAACATGAATACAAAAGCAAATTTTTATTTTCAAGGAACATCTTATGAATTTATATAGAAACCAATCATTGGATTGTACCGAAAATAATAATTCACAACCACATAGTTCTATACAATTCATTCTATATCACCACCCTAGCCAGGTCACTTATAAATAAGACACAAAATCATTCCCATGTTACAATTACTAATTCCACCTAGATATAACACTCTATAAGAAATATATATATATATCACTAATTAACATGTTCATTCCTCTCCTAAATTTATAAAATAATTCGGGATTTCAATTTAAAAAAAGTAGTATAAAAACTCAATATGAATATATATGACATGTGATCTTACTAGCATACTCATGATTCAAGAATGCTCCAAAATCCAATAAAACTAGAGTACTAATACAATCAACAGTTAGAGGGAGTTCCACTACACATGAGATATAAAATAAAATGGAAACTCATCTACCTAGGTACGACACATCCTATCACTATTATACCATAACCATGTCAAAAAAGTTGGATGAAATAAAAAACATTCATTAGTAAAATTTTGTGAGACCCCAAACTGAAACACCATGTTACAGATGGGGTTCCCCAAGACCTCATATCATTTTCGCGTTACAAATGGTATAACCTAGTGGTGATGGTAAAAACACCAATAGTTTAGAGACTATACCATCAGTAATCTTAACTATTCTCTATAATAATAAAAAAATATATGTTATCTCTGAGTATTAATTTTTTATATATGTATAATAATGTAATAATAAAATTCCCCATTGTCAAAAATACATTAAATTAGGAAAAAATGTGGAAAATGAAAAAATATTATAAATGTAAAAGGAAATAGTCAAAAAACACTATGGAATCCAATAGATTTCATCTTTGTAATAATATAGACTCTATAATCCTCTACTCAATTGTCTACTATGAGACTGCTTCCCTTTCAAATATCATTGATCAAATAGTATTAATGATCATAGATATAATCAGGAATGGTGCGGGTGACAAAACTCAATAGTAAACCACTAATTCATCATTAAAATTTTCATTCATAGGTAATATATATTCCATTATAATAATACTTGTGAATGAAAACATCAATAATCACTTGTTAAGAACCAAATTCTACCAATCCACCACACCACCTAGTGTACCAGCATCAGCATCACACCAATGGAATATTCATAATATATATGGGGTTAATTTGGGAGATGTATGAATGGCCACCGAATATAAGACTATTCATTTTTTATGAATCTAGTTTGATCAGGTCTTGAAGCCATCACACCATTGCTCAATCCCATTTCATTCCTCAAGATCATCAAACAACATCTCTGTAACTCTTCAAGAGTCATGATTTTCATATAATTTATACCCCTTGGTATGAAAAAAATACTATCATATAATCAATATCACTAAGAATGGATTATCCTAGAGTCTAGCATATTCCTTACATTTCATTAGGTATATCATCTTCATCATCACATTATATGGGAATTCTATATCTATGGGATAACCGTGTCATAGTGGCCCGTATATTATGAGTACCAAAATATATTCCTTAAAATTTAGTGTATTTAAACATATTAGGGTAGAGGATATAAATTAAATACATAAAATTTCATCATGATAATCTATATAAATGTCTAAGTACAAGTGGTAAAATTCAAATATAGATGACAAGATACATAAAAACAATCCTGATGTCTAATAATATATATGGGTCCCATGGTATACACATACACACATGTGATCACATGCATGAATGGTCAAAACCAAATACAAAAAAAAATTATCACATAAGTTAAAATAAATTATTTATAGTCCCCATATGGTATGGAGAATCTCTACCTAGAACATGTGGATATCAACATATAAAATTGCTAACAGTTGATATCCAATTCGTAAATGAAACCTACCGAATCCATCCCACAACACATTGAAACATAAATATAATATAAAATCATTAAATTTGGTACTCGAATATTAATGAGGACCAATAGATTAAAATAGGATTAGATATTCAATCAGTTACATAATAAAGGAGAAATACAAAATTAGAGGGTGTAAAAATCAACTAGATTCCCAAATATCTAGTCATCTAATGTCATGGATGAAGCCAATTTTTAGTGAATTTGAAAACAAAATGATGAATCCCAATATTCTACCATTATTCTATATAAATTTATCATAAAATTATTTATTTTGTTAAAAAAGTATTTATAGAATGTAGGGATAAGTAGATATCACTATGCATTACATAGTTCCACGGTGCATTTTTTCTAAAATGGAGGAGAATAAGGAACATGGGATTTATCCATGAAATTATGGTTCACTGTCAATAGTGAGTCTGAAATCCATGTCTTGGTCACTAGAGATATCATATTTATGAGGTAAAGGACTACAATGCAATCTATATCGCCACACCACATGATTAGAGGGAACTCATGTCTACTATGTTCTAGCCACAGTTCCATTGTGAAGTGGAACAGAAACATGTAGAACTATTTGAAAATCAACATCTATAATTAATGTTTTAGACTATGTATAAAATCCACACATATTCCATAATATTAAGAACCATCAAAGAATAATATTACTCCTAAAATAATCAAAAATGAAAAACAACCACACCATACATGACAAAAATGAAGCACCATTATGTAGAATCCATTTCCAAAGGAAATCAACAAACCCTTACTACTTGTATTTCACAATAATTTAAAAATAAATAATACATAAATGTAACATATATTATACAATGAATATAATTTTTAAGACTTAATGAATCCAAATAATTTATTCAAGAATCAAATATTATTGAAAAAAAAAACTAAATAATTCTATTTTTATATATAATATTATGAAATGGCCATTCTATATTAGATACATGAAAAAACATTATTGGATATGAAAAATTATATAATGTTTCAATATATGTATATAATGGAAATAATTTATAAAATAAATTATTATTTATTGCAATGAAAGGGAAAATGTAATAATATAATTGAAATATAATTCCTTGACACTGAATAGGGATTATGAATTGTGAATTTCATATAGTGGTCATTATATATTTTATATGGTTCCCAATAATTTTTTTCCATTGTTTTTATGTATTATATGGTGTTCTAGGTCATCTCCTCCAGAAAGATGAATTCAAATATACAAAACTCTTCACACAAGGGATGACCGAATTGGAAGTGGTAGCTAAAAATCTTTCTATACTAATACATTCAAGAATATGTTTTCATTTTATATTTTCAAATGGTATTCCACCCGGTATCTATTTTTAGAATTGTTATGACTGTTTCTATTAAAATATTGTTTATGAAAATCATCCAATTTATTAATTCAAATGTTTCATGCATGTAAATCCACCTAAATCATTTGTATCTTTTAATTTTAATTCCCATTACACTAATGGTATGTCTTTTATTATAATATTGTAGATATCAGTTTAGAAGTTTAAATTGATTTATTTTTTGAGGCCCACATCTGGTAATTTGATCAAGAAATTTATCATTCTATTATACATGTAGTTAAAGGGGTTGAGACTAATTTTCATAAGGAATAATGTGTCATTATTTATAGAAATTACAACATTATAGAACCTGAGGATGAATCCATGGTGCACTTATTGATGAATACCAACTAGTGGATGAATTAATTCTTAATGATACTATAACAACATGGTATAATAAATATATAATTTTCGATTGATTTACCGCTCCCAATTTTAATAATTAAATTATTATTTTTATTTATCTAAATTGTAATTAAAAATTATCAAAAAAACTTAAGGGATTTGTCTAAAGGAATCAAATAATCCTCCCAACATTGAGGGGAGATGTATGATAATTGTATGGTTATCCCATTGAAGTATCTTGAATATAATTATAAATATGTTAGTGATTTTTTAATAAAATATTTTTATTCCAGTTTGATGATGGCAAGGAATTTGGACCCATAGTAGTAAAAATATAGCAGATTATAGATTTTGTAGGGATAGTGATATGCTCTTGGATTACGAATAAAGAAATTTTTTTTACAAAATAATTCATTGATGGGGAACTCCCTTTGGAGTTTTATCATGAAAATAGATAATTAATGTTCACTATGAAAGAATATGAATTTAAATTATATATTTATTTCTGAAATAAATAAATTTAATTGAAATGGTTTCTTTTATGTTTATTTTTCTTGGTATAGTCGTATGAAATATTGAATTAAAAAGATCATAGGGTGTTTTAATGTGTTTTAAATATTTTGTATTAATAGTATGATCTCTACTCAATTTGTTTTTTAATTTTATAGAAGAAGGTCAATAGTCTGATAAAATTTAATATAAATTTTCATATTCATAAATATAAATGTTTCTGACCAATCTTCACATAGGTTTCTCTATAATTGAAGTTTCTTGTTCTACCCTATTATCTAAATAAGGATATTATCTTTTTGAATGATTTTTTTGAGATGAAAAAAATATGATATTATTATAAACCTTAACTACCATTAAATTGATTAATGGTCAATTATATAAGGATATAAAATATAAGGTTATGTTATTTATAATGTTATTGATAATATATTTCTTTATACATTGAGTATATATATATATTGGACATGATTTTGGTGGTTAAATCATCCTTAACTAAAGGATGAGGATTTCATATTGTTTCATGTCTGATGTATGTCTTATGATCATGTTTCTTACTGCACTTGAAATCTAGATATATTGACTAATTTTTCATGATCATTTTGTAAAACACAACTAATTTGGTTCTATTATCTGTTTGGATATTGGTTTTGCATGAAGATTTTTAAAATTAATGTGATGGTTTTCACATAGAAAGATTTATGTGTTTACGATTAATATTTCTAGGAAATAAGATCGATTTAAATTAACGTATTATGTTTATCACATGAATATAAGATATTTTTGATGATATTTTATGTGGAAGATATTTCATAATTAGTTTACTATGGATGTTTATCTAATATTTTTCATCATTTAAATGAATAATTTTTATCATGAAACATATTAAATTAATAGATTATATTGTTATGAAACATTTGGTTAGATTAAATATAGAGACTAATATCCTATTGAATTATGATTTATCACACTAATGATTTGTTTAAGAGGAACTATATTTGAATTATGGTAAATATATATTATGGAGTCGTGTTCATATTATATGTTGTGGTTATATTACTAATATATTGGATTATTTCCACTAAAATACTAATTTTGAATATATAACGACTCATGGTTGTGAGATTTCATAGATGAAGGGTGTTGCAGACATTTTATTTAGATGATTTCTGAAATGTTCAAAATGAATGGATTTCATATGATATATAGAATGTATTTGTGATTGATATTAACTCCCATATTTCAATATGATGCATTTCCTTCTCAATTATGAACTAATGTTTTGGAATGAATACTATATTCCTGTGGAATAATAATTGATGATTACATCAATTGTATTGAAGAATTATTCCATATTTTTTATATCATTATATGTGGCACAAATTGATATTTTATCCAAATTTTGGATTAATTGAATACATTAAATATTTTATTGTACCCCTACATTATTGTGTTTTTATAATATCAACTTATTTATATTTTAAATATACATTCACCTCATTCATACATTGAAATTCTATTTTTTCAAAGGTAATTTTTTTCGTTTCCTGTGTTATTTTTCAAATCATTTTTTTATCATATTGAAAAAAAATTGATGATGAATATATAATGAATTTTTAGGAATAATCAGTATAAATATAAATTAATTTGGATGTGGGGGAATTCACAAAAAACTAAATGAAGCTCACATGGATGCTCCTAATCTATTATTAATAGTTGAATTATATAGAATAATTATATACTCGTAATTAATAATTGTAATATACCAAACGATGTTTAACCATAATTTTAGTCAAAATAACCTCTTAGAATGTTGTATGTGTGTTTTTTATCACCCATGGCAGGGAAAAACAAGGATCAAATATGAACATTCATGTTAATTTTTTCACCCAAATATATATAAATGATATGATAGAAATAGGAAGATTTTCAAATTTGATAAAGACAATTAACAATATATCAAACATCACCCAACAATTTCACATCCATCATTTGTATAATAACGACACCATAATAAACTGATAGCCCATAAACATGGAACAAAAAACAACCAAATGGTCTATCTACTCATGATCATAAGTTATATTCATAAAAAACCATTTAAAAGTTTAAAAAATCTAGTAGAAATATCATCAACATGAATATATTCCCATTACATGTATCCTATTATAATATGGCTAAAATTCCATATTTAAACCAATAATGGTGTGATAATTTTAATTTAATAAGAAAAAATAGAATTAAAAAAAATTATCCATTAGAATACATTAATTTTTTTATTAAAACTCATTTCTATAAAAACTTACTTTTAATAACATTATATATAAAAATATCCCTTTGGTTTTAATTTCATGAACTTTACATTAATTTAAAAAACATTCCATATTCAATTAAAAAATGGAATATGAAACATCACAAATCTAATGGCATTAAATATTAAAAAAATAGGCATCAATATCCATATCATAATTAGGTGGGAAGAAAATAATATCTTATATACATGCATACTCTAGACACAGAGTTGTGTTTCATCATACCTCTCCCTCATCATATACCTCTCCCTCATCATATCCATTCTATCTGATCAGGATCCAAGATTTAACTCGAAATTCTGTGGAAGTCTTCTGTATACTCTAGATAGAGAGTTGAGTTTCAGCACTTCTTATCATCCTCAAATAGGCGGTCTATCTGAGAGGACAATTAAAACTCTAGAAGACATGTTAAGAGATTCGTCTATAGATTTTAAAGGTTGTTGGGATCAACACCTACCTTTGGTGGAATTTTATTATAATAATAGCTTTCACTCTAGTATTCAGATGGCTCCTTATGAAGCTCTATATGGAAATAAATGAAGAACTCCAACTTGATGGGATGAAGTTGGGGAAAGAAAGCTACTAGGACCTGATCATATTGATTAGATGGCAGAAAAAGTCAGATCTATTCACCAACACATAAGAGTAGCTCAGAGTCGACAAAATAGTTATGTCAAAAATCGAAGTCAAGACCTGGAGTTTGAAGTGGGTGACAATGTGTTCTTACGAATATCTCCTTGGAAGAGAGTAATGAGATTTGGGAAGAAGGGAAAGCTGAGTCCTAGGTATATAGGACCTTTCTAAATAATAGATCACATTGGTAAGGTAGCTTACCGGTTGGCGCTTCCACCAAATATCTCTCATGTTCATGATATGTTCCATGTATCTCTCCTAAGAAAGTACATACATGATCCTTCACAAGTAATAATCTCAGAATTTGTACTGCTGGAGCAAGATCTTTCTTATGAAGAATAGACGATAGAGATTCTGGATCACAGCGAAAATGTTCTACGAAACAAGACCACTCGCTTGGTTAATGTTTTATGGTGGAACCACCAATTAGAAGAAGCTGCATGGGAACTTGAGGATATGATGAGGGAGATGTATACTTATTTGTTTGTTACGAAGTGATGAATTTTGAGGGTGAAATTATTTTTAAGGGGGGTAGAATGTAACACCCGGAGAATTGATGAGATATATTTTTTCTTTCTTATGTTATAAGAAAATTAATCTTTCACTGCAGACAACACTAGCTTGGCTTTCGTTACATGCAATCACGACCTTTCTCGATAGCGTGCGTAGTATGCAATACCGAGTTTCACTAAAAAACATTATATTATTATAATATAATAAACTAGCCGTTATGAATATTATTAACTAAATTTTTAATTTTATAACATTATAATTCCACTTACACATTTTCTAGAATGTGGTATGAAAACAAAATCAGTTTTTCAGATAAAAGAAGTATTTTTAAAAAAATGCAGTTTTACCTCCTATTGATGGCGCACCCATTTTAATTCTAGTTTCGGACATTTTTATAAGTTTAATTTGAAAAAATAAAATTCTTCTTTGGATTCAGAAAATAAAAATTTAATTTGGATAAAATTTTCATGTTATTCTGGTAACATTCATATTTTGATGAATAGTAAAAACACGGTATATTTGAATTAAAAACAACTTTTTTCATCACAATAATTTACATGGTTAAATTATAATATTGAATGTTTTTAAAGTATAAATAGAATATATTTTTACCATTTAATATAATGTATGTCAGTAGTAGTAATTTTACATTGAATTCATAGGTAAAATAATTTCAATCTTTGGCAATGTTTTGACTTTTAAAACTCGTTTGCTTAACAATGAGATTAATTTTAAATTAATTACTGCACCTTCTGTGTTTTGATTTTTGAAAAATTTATTTCATATTTGGAATCAGTGGGTCTAAATTATGTTAATAGGTTACTTTTATTTTTTTTGATATTATGAATAGTAACTACGGTAATTTTTATTTATTGCGGTTGAAGGTAAATAGGGTAATTCAAGGTTAAAAGAATATTATAATAATTCAAAATTACCTTGAAACTTGTCCTAAACTTATTGTATGAGTATTGGCCGACCATGAGCATACATGGGTCGATTTTGGGACCCCATTGAGCCACAAGGTAGTGATAATGACAATTTAGATTAATTAATTAAATGTACAGACAAAATTGACATTAACAAAAATCTTTTAGTAATTAATTTTTATAAGGGCTTATATAAATTATATTTTCGACTATAAATATTAACAGGAAGGAAAAAAATCTTTCTAACATGATTATATTTTTTATAATTTTTAGACATCAAATAAATTAAATTATTTATGACACAATAATGATGCAGTATTTACCTCATTACTAAATGATTTAAATAAATAAGATTATAATGATTAAAATATTTTCCAACACATGTACAGTTCAGATTGGATGATTTTATTTCAACTAGGAGTAATATTATCTTAATCTTTAATGATTTTTGGACCTTTTGAAACCGAAGATAAGTTTATAATAAAATAATATTTTCACACTTTCTAAAGGTGCCCCTCTCCACCCTTATAAAAGGGCACCTACTCCCACTCCTCCTCACACCGCATTGAGCCTTCACGATTGTCCAAACCCTGCCTATATATCTTATCCACATACCTAGAATCATCCTAGAGGTTCTGGTCTACATGAAAGTCCAATCATAGTGCCCTAAGAGGAGGTTTCAAAGGGGCATGTCGAAGAAGAGGTAATATCTGTTACCAATTCATTCAAATTTATTTCTTCTTCAACATCTTCTTCTTTAGTTGTTTCATTATTAAGTAATAAAATCAGTACCACTAATATACTGATATGTTATTATAAATATGAATCAACCCTATTTCACCTTCTATCCATCCTATGGAAAATGAAATCACCGCGCGTGCGTACGTACGAAATACCGTCTCCACGCCGTGGTGTAATCTGTTTTCCACCACCACCATACTTGGATGGGTATAATGGTGTAAAGAATAAATATATATTGTTATTTTAAAGGTATATTTATTCAGAAATAGTATACATACACTTCAATACAATTCCACGATCATGGGAACGATATCATCACTCGTGCATACGTACGACCTGCCGTCTCCACGATGTGATGCGACTTGTTCTCCATGATTATCATTGCATAATTATTATATAAATGCATTGAGTTAATAAATATGATATATATTACACTAATAACATTCTATAAATGAGTTATCTATAACCTAAAAATAAGAATAAGAATTTATTCATCAAAACACACATAAGAACATAAAGCAATAAACACCCGAATAACAAGTAGAAATGAAATATTACTAATAATAAGCTAAGAATATTAACATATATGATATCATAACAAGGATTATGATTATGGAATAAGTCAATGACATTATTTAAATCATTATACATGAGGTTCAGACCCGTACGAAGCATATTAGACCTAAGGAATGGGAAAGTCTCGCAATCTCATTTTTATCCGAGATTGATTATACTTCAGAATTTACTGTGTAATATTTATCATCCACATCCATATTTCATCAATATGAAATTTTATTTCTATCCTCTTAAAATTTTTAAAATCCAATTTTACACTTTGGTGAGTTTTTAGTAAAATATATGAAATCTATCTTTTGTCGTATTTAGTACGTGGTACCTTTTGAATTTTCCGGACAAAGTACGAGAAGAATGTTTTTTTAAATTATACGACTTGAATGGATTTTTAGAAAATTATTTCCATGAAGCATCCTTTACATGTTTTAAAGTTTATTTTTAATCATCTTATTTCAGTTTAAAATTTTATGACATTTAATGAAAGGAAAAAAAATTGAAGTAGAAACGATATTTTCCTCATGAATAGAGTTCAAGTGTTTTATCAAAATTATTTTCCATATAAGATAATATAGGGTTCTGTTTCTATCCCTATTTTTTCATTGATTTGATACTGTTATGGTTGAATTAATTTTATGATGTCCTCCTATCTTATATGGATCATGTTTTGATGTCATGATGTTTAAGAATCCAATTTTTATTTCATGGGTTATGCTATGATGTATGATTTTTTTATTTTGTGGAACACATAATAATTGTATCATTATGAAATGGGTGGGACCTATATCTCCCTAAAATGAATTGGGTAAAGATTTATATTTCATTAGATAGACAGGGCTGGAACGAAATGTTAATCTGGTTCAGTGATACAGGACTGGAACAAGAAGTGGACTTGGTTCAGTAATGGACTTTGTCCGCTATGATAATCTTGGCAATGAGTTTTGACTAAAATGAAATGATTTTCTAAGATTATTTGTGTATTCCAAAAAGATTCATGTTTTATGTTATGATTATTTGGGATAACTTTTCATTACTATGATTTATCCCATAACATGATATTAAGATCTCTTTTGCAGGTTATGATTTTCAAAATGTTTTGTTCTTATGAATATGATATGATTGATATATCTTTTGTTTAAACTTACTTAGCATTTGAGCTCACCCTTTCGTATGTTTTCTTTTCCCCAGGTCTGAATGAAGGGTATTAAGTATAATATAACCGAAGGGACTCTAGATATGATGAAAGAAATGGAAGACAATGTAGATGATTTAAGAACCAGTTGTTTATGTTTCCCAATTTCTAAAGACACTATACCTCTACGGTCCATTCATTGTTTCGTTATATTTTTTAATAAGTGTACTTAAATTTTGAATTATTAACAATGTATGTAACATATGGGTCATTATATACAATCTACCCCCCTTAAAAATAATTTCTCCCTCAAAATTCGTCACTTCGTAACAAATAGATGAGGATACCTCTCCTCCATCATACCATCAAGTTCCCACGTAGCTACTTCTAATTGATGGTTCCTCCGAATAACATTAACCAAGAGAGTGGTATTGTTTTGTAGAACTCTTTCACTATGATCAAGAATATCTATCAGTTGTTCTTCATAAGAATGATCTTGCTCCATCAGTAAAACTTCTATGCTTTGTACATGTGAAAGACTGGATATGTACTTTCTCAGGATAGATATGTGGAACACATCATGAACTTGAAAGAGATTCAGAGGAAGTGCCAAACGATATAATACCTTCCCAACACTATCTAGTATTTCAAAAGGATTAATATACCTAGGTCTCAGTTTAACCTTCGTTCCAAATCTCATTACTCTCTTCTAAGGAGATATTGGTAAGAACACTTTATCACCCACTTCAAACTCAAGGTATTTTCTTCGGTTGTCAACATAACGTTTTTGTCAAATCTGAGATGCTCTTATGTGTTGTTGAATAGATATTACCTTTACATCCATCTCATCAAAAATATCAGGTCATATTAGTTTTCATTCCCCATCTTCATCCAAGCAAGTTGGAGTTCTACATTTCTTTCCATAGAGAGCTTCATATGGAGCCATCTAAAAACTAGAAAGAAAGCTATTATTATAAGAAAATTCCACCAATGGTAGGTCTTGATCCCAACCACCTCTCAAATCCATAGAGCACACTCTCAACATGTCTTCTAGAGTTTGAATTTTTCTCTCAGACTGACCATTTTTATGAGGATGATATGTAGGGCTGAAAATCAACTTTGTATCTAGATTATGTTGTAGTCTTTGCCAAAACAACGAGGTAAACCTCAGATCCCAATCAGATAAAATGGAAAGTGGTATTTCATGAAATCTAACCACTTCCTTAACATATATCATGGCATTCTAATCAAGAGATTAATCTTCTCTAATAGTAATTATGTGTGGTTAATTTGTAAGACGATCACCTATAACCGAAACTGCATTATTGCCTTTGGATGTTTTAGGATGTCCGGTGACAAATACCCCAGTGATGTTTTCCCATTTCCATTCTAGTATGAGTAATGGTTGTAACATACCCTATGAATTCTATCTATCACCTTTAACTTTCTGACAAACCAATAATTGAGAGACATATTTTGCAACATCTTTTTTTAAGTCATCGCATCAGAAGTACTCCTTCAGGTCCCAATATATCTTCGTTCTTCCAAGGTGAATAAAGAAGGAATATCTATGAGCTTCATCCAATACTTCCTTCCTTAATTCTGATATGTGAGGAACACAAACCCCATTCCTAAACCTTATTATTTTAGCACAATCAATGTGGAATTCAGGAACATTTCTCACCTTCTTTTGTAACTCTACATATTCCTTTTGTGCCTCTTTAATCATGACATGTATAGATGGTTAAATATTCATTTGTGAAAGATAAGATTTTTCCCTTATATTATAATTCCAAGATCCATTCATTGTAAATATAAAAATATTAGATCCTTTGTGATCCACATCATGGATAAGCTAGCATGGTCTTGTCAACTTAATGCATCTGACACCTTGTTTTCTTTCCCAGGGTGATTATAAATTGAGAAGTCCTAATCATTCAACAGCTCCAACCATCTTCTTTGGTGCATATTCAATACATTTTCTGTGAAAAAATACTTTATACTTTTATGATCAGTATAAATATCACACCATTCACCATAATGATAATGGATCCAAATCATTAATGAAATGATTACCACAGCTAAATCCAAATCATGAGTTGGGAAATATTTCTCATTGATTTTCAACTGTCGTGAGGCATAAGCTATCACCATATCATTTTTCATGAGAACACACCCCATTCTCATCTTGGATGCATCACTGTAGATCCCAAACCATTCTCCACTACAAGGAATTGTGACCACAGGTGCACAAGATTACCTTATTTTTAAGTCCTTCAAATTCTCTTCACACTCCTTCGTCCGAACGAAATTAACTACTTTTCAGGTCAACCTGGTGAGTGGATTAGATAACAGTAAAAACTAATTCACAAAACGTTGATAATATCTTGAAAAACCAAGAAAAGTTTGGATCTCAGTTACTGTTTTTGGTCTTTAACATCTTTCTATAACCTCTATTTTAGCTGGATCCATAGATATCCCCCCTTTTGAGATTATGTGACGCAAAAATGAAACTTTTTGAATCCAAAATTCACACTTGTTAAATTTGGAGTAAATCTTATCCTTTTATAGGATGTTTAATACAATTCTCAAGTGATCATCATGGTTTTCCTTTCGCTTTGAATAAAAAAGAATATCGTCTATAAATACTACCACAAACTAATCAAGGTAGTCTCTAAAGACTATATTCATTAGATCCATGAAGATAACAAGGGAATTTGTAAGACCAAATGAAATCACTATAAATTAATAGTGTTCATACCTTATAAGGAAATCCGTATTTGGTATATCCTCCCTTTTGACACTTAATTGATGATACCCTGAACGAAGATCAATTTGGAAAAGTATTGAGCTCCATGTAGTTGGTCAAATAAGTCATCAATGCATGGGAGATAGTATTTGTTATTGATAGAGATCTTGTGAAGATCTCGATAATCAATGCAGAGTCTCATTGATCCATCTTTCTTCTTAACAAATAGAATGGGTTCTCCCATGATGATGCACTAGGGTGTATGAATCCCTTATCAAGTATCATTTGGAGTTGCTTCTTCATTTCCTGCAACTCAATTGTGGTCATTCTATAAGGTTTCTTTGAAATGGACATAACACCCGGTATGATTTCTATTGAATACTCAACCTCACGATTTTGTAAAATACCTAGAAATTCCTTGGGAAAGTCATCATCAAACTCTCGTACAATGGTAATACTCATAATCGCGAGTTTCCCTCCAACCATTTTAGATAAATAACCTTCATTTACTGGAATCAAGACCCATAAGATGGAACAAATTTCCACTGGAAGGTTATATTCATCCTTGCATCGATAGATAATCATAGATTGATCAGGAATATGAAATGAGACATCAATTCATTGGAAATCGATATGAGATCGATATAAGGAAAGAAAATCAATGCCAAGAATCACATCAAATTCCACTATACGAAGGATCACAAGATTTACAGGAAGCACTTTCCCACAAACGTCAATTGGAGAAGAATTTTAAACTTTTGATGCAACCATTTTTCCATTAGGAGTTTTCACAACTAACTCAACGACTAATTGTTGAGGTAGTACATCAATACCCTGAAAAAATTCTTAAGAAATAAAAGAGTGGGTGGATCGAGAATCAAATAAAACATTTTCTACATTAGAGTGGATGATATGTGTACCTTTCACCACATTGTTATCCTACTCCACATCACTGATAGAAATTTCACGTGACAATCCTTTGTCTTTTTACATAAGAGTTTTTTGTTGTCTATCATCATCAACAACCCTTTGATTATAGAAATCCTTAGCATAATGCCCCATTTCCAAGAACATATAACGTTGAATTGAAGGAGGTCCATTCTGTGTAGCCTTTTCTTTTTTCACATCCCTGGATATATTTTTCCCATCACTATAGCATTCAAATTCCTGATAACCTTCTTTTCAACATTTGAAACATTTACTTGTCCCTTTACGACAATTCCCTCCATGTTTCATTCCACACATTGTGAATAAGGTAAAAATCATCTTGTTTTCAGTGTTGTCTTTAGATTTCCCTTTGATTTCAATTTTCCTCTTCTTATCAACCCCATATGACTGATGGGTTACTCCAATATCCATCTCAACCATGATATCACATCGATCAATTTAGTCGTAGATGTTGAAGTCCCTTTTGGATAATTCCCTACAAACACTTGGTTTTAAGCAACAAACGAATAGATCGATCTTACTCTTAGGTTGGATAATAATCCCAGAATCATACCTTGAAAGCCTTGTAAAATTTTCTACATAGGTACCAACAGATTCATCATCATTTTTCTTCACATCAAGAAACTCCTTCTCCAAGTTGTTCTAAGAATAAGTGGGATGTACTTATTAAAAAAATAAGTTCTTCAACTCATCACATTCCTTGGACTCAATTTCGACTCTTTTCCTCATATACTTTATATCATTCCACCATTGAACAACTTAACCTTCCGAACGATATACTACTAAGATGAATTTATCATGTTCAGAACATTGTAGATCTGAAAACATCTTTTTACTTGTACTAATCCATTGTTCAGATTCTAATGGATACGAAGAATCGCTAAATGCAGTTGGACGTTGCCTCATCCTGAATTCAACAGAATGTTACTCCTTCCATTTCTCATTTTGATGTCCTACATGATTCATATCTTGAGAATGTTCTGTGAGCATGGCTACAAGATATTACATTCTATCTCCCATAACGGTTGGTTTCTCAAGAGGGTAATCTTTGCATTGCCCATCACATTCATCATTAACATGGTCCTTCGAGTTCTACCCACTGACTAAACCCAATATGCATAGTATAAGAAACACTAATCATAATAGGAAAACCACATAATCAAGAATAAAATTTCACACCTTAAGTATTATCATAAGATATTCATGAAAATTTATAAAACACTAATATTTTGTATGCTTAGACATATCCAAAGGGTTCTTACTATGGCTTTCACATTCTAGTTTCCAATGGATAACTATACCATTCCACTGATACCAACTATAATGACCCATACATTACATACATTGTTATTACATCAGAATTGAAGTATTCTTATTATAACATATAACAAAACGATGATAGGACCATATAGTTATAGTGTCTTTAGAAACTAGAAAACATAAAATACTGGTTCATAAAGAATAAACATTGTCACCCATTTATTTCATCATATCTAGGGTCCCTTTTGGCTTATCATACTTAATACCCATATTCCGGACATGGGGAAAAAACATAAAAAAGGGTGAGCTCAAATGCTCAATAAGGGTAAACAATGGAAATATGAAACATATCATATTCATAAGAACATAACATTTTGAAAATATTAACCTGCAAAAGAGATCATAATATCATAACATTGGATAGATAATATTAGTGAAATATAATCCTAATAATAATATCATAAATATTGAATCATTGTGGAATAAACACATAATCATAGAATTTTATTTCATATTAGTCAATACTCATTGCCAAGTATATCATAGTGGAAAAAGTACTTTTCTGAACCGAGTTCAATCCTCATTCTAGTCTTGTATCACTGAACACGATTAATTTGTCATTCTAGCCATGTCTATCTCATAAGATAAAAATCTGTACCCAATTCATTAGTGGGAGATATAGGTCCCATCTATCTCATAATGAAACCATTATTATGTGTGGCACAAAATCATAAATCATACATTATATCATAACCCATGTAATAAAATAATGGGATTCTTAAACATCGTTCCATCATAAAATAATACATATAAGATAAAATGAATTCATAAAAACAATTCCATAATAACATAATCCAATCAATGTAATAATAGTGATTGAAAGATAACCATATATTATATTAGAGGTATAATAATTGTGATAAAACACATGGACTTCATTATTGAGGAAAATATCCTTTCTACTTAAAAAACATTTTTCCTTTCTTAAAATGTCATAAAATTTTAAAATAATATATGTTAATTTAATATAAACATGAAAACATGTAAATGAAGCTTAATGTAAATAATGTTCAATGAATTACTAAAAATCCATTCATTCTGTATAAGTTAAAGAAACATTTTTCTCGTACTTTGGCTAGAATGGTCAAAAAGAATCTCATACTGAAAATGAAAAAATATTCCTTTCATTACTATTAAAAAAATTCACCAATATATAAAATTGGATTATAAATTTTGTTGGAGAATATAAATAATATTACATATTGAGTAAAAATGTATGTGGATGTTAAATATTCCCTAGTAAATTCTGATATATAAACAATCTTGGATAAAAACGAGAATATGAGATTTTCCCTTACCCTAGGTCTGATATGATTTGTACGTATTTGAACCTCCTGTATAATTATTAATATAATTTCATTGACTTAATATAGAATCATACACATTTTATGATATCATATATGGTAATATTATTAGCTTCTTATTAGTAATATTTCATTTCAACTTGTTATTAGGGTGTTCATTGCTTTATGTTCTTATGCATGTTTTTACTGAATAAATTCTTATTACAATTTTATGTTATATCTATATAATTTACATAATATTATTAGTATAATATATATCAGATTTATACATTAAATTAGTTTATATAATCATGGTTTAATTATGATCATGTAGAACGAATCACATCGCATCGTGGAGACAGTAAACCGTACGTATGCACAAGCGACGATTTCGTTCACATAATTATTGAATGGTCTTGTAATGGATGATAGAATATATCAGAATATGTATAATGTTATAATAATCATATATAGTTATTCTTTACAGCATTATACCCATCCAAGTAAGGTGGTGGTGTAAAACAGATTACAGCACTGCGTGGAGACGGTATTCTGTACGTACGCACGCATTGTGATTTCATTTTCCATAGGACATATAGAAGGTGAAATTGGTTTGTTTCATATTTATAATAACAAACCAGTATATGAGTGATACTACTTTTATTAATTTATAATTAAAGAAATAAATAAGAGGAATTAGAAGAACAAATAAGTTTTAAAGGATCAGTAAAGGATATTACCTCTTCTTCGACGTGCCTCTTCTAAACCTCCTCTTAGGGCACTAAAGTTGGACTTTTAAGAAGAAAAAGACATCTAGTATGTTTCTATGGAAGTGGATAAGAGAACTTGTTAGGGTTTGGATGATCTTGAAGGCTCAAAATGTTGTGAGGAGGAGAGGGATGATGTTCCCTTTTATAAGGGAGGAGTGGGGCACCTTTGGAAACATAGGAAATATGAATTTATAATAAATTCCAACCCCACATAAAAACCTCCAGATATGACTCAATTCGAAGATGAGATGATATAGGGTTTTAATCTCATCATCCAATAAAATTTATACATGTTTTGAATTTATTTTAAACCTTATCGAATTGATTTATCCTGATTTAATATATTTAATTTTATTTGTCGTAATAATATTCTAAATTTTAAATTATTATAAATAATTAGTCATGTGTTATGAATTGTCCATAATTCGATACATTATGTTGTTTTAGACCATATTAATTTCAATTTATATGTTTTAAATGTTTTTGTCATTTTTTAAACAATTTTATAATATGTTATTTTTATAAAATAACAATAGTGTAAATTTTCACAATATTTATTTATTTTAATTTAAGTAAAATCTACATAGTGGATATATTAGAACCAAAATATTTAATAGATTCCTAACATGTCATATTCATAAATAAAATTAGTGGATAACATTAAATATTTCATATAATATTTATATTAATATTTTTAAAACTATTTTTTTGATATTTCAATCTATAAAATAATTTCAACATCACTATTGTGTCTTTATTAAAGATAAATATTCAATCTGTAAAAATTATAAATAAATTCACATGATTTAGATAATTTAATTATATTTCGGAAGAATATTCTTTTTCGAGGTATTATGATGTTTATCACTAAATTAAAATTATTACACTTATAAGATATTAGAGAGTGACATGTTGTCGCTTTCTTTGGTATTAATAATAAATATATAATTTTCATAGTAAAATGTTCATTAAATGATTCTATTATGACCATTAGGTGATATGGGTCTACTTTTATTCATACAATAGAATTTTGGCAGGTGTTATGGTAATTTTATAATCTTATTTTTACCCCTAATTACCTGATTTAATTTTAACTATCGTAAATAAAAATTATTATAGATACTAATAATAATGTAAAAATAAATAAATGTAACCTATTAACATTATTTTGACCCACTAAATCCAAATATGGAATCTATTTTTCCAAATTCATAACACATAAGTTGTAGTAATTAATTTAAAATTAATCTTGTTTTTAAGAAAAAGGGTTTTAAAAGTTAAAATATTTTCTAAGATTGAAATGTTTTTACCTATAAATTCAATGTCAAATTAATGGTAATGAAATAAATTATATTAAATGGTAAAAATATATTATATTTATACTTTTAAAACCATTAAATTTCATCATTTAACCATATAAATTATCTTGATGAAAAAAAAGTTGTTTTTATGAAAAATTTAGCGTATTTTAATTATTCATCGAAAAATGAAATTTATCAGAAAAGTATCAAAAATTTATCCAATTTAAATTTTTATATCCTAATTCAAAAGAAGATGTTTATTTTGTAAAATTTAACTAAAAAAAAAGTCAAAATTTATATTTAAAATTGGGCTTCCATGAAAATGTGGTAAAACTGCAATATTTTTAATATAATTCTTTTATCTGAAAAAGTTATTTTTATTTCATATCTCAGTCTAGAAAATGTGTATGATGAATTATAATGTTATAAAATTAAAAATTATGTTAATACTATTCATAATGGATAGCTCATAGTTTTATATGAATATATCATTGTTTAGTGAAACTCGGCATTACGTACAACGCAAGCTATCGTGGCAGGTTTCTCTTGCGTGTAATGCAAGACAAGCAAGTGTTGTGTGAAGTGAAATATTCTATTGGTGTTGAATATAACATAAGACATTAAAAAAATATTTTTCATAAAATATAAGGGTGTTACATTTAATGGTTTGATTCATAATATTTTAAGGGAATTAGTAGTAAAGGAAAATGGATGCTAAGAAAAGGAAATTAGATGTGCACTAAATGATAAAATATAATATAAAAACCCTCTTGGTTATGATGATATGGAAACTAAAATTACTTTCCATGTAAAATAAAATGATAGTTTACATGGTGGGAAAAAGATTCAAACTCATACATATCAAATTTGAAGGAAGGAGACAATTGGTGTGTCCTTAAAAGGAATAAAATTATGTTTTAATATTGGGGTTCTTGTACCTTGAGAAAAATAATATATAATGGATTTTAAGTGGAGATTCATTGAAATAACATGAGAGAGTTGAAAAAAATTCTTCATAACACCCCAATATTTCACGGTACATTATTTTCAATAACTTGTTTTTCATGCAACACTGACTTGTCTTACCTAACACACCAGATGAGTCACTGTGAAAAAAAATTGCTGTGTAAAAATTATTTTCATGATATATTCATAACATTTAAAATAAATATATACATATAAATAACTGTAAATAATTTATAATTTTTATTTATAATTTTTCACATAAATAAAACATATATATAATGAAATGTATTTTTTTGTAAAAAATATTAATATGTTTAGAAAATAATATGTTGTTATAGGGACTAATTTTTATGCCCTTTTCTGAACAATAATAAAATTAATTATTAAAACTGCTAGATATTGAATATGGTAAAATATATATCATTTTAGAATTTGGAATATCCATATTATCATAGAGTGAATTTTCATAAATATTTCTATAAACAATCATGTTTTTATGCATAGTAAAACACACTACAAATTTTTTTTTAAAAATAAAAATTTTCATTGAAATAATTATTTAACATTAAATTTATTTAAATGTAACATTTGATTAATAATTCAACTGTTATCCCAATATAGGTCATTGAAGTCAATTTTATAATAGAATTAGTTATAAATATTTATGGTAATTTTTACATATTTTTTACCTACACTCTAGCCCAATTTATAGATTAATATTAAACATAAATTTATGAAATATGTTGAATGAAAATAAAAAATATGTCATAGATGGTTGTAATTAATTTTAATATTTTCATCCAATAGGAAAGAAATAGTTTTTTTGTTAACTGTTAAAGATAAATATGGTAATTAATAGTAAAAATAATATTATAATAATATCAAATTACAATAGAACTTTTTTAATTTTCATTTCATTCATATTAAGAGACCAAAACAACAATTAGGTTGAAAATACAATCCTTTTTAAGCAATTCTTGTTCGAGTAGATCATTTACTATATTTTTTTATATATGGGTTATGAAAGTCCTCTTCAAATTATAATGAATATTTTATTTTTAATACGAGTTTATATAAGTTATATTTTTGACAATAAATTGTATTTAAAAGGATAATAAGTTAATATTAATATTTATAATATATATATATATAATTTTTAGGCCTCAAATAACAAAATTAAATGGTAACACAATGATGAGGCGTTATTTTTTTTAATTTATTGTGATATCAAATAATTGATATTAATAAAAATATTATAAATATTATTTTACTTATTTAATGACATAAAGTAATTTCATTAATATATTATTCAAGTTAGTGACATATTTTAAGTATTTTCTCTAAGTTATCATGTAGGTTTGTTATTTAAAAAATGAAAATATTTAATATTATTAAAATATATATAAATGCTATTTCAAAATAAATACTATTTTTTTGAATGATATAAATTTCCCAAAAATACTATTTTTGGCCACCTAACTCGTATAATGCCAATTATGGCATATATAATTCAATTTAGGTTCTTTTGGATATTTATAGTATCTATATTAACCCTATAGTGTAGTCTTGCAACAATAAACGACCACAGATAAACTGTTTAACTGTGGGTTAATACAAAAAATATAATATTAATTTTTGAACCTAATAAAAACTATAACTAATTTTTTGACACTATCTATACACATAAATCATAATAGACTATAAATTAATAACATTGGATCTATTTTAAACCGAAATTGTTTTTAACAAATTAATATTTTTTGATATTCCAAAAGTGCCCCACACATTTCTTGAAAAATGGAACTTCTCAGTCTCTTAATTTACTCCTCCAAATACATTTTCCTAGTCCAAAACCTACACCATTCCCCTACCAACATAGTTTAATACATTTTAAATTCCATAATTGGAGTTTAAATCCATCCTATCAAGTCCTTTGGTGGAAATAAAAAGGATATACCAGAAAAAGATGTAATTGTTTTATCACATCTTTCAATGATCTTTTCTTCTTATAATTACTCATCATTTTTTATTTCCATACTAATGTAATAACTCAAGAATATAATATATTCTTTTATGTTATTATAATTATGGGATAACCACATCCCTCATTTTACCCAGCCTACAAAAGAAAATATCTCTATGCACGTGTACATAAAACTTACCGTCTCCATGCTATTCTTTAAACTGTTTTTCATTTAAAAATTATATCTATCTTCATAAAAAATAATAAAAAGGATTTTAATAATAAATATAAAATCATATTTTTTTATAATTGATATTCCATAAAATTAAATATCATTTATCAATTTTGGAAATGATACTCTCACTTGTGTGTAGGTATGACATACCATCTCCACAACATGATAATATTAATCATCCACATTCACAATTCAAGAATGATTATAAAAATTTATTTTATTTATAAGTATGAAATATAAAAAAAATATACTAGAATAATATATATATATTTTTATGTATTTATGTATGTATGTGCATATATGTCATTCACTTACTTATGTTCAATACGATATGAAAAAGGAATCAATGATCATGCATACATATGGCATATCATCTCCATGAACAGTGTATTCCATTTCAGATATCTTTAATGTATATTTATATTTATTTATATATTCAGAATATAAGTGATATATAAATAATTTAATACATTATATATGTAATTAAATCATGATCTATGTAATACTATTGTGAATAACAAGTCAAAACACGTACGATAAAGAATGTTATTATTATACGAATTGTTGTTTTAACATGGAAATTATTAATAAGAGGTTAATATAAAACCATAAAAAATAATATATGATATCATAAATATAATTATGATTATTTTATAAGTTAAAAATATTTTTAAATACAATATTCCAAAGTTTCATGCCCTTGCAAAGTGTATCATACCAAAGGTAAGGGAATTTTGTCTCACTATCAATATTCAAGAGATATATGCCATGTTCATGAATATTTTCTTGTGTTTGGTGGAATATAATTCCTCTATTATGTTCTATTTCTTGAATAACTATATCTTCATGGTATTTTAAGATTCATTTTATGAAATTGGGATCATTATTAAAATGTTCCATCCGGTTTTGTATACTATAAATTATTAATCAATTAATCCTTTCTCCATTTCAGTATTCATGATATTATAACACATATTTATTTATATTTAAATAAATAATTATAAATAAAATATTATTCCAATTTTTATGTTTATAAAAATTATTTCAAAAATGAAATATTTTATGGTTCTTATAGAAATTTTAATTACGAAATCTATGTATTCGATGTTGTTTGTACATATGTATTTACTAGGACAACATTATAATCTACTTTCATGTTTCATAAAATATAATTCAAATTATTATAAAAAATTTTTAAATTCATTTTTACAAATATTTTAATTTTTATTCAAGTATTTAATTTAATATTTCTATTATTTTCCAAATGAGGTACTTTATAACATTTTTGAAAAATGAAGGAAATAATTGTTTTTAACTTATATTACAGATGCTGTTATTTTCCATCATTATGAATCCATAACAATTTGAATATTTCCATAAAATCTTAAAACATTATATTGAAAAGAAATGTTTCCATTCCTAATCTTCTTGGTTATTTCAAATTAGAAACATATATTTTTCTCAAAAAAATTTAATGAATTTATTAGATTATTTTCATCTGTGGAAACATCCATTTTTGGGTTTTATTCTTAAATGAGGTTCATATATTATGTCACAGTCTATCATATTTATTTAAGGGTTTGTGATATATTTTACTGTGGATGTTCTAGTTTAATAAATTTCATTAATTATGGTTAAATTATTTACATTTTGAATGTTATTTTTAATATGATTTCTTATGTTATGTTTTACCCATTTCATAAGAGGAAAGAATTGGACTTAGTAAGTGATAAGTGGGGGCTACTGTAGCCCCTCAATAAATCGGTAGGTCTCATTAGAAATCTAGTGTATTTTATCAAGGGTATGATGGTATATTTATGTATAGTCTTGTCACGAGGCAACGACGGTAGGGTTATGATGTATGGAATTATGCATTCACATATTATGCGAGGAGTTATTGATATTACATTTGATAATTAGACCAGTAGAATATCAGTGTGAATTTTTAAATGGAATTATTTGACATATTCTTTCCATATTATGTAGAATTATAAATTTTAAAGGAATGTTTTTTAATTTTACACATTTCCTTAATGATATATTCTTTTTCTGAGAAGCTTATGGAGTACTATTTAACCTTAATAAATATTTGAGTTCACCCTTTCATATGATTTATTTTCCTAGAATTCCATGTAGTGAATTGTGATTTATATGCAAGGTTAAGATTAGAAAATAATATTTCCCTCAATGTATTTATAATATAGAATTTTTCATTCTGAATTGTAATGTATCATTAATGTATATAATCTATTGTCCAAGGCTAATAAATTGGCCAGTACTTCGGGATTTGATTCCTTGAAATCACCCAAATGTATAAAATAATGTACCGACTCTAGGATTCTTAGTTCGGGTGTTATATATGGTATCATAGGATGGTTATCCTTAAACATAGAAAATATATTTCTAAAGCCTATATTATTTATAATAACCCAATGATAGAAATAGAGAATATTTATAACAGACAATTTAAAATTTCGTAAATATAGATATTATATGGGTATTTTTAGAAAATTCATCTCTTTTGGGATACTACAAGTGGTCGTGGTTATGGGTCATATGTGACATGGAGTAATACATCTGAAAAGGAAATTTAGTCTTTACTCGAGTTGACCTAGTACAGGATGATGTGACATTCTGCACACCTAATTTGACACTCATGGGGGATATGATTAGAATAATTCACATTTAATTTAAAAACTATTATGATGTAATTATGAGTAAATATATCCCTAATGAAACCATTTTTATTATTACGAGACATAATATTTTTAAACATTTAATTTATGTTCATCAATATTATATTTTTTGGATTCTAAATTATAATATGATCTTGCCAAGTATTTTTCATAACATATATATTGTTCCAAATATAATGAATCTGAACCTAAATGATGCATGTAATCCATTGAGTAAGAAGGATCATATCATTCATTGCCTTAAGAGAATATTTTTAAGGTAAAAAATCTCCCATGAATTATTATAATATGAGGACATAATATCATGTGATAGAGGGACAGGTAATGAATTATCTAAGTTTAATATTTTTAGAGGAAAAATTGGGAATAAAATTTAGCTTTGAAAAAATTAGGATAAAGAGGGGAATTTAATGATTTATTTTCTTACATGTGATAGTATTGGAAGGAAACACCATAGTTCCATCATGAGGGGAAAATGAGTTTTCTTTATGTGTGGAGAAATGGTAAACATTCCCATGGTTTCAAGGGGTGAAAATATTTTTTGAATGTTCAATGCTTCAACTATAATAATATGTGGGACAACATAAGACAAGTCACCCAGAATCAAAGGAAAACAATCCAATATCCACTAATTGATCACAATCATGATTATTCTTAGACTATGGAAAATGATTAATGATTAATGTGATTATTTTTTTATTGATGAATTAGGTCATCTTTGTATTTTATCAATGATGTAATGGTTATATGATTTATGGAAATTAAAAATGATTGTGATTCAGTACTATTTCATTATATATATTATATTGTATGGTACGAAGTAAATTAACATATATGCAAGTGAATATTTATGGGGAAAAAATTTGTGGAGTTAATGATACCCCTTAATATGCCTATGATATTGATATAATGATGTTGGAATAATGAAATTATTTTTTGGAAAATGTATATTGAATATTACCATATACCATCAAACTATATTCTTTTTTGTTTATTCCGTCATTTTTAGAGTTTACATGATTTTTGTATTTAATGAGTATATATACAATTCTACATTTTATGAATGGAATACAGATGAAAGAGATAATTAAATAATTTTCTATGGAAATTTAGTTTATTAAGATGATTTATGAGGATACATAATGATTGTGTTAACATGTGTGGTATATTAAAATGAGACTATCATTATGTTATGTTCATTTTATAAATATAGTTATCTTCCATAATAAAATTCTACAATGATTTTGGACAAATGTAATTTAGATAAGACTAATGTTTGGAATGGATTATGTTTTAAATTGTATAGTATTTTTTATTGTTAAACCATTTCATAATATTATTTATTCAATTTTATAATAATATAGTTTTAGGAAAACGAAAACCCATTGGTCAGGTGACAACCCATCAGGTCGGACAAGGATGCATGAATTAAACCAAAAACATTTGTGAGATAAGAATTTGTCACCTACCACTGGCCTACGAGATATTGAAGTTTATATAACATGGATATTTTAAATAAATGGTCTGAAAGATATAGTATAAATTCATTTTCATAACCATATACGTTTTAGAAAAATATAATATTTTTTAGAATTATTATTTAGAGTTACAAATGAGTATGTGCTAGAAATTAGTTTAAGGAGAAAATATACTTTTAATGTATTTTTCCTTTTGTTATTATTATATGAAATAAATTCAATATTAAACTATGGTCAAAGGATATTATGACGTAAAATGTTTTCCTAGTGCTTTATTTGTTGAAGAATCAAATGGTATCAAAGATCATCAAAGACTTCTGGCTTCGTGATTTTTAAAGGCTTCTTCATCATGTTACCTATAACACTCTCTTAAAAAATGATGGTTAGATTTTTCTTCCACATCCATGTTATTATATATATATCCCTAGTATTTATTTTCTCTAGTGAGCTTCGTACTAACCTTTCAAAATATTAATATTTTGTTCCCATGAATCCATTTTTTGATATGGCATTTCAAAAAAATATAATGATAAATTAAACCCATAGATATTAATTATGAGTTTAAATTTTGTGCAGAAAATTTATTCAAGTAGGGGAGAATATAACACAATAATCTTTTTGTTCAATATCCTCAATAACATGTTTTTTATGCAACACCTAATTGAAATTTGAAACACACCTGATTGGGACTCTGTGAAACAACACAAAACAATCAAAATTATACAAATTATATATTAATAAAATATCCATTAAATATAGTAATAAAAATATTAAAAACTAATATTAATATTTAACATCCCAATTAAATGAAGAAAAAAATATTTTTATACTTATTAATATTTTTTTAATTAAATATTAATTTTACATTAAATGGGTTGCTATGTTCGATAGCGTACCCATAACGCAACAATGAGTTTCTTTGAAATCTTACGTTGCACAATAATAATATAATATTATTATTTTAAATGGCAGTTAACTCTGAGCTGGTTTATTAGCAGGAATGAAAAAAATAACTACAATATGATTATAAATGATTGTTAAATGTATTTACATTTATCCAATAAAACTCAGAGGCTTAAAATGTGAATGAATAAATTTTTAATTATAATTTACATTAAAATGATGATTTACCGCCTTCTAATGGTGAACCATCATTAAATCAAGTATTCATCATATTTATATGTTCTATATTACCAAATAAAAATATTCTTTAGATTTGGGACATCGAATTTTAATTTGGGTAATGTTTTGGTATTTTTTCGATAAAGATCAATTTTTTATGAATAGTGAAACCTCTTAGTGGTAGTTAAAAAAATAGAAGCTTTCATTTTCAATGAAATTTTAAAACTTATGTTAATTTAATTTCAAAAATACAACATAAATGGTTGTTATGAAGTAGTAAAATGTGGTTACATGAGATGAAAATAATTTTTGTGGAATAGAAACTTTTGACTTTTATTTACCACGGTTAAAGGTAAATATGTTAATTCACGGTTAAAAGAATATTATAATAATTAAAAATTAGCATAACACTTTTAAAAACCATATAGGATGAGTCATTAAATCCCATGGGCATATTTGGGTCGATTATAGTACCCTATTGTGCCACAGGGGAGTGATAATGACAAATTGGTTTAATTAATTTAATGTGAAGAGAAAATTGATATTAACAAAAATCTTTTAGTAATTAATTTTTATATGGGGATATATAAATTAAAATTTCTACTATAAATATTAATTGGAAATATAGATTTATTTCCTACATGATGGTATTTTTTTATAATTTTTAGACATCATATATATTAAATTACTTATGACACTATAATGATGCAATGTTTACCTCATTAATAAATCATTTAATTAAATAAGATTATAATTATTAAAATAGCATCCAATACCTGTTTAATTCATTTTTAATGAATTTATTTGCACCATGAGACATCGTATCTTCAACTCTAATGATTTTTGGACCATTATAAACTGAATATAATTATATAATAAAATAATAGTTTCACACTTTCCTAAAGAGCCCATCCTCCACCTTATAAAAGGAGTCCACTTCTATCCAATTCCCCACACCTCTCAATCCAATTTTCCTATCCAAACTCTACCAAATTAAGCTCACTAAATCCATCCCCTCCTCAAATAAGCCTTAACTTAGGCAGAAGGCACTTCAAGAAGTCCTTTTGGTTCAAACCAAAAGATGTTACCCAAATTAAAGGTATCAGTTTCTCTTAAATTGTTTTCTTTTATTTTACATCTATAACGACTAAACTCTATTTATTCCTTTATTTTGTAACAACACTAGTATCCTAAATATAAAAGGATGTTGTTATGAGAATTATTCTAACTATACATACACACACCTCCATCTAATTGGTGAAAACCTAATGTTTCTGTGGATGGCAAACTAACGCCTCACGAAACGATTATTGGTCAATTATCTCTTACCGTCTCTCATGGTGACCATTATGATCGAAGTGTAATTATATATGATATATATTATGTTTATGTTTTATATATGCTTTTGTATTTTCCATTTATATAACTCCTTTATGGTTTCCATAGTGGGTAAATACGATAGTCTCATTTGAGGAAATGCGGACTACCGCCCCCTCAGAGTGATATGACTCGTTAATGCATTATGTGGGATGTAAAAAGGATAGAGTTAATGAAATTTTATATTATATTATACATTCATTATAATATAACTATGTATAATTATGTTTAAATTCCATTAAAATAGAAAATTTAAATGAATGTAGCGTTCATGCGTAAGTTCGACTTATCATCTCTATGAACGGTGCATTGAATTTCTTGCCTCCAAATGTAATGTACTGTTATAAATACATGTATATAAAGGATATATATGATATATATGATATCTAAATCATGAATATCATTCTGGATATAATGAACTATTGACCACATGGACAACATGTAAAAATAAGGTGTTCATTTTTGACTCAGGTACCAAATATCGACAAAACAAACGTTATTAACTTAAATGGTTACATATTGTTTATAACATGGTAATAAGTGATATAAAATGAATAATATAAAACAAAAATTTTATTAATCAAGTAGAAATTAACTTTATTTTATTATTCAGGAGATTAATGAATGATCAAGTCAAGTCTGACACAATGTAAGGGAACTTCATAACCCAATTTCCATTCTTTGTGTTAATCTACTACTTTAAAATTATGTCATGTTGTGGTTATGTCTTATCTTGTATTTAGAATTTCATTATGTGTAATTATTGTGAATAAACATAATAGTTCTATTTTATTTACAAAATTATCTTTTTAAGGGACTTCGTCTCAATCTCCTTTCATTGAGGCATATTTTGTTTTAATACACGACTTTATTTTATACACTGTATAAACACCCTTGAAATTTCAAAGGGAATCTTTTCTATGAATCGTTTTACTAAACAAAAAAAAGGAATGTTTATTTTAACTTATGCAGTGACAGTAACCATTTCCACTGCCATGAGTATTACTTGATCTTTGGCTTCCACAACAAGATGTAACGTTTTTATATGAAAATAAATTCCATATACTCTTTTATGTATTTTGGTATTGAAAATGAATTTTATAAAGTATTTTTTATGTCAATATATTTATGTGATATTTTGTGATTTTAATGTGGAATTTTTTTTCTTTCCTTTATAATTGTTTTCATTTTTATGATTTTATAATGGTACTTGGACATTTAACAGCTGGTTATATGATAAACCAAATGACGGGTGGTGCCGTGAATACCTGGACGGGTGGTTACGTTATAACCTCCAATGCATTGGGTATGGAAGTCAGCTGTATGGATATTACACTTAATGATATGTGTGGAAGTTGACCGTATGGTTATTCCATTTAGGTATGTTTATGTACCATGTTACCTTTATATGTTATGTGTTCTTTATATGGGTTTTATGGTTATATTTTGGTTACAAAAGGGTATATAATGATCTTTTATTCAGTGAATATTATTTAGTACTTCATAAAGTTGAAAAGTATTACATATGTTATCATATTCATGGTTTACCTATTGTTTTGAAAAACTAACAGTTTACATTCATTGTGTATCCCTTACTGAACTTTTCATGCTCATCCCATGTTTTTGAAATGTTTTTCATAGGATATAATGTAGAATATGGTCAAGGATGGGATCACGGAAAAGTCATTCTATCTTAAACATGGAACTAGACATGACACTTTTTTCAAGAGTTATTATTTTGTGAAAAAAGTGGAAACTGTGTAGAAGTGTCTTCATTGTATTATTTTGAGATGTAATAGTTATGTCCTAATTCTATACAACTCTAAACCGGAAAAGATCCTCAATTTGAATTATTCATTTAATTCAATATTATGTAATGTTTAAGTCCCAGTACTTATAGTTGGGATCAGAGGATAATTTAGATAACATTAGGAGTTAGGGTATTGTTAAATTAATGTCCCTAAATTAATATATTGTAAAATCGATATGATATAGCATATACAGATTACCATGTTACTTTTCCTAATATATTTCTATGTTAATAACAGTTTTTTGTACAGGAAAAAAGAAAAACTTTTCTGGGAAGGCATACAGAGGGAAATGACCTTCCATATCAGCATCCTGAGAAAGAAATATCAGAGTTGAATAGTTTTTTGCAGTGATGAATCAGTTGACTGAGGTCATTAATTACATTTGTGTTTATTGATGATTTTTTAGATTATTCCAAAAGTAAATAAAATCATGATATTTATTTAAGGGTTGTCTTAAAAACCTTAATAGAGAAGAAAATTAATGGAAAATTCAGCAAGTGTGAGTTTTGGTTATAACCATTTACTTCTTCTATATCATTGTTTCAATAAATGGCATAACTATTGATCCTGCTAAAAGAATTTTTTTGGAAGAATTTCCAAGACCAACAAATATAACCGATATTCGTAGTTTTCTCGGTTTGGCAGGTTATTACCATAGCTTGGTTAAGAATTTTTCTCGGTTATCTAGTCTAATGAATAAGTTAACTTGAAACGGTGTTATGTTCATCTGGAAAAAATAATGTGATGATTGTTTTCGGGAATTGAAAATAAGATTGGTGAATTCTCTAGTTTTGGCACTATCATCCAGAAATGGTGAGTTTGTAATCTACAGTGATGATACGTTGAAAGGATTTGGTTGTGTCCAATTGCAGAATGACCAGGTAATTTCTTATGCTTCATGTCCGTTGAAACCTCATGAGTTAAATTAACCTACATATGATTTGGAATTAGCTAATATTTTTTCCTTAAAAATTTGGATCCATCATTTGTAAGGAGTGAAATGTGAAATATCTAATGATCACAAATTTTTGAAGTATATATTCACTCAAAAATAATTGAACCTGGTACAAAGGAGGTGGTTGTAATTAATCAAGGATTATGATTGCACGATACATTACCATCTGGGAAAAGCAAATAAAGTTGCATGTGCTTTGAGTTTAAAAAGTAATACTTCATTTACAATGTTACGTTTGGAATATGATCCTTTGGTTTTTGATTTTATAAACATTGGTATATAAATTGTTGGTGCAGAAAATTCTTCTGTTTTGTTTCTGCTGTCAGTGAAATCATCTCTATCAGACAGAATAAAGAAAGCGTAGAAATAAGACATTGAGTTGCAGAAAAATGTAGAGTTGGTTCAGAATGGTAATTTGCCTAAATTTAACGTTGATTATGATTGTGTTTTGAGATTTGGGAAGAGATAATGTGTTCCTTGTGATTCAAAGTTGAAGAATGAGTTGTTATCTGAAGCTCATTTTTCTCCGTTTTAAGTTCATCCTGGTAGTACTATGATGTACAGAGATCTTTGGGAGTATTACTGGTGGGATGGAATGAAAAGAGATATTGCTGATTTTACTGTGAACTATTAGACTTGTCAGCAGGTTCCAGCATAGTAGTAGTTACTGAATGGGATGCTTCATCCTTTACCTACTCTATAGTGGAAATGAGAAAATATATCCATGGCCTTTGTTGCGGGATTACCAAAGACATCTCGATGTCATAATGCAGTTTTGGTTATTGTTTATCGATTGACTAAATTTGATCATTTCCTTCCTATTTGAGATACTTTGTCTCTATATTTACTTCATCGGTTGTATGTTTAAGAGATAGTCAGGTTGCATGGTGTTCCCCTCTCCATTGAATCTGATCGCGATACCAGGTTTACTTCTAACTTTTGGAAAGGCCTTCAGAAGACGTTGGGTAGAAATTAAAATTTATTACAAGTTTTCATCCTCAATCAGATGGGAAATCAGAATGAACAATTCAGACATTGGAGGATATGTTACGAGAATTCTCAATGGATTATCAGGGAATTTGGGACCAACATCTTTCATTGGTTGAATTTTCATATAATAACAGTTTTCATTCCAGTATACAGATGGCTCCATTTGAGGCATTATATGGAAAGCGTTGTCAAACCCCATCTTTTTGGGATGAAGTATGTGAAAGGAAGATGATGGGACCAGAATTGGTAGAAGATATGATATAAAAAGATCAGTTCATTTAGAATCACATGAGAACAACTTAGTGGATACATAATTGTTATACATATAACTGGAGGAAGGATCTTTCTTTTGAGGTATGTGATCATGTATTTCTCAATGTTTCCCAATGGAAAACTGTGATGTGTTTTGGTAAGAAAAGAAAGATGAGTCTGAGGTTTGTTGGAGATTATGAAATTCTGGAGAAAGTTGGATCAGTTGCGTACAAAGTGGAATTACCTCCAAGTTTATCCCATGTGCACAATGTTTTTCATGTTCAGATGATGAGAAAGTAGATGCCAGATCCATCTCATGTTTTGAGCCCAGAGGTAGTTCAGTTGGAAGAGAATCTCTCTTATAAAGAACAACCACTCCAGATTATTGACCATAGGGAGAAAGTGTTTTGGAATAAGTTAATTCACTAGGTAATGTTTTTGTGGATAAACCGCATAGTTGAAGAGGCAACATGGGAATATAAAAATTCTATGAGGGATAAATACCCCCACTTATTTTGATAAATGAATAAAAATTGCGAGAATGAAATTTCCAAAATGGGGGAAGGATGTAACATCCAAAAAAATGAAGAATATGATATTTTATACTTATTAATATTTTTTAATTAAATATTATTTTTACTTTAAAATGGTTGCTATGTTCGATAGCATACCTGATATGCAACAATGGGTTTCTTTGAAATCTTACAATGCACACTAATACTATAATATTATTATTTTAAATGGTTGTTAAATCATAACTGTTGTATTGGAGGAAATGAACAAAACTAACTAAAATATGATTATATATGTTTTTCAAATTTATTTACATTTATCTAATAAAATATAGAGGCTTAAAATGTGAATAAATCCAATTTTAAGCATAATTCACATTAAAAGGCCGATTTACAGCCTTTTCATGGAGGAACCTAGTTAAATTAAGGTTTGGTCATCTTTATATGTTCTATTTGAAAAATAAAAAATCGTCTCTATATTTGGGACATCAAATTTTATTTGGGTAATTTTTTGGTATTTATCTGATAAAGTTCATTTTTTGATGAATAGTGAAACCACTTAGTGGTAGTTAAAAAAACTGACTATTTCATTTAAATAAAAAAAAATTTATCACTTCTGTGAAATTAATTTCAAAAGTCCGACATAATTGGTTTTTATCAAGAAGTAAAATGTGGTTCATTAAGATGAAAATAATTTTTGGTGAATAGTAACTTTTGACTTTTATTTACCACGGTTAAAGGTAAATAGGGTAATTCAAGGTTAAAAGAGTAATATAATAATTAAAAATTACTTTAAAACTTGTCAAAACCTTATTGGTTGAGTCATTAATGACCATGGGCATCTTTGTGTCGATTTTGGGACACCATTGAGCCACATGGTAGTGATAATGACAATTTGGATTAATTATTTTAATGTAAAGAAAAAATTGACATTAACAAAAATCTTTTAGTAATTAATGTTTATAAGGGGTTATATAAATTATAATTTCTACTATAAATATTCATTGGAATTCTGAATGGATTTCATTCATGATGGTATTTTTTTATAATTTTTAGACATCAACTAAATTAAATTATTTTTGACACAATAATGATGCAACCTTTAGCTCATTAATAACTGATTTAATTAAATAAGATTATAAATATTAAAATAACATCCAATATTTGTCCAATTAATATTGGATGAATTTATTTCGACCATGAGTCATCTTATATTTAAATTGCATGATTTTTGGACCATTAGAAACCGAATATAATTATATAATAATATAATAGTTTCACACTTACCTAAAGAGCCCCTCCTCCCCCTTATAAAAAGATACCACTTATAACCAATTCCTAACAACTTTAATGTCATTTGGTTCATCAAAAATATACAGAAATAAGCTCCCAACATACCTCTACTCCTCCTAGAATCCTTAACTTATTCCGAAGGCACTTCAAGAATTCCTTTGGGTTCAAACCAAAGGAAGTTACCCATATTAAAGGTAATAGTTTCTCTATAACAGTTTTCTTTTATTTTACTTCTACGACCAATACACTCTTTTTATTCCTTTATTTTGTAACTAAAATAGTATCCTAAATATACTACGATTTTCTTATGAGATGTATTTGAACTACACATACCCACACCTCCATCTAATGGGTGAAGAACAAAATGTTTCTGTGGATGGAAAACTGACACCTCACGAAATGATGATTGTTCAATTACCTCTAACCGCCTCTCATGGTGGCCATTATGATGGAACTATAATTATATATGATAAATATTATTTTTATTTTTTATATATGATTCTGTATTTTCCATTTATAGAATGCATTTATGGTTTCCATAGTGGGTATGTTCGATAATCTCATATTGAGGAAGTGCGGACTACCGCCCCCTCAAAGTGATGTGACTCAATAATTCCTTACGTGGGATGTTTAAAATATAGATTTAATTATATTATATATGATATTATACTATAATTATAATATAACTATATATAATTATGTTTAAATTCAATTAAAATAATAAATATAAAAGAAAGTATCATTCATGAGTATGTACGGCTTACCGTCTCCCTTAACGGTGCATTTCATATCTTACCTCCAAATGTGATGTACTATTATAAATACATTTATATACTGGATATATATGATATATATGATATCTAAATCATGAATATCATTCTGGATATAATGGACTATTGACCACATGGACCACTTGTAAATAAAAGGTGTTCGTTTTTGACTCAAGTACCAAATATCTACAAAATGAACGTAATTAACTTAAATGGTTACATAATTTTTATAAAATGGTATTAGGATATATAAAAGGAATAATAAACATGAAAAATTTTCTTATGCAAGTAGAAATTAACTTTAGTTTATTATTCAGGAGATTAAAGAACGATCGAGTCAAGTCAGACACAAGGTAATGGAACTTCATAACCCAATTTCTGTTCATTGGGTTAATCTCCTACTATAAAATCATGTCATGATATGATTATGTATTATCTTGAATTTATACTTTATTTATGTGTACTTATAGTGAATAAACATAAAAGTTTTATTTTATTTTCAAAAGGATATTGGTATGGGACTTCGTCTCAATCTCCTTTCATTGAGGCATATTTTTTTAATAGACGACTTTCTTTTATATGCTCTATAAACACACTTAACTTTTCATAGGGAATATTTTTCTACAAAGCATTTTATTAAATGACAAAAAGGAATGTTTCTTTTAAGTTAAGCAGTGATATCGACCTTTTCCGCTGCTGTGAGTATTATTTGATCATTGGCTTCATCAACAAGCCATAATGTTTTTGATATAAAATAAATACCATATACTCTTTTATGTATTTTGGTATTGAAAATGGTTCTTATAATGGATTTGTTATGTAAATATATTTAAGTGATATATTGTGATTGAAATGTGGAAATGTTTTTCATTCCTTTATATTTGTTTTCATTCTTATGAGTTTATAATTTTACTTGGACATTTGACAGGTGGTTACTAGATAAATCAAATGACGGGTGGTGCCGTGAATACCAGGACAGGTGGTTACGTTATAACCTCCAATGCATTCGGTATGGAAGTCATCCGTAAGGCTAATACATTTAGTGACATGCATGGATGTCGACCGTATGGTCATTACATTTATGTATGTTTACGTCCCAAGTTGCCTTTATATGTTATGTGTTCTTTATATGGGTTTTATGGAAATATTTTGGTTACAAAAGGGTATGTAATGATCTTTTATTTAGTGAATATTATTTACTACTTCCTGAAGGTGAAAAGTATTACTTATGATAATTTTTTCATGGTTTACTTGTTATTTTGAAAAACTAACAATTTTCCTTCTTTGTTTATCCTTTATTGAGTTTTTTATGCTCATCCCATGTTTTTGAAATGTTTTTCACAGGACATAATGTTGAATTCTGTCAAGGATGGGATCAACGAAAAGTCATGTTATCTTAAACATGGAACTAGACATGACTCTTTGTTTCAAGAGTTATTATTTTATAAAAAAATGGAAACTATGTAGAATTGTATACTTTGCAATCTTTGTAAATTTAATAGTTATATCCTAATTCTCAAAAATAGTAAACCTGAAAAGATCCTCAATGTGAATTATTCATTTATTTAAATATTATGGAAGGTTTAAGGCTGTGACCTTATATAATATGTGATTTATAATTATTCAACATAATTTACACCTATTTATAATGGTATATATGCTTCAGTAAAAAAATTCTCTGTATAGACGATATTATTTTCTTAAAGGAATTACCTTTTATGTTGTTTTGGGAAAAATAATAAATTTCACCTCAGGATATTTTATAAATTGAATTTGGTAAAAAAGAGTTCAATTTAAAGACTTTTAAAATTCAAGGAAACTCATTTTTAAATACTTTAGAATTTTGTGAGTCTATGGCTTCTGACGACGCTTGATTCCAAGGCCTGGTGTGCCCGAAATCAATTTCCAAAGTTTAGCTATGGTATGATTAGGGAACGAATGAGTGGGTTTTTCTAACTTTTGACACGGTGCTTGGAATTTAAATATGAGTGCAACGATGAACTCGCAACACTGATAATTGTTTAAGGGGACACTTACCATAGTTGCATTTGCAAAAGAGGAGAAAATAATTTGTGGGGGGTTGTTTAAGAAAAAAATAAAAATTGTCAGAACAATTTATATATTCTTAAGGAGGTTTTTCCCTCTCATGGGTAGTTAAGGTTGAGGCCCACAACCACTTAACTACCCACGTGGGGATGTTAGAGAGGTGGGGGCCCGCACGAGCCCCACCATTTAATTCCCAGTAAATCTCCTAATGAAACCCATTTAATTTGAAAAACCACCATTAAATGTCACCTCAATCCATTAAATTATGTCAACCCATAATTTAATGAGGAACCTTCCTTTTCCCCTTTTTAATTTAAATTGAAAACCTGTTTAATTATGGTGTGCCTTCTCTCTCCCTTCTTTAATTAAATGCCAACACATTTTAATTAGTGTGGAGACTTAATTATGGAAGAGTTTATTTTCGTATAATAAAATAATAAGGGGAACCTATTATTTTATCAAGGGGAGAGCTTCATTATGAGGGGATGAACGCCAGCCTCCAACGAAGAACAACATAGAAGGCCGACCTTCGACGAAGAATGAAGAAGAACGCCGGTTCCTTGGAGATCAATGACGTGCCACCAATCATCATCCCCACGGCCAGAGAGGAGACGCTGCTTCCTTCTCGGTGCGCCCCAATGACACCTACGATCCTCTTCTCTGCGATGCTATGTACCACGAATCTGACGATCATCTTCTTTATTTATGTTGGGGTTTTTGGAATAAACATCTTCATGTGATTTTTATACCCTCGACATGGCGTGCTTTATAGATGGATATTTTGAAAACCACTAATGCAGTGGGTGCGGACTAACGAACAAGTATGAACCCACCGATGTTTTGTTTCTGATGCGTGGAATCCATGGGGATGATGAAATGGGACCGTTTTGGCGATTGACGATCCTCGCAGTGATGTATGGGTCCGGAGACGACCACAGGCGCAGGCATGAGCAAGAATGGACCACCATAATGACTCCAGTGGCCTATAGAGATCACTGGTGCCGGCGGCCGGCACCAGTCGATCGCTCGGAGGCAACGGCTTCTCGGCGCGACGCCGACAGGAGCCCACGGTGGTGGTGAAGGTCCAGATGTCGCCACCGCACGAGATCTAAGGGAGACGAGGCACCAAGGGCCGCGTCCGCGGAACAAAGGGGGGACCGCGCCCCCCCTGCTTGGCCCACTGGTCGAGCCAGCGCACCCCCTAGTCGGGCAGGGGTGGGTCACGCAAATTGGGTCAGGCCACGCCTGGCCAAGCCGGGCCAGTCCCGGACCGGGGTCCGGTCGACCCGGTTCGGGACGACCCAGGGGGGTTGGGGTCGGGCCGGGCCGGGCCAAGACCCCCCACATCGGACCATTTTCGGTCTTTTGCCTATAACGTGAGCAACATACCTTCGATTGACGCACCGTCAGTTGCGGAGGAATCCCTGGATCGAGGCGGTCGTTTTGGTAAATTACACTTAAGGTTTCGGCAAATTTTGGGTATGGCCATGTTTGTTCGAACGAGAAACCAACCAGGCCCCTAGAGCGGGAGCACTTATAATTTATGGACCGGACGTCCGATTGACGTGCCGTCAATTGCGTTGGGATCCATTTTCCAAGACTATCCTTTTGGATTACTCCTCCTAAGGTTTGGATACAGGTGGAGTATGGTTGGGTTGGTTTTAGCTTAAAAACCAACTGGGCCCCAAGAATGGAAAATCCAATAACTCTTAGAACGAGTGTCCGATTGACGCGCCGTCCATCGCGTTGGGTTTCTTTTGATGAGACGGAACATTGGGATACATCAACTCTAGATTTCATGGCAGTTGATGTATCGACTCTCTCTCTCTCTCTCTCTTGCTCGAGGAGCGGGCCCTCTCGGAATCGAGCATGCGGTGTGCGGGAACCCTAGAGTTGGCTACGACTGCGATAATGATGACTGCACTTGGATCCTCCTTAGGTTCGGCTGTGGGGAAGACATTACTTGGATCCTCTGTGGGTTAGGCAGCGACGACGACCATATTAGAATCCTACGTGGGATCGATGGTGATCATTACTGTTCTTTTATCATATGGGGGTCTGGAATTATTGACCTCTGTACTTGTATCTTGGGTGGGTCCTACAGAGTAGCTGGTCTTGTATCCTTTGTGGGTCTGAAAGCTTATCTGGTCTTGCATCCTATGTGGGTCTGATAGCTTTGATGAATCTGTGGCTACATATGATCATCTCCATTGCCTTATAAAATGTATACCTGTGTGAGTTGAGTCATGAAATTCAATCATTATCATTGATTTGATTGTCATGCTTTCTTGTGTGGCCACTATGAGTTCATGGTCATGCCCTTTGCTGTGACCAATGCTCCAGCAGTGTTCTTGAGTCTCATGAACAAGATATTCCATCACTACCTAAATTGGTTTGACATAGTCTTCATTGATGACATACTGATTTACTCAACGATCGAGGAGGAGCGTTACTACCACCTACGGATTGTACTGGATACACTCTATGAGAACCATCTTTATGGTATGATCTCAAAGTTCCAGTTCTGGCTTCGAGAGTTTACAATCATTGGACACATCATCTCAGAGGCGGGAGATGCAGTGGATAACACGAAGATCGAGGCAGTACTTGCATGGGAGCCTTCGAGGAGCGTGAAGGAGGTGAGGAGTTTCCTAGGTCTGGCTAGTTACTATAAGAGATTTGTGCCAGACTTCTACAGAGTTGCAGCACCGCTTACAGCTCTAACGAAGTAGGGGATACCCTTCGTGTGGTTAGATAGATGTCAGCAGAGCTTCTAGGAGGTGAGGCAGAGGTTGACCAGTGCGCCCATCTTGAGGCTTCCATAGGAGGGTGTAGGGTACGTAGTATACATTGATGCATCAGGGACCTGACTCTGGTGTGTACTGATGGAGGAGTGGGCATTGATCTCTTACAGTTCACTGTAGTTGAGGCAGCACGAGCAGAACTACGCCACCCATGACCTGGATTTAGCAGCAGTGGTCTTCACCCAGAAGATGTGGAGACACTATCTGATGGGAGAGCACTTTATAGTATACTCTGACCACCAGAGTCTCAGGTAAATTTTATTACATATTGACCTAAGCCTGAGATAATGGCGATGGCTCGAGTTCCTCCTGGATTATGACTTTTAGATTGTCTATACTCCTGGTAAGGGGAACTTTGTGGCAGATGCTCTCAGCAAGAGATCAGGAATTCAAATACTTGGAGAGATGAAAAAGCAGTTAGCCTCTTTGCAGATATCCATCATGGATAGTGATGGGGTAGACTATATATAGTCCCTCACAGTTACTCCTCCACTTCTTCAACAGGTCAGAGAGGCACAGTGTGGTGACGTTGACTGTGAGGCGTGATGTGCTCTGATATCCTCAGGTCTAGCACCCGATGGATTTTCTGAAGGTGGGAAGAACGTCATCCTCTTCAGGGGATGCACCATGGTACCAGTTTCACTGTAGTAGGAGGTAGTGAGGGAGTTCCACACTTCCCCTCTAGCTGTACATCCTGGAGTAGCGAAGATGTATCAGGACCTCAGACGACAGTACTGGTGGCTGGGTATGAAGAAGGTTGTGGAAGAGTTCATTTCTCGATGACTCACTTGTAAGAAAGTGAAGGTAGAGAACCAGGTACCTGTAGGCATGGTACAACCCTTAGAGGTCCCAGAGTGGATGTGGGATGGGATATCCATGGATTTCATGATAGGGCTTCCACATACTTCCAGAGGACATGACACCATCTGGGTGATCGTAGACCGACTCACCAAGTCGGCCCACTTTCTACCGATCAGAGACCAGGGCTCAGTAGAGATCTTGGGATGCCTCTACATTCAAGAGATCATACGGATTCATGGTGTTCCATCGTATATCGTCTCCGATCGAGAATCTCACTTCAGATCCCGGCTTTAGAAGGGTTTATAGGAGGCTTTCAGGACGCAACTACGCCTGAGCACTGCTTTTCATCCACAGACATATGGCCAGAAGGAGAACACCATTCCGACACTTGAGGACATGCTCCGTGCATGTTTCCTTGACTTTGTTCGAAGTTTGGAGGATCACCTAACCTTGGTGGAGTTTTCATACAAAAACAGTTACCACTCCACCATCGTGATGGCACCGTACGAGGAACTGTACGACCGACCTTGCAGATCACCTCTGTTCTGGGTTGACCTAGGGGAGTCAGCACTCGTAGGACTAGAGATGGTTTGGGCTATGATGGAGAAGGTGCATATCATCCAGGAGTGGATGAGGACTACACAGTGCAGACATAAGTCTTATGCTAATAGGAGGCGGGGGCCACTGGAGTTCGAGGATGGCGACCACGTTTTCCTACGGGTCTCACCTCGATATGTGTTACGAAGATTTGGTCGGGGTGGAAAATTATCTTCGCACTTCATTAGGCCTTTTTAGGTCCTCAGCAGGGTAGGCATGGTGTCTTACCGCCTGGACCTTCCACCTCAGTTGCACTGGGTGCACGACGTCTTCCACGTATATCAGTTGAGGAGATACGTGCATGACCCGACACATATTATCGAACACGGGGAGCTGGACATCGATGACAGGGTGAATTTTGTGGAGGTCCTGGTGGAGATCGAGGATTGACAGGAGCGGGTCCTACGTGGATGGTCGATACCTCTGGTGTGCATTCATTGGCATCACGAGATGCTCCAGGAGAGCACATGGGAGCGGGATGCTCAAATGCGTGCTCAATACCTTCATTTGTTTACCTAGTTTATGTTATAGCTTGATGGGAACGTAAATCCCAGAGGTGAGAGTAATGTAAAGAACCAAAAATTTCAAAGAATGTTTTTAAATACTATGTAATTTTTCGAGTCTGTGGCATCTGACGATGATTGATTCCGTGGCTCGGTGTGCCCGGAATCAATTTCTTAATTTTAGCTCTGGTATGTTCAGTGAACGAATGGGTAGGTTTTTCTAACTTTTGAACATGTGCTCGAAATTTAAATCTGAAGGCACCGATGAACTTGTAGCGCCGATAATTTCTTAAAGGGACACTTACCATAGTTGCATCTGCAAAAGATGAGAAGATAATTTTTTGGGGGGTTTTTTAAGAAATAAATAAAAATTGTCGGAACATTTTTTATTTTCTTAAGGTGGGTTTTCCCTCTCATGGGTAGTTAATGGTGGGTCCCAGATCCACATAACTACCCAAGAGGTTTTGTTAGATGGGTGGGGGACCGCATGATCCCCACCATTTAATTCCCTCTAAATCTCATTAAGAAACCCCTATAATTTGGAAAACCACCATTAAATGTCACCTCAATCCATTAAATTATGTCAACCCATAATTTAATGGGGAACCTTCCTTTTACCCTTTTTAACTTAAACTGCCAATGCATTTAATTATGGGTATCCTTCTCTCTCCTTTATTTAATTAAATGTCAACAGATTTTAATTTGTGTAATGACTTAATTATGGGAGAGTTTCTTTGGGTATAATAAAATAATAGGGGGAAACTATTATTTTATCAATGGAAGAGCTTCGTTGTGCGGGGAATAATTCCTGCCTCCAACAAAGAATGATGAAAAATTCTAGCCTCCAACAAAGAACGACGAAGAATGATGGTTCCACATAGATCAATGACGTGCCACCAATCCTCTTCCCCCGTGGCCAGAGAGGAGATGCCGCTTCCACCTCGGAGTGCCCCAACGACGCCTAAGATCCACTTCTCTGTGATGCCGTGTACCGTGACGCCGATGATCATCATCCTTGTTGAGGTAGGGGTTTTTGGTATAAACTTTTTCATGTGATTTTTATACCCTCGACATGGCGGACATTATATATGGTGATTTTAAAAACCACTAACGTGGTGGGTGAAAACTAACGAACAAGTCTGAACCCACCGTTGTTGTTATTTTAATGCGCAGAGTCCTTGGAGACGTTGAAACCTGATCATTTTGGTGATTGATGATCGTCGCGGTGATGTACGGGTCCCGAGATGACCACAGGCGCAGGCGGGAGAAAGAACGGACCACCATAATGACTCTGGTGGCCCGCAGAGATCACCGGCAGCGGCACCCCAGCGCGCGGCCGACAGGAGCCCGCCGCGGCTGAAGACGCGGTGGCGAGGGGCCAGATCCTACAGACGCAGCAGTGAGGGGCCGGATCCCATGGTTGCGCGGGATCCGAGTGAGACGCGGTTCTAGGTGCCACGTCCGTGGAACAATGGGGGGACCACGTCCCCCCTGCTCGACTTGCTGGCCGAGCCAGCGCATCCCCCGGGCGGGCCGGGGAGGGTCGTGCTGACCGGGCCATGCCGCATCCAGCCGGGTCCTTCCACGCCCTACCAGGCTGGACCCGGACCCGGGTCGGGTCGACCTGGTTCGGGCCGACCCAGTGGGGGTTGGGCCGGGCCCATACCCCCCACTTCGCACCATTTTCGGTATCTTTCCCATAACCTGAGCTACAGACCTCCGATTGATGCACCGTCAGTTGAGTAGGAATCCTTGGATCGATACGGTCGTTTTAGTATATTACACCCGAGGTTTCAGAAATGTATGGGTATAGCTAGGTTGGATCGAACTTGAAACCAACTGGGCCCTTGGAGCGGGAGCGCTTATAACATAAGGACCAGACGTCCGATTGATGTGCCTCAATATCATTTGGATACCTTTGTCGAGATGGTCCTTTTGGGTTAATATTCTTGAGGATTGGATGCAGCTAGAGTACGGTCTGGTTGGTATTAGCCTAAATACCAACCGGGCCCCTGGAACGGAAAAGCCAATAACTCTCAGACTGGGCGTCCGATTGACGCACCGTTTGTCGCCTTGGGTATCTTTTAACGAGACAGAACTTTGGGATACATCAACTCTAGAATTAGTGGATGTTGATGTATCAAATATATATCTCTCTCTGGCTCGAGGAGCGGACCCTCCCAGAATCGAGCATGCGGTGTGCAGGAACCGTAGAGTTGGCTGCGACTGCGACAATGATGACTACACTTGGAACCTCTATGGGTTTGGCAGTGACGATGACTATAATTGGATCCTACATGGGTTCAGTAGCAATGACGATCGTACTAGAATCCTCAGTGGGTTCGATGATGATGACTACTGTTCTTGTATCCTATGTGGGTCCGACAGAATTGACCGTTGTACTTGTATCCTATGTGGGTCCGGCAGAGTAGCTGGTCTTGTATACATTGTGGGTCTGACATCATAGCTTGTCTTGTATCTTATGTGAGTCCGATAGATTTGATGGATCAGTGGCTACATCTAATCATCTCCATCGCCTTACAAAGTGTATACATTTGTGAGTTGAGTCTTGACTTTCAATCATTATCATCGATGTGATTTTCTTGCATTCCTATGTGGATTGGGTTGTGCTTTCCTGTGTTGATTGGGTTGTGTTTTCCTATGTGGATTGGGTAATGCTTTCCTCTATGGTCTGGGTTGTACATGTGATTGTGAGTTGGAGATGAGCTGGAATTGATGACTTAGTTATATGTATGGGGATATAAAAATGTAGAGTAGGTTGATACTCCGTGTTTGTATCTTTACTTTTTGGATTATCCGTTGTGGTTTCTGGGAGGCCTTCGTGGGTCTCAGGGTCCCTACTAAGTATCATATACTCACCCCTGCACGGGTTATGCCCGCACTTCATTGTGTTGGTTGCAGACGTCAGACAACACTGATCGTGGTTGAGGCTTGTGGAGCGGGACGGTACCCGGAGGTGGACTATCAGGAAGGACATACACGAAGCAAATGGACAGACCTGAGGAGCCAATAAGACTATCTATACCCACCCTTCATGTGGGAATTCCGAAGGACTACTTGGTGTTTGCTGCTTTACTTTTAAACTGTTCTACTTTCTTCTCACTTGTAACGTACTTTTAGTTGGGTTTGTATTCTGGACCATTTACTTTAGAACACTTACTTTTGTAACTAGTTTACTTAGTGTTTACTTCAACCTCCATACTCTGTGCTGATTATTTTAATATATAAAGGCAATGCCATCCTTTTTTTGGATTTACGTCTTTAGTGCTAGTCACCAGCCCCTGGCCTTTGGAAGGCAGGCTTGGGGTAGTCATGGCACGTGCCCCGAGGACGGGTCGTGACATTAATTTTTAAAATTTTAATATCAAATATATATTAGGCTAAATTAATGGTAATTTTATAAAAAATTGTATATTTTTTATTAATAATGAAAAACATTACATTATTTAAACGAAAAGAATTTTTCATTTGAAAAACTATTAAAAATTATTTTTAATTTAATTTTAAAATATATAAGTAGTGTATCTATTAAACCAATTTATGTCATTGGATTTTTTTTAATATAAATAGATATAAATATTTGTTGGACTTTTCTGATGTATTATAACCCGCATTCTATCCACATTTGAATGGTAGAATTAAATGTAATTTTACCACTAATTTGAATTGAATTCAAAAATCTGAAATACATGGTTGTAATTAGTTTTTAAAATGATGTGTAATAGTATTCAAAACATTTATGGTGATTAGTAACTCTTGAATTTTATTTACCCTAGTTTTGCGTAAGTATGGTAATTGATGGTAAAAATAAAATTATAATAATATAATGTTACCCAAACACATGTCTTAATTTCATTTATTAAGTATGTTTTAAGAAAAGTAAAACGTTGGTGGAAAATATGTTCCTTTTTAATCAAATTAGAAATTCATCCGTGCATTTGCACGAAACATTGAAATAATTTTTCTAATTATATAATGAATATTATTTTTAAAATATAATATATTTTATTAAAATTGAAATGTTTTGAAACAAAATTACATACATAATGATGGAATGAATGTTATAGAAATTGTGGAACAAACGTTACATAATAAAAATTGTTATATATCAAATAAAAAATTTATGGAACAATGCTGACATAAATATAAAATGCTTGAGAACATATGTTATAAAATTTTTAGGATTAAACAATGCTCTCTCTATATAGAAGTTATTCTGAATTCTCAAATATAAGTGCTTCTGAATCTTCTAAGTAATCAATGTAATTACTTCTCCAAGCCATTTGATAAGATTTAGAAGTGCCCCATTCATTAGTGTTTGTTGACAACATCAACAGACACAAATAAGCATAAAATACAATATCACAAATACTTTTGGATGAAAATATCTTATCTATAACAAAACCATTCCCTTCCATAGTATCATCTGTTGAATAGCTAGTAACTGAGTTTCCTGTGTAGCACAAAACATGTTATAAAAAATAGTGAGAATGGAAATCCCATTTTAATCAATGAATAATCCCCTATGTCCAAAATGATCCTTATATGAGTTTAACTCCATGCCAAAATATTTTCAATGTGAAACAAAAAAAATTGAAAAATCGGGCTCCATTGTTGTTTTGTTGGGATTAACATTGAGCCTAAATAAAAAAAGATTGCTCTTCATCCAACTTATTCATCCACATCCCTTAGAAAATCAATTATGATCGGGATTTCCATTAACTTATTTGGGTGAATATACATACAACGAAACCCCTAGAATTTCAATAAGTAAAACATTGGGTGTATAAATTACAAGCACTATAGGGCCTTTTTCTGATATCCTCCCTTTTATTTGGTAATGTTTTTGACAAAATATAATTTTACTCAATATAAATATATGTTTAAAAAAAATTAGACAGATATAACTCCCCATAAACATGAAAGATCTAATTTGTTCAATGTTAGAGCCATTAAATCTATTATTTGGTTTTGAACATATCAAATATATCCTTATTCCCCCATCATGTCCATGTTTTAAAAAGTATCAATTTTAACATGATATAGAACAAATCTTGTACAAGTAAAGTAATAAAAATTGAACAAAACTATGTAATATATTATTTATAGTATAAAATATTTTCAAATTTTGATAGGGTAAAGAATCCATAAAATATTATTGAACAAAGATTTAATAGGATACTCTGATATAGGAAACTACTATGGTAATTGATGAGTAAACAATGAAATATTTCTAGAAGAATGAAAATGAAAAAAATCATTTATGAAAGATAACTTGAATTTAATTGGTGAATATCATAGAATGAGGAAACCAATGACATTTATAGGCATAACGATCATTTTTTTAACTATTCATGTACCAAAATGGAGAAGAAAAATATAGTTCAGATTACATGACACATTTTCCAAAATCATATATCACATGTGGTATATAGTACACATATAAGAAAATAATATCAAAGAGAAAATAAAATTATACATTAATCATCTAAAAAATAAATAAATAAGTCAACATGATCATCTATCATTCTACCCAGGTATATATACCTTCATAATAGATTTGATTAGAACCACCCATCTATCCTCAGCAAACAGATTCTTTTACAACATAAAAATGAAAATTTCGAAAATGAATATATATTTCAAAATATAATGGTCATCATTAATATTTTGAATATGGATATAATTTAATATATAAGATTCAATATGTAAATTTTTCAAAAAATTGTTTTTGAAAATTAATACGCATCTCATTCAACTCATTGAATCATTCCATGAATACATAGTTTAAAATATACTTTTATAAATTATCAAAATAAAATAGTTCTCCTTATTTAAATAAAAATTTCAATGTGATAAGAGGGGAAAGTGATTAAAATATTTCTGGTTAGGTGATTCCACATTTTGATGTTTAGTTCTAAATGTTTTCTAGAAATACATAAATTAATAAAATGAAAATATAGTTGAACAGAGTAAATTAATATAAAAATTTTAAAATATAAATTTTCAGTAAATACCTATTCAAAATGTTTAACATATGTTATGTTCACCAGAAATATAAAATATAGCATAAGTGACCATTCATTAGTGGTGTAATTATTATTCCCTATACATACCATGGGAGATTCAAAAAAATCAAACTAGTTCTGCTTTGTTAAAAAAACAAGGAATGATGTGCCGAAGTATCAATACAAAATTTTTAAAAAATAATTTAAAATTAGAATACATATTAATGAATATTAAAGATATAGAATAAATAATATGAATGTTAAAATAAGTGATATTAATAGTAACCCAAATAAAAAGAATATATCATTGTGATTGATAAAATAAAGATGATTGAGACATAAGGTTGTTTTAGAAGGTGAATGTTACCATGAATATGAGTTTGTAAACATATGTTACGTCTAATATTATTCATAATAACAGTAGATAAGAAAATGAATGTGTAAAGATATCCAAATTTATATTGGTATAATGTTCAGCTAATTAATGAAAACTCAATAATATAGAACAAAAACACAAAACAGTGCGTAATGTTTGGTCAACAAATCTTAACGTGGAAAACAACATCCATAAAAGCATTAACAGCTCATGATGCACATATATAAGGAATTCATGTCATGAACATATTCAATTGAAAGGTACTTCATATGGATCCTTGTGAAAATGATAATGCACATAGATGTTGTAAAGACATGGATAACAATTTATATAAGGAAACAATGAAACAATAATGATATAATTTGGATTGAATTGTTAAAAGAAATTGTGATTCATTAAAAAATTGTAACATTTAATGTTGGGGTCTAAGATCAGCCATGATCCACCTATTTTTCATATTCATCATTGTAACATATATATATATAGTGATATATGAAACATATTCCAATAAAATCAAATAAAATACAACTATATAGAATAATAACATACAATAATGTGTAATGGTTCCTTAAATAATCCCTTTGTGGAAAACTAAAATCATCAAAGAATTATTAATATTAGAATAGTTTTTCCTCTACCTTGTTTTGAAATCACATAATGTAAATTATCTTTGACATGTCTCTAATTAATAACTTTTGGACGTTGAATAATTATACTCTTGAAGTAAAACTGGATAATCTTGCCACAAAATTGAAAGAAACTTTCTTTGTTTGAGAACATAAATTGTTAATCATTCCATTCATATGGATAATAATGTAAAAATTATTAAAAATGGACATAATTTTTTGCTGTTTCACCTCCATAAGAGGATGAAAAATAGTAGTGCGTTTATTTTTCTATTTATTTAGAGATATTAGTGGAATTGTAGTGTCATAAAAATTATCATCATTTAGCTAGGCCATAATACAAAAATAAAGTAATATTGGAATTATATAAATGAATATGTAAATATACTATACTCCAATAGTTATGAAACCAGTAATTAGAAGGAAACAATTTATGGCCAATGAATCCCTCATAAAAACAATGTTATATAGGTCACTATACTAAAGAAAACTAGGATTATTTTCTTTTTCTTGGTTTTTTTAATTTATGAAATCTATAACATAGACAATATAATGAAATTCACAGGTATAGACACACATCATAGTTTCCTAACATAGAAAAAATACAATAAGCTACAGGATTTAGAAGGCTATTCAAATTATATAATTAACCAAGAATAATCTACTCGTGTCTAGTGTCTTCGAAATATGTGCATATATTGGAACTTTGACTCATGAACATATATTGTTGACACATCCTTCATGTTCAACATTGTGAATCTTTTTTTGTGAAAAAAATTAGTCATGAAATAAATAATAATTGTGATAATGAAATGATGACATGATATTGATATATATTAGATTCAAATATAAGTAAAAACAATTTGAATTGATCAAAACAAAAGCTAAATTTCATAACTGAGTTCTGAGATCCACCATCCTTCTACTCTACATCTTCTTCATCACTGTCACTTCCATCATGACCAATTTTATATTTATCAGAAAAAGATATAGTTTTCACAACTTAGTACCTTTTACTAGAAATGTTTGATATCTTAAAAATACCAACTGAGTTCCAATATTCTCTTTATTTCCTATTAGATAGTGGTTGTAATGATATGGTTGAAAAAAACTCTTGAACCATGTTTTCACATAAACTCAGAATCAGGAAATACATTTCCTAGATGAAGTAAATCAAAGAATGGAAATAGAAAAAAAACATACCCTTCATGACACTATGATGCATTGGTAGAATTATTTAATATCATTGGAAAAAAATATAAATGAAGTAACATATGCCCAACATAATAATGAAAAAGTGTAATATTCAACTGAAATTAATATTCTACTAAAATCAATAAATATTGGTTAGAAGGTAATAAATTTCTAGAAATTGATAAGAACACACCTTTGGCTTACTTATGGATCTGTAGGGTCTTGGAAGACACATAGCTGAAAATAAATGGTCGATGTCCGATTGTCGTCGATCCCTTATTCTGTATTTTTGAATGAAAATGTATTATATTTTCGAATGAAAATTATGTATAATTATAGTGAAATGTGAAACCTTAAAATAGAGGAAAATTTCGATATTTTATCAAAGAAATATTACTGTATGCTGGATCCCTCTGAAATAGGTTGAATATGTAGTTAGGTAAAATGTCGTCCAATTGATGAGATATACAAAGAAAAGGATGATTTATTATTTCCATGATATTAGGATAAAATACATGTTTCATATTTCAAGATCTATAGGCACAAAAAAATGTATCGATGATGGTAATGAGGTTCGCTAAGAGGCTGATAGGTGTCCTCAAAGATAGTTGGTAGTATAGAAAAACTAGATGGGCTTACGACATGGGAACCGAAGGAGAAGTAGAGAGAACTCACAATATAAGAAGAAAAAGTAGAATATTGTAGATTCAAGAGGTATAGGGAATAGGTTAAGGTATTCTATAATAAAGGATTGGTGGGATGCGAGCACAAAGTTGTTGAAACCCCAGATTGGTGAGACCAAACAAAGATGTTGGTTTTGGGATTCAAAATGGAGAAGTATTGGAATCCCTAGATTGGGGAGGAGGGCGGAGGCATGGAAGTGGTGTAGACGGAGACATGTTGAGAGAGTGGGGTTGGTGAGGGAGACAATGTTGATATAGGAGCCGGAAATTTATGGATATGGAAATCAAGGGGGAGGAATTGTGGGATATGTCAGTTGAGGGATGCAGATGATGATATTCTATTAAAAACCTAATATGACTTGAGAAGAATGTTAAACAAAAGAATAATCATGTTGGTCGCATTGAGAGGTTTGTTATGGATTGGTGGGAGGAGTGGAAATTATTATGGTGGTGTGGCCTCATATATTGATGGAAAATTTGTTGGATAATTCCATGTTTAGTATATATAATATATTTTGTTTGATTAATACATTAATTATATTTTATTTCAAGAATAGCTAATGGTGTCATATTAAAATTTCAATAACTATTTTATTTTTAATATGAGTATATAGAAATAATATGGTTGACTATAAGTAGTATTTAGAATGATTTAAAATTTATCTGAATCAGGATAATTTATTTATAATTTTTATAAATTAAAAAAATAAATTAAATGTTGTGAAAAAAATGAAGCAGTATTGGATTAATTAATTAAGGTATCAATGAAATGTTATTATCAATATGAAAATAAATATAAAATGTCTTAATTAATGACATAAACTAATTTTATAGATAACATAGACATTTAATTGAATGGTTTAATTATTTTATTGATGTTATCATGATTGTTTAATTATTTTAAATTAGAAATATTGAATACCATTAAAAATAACATAATATATATTTCAAAATAAATAACAATTTATTAAATTATAGAAAATTCATAAAAGTCAACATTTTGGAAAATTAACTTGAATAATGTAAAAAATGTCATAACATGCCCAATTGGGGTTCTTTTTCATTTTGCAGTTACTATATTAACCATATTGTGTAAAAAATTATGAAGAAATGGTAAGAGTTAAATGATTTTACTAAGTGTTAAATCCAAATTAAGAGGTTATTTCATGGGGTAAATATGCCTAAAATTCATTGGTTGAGGTGATTTTGAACAATCCTCGTTTTAAAATCCAAATAAATCACATTGGAGCTATTAGAACATGGAAAAAATTATAATAAATTAATATTTCAGTATCTTCGAGATCTACCCATCGCTTCTCATATAAAATGGTACATCTCAGTCTCTAAATTCACACCTCAAAAAACCTTTATATATGGACCAACCTTAAAGATTGCATAATATTGAGTAAAGTCATGAATTCACAATGAGGATCATTTAGAGATTTATATAAATATGAAATATATTCTACATAACAAAAACATATAAATACAAGGTGTATACTTCAAAATGTATTAGTTTCTACTAATACATAAACTTTTGTTAAAAAAACATAGATTCCTTTAATGTGTTATAATCATAACTATTCCCCGATTCCTTCCTGGAATCTATTATTTGTTAAATCCAGTGAAAATATTTGAATATGTTGGTTGATAAAAAAAAGATCTGTATGTGTAACGCCCCGACCCTAGCTTCCTAGGGTCAATCCATTATTTGAATACATTGGCATGATTACAAAAAATCATGTCTCGGTGGACAGATCGGTTTAGTTGTCTTGGAAAATAGATTACACACACAAACGTTACATTACATTATAAAATGAAAAAAGTAGCATTGTCTCCATTGAACATATTCATATCCATTAGACTATCCCTATAGATCAGTCCTAATATACTTATTCATTTTTTGAGAAAAATACAACATAGAAATTGGTGAGCTCAGATGCTTAGTAAGGATAAAAGTATACTAAAAACATTCATAAATAAGCACAAATATTTATGGAAATGTATAAAAAAATAAAATCCCTTTAAACAATATCTTCATCATAATATGGAAATGATTCTTCAAATAATTCCATTTACTTTTTTTCATGGATATTCTACTAGTCGAATAAGAACATGTACTATCAATATCTAATTTCATAATAATAGAATTCATAATTACAGCCATCAAAACCACATAGTCGTGGCCTTGTGCCAGAACTAAAAATATGATTTTTTCAAGGTCTTGTGACAATTTAATAGATTTTGTCATGAGACCTACTGATGCATCTTGGAGATATAACGGGCTCCACCCATAATGTACTATGTCTAATGCATTCCTCATATGAAAAGGTTTAAACGTAACATAAACATTCATATTAATACTAGCATTCAATATGTCAATACATTATCCATAAACCATGAATGGTGTAAAAGAAACCAATACACATTCAATCATATCACAATATCTTCAATACAATATGGATGATTTTTATCATAATAAATCAACATAAAAAAAGTGTAAAATCCACCATAGGATGTTGACATAGATGAAATGGTAACAATTTCTACAAAATACCTCTATCTATTATGTAATCCTTTGAAAGTCACATAATTATAAAATAAAACATTTATTTTAAAATATACTTATAATCTTGTATGGGAATATTTTATGATGATATAATGGTGGAAAATATCAACACCCACCTTATAAGTTGGAAAAAGACATTCTTAGCTTAATTATGTCAAAACATAATATAGTACATTGTTAGGAAAACAACAAAATGATACATTTCAAACGATTTTATAAAAATTAAAACAAGGGTATAAATTTCATTATCCAGAAGTATAGTAAATAGTAAAAACGTGTTTAATTAAAATTTTAAGAATAAAAAATGTGGATGATAAATAGGTCCCAGTAGATAGTCATGTATAAACAACATCGAAAAATAAAGAGATTGTGAAATTAACCCTTACCTTCCACATTCCTTTGGTCGAGTATACGTTTAACCTCGTGTATAATGACCATAGTATGTTATTATATAATTCTATAACCATATTAATATTTATTATATCATACATTATTCATTTATGAATTTATACTATCCATTTAATATTGATTGCCATATTAAATTAACATTTTGGGTAATAATCTATTCCTTTATCTTACACGTTTAACTTTTTATACTTTATAATATCATTTAGATAACAATTTAAATACTTCCATAATTTAAACATTGATTTATGTATCATATAAATTAAGAATAGAAATATTTATTAAAGATAGATATTTGAAATGGAAGGCAGCGTTTATGGAGATGGTCGGCCGAACGTACGCATAAAGGTTGTTTCTGTTTTCAAATCGTATTAAACGGAAGTAAGTAAATAAGATATATGTAATTACTAACATATATATATATATATATATATTTATATATCCAGTAGAATTATTATTTCACACAATACATACTTATTAAAAATATATATTTTTATAATTGTCGTTTAATGGTGAATGTGGGGATGAATCTCATCACGTCGTGGAGACGGTAATCGATTCGTACGAACGAGTGAAATTATCATTATATTGATGGTTAAATCATACATAATTGGGTTGAATTTCATATATACAAGAATCATTAACACGTTATATTTATTATTTACAAAATTTATACTCATTATTATACCCATCCAAATATTGATGTGTTTGAACAACAAACTACACCACAACGTGTACACTGTAAGCCGTACATATGCACCTATGGTGAAATTTTCATTTAGAGGGTGGATATTAAAACAAATATTGTCGTACAATATTTATAATAACATAATATTATGTAGGAGGTACTAGAGTTATTATTTTGATTTCGAAACAACAATGAAATGGTAAGTGGAAGATGAAAAGAACTTGAAAGAGGGTGGAGAAATTGTAACCTCTTCTTCGCGGTTTTCATTTTGAATTGATCAAAATGGATCCCTAGGATGGATTAATGATCCAATTAAGGACTCTAGTTTGGTTTTAGGGATTATGGGAGGATATTTGGGTAGGGGTTAGCTGAGGCAAATGTCTTTGGATGTGTTATTTTGAGAGAAGGTGAAGTTCCCTTTTATAAGAGGGTTGATTGTCAGTTTAGGAAAAGATTAAAATATTATTTTATTATACCATCATATTAGGTTTATAATGGATCCAAATTAATTTTTATCGAGGCTTAGTGAATTGTGGGTTGAAATACCTTCAATTAATATCTTTTAGACAAGTTTAGGATACAATTTAAAAATTATCTTTTAGATTTAACTCATAGTTAAATTGTTTAACTTTTATCGTGTCTTATTGTATTCTTACAATATTTGGTTAATAATCATACTATAAACATCCAAGAGATCCTCAAGTTTTTCATTAATGATATATATAATATTATTTGAACCCTTTCGCTGAGCCCTGGATTTTTGGGATATTATATTAACCTATAATATATTAATTTTGAAAACCAATTCAATTATGTCAATTTTGACACTATTTTGTATTTGGGGATTGTGAAATTTTTTACAGCATGATTACATAGAAAAATAATTATTTAATAAACCCTAACATGTCATATTAACCTGTAAAATTAGTTTAATTAATTAAAAGTCTCTAATTACATTTATTTGGATATTTATAATATCAATTATTTTAATCGTTCATTAATAATGTAATTACTGCATCATCATTGTGTCATGATGAAATTTAATTATTTATTGTATAAAAAAGATAAATAAAAAAAAATTATTTATGAAATCACTTTATATTTCTAACTAATATTTATACCCGATTGTTTCCTATGTATAAGCCTATATTAAAAATGGTTTAGTTATTAAGCATTGAATTTAACACTTTAAACACTTCTTTTAATAAAATAATAACAACTGTAGTAATATAATACAAGTCAACCAAAGGGGTAATATTTCTTTCTTAAGGATATTTTTGGTCGAATTAAAATTATCCAATAGAATTAGAACTTGTTTTAGGACAAATATAATAACATTTTTACCCTTCATTACAATATTTACCTTTAACTGTGGTAAATAAAAGTCAAATTTTACAATTCACCAAAAATTATATTCATCTTATTGAACAATATATTAATTACTTATATTAACTGTGTCTCTCAGATTTTTTAATTTCAACTCACAAAAACGGTAAAATTAATTTTTACCCAAATTTTAAAATGCTCCTAGAATGTTGGTAAAAAACGATAAAATGTTCAATAAAATACTACACATTTAATTTTTTTATATAATGATTCCAATGAATAAATTAAACATATATAGTTATTATATATCTATTTTGACTTATAATAAATTTAAATAAAATAAATAAATAATTAAATAAAAATACTTTTATAAATAATAACATAGTGGTTTTCACTATTCATCAAATATTGATTGTTTTCAGAAAAATACCAAAAATATACCCTACGATAATTTTGTTATTATGAATTCAAAATTGAAGCTTGTTTTAGTAAATTCAAAACCTAGAAGTTCAGTTTATTAATTTAAAATTAATTCCTATTTTCCAAACCAAAAAGACGGTTTCTAAAAATGTCCACACTATCAAACGATTAACATGTGTTTATGTAAAATTTAAATGTGAAATTACTTATAATGACGTACATTGAATTAAATGATAAAATTTCAATCTAATTATAATTAAAAACAATTCAAATTTTTAATTTAACACTATAAATTATTTCAATTATAAATGTAGTTTTCAATTAAAACATTATATTTTTACTTTACATTGAAATAATAATGTATCAGAAAAGATACAAAAAAAATTTCAAACAAAATTTAATTGTCCAACATCTAAATAAGAAGTTTATTTTTTCAAATTCAATATAAAACTGTCAGATATTGCATTTTAAAAATTTCACCATCAGTAGGGGGTAAAATTTCAATTTGGAAAAATACTTCAAATATATGAAAATTTGATTTTGTTATTATATTATGCCTAAGAAACACATAATATGGTTTTTAAAATTATATTGAGTATATAATATTAAAAATTCAACTAATACAATTCATAAATTATTTTTGAATGACTAGTTGGTTAAGTTGTGTGGTGTTCGAACTCGGTGTTGCATGTAGCGCATGATATTGAAATACATTAATGAGAAAACGTACTATAAAATCCTAGGGTGTTACATTCTCCCCTCCTTCAATAAATTTCACCCTTTTAATTTGAAATTTTTCTTCTAAAATAAAATCATAAATATAGAGAAATACTAATATGGAAAACTCACATCATAAATTGGGTTAATAAAATTTAGTCTTAATTACAGGGAAAGGGAATGAATAAGACACCGCCAAATTATGATCCTGATTAAGAGAAAATTGGTGGAAATTATAGACACCTAAATGGAGTGAAAACATCAATATTTAAAGGGATTGATTGAGGTCATCAATCACAAAAAACTTTAAAAATGACGACATCAAATCCATTATTATATGATGACTGGAAATATCATATGTACAACAAAACATATGACATTAGGGTAACACATATCTAGTTATAAGATCCCGTTCCTAATGTTTATGAATTAATTGATTCATAGAATAATAGGGAATAAATATATATATATATATATATATACTAGACAATTAGAGTTTCATCCTTCACCAAATTCCTACCATAAACTTATCATTCACTCGAAAAGATAATACAAATAGAAAATATTCTATTTATCTTAATCACATAGGGTTACTAAAATAATTAAATTATAATTAATTTTTCAAACTATATAAAAAACTTCATTACAAAATCCTGGATATCAGGTATGCCAGTGGTAGGTGTCACTCCCTTGTCACCCTTCGGTTACATGTTTAACACTCAAGGCCTTGTTGGATGTGATGGGTTGTCGCCCAACCTCCTGGATGTCCTTTTCATAACAATACAAAAATAATCATAAGATATTTATTATCCATAAAAATAGTATCAAATGTCAAATGTAATTTAATCTAACCATTGGACTTTTCCAAAACAATTCTGTCCGAACTCAATGTCCAAAATTTATAAGGAAGGTAAACTGAATGATGATCTTTTTTTCCATGTAATAACATGTGAATAACCTCATCATGTATTATTTTAAAACATGATAACACCCTAAATTTCCATAAAAACTTTTTGATTACATTCAGTCTTCATTATTCCTTATAGAATACTAGATATACTACTTCTATCCAAAAATGTTATAACCTCCAACAATAAAAAAATATATAAATCATTAATTAGTTTCAAGGTAGTTAAGAATAACCAATATAATTTACCCAAATCATTCATATCTTATTCCAAAATCACTACCGCAGTATCAGAACTATATTATGGTTTATCATTCTCTCAACCATATATTCCCAAAAAATTCAACCTGCTATTGAGTCACTTTTCATGGTTCCACAAAATCTCAATTAGCTAATGAAATAGTACTACAGTACAATCCCTTTATACTATATAATTATTATAACATGTACTCCATTAATACAATACTCAAATGACACAATACATTAATTACATCATTATAACTCTAATCATTCTTCTTTATTTTCAGTAGTATCAGGGCATGATTATTATCAAATAACAGCATTTGGGGTATAATTTTATGATTTTGAAATTGATTCACATAGTGTACCAACTCCTATAAGATGAAGCATTGTACATTTGAAACCATTATCTTAACCTTAAAAACACACATTTGGTGTCCTTTTTCTCCTAACTTATAACAAATTCCTATTCCCTTCAAGCATTTAAAGATGTGATTCTCTCCACAATTATCACATATGAAAAAATAAATCTTTCCCCACTATCGCATATCCATCTTTCTCTCTTCCATCCTTTTCTTCTCTTAAATATCTTCAAAGACATAGGACACAGATAATTATTTACTTATCAGTTTGACACATCATACTATTTAATCACATGATGAGAATATGCGGGAGACTATTTCCCTTTTAAATGTTGGATTAATACTATGAAAGATATGATCCTTTTTAATTATTCAATCATGCATATTGCTGTAATGCTCATTCATTCTACTCGGTTCCATTTCTAAATAATGGAATACACTAGGTTTATTTATTAATCACAATACATAAATCAAAACGTGTAAAATAGCTAACATAAATTTAAAAGATTATGCATAAAATATAAAATCATAAAATGTTTACTTTGAGGATGTTTTTACACTTAAATCCTTCATAATGGCTTGTAATGAAAATTTGAATTATCCTAAGAATATCTCTATTGAGCATCGTATCCAAGAGTGTAGCATGTCCCGTTATCCGGTAACAGGATACCCTGGGTCAAGCCTGAAACTCCTTGTAAGAGTTTTCACTACTAGGTACATATGTTCTAGAGCCACCCCTACCTTCTCATATCTAGATAGTGATGTATTTCATTTAAAATACACAAAATATCAGCATTACCAAAATTATACGAAGTTCTTCTATACTAATCCACAAATTCTATCTTAAGGTAATGTTCTATAATTAGAGTTTCTCTAAATCTTGTTTCCCATGTTATTTCTATTCTTTCTCTCCTAACACCTATAATTTCCAGACAACAGTTACCCAGAGATGGTGCATTTTTTAATATATTGGCATGAGTACAAGGAATCATGTCTCGAAGGACAAATCATTTTAGCAGTCATGGAAAATATATTACATACATTAATGTTACGTTACATTATAAAATGAAAAACAAAAAAAACATTGTCTCCATTGACCATATTCATATCCCATAGAGTATATCTGCATTTTAGTCATAATATACATTTTCCATCCTGGGAAAAATAAAACATAGAAAGGGGTGAGACCATATTCTCATTAAGGATAACAATATAGTGAAAATTCTCATAAATAAGCCTAAATATTTAATGCAATGTATTCAACTAAATAAATCCTTTTAAAAATAAAATTCAGCATAATATAGAAAATATAAATCATATAATGTCATTTACATATTCACATGGATATTCTACTTCTCTAATAATCACATGTAATATCAATAGATAATTTCATAATGAAAGAATGAATAATGTGAGACCACATAACCACATAGTCAGGGCCTTTTTCCCAGACTACCAATAAGATTTTGCCATAAACTTGTGCAAAGACTCTAGTTTTTCTTATTAGACCTACCAATACATCGAGGAGCTATAGAGGGATCCACCAATCACTTATTATTTTTTAATGAAATCCACATAAAAAATTTTTCAACATAACATAAACATTTTCATTAAAAAAAGAATAATAAATGTCAATACATTATCCATAAACCATTAAGGGTGTAAAAGTAACACAACCACTGCCTAAAATATCACAAAACCATTAATACTATATAATTTTTTTATCATAATAAATCAAAAACAAACGTGTTTAAAATCCATCAAATGATGTTGATATAGTTAAAATAAACAACATTTTAAATAAATACCTCTTTCTATATTAAAATCGTTTAAAAGTCAGATAATTATAAAAGAAAAAATTTATTTTAAAAATATTCATATATGGTTTTTTTGGAATCCATGACAATGAATAAATGGTGGAAAATATCCACACCCTATGTACAAGATAAAAAAGATAATATTACCCTAATTTTGTTGAAATGGTCATAAACTACCTTGTTTGGAAAACAATGAAAAGATTCCATTTTAGCCATTTTATAAAATGTAAAATAAGTGTATAAATGAAATTAAACCATAGTATAGTAAATAGTAAAATTGTTTTGAAATACATTTTTAAGAAACACTAATGTCGATATAATGAGTTCCCAGTAGATACTAACATATAAAAAACATCAGATAATAATGAGATTGTGAAATTGACCATTACCATGCACATTCCATTTGTCTAGGGTACATTTAACCTCCTGTATAATGACAATATAATGTTATTAAATTATACCAGAACCATATTCAAAATTATTATATCATACATGATTTATTTATTTGTTTAGACTACCCATATAATAATGATATCAATGTTAAATTAACATTTTGGGTAATAATATCATTCTTTATCGTAGATTTTTTAACTTGTTAATCTTGATCGTATAATTTAGATCATGATTTAAATAATTCAATAATAAAGACCTAGATTTATATATATTATATATTTATAATATAAATATTTTTTATAGATATATTTAAGAAATGGAATACACCATTTTTTGTGATGGTAGGCAGTACATACGCACAATCGTTGTTTCAATTTTCATATCGTATTGAACGAAACTAACTGAATTATATAAATGTAAGTATATATATATTTCCAGTAATATTATTATTTCATACATTACATACTTATAAATAATATAAATTATTATAATCATCGTTGAATGGTGAGTGTGGGTATGAATCTCATCGCATCGTGGAGACGGTAATCCGTACGTACGCATGAGTGATAATATCATTATACTAATGGTGAAATTGTATGTAATTGGATGGTCTATCATATATACAGAATCAATAACATGTTATATTTTTTATTTACATTTTTTATACTCAATATTGTTCCCATCCAAATAATAAAGTGTTAAAATAACTATATACACCACGACGTGGAGACTGTAAGCCGTACATACGAACATTTGGTGACATTATCATTTATAGGATGCATAGAAAAATGAATATAGTTATACCATAATTATAATAACATCAAAGTATGAAGTATGTATGGGATTTATTATTTTGGTATGGAAACAACAATGAATGTGGAAGTTGAAAAAGAAATGAACTTGAAAAGGGTGGTGAAATTATTACATCTTCTTTGGGTGTTTCTTTTTCAGTTGATCAAAATGGCTCTTTATGATGGATTTATGATCAATGTAAATACTATATGTTGATTTTCGGTATGTTTGGATGACATTTGGGTAGGGGTTGGCCAAGACAAATGCCTCTAGAGGTGTGATTATGAGAGAAGGAGAACTTCCCTTTTATAAGAGGGATGAGGGTCACTTTAGGAAAATAATAAAATATTAATTTACTATACAATCAAATTCAGTTTATAATGGATCAAAAAAATTTTATTTCGAGATTTAGTTAGTTACGGGTCGAAATAAAACCAACCAATAGGTTTTAGATACATTTAGATTACCATTTTAACATTACAATTTTATGGTTAATAAACTTACTATAGACACCATAAAGTACCTAATTTGAATCATTAATTATATATATAATATTATTTAAGACCTTGGACTGAACCATATATTTTTGGGAATATTATATCAACCAATAATATAGTATTCTTTAAAAAAATTCAATTATGTCAATTTTGACACTATTTAGTATTTGGTTTTTTTTGAAAATCATAACATCATGATTACATCAAAATAAAATTATATAATCAACCATAACGTGACATATTAACCCAGAATATTTGGGTATTCCTCAAAAGTCTCAAATTAAATTTATTTGGTTATTTATAACATCAAATATTTTAATATTTCATTAATAAAGTAATTACAACATCATCATTTTTCATAAAAAAAATTATTTATATAATGTATAAAAATTATAAAAATTCCATTATGGTCGAAATAATTTTAGATTTCTAATGAATATTTATATTCAAATTTTTCTTATGTAAAACCCTATATAATAAATTGTTCAGTTATTAAAAATTGAATATATAACTTTTATCTAATCTTTAAATAAAATATTAATAATTATCCTAATATAATCCAAGTGGACCAAAGGGGGTCATATTTTATTTTTATGGATGGTTTTGATAGAATTATAATTTTCCAATTGAATTAGGACATGTGTTAGGGTAATTATAATATCATTTTTACACTTCATTATCCTATTTACATTTAACTTTGGTAAATAAATGTCAAAAGTTACTATCCACCAAATTTTTTTTTCATATTATTGAACTACTTTTTACATAATTATATCAACTGTGTCTCTCAGATTTTTGAAATTCACCTCACAAAAGAGGTAAAATTATTTTTATGTAAATTTTCAAATACTCGTAGAAGGTGTGTTAAAAATATAAAAATGTTCAATAATGTTTTACACATATAATTTTATAATAAGATAACTCCAATGAATTACATTGAACATATATATGTATTAAATATCTATTTTTACATAAAATAAATTTAAATAAAATAAATAATTATTTAAATAAAAAATCCAGTTTTAAATAATAACGTAGTGTTTTTCATTATTCATCCAAAATTGAATGTTTTCAGAAAATACCAAACATATACTTTAGGATTATTTTGATATTATGAATTCACAAATTAAGGCCATTTTACAAAATTCAAAACATAGAAGTTTTATTTATTAATTTAAAATGAGTTGCCATTGTCAAAACCAAAAAAAGGTATTTTAAAATTAAAAATATCCAAAATATTGACATGTGTTTATATCAAATTTAAATGTGAAATTAAATATAATGAAATACAATGTATGAAATGATAAAAAATTAATCTAATTATACTTAAAATCAATTCAAATGACTAATTTAACATAGTAAATTATTTCAATTAAATTTTTTTACAATTAAATCATAGAATTTTTCACAATTCATCAAAATATGTATGTTATCAGAAAAGTACTAAAAATTTTCACAAGTAAATTTTTATGTCTCACTTTTAAATAATAACTTCATTTTGTCAAATTTAATATTAATTTTTCTGATATTTCATTTAAAAAGTTCACCATTCGTAGGTGGTAAAATTTCATTTTTGAGAAATACGTCCTTTATGTGATAAATTGAATATATTATTATATTATATCTAAGAAACACATAATATGGCTGTCAAAATTATATATAGTATATAATATTCTAAATGAGGTTAATTCAATTCATAACTGCATTTTGAACAGCTAGTTTTGTAAGTTGGGCTACGTTCGATCCCGGTGTTGCGTGAAACACAAGCTATTGAATTACTTTAATGAGATAACATACTATAACATAATGAAGTTTTATGGTATTGGACATAAAATTAAATAATACCCATTATTATAGATAAAACAACACAACCCATTCAATGATTTTGAGTGATGAAACAAAACTATTTCACATGAATAACACACATTCGTTTTTCTCTATGAAAAACACTAAAACCATTATCGAGCAATAAAAACTCCTTTCGGTGACATGTAGCATAAAATACATAAAACCAATTCAAATATCATCCAATTTTAAAACCCATATAACTGAATTCATAGTTTGATATCTATAATATGGATAAGCCTTTGTATAGCAATATTGGTCTCACTCGTGAGTTATTATGTGGATCAACAATTTTCATAAGGTATGTTAGGCTCACTCGTGACCAATAATGAGGATAATCCCTTAAAATAAGTTATATATGGCTCACCCATGAGCTATAATTGGTATCTACCATTCATATAAGGTATATTGGGACCACCCATTTCATAAAATTCATATATACCATTTTATGTATAAAATACATTCATCACAATACCCCCTTTTGAATGCTTTTTTTAATCCCATATGAAAAAAAATTCCAAATTAAATTAAAATTTTGATGTCAGAATAAATTTTCAATAACAACACACCCAAATAAAGAAATAAGGGATTTATTTTCACATTAAAAACATTAATGCTTATAGAGGAATCTGAATATCAAGTAAGAGTTACAATGGGGGGGGGGGGGGATTCTTTGTCACCTTATACCTAAAAAAATTAATTCTTTTTGTCTTTTTTTTGTAAAAATAAGTAAAATGATTCATATAAAAAAAATTTATCTTTTTTATATATATGAATGAAATTCATATAATTTCGTATATATAACTTTTATACCCATATAAATATATATGTAATTTAATATCAGGAAGAAAAAAATTGTAAATTAAATTATTAAATGTTCATGGTGTATAATACAACATTAAATATTTAAATATTTATATTAATGATTTAAAAAATAAAAATAAAAATGATATTAAATGTCATAGTGGTTTTATATACACCTTATAAATGAATAAAGGTTCATATTATCAAGAAATTCCCTAATTATTGAAGATTGAGATGAAGTTCATTACCTTGAGTCTGACATGCCATGTTCATTTTATAATTTCCTAAATAATAAACATACGTGAATTTCTACTATCCCTAGTACATTTTTAAATTTTATTTTTCATTTAATATCAATTATAAAAATGTAATAGAAATTACTTATTTATTTGAGTTTATATGAGATAGTTTTTTGATGTTTTGTATTTGAATAAACATATTACATGTTTTGATGAAAATTATTCATGTGGTCAAAAGTAATTTGTCTATAGAATATTATTCATGATATTAGTATGATATATATCTTGAATATATGTATTTTAAATAGTCCATATGTGACACCTTGATAATAGTTACTAAGAGTCGGTTTATTATTACATAACATTTCCATGATCACAAGGGATCAAGTCCTGAAAGGAAAAATAGTTTAGTACCCTTGGTAGTACTAGATACATATATAAGTTTTACATTACATCTTGAAATGAAAAAAGAATCATTTTTTCTTTATTGTACACAATCATATCCCATATCCTATCCATATATTTCAATCATAATATACTTACTCACATCCAAGGAAAAATAAAACATAATGAAGGGGTGATCCCAGAAGCTTAGTAAGGATAAAAATATTGCGGAGACATTCATAAATTATCATAAACATTGAATTTAACATCCCCAAATGATAAAGGGTTAAATGAATAAATGATGTGACTCTTGTCAACAAGGTGCACCTTATTTTTCGGGAGCCTGTATGATTAGAACCCTGTAGTTAAGCATTCTTGGCCTAGAGTAGTGATCGTGATGGGTGATCTTATGGGATGTTTCTCAGGGTGTGTGTGAGTGAGGAAAAAGAACACTGAAAAGGACATGTGTTGTCCTGGGTGGAAAACCATTAGTCATATGACCCATTCTGGCATGTGTGTGGGCCCCATGGTGGGGACCATGTGTTTTCAGGGCAATTGGGTTCTTGGGGCCCAGTTGTTACATTTGGTATCAGAGGAGGAACCTTGCCTTAAGTGTGGTGCACTGCTGGGGTTGAGATGTAGGGCCCACAACTAGGGCAATGTTTTTTAATGGGGGGGGGGTGATTGTAACATCCCAAAATGATAAAGGGTTAAATGACTAAATGATATGTCCTATGTCAACAAGGTGCACCTTCTTTTTCGAGAGGATTTCTGATTAGAACTCCACAGTTAATCGTGTTTGGCCTTGACTAGTAATCAGGATGGGTGACCTTCTGGGAAGTTTCCTAGGGTTTGTGTGAGTGAGGAAAAAGCACACTGAAAAAGACATGTGTTGGCCTGTGGGGACAATCATTAGTCATATGACCCGTTCGGGCACGTGTGTGGGCCCTAGGGTGGGGACCACGTGTCTGCGGGGTAACTAGTTAGTGGGTCCCAGTTGTTACATTAAGGCTATGTATAAGACTAAAATAGAAGACTTTTAAATATAATATGAAGTAAAATATGGAAAATATAAATAAAATATTTCTAATTACTCATTCACATTGATATTTTACAAGTCGAATAATCTTATATGATATCAATATCTAATTTCATAATGATGTAATGTGTATTGCCGGACATCATAACAACATAGTTCAGGCCTTTTTCCAAGACACAAAAATATTTTTTTTTATGAAATTATGCCAATGAACTAGTTTTCTTCATTTGATCTACCGATTCATTGAGAATATATAGTGGGATCCACCCCTCTCTTACTATGTCCATTTCCTTGCTTATATGAAAAGGATGAATCATAACATAAACATTCATATTAAAACTAGAAAATGAAATGTTAATAATTTAACCATAAAATATTAATGGTTTATAAACAACACATACATAGATAAACATTTCACATATCCTTAAAATAAATTTAGATGTTTTTATAATTATTTATCAACATCAAAATAGTTTAAAATCAATCAAATATGTTGAAATATATTAATTCAAAAAAAATTCATAGAAATAAAACATTTCATTTTAAATTAATTTAAAGGTCATGTAATTATAAAATAAATAGTTATTTTTGGAAATATTCATATAAGATTCAATGGAAGGCTTTAAAGGTGTTATAATGGTTTAAACTAGCCACATCCTCCATATATGTTAAAAATAATTTTTACATTAACAAGTCATCAAGGCCATAAAGTTCCTGGTTTGGAAAACAACAGAAATATTCCTTTAAAAACATTTTATATAAAATCAAACAAGGATATAAATGAATTTAAGCTATATTCTAAGAAATAATAGAAATGTTTTTGAAATATATTGTTTAGAAACACATATGTAGATAATAAAGAAGTCCCAGTAGATACTTACACTTAAAAAACATCGGATAAGAAAAGATATTGTAAAATTAACCATTACCTAGTAATTTTCTTTAGTCGAGGGTACATTAACATTTTTTCTAATAGTTAAATAATTGTTATAAAATTATACAAGAACCACATACATAAATATTAAATCATATATGATCATCTAATATTTCTTTAATAATAATATTTTAGTAGTACCTTTGTTTCATGTGTTATCTGATTCATTTTCATTTATATGTTTTTGTTATGTTTGTCATGTTTGTTATGGGTATGATGTAGTTGATTTATATAAATAATGATATTATGTTATTAAACATTATATTTTATCACAAAATTATAATTATTCTTGAATGGTTACGATGGTGATATTAATCTTATCGCGTTCGTGGAGACGATAATCCGTACATACGAACGAGTTGTAATATCATTCTATTGATGGTTAAATAATACTTAATTGGATGTTATATAATCTATATAGAATCATTAAAATGTTTTATTTATTAATAATGTAAATTATACTAATTATTATACCCATAATATTTATGAATTGTTGAATAACATCCTTTACCACGACATGGAGATGGTAAGCCATACGTAGGCACGTATGGTGAATTTGACATTCATAGGATGGATAGAATGATTAATATGTTTTTACCATATTTATAATAACATTGAAATATTTATAGTGTGCATGATTTATTATTTATTTAGTGAAACAACAATGAATGTAGAAGTGGAAGAATAAAATAACATTGAAAGAGGTGATGAAATTATTACCTCTTCTTCGGGTTCTTCCTTTGTATTTGATCCAAATGGATCCTCATGTTGACTTTATAATAAATGTAAGACCTCTAGGATAAATTTATGTTATTCGGTAGGATATTTGAGTAGGTTTTGTATATGCCAAATGGATTTTTGGGTGTAAAATTTAGGGAAGGGGATGTACCCTTTTATAAGAGAGGTGAGGTTCAATTTAAGAAGAAATTAAAATATTATTTTCTTATAAAATATTTTCCCAATTAATAATGTCTCCAAAAGAAACTATTTCGATGATATGGTAGATATGTGTCTAAATAATTCAATAAATAATTTTAGACAAGATTATTTCACCATAATAACCTTATATTTTTGATTTAACTCATAGTTAAATAGTTTATCTTTTTCAATATCTTCTTGTATTTTTATATAATATAGTTAATAAATATACAATGAAATTGCATGAGAACCCCAAGTGCTTAATTAATGAAATATATATCATTATATAATTCCTTTGGATGAACCATGTATTTTTAGAAATATTATACCATTTACCAACATAGAATTTGTTTTAAAAACTCATTTATGTCAATTTTTACACTATAAAGTATGGTATTTTTGTGGATGTCAAAATAATTATTATTTTCAAAAAATACATAAAATCAATCCTAAAATTTCATATTAGCCAATAAAATTCATGTAATTCCTCATATGTCTCAATTTATATTTATTGATATATTTATAATATCAATTATTGTAGTGATTCATTAGTAAGATAATTACTGCATTATCATTGTGTCATACATAAATTTATTAATTTATTGTCTAAAAATTATAAAAAAACTCAATTATATATGACATATTATTATATTTTAATTAATAATAATATTTGATTTTATCTTATGTATAACCCTATATTAAAAATGTTTTAGTTATTAAAATTAGAAATATACACTTTTAACACTACATTAAATAAAATAATTATAAATGTCCTAATCTAATCCATGTGGATCAAAGAGGATCGTTTTTTATTCATGAGGATTATTTTTGTTGAAATAAACTTATAAATTATAATTATGATATGTGTTAGGGTAATTATAATATCATTTTTACCATTAATTACCCTATTTACTTTTAACCATGCTCAATAAAATCCAAAAATTACTATTCAACGAAGATTATTTTCATCTTATTTAACAAAATTTGAATTACTGATTTTAACCATGTGTTTTGGATTTTGGAAATTAAATTCACTGTAGAAGTTGAATTATTTATTATGAATATTTGATAACATTCCTAGAAGGTGGTTAATGATGATTAAAGGATTAATAATTTTTTTACATTTAATCTTTTTGTAAAATGAATGAAAATAATTTCATTGAACTAATATTGGTATTATTTATCTATTTTGAATTAAAAAAAATTAAATAAAATAATAAAATATTTAAAAAAATATTTGATTTTAAATAATAACGCACTTTTTTTCACGATTCATAAAAAATTTAATGTTTTCATAAAAATACCAAATATTCACCCTAATTTTTTTTTTGATATTCCAGATCCAAAAATAAAGTCCATTTTGAATAATAAAATTTATATCATTTTAAGGAGTTTTTATTTCTATTCATAAAGGATAGATTGATTGGTCGTGTTGTGCTACAACTTGAAGTTGTGTAGTACACAAGTTAATGTATTATTCAAAGAGAAGCGTAGTGTGGAAGCTTTAGTCATTAAATTCTTCCCTCATTCAAATAATATAATCCCTCAAACTTTATAGAATATTACTTCATAAAAATATGCCGGTGGTTCTTTAGAATATGTTTCTCAGGATCCCATGTCACCTCTTCCATCCTTTGGTTTCTCCGTACAAATTTTACCAGATCAGTCGTCTGATTTCTCAACACTTGTTCTCTCATATCAAGAATCATTATGGGGTCCTCACAATAAGACAGATTAGGTTCCAATTCTATTTCATCATATATGAGTACATGTGTAGGGTATGGCATGTATTTTCTCAATAGTGATATGTGGAACAAATCATGAAATTGGGATAGACTTGTTGGCATTGCCAAACAGTATGCTACAACTCTAATTCGTTCTAAAATTTCGAAAGGTCCGGTGTATCCAGGACTTAATTTACCCCTATTAATGAATCATATAACACCACTCCATGGAGATACCTTCCAAAAATTGTGATCTCATACATGAAATTCCAAATCCTTCCTTCGTTTATTTGTATAGATATTTTTTCATCTTTGAGATGCTTTGATGTGGGTTTAGATAATATTCAGCTTTTCCATTTTTTCATCAACAAGTTATGGGCCTATAAGTTTTCATTCACCAATTTCATACCAAAAAGTTTGTGTGCGACATCTCATTCAATATAACTCTTCATATGGCCCCATTTTAATAATTCAATAGAAGATATTGTTATTGGAAAATTATTATTGAGGGAAAAATGGATCCAACATACCTTGAAAGTCATGTGCACAAGATCTCAACATGTATTCTATGGTTTGAATAGTATGTTCTAATTTTTCATCAATTTTAGGCGGTTAGGCAGTGCTCAAACAATGTTCAGTGTCTTTGAATTTTTGAAAACATGTCCATAATCATGATGTAAGATGACGATCAGGAGCAGAAAAAATCGATAGAGGTACACCATGATGTCTTACAACATCATTAATATATATTCTTGATAAAAATTTAGGTGGTAAATCTTATCTTACATGAATAAAATGTGATGACAGGGTAATACAATCAACAATTAACCATATTGCCTCATTTGTACTAGGATTATTTGGAATCCCCATTACAAATTTGGTCGTAATAATATCCCATTTAATCATAGATTTGGGAAAAGGTTTCATGAATCCTCTAGATGATGTATTCCATCAATAACATGTTGAAAACCCATATATATTAACACATTATCAGCAATATCCATTTTTTATGTCATCCCACCAAAAATGCTTCGTTAAATCTCTATACAAAAATGTGCTACCATAGTGTATAGTTAAATTGGAGCTATGAGAATCATCAAAAAAATTCCTTTTTTAGATCAGGTATATCAAGAAAATAGTATCTCTACCCAAAATTTAAAATTCCATCTTCATATACACAGTTGATTAATCTCCCATTGTTCACAGTTTTAGATTTATTTTGAAAATCCTCATCATCTAACTTAGAACTCTATGTCCTTTTTAGTAAACAATGATTGGCAACCATTTGAATTTTTTTTAATGTTTCTCCTTCCATGACTATTACCATATCCATATTTAATATATCCATGAACATAATATACCTTTTAACTCTAATATTGTTCCAAACACTCTGATCCTTTCTGCTCAAAGAATCCGTTTCATTATTTTCTATACCCTAGTGGTAGTGTATAGTGAAATAATAATCATTGATTAGTTCATTCCATTTTCTTTAAATCATGTTGATATCTTTCTATGACAAAATATACTTCAGATTCTTGTGATTGGTATACATCTCACAATTTTCACCATACAAATAGTGTCTCCATATCATCAGAGGAATGATTAAAGCTGCTAACTCATGATCATGAGTGGGATAGTTTTTTTCATGAAATTTTAGTGGCCCTGTTGCATAAGAAAAAACACTATAATTCATCCTAAAGACTGAAAGAATAATTTTTTTAAGCATCACCATAAATAATCAACCCTTCATTACCTAATGCTAGAGTCAATATAAAAGAATAGACCAATAATTTCTGTTATTCTTCCAATCATTCATCACACTCTTTTCACCAATCAAATTTAACCCCTTTATGTATGATCATGGATAATGGGATAGGAAATCAAGAAAATTATTAGACAAAATTCCTATAATAACCTTCTAAACCAATAAAACTGTGTACCTCAGTTATACTTGTTATTGCTGGCCGTTATTGGATTAGCTTGGTCTTTCATAGATCATTAGATATTTCATCCTTAGAGACATTATGACGATGAAATGAAATTTCCTGATGACAGAATTCACACATTCTAAACCTCATATATAATTCTTTTCTTCTAAGGCTTTTTGAAATATTTCCCAAGTTATTTTCTTGATTTTTGTATAATTTTTATTATACATTGATATCATCAATAAATACAACACAAAATTCATCAATATATTCTTGGAAAACTGTCTACAATAGATCCATGAAAATTGAGGGGTCATTAGTCAGTCCAAAGTTCATTACTGTAAACATGTAATCCCTATACCTAGTTCGAAAATATGTTTTTGGAATGTCTTATTTCATCACACACAATTTTTGAGATCTATATCGAAGATCAATAATTGATAAAAAAATTATCTCCATGAAGTTTATAAAATATATCACCAATGTAAGAAAGGGGGACTTGTTTTTTATTGTTATAACTTTGATCTACTTGCAATCAATTCCCTACCTCCTAAATGGATTTTTCTTTTAAAAAAAGAACAGGAGATCCCCATGGAGAAACAATTGGGATAATAAATCCTCTATTACCCAATTCCTCTAGTTTTTTCATTAGTTTTTCTAATTCCATAGTGTCTATTATATTAGGGTTCTTCGATATGGGCCTTGAAACAAGAATTAAATATATGAAAATCATAATTTATTAGTCTTTAGGATGTCATGGTAAATACTATAGAAACATGTCAACATATTCTTGATCAATTGGTACGTCCTATGTTTTAACATTCTATTATTCAACCATAGTTATTTCAATTTCATAATTCACAATAATTTTATTAATTGGATCTATTGGGGGTGGATAAATATAAGAATCAAATGGTGACATGTTCCCTTTGAAGATATGTTATTCCTTATCATCATAAAAAAATGGTAACCACCTTCTTCTAAAAATAAATTTTCCCATCATGGTCCGAAATGCGATCCATTCAGAGAATTATACTAATTTCAATCATGGGTATGATTATGAGATCATCAAATAAATCTTGTTTATAATCACGAAAGTGAACTTATTCACAAAAAAAATTATTGCAATGATACATCCATTTGTATTTCTGACAGACAACTCCCCCATTAAATCAAATATGACATATCTAATATTCTTAGAAAAATGGGAATATATGAATCAATGCGATGATCCAGAATCAAATAAATAATTGGAAAAATTTGAAGAAACCATTAAAGTAAGTGTCACGACATCATTAGGATATTCAACCTCAGAAATAGTGATCACAAAAGCTTAACCTTGCTCCCTTGGGCTTTTTTGAGGTATGATTCCTTGGATATTTGGAAATTCATTTTCATAACGCCCAATATCTCTACAATTTTAAAATTCAACATTTACATCCTCGCTCTTTCTATTCCAATCACTTTCTTAGTGGACTTTTTCACCACACTTATAACACACTCCCATCCCATTCAAGAATGTACCTGGGTGTTTCTTCCCACATTTACTGTAGGATGGAAATTCAACTTTCCCTTCTTCACATTATATCCATTTCTAGAGTGTTCAGTAGATATCTTCTTCACATTATTTTCTTTAATGTCATAAGACATAGAGAATTCCTTTTCTGCATTAATTTCACATGATACAATAACTTCGTACGATGAGAAGGAATTTGATACTAATGCTCCAAGGAAAAAACTTTTTAACCCATTAATGAGTATAATAATATTACTCCTTGGGTTACCTATATAATCTGCAGAATGAATTTCAAACCATGTAATGTTATCCTCCAAAATTGCGACATTCTCATCTTCATTTATTCCTTAGAATCAGAAATATCCTTTCCATATCCACTAGATGGTAACAAGGAAAATATTTTTCTTTGAAAAAATCATTAAACTCACTTCATTCCATATTTTATACTTATTCATCATACTTTTATTTTTTAATTAATTGCCACTATTGATCTGTATCTCTGATGACGTGATAAACTTCCATGAAAACATTTTCCCTTTAGCTACCCCCTAAAGCATGAAAAGATTTCTCTATGGAACATATCCATTTCATAGATGTAACGGGATTTTTAGTCCCATTTATTTTTGGTTTTGTAGCCTCATGAAGCGGTCTAACAATGATCTTCCACATTGGGGATCATGGTGCTCCATACAGGTAATGTTATTATTCATATCATGAGTGGGTTATCCCAATATGGCTATAAGCTATTCAGCACCAGTTGAATCAAAATCTCCAATATAATTATCTTTAGTATGGGGGAAAATCCCTACATGGATTATATCAATTTATATAGTTTCAATTACGTCAAATCATATCCATTTATAAACAATTGGATACATTAGGATAGTTTATGAATCATAATTCATAATTCCGACCCTATAAAATTCCTAACATAAATTTAACAATTTACGCAAACAATCTATAAGCATATAATTGTATTTTTTGATGAGTTATTACACATAAATCCTTAAATATGTCTTTAAATGAAAATTTGAATTAACCTAAGAATATCCCCCAAGGGTGTCGTAATCAAGAGTGCTACATTGTCTACTGTCATGTACAAGATACCCCGAGTCAAGCCTGAAACTCCATGTCAAATTTTTCACTCCTCATTAGATATGTGTCTGTTCTACCTCTACTAGCTCATTTCAAGATGTGGGTGTATTGCATGGAAAACTCACAAAATATCTACATTACCAAAATTCAAGGATTCTATTCTATAATAACCCTCAATTTTTATCTTAAGGTAATGTTCTATTATCTTAGTTTTTCAAAATCTATTCTCCATGGATTTTAATAATCTTCTAATGATACCAACTATAACACACTGACCCCTATTACCCAGATTCGGTACATTATTACATAACATTTTCATGATCATAATGCATCATGTACTAAATGACCGATCAGTTTAGTAACCATTAAAGTAAAAGATACATACATAAGTTTTACATTAAATAATGAAATGAAAAAAACCAAATTGTGTCTCCTTTGAACTCACTAATAACATATATCCTATCCCTATAGGTCCACCATAATATAATTCTCCACATCCTAGAAAAAAGCATAAGAAATTTTTGAGCTCAGATGCACAGTAAGGATAACAATATAGCATAAATAGTCACAAAAAATCAAAAATATTGAAGGAAATGTATAAGAATAGAACACAATTATTATAAAAATAATATTCTGCATAATATGACAAGGTTAATTCAAATAATTCCATTTTATCATTCACATGGAATTTTCACAAGTCTAATAATCACATTTACTATCAATTGCTAATTTCATAATGATGCAATGAATAATTCCGGGCATCATAACCACATAGTTAGGCCCTCATTCCAAGACTACAAATTTGAATTTTTTTCAAGGCCATGTGCCAAGACACTTGTTTTTTTAATGATACCTACCGATTCATTGAGGAAATATAGTGGGATCCAACCATCACTTAATAATTCCAATGCATTCCTCAGTTGAAAAGGTTAAAACATAACATAAACATTCATATTAAAACAAGCATACAAAATGTAAATAATTTAACCAGAAACAATTAATGGTTCCAAAATAACACATCCACAATAAAAAATATCACAAAACCATCAATAAAATATGAAATATTATACAATAATAGATCAACTTCAAAAAAAATCCATCAAAGTATGTTGACGTAGATATAATCAAAAATATTTTCGATAAATGTCTCCTTCTATTTTGAAATCATTTAAAAGTCATGTAATTATAAATGAAATCATTTTTTAGAAAATATTCTCATAACCTAGTATGGGAAGCTTCAAAGGTGTTATTTAAGTGGAAAATAAACACACCCATTGTATAGGATAAAAAACATTCATATTTTAATTTTCCAAAATGTTTATAAATTAAATTTTTTGGAACATTATGGAATAATTCCTTTCAAAAAAATAAATTTAAATAAAATAAAGGGTGTAAATGACATTAGAACATGTTATAGGAAATAATAAAAATTTTATGAAATAAATTTTTAATAAACATGGATTTGGGTGATAATGAAGTCTTAATAGATACATACGTATAATCTACATATAATAAGGTAAGAGAAACTAAAATTACCCATAACATTTTACATTTCCTTAGTCAAGGGTACGTTAAACACATGTATAGTAGTTAAATAATTTTTATGAAATTATAAAATATCCACATACAAATATATTATATCATATTTAATCTTCTAATATTTCTTTTCTAATAATATTTCATCTGTATCATTGTTTCAGTTGTTAACGGATTCATTTTCCATTATATGTCTGTTTATGTAAGTCATTTTTCATGGATAGGATGTATTTGATTCATATACGGAAACATTTTAAGTTATTATACATTATTTTTATTCATAAAATGAATATTAGTCTTGAATAGTTCCTATGGGTTAATAAATCTTATTGCGTCCGTAGAGACGATAATCTATACATACGCATGAGCGACAATATCATTCTAATAATTGAAAACATTTATATAATTGGAAGTTATAAAATTTATACTGAATAATTAACATGTTATATTTATTATGAACATTAATTATACTCATTATTATACCCATCCAAATAATGAAGTGTTGAATAACAAACTACACCACGACGTGGAGGCGATAAGCCTTATATGCACACGTATGGTGACTTTGTCATTCATAAGATAGATAGAATAATGAATATGGTTTAAACATTTTTATAATATCTATACTGTATTTATATGATAATGGATTTATTACTTTTGTATGGAATCAACAAAATAATTGGAAGTGGAATAAGAAAAGTCAATTGAAAGAGGTGATCAATTATTTCCTCTTCTTTAGGTGTTTCCTTTGGATTTGAACCAAAGGGATCCATAGGTTCACATTCAGATAAATGTAACACCTCTAGGTTGAATTGATCTTAGTTGGGAGGTCATTTGAGTAGTTCTTGTCTGAGATAAATGGGTATGAGGTGTGAAATTTAGATAATGGGAAGTACCTTCTTTTTAAGTGTAGTGGGGGTCATTTTGGGATATATTGTAATATTATTTTCATATAAAATAATTTTTGGTTTATAATGGATCTAAAAGAGTTTATTTAGAGTCTATAGAGGGTATGGGTCTAAATACTCTCAACCAATAGGTTTTAGACAAACATAGGTCACCATATTATCATTATCATTTTGATTTAACTAATAGTTAAATAGTTTATCTTTTACAATTCCTTCTTGTATTTTAATATTATATGTTTAATAAACATGCAATGAAATTCCATGATAATTCCAAGTGGTTAATTAATAAAATATATATAATTATATAATTCTTTTGGGTCAAAAATATATTTTTAAAAATATTATATCATTTAAAAATATATTATTTGTTTTAAAAACTCATTTATGTCAATTTTGACACTATTTTGAATTATATTTTTTTGATGGTCCAAAAAAATTTATTACATTAAAAAAAAAAAAATTATTTTTTTTTAAAATTTCATATTAACCTATAAAATTCGTGTAATGCATCAGATGTCTCAATTTACATTTATTGATATATTTATAATATAATTATTTTAGTCTTTAATTAGTAAGGTAATTATTGAATCATCATTGTGTCATAAATAAATTTAATTATTTAATGTCTAAAAATTGTGAATTAAAAACCATTATTTAAGAAATCATTTTTCTTTAAAATGATTATTTATAGTATAATTTATCTTCTGTATATCACAAAATTAAAAATGTTTTAGTTATAAAAATTTCAAATTTACACTTTTAATAAATCTTTAAATACAAAATTAATAAATTTCCTAATCTAATCCATGTGTATCAAATTGGTTCATATTTTATTCATATGGTTTATTTTATATGAAATAAATTTATCTATTAGAATTAGGACATGTGTGAGGGTAATTATAATACATTTTTTACCTTTAGTTACCCAATTTATTCTTAACTAAGGTAAATAAAATCCAAAAATTACTCTTTACCAATGATTATTTTCACCATATTAAATCAATATTTGAACTACTGATTTCAAACACGTCACATATATTTTTAAATTAAAATCAGAGAAGCAGTAAAATTATGTTTTTTTTCAAATTTGCAAACATGCCTAGAAGGTGGTTAAAAGACGTTAAAATTTCAATATGATTTAGTACATTAAATCAGTTTATAAAATGAATTCAATGAATTAAATTTAACTAATATAGGAATTATGTATCAATTTTGACATAAAATAAATTTAAATAAAATAAATAATTATTTATATAATAAATCAGTTTTAAACAATAATGCATAGTTTTAACTGTTAATAAAAAATTTAATCTTTTAAGAAAAATATCAAATATTCACCCTATGAATATTTTGATACTACGAATACAAAAATAAAGTAAATTTTGATTAATAATATTTATTAAATTTCAATACGATTTTATTACTATTCATACCGGCTAGTTTAATTTGTCATGGTGTGCTAGAACTCGATGTTGCATACTGCACAAGTTATTGAATTACTCAATGAGAAGCATACCATGGAAGCTTCGGTTGTAACATTCTTCCCTCCTTCAAATAACTTCATCCTTGAAATTAATAGAATATTTATGCATAAAATGAATCAGGTGGTTCTTCATCATATATTTCATGGGTTCCCACATTACCTCTTCAAACCTACGTTATCTCCATAAAATTGTTACCAGAGTAGTTATCAGATTTCTCAATAGTTTTTATCATGTATCAGAAATCCTTATAGGCTACTCTAAATAATACAAATCATGTTTTATTTCTATTTATTATAGGTGAGTACATGTTTTGGGCTAGGCATGTATTTTCTCAATAGTTATATGGGGAACACATCATGAAATTTGGAATGACATGTTGGCATTTTCAAATAGTAATCTATAACTCTAAATCGTTCTATACCTTCTAAAGGTCCAATTTACTAGGGAAATAATTTACCCTTCTTACCGAATCTTATAACACCATTCTGTGGAGATATATCCAAGAAATCATGATCCCCTACACGAAATTCCAAATCCTTCCATCGGTTATCGGTATAAACATTTTTCCTACTTTGAGTTTCTTTTATGTGGGTTTGGATGATATTCAAATTTTCCATTGTTTTATCAACATGTTATGGGTATATAAGTTCCCATCCACCAACATCATCCCAAAAAGTTAGTGTGTGACATCTCCTTCCATATAACACTTCTTATGGTGCCATGCAAATTTTGGAATGGAAGCTATTGTTATAGGAAAAATCAACTTGAGGTAAAAAAAATTCCCACATACCTTGAAGGTCATGTGAGAAACATATCAACATGTATTCTATGGTTTGAACTGACTGTTCTGATGGTCCATCAGTTTTAGGGTGATTGGTAGTGCTCAAACAATGTTCAGTAACTATGTATTTTTGAACTCTTTTCTAGAATCTTGCTTTAAAACGAGGATCATGATCATAAAAAATTGATAGGTATAAACCATGAAGTGTTACAACTTCATTAAAATATAGTTTTGATAATCATTGAGGTGGTAAATCTTCTTATATTGCATTAAAATGTGCTGGCATAGTCTGACGATCAACAATGACCCATTTTTCATCATTTCTTCTTGGAGTCTTTGGTATCCCCATTACAAATTCCATTGTAATATCATCCCATTTCCACTCATGTATAGGAAGAGGTTTCATGACCCCTAAAGTATGTTTTCTTTCTCCAATAACCTATTGAAAAATCGCAAATCAAGACACATAATTATCAATCTCCTTTTTAATGTTGTCCCACCTAAAATGATATTTTAAATCAATATACATCATGATGCTTCCATGGTGTATAGAGAAATTGAATCTATGTGCATCATTAAAAAATTCCCGTTTTAGATTAGTTATATCAGGAAAACAATATCATTTACCAAATTTCAAAATTATATCTTTATTTACATAGTTGATTAATCTCCTATCAATCAAATTTTTTATTTTATTTTGAAAATCCTCATCATCTTACAGAGAACTCATTACCCTTTCTAATAAATAATGTTTTCCAACAATTTGAAAAAGTATTGATGTTTTACCTTCCATGATTATTCCCATATCCACGTTTAATAGATCCATGAACATAAGATCCCTTTCAACACTAATCTTGGTTGAAATTCCATGATCATTTACACTCAATTAATCGGTCTCCTTATTTTCTTTCCCCGAGTGGTAGTGTAGTCTGAAATAATAATCCTTGAGTAGTTCATGCCATAACATTTCCATCATGCTGCGTTCATTCTCTGAGAAAATATACTTCAAACACTTATGATTGGAATATATCTCCCATTTTCACCATATAGATAGCGTATAATTATTGTTAGAGAAATGATTACATCTGCTAACTCAAGATCAAAAGTGGGATAGTATTGTTCATGAAATTTTAGCATCCTTGATACATATGAAATAAATATATCATTCTACATATGGACACAACCAATTCCATTTTATTAAGATTCACTATAAATAATAAACCCTTCATTCCCAGATGGAAGCATCAATATAGAAGCATTGACTAATATTTTCTTCCATTATTTTAAACATTCTTCACACTCTTTTTTCAAATCAAATTTAACCCCTTTACATGTGATCTTGGATTATGGGTTATACAATTGGGAAAATTATTGGGCAAAACACCGATAAGAACCTTCCAAACTAATAAAATGGTATACCTTAGTCATACATGTCGGTTCTGGCCATTATTGGATTTCCTTGGCCATTGATGGATCTGCAGAGATTCCATCCGTAGAGACAATATGGCTATGAAATGAAATTTTATAAATCCATAATTCACACATTCAAAATATACCTTATAATTCAAATCTTTTACGGGGTTTTAGAATAGTGCAAAAGTGATTCTCGTGATCTGCATAGATTTTTTATTATAAAATTATTTAATCAATAAATACCACTAAAAACACATAAATATTTTCATGGAAAACACTGTTCATTAGATCAATGAAAAAAGTGGGTGCATTAGTCCGTCCAAAGTACATTACTGTAAACATGTAATGCTTTTACATGATTTAAAATTTTGTTTTCATAATGTATTCCTTCTTCAAAAAAAACTAATAATATCCAAAGAGAATATCAATCATTGAACAATATTTCCCTCCATGATGTTGGTAAAATAAAACTGAAATGTGAGGATGGGGATAATTTTTATTTATATTTAATAGAATTGATCTCCCAGTTTCCAATAGACAACCTCTTAGATCCACCATTCTTCATAAAAATAACAAGGGCTCCTCATGGAGAAACAGTAGGGAGAATATATCACTTCTTACTCAGTTTATCTATTTTTTTTTCTTTTGTTCCACTAATTTCATAGTGGCCATTATAAAAGGAGTCATTGATATAGTGATTGAACCGGGAATTAAATCAATGGAAATCTCAGTTTATTTTTCGGCAGAATGTCCAGGTAAATCCTCTAGAAACACATCAATATATTCTGGAAAAATTGGTACATACACTCTTTTAACATTCATTTCGTTAACATCAGTTATTACACTTTATTTTTCCCCAATAATTGAATTTATTAGAGATACATGGGAAGGATATATATAAGAATCATATAGTGTCATTTTTTCTTATATGATATTTTATTTGTTATCACCATAAAAAAAGTAACCTCCTTCATCCTATAATAAATTTTCACATCATGGTATGAAAACCAATACATTATTAGGAATTTATCAAATTCAATAATTGGTATGACGATGATGTTAGGCAATAAAGAACTTTTATATTATCTAATAGGAACATATTCAGAAAACATTTTTGGAATGATACATCCATTAAGAGTTATAACTGATAACTCCCTTGTTAAATCAATTTGGAAATAACTAATTTTCATAGAAACCTGGGAAGATATGAATCAGTGTGATGATCCAAAATCAAACAAGGCATTGGATAAATTTGAGGAAACCATTAATGTACCTTCAACCATGTCATTTGGAGATTCAAACTCATCAATAGTGATCTCATTATCTTGGCATTGATCTATTTTCCTTTTCCGAGGTAAGATTCCTTGGTGATTAGGAAATTCATTTTTATAATGCCCAATTTATCTTCAATTGTATCATTCCACATTGACATCCCCTTCCTTTCCCTTGCAATCACATGCAAGGTGGCCCTTTTCACCACACTTGTAAAAAACACCCATTCCATTCCAGAATGTATGAGAGTGTTTCATCCCACATTTTCTACAGGATGGATTCTCATAATTTCCCTTCACTCCCTTATAACCATTTCTTGAGTGTTAAGTAGATATCTTCTTTCTTTCATTTCATTAATGTCATAAGAAATATTGAATTCATTTTCTTCCTTAATAGAACGTGAGACAATATATTTGTAGGATGAGAAGGATGGTGATACTAATTCTCAACGGAGAAAGGGTTTTAACACATAAATGAGTTGATAAATATAACACCTTGGGTTACCTATATTATTGATATCATTCATTGGTATCCTTGTAAGGTTATCCTCATACTTTGTGACATTCCCATCCTCTTTTTTCCATAGACTTAGAAACTGTCTTTCCATATGCTCTTAAAGGTAATGAGGAACATATTTTTCTTTTAAAAGTTATTTAAACTCTCTATATAACATAATATATACTTCTTATTCATCCTTCATGTTTTCAATTAATGACCACCATAGATATGAATCTCCTGTGAGGCGATAAACTACCATGAAAACATTTTCCCTTTCACTACTCACCAAAGCATGTAATATTTTCTCTACGGAACATATCTATTTCTTAGAAAGAAATGTATTTTTAGTCCTCTTGAATGTTTGTTTTTGTTGCCTCATAAAGTGGTCTAACATTGATCTTCCGTGTTTTGGACCAGGATGCTCCATACAGGTATGGTTATTGGACAAATCACGAGTGAGTTGTCCTAATATAATTATAATCTATTCAGTACCATTTGAATCACCTTCTCCACAATAATTATATGGAGTTGGGGGGAATCCCTAAATGGATTATGTGCATTGATACAGTTTGAATTTCTTCCACTAGGATCCATTTCTAAACAATGGCATAAATTAGGTTAGTTTATGGATCACAATGCATAATACCAAACATGTAAAATATCTAACATAAAATAAATAGTTAATTCATATTATCCATAATCATAAAAATTTATTCCTTGATAATTATTTACTAATAAATCGTTAATTATTTATTTTACTAAGAATTTGAATTATCGTAAGAAAATCGCTCATGAGTGTCATAACCTAGGGTGTAGCAAGTCAAGTTATTGTGTACCAGGATAACATGTGTCTAAACCGAAACACCATGTTGGAGTTTTCACTCTAAGGTACCTATGTGCAAATTTTATCTCTACCAGCTCATATCCAGACCTGGGTTTGTTTCTTGAAGAACTCAAAAAATATCTAAATTGCCAAAATTAAAGTATTATATTCTATATTATTCCTCAATGTTTATATTTGTGTAATGTTCTCTTATCATATTTTTTTCTAAATCTAGTCTTTAAGGATTGTACTAAAATTATTATGCTAGTAACTTTAATACCCCAACCCCTATTACTAAGATTCGGTGCATTATTAAATAACATCTTCATGATCATAACAGATCATGCCCTGAAATATCAATCTGTTTAGTAACCTTGCAAGTAAAAGGTATATACATAAGTTTTAATTTAAATTATGTAATGAAAAATACAAAATTATGTATCATTTGAACTAACTAATATCACATAGCCTATCCCTACAGGTCAATAATTATATTCTTCTTCACATCCTGTAAAAAAATAAATCATATGAAAGGGGTGAGCTCAGATTCTCAGTAAGGATAATAATATTGAAGAAACATTCATAAATAAGGTTAAATATTGAAGTCAATGTATAATAATAAAAAAGCCTTTTAAAATTAATCTTCTTCATAAAATGAAAAAGATAAATCTAATAATTCAATTTACTCATTCAAATGGATGTTCTACTAGTCTAATAATCACATGTAATATACATAGCTAATATTATAATGATGGAAGGAATAATTCCAGACATCATAACAACATAGTCAATCCCTATTTCCAAGACTAAAAATATGATTTACTCAAGGACTTGTTCAAAGACAATAATTTCTTTAATGATACCTACTGATGCAGCTAGGAGATATAATTTTATACACTTGTCGCTTAATAAGAAAAATTCATTCCTCATATGAAAATGGTGAAACATAATATAAACATTCATATTAAAATAAGCATAAAATGTTAGAAATTCAAAAAGAAACCATGAATGGTATAAAAACACATCCAAAATCAATCATATCACAAAACCTTTAATAAAATATGGAATATTGTATAATAATAGATCAACATCAAACAAGTGTAAAATCCATCAAAGGATGTTGACATAGATGAAATTAAAAATATTTCAGAGAAATATATTTTTCTATTTTGAAAAAATCATAAAGTAATGTAATTATAATGGAAAAAATTTATTTTGTATATATTCTTATAAGCATGGAAGGGATTCTTCAAAGGTGTTATAATAGTGGAAATAGCCACACCAACCATATAAGTTAAAAAACCTTCTTACATTAATTTCTCAAAAAGGTCATAATGTACCTTTTTGGAAAATGATGGAAGGATCCATATAAAAAATATAAAGTCAATCAAGGGTGAAAATGACTTTAACCCATATTCCAGTTAATAGTAAAAATGTTTTGAAATATATTTTTATGAAAGATAGATGTGGCTGATAAAAAAGTCTCAGTAGATACTTATGTATAAACAACCTTGGATGAGTTATGAGATGTTAAAATTAACCCTTACCTTGTACATTTCCTTAATAGATGGTATTTTAAACTACTATATAATAGCTAAATCAATGTTAAAAATTTATACTAGAACCACATAAATAAACATGATATCATATTTGGTCTTTTAATAATTTTTTGTTAATAATATTTTAGTAGTATCGTTTCTATGGGTATTAACTAATTAATTTTCATTTATATGTATTGTTACGTAGGTCATGCTTGTTATGGATAGGATGTATATGATTCTAATAGAGAATATATTATGATTATAAATATTACTTTTATTCAAAAAATGAAAATTATACTTGAATGGTTACTATGGGTTGATAAATCTTATCATGTTCATGGAGATGATAATCTATAAGTACACATGAGCGAAAATATCATTATAATGATTGTAAAATCATATGTAATGGGATTTTATATCTTATATAAAAAATAATTAATATTTTATATTAATGATTAACATAAATTATACTCATTATTATACTCATCCAAATAATGATGTGTCAAATAACAAACTACACCACAACGTAGAGTCGATAAGTCATACGTACGCACGCATGGTGACTTTTTAATTCATACGATAGATAGAATAATGTGTATGGTTGTAAAATATTTATAATATCATTATAGTATGTGTAAGTTAATGGATATGGTTTTATGGAAACAACAATGAAAGAGGACGTGAAAAAAGAAAAGTACATTGATAGAGGTGATCAAATTATTACATCTTCTTCATGTGCTTCATTTTGATTTGAACAAAAGGACTCGATTTGTTGGATTTATGATATATGTTTTTCATCTAAGATTAAGTTAGAGTATTTGGGAGGATAATTAACCAGAGGTTGGCCAAGAGAAATGGCATTGTAATTGTTAAATTAAAAGAAGGGGAGGTACCCTTTTAGAGTCTAAGGTATGGATGTATATAAATTCTCTCAAAAATTTAGTTTTATACTTTTTTAGGCCACCATATTAACCTTGTCATTTATATTTAACTATTAGTTAAATATTTTATCTTTTATAATGTATTCTTGTATTTTTTTATTACATAGTTAATAATCATACTATAAAATTCCAAGAGAAAACCCAATATTTCATTAATGAAATATATATCATTATATTAGTCTGTTGGTTTATATATTAATTTTTAAGAATAAAATATCATTTAATAATAGAATATTTGTTTTAAAAACCCACTGATTTCAATTTTGACACGATTTAGTATTAGGTTTTTTTGAATGTCAGAAAAACTTTATTACTTCTAAAAAATAAATTTAAACAATCCCAACATTTCATATTAACCAAAAATATTATTTTAATGCATATGTGTCTCAATTTACATTTATTGATATATTTATAATATATATTATTTTAGTCTTTCATTATTAAGGTAATTCTTGCATCATCATTAATTCATAAATAATTTTTATAATTTAATGTTTGAAAATTGTAAATAAAATAAAATTATTTTAAAAATATTTTTTTCATTCAAATGAATATATTTAGTTGAATTTATCTTATTTATTACTCAATATTAAAAAAAAATTATTTATTAAAATTGGAATTTAACGCATTAACTCTTCTTTAAATAAAATTTTAATATATGACTTAATATAATCCAAGTTGGTAAAAAAGTATCGTATTTTATTCCTAAGGTTGATTTGTTTTGAAATGCACTTATCAAATATATTTAGGACATTAGGTTGGGAAATTATAATTTCATATTTAATATTAATTACCCAATTTACTTTAAACAATTGTAAATAAAATCCAAAAGGTACTATTCACCTAAATTATTTTCATCCTATTGAACAAAATATAACCTGATGATGTCATCTATGACTCTCAGATTTTTGAAATTCAATTCACACAAGTTTTAAAATCAGGTTTTATGGAAATTTGTGGATATGCCTAAATGGTGGGTAAAAGTCATTAAAAACTTTAATAAAATTTGATACATCTAATATTTTTATGAAATGACTCCAATGAATTAAATTTAAATATTATAAGTATTTTGTATCTTTTTATACATAAAATATATTTATATAAAATATAATTATTTAAATAACAGTCATTTTTAATCAAAAACTCTGTGTTTTTCACTATTCATTAAAAATTGAATGTTTTTTGAAAAATAAAAAAAGTCATCCTAAGATAATTTTGATATTATAATTCCAAAATGAAGAACTTTTTGGAAAATAAAATTTATAAAATTTCCATAAGTGGGTATTAATATTCATAAGTTATTGTTTGATTCGTCGTGGTGTCATTGAACTTGATGTTCCATTGTGCACAAGTTATTTTATTATTCTAAGAGATGTGTACCATTGAATCTTGGGGTGCTACACTATCACATTTGGAGATAAGAAATTAAATTCAATGTTCTTGGATATGTTAGGCCATAGGTAAGAATCCACGCTACATTCATTAAATTTTCTTGTTAAAGGAATAAATTAAATGATAAATAGGTATATTATAATTATCGTATAATATCTATGATATATATGTAACATTATTCATTAGCTTCATCCTTTATACATTCCGTGTAAGTACTGAACAAGTCATATCACTTTTAGGGGACTAAAGACCACACATACTCAAATGAAATTTTCGAATTTACACTTTATGGAAAGAATAAAGCTATGTTGTAAAAAAATTACAGAATTAAATATACAATATGAATATAATATATATCCTATATAAATAAAATTATATCACAATTTCCAGCATTATAGGTGGTATGATAAAAATGTACAATCATCATTTTGGGAGGCAGTAGTAAACCTTACTCAAAAATATTATGTTCTATATCAATTAGTCGGAGGAAAACATTAATGTACCTTCCACAAAATCATTTGGAGATTAAACCTTAGTAATAGTGATCACATAAGATTGGACTTGATCACTTGGCCTTTTCTAATGTATGATTCCTTAGGGCATAAGAAAATAATTTTCATAATGCACAATTTCTCTGAAAATGTATCATTCAAGAATAACATCCCCTTCCTTCCCCTTGCAATCATATGTTTGGGGGCCCTTTTCACCACACCTGTAATAAACACCCATCCAATTTAGGAATGTACAAGGGTGTTTCTTCCCACATTTACTGTAGGATGGATATAAAAAATTTACATTCTTCCCCTAATATATATTTCTTGAGTGTACATTATATATCTTCTTCACTTTTATTTCACTAATGTCATAAGACATATATAATATTCCTTTTCTGTCTGAATTTTACATGATAAATTATCTTTGTACTATGAGAAGGATTGCGAGACTAATGCCTAACATAGAAATGTTTTTAACCCATCAATGATTCAGTCAATATTAATCCATGGGTTATGTATATAATCTGTATCATGACTTTCAAATCTTGTAATGTTAGCCTCATACATTGCAAAATTATCATCCACATTATTCGTTAGACTCAAAAATTGTCATTCCTTATCCGCTAGATGGTTACAAGGAAAATATTTTTCTATGAAATGTTTTTTTAACTCGCTCCATTCAATATTTAAAAATTATTCAGCATCTTTTTAGTTTTTAATTAATTTTGACTATTGATCTGGATCTCCTGTGAGGTGATAAACTACCTTGAAAACATTTTCTCGTTCGTTAGTCACCAAAGAAAAAAATGTTTTCTCTACAGAACATATCCATATCATAGATACAAAGTGATTTGAAGTACCATTTAATGTTGGTTTTGTTGCCTCGTGATATAGTCAAACATTGATCCTCCGCATTGGGGATCATGGTACTCCATACAGGTAATGTTATTTGACATATCATGAGTTGGTTGTCCTAGTATGGTTAAAGACTATTCAGCTCTAGTTGAATCACTATCTCCACAATGATTATCTTGAGTTAGGGGGGAATCCCTATATAGACTATGTGAATTGATATAGTTTCAATTCATTCCACTCAGATCCATTTCTAAACAATGGGATACACTAGGATAGTTTATGATTCATAATGCATAATTACAAACCTATAAAATACACAACATTAATTGAATAGTTTATGCATATAATCCATAAGAACAAAATTGTATTTTTTTGATGAATTATTAATCATAAATCCTTCAAAATTTCTTGCAATGAAAATGTGAATTAGCCTAAAATATCCCCCAGGAGTGTCATAAATAAGATTGCTACATGGTCGGTTATCATGTAATGGATACCCCGAGTGAGGCCTGAAACTCCATGTTGGAGTTTTCACTCCTAGGTAAATGTGTGTCATTTTTTCCTCTACCAGCTCATATCATGACATGTTTGAATTTAACAATAAACTAAAAAAATATCTACATTGCCAAAATTCTGAGATTCTATTATATACTAATCCTCAAATTTTATCTTAGGGTAATGCTCTCTTACATTAGTTTTTCGAAATATAGTTTCTAGTGGGTTTTACTAAACATACTCTGATACCAATAATAACACCTCGATCCCCTATTACCAAGATTCACTACCAGATTTTGTAACATTATCATGATCATAATTGATCTTTTCTGGAATGACCAATCCATTTAGTAACCATGCATGTACAAGATACATACATAAGTTTTAAATTACATTATGAAATTGAAAAAACAACATTGTGTCTCCTTTTAACTCACTAATATCACATATCCTATCCATGTAGGTCAATCATAATATACTTCTTCACATCATAGACAAAAACATAAAAAAGGGGTGAGGTTAGATTCTTAGTAAAGATAACAATATAGCATAAAAATTCAAAAAAAAATATTGAAGGCAATGTATAAGAATAAAACACAAGTCTTTTAAAATTAATCTTCCACATATTATGAAAATGAAAAATCAAATAATTTCTTTTACTCATTCACATAGATATTTTACTTGTCTAATATTCACATGTAATATCCATAGCTAATTTCATAATGATGGAATTAATAATTCAGGACATCATAACCACATAGTCAAACCCTCATTCAAAGACTACAAAATTGATTTTTTTCAAGTCCAAGTGCCCAAAAACCAGTTTTTCTAATGAGACCTACCGATGCATCTTGGATATGTAGTGGGATCCACCCATCACATAATAAGTCCAATGCATTACTAATATGAAAATGATGAAACATAACATAAACATTCATTTTAAAACATGCATACAAAACGTTAATAATTTAACCAGAAACCATGAATGGTATAAAAATAACACATCCACAATCAAATATATCATAAATTCATCAACATAACATAGAATATTATATAATAATAGATCAACTTCAAAAAAGTGTAAAATCCATCAAAGGATGTGGACATAGTTGAAATAAAAAATATTTTAGATAAATGTATCTTTCTATTTTGAAATCATTTAAAACTCTTGTAATTACAAACGAAATAATCTATTTAGTAAATTTTAATATAATCTTGTTCGTGAAGCTTCTAAGGTGTTATGATAGTGAAAAATAGCTACACCAAACATATATATGAAAAAAATTATTATTTTAATTTTTCAGAAATGTCCTAAAGTAATGTTTTAGGAAAATGACAAAAAGATTCCTTTAAAAAAATTTATTATAAAGTCAATAAATGGTGTAAATGACATTAGAAAATATTCTATGAAATAGTGAAAATTTTTTGAAATACATTTTTAAGAATCACATATGTGGGTGATAAAGAAGTCTCAGTATATACGTACGTATAAACAACATAGGATAAGTTAAGGGATGCTAAAAATAACCCTTACATTGTAATTTTACTTAGTCAAGGGTAAGTTAAACATATTTATAATAGTTAAATTATTTTTATGAAAATATAAAAGAACCACATACAAATATATAATATCATATTTTATCTTCTAATATTTCTTTGTAAATAATATTTCAGTATAATCGTTATTTCAGGTGTTAAGTGATTCATTTTCCTTTATATGTTTTGTTACATAAGTCATGTTTTTTTATGGATAGGATGTATTTGATTCATATACTGAATGATATTATGTTCTTAAACATTATTTTTATTCATTAAATGAAAATTATTCTTGAAAGTTTACTATGGGATAATAAATTTTATTGAGTACTTGGATATGGTAATCTATATGTACACATGAGCGACAATATCATTCTAATAAATGAAAAAAATATAGAATTAGAGGTTATATAATATAGAAAGAATTACTAACATGTTTTATTTATTTTTTACTTGAATTATAATCATTATTATACCCATCCAAATAATTAAGTATTGAATAACAATCTACACTATGAAATGGAGGCGGTAAGCCGTATATATCCACGTATGGTGACTTTGTCATTCATAAGATAGATAGAATAATTAATATGGTTGTACAATATTTATAATATCAATACATTATTTATATGTTAATTGAATTATAATTTTGTTTTGGAAACAACAATGAAAGAGGAAGTGGAAGAAGAAAAGAACATTGAAAGAGGTGATAAATTATTAGCTATTTTTCTGGTGATTTCTTTGGATTTGATATGAAGGCATCCATATGATATCTTTATGATAAATGTAATTTTTCTTGGTTGAATTGATGGTATTTGGGATGTCATTTGAGCAGTTTTTGTCTGATCTAAATGGATTTTGAGGTTGGAAATTTAGATAAGGGGAAGTACCCTCTTTTTAAGAGAGGTGGGGGTCATTTTAAGAAAAGATTGAAATAGTATTTTATTATAAAGTCATTTTTAGTTTATAATGGATCCAAAAGAGTTAAGTTTGAGTATATGGTGGGTATGGGTCGAAATACTATCATGAAATTGGTTTTAAACAATCTTTGGTCCCCATATTAACCTTATCATTTAGATTTAACTTATAGTTCAATAGTTTATCTTTTACATTATCTTACGTATTTTAATATTATATGGTAATAAACATACTTTGAAATTCAATGAGAATTCCAAGTGGTAAATTAATGAAATATATATCACAATATAATTCCTTTATATCAAACATATATTTTTATAAATATTACATCATTTAATAATATATTATTTTTAAAAAAACTCATTTATTTGAATTTTGACACTATTTAGAATTATATTTTCGTGAAGGTCCAAAAAAACATGATTAAAATAAAAAAAACATTTAATCAATCCTGACATGTCCTATTCACCAAAAAAAATTCATGTAATGCATCAGATGACTCAGTTTACATTTATTGATATATTTATAAATTAAATATTTTAATTTTTCTTTAGTAAGGTAATGATTGCATCATTCTTGTGTCATAAATAAATTTAATTATTTAATGTATAAAAATTATAAATCAAAAACCATCATTTAAGAAATATTTTTTTCTTTCAAATGATTATTTATAGTATAATTTATCTTATTTCTATACCTAAATTTAAAATGTTTTAGTTATTAAAATTTTATATTTATACTTTTAATAATTCTTTAAATAAAATAATAATAATTTGCCTAATCCAATTCATGTGGATCAAAGAGGTTCATATTTTATTAATATGGTTTAATTTTGATGAAAAAAACTTATCCATTAGAATTAGAACATGTCGTAGGGTAATTATAATACATTCATTTACCGTTAATTACCATATTTACATTTAACGGTTGTAAATAAAATCAAAAAATTACACTTCACTAAAGATTATTTTCATCCAAGTAAACCACATTTGAATTACTGATGTAAACCACGACTCATAGATTTTTTAAATTCAATTCAGTTAAGAGGTATAATTATGTTTTTTTTCAAATTTGCAAACATTCCTCGAAGGTGGGTAGTAGACGTTAAAATTTTAATAAACTTTAATACATTACATATTTTTATCAAATAAATAAAATTAATTACATTGAACTAATATATGTATTATGTATCTATTTAGACTTAAAAAAATTTAAATAAAATAAATAATTATTTAAATAAAAAGTCAGTTTTAAAAATCAATGCATAGGTTTTCACTATTCATAATAAATTGAATGTTTTATTAAAAATACCAAATATTCACACTATGAATATTTTGAAATTCCGAATCCAAAAATGAATTACATTTAGAAAAATAAATTTTATAAAATATCAAGATGATTTTATTACTATTCATAACGGTTAGTTTAATTGGTCGTGGTGTGCTAGAACTCCAATTTTCATAATGAAAATGTTATTTAATTTTTCAAAGAGAAGCATACCATGAAAGCTTTGATTGATACATTCTTCCCTCATACTAATAATTTTATCTTTGAAATTTATAGATTATTTTTGCATAAAATGATTAAGGTGGTTCATCATCATACGTTCCTTGGGTTCCCACATTGCCTCTTCTAACCTATGGTATCTACATAAAAAATTTACTATATGAATTATCTGATTTTTCAACAATTGTTCTCTTGTATCATGAATCCTTATAGGCTCCAACAATAATACAAATCAGGTTCCGGTTCTATTTCTTATAGTGGATTACATGTGTTGGGTCAGGTGGGTATTTTATCAATAGTGATATGTGGAACCCATCAAAATTAACACTTCTTACTGAATCATATAACACCATTCAATAGATATATCTTCTATAAATCATGATCTCTTACAAGAAATTTCTAATCCTTCTTTCGGTTATCGCCATAAATATTTTTCCTACATTGAGTTGTATTGAAATTGTTTTGGATGATATTAACATTTAACATTGTTTCATCAACATGTAATTGGACTATATGTTTTCATCCACTAACATCATTCCAAAAATTTGGTGTGTGACATCTCATTCCATATAACAATTCATATGGCCCCATCTAAATTCATGAATGAAACCTATTTTTATAGTAAAATTATACTCGAGTTAAAAATTGAACCCACATACCTTGACGGTCATGTGAGAAAGGTCTCAACATGTATTCAATGGTTTGAATGGTCTGTTATGATTGTCCATTAGTTTGAGGGTTATAGGTAGTGCCCATACAAAGTTCAGTATCTATGTATTTTTTATGTCCTTTCTAGAATCATGATGTAAAATGAGGATAATGATCATAAAAATTCGATAGGTATAACCCATGAAGTGTTACAACTTCATTAATATATATTCATTATAAATATTAAGTGGTAAATATTTTGTTATTACAAGAATATTTTGCTGACATAGTATGAAAATCAACAAATCCTATTTGCATCATTAATTCTAGGATTCTTTGGTATCCCCATTTCAAATTCAGTCGTAATATCATCCCATTTCCACTCAGGTATGGGAAGAGGTTGTATGACTCCTCTAGGATGTTTTCTAACTGTAATAATCTGTCAAAAAACCAAAAATCTTGACACATAATCACCATTCTCATTTTTCTTGTTGTCCCACCTAAAATGTTCCTTTAAATCATTATATATCCTAATGCTTCCAGGGTGTATAGAGAAATTGAAGCCATGAGAATCATTAATAAACTCCCTTTTTAGACCAGGTATATCTGGAAAAAAATATCACTGCCCAAATTTGAAAATTCTATCTTTGTATAAATAGTCTATTATTCTTTTATCGTTCAAATTTTTAAATTTATTTTGAAAATCCTCATCATATGTCTGAGAACTCTTTATCCATTCTAGTAAATAATGATTTCCAACCATTTTAAAAAGTATTGTTGTTTCACCTTCCATGATTATTCCCATATCCATATTTAATTGATCCATGAACATAGGATCCCTTTCAACACTAATCATGATAAAAACAACATGATATTTTCTACTCAAATAATTTTCCACTTTATTTTCTTTCTCCAAGTGATAGTGTATAGTGAAATATGAATCCTTTGGTAGTTTATGCCATAACCTTTTCCTCATGTTGAGTCCTTTCTATGAGAGAATATAATTATAACTCTTATGATTGGTATATATCTCACATTTTTCACCATATAGTTAGTGTATCTATATCTTCAGAGAAAATATAAAAGACGCCAACTCATGATCATGAGTGGGATAGTATTATTCATGATATTTTAGCAACCATGATACAAATGAAATAAATCTATCATTCTGCATAAGGACACAACCTAGTCCTTCTATTAAGAATCTCTATAAATAATAAACCCTTTATTCCGTGATGGAAGGGTAAATATATAAGCATTGAATAATATTTTTTCCAACTATTTTAAGCATTATTCAAACACTTTTGCCCAAAAAAATTTAACTCATTTACTTGTTATCTTGGATAATGGTTTAGCCAATCAGAAATATTATTTGATGAAACCCCTATAATAACCTTACAAACAAATAAAATGGTGTAACTCATTTATAATTTTCGGTGCTATAAATTATTAGATTTCCTTGGTATTTGATGGATGAACAGAGATTCTATCCTTAGAGACAATCTGGCTATGAAATGGAAATTTTTTAAACCATAATTCACTCTTTCTAAACATACCATACAATTCCTTTTTTTCTAAGTGTTTTCAGAACTGTGTGCAAGTGATTTTCATGATCTTCATAGATTTTTTATTATACCATGATATAATCAATAAATACCACTAAAAACACAATAATATATTACTAGGAATCTCTGTTCACTAAATCCATGAAAAAAGAGGGTGCATTAGTCAGTCCAAAGTGCATTAATGTAAACACATAATTCTCATACCTGGTTCAAAATTATATTTTCGAAATGTCTTCCTTCTTTACACACAAGTGATGATTTCTAGCTCGAATATCAATCATTAAAAGGTATTTATCTCCATGATGTATATGGAATAAAACAGCAATGCGAGAGAGGGGATACTTGTTATTTATTGTTATAGTATTGATCTTCTAGCAGTCAATGGATAACCTCCTAGATTCATCATTCTTCATAAAAAATAACAAAGGCTCCCCATGTAGTAACACTAGGGAGAATAAGTCACTTATTAATCAATTCTTCTAGTTATTTCTTTTATTCAACTAATTCCACAATGGTAAATCTATATGGGGTCTTTGATATGTTCCTTGAATAGGAAATTAAATCAATGGAAATCTCAATTTATAGTTCTGCAGGACATCTAGGTAAATCCTCTAGAAACACAACAATATATTCATGGACAACAGGTATCCCTCTATTATAAAATTCCTTTCTTCAACCATAGTTATTTCACATTCTTAATCCTTAATAATTTAATTTAGTATACATACTAAGGATGGATATATAAAAGATTCATATGCTGAAATTTTTTCTTTAAAGATATGGTATTCCTTATCATCATAAAAAATTGTAACCTCCTTTTTCCTATAATAAATTTTCACAGCATGGTCCAAAAGCCAATACATTATAAGGATTTTAACAAATTTAACCATGGTTTTGAAGATGATAGCATGAAATAAAACACATTTATATTATCTAATGGGAACTTATTCATATGACATTGTTGGAATTATTCTTCCCTTAGGAGTTCTCACTGACAACTCCCTTGATAAATAAAATTTGAAATAAATAATTTTCATAGAAAACATGGAAGATACAAATCAATGAAATTATAAAATATCAAATAATGTTTTGGATAATTTTTTGGAAACCATTAATGTACATTATACCACATCATTTGTATATTAATACTCAGAAATAGTGATCACATAAGATTGGCATTGATCACATGGATTTTATAAGGTATGATTCCTTGGCACTTAGTAAATTCATTTTCACAATTCCCAATTTCTTTATAATTGTATCATTCCACATTGACATCCTATTCCTTTCCCTATTAATCACTTTCTTGGTGGCCATTTTTACCACACTTGTAACAAACACCCATCCAATTTATGCTAGTACCAGGGTGTTTCTTCTCATATTTACTACAGGAGGGATATTCAACATTTACATTCTTACCCTTATATATATTTTTTAGAGTGTTCATTATATATCTTATTCCCTATCATTTCATTAATGTCATAAGATATATAAAATTCATTTTCTGTCTTAATAGAACATGAGACAATATCTTTGTACGATGAGAAGGATCGTGATACTAATTCTCAATGGAGGAGGTTTTTGAACCCATAAATGAGTTGATAAATCCTACACCTTGGGTTACCTATATAATCTATAGCATTCCTTGGTAACCTTGTAATTTTAGCAGTATACATTGTGACATTCTCATCCTTCATTTTCCTTATACTCAGAAACTGTCTTTCCATATGATCTCGATGGTAATGAGGAAAATATTTTTCTATGAAATGATATTTTATCTCTATTTATGTCCTATTTTATAATTCTTCATCCTCCTTTTTGTTTTCAATTAATGACCACCATTGATCTGTATCTCTTGTTAGTCAATAAACTACCATGACAACTTTTTACCTTTCGCTACTCACCGAAGCATGAAATATTTTCTCTACAAAACATATCCATTTCATTGAAACAAACTTATTTATAGTCCCATTTAATGGTGGTTTTTGTTTCCTCATGAAGAGGTATAACATTTATCCTCTACATTTTGGATCAAGATGCTCCATATAGTTATGGTTATTACTCAAATCAGGATTGAGTTGTCCTAGTATGGTTATAAGTGATTCAACACTAGTTGAATCACCATCTCCGCTATAATTATCATTATTTTGGTGGGAGGGGGGAATCCCTCCATGGATTATGTGCAATTATATATCATCAATTCCTTCCACTAGGATCCATTTCTAAACAATGGCATACACTTGGATAGTTTATGAATCACAATGCATAATTCCAAACATGTTAAATACCTAACATAAATTAAATAGTTAATGCATATAATCAATAATCATAAAAATGAATTCTATGATTAATTATTTACTCATAAATCATCAATAATTTATTGTAATGGAAATGTGAATTATACTAAGCATATCACTCAGGAGTGTCCTAAACAAGAGTGCAACAAGGCCAGTTATCATGTACCAGGATACCACAGGTCAAACTCAAAACTCCTTGTCAGAGTTTTTTCTGCTAGGTATCTATAATCTAGTATCAACTCTACTATCTCATGTACTGACATGAATTTATTCCTCGTAAAACTCAAAAAATATCTACATTACCAAATTTTAAGGATTATATTCTAAACTAATCCTCACAGTTTATCATAGGGTAATGTTATCTTATCATTAGTTTTCTACATCTAGTCTCCAGGGATTGTACAAAACATTATTTAATAAAAATTGTAACACATTAACCCGTGTTACTCGGAGTTGGTGCATTATTACATAAAATTTTCATGATCATAATGGATCACATCCTGGAATACCAGTCTGTTTTGTAAACTTGTATGTACAAGGTCTTTCGGAAGATTTACATTAAATTATGAAATGAAGAAAACAACATTATGTATCCTTTGAACCAACTAATATCACATATCATATCCATACAGGTCAATAATAATATTCTTCTTCCCATCCTGGAAAAAATAAAACATATTAAATGGGTGAGATCAGATGCTCATTATGGAAAACAATATAGATGACACATTCATAAATAAGCATAAATTTTGATGGTGATATATAAGACTAAAACAAAAGACTTTTAAAATTAATCCTCTTCATAATATGACAAAGTTAAATATAATAGTTCCATTTACTCATTCAAATTGATATTCTACTAGTCTAATAATCCCATGTAATATCAATAGCTTATTTCATAATGATGGAACAAATAATTCTATACATCATAACAACATATTCAAGCCCTAGTTCCAAAACTACAAATATGATTTAGTCAAGGCCTTGTGCCAAGACACAATATTTTTTTATGATACCTACTGATGCATCGAGGAGTTATAGTGGGATCTACCTATCAATTAATAAGTCCAATTCATTCCTCACATGAAAAGGGTGCAACAAAACATAAACATTCGAATTAAAAGAATCATAAAAAACATTAACAATTGAAAAAAACAATTAATGTTATAAAAAACACATCCACAATCAAAAATATCACAAAACCATTAATACAATATGGAATATTGTATAATAATAAATACTCATCAAACAAGTGTAAAATCCTTCAATGTATATCGACATAGAAGAAATAAAAACTATTTGAGATAAATATATCTTTCTATTTTAAAATAATTTAAAAGTCATGTAATTACAGTGGAAATAATTTATTTTTTAAATATTTATAAATGATTGTAAGGGATCCTTGTAAGGTGTTATAATATTGGAAATAGACATTCCCAGCATATAAGTTAAAAAAAAATTCTTACATTAATTTGTCGAAAGGGTCATAAAGTACCTTCTATGGAAAATGACCGAAGGATTCCTTTCAAAAAAATTATATAAAGTCAATCAAGGGTGTAAATGAATTTAAACCATATTCTAGGAAATATTAACAATGTTTTGAAATAGATTTTTATAAAATATAGATGTGGATTTTAAACAAGCCTCGGTAGATACTTACGTATAAATAACATTGGATATGTAAAGGTATGTTAAAATTAAATCTTACCTTATACATTTCCATAGTCAGGGGTATGTTAAACTTCAATATAATAGTTAAATCAATGTTATGAAATTACACCAGAACCAGAAACATAAATATGATATCATATTTGGTCTTTTAATATTTTTTTGTTAATAATATTTCAGTAGTACAGTTGTTTCGGGGGTTAACTGATTCATTTTCCTTTAGATGTATTGTTATGTAATTAATGTAGGTTATGCATAAGATGTATTTGATTAATATAAAGAATATATTAGGTTCTCTAAAATTAATTTCATTTAACAATGGACAATTATTCTTGATGGGTTACTATGGGTTAATAAATATTATCACATTCATGGAATGGTAATACATAAGTACGCATGAGCGATAATATAATTATAATTATTTTAAAATCATATGTAATGGAATGTTGTATCATATATAAATAATAAATAACATGTTATATTTATTATTAACATCAATTATACTCATTATTATACACATCCATATAATGAAGTGTTCGATAACAAACTACATCACGACGTTGAGTCGATAAGTCGTACGTACACAAGTATGGTGACTTTGCCCTTCATAAGATAGATATAATTATGAATATTTTTGTACCATATTTATAATATCATTAAAATATTTATATTTTAAGGTATTTATTATTTTATTATGGAAACAACAAAGATATAGGATGTGGAAGAAGAAAAGTACATTGAAAGATGTGATCAAATTATTTCCTCTTCTTCATGTGCTTTATTTTGATTTGATCAAAAGGTCTCTAGAGGTTGTATTTCTGATCGATGTATGGAATCTAGGATGAATTGGTGGTAGTTGGGAGAATATTTTAGTAGATTTTGGCCCAGGGAAATGTCATTTGAAGAGTGAAATTAATAGAAGGTGAAGTATCCTTTTATAAGAGAGGTGAGGGTCACTATAGAAAAACATGAAATATTATTATATTATAATACAATTTTCTGTTTATAATGCATCCAAAATAATTTATTTAGAGTATAAAGTAAGTATGTGTAGAAATTATCTCATCAAATAGGTTTTATACATCTTTAGGTCACCATATTATCCTTATAATTTAGATTAATCTATTAGTTAAATAGTTTATCTTTTATAATGTCTTATTGTATTTTTAAATTACATGGTTAATAAACATACTATAAATTGCCAGGACAAAACCCAGTGGTTCATTAATGACATGTCTATAAATATATTAGTTTTTTGGCCATCCATGGACTTTTTGGAATATAATATCATTTAATAATATAATATTTTTTTGAAAACACATTAATTTCAATATTTCATGATTTAGTATTTGTTTTTTTAAAGAAAAAACATTATTACTACATAAAAATAGATTAAATGAATCCTAAAATTTCATATTTATCAATAATATTACTATAATGAATATAAAGTCTAAATTCACATTTATTGTTATATTTATAATATCAATTATTTTAATCATTCATTATTAAGGTAATTCAGGTGTCATTATTATGTCATAAATAATTTTAATAATTTAATATCTAAAAAATATAACTAAAAAACCATTATGTAGGGAATATTTTTTTCCTTTAAATGAATATATGTAGTATAATTTATCTTATTTATAACCTGATATTCAAAAAGTTTAATTTATTAAAACTGGAATTTACCACATGAACTATAATTTAAATAAAATATTAATAAATGTCAAAATCTAATCCATGTTGATAAATTTGTATAATATTTTATTCCTATGGTTGATTTGTTTAAAATAAACTTATCAAATAGATTTAGGACATGGGTTTGGGAAATAATAATATTATATTTTACTTTAATTACCCTATTTAATTTTTACGGTGGAAAATAAAATCCAAATGTTACTATTCACAAAAAAATTAATTTTATCCTATTGAAGAAAATATTACTTACTGATTCCAACCATGTCTCTCAAATGTTTGAAAGTCAATTCACAAAAAAATTCAAAATTATGTTCTATGAAAATTTTCGGATATGCCTAGAAGGTGGGTAAAAGTCGTTAAAACGATAAATAAAATTTTAAAACATCTAATATTTTTATAAAATGGCTCCCATTAATTACATTTGACTATTATAAGTATTTTCTATCTATTTTGACATAAAATAAATTTAACTAAAATAAAATTAATTTAAAAATGTAAATTTAAATCAATAACTCTGTTTTTTTACTTTTCATAAAAAATTGAATGTTTTATGAAAAAATACAGAAATTTCATCTTAATATAATATTGATATTATGAATCCAAAAATGACATCCTTTTTGGAAAATATAATTTATAAAATTTCTATATGTGGGTATTATTATTCATAATGTTCTGTTTGATTTTTCGTGGTGTGATAGAACTCGATGTTCTATAGGGCGCAAGTTATTTTATTATCCCAAGAGAAGAATACCGTGGAATCTTGGGGTGTTACATAATAAAATTTGGAAATAAGAATTTAAATTCAACGTTCCTAGAGATAGTAGTCCATGCATTAACATACACGCTACATTCATTACATTTTCAAGTTAATGGAATTGATTAAATGATCTATAGGAATATTAAAATTATTGTGTAATATCTATGTTTTATACGTTACATTGTTCATTAATTCCATCCTTTATAAATTCCATTTATGGAATGGACAAGTCATATTACTTTGAGGGGACGAAAGACCACACTTCCTCAAATGAAATTTTTGAATTTACACATTATGGAAAGAATAAAAACAATGTTTTAAAAAATTATAGAAGTATATATACAATATAAATATAATAAATATCATAAAAAATTATATTATATAACAATGCCCACCATAATAGGCTGTAGGAGAAAATTTAATAATCATTGTTTTGGGAGGCAGATGTTATCCATACAAAAAAATAGTATGTTCTATATCTATTGGATGGAGGTGTGTGTATGTGTAGTTAAAAACCATATCATAAAAACATCATAGAATAATTTGTTTAATTTTTTTGTATTTAAAATAATGGAATAAATATATTTTTGGAGATTGAATGAGGAAAATAAATGAAAGGATTTTCAAAGAATATGTTTCCCCTAAATTGGGTAACTCCTTTTGACTTTAGAGAAAAGGATTCCTTGAATTTCCAACTTCCTAATGCAAGGATTATAGAAGGAAGGGAAAAATGTTTTGAGATTAATTGAGTTGATTTTGGATGATCCATTGGGCTTGAGAGGTGTGAGTAAGTGGGTAAAGATGGTGTCCTTTTATAAGAGGCATGGGGGAACTTTTGGAATGTCTCTAAATATTATATTATTATAAATTTATTTAAAAATTATAATAGTAAATATTTGATATATTTTGTGGATAATATGAGTATGGGACTAAATATTATATACTAATAGGTTTTAGAAATTTTTAGGTCACATAATTATCTTTCTCTTTTAGCATTAACCCACAGTAAAAAACATCAACACTTACAATGTCATCATCATTTTCATAATATATGGTTACAGTGGATACTATAAAATGTCAGTCGAACCACATTTTGTTCATTAATGACCTTTATCAAATTATATCAGTCATTTAGATGAATCATATATTTTTATAACTGTTATATCATTTAATAATATAGTAATTTTTTAAAATCCCATTTTTGTTAAATTTGACACTATTTTGAAATTGATTTTTGTTAAAATTGTAACAACTTAATTAATTTGTTCAAAAAGGAATTAACGCATACTACACATGTAAATTTAGTCAAATTTTTTTGTATGGAATAATAATTTTAAAATCACATTTATTTTAATATTTCTAATATAATTTATTTGATTATTTAATTAATAATGTACTCCCTACATCATCATTGTGTCATAAATATATTTATTTAATTAATTTATAAATTTTTTAAATAAAATACCATGATGTATGATATATATTTATATTTATAATTAATATTTATAATATAACTTATCATTTATATAAACTAAATTAAAATTTTTTATCTAAGAGATAAATGTTTAGGTTATATTTCTCTTTTCTTTAAATTAAATCTTATAAAAGGTCATTATCAAACCCAACATGCTCCATGGGGTCCTATTTTCTACCCATGTATTCTCATGGTTGTACATATCTCATTAAATATGATTAAGAATCATATTTTCTTAGTTTTATATTATTATAGTATTATATGTTTACCATTATTAACCTGATTTACCCTTTATCCATGATAAAAAAATAATTATTGATGTTAATAATCATAATTTCCAAAAATAAATGATTTATATTTATATAATATTGACATTCTAAATCCAAATATGGATTATATAGTTTCAAATTAAAAACATTGAATTGGAAAACACTAATTTAAAATTAATTCCCACTATCATAACAAGAAAACATGTTTTTAAGAAGTAAAAAACTACCTAAATACTGACTTATTTTAAGTACAATTTCAATTTGAAATAACATAAAATTATGATAATTGGATTAAATGAAAAAAACTAATCAAATTACACATTAAAAAAATTAAATGGACAATGTATCTACATAAATAAATAATATTAAATGGTGGTTTTGAATTGAAAAGATGTATTTATCATTATTCATATAAATATATGTTTTATATGAAAAATAGAAAAATTTCATGTAAATAAATATTTATATCCATCATTTAAATAATATGTATATTGTATCAAATAGGAAATTTATATCTTTAAAAAAATATTATTAAAAAAATTTCACCGTCAAAAGGATGTAAAATGACCTTTTAAAAATAATAGAGTATTTTATGCTTCAAATTGGATTTATTCTAATTTGAGCCTCTAAATTTCATTTTATTAGTGTAAATACATTTAAAAATATGTGAAATCAAAATACAGTTAATTATGTTCAATCCGTTAAATTCAATGACTTGGCATTAACTACCATTTAAAAATATAATAATATTATTGTTTTAGTATATAGTAAAACTCAGTGTTGTGTGCAACCTACGATTTTAGAGAAACCCATTGTTGCATGTTGGGTACTCTATCAAACATATTGTTACATTTAATGTAAAATAAATATTAAATTCAAAAAATATTAAAATTTATGAAAATTTATTATTCTATATATACTGTGGATGTTACATCATTCCCCCTTTTGTAAATTGCGGCCTCAAAGTTTTAAAATTTTACTTGGAAACATCATTGAAAAACCACATCTAATAGAAAAAATAGTCATTAAATTTATAACATTAAATGGTATAAATATAAGTACAATGGTCACATAATATATCATATTCTAGGGTTCCCTATATGAAAACGTGGACATGGATGCTAAAACTAAATCTCAAAGTCTAATATAGAGTAATAGAGGACATTGTAATTAGAATGATATTCATAACAATACTACAAATATGTGATGGGTCAAAAGACCCTTGAGAAAAATAAACAAATTATTTTTACGTTTTATGATCCTTTTGATTGAGTAGAGAATTAATTTACATCCTATAAAAATAATATAATGAAACATAATTAGTTGATGTATTTAAATTTTATAAGCATAATTCCATCCTTATTAATTTCCCATTATAATATGTACATCATTAAGAATACAATTATGTATAAAAGATCACAAAAATCATAAGGGATGTCATTATATTAACACTATGGTCCAAAATGTAAGTCATACGCCAACATTAAAAAATCCATGCATAAACATAACCCCACAAATCATATCCTATAATGGTATTTAATTACATATTAACAAATCACATATATCCTTAGATGGTGTGTCCAAAACCATGATCTTATGGTAATCCTTAAAATAAAAATGGGATCTCAAAATATTATATCTCATCACATTTTGTCTCAAAACCAACTACAGTACCTGAAAATTATTTTCTCAAAAAAAACGATCATACTGAATCTATCCCTGTTTAATTGTCTTCAGACACTTTTTTTCATAATTTCCCATTGCATTGTGGTTACGAATCGTTATGTAGTATGGTATCTATTATCTCATTACTGGAATATTGAAGACACTTTTTTCATCACAAACATTATGAACAAACAAACCATACCTATAAAAATTTCATTATCCTAACATACATTCCCCAAATTGTATTTTACCACACTTGAAACATGTTTTGGGATTACCTCCAGAAGTATTAGTTGGGTTCTTCTTCATTTCAAGGAACCTTTCCATTTTTGACTCTTATCATCTCATTGTATGTATGTGTCAAAACACCATTTTCAAACATCTTAGTATAATGAACCACATTTTCATAACTTATAAATTCTTGGAAGGCCAAGCCACTTCCTAGCCCTTGTTTCAATCTTGTGTAAAATATATTAATCTACTATAAGTTTCTCGAATAATATCTATTACATACCTCTGTAATCAAGTTATATTTTCTTCTTATGTAGGTACTAAATCATTATCCTTTTTCTATAGTTATATGAATTCTATCACTATCCCAAGATGAACAACCTTGTGGACATATTTCCATTGAAAAATATCATAAATTTCTAATCATTCCATGGCATAAAGATCATTTTTATCTCTATTATTTTTATCTAATGACCACCACTTATCATCTTCCCTTTGAAAAATATATATGGAATGTGTTACCTTTTTAGTTTCTAAACATCTCATGACATAAAATATCTTCTTTGGGGTATTTTTTGTCATTCATCTAGAACAAGGCTATATAATACATTCATTGATGGGTGATTTTTTCAATTAAACTCTTCCACTTATAAAATATATTTCTATGGTTGATATGGATTATCCCAGGCATGGAAAACACTTCCATTTATAGCATGATTCAATGTCTCCAAAACTGCATCAAAATGATCAGTTCCAATTCTCATCACCTCATGATGTTTTTTTGAAGGGTTTTTTCTATCTTGATTCCTTCCAATTAAAACATACCAATTTATTATATGGAAAACCATTATGATCAGACATAGTTTAGATGAATCAAAAAATTAAACTCTAATATGAATAATCATTTAATAATAACCTTAAATTACAATCCCATAATGGAATGAAATTAACATCATCATAACCTCTGTTGTTATTTGAACAGACATCTAAAAACAACTATAATACCCCAGGCATAAATGTACCACAATCATTAGTGAATTCAGGAATTTTTATTGATGATGTTTTCAAGTTTATATCATTAGAGAAATAGTCCATAACTATTAAATAACAATAAGGTAGAAATACAAAGTGCACACATCCAATGATATCTCTTTCTTCGATAACATAATTTTTTTTAAAAAGAAACAGAGATTCATTTCCGGTTTAATAATCATATTTTTATTTTATTTCATCCTTGTCTTTATTCTACCATAATTCTGGTAAAAACAAGTAAAATCTTCATATGATAAAAAAACATAGTAAGGGACACGAAAATATATAAATATTTTAGTCTAGTGAATAAAAGATGGCTCATTCATTGTTATTTGAGTGGATGATATAAAATATTTTCAAATGAATAAAACTCATACTTTTTTTCTCAATAAAAAAAATAGAAGTTAATAAAAAACAATTAAAACTCCTTTAGGTGTCATAGAGAATTAGAAACATTAAACCCTTTCAAACTTCTTCCAATTGGAATAATCATATGTTCGTCCTCCAAATAAGAGAACTATAATAGGGATCAGCCTTCATATAAGTTATATTGGGCTCTCTCGTGATCTATAATGGGGCTCAACCCTTCGTATAAGTTGTGTTGGGGTCACCCATGAGATTTAATGGGGCCCAATACTTCATATATGCTATATTGGAATCACCAGTGATTTAAAATTGTAATCAACCTTTAGTATTAGCTATATCGGGCTCATCCATTTCATAAAATTCTAATGTATAATTTCAGGAATAAAACATGTTCTTCACAAAACCCCTTTTTTAATTATTCTTCTAATCCAACATAAAAAACATTTCCATACAAAAATAGAACTTTACTATAATATCCCATATTCAATACCCTGATACTCAAATAAAGTAGTAAGGGATTTATAATAATTTAAAATGACATTAAAGATTATAGAAGAAGCCAAATATCAAATAACGGTTACAGTGGACGAGAAGTCATTATCGCCAAATATATAATAAAAACAAAACTTTTATCAATTAAAAGAACTAAAACTATATGTATAAATGGAATAATATTTAAAACATTAAATTATATTCATAAAATTTGCTATATATTCATTTTATACACATATATATATAAATATGTAATTTAATATCATGAATAATAAGATTTGATAATTAAATACTTAAATGATCAAGGTGTCCCATAACCCATTGAAAATTTAATTTTTAAACTCCATTATTTAATTAATAATAACAATATTTATATGAAATTTCATTGTTTCTATATAAACACATTATAATATAATAAAGGTTCCAATTATCTTGAATTCCTCAATGAAAGGAGACCGAGACAATGTCCCTTGCCTTTAGTCAGACATGTCTCGTTCATAAATTAATTTCCTAAATAATAAAAATAGGTTATATTCAACATGAATTATAAAAATTTATAATATTATTATTTAGGTTAGGTCACTTATTACAATGTTATATCAATTTGTTAATTATTTGAGTTCATATCAAACATTTTGTCAATGTTCGGAATTTGAGTAAAAAATGAACTTGTTTTGATGAAAATCATCCTTGTGACTATAAGTCCATTATCTAAATAATATTATTCATGATTTAAATATATTAATATTATGGTATATATGTATTTATAATATTTTATAACATTTGAAGATAAGAAATGAAATTCCATGTTCATGGAGATGGGGGTGCATACATACGAATGAATGCTACATTAATTGATTTATCATATTAAAAAATAAAATAAAAGATATATATGTATATTAGAATTAAATTATAATATATATGTAATATATTTTACCTAAGTTCACTAAAATAATTCATCAAATGTTCTATTTATGGAATAATTGAGTCATATAACATTGAGGTGGCTGTATTTCACACGTACTAAAATGAGCAAAATAATTTTTTAATTTTTCCAAATATCAACCTTATGGGAAATTGATATCCTTACAAAATTATATATTCAAAAATAAAAACAACCCAAAAATCAATATTCATCCTTAAAAAACTCCACCCAGAATTCCACATTCAAATTTCAATATTCGAAATTCAGAAGCACTCCTCCAACACGACGCCTATCCCAAATCAAAGTCGTGCATCACCATCTTCATCATCAGCACAACTCATCATCACTGAAACCATCATCTTCAGAACTATCGCACCACACCAGTATCAACGAATAATCATAGAAGTTCATTGATCCAAAAACCGATTCACCCCAAAAAGTATTCATCCAGATGTACTCCTCCAATGCTGCGCCTAACTCAAATGAAATTATCTTCTATACACATTATTGTAATCATAATGGTATATAGTGAAAAAATATTATAGAAACATAGATACAATATCCGTATAATATATATAATATGTAAATTTATTTCCATGTTAATGGCCACTATGGGAGGTAGTAGGAGAAAATTTAATAATAATCATTTTGTGAGGCATTAGTTTTCCGTACATTGAAATATTAATTTTTATATCCATTAGATTGATGTGTTTATATGTGTAGGTAGAAAAATTATATTAACAACTTCCTAGTATATTTAGGATAACGGTTTCATTATTAACTAATGGAATAAATAATGATTTGGGGGTTGGATGAGGAAAATAAATGAATGGTTATTGAGAGAAGATGTTACCTTTAAATCGAGAAACACTTTTTGATTTTAGACAAAAGGATTTCATGAATTTTTTTCAACCCTAGGAAATGATTTTAGGACAAATCAAATGATTTTTAGGGATTCTTTTAGCAGACTTTGGATGAGCCAAGGGGTATGAATGGTGTGAGTATGTGAGTAGATGTGGGGGCCTTTTATAAGAGATAGGAGGGGTACTTCAGGAATGTATTGAAGTATTATTTTATTATAAATCAAATTTCTAATTATAATATTTTCAAAGTGATATAATTAGATTATAATATTTTTTTGTGTTGAAATATTATTATATAATAAGTTTTAGACAAGTTTAGGAATCAAAATTAACCTTATCATTTAGCATTACCCATAGATCAAAACATTAAATTGTACCATGTGTTCTGGTATTGTAATAATATATAGTTTCTATAGCCTCTATAAAATTTCAAGAGAACCACAGATTGATTATTAAAGATTTTTTTTCACTATATAAGTTGTTTTTATGAACCTCATATTTTTAGTAATATTATATCATTTAATAAAAGAGTGGTTGTTTTAAAACCTTATTTTTGTCAATTTTGAAACTATTTAGAAATTTTTTTTATTAATGTCATAAAAACATGATTCTTTCAAACCATATGAATTCACTTTTTAATCACATGTCAATGTATTCCAAATAATTTTTATGGAATAAAAAAGATCTAATGAAATATATTTTAATATTTTTAATATCAATCATTTGAGTATTTCATTATTTAAGTAAATGATTCTTCATCATTGTAACACCCAAGATTTTATGAGAAATATTTTGTTTTTATGTATAATGTTATATAAAGGAATATTTCACTACACACAACACTACATGGCATTGCATTATACGCATGAGAATCCTTCCTTGATAGGATGTTTTGTACGCATTCCTGAGTTTCACTAAAAAACGAAATGTTATTAAAATATTATATAAACTAGCCGTTATGAATAGTAATACACAATTTTTGAAATTTTATAAATTTTATCATTCAAAATGGACTTAATTTTTGGATTCATAGTTTCAAAATTATCCTCAGGTGAATTTTTGGTATTTTTTTAAAGACATTCAATTTTTAATGAATAGTGAAAACAGTGGGTTACTATTTAAAAACCAAATTTTTATTTAAATAATTATTTATTTTATTTAAATTTATTTTCTGTCAAAATCATATACTTAATACCTATATAAGTTTAATGTAATTCATTGGAGTAATTTTATAATAATTTTAGATATAATTTTTTTTTTGAGCTTTTCACCGTCTTTTACCCACCTCCTAGGAGAATTTGATAATTTACATAAAACATAATTTTACCACTTATGTGAGTAGAATTTGGAAAATCCAAGAGACATGGTTAATAATAAAGAGTAAAATGTGGTTCAATAACATAAATACTGTAATTATGGGTAAAAATTATATTATTATTACCCAAACACATGTCATAAATCTATTGAATAAGTTTAATTCGACCAAAAACAACATTAGGAATAAAATATGACCATTTTGCTCCACATGGATTAGATTAGGATATTTATTATTATTTTATTTAATTAAGAGTTAAAGTATTTATAATAAATGATTAATAACTAAAACATTTTTAATATAGGGTTATACATAAGATAAATTCGACTATAAATATTTATTAGAAAGATAAAAAGATTTCCTATATAATGGTATTTTATTTATAATTTTTAGACATTATATTATTTAATATATTAATGACACATTGATGATGAAATAATTACCTTATTAATGAAATATTAACATAATTTATATTATCTTTGTTCGAACTAATAATGCTGTTATGTTTTTTTACAAAAATCAAGTACCAAATAGTGTCAAAATTTACAAAAAATAGTTTTTAAAACAAATATTATATTATTAATTGTAATTTTATTCCTAAAAATAAAAGGATTTTCCAAATGACTTAGATAAGGTTATATATATTAATAATGAACCACTTAGGGTTCGTTTGGCTTATTATAATAAGTTTATTAACCATATAGTGTAAGAAAACAAGAAGACATGATGAATGTAAAATTATTTAACATAAAGTTAAATCTAAATGATAAGGTTAAAATAATAACCTAAACTTGTCTAAAATATATTGGATGAGAGGATTTCGACCATAGCCACCTTATATTCTAAATAAATCAAATTTTAGCTATTAAAAACCGAATATGACTTTATAAAAAATTAATATTTTAAATTTTTCCTATGGTGCCCCTCTCCTCCCTTATAAAAGGGCACCTTCTCCCTCTCCTCCTCACACCACTTTGAGCCTTCAAGCTCATCCAAACCCGGAAAATTTCTCTTCTCCACTTCCCTGTAAACATACTATAGGTCCAGGTCTTCTTCAAAGACCAACTTTAGTGACCTAATAGGAGGTTAAGAAAAGGAGATTTATAGAAGAGGTAATGTCTGTTGCGGATTGTTTCAAATTTATTTCTTCTTCTAAATACTCTTATTTAGTTGTTTCATTATGAAGTAATAACATTATTAACACTCATATACCGATATGTTATTATAAATATGAAACAACCCTACTTCACCTTCAATCCATAGTAAGAAAAAAAATCACCACGTGTGCGTACGTACGTAATACCGTCTCCACGTCGTGGTGTTATCTGTTTTCCACCACCCCCTTACGTGGATGGTAATAATGGTGTAAATAATAAGTATATATTATTATTTTAAAGTGATATTTATTCTGAAATAGTATACATACACTTCAATACAATTCCATGACCATGGGAATGATATCATCGCTCGTGCGTACGTACGTCCTACCGGCTCCACGATGTGATGCGACTCGTTCTACATGATCTTCGTTGAATAATGATTATATAAATGAATTTAATGAATAAAAATGATATATTTTACACCAATACCATTCTGGATATGAGGTTTCTATAACCTAAAAATAAGAATAAGAATTTATTCGACAAGACATGCATAAGAACATAAAGCAATGAACATCTGAATACAAGTAGCAATCAAATATTACTAATAAGAAGATAAAATTTTGAAAATATATGATATCATAACAGTGAGTATGATTTTTTAATAAGTCAATGACATTATTTAAGTCATTATATAGGAGGATTAGATACGTACGAAGCATATTAGACCTAAGGTAAGGGAAAATATCTCAATCTCAATTTTTATCCAAGATTGTTTATACTTCGATATTTACTAGGGAATATTTATCATCCACATCCTTTTATACTCAATATGTAATATTATTTTTATCCTCATACAATTTTTTAAATCCAATTTTACCTGTTGGTGGAATTTTGGTAATGATATGAATGGAATCTTTTTCCATTTTAAGTACGAGATACTTTTTTGACTTTTTCAGCCAATGTACAAGAAGAATGATTTTACTAACTTATATGGAATGAATGTATTTTTATGATTTCATAGAAGATTATTTACATGAATATTCCTTTACATGTTTTCAAATTTATTTTTAATCAAAATCATTTTTAGAATTGTATTACTTGTTATGAAATGAAAAATGTTTTTTTAAGTAGAAAGGATACTTTCCTCAATAATGGAGGTTAAGTGTTTTATAAAAATTATTTTCCATATAAGAAAAATATATGATTTTGTTTGTATCCCTATTTATACATTGATTTGATTATGTTATTATGTAATTATATTTATGATGTCCTTTTATGGAATATGTTATGATGACATGATGTTTAGGAATACCATTTTGTTTACATGGGTTATGATATGATGTATGATATATGTTATTGTGGAACAAATAATAATGGTATCATTATGAGATGGGTGGGACCTATATATCCCTCAAATGCATTGGGTAATGATTTATATCTCATGAAATAGACATGGATGGAATGGCAGGTTAATCTAGTTCAGTGATACAGGACTGAAACGAGGAGTGAACTCTGTTCAGAAATGGGAATTGTCAGATCAGATAGTCTTGTCAATGAGTCTTGACTACTAATAAATGATTCTTTATGATTATGTGTGTCTGACACAATGTTTCATGTTTTATGTTATGATTATTGGGAATACATTTCACTACTATTATTTATCCCATGTTATGATATTATGATCTGTTTTGCAGGTTAAGAGTTTCAAAATTCTATGTTTTTATGTATATGATATTTCCATTGTTTACCATTACTGAGTATTTGGTATCACCCATTTGTATGCTTTCTTTACCAATGTTAGGAAGAAGGTTATTTAGTAGGATATGCCAAAACTGACTCTAGATATGATGAAATAAACGGGATATAATGTAGATGCTTTATGAACTAGTTGTTTATGTTTCCAAGTTTCTAAAGACACTATACCTATTTGGTCCTACCATGGTTTTATTATATGTCGTAATAAGTATGCTTCAATTATGATGTAATTACAATGAATGTAACGTATGGGTCGTTATAGTTGGCATTAGAGGAAGGGTATAGTCAACATATGGAAACTAGGATGTGAAAGCCTTAGTAAGAACCATAAGGATATGTCTATGCATATGAAAAAATCATACTGTTTTAGAAATGGACAGGAATAACCTATGATAAGACCTAAAGCATGAAGTTTTATTCTTGATTATTTGGTTTTACTGTTATGATTAGTGTTTCTCACACTATGCTTATTGGTTTTATTCAATTGTTTGAACCCGAAGGAACCGTGTTAATGCTGAATGCGACGGGCAATGCAATGATTATCCCCATGAGCAACCAAACGTTATGGGATCTCAAATGAAAAATCTTGTATCATTATCCCAAAACTTTCTCAAGCTATGAACCATGAAGGACATCCAAATGAGAAAAGGAAGGAGAAACATTCTGTTTAATCATTCATGAGGTAGCATCCACCCTCATTTAGCGGGTCTACTGATCCATTAGTGGATGAACAATGGATCAATACCACTAAAATGATATTTTCAGTTCTTCAATGTTCTGAAAATGATAATGTCATCTTAGCCCAATATCGTTTGGAAGGTGAAGCTGATCAATGGTGGAATCATATTATGAATACAAGGAAAAGGGATGAAATTGAGTCCATGGAATGGGGTGATTTCAAGAACATATTTTTCAATAAGTACTTCCATCGTATTCTTTGAAAAAATATGGAGAAAAAGTTTCATGAAATAAAGCGAAATGATGATGAATCTGTTGGTACCTACAAAGAAAATTTTACAAGACTTGCAACGTACGCTTCTGGGATTATTATCCAACCTGAGAGTAAGATCGATTGATTCTTTAGTGGCTTAAAAACAAGTCTTCGAAGGGCTTTAGCCATAAAGAACTTCAATAGATACGAGGAAATTTTTCGATATGATCTCTAGGTTGAAATGGCAATTGGAGTAACCCATCAGTCATATGTATTTGATAAGAAGATGAAAATGGAATTCAATGGAAAATATAAATAGCACACTTAAAATAAGAAGAGTTTTCCTTTTTTCTAAATGGGTGGAATGAAACATGTAGGGAGTTGTCTTAAAGGGACAAGTAAATGTTTCAAATGGGGAAAATAATGTCACCAGGCATTTTAGTGCCCCAATGATGTGAAGAAAATTTATAGTTATGCGAACAAAAAAAGGCTACACCGAGTGCACCTCCTACTCTTAAATGTTAAAAGTGAAAGGAAATGGGGAATTATGCTAATCAATGCCAAAATCCAAGGTTTTTTATGATGATAAATGTCAACAAACTCTTAAGACTAATGAAAATGGAATGTCACATGCAATTTCTATCAGCGAAGTGGATTATGATAACAAAGTGGTGAAAGGTAAACATACCATCCACTCTAAAGTAGAAAATAGTTTATTTTATTCTGGATCCATACACACTGTAATTTATGTAGAATTTTCTAAGTGTATCACCATATTACCTCAACAAATAGATGTTTAGTTAGCTGTGATAACCCCTAATGGCACAACAGTCGCATCAAAAGTTTATAATTCTTTTCTGATTGAAGTTTATGGGAAAGTTCTTCGTCAAAATCTTGTGATCCTTCCAATAGTGGAATTTGATGTGATTCTTGGAATGTATTGGATTTCTTTATATGGAGCTCATATCAATTGGAAAAGAAGGGAAGTCACATTTCATATTCCAGATCAATCAATGATCATCTATCGATGCAAGGATGAACATAACCTTCCTGTGGAAAATTATTCCATCTTATGGGTGTTGATTCCAACAAATGAAGGTTATTTATCGCAAATGGTTGGTGAGAAACTCACGATTAAGAATATTCCCATTACATAGGAGTTTTATGATGTCTTTCCGGAGGGATTTCCATGTCTTCCACCAAATCGTGATGTTTAGTTTTCAATTGAACTCATACAGTGTTCTATGAACATTTCAAAGACACCTTATAGAATGGCCCAATTGAGTTGCATGAATTGAAGAAGAAACGTCAGGATAATCACGATAAGGGATTCGTATTCCCAATTGTGTCACCTTGGGGAGCACCTGTTCTGTTTGTTAAGAAGAAAGATGGATCAATGAGACTCTGCATTGATTATCAAGAACATAACAAGATCACTATCAAGAAAAAATATCCTCTCCCATGCATTGATGACTTATTTGAGAAACTACACAGAGCTCAATAATTTTCCAAGATTGATCTTCATTCATTGTATCATCAATTAAGATTTAAAAGGGAGGATATACCAAAGACGGCCTTCCGTACAAGGTATGGATGCTATTAATTTATAGTGATGCCATTTGGTCTTACTACTGCCCCTGCTATTTTCATTGATATGATGAATAGAGTCTTTAGAGACTATCTTGATCAGTTTGTGGCAGTCTTTATGGACGATATTCTTGTCTATTCAAAGATAAAGGAAGAACATGAATATCACTTGATAATTGTATTGAAGACCCTGAGAAGGGAGAATATTTATGCCAAATTCACCAAGTGTGAATTCTGGCATCAAAAAGTTTCATTTTTGGGTCACATAATCCTAAAATAGGGGATATCTGTGGATCCAGCAAAAACAGAAGTAATCGAAAGATGGTCGAGACCAACAACAATAACCAAGATCCGAAGTTTTCTTGGTTTGGTACGACATTATTGATTTTTTTTGAAGGATTTTTCACGATTATCTAATCCACTCACCAGGTTGACTATAAATGTATTTAACATCGTGTTGATGGAGGAGTGTGAAGAGAATTTCAAGGAGTTGAAAAGAAGGTTATCCAGTGCACCTGTGCTCACACTGCCTTGTAGTGGAGAAAGGTTTCTGATCTACAATGATGCATCCAAGAAGAGATTGGGGTGTGTTCTCTGGAAAAACGATATGGTGATAGCTTATGCCTCACGATAGTTGAAAATCCAGGAACAAAATTACCCAGCTCATGATTTTGAGTTTGCTGTGGTAATATTTGCATTAAGGATTTGGAGGCATTATCTTTATGGTGAATGGTGTGATATTTATACTGATCATAAAAGTTTAAAGTATATTTTCACACAAAATGAGTAGAATATGCATCAAAGAAGATGGTTGGAGCTGATTAAGGATTACGAATGCTCAATTCATTACCACCCTAGGAAAGCAAACAAGGTGGCATACACATTAAGTCGGCAAGTCCATGATATCATATCCATGACGAGGATCACAAAAGATCCAATATTTGTGGATTTACAAAGGATGGATCTTGGAATTATAATGGAAGGGGAAAATCTTATCTTTTTCAAATTAATATTCAACCATATATAAATGCTAATATTAAAGAGGCACAGAAAAAAGATGTAGAGATATATAGGAATGTGAGAAATGTTCCTGAATTCAACCTTGATTGTAATGAGATAATAAGGTTCCGGAATCGGGTTTGTGTTCCTCCCATCCCAGAATTAAAGAAGGAGCTACTGGATGATGCTCAATGTTATTCACTGTCTATTCATCCTGAAAGCACGAAGATGTATAGGGAACTGAAATAGTACATCTGGTGGGATGGAATGAAAAGAGATGTTGATGAATATGTCTCTCGATGCTTTGTTTGTCAACAAGTTAATGCTGAGAGATAGAAGTCTAATGGGATGTTACAACCATTACCCATTCCAGAATAGAAATGGAAAAACATCACTATGGACTTTGTCACTGGACTTCCTAATACATCTAAAGGAAATAATGCTATATGGGTTATAGTTTATCGTCTTATGAAGTTGGCACACTTCATTTCTATTAGAGAAGATTTCTCTCGGGATCATCTTGCCAGGATATATGTGAAGGAAGAGGTAAGATTGCATGGAGTACCACTTTCCATTATATTTGATCGGGATCCGAGGTTTACCTCGAAGTTCTGACGACGTCTTCAATATACTCAAGATACAGACTTGAGTTTCAGCACTGGTAATCATCCTTAGACAGACGATCAGTCTGAGAGAACGATTCAAACAGTAGAAGATATGTTAAGAGCTTGCTCTATGGATTTCAAATGCGGTTTGTATCGACACCTATCAATGGTAAAATTTTCTTATAATAATATCTTTCACTACAGTATTTATATGGAACCTTATGAAGCTCTCTATGGAAAGAAATACAGGGCTCCATCTTGCAGAAATAAATTTTGGGAAAGAAAGCTATTAGGACCTGATCTTGTTGATGAGATGACAGAAAAGGTCAGATCTATTCAACAACACCTAAGAGCAGCTCAGAGTCGAAAAAAAAGTTATGCCAATATCCGAAGAAAATACCTAGAGTTTGAAGTGGGTGATAAAGTGTTCATATGAATATCTCCTCAGAATAGATTAATGAGATTTGGAAAGAAGGGAAAGGTGAGCCATATGTATATTGGTCCTTTTGAAATACTAGATCGTGTTGGGAAGGTAGCATACCGATTGGATCTTCCACCAAATCTCTATCAAGATCATGATATGTTCCATGTACCTCTCCTGAGAAAGTACATACCCAATCCTTCACATATACTCAGCTCAGAGGTTGTACCGCCAGAGCAAGATCTTTCTAATGAAGAACTACCGATAGAGATTCTGGATCGTAGAGAAAAAGTCCTAAGGAACAAGACCACTCTCTTGGTGAAAGTTTTATGGTCTAACCACCAATTAGAAGAACCCATATGGGATCTTTAGGATATGATTAGGGAGATTTATCCTCATCTTTTTGTTACAAAGTGACGAATTTCGAGGGAAAAATTCATTTTAAGGGGGGTAGAATGTAACACCCGAGATTTTATGAGAAATATTTTGTTTTTATGTATAATTTTATAGAAAGTAATCATTCACCACACACAACATTGTCTTGTCTTGCGTTATACGCAAGATAAACCTTCCTCAATAGCGTGTATTGTACGCAACTCAATGTTTTACTAAACAATGACATTTTATTAAAATATTATATAAACTATCTGTTATGAATAGTAATACCCAATTTTTGAAATTTTATAAATTTTATCTTTAAAAGTGGACTTCATTTTTTGATTCGGAATATCGAAATTGGACTAGGGTGAATTTTTGGTATTTTTCTGAAAACTTTCAATTTTCGATGAATAGTGAAAACACTAGGTTACTATTTAAAAACTGACTTTTTTTTAAATAATTATTTATATTATTTAAATTTAGTTTGGTAAAAATTGATACGTAATACATATATAAGTTATATTTAATTCAATAGAGTCATTTTATAATAATTTTAGATATATAAAAATTTTATTTAACTTTTCACCGTCTTTTACCCACCTCCTTGGAGAATTTGAAAATTTACATAAAACATAAATTTATCGTTCCTATGACTGGAATTTAGAAAGTAAGAGAGAAACGTTTAATATAAAGGAGTAGAATGTGGTTCAATAAGATAATTTTTTTTTTGTGAATAGTAACTTTTTACATTTTTTTACAACTGTTAAAAATAAATAGGGTGATTAAGGGTAAAAATGATATTATTATTATGCTAACACATTTCCTAATTCTATTGGATAAGTTTAATTATACCAAAAACAACCTTATGAATAATATATGACCATTTAGGTCCTCTTGGATTAGATTAGGACATTTATTATTAATTTATTTAAAGAAGAGTTGAAATAGTTAAATTCAATGTTTAATAACTAAAACATTTTTAATGTAGGGTTATATATAAGATAATTTCGACTATAAATAGTAATTTGAAAGATAAAAAGACTTCCTACATAATGGTATTTTATTTATAATTTGAAGACATAAAATAATTTAATTTATAAATGACAAAATGATTATGTAATAATTAACTTATTAATGAAATATTAACATAATTGATATTATAAATACCCAAATAAATGTAATTTGAGACTTCTTATGAATTAAATTTATTTTATAGGTTAATATGACATGTTATTATTTATTTAATAAACATTTTTCTAACTAATCATGCTGTTATGATTTTCAAAAAAATCATGTACAAAATAGTGTTCAAATTGTCATAAAATAGTTTTTTAAAAAAATATTATATTGTTAATTGTAATTTCTTTCCTAAAAATATATTTTTCGGCCAAATTAAATAGACAAGGTTATATATATTAATAATGAAACACTTGAGTTCTTTTGGAATGTTATAGTATGTTTATTGACCAATAGTGTAAGAAAATAAGAAGACACGGTTAAAGTAAAATTATTTAACTTAAAGTTAATTATAAATGATAAGGTTAAAATAGTAACCTAAACTTTCCTAAAATCTATTGGTTGAGAGGAATTTGACCCATACCCACCTAATATTAGAAATAAATAAATTTGGAGCTATTAAAAACAAAATATGATTTTATACTAAAATAATATTTTATGTTTTTCATAAGGTAAAAGTGAACCACATCCCTATACTCCTCACACCACATTGAGCCTTCAAGCTCAGCCGACACCTACAAATTTCTATTATACACTTCACTAGAAGCATCCTAGAGGTCCTGGTCTTCTTCAAAGACCATCTATACTGCCCTTATAAAAGGTTAAGAAGAGGCGCTTCAATGAATAGGTAATGACTGTTACTGATTGTTTCAAATTAATTTCTTCTTCTACTTCTTCTACATTAGTTGTTTCATTTTGAAGTAATATAATAAGTATCAATAATATACTGATATGTTATTATAAATATGAAACAACCATATTTCACCTTTTATCAATCCTATAGAAAATGAAATCACCGCGCGTGCGTACGTACGGAATACCTTCTCCACGCCATGGTGTACTCTGTTTTCCACTAACACCTTACATTGAAGGTTTTAATTGTGTAAATAATAACTATATATGATTATTTTAAAGTGATATTGACTGTGAAATAGTATATATACACTTAAATACAATTCCCCGATAATGGGAATGATATCATCACTCGTGCGTACGTACGACCTACCGTCTCCACGATGTGATGTAACTCCTTCTACATGATCTTCATTGAATAATGATAATATAAATGAATTGAATGAATAAATATGATATATTTTACACCAATATCATTATGGAAAAAAGATATCTATAACCTAACAAGAATAAGAATAATTCATTCGACAAGACATGCATAAGAACAAAAATCAATGAACACCTGAATAACAATTAGCAATCAAATATTACAAATAAGAAGATAAAAATATGACAATGTATGATATCATAAAAAATAATATGATTCTGTAATAAGTCAATGAAATTATTTAAATCATTATACAAGAGATTCAGATACTTATGAAGCATATAATATGTTAGGTAAGGGAAAATCTCACAATCTCAATTTTTATCCAAGATTATTTATTTTTCGGTATTTACTAGGCCATATTTATAATCCACATACTTGTTTACTAAATATTTAATATTTTTTCTATCCTCCTACAATATTTTAAATCAAATTTTACCTATTGGGGGATTTTTAGTAAATGATATTAAAGGAATCTTTTTTCCTTTTAAGTATGAAATTCTTTTTGACTTTTTCAGTCAAAGTATGAGAAAAATGTTTTTTTTAACTTATACGGCATGAATTGATTTTTATGATTTCATAGAAAATTATTTCCATGAAACATCCTTTATAAGTTTTAAAGTTTATTTTTAATCAACTTATTTTTTAAAATTGTATGACATGTTATGAAAGGGAAAATGTGTTTTTGATGTATAAAGGATATTTTTTTCAAGAATTGAGTTCAATTGTTTTATCAAAATAATTTTCCATATAAGAAAAAATTGGGTTATGTTTCTATCCATATTTTTACATTGATATGATTATGTTATGATTGAATTATTTTTATGATGTCCTTTTATGGATTATGTTATGATGGCATGATGTTTAAGAATCCCATTTTTCTTACATGGGTTGTGCTATGATGTATGATTTATGATCTTGTGGAACTCATAAGAATGGTATCATTATAAGATTGGTGGCACCTATATCTCCCTTCAATGCATTGGGTGTAGATTTATATCTCATGAGATAGACATGAATCGAACAACAGGTTAATCCGGTTCAGTGATACATGACTAAAATGAGTAGTGAACTCTGTTCAGAAATTGAATTTGTCTGCTAAGATAACAATGGAAATGAGTCTTTACTACTAAAAATTGATTCTCTATGATAATGTGTTTATTCCACAAAGTTTCATGTTTTATGTTACAATTATTGGGATTTCATTTCAGTACTATGATTTAACAAATGTTATGATGTTATGATCTCTTTTGTAGGTTAATATTTTTGAAATGCTATGTTCTTATGAATATGATATTTCATTTGTTTACCCTTACTGAGAATTTTAGCTCACCCTTTTGTATGTTTTCTTTCCCTAGGTCAAGAAGAAGGTTATTAAGTAGGATATTCCAAAAGGGACTCTAGATATGATGAAATAAACAAGAGACAATGTAGATGCTTTATAAACCAGTTGTTTTTGTTTCCCAGTTTCTAAAGACACTATACCTATATAGTCCTACCATGGTTTTGTTATATGTTGAAATAAGTATGCTTCAATTTTAATGTAATAACAATGTATGTAATGTATGGGTCGTTATAATCATTGTGTCATGTGCATACATAATTTTTTAATGACTAAAAATTATAAATAATATTCCATGATGTAGGAAATCTTTTTATCTTTTCAATGAAAATTTATAGTCGATGTGATCATTTATATAAACAAAATTAAAATTGTTTTAGTTATAAGATCAATGATTACGTCATATTTCCTTTTCATTAAAAATAATTTTATAAAAGGTCAGTATCCCCCCCAAGTGGCTCCATGGGGTCCTAAATTCACCCTAATGATAATCATGGTTGGAAATATATCATATAATAGTACTAAGAGATGTGTTAGTGTAGTTTTAAATTAATATAAAATAAATTGGTAACCCTTATTTACCTGATTTACTATTTAACCATAATAAATAAATAAAACTACTGAAGTTACTATTCATAATGTCCAAAAAAGTTACTAATATACATAAATTGGACCTTCTGATTTCATATAAGGAATCATGTTTTCCAAATTCAAAACATATAATTGGTATAAATTAATTTAAAATTAATTCTAAATGTTAAAACCATAAAATTGTTTTTAAGAAGTAAATAACTATAAAAACATTGGCATGTGATTATATCCAATTTGAATATGAAATTACATTAATTGAACAAAATTGGAATATAAGATAAACAAATTACCCAATTAAACATTAAACCCAAATAAATAGACAATCATACTATAGAAATAAATTATATGAAAAGGCAGTTTTGAATAAAAATACAACATTTTTTCACTATTCATAAAAACATAGATTTTATTACAAAAAAAAAATTTCAATAAAGTCACTTTTTATGTCCTTATTATATATAAGATATTTATTTTAACAAATAAAATATATAAAAGTGACTAAACATATTTTTAAAAAATCTTTTCTATTAAAATGTGGTGAAATGAAAATTTAAAAATAATATCGTATTTTATTCATAAAATTTGCTTAATTCTCATTTTAAGCCAATAAAATTCATTGGATAAATGTAAAATAATTTTAAAAATCTCTAAAATTATAATATATGTAATTCTATTCACTCTATCCTATGCAAGAACTTTGCATTATAAAAAATTAAAATAACAATATTATGGTTGTATTGTTTTTTGGTATAAATCAATGTTGTGTACAAGATATGATTTCATACAAACCTGTCATTGCACGTCGTTTACGCTATCATAAATACTGTCCCCTTTAAAATAAAATTAATTTTAATGTCAATAATATTAACAGATATAAAACTGTATTATTCAATAAATAATTGGGATGATACACTTTGTCCCAGCCAACCCCTACCCATTTCCTCTTCTAAATTATTTCAATACATCTTAGAGGGAATTATATTGGCCAAAATACATTCTATGAATTTTTTGTGTGAAAATAAAAAGAAGATATTAGAAAAAGATGTAATTGTTTTATAACCTCTATTAGAGATATTTTATTCGTTTAATACTTCATTATATGTTGTTTCCGTACAAAAGTAATAACTACAACATCTTATATGTGAATATTATTTTTATTGACATGGTACACAAATATTTTCTTTATTTACACAACCTATTAAAAATAATTTCACCATGTGTTCAAAGGTACAACTTACTATCTCTACGTTGAGGTGTAAACAGTTTTTCAACTCCACATTATTCTATGGGTATTACGATGAATATAAAGACTGTAAATAATAAATATAACGTGAATTTGATTCTAAAAATTCATATTCCATCCAATTTATACCATTTAACAATTATAGAAATGATACCATCTCTCATTTGTATGTATGACTCACTGTCTCCTGGATGTAATGTGAGTCAACTTCCACATTCACCATTAAATAATGATTATAAACATATATATTAATAAGAAGTATGAAATAAATGATGTAGTAATTCTATTGGATATATATGTATATATAAATATATATCTATTTGTGTGTCTGTGTGCTCGAGTGTGTGTGTGTGCACATATATTTCATTCACGTAGTTACATTCAATATGATAATAAAATAGATGCAACATCATGTATACATATGTCCTAATGACTCCATGAATGGTGTATTCCATTTCATTTAACTATATTATATATATATTATAATATTTAATATAAGTAATATATAAATTATTTTACATATTAATGAAAAAATTAAATTATTATCAATATATTATGATCAAGAAAATTTAGTCAAAACGCACACAATAACAAAAGCATTTATTACGTGAAATATTGTTTTTACTTGGAAATTATTCATAGGAAGATTATATAATTCAGTAAAGAATCATATATGATATCATAAATATTATTATGATTATTTTATATGTTAATGTTAAAATTAATCCATTATAATGTTGTTTTAGACACATAAAAACGTATTGGGATTCATATAATGTAAATCCATCTAAATATTAATTTTGAGGAAATATAAGCTAGGTTAACCGACTATTTATTATGTGTGGTGTATGTAATACCTATATTATGTTTTATATCATGACTAAATTTATCTTCATTTTATGTTATGGTTCATTTAATGATATTGGGATTACTATTTAAATGTTCAAAGTGGAATAAGATGCTTTGAAGGAATAAATAATTAATCCATTCTTAATTTCAATCTTATATATATTATCATACATATTTATTTACATGTATATTAATCATTAAAAAGAAAATTTTATTTCTATTATTAAATTTATTTAAATATAAAGGAAAATAATTTTTTATGGTTTTTTATGTTTGTTTTAATTTCACAATGTCAATTTTACAGGTTGTTATACGTTTATATCTACTAGGAAATCATTATCATTGATGTCTGTGTTTCATAAAATATAATGTAAAATATTATCAAAATATTTTTATTCTAATTTATATCCCTTTATTTATTTTTAGAAACCATTTATAAATAAATCATTAAATATTTTTACAAATTATTTACTCTATAACCTTTACAACAAATTAATAGGGGAATGTTTTTATAAAATTATCCGATGCAATTGGATATTTTACACTAATATATATCATTAATATTTTTAATCTTTCTTCACTATATTACAAGGTTATTTTCAAAATATATGTTTTATTTCATAATTTGAAAACTTTTATATGATTTGAAATTAAAATGGTTTAGTTATCTCAATTAGTTTTAATGAATTTATTTAATTATTTTCATCTATGTCAACCTCATTTGTTTGATTTTAAGTATCATTGAGGTTGGTTTATTATGATACAATCATACATATTGTATTGATTGTTTTATGATATCTTTCACTATAGATGTTCTTTTTTGATATCATACATGGTTATTTTTTAATGTATTAATATTTCATATCCCAATTTTAGTAAGATTATTTATGTTATGTATGTCCTATTTCATTATTGGAATACTTTTGGATTTAGTATGTTATTGGTGTGGAATGTAAGAGCCCATCGATGCATTGATAGGTCGCATGAGACAAACTACTGTCTTTTCACACTGCCTGGATTGTATATTTTTGTATTTTCTTATCATAAGGCATTGATCATATAGTTATATTGTCTGGCATTATGAATTAACTTATTATGAGATTAGATATTGATATTACATTTGATTATTAGACTAGAAGAATATCAATGCGAATGTTTATATGGTTTTATTTGATTTATTATTTCAATATTATATAAAAGGTATTGATAAAATGTCTTGTGTTTACATTATATACCTTTCTTTAATTTTTTTTTCATATTTATGAAAGCGTTTGTTATATTGTTTAACCATACTAAGCATATATGCTTAACCCATTTGTCATAACGCGTCTCCCGGGACCCGGGCCGTCACTACCCCATGCCCACCTTCTATAGTCTAGGGGCTGTAAACTAGCACCGACAGTTGGATTCCATAAAACCGGGTTGCCATTCCCTTTATAACCTTAAAAAACATGCTACCAAGCACACCAAAATATACATACAAAAGTATACTTTATAGAAAAAATATTTCTGAAAGTAAAACGGGCCCGGAATAGAAGCCCAACATTAAAGGTGCATGTACTACTAAAAAAATACAAATGAAGAAAAAGGAAATCATCTATAGGGTCATCTTCTGAGGTTCCTACCTAAAGGGTAGGTACCGATCGTCTCCTCAGCACTACATATCCTCATATCTCCTCTGTTTACTAACACGTTGTATGGTCCACCTCCATGCCATGTCTAGTCATGGTATCATCAGCTTCGATCAGTGATGTCTGTCGTTTACACCAAACACAACATGGTGTGGGCATAGCCTGTGCAGGGGTGTGTATAACAATACTCAGTAAGGACCCCAAGACCCTCATGGTCTCACAAAATCCACAAAGGATATACCACAATGCATTAAGTCAACTGGAAACCCTACTTAGGTATATTTCCATACATATACCTAAGTTATCAAGTATACCCATCTCAATCAAGAAGAAACACATGGTCCAAACCAAAATCCCAATGCTCAAATGGTCTACAATGGATGTAATACCATGAAGGTATGTATCACACATGTAATCCACACAGAATAATACCATCACAGTATTACAACAATGGTAAGTACCACAGAGGTACGATCTCAGCTCACACCAGGTATATCATAGGTACCATAGTAAAGATGGTTAAATGTAACTATTGAATCATCTTACTCTATTAAGTGCTAGACCCATGAAGAATCCTAAATCATCATCAGACCCACAGAGGATCATAGTAAATTGTCAAGACCAGACAAGATCCTAATACCCTGTCAGACCCACACATGATCCTAGTACATCTTCTGACCCACACAAGATCCTAGCCCATCTTCAGTAAATTGTCAGACCCACATAGGATCGTAGTACATTTTCAGTACGTCGTTTGACCCACACATGATCCTAGTACATCGTCAGTATGTCGTCAATCCCACACATGATCCCAGTACATCTCCAGTACATCATCAAACCCAAACATGATAATAGTAGATCTCTAGTACATCGTCAGACCCACATAGGATCCAAGTACATCTCCAGTACATCATCTGACCCACACAAGATCCTAGTACATCTCAAGTGCATCGTCAGACCCACACAATATCCTAGTACATCTCAAGTACTTCATCTGACCCACACATGATCTGAGTACATCTCCAGTACGTCGTCAGACCCACAGATGATCCTAATACGTCTCTCGTACATCATCAGACCCACACCAGATCCTATTATATCTCTAGTACGTCGTTAGTCCATCACAAAATCCTAGTACATATTCAGTATGTTGTTATACACTTACATGATCCAAGTACATATCCATAGCCTGTTATAGGGTTCCCACACTAAGCTCGCTTATCTCTGTGATTTTATGCTTTACAAGCCACTGGTAAATACTCCAACATCCAAAAGGTATCATGAATTATTATCTCAAAGGTCTGACACATCATAGGGGTCTCAACCCAATAGATGGTGCATCAAACAGACTCTCTGTATGTGAGTTATTAGCCATTTGGGCCCTGTTGGATTCGTGCTCAATCCAACCCAATGGTTCCTCGATATTATCCAAACCTCTTGTGCGGGATAACAAAGGGACCTCCTTTCGCAATGGTTTTTGGTGCCATAGACGGTTATTCAAACAGACACCTAATGCTAATGTTATTTCCAAAAAGGGTATTGATTTAAAACTAGTCTAGGTACGATGAGACTCGGTTGGGTCGACCAGGCTCGACCCTGCATATGTCAAACTGGTTAGGGTCGACCCAGCCCAGCCTACTGGGCGTCCCAGCTTGTGTAGCAGCCCGTTGGGAGTGGGAAGGCCGCAGGGACGTGTAAACCATTGGGTTACGGGGCTATAGAGGCCATGGGGGTCCTGTAACGGCAGAGTACCTAGGGCGGCAGATGTCGTGGGGCAGTGGAGGCCGCGGGTGGTTGATGCTTTGGGGGATACAGAGCGGCGGAGGCCATGGGTGCCGCAACACATCAGAGTCTATAGGGGAAATGGAGTGGGGAAGGTCACGGTGTGGAGTGAGGAAGCATAGAGGTCGCAGTCTGGTGGGGCATCCATGGTGGTGGGGGGCAGCCACGACATGGAAGTCCACCACAGGTGGCCGTATGGCTAGCCATCGTCTCTACAAGGTGCGGTCCCGCACCATGCCTTTACTGGTGGCTAGTTTTCCTAACCTCCCTTCATTCTTATCCATGTTACAAAGCCTCCTTGTTCGATCACGAATAACACACCATTCATGATAATCAACGGATGTGTCGGGAAATGTTCAAAGAATTATTGTTGTGTTGCGAGAGACAAGTCAAAGATGTCGACTTTCACCACGCCCTCCAAACCCCACTTATCCCGAGATCATTCATTAGATAAATAATCTTCGATAGTGGAGGTTCTTCTTTGTAGAATATGTACGCTGTTGGAGGATATCACAAGGAAGGAGGTGAAGATTTCATATAATTCCGACATTCATCGATTGGAAAAGAATTATTCGTTGAAAAAGTCCTTCGTTGGAAAAGTGTAATCCTCCCAAAAGCTCCCCCATTATCCCTTGACAAAAAAATTCCCCCAATCCCCACCAAAAATTACATAGCCTACATAATAGAATATGTTATCTGTTTAGTTAGTTGGAATAATTCAAGTTGGATTAATTATTTAATTGATGAGTTGGTACAATTAATCAATGGAGGGGAACAACTAAATTAGGGGAAGTTCAAGAGTCTTCCCCACATTTAAGTGTGAGTTTAAGGGTTTCACTTGTTATGAAGATTCGGGTGGTCCAAACCATTTGGAATTAAAATTGGGGGGTTTTGGCTTTGGTGGTCCCCACCAACATAACCCATGTGGGATGTTGTAGTTCAGGTGGTCCCCACTGTTATAAAATCCAAATGGGATAATTCAATAAATAATAATGTTAAACATTATTATTTTATTTTATTCTTTCATGAAAAACACAAAAACTAAATTTCTCCCTCGACCAACTTTTTTTGATTTGAATGTCTCCCTAAGTGAATGTAAGTGTTGCGAGTTCAACGATGTCCATGGTTTTAAATTTGGATAACTGGTTCAAAAGATTCAATAACATGCTCACACATTTATTAAATATATCCAAATAATGTTCAAAAATTCATTCCGGGAACTCAAGGGCTTGGAATCAAGAACTATCAATTTTTACGGACTCATAATATTCCCATTTAATTAAAAAAATACCTATAAATTATGGGTCTTTTCATTCTCCCCACCTTAGGGTTTTGTGTCCCCGAAAGCCACATCACCAATCTAGGAAAACAAGTGGGGGTACTGAGCATGAATTTGAGCCTCTCGCTCCCATGTTCTCTCCAAGAGGTTCCCGTGCTACCTGGGAACATGCACAAGAGGTATAAAATTCCCACGAAGGACCCACCGTTGTCGATCCTCAATCTCTATTGGAACCTCTGTAAAAGTCACCCAATCATATACGTCCAACTCACCAAGGTCGAGGATGTGATAATAGTGATTCACGTATCTCCTAATCTGGGAAAAGTGGAAGATGTCATGCACCCGGTGCAACTGAGGTGGAAGAGCTAGCTGGTAAGCCTCCTAGACAACTCTACTGGGGACCTGGAAGGGTCCAATGAACCTCAGTGATAACTTGCGACCTCGTCCAAATCTCCACAATCCTCATCTAGGTGAGACCTCTAAAAATACATCATATCCATAAATTAACTCCATAGGTCTCCATATCAAATCTACATAAGTCTTATTCATTTTCTATGCAATCTTCATCTTCATGTTGATAATCATGACATTCTCTATGGTATCTCTTACCATCTCTGGTCCAACCAGTACTGACTCCCCTGTGTTTGTCCAGCACAATGTTGATCTGCAAGGTCGACCATACAACCACTCATATGGTGTCATCTTAATGGTAGATTTATTTTTGTTGAACGCAAACTCCAAATAATTAAACTGATCCTCCGAGCTACAACTGAAGTTGAAGATGCAAGCATATAGTATGTCCTCTGGTTCTGAATGGTTCGCTTAGTCTACAAATCCTTTAGAGGATGTAAAGTGGTTCTAAAATGAAGTTGTATCCCGAAAGCCTCTTGTAACCACTTCCATTGATGTGGAGTAAAATGTGCATCACGATCAGAGAAAGTCGATGAGGTTAATCCATGTAGCTGCACAATCTTCTACACATTGAGGCATTCCAAGCTCTCTACTGAACCCTTCTATTTGATCAGTAAGAAATGGGATGACATGGTGGGTCAGTTGATGATCAACTAGATTGAATCATGACCTATAGATGTACATGGATGTACTGACACAAATTCCATGGATATCCCGTCCCACTTCTACTATCTTACCTCTAAAGGATGAACCAAGCTCGTTGGTACTGGATTCTCTGCCTTCACTTGCTGACAAATGTGGCACTGGGAGACAATATTTTCTACTGAATTTTTCATTGCTGGACACCAGTGCTGCCTTCGGAGATCCAGGTACATCTTCGCCCCTCTTGGATGTACCACTAGTGGGGAAGTGTGGAACTCTCTCAACAATTCCTCCCAATGAGGCACTGGTATCGTGGTACATCCTCTAAAAAGGATGACATGCTCACCACATTCAAAAAATCCATTAGGTTACAACCCTAAGGATATCGGAGCATGTCGAGCCTCACAATATATATCCCCATGATGTACCTCCCTGACTCAATATATAAGTGGGTCAGTGGCTTTAAGAGACTGTACAAACGTTTCTACAACTCGATCCACAAAGGATATCAGTAATGTGGCTAGATTCTCGATCGCCTCACTCAGTAGCTGCAGGCCATACCTCCTGCTAATTACATCTACTACCACGTTCCCCTCCAAAGAGTATATAATTTATAAAATTCATAGTCTTGGAGGAACTCTATCCACTCCCATTGGGAAATTAAAACTCAAATATCCTAATTCAACAAGGGTAAGGCTGGCCAACTCCGGAGTGGTTGGCTACACACTCCTATGCAAGAGTTTAAACTGTGCTTCTTGGGTTTCATTTTCTTTGAATAAGGAAAGACTCATCACAATGTTTTAGATAAACCATGACCTTTATCATAATAAAATCAATATGAGTATGAATTGGGGATGTACAGTCATACCCAAACTAAAATTGTAAGGCCTCAATGCTGCCACCAAGAGGTTTCAATCGAAACTCTCACCACAAGGTTTAGATCATACTGTCGATATAAGTGTTATTATCGAGCCTCATCCAAATGTTATCTCCAAACGTGAGGGTCAAGTCAACAGTTTAACCAGAAACTCTAGGTCTTGAATAGGATTCACTAAATGAAGGAATGATTGGAACCAATGCCTATTTTTACAACTGAGGGTAGCAGACACAGATCGAACCTCGAACCATTCCAAGAGCCCTTGAGTCACACTCGTGGACCACATAGAGCTACTCCCTTCCCCTTTCATCCAGCTCTCTAATCCTGGTACGGTCCAAAAAAAATGGGGTTGGTGATAAAATGTCGAAAAAGTACATCACCTCATGATGGTCTCCTAGCTCTACTTCCACGTCTGCTGCACAACAGATTCATCTATCACTAAAACTTCTTCTCACCAAGATATTTTTACATGCCCATGACTCTTTGACTAGGGCCAGTTTCTTGTTTTCTCTCCACTAACAATCACTGACTGTATCCAATTATCCATATAACATTCAACCACAATGGTACTATCTAGCACCCAAAAATAAATAAGAATGAATTTAGGAATAGTTATGGCTTTGAAATACTTATAAACACTATGCTTGAATTTAAAATCCCTAAAGCACAGATCGTATCATATTCATCATGTACCAGGATTTAACAGTATGTATCAATTAATAATAAGCTACCAACATGTCATCCAACCGAAGCTGTTGAAGCACTAGAGAACTCATAGCCACCACCTTAGGACATTCCTCATCAACTCATGAGTCGGGCTCGCCTTGGAACATGAGGTCTATCAGATGTTGAATCATGTGTAAGGCACAAATACTATATTTTTCATTTACCGATACCACCAGTTGTAAGTGCTGACCAATAGGCAGTGATATAGCTGACCCACTACACGTAGGTACTATCTAAGGTAATGGTCAATGTACCGAATCCTCATCACACTGCAGACCATATTAATGGTCACTCACCTAAAAACACTAGTAGACAAGATCACCATCTTTTCTACTGGTGTCTCAACATGGCGAAAAACTCTAGGAACCACCTCTATCCAGCCCCCAGCTTCGTGGGAAACTGTCTCTCCATGAAACCACAATGGCCTATACTACTGTAACTCATGCAACGTGCCCAGTCAACGTCCACTATCCGCCAGTACGGATGGTGGTATCTGTTGCCCAATAGGTAGTGGTGGTGCTGATACACCACCCGAAGGTGCCAACATAGTAAGAGGGGCATACACCTGAGCATTGTTGCTTGGTGGGTCATCATCGTGTACCCTCTCAGTAATCTTAGATGGTTGTCTATGCTACCATATCCTAATAAGGAATAGTTCTAACACTGTCATTAAGTTATACCTGGTGATCTGACTCAAAGAAAAAATAAGAAAAATTTTCAAAACACACACCCAATCAGTGTTTTCGTGCACTGACTCAGATATCAAAATTCAGGGTTCTAGTGTATGGATATATCGTTCCCCACACCAACACTGGATTCCCTATACTGATTACCACACTCACTACAATTAACAATATTTACATTAAAATTACCAGAGTTCTATGTTCTATGGTAGAAATTCCCTCTGATAATAATATTTCATGACCCGTCCCCCAGGGCCCTTGCTGTGACTACCCCAAACCCGCCTTCCACAGGCCAAGGATTGGCAACGACCACCTAAAGGCGTATTCCCTAAAACAGGTAAGGCATTGAATTTATAACCTGTATACAAATGCAACCACGAATACAACAAGATACGGACACAAGTCAACTATATAGAAAAAAGAGTGCTGTAGTAAAAAGGGACAAAAATACAAGCCCAACAATAAAGGTAAAAGTACAAATGGAAAAAAATACAGTTGAAGAAAAAGAAATGCAGCTGCTGGGTCATCCTCCGAGGTTCCTACCAGAATGGTAGTTACAGATCGCCTCTTTCGCACTCCACGTCTGCCAATCTCCACTATGTACCAAAACTCCATATAGTCTACCTCCTGGCCCCATCTAGTCCTGGTATCCTCAACCACAATCAGCATTGTCCATCGTCTGCATCAAACACAACAACATACTTACATATCTCGTATAGGGGTGAGTATTACAATACTCATAAGGGATCCCGAGACCCTTAAGGTCACACAAAATCCTCAAAGGATAAACCAAAAATCATGAAGTCAACTGACAACCCTACATATGTATATTTCCATACATATACCTATGTTATCAAGTATACCCATCTCAATCAAGAGGAATGACAGGGTCCATCCAAAAAAGTCCAAATATCAACAATTCTATAAATTATGGAATACAATTAAGGTAAGTCCCACACATGTACGCCACACAGAAGAATACCACCAAGGTATTACCATAATGTTAAGTAGAACACAGGTATGGACCCAGCTCACACAAGGTATATCTTAGGTACATTGGTAAAAGTGATTAGATGTAACTATTGAATCATCTTACTACATCATCTGACCCACACTGGATCCTAGTACCTCGTCTCACCCACACAGGATCCTATTACATCGTCAGACCCACACATGATCCTAGTACATCATCATTACATCGTCAGAAAAACACATGATCCTAATATATCATCAATACATCATAAGACCCACAAAGGATCCCAGTACAGCCTCAGTAGATCGTCAGATTCACAATGGATCCTAGTATATCTCCAGTATGTCTTCAGACCCACAAAGGATTCTAGTACATCTCTAGTACGTTCATTGACTCACACATGATCCTAGTACATCTCTAGTATATCTTCAGGAACACACATGATCCTAGTACATCTCCAATAAGTCTTCAAACCCACACAGGATCTTAGTATATCTCTTGTACGCCGTTAGATCATTAGTGGATTATAGTACCTATCCAATACGTTGTCAAACACATAAAATATTCTAGTACATATCCAGTATGCCGTCAGACCCATACTGGATCCCAGTACATGTCCAATTTGTCGTTAAACCCACACAGGATCCTAGGACATCTATAGTATGTCATCAGACCAACACATGTTCCTAGTATATCTCCAATACATCGTTAGACCCACAGAGGATCCTAGTATATCTCTAGTACATCGTCAGACCCACACGAGATCCTAGTACATCTCCAGTAAATCGTCAGACCAACTCAGGATCCTTGTACATATATAGTATGTCGGCATACCCACACAAGATCCTAGTACATATCTAGTATGTCATCAGAAGGTCACTGATCCGAGTACATCACAACAACCATCTACAAGATTCTCGAAATAATCTCGCATGTCTATGAGATGGTCCGCCCCACAAGCTAATGGTCTATACTCCAACTACCATGAAGTTTTAGGAAGAAGTATCTTGAAGTTCTTCCATGTCATAGGGGTCTCGAAGTAATAGACAGTGCATTAAATGGATTCCCAGTCTGTGAGTTATTATCCTTTTAGTCATGAGGGATGGTTGAATTCGGGCTCGATCCAACTCAATCGTTCCTCAAATTTATCAAAACCTCTAGTGGGGAATACCAAAGGGACAACTTTTCTCCATGGTTTTAAAATACATAGATGGTTTGTCAAAAGGATTCTCAGTGCCAATGTTATTTACAAAAGAGAGTATAGGGTCGAAACTGGTCTGGGTCAAGTCCGACTCGGTCGAACAGACCCGGTCCAACCATGGCGAGGTCGACCTCACCACACCCACTAGGTTTAGCCCGACCCACTAGGTGGCCCAGCCTGTGAATCGGCACACGGTTCGGAGGGGCGGCCGCGGAGTCCATGGGTTGCGTAGGGTAATGGAGGCCGTCAGGCTATAGAGGCCCCGGGGGCCGCGGATCTGCGGGGGCCACACAGGTAGTGGGGGGTGAGAGACTGTGGAGTGGCAGAGGCCATAGGGTGGCCAGAGGCCACGATCTGATGGGGAGGCCGCGGTGCAGGGGGGTGACGGGGTCGTGGTGTAGTGGTCCACCATGGCCGGTCGGATGGCCAACAAGCGTCGGCGGCCAGCTTAGCCAGCCGCTCTTCATTCGTTGTCGTGGCCCAAAGCTGCCTTCTTCCATTGTGAATTACACACCATTCATGATTAATGGCAAAGGGGTTGGTCCATGTTTTTTTGGCCCACACCCTCCGCGTTATAGCTATAACAAGTTTCTCAAGGGGGATTACTAAATGTGAGGGGAAGCAATTAACATTGATCAACTTAAAACCCACACCTACAACCAGATGCAATAATTATTTCCAATCTCGAAAATAGAAATCATCTGTGGAGCAACTAGTTAGTGAGATGACCCTCATTTTTTAGAGGGGATGAACATTATAATCAATGATAAATCATATTTAATTCCCTACCTTGAAGGTTTGTTGTTGTGTTGCAAGAGAGAAGTCGAAGATGTCGATGTTCTTCATGCCCACCACATGCCTCTGATTATGATCTAATTCTTCGGATAATTTCTTTTCGATGGAGGTGGTTATTTATTGTTAATGATGTCCACCACTGGAGGATGTCACGAAGAAGAATTATATGATGTTAGAGAATGTCAGAGTTCTTAATTTTTAGATGATTTCATTGTGAAATAAGTTCTTTTTTGGAGAATTTTAATCCTCCAAAAACCTCCCCCCTTCTCCTTTTCCAAAAATATTCCCCCAATCCCCACAAAAAATGAAATAGCGAACATAATAGAATATGATATATATTTATTTTATTTGAATAATTTAAAATTGGATTATTTAATTATTTGATGAGTTGGTATAATTTATCAAAGGGGGTGGCACAATTAAAATGAGGGAAGTTCAAGAGGCATCCCCACATTTAAGAGTGATTTCAAGGGTTTCTCCCATTATAATGTTTTGAGACGTCATAAATTTAGGAATTCAAATTGTGGGGTTTAGGTTTGGGTGGTCCCCACCACCATAACCCATGTGGGAGGTTTTAGTTCAGGTGTTCCACACCATTATAACATCATCATGAGATGTTTCAACAAATAAAAAGGTTAAAAAATTTTATTTTATTTTATTCATTCATGAAAAAAAATAAAAACAAACTTTCTCCCTCGACTAACTACCATTGAGGTGAATGACTCCTTAAGTGAATTCCAATGTTTTGAGTTCAACGATGTCCTCAGATTTAAATTTTGAGAACTAGTTCAGATGTTACAAAAATTCACTTTCAAGTTTATTGAACGTACCCAAAAAAAGTTCAGAAATTCATTTCGGGCACTCTGGTACTCGAATTCATACACCGTCTATTTTCAAGGACTCATTAAATTCCCATTTAATTAAAAAAATTACATAGAAATTTCGCATTTTTAAACCATTCTTATCGTTTAGTTTTCTAGTAATCCTGGATGTGTTTTATGAATAATATAAAGGGATTATCTGTTAGAATAATATAATTATTAATGTATTAACAAATTTTTTATTTTATGTTTTTAATTGTAATGTAATGTTCATATATATAATTGATTACCAAAGGATGATATTTATTCCTTTTAATTATGTCAATGTATTAAAATAATTCACCAACGATGATTTTTTGGTGTTGGGGATTTACATTCAAGACCCATACATTAGTGATTTATGTGAACTGATATTAGAAATATTTAGAATCAATGGACCAATCCAATAGATAATATAAATGGGAAACTTAAATAACCATTCAATAAAATATAATAATGGAAATATTATGAGAAAACATGGATAAATTGAATCATTATATTTAGGTCACAACTATCTTCCCCTCCTAACATGGGTATTTCATTTTTTATTTTCTTATGGATGAGGCCTATGAAAAAAAATTATATTGTTTTGTGAAATATAATTTTACAATATCACAATACATTGAATATAGTATAATAAAATATCATTTTATATTCTATCATTACATGTTGAAAAAACATAATCAAATTTTTTTTAATATAATTTCTAATTCATGGTCTATAATGTATATTATATTTTGGTATGATATATATCTCTAGATATGATTATATTATGTGTTCTAGATTCAATCTTGAGTTTATGAATTCATTGATCATATATTAATATTTTTAGACAATACAATCATATCATTATCTTGTTAATTAATATATCTCTTTATGAAGACCATTACTGAAGAATGTGTATAACACCCATTTATTAGAATGATTCCATAGAAAGTATGAAATTGAAACATAAGAAAAATGATTATAAAATGGGGAAGATAAAATACTTTCAAAAACATTTAATGGACAATCATAGTTAATAGTTATATTATATTGATATTTATCGATAGGATCTAAAATTTGATGTTGGTGTTGTTTTCTGTAAAAAGGTATCTCAATAGGATGAAGTAGGTAACGAAAATCCCATGGCATATCTATCCCATTAAGATGCTCGATCTTATCTTGACAGAAGCTTATCCTTTGGTGCTTGAACGTAACCTCTCTATGGATCACCGTTTTTTCCACCAGTTAAAATTGGAGAAGCCAACTTATGATCTATCACATGTTCTGGACAAAGGGATCATACCACTAGAAGTTGAGATTTCTTCTGACGAATGAATGGTACAGATTTTGAACAAATAGATAAGGTTCAACATTTAACGACCAACCACTTAGTAATTTTTTTAAAAACCACATGCTTGGAGAAGATTAATGGTAACCTATATGTGTAAATATGTATGTATGTCATTTATTTTTGAGAGAAGAGTACTGGATTTTGTAACATCATTTGTTTTAAAAAAGAAAAACTATATTCGATAACATATATGATATTCCACATTTATCATAAATGAAAAACGAAATGTAATTATTTAATATGGTTATTATCACATATCTCTTATAATAGAAAGAATAATCTAGAATAACTGAATTATGATAATTTTTTTTACACATGTGCATATAATTTATTATTTTCTATCCAAATAATTAAATATAAAATAAAATGTGTTCTGAAAAAAATTTAAATGTGCACAAGTGTGTTTTATACCAATAAATAAAATAAAATCATTTTTGATGAATTATATTTTAGATATATATAAATATATATTATTTAATTTATTGTTTCACGTTAATCTTTTGTTTTTTCTAGACATCATTAAAGAACATATCCAATTTTACGAATAAAAGTAGTTTTTTTCAAAAAAAAGATGTATTTTATGCCATTTAACGGCACAACTATTTTAAATCTAATTTTGATACTTTAATATATTGTATTTTTCATATTACACTTTATATTTATATTTTTTTAAATTAAAATTGTCTTAGGATGATCTTATTGTATTTTTCTGAAATGTTTCAATTTTTTGTGAATGATGAAAAACAATTCATTATTGATGACAAATAATTTTTTATTTATATATTAATATAAATAAACATGATTTTTAAAGTCTATATAGATCAATTGTACATGTGTTAAACCAATTTATCTCATTGGTATTATATGATATTCATATTAGATATAATAACTTATTTATATTTTTAATGTATCTGTAAACCGCTTTCTCGCCACTTCTGCGAGAACAGTGTTAATCATATTTTAGTCACTTCTTGGAGTTGAATTAAAAAAACCATAAAATCATGGTTGAAATGAGTATGAAGATTATGGACTAATATGATAATCATAATTTTTGTTGAATAACAACATTTTTTTTATATTCAACAGTTAAGGGTAAATTAAGCAATTAAGGGTAAAATTAATTTTATACTATTATATTATTACCTTAAAAACATCCTAATTACATGATTGTGTGGTTTGACCAAAATAATCCTTGTCATAAAATTATATCCATTTTGGCCCACTAGGGTAAGAATGTGATATTTATTATATTTTAATTAATAAGAAGTTAAAAATGTCATAATCATTTTTTTAAGTGAGTCATTTTTAATATTTTGTATTATAGATGATATGTTAGACTAAAAATATTAAATTTAAATCTATAATTCTTTTTAAATCTTGGTAATTTATTTATTTATTTATTTTATTATATATTTAATTTTAATTTTGACATATTGATGATGTAGTAATTGATTTAATAAATGGAAAATAAAATATAATATATTAATAACATTGAAATAATCATAATTTGAAATATTTTAGGGTAAACAATAATTATATGGATGATTGTTACATGATATGAATGAGTTAATACGTCTTTGTCATAATAATCGTGTTTTTTTTTGATTTTTTGAAAATGTCATGTGACAGATAGTGTGAAATTGACATAATTCATATATTTAATTACAAAATAATAAATTAAATAATATCAAATTTCCAAATAAACAAATATCATTTTATAAAAATGATATATGTTTATAAATTTCATTTATTACTAATTAATTTTTCATTTGTTATGTTAGGATAATTATAATGACTGTCATTGTGTAATGTACTTGATAAAATGTTAAGGATTCTAATAGTTTAACAAAAATTTAAGATTAAAATAAAAAATAAAAATATAGTAATTATAATTGTGTAAATTTATTTAAATCCAATATAATAATTTATTTTTGTAACAATTTGGAATATAAAATTATTTTATATTAATTTTTTTTAATTCTATGCCTTCCTCTCCACTCCCATATATAATAGAACCAATTCATCCCAATTTCATACAATGAATAACCATTTTGGGTCTTCCCAGATCTTCCCAAAACACAATCCTAGAATAGCTACCCACATTCTAGAGGCCCTATTTTAGAAAGAATTCTAGTTTTTGAGTTGTTAATGTGTTAATCAAAAGTGATCAATTCAAGTAAATGAATTATTTTTTATAATGTGATTTTATTTAAGTTTTTCTTCATTATAGTAAAAATATCTTTCAATCATGATGAAATAATAAATCATTTATCCTAAATTAAATAAGATGTTACATTGTTAATATCATAACCTAAATCTTTCTCAAATTCCACAAAAATGAGAAATGAATAAATTGGTTGTGTGTGAGTGTGAATTAGCACCTCCACAAATTGATATTAACCATTCCCCCTAAGTATCTCTAATTACTATTTATAATGATGTATTTATTATTAATATTTTATGTTGTTGATATATATATCATTATAATAAAATAATATATCAATTTTGTTTTTACTTTTCAGACACATATCAAAGATAACGTGATTCATTAGTATGTGTGAAATATCACCTCCACCAAGAAATCTGATTAATATTTTAATCATCATATCACATGGTTGATATATAAATAATAGTATATAAATATTAAAAAAGATACTAATTATATAATTATAAATCTTTAAATAAAATTTTTAATTAACTTATTTCTCTGAATGATCTTTGGAAAATGGAAATGTTAATCATGCATATGTACGAATTATCATCTCTATAATTAAAACTTCATTCATTTTTCCTAAAAAATAAATGGATTGATGTAGAAGTATAGATTATATATTAATTTTATTATTATTTCATTACTTTTATTTAGGAGATGATATAAATAGACCATTTTGACAATATACGTCATTTCAATGTCAAATATGACTCGATTGCCGAATATCGACAAAACACATGCCGAGAACATGAATAATTAACTAATTTTAAATAAATATTATGAAGTTATATTATGGTCATAATAAAAAATAATATTTTCTTCATGAAGAAAAATATTTGATTATTTTTTTAATTCAAGAATTTAGAGATTGTGTTTAACTAGTTGGACTCAAAGTAAGGGAATTTCTTTTAAAACCCTCTTTAAAATATAAAATTTTCATCTATTTTTACATATTGAATAAAGGAATGTATTATTACCATAAACCTAAATAATTGATTTTATTGATTTTATGTCACTTTCATGTTTGGATGCATCCGTTAAAATTCGTCCTTTTTATATTGAAATTATTTGTTTTCATTTATGAGTGAGTGTCATTACATTAATTGAATATTCATTCAAGGTGGAAAGGTTATTTTTTCTTTTTTATTGTTTTAGGATTTATTATTATGTTATGGGGATTTGGATTATTTTATGAATATAGGGTTTTTCATGATAAAATGAGGCTAGGGATCCCATGATGGCTCTCAAATACATATGGTAATAAGATGGAGTTAAACAGTTGGGTTCCTCATAAGAGATGATGGAAATATATGGATATGCGTTTTCCAAATGCAACAATGAATGTTACTACCATAGTATCCATTAAATCTAAAAAGTAATAATGTTATGGATTCCACAAGTTACAATTTATATATTATTATTTCTATGGTTTTTTTCTAGAATCTTTTAATTTCTAGCAGTAAGCTAAAGAGTTTATATTTTATATATAAAAAATACCTTATTTCTGATGAAAAAAATCATGAGATTAAAATATTCATAAACTACTAGTTTCATTCAATAAAATATTTCCCTTTCTAATCCACTAATAAAAATAGTATTGAGAAATAAAGAAGTTGTATTGGATGCTATGATTTGTTTTTCAAGAAAAAATAAATCATGATTTAATTTAAATGTTTTATATTTTTGAAGTAATAGATAGTGTCTTAGTTGTGTATAAATTTTATGAATGAAATATTTTATGTATGGATTTTTCACTAATTATCTAAAATAATGAAGTTAAAATATTCTCAAATGTTAATTCTATTTTTAATAAACTAGAATATGTAATGTTTAAGGCTGGGTCCTTACAGTTGTTAACAAAGGATCATTTACACAACTATAATTAGTATGATCTTTTTTTACCAGATATATTTATAACAATGAGTTTATAATTTTCAAGACGACCATACATTCAATATATTTGAAACTAATTTTGATTCATTATGTTATGAAATTTTATATTGATTAATGATAATTTTGTAGAAATTTACTATTTTTTGAGTTACAGATTATTAATTTATGGGATGGAAGATTTTAGTAATTATAAAATAATTTTTGTTAAAACATTTTATTGATATTTTTTTAGTTTTTTTTAATTTTATAGGTGTTATATAGTTTTAGATAAAGGTAAAATCATAGTATAGGTGACAACCTATTGCAGTAGACAATGTTGTGGGAATTAAACAAACAGTAGAAGGGTGAAAAGGGTACATTGCAAATTACTGGTATTCATGATGTCTCTAGAAAGTATGAATTATTATTAATAGCTAAATGAGTAGATGGTATAATAATAAGTATATATTAGAAAAAATATGATTTATCTAATTGATAACCAAGGGCTTCGATTATTAATTGGTGAATAAGGGATTAATGTTAGAAGTTCACTATTTTGGGAACCCTATTAATTTTGGGATAATTGAATACTTTGGTATATTAATATAGGAATAATGGTTTAAATTTATTTTTTACCATTCTGGGATTTTATTATCGACATATATCATCAAATATATGTGAATTAAGAAATTATATTTTTTTGGTATGAGAAATTTGGAGTGATTAATGTAATTTGAGAAAAAAATAGGTATCTTTGAAGGTTATGTGATCAAGTCATTATTGGTATTCAATATTAGTTTGTAATATTATTTTCTAATTTTATGTATAGTTATTTGTCGAATAGTCTATGTTGATCTTTGGGTATTACTATTTACTTTTAGATATTAAAATTAGCATTTATACTTTTAAAGGATTATTATTTTTAGGGAATAATTTCAACATATCCTAAACATTTTCGTTTTAGATTGTTTTTTTGACAGTTTAAAAAGATAGTTAATCATTTATGGATTATGTGATTTGATAATAGTTTTTTCCAGTGCTTCATAAATAAAAATTTAATCTTGAATACTCCTCAAATGGAGGATAATATTACTTTGTGGTGGAATTTCAATAATGGATTAAACTATATATTTCATGCACATATATTTCATTACTTTCTTAGTTCAGGTAGTAAATGAATTCCTTAACTATTTGAAAATGATATTTTTTTAAAAGTTATCCTATTACATTTATCATAGTACATTTGAATCATAACACATTTATGGTATTGTGATGTTAAACATTGAAGGATAAAGTTATTTTTCACTTTCTATTTTCCTAGTATTGTTATTTTTCCCATCTATATCTATTGTTTCCAACATGGAACCTTAGTATCTGTTATCGCAGTTGACCAAAATACATCATTCTCATTATATTAAAGTGGAAGTCTTATTTATCATTTTCTGGATGTGGGATTTCAATAATGGTATTTTCAATAGTCAAACCACTAGATTTTTATTCTGAGTTAAAATTTCGAGGATGCAATATATTAATTGTGGGAGAATGTAACAATGCGAGAAATTAATAGGATACATAGTGTTCAATAGAATACATAATAATCCACATTTATAATAAATGAACCATATAATATTATTATTTTATATGGGAGTTATAACATTAATGTTACAATGGATACAATGAGAAACATTGAATGAATAATGAAAATATGGTATACACATGTGTATAGAATAATTTATTTTGCAATGAATTTATTATAAATAAAAGGAATGGGATTTATAAAAAACCATTTAACTGTGCACAAGTTTGATTTATACGAATAAATTAATAAATCACTCTTTCTAGATTATATTAAATAAAAATATATATATATATTATTTAATTTACTATTTAATATTCATATTTTTTTCTTTTCATGATATTATACATGAATATATCAAATTTTAAAATCAAAACTATTATTAAAAAATTGGATGTTTTCCAACTTTTGATGAAACATCTATATAAAATCTATATTTGATGATTTTATAAATTCTATATTTCAAAAAAACATCATTTTTGAATTTATAATATCAACATTATCAAAGGGGGAATTTTCAATATTTTTTTTGTAAAATTTTACATTGCATGATGAAGAGTGAAAATACTACATTGAAATTAATTTTTTTTCCATTTAAATTTTTTTTGTACATTATAAAAATTCATTGTCACAATATATTAATAATAATTGTATTAATAACATGATGTTCATTGGAATAATATTTATATTGAGATGAAATATAGAAACTAATTGATATTTTAAAGGCCCCTTTCACCCACCTTCCCACCACATCTATGAGATTAGTGTTGAATTTAATTTAGCCACCTTAATTCATTTAAGTTTGAAAAGTGGATATAAAAATTTGTCCTGAATATGAAAATTATGGTCGAATAGGACTATTTTAATATTTGTTGAATAGTAAATATTGTAGTTTATTACCATGATTATAGATAAATCATGTAATTTAGCGTAAATATAATGTTATTATATTATAAAAGTACCACAACAATAGTCTTAATTTCATTAAATTATCCATTTTATGCCAAAATAAAACATATGACTAAATTATAACCATTTTATGGCACTTAAGTAAAAATATTACATTTAATATATTTTATTTAAATATATTTTTACAGTTTCATACTCATAGTTTTATTAAGTAAATAATTTTTAATATTGGTTTATATAGAAGAATAATTAGACTATAAACAAAAATTTATATTCTTAAATGATTATCTAAATCATTATAAATTATATAAATTTTTTAGAAATTAAATAATTAAATTTAATTAGTACATAATGGTGATTCTATAATTTTTTTTTAAGTAACACTAAATTAAATGATATTAATTGTTTTAAAATAATTCTTATTTAACATATTTTATTCAATACCAGAATTTAATGGATTAATATTACATATTAGGGATTATTTTATGTATGTTTTTTAAGGAATCATGTTTTTATGACTTTTTTTAAAAAAAGGCATCTAATAAATAGTGTCAAAGTTAACATAATTCATCTCTTAAAATATAAAATATCTAAGGAAATGATATAAAATATCTAAATCAGTCAAGATGTTGAGATAAGACAATAAATGTCATTAATGAATCGTTAATTGGACGTTTAGCATTTTATGGTAATTATATTAACCCATAACTTGTAAACTACTTGATAATCAATAAGAGTTAAAAGGGTTAAAATAAAATGATAAGTATTAAAATATAAAAAAAAATCCTATCTTTAATTGGATGAATGTATTTTGACACAAAATAAACAAATATTATAGTTAATGGTTTCAGTTCCATTTGGAAATGAAAATTAATTTGTATTAATTAAATATACATTATAATTGAAAATATTGATCATTCACCACAATATAAAAGGGAACACATTCATTTTTATTCACTAAACATAAAAACATTGTGCCAAGATCAACTCAAACAACATCCTAGAATACTTCCCCACATTCCATAGTCCTTATTTTATGTAGAAAATCTCTGTAGAGTTGTTAGGGTGTTTATAAAAGGTGAATGTTTGAAGGAATAATAGATTTTTAATTATGTGTTTATATTTTATTTATTCTTAATATTACATTAAGTATCATTCATCCACGAGGAAATAGAAAATCCAGTATCCCAAATATACAATGATGTTTTTGTGTTAATATCAACAACAAAATCCATTTATTATTCCCCCAAATTGGTAGTGAATTAATCGTTTGGGTGTACATATTTATTATCACCTCCACAAACCTATATAATTAGTTTTACATATTCATCTAACAATAATGATTATAATGATAGATTAATGTATTCTCAGGATAGTAATCACATATTTTTTATTTTAACATAATAATATATCAATTAAATACTTTTTTTAATGCTCATAAAAATGATAATGTCGTTTGTCCGTACGTGTGAACTATCACCTCCCTAAACCGATGTGATTAGTTTTTAATCATCACATCACATTGATTATGTATATAAGTATTTTTAAATTAACAATGTTATATAGATCATATAATGATTGTTTAATTAATATAAATAAATAATTACCATTATAGATAAGGAAGATTCTTTTAAAACCCACATTAAAAGTTGTCATTTTAATCTTTTTTACAGAAGCCCTGAATTTTATTTATTTTTTATAGAATGAATTTATTATAACCAATTTTATATTACCTTAATTATTTGATTCATCCTTTACATTTTAATCATTTAATTTTCAATAAAATTTTATTCCATTTATGAATATCCAACATTTTAAAAATGAAATGCGATTCAAAGTGGATTTGTAAATTTTCATTTAATCTTGTTTTATGTGTTATGATGATGTTATGATACTTGTGAAATAATTAAGATTACTAATTCATATGTGATAAAATGTTGGTGGGTGAGACCATGATATATCTACAATGTGTTGGGTAATTGGATGTATTTTATAGATTTCTTAATGCTTTAAACTAATTTCACAAAATTAAAAATAGAATAAATTTTCAAATTGTTATACACAAAAAGTGTATCCAGATTTTATGTATCATTAATGTTTTCATGCGTCATTAAATATTATAAATTTTTTATTTGGAAATTATTTGATTTTATTTATGATTTTGTGAAATTGTAAAAATAAAATTTTATTTCAATGTGGAAGTTATATTATTCATTTATGCTTGTTGTATGTCTTCTGATTGTGTTATGGATCATGGGAATTGTATATTAATACATGAGGTTCCATGATAAAACTAGGTTGTTTTAGGAAATGATTTCTCTTAAATGAGTTGGCTAATTCTATGGTGTTTAATAGTTGGGTTTCTCTTTAGAGATAAGGGGAATATTTTTCAATGGGTTTTTCAAATGTAACCATTAATGTCACCCTTATGTATACATGTAAGGTACAATTATGAATGATATAGATCCACATGTTACCTTTATGGTTATGATTTATATGTAATATTGTATGAAAATAATGATATATTGAGGTAAACTAATGTGGTTTTTTATGTGTGAAAATGAGGATTTTCGGAAAATGTATTCATGGGGTTGAAATACTCACGGACTAACAATTTATTTCCATAATTTACCGTCCAATCAGATATTTCTATTCTCATCCAATTTCTTAATTTTTTCATAGGTTATAAATATGTGTCAGAGAAATAAAAAATTCAGTTTGGATGTTATGAATATTTATCATTATTAAGGAATAATTTTTTCTTTTAAAAGTATTATATTTTGAAATAAATGGATACTGTTTCAGTCATATACACATTGTGTGAATGTAAAATATTATGTATGACTTATGAAAAAATTCTATAAAATTATAAGATAAAAATATCTTCTAATGTTACTTAGTGTTTAAAAAAATTCGAATAAGTAATATTTTACCTCAAGTTGTTTGAAATTTGAAGGGAGAAATTTATTTTATTTTTGGAAGATTGTAACACCCCGAGTGTTTATGAATTTTTTATGAGAAAAAATTTGTTTTCAATATTGAGAAACATGAATAAATTTTTTAACACTTCATTATATTCAATAACAAGTTAATATTTTTCAATAAGAATAATTTTCATAACATCTTATATACACATCAATATGTTATTATAACATTATTATATATTACTAATAATGTTTTTTAAAAATATCCATTAAAATGTATCTATTTATCAATGTGAGATGAATATTAATAAAACATTATAAATATTATGTATAATGGTTTTATGTAAATAAAACATATTGATAATAAAATATATAATTTTTTAAAAAGTATTTAAATCATTCAAAAATACTAATTTTAATATATATATATATATATTGAAGAATAAACAAATTTATTTTTGAAGTAAACAAAATTTGAATTTTAGGAAAATAATTCATTTTTATTTTTATTTTAAAAAATATATTTGGCTAATTTTTTGGTATTCTTATAAAAGGATTAATTATTTTATGAATTGTAAAATGATAATAAAATTTATAAGAAATAATTCTTTTCATTTAAATATTTAATAAATATTAATTATTATTAAATTTAAATTTAATGATACATAAGTTAATATATACATCTATAAATATAATATAGATAACGTGAATAAATTTCACATTGATATAAACTATTATTTAAATGAAAACTTTTAAAGATTTTATTTAAAAAAATTGTCCTTATCATCACTCATAATGGATTATTTTAAAATCGACTTTTTCTTCATATATGAATGGAATTTGAAAAAAATAATTCCATTTTTTCAATTGGAATATATTTTAATATCATATAATTTAAAAATACTTCTGACCAAAATTAATAGTGAATTGAGTATATATTTATTTCCATGGTTATGATAAAAATTGGCCAAAATTCAATTAATGGTTCCATTTAAATAATGATAACTTTATGGTTACATAATGGCCTAAATTTTACCATATTAATAAATGAAAAATGTGGGAGAACACATTTATTTTAAATAATACAATGTGTTTCCATTATTCCACTTATATAAGGCTTATAAAAATACTTATTTTGTAATAAATTTACACATATTTTGATCATCCATTTCCACACCTCATACAACACTCCTTTTTTTAGTTTTCCATCATATGAATTAATTTGGGAACACCTACGGAGAATACATTTAGAAGATGTAGTGTTCCTATACAAGAACCATTATTTAGTTTCCTTCTCCACCAAAATAAATGATTACTATTCAATGATTATATAATAACCATATTATACTATATAAAATAATTTTTATATGTTATTTCCATCACCTACAAAGATCTCCAATTCAATAATATGGGTTACCAAGTAATTTTTCTTGTGAAAGGTGTACTACATTCACATGAACGGATGCCATTCATCTTCCATTTAATCTTCCCATGGTTAAATTTAATGGGTTATTAATGTTATATATATTATTTTAGTTACATTATTATGATAATTATTTTTACATCACGCATACGTTCATTATTTCCATTTTTTGGGAATAGGATAACGTCGCTTAACAGTATCGAAGACTAACGCCTCACCAAGTGATCTGATTAGTTATCTCTTATATGGGATGAATTAGGGATGAGTTAAAAAATTTGTTATTTACATAACATAATAATTTATTCATTAATACTCTTATATAACAATTTCGTTTATTTATTTTAATCAAAAAATAATATAAAATTATGTTCTCACATACATAAGGCATACCATATCTATAAATAGTGTCTTTGATATTTTTTCACAAAATTTTATGCATTACTAAAAAATATATTTAATTTATATAAATATTTTATATACCATTTTAATAATTAAGGATATTTTGGAAACATGATCAAATTTCAAGAAACATAAATACTAACTATCAAAAAATATAATGAAAACAATTTGGTTATGACATGTTATGTATCTTTAACATGGAATTGTTAAGAAATGTATAATGAAATTTCATAATGTAATCATATGTGGTAAGATATATATTAATATAGTTCTATAAATTATTTATTACAAACATATAAATATAAAACATTATAATTTAATGTGTGTGATGGATTTTATGATTTATGGTAAAGGATTTTCGAGTCATGTTTGTTTTTTGTGAGACAAAATCTATATTGATCACATGTTTAATTTATGTGGTGTATATACTACCCAATAATGAATAATATTAATATTATACCAAAAACAATTTAAATGTAAATATATAATTTAAGATGTATTTTTTAAGGGGTTACAGGTCAAAAGTAAACAAATCCATAAGGTTGTTTAGAACGTCCATTTATTATGAAATATGTTATGTTATTCACCCATATTACTTCATGGTGTGTATATACAACCCATTTAACCAGTACTATATTTAATTTATTCATACCCATGATTTTTTATTTATAATTTTATTCAAATTTTCATGGGTATTATGATTAAATGTCAGCAATATGGATATGGTTTCATGTTACAATCTAATCATTTTTATGGATTGTTTATGGTTATGTTTCGATAAATGGAAACACATTATATATCTCTCATGAATTATGTTTTATTTTTTTGATGATATTCATGAAATATTAATGTAATGGTACAATTTTTCAAATTTTTTTACAATATACTGTTATGATATATTTTTATCAAAATATTAATTTCATTATCACTTTCATTAAAAATATAATTTCTCCCAAAAAAGGCTTTTATAAATAAATTAAATATTTTTTATTAAACTCCACTACCTTTAATTTTAATTTATATCCAATAATTGAATTATATTAATAAAATAATGGAATATTCATTTCATTTTCTAAATAATTATCATATCACTTTTACAAAATTATGAAAAATAATATTTTTTACATTCACATCATGAACCTTTATCCTTATATTTTGACTACTCAATGATTTATGGATTATAGTAAATTTATTCATAGTGAATTTTTTCAAAAATAATTTCTTATTAATTGGGAAATTAAAATTTTTTCAATTATTGATCTCCATTTCAAAATTATTCTGAAAATGTTTTTTGTTAAAAAAATCAATTTTCAAATAAGAACTGATAAATACATAAAGAATGATTCAAATGAATAATAAAACATTCTTATATGATTTTCATGGTAAATTTAAAATAACAAGAATTTTATAATGATTTATACTTAAAAACTTATTTTCAACAAAAATATATTTTCCCCAACAAGATATCCCAATTATTCATTTAAAATTATTTTTCAACTAGGATGCCTTGTTTACGTTTACCTATTATTTGCTGGTGATATGATCCTTGGATATTACTATTACTATTTATAATTATTTATCATTATAATGATAATTTTATTATTAAAACCTATTACAATCCAAGATTAATACCATGGTAACAAACTTATGAACCCCACTACGATTAAAATAGTTTTTGGATGGATGAAATGATGAAATTATAAAATTATGACATTATTATAAAATATTTTTACATTTTATGGGTTATGTTCCTCTTAAATAAATTGGAAACCCATTCCATTTTATGGGTTTTGATATGTGGAATTATTAATGATCATCTCGAAAACTTATGTACACTTTTCATTATATGGTGATGGTTATGTTATAAACAAGGAAAGTGCTTATGTCAAAACAATAGAATGTAGTCACATTATAAACTGTTAACTGTGGGACCTATACCTCCCTCCATTACATTGGTTTAATATTTGTATGTCATTATATAGAAAGTACTGGATATATTGTGATCCAATTTCACTAATTGACATTGTCAACTAGGATAGTCATTAAAGTTATCCTTCACTACTATGATGCTATGTGTGAAAGTATATTTAATTTACATAATGTTACACAATAATCTGACTTCATATTCATAGGTTTACATATTTACATGATTTCATTTTAGAAAGGTTTTGTGTGGATATGTCATTAATATCAATGATGATTTGCATAGAACTAAATTTATGTCAATAATTTTATGTGGTGGAATGATTTCACGTCCTTAACATATTTTGTCAAACTATTAATATATATATATATCTCTATTAACTATCTTATAAGATGATGTGTATACAAAAAATTTATGTTTTATTCCAAATTTATGCTCTCTTGGATCATGTTCAATTATTCTTTTATGATTCAACTATTATAATCACCCAATCATTCTTCCATCAGTCATTTTTTTATGTACGACATGTTGGGTATGATCTTTTTATGTTATCCTCATTATCAAAAGCAACAATTCCTATATTATTAGTTCATATAATCAATTATTTATATATCTTAGGATTTCCCTTACTGAGCATCTAATCCCAAACATTCTTATTAATCATTTTTTCATGTTACAAATAATTGCTTTTAGAGTGTGAGTTTAAAGTGTAATAAATGGGAATATATTTTAATTAATAATTGAAGATAATTCACTAGATTAGAAAATTTGGTTCCTTGATTACAATGACACTAAACTATGATGTTCCTCAACATTTTATTATGAAATGTAATTATTATTCAACTAAAATGATGTAATCTCCCTTAATAAAATCCAATGTCCATATAAATGGGAACAAATGAATGGATTAGTAATCTATTGGAAATTAGGATGAGAAACTTATAGTGTGATCCCCAATGGATTTTTCTAATGATATTTATTGGGATGTCTCTGTGTATAAGTCTAAGGAAGAGGAAAACTATATAAAAATGTCATGGAATATTCGTCATGGATAGTGTGTGTGGTTTCTATGAAATTACACCAATGTCTAGATACATTATGGGGATTTGGATGTCGAATAGATATTACTAGGTTTAAGTATAGAAAAAAACTTTTTATATATACATGATCAATAAATGGCAGAAGATAATGGTCTGTTCTGAACAAATGTTTCCAAATTCTTTGATAATATTCATTGGAAATCCAAAAACACATTACAAATCATTTGGATTTATTTAAATAAATGTTCAAAATGAATCATTTAGGATAAACCTATAGTGTCATATATTAAAAAATGGTGTTTTTATTTTTACATCCAAAATTATTTTTTAGAATAATTTATTTTTCCATTATGAATACCATTTATCACAATATCGTATATGGTCTTATTGAATAGTTATTAATCGATTCAAATGTCTAAACAAGGAATAAATTGGATAATGAAATTGTTCTCCACTATATAAATAGAATTCTAGGAGAGATGGAATGAAAAAATCATGTCAATACATATATAACATTCTCATGATATGAATTATAGTGATCATACAAATTATAAAAGGAGTAGACAATGTGTTATTGCATCCTTCATGAGGAAAATCATAACTTCCTTTGGTTTTTTCCATTCATATTATTAATTATATATAATGGATATGTACAACTGAAAATATATTTTCAGTTTTCTTTCTTTAGTGTAAGAAAATCAACTCTAGAGGTATACTATCAGGAATGATAGGTGGACCAATGGTGGAATCTTATTTATAATATGATTCAATGTTAATAAAATTTCGCCATAAAGAGGGACGAGATTAAAAGATAAATTTCAAATAAGTACATTTCATATAATATTAACTTAAAAATGTATAAATAATTCATCAATATTAAGAATGTGGATGCTGAAACTATTGGTTACTATAGAAATAAAATTTACAAGTCATGGGAGGTAAACTCTAGCTATTATAATTCTGTTAGAATATATGGTTGATTGATAATTCAGTGGATTTAATACTAATATATAAAGGGAATTTGGAATAATAGAAGTTTTATTTTATGCATAAATCATAAAATGTGATATATGTTATTATTGGATGCTTGAAACTCTCTAGGATATGGTGATAAAAATGGAAAATGGGGTTCCATTAAAAATGAAATTATATGCCACATAAATAGATGAAAATGCCACAAATTATTACATTCTAGAACTATGTAAGGATAATATAGTTGATTAAATGAAAAGAATAAGAATGTTTTTAGTGTGTTGGAATCAAAATAACCAATCAAAATAATGTATATGTTACAGAAAAATGTTGACCAATTAAATTTCTTGAGGGAGGGCTTAATAGAATTAACGCCCAACACTATTCTATTTAAGGTGCGAGGAGATTATGAATAATTTGAATGAATGACCCAATTTTTGTTCTTATACATATTATTAGACAAAAAGTCATATGAACAAAATTTAGAAGGTAAATATTATTTAATAAAAATATATTAAGTGATTATTGATAATTAAGGAACACTTATCCTCAAATCCATAGTTGGGAATTTTATTTTTTATTTTTTATAAATAAGTCCTACAAATCTCTTATTCTTTGTCATTTATTAAAATTCCTTGTAAAACCATCATTATTAATGTATTATGAAAAAATAAAATAAATTTATATTTTATACTCGTATAATAACAAACTCTGTCATTTAATTAAAATGATTTTTTAAAATATAAGATGATATATTTATAATAATAGGTTAAATATTTATCAATGAATATGTGTCTTTGTGTATTGTTAACTTAATTGCTATTATTGACATCATGGGTTTATGTGTTTTATGATTTCTTATGTATAGTTTTTTAAAACCCAATATTTTATTATTTATGTGATGGATTTTATCAATATTACGGTTATTTGAAGATATATTTATTGAAATGAAACCCTTCAGTATTATATTTTTTAAAAAGATTAATCGTGGATAATTTGTTTAGTGCTTGTGGAAATATAGAAAAGTATACACAATGATATTATATTATGGATTTAAACGTTCATTAGGATCAAACACTTTTTATAGTTTATGTTATTTATAATAATATAATTCCCTTGATAATTCAGATAGCTCGTTATGATTAGATTTATGGAAGGGTGTGTGTAAATAAAAAACATTTAATTATGTCATGGAATGATTTATATTGTGACTAGAGTATGAAACTGAGATGTAAAATATGTTTAAATCCATTCAATAGAATGTAATGAATCAAAAATGATGATATATATTTATTTTTATTAATCATAAATGTAATATAAAATGTTTTTTTGTTGATAAAGTCCTTTTATGAATTTATTCTTGTAATATAAGAGTATAAAATAAGCCATTGTTATATCATTACTATTAAAATAATTATTCGTATTATGAAAATAACTTGTTATTATAATATCCATTGAATCTATATCACGTTCACGTTGTTCTTGAAGTTTCAATTCAATTTTATTTAATACTAGATCAATGACATTAATTAAAATTAGTGGACATACCTTTAGAGAATGATATTTTTTATGAGGAATGACCCATAAAGATTGAAATTTTTGTAGAGTATATTCTACCAAAAAACAATAGTCACATGGTTTCTATTTCTGGAAAAACACCAATAAGATAATTCTATTTGGGAAATTAAAGATGTAACGATTAAGAATTATCCTATTTTTTCATACCATTGTGATTAATTTTGATAGAGAAATTCATTTAATGCATTGTTGAATGTATCTCCCTTTGTAGTAATAAATATAAAAATTTATAAATTTATAATTGTTTGAAATAAATCACTACAAAAAACAAGAAGTTAATATAGAATTATATTCAAGAACATCTCAATTGTCTACTACAGGAAGCATTTGTTTACAATTCATTACATGAAACATGATGATTTAAAAAGATAATGATATTTTTTTAAAAATGGTTATATAAAAGTGATCATCATAGACTATACATTAAACATTGTTTTTAATAGTAATAACTAATTTTAAATTTATAATTATAATGGTTATACATAATAAAAAATATTTGCAATAGAATTCACAATTTTTGTAAAGTCATTATGTGTTTAAAAAATACAATTTTCTAAAAAAAATGTTTTTTATTTCCATTTTTTAGAAAATAATAATACTAAATTTTTAGAAATTTTTGTAATTAATTTTATAAATAAAAAAATAATTTTATGTAAGAAATTTAAATATTATATAATGGTGATTTCATTGTAATTTTTAGTAAAACATATTACATTTTATTTAAAAGAATCCTTTTCATTTAGACATATATAAATTTAAATTGTATTTTCAATTTGATCTAATGTTTCTCTGGATAAAATATATACTTATAAATATAATTATTTTTGAAAAAATTTCATCTTGATTTTTTATATAAAAACATTGTAAATATTTGATCATTTTCCCTCTAAATACCCTATTTCTTCTCGCATCAACTTGATTAATTTTACTTTGAATATTTCCACTCCTATGTTATGAAATTTTAAAAATTTATTTATTTTTTGAAATAAGAATAATATTTATTATATTAAAAAGAAAAAAATATTTTTCCCCAATCATTATTGTGAATGCAGTAATAATTCATTATTGTGTATAAGTTAAAATATTTTTTTGAGGAGGTTAAACTAACAACATAACTATTAAAATGACATGTAAATAAGTATAAATACTAGTTTATACACATATTTTGACCATGAAACCTATATGGATCAATAATTTAATAATTTGGACACTTTTGATATATGAAAAAAGTATTAGCACTTATTTAATTTCAGAAATAAAATGTGTATCATATCCCAACTTATAGAAGGGAACTCTATCTCAACCATTTTTCACACATTCACACCTGATTCGATCAGTCATTACCAACCCCAATAAAATCCCAAATTTTTTCCCTCATCCTATAATCCTTATACGAGGCATAAATCATGCCTAGTAAAGATTTCATGACAACATATAGAATCTACAAGAAGAAGATGTATTGTTCATCAATAAAATTATTTATTTCATATTAATATAAAACATCTATAATTAATATAATAACCTTATAATAAAATATATTAACTAAAATTAATATAAATATATTTTTTCTAATTTTATGACATTCAATTATCTTCACATACATCAACTGGGTTATAAAATCATTGATTTTTTGTACAGTGGACTACTGTCTCACAAATTGATATAATTCTTTTTTTCATTAATACGTCTCATGTATAGACTTAATGATGAATATATTGTGTATAAATTATATTTATGATGTTACAATGAATCTAAAATTACAATATCTCACATTTATATATTCATTCTATTTTTTGAATACGATAAAATTATTCATCTGTATGGTGAACTACCACCTAGCAAAGTGATGTTATTTTTTCATGCACTACATTGAATTTTTAAATTAGGGTTTTAATTAATAGGTGAGATATATATGAAATAAAAATTATTCATTAATTATAATTTATATTATTTACGATTCATTATTTAAAACCTAATGAAAAGTGATAAAATAATGTTCTTGCTTATATACAACCTACAATATCCACAAACATTGTGTTTTATTTTCTATATCATAATTATATAGATTAATATTAATATATATATAATGAATTAATATGATATTTATATCATTTTTACCACTCTGGAGATGATGGAACACAGATCATGGAAATCTTACAAAAATTGTTCCAAATCAGAACTTGTATGAAAAAAAAATTGGTTATTTCTCAAAAAGTATAGTTAACAGGGAATCATTATTGAAAGGGTAAAAAAATGTAACTATGAAAACATATATATTATGGTATATTAATTAAAATTTTTTATCTAACATATTCATAATATTCTTATTTTTTTACAGAATGTTATAATTAGTATGATTGAATTCAATGCATACAAAAATGGATTTCTATTTAACAATTTTTGACCCATAAGAAATATTGACCACATGATTGTATTATATGGTGTATATAAGAAAAATTAAAATATATTATGATTACTAATAAATAATAAATGGTAGTTACATTATAAATTGATAAACATCTTGTAATGATAATTACAGTTCAAAATTTTCCAAATTAGTAAGGGTTATTTGTTGATTTTTTTTATTGAGACATATGTTATGTTATGAACCTATAATAATTCATGAGATTTATATATAACCCATTTAAAATGTATAATATTGAATTTATTCATACTTATGTTATTTTAGGTTTAAGGTATTTTAGTTTTTTTGTGGGGATTATGATTCAATGTTACCAAATATGTATAGGATTCATGTAACAATATCATATTATATGGGAATTATTTTTCATTAAGATTACGATATTTAAACCACATTATAGACATGCCAATGATTATAATTTATTATTTCATTATCGTTATAGATGATATATTTTGTTAATGTTTTTAATTTTTTATTCACATTTATTTGAAATAAATAAGTAAATATTATTATTGATATTCAACCTTATTTTTATATTTGGTCAGAATTCTATTTTCTAGAAAAAACTTTCTAAAAAAAATTCCAAAAATGTTTTATTAGAAATAATATAATATTTTAAAAACAATTTTAACCATAATGCATATTTACAAATAATTCATGTTCGAATGTTACTAAAAATGTGAAAATATTAATTTATTTTAAAATGAATGACCTAAAAATTATTTTACACTTTCATGAAAACTAACATATTTCAAAATCCCATTAATATGATGAAATATAAATTTCAATGGAAATTAAATCCTTAATATTTAGAAAATTGTTAGATTTTGAAAATATGATTACATTTTTAATATGAATTATATTTTAAAAATAATTTATCAAGGAAGAAATAATATTTTCATGAGAAAAACATTTTTTATGTTATTTAAAAAAATAAATGATAAATTATCATGGAAATTTTATAATAAAAGGATTATTGTATTTTTTATTGTCTATAAAAATATTTAATGTTTAATGAGATTTTCATTTTAAAATGTCAAAAGTTGGTTTTAGGATTATTTTACAGGTAAGATGATATTCTTTTATGATACATATTCTTTAGTTTTAATATAAACTATGGATTCCATTATTACAATTTCTATAATATATTTATGTTTATAATGACAATTTTATGAAACCTATTTCTCATACACTTTTTATACCATGATAACCAATTAATGAATCCTAATTAAAATTCAACTAAATTTGAATTTATGAAATGATGAAGTAATTATGAAACCAATATATTTTCTATAAGGTTTGATATGATTAAATGTTTAATAAAATAATTCATTTCATGGTTTCTAATATGATCAACGATTTCTAAACTTTTTGAAAAACATATTTATTTTTTATATTTTGTGATGGTGGTTATGTTATAAAAATGTATGGTGGTTATGTTATTACCAAGAACCATAGTTATGTAATAGAAAATAATATTTTAGACCAATGTCTATCTATAATAGATTGAGTAATGATTTATAACTCCATAGAAAGATATGACTATAATGAACATGTAACAAGGTATATTATAGTGAGTTTTCCATAATAAGGGTATTAGGAGGCAACCTCGATAACTGTGATGTTATTTTTGGATATTCAATTAATTTCCATCATTTTGTGTGTGAACCTAATTAAATTTTAGCTATATTTTGAGTGAATATTATTAAATGTATACAATTTTATAAAATGTAATTTCATTCATGTCTAATATTTTATTTATGGAAAAAATTTCATTTTATTAATATATGAAATGGTATAAATTGATTTCCTTAATATAATGAGTGAACATATTTCTATATATCCATCTTTAACATGTTATTGACTAATTTCTATGCCAAAAACTAGATTTATTCCAATGTTATGATCTCCTTTAACACTGTATTTTATTCCCTTATTCATCATTTATTATGAACCTCAAAACTATATTCCAAGACACATGTCTACGATCATTAACAAATTAAGTTCAAACATTATATGTTATATTCATTATCAAATAATCTTATGTGTATCATATGATTTTATAAAATTGTATATTTAATTCTTGTATGGTTACCCTTATTGAGAATTTGAGATCACCAATTTTTATGTCTCCATCCGAATGTTATAAAAATGAAGTTTAGTTTTGTTATGCATAGGAAGTATACTATATAGGATGATAATTATGGGAATCATTGATCATGTTTCTATGAAATGTGGGATTGAGTTTCTTGTCTCCAATGGAACCAAACTATCATGGTCATATAGAATGTATGTGTGAAATTTAATGCATATTTATCTAAAAATATTTGATATAAAAGTTTTAGAAGACTAGGTCTCTATAAAATGTTTATAAAAATCATTTTTCATAGAAAACCAAAATATAAATCACCTTTTTTATTATCCCATATATTTAAAAAAATAAAATATTCAAAAATATTGAAAATACTAGTAATTAAAAATTTGTCTGCAAGAGATAAATCATATTATGCAGAAACCATCTTTATTAATGATGAAAACATTGTTTCCTCCATAATAGATGATGTTGGGATAAGTTATCTGGTGATATAGAACAAAGATCAACTAAAACACGATCAATTATATGTGTTAATTAATAATTTAGTGGTCTTTTTTCAAATTAAATCCATTCAATAGAGATGTAGAGATTGAAATATACAATAAATAATTAATTTATCAAAATTTTTAAACATATGAAAAGTGCAGAATCAATTGTATTAAGAGTGATAAAAACATATTTTGGAAAAAATAAATTCAAACTACTTAATAAAATGAATATTTTGTTGCATCATAATCCTATGAATTAACATGGTTTCATGATTGGGAACACCCAAAATTTGGATTATTAGAAATGATAGAATGTGTTCATCTCCATGTCCTCTATTAGAAATATGGTGGAATCCTAATACTTTTAATAGTTGTTCCACCCAAAACTATCTATGTCATTTTTTCTACTAGATATATACTGTCACCACAATATAAAAAATTAATTTGTGCAATATATTAATAAAAATTCTAAAAGAAGGAAAAAAACAACCTCTATTCACAAATTGGTGTACTATAGTTTGAAATAATAATAATAATTTTTAATTTCATACAACATTTATTATTTTTTTTTCTTAGATTATTTTTCTTCATGTTTCATATATATATTTTTATTCTGCTCATACCACAAAAAATACAAATTTAATATTATAAAAGATGACGGTGTAATAATATAGTACCATACACTCATAAAATGGAATGTAACTTGTTCCTTGTCATTGTAGATGAATAAAAATTTTAGTGTAATAAAGGATCTCTAAAATGATTTTATTTTACATAACACATATTGATTCTCATTGTTTATGTGATGTTAAAACATATTGTTTATTTTTAATATTGATAATCATTTTTCAATTTCATTACTAAAAAAATCCATCTTGTTTAACTGTTAATTAATCATTATATTAAATTATATAACATTAATATATGGAATTTATAGTAAAATATGGACGCCATCCATTACCAGGAAACATCAAGTCATGGTTTGATGATATTTTTTTTTACAAAATGTAATATCTATTTAATATTATATATGATTATAAAATTAATATTATTGTATATTTAGATCTAATATTTATTAGATTTATACAATATGAGAACTAAAAATTTTATGTTGATGGAACATTGAATAAGAAATTGTGGGAGACAGGAGTTTAAAACATGCATTTCCTCAATCTATGGACTCCTTTATACCACACTATTTGTACATTCAGAATGGTATTTTTGTCAAACATGGGCATCAATAATATTATAGATATAATTTTACAAATGAAATATATTGTAATTTATTATATTATAGAGTTTTGGATGTATAGGGAAATTGGAGGAGGTAGGGTATATTTATTGGGGAATTCAAGTGAGTTTTTTAGTAAAATTTATAATAATTAAATAATTAAATGAAAAATATAATTTTTTTTATTCTTGTGAAACTATTTTAGAATCGATGGATTATTGGATAAACCAAAATTTTCATGTGTCTTATAGTATAAAACATAATATTGATTGAATATAAAATGAAAAATATAGCATTCTTCCATATTTGAGTATTAACAACTATATTTCAGTATTTCAGTCAATAATAGAAAATTCACCCACATAAAATTGCAATGTGATGACTAAAACATGGTATTCAGTTTAATGATATATATTTATAATTTATGAATTTTTATTTTTTAATTTTAGTATAAATATAATTTTTTATTTGATAATATAAAACTATCATTATTAAAAATGTGTATGTATATCTATATTTAAAATAATTAAGTAAATATTATATTATATTTTAAATATGTTTGTCTTTTTTCTGTGTCCCTAAAATTAATATATTAACATCATAATTATTTATAAAAGTCCCAACAATTATTAAAAATATGGATAATATTTAAACATATAGTTACTATTACCATGGTTATTAAAATTTGAGTATTATTAAATTATTATTCATCCTAAAAATACAACTTCATTGCATCATTCATCATTAACTCAATTTTGTATCACAGTTACTAATACATTTTTTATCATCTGTATAACTTATCTATAATGTATGTTTCATTTCTTGTTACAAAATTTTTGGAGATGTTATATTTATTGGGGTCAATAAATCATTGGATATTCAATATTATGGAATGTTATTTACAAGAATTTGTTATCCAAATTATTTTTTATAGAAAATATGGAATTTATTGAAACATTCCTTCTAATTTTATACTATTTAATAACATTGTCATTTCATTGAATAATTGTAATTAAAATTATCTATATTTTTTATTATATTTATAATTATAATTAATATTATTAAATTATATTATAAAAATATGAGTTGTTACATTCTTTTCCCATTGTCAATTTCAATCATGAAATATTTTCATATATTATACAATGAAAATGTGTGCCTATTTATTAAATTTAAATCATTATTTAGAACCATATGATATTATTCACAAACTTATATCATATAAGGAATCATATTTATAAAATTATTTTTTTTACATTTATGTGTTATTTACATAATTCATATCATTTAAATATGAATACTAATTCTTCATAAATTCCATGATGATAATAAACTAATTAAAAATTATATATTTTTGATGTATATTATAATTGAATGAATGGATCATAAATCATTAGTATATAAGGAAAACTGTCTTCTGATGTCCCAATATAGGCTATTAATTGTTTATTTAATTTAATGTTCACTACCTGAATACCCATATAAAACAATTCTCTTATATGTTAAAATCTAGAAACACACACATATAATACAAATAATAATTTATTATTTTTATGAAACCTATAAATAACGAAAATAATAAATATAGATATTTATTATATTTTAGTGTTGGAAACAAAATTTGTCATCGTTCTATTTCTTTTATTATTTCCATTTTTTGTTTCAAATGATTTTCCATTGTGGGGTCTGTTAGAGATTGAACAATAAAACTTTTTTTATATAATTTAGTTATTGAAAAAAAAACCCGTACATAATCACACATAAAATTCCCTATCAAATGTGATATTTATGAATAAAAATCATTTGACATAACTATATAAAATTACTCTACTGTTACATAAAATATTACGATATTCAATTCCTCCGTTATTTTTTACGCACACCATTTCTAAATAATTTCATATTAACACAACCAATATTTCATATTAATTTTTTAATATCTAAATATTTGTGTGATTAATTAATTCCCCTAAAAATGGATTAATATAATGTAAAATATATTGATATTAATAGGAAATATGAGATGAAAGATTTTATCATGATGGTATATTTCATGTTATTGTGACTCAAAGATATATAATTGGATCGTACCATAATAATGAAAATTTTCCATGTTAAATGTACCTACACAACAATGGTTATTATATAATTATATGATGTCGCTCTATGAATTCTATGATTTTGGTTCTTTTAAATCAAAAATAATGATTTCACAATAAGACATTATGTCATTTAAAAATTCATTTGATTATTGGAGACAACAAATAGTTAATCTAAATCCTTGTGATTTATGTAATGTCTCTATGCTGTGATTATGAAAAAAAATTACATTTCAATTATAATTCAACACATACTAATAGATGTTTTTTGGTGGTATTTAGTACACCTTCTAAATATATGAATGTCGATAAATCGTAGATATATAGTGAGAAAAAACCTAATTGTTAATTTTTTTAGAAATAAAAAAATAATTAAAACAATGAAATCCATTTCCTATAGAATACAAAACAATAAGTACCAACATTGCATCCCCTAAACACCGCCAGGGTTATATATTAAAATATATTATTTTCATTAATAAAATAATATTAATTGAAAAATTATTAATTTTAGGATAAAATATTCAATTGATTTGATAATTGTATTTCAAGGATTCAAAAAATTTTGCGGTATTCTTGAAGAATTAATAGAAATATTCTATTTCATGATCTATAGATACTTATTTTACATGAAATTAAAACAGTGGAACTATAAATGAGATGGTAGAACAATTATATGGAAATTTTCGTCTCATCTTTAAATATAATATTTCATTATCTTTTTTATAGTAGATATTCATCACACCATATTGTATTGAAGAATCTGTTATATGTTTTCTAGATTCCTTTACAATGTCTTCATTTCCCACATTAAAACATGATGTCGATAAGACTAAATCATTATGGATAGTCAAAATGAATGACTTATAAAAAAACATCACCTATTTATAATATTATCCCAAACATTTATAATTATTTTGAATAATATTCAAGGAATATTATTCTTATATGTTCATGAATAAATATGTAGTCAATATCGATTGATTTGAAAAATGAAATTCTCTTAATGGAATGATAATAGGTTATTTTAGCGTACAGTGGGAATGATAAAATACAAAATTTTACCAAAGCATCCACATGTTCATGATATTTTAATATATAGAACTTATAATCAATTGATTTATAATGAATTTAATCATGACATATTATTCATGTGGAAGTAAAATTATGATGCTCTTCTTTCCTACATAAATATATTCTCAATGTAGTCTTAAACAAGATATATCTCATTTAATAATAACGTATAATGGTATAAAAATTTTGGATGAAATTGTAATATATATAGTTAATTTTTTTATAAAATTTATTATATCTATATATATTAAATTTATGATCTTGATAATAATACCATTATTTAAAAAATAATAACAATGAGGAAACTAATTTCCATATTTGTTTCATTGCCATAACCATTTCACGTATGTGTAATAATCATAATTATTTAAAAATATATAAAAATAATATATCATGTCCCATTACATGAAATGTTATGTTTTTTATAAGAAAAAAAAGAAAATATCTTTTAATTGAATAATATTTTACAAGGATAGTAGCATTTACATAATATAGTCTTAATTGTCTTATACATATTATTGAAAATAATTATTCATGTAAAAATACCATTTTTCAAAATATGAATGATATATAATTAATATATAATTTAATTCCATTAAATATGGAAGGGGATTGTTTTTTTCATTGAAAATGTAAGTATTATGTAATTGAATATGATCACTATAATGGAAATTAAAAATTCGTAAAAAAAATATATTGTCGGATGATATAGTAATTATGAAATAAATTGTTAATAAAACTTCAATACTGAATATATAGTGGATTAATTCATGGTAAATGATTCATGTGTGTGAGGACCATGCATTACTAAAAATATTTGTTATAGGAGTATCAAAAAATTAATATATATCAGGAACAACACTACAATTTTTGTTTCATTTCATGGAACTGAAAATTGGGATTTCACTTCTGGTAATAGGATAAGTCATTTCAATATGATGTTTTTATATGAAATCAAAATAAATAAATTATATGTTGAATTATTTTATGAAAATGTACAATTAGTTGAATTTTATTATACCATGATGATCCTCTAAAATAGTGATTTGTATTTAGTTAAAAGATATTCTTATGTCAGGATACATCAACAACCAATTATAGTAATGAAATTGTATATTCTAAAATGGATGAAACATCTAATTTATAGAATGATTTTCTATTAAAAAATAGTTTAAATTCAATAAATTAATGGATTAATTAGAATATGATAAATTTAATTTTTGTATTAAATATATATAAAACATATGTTTATTCAAAAGGACTAAAATGTAGTTTCCAATTGTTATTAGATATTTAGACGTGCAATGTTTTATTCACTATAATAATTTTGGTATAAATAGTTTGGTGACTCACATGAGAAAACATAATATTATAATTTTTTGGATTATTATTGAATATATGAGATTTATTACCTACAATGAAAAAAATAATTTATTTTCAATTGATCATAAAAAAATTATTTAAAAAATCAAATGAATAAAGAAATTAATATTTCATTATTTAAAGTTATTTTTATTTATATTATTATACTAATAAAATTTTTATGCGGTAAATGGGGATCTAAATAGACCTAAAATGATATTAATTTCATAGAAATAAATCAATACATTTTTTAAATACTCTAAACATCTTTCATAGTAATGAATATTAATATAACTGTAGCGATGCCAGGTTTTATAGTCGCAGCAGGTAATTGTTGCAGCCGCAGGGAACTGTAGCTGCAGCGGGTCATGTCAGGTACTATAGCAGGTGGGTACTAGAGTATTACTATTCACAGATGGGCCATGGTCTCAAAATTTGTGCTTACAGTCCATGTAATGGGTTAAATGCCCACTGGGCCTTCGGGCTATATATTGGATCTCCCACTACCCAGTTAAATAGGTCTTTGCTTTTCTTTAAAAATAAATAAGGCTTCAGACCCATCATTTTAGTAAAATATCATTTTTTTCTTCACAATAATATCAATTCTAGACAAAAAAATTATGTACTTAGGAAATTTGGAGGGGAAGGGGTTCTCACATTTCATAATGTAAAATTTAGTAGTTATTTGTCTCTGATTATAGTGTTTTGAATTTAAATTTTTAAATATCTAGGTCTATGGATATTTGTTTTTTATAAGTGGATATAATACTACTAATTATAAATAAAAAATATTTTATTGAAGAATTATGGTTTGTTTTAATTTAAAGATATAAAATTATATGGAGATAAATTTTATAACAAAATAATATAGTGGAAGAATATAATAATGATTCATTATCATGCACTCGGTTAGATTAGATCATTGATCGAGAGAGTAATATTGAATCTCATGTCGAATATAAAATGAGATATCAATTTAATAAATAAATATAATAATTTTTATATATATCACTATATTAATTGTAATTACTAGTTTAATGAGAAAAAAATATTTCTATAAAACCAAAATGGTAAAATCCTTTGAAATTTTTTTAAATCAAATCCTGATGTTATGGATTCAATATATATTTCACTTTTTAAATATAGAATAAATGTAGTAATAGATTGAATTATTGTCAAAATACATATACCATAAAATAATCTATATAAGATTCAAGGAATTTTTTTTATATTTTTTGTTAGAAGAATTTTTTTTACCAGAAAAATTCAAGGTTTTAATGAAATATTGGTTGTTAATAATTTTAAAGAAATACATGAACTCATTAATATAGAATTGATTATTTTATTTCACCAAATAGCTTTGATTATAGTTTCATTAATTTTTTATTACTTGAATCACATTGGTGGTTATCATATTGATGAAAATTAATATTTTTAAAATAGTGATTTAAATGATAAAAAGGATATTTAATAAATGGATGGAATATATTTAAGAATATTATGAAAAAATTTGATAATTAGTTGTATTTGTTTACATTCATAAGAAAAACAGAAATTATTTTCATGAATTGTTTAATTTTAATATTTTTATGATTATCTAATATATATTAATTATTAGAATACAATCCACATATGTTAATAACATTCAATGTAGAATTATTGAATCTATATAGATGATATGATAATTTTTGAATTGATCTGATTCTTATACACTGGAGTAAATGATACTCTTCATAAATGTATAAAATGAAATATTATGGAGTAGTTGGTACACTTATTGGTACTAAAATATGGAAACATTTTTGGTGATATTATTTTACATTTTTTCACATTATCAGTAAAATATTGACGTGATAATATGATGTCTGTTGTAAGGATTTGAATACACCTTTTTACATTAATTTTGTTGTTGATTTCATATAAATATAGTGATATATCACAACTCAGATATAATGGATTCATTTCATATCTAATATATATATATATAATATATTTAATTAGGTTTTTCATATCCTTGCATGTTTTAAAACATAATCGATATACTAGTTATCAAAATAAGGACCATTAAAGGGGTGTGACCAGTGAAATTGTTTACATATATATTTTTAAAGATATTGTTTTATTTTTCAATAGCATGTAAGTAGTACTAAAATGGTTAACAAATTAATGATGAGTTAACAATATGGTTCACATGTAATCAACCACACATGTGTTATTTACTCTATGAGATGGGGCTATTTTTGTTCAGTAGAAAATATATGTGCATTCCAACAACAAATTATGAATTCAAATTTATTTCAATAGGGATTTGTGGGAAAGAAGTATCATGGTTATGGAATCTATTATTATATTTAATTTTGTGGAATAAATTATTGTTTTAATTTACATTCATAGTGATAGTGATGTAATAAATATATGGTTCATACAGGATCATGTATTCTATGTGGTTAAGAGAACATAACATAACACATGATTGTGTAATCTAGTAGCTATAAAACAATTCCAAAATAATTATGAATCAGAAAACAAGTGCGAATTTTTGATTTCATTTAGATAAATATTTCTCTTATATATATATATAGGTAACTAATTGAGAAATTTGGTTTAAACCCACTAATAAAAAAAATCAATAGTATATTGATAAATTTTTTTTGCGATAGAAATTAAAATATTGAATTAAGGAAAAATATACTCAGAATGGCTCAGAGTATGAGTGGAACCCATAAACCCCAAAATATATTTAGAAAGACGTAAATTTTAGTTGATTACACAGAGTACAAATAACATGTACCAGCAACAGAAATGATGAAAAGAGGAACACAAGTGACAAGGAATACCTGAAAACCAACCCTGTATAGACAATATAAGTCCATCAATCCCCATGACATCATTAAAAATAATTATTCAATATTCAATCCAACAACCAAAAAATCATGACATAACTATCTATATTTCTGATTCCATCTTGATCATAGATGGAATAAAGATAATACAATCATCTAAAACCAACCCTCATTCATGATCTGTAAGGTAATGAATTTCATCAATAACCACCCATGAAACATTCTTCATAACCTCAAAACCACGATAATAAATTCCCCAAAGAATTTCAGTTGTCCTCACCAAACAAGAGAAGAATATGATGATCATAAAAACACAAAGTACTAAGGAAACCACAATATGCCGGGTACCCTAACATTTGGAGATGAAGAAATTAGGAACATCCATGATAGAAAATTAGTGAAACAATCCAAGAAAAATACTCTAAAATGGATGTCCAAACATCCCCAAAATCCCAAATACACTCCCACAATTCATCCTAATAGGAACATCTGTGTGGGAAAAATTGTATCCAATGATGTTCTGAGTTCGTTACTAGATTAACTGTCCTTCACATACCCTAAAAAGGATTTCTAATGAAAAATATTTCGATGAAACATCCTTAAAGTGAAATAGGAAATCAGTCCCGACTATGTAGACACATTAGCATCACAAAAAACTAGAAAATAATTAAGAATAATACATCAGAAAAATCCTATTATCCTGAATGAAAAATATGGAGACAACTTCAATGGTGAAAACAATAGAGATAAAAATACCATTCCAACAAAATAACTATTCCCCAAGAAGTTGAATATAATCAATGTACTAATTCCCTTATATGGATATATAATGAGTTCTATATATTATTTGTGTGTTTGGGTTAAACATATATTAGTATTTCTGATGGAATAATTAAAATGTACATAATATGGCTGGGAATTTTGGAGGATATGATAAATAATAAATTGGTATATTTTTTATATCTTCAGTACATTTAAATAATATATCATTTAATTCTTAATTAGTATCATATACAATATCAAATTGATATTTTCAAACTTACTATGTTAAGAAATAAAAATATCACCATATTATTTATGCAAATATATTTTAAAATTTAATAATTAATGTATATTATAATATTAAATAAAAAATTTGGAATTTTAATTTTTAAATATAAGTATGTGTTTAAAATTATAATAATAAATTAATTTCAATATAGATTTGGATACAGTGGATAATTGATTAATTCATAATAGTTTTAACGATTCAACAATCCATTAAGATGTAATTTTTTTAAATGAAAATTTTCATTATCATCAGTTTTTAACATAATGATTCTCCTAATTATTAAAGAACGGATACATAATTGAGAACTAAAAACAATCAATTTTAATTACTATTTTCCAAAAGGTGAAATCCCATGATGATTTCATTTATCATTGTGTTGACTGATTTCGTAATGAAATAATAGTGTTTCTCTATAGTGTATCATTCAATCCTTGATAATGAAACAATTTTCCTCTAACATAAATACATGATGGGGAATAAATCGTTAATGATAGTGAATATTCTTGATGGAAAGCCTAATAATCTTCTACTTTTTTTATTTTTCAAAAGATATACTGCCCACAAAATGATGTTGATCACCTCATGTGCAACATTAAATGATAAAAATTCTCTAAAATATTTAAGAATAGACTCCAAAAAATTAGAATTCCTCCATCCATATATAGTATCCCATGCCCAGTATGGTAGAACTACTTCCATGCTCACACCCGGATTACAACACCAATGTTACAGTACCACCATTCACCTATTTTTATCAACAACTAGGTCTCTCCCGCAATTTAAAATAACTACCGTATGCACCATCTATTATTTTTCACTATAGCACATAGCATGCACTATAGAATTGAACCAAAAATTTATTTTCATTATATTTAATTGAAATATATCCTACCACTTGACAATAAATATTGTGATGGGTTAAAATGATATTAAAAATTGGTATTCATTCACAATAAAGTATTATAAATAAGGAAAAAATAATGGAGTCCAGTAAAATTTGACAATAATTTTTTATGCTAATTACGTCTACTGATTAGGAAATTAAAGACACATAAGTTATTTAAAATATAAAATAATGATATAGTTGGGATAATAATAAATTCAACATTAGTAATGAATATAAGGAAGAACAACCAAACTTAACTTTCTATCAATAAAAAACATTTAAAATCCACCTTTATAAAAACTAACAACAATATATTAGGAAATATAATATGTTATCCCATAACAGAATAAACTCCACTAGGTGAAACATTTTTTATTAGATCCTCTAGTCCATGTAGAGGAATAAAATCATGTATACCATGGGAAAATTAAAATATAAATATTTACCATAATAAAAATGTTGTTTATGAATAGGCACTACAAATATGTTTCCCATTTTAGAAATATCCCCACACATCTTTATTAATAATATAATTTTAATTTTCAATCACTTATTGTTATAAAATCAATTATAATATATCACCTTACTATAAATTATATTAAAAAAGAACATTTTATCAATGACATTATTTTAATAATATATTACTATATTTTTCATAAAAGATATCAAATATTTCATTATAATTAGATGATTAACTGTCATGGGCTTACAACTAGATAATTTGTTGAATGAATTCTATAAAAACAATGAAAAACATGATATCATAGTTTTCTCTAAAAACACAAACTCATAGTATAATAATTGAGATTTTTTAGACTTTAATGAATAACACATTAACATTTTCACATTAATGAAAAATTATTTCTCTATATTCGTATTTTTCTAATAATCAATAGATATGTCACTATTTATATCGCCAAACGATTTTTTAATTGACAACACTCTAGTATAACTTATCCCATTCTATATTTCAATGGAGAATAAAAATATTATAAACAAAATAACATTTTGTGGTTTCATAGTGGATATATTTATGTATCGCTCAATTTTTCTAGAGTATATTTGAGCTTTATGTTTTGTGATGAATATACCCACGAAATATAGATGTCATGATTATGGTTTGTATTATATATGGACATGAAATTACAATCATTATTATTAGACTTCTTATAAATGAATATATTAGTGATTTCACTATAATGAATCATCCAAAACTGAATGAGTAATGTCCAATAATATATATAATACATGGGAAATTATTAGCCTTCTCTTCACTAACAATGATGATAATTTAGTTTTTTATGAGTCTCATGTCACTAATTTAAATCAATTACATCAAATGAATCTTGATATTATAGATTTATTATATGATTCACCAAAAAAATTAACATATAGAATAATAAATAAATGAATTTTAATCTTATACGTTGGTTTTTTTTAAAATTGTCATATGTATATATCTCGATCCAGAGGATTTCAAATCATTATTCATCTATAATGTTCAAACCTATTCGGTTATAATGGAGAATTTGGAGGGGATTAAAAAGTTATATGATATTCCTTATTATACTCTATGTATCCATATATCTATGTGAAAAAAACATATTCATCTAAATCATAATTTAGGAGCAATATTTTTACATTCATATAGTGAATCAAAAAACCATTGTTGTCTTTTATTGCATGATTCACATAAATGAATTCTTTCATGTTCCCACGTAAAAAGACGCTGTAATAATATACTCATTTTCTATAAATATTTCCCATTGTTATTAATCATACAATATTCTATAATATAAAACCCTATGGTTCCATTATCATATTATAAACTAATTTTAGACAACTTTTATTTTTTACCCCAAAGATAATTATTTACGACCATGCCCAGTTATTCTAGATAGAATCCAAATCCATCCATAAGGATATCATTCAACATGTTACATTGGATACACTATGTTTAGTGACTATATCCTCATCTAATATAAGTATCATATTGTTTGGGGTTTTAATTCGTTGGTCAGTATGTATATTTAGATGAGTGAGAGATATATAATGGGAAATTCTTTAGTTCTCATGATACTATTATCTTCTAGTGATTATTTCTGATTCATTATTGTAATTTTTATAGATAGATAAATTAAATATGTTCAGAACAATATATAAATTTTTGGAATTGTGGGACTTTTAAATATCTTATCATATACTATATAATTAATGTTTTGATCATGTTATGTAGACCATCCATCACATTGAACCTTGATAGGTCATTAACAATCACAACAATTTACACCCCCAAATATCACCAACACTGTCATTGAAAATCAACATCCATAATTACATTGATTTTTATAATGATGAACATAATACAAATGAGTTGATATTAAACCTTCCTCTACACCGTGGCACACTATGTGTTGGATGCAGTTATTAAATGATTTATGATCTTTTTTTTCTTTACCATCGACTATACACTTGAATTCCCTCAAATTAGATAATTTAGAATTCTACATAGTTTAATATGTTGAATATTTCTTCTATTTGAAATCCTTATTTTATAAATTTTTATTGTTACAACATAGATACATATAAAATTATGATTTTTTTCTTTCCAATATTAAATAGAAAAATTACATATATATGAATAATGAAATAAGTTACATTTATACAATTTATGGAATATATCCTAATTGAATAATAACCTAAAAAATTAAAGTATTAATAAATTTAAAATATCGTAAATGAGAAAATATAATATATGTATATCATTGAATAAGTCAATAAATGTTTTGAATGTGATAAATTATTTGATGCTTTTTTGGAAACATAAATTTTTTTTTATAATATCAAAAAATATATTATGAAAATAAATAAAATTTAATTTTATAAAATATACTAATAAATTAATTTTTTATGTTATTTTTTATAAGATAATTTTATGTGACCTTATTTAATTTTTTAAAATTTTATTAAATTAGTTATAGTTTAAAAAAAATTCGGAAAGAATAATGATTTAAATTTAATATAATTTTTTTTATATGGAGTTTATTTATCAATTATAAACATTAAAAAAGGTTTTGGGTAAATTTTTTGGATTTCTTTAAAAGGGATAAATTCGCTTTGAATAGTGATATAAAGTAATTTATGATATAAAATAAATAATGAAATAATATATAATAGATTATATAAAGATGTTCATTGAATGTAATATCAAAGTGTTCTTGATTATTTATGAAAATTAGTGATAATTCTAAAAATATTCAATTTATTGAAAAAATATAACAAACAAATTACTAAATTAATCGGATAACTCCCCTCCCATTCAATATAAATACCACTCCTCCTTACATCTTCTCATTACATCTGAAACCATTAATTGAATTTTTATTTTCTACCCAATTTACATCCCATGACTCTTCCTCACATCCAAAATAATTATTTCTAAGAAAAATTATAAAACCATGTTTCCAAAATATATTCTATAGGATATGAATTCAAGAGGTAAAACCCTCTAACATTTCAATTTATTTTCCTTTTCATTTAATTACATTTGTATTTCTATCATAACCTACCAAAATCATTGTGTAATGAAAAATCCAATATCATATATATAAATAAATTTCATCATTATTATGAAAAAAATTCATCATCAAACTCTTCCACCTCTAATTTTTATTCTAAAAATAGAACATAATTTGTAATGTGTCGATTTTTCACCATCATGGACAACATATTTTCACTTACTACTATCAAATATGATCATAAAAACATGTTTACTGTTAAATTTTTTTTATTATAGATCATATATGTTATATAATGTTCATGTAAAATTATATAAACATGATATAAAGAAATTTATATAAGTTCATGGTTGTCCTAAAAACAGGCAAAATGAACTAAATCATTTTCATTAATGTTTTATCCAATGATTCATCCTCATGTATGAAGAATAAATACATGTTGACCAAAAAAACTCTATAAGCATCTTAATAACATTTATTTTCACATATTTTGTTTTTCTTCAATATGAAATAAAAACCCACAATGAACCCCCTAAGGAAACCATGAAATAAATGCACCCAATACAATGAACATTACAAAAATATTATTGTGAAAATTTTTGGGAGATATTTTAAAAGTATCATATAGGGTTATATAATTATGAAATAGATAATTAATATGTTAATAACACTCTATAAAATTATACATGTGGTTTTAACATCATATATGTAAGAAGATAATGAGTTAAGGGAATTTACTTTAAAAATATTCTTTAATGTAACATTAAAAAATATAACGAATGTTTTTATGAAGCATGTATTTATGATTTCAGATTATTTATTTTAAATGAGAATTTGTTTTGATGATTATTTAGATTGATATCATTCAATAATTCATTGGTTATGTTTATCTTGGACTTTGAACATAAGGGTAATTCCAAGTGCAATTCCGATGGTTATATCCTATGAAATTTATAAGGGTTACATTTTAATGATTCCATGAGGGTTAAAAACCAATATTATCAATAATGGTTTCAATATCATTTAATTAATTCCCCAATACAAAATTATTATTTTATATATGTTTCATTATTTTATGGTAATATCTTTTTTTCACAATTATATGATACATTATGTCTGATAAGTATGTCTTTTTAAAAATGATTTCATATATTTATAAGTATTCATAGACTATAGGATAATTTATTTTTTCCCTCTTAGATATATTTTTATGTTGATATCAAATTTTTAAATTTTTTTCATAGGTTTTAATGATGTGTAAGAGAAAAATAGATGTCATGATGAATGATGTGAATATTTTTTCATGAAATGATTTAATGTTTTGTTTAAAAAATTTTTTATAGAACAAGTATATACTATTATAGTAGTACCCAAATTGTATGCTTCTATGTTTAATTGTATTAGTTATGTTATAATTATCTAAAACTAAAAACTTAACTAATATTTTGGAATGTAATAATTTTGATTCTAAATTAATTTATAATATTGTTTAATTTCTATAGTTGTGTCCTTAATGTTGGTATTAGAGCATCATTTAGATTACATTCGTGTTTAGGATGATGTAAATAGAATATCATTAAAGTTTTTCACCCAATTATTTATTTAAAATGTTATAGTATTGATATAGTACCAGGTTTTATTAAATAATATAAGTCCGTTCAGAATTTTTTGCAGATCAAATAGGGAATCTGATGTGGGAATGCTGTGATAGAATAATATCCTTCCAAATCCCTAACTCGGAATAGTTTTAATTAGAACCATGATGTTATTTATTATAATTGTTCAATTGAAAAAGGATTTAAATGATAATTTAATACATAAAAGAGAATATCTAGAGAAAGCACATAGAACATGATGACTGTGGGAAATTTTATGTGGCATCACCCTCCTTCATTCAGTATATATTTTGACCCATTGTTTATTGAATATTGGATTATATCCATTTAAAAAATTTATTTCAAGTGGTTTTCAGATAATCTAAGGGACATTATTGTATATTATAATTTTGAAGGTGATGATGATAGTGGTGATAAATGTTCAAGAAAGGAATGTTTAAAATGGAGACTCATTACTTGTAATTGGATGAATTTATGAATATCAAATAGAAAAATATATTCCAATGGTATTTTGAAATCAAGTTGAAAATAAATTCAATTAAATAAAAATTAGAGGAAGATTCAGTTGCATTTTTTGAATATAACATCATGTTATTGGAATGGTATTCAACAAATAAAATGAACTATTGGGAATTGAATGACAAAAGTAGGAAGTTATTAGGATTTTTTATGTATGGACGTACGGAAAAATATTTCAATAAAAATATTCTTAATTTTTACAGTAATATGAAAAATTTAAATTGTATTAAATTTTGTAATATTGTGTATTAATAAAATACCTACCCAAATAAATAGTATAACGTGGTCAAGCATCTATATTATATATAGAATGGTACATGGAAATCCTTTATGACAAATTTAGCAGATGTGGGGTCATTCAATTAAGTGCGGTCAATTAATTTTTTGATTACACATATTTTTTTAATGTCTGGTTTGACACTAGTTCTTGATATTCAATTAATTAAGATAAATAGTTTTATAAATTCTAAATTTATCCTACTAAAATGAATGATGATCTTACAGTTAAAAATGTGGAAATATTTAGGCAAAATGACATTAAATGAATACTTATATTGTTGTATATAGAAATAGATTACCAGAAAATAATGTTGTTTTACACATTTTAGTGTTTGATGTTATTGAGGGTCTGGAATTCCAGTCTTTTTACCTTTATAAGATTTATTATACAAAAAAATTAGTGGTCATTTAAAAATAGTTTCAGTTTGTATACAAGAATAAAAAAAATACCATTGATAACATATCACGATTACGAAAATTGCTAAAATATGGAAATAAATGTTATCATTAACAAATTATAGAAATAATGGGAAATGTTCAAATTAATGATGTGCTATTTGAAAATTAAATCCTTGAGGTTTTTCTTGATCATTTTACAAATGTTATACCATATCAAGAGGTTGAATTTACTATTGATAGTGATCTTGATGAAAATTTGTTTTTGAAACCCCTTATTGATTAGATCATGAGAAATGTCTATAATTGAAATAAATTTTATTGAGTTTCTTCATCATGGTTTCAATTGACCTGAAACTTCACCTAGGGGTTCACCTATTATCTATGTTAAATAGATTTTTCTTCTAATAATAATTTTCATTTATAATAGATCATTTAATAAAATTAATGCCAATAATTTATATCATTTTCTCATATAAATGATAGTTATGATTATCTATATGGAGATCAGCACTAATAAAAGATTGACGTTAGATTCAGGTACCATTAGCTAAAGGAGATGGATAATGACATTATGAATCAAACATTTTATACATTATTTGGTCATTTTTGAGATTGTTCTCCTTCCAATTGGATTGTAAAAGTCCCCCTTCGTATTTATATATCTTGTGGTTATAATCTTCCATGAAGACTTTCATAATAATTTTTTGATTTTATTGATGTCATTTTATGTTTACAAAAAATTATTATAATCCTGAATAACTTTTTTTTATGTCTCCATAAAAATAAATCATATTGAATATTTAGAAAATATTTTTCTGGTTTCAATAGATTTACATTTATGGGAATATTATAAATAAATATGGCCTAACAGTTCCCCATTAAAAGAAAATTAGGTCGATTAGTGGACATGACATAAAAATGTTACATTGATTTTTAGTTGTCTAGGATTTCAAGGATATTACAAACAGTTTGTTAAAAATATTTTATTACTATCAATCCCGATAACTATTTTAAGATGAAAAGGTAAAAATTTATTCATAAATTAAATTTTTATGATCATTTTTAGTAAATTAAATGAATATTAGGGAATGATCTAGTTTTTTTCCATGACATCAATAAATGGATACTTTTTCATCTACAGTGATGCTCCTTTGAAATTACGTGCTTTTATTCTCATGTAGAATGATCAGTAAAATTCATATTCATCTGGACATTAAATTCCACATTTGAGAGATTATCCCACATATAATCTTGAATTAGGTTTTGGGGTTTTATCTTTAAAATTTTAGAGGAAAATATTATAATGATATTAATGTGAAATATATACTTACCATAATTTTTTTAGTATACATTGAATTAGAAGACATTGAACTTGTGGAAAAAAAGATAGCTGGAACTGATAAACCATTATTATTGCAACATAAATTATCATCCATGAAAATTAAACCATGTGGATGATACATTGAGTCAAAAAAATCATTCTACATTAACCATGATATGATTTTTAAATAACCCATTGGTAAATTATTTAATTAATTTTTTCATTTAATTTTTTACTAAAGGAAACTCCCCTATTTTTTTCAGTTTTCAGTATAGTCATCTATCTCATGTTGATTTAAGAAAGAATGTATGGAAGATCAAAATTTATAGAAAAATTTAGATTTTTTAAGAGAGGTAAATGTCTTGAATTTAATTTGGACAATTATTGTTTCTTATGATTAAGAAAGAGATTATTTGTGCCTTATAATTAATATATTAAAAAAGATTTGTTAATTGAATCACTTATTTCCCATTTAATGATCATCCTATCAACACTAATATGAATAGAGAATATTTTTATTATTAATGGAGTGATGGAAGGGAAAGAGATATATATAATTTCTTAATAAAATGATTGAATTCTCAACATGTTAATGTTGAGTGAAAACTGCCATATGGTATGCAAAAACTATTTCAGGTGCCTATGTGGAAATGTGAAAATATATCCATGGTTTTTTCTATGGGACTACCAAATATATCTTTTTATAACAATGTGTTTTTTATTATTATTGATCAGATGAGAAAATCTTCACATATCCATAATATTCAATACACAACTCTCTATATAAAATTTCATCAGTATTCCTTAATGAGATAGGAATATTTCATGGAGTTCCTTTATCCATTATTGGAAACTGAGATCCTAGTTTCACTTCTATTAATTTAATAGGCCTTAAAAATAAATTGACAATGAAATAAATTATAGGGAAATTATTATCCACAATCACATAGAAATATAGAGGGAACAATTTAGGCATTTTAAGAAATGATACGTTCTTGATTAATGGTTTACTATGGATATTGGTATAAGAATATTTCTTTGGCCCAAATTTATTAAAATAAAAAATTTCAATCAAATATATTGGAGGAACCATTGGAAGTATTAATTTTAATGCATTTATTTATTCATAAATTTTGGGATGAATTATGTGTAATGAAATTTATGTGAGAATAATTTGTAAAGGATGTGGATAGAAATGTCATGATGATCTATAAACACATTTGGAGACCTTAAAAAAGGTAAAAGGTTTATAAAGATAACTAGATTAATGAATTTTAGTTCATGGAGGTGATCATTTACTACTTAAAATAACTCCTTATAATCTATTATGGCATTTGGTAAGAAAAGAAAGTCATGAACATGGATTATTATACCTAAAAAAATTCTAGTGAATGTTAGACTAGGTGCTTAATAAATAGAATTGCCTCAATGATTATCTTAGGTACATAATGTTTTTCATGTTTTGATTATGAGGACATATCTTCCATATTCCTCTTTGATATGGATCCCAAATGCAGTTTCACTTGGGGAGAGCCTCTCTTAAGTAAAGAAACATGTTCAGATTCCTGATCATATAGATCATTTATTGTGAATATGTAATTTTTCTAGCTTAAGGCTTTGTGGAGAAACCACATGGTTGAAGAACCGACATGAGAATGTAAAAATTATTTGAATGAAAGGGATACTCACTTTTTTAATAAGTGAATGAAAATTGTGAAGACACAATTTCCATAATGTGGGGAGAATTTAACAACCCATGTACAAAAAAATAATTTTTTATTATCAAATTAGATAGTACAACTCAATATCAATGTACGATGGAAGAATCCTTATTTATAGATATTAAGGAATATATACTAATAGAATATTAGCCTCAAATATGAATGTATTAATAAAATTAATGTATCATCAAAATTGAAATATGATATATTTATATCATCAGTTAACTCAATGAATGGTTTAAAATTACTATATTATTGGTTAACGTTTTTGGGAAAAATAAATGTTTATTTATAATCCATTAATTGATTTTATTATTTAAGAGTAAAAAAGTAACATAATTTATTAATAAATTTATATTTAATTTTCATATAATTGTATAATAAATTTATAAGAGATTAATAAATTTTTAAATGAATTATACAAGAATTTACATTATTAAAATTCATATTTTTCATAAACATAATGATTTTTATAAAAAAATTAAAATATTTAGAAAATTATTATTATAAAATTGGTCTCATTATCTAATTATAAATATTTATAAAAAGATAGAGTGAATTTTTTTATTTTTCGAAAATAAATGATATTTTTCGGAATAATAACATACAATAATTTATGGCAGAATCTAAATACATGAATTACGATTTCATAGATGATGTATGGATGATTTAGGCATATAATATCAAACACTCCTTTATTATTTAAATTAATTTTGATATAATTATCAAGCTATTAATCTTCTTGAGAAAAAATAATAATCTAATGAATAAAATAATGAGAAAACATCCATCTCCTCTACTATAAATACCACACCACACCCATCATCTCATCAGCCCTAAACACTTTCTAGATTGTTTAATTTCGACAAAATTAACATAAAAATCAACATTCCCATGTCCATGACCTACTGTTCTCTTCAAAATAAAAATCCCAACTACCTTAATGAGGTTATGTAGGATGAGGACTCAAATGAAAAAAGCCAACTAAATTTTCTTTTCTTTTCATTATTATTTATATTTTTATCATATTCTCAATTATCCTTCCCATATCCATGTGGAATGATAAATACAATATCATAAATAAACATGACTTTTATATTTTTAATGGAAATATTTGTTACCAATCCTCTTTTATTCTCCTTTTTTCTAAAAATTAGAATAACATAGATTATTTGTCGATATACCACCATTATAGATGAAATTTTTTTATTCTTGTTTAATGTAATGATTCATCATCATATTAGAAAAAGTTTTGATAGATGTTATATTTTAAAATTTGGGAAAAAAATTATACCATTTCTATCCAATTCTTGATTTTTCCTTCTATTTTAAAATTAAATCCATTATTAACCAACCATGGAAACCATGAAATAAATGTACCGGAAACAATTAAAATACCAAAATATTTTTGATAAATGGGTAAAGATGTTATAAAAATATCATATAAGGTATTATAAATATTAATAGTGTTATTCAATATATTAATAATGCTATTCAAACTATATACATGATATATTAACATGTTTGATGTAAGATGAACCGATGTAATAGTACGTTCCATTAAAAATCCACTTTAATGTATAATTTTACAAAATTAAAAAGGAATGATTTTATGACAGATGTTTTATATTTCATTATTTTTCATTAGATCCAGGAGATTTATTTTTATTAACATTGGTACCTATATATCCCATAAATCTATTGGGTGTGTTTATTTTAGATTTTGATAGTATGGGTTATTGTATCAGTAACTATGATGGTTATATCATAATTTAGTTATGGGGGATACATTATAAAGTAGATGTGAAGGTTACAAATTATATTATTATTTTATGTGTAGCAGTGTTTAGTAAGTAATGCACCACATAAACTTTATTTTTTAATTTTTTTTCTATATTATATAAAAATATCTTATTTTTACCTATAAGTGTATGATAATTTATTAGTGAGAAGTATGTCTTTGTGAAAATTATTTCATCTGTTTATAAGTATTCTTTCACTAATGGTTCATTTCCTTTATTTTCCATAAGGATATTTTGTTCTCATCTAATGTTTTTAAAAAATCATTTCATAGGTTGTATGGTTGGTTAGTTGAAAATGAGGAATCAAGATTATTTTTTTCGTTAATTTTTCATGAAATTATATCATGTTTTATTAAAAATCTCATGTATTGTAGATGAAATTCATAATATATTAGTTATATGCACATTGAATGATTCCAGGTTGATATTTATTAATTATGTAACATTTCAATATTACACTAAACTGAAGATATATTTGTCAGTATAGGTTTGCAAATTCGAAAATATTTCACTAGATTTCGTAATGTTTAATGATGGGTCCATATAGATAGTGTGTTTCTCACATGTTCACCATCAATCTCAATATATAGTCATGGAAAATCATGATCATCAATATAGATGAAATGGTAAAAATTATATTTTTATTCATATAATCAATCATATATTTTGACAATGATATGTATGATGTGTGGATGTTTTTATCAACAAAAAATCCCACATAGAGGCTCATTTACCACTTTGAAATGACTTAACCACAACATTATATTATTTTATATCAAACTGTATACATTGATGAATTCCTTCTAAAATAGGATAAACTTAATTTTACTTGTTTGTATAATATCATGTATGATGTTAACCAGTTTCCAAAAAAAGAGTCATAAAAATTATAAGGAGAAACCTATAATCCACAATAGTATAGGTTGTGACTGTTATATACAAATATTAATGTAAAAAAATAATGGTGTCACAAATATGATGATTAGTTGAGTTAGGATAAAATATTATTATGTCATTGATATGTAGAAAGAGAATAATATATGTACTTCTCTGATAAATTGTAATATTTTAGATTAATTGAATCATCATCATCAAAAAATTATAAATCAATGATAAATTAACAAATTTAAATCTAATATGAAAACTAGTAAACAACTAATATTTTATAAATATTATTGGTATTTAATGAAATGTTATTATGGAATGTGGTATTGTTCAAAAAGATCCTTTTCCAATAACAATTAATTGAAATTGTAAACAAGTTAATCATGTTTTATATGAATCAATATTGTGATTCATTAATATTTTAGTGGAATTATAAAAAAAGGAATGTTCCAGCAACAGACTTTATCCTTTTTTCCTTTTATTTAAATTTTACAACAATATAATAGATTTTAGGAAATGATTACTTGTATGTCAAAAATATATAATTATGGAAATACTAATTATATGATGTATATATTAGGGCAATATACATATACTATATTTTGGTAATATTTCATACCCTATAAATAATATGATGTCTGAGAAGTTAAAATAAATTTCTTTGAGAACACAATAAATATCATTCAATAATGGGGTTGTGATTAAGAGATAGTAATAGTTCAATATGTTTGGATTATCAGTGATATTATTGAATGTTTTTGTAAAACTCCAACGAAATTCTATATCAAGTGTTGATGTTATAGAAATTGAATGAATTATTATTAATTATATAGGCACTGAATGTATATTTTATTAAGTATTTCAATAAATAATACATCACAATAATTGGATAAATTAATACATCACAATGATTATAGATTAAAATTCCCTACCGAATAAAAACTCCTTTCAGGCCAGGGTAAGGAACTCGAATAGAGGATATAATAAATCACATTAAATGGGATGCATTACTCTTTATAAACATATTTGTATGGGATATATGATAATAGAATCCTCAAGAAAATAAATTACATAACACAAAAAGAATCCTCTGCAAATCCATATTCATGAATAAATGAAATTGATATAGATAAAATTCACCCTTAGCAACATACACAGAAGTATATCTACTGAAGTGACACTGCAACGACCCAATGATTTCATCTAGTAATGTCCAACATAGTCCTTATAGTCCTACTAAAAAATGGAAATCACATCATATACATAGTTTGTGCATACAATTATAGTTTAATAGATAAACTCTCTATCACAACATCTCAAAGTCATGCTGACCATATGAATCAAAAAATGAATAATAACATGATAAGAATCATATTAATAATGGTTACCCAATAATGATGTCCCTAAAATATTATAATATCACACACTAAATTTATATGTATTGGTACTCATCTCTATTGTCGAATGAAATATAACAACATTCCACAAAACGATTACATTAAATGATGCTTACAAACAATAGATACATAGCCCCACATCACATTCACATAACAACTCACCTAAAAAAGAAAAGGGACATCACATCACAACTGTGACTAGAGTATTTGGGTATCATGAACATTATGTATATCAACCAAATTCCCTCATATTGCCATTCAATCCCACCCCAATAATTTATCCCATTACATGGTCAAAACAACTTTCCTAAAAACCCATATGCCACCACCCAACAATACAATCATCAAATCACACCATAAAACACCAGAGCCACTTCCCCCCAATATGGTCATCATATCTTCACCAAAAAACAGGCTACTACCCAGAGTGTAAACAGACCTCAAGGCACTATAACCAAATCATATATACTCACATTGAATATAGAGAAGGATTGTGTGGGAATTGATCCATCATTCCAGATCATTATGACGTTCAAAAAAACTACACAATTTGGATATATTGGTTTTGGAATATTGTGATTAGCATTAGTGGGGTTCCCTAAGATCATAATGAATATAAATATATATTCATATAATGACAAATAATCCAAAAATATTTCATCACAACCAAACACAAACGAACACACACCATCCCCACTTTCACTTCCACATATAAATGTAAAATACCACACAAACCAACTGAAACATTTTTCTTTTATAACCAATCCATTTTTCAATCTTGTGAACTTCATTATATTTTGACCATGGAATTTAACAACCCATCTGCGTATTTATTTTATAACCAATCATTTCTATCCTATATAAGAATACAAAACTTGTATATTTCAATCATTATTAAATAATTATTCTATCACTATCCCTGAATCATTCATAACAGAACCTCACCTATATATTTTTTCATCATTCCCAAAAAATAATTGCATGAAACCACAAATTAATTGAAACAAAATGACTACCTTGACACCCAAAAACCAAGGACCAACACACATAACCACACGACCAGAAAAGCATAATTAAATAACTACTACCTATCTGCCAAAAAATAATATCTATGTAAGCTCCACCACACACCCCAAAATCATGTCCACATACACCACCTAACTACAAAAAATGTCCATCCACATCTTCTAACTCACCACCAAAAAATAATGTTAAGAAAATCACCACCCTGCCTCACCAAAACCTCAACCACACCTCAAACATCAACCCCTCATTACATCGCAATCACACGTCACCTCCCCATAAGAATATCTACACATTACATACCATCAAAGACAATACTATATGTTAAGATATGTGAATTTTTAATAGTTTAAAATATTTGAGGGACATTTTCAATAAATCCATAAAATAAAAGGGAATATTTATTACTATCTAAATATAAGTGGTTTACCAATATAAATTTTAAGGTTATATCAAAAACATGAATATATATATAGTCGTAATAAAAAGTTCATCCAGAAAAAAAATTCCCCTAATGAACAAATTTCTTAGTAGTGAATTAATATTCAAAAATCCATCATATCACTATAATATAAATGTGTTAAAAATCGATAATCAATCCCATTACCCCCCTAAATTTAAATTAGAAAATTAATTGATTATTACCAATCCATTGAAATAATTTATAATAATAATTTAGATTAAACTGCACTATTAAGATATATAATGTAGTGAAATATTGGATTCCCTATCCTAAAGAATATTTTCCAACTTGTTGTGCACTGAAAGATGATGAATTAATTTTACAAACCCATAGATAATCCTGGGAAACAACATATAAATCTATAGCACAAATAAGGATCATTAAAATATAATCCATGGATGATTCAAATGAATTAACTATTATAGGGGGAATAAAACCGAGATATAGCAATTTATGTTTTGTTTAATAATTACACAGTATAAAACTCACATGATTTATTAATATTTTCAAATTTTCAAAGATAATTTTTCTTTTTATTTATTTAATTACATGTCTATAATTTCATTTTCATGTTGTGAATTTTTTTTCACATGTTACCCCTTATCAATATACTTTGCATTTACCAGCTAACTACATGATATGTGAACCACCATTACAAATAGTGTAAAACATTAATATTTTGAACATAATTTAGTAGTTATGCTACATATCCAACATATAATAATTACTCCTATAACCTCCCTCAAAAAAAATCCAACCACAAATAATGGAAATGTAACAGACTCATAATCATCAAAATTTTACACTAGATTGCTCTCAAATTATTATCTCCCATGAGAATCAAAAACAATTTGGATAAGGAATGGGGTTTGAACCACCACCACACCGGATTCATCTACGTGATTTCTTAAAACCTCAAACAATACAACTATAAAAATGTTGCAACACAAATAGCTACAAAAAATCACACATAGCCACATTACAAGACAAACACAACACAAAAACCACTAAACATCCATATATTTCAAAAAAACTTAAAAATAAATAAACCTAATATTTATCATCATTCCAATCAGGTAATACCATTTTCTATGTAATGATATAATCCTATCACAACGACACTTATTTCTCTACACTGGTTTATTTTCATCCATGATAAATATTTCTTGATTTGGAATAATGTCGTACCATTTTCATATTTCATAACAATATCATTAAAATAAATTAAAAAACATATACAATATAAGGGTCCAAATATCATATTACCATGAAGAAAAGGGAAATTAAATATAAAAACATATCCAGGTACAAGGAACACATATTCATCATTTAGGTTCAAGTACTACTCTCTTAGAAATTGTGACTCCATAATGAAAAACCCAATGTAATGGTTTGTTCATGTACAAATCTCTCTATTGATTGACATGGGAGTCATTGGGATGATTTGTATGATTCTATGAGATGTGGATGATTTTTATCATCTCCATCAATGATTTAAATTCATCGAACTATTCCACCTCACCAACTCTCCCCAACATCTCAAGGGTCCCAAAAAATTATGGAAAATGTTTCTCCCCTTTCTAAAACAATACTTCCCACACTAAATGGAAACCATTCTGAATAGATGATCACATATCATAGTCACCAAGAGACTCCTCCTACGATCAGAATAAGACATATTATAAAGATGAACTACTCTCATACTCTCTTTCAAATAAACTATCCTATGTTTATAGTTCATTGTAGCACAACGAGTCCAAAAACACTAACTCCCCATCAATGATTCAACAAAATAGAGATCGACATGGTCATCAATTCAATTCCAAAAATGGATCCATTTCAATTGATGGTTAATTTTTATTGATATAAATTAACATGACTTAAGGTTGGGTTTTCCCCTGGATTAACCTATGTCAATGATTCAGTAACACAAAATGACTTCTAGTATCAGGATGATCTACTCAATATATCGATCGATATGTGGGTGGAATTATTTGTTGAGGAATAATTGAGTGATTAAAAAAATCGACACTTATAGACTATTGAGGTAAAACATGTGTCATGATCAGAGAAAATGGACCTCATAATTTCATTCACACACACATCCGATTCCATAACATAATATTAAAATAATCCACAATTCTTAAATTATTTATCACAAATAATTATTGAAATTTACTCAACTAATCTTCAATAAACAAGGAATAATGACAACCTCCCACTGCTTTGGGAGACCCTATGATGAAATCCAACAAGATATCATATTATTTACTCCTAGGAAAATTTAAAGGGAGTGATAATCAACCATGAACATGATGTTTTTACACTACCTTCTAGAAAAAAATCACCACAAAATATATTGCCACCAGTTTTATCCCGAGCCAACAAAACTGCATCCTCAATCTGTGGAACATCATCGACACTCATGGGATTCCAATTAAAGGTGAACTATAAAACTCTTGATGCATGTGATCACACATCATAATGAAAAAAAACCTCCATTGAAACAACATCTGGTTTAAAAAAAATTTATGACCATAACTATGGACCATCACCATGTCCAATATGATCACACATCACTAATTCTATGGAGTCTCCAATGAGAGACTCCTGAAATTTTTATCCTTTTTAAGACTACACAATTATATGAAAAATATATATTTTACCATAATCTACCCTCTTGTATATGTTAAAAGCTTCCATCCCCTCTATTTCCTGAGAAGGCCCCTTAGAATCCTTAAAAACATCCTTCCATTAATTCATGCCCAAATTATTATCCAAAACATTCCACTTTCCCGTGGTATAAGTGTATTTATAATTGTAATTCTAGTTAAACTACATCAAAAAAATACACTTTAAATTTATAACATTAAATGAAAATATATAGCTAAAACTATTATTATTCATGAAGAATAAATAGAACACCATAATGTGGTAATGCCACCACAACATCAAAGAAATCACATCAACTATAATATCTGGACAATGGGTTTCAATTTTATGATAGTGGGGATGAATATTCCAAAACCCATTATTGATAAATGAAATATTATACATCTACACAAATCACGATATATGAATTAAATCGTCAAAAAACTTTTCATACATAATAGAATAAATAGGTAAAACAATAATATGAACATTGAACAAATTTAACATCCGGAAACATAATTATTTTTAGTAATTATCTGTCCACAAAAAAAAATCATGTTCATTCTAAGTCAATGATTCATAATTGGATTCAATATGTGTGAAATTGACTACAACCCTCCATATTTTCCTCCATGACTAACAATAATGTAATACACTAACACATTCTACAGTGATTCCTTATAAATGAAGTCACTAAACATTGACATCTGAACTTTTACCACATTTTGATACACAAATTTCCTAATAAAATGAACACATCAAATCAAAAACTAATAAATGGACATATTTCCATAGTTATTTTGGTGTATAAGATCCTATATGATAAATCTATGATTTCCCGTATTTTCCAACTCAAAATTTTAGTATATCAATAAAAAATATTTGAATATTAAACAAAACTATTCTTGGAATACATATTACATGTATTGAATACTCATCACTTGTGACCATTTCCGGATTCATCCTCCGATAGTCTATAAAATCAATAATATATCTATAATATTTAATTTGGAGAAAAAATAGGTCACCCAGTGAAAATAAAATATTAGAGATAAACTCCATATTAATTAGATATTCTCTCTGAATCATTAACAATCATTGCTCTGAAAGTGCCATTTGATCTTGTTTAATTGAAAGGATAGAATAATTATTCTAAAATTCTATCTCAAACACAACTTAATGGATATGGATTAGCATTGTAAAATCATTGGAAAAAGCACCAAGAAACTCCCCATGGACTATGGGGGCCTTCACTATCCTAGTGTGAACTATTTAAAACGAAAAATAATACAATAATGGATGAAGGGTTTCCACATGTTGAATTCACCCAATATTACCTTAATAACCAATGTAATCCATAGGATGACCATCCCCAAGTGAGAAAAAACTCTACAATTGAAGAAATAGATAATATAATTCATGCAACAAGACTAATAAATGTTTAAAATTACATCTTATAGATACATTTATAGAAAAAAAATTCCATTGGACTGATGGGGACCCATCCATAAATTACAAAACTACAATCAACTTACAAGATAGTATATCTTATAATTATCATATTCCATATTAATGGAATGATAATCCCTTTTACATATATCACCATTTAGAAACATTATTGTGCCTATAACAAAGGAATATTAATCTCTTGAATCAATCAATGTAAAAATTGAGGTATAAAATTGTATTTTATATATGTTTATCTATTGAGCCTCGATAAGGTAGCATCCACTGTGTGGAACTGACCATCTCCACCACATTATCCCCACTCCTAACAAGAACATCCATGAACATAATATATTCAATTTCTCTCATCATGGGTAGTATTAAGAGGTATTCCTCTACCCTCTCCATATCCCTTTAATGGATAATTAATCTACTACCATGAATCATAAAACTTCATCACTAGAAATTGATGAATAAAACAGCATTGAAAATATCCAACTCCCAAAAAATAAGAATTTGGATTTATTATGGACTACTTCTGGTGATTTACATGAACTACAATAAAATATTTTCTTTCCCTTGGAAAATCTTGGATACCATTATCCCCATAATGCTGTAAGGGAAGATGATAAGGTCGACTCACCACTAGTCAAAACCTCAAACATCCGGGTACCTGAGACCTTCAAATGAATACTATACTACTTGATGAATTGTAATTGTTCTCCTCTCATAAAAAAATATATCTCATGTACATCCTCGTGATAACCTCTAACTCTTTTATCCTTAAAATACATTTGAATTATAAAAATGATAAGTCATATTCTACATAAAATGATTAATTTCCTCATAAAAACTCTCACAGGAGACTCTTAATCTTCAAAAAGAAGTATATAAATGTGAAAAATTTTCATTGAACACAATTTCCTTATCCCAAAGTTATATAATCCCCTACTAATTAGAATAATGTTATCGCATTTTCATAACCTTCATGGCTGAAAATAATAAATCTACCAAAAGTGTTTCTATAAGTATATCAATGAAAAATCTTCTTCATTTTTCCTTCCTAGAAATATTGTCTACCACTACAGGTATATCCTCATTGCCATTATTACATGAATGTTACCATGTATCCCATTGATTCCAATATCAAAATGAATGTTATCTAGAGCTCCTCCATCAAGATCACACTCTTTATATCTGAATCACTACACATGTAATTACCCAAATAATACCACTAAAAAGAATGAAATTCCCCCTACTATGCATCATCATCCTCTACTAGATTTACACTATTAAAATCAACTAGATAATCCAGGTGATAGTCATCTTCCAGATCCACAAGAATTACAAAACATGATAAATTTTTTAATGCAAGGATAACATCTTATGATTGAAAACATACAATTTTGTTTGATTTTTTTTCATTTTATTCATTTCATCCATCTCTAACAACCCAATAAATAAAATGATACTTATTATGATGGATGAAAATATCCGATGAATCTCCCTTGAAAATAGGTCAAACACATATAGTCGTTAAATATAGTTTGAGTCAATACAGTTGATCATTGGGTTCTTTAAAATCCCATTTATATGACCGTCTCCCTAGCCTGTGTCATGCACCATGGTCAACTAACACTATTTCAATACTAGGAATTCCAATAATCACTATTACTAACTCCAAACTCAATCTTATATAGAAACAATCACATTTTCTAACTCTCTCTCTAAATCCCCACCCCACATCAACATTGAAAAAAATGTAGAATGTTAATGACCCTTATTCCCCCCAACCACGCACACATTAGGCCCATGGGTGGAGACAAGTGAAAAGTGCATAAATATCACATGAAATTATGGGTATAATCCTTTATTAAAAGAATTTATTGGTAGATAGGAAAGATAATCCATAAGAATCATAATGACATAATAAAATGAGAAACTATATATAGCCCAAATTCATTTATAAGTAAAAATGATATCAAAAAAATTATCCTATATTTTAATAACCAAATGTAATATAATAGTGATTATATGGAAGAATTATAATTATATGAGCTATAAATGTTTAGAAACGTCAACACAGTCCTCCCAAATAATTGGAAATTAATTATTACATATATATATATGGATGATATAGGCATACTCGATAAATTAAATTATGTATATCGTGAACATGTGAACAAGTAGTACTAATACAGATGTTATCAGATAGTAGATCCTAGAACACCTAAATTGTTCCTCTATGCATCACAACATCACCAATTACCTCTCAAAAAAATTATACATATATTATGAACAAATTATAAACTTATTGATGATGGTTACCATGCATCCCATTCCAAATAATTTTCAAAACACACACCATAATGTAATATATCATAGAGATACCATCTCTTAGAAATAATATATACCACCACCCCAAAACATCGACACATCACATCACACTTGCAGACAACTCATAGACCACCCTATAACACATTTACATTAAATCTCACAAAAAACATATGATCAATCACATCAAAACTGTAATAAGAGTAGTAGGATATCATCATTATGAAAGAAAAAGACTTTGTTACCTAATCCTATAATGAATGAACTCCTCGTAATCTTCCCCACTACACATTTCCCACATTCTCCCTAAAACACATTGTCAATTACCCCATAACATGGTCATCACATCTCACCGAAAAACAAATATACAACTCCCCCATATCGTAGTCATAACATCTCACCTAAAAACATGGGACAAAAACCTAGTGAAATATTAGAATTATGTTCACTATCGTTTGTGTGTATCTAATCTCCAAAAATTGATAGTTAAAATTATCGAGAATTTATATATCCATCAAAATCAAATGCAGGTATGGGAAAACACCCCATATTTTAAAATGTGGGTATCAACCCATGTATTTCAATGTGGGTGGGGAATATAATGAAATTACCAGTAATATAAAAGTATATACATATTGCCACACATAATCAAAAATGATGTTTTCACAAAAAAACAATACCCAAATCATAACAATCCTATTATTGCTACCATGTCTTAATTAATATCACCCCAAAAATATAAACCACATTTCACTTTTCTATCCAAACCCATTATCCATCCAATTCAATTCATTATTTACTAACAACTACATTTAACCAAAAAACCATTATTTTTTCATTTGTTATTTAAATCCCATTACCGAAACCAAACCCTATATATTTAAATAATTTTTAAATTATTATTACACACCTCTAAATAAATCTAGAACAATTGTACCAAAACTCACAATTTTATTTTAACAAGTTATAATGTAAAAAAAAGTCGATTTAATTTTTAATTTTTAATATTTTTCACTTTATGAAACAGAAATAATATTTATGTTTTATTAAAGTAGTATGTATGGATTCTGATATGAGAAACATCAACATAACAATAAACTACACAAAACATAAATTTTATCATTCAATACACAAAACACTGAGGGAATCTTACATTACCCGCATGGAAAACATTCCCTGATGACATGTATAACACACATGAACTTGTGTTACCTAAAAATAAATCATCTTTAAAATATTATTATTTAATATGAAATAACATTGAAATTAGATTTAATATTATGATATATCATAAAAATGATTTTATATTGTGAAATTCATTATATACAGATTAAAAATAAAATTATATATAAACCAAATTAATATAAAGGGGTAGAGTTGGAAAAATTGTATTTTTTTCAAATATGTTAAGTAGATTAATAAGATAAATTAATTACTAAAATTGGAAAATATTAATTAAATTTATATGGTATATATATATAAATTAAAAATCATCCAATATATTTGATACTTATAGGATAAGGACAAACCTATTTTTATGCCTAGAAGCTAATATTTTTATAAATGTATTTTGACAACTGTTCAATGGGGAAACCATTATAAATCAAATATTTGGATATTTTATAGATATAATAAATCAAAATAAACTGAATAATTGAAATATAATCACAAAAATTAGGTGGGGATAAATTATATGTATTTTTCTCTAAGGTTTTATTTTTAAAATAAATATTTATGATTAATCATTTTTATTCCAAAACTACCTTTTTTTCTAATTTATCTATAAGGTTATGTTTTATTTTAAATTGGTTGTAATGATTATTTAGATTTATATTTTATTAATTAATTAATTTAAAGTCATTTTAGTCGTTTTAGCTTTTAAATTCGGTATAAAAATTTAGCAATCTTTTGGATGATATAACTTTGATTCCCCCAAAAATGTAATCATCATAGTGGTACTATTATAAAATTATTTTATAGAAATTATGTTATTATAAATAGTAAAAATATATTAAATATTGATATTTATAATTGTTTATTATTTATAAAAATGGTATCACCATTGTTTTCAAAACAATTTGTGACTGTGATTATAATTAATTATAATGATTACTTGAAAAAGTTGGCTAAAATTTACTAAAACTCTAATTTAATACCCAAAACAACCTAGAAACATGTAAAAATATCATTGGGTAGTCATTCTTCATCCATGATTCTTAATTTAATGAGTTTGAATGGGTTGTTATGACTTGTTTTATGTAGAATCATCAGTACTCCTAACTTGTTTTCAAAAATGCCAAGTGTGTCCCCTCCCTTGCATACATTGACTAATATCTATCCCTATTCACCTCAAAACTCAAAAAAATTAGCTCATCCAAGATATACCCAATAGAAAACCCATATTACCCACCTAAATCTATCAATAATTACCTTTTTCATAATGAAATCCAGGAAATCATTTTGGGAAAAAGACAATGGAGTTACCCGATTAAGAGGTAATATATTTTCTGAGGCTCCTTTCTGTTATTTATGTTATAAAATCATCCACTATATTTATTATGTGTATTTAAATAAACAAAATTATATTAAATATAATAGGATTTTTTTTAATTTATCAATTTAAACATACTCTCATATCCATCAAAGGGGTAATGAATATACTGTTACTATGTACGGGGAATTACAGGCACACAAAATGATGAATATTTCATATTTCGTAGTTCCTATCATTGTGGAAATTTTGAGGCAATAAAATTTTATATATGTTATATTATATATTTAATATATATGTATTATCCCATAATTCATTTACATCACATATCCTTATACTTTCTATTTTGGGTTTATATGATATCTTTCTGTTGCGAATGTGTGGAATACCTCGCCCTCAAAGCTATATGATTCCTTCAAAAACTACATGTAATGTTTTAAGAATGGATTTTGTGAATATATATGATATATATTATAATATTAATAATATTTAATAATTATATATATGTGTGTGTGTGTATATATTAATTTCATTTTTTCAATACAATAATTAGACGGAAATAGCGTTCACGCGTACTTATGACATATTGTCTCCACGAACAGTGTATTCCACATCATAAATCTATATTTTATTGTTTTTTATAAAAAAATATACTAATAATAAATATATTTTTAAATTATTTCATACATTCTGAAAAATATATTATTTGTATAATGTCCAAATATATAACCTTAAAATTCATATGATAAAAACACGAATATTAACCCAAGTGAAACCATAATATATAATGGTGAAAAACCAAGTTATATAAAGCCATAATAAATGAATATAAGGAATTATAAGTGAAAATATGGTTATGTGAAATATTTATATCAAACAAACATTTATTATTCATTTTTCATAACATCTGTGATGAGAATCAGAACACAATGATAGAGACTACATATCTCTTTTTATTTCCATAAGATATATGCATTAATCACCACACATTCATTTTTTGTGGTGTTTATAATTAAAATTAATGTATTATAATATTTTTATATAAAAATTTAGTGTTATTTATATATAAATATTTTTATAGTTTTCTCATGGGACTTATTTTTCAAATGTTACCAAATCGGTAAAATAATTTTTTCACAATTATCCTGTCTTGAGTCACATGCAATTTTTTGCACATATATTTTTCAATTTGGTATATATAAATTATTTTAAAATATATATTAATAATATTATTCATTTAATAATAATTTATGATTCATGTAATTATATATATATATATATATTTTATATTTGGAGTATGGTTTATGTTACCAAGTGGAGAGAGTGTATTGAAACAATCTCACTGCTTCTCATGATTGTTTTTGATTATGCTTCCATTGATGTAATATTATGATGCATCTCTTAAAATAAATAATAAATTTTATTTTCAAATTTTTATAATTAATATAATATTATATTTATAACTTTTTTCCAAATTTTTTTTCATTATTTATTTATGATGGTGTATTTAAAAAATAACCTACTTTTCCCCCTCTTCGGACTGAAATATGTGCTCCATAGAATAAAGGGTTTCAAAATTAGTTTTCCAAAAAAAATATACTATTTTCATTAAATAATATAAATAAAAATTTTCCGTTTTTTCCTTTTACCAATGTGTTCAATGAAATATTCTTTTCACTATTTTAATTAAGCATTTTTCTAATAATTTTATCATGAAAAATAAATACCGTTTTTACCTAACATGATATCTATGAACATAATAGCAATAAATTAATTGAATATTTATTTTCTTGTTTATGTAATTATCTTTTATGAAAATTTTATTAAATGAAATATTCTGGGAACTTGTTTTAAAATTATTTTCATTCTTTTTTTATAGGATTTTAAGGCTAATGATTTTCAAAATGTTTTATGTTATAAGTATCATTTTTAGAGAAGAAAATATTTTTACCTCATGAAATATATTAAAAATAACCATCCATGTTATTTTCAGTCTAATATAACTTTTTTTTAGGATACACATACCCTTTTTTGGAAATATTCTAATGATTATATTAATATTTGTTCTTGATTGGGTATTTGATGGAATGATTCTTATAACACCAGTTTCACATTCAATCATTTTATTAATTTGAAACACACTTTTTCTTAATGGTTATTATTTAATGGCGTGACTATGAAACATATATATTTTCATAGATTATGATGTGATGAAATGTTATGAAATCCAATTAATATCATATTAGAGGATTTAATTTTGATAAAAATTAACTATTTTTATGGTTCATTGTATGATGAATGTTTTTTATATTGTGTCTCATTAATGAATGATTTTTTATGTGATGGGTGGAAAAAATATTCCTTCCTATTCAATGAGTAATGATACGTTGTATATGAGATCCAAGGTAAACAGATTCTATCCCAATCCCTAAAACCAGAAGTTATATGGGTTGTAGCTTAAGCATAAAAACAAAAGTCTACATGAGTAATAGCCCATGCCTAAAAGTAAGAGGGTATTTGGGTTGTATCCCAATCCTAATAACAAAAATGTACATAGGTTGTATCCCAAGACTGAAATAAAATGGTACATGGGTTGTAGCCCTAGCCCAATTTTGTGATGGTTCATGGGTTGTTATACAAATAATAATGTATGTACATTGGTCGTAGCACAATATTAACATGTTATAAATTTCTTCGTATGTAGTATTAACAAAATATTTCATATTCCAATACGCATGACAAAAATTATTTTTCTTATTACTCAATTATAATTTCATGTATCTTGTTGCTTATTTCATTATGATTCTTGCGTTATGAACTAAAATGAATAGTAAAATATCTCTAATATATGATAATTGATATAGAGGGTATTATATTCTATTTTTATGATAATGTTATCATAGCCCTATCTTCGTGTTTATGATTAGATGTCTCTAATGTTTATCTATGTTATCAAAAAGAGATTACCATTTTTATGTATAATTCCACAGGTTATTACAATATATATATTGTATGAGATATTTATTAGGGTTCTGGTCATTTAGAACATAGTGGTATAATATGTAGATCACTTATATAAAATTGATTACATTTCAATGTTTCAAATGGCACTAAATTAATAAGGTCAGTGGGAATCTATTTTTGTATTGTTTTATGTATTCCTAAATATTTACGTAATTCAAATGATTGAAAATAGAGTTTTCCCATAATTGGTATCACAAAAAAGTTTCATTAAACCATTGGGATCGTTGATGCAAAAAACATCTTGAGATCCCAAAGGTCATGTCTACGGATAAGTATAAGGATAAAGAGACGAATAGAAAACTAAAATAGAATTTTCTGTATTGGGAAGAGTTAGTGGTTTAATATCAATAATACACAATCTGGGTACTACAAGTGGTTGTACCTAGATAAAAAATATAAATGGAGGTAATATATCCATCTTTATACTTCATGCCTGACTCAGGATAATCATGTACATGATAATGAGACTTATTGTACACCTAGATTGGCAATCCCTATGGATATGCATTGCGTATTAAACAAAATAATGAACCATTATGAATGATTTGAATAGAAGATTACTATGAATATCCTATGAGGGTACAATGGTGTAGTCGATTAAAATTTGTGTTCCATGATATAGACATACAATACGTACTGTTTCCTTATTACACTGTCTTGTTCTATGATATTTCTTTCTCACCTAGTGAGTTTTGTATTTAGTCAATGGAGACCACTATATGGAACATAGATAAAATTGATTTTTTCTTATGTTGAATGTGCGTTCTTTTTAAACACAATTTCCCAAGTAAAAATATCCTAAAAATAATAATGATGGTGGTATGAGAATCAGTCATACTTATTAAGAAAATGAGACATCAAACAACATGTGAATGATATCTTATTTTCTTCGAATATCATTATGTTTAATCATAATTGGCATGAATATATTTTGGGTCAAAAAACATTGGATGTGATTTATATTTCATATTCTAGGAATGATCTATTAAAGAATATATTGATGAAGCCATGGTAATGGTTAAATACTATTTTTGGATGAATGATGTACATCTGATTAAGAGTTTAAAAAAATCATGAAATTTGAATCATAAATGATATAATTATTTTTTATATGTTTTTATTGAGTATTCAAAATTATATGATTAATGTTGATGAAAAAATAGAAAATGGATATTTTTATTATGGGATGGTAACCGTTAATATGATCTAGAGATTGTGAATCCTGTGTTTCTATTAGATAAAGATTTGATTTATTTTGAGGAATTAAATTTGATAATACTTATTTCTATAGATCAAATAAAATATTGGTCAAAAAAATGTTCTATGAATTCTTGGATGAAGTTTTCCTCTTCCTGGATTTGAAAAATATATACAATATCTTTGGGAATAAGGAAGAATTCATTTTTTCTAAAATTATTTATGATAATTCTGGTTATAAAAATTTTTCAATATATTTTATGATTAGGGAATTAACATGATTGGAATGTGATAAACATGAATTAATTTATGATATATGGGGATCAATGTTATACAGAACTTGTGATGTTATTTCTAATGTTTTGTATTTTAATAATCAATGATGTTTATAATGATACACCATTTTGGGTTATTTATGTTAATCATTAGATGATGTATCTATGATTAAATTATACTATCATAACTAGAGGAATAATTCATATTGTATAACCTAAAATCAAAATATTGTTTTGATGGAATGTATAGCGAGATGGGATGACTTATCTGGAATATTATGATCTTTTAGTTCATTAGAAATGAAAACATCAACATATTTTTTTTGGAGAAATTGGTGAAGTCTATCATGTAACAAATAAAGGGTGATATTGTCCTCAAATCATGCAAGTATATCTTTTCATTAAATTAATCATCTTTAGTAAATTTATCGACAAATAAAATGTCACCCGAATACCTCTGTTCTAAGGGATGAGGTGGTCCTTTGGGTCAACACATATTTATTTTATTGTCGATATTAAATTTATCATTTCCACAATATCTACCACAATTTGTCATAATTTTAGGGTTACCTTTCTTTTCTGTGTCCACTTTTTATTTCCCGCAAATGTTCTCTTATATGGGAAGCATGTTATGAGTAAATTTGGTTGTCCATTACAGTTCACGCTTTTATTAAACGATTTTTTTGTATTACATTTTTTGTTGAGTATTTCTATAAAACTAACTATTTAGTAATATAACCTTGATATCATGGATAAATTTCTAGGGAGAAATTATTTTTATAGAAGGGGGGATAAAATGAAACATAACGATATTTTTTAAAATAATTTTTTATTAATTTAATCATTTTTAGATTTTTAATTTTAGGAAAAATAGATAATAATATATTTTATCTTAATATAATATGTCTTCTTTGTGTTATACATAATATAAATTTAAACAGTCACTACATGAAAAAAAATTTCTCTCTACGCGGAACATATAGTTTAGCTTACATTACTTATAATACTCGCTAACCTCGATATCTTGCGTAACACGCAAGACCGAGTGATACAGAAAAATAACTCAATATTAAAATATTATTATTTATTAGGTTATAACATGGAAATTAAACTATATATTAGAGGATAATGTTGCATAAGTACAGTTCATAAGTTACTTATTAATTAAAAGACAATACAAAAACCAAATGATTATAATGGGAATATTATTAAAATATTTATTTTTATAAAAATGTTGATTTATTATAATAAATGAAATTAATTAATAATATTGAAGAATATTAATAAAATATATAATTAATATATTAAATAATGTGTTTTAATATACATAAAAAATATTTGATACATATAATATTAGACAAAACCAATTTTCTGCTTAAAACCCTATATTTTAATAAAGTTAGTTTTACCAAAATTTAATGGAGAACAAATTATAAGTCAAATTTTTAGAACTTTCATATATTTAATATGTAAAAATAAACATAATATTTGAAATATAAACATAAAAATTACATTATTATAATTATTTTTTATTTTTCTGTAAGGATTAATTTGTTATCAATAATTAAAAATACTGCATTTTAATTCAGAACAACTTTTTCATCTAATTCATTTTTAATGATAAATTATATTATAAATTTTTTTAATAGATTAATATAATAATTATTTTTTAATATAAACTAAATTATAACATTTTAATCATTTTAACTATGAAATTAGATATAATAAACATAAGAAACATTTGAATGATTTTACTTTAAGAATCAAAATTGTTGTCCCATAAGCGGGATTATTTTTAAATTAGTTTCTATAAGTATTTTTTAATAATTTTTAAAAACGTATAAAATATTTGTAATTATAATTATTTATAATTTCTAATATGGAAAAACTGTTTTTTGGAAATAATATTTGTTAAATTCATTGAAATTAATTTCAATGAAATAGATAAAAACTAGTTTACAAATGTATTAATCCTTTTGTTTAGGACACAAAACAACCGAGAATCTAGTCTGAAACCCATTTTATGCCTATTATTCTTCCATTAACCATCCATTAAGGAGTGTTGTTTTGGTTTTTTATTTATATATTGTTATAAAAAAGGGGGTACACCTAACTTATTTTAAAATATAAAAATTGTGTCATTTCACTTCCATATAAAGTCCACCTACTCCCCCTCTACTTCACACTTCTCAAAACACCAATGTTCATCCTATATGTATCTAATACACTACCCAAAATCCATAACTTCATCCTAGAATCCTTTCCTTTAGAATAAATTAATATTATGAATCCTTTTTCCAGAAACCAAAAGGAGTTATCCAATTAGGTGATAATGTATTATCTGAAGCTCTTTTCTTTTCTATTCCTTCTCCACCACAACACTGTATTTATTAAATAAAAATATAAAAAACGAATATAATATATATAATTTGATGTTATTATTCAAATATTTTTTCCCTGACACACACACACCTCAATCTAAAAGGTAAAAAAACATCTTCTTTTTTGTGTACAATTAACTACCTCCTCACAAAATGAGGATTTTTTTAATTACCAGATATAATATTGAAACATATGATGGAAACATTGTTTATAAGTGGTATATATTATCGTTACTATGTATTTTGACTTTTCAAATCCTTTTAGAACCCAAATATTTATACATTCCATTTTGTGTAAAAACGATGATTTCATACGAGGAAGTGTGGACAACCGCCTCATCAATGTCATTTGCTTCGTTCATTCACTACATGGAATTCATTAAGGTGGGTTTGCTGAATATATATGATATATACTATATAGTACTGATAAATTAATAATTTATATATAAATATATTACGATATGTCTTTTACTTTCATTCTTTCAATATGATAATTAAACACAAATAGCGTTCATGCATATGTGAAGTCTACCATCTCCATGTATAGTGTATTTCATTTCATAAATCTATATCATATACATAATTTAAATAAAAAATAAAAAATAAGAATTATAACTAAATATTGGTTTACATTCAAGAAAGTATTATATATGTTTAGGACCAATTACATAAAAAGGTAAAACACTTGTAAAAAACAAAGCAACTATTACCCAAAGTGAAGCATTAACCTAAAATTGTTAACGAGCAGGTAATATAAAGTGATAAAAAACCATATATGGTATTAGAAGTAATTAAATGTTTCATTTAGTTATTTAAAATATACATTCATTTATTATACTATATTTTTTACTAAGTGTGATGATAGTCTAGACACAATGTAAGGGAATTTCATCACACATTTTATTTCTTTGAGATACTTTCTATTCTCTGCACTGACCCATTTTGTGTTGTTTATACTGACCATGGATTGATTATATGATTATTATATTTAAATTTTTGTTTATTTACATATCCCTTTTTTATTCACTCTATCATGGGGTTTATATTTCAATTTTAATAAATCAATCAAGTAACATAGTCACAATTTTCCTTCCTTAAGTCACATGCCATTTTTTTCACCTATATTTTTCCATTATGGGTATTTAAATCAATTTAAATTTTGTATCATGATTATAATTATTTTTATTATATTTTATGTTTCATTTAATTTCATTTTAATTAATTTTTATAATGTTCCAATGTTGACTAGTGGTATCAGTTCACCGAAAAATAATATCCCTTTTCTAGAAAGATTATATTCAATCATCCATTGATGAAATATGATGTTGAATATCTTAATAACAATAATTCATTCTATTATCATCTTTTTAGTCATTATATATTCATATATATTTACTTTTTCCATTCATCGGTTCATATTATTTTTAATAATTCAGTTTTTATGAAAGTATGACATTTCCTTCTCTTCGATCTGAAATCTATTTTCCATAAAAATTGTTTTTCTAAAAAGTGTTTCCAATAATATAATACTATAACATAAATATTTTTAAGAAATTTTTACCATTTTGTTTGTTAACAATAGTTTCAACAGATCTTGTTTTCAATTTCTAAATGATTCATTTTTATATCATTTTTACTATGTAATATTAATGTTCTTTTCACCTCGTAAGACATGTATTGATTGACCCACAATCAATTCATTGAAAATAAATTTTCAATTTTTAGAGTAATATTTTTATGATTTTTTTATATATATTTTCAAGGATGAGGTTATCAAAAGGTTTTCAATCATCTTTTATAAGATTTTCATAGAAATGGTTTTCCAAAGGTGTTATGTTTTGGAAGAATATTTGTCAAAAAAGAAAGGATATTAACATAATGAAATGTTTTTATAATATCCTTAATATTTATTTACTATCTATGATATCAAGTGTAGATGTTACTCAATAACATATAGGAAATGATTTAATGATTCCTTCATATTCATTTTCTAATTTTTTATATTTTGATTGAATGACTACTAAGACACATGTTTCACTTCAATGAGTTTTATTCTTTTCAAATCTACTTATTTTCAAGGGATATGATTTCATGATGTTATTATCAAACCTATATCTATTAATAGGTTATGATGTGATTAAATTTTGGTGGTACCCATTTCATTTTACAGGTAATGATTTTCCTTAATAAAACATAGGTGTTTTTATAGGTGGTGATATGATGATAGTTTTTATACTTTGTGGAAGAAGTATTATTGAATTTATTGTTATACTGGATGTAACTATATTTATCTCCAATTCATTAGGTGATTATATGATTTATATTATCTCAAATTTTATAAAGGTTGTATCCAATGGAAATAAAATTAAGGTACATGGGAAATATCCCGTGACTATGAAAGGTAATTGGGTTATAGCCCAAACCCGAAAATACTAAGGTAAATTGGTTTTGGTCCCAAACTAAATAAAATTGGGCACACAATTTTTTCCCCAGACATAAGAATGTACATGGGTTTTATCATAATGTAAACTAGTTATAATGGTCCTTGTAGGCAGTTTTGACATTCATTTTATTTTCTTATAAGCATGCTGCAAATTATATGTCTTATTCCTCTGTTATGATTTCATGCATCCTGATGTTTATTTCATTATGATTCATATTGTATTAAATATAAATATTTATCCATTGATTCCTTTTTATGACATTTTATATGCAGGGTATGATCATATATTGTTATAATCACATTTTCATAACCATATGTTCCAGATTATGCTTTCATATCTACCATTATTACCCATAGTAAGCATTTGATTTAAATATTTTTTATCTATACATCCCAAGGTTATGTGCATATATTTCATGTATTTTATGTCTAAGAGGGGTTCTTTTCATGATGAACCTATTAGGAGAAAATTTTTCTCTCTTATGATGTAGTGTATATGTATCTATTTTTCTAATGGCACGAAACTAATATGGTCTTAGGGTATCATTTTTATGTTTTTTCAATATTAAAAAAAATTATTTAATTATATTGTATGAAAAAAGGGTCAGTATATACCTCATCATTCCAATCAAATCACCACCTACCCTACCAAAAGTCATTAAAAACTACACTATCCCATACCAAAATCATGACCAAACTAACAACCCCATACCCCCTCCACCCCAGAACAAAAAAAATAATTAGACCTCACCTTTCCTAATACACGAAAATTAAAAAACAACCTCACCACATGAAAATCAATTCCACATCTACCACCTCACCATCCAAAAAACAAAAATACATACGCCACATCATTAAAAATTAAACAAACAATTATTCACCACTACTTCACCCTAATTTCTGACCACATCTCCTCAATCATCGCCACATTACATCATAATCACAAAACATCTCCCAAAAATCAAGAAAAAAATCACAAATCACAAAATAAAATTTTAAAATATATATAAAGGGATTCTACCATATTTCAATTTTGTTGGAGAGTTATCAAACAAAACATAAAACCCTGGGTAACCATTTTATTATGTCAAAAAATGTTTTTATCTAATTTCCATTTTAGGGTTATATAAAAATTATAAAAATTGTTATTATATATAATATTTATATGATCCTACTCCAAAAAAATTCCATTGACTATAATTATTATTATAAAATCAAGACTGTAAAATGTATCATATCACAATAATATCAATCCTCTTTGATCATGAAAATCATTCCCCATTATACCCTTGGTTATCAATTACCCAATTAATTATATTTATTTATGTTTTTATAACCACATCCACTTAATAATCAAAATTAAAAACAACTTTCATGATACATAATATTATAAATATTTGGTTCCCTACAATAAAGAATCTATTAAAAATCGCAACATATTTTTAATTAATATGAAATTCCTGCAAATCACATATCCACACATGAAGCTTAATTTCTACCTAAACCACACACACGGGTCATCAATATATATCAAAAATCACACAAAAAACATTAACAATGTCACTGAAGTGAACTCCAAATAGAATAATGTTAGGAAACTCAAAGGAATATAGAATCACTCATCATGTATTATTGACAAACAACCATCAAATACAATGAATCAAAATACATAATGGATGACTACATGATCCATAAAAATATCCTACGGTTTATAAAAACATATAGGGGATGAATCCATTTATTGATAAAAAACATTCATAGAAATATATTGGAAACCATAATCCCATTATTTTCAATCATTGTTAGCTTTACTTGGCGTTTTATTCACAAGTTTTCAAAAAAACCTTTTTTAATGAATATCATGTCAACTAAGGTTTTTTAAATTGCACCACATGAATATCATTTTAAGGAAACTAATTTTTATCATGGGATACCTCAATTCTATGAACAATATATGAATAATCCGTCCATATAATTTGTGAATCAAATTTTCAAAAAACAAAGTTAAAAATAAATGACATGAAATTCATGTAGGAACTCTACATCATCTATATCCAACAATAAAATTACCCAGAACCACCATTGAGATATAAAACCACAAAAAATGAAAATTAAGCAGGCTTGTAAAGAAAATATGGCCATAAAATATTGATAATATATATCAATCTTTTTAAGTGACATATGATGTTCTTATCCAAAGGGATAAATGTGATGCGATTTATTCATTGATCATTTTAGAATATACTCAAATAATCGAGAGGGAATAATTTTTCATTATGGTATTGAACTAATCTATGTCCCATTGTAACTTGATTCCCTACGAAAATGCAAGGATTGAGAATGAATTTTTTCATATGATGTATACTGGTGTACACTACTATTAAGATACATGTGTTTGAGAGATTTCATGTTTCATCCATATATATATTTAGATTAATGATTATTTCCAAGAAGACACTATTTTTAATCATATTACAATCTAATTATACATATTTGATGTTAATAGTATAATGAGAATTGGGATAAGATATTATTGTTCACTAAATATGGATTTATGTTGAAATAGAAAGCTAATATATATTTTTTTTATGATATAATCCATTAGTGTTTTGTGTGTGTATCGATAAGATACTTAAATATAGTGTGATACAAGTTGATATTAATTATAGCTCTGAAAAAAATATAAGATATCCAAATTGTGTTCTGGAAATTATTTTTGGGTTTATTTTATATAATTTAATTGAATAAAGAATATTGGGATCAATTGAAAGTTGATAATTGATGGAGATATTCCAATAAGAATTATCATATAGGTGACTCATCTCTATATAATCAGCATATGATATTAAGATGTGTACAAGAAATAATAATTCATGCATTCCCATTGATAAAATCAACATATGGTAATTATGTGTGTTAATATTTTAATTGTTCAAAACATTAAAATTATTCATTAAATGATATTAATTACATATAGATATGTGACATGATGGTAGTAAACAATTATTAAGTATTAATGAGATATGACATTAATACATGAATATTAATGAATTATTTAATGGTGAAAACACCCTTTTGATCATCATTTGATTATATATATTAGTAACAACAATGCAGTTGTATGGTTTCAGAATTGATTGAGATCCTCATGCATGGAAAAAAACTCTACCAAACAAAATCTACCTTTCTTATTCCATCTTAATATATGATATTATTTCACTTCTGGGATGTTTTACAGTAACAAATGCATGATAAGATATTTGGATTATATCATGGATATACCAGGAGAGGTGGGGTTATTTTTTCCCGCTATTGTGATATTTATCACAAAATGCAACATATGATTGAAGGTAAAATAAATTATTATGTATTTCTCTAGTTTATTATATGAATTCTATTACAGTATATCGTTAATCCAATATTTACATAGTGTTTTCAAATTATTGAATTTGGAGAGCATTATATTATGTTTCCAATTACTTCCACTATGTATTATATGTTTTATAATATTCATTTGAAACATAATATGTATGAAATAATAGGTTACATGAACATTATAATAGCTATATAAATGTATTTCAACACTATTTGGGACTCTAATATCACTTCCACCATTTTTAGATGTTGAATGGTTTTTGAAAATATGAATCAGGTAGTGTTAGGTATCCACACAGTTTATCATTTCTAAATATTAAATAATTTTAATCATCTGAAAAATATTTATTTGGTTATTGAAAATTTCACTGATTCCTTATGCTGTATCTATTATGTATAGAAATGTGTCACACCACTTTAATGAAAATAGTTACATTACAAAAAATAGAGAAAAAGACTATCTATGAACATTAAAGGTATCCTAACAGAGAGAAAATTAAATCATAATTAGAAAATATCAAATGGAAAACTAATATATTTTATAATACCAACATGGGAAAATATAAACCACATATTTTATTGAATAAAAAAATACTAGATTAATTCAGACCAATGATATATGTAAAACACATAATATATGGAATAAAATTAATCCAAAAAAATAAATCAAACTAGTGTATTGAAAATTCCCATGTTTTAAAATATATTGTTCAATGTGATATAAGAACCATAAGTATATCATATTGTAAAAACAACCAATATGTTACCATTTTTTAAAAATCCACATATTTCTTTGTATTTTAATAACTTTTAATATCCACTATTTGATTATTAACATAGACAATAGAGATAATTTTTATCAACTATATAACATCGTAGAATATACTATAAAACATCATTTTATAAAACATTTTGATGGATTTTTAGTGATGTTTTTTATTCATTATTTACATTAAGGATATTTTTTCACAACAGTGTATATTGTGTACTAAATTGGGGGTATTTCACTCTTAGAAATAAAACACATATTAGTGTTCATTATAATATCATGAAATATTTCTTGATGGTTATCATTCTTTTATTATAAATATTGTATTTGTTAATTACATGAATCAATAATAAAATAGTGATTTAAACTAAATTGTTTTATTATCTTTTATGTGCCATAGCTAAGACATTATAACAATTTGGAATTTATAAATATTAAATATATTTGTATGGAAATATTTTTTCACCATATATTATTTCAAAAAATTGGAAACTAATTTGAATATTAATTATTTAATTTTCTATTGAACCAAACATCTCAATCCTAGGTCTTTTATATTTTTAGTTGAATATTAATTACATTAAAAAAAACAACATAATTATCATAAATGTATATTTCATCTGGAAACATGGAAAGATAAACAATTTTTCCTTAGGTGATATACATCCTCTAAAAAAATTATTTTATAACTAGAAAACATCATTGAAATATCGTTTATAATACTATTCATCAAAACTTGGGAAAAAGTAACATAATAAAAATGATATTAAAATCTCATTAAGTGTAAAAAATGGATATATAGACCTATATTTACTAAGGGATGTGAGAACATGAAAATTACAATTGAAAAATATACCCTATATATCATCAATCATAAAAATTATTCAGGTAATTAGTCATGTGTATTTATTAGTCCGGAATCCCAATAGATTCCAAAAAATTGAACCATGGGTGAATAAAATTGGAATATAAACTAGATTTTGGGAATACACATATGAATAGTGAATTATTTTTTAGTATTTGAGTGGTCAATTTCAAGAGTGTTAGAGTGGATTTAGTTCACTCCCCAAACAATAATAGTAATCATGTTTCAATATCATGACTATTATAGGGAACAGAGTCCATTATTGAACATGATTCACTCCACATTACATTCCCATTTACCTCATGTGTTATAAATCCTTACCCAATGAATTAAAGTGTTATATTGGTCCCTACCATCATATAATGAAAATCATGTATTTCGGTTCCACTGGATCATAAAATATTAATCACATTATAAACAATGATGTAAAATGTGTTTCATAACAATTTCAACATAACCAGACATATGAAAAAGAAACAGGCCTCATAATAATTTCATCATTTAATCAAATCATATCCAATGGAAAAATAAGTACATTTTAGATAACATTATCACTGTATAACCCATTTATGTGAGACATGGTTCATAATCATCATGTAATGAGTAAAATAAAAAATTAAATTGATGGATAATAAATATACCATTGGATTATATACCCATTATATCATAAATAACATCAAATTATTTCCTCATAGAAAAAAGAATTTTGAAACAAAAACCATTAGGAATGTTTTTTATGTAAACAAAATCTTAAAAATTCACTATTTTTTAAAAAATATATCAGAAAATATTTGGGTATCAATTTCGATGAAATTAAAAATGAATATTTAATAATGGAAATAATTAAAGGTCATGAAATCTATAAAATTTCAATCATGTTGTATAAGTCAAAAAAAATGATTTCATTTAAATATTCATTAAACTCTAAATATGTAATTTTTGGAAAATGGAAATATGATTCCATTTAATTAATTTTGTAAAAATTAAACCGTTGGTTAAAATTAATTTCATAAATCATTTTGAGAATGATAAATTAATTTTTATATTAATTTTTATAAAAAAATAATTTTGGATGTTTTTTTTTCTACTGAGTAGAATAATAAATATTAATTTCCTAAAACAACAGTTAAAAATTGTGAGAACATAAATAGAATATAATGAAATAAAAATATGTATTCTATAGAAATAAATAGATTAAAATAATTTTAATGATATTCTTCTGATATATTTCATAATATTTCATTACTGGATTCATAATCATGAAAAATAGTGATATATTATGAGATTGTAAAATAAAATAATTTCCACATTGGTATCATAGAATTATAATTGCCTTGATAGAGTAAATTTAAATGAAAAATATAAATTCATGAAATTGAATAATTTATTGATTTTATATTTCAATGTTTTTTTATATACACTACATAAAATAAGACATGTTTCCAAAATAACATATGTCTTAATGATGTAAAATTGAGACAACAATCTGTTACATTATGTTCCCATTTACATCGTAAAAGTTCAAAACTCATGTATAATAAATATAATTTATATATATATATTATAAATCCACACACATATATATCATATAAAATATGATATATATATATGACCTTTTATAGCTAATAAATTAATAATTCCTAGTTAATGTCTCACTTCATTCCACAAATAAATTGTTTTTTCCTTATGTTTTTTTGTGTTATTGTTTTTACCCTCACATTGAGAATGGTTCCATCATATTGATTATTTTGATCATGATATAATTGAAAGATATATTCAATATATAATTATTCATATTAATCAAAAAAATAAATAGATAAAAAAATAAATGCACTTCTCATAGAGATTATATGTTGTATATAAGAAAGAATGTTGTGTCCATATTAAATGATAATTTATATAAAATTATAAATAATACAATACAATTATATAAAGATTTTAATTTTTGTATATATGATACATTCATTAATATAATTATAAATACATTCTATGTTTTTCTTAAATAAATCACATCACATCATAACATTCTATTCCTTTGTAAGCATTAGTGGAATTTTTAAATTACTATAAAATCAAAAGTGAAAAAGTTATATATGACATATAAATTTAATAAATATAATATTAACTAGAATATAATACATAAAAATGTAAACATTAATTATATCCAACCATTTTTAGTGGTGATGGAAACCAAATAACAATGATTCATGATGTGGTAGCCCATCGTACACTCAAATGATGATTTTCTATTTAAATTCATGGAAATTGGGATGTTTTAGGTCATCAAATAAAAATAAAAATATCTAAGTATATGTATTTAATAAACATTATTTTAATAATATTGGTTTAATAATAATTTATGTAGTGGTTTTAGAAAATAAATAAGAATGCTCATTGAAGAAAATTACATCTTCTTCATGTAACCTCTTTAGGTTTCCACTAAAAAATATCAAGGTTTCTTAATTGACAAAAATATGTATTCTCGTATGGAATGAAGTAATTTTCTAATTATTTTGACAATTATTGGATAAAAATTGTTTTTTGATATTTGAGGAAGATTGGATATGGAGTGGCATTTTATAAGTGAGGTTTGTGTCACACCTGTAATATTTGGATTGAAAATGGTGTACCCGTGATTTTAATAAGGAAAATAAATCAGAAAATGGATTTTATTGATATTCAGATATGTTATTATTTAATTATGTCCTTACCGTGGGGTTTGGACAAGTTTTCTTTATTTTTAAACACATATATTTTTATTATGACCAACAACAAATGAATTTTTATCATGACAATATTAACTAATTGTTACAATTTTAACTATTAATTAATTCCAAATTTATATTCAACTGAATAAAACATTATAATTTATAATTTGAAAAAATAGAAAATAATTTTTTTTAATTCAATATATATAATTGTGAAATTTTAATGTAAAAGTATACACATAGATTCTATTATAATAATATTTTCTTTTGTTAGAATATTTAGTTGTTTAACATGATTTTATATCAATATTAAATTTGAAAATTTCCAAATAAACTATATTTTGTTATTTATATCTATTAAATAATTTTAATTTTAAAACAATTTTTAAATAAAAAAATGAGCCATATAAATTCATTAAACAAAAATAATGGTTTTAATAAAAGCATGGGTATTAATTAGTCATGGAAAATTTTATTCATTTTTTAAAACTCGAATAAATCACCATAATACATTTTTACATAATGATTTGAAATATAATTATTTTAAATGAAATTACTTTATAATAATTTAAAAAAATTATTTATCGAAAAAATAAATAAAAATTATATTTTTGGGAAAATAGTATTTTCAAAACAAATTAATACTTTTTAAAAACTTAAAGCATTTTTATCAATATTTTTTGTTTATATATATATTATAAATATTTCATAAAAAAAATTTTATAATATTCATTCTACATATTTAAGGGATTTCTAATAATGGTATAAATAACTATTCATTGTTTGTTAAAAATCAGTGTTGCGTGTAACACATGCTATCAATAAAGATTAATTTTAATTAAAAATAAATTTTAAAAAATATTAGTGTCTATCATTATGTTATATATAAAATCAATTTAACTATAAAAATTTTATCACTCTAATTAAAATATATCAGGACACATCTACCTCATTATATACACGTGTTCCCACCTAGCTTCCTCAACCAAGTGGTTTTGATAAAAAAACATTACTAGGTTAGTGATAATGTATATATCAACATTTTATGTAAGATGAATAATTTCCACCTACTATTACACATAATAATTATTTTCTAGATAAATATGTAGTCATAGATCAGTTTAGGTGAAGGAACACTTATATACATCCATGAGATAAATACATGGAATACATCATTTACATGGAAGAGGTTTTTGTGGAAGAACACCTTTTAGCATTACATCCCAATGAGATTAAGTATTTCAAAGGGGAATATATACAAATTTATTAGTTTTACATTAATTTAAAATATCATTAGCTTTTTGAATTGATAAATTCTTACAGATGTAATGCTAGGACCATCATATTTCATATTATGTTGAATATTTTAAGTATAATTTTTCTATCATATTCCTTCTACATAATTTTTTTTTTGAATTCCTATAACATTCTCTACCATTTATTCATCTTTTTCAAGGATAAATATAAATCTTTATCCAAATTCATTTTGGAACATTGGAACTCTACACTTCATTCTATAAAGGAATTCTTAATTATCTATTTGAATCCTTATGTAAATACATTATGGAATTCACATTCAAATATGGGAAGGTGTAGATCCCAACCTCCTATAATATATAGATAATACAATCACATAAATCATGAAAATTATTAATTTGTATATTATATTGACCATTTATTTGAATATAATATAAGCTAGAAAAACTACACATTGTATACTAATAATAAAGATGAATTGTCCAGATTAAGTATGAAATCCTCATATCCTGAGTAGGCACAATTCAATGTGGTACATCATGAAGTCATTCTACTAGTTTATGAAATTTATTTGATACTATATTTATAGGTAAATCCTAACTGATAATGATGAATTGTGTTGAATTTTATATTTGATTGAATAAAACACTTATCAAATTATTTACTTTTAGATATTTTTGTTTGTCCCGCAAAACAATCAATGGTGTTGTTATTCAATTCTCATTATTGGGTTTCTAATGGATATAACATCCCAAAATAATTTATTCTCTAACCAATATCTTATATATATAATTATATAATCAAGGAAATCATAGAAATATATCTCATAATTACATCCCACTAAAAAATTGTTCAAATATCAATACATCATCATACTTCCTAAATGAATAGAGGATAATGAAAATTTATATTCCTTAAAAATAATTTTTAAATTATGGCATGGAAAAAGAACAAACACAAAAAAAAACACTTCATTCCATCATTATACTGGTTAATCTCTGGAATATTTCTAACCAAATTATTCATCTATACATTTTCCTACTAAACCTATTTAATCCTCACATTGATATATAGTTTATCATTAAATTTAGAAAGAAAATATTTCTCCCCATATTTTAATATTTTCAAATAAGTCTTTCAAAATCATGAAATATTGGATCTTTTGTGATCATTATACTGAATAAGTTTCCATTATCTTGTTTAATCCAAAAATCAGGCACCAAGTTCTCCTTCCATGGGTTGTAAATTATTGAGTAGTTATAATAATATATCATCTCTAATAATATTCAATGTCACATATTCAACTTTTTCATGTTTGGATATATATAATTTTTTATTTTAAAATATATACACATATTTAACACATTTATCTATAATGATAATTCATATATATCCTTATTCTATAAATTAAAATAAAAACCATATATAATGATTTCATCCTTTTTTATTTTGGACCTTCAATTTTCATGATTCCTAATATATTAAAATTTCATTCATCATAAGAGGTAATCTAAAAAAAATATTGTATTCATCAGTATATATTACACACATTTCTCTAGGAAGATAACGACATCATATAATCAATGAAAAAATTAATACAATAATAACCACATCATGAGTTGGGTAATTTTTTTATGAACCTTTAATTTTCAAGATACATAAGATATGACAATGTCATGATGCATCTGAACCCATCCCAATACTATCAAGGATTAATGAAAATATATTAAGAACTCTTCTATACTATATGATTCTTTAAGTATATATTCCTTGATGAATCTTCTCTTTGGTTCCAGGAAAGGTTCATATTATTTATCTTTCTTGAGGTAAATGGATCTATTTCAATTTAAAATTGTGAGTGTGTTTGATATTCTATAAAAATATACACAATAAGTAGAAAATATAGAAATAAACCAAGAAAATTATTGATCTTCATCACAATCATTGGTTTGGATTAACATTCAATAGTATTATTCATTTATGGATCCCAAAATAAACCTAATCATGAGATTATATGACCCAATAATAAAACCTTTGGAAAACAGATTTCATATGGGTGAAAACATTTCATATACATTGTCCTTCTATAGGATCATTAGTAAAGCAATCTATTGATATTCATGCTTATAATTTCTATTTTTATATAAAATAATATCATCTATAAAGTCCTCCATAAACTAATCATGAAAATCATTGAAGAATAAATTTATCAAATCCGTGAATTTAGAATGGGAATTAATTAAACTTATTTGACTCACTATGTATTGAAATTGTAAATAACTTTTAGGAAATTTTTTCTTGGGTATATTATTATTCATGAGCATTAATTGATTAACTCTATATAAAAGATATATAACAGAAAAGTATTTAGCTCCCCCTATTATATCATATATATCATCAATACATGTAGATTATACTTGATCATGATTCCAATGTTGTTGATATCTTAATAATTAATGTATTTTCACATAGTTCCATATTTTTTTGAGAAATAATATGTTCGTCTGAATATGACCCACAAGGATGAATAAAAACATTACCATTTCATTCTGTGAGTTTTTTCTTCAATTAATGAATCTCAATCGGGGTTATTCTATAATATTTCATTTCAATTGGTGTTTTAAAATTTATGATATCTATCAAAAACTCAACATCATTATTCATTGGATGATAAAGAATGTCCACTATAATGAAATAAAAAAAATTCCACATAGAAATAAAATAATTTAAGTTATGTTTCTCCATATTAATCAAAGTTAAAATCCGTCTCTTAATGGGATTTAACACCCATAAAATGGTTATGATCTTAATTATTGTTTCAATACTATGGTAACATTGATATAATATCATATTTTGGTATGAAATATATACCTTATGTGAAAACTAATGTCAGATTTCTATAGATAATGTCAATATATTACTATGATAACATCTAATCTATCATGATAATGAATTTTAGGGTTTTCATTAATCATATTATGATAAATTTCAACATGAGAGGAATCATATACATGATATGAAATTATCGTACGATTAAGGGATCTCAATCCAAATTATGTGTCAATTTTTTGGGCGGTATCATTATACCTCTTGAAAATTTATCATATATTAAAGAATGAAATGATCTAGTAGAGACCTAACATTTCCATTGTAAGACATTGAAATAATTCAAAAAATATTTGTAGTGCAAATAATTTAGGCAATGAGCTATTCTGAGTCTCATTGTGCCCAATGTTAAGTTTCTAAAAATATTATATATATTTTATAGTGTGTGTGAATTGTTATTTAATGAAATTAAGGAGAAAATAAATTGAATATTATATTAGAATAATTATACCATGGTTATTTATGACATGTGTTTAATACCCTAGGGGAGACCTTAAATATGTATGTGTAGGGTGTTCTGAAAAATTACCCATTGATGGTATGCTCCATGGGTTGATTATTTATTTCATTAATTAATAAATTCATTTCACCTTAATAACATGTCTAAATCTCAATTGGAATGGATAATCCTCTAATGATTTCATCATAAACCATAGTATTATTACACCATCATCCAATTTGATTTTCCAATGAATGGTGGTTGAGTTCTACCTGGAGACTGGACCATTAATCATTAAAGAACGTGCTCACCAATGATCAATGGACATAATTTCATTCTTTCATTAATATGATCTGATCTAGTGATTTATCATTTTCAAAATGGGGAAATGATAGAGAAATAGTACATATCGAAGAACCATTCCATTATTAAGAACATGTCCCTGATAATGCACATGTACACCTTACCATGTATTTACAACATCATTCAATTTTTTTGAATTGTGATATGGTACTCAAATATCAATCTATAGACTTGTTGCAACCAATTGAGGGTTAAAATTATGATATTACAATTTATGAATTTTGATGATGTTATGGATAATATATGGTCCTAGTGGAGATCATTTGTATGAATAATTCATTGGTCGTGTTTATGGATTTGATGAACTAGTTTTCCCTCTAGTACATGGACAATTTTTTGGTTGACTTCATCAACAACATTCTCATCTTCTCTACATCATAAAAGTATTATGTATATCATAGTATTATGGTTATCTATTTTCATTGAGAGCTCTACCTTTATGGTAAACTCTCAAATTTTTTTCTGGATTCATCTGTTTCAATATATTTCGTATGACATTTCATATAATTCTTCTTCCATGGAACCAAATTAGATCACTATATTCATTAATTGGGAGCCTCCAAAAAATGTTTCTTAGGTATGGATATTTCATGTCATAGAGGGGTAATACTAGAGGTTTGTGGAATACATCTACAGAATTGAAAGTCCTTTGACCACCTTGAAAAAAAGGGCATATTTCCACCTTGACATTGATGTCCTAGATGGCCATTGAGGAATTGTGGCTGATTCTAAAAATGTCTACTATGTTGATATTACCAAAGGAGTTATTAGAGTACATAGTGTATTGAGAATTTTTGGGAGTAGTGATTGGTTGTGAATGGATAAATGATATGAAGTTATCACATATGGATTGAGAAAGTTAAGAAGACTTGAGAAGAACTATGTATCTCATGACCTATATCTGGTTGTGGTAGTATTCACCCAGAGGATTTGGAGGAACTGCCTTTTGGGATAGCAGTATTTTGTTTACTCTAACTATAAAATTATGTTACATACTCACATAGTGAGACTTTAACATAAGATAACTTCAATGGTCAATGTTCATGTGGGTATATTACTTTGATATATTCTATGATCCATGGAAGGATAAAATGGTATAATACTCACATAACATGATTTCCTAGAAATACTTGGTGCATAAGGATTTAGATATGCTGTATTCTTTGTATCTGTCCTGAGTAGAGAAGGAGGGTGAACCATTTCTATAGTCGATCATGTAGATTCATCCATTTTTCAAGCGTTTCTGGGTTTCTTGGTTGGGAGACATCAACTAAGAGGTATAACATTAATATATATTCACAATGTTTTCACTATATAGATACAATAGAGAATGTAATCACGTAACAGTATCCATTTCGGGATGTTGTTTCAAATCATGATGTAACAGCAGTTGATCTGAGAGTTACAAAATTCTACCTAGTTGAATATACCATTTTGGGTAAGATGTAAAAATTTATTAATGTGGTGTTTTGTTATTCCTTCTTATAATAGTACATAGCTATGATTGTCTCTATGTTCCTCACCGTTCATTAGTTTATGGTTTAGAATTACATTTTAGTAGGTTTTTCGTAGCCCTTGAGATACCAAACTAGATATTGGGTGACATATCCATGGAAAATTTTATTGGAATTCAGTTCACAAAAAATGGAAATGATTAACTATGTCTGACATTTAACAGAATCAGGATTTCATCAAACATCCAGGATTTTAGAGAACAATTTGTGATGGATAGTTTGGGCAATTTTTAAAAATGTGATATTTTTACCCTTTTGGGATTCATTAATTGATTGTCTATGATCATGACACGGAGTATATATTATGTTTATATAGGGGTTTTATGGAGGAATTTGGGACCTAGATAAGGATGATTACAGACTTTTACCCTTAGACTGATGGTTAGAAAAATGGAACTATCCATGTATTTATGTATATGCTAATATATTGCATTTTATTGTTTTGATAGAGCATTAAGGATCAATTTTCATTGGTAGAGTTTTGTACAACAACATCTACCACACCGCCATCAGAAAATAACATTTGAATAACATAATGAGAGACCCTACAGACAAACCTTTTACTTGATAGAGATTTAAAATACATCTCTTTTGGGGGTAGATTTCATGAAGGTGATAATAGAGAAGGTCCATGTCATCTAGGTGTGGATGAGGTAGGATTAGTGAATATGGATTTATAAGGAAGATCTCTATCATTGGAACATGGATTTTGGATATTGGTCTGGAACAAAAAATTATACTATGTATCTCCCCAAAATGAGGATTACTATAACGCCCCAGCCTTAAACCTTACATAATCTTGAGTTATTACAAGATTACACATTGAGGATATTTTAGGGTTTAGAGTTTTAGGGAATTAGATCATGAAACATTAATTACATTCCACATATAAACAAAGTGGTTACATAAAGATATAATTCTTCTTTCCCATCAATGGAAACATATTTAAAATAAAACATGGATTCTTTCTTGACACTTCCTTGACACTATCATCATATCATGTACCTTTCCCTTGACATGTGAAAAACATTTCAAAAAAACTTAGGATGAACCTAAAAAGCTCAGTAAGGGATATAAAAATATGGAATGGAAACATGGGTACATATATACATAAGAATGAAATCATACTTTACCCATAAAACATAAGCACTTTAACATACCTTATCAAATCATGAATAAATCCAAGAAATCCTAAGACAAAAAGGTAACTTGAGGCATTCATAACATTCTTACGTAAGGAGTAACCCTCTTGGTTACGTTTGGAATACACATCAAAATATATTCCCTAAATCTTTTTGAAGAAACCTTAACGTTTCACTCCTTCGCGTTACCCAATGCATTTGAGAGCTATATCGGGCTCACTCGCCCTTAGTCTATCACGGAACCACCCGTCTTCATAATAATGCCCAAGAACCTCAACATAATTGTATCACATAAAACATGCATAAAGGAAACATAACATTTCCACCATTCAATCAAAATATATCAATACAACACATTGATATAAAAACATTATGAAAACCATTTCCAATACCAAAATAAAAGAAAAGTAAAACATGTTATTTATTTTTCTTTTAAAAAAAGGTATGGCTTGTAGAGGAAGCCGAAACTCAAATAATGGTCACGGCGACTGAGAAGTCGTTGTCGCCATATACGTACAACAAAAACATTCCCTTTTGTCATTTAGTAAATTCTTTGTATAAAAAATATTCCTTTTTAATAAACGTAAAAGTCAAAGGGGTTTATACACTGTATAAAAGGAGGTTGTGTATAAAACAAAAAATGCCTCAATGAAAGGATATTGAGACAAAGTCCCATACCTCAGGTCCGACTTGACTCGATCATTATTTAATGTCCTGAATAATAAACTTGAGTTAATTTCAACTTGTTTGAGAACCTTTTTCAAGTTCATTATTCCTTTTATATCACTTCATTCCATGTCATGAACACTGTAATTATTTAAGTTAATAACGGTCATTTTAACGATCATTGGTACTTGAGTCAAAAATAAGCCCTTTATAATTTCATGTTGTTCATGTATCCATTATATCCAGAATGGTATTAATGATGTAGATATTATATATGTCTTATATATCCATTACATTCATGCATTTATAATATTACATAATCATTTAGATGTAAGAAATGAAATGCACCGTTCATGGAGACGGTAAGCCGTACGTACGCATGAACGCTACTATCAATTATATTTCGTATTTTATAAAATGGAATCATAATTATATAAAGGTATATTATAATTCCAGTATAATATCATATATACTATCATAGTTCCATCCTTTATAAGTCCCAAATACAGTATTTAACGAATCAAATCACTTTGAGGGGGCGATAGTCCGCACTTCCTTAAATGAAGATATCGTGTTTACCCATAATGGAAACCACAAAGGTATTCCCAAAATGAAAAATACAGAAGCTTAAGGAAAACATAAACATATTATATATCATATATAAATATAGTGATATCTTAATGGCCACCTTTGAAGGTGTTAAAAGAATGTTGAATAATCATCGTTTTGGGAGGCATAAATTCACCATCCATGGAAACATTATGTACTTTAACCATTAGATGAAGGTGTGTGTAAGTGTAGCTCGAATCCTTCTTATAACAACATCCTAGTATATTGAAGATACTGTATTTGTTACAAAATAAATTAATAAAAAGTGTTTAGGGGGTTGGAGAAGCAAAATAATACAAAAGGACTCAAAAGAAGACATTACCTTAAAATCGGGTAACCCACTTAGATTTGAGCTCAAGGCTTCCTTGGGAAGACTTCTTCCCAAAGTGAGGCTTCAAAGAGTAATAGTGGGATGTGGAGAGCCAAAATGGGCAGTGTTTGGCCGAGTCAAATTCTTTGGGATTGTGGGTAAGGAGGTAGAGGTGGGGGCCTTTTATTAGAGGAGAGGAGGGGCGCTCTTGGAAAGTAAAGATAAGTTACTTTATTTTAAAATGAGTTTAAGATTAAAAAGGTCCCACATTGATATAATATTAGGATAGGGGATAAGTGTTCTAAATCCACTCATCCAATATGTTTTGGACATGTGTAGGTCATAGATTTTACATTATCTTTTTATTTTATTTAAATCCTTTATTAATGAGGTAATCGCTACATCATTATGATGTCATAAATAAATTTATTTATTTAATGTCAAAAAATTATAAAAAAAATACTATGATGTAGTAAATATTTTTAGCGTTCCAATTAATATTTATAGTAAAACATCTGACTTGTATAACCCCATTTGAAAATTGTTTTCGTAAAACATATTATGTTTGTGTCATTTTTACTTTTACATTAAATAAAAAGTTATTTATGTCATTTCCCAACTAAAGTGTCTCCATTGGGTCCCCAAGTTGACCCATGGCTTTTCTTGGTCGGCCATGACACATCCAATAAGTTTTAGACATGTGTCTAGGTCATTTCATATTATTAAAGCATTATTTTTACCTTAAACTACACTAATTTCCACTAATCGCGTTTAAAAACATAATAAGTTACTTTTCACCAAAAAATTATTTTAATCTCATTGAACCAGATTTTACTTCTTAATGACAACCATGTATGTCGTAATTTTGAAATTCAAAACACAAAGGTGGAAAAATTTCATTTAAACGAAAAATCAGTTTCTTTAACTACCACTTAGTGATTTCACTATCATCAAAAATTGTAGTTTTTCAGAAAAATACCAAAACTTCACCCAAAGCTATATTTTTTATTCTGAATTAAAAAATGAAGTCTATTTTAAAAAATTCAAAACATATAAGTCACATTAATTAATTTAATAATTAATTCCCGCTGTCAGAGCAAATAGCGTGTTTTTATGAAACAATAAGTATCAAAAGATTGACACCAGTTTAAGTCCAATTTCAAAGTGAAATTGATTCCAATGACTACCATTGGATTAAATGGTAAAAATATATTCTAATTTCACTTCAAACCCAATTCAAAACATAGTATAATAATATAAATAAATTAGATTAAAAAGCATTTTTGATGTAAAATGCAATATTTTTCACTATTCATTAAAAAATGAACATTGTCAGAAAAATACCAAAAATTCACACAAGTTAAATTTTGATGTCCCAATCATAAAGAATAAGTTTATTTTGAAAAAAAATAGTTTATAAAATTTTCAAAAGATAGATTCAAAATTGGTTTGCCATCAAAAGGAAGTAAAACAATCTTTTAAAAATATTAGTGTATTCCATGCTTAAGATTGGATTTATTTTCATTTTAAGCCTCTAAAACACTATCTAGTTAATTAATAGACATAGATAAAAATATCTATTATTAATTACTTACTTGGGATGTTACAATAACGAAGGTGTGGATTGCTAGTAATGCAATCACTAAGGTTTATCAAGATGTTTGAAAATATATATATAGTTAGTGAGGTTTCTTAACACTGTGCTCTACCACAATAGCTGGAGCAGGTGCATAACGACATCCACATGTCACAACTGAGGAGATACATGCATGACCACTACGCCTATCATCTAATAGTTATATATGGACATCATAGATGAATCCACATTTGAATTTCAATTGGTGGTGATCAAGTATCAATAGTAGAGGACACTATATGGATGGAACATCCCATTTGTTCATATTTTGTTGTAGCATGGGACAACGTAGGAATGTTAATCCAAGATAGAGATCCAAATCCAGGCTCAATGTATAGATTTTTTTATTTAGTTTTTTTAGCGATGAAATTTCTTAAGTATGTAATGATTTAGAGACCAGTTTTTTTATATGACTTTTAAATAATACAAAATATATTTCTAGATCCAATAATTGAGATTATGTGTTCTTCCGATGCCTAGTGTGCCTAGAATAAATTTTAAAAAAATACTTAAAATTATTTATATTGTTCAGAAAAATATTCATAAATGAATAAATATTAAATTGAAACTCATATTAGAAATCTCAAACCACTATTTTATTGGAAATACCATTTCTAGGTAAGGTGTGAGCTAAAATAGGTTGGCATGGGGTGTTCCGTCATCTCAATTGATGGTAGTACCTTGAGTTGAATAATTAATTAATTAATTAATTATTTAATTAATCATTATATCATAAATATATTTTATAAAATTTATCAACATGTCTAATTCACTAGGTTTATCAACATAAAAACTTTTAGGATTCAAAATCTTCTCTTCCTTCTTCTATTTTCAAAACAAATCATATGATGTCAATATGAAGGATCAATGTGTATCATAGTGTAGTGAATAAAACCTACTAAAATAGTCCTACAACACAATATTTAATGACCTAAAATAAAATATCTATGAAAGACTCATAAATTTTTTTTTATTATATTTTTACAAAATTGATTGACCATATCAATCCCATATATTGGTCTATTCCAAATAAGGATGATTTAAATTATCCTTTGTTTCGATTAAATTATATATTTTTTGGTTTCCAATCCTTCAGTATCACCCAACATGATAGTTTGAAAGAGTTATTGGTTAATTTTGGATAATCTTTTTTTCTTATACTTTCCACTGTTAATTTATTTGTTCTCTTCAATGGAGAACCCCACAGTCCCGGTTTGATGTTTTAAGGAAGTACTGATCCCGATCGTATCCCCAAGGACACAACGAGATGAAATGTCAGGGACAGATCGAAGAATCAGAGGTACTTATCAATTATTTATGGTTCTTGGAGAATTAGTTCGTTGTTTTCGGGAAAACTAATGAAGGTAGAGGAAGCCAAGAAACACATGAAATTCAAAGGAATGAAGGAAATAGATTTATTTCCATCGGATGGCCAAAAAAATTAACATCTAATGGATCTACTATTACTAGGGGGACTCCTGGACTAAATATAAATTTAATGGAATGACTTTGAATGCAGATTATGGATCTGTAAATCTATAAAACCACTATAGTATAAAATGTACTGTGGTGAATACATGGAAAATATCCCCTTATCTATGGTGTCAATGGTTTTTGTAATTCATAAGGATAGCATGTCATGTAGACTCTCTACATGCTATGTACCCCCATTTCTTTATAGAGGTGTTATGTGAATGGAAGCCATGTCAATGAATATTTCATGTAACCAAGTACATGTTCATGGCCATAGAACAGGGGAGGAATGCCATGTGAAGAGCGTAATCAGGTACTAATGTACATAGCCATAAGATAATGTGCACATACATAACACAGATACATTAAAATGACCAATCACATGGGTGAGACCCAAAGTGACATGCACACACTATGTATATTCTCCCTTATTCCATTTATACTTAACCTTTTAGTGGGATATGTACCATCAGATACACTACTAGGTGAAGGGGAGTGACCACACATCGTATGGGTTCCCTCACAAGCCATGTACCCCATTACCCTATTTGTGGAAACATAATCCTTCCTATCACTTTCACTAGAACAAGAATATTGGTTATTGAGTAGACTACGAAGTGTTTTTTCTATATAAAGTGTAATTGGACCCTCAATTATAAATTTTGGTATAGTATTTATAATGTTCCAGACATTTCACATATTTGTGGTGACACTCGATGATGGTGGTGAACTGGTTGGATCACTAGATGATTCCTATAGATTGGAACCCACCATCAGCTAGGGTGGGTCATATAACTTTTAAGTAGGACACCCACTATAGGATATGGTTTATGACATTGATGAAAATAGTGTAACCCCCTATTAAACAAGTTAAGGGTTCCTAAGCATATATAGTGGAACCTCCCATCAGTTGGGGAATGGGTCCCCTACTTACCGAGTTGACCCCCTACCAAATATGGAACATTCCATTAATTACCATTTCGGAACAACCCTATTACACTAGGGAGATCTCCCTCACACTATAAAGTGGACCACCCATCTCATGGGTTTGGTGCATGTACCTAAAATGTGTAACCCCTATTAGATAGGGAATGGGTCCTCATGACAAAAGATTGGATCACACCCCCTATCATTGGCGAGTGTATTTATTGGTACATACGATGTGTAACACCCCTAATGCACTTGGTTGAAGGACCTCTAGATGGGTTTTGTACCACTTGACTATGTGGCATATTGAAGAGGCATAGATTGACTTTGAACATTACTTCTAGAAAAACATGTGAGATGTTGATCATTGTTGATGGACATTTAGAAGTATTGGAGACTCCTACCATGTGGCTACGATTTGAGATTGGTATCGCATTATAATCCAATTTTTTCTTCTACTATCTAAGAACATATGTATATGTAACTATCTATAACATTATAATCTGCTCCCTCCATTTTACATGAGATATGATGATGTTTTTAGTATGTCACATGATTTCTGTTCCATGCTGATCCAAGTAGGATAAGTATACATTACATCTATGGATATAAAGGTCTGAAAGTGTAGTTAATCAAATCAATTTTTTGAGAAACATTATCATTTGACAAGGATACTCTCTCTATTCTGTCTGGTTGATTTGTTCTCTAACACTAATTATTTTAATCCATTTTACTATCTTTACATTCTAGATGTATCTATTACACCCCCCTTCATGTTATATAGATTCCAATTAAGTAGGAATATAATCCCGCCATGCATTCTATTTTCCCACATGTTTGATGTATTATGATGAATAATGACAATTCGATGGTGAAATTAGAAGATCATAGTGACATTGGGTGTTGTGGAAGACATACAAATGACGCATCATAGAGATCTAGACCTGGGATCTGTCAATTGTTTTATTTTCATGTTTTGTTAGTTTGGGGATTATTCCTTGGCATGCATATATTTTTTTCCCTTTAAATTTATGTTTTCATTGTCATAATATTGTACACCTTATAGGTTTTTATGCCCGAATTACATTCTATCTATTTTATATTGTAATTATTATTCTTTAGTACTTATTAATTGAGATAGTATTGTGTGTGTACATGTACTTGGAAAAATACATCCCAATTTGGATATTCATTTTAGTGTTTGTCACCACCCTAGCCTATGGAGACAGGGTAGTGGTAGTTGCATATTGAACCATCTTTAGAGTCGGTCAAGACAAATCTAAGGTCAAGTTTGAAATTAGCAGTTCTAGAGTGTATTATATGTATATATATCACTACATTATTATTGCAACACTAATTCGAAATAGTGATTTCATGTTACCTACACTTCTCCCTTGACTTAAGACTTTTCAAATTTTGATCATAATTATTTTCATTTTGATTTGAGAACTGGTTAGAATTATACTCATACTACTTTCATTTGAATCATTGGATTGTCGAAGGATCCAATTTTTTTATATTTATCTCCATGAAAATCAGTATTTAACATCTTTCAATCACTTTGGATATTAATTTCAGTATGATATTTCTTCCAACAATTAAAAAATTTCCATATCATCTTATGAAAATATCAACCTTGTTTCCTTTAAAAATCTGAGCACGAATGAATTCTCATCTTTGTCAATCCACGAGCATTAGATTTTATATTTTATATTGTCATTATTTCCTTTTCAAAACCGTGATACTAATGGGAATCTACCATATCTATTTTAACTTTTATAGCACATAGAATGATTTCATCGAATCTACCAAAGTCAATTGTGTATAATGTCCTCCAATTACTTATTTTTAATCCATTAACGAATCGATCAACATAAAATTTAGGTCAAATGATAATCTGATAAGGGTACTTAAAAGGACATATAAAAATTTACTTATTGGTAACAAAATAATCATCATATTTATTATTTAGCTCAAGGAAATAATTCTAAATTTTCTTATAATGTATACAATGTATGTGAAAATTAAACATAAATCTCTCAACCTAATCCCACTATAACAAGTAAATTTCATTATTTTCCCTTGTAATCATTATGAGAGCCCCCCATTGATTTACTTCTCATTCCCTAATATTGAAAACCAAAATTAATATCCATGTTTTGAAAAATAGTGAATGGAAAAAAATTAGTGCTACTAATCAAATATTTCAGACATATTAGATCAGCAGAACCACTAAAATTATATATAAATTTCTTCATGAAGGACACAAAAAAATGAAGTTCCCATTTTGATCATTAATATGTGAAACCAAATTCATATCTTGAGAATGATATATGAGAGTAAAAAATATATTTTTTTCATACTTCCCATAATTCTTGTCTTCTTATAGTGACAATAATATCATATCCCATAAGAATTTATATTTAAAGGGTTACTTCGGGTTTCATCAATTGACTAAAACAAAAAAAATCATTGTGTAAAATCAATAATCATCATGGGGAACATCATAATCATGAAAATAATACATATGACTTATAAATCATGAAGGAACATTTTTAATCTATATAATATTTATTTTATAATATTTTATTCTTATTAATGATATATTTAAATACTTCATGATTCTTCACAATGGATTTCAAAATTTCCAAATAATATCCAATTGGTTTGATAAACATGGTGGGAAGCAAGGTAAAGTTTTTTATAATTGGATTAAATCGAGCAAATCAAGATGAACCATTTTTTTGAGTGTTAAACCTAGGGTTCCTCTTTTATATAATCACCATGCAATCCTAACATTTTATTTTATTCTATACATGACAAAATTAAATATTCCATATACATTTCCAATTAATGAAAAAAGAAATTTTTCCAAAATAGACATGAATATTATATTAATTTTATTCATAAAAATATATTTTAAAAAATCATTAATAATTTATTTTGAAATAATAAAAACATGATTAAAAATTTTTTTGAAAAATTTTAATTGGAATGAAAAAAATATCCACTATAGATAAAAATAAAGTAAATTTCTCTTAAAAATATCTTTGAACTATTGAGAATGAAAAAGATTAAAATTATGGGGAAATATGCATTTTAATTAAACAACTATATTACTGTAAAATACATTACATTTTAAATAGAGAAATCAAAAGATTTCATAATTGGAAGTACAATCATGGACATTCTTATTAAACATTGATATTTTAATGTAGAACAATTACTACATTTGTAACACCCCATGATTTCATAGTATGTTATCTCGTTAAAGTAATTCAATAGCTTTCACTGCATACAACACCGTGTTTGAGCACACCACAACTTACCTAACTAGCCATTCAAGAAGAGGTTATGAATAGTATTAACATCATTTTGAATCTTATATATTCTATATAATTATAAAATCCATAATATGTTTTTCTTAGTCATAATATAAGAAGAAATTCATTTTTTCAGATAAGTGAAGTATTTTTCAAAAAATTCATCTTCACCGCCTTTTAATGGAGAACCATTTTTAAAACAAGTATTTGAAACTTTAATATATTAAATTTTAAAAAATTACTTTAGAGAAATATTTGTAACTTTTCTGATAACATTCATAATTTTATGAATAGTAAAAAATACTATGTTTTAATTAAATTTTTTTTTATTAAAAATAATTTATAGTCTTAAATTATTCCATTTAAAGGTTTTGAAGTATTATTAGATTATATTTTTATCATTTAATACAATTTAAGTCATTATAAGTAACTTCATATTTAAATTTGACTAAACAGAATGTCAATATTTTGATAGTTTTAACTTTTTAAAACCCAACTTTTTGGTTTTGACAACGAGAATTAATTTTAAATTAATAAGCGCAACATCTATTTTTTAAATTGTTAAATTATACATCATTTTTGAATTCATAATATCAAAAATATCTTAAGGTGAATTTTTGGTATTTTTCTGAAAACATTCAATTTTTGATTAATCGTAAAAAACACTGCGTTATTGGGTAAACCCGCATGTTTAATTTAAATAATTATTTATTTTATTTAAATTTATTGTAATTCAAAATTTATACATAATAAATATATAACATAAATGTAATTTTTTGGAGTCATTTTATAATAATTTTAGTTATATAAAATTTTAACAAACATTTTACTGTCTTTTACCCACCTTCTAAAAGCATTTACAAAACAGCATAAAACATAATATTAACTCTTCTGTGAGTTAAATTTCAAAAATTTTAGAGACACTTTTGACATCAGTATGTAAAATTTGGTTCAATAAGATGAAAATAATTTTTGGTGAATAGTAACATTTGACTTTTATATACCACTATGAAAAGTAAAAAAGGGTAATTAAGGGTAAAAATGTGATTATAATTAACCTAAAACATGACTTCATTCTATTGGATAAGTATTATTCGACCAAAAAATTATTAGGAATAAAATATGACCTCTTTGTTCCACCTGGATAATATTTGGACATTTATTATTATTTTATTTAAAGAAGAGTTAAAAGAGTTAAATTCAATGTTTAATAACTAAACCATTATCTATATAGGGTTATACATAAGATAAATTAGACTATTATTAATCAATATAAATATTAAAAATATAATACATAATTTTATTTTATTTATCATTTTTAGAAAATAATTAATTTATCTTATTTATCACATAATGATGATGCGGTAATTACTATATTAAAGAATGATTACAATAATTGTTATTATAAATATCCAAATAAATGTAATTTGAGACTTTTGATGAATTCCGCTAACTTTATTTGTTAATATGTCATGTTTTTGTTGGTTAAATAAATTTAATCCGAAGCGATAATGTTTTTATGTCTTTCAAAAATCCAAATACAAAATAGTGACAAAATTGATATTATTGTGTTTTTAAACAAAATAGTATTTTATTAATTGATATAATATTCTTAGAAATATAAGGATCATACAAAAAAATTTATGAAGTTATATATATTAATTTTTAACCCCATGGGGTTCTCATGGATTGTTATATTAAGATTGTTAAACTTATAATATAAAAATACAAAGTGACCTGGTAAATGTCAAACTATTTAACTAAGAGTTAAATATTAAATATAATGTTAATATGATGACATAAACATATATAAAACCTACTGGTTGAGAAGTTTTATACCAATACCAACCTTATCCTATAAATAATCTATTTTGGACTCATTAGAAATTGAAAATTATTTTATTATTAAATAATATTTCAATAAATTTCTAAAAGTGAATCTCGCCTCTCTTATAAAAGGTCACTTTACCATTGCTTAATTTCTTACCACCATAGCCTTTTTCCTCGGACAAACCCTGCCCAAATATCCAGCCATCATTCCTCCCTTCATACTAGAGGCCTTTCGATGTTCATAAATTCACTCTTTTGATCAAATTTAAAGGAAGAACCTAGAGAAGATAAAAATATTTTCTCACCACTTTCAAGTTTTTTTCTTCTTCCACTTCCTCTTCCTGTGATGTTTTAATTCCAAAAGAATAACTCTTGTACCTCCTAAAAAGAGTGATGTTATTATAAATATAGTAAAACCATATTCTTTATTCAATCTATCCTATAAATGACAAAGTCTCCATACATGTGTATGCACGACTTAACATCTCCATGTCGTGGTGTAATTTGTTATTCAAACACTTCATTTTTTGGATGGGTATAATAATTGGTTTAACTAATGTAAATAAAAAATATAAAAAGTTAATGACTCTTTATATATGATATATCATCCAAGTACATACTATTTTAAAATCTATATAATTAAATTGTCGCTCGTGCGTACATATAGATTACCATCTCCACGACGTGATGAAATTCGTTCCCACGTTCACCAATCAACATTGATTATAAAAATGTATATTATTAATAATTATTTAATATATGAAATAATAATCCTACTAGATATATATATATACTTAAATATATCTTATTCATGTACATCTGTTCTATACAATATGAAAACGAAAACAGTGTCTATGCGTACGTTCGGCCTACCGTCTCCATAAATGGTGCCTTACATTTCATATATCTATCTATTTTAAATATTTATATTCTAAATATATATGATAAAAAAAATCAGGTTTTATATTCAGTAAGTATTTTAATTATGATATACGTGATACAATCAAGAGTAACAAATTAAAACACGTACGATAAAGAAAATGATTATTACCTGAAATTTTAATTTAACATGGAAATTATTATTAAATGGGTAGAATGAAGTCATAAATGCATCATGTATGATATCATAAATATGATAATGGTTCTGCTATAATTTAATAACATAAAAAGGCCTTTATACTGGAGGTTAAATGTACCCTCGACTAATGTAATTTACAAGGTATGGTTAATTACTCAATCTCAATAGTATTCGAGATTGTTTAGGGGTAAGAGTTTACTCAGACTTATTTATTATCCATTTCCATGATTCATAAAAGAGTTTAAAAGGGATTATTTTTAAGGGACTATTTTTTTCAAACATCATTTTAAATGTATTGAATATTTATTCTTCTTAATCATTTTTATTAATGTCCATGTTTTGAAATGGTTTCTTATTGATTTATTTATATGGAAATGAATGTTTTTAAACTATTAATTCCAGTCATAAGTTTAATAGTGGTATGGGAAACATTGATTAAAAAATACAATTAAATGTCTTCCTTTCTAAATTGTGTGACCATTAAATGTTTATGTGGAAGAAGGATATTTCTCTCAAAGAGTTTTAAAAATCATTTTCATCTATGTCATCATATTTTAATGGATTATAAAGATGTTTGAAGTGGATTTATTATGATACATATCTTCCATGTTGTATTGAAGGTACATAGATATGTTTGAAATTAGATGTTTTATTTTTATACCGTTCATGGATTATAGAGAAATTATTTCCATTTCGTATGCATGTTTTAATACTAATGGTTATGTAATGTTTAAAAATTATCATATGAAAAATGAATTGGATGTAGTAAGTGCTGGTTGGATCCCACTATAGCTCGTCGATGAATCATTATGTCTCATGAGACAAAATACTTTCTTGGGATAAGGAATTGAGAAAATATTATTTGTAGTATTGGAACAAGTCTTTGACTACATGGTTATGATGTCCGTTATTATGCTTTCCATCATTATTAAATTGGATATTGATATTGCATGTTATTATTCGACTAGAAGAATATCCATGTGAATAAGTAAATGACATTTTTTGATTTACATTCTCTATATTATGCAGAATTTAATGATTAAATGTTTTATGTTATAGTCTTCTACATTGAATTAAATTTTTATTCTTATTTATGAATGTTTCCACTATATTGTTATCCTTACTGAGCATCTGAGCTCACCCCTTTCTATGATTTATTATTCCCATGGTCCCAAGAAATGTACTATTAATGATATATGGGTTTAGATTGAGGATTAATGGTGTTCTCATAGGATAATATATGTTGTGTATTATTTTCTAATGTCTAATAGAATGTTCAAGTATAAAATATATTTTCCAATACCGCTAAACTGATCTATATTTCAGGAATTCATTCCTTATAATCATGCCAATTTATTAAATTAATGAACTGGCAATGGGTAACTGGGGTCGGGGCATTACTGTTGGTATCAGAGGATGTTCCATAATACCTTGGAAAATTGATTTAGAAAAATTCTGATTAGAGAACATTACCCAAAGATTGTCTTTTAGGATACCTATATAGGAACATTCAAATATTATGGTAATGTAGATATTATATGGGTTTTAAAATCAATACATCCATGTCTGGATATGGTCAGGTAAAGGCGGCTCTGGTATTGATATACATAGGAAAGAAAACTCCAACAAGGATTTTCAGGCTTGAACTAGGGTATCATGGTACACGACAACAGGTCTTGCTGCACTGTTGTTTACAAAACTCCCCCGGGATATGTTTAAGATAATTCACATTTTTATTACAAGACCTTATGAAATATTTAGGAGTAAAAAAATCTTAATGAAAAAAATTATTATTATATATTATAGGCATAATCATTTCAATTTACGTTAGGTATTTTAAAAGTTTGGAATTTTTCATTGCTATTAATAAACTAAACTATTGTATGACATTTTTTATAAATGAAACCTAGTATAAGGAAAGGTAATTCTAGAAATACATGTGATTTTTGATTAAGAATGGTCATATATATCGTGGCATTAATCCAACATTTTAAAGGGAAAAATTCTCCTATGTTTTCACATCATATGGAGAAATAGTATCATTTCATAACAAGGTAATTAAATAATTCATTGTGTCCTATGGATTTTAAGGGAAGGAAGTGAAGAATAGGATGGATGAGATAAAGATGGGTATAGGGAATAGGGGAAAGAAAGATATTCCCATATGTGATAATAGTTGAAAGAATCACCTTGGTAAATTTTGAAAGGGAATGAATGTTTTTATAGGTGTGGAGGAAAAAGACACCAGGTATGTGATAGCAAGGGTAAAAAAATGTTTTAAAGGTAAAATGATAATCATCAAGTAGTTGAGAAACTATGCGAAGAAATTTCCAAATCATTAGAGTATACCCCAAATACTTCTATTGGAAAATAATAAAGTTATGATACTACCAAAGATGAGGAAGAATGATTAGATTTCTTATGTTTTTATTAATTTTTTTTTTCATTTGTTTATTTATTTAATGTTTTACATGTTATAATAATTATAGAGTATAAAATGATTGTATAGAAGTACAATTTCATTATGGACTTGAGATTGTGTGGAACTAAGAAAAGTGTCTCAATGGTATGTTATTTTTTTGGAAAATAAATGTCTATAAGAAAGATAAACAATAATTTTATCCTGATTCTGAGGTAGTGATTTTGGAATAATATATGAATGATTTTGATAAATTATATTGTAAATTATTGACAACCTTGTAACATATTAAATATTTTTATATATTCCATCATTGTTTGATTTTACAACATATTTGATAGAAGTAGTATGTCCAGTATTTTATAAGGAAAAAAGGAGATCAAGTGTAATTAATAGGGTTTTATGGTAGTTCAGGGCGTTATAGTGTTTTAAAAGAATACATGATGAATGTATTCACGTGTTATTGCATGTTAAAAAGTATATTCATTATGTTTACCTTCTTTATAAATTTTTGACTGTGAGTTTGGACAAAAGTATTTTGGTTATCTCTAAAGGTTGTAATCAATTAATTTTTAAATTGGATATAATTGATAAGGGTAAATGATTTCTTGAGGTTATTTTTGGATTGTCATAAAAAGGACATCATAGAGGTCCGGGGATAACCCATCGCATCCGGCAAGGCCGTGTGACTTGAACCCACAACCGAAGGGAGAGAATAATGGATCCCCTACCAATGGAATACATGATGTCCTGGATTGTATAATGTAGTTTTTCTAAATATTCTTCCAAATGAAATATAGATTCATTTTTTTATTCCTATACAATTAGGATAAATATAATATATTTTAATTCTATTATTTTTTGGAGTGAAAGATGAGATTGTGAGAGTAATTCATTGAAGGATAAAACTATACATTTAAATTATATATTTTTCCTCTTATTATATGTATAAATTATCTCTTAAAAATTAGTTAAAGGATAATAAAACCAAAAATATGTTATCCTAATACCTTGTGTTTTTATGAACTAATGATAGATTAAATATTCATAAACAGATGGCTTTGAGGCCCTCAATTTCACAGTTGTTTGTGATTGATGACCTCAGTCACTTCCTATAAATATTTAGGTTTTTCTTCAAATTATTTTTCTTTAATTTCTTCCAATGATCTCATAATCTAGATCAAAATATTTTGGTATCTTTTTCATTACATTTCCCTCTTATTAAGTGTATATTTTATTTACCAAAAATCCGATGTGTTCTTTCCACAATGGATTTTTTTTCTATTTTTAACATTTTATTTTTTAAGAACAATTTCAAATTGTGAGGACATAATTTATTGAAGGAGGGTAGAATATAACACCCAAATATTTCAAAGTAAATTATCTCTTTAATGTAATTCAATAGCTTGTTCCACATGAAATAAAGAGTTTGAGCACACCACAAAATACCAAACAAGTTGTTTAAAAAAGTGGTTTTCAATATTATTAACTACATTTTTTATCTTATATAATCTACATAATTTTAGCCTCCATATCATGTGTTTCTTAGACATAATATAAGAACAAATTCATTTTTTCAAATAAAAGAAGTATTTTTCAAAAAATTCAACTTCATCGCCTTTTAATGGAGAACCCTTTTTAAAAATGATATTTAATAATTTTATATATTCAATTTAATGAAATTTAAATCTTCTAATTAATAGGTACATAAAAATTTAGTTTGGATTAATTTTTGGTACTTATATGATATCTTTCATATTTTGATGAATAATGAAGAATAATATGATTTAATTGAAAAAAAGTTTTTAATTGAAATAATTTATATTGATAAATTATTAATTTGAATTGTTATGAAGTATAATTAGTTTTTTTTAATCATTTAATAAAATATAAGACATTATTAGTAATTTCACATTTAAATCTGACATAAACACATTCAAATATTTTTAGAGTTTTTAGTTTTTAAAAACCTTCTTGTTGGTTTCAATAAAGGGAAATAATTATAAAATAATAAAATCCACTTATATTTTTAAGTTTTGTAAAATAGACGTCATTTTTGAATTCATAATATCAATATTATCTTAAGATGACTTTTTGGTATTTTTCTAAAAACATTCAATTTTTTATGAATAATGAAAAACACTACGTTATTGGTTAAAAGAGAATTTTTTATATAAATAAAATTCTATTTAATTTAAATTTATTTTTGGTCAAAATAGATAGATATTACCTATTTACATTCAAGGTAATTTATTTATTTTATTTCATATTATGTTTAGATATTTAAATTTTTTTCGGACATTTAACCGTCTTTTACCTACCTTTTAGGAGCATTTACAAATTTTCTTAGTACATAATTTTACCACTTATGTTAGTTAAATTTAAAAAATATTAAGGACATAGTTGACATCATTCAGTAATATGGGGTTCAACAAGATGAAACTAATTTTTCTTGAATTGTATCTTTTGACATTTATTTTCCACACTTAAATGAAAATAGGGTAATTAAGGGTAAAAATGACATTATAATTTCCCTAACACATTTAATAATTCTATTGGAAAAGTATAATTCTACAAAAAACCTGATAATGAATATATGACACCCTTTCGTCCACTTGGATATGATTATGACATTTATTATTATTTCATTAAAATAAGAGTTAAAAGAGATAAATTTAATGTTTAATAACTAAACCATGTTTAATATAGAGTTAAATATAAGATAAATTAGACTATAAATATTCATTAGGAAGATAAAAAAATGTCCTACATGATTTTATTTTATTTGTTATTTTTAAAAATTAAATAATTTAAATTATTTATGACAAAATGATGACACAATAATTTCCAAATTAATGAATGATTAAAAAATTATATTATAAATATCCAAATAAATGTAATTTGAGACTCTTGATGAATTCAACTAACATTATAGGCTTATATGGATTGATTGGGGTGGTTAAATATATTTTATTTGGGGTGATAATGTTTTTATAGATTTTAAAAAAATAAAATACTAATTAGTTTCAAAATTTACATAATTTAGTTTCTAAACCAAATACTATAATATTAATTGATATAATATACATAAAAAGATATGTTTTTGACCATTGACATAGATAAGAATATATATATTAATAATTAACCACATGGTTTTCTCAGGGCTTGTTATAGTGTGATTATAAACTATATAATATAGAAATATGATGAGACATGGTGAATGTCTAACTATATAACAAAGAGTTAAATATAAATGATAAGATTAATATGATGACCTAAACCTATATATAACCAATTTACTGAGATTTCTACATCCTATAACCACCTTATCAACTATATAATTCATTTTTGAGCCAATAGAAACTGAAAATGATTTTATTATAATATAATATTTCATTATTTTTCTAAAGTCACACCAACATCTCTAAAAAGGGCACTTGTCATGACCCATCTACTGGGCTTGTGTCGTGACTACCCCAAGCCCGCCTTCCATAGGCCAAGGGCTGATGACTAGCACCAAAGGCATAATCCCAACAAAAGGGAAGGAATTGCCTTTTAGCGTGTAACACACACACCGTTTTAAAGAAGTAGTATAGGGAACAACTGAAGATAATCACAAATAAAACTAATACAAAAGCAAGTGCTGAAAGAAAATGGGGCCGAAAATACAAGCCCAATAGTAAATTACAACTGCAGAAAAGTAAACAGAAACTACTGAGTCATCCTCTGGGAATCCCACCTGAAGGGTGGGTACAGATGGTCTCCTCAACACCTCAGGTCTGTCCATCCACTCCGTGTACGTCTCTCATAGTGTTCTACCCCTGGGTACCATCCAACTCCACAACACTCTACCTCGATTAGTGATGTCTATCATCTACAACCAACACAATGAAGTGCAGGCAATTCCTGTGCAGGGATGAGTATAACGATACTCAGTAGGGACCCCGAGACCCCCAAAGGTCTCCCAGAATCCATGAAGGATAAACCAAAAAATGAAAGACACAACCACGATGTATCAACCAACCCAATTTAGGTATATTCCCATACATATACCTAAGTTATCAATCAAAGTTCAGCTCCAACTCTTGAGCCGAAGCACAACCCAGTCCACAAAGGCAGTAAATTCAATCACATCGTTGATAATGATTGAAAGTTAATACTCATAGCACATAGCTATACATCTTTCGAATAGTGATAGATTTGATCAGATGTAGTCACTGATTAATCTAAGATGTCGAACCCACATAGGATACTAGACCAGCTAAGCTGTCGTACCAACATAGGATACAAGACCAGTTACTCTGTCGGACCCACAAAGGATACAACAACAAAATTCAAAAATATCAGACCCACACAAGATACAAGAACAATAGTCATCACTATCGAACCCACGGAGGATACCAGTACAGTTTTCTTCACTACCAAACCATAGAGGATCCCAGTACAGTAGTTGTCGTTTTCGAACCCACAAAGGAGCCTAGTAAAGTAGTCGTCGCAGACACAGCCAGCTATAGTGTTCCTACACACCACACTCTTGATTTTTGGAGGGTCCACTCCTCAAGAAAAGGGGTAGATACATCAACGATATCGTAGTCTGTAGTTGATGAATCCTAATGTTCTATCTCATCAAATAGAACACCACGCGACAGACGACGCGTCAACCGGACACCTGAGATGAGAGTTATTGGTTTTTCCATTCGAGGGGCCCGCTTAGAATTGTGCTCATTCTAAACCCATCCATTTTCCAGATATTTCCAAAACTCACATAGAGTATCTCAAAAGGACCTTCTTTTAAGGAGGATCCTAGTAAGATAGACGAGACATCAATCATACACGTGGTCTAGAAGTTATTCACATTTAGGCGAAACGAGCCCAGCCCATCATTCCCAATGGGCTGGTTGGTCCGGCCCGGTAGAGCGCGGCCCACCCAAGGACCTGGTCCGGCGGGTCCGACCCGGTTAGGGGGTCGGCCCAGCCGGGTGGGGCACGACCCTACCCTAGACCTGGCCCGTGGTTGTGGGTCGGTTCGGCATGCCCGGCGGTGCCGCCCCACCTTGCTGCTAGGCCGGCCGAAGCAGGCAAGTTTTTTCCGACACGAACGGCCGCACAGCGGGCCACGATTCCTTCGCAACGCGGTTCCAAGAGGCATCGCGGTGTTCCCAGCCTGCTCGGTAGGCATCTAGCCAGTTCTCCCTCTAATGCAGCCCGCACAGCGGGCTGCGGTCTTCCTACATGGCATCACAAAGGAGGCACTGCGGTCCTCTAGCCCGGCTAGCTACGGCCGGCTGGTTCGCTTCGTCTGAGCGGCCTACACCATGGGTTATGGTTTCCTCCACGGGGCTGGTGCGATGGCACCAGTCCTCCACTGATGCGGTATGGCCTGGCCGTGGTCTTCAGATTCCTCCTCTTTCATTTTCCACCTCCTCATGTCGGTGGCCTCTTCCTCCGGCGTGGTGCGATGATCCCACCCCCTTCCATATCCACCGCCGTCGCTAAATAAACCAACAAGCAACAGAGGAACGTCGGGATGTGTTGGTTCGGTCTGAACCTTCTGTATTAGATGATTATAGTTGGCCATTTACGAACCTAGGTATTCAGGAAAGAATGAGGTACATTTTTATTCAATTAAAATTAATCGTATCCCACTACCTCGTAATCGGCGTTGAACGTAGACGAGGAAAACAGCTTCTCGGATGACGGTGTTGCAGAAGACGGTGTCCTTCCGTCATTGTCGGAGGAACATTCACTGTCATTAGTGATATTCTTCATATGTAGTGTCTTCTCATTTGATGTGGAGGAAGAAGAATGAAGAAGAAGACGTTCGAGGGCCTTGTGTTCTTCATTGGAGAGGGTAAATGTTCTTCATGGGTAGAAGGCCCTCTATATTCTCCAAGGCTCCACCAACACAACATGTGCCAGCCCAAAAATAATAGCTTAGTCTATTATTTTATCCTTAACATGAATTACAAATTAATTCAAAGACTTGATCCAATTAATTAATTAATTCATATGGCACAATTAAGTTAAGGGCGGTGGAGAGGCTCTACCATAATGTGGGAGTTCAAAAGTTAAAATGGGATTCAAGGAGTTAATGGGGGTGTTGAAGGGGTAGGGGCTCGTGTGGGACCCACCACACATTATCCCCTCATTGGTGGTTATGTGGGTTGTGGTATCGAACTTCGACTCCAATTGGGATGAAATAACAACCCAAAACAAAAAGTATGTAACACATAATTTTTAATTGATTAAAAAAATACCAAAAAATTAACTCCCACTGTCGACCAAATGCAATAGTGGTAAAGTTCCCCTTAGGCGAATACCGGCACTTACAGTTAATCTATGTCTCGAATTTCAATTCCAAGCAATGGTTCAGAGGATAGAAAAAACCACGCGTACCATTACTGATAGTACCAGAACAAAATTTCAGAAATTGATTCCTGGCACACTGGTCCTCGGAATCAGGTGCCATTAGAAATTTCGGACTCCTAAATTTCCAAATAAATTAGGAAAAAAATTTCCTTGAAATTTACGGGTCTATACTTTACCACCACCTGATGGATTTATATCCCCATAAATTTACAACACATACTAGGGAAACAAATGGGGGTACTGAGCACGCATCTAAGCCTCCTGCTCCCATGTGCTCTCCTAGAGGATCCCTTGCTGACAAAGAATGCACCCTTGAGGAATCGACCATCCACATAGGACCTCCTCCTGTTGATCCTCGATCTCCACTAGGACCTCCCTGAAATTCACCCCATCATCGACGTCTTGCTCGCCGTTGTCGATGATGTGAGATTGGTCGTGCACGTATCTCCTCAGATGAGATACGTGGAAGACGTCGTGCAGCCAATGAAACTGAGGTGAAAGGTCCAGGTGGTAAGCCACCTCGGCTACTCTGTTGAGGACCTGGAAAGGTACGATGAGTCGAGCAGAAAACATGCCTCCTTGGCCAGATCTCTGCGTACCTCATCAAGATGAGAAAGGTAGAGAGACATGGTCGCCATCCTCGAACACCAGTGGTCTCCATCTCCTATTAGCATAGAACTTCTGCCTGATCTGTGCAGTCTTCATCTGCTATTGGATGATCTGCACATTTTCTATCATATCCTGAACCATCATTAGTCATACATGTGTTGACTCCCCTGGTTTATTCTAGCACAGAGGTGATCTGTAAGGTCGACCGTAAATTTCCTTGTAGGTTCCCATCCTGATGGTGGAGTGGTAACTATTTTTTTACCAAAACACCACCAAGGGTAATTGATCCTCCAAACTGAAACCAAAATTGAGGACACATGCACGGAGCATTTCCTCGAGAGTCTAATGGGTCCTCTCAGTATAACCATCCATCTGAGGATGGATGGCAGTGCTTATTTGAAGCTGCGTGCCAAAAGAGTCATGTAACCTCTTCCATAGACATGAAGTGAAAAGAGTATCACGATTAGAGATAATAGTCGATGGAACACCATGAAGCCATATAATCTCTTGAACGTAGAGGCATATCAAGCTCTCTACTGAGCCCTGATCTCTGATTGGTAGGAAGTGGGCTGACTTGGTGAGTCGATCAACGATCACCCAGATAGAGTCATTACCTCTGGATGTACGTGGAAGTCCCGTAATGAAATCCTTGGTTATCCCGCCCCACTTCCACTCTAGAACCTTTATGGGTTGTACCAAGCCTTCTGGTTCCAGGTTCTCCACCTTCACTTGCTGAAAAGTGAGGCATCAAGAGAGAAACTCTACTAATGCTTTCTTCATACCCGGCCAAAAAACTTCTAAAATTGATTCTGGGCACACCAGGCCTCGGAATCAGACACCGTCAGAAACTGCAGACTCGTAAAATTTCAATGAAATTAAGAAAATAATTTCCTTGAAATTTCCAGGTCATTAAAGCACTTCCCCTTATCTTAATTTTACACCTCCATTTTCTTTTGGCTCGGCCTTCCCCTGCCCAAATATCCTCCCAAATATCCTCCCTTCATCCTATAGGCCTTACATTGTTCAAAAATCCAACATATGGATCACTTTTGATCAAATCAAATTGAAGAAGTTGAAGAAAAGGAATATATTTCATCACCTCTTTCATGTTTTCTTCTTCTTCCAGTTCCTCTTTCTTTGTTGTCTCCATACCAAAATAATAACTCCAGTACCTCCTAAATACTATGGGTTTATTATAAATATGGTAAACCAAATTTGTTATTCTATCCATCTTATAAATTACAAAGTCACTATACATGCGCACGTACGGCTTACCGTATCTACGTCGTGGTCTAGTTTGTTATTCAAACACTTCATTATATGGATGGGTATAATAATTAGTATAACTAATTTAAATAATAAATATTACCTATTAATGACTATATATATAATATATAACATCGAATTACATACTATTTCAGCATTAATTTAATGATATTTGTGCTCATGCGTACGTACAGATTACCGTCTCAAAGACGATATGAGATTCATTCCCACGTTCACCATTCAACGATAATTATGAAATAAATTTTATTTATAAGTATGTAATATATGATATAATTATTATAATGGAGATATATAAATATGTATGTATGTTCTTACATATATCTTATTCACTTAATTTCTCAATATACAACATGAAAATAGAAACAATGTTTATGCGTACAAATGACCTACCGTATTCATAATCAATGCCTTAAATTTCATATATCAACCTATTATAATAATTTATATTCTAAAAATATATGATAATAAAAGCAAGGATTATATCATGAAAGTATTTCAATCATGATATATGTAATAAAATCCAGATTAACAAGTTAAAACACGTAAGATAAAGAAAGCTATTACTACCTGAAAAGATAATTTAACATGGAAATTATTATTAAATGGGTAGTATAAATACATAAATGAATCATTTATGATATAATAATTATTAAAACGGTTGTGTTATATTTTAATAACATACTATGGATTTTATGAAAGAGGTTAATCTTATCCTCGATGAAAGTAAATTACTAGTTAAGGGTTAGTTCCTCAATCTCGTAATTATTTGAGATTGTTTATGGGTATGTTTTTAATGAGACATATTTATTATCCATGCCCATGTTTAATAAACAAGTTCTAAAATGGATTCTTTTTAGAGGACTCTTTTATTAAAACATCATTTTATATGGTTTAAAAATTTATTATTCTAAATCATTTTCATTAATGTCCATGTTTTCAAAATTATTTTTTAAGGATTTAATTATATTGACATGACTGTTTTAAAAATGTTAATTCCATTAAAAATTATCAATGTTCTATGGGAAAAATTTATTGAAAATTGACTTTATATATATTCCTTTCAAAATTGTGTGACTTTTAAATGTTTACTAGAAAAATAAATATTTATCTCAAAGAGTTTTACAAATCATATTCATCTATATAAGCATCCTTTGAGTGATTTTATAAAGTTTCGAAGTTGATTTATTATGATACAAATATTCAATATTATAATGAATTATTAGTGATATTTTTGATAGTGGATGTGAAATTTTTATACCATTCATGCTTTATGTATAAAGTTTTGACATTTAGTATGCTAGTTTTAATACGAATGATTTTTTTATGTTTAAACATTTTCATATGAGGAATGAATTGAACTAAGTAAGTGACAGATAGAGGACACTATATATCCTCAATGCATCAGTAGGTATAATGATACAAACTATTGTCTTAGCACAAGGCCTTGACAAAATCTTATTTGTAGTTTTGGAACAATGCCTTGAATATGTGGTTATGATGTTTGGAATTATGCATTCCATCATTATGAAATTGGATATTGAAATTTCGTGTGATTATTCGACTAGATGAATATCCATTTAATATGTAAATGGTATTATTTTATTTACATTGGTTATATTATGAAAAAGTTTATGTTTAAAAGGATTATGTATTAGTCATATACATTGTCTTAAATGTTTATGCTTATTTATGAAACTATCCACTCTATTGTTATCCTTACTGAGAATCTGAGCTCACCCATTTCTATGATTTATTTTTCCTAGGATTCCAAGAAATGTATATTTTTTGATAAGCATGGTTATGATATAGAATTAATTTTGTTCTCAAAGGATCATTTATGTAGTGTTTTATTTTATAAAGATTAATGTAATGTTCATGAACATAATCCATTTTCCAATAATGCTAAACTTATCGGACATTCAGAACAAGATTCATTATAATCATGCCAATGTATTAAAATAAGGAACTGGCTCTCTGTAACTGAGGTCAAGGAATTACCACATTGGAAATAATGAACATAAGCACCATGAAATAATTACATAAAAATAAATATATAGTTCATTTATTATAAAAAACATGTACTATACAATGCATTTGCACAGTGTTATAACACAATTCGTAGATTTTTCATTTCCAAAATAATGTGGATCAATTCTTATTTTATGAAGTTAATACAATATTTCAATGTTTATAATGAACATTAATATTCAATGTTTTGAAATCAAAAAATAATGATACTTGTTATTATAATTCAATTGGACATAAAATAAGGACATTATTATGATAGTAGATTATATTTTTGATAAATATATTTGAAAAGATGTAGAAGAATATATAAGAAATAACAGATTATTTTTTGAATGGTGATTTTAATTAAATTAATGAAAAGATCATTGATATTTTCATTTGAAATTATGATAATTATCAGGATACAATCTCATATTTATATATAGGTGTATATAAACTTTAAATTATAAAGGATATAAAATTAAAAATATATTGAAGTAGATAGATTGTATCTACATGATAAAATGTTATTAACCAGTAAATATTCAATGAACACCTTTCAAATCATAAAAATTATTTAGTGAAAATAACCAGAATGATTAGAAATTTACAAAGATATATATTTTTATAAATAAATTTTAAAATTGAACAAACTAGATACACCAAACATTGTTCAGAATGTTCAATTTAATGAATTTAAAAAATAAAAAATTTACGGAAATCGAAGTATTATATTCTGAAAACTAGCACACTGATAAAATGAATTTTCTATTAAATGTAAACAAAATGAAAAAAAACAAAACAACTCATAATATAGTCCAGGGATGTATTTTTGTTGAGTACAGTGAAACATTACAGTACTCCCGCTTGAGAATTATCTGAAACTCAATACACAACTCAAACTGAGACTAATATTGGTTTTCATACCTGATATTTACATTGACTTTTAATATTAATAAATCCAAACAAACCAATGAATCATTACTAAATAATATAAAATGAAAAAAATATAACAGTAATTTATAAATATTTTAAATTAGTAAATATAATTTATTAATAACTTTTATATCAAATTATCAGTTTGTTTTTTAAATTGATAAATAGTTAATAAATCTCTCAAGATAATAAATATAGTTGAATTAAACACTTGTATATCTTAATATTTTGATGTATGGTGAAGCTAAAAAAATATAATGTGAAATTTATAGACTTTAAAGCCTATCTGGGTACATGATTATCACTATCATTTACACCTTTAATTGTAAAAAATATAGACAAGCTGATTCATTAACCATACATATTATCATGCAGAAGAATTCATTGTAAAAAAAAACCCATATCAATCCTCCTCGATTCCTAAATGATTTTTGAGTCTTATGTTTCTCTGACTTGCATGTAAATTGAAGTCATATATTGCATCATCTCATGAACATTCATCACTATTTATGTTATCTTCTATATAGGGATGCGAAAAATTGGTGAATGTCAGGAATCTATAAGACATGAACAACTAATATACACCTTTGCATATTTTACAGATCCTTTGTCTTTTCCACTGAGATAAATATCCCATAATTGAGAAAAATCCTACTAAATCACAACATAATCATATGAAAATACTATATTCTAATGGATTCAAAAAAATTGTTCAAACACGAGTATTCAGTATAATTTAAAACAAAAAAACTAAAATTAAAGTCACATCAACATGCAGATCAAATTTAATAAAACAAAGACATAAAAATCACATAATAGTGATTGAAACAAATTTATTGAGCATGCTTCAGAATATAATTGATCATCAAATTACCAAGGAAAAAATAAATGGAACATAATAGTGCATAAAACTGTGGAAGAGGAAAAAATTGAGTTATAAAAACTACTTAAAAATGATGTAACCCACTGAACCTACACAATCCATATTAAATATTTAATAATATCATTATTGAAAGGTAAACTGAATAACAATTTTTTACATTTTTTATGCTTGTTGAATTATCTTAACCAACAAAAAATTTAAGAAATGTTCGTCACATTTCAAGTATAGAGATTATAGTATTATGAAATAATCATAGGGAAAGTGATTGTATGTAGTGTAACATTTCTATGTTTGGAATTAAATTAAATGGTTAAATTTCATTGAATGTAATAGTAATGATAAGAATATATTCACATTTCAAATAAAGTCACTTAAAATTTCAATAATATCATTTAATAAGAAAGGTAAATTAATATTGTTGCTACAAATTTACTCCACATAACCATCAATAAATTGGTGACTATTTGGTATAAAATTAGAAAGATAAATTGAAATGGAATGTATAAAAGGATGTAGAACAAAATTGATCATCAAATGATGAATAAAACATAAGAATAGTGCATTCTTCAAACCCCAATTAATCATAAAATTATCAATGCGGAAAGAACATGAACATAATAGAAAATAAAAATACTAAAGGGGAAGAAACTATCTTACCAAAACTGGTTTAAAATGCAGACACCCACTCAACGTACACAAACTATCGTAAAAATATAAGTACTAGAATTTGGTGGAAAAGACAAATGATTCAAAAAAATTCCCTTTTACAGCATGGCAAATTGGATAAACAAACAAAAAAAATTAGGGTTTTTGTGCACATTTCAAATAATCATATTGCATTGTTATGAAATATTTATAGGGAAAGTTATTATAAGTAAAGTAACCTGATAGTGTTTTTATTTTAAATAAATGGTTAAATTTTATTTAATGTAATATAAATTATAGAAATATATTCACATTAATATTGAATTCAGGAGAAATTTCAATTATATATTTAATTAAGAAGGTAAAATAATATTGGTGCAATATATTTTACAGCACAAACCCACTTTAAAATGAGATTTTGTATGATATAAAATATAAAATGAAATAGATAGGGAAAGTAAAAATTTTATCCATCAAAATTTAAGGCACCATTTTCCACTTATCATTCCATTTAGTCATAAATATTTTTTATTACATACATATACTCATAGGAAGAAAATGATTACTATAACATCATATTACCTATGGAGAATATATGTGGAGATGGTTGAGAAATGAAATGTACATGAGACACTAAACATGAAATAACGACGCAAAGACTCATGGTGAATTATTTATTTGATTGGCCCAAAGAATTTGGTTCCCATTGAAGTAATTTTTAATTATATTATGATTTTATATAGATTTATGCACCGAAGAATTCTATGTAGTTAACTAGTCAAACTGGTGATTTATTTTAACATCTACAATTTTAGAGGTAAAAGGGTTAAGTGTAAACCATGAATGAATTCCATCATAGGTTATATTTTTAATGATGACATGAATAATTATTTTTCCCGCTATAAGTTATGAGTTCACATCAGAAGCAACCAAAAATAAAGCATATAGAATGTTATCAGTAGATCAGAAAAACTGATAGTAATAGATTCCTAAGATAAAATTCAGAAACTCTATAAAACCAAGATATCTCTGTTCATTATAATTAGTGGAATGCTAATTTTTCAAAGGATAGATAATTACATTGGATGACGCTATGAAATGAAATTACTTCAATGTTCTTGTTTATCATGTCAACAAATTTTCTGTCCATAAATTCCTTTCCATACTTCTCCATATGCAATAAAAATAAAAAATTATTTTCATGAAATGTTTTATTAAATACATGCATTGATGCACACATTCATATGCACATATGTTAGTATATAGAGTATGAAGATGGGCAGTAGTTGAGTAAAAAAAGGGTTTTTCAGATAAATAATTCTTATATCCCTTAATAAAAAACAATGCATCATATAGTTCCCGAGAAATAATTTTTTTTATAAAAATGTGGCAACAATACATTAAAAACCATAATGATATTTTAAGGTGATGAAAATTGAAAAAAGACTATAATTGCTCTAGTTGGATAAATAAAGTGTAATATTGTTATCGTAATCTATAAATGAACAGAAGACATTAAAAGATAAGAGACCCAGTAGTTAATTCATATTGGATAGTAGGGAGCCATCCAATTTTACCATACATGAAGATGATTAAATCCACCTCATTTAGAGATGAATTTATCAAACCGAAAATCAGTTTGAAAAACTGTATATTCTTACATATGAAGTAGAACATGGTTTTCAAGTATTAACTCCAACTGAACCATCTGTTTCCCATCAAAAAACATCGTGAGGGAGAAATAATTTCACAAAATCAATCAAATTAACACATAAAAACACCAAAAAGTTAAAAAATTTAATAATTCTACATCATACAACAAATAAATAAAAACATTTAGAATTCATTTACTCATAATATAAATTTTTACTAGTAATCAGGATGCAATATCATCTCCAGTGTTATTCAAAACCTCTTTCATTAAAAGCAATGAGTTCAAAAATTTCATAATTATAAAGAATTAATATAAATATAAAATTGACCACTTCCAATTTAACTAATCATTTCACAACCTTTTTAATTATATATGAGGATTTTAATCATGATTTTAGTTTCAAAATTTGGAAAAAAAATTATTAAATACAAAAATGATATTTGAATATAATGGTGCATTATTCGAAGAGAATAGACTGTTGGATGGTAAAATGTAAGCCCTCAGTCACTTCCCTTTATGAATAGTAAATATAGGTTATCGTATACATGTGATGGATTGTATGATTGAATTATGGTTGAATTTACATTTCCCATATTTTCTGCTGATATGTTATACATAATTACTTGTTGGAAACATAAAAAATAGTAGTTCATAATGAGAATAAGATTACTTTAAATAAATCAATAGAAGAATATAAATAAATTTATTTAAAGGGAAATTAGAACTATATTTTCTACATTATATAACTGTATCATTTCGTATATACAACATTTTTTGTATAAGAAAATAATTTTGGAGTCTTGAAATGCATTTAGGAGAAATGATTGTACCTTTAGAACCTTGATATAAGTAGATCCATGTATGTTGCATGTATATTAGTAATATGGATCATGTGTTGAAATGGAATAGGGAATTTATCTATCATGTCAGTTATACATTCCTTGGTAATCAGGCTATAATATCATCTACTCGGATATTCAAAATATCTTCCATAAAAAGCAAAAAACTCATCAAATTATTATATCTGAAGAAAATAATATGAGTAAAGTGGGATGCTATTAATTTTATTGGATTGATTTTTTTGCAGTTTCCCGAGACAATGTAATAATTCATTATACAACATAATTTGAATCAAACTCAGTCAATATATTTTTTTTATGAAAGAAATGCTCTTAATTAATATATTGAAAAAAATAATGACACGTGTAATAAATGAATTACAAAATCAATGATTCAAAACTTCCAATTGAGAAGAACAAATGCATTTTGTTATAATTATACAAAAAATGTAATTGAAATTAAAATTAGATCTATATTCTCTACTCCAATACTGTAATGAAAATAATAGATAATGAAATATAATCATTGAAAAATGAATAACCTAATAAACTGAGGTCTCATGTCACCTAAAATCACAAAAACTAATGAGAATCAATGAAATAATAGGATAGAATACAGGAAGGAAATAATCATTTATTTGGAAAACTGATAGAAGTGATAAATTTATGGGTAGATAACATAGATTATTTGTGATAGAAAACATAAATTACACTAAAAACGTAATTAATCTATATTATAAAAATCAGTTATCAATAATATATAAAATACATTGGAGAGTAAAAAATATATTTTTTTATATTCAATATAGTGAATGAATCCAACTTGGAATAACCTTACAACAACAACTTTTGATATGCTTGTACAAATATTTTGAACCCTGAAAAAAAATAATTTTTGAATAAATATTCTAATGGACTAAAATTAATGTTGTAATTGATGAATTGAAAGAATAGTTTTACTATTATGAAATAAAAAAAATTCATAAAAAAATTAATGTAGTAAAAATATAAAAAAAGATATTAAAAAATACATAATTTTATAAGACGGGTATACCATATGTGGAGGAACAGTGTACATCGGTCAGAAATGTTGACAGATGCAGGGAGATAAAGTGCGATGAACAGAGGTAGGGAGGCTAGAGTGATGTATAAGTTTGTGCTGAATGGATAGACTAATTGATGGGAAAATGTTCTGGAGATAGGGGGTCATATTGCTGTGAATAGAGGAAGAGATGAGGGGATGATTATATGAGGTCTTCCATAGATGGGGAGTAGGAGGAGATAGAGATGAGGATACATGAGTGTCAGAGATGGGTAGTTGAATACTTGTGTTCATAGACGGAGTGCTAAAGGTGGGAGTATACACGAGGTAAAAACCAAAGGAAATAGAGAGGGAAATCTCAAGCTAGATAGGATCAATATCAAGGGAGTGATATCGGGTTTAGAGGGAAAATGGATACATGGGGACAAGGAGAAAAGGAGTGTCAGATATAGTGATCATGAGGAGATATAGATGAGGATACATGAGTGCTAGATAAGGGGATTTTATGGTTATTGTTAGTAGATGGAGTTTAAGAAGTGAGAGTGGAGATGAAGCGGAAACCCTAGGATACGTAGTGTGAAATCACGAGATGGGGAGGATATACATTAAGGGAATTAAATTGGGTGGTCACAAAAGCATTAAGAGATCTTCTGATAAGGTGACAAGTGGAAGAAAATAACATTTTTAGTAAATATATATATTTCATGATATTACAGGTCAAAGGGGTTTTATATACACATCATAATTATGATAGGTGAAACACATAATGTATATATCATTAATGAAAAATAGATACATAAATAAATTTCCCTATGTCATGAATTCATTTTTAAACATTCAAACATCCCATATAAGAACTACTACATTATATAAATATATAATATAATCATAATTTTATATATCATTATACATAATAAATCTTTTGATATTTTTTTCATGAAAAATCCCCCAGGGACCATGTCGTTACTACCATATGCCCGCCTTCCATAGGTCAGGGGATGGTGACTGTCAACGAATAAGAATATCATAAAAAAGCGATGGAATTTTCCAATAAACATGTATACATGGACATAGTGAAAACTATGAAAAGTAAAAACCACTAAAACAACAACTATAAATAAGAAAACTTCAGAGATTACAATGCAATCTGAAAGTAGTAATGGGCTTGAATAAAATACCAAAATCATAATGGATAGTATAAATGCCTCGGTTCGAACGATCAAGAGCCCCCCTGAAGGGTAGGTGAAGTAAAGTTCCTATATTAATAGAAGTACTCTCATCCATCCCATCTGAATAAGAACATACTGGTCGTAGACCACATTTTTCATCATTGATGAATCTATCTATCTCGTAAAATTGACCACCACGAAGTCCCAGACCACCATTGTAATTGTCAAAACATTCATAACCTACAATGGACATGACACATGTGGGTGAGGCCCCTGCCAGGGTGAATATATTGATACTCATTAAAGACCCCAAACCACAAAGGAAAGACCAAGAAGGAATGTATACACAAAGAATTGTCAGTACACCACTGAGGAGCGTAGACCAAATACACAAAGTACACCAATGATGAGAGTATGAAAAATACAATAATAAACCACTATAGTGATTACACCATTTAAAATGTGTACAACAAGGAGGAGAGTACACTATGTACACTAAGAGTCAGCTCATTTATGTAAAATATAATGTATATAAAGAAAGACTATTAGTCATAAAACTAAACACCTTGGACTATCGAGGTACTAATCCAAGACGTGTTTCATAGGTAAGTAGAGTCAAATATAGTTTATAAGAGATAATCCACATAGGGTCGGTAGGAGGGGATCCACAAAGTGTCACAATGATATGATCAACATAGGGTCCCCATGAGATGTTCCAAATAGGGTCGCTAGGAGATGATCCATATAGGTTCACTGTAAGATGATCCACATAGGATATCTAGAAGATGACCCACATGGGGTTTCCAAGAGCTGATCCACATAGGGTTGCAAGTTGATGGTTCCCATGCATCTATAGGATTCTAGCACCTAGCATTCTTGATTCTTGGAGAATATAGACCGACTGCCATGTTTCATATATTAACTACCATGAAAACTCACAGAGTGTGCCTATTTGATTGTTTGGATGCAATGGTCACAATGTCATATAAATCACTTCAATTGAACAACTAGTCTGAATGATGTTGACATTTAGTAAACAATGGTGAAGTGTGTATGGGTCCAGTCTGACTCAGTCAGACCGAGCTGACCAACCTAGCACGTGGGGTCCTACATGGTCCTTCCAGATTCGACTAACCCGATATAATGCAGTTCATGTTTTGGGTCAGCCTGATCCGACCAGGTCGGGGGGCCAACCCTATTGGACCTTGCTGGACAGGTCCTGGTTTGATAGTGGGTACATCCCATCGGGTCACGTACCGACCCAGGGTTATCCGGATGTGCCTACACTGGCGATCCAGTTGTATTTCCCCACTTAGGCTACTTAGTGGCCTAGTATTATCCCTCTTAAATTTACTTCAAAATGGTGTTGGTTTACTCTATCTTAGGGTTCTCAGCTGCACAGTTCATGCACCTTTGCCCGGCCCATATGATGGCCTAGTTTCCTTATAGTTTGGGCCACCCCAGGGACATGCTCCTTTCCTAGCCCGAATTCTTTAGCAGCTAACATCCTCCGGGTGAGAATGTGTGTTTACTAACCGTACATCTCATCTCCCGATCAAGGGAGCACAAACCATGTTGAACCACACCCCATGGATTTTTGTTGGGGATTTCACCTTCTTAAAAAATGTGGCTGGTCCGAATTCCACATGGCCCGCATTGACCTTGGGTGGTATCAATGGTATGTTCCGCATTTAACTTGGAGTAGATTTAATTTCCCTTCAACCCTACCCAAGGATTAGGTGTTGTGGGTCCCTCCTCTACTGTGGTATGGGTGTAGCTGCCCAAGTTACACAGTCCCCTATGTCAGTGGGCCATGATGTCATCATGACAAAAACCTCTGGCTGATGCGACTGGGGTTCCATGGTGTGGTGTGTCACCATGTTCAGGTGCCACCACAACTGTTGATCATTGTGACCACTTACTGCCAGTCCTACGGCCAGCCCCACTGTGCCCCTTCCACCAGGCGCTTCATTGACCATTGTTTTGTTTCTGTTTCATTACGAATAATCGGTGGCCAAAATAGAGAGATATAGGGATAGAAATCATAATGAAAAACCAAATGAACAGAGATATATTATTTTTGTTGGTCTCATATTGTTCAACTTAGCATAAAAATTTAATATATTCAAAAATTAATAATATAGAATATTACATGTACCACAAATACATTTACCATCACATATGAGCGTCTGAAACATGGATTAACATGTTTTTGATTTACCCACATTCATCTTCAAAAATGGAAAAATGTGGAATTTAAGAATTTACATAATAATGAACACCCCTACATAGGAAAATGTTCGTCGTTGATGTCTATATTTTTAAAGATGTTGGTGTTCATGGACATCTCGTCCTAGGTCCATCCTCCAAGGAATAATTTCCATTTTTAGAATTTTTTGGAGAACTTCGTTGGAGAGAAATCATTCGCCGTCCATCAGATAAATTCTATCTTTGACTATCCATCCTGTTATCTCATTATAGGAGACACGTGTTAGAGTGTTGATATTAATTTTCATCTCTACGTCATTATGTGGTTTCAATTATGATGTAGTGTATCTATTAAACATTAGTTAATGAGTCGATACACTTTTTCATATGTGGAATCAAACATTGGTCTCATCACTGCATTGAAGAAAATAAATTTGTTTCAATAAAATAAACTTTTTTCGTTTAATTTATTTGTTTTTTTAAAACACCCAAAAATCACTTTTTCCCTCAACCAACATCTATCAAGGTTTTGTCCAATCATTGAAAATTTCTCTATTCTAGAATCAATGTTTCATTTGTATTTTTAATAAGAGAACCCATTTAGATGTTTCCAAAACCATGCATGCATGCCTTTTTTATTCCATTAAAATGATCAAAAACAATCATTCACCCTTTACCCATGGCGTTCAAAGATAATCTCCACCTAATATAAATACTCCCTCACGAGCTCAAAGAGACACTCGAATTTCTAAAAAGAGTTACCGTTTATGTCATATAATTATTTGATAATAAAATAATTGTTACTTAATTATATTATTTATGAATATAAACTATCTTCCACAATTGTCCCATACTGAACAACATTATGCTCTTCCTAAAAAAATCATACCATTTAGAGCTCAATGGGTATCTCATATTTTCAATGTTTGTCACCTTCTTTTAGTTTAAGAATTTTAAAATTAAGATAATTTTATTTAAATACTCTATTTATAGTTATGCCACATTGGGGTTCTCTAACTGGTGGTTGGATGAAACTAAACATAAGTTGTGCACAGGGTATACCCACCTTCATGAACGTAATAATGATATCAGCCTTTTATTTTCAGAACCCTTTTAAGAGTATTAAACATTTTTAGGGAAACGGGTAACATGCACTATTTAAAACATAATAGTTTTCGATAGATCATTCCATTCACTCTGGGAATCAGAATTGTATGTCCTCTCAGTTCCTGGTATCTAAATAATGTCAGTTAATTTTATAAAAAAATCATGGAATTCTTGGGAATTTCATTACTCCCTATTTAGGTATTTACGTCTTTGTAATCATAAACAAGTGTTATTCTTACAATAGGGGTAAATAGGCATGAATATGAGACTTCCCCTCCCATGATCTATCATGGAAATTCTTGTGTTGGCAATGAACATTCACAAGAGGAATCAACCATCCATGTAGGATATTTCCCTTCCACTCCTCGATCTCCGCTTTTATCATTGAAATTTTTCCCAGTTTTCAAATATCTGGCATGTAGAGGCATCCTGAGCCCTCTACTAAACTATCCTCCTAGGTAGTAATGAAGTGGGCTGACCAGGTGAGTTAGTCAATAACTATCAATATGGTATTTTATCTATTATAAATACATGGTAAACCCATCATTAATTATATCTATATTCCATCCCACATCTATTATGGTACGCCGAGGGTTTGTGTCAATCCTACAAGAATCCTGGTTTCTAGACAACACTTACTAACTAGTGAGGAATCTGGAAACTAACTCTACAACTACATTATTCATCCTCGTCTAGCGTAATGGATGTCAATGGTCCTTGTATGTCTTCACCTTACCTAGATACACCACCAAATAAGATTTATGGAACACCATCAAAATCTCCTTTTACAATTCCAATGGTACTATGGTGTTCCCTATTAAAAGGATGAGGTAATCCCCAATTTTTGAATATCCATCAGGAGAATTCCCTATAGGCATCTAAGTACATGTGGGTTTGTATCTGGAGTCTTCAATTTGTGCCTCCCTAACTCACTGTAAATTGGGAGGGTAAACCACCATTGACTAGGGATAAGATTCCTCATATATAACCACCATGAAATTTAAAGCATGGAAAACTCTTCTGGGGACTCTTTTAATAATTGTGAATTTGTTATCAAATTGAGAGAATATGGCCCCAAATTACCCTTCCCAATAGTATTTACTATTTTGAATTCATAAACATGGATGACCACTAGAAAATATCAATATCATTGATTCTAGTCATTTTTTGGAAATGAAATATCTGGGACTTTTTTAGTCATAGTTGACAATGAATCGTTCATCCATAAGGAATTGTTTCTAAATCATTAGTATGAATACTACAAATTCCCACTCATGGACTTGATATTTATTTTATTGCTCATGAGGTCAAAATTTTCATGATCGATAAGTGATCACTATTTCCCATATATAAAGACACAACCAAGGCTGGTTCCTAATGTGTTATAGCACAAGATTTATTTAGTTTCCTCCTCTTGAAACATCATGATAGGAGCACCCATCAAGCACTACCTATACTACTGAATAATCTTCATGCAGATTGTTCCCCACAAAATGGATTTTTACCATATTCATCAATGTTGTCATAGGTGATGCTACTCTAGAGAATTCAGCTATAGACCTCTCGTAGTACAATGTCATCCCGAGGAAACATTGAACCTCAGTAATTCTCATGGGTGGCTCCCAAGAATGAACAACATCTATATTTTCTGGATCCATAGTAACTCTAGCTTATGAGATTAAATTTCATATAATGTTGACCTTCCATATCCAAAACTCACATTTGAGGGAATCCCATAGATTTGATGCACTTGGAGTGTGTCTGAAACCTTCCTTGGGTGTATCACTTGCATCTCATATGATGCTGAATACACTAAAATGTCATCAATACTTGGCATAAGATAATTATTTTTTACAGTCACTAGGTTTAGGTGATGGATATCCACACATAGACTCATGGTTGTGTATTCCTTCATGGTGAACAATATGGGGGCTCACCATGGAAAATCGCTGGGCCTTACGATCCCCTTTCTATACAAGACCTCTAATTATACCCTCATATCCCTATGCACTGTGGGATCCATTATATATGTATGTTCAGATATCAATTTCATTATAGGGTACATATCAAATCATCAATCCACCTCTCTATGAGGATCTAGTCATTTATCTTTTTTTGGGATTATGTCCTTGTACTCATCAAAGTCTCTGAGACTGATGTTGGTTTCCAGCTTTCCCACTACTAACATCCACTGGCTGTATCTTATTATCCAAAGAGCTTTCAACCAAAATAGTTCTATATATCAATCTACCCTATGTAATAATGTAAAAAGGAATTGTGCTATCATGTATTTCATTAAAAAATCTTTCTTATAGGTCTGAGCCCTAATGTGCTGATCATATCATATTCATCCAATTCCTAGAAAGGTTTGTACAGTTTGATGAATACTCAGATATAGAAATGTCTTCCTTCCAAAGCTGAAAAAGCTCTTTGGAACACATATAAATTATATTTTATGGAAAGATCCCCTTCTTGGTGCGAGTTTATCATGCTCTATAAATTAAATATTAACCTCATCGTAAGAATAGGTTATCAAAACATTGTTATCTTCCTACTAAGCCACATAGAAATCTCACTACTAGGAATACCATTTGATCTTATGATTCTCTAGAATTAAAGATAACTTACTGGCCCCCTCATGGTAGTCGTTATTTGATTGTGGGTCAGGCTCACCTCAGTACATGATGGGCCTCTATCGTTGAAACTTGTGTAAGGAACAGAGCCTACATGAAAACTCAACCGGTAGAGCTGGTAGAAATTTCTACCAATATGCAGTGGATAAGATGGGACATTGCCTGAAGGACCCATCTTGTGGAATTGTCCATGTACTGAATCCCCATAAGTATTTTTATCATCCTCATGGTCATGCACTAGAATCCTAGCTAGTTGTCAACATGGAGGCATCCTGAAAGAGAATCAAGATGAACCCCGATCATTTTATTACGCCTAGGGACCCAACTCTGACTCCAAAATATCATGGGAAAAACTAAATATGCATGAATATGGTATTTCCATATTCCAAGTCAGAAAATATAATTTAGGACCAGGTGAATGGATATGTTAACCACCACACCGACACTGGACTCCCTAACCTGAATTCATAATTCGAAACACAAAAACTATTTCCCCATAAACATTTACAGTCTCTTATATTATTTGGAATTACTAACCGACTTCGATACCACTTTCTCATGACCCATATCCCATGGACCATGTCATGACTATCCCATACCATCCATCAAATATCAATGGGAAGATGACTAACACTTAATAAAGATATCCTAATAGGGAAGGAATTTTCCTTTAAACAGGTGCACAGTGGCAAAGCTCTAACTGTGGAAAGAATACATGGATAAAACCACAACTATCACTAAGAAAACTATTGGAAGTATAGTACAAACAAAATTTAAAAAGGGGACACAATAAAAGACCATAATAAAAATGAGTAGTACAACTTCCACGGTCCATCTGCTCAAGACCCCACCTAAATGGTAGGTGAAGATATCTACCTGTAGCGTTAATAGTTATCTCATATGTCTCATATCACTGAGAATTGCTGGATCCAAAACCTCTATGTTCACCGTCGAAGCATCTATCCATCCATTCCCACTGGGAAACACCTGGTCTCGGACCACCAATTTCTCCATCGATGCAACTACCACTTGCATGAGACACGACATGTTCGGGTGAAGATTGTTTAAGTGTGAGTAACACGATACGCAGAATGGACAAGAAACCACAAGGGATATACCACAATGAAATGTATAAACAAGGTACTATCAGTACACCACTGAGAAGATTGCACTAGGTTTAGTATGTACATAAATGATTATAGTTAGTAAAGTACACTAAGTATTCCGCTGTGTATAGTAAGCAATGTACACTAAGTACAACACTGAGGAGAGTACAAAAAGTACACTAAGATTCATATCACACATGTATAATCTAATATATACAAATAAAAACTATCATTCATAACATTTTACAACTTTTAATGTGGGGGTACTCATCCCAAATGAGTATCACGAGAATTCTTGGTCAAACAGATCCGCTAGGAAAAGATCCACATTGGGTGGCTAGCAGTTGATGCACATAGGTTCTCTAGGAGCTGATCCACATAGGGTTACATAGAGATAATACACTCAGGGTCTCTAAGAGATGACCCACAATAGGTATTTAAGAGATGACCCACACCGGGTCCCTATGAGATAACGAACACAGGGTCTCTAAGAGATAATATACACTTGGTCTCTAGATGATAATTTATATAGGGTCACTAGTCATCAACTCTCAACTAGCCACTTGATTCCAACACATTACATTTTTGATTAAGGGATTATCTACTCCTAAAGAAATTATGTTTATATTGACTCTCAAAAAAACTGTGCAAGATTATTCCTAAGGGTTTTCTCATCACATGGGTCACAACGCCACAGAAGGTAATTCAATTGGATGCTCGGTCTAATATGTATTGGAGTTTTAATAAACAAGGGTATGTTGTGTCTGAATCTAGTCTAACTCGGTCAGACAGACCCGACCATCCTGGCATGGGGGTCCTATATATCCTAACATGATTTGACCAACCCAACCGGACCAGGTTTGGGTTTTGTCCATCCCAAACTGACATGGGTGGTAGGCCATGCCCATTGGGCGTTACTTGACTGAGCTTGGTTCAGTAGTTAGTCTGGCCCATGGTGTCACCTAGCGACCTCAGTTTATACGGCCCGGCCCGCACTAGTGGGCCATTTTTTACGATCAGGTATCCCAATGGGCCATCTATATCACTCAATACATCTCGTATCAGTGGGACATTTTACACCAGCCAAGAGAAACTCAACACCCCAGTTCTCATGACCTGAACCTACTCTCCTGGAAGGATAGTTTCCTTCCTGCTCAAACCACCCCGTGGTACGTCTCATTCCCCATCCCGACATTTTCAGTATGTATATTCTTCTATATTTGATTTTTATGTCATTGAACATGGATCCATTATCTTGGTCAATGCGGTTTGGCTATAAGGGCTCTCACTCAAGATGAATGCGATCAACCCGCATTCCATGTGGATGGTCTATGTGGCCAGTACTGACCCACGAGGCGGTCACAGGTCAGTCTCCCCAAATACTATAGTTACACCTCCTCATAATTCATCCACATGTCCCCTATCTATTGTTTCTTTGATGACATGGCCCGTCACCACCACTAGTGGCCTTGGTGTAGTGGGTCCCTCCTCTGCCATGACTTGGGTGTCACATACATATTACATCCAGCCACTGGCCTCTGTGATGGTAGACTCTGTAGCCACCGATGCTCACAACCAGTGCACCACCTCGCTCTTATCATCATGGATGGGGTGTCGGGGCCTAGAGTCATCATCGCAGTAGGGTGTCACCACCACAGATGATCGCCACAGACTCTTAATGTCGGCATCGCGGCCTGCCTCGTGCTTCCTAAACCATTGTTCCAATATCATTTCTCCACGATGAATAGGTGGGTGAAATTGAGAGGGGGGGATACCCAAAACTCCAAAATGAACATCCATCCATTGTTCTTATTGGTAAAGGATTTTATGTTTTACTAGAAATATACAACATTGACAATAGTTACTATGATAAAATATTCCCTTTAACCCTCATACATTAACCATCCCTTATAAAATTTTGAATCCCAACATAACTTGTTCATGATTTATCCCATGTTCATCATCTAAAAAGGGTGGACAAGGATAATAACAATGTCTTTAAAAATAAACCCTCCTACATGGGAAAAGGTTCGCCATCAGTGCCAATCCATTTATATCTGTTGGGGTTAATTGATCTCAAGTCTCTATTAGGATCTATAAAGCATCGTTGTTGCTTTCTGATTCGATGACACACTTATTTGGAGAGAAATCCTCTGTCTTCCATTAGGTAAATACCATCTCAAATTCTGGAACCCGTTATCTCCTTAAAAATAAATGTGTTGAATCATTCTTGTTATGTTTTGTGATCACATAATAATGTTATTTCATTTATAAAACATCATATATGTTATAAAATAGTCAAAGAGTCACTATACTATTTCATTTATGGAATGAAAGAGTCGGCTCATCACTACGTTGTAGTGAAACAATTATTTTGAATAAAATAATCTATTAAGATTATTTTAAATTAAAACATTTGAAAATTATCTTTTTCCCTTGAACCATTCCAGTCATGGTTAGGTAAATTTATAAGTAATTTCATTGTTCCAGATGCAACATTTCCATCATATCTTCAATCATGGAATCCATTTAGATGTTTACGAAGATGTGTGTACATTCCATTTTAATAAGCTTAATAGGTTCAAAAACTATCATTCACCCTCACCTCATGCCGCAAAATGTTATGCTACACATAAGGGAAACACACTCTCAAGATCTAATGGAACTATTTGAATTCCAATCTATGTTATTGATTAAGAGGTATAAATATTTTATAATAAAATTATTGTTATATAATTATTTTATTGACAGCCAAAAACTAACATCAACTATTGACCAATTCCAGCCAACATTAGGCTCTACCAAAAGAAAGAATAACCTCATGAGATCAACAGTGGTCTCAGAATTTCAATCCAATTCAACATTCATGTGTTATATGAATTTTAAAAATAAAATAATTTTATTTAACTATTTTATTTATGATTATTCAATTTTCTTGGTTTTCTCACTAGAGGCATGTACTGAGTAAACATAAGTTGTGCCAAGGGTAAACCGCCAATAATAAATGAAATGATGCTCTAAAAGTTTTTATTCAGACACTTGTTCAATATTTATTCAACATTTTCTGGAAAAATTATCATGTTTACTATTTAAAACATAAAATTTTCGACACATCTTTCAGTGAACTCAGAGCCTCAGAATCAAGCAACATCTAAGTACTTGTCTCGAAATAATCAAAAATAATTTATTTAATATTAATTGGAATTCTGGGGTATTATAATTTTTTTACCCTATTATTAATAATTCAATGTTAAAGTCATGTTTTGGGAAATAAATATAATTATTTATGATGTTTTGATTTTGTATTTTCATATTCCTCTTACAAAAACAAGCTTGTTTCATCTCCTTAATTATAACTGTGGTTAAAATATAACATATATTCAAAATAAATAAATTAATCTATAAAATATAGAGAGGTAAAATGATATCCACCATTCATGGAGATGATAGGTGATAAATACACATGAATGTGGTTTTCATTTACATTACCGATTGATAGAAATAAACTTAGGTAATTTATTACCATTATAAGAAATTTTTATGTCATATATATGACATATTTTCAATAAAATATTTGTATTTAAATAATTTTATAGCGTGAATGAAGCATACTACATCACATGATTGTTGTCATCAAAATATATGAGAGATATTTTCTTATTCTAATAAAATGTATTGTCTGAAAGTATAATTGATATAAAAATTACATAAGAAAAATATTATAACTAAAATAATATAAAAAAATTAAATATAAAATTATATATAGTTGTGATATGTGGTGAGGGTATTTAAATAGCATCATTTTCTGATGTGGTAGTCCAACATATATACTAAAGATGATTTTTATATCATTTTACGAAAGAGGAGACGGTTTTATAAAATAATATTTATATAACTTGATATATTTATAATGATGATACATAAGATTATGTATGATTTTTTTTATAATAATTAGATTATTTTTATGAACACATAAAATAGACAATAATGTAGAAGTATGTTTGCTCTTCTAACATAACCACCATAGTTTTTAATCAAAATCCATTCTAGGTTCATTTCCTTACCTAAATATGAATTATTATAGGTGATAATGGATTTATAAATGTTATTTTGGTAAATTTTATCATAAAAAAATATTTTTTGAGGTTCACTGATGAGAAGGAAAGGGGTGGATTTAATAAGTGAGTCGAGTGACACCCTATTAATATAATATTTTAAAAGGTAAGCCCATTTTTTCACAGGCCAGAGGGATCCAAAATGAATAATTATGTTCAATTTGATTTTATATGGTCCAAATATATCCTGAAAATGTTTTTTTCTACCTTACTCGATCATTTATAACCCATTAAATTTTACATTAATTCCTCAGTAAAAACATTTTTACATTAACCAATTAAAAAAATTAATAATTTTTAAATATACATTATTATAAAATTATAAGTTCAACTAATTATATAATTTAAATTATTATTACCAATATGAAACCAAATTTGATTAATTACATTCCAATAAGTGCAAAATTTAATTATAAATTAATATCATAGACAGGATGAGAAAGCTGTTTTCCAAAACAAACTGTTCAATAATTTAGAGAATATATATATAGATATATATTAGATATTAAATTTAAAAAATCTATTTGAACATGATTATATAATATATAATTAATATAATTTTAATTTAAATCATTTTTATGAAAAAAATAATCCTTATAAAATTTTTAATCAAAAAAATGTATTTAATAAAACTAATATTTTTATGATTCATGAAAATATTATTATTTTCAAAAAATAAAAAAAACACAAAAAAATATAATTTTAAAATATTTTTCTTTTATATTTAAATTATTTTATGAAAATTATTTTATCAATTTTTTTAAATACATATTTTTATTCTTCATAAAAATAAATAAAAACATTTTCATTGGAAATTACATTTTCAAGACATATAAAGCCATTAATTAAATTTATATTTTCTTTATATTGTTTTTTCTTTATTTAAACCAAATATACATGTTATATATAATGTGGATATTAATATTTAATGACCAAATATTAATTTATATTTAAAATGGTTTTTTAAATAATTGTATAAAAATAGTACTGTGGTTCATTAAAATGGGGTTTTATGGGTAACACTAGATTTCAATGAATTTTAATTTGTTTAAAAAAATATTATAAAAAATCGAGGTCTTAAAATTTGAGTCTTTACAAAATCATATGTAAAATAGGGTTTTTATATATTCTCATATATATGTTCATATAATATATATAATATAATCATAAGTATATGAACATCAAATGGTTTATTCTTTATGGTGTTGATCATTAATTTTAGAGAAAACATAATCACACACACATTAAATATGATTGTATATATATATAAATTATATTTATAAATTATATTTTATTAATTTTAGAAAAATATTCATATGATATACCTAAAAGGTGATATTATATAGTTACTTTCACCAATGATGCATAGACTAAATTTTCTAGAAATAAGATTTCATATTTAACTAATTTATATAGACCTTGAAATTCACAGAAATTATTCATATCAATTAATAATAACACATTTTAATTATTTTTAGGAGAAAATAGGATTATTTTTTAAAAATAAGAATGGGTCAAAATGATAGTTTAATTAAATTTGTAATTTGATATTATTATGTAGAAAAACATATAGATAATTTATTGAAATATCATATAGTATATACACCATAATGGGAGTTTTCACTAAAACAAATACATATGTACTTCCTCACATTATATTATTTTTCTATTTTTAATTTTTTTTTCCAATTTTATAATAATATATTACAATAGATTGATTTATTCAACTAGATTAGTTATCATGAAGAATTATATTACATGGGACAAAAATACAAAACCTATTAAGTCACCCATAAATAAATTTATTAAAAAATTTATGTTTATACATTTTTAATTTTTGTTTTCGATGGATGTATATAATGATTGATTATCTCTATGGTGTGGGAGTATAATAACATTACGATATCCCGGAATTTGAGTGATTTTTTACCAAAACACTATAAAATTGGAACAGAATTCATATTTTTACTCTTGGAATATTTTTATTTAAAAGAAAATTATGAATTTATATGAAATCATAAATTTATATTAAGTAACATATCATTATAACAAAAACTCGACCCACCGATAATACAAAATGAACGTTGATCATTTTATCCTCTTATTATTTATATTAATAATTGTTTTATTTCAACGATTATTATTCAAATTAATGGTTTTAAAAATGATAATAACAATGTTAATATTTTGATATTAATTTATTAAATGAATAAAAAATTATCAAAATGAAGATAATTTTTAATGTAATCAACCTAGTGATTAATGTATTCTATGAAACATAAAATACCATTAAGATAATTTTCAAAACTCATATAAAAATATAAAATTTTTATTGAAAATGAGATGAATTGAACAATTGAGTATAAGAATGAATTTAATTAATTAATGTTTGAATAAAAATGATCAAGATTACATAAAAAAGTTTAGTATGAAGAATATGATTACAAATGATTCAACATCAAAAATGTTATATTCAATATTTTTATTCCTTAATGTAAAAATCATCAATAATTATTATTATGATATTCAAATTAGAATCATTCCTATAACGTGTTGTACAATATCTAAAGGAATACGATGGGTAATTTTATTAGATATTCCATTTAAATATTCACCATTTAGACTGTATAATAAGTAATCATCATTGATTGGTGATTCATAAAATATTATAGATGACTCCTATCCATCATTATTTTATTCTCTAGATTAAATTGGACTATGAAAATATGAGACCCAAGTCTCATAAACTAGAAAATATAATTGTCCATTATACAAGATATTTAGTATCCCATGATAATGGGTTCACAGCCCTTCTACCCAAAGTGGTAATTGATTTGTTCTATTCATATTAATGGAAAAACAATTATGATTAAATATTAGTTTTGGAATGAAGATTAAATCTTTTTAGAACATTTATTGGTGTGATAGATTCAAAAAGTTTCACTAGAAACCATTATTTACCATGAAATAGTGATAATCACTTCAATTATCATGAAATAATATTATTAAATGTATGTTTGTCAGTATGATGCATTTCCTAAAAATCATGAATTTTGAAAAATATTAGGTTTAATAAAATTATTTAGTAACTGATGAGAATAACATATACAAAAATATAATATAGTTGATTATTTAGAGTACTTGAATGATCATGATAGCATGATAACATAATATCCATGGTGAAACTTTTGCAATAATATACAAATGAATTTTTGTGTAAAACATCACTACTGATGATGAGATGTCTTACAAACTACTAAAAATTAAAGAAAAAATCACAATAGATCGAGGATTAAACAACTTAACATGAAATGACAATATATTTTGAAATAATCATATAATATGATCAATCAATGAAATTTTGGAACATTATTTAAATTCTGTATTTTTATATGGCCATCTTGGGGTCTTAATTTATGATTTTTGTGAAAATTGTCATTATAGACACCACACTCAAGGACATCATAGATGTAATACAATTATTAGGATAGTTTTTAAAGATATTTATTTTATTTTTCACATTTAAATGGTTATACTTTTTTATTTTTATTCTAATTTTCTCATAAAAAAATACAATTTTTTAATGAGAATTTTATTACATTAGATATATTCATTTCCATTAATACATTTTCTACATTTTTTCAACTGTCATTTCTAAAATAATGATTCTATTGTGATATTTTGATTTCATGTATGTTAATGATATTTTTAATAGAAATATTGAAAATTTTATATTGAAGAAGAATGTGATATAAGGAATAAATCTTATTTTTACTTATATGTTGTGTCACAAATTCATGGATTTAAAATTTTTTAAAATAATACATTTTTTAGTGGATTCCATATGGAAATTATTAAAAACTAGGATCTATATGATTACAATTTTTATGATACTTATCTCCCAATATTTCCCCATTTAAGAGGTTGGAAACCCTCACCACTATAGATAAAGTTGTAAGATAATTTATTTGAATCGTTTTATTTTATGTTAGCTCTTTCGTTAATGGATACAACCTTTGACCTCATCTCCTAATATCAGTCTCCCATACATATCTATAATATATTTGAAACTAATGTGCATATTTTAATGTTTTAATTCCCTCTAGTTAATTATTTTTCATTATAATTTCATTGGGTGGTTACTTGGGGTTCTAGGTAATGATGGTATTTAACATGTCGAAATTATATGAAGCACAACATCATTTGATGTTTTGAGGAAACATGTTTATTTTGAAATAATATATGTCAGGTGAAATAATTGATACTTCTCATTAATATGATCAGGTATCATTATTTCAATTTATAAATCTCTTAAGGGTTGTCTCATTGGGCATCTAGTTAACATATTGTAGAGTAGCTCAAACTCATTAGGTGAGGCAACTTTAATTATCCATTCAAAGAAGCCTATGAACATAAAATAAGAATTCACGTGCATGTAACATATAGAATATTGATCTTATTATACTAGCTAAGAACACAATATCATCACATGAAGAATGGGAAGATAGATACAAAGATCATTACATTGGATTTTTTTGTATTCTAGTCACAAAAGGAAAATCATGCTCTTCACCTGAAGCAAAATCCCATGATTGAAAATTTAGTAGAGGGAGAATAAATATTATATGATCAATATATAACATGTTAAACCCCATCACATAGGTTATCTTTTACTAATAATATTATTTTTCATCTCAACCATTTGACTTTTTAATGGGGATAAGAGGTCATGTTATCATTATATTTTGTTCTTAGTTCCGCCACCTGACATTCTGTTAGATCATCCTTTAAGGATAGATTGTTGATTCATTTAAAGGGGGTTAAAGGATTGTGTACCAGTAAGTTATTAATGTTATAAATTTTATTGGGGTAAACACAAATTTAACTCACCAAGTACATTGATTAGAACAAAACAAAAAATGGTTGAGGACACTCATTTTATTTTTTGTGGCAGATACCAACATATTTAATGATTATATGTTTCCCATATACACTAATTAAATACAAGTACATATAGTTTTTATCATCTTATATTGAGTCCAAAATATATGATATAGATTTATTTTGAGTGGAATTATTAAAATAATATATGGGGATAATCATGATTTGCAGTTATTCAAATCCTAGAAGGAGGTGGGATGTAATTGGCATTCTTATTCTAGAGACGGTGGATTAAACATTCATTGTTAACCTATATATAGGATTAAATATTATTCTTTATTTGGAATATACATTGAACATTTATTATCTATACCATTCTAATATATAGGGATAAGAATAAAAATTATATATCATATCTTAAGGTCAGGAGATGAGTTTTGAAAAGGAATTTAACATCATGTGATGAGGGCACTAGTATCAGAAAAAGGGTATTGAATATTATGGTGTTCATATTATGTATATATTATTCATATATTATGAGGGGATCGTAAATTATATATTTTATACATCATTTCATTTTCAACACATGAGGGATCATTTACAAGTCAAAAAGTGAATCCATTATTTGTGGGATTATAAAAGGCTAAAACCTATTCCCTTCTATAGATGATTTTTTCATTCAAGTTAATGTAATAAAATGATGAAATTAGTTATACGTAGTTTTAATTATTATATTTCAGATTCTTTTCAATATTATTCAAAAAAATATCTAGTATCATTTAAGGATTTAAATGATAACGGTTGATAGATGATTTTTAAGGGATGATTTTTGGTTTCCCACAATGATGTCAAGGGACGAGGTATCGTATCTACAACATAGTAACTTGGGGAGAAAAATATTTATAGAAAATAACCATTTCATATAGATTGTATGATGCTATAGATTATAATACCAAATCATTATATAAAAATGAATTGACATAAGCTTAAACATTATTAGTAAAAATGTCACAGACATATAGAATCATAATATTATATGTGGGTATTTTCATAGAATGAGTGAGTTTAGTCTGAATTGTTATCATAGTCACACTAAATCAACTATCATGTTGTCTTTTTTTCCAACTGGATGATGTTTTAAAGGCCACTTGTTTTTGGATATATTGAATTGTAAGGAAGTATCAAAGTGGATAAATTCAGTTTACATGTGTGTCGCATATATGAATTAACTTTTGGTGACTGTATAAGTGGTATGTAAATTTATGAAAAAAATTTGGAACCTTGAGTGGAATCCATAATATTCATTTACTGTGAATGGTTTTCTTTGTGATCATTAAATTAGTGAATTTCAAATGGATCAAGAATATATAATTTTGAGGAACCATTAAACAAATCTCCCAATGTATATCTAACAATGATAATACAAGGGTATTTAAGAGTCCCTATGAATGTGTTACAAGACCTAAGTTATTAAACTATAATTCCTATTTTTTAATTTCTGTGAAATCATTGATGGATGGGTATTTATAATATCAAGCAGAGTTATGAGATTTTTGTGTGTGAAGTATAACAAAAATAAATGTGGTTAATGTATAACACTACTGTGTATAATTTTTTTAGAACTATGGGCCTTTTGGATATACCATTTCTTTCATGAATCCTTTTCCTAAAGTAATAATTTTCCGACGGTCAACGAAAATTTTCATTAATTCTCCATTTTTATGTTTTATTCCTCCATCAAGGAATTTTTAGCATTAATTAATACCCCACGTTAGAATTATAGCTGATTGGGATGGAAATGATAACATTTATATGAAATAACACCAATATAAAACCATTTATGGTCACTAATTTCTTGAATTTAATACAAACCATGGAAAATTAATATGGGGTGTTCCCTCATTGTGTACAACATGTTTTCTTGATGAATCATATCCTTCCAATCATATCTTTAAAAACTGAATTTTTTAATAGTATTTTAAAAAATTACACTCCACGTGAAATATATGTGTATTACAGGAATATATTTAATTTAATATCTGTATTGTTTTATAATATATTTAAATATAAAGTATGTCGATAGCCACTATTTTTAAATCAAAATATTTATAAATGAATTTTTTTTGTACCTGGTGTAAATTTTTTTAATCACATTAAATAGTTTATAATTATGGCAAGGAACATGCTTCTTCTTCATAATGAATATGTTTGAAAGGGTATATATTTATTTGAGAGCATTTTTATTCCATTTATGAGAAAAAATTCACTCTCTCTAAATTCACAGAAAAAATAATAATAACTACAATAATTATATTATGATGATATTGTATAACATCAATATAAAAGATGATGTTACAACTATATGTGATGACTCAGATTCTCTTCTATTCAGTTTATTAAACAAATTATTATGGCCTATTCCTGACACACTCCCCCTTGAATCAGATCAATACAATAAATGAGGAATATTTTTTCATTAAATATCTTGTCCTTGCTCTGAAGGTATATTAAATATAGGTTTAGTATAGTGTATTATATTTTTTACATTGGGATACTGATTTAGCAATGTAAAAAATTTACTTCTAAAAGATAATAATCATATTGAGTGTATTTGTTATTTTTGAGTTTGTGGATTATAACTATATAGCCGAGTTTATGACATATCATAGACTACTAATTTTTTTAATCTATAATCACACTAATGTTGTACTAGAGATATTTATATGGTTGTATCCATATACAACATCGTTTAATTTTTATAATTTGTAGGTTGTGATTTTTTTATTAGACATCCACCAAATAAAATTGGTCCCATTCTTGGGATACTTGTATGATGAGTTCCATTGAGAAGTGATTTTATAGGATGACTATAAGATTGTGTCAGTTATTTCTAATGAACTTATGGTTTTTGTGAATGAAGTATTTTGACCCATATCTAACACCAAATACGTTGAATTAAAGTGGGTTTTTTATTTATTCACAAATACACAATATTTTTCAATTATAGTGATATAGATGAAATTCCAAGGGAAACTAAAATTTTAATGAAGTTATCACAATGGGAAATATTATAGGTATGCTAATGAAATCTATTGTGTCATAATCTGTAGGAACATTCATACGATTATATGATATATGGTTTTATTACATTAATTATTTCATGATATTTTTTCCAAATTAAGGATGGCCACAACGGGTGTTTTCATGAACCTTTTTTAGTGGGATAATGCCGGATATGGGTCATTACATCAACATTGATGTCAAAGTGTCAGAGAAGATCTATATATTGCTAACGAATATTAATATAAGAAAATTATATGATGTGTGTATCCCATTCCACATCTTGTATGGATTAATTTCTTAACAAATGGGACTTATGATTCACCCAAAACATTCACAACTCCCAACTCAAATTAATTCCTATGTAGATCAAAAAACACCAGAAGACATCCTCATCATCATGAGAATTATTTGGTTATTTTTGTATTATGGTACTATAGTTTTTCACATTAAATTTACTTATCATTAAATTTTGAGAAATTATATAATAAATACTATCAAACAAAAAAGAAAAATTCATATCTCATTGATATATGATGTGGGGTATTTGTAGATAAAACTTATAGGAAAGCTATTTTCATGACGTACAACCTATATTGGTTTGCCCATCATGTATATTCTCTCTAGAATCCTTATCTGATAGAGTATAATGGAATATTTTATTACAAAAATACAACTGTTATATTATATTTTTATAATATGTTTTCAAATGAATATAGTTGATATAGTAAATATTTTTCACAAAATGGTGAGATTTATTGACTCATATACTTTGTGATGGGATAATTCCTTCATTGGGGAGATTATGAGGTGACTGGAGAACTAATAAAATTCATATAAATAGGTCATATGTTAATTCTAATAATGATTATACATGGATGGATAAACAAGATAGTAATTCAATTGAAAAAAATGAATAAATAAAAAATAGTTATTTTATTACATTTCTTGGGTGAAAAATCTCTTGGTGGGGTTTATATAAACCAAATAATCCCATATAAATGATTATTTGAGTAGGTTAATTCATTAAATAATTTTCAAGTGTGCCTAGTATGCCCCCATTTGATATTATTCCCTTAATCATTGAATGAATATATGTGATGTTTTCTATGAAATGTTGGATTACTGTAATAATTTTTGATGGCTCACCAATGACTAATAATTGTGACATAATATACAAGAGAAACAAATACGAACTAATGGAATATTTCATGAAATAAATAAATTCATTTCACTCTTTTTGGATTCCTCTTAATAGTTAAATGATTTTATAACCATGATTTATGGATGTGTAATATTGAATCATGTATCCAATTGAGATTAAATGCTAATGAAGATGAACTATCCTAGATATTTAAAAAGGAATTAATTGTTTTATGGAGTGAATGTCGAGGATCCTAAAGATGAGGAATCATATGGATGTTTAATATAGATGGAGTATATTATGGTAGGTGATAATAGTTATCCCATAATTTACACTATGTATCTCAATATTAAGGAGGTAAAATTATAGTATTTGTTAACATTAATAGTTTTTCAATGAATGAAATTTAATAATATTTTTCCATAGAATCTAAAAATAACTATAAAGAATATTAGAAGTGGGGATTTAAAAAAATATTAGACACATTTCCTAAAGAGGCTCTGTGAAGACAAGGTCATAGGCCATTGGTAAGTGGAAATGTAACACACTATTTTCTTATAGGGACCCACAAATTTCATATGTAAACATTGTGTTTTATGGGATGCAATGATGATACATAAGTAAATGTCCCATGATAGAACTAGAAATATTAGTGTCTATAGAAAAATTTATAAATAAAAAAACATATTCATAATAACTCATCATAGTCTCCCACAATGATTATCAAAAAAATTACCCTTCATACACAGATAATTGATAAAATATTTACTCATATCTTAAGAAAATTAAAATATAATAATGGTTGAGAAAATATTAATTTTAAGTATAGATAATATGGGAATCAGTTAAAAAATTAATCATAAAATTGGCATAAATGATATGTAAACTTGAGGCCATTCATTGATAGTCATTCTATACAATTAAAATATCAAAAATATGATTCATTGAAGAATTATTTTGTAGTTCATATGAAATAAATTATAATTTAATTAATGATCATTGACCATGTGAGAATAATATTTTCTTAAGAAATTATATGTGTGTATAATAATAAGCCAAAAAATTATTTCTTACAGCACGTCTCATTTCCATGACATTATTAATTGATTTGGTTATCTCTATAAACCATGGTATCATTAGTCAATGTTCACAGACAAAACTATCATTGTAACGAATTTTCCTTAACAAATTTGTATTATTATGCATTCTAATTATTATTTTTAATGAGAAATACAATAATAAAGAACTTCTAGATGGTGATATAATTTTTGTACCATTTATCACTTAATGAAAATAGTACATTTTGGTAACACAAAATAATTGAACTGTCATCGTAGCATCACCCATGGAAAATAAATGAGATTCATTATCATTTTCTAATTTCATCATAGAATAACACATATAAACCAAATAGGTTTCTTAATCATCTAATAATTATAATAACTAACCATCAATATTGAAAATAATGATTTCATCATAAGAAAATGTCTTAATAATGCATATTTTATATTAAAAGATGTTATCGAATTTTAGAGTGCATCTAGAAGACCATTGAGTAATTTTTGATTAAAAATTCATATTTTATTATGGAATAAAATCATTAAAATAAAATAAATATTCTAATATATTATTGATTTTTATAAAAAAAAATCAATTTTAATATATAAATGGATATTCCAAAATTTTATTAGTCATGATGATTATATATTTTTTTATTTAAATTACATTAAAAATCATTTCAATGTTTCGGTAAAAATTATAAACTACATAATTTTTTATATGATAATGAAATTCCATTTAAACAATTTTTTTAAAAATAATTCATTAGTAAAAAATTCCTTTAACAAATTATTAGAGATTAGAAGAATCCTTATCGAAATTATTTTAAGACCAAATAAATATGAAAGGGAAATTTTTCATTAATTAATTGATATGTGATGTCATATTTAATTAAAAACATTATTGTTGAATAATGAATAAATAAATAAATTAAATAGAAATAAAAACAGGTGATCAGAATATAGTTTGGTAGGATATGAAATTTTAAGGGATTTAGGAAAGAATAGTCATAAAATTGGGCATATGGTTCTTAATCACAAACAATAAAAATAATAAATGTCATTGTAATAATAATAAATTAATTCGTTAGCATATTTTTTAATAGAAATCGTCATGGAGTAATAACCATTTCTGAATAATTAAATTTCATTATCAAAATTTTTGTTTATATAAGACTTGTAAAAATTGTTTTTATAAACACCTAATAATGGAAGATTGTTTTGTAGCATAACATATGTATTTGAAAAATATTAAAATGAAATTAGAATATAAACCCCTCACTCATCTTCGATATTTTAAATTTTAGTTAAAAATTATTGTTTTACATTTTTCTATAAAGATAAATATTTTAATATATTTCAAAATTATTTACTTGATTTTTATACTTCTTTTACTACCATTGAGTTTATATTGTGTGATAATATAGGATAGTTATGTAATTTAAAAAAATTAAAATTAATACACCCTTAAAATAATAATTTATCAATGTATTTAAAATTATGATCGAACAATAAATTTTTTTATCCCACTCATATAAAATTGTTGATATTATAATTAAGAGACCAGCATTTTTGAATTTATATTTACTCATCATAATATATAACATTTTTTGAAAAATGATAACATATTTCTATAATCTATAATCATGTATGATAATGGTATTCCAAACTCAATGAATTGACTCAATAAATGTGGTAATTTTTTATTATAAATATTTATAATATTATTTTCCTTATTTTTTTCATAAATATGTGACCATATATAATTGGTAATTATTTATAATGAATGAAAAAATAATGGTAAATATTAACTGAATTTGATGAAATTTAATATAAACATTTAAACAATTATTAATGATTCAATTTAATAATGTGGTATAAATCAATATTAATATATAAAATTTTATTTTAATGAAAAATTGTTTTTAAAAAAACGTGTTTTTAATAAAATAATTGATTAAATACATAATTCATGTATAATGGCGATTACTACTTAAAAAACCATTATATATATATTTTAGTAAAAAAGGATTTATGATAATATATATTTAAAAATGCTATTATACATTAAAATTAATGTAAATTATATCTTTTTAAAAATTTATTTTTTTACTAAAACCACATTTTTTTGGAAAATATCATCATTTCACCATAAGCTAATTTAGAAATTTTGATATTAAAAATATCTTTTTAAAAATAAAATTCTTAAAATAGTGGAAAATAATTTTCAAATTGACACCCAAAAATCCATAAAAAATATTTGTTGAACTTTTTTCAATTACAGAAAAATAAATGACTTAAAATTGGGTGTGTACTTCATGAAAATATTCAATTTATTCCTATTGAGTATTAGTATGGTGAATATATTGAGTAATATTTTTATTAATATTCATAACCATCAATTGATTGAGTATATATAATTTTAATTATAATATTTTAATAATAAATAAAAATTTCATAATGACTCGCATTATCTTTTACAAGAGAGTGATCTTATTTGTTAAAACATTTATTTTATAGCAAACATATTCTTAGAAAATAAATAATTATTTTCTACCTAAATTAATTTTAATCATTCTGATAAAAGAATTGAAAAATGAAAATAAAATGATTGAAAACCAAAAAATTAGATACATATTAATTAAAAGAAGGAATTTTAATTACAAAAGCAATCTACAATGACACATAATATTGTATAAAAATTGGTGAAAATTAGTGGGCTATGAAAAATATGGAATTTTATGAAATATTAATATCCAAATAATGATGGAGTGTTACACCAAACGTAGCATTGATAAATTTCATTTCCCCTAAACCATATTTCATTAATGTGTAAAATTACTATCAATTCATTATTTTTAATGTAAAAGGGGAAATGATAATTTCTAAATCCATTATAGAAAATTTATTAATTGAATTAATGTCAATATATCGAGAATGAGAAAATTTACAAAGATGATTAATTTCCTTTTCATAAATAAAATTTCATCATCTGGTTGTTCTTCTTTATATTTCCACATCATTATATATTACACCATAAATTGTTTCTTATATAGTGAATAAAAATAAAAATAAAATAATAAAATGATCCCGGAAAAAATGTCAATTAATTAATGTAAATATTTTTAACAGAATATAATTTAAAAAACAATATATATAATATATCAAATTATTCTCTAAATCGATAACAATAACCCCCATAAATCAACATAATTCATTCCAAAATACATAACCATAACCCTAACCAAAATACTGTTTAACCAGTTAAAAACAAGAAAATCAAAATTATTTAATGAAATGTATTTTTTTCAATATAAAAAAAACATTTATTCTGAGAATTATTAATGTTAATAAAAAAAATACATTTCAATCCTATGAATATGTTGCGAAGATATTCTATTAAAACATATTGATAGAATGAATCAAAAGTGAACAAAAACAAAAATATATATATATTCAAATAATAACACATTCTTTATTCCTTGAATAATATAAAAAATTACTGATTTAATTTGATTTTTAGAAAAATTAAATAATTTTCAATGATTATTATCTAAATCATTTCTTCATGAAATCAAGAAACTGGTACTATCTCATTTAATTAATCAATTTAAATCATCTCAATATCTTAAAAAATCACTAGTATCTCAACATTGGTCAAATATTAATCTTCACCCTTCCCGAAGTCAGGTTTCTTCAAACATTACTCCACAGTATTGACCCAATATTGTTGATTATTTTTACCATTAACCATATTAATTAATATACATATTGTATCACCTCTACAGAAATATCTTAAGATATTTCATGATTCCCATAAATAAAATACCATTGATAAAAATAATTATGAAATAATTCACAATTCTAATTACCTATACACCTTAATAATTTTACATTAATGATTGGAATGATATAGGTCCATTAAGTGTCAACGTATAATCCTTTAAAAGTGTTCTTTAACTAAATTAATTCATAAGTTCCCAATATTTGATTAAATTACCTATGAATTGGTAACTATGATGATATTTATTTCCCTTTCTTTAATTCCACATTTTTAATCTAGAAATAATTTCATTAAGAACTTATATTCCACACATACAACATTTTTACGTTATTTGAAAAAATTTATGTTCATGTAACCTACCTCATACCAAACATGATTTAATTTTTTCCTTTTTCCAACATTTTCTCAACCATCAATGATGATTTCAAATTCCATTCATATCCACATTTGTGTGTCATAGTTTTTATTAATTTGGTATATTCTTATCATCAATAATGAAAAAATGATTAATCATAACAATAGTATCTATTAATTTAGTAATTTTTTCAATTAGTATCTCAGAGTATACACAACACTCATCACATTTATTATTAACATGATTCGTTGTAGTTACATACCTCAACTAAAAATGACAATTATTTATGTTAGAAAAATATCATAATCACGAAAAAATAATTTAGATGATGTCAAAATCATAAAAATATCATTTCAAAATATGACATATATAATTATCTAAGGTCATCCATATACATCAAATTTTAATATATTTTATAATGACATTTATATAAAATGTAACTTTACTATAAAATATTAACATGGATTGTTAAAATATGTGAATTGTATGGTTACCACAACATATAATAAATGGATGGTCATGATATAATTAACCAACTCATTTCAATGTTTTTACCGATAGATTCATTTTTTTATAAATAAACATCCTTGTTTTGTATCCCTATACTAATGTATTTCTAGGAAACCAGCATCATATCTATATTAAAAAAACATTATAACCTTATTTTATACATATGTTTATAACCAGGGATGTCAAAAAAATCTATAATCTAAATCAATAAATAATATCTACAAAATAATATGATACAAACTAAAACTAACCATAGTTTTCATACAATACTATTAAATGATATTAAATGAAAATTAAATACATATCAATCTAATACTATATTAAACATTAATTTATTTGTGTATTTGAAAACATGTGCCCATGAAAGACATGCTCATAAAATGTCTACATCTTTTACTACTTTATTCCACCCAACTATCAAAATTGTTATGAAATTTATAATTAAAACATTTCATCATATCATGGGATAAAGAAAAAATAAATGGTATTCTCCTATGTTTAGTAAGGGTAATATAATAAGATAACAATGATAATGTAAACATCACATGATAATAAATGGTTGAATAAACGATCTTAGACTTTAGAAAATATGACCTGGTAGTTCTTGGATCATTTAAATGAATCATGTAATAATGCATGTTGGTTAAATAGTAATGACTCATAATATAATCAATGAACATGATCCAAAATTTCAAAAAAAATTATAATACATTATTTTTGGTCATACACATAACTATAGATAATAATTTTTGTATTCAAGGATTATTTAAAATACTAAAATAGTTATTTGGGATAAATAACTATTTCATTATATAATTATTAAATCCTAAGTACTATTACTATCAATGTGGATTGTCCAAATTAATGAACTAGGTCCACTACCCATTCAGGTCCTTATTATATCAAGATATTTCTATCTTTTTAAAACAAATTATATGGATATATAATATTAATCCCACCTGTAACATAATAAATATTATTTATATTTGTTCCATAACATCCTAATGAATTACTCACATCATATCTATTGAAAAATAAATGTTTTTTGATGTAATTTCATCATTAAATAAAAGCACAATCAATTGAAAAGAAAAAATTATCATAAAAATCTCATTATAATAATAATTAAACATTGAGTTATTTAATATTGAAGGTATCATTGAATAATGTTCCCATTAATGAATATATATCATCAATAATTTTGATAACATCTAAAAATACCATTATAAGACCACTTGGGTTATTTAAATGGAAAATACTAGTTTAATTTTATAATCACTAATATAAAAATAATAAATATCCATAAAACTATAAAAAACATTTTTTTTGAATAGATCCATTGAATAATGTAATTAAATCATTAAATATAATTGTTTTCCAGAAATAAATAAATTATATTCACAATTTTTATGTTAAAATAATTATCCATTACCATTTTTTATAAAAATACAATAGTACATCATTCATAAAATCATAAATATATTTAATTTATACAATTCATCAAAAAATAAATCCTATAAAAAATATAATGAAATAATTATTATCTATTACTAAAGAAAACTGTATTACATTTTTAAAAACATGAACATTTTATAAGAATTATTTTCAACCATATATGGATATCATTTCACATTTCGTTACAATGATGAATTCTCTATCTTTAATACATAAAGAGAGGATAATGAGATTAAATCATTCCATATCTATCAAAAATTTATATTATAATAAAATAATAGGGATTATTGAAATATATTTCATAAATTTACAATATTAGAAACCAAATCAAGAATTATATAAATAATATAATGAGAGTGCAAAGTAAATCCCTTGATATTTTAATGAATTTTAAATAATATGCCTCATTAAAGAAGAACATGAAATTAAATATATTATATATCTATCATAAAGATATTAATAATATTAAATGGATAAATGAATTTATATATATCGTATAATTGATATAGGATTACAATATTACATATTTTTTTAGGAAGAAAAATTTAGATAATAAAACCATTCATGAAATACAACATTCAATGATGCTTATCTGAAATCCAATAAAAAAAATTAATATTTTTTGTAATTATATAATTTATCAATTTTTATAAATTTAATATAATTTATGAACCCCTTATAAAATTTTAGCAAACATTTATTACTAATTTATTACTAAAAAATTATTTCACTTTATTTGTCATTTTTTATTAGTGAGACATTTTTTATAGTTTCATTCAATGTACATTGATAAAATTTCTATAATCACTATAGTGTTGATAATTATAAAAATGATATATATATTAATTATTAATATGTATAGTCATCGTTAAAAGATAAAAAAATTAATTACACTATTAATGGAGACTGTAGGCCCTTTGTATGCATGCAAAGGGCCTACAAAGGGCCTACAAAGGGCCCTTTGTATGCATCATTTTTTGAGAGATTGACTATAAAAAAATAACTAAAATTTAAAGGAGAAATGTTGTATTATATATATATTATCCATTAATTCCATATTTATTTCCATAAATTTAAAACATAAATGAAAAATAAATCGCATCGCTTTATTGAAGTGGCATTTTACATGTATTCACAATCATCATTATTATTTTAAAATAGATTGGAAGGAAGACATGATCTTATAATTATAGAATAATAATAATGTCATAAATATAATTCACAAACATTATAATCATCATTATACTAATACATGTTATTTTTTTATGGATAATTAATTGAATCATTATGTGGAAGTGGTGGTCCAAATAAACTCATGATCCACAATTTCACATACTACGTGATGAAATATTTCATTGATAATAGAGGATTCATGATCATAATTGGATTTTTGTTATTTTATATATTGAAGTAAATATTTTATATAGAAAACCATATATTTATTAGTTGTATAATATTAAATAAATTTAAATTTAATGGATATGATTATTACATCTTTGACAGTCCCTCTTTACATCACATATCAAGGAAACATGTAATGGCCATTTAATATTACTAAAATCTATAAATAGTCAATACAGAATGTTATAAATGATTTTATTATTGTTATATCATGTTATATTTCAAAAATAGTTTTAGGAAGATAGGAGAAGGGGTTCCCATTTGTTATTGATTAGATGGGAACTATTAAATTATTTAAACTGTTAAATTACTATAATTTTTTTTCATGATTTCTGGTTCCAAATTGATATATTTTGAAAATATTTTCAGAATAAGTTTTAAAAATATCATCCAAGAATGTTTGTAATAGTTCAGATTAAGTTTCACATTTACCAATTTCATTTACCCTCATGATAAAAACTTTGATACTTAGCACAATATCATTGTTTTTATAACAAAAGAGTACATAATGTTACCATAAAAATAAATGTGACCCAAAAATGTACCCAAAATATTATTTGCATCTATATCCCATTAACATGGTCCAATATTTTGTTTTTTTAGAAATAAAAATATTTTTATAAAATAATTTCTGATATAAAAATTCATTACTTTTTTTTAATACACCTAAAATAATTAAATATAATATATGTTTAAATCATGATAAATGGTTCATTAGTGAATGTATTAAATGTTAAAGAGTATTATGTTTTCATATAACAAAAAAAAATATTTTTACATATTTTTATATTATTTTATACATTATTATTTTAATTAACGCATTGATTAAACTCATAAAAAAACTACGACAATGACATTTTCAATATTCATGGGCTATAATTTTACATATAAATTGGAAATTGGATTATAAAAGAAAAATAGAAGACATCATCGACCATATCTAAAAAAATTATAATATATAGATATTTTTATATTTTTTAAATAATATAATATTATATTATCTAACATCAAATAATATTGACATCATTTTATGAGACATTCATATAAGTTTCCAAAAAAAAATATAACTAAAATATTATTAAAATATATACCATTAAAACATCAAAAAATGTTTTCCTATGTCATTATAATATCTGGGATTGTATAACTAATTAAAAAATTTAATTTTATATCATTTTATATAATTTAGATTATATTCTAACCGCTTTCTCAAGAACTATGAAAATGTTGTGTAATCATTTATGGTAATAATTGAATTATAAATAATGAAGAATAAATTAACATTATAAAAACTTTAATGCACAAAATTAGAATTTTTAACAAGTAATAATTTCATTTATCACTCTGATAATATTAATAACATGTTAAAATAAATTTATTGACATTTTTATCATATTTAATTAAAACAATACATATGTATTATTCAATGAAAATTGGAAAGAGTGGTATAAATTCAAAAAAAATTATGAAGATAAATGAAACTATATTTTACAATTGTTTAAATAAAATTATTAGGATTATTTTTATTCTTTTTCATTCTTTTTTACCTATTTCACAAGAACTAATATGTAAATATTTATTATTATTACTATAAATAATGATAAAAATTGAAATATTCATGAAATTTTTACTACTACATTCTAAATATTGAACATTTTTAAAAGTTAATTTTTCTAATCGGTATAATTCAATTATAATTTAAATTATTAAATAATTTTGAATAACATTTTATCTAAAAATTTCATTCTTAATTGAAAATAAACCAAATTCATATATTTTTATGATTATTAAATAACTAATTATATTATATAAATTTAAATTAAACTTTTCTATTGTTATTATTAAATTCAAAGAACAGTGATCTGTGAAATGAAAATACAGTTTCACAACAATCTTATTATCAACTATTCACAGAAAGGTTGATCATTTCAGAAAAATTCAAAAAATCCACCATAAGATAAATGATTTCATTTATTTTTTAAATAAAAATTATTTTTATAATTACAAATACTAAATGTGTAATATTTTTATTACGATATCTGTAAAAAAAATCAATAAAAATCATTATTGGGGAAAATAAATTTTTGGAACAAAAAATAATATCACTAAAAATTCAACGCATATTTTTTAAAAATTATTCAATCCATTTGTATTGAGTTAGAATAATTTAAATTTATTTTAAAATATATATATATCTAAATTCATAACCAGAAATTCAGTGGTGATGGAATATTTAAATAATAAATATTTGTAAATATAAATTATTTTATTTTTAAGTTATTGTTTTTTGTATATAAATCATTATGTCATAGTAATTTTTTAATCCAATTTTCTAGGTGTTACATTCATTGATAATGGTTGGTTGAAATTCTATTTGTGAGGCCCAACATTCAGCCAAGGTGATAACACTCTTATTGTAACACCAAATGTAATTATATAATAATTATCATTAATATTAATTAATATTTTTGAATGACATAGTGATTTTACCTTAAGAGGGATTCAATACACAATATCATTCCCATCACACAACAATTCTTTCCTCTAAAAACATATGTTTCATGTAAAACATAGTTATAAAGAAAAATAATATATTTTTAATATTAATAATTTATGTGGTAGATATCACCTAGAATATTATTTATGTAATTAATATGACTAACTATATTATTTTTAAAGAATTTAAGATTTTTTTATATTCATAAAACAGATTTGATAAGCTTAAAAAAAGTAAATCAATATTTAAACATAAAATAACCTATATTTTTAAAAATGTACTTTTACAACTTTTAAATGTAGAACGCATTTTAAATAAATATTTTGAAACATTTATAAATTTTATATGAAATAATAAAATTCATTTTTTCATATCAAATTACCAAAATTTACATTGGGATATTTTTTGTTATTTTTTTAGAACATTCATATTTTCAGGAATAATGAATAATATTGATTTTTTTGAAAACATCTTTTCCCCAAATTTATTAATATAGTAATGGTATATTTTTATTTAGTTTTTAAATGTAAATTTATAAATTTTATATAATTTGAACCAATTTTTTTCATTATAATCAATTCCACATTGAATTTATATATAAAAATGTGGCAGTCATTTTAAAATTTTTACTCAAAACACCACTTTTTTCCATCTACAGGGTTAAATTTAAATTAACTAATTAAAATTATGTGAATGGAAATAACAAAATTAGATACTAAATTTTCAATAATAAATTTTTTTTAATGTATAAAAATATCTGGTTGAAAAAAAATTATTAGTGACAATAATTAATATTTAATAATTTGATTAAGGGGAAAATTATCTATACTCGGGACCAAACCTTAAACATAAGTGAAAAAATATCCTATAAACTATTCCAAAATAATATATATTACTATTTACTACATATCTTCCCTTTTATCTAATTTGTACAATTATATTAGCCACATTACCTTGGATAACGTTGGTTGTATTCCCTTTTGAGAAAATTCTTGACTACCAATCCACCTCAAATAGAATAAGAAACACAAACTTCCTATTTCATCACACCTCTCATGCCCATTTGGATTTCCCAAAAATTTCCAAAAAAAATCTCTCAAAATATATCCATTTATCCTAAATGCCTCATCTTGTGCATAAATCTATCTAAGAATTCCTTTCGTGCAAACCAAAACAAGTTACCCGATGAATAAGTGACTTTTATCAATATGAATTTTAATATTGTTTCTTTCACCACTCATTATAATTATTATGTCATGATTTTATATTATAATATGTATAATCAATATGCTTATATTTTTTCTTTTAAGGTATTGACCTAAACTGACACACAGTTCAATATGGGTAAAAAAATTACCATTCATGTACATCAATCTACAACCCCACATAACAATGTTGTTCATTTTTAATTTACCATCTCTCAGGGTAGGGAATTATGATGGAAAAAAAATATTTCTATATGATATATATATGATATTTATTATGAATTCATTATTATAAAAATTTAGTATTTACACACATTCTTTCATTCCATTTTATTAAAATTGAGAATATTGTTTATGGATGTTTGGACTAGCGCCTCCCGATACATTAATATATAAAATAGGATGTGTTTAGGATTTGTTTAACTAAAAATTTGTTACATAAATTATTTCTATTTTATATTCCTATCATAATTTAAATTCCATAAATGTAATATACCATTTCTATTATAATCCCACCTCATAATGAAAATGTCATAACGTTGTTTGCAGATGTGTGGAATTGCACCTCCATGACATGATATTATTATTTTTTAATACCTATATTTCGATATATAAGAATATGAGATTAAATAACCAGATATTATTTATTTTTTTATCCTCATTTAAATTCAAACGTTACTCAACTTCATTATATAAAGATCATTGAATATGAAAATGTTACTCATGCGTAAAAATGACCTACCTTCTCCAATGTTGTAATCATGGTTCTTTTTTTATAACCATATTTGTTTATTTTTATTAAAATTAAAATTTAGGTATAAAAGGATAATTTTTTAATTATAGCTTTTTTATATGATTTAATAATGACCATCATACTATAGCTGACCTATTAATGTTGTTTTTAACATATAAACTAAATATTGTCGACCCACTAGATGAAAATATAATTATTTAATGAGTTTCTTAATACATTGTGATATGTTAAATAAAATTAATTATAAAATTGGAAAAAAATCTGATGAAGTTAAATAATTAACATACGTTTATTTTTTATGAATAAAAAGTCACACAATATGAGTCAAACTCAGGGATAGAGATTCCACACCAATCTCATTTCATTGAGTCATTTCATGAAGATATGAACCTTTATTCTTTTATAAAGTGTAAATAAAACCCATTTAATTTTATATATACATTATATTTCTATTATCATGTCATATATTGTTTTTAAATGTTCTTCATTCATGTGTATTACAGTTTTCATCTTCGAACTCATATGGGATAGTTTGAATGTCTAAAGGTTTAATTAATAAATATTTCCATGATATAAATATTATAGATATTGTTTCATATATTTATTGATATGGATATAAATTGATTATAAAGGACATTTTATTTTTATTTAAATTCAATTCAATTTTTTTTAAAATGATTCTTTTTATATGTTTTAAACAAAATGGTTGGAAAAATGAAAAATGGAATGTTATATTTATAATAAAAACTATGAAAATTATTTTTTCACTATTATGGTCATTTGTTTTAGGATTCCATTTAAAATATTCTTATAATATTACAAGAATAACCAATTTCGTCTTTTATAGGTATTTTGGTATTTAAAATAGGTTCTCCAGAGAAATGTGATTATTTATATAAAATGGGATTTGAAATGAAAATATTGTATTAATATATGTAGGATATTTTAATATGTGTTTAAAAGATATTTCTAAATAATGAAAAGTTTTATTTCTTATTTTGGTTCGTGGATAATAGAAATAATTTGTGGACATGGATAACACTGGGTGATCCCATTATATCATAATGGACGGGTCTTCCCAAATAGCACTTGAATGGATTATTTATTTATGAGACTCTCCAAATAATTATTTTGGATATATTATGTCTGGTTATTCAAATCTACAATGTTTAAATAAGAGTTATATAGTGGTTAAATGTATTTACATCCCATGATTAAATTATGAATGTTCTATGTTTTCAAATGAGTTTTCATGAAAATAATTTTTTTAAAAATGTAAAATAAATGATATTTATTAAAGAATTACATTTCCATTTGTGTGAAAAATGTCATGTATTAAAGAAAAAAATTCATGAGTTTCATTTTTTATCATTGGGCTATTTGTTTTTATTTTTATATCTCTTATATGGATCTATATTCTCAGACACCATTAATAAATGTTTATTAATGAATTAAGTATTATTATTGTATTGAAAGTTTACATGTTTAAATTTGGGAATAGATTTTATAAATGACAACATGAATTATTTTATACAGTTTTATATGGTGTAAAAGTAGACACAAATAATAATATTACACTTTTTATTTTATGTATTTGTTAACAATGATTAATGGCCAAATTATCTAAAACTCTAAACCCAAAAAACCCATAATTTAAAAGAATGTTATATCTTGACTAAAACAAAAGATAATATAATTCTTATAGATAGGTCCTTATAGATTTTATAAATTTCATATTTTGATTAATGATGTGGTTAGTTTAATATTAATAACATTCAATAGATATATATTAGCTTTTAGTCATGACAAAAATCTTACATAATTTGAAGAATATAATTTTTATCCATCTTAAGTAAATCTAATTATTGGTGGCCAATGGTTTATAATGTACGATAATGTGGGAAAATTTATGCCTCAAAATGGGATGAATCTATTAATATTTTCCTATGGATTTTGTTTTTAGTATAGAATAAAATAATTCATGGATTTGTTTTGTAATGCTTACAGTTGAAATAATTATATTTTCTAATATCCAAGAGGTATATGAAAATAACATAATAATTTTTTTTGAAATTATTATTTTATAATAAAAAATACAAAATTATTAGTAATAGTGATTTTTTACAAAAAATTTTGTTCCATCAATATATTTTTTTACAATATAGAATATTTAGGGATCCAACTAATATAATTATAAAATAATGTCCATAAAATAAAAAATAACACTGAGATTAATAGATTTATTTGATTAATGGGTAACTGCCAAGGGTTTTTTGAAAACAATTCCCTTTTTCTAGCCCACAAACAACTTATACTCAAAATGAAGTTATCTTAATCTAGAAAAACGAATGTGATGGTTGTAATTAGGAACTGAAATGATAGTTAATTATACTATAGTGGACTTTCCATCTATAAATGGTCAACTCGTTGTCTTTTTTGATTATTTACTGATAAGAATATCTTGTATCCAAATTGTGTAAGACAAGTTATTTTCTAATGTTTTACATCAGTTCAATCCTAAGGAGTTGAATTACCCCAATCGTGAATTAGAAATCTCTGATCATTTTATTCATTAAAAAATTTGAGGCATATTTTTTTTGAAGTATAACATTCTAATTATGTTGATCACAAATGTATTATGTATCTATTCAATTATAAAAAATGTAGCCTATGAAAAATAATATGTCATAAAATAATCATGTATTATGTTATCACGGTTCATTATCATAGTCGCAAAGAAATCATGGTGGTTGATGTTTTGTTTTGAAATATTATTTCCACATTAACTGTACTATATTTGGGATGTGACCCATTTCATTATGATTTGATTAATTTAGTCATAATATTTATGGATGTAAAGACATCTAAATATTTTATTTTCCGTTTTAGTGAATTACTTTTTTCAAAATAAGATACATGGGCTCATAAGGTTGATCAATAATTTCCATAACGGGTATAATCCATTATGAATGATATGTTTCCTTTTTTTAAAATGGATGAAGATGTTGTCTTACGATTTATGAAAAGATTATGTGTGTTTTGTGATACATAATTCATAGTTTTCAATTCATCCTAGGATATCTAAACTATATAGAAAAAATATAGAGTATTAGTTTTGGGTTGGAATGAAAACAGATATAGAAAAATTTAGACTGGAGTGTTTGAATCTCCAAAAGACAAAAGAAAATAATCATTTACCAATGTAGATGCATCTGTTGTGGCTAGTTTTGGAATGAAAAAGGGAAAATAAATCAATGTGTATCATATTGGGATTGGAAATTACTTATCTTGGAAATAATGTAATTTGGATCATTGTTGATCTACTAACAATCATTGCAAGTTTTCATTCAATTTATGATACATTGTCTCTATATCAGATTTCTAAACTGTATTTAAAAGAGATTATCCAGTTACATGGATTTTTTTCTCCATTGTATCATATTGTAATCCTATTTTTACATATATATTTTTTAAACGAATTAATAAGTCATTAGGTACTAAAATAAATTTTAGTATATCAATTTATATTCAATATGATGGAATGTTTAATTATACTATTCAATACATATAAGATATGATCCATTCTTTAATAATAAATTTCCATTGATGTTATAATAGACATATTTATTTGGTTTATTTTTATTATAATTTTATATTTATTCAAATATATACTTGGAAATGTTTTTGAAAATATATGGGAAGAGGTACTGGACACATGATTTCGAAATTGTTGTAAGACAAAGATGTTCACGGGACCAGAGTTATAGAAAAAACAATAGAGAATATTTAGTTAATTTGTTGATATGGGAGGGTATGATCGTGGTAAATAGATGTGTTCTGTTTATAACTAGAGGATATAAATTTATTTTTAGGTAGGGGGTCATAAAATTTTAATTGTGTCTCCATGGAAATGTGTGATGTGTTTCCATAAAAAGGAAAAGCACAGTCCATAGTTAATTAGACCGTATAAAATATTATAGGAAGATAGAAGATTTTTATACTATATGGAAGTATATTTGAGAATTTTTCATGAAGGAAACATATATCATGTTTACATGTTAAGGATGTATGAGTTATATTCATCTCTTTATTGTATCCATTAATAAGTTCTGTATGAGGTGAATCGTTCATATGATGAGAAACTATTGTAGGATCTTGACTAATGAGAAAATATTTTATATTAATATTTAATTAACCAGGTTAAGGATTTATGGAAAACCCATTTTGTTAAATAAGAAACATGGTAATTCAAACAAATTATTAGGTAGAAATACCCCCACTTATTTCATAATTACAGAAAATAATGAGGGCAAAATTTAAAACATGGAGAAGGATGTACCACCCTAGTTAAATATAGAATAATTTATTTCAGTGTCTGAAAATATTTTTGAATTATATTTTTATTTTGGATTTAATATTTTTTTACATCCAATATCATACCTAACAAGAAACAATATGTTTATCCCAAAATATACATTTCATGCAAGGCTTAGTTATAGTAAAAAAATTGACATTAATATTATTTCTTTAATAGATCATTATCACCTAGTTATTATATCAGTTGGAATGAATATGACTAACTATAATATTTTTGAACATCCTTTTTAATATTTATTCATTCATCTAAAAATATTGATATTCTTTAATTGAGAATAAATAAAATTTAATGCATAAAAAGTACTATAAATTTTTTAATGTAGTTTTAACACCATATAATGGAGACAACATAATACGTTTTTTTGTAAATTTATTATAGTTTACCTATAAAAATATAATTCTTAATTAAAATATAATTATAAAAATTTACATTGGGTGAATTATTGATATTTTTTTGAGAACCATGATATATTTAGGAATAATGAATAACTGCGAATTTTAGATCCAATTATTATCTTCTTTCAAATTTATTTATGTAGAAAAATTATTTAATTAATTGGTTTTAATGTAAAATCATATCAATATAATATTATTTTAAAAAATCATGTTCGTTGGATGCAAATTCAAATTGAAATTATATATTAACATTTATTTAACCTTTGAAAATTATTACTTTAAAAATATGCTTCGTCCGCCACTCTGTGGGATTAAATTTATATTAAATTAATCCTCTTATTTTATTATTATTAAAAAAACAAATTCCTCATTTAGAAATATAATAATTTATAATGTATAATAATATCAACATAGTTTTTATATAATTTATTTTTTCAGGTAATTACAATTATATTAACTGATAAAGATGAAAATTACCTTTACATTGGACTAAAACACAATATCTAATATATTATAGACACTTTTTTAAAAGACAATGGATGTACATATATTGACCATGTCCTAAATGTTTTCAAATTTAGACCATTATTTTATCCTCTGAACATTGGAAAAACATTGGTGGAATTCCCTTTTCGAATATTTAAAATAATTCCACTCCACGTTCACTATAAATAGACACTCATCCTTCTAATTTATTCTCACAACTACATCCAATTCACTGATTCGAAACCCATCCAAAATATGTTTCCAAAATATTTTCCATTATCCAAGATTCCTAACCATGGAAAAATCCCACCAAATAATAATGTTGGTGCAATCCAAATGGACTTACCTGAGGAACATGTATCATTCATCAACATAAAATTTTTATTTGTTTCATTATCCAGTAAATTAATTTTCTATTATTAAATTAATATATAATAAAATCAGTATATTATATATAATTATATTTTTTTAGTTTATCGGTGTGATCTACACCAACAAACACGTCCAATATCTGGTAAATGAAATTATCATTCGTGTATAGTGAAATACAACCTCAGAGAACGATGTCATTATTTTTTTCTTGACCATCTATCATGGTTTCAATTTATGATGGATGTGATATTTTTGTATGATATATATATATATATATATATATTATTTTTGATTTATTCATTCTTATATAATTTTTATATACACATACAATCATGAATTCTATTTTTTGTAAAATGATAGCTTCATTTTTAGGTGTGTTGACTACCGTCTCCTCCAAGAGATGTGATACATTCATGCATTACATGAAATGTTTTCAGTATGGGTTTAATTGAAAATATATGTTATATATGATATTTATGTATATGATATTCATTCCATAATTACTCTTTTATAAATATAATATACCATGTTCATCATTACCCATTAACACACATAAATGTGATAACATCATTTGTGTATGTGTGTACTGCATATTTCTTAACACAATGTGAATCCTTGTACATCAAATGAATTATATTAAAGAATATATGATTATATAAATTGTTATTTATAAAATAATTATCATTTTTTAATTATAATTTAACTTACCTTCATTCTATAATGATGATTCTAAAATGGGAATGTCACTCATACCTATGTATGGCCTACCATCTCTATAATTGTAATGTTGGTTCATTTATTATAATCAGGTTTCATGATTATTTTTAAAATTATAACTTATATATAAATATTCTAATTACTTCATGATTACTATTCAGTATATTTTTATATAATTACCCATTTGACAGTTTTTGACATACCAATGTTTTTTTGACACATAAACGGAATTTGGGAAATCACATGATGTAATCATTATTTCTTATATAGTTTTTTAAAACAGTTTACTATGTGAAATATTAGTAATGATAATCGTGAAAAAATACTTATGAAAGTGAATAATAAACATATTTTTATTATTTTAGATGATAAATACACATGTGAAAATTAGGTCATTATATAATGTATCTCTTCTAAAACTCATTCCATTGATCATTTTATTAATGATATGAAAATTTATTAATTTACAATTTGTATTTAAATCCCATTTGATTTTCCACATCCATATTCTATTGTAATGAATTGTCCCTCTCTAGTCAATTTGTTCTTGAAAATCCAATGTATGAGGTGTTATGGGTGGTCATGCATGAACATTTCATTAATTTCAAGTTTTTCTAGTTATCTAGTGTTTAGTTAAGAATGAGAGGTCTCTAACAATGAGTTAGTACTGGTAAATCGACCAAAAATAAGTTATCCAATGATGGCTCGTCCTGCGGTGAGTTTCTAAATGGTGAATCTTCCACTGGAGACCCGTGATAGAGATTCATCTAATGGTAGCTAATCTAATATTGATTTATCCACTGGTATGCCACACCATGGGAGAATCAAGTTGGTGGCTCACAATGGAGACTCATAGATAGTGGATAGGAATAGTTACTTAACGAACTATGACATGAAATAATTTTACTCTCACCAATATCTTACACCAGTGACTTTTAAAATATCGATTCATCCACTAGTGACTCACCCACCAGTGAATCGCGATGGTAACTCACCTAACATGGACTATTTTTGACATTTTTCCAAAATATCCTAATTTTCCATATTCTCTCATTCAACATTTACATTGAAACAAAATGATATTAAAACCACATTTATGTGTTATTGATGTTTTTTCAATGGATATAAATTATATGTTCAATTTCAAATCAGTTAGTAGAATTATGTTAGTCAAAAAACATAGTCAAGATTCAATTTTAATGGGGTGTTCTAATGGATTTCATAAGTCTGGAGTATTGGATCTGTTATATAAATTATGGACACCCTTTCTTCATTCATTCAGTCTCTTTTATCATGATATCTAATGGTCCCATATCCATTATTCCATGAGGATCCATGCATCTATGTTCTAACCTTGTATCTTGTTTCTGTAGAGCCATTCACACCCCTTGTTTGTGGCAAGGAGGAGGTAATGAATTTTTGTTTCATATTGTTGGGATCTCATTGTCCCTTTCATTTGTTTATCTTTTGGGGTGACTGATGAGTGTTTACAAAGTTAATTTATATGAATGCCTGTTTAATAAATATAATCTAACAAAATTTAATCATATAAACATGTGTATATTAAAAGTGGCACATTCTTTTATTTTTTATTGATATTTATCATACCTAATGAAAATAATTTCCATTGGTGGTCTTTGTTTTTGATCTCAGGGTAACATGTGTTAGAGTTTTGTTTATCAAATATTAAATTAGTATATAGAATAATTTTTACTATCCACATATACCTGGTTAAATAATTGTTTTCCTCATTATTTTACATCTCAGTGAGATCCCTTGAATTATCAATGTGGAATTAAAGAATCATTATTTTCTAAATCCAATACACCCTACCTATTTTTTTGTGGTTGGGTGATGTATATGTATTTCTTCTATTATGGGACTTATTTGTTGTAGCGTGATGTGGTTGAGAGAAACTCTATATGGTGGGGTGATATATGTGGTGTAATATAATCCATGGTAAATAGATTGACATATTGGTGAAAAGATGTGAAATGATTGAGCTGAATGGCTGTAGGATAGGGTAGTGAATTGTTATGTTTATGGGAATGATGGGTGTGGGGTGATTATATAATGGGGATGTTAGGATAGTTTGGATGAGGTGTGTTGTTTTTTTATATGTGTTTGGGGGAGGGTCTCCTTATTTAGATGATGGATCAGGAATTATGACATTGAAGACTAACGGTTGTAGTGGGTTAGTTACAATGGTTCCTTTTGCACTATGACATTATGCTCTGTGGATTTTTTTTGATATTTTGTTAGTTTTTTCCTAAGTATAAATTTAATGAATAAGTTGGTTTTCAAAACATTGAATTCTATTTTTTTAACTGAATCAATCGAGGTCATTAATTGAAATATTGCCTATTGGTGTGTTTGTGAATTTTGATATAGAAGGAAGTGTGGTTTGTTGGGATAGTTGTCTGTTTGTAAAAACCCATTTGTTAGTCATGAGTATTTAAAACTAAATGTTTATATACCTTTATTTTACTTATATTTTCTATATTCTCCACACTCTAGTTTATCACTATATATTGAAGACCCCTATCATCATTAGGGAGGGTGTATTTTCCCACCATCACTATCAGGGGAAGTATGTATTGTTATTGGATATTCCCTACTCCCTCTTCAAGTCATTGGAAACCTAAGACTCTTTAGGTGGGTTGTGGTGTTGTGGTCATGCCCTGGTGTCTTCAGTAAAGGTGTGATTTCCAAGGTGTCTACAATATGAAATATGGTGTTCTTACTAGGTGTATTTTGGGTGAGGAATTGGTTTTTCACAAGTGTCCACTAGGGGAAGTGGTATGGTTGTGGACTTGGTGTATATGGATGCGATGTTCTATGGTTGTCTCTAAGGTGAGTGAAGGTAGGATGCATAGAGCATCATATGCTGATATTGTGGGACTATATCAGGGGGGCCATATTTTTCCAATGGGGTTGTGATGTGGGTATTTTGGAAGAGTGTGGTAGCTCTAAGAGGCTTATTGTAAGGTTATGAGCAGTTAACAAGGGGTTTGTGGTGCGCGGTACCCAAACATTGATGTTCTTATTATATTACTTTACATGACATGCATTTTTTAGTTATTATTCCTTGATTAAGTTGGGATGTCTAGTATTTTATGATATGTGTTCTTGGTTTCTACAGTTTTTTCTCAGAGGGTCCATAGTATGTGTTTCCCACTTGTGCATGATAGAATATGTTTTTTCATTATGAGTATACTTGTATAATCACCCTAAATATATAAAATTGCATCTTGGTTTCTAGGGGGACTATGTGGACTGTGAAAGTAATTTCTGGATCATACATTGTGATAGTTGGTGTGGAGCTTCTTATGCATTTTTGTATTTAATTTAGAGATACTTGTTTTGTAATATTTATATTATAATCATTCCAGGGTGATGGTATTGTATTTCATTATATATTTATATATTTTCCTTGGAGTTTTTTGGGATCAAACATGTCATCTTTCGATCATGTTTTCTTATAAATATGGTAATGCCTCACATTTGACGATATTTTGTACCCATGGTGTTGGTATCGACCTCAGGGCCTGCTGGGGGGTGGGAAGTGAGGGGAATTATCCCTCTTGCTCCACTTCCAGTTCATTGAGGGGAATCTTTGGAGGAATGGGGTCTTGATAGAATGATGTCTGAGGTGGTGGTTAATATATATGATGGATTTTGGAGTTAGAAACAGTAAGTATTTCGTGTGTTTGTAGGGAAACAGTCTTCGGATTCCTTTGTATGTTACCTCGGCCAAGGAAAAATATCTAGGAGGCCAGATTTTAGGGCCGCATATGATATGATGCATGGACTTTGGGCATACCGATCGACCAACTGATGCCACACGATTTATTGGGGAGATACCCTAGGTAATTTAGATGAATCATAATGAATTTTTCTGATATTTGAATTTTTCTCATATTTGAATTTTTGAGTTCATGGAAATTTCTAATATATAAAGATTACATTTGTTAAATGGATTAAAATTAATCTTAAAAATAATTACATACTAGTTGGACTTAGGAAATTCATTTTACCCATTTCAGCTATGGAACTCGGTGATTGTTTGCATGATGAAAATTAATTGGAAGTATTATTGGACAAAATAGTTAACAGGTGGATTGTGAATATGGAAAAGCAGGTGGAAAATTTTAGAAGACATTACCTTCTTTCCAATTGTAGGCACTAGGAATGTTCAAGTGTTTCTTTTTAGATATGGAGATGGTGAGTTGGTTCAAGGATATTGTGATCACCTTTGTCTTGATGTGACCTACAGTATAGAATTAGGATTCTATGTTTGTGAGAAAGATGTGGGGAGCTACAATTTAATGGTGGATGTTGAACCCAATAGAGAGAAAAAAGAATGGTATTTTGTGTTCTGACTACAAGAGGGAGTTCTTGGGGGAATTAATTTCTTCTAACTGGATGGTTAGAAAGGGGATGTGTCTACTCTCACTACGTTAGGGTAGTATATTGGTATGATTGTTGGAATTTATGTTAACAGATCTCCTTTTTTTATTCGATCACATTTCATATGAGGATTTTCATGGGAGAAATTTTGATGAGGCACTTCTTATTTCTCTCATGTACATGGTTATTCCCCTCCACATGCCAATGTACGTGGATGTCCAGAAGAAATTAGGGGTAGTTGAGTCAATGAAATCATGAGGATGTATACTGTGAGAGCAAATAATTTAGTGTTCATATAAGGAAATGTCTACTATAATTAGGTTTTATGCACCAAGACTTTCATGGTTTTGTCCAGTGGGGAATCGACCTCAGTAGATCTGTTTTATGCCTTCAGGTCCTTATAATTTTCCCATGAACATGGGACCTAGGTGTTTCCATTGTGGCGAATGTATTAATTTCCAAAGATAGTTACCAATGTCTATTTGAGCATAGTATACTGGATGTTGGAAGGTTTGGTTCCCACCTCAGTAGTAATTTTCGACATAGAAATTATAGAAGTTTGGAAAACATGATCATGTTCCACCAAGGGGATATGAAGCAGGTAGAGTTTGTCCTTAGGCTATTCCTCAAAGACCCTAACCTTGGCATGGTCAAGGAGGTGTACATCATCCATGGTTAATAAGATTATATTGTGGTCTGTTTCACACCACAGATGCAATAGTCCAAGAAAGTCAAGAGGTCATTCAATGTATTATAAATTTATTCAATAATAATTCTTGCACTTTGTTTGATGCAAGTGATTCACACATATTTTTTTCACCTGGTGTATCACATGTTTTTTTAATATACCTAGGGAATTATAATTATTTTATTTTGTTGTATTCTAGTTGTATGTCTGAACAACTTGTTTTTGTGTGCTGGGGATGTATTCAGACGATAGGACCACATCAGTACCATGAGGATCATTTTCATTTACAAATGAAACCTTATGATGTCATCCCTAGAATCAAGTAATTTTAATATGTGAATGAATTTATCAACTACATAGGTATACAAGTTTTCTTTTAAGATGTGGGTGGCCAATGTGTTCCCTTTGATGGTGAGAAGAGCTGTCTGGTGGATCGTCTTCATGCGAAGACTCTTCTTTCAATTTTGGTCATGCTCAATATGGAATCAGTGGATGTTGAGATGGATGATCTTCCGAACATTTTTTGGGAGTTCATAGATGATTTTCATCATTTGGATATGAATCTACCTAATCAATGTGATTTTGGAATTAAAATTGACTTAAGACCTAATGCCTGTCGGATTTCAATGGCTCCTTATCAGATGGAAGCATAAAAACTATGGGTGTTGAGGATTTAGATAGATGATCTGATGCGTATGGGTTTTATTAGGCCCAATTTGTCTCCATGGGGTGCTCCAGTATTGTATGTCAATAATGTGGATGATGGTATGAGGATATTCATAGACGACTGAAGGATGAATCTTGTAATGATTAAAAACTATTACTTCCCCCCAAGGATAGAAGATCTTTTCAAATAGCTATGGGGAGAATGTTGGTTCTCTATGATCGATATGCGGTATTGATGTCACTAGTTGAGGGTGAATGAGGGTGATATCCTGTAGACTACATTCAAGTGTAGGAATTGACCCTATGATTTTAGGTTTATGTTCTTCGATTTAATGAATGAACCATCCTTGATCATGGGGCTCATGAACTCCATTTTCCCTATTATCCTTGAAAAAATTGTAATCGTATTCATTTATGACATCCTAATAATCTTGAAGTCATAGGTGGATTAAACAGATAATCTTCACACAACCATGGAGGCACTTCAATGCCACCTTCTCTATGGAATTTTTTCCATGTGTATTTTCTAAAAACGAGAAGTACACTTTTATGGACATGTGGAGTCTCATCGTAGTATAAGAGTGGACCCATCATAGGCCGGGGTAGTTTTTCATGGTTTGGACCAAAAAATGTTAATTAGGTTCATAGTTTTCTAAATTTGGAATGTTATTACTCGATCTTTATAGCCAATTTCATTAGACTATTGGATCCATTTAAATCACTATAAAAAATGGACTGGCTTTTGGGTGGAGAGAGTAGTGCTAGACAATTCTCTAGTGATCTAGTTTCCATATGATGTGATGATGTTCATGGTATTTTGTAATAATTCATATATAGGAATTAGATTCATGATGATTCAATATAAAGGAGTAATATATTATGGGTCTAGTTAGTTACATCCCCATGAATGTAACTATTCATCCCAAGATCTTGAACTAGCTGCAACCTTTTTTTCATAGATGTTTTAGTGATGTTACCTCTTCAGTGAGATCTTAATTTTCATCACGGATCACATGAAATATATTTATAACTATTCTCAGCAATATCAAAACATATTGAAATAGTGTTGGGTGAAGATTATATAGGATTAGGACATAAAAATTCCTTTCAACATAGTAATGGTAAATTTCATGGCAAGTGCATTGAGTATAAAGTCACCAAAGGTAGTAGTTGTGTAATCAATGGATTCTTGGGAGGTAATGGAAGAGTTTTTTGCATTGCGCGTGGAAGGAATAATTAATGGTGGAAGAGGCTTATTTTCAAATGATATTGAAGTATACTCTGATGTATATGGTGGTAGAGTCTCACATGGGAGACTCAGAGGAAGAGGTGATGTGGTATCGCATTGACCAGGGAAATAATCCAATGTTATGGACAGAGGATGGTTAGAATTAGATGATTTCCATGAAAGGCTATTTCTTTAAGTGGGGATTCATGAGGGGTTCCTCTGTGAGTTTCACAGATCACCCATAGTGTTCCTTACATGAAATTCAAATATTTATTGTTCATTGAGAGATTAGTTTTTTTGGATTGGTATGAAATTGGAGGTAAAATAGAATTTGGAGAGGTACATAGTGTTATATAAGGTTAAGGAAGTGTACATTATACCTAGTGTTTTGTTGTAGCCCATAGATTTCCACGAGAGGAAGTGGGATGAAATCATGATGGATATTATCATTTAATAAACTAATTACTAAAGAGGATGTAACACCCTAGGTAAATAAAGAATATGAAATTTTTACATTTATCCATATTTGTGAATAAAATATTAATATTACATTAAAGGGGACACTATGCTCGATGACATAACCAATACGCAACTACGAGTTTCTTGGGAATCTTACGCTGCACTCTAATAAAAAAATAATATTATTTTAAATGGTAGTTAATGCCTAGCCATTGTAATGGCGGGAATGAACAGAACTAACTACAAAATGAGTATATATGTTTTTCAAATATTTTTACTCTTTACAACTAATTTTAGAGGATCAAAAATGCGAATGAATCCAATTTTAAGCGTAAACATTCTAATATACATTAAAAGGTCGATTAACCGCAATTTGAGGGAAAACCTCTTTTAAATACACTTTTTGACAATTTTATGTGTTATATTTGAAAAAATAAAATTCTTCTTTAAAATCAGGACATCAAAATTTACTTTGTGTAAATTTTTTGTATTTTTCTGATAAAGTACATTTTTTAATAAATAGTGAAAAATGTTTTATTTTAATTCAAAAAATCTTTTAATCTAATTTATTTATATGATTATATTAACTTTTTAATTGGTTTTAAATTCAATTAGAATATATTTTTATCATTTAATCCAATAGCGGTCGTTGGAATTAATTTCACTTTGAAATTTGACTTAAACTAGTGTCAATGTTTTGATACTTATTGTTTCATAAAAACACGCTATTTGCTCTGACAACGGGAATTAATTATTAAATAAATTAATGTAAATTATATGTCTTTAATTTTTTAAAATAGACATCATTTTTGAATTCAGAATATCAAATATATCCTAGGGTTATGTTTTGGTATTTTTCTGAAAAACATCAATTTTTGATGAATAGTGAAACCAATAAGTGGTACTTAAAAAACTGATTTTTCATTTAAATGAAATTTTACCACCTCTGTGTTTTGAATTTCAAAAATATGACATATATGGTTGTAATTAAGAAGTAAAATGTGGTTCAATGGGTTTAAAATATTTTTTTTGGTGAATAGTAACTTTTATGTTTTTAATTGCAATTAGAGATAATTAGTGTAGTTTAATGTAAAAATAATGTTTTAATAATATAAAATGACCTAGACACATGTCCTACCATTATTGGATGTGTCATGGACGATCAAGGAAACTCATGGTCGACTTTTGGGACCTCATGGTGCCACTTGGGTAAAATAATGACATTAATGCCTTTTATTTAAAGTAAAAGTAAAAATGTCACAAACATGATTTGTTTTACTAAAACAATTTTTACACGGGGTTATACAAGTCAGATTATTTACTATAAATATTAATTAGAAATATAAAAAGATTTAGTACATCATGATATTTTTTTATGATTTTTAGGCATTAAATAAATTAAATTATTTTGACACCATAATGATGCAGCGATAACCTCATTATTTAACGATTTAAATAAAATGAACATATAATGTAGACTCTATGTACTACACTTGTAAAAACCCTATTGGATGGGTGAATTTAGAACTATTATAACCTTAACCTAGAAATATATAATTTTTGGACCTTTAAAATCCAAAAAGCATATTATAATAATGTATTCTTTTATAACATTCCAAGAGTGCCCCTCCTCTCCTCTTATAAAAGGCCCCCACCTCTACCACCATAAACACACTTCCAAAGCCTTGGCCTCGGCCAAACCCTGACCATTTAATCTCTCCACATCACTCTCTTCATCATTAAAGCCTCACTTTGGGCATAATCCTTTCCAAGGAAGCATTTGAGCTAAAATCAAAGAGAGTTACCTGTTTTAAAGGTAGTGTTTTCTCTTCTGTTCTTATGTTTTATTTTTCTTCTCCAAACCCTAAACAATTTTTATTATTTTCTTTTTTAAAAACACCAGTATATTAAATATACTGGTATGTTGTTATGTTAAGGATTCGAGCTACACTTACACTCACCTTCGTCTAATGGTTAAAGAACATACTGTTTCTGTGGATGGTGATTTTCTGTCTCACGAAACGATGATTGTTCAATATTATTTTAACACCATTAAAGGTGGACATTATGATGTCACTGTATTTTATATATGATATATGTGGTATTTAGGTTTACTATATGCTTCTGAATTTTATATTCAAAACATACCTTTATTTTTTTCATGTTGTGCAAATGCGATAATTTCATATGAGGAAGTGTGGACTACCGCCCCCTCAAGTGATTTGACTCGTTAATGCAATACATGGAATGTATAAAGAATGAAATTAATGAAAATATGTGACCTATATAAAATATATATTATAATGGAATTATAATATATATATATATATCTCATTTATTTTTAATTCTATTAATATGACAAAAAAAATGAAAGTAGCGTTCATGCGTACGTACGGCCTACCGTCTCCATGAACAGTGCTTTTCATTTTTATCTCCAAATGTTATGGAATAGTATAAAATGAATATTTACTAGATATATATGATATTTTAATCATTAATACTATTCTGTATATGATTTACGTATAACTACATGGGAAGTCATTTTCAAATAGGTTCATTTTTTTTACTCATGTACCAAACATCAGCAAAAACATCTAATATGAACTAACATTTTTAAACAAATTATTATAAAATTGTAATATGTGATATGAACTGAATAATAATATTTAATGGCGGTCCATAAGAAATTATAAATTGACCAATGTTTATTATTCATGAATATAATGAGATGAATAAGACAAGTCGGACTTGAGGTAAGGGATCATACCCCTCTCTTTTTTTAAAAGTACACTCTTTTATGTCATTCAATTTAAGCTCATTTTTTGTATTATTGGGATGTTATTTTATATTAATCCTACTGTAATATTAATGTTCATATGATGAGAGACCCTATTTTCTCTCATCAATCAATTTTGGATGTTTTGAGTGGCGCTGTTAGGCTGCCGGATTTTCGTAAGAGATCTAATCTCTCTCTTTCTTTTTAAGTACTCTCCTTTATGTCACTTCTTTGAAGATCCTATTTGTTATGTTGGAGTATGTTGTTTTATATTCCTCTTTCAATAAATTTTATTGTAATATGATGATATACCTTATTTGATCTCATCAATCCATTTTTGGAAGTTTTAAGTGGCGTCGTTAGGCTGCCGAGTTTTCGTAAGGGATTTTTTATCTAACATTTAGTTCCGTGAGATTTATGCAACATTTTCCACCATTTCCTTTGAGTGGTGTATGTAATTCCAATTATTATACAATTTGTGTAATTTAATTTCATTTATGGGTATTTACATATTCATTGTATGGCCCTTATTCAATGGGGTGTATGTTTCGATAGTTACCCAAGTCAGTAAGGGAACCTTTCACCCTCCACTTTTTAAAAGACTTCTTTTGTTGTGTCATTTAATACACATACTATTATGTTGATATATTTTCTTCTATATCCTTATTGATTTAAATTTTATGTCCAACTAATGATATACCATTTTTATCTCTCATCAACTCTTTTTCTAAATTTTGAAGTGATTCCGTTAGGCTGTCAAATTTTTGCAAGGGAACTTCTTAACCCAATTTTGATTCTTTGGGATAAACATGTACTCCTTGAATATGTCATTCTATGAATATGTGTGAATAACCTCGGATTTTTTTACACTTAATATCCAATTATATTTGGTGTATTCGTTTGTCACACATAATTATGTAATTGATTTATCCCTAATCCAAGGATAACGTCTTTGTTTGGGGCTTCATCTCAATCTCCTTTCATTGAGGCATATTTTGTTTTATAGACAACCTTATTTTATACGGTGTATAAACCCCTTTAAATTTTACATTTATCCAAAATGAATCTTTTTTTATACGAAGCATTTTACTAAAAAACAAAAGGGAATGTTTTTGTCGCACGTATGCAGCGACAACGACTTCTCCGCCGCCATGACCATTATTTGTGTTTTAGCTTCCTCTACAAGCCATACCTTTTTTTAATAAAGAAAACTAAATAACATGATTTACTTTTCTTTTATTTTGGTATTTAAAATGGTTTTCAAAATGTTTTTATATCAATGTGCTGTATTGATATCTTGTTATTGAAAAGTGGAATTGTTATGTTTCCTTTATGCATGTTTTATGAGATACGATTATGTTTTGGTTCTTGGGAATTATTATGAAGATAGGTGGTTCTGTGATAAACTAAGGGCGGGTGAGCCCGATATAGCTCTCCAAGGCATTGGGTAACACGAAGGAGTTAAACTTCAAGGTTTCTCCGAAGAGATTTAGGGAATATACTTTCATGGGTATCCCAAACGTAACCAAGAGGGTTACTCCCTACGTAAGAATGTTATGAATGCCTCAAGTTACCTTTATGTCTTATGATTTCTATGATTTATTCATGATTTGATGAGGTATGTTAATGTTATTATGTTTTATTGGTAAAGTATGATTTCATTCTTATATATATGTGAACTCATGTTTCCTTTCCATATTTTTTATAACCATTGTTGAGATTTTTATTCTCATCCCAAGTTTTTGAAATGTTTTCCACAGGTCAAGGGAATGGTAATGATATAACGATAGTGTCATGGAAGTGTCAAGAATGAATCCATATTTTATTTTAAATATGTTTCCGTTGATGGGAAAAATGAATAATATCTTTTTTTGTAACCACTTTGTTTAAATGCGGGATGTAATGCATGTTTTATTATCTACTTATCTAAAAATATAAACCTGAAAAGATCCTCAAGGTGCATTCTTAAAATATCTCAAGATTAAGTAATTTTTAAGGCTGGGGCCTTATAGTTGGTATCACAGGTCGGTTTAGACAACTTTAGGGATTAGGAGTTTTTGTTAGACACATGATTAGTCCCTATATCTATTATTTCAGTTAAATTATTGTTTTATAACTTTTTTCAGGTCAAATAAAGTCAGTTATGAATGGAAGGAGAAGGATCTCAAATGAAATTCCTATCTCTTCCTGATGACATGCTTGCAATAATTATTGCAAAGTCATGTTCGGATGATTGTGAATCTTTTTCTAGCATACAACTCACTTGCAAGCAGTTGTTTGAGATATCAAACACCTCCACTATACATATTTATCATTGTGGATCATGGGTTGTATTTAGACAAATACTATATTCAAAATATTCTCATATTTTCAAGAAAGGTGAATATTATCAAGGTATTTTCAAATGTTTTACCTTATCACATGATTTTGAAATATATTATGATTTTAAAAATGGTGCTGAGGAAGGAGACCCTTGTGCAACCTAATTATCTTGATTTTAAAATTTAGTCTATCAGCGCATACTTATGGTATTTTAAAAGGACCAATAATAGAAAGTTCCAACTCAAATTCTGTCCGACTATTTTATAGAAATCATGTTTTATAAGTTGTTTTGGAATTATATGTCAGACATTATTATTTTCCAAAACTGTTTTTCTATGAACACCCATAGGACCCATGTTGTACAAGGTGTATTCGGATGGAGGAAGAAAATGATTATTAAGGATCTCTAAATCATTTTTGTAATGCATGGGACTTCTACCTACGTGAGAAAGATGACGATGAAACTGAGTGGACGCCATGATCAAGGTTGTAACACCCCAAGATTTCACAGTGTGTTATTTCTTCAAAATAATTCAATAACTTGAACTACATGCAACACCGAGTTCAAGTGCACCATGACATACCAAACAAGCCGGTCAAAAGAGGTTATGAATAGTATTAACTAAATTTTAAACATTATATAATCCTTATAATTTTAGAATCCATATTATGTGTTTCTTAGACATAATGTAAGAACAAATTCATTTTCAGTATTGCACTTTTACCAACTTTTAATAGTGAACCATTTTTAAATACAATATTTTAAACTTTTTTACTAAATGTGGACATAAAATATTTAATATGAAACATCTCAAGATTCCACGATACGCTTTCCTTTGAATAATACAGTAGCGTGTGTTGTACGCATCTTCGAGTTCTAACACACACCACAACCAATCAAACTAGCCGTTAAGAATAGTAATACATACTTTCTGAAATTATATATATTTTATATTTCAAAATGGAATTCATTTTTGGGTTTGGAATATCGAAATTAGACTAGGGTGAAATTTTGTTACGTTTCGGATAACTTTCATATTTTGATGAATATTGGAAATTACTAAATTTTAACTAAAAACAACTTTTTTAATCAAAATAATTAATATTGATAAATTATGAGTTTGAGTGGTTTTAAAGTGTATTTAGAATATATTTTTACCATTTAATACAATTTTGGTTATTGGACCTAATTTCACAATTATACCGAACATAAACAAGTATCAATCTTTTGACAATTATTATATCTTAAAAACACGCTTTTTGTTTTGACAGTGGTAATTAATTTTAAATTAATTTCTGCCACTTCTGTGTTTTGAATTTGGAAAAATGGATTCCATATTTGTAATCAGTATGATAAAATTGTTTAAATAGGTAACTTTTATTTTTAGACATTTTGAATAATTACTTCGGTAAATATTTTATTTACCATGGTTAAAGGGTAAATCCGGTAAAAAATGGTTAACAAATAATATTATAATAATACAAAATTACCCTAAAACGTGTCATAACCTTATTGTTTGATACATGTACGACCATGGGCATCTTTGGGTCTATTTTGGGACCCCATGTTCCACTTGTAAGTGGTAGGGACACTTTATTTTAATTAAGTTAAAATGAATAGAAAAATGAAACAAGCATATATCATTTAGAAAAACAATTTTTACATACGGTTAAATATGTCTCATTTTCTACTATAAATATTCATTAGAAGGATAAAGATATTTAAAACATAATTATATTTTATTTATAATTTTTAGACATTATATAAGTTAATTTATTTATGACACAATGATGATGCAGGAATTACCATAATAGTGAAAAATTAAAATAATTTATATTATAAATACCCAAATAAATATAATTTGAGACTTTTGATGAATTTAACAATTATTCTAGGATACTATGACATATTAGGATTAATTTAATTGACTTTTGTAGAAGTAATACTTCTGTTATACGTTTCACAAAAATAAACTATTGAATAATGTCAAAATTGACATAAAAGATTTTTTAAAACAATGATTATATTATTAATTGATATTAAATTCCAAAAAAAAAACTAAGGTTCGGCCAAGAGACTTATATCATGATATTTGTATCATTAATGGACCACTTGGGGGTATCTTGGATGTATATAGTAAGTTTATTAACTATATAATATAAAACTACAAAGTGACATGGTATATGTCAAACTAATTAACTAAGAGTTAGAACTAAAAGATAAGGTTAATATATTAACCCAAACATGCCTATATTCTATTTGATGGATGGTTTTCGACCTATACCCACCTTAACCTTTGAATAATAAAATTTGGATCCATTAGAAACCGAATATGAATTTATGATAAATTAATATTTATAACTTTTCCAAAGGTGCCCCTCACCCCTCTTATAAAAGGCCATTCCCCCTTCTAATTACTCCACACCATAAATCCCTTTTTTTCGGCAAAACTCTTCCCAAATACTCTCTCATCTTCGATCAATTCATCTTAGAGGATTTCCTTTAGTCATAAATCCAACTTAAGGATCCCATTTGATCAAATCAAAAGGAAGAACCCAAAGAAGAGGTAATGATTTCACGACCCTTTTTCAAGTTCCTTTCTTCTTCCACTTCTTCCTTCATTATTATTACCATTCCAAAATAATTACTACAGTATCTTATATATACTGTGATGTTATTATAAATATGGTACAACCATATTCAGTATTCTATCTACCCTTTGAATAACATGTCACCATACGAGCGTACGTACGGCTTACCGTCTCCACGTCGTGGTGTAATTCAATTATTATTTGGATGTGTATAATAATGATGTGTAACTCATGTAAATAATAAATATAACATTATAATGATTCTTTATATATGATATACTATCCAATTATATATTATTTTAATATCAAAAGAATGATATTGTCGCTCGTGCGTACGTACGGACTACCGTCTCCACAAACGCGATGAGATTCATTCTCCATTGTATCCATTCAAGTATAATTTTCATTTTATGATTTAAAAATAATGTTTAAGGACTTGATATCATTCTGAATATGAATAAGATACAACCTATCCATGACAAACATTTCTTACGAATAAAAACATATAAAATAAAATGAGTAAGTTAACACCAGAAACGGCGATAATACTAAGATATTATTCTCAAAGCAATGTTAAAAGATCATATATGATATCATATTAATATATATGATTCTTGTATAATTTAATAACAATTATTTCACCATTATACAGGAGGTTAACCTACCCTCAACCAAGGAAAATTACAAGGTAAGGTTTTATTTCACAATCTCATCATTATCTAAGTTTGTTTATACGCAATTATCTACTGGGTTCTCTTTATCATCCACATCCATGTTCCTTAAAATGTATTTAAAAACATCATTACTATTTACTAGAAAATGGGTTAAAGTCATTTATACCCTTATGTGTTTTGAATGAAATCTTTCCGTCGTTTTCCAAACAAGGCACTTTTAACTTTCTCAACAAAATTAAGGTAAGAATGTCTTTTTTTAACTTATACGGCGGGTACGGCTATTTACTGCCATTATAAAATCGTCAAAGCTTCCCTTAGAAGGGTATAAGAATATTTTCAACGTAAATGTTTTATTTTATTGTTATGTGACATTTAAATGATTTCAAAATTAATATTTTATGAATTTGTGAAAGGTACTCTTTATCAAGATCATAATTTTAAATGTTTTAAACATTTATCATTCTAAATCTTTTTAATTAATGTCTATGTTTTAAAAATGATTTTAAGGATTTATTTATATGGACATGAATGTTTTGAAATGATATTTATTTTAAAATGTTTCAAAGTGGTATGTGACACTTTGATTCAAAAACCGCTTTTACATTACTTCCTTTATAAATGTGTGACTTTTCAATGATTTAGAGAAAATAGATATTTCTCTCAAATAGTTTTGATTTTCATCTATGTAAACATCCTTTGATGGATTTTAATCTTATTTGAAGTTGATTTATTATGATACAAACATTTGTATTGTATTGAAGGTTTTGTGATATTTTTTACTGTGGATGTGTTATTTTTATACCATTCATGGTTTATGGAGAATGTATTGAAATTTCGTATGCTAGTTTTAATATGAATGTTTATGTTACGTTTAAACCTTTTCATATGGGAATGAATTCGACTTAGTAAGTGACGGTTGGAGTCTTCTATAGCTCCTCGATGCATCGGTAGGTCTCATGAGACAAGTTAGTGTCTTGGCACAAGGCCTTGGAAAAATCTTATTTGTAGTCTTGGCACGAGGCCTTGTCTATGTGGTTATGATAGTCCGACATTATGCATTCCATCATTATGAAAGTGGTTATTGATATTTCTTGTGATTATTCGATGAGTAGAATATCCATGTGAATAAGTAAATGGCATTATTTCATTTTATTTTTGTTATACTATGTTGAAGTTCATGTTTAAAAGGCTTTTGTTTTAGTTATACATTGCCTTAAATGATTGTTCTTATTTATGAAAGTTTCCACTATATTGTTATCCTTACTGGGCATTTGAGCTCACCCCTTTTATATGTTTTATTTTTCCCAGGATGTGAAGAAGTAAATTATAAATGACCTGTAGGGATATTATGAGGGAATAATAGTGTGGACTATGGAGACAATATGATGTTGTAGTAGTTTTTCACCTTATGATGTAATATGAACCTTATGAATATATCTACTGTTTCCAAGGATACTAAACCAATCGGTCTTTCGAGATTTGATCTTTCTTGTGATCATGCCAATGTTACGAAGTAATGCACCAACTCTGGGTAACTGGGGTCGAGGCTTTACAGTTGGTATTAGAGGAAGTTTAGTACAAAACTTGGATGCTAGATTTTGATAAACTCTTATTAGAGCACATAGAACTAAGATGGACTTTGAGGATTAGTATAGAAGAACTTCCTAGAATTTTGGTATTGTAGAGATTTTGTGTGTTTTCCGAGCAATACATCCTTGTCTGGATACGAGAAGGTAGAGGTGGCTCTGGTACAAATGTACCTAGGGGTAAAACCCGAAAACACCGCTTTGAGCTAGACTCGAACGGGAACTGGTGCACGACAATGGGCCTTGCTGCACTCTTGGTTACGACACTACCGGGGGATATGATTAGGATAATTCTCATTTTCTTTACAAACCATTATGAAGGGTTTATGAGTATATACATCCTCAGAGGAGAAATTTTTATGATTATGGATTATATCCAAAAACAATTTAATTTATGTTATATGTCTTACAAGTTAAGGATTAGGTATTGTTATTCATAAACTAATCTAGTGTATTCCATTGTTTAGAAATGCATCCAGTAGAAGGAATGAGAACTCCAGTAATACACATGATCCAATGAGAATGAAGGATAATATCTTTCATGTTCTTAAGACAGAATTTAAAAGAGAAATAGTATCCCATGTATTATCATCATATGAAAAAATAATATCATGTGTTGATAAGATAAGTAAAGAGTTTACTGAGTCCTGTGGCTTTGAAGGGAAGAAAGAGAAGAAAAGGATGGAAGAGAGAAAGATGGATAAAGGGAAGAGGGAAAAGAATAATGTTCCCATTTGTGATAACTATAGGAAGAAACACCCTTGAACTTTCTTGAAAGGAATGGGAGATTATTATAAGTGTAGAGGAAAAGGGCACAAAGAAAGTACGTGACTGCAAGGGTAAGAAAATGGTTTCAAATGTACAATGCTTCATTTGCAAGGAGTATGGACCCTACGTGAACCTATGTCCCAGTCATCAGACTATGACACAAATGATGATATTGGATAATAATAAATTTATGATACTACCACAAATGAAGAGGAATGATTAGGGTTCTTGTGTTGATTATGTCAATTGAGTGTGGTATCAACAATTTACTTGTTATAATAATTATGGAGTATATAAGGATTGTACATCAGTACATTTTCATTAAGGACTTGAGATTGTGTGGAACAAAGAAAAGTCACTCAATAGCATGATAAATTTTTGGAAAATATATGGTTGAGAGAATGATAAACCATAATATAGTTCTGATACTAAGGTAGTGATTTTGGAATAATACATGATTGATTTGAATAAATAATAATGGATATTCTTGACTACCCTGAAACTGATTAATGATTTGTATATTCCATCATTGTTGGGGTTTAAAAAAAAATTGGATTGAAGGAGTATATCTATTATTCTTTAAGGAATAAGGTATCATGAATGTAATCAATAAGGTTATATGGTAATTCATGATGTTTCAGTGTTTGAAAAGAATACATGATGAAGATTTTCACATGTTATTATATGGAAAAAATTATCTTTATTGTGTTTAACTTCCATATAAATTTTTGACTGAAGTATTTTGGATAGTTCTAGTTTGGATTATTTTGGATTGCCATAAAAGGACAACCCGGAGGTCGAGCAGCAACCTGTCGCATCCGGGAAGGCCGCGAGACTTGAACCCACAACCGAATGGTGACAAGTGTGTATCACCTACCACTGACCCACGTGATGTCCTAGATTGAAGAATTCTGTTATTTAATGGTTCTGCTAGTTGAATTATAAATTCATTTCTTAACCCTATACGAATATGATAAATTGAATATTATTTTTAAGTTCTATTATCTTTTAGAGTGAAAGATGAGTCTGTGGTAGAAATTAGTTAAAGGATGGAACTCTAATTGTCAAGAATATATTTTTTTCTTCTTCTCTTATTCTATGAAGAAATTAATTCTTATACTTTATTTAAGGAATCCTAAATCCAAAAATGGGTTATCCTAATACCCTATTTTTTGTTGAACCGATGGTATTTCAAATCATCATAGATTGATGAATTTAAGGACCTAAATTTTAAACTTGTTTCTGATTGATGACCACAATCACTACCACTAAATATTTACGTTTTTTCTCCAATTATATGTCTCTAATTTCCACAAATGTTCTCCTAATTGAGATCATAATTTGGTGGGGACCCTTTCATTTCTCTTTTCCTCATATTAAAACTAAATTTTTGTAACCCAATTTTTGATACGGGTTTTCCCACAAAGATATTTTATATTTTCAACCTTTTATTTTCAAAGAACAATTTCAAATTGCGAGGACTTAATTTATTGAAGGAGGGGAGAATGTAACACCACAAGATTTCATAGTGTGTTATTTCTTCAAAATAATTAAATAACATGAACGACATGAAACACTGAGTTCAAGCGCACCATGACTTAACAAACAAGCCGTTCGAAAGAGGTTATGAATAGTATTAACTAAATTTTAAACTTTATATAATCTTTCTAATTTTTGAATCCATATTATGTATTTCTTAGACATAATATAAGAACAAATTCATTTTCAGTATTGCAATTTTACCAACTTTTAATAGTGAACCCTTATTAAATACAATATTTTAAACTTTTTGAATAAATTAGGATATCAAAAATTTGAAATTAAACATCCCAAGCTTCCATGGTATGCTTTCCTTTGAATATTACAGTAGCGTGTGTTGTACGCAACTTCGAGTTCTAACACACACCACAACCAATCAAACTAGCAGTTGTGAATAGTAATACATAATTTTTAAAATTATATATATTATATATTTCAAAATGGACTTCATTTTTGGATTTGGAATATCGAAATTATCCTAGGGTGAAATTTTGGTACTTTTCGGATAACTTTCATATTTTGATGAATAGTGAAAATTACTAAATTTTAATTAAAAACAAATTTTTTAATCAAAATAATTAATATTGATAAGTTATGAATATGATTGGTTTTAAATTATATTTACAATATAATTTTACCATTTAATATAATGTTGGTTATTGGACATAATTTCACAATTAAACCGATCATAAACAAGTATCATTCTTTTGACAGTTATTATATCTTAAAAACACGCTTTTTGTTTTGACAGCGGGAATTACGTGTAAATTAATTTCTACCACTTATGTGTTTTGAATTTGGAAAAATTGATTCCATATTTGGAATCAGGATGTTCAAATTGTGTAAATAAGTAACTTTTATTTTTAGACATTTTGAATAATTACTTCAGTAAATATTTTATTTACCATAGTTAAAGGGAAAATCTGGTAAATAAGGGTTAAAAATAATATTATAATAAAAAAAATTACACTAAAACCTGTCCTAACCATATTGGTTGATACATGTTCGACTATGGGAATATTTGGGTCGCTTGGATATATATAGTATGTTTATTAACTATATAATACAAAAAGACAAAGTGACATGGTAAATGTCAAACTAATTAACTAAGAGTTAAAAATAAAAGATAAGGTTACTATAGTAACCCAAACCTGTCTAAATTCTATTGGTTGAATGGTTTTCGACCTATCCCCACCTTAACCGTTGAATAATGAACTTTGGAGCCATTAGAAACCGAATATGAATTTATTATAAATTCATATATATAGCTTTTCCAAAGGTGCCCCTCACCACTCTTATAAAAGGGCACTCCCCCTTCTCATTACTTCACACCTTAAAATCCTATTGGTTCGGATAAACTATGCCCAAATACTCTCTCAACATCCCTTACTTCATCTTAGAGGCCTTCCTTTAGTCAGAAATCCAACTTAAGGAGCCCTTTTGATCAAATCAAAAGGAAGAACCCAAAGAAGAGGTAATGATTTCACCACCCTTTTTCAAGTTCCTTTCTTCTTCCACTTCTTCCTTATTTGTTATTACAATTCTAAACTAATAACTCCAGTATCTTATATATATGATATCATATTAATATATACGATTCTTGTATAATTTTATAACAATTATTTCACCATTATACAGGAGGTTAACCAACCCTCAACCAAGGAAAATTACAAGGTAAGGGTTTATTTCACAATCTCTTCATTATCTGAGGTTGTTTATACGCAATTATCTATTGGGATCTCTTTATCATCCACATCCATGTTCCTTAAAAATGTAATTAAAAACATCTTTACTATTTACTAGACAATGGGTTAAAGTCATTTATACCCTTATGTGTTTTGAAAGGAATCTTTTGGTCGTTTTCCAAACAAGGCAATTTTAACCTTTTCGTCAAATTTAAGGTAAGAATGTCTTTTTTTTAACTTATACGGCGTGTGGGGCTTTTTACCTCTGTTATAAAATCGTCAAAGCTTCCCTTATAAGCTTATAATAATATTTTCCAAGTAAATTTTTTATTTTATAATTATGCGACTTTTAAATGATTTCGAAATGAATATTTTAAGAATTTGTGAATGGTACTATTTATCAAGATCATAAATTTAAATGTTTTAAAGATTTATCTTTATAAATATTTTTAATTAATGCCCATTTTTTCAAAATGATTTTACAGATTTATTTATATGGACATGAATGTTTTGAAATGATATTTCTTTTCAAAAGTTTCAAAGTTGTATGGGACACTTTGATTCAAAAACCACTTTTAAATTACTTCCTTTATAAATGTGTGACTTTTCAATGATTTCAAGAAAAGAGATATTTCTCTCAAATAGTTTTAATTTTAATCTATGTCAACATCCTTGGATGTATTTTAAGCTTATTTGAAGTTGATTTATTATGATACAAACTTTTGTATTGAATTGAAGGTTTTGTGATATGTTTTACTGTGGATGTGTTATTTTTATACCATTCATGGTTTATGGAGAAAGTATTGACATTTCATATTATAGTTTTAATATGAATGTTTATGTTACGTTTAAACCTTTTCATATAGGAATGAATTGGGCTTATTAAGTGACGGGTGGAGCCCGCTATAGCTACTCGATGCATCGGTAGGTCTCATGAGACAAATTAGTGTCTTGGCACAAGGCCTTGGAAAAATCTTATTTGAAGTCTTGGCACGAGGCCTTTGCTATGTGGTTATGATAGTCTGGCATTATGCATTCCATCATATGAAAGTGGTTATTGATATTGAATGTGATTATTCGATTAGTATATTATCCATGTAAATAAGTAAATGTCATTATTTCATTTTATATTTTCCATACTATGTTGAAGTTCAAGTTTAAAAGGCTTTTGTTTTAGTTATACATTGCCTTAAATGTTTATTCTTATATATGAAAGTTTCCGCTATATTGTTATCCTTACTGGGCATTTGAGCTCACCCCTTTTCTATGTTTTATTTTTTCCAGGATGTGAAGAAGTAAATTATAAATGACCTGTAGTGATATTATGAGGGGATAATAGTGTGGACTATGGAGACAATATGTTGTAGTAGTAGTTTTTCACCTTATGATGTAATGTAAACATTATGAATATATCTAGTGATTACAAGGCTACTAAACCAATCGATCTTTCGAGATTTGATCTTTATTGTGATCATGCCAATGTTACGAAGTAATGCACCAACTCTGTGTAACTGGGGTCGGGTTGTTACAAAGGTATGATGTCATTTATTTTGGAAATCATTTTATTTTATCTTATGGAGGTGAAATAAAACTTCCAGAATTAATATGTTGATATCATAACCAATTTGGATTAAAATGAGAGGTATAAGGAAAATATTGAGGTTAAAACATGTTAGGGTTATTTTTTTAGTTTTATGAAAAGGACAACACGCAGACTGTGTGACAACCCGTCGCGTCGGAAAAAGCTGTGGGAATCGAACCCACAACCAAAGTGCGACTAGTATTTATCACCTACCACTGGACTACATGATGTCCTTGGTTAGTATAACTTATTCTTTTTAGATAGATGATTTTATAAATTAAGAGTAAGTTGATTTTGGGTTATCTATGGAAATTATTAACCTATCATGGAGGATAAGTGATTAGGTTAATTGCTTTTGAATATGAGACTTTAAGAGCAACTGATGTTAGTTGGAGATAAGTGTTAATTTGTACCTTGGAAGAATATGTGATTAAATCCTTAAAATATTTGGGTTTCAATATTAGTTTGGTTTACATTGAAGAATTTTAAGGAAAAATTGTTTATTGAATGGTCTTTGTTGAACTTTGGGTATTGTTTGACAAATTTTGGTGATTAAGAATAGATTTTTTTATCTTTTTGGGTATTATCTGATCTCATACTAACCTTTTTGGTTTTAGTTTTGGTTAAGGTCTAAATACATGTGAATTATATAGTCCTCTTTTGTGGATTAGTTTATTCTCTAATAGTTGATTATATCTCTCTTAATGTAAACAAGTCTTCCTAAATACTCATCATTTGGGGAAAGTATGAGTTTGTGTAAGAAATGTAGTAAACATTGAAAGTCAACATGATAAGTAAGTATGTTTCCTTTAGATCAAATATAAATTACTCAATGAAAAGTAACTTAAAACAAAAATGTTTCCTATTATCTTTTCTTATGGGGGAATCGAATACCGTTTAACCCACCACTAGTATGTGATTTTCTTGTGGTTAAATTTCTCCTAAACATGTTTTCTATTACTCTCCCTCAGAACATGAACCTTTGTTTTTCCACCAAATCCATGTTTTACTACATGAAATCCTAGTATGGGTTAACTCTGGTGACCTTTGTACTTCTCTTTCTTTATTTTAATGTGATTTGTTTACTGACTCTTGTTCCGATGTGGGATTTTCAATGAAGTTTCGAAGCCCAATTTTAAAATTGCGAGGATTAAATTCCCAAAAGTGGAGAAGGATGTAACACCCCTGGTAAATAAAGAATATGACATTTTCACATGTATCCAAATTTGTGAATAAAATATTAATATTACTTTAAGGGGGACGCTATGCTCGATGGCGTACCAAACACGCAACAAAGAGTTTCTTGGGAATCATACATTGCACTCTAATAATAAAATAATACAATTTAAAATGTTAGTTAACGCCTAGCCGTTGTAATAGATGGAATGAACAAAACTAACTACAAAATGATTATATATGTTTGTAAAATATATTTACTGTTTACAATAAATGTAAGAGGATTAAAAATGTGAATGAATCCAATTTTAAGCGTAAACAATCTAATATTTTTTAAAAGGTCGATTAACCTCCTTTTGATTTGGAACCTCTTTTAAATCCACTTTTTGACAATTTTATGTGTTATATTTGACAAAAATAAAATTCTTCTTTATAATCGGGACATCAAAATTTACTTTGTGTAAATTTTTGGTATTTTTATGATAAAGTTCATTTTTTTAATGAATAGAGAGAAATCTTGTATTTTAATTCAAAACCTTTTTAATAAAATTTATTTATATGATTAAATTATCTTTTTAATTGTTTTTAAAGTTAAATTATAATATATTTTTACCATTTAATCTAATAGTGGTCGTTGGAATTAATTTCACTTTAAAATTGGACTTAAACTAGTGTCAATCTGTTGATGCTTATTGTTTCATAAAAACACGCTATTTGCTCTGACAAAAAAAATTAATTATTAAATTAATTAATGTAACTTATATGTTTTGAATTTTGTAAAATAGACATCATTTTTGAATTTGTAATATCAAATATATCTTAGGGTGATGTTTTGGTATTTTTCTGAAAAACATCAATTTTTGAGAAATAGTGAAACCACTAAGTGGTACTTAAAAAATTGATTTTTATTTAAAATGAAATTTTACCATCTCTGTGTTTTGAATTTAAAAAATCCAACATACATGGTTTTCATTAGGATGTAAAATGTAGTTCAATGGGACTAAAATAAATTTTTTTGGTGAATAGTATCTTTTAAGTTTTTAATCGCGATTAGAGATAATTAGTGTAGTTTAAGGAAAACATAACGATTTAATAATATTAAATGACCTTGAAACATGTCCTACCATTATTGTATATGTCATGGCCGACCAATACAACCCATGGGTCGATTTTTGGGACCTCATGGAGCCACTTGGGTAAGATAATGATATTAATGCCTTTTATTTAATGTAAAAGTAAAAATGTCACAAACATGAGTAGTTTTACTAAAAAAAATTTTACATGGGGTTATATAAGTCATATTTTTGACTATAAATAGTCATTATAATGATAAAAAGATTTAATAAATCATGATATTTTTTATAATTTTTAAACATTAAATAAATTAAATTATTTCTATCACTATGATGACGCCGCGATTACCTCATTATTTAACGATTTAAATAAAATGAAAATATAATATAAAATCACAGCCCTAAACCTGTCCAAAACCTATTGGATCGGTGTATTTCGTACTATTATAACCTTATCCTCGATATATGTAATTTTGGGACCTTTAAAATCCGAAAATCATATTATAATAAAGTATTCTTTTATAACTTTCCAAGAATGCCCCTCCTCTCCTCTTATAAAAGGCTCAGACCTCTACCACCTTACCCTCACATCCAAATCCTTTGGCTCATAGAACCCCTACCCATTTCATCTCTCCACATACCTCTATTCATCATTGAAGCCTCCGTTTCGGAAGAATCATTTCCAAGGAAACATTTGAGCTTAAATCAAAGAGAGTTACCTGTTTTAATGGTAGTGTTTTCTCTTGTGTTCTTATGTTTTATTTTGATTCTCCAACCCCCTAAACTCATTTTATTCTTTTCTTTTGTAACAAAACCAGTATCTTAAATATAATATTATGTTTTTCTGTGAATTATTCTAGCTACACTTACACACACCTTCATCTAATGGTTAAAAAACAATATGTTTCCGTGGTTGGTGATTTTCTGCCTCACAAAACGATGATTGTTCAATATTCTTTTAACACCTTTAAAGGTGGCCATTATGATGTCACTGTATTTTATATATGATATATATGGTATTTATGTTTACTATATGATTCTGTATTTTATATTCATAACATACCTTTATTTTTATCATCTTTTTCAAATGCGATAATTTCATATGAGGAAGTGTGGACTACCGCCCCTCAAGTGATGTGACTCGTTAATGCAATACATGGAATGTATAAAGAATGAAATTAATGAACATATGTGACCTATATAACATATATATTATAATGGAATTATAATATATATATATATATATATATATATCTAATTTATTTTTAATTCCATTAATATGACAAAAAAAATGAAAGTAGCGTTCATGCGTACATACGGCCTACCGTCTCCATAAACGATGCTATTCATTTCTATCTCCAAATGTTATGGAATAGTATAAAATGAATATGTTATGGATATATATGATATTTTAATCATTAATACTATTATGTAAATGATTTACTTAAAACTATATCGGATATCATTTTCAAACAAGTTCATTTTTTTAACTCATGTACCAAACATCAGCAAAATCATCTGATATGAACTAACATTTATTAAAAAATTATTATAAAATTTTAATATGTGATATTAACTGAATAATAATATTTAAAGACGGTCCTTAAGAAATTATATATTTACCAATGCTTATTATTCATGAATATAATGAAACGAATAAGACAAGTCGGACTTGAGGTAAGGGATCATACCCCTCTCTTTCTTTTAAAGTACGCTCTTTTATGTCATTCCTTTTAAGTTAATATTTCTTATGATTGGGATGTTATTTTATATTAATCCAACTGTAATTTTTATGTTCATATTATGAGAGACCCTATTTTCTCTCATCAATTAATTTTGGATGTTTTGAGTGGCACTGTTAGGCTGCCAAATTTTCGTAAGAGATCTAACCTCTCTCTTTATTTTTAAGTACTCTCCTTTATGTCACTTCTTTGAAGCTCATCTTTGTAATGTTAGTGGATGTTGTTTTATATTACTATTTATTTAAATTTTATTTTAATATGATGAGAGAGCCTATTTTATCTCATCAATCCATTTTTGAAATTTTTATGTGGACTCGTTAGGCTGCCGAGTTTTCGTTAGGGATTTTTTATCTCACATTTAGTTCCGTGAGATTTATGAAACATTTCCCACCATTTCCATTTAGTGGTGTATTTACTGAACATTATTATTCTCTTTGTGTAATATAATTTTATTTATCGGTATTTACATATTCATTTTATGGCCCTTCTTCAATGGGGTGTATGTTTCGAAAGTTACCCAAGTCGGTAAGGGAACCTTTCACCCTCCTCTTTTTAAAAGTCATCTTTTGTTATGTCATTTAATTCACATAATATTATGTTGGGATATTTTATTAAATATCCTTATTGATGTAAATTTTATGTTCAACTGATGATATACCATTTTTATCTCTCATCAACTCCTTTTTTGAATTTTGAAATGAAGCTGTTAGGCTGCCGAATTTTTGCAAGGGAAATTCTTAACACAATTTTGATTCTTTGGGATAATCTTGTGCTCCTTGAATATGTCATTGTATGAATATGTGTGAATAACCTCTGATTTTTTTACCCTTAATATCCACTTATATTTGGTGTATTCATTTGTCACACATAATTATGTAATTGTTTTATCCTTAATCCAATGATATCGTCTTTGTATGGGACTTCGTCTCAATCTCCTTTCATTGAGGCATATTTTTTTTATACACAACCTTCTTTTATACAGTGTATAAACCCCTTTGACTTTTAGGTTTATCCAAAATGAATCTTTTTTTATACGAAGTGTTTTACTAAACGACAAAAGGGAATGCTTTTGTCATATGTATGCAGCGACAATGACTTCTCTGCCGCTGTGACCATTATTTGAGTTTCTTCTTCCCCTACAAGCCATACATTTTTTTAAAAGAAAACTAAATACCCTGTTTTAATTTTCTTTTATTTTGTTATTGAAAATGGTTTTCATAATGCTTTTATATCAATGTATTGTATTGATATCTTTTGATTGAAAGGTGGAAATGTTATGTTTCCTTTATGCATGTTTTATGAGATACGATTATGTTATGGTTGTTGGGAATTATTATGAAGACGGGTGGTATCGTGATAAACTAAGGTTAGTTGATCCCAACATAGCTCTCCAATCCATTGGGTAACGCGAATGAGATAAACGTTAAGGTTTCTCTGAAGAGATTTTTGGAATATACTGTGATGGGTATTGCAAACGTAACCAAGAGGGTTACTCCCTACGTATGAATGTAATGAATGCCTCAAGTTACCTTTATGTCTTATGATTTCTATGATTTATTCATGATTTTATGAGGTATTTTAAAGTGCTTATGTTTTATTGGTAAAGTTTGATTTCATTCTTATGTATATATGAACTCATGTTTGGTTTCCATATTTTTTATAACCCTTACTGAGATTTTTATGCTTATCCCATGTTTTTGAAATGTTTTCCATAGGTCAAGGGAATGACACATGATATGATGATAGTGTCAAGGAAGTGTCAAGAAAGAATCCATGTTTTATTTTAAATATGTTTTCGTTGATGGGAAAAATGATTACTATCATTTATTGTAAGAATATTGTTTAAATGTGGGATGTAATGCATGTTTTATGATCTAATTCTCTAAAACTCTAAACCTGAAAAGATCCTCAAGGTGTATTCATGAAATATCTCAATATTAAGTAAAGTTTAAGGCTGTGGCCTTATAGAGGGTGTGATGTAATCTTATAATTAGTGGATCAGTTTATAAAATCGACTCACTTCTTAAGGATTAAGTAGTCAAGAAAAATGTATGATATTTTCATGAGGTGTGTGGATGAGGTCGAGCAATATCATGGAGTTCCAGTATCCATTATCTGAGATCATGAAATATGTTTTACATCACATGACTAGAGGGTATTGAATCATGCTTCTGAAACTCCGGTACACATCAACACTATATAACACCATGAGATATATAGAAAGATAGTGAAGACTATAGAGATATTAGAGGAAATGTTGTGAGAATGTGTCTGAGATTTGGTTGGATCTTAGCTGTGATACATTCCCTCGGTTGAGTTTCCCTATGATAATATCTATCACATTATAATTATCAAAGATTAGTTATAATATTTTAAAGGGAGAGTGTGTCATTATTTTTTTTGTTGGAAATAGGTTGGGGAGATAAATTCTCTTTTTCAATAGGTTGTGCAGACCATGACATAGATGGTTTGGCATATTCATGAGAAGATCAATGAAACACATGACATGTGGAAGTCGTGTGTCAATTGCAGGAGGAGGAGCATGGAGATAGAAGTTTGGGACAATAAGTTCTATATGGATTCCCCTCGACATAGGAAGTGGGTGTTGGGAAGAGGGATACTGCATTATCAATGGTTCATCGGTACCTTTTAGGTGTTGGGGTGAGTCAGTGAGGTGATATACTTGTAGGAATTTCCAACCCATTTGGAGAGAGTCCATGATGTATTTCACACATGTCATCTTTTGTTGTATCTTCGCATTGAATCACATTCCATTGATGAGGGATATTTGTATATCAGGGATTAAGGGACATTTTTGGAATTACTATAGGTGATACAGAATCAATGGGAGTAAGTTATGTGTGGATGGAACATTACATAGGTTTGTGTATTTTGGAGGCATGGTTTAATCAATTAAAATAATATATAAATGGAGATATATATCCATTCCTACTCCCCAGTGTTTTTATGTAGTGTTTCCTTATTATGATTCCTTGTAATATAATAGTTGAGTCATTATATTTATGAGATGTGTTGTGTCCTTGTTTTTTGATGTCTGATAATGTCCTAAAATCGGAATAGGGGGAAACCTGATCCAACTCAAGACACGCTGATTTAGATTTGATTAATCCTATGTGGGAATGTTGGTTACACCAAGATTGGATACATTATTAACATGGTGGATGAAATTCCCTTATTCATATTTCGAGATAGTATAACTTTTGGTGCATGTGTGGTGAAATTTGTGGGTTTTTAGTGTAATATGTTATGGAGGAGGAGTTCTTTTATATTTGTGAATCACTCCATCATTCCAACAAAACAGGGTGGTTTGACATTGAAAATTAATGTTGTATTGTTGTTTCAATTATTGGATCATTTGTGACATGTATCATACATGGTGGTTATATAGTCCCCTTTTTCTTCTGGGTATGATTTTGAGTTATCATAGGCATGAAATATTTGAGAGGTATCTGATGTAACTGACCAGACATCAGTGGGTTATTACTTTTTCACAATATAGTGTTTGAATTGTTCAAGGAGGTCATGACATCTCATTTCAAGAGTTTCTAGTTTTTTCAATTTTTTAACATTTACATAGGAATCGTAGGTCACTGACATTGAGTCTAGACTTGTGACTCGACCAATGATGGATCATCCAATGAAGGCTCATTAAATGGTGAGTCACCCAATGGTGACTCATTAACCAGTGACACAAGATGATGATTCATCTAGTTGTAGATCATATAATGGGTAGTTTTCCACTAAAAGGTGGAAATAGTGGGTCATCCCAATGGTGAGTCACATTGGTGTCTCGTGATGGTAATGGACTTATGGTGGGTTGTGAGGGTGAGTTGTGATGGTGATACATAAAACATTGAATTTCCATTGGTATCGCTTCACTATTACCTTGCACCATTGACATGTCCAATGGCCAGTCATCCACCAGTGAATCATCCACAAGGAACAGATGATGGTGGCTCACCCAATATTTATACCTTTGGATATTTCTTCTAAATTTCTAGTTCATCCATGTTTTTTGATATTCACCCCTTAACATTTCCATTGACATATAATGAGTTAAAATCATGTAGATTTTTTTTAATCCATTTCAAAGGATTTAAATTATATCTCATTTTAAAAATGGTTGGGATGATTTATTTTACAAAAAACAGATGGTCATGATCAACATATATTGGGTAGTTCAACAAAACATCATATCCCTTTAGTCGTTGATATAGTACACAAAAAATGGACACACTTCCTTCATTTTTACTATATTTTTGGTCACCATAACCTAGCATCCAAGAAACATTATTCACTAAGGATTCATGCATCTATGTTTCACCCTTTGATCGTGTTTCCCCGGATCCTTTCACACATCTTTTTGGAATAATGAGGATATATTGATCTTATGTTTCTTGAGGTAGGGATCCCATTTTCCCTTTTGTATGTGTATCATTTAAGGTGGGTGTATAAATGTTTCTAATGTGATGGTAGTTGAATCTAAGTTCAATAAATATTATAAAATGGAAGTAAAATAAATAAATAGTGTCCATGTAATGTGTAACAGTCTTCTATTTTATTGATTGTTGATATTGGGATTTGTGTGGTCTATATAAATTTTGAAAATCAGGCTACTAATGGTATTTGTTTGTGCACTTGGGAGGAATAGTGATCTATTTTTTCGGATCATGTGTTGAACAACTATATATATGAAATGTTACTAACCACATATATATAGATAAATAAAGCGTTGCCTCAGGATTTAACTAATCAATGATAACCAATAGTTATCCTAGTGAAATTAAATATTGTTCATTTTATAAATCTGAATACATTATTCCATTATTGGTGTGATTATGTTCCATGTATGGTTTTATTATATATTGTGAATTGTGTGGTGTTATGGTGGTGTTGTTGGGAGCATGATATTATAGAGGGGTGATATGGGTGGTTTAATAGATTCTTAGGTTGAGAAATTGGTTGTTTATGCAATGGATGGGAAATGTTAGAGTTATAGTGTTGTAATTTTAATATTTCCTATTATGTTTTTGGGTGTAATAGGTGTCGTGTTATAATACAGTGGGTCTATCTGGTTGGTTGTGATGGGTTTTTTGTGGATATTGTCAATGCATTGGGGGTTTTCCTTGTTCAGATGATGTATTGGGTAGAGTGACATTGAATAATGATGATGTTAGTGGGTTAGTTATTGTGGTTCTTTTTCCTCTATGTGGTTATGTTGTGTGGCTTGATGCATGCTGTGGATAATAGATTATAATATATAAATGGAATCAATAAATTTTTTTCATTACAGAGAATGCTAATTTATATAATGAGTTGGATTGGATTATTAATTAAATAGTTTATTGGTACGTGGTTGTGTAATTAAAGGTATAAGCAAAGGTGGTTCGATGGGCTAGATGCTTGTTTGTAAAAAACACATAGTTTGGGAAAGATTTTTTGACATTAAATGTATATATAACATTATTTTATTGTTGTTTTCTATACTCACCCACCCTAGTTGAGCACTATGTTCTAAACACCCCCATCATCATGTGAGGGTTGGGGGTATTTTCCCAAAAATCCAAATGGGATGATTGATGGATGGTTATTGGCACTTCCTTGCTCCACATTCTAGGAATTGGTTACTGTAGACACTTTGGGAAGGTTTTGGTGCCATTTTGAGTCCTAGATGTCTATAGTAATGGTTTTCTTTCCCAATTGTCTATGTTATGGAATTTGGTATGCTTTATTGGTTTCTTCTAGATAAGGAATGGTTTTTGACGTGGTGCCTCTTGGGGAGATGTTGTACAATTGTGGTCCAAGTGTATTCCAGCAAGATTTGGTATGGTTGTGGCCCATGTGTTTTTGGGTAGGATATTATGATCTTCACATTCATGGGTTCGATGGATAGGCTTGAGGTTGAGGTTTGTGCATGAATTTTGTGATATGGTTATTGTGGAAGAGTGTGGTTGTTCTAGGACGTTTGTCGTTAGCATTTACACATTTAACAAGTGATAAGTGTGTCATGGTACCAATAAAACAATGTGATTATTAATTACATTACATGACTAGTTTGGATTGGTTATTCATTCTTGTTGGAGTTGGGATCGATAGTATTCCTTATTAGGCACTCTTGGTTTCTCTTGTTTTTCTCACGGGGGACATAGTAAGCTTCTGCAGCATTTTCACAAGAGACTTTGGTTTTCCTCTAGATTATATTTATTTGGTAACCCTATGAATATAAAATGGCCATCATGATTCTATGAGGTCTACATGGACTATAATTTGAATTACTAGATCATACATTGGGACAGTTGATGTTTCACTACATAGAATTGATTATGATATTTTCATTAGAGAATCATGTTTTGTAAAAGATATCTTTTAAGCATGAATGTTTGATAGTTGTGCATTTTCATATATATATATATATATATATCTGTGTGTGTGTGCCATGTTGTTTTTTGGGATGAACCATCTTATATCCAAATATTTTTTACTTATAAAATCGGTATTGCCTCCCATTTTTTTATATTTTATACCCCTGGGGCTAGTTTCCAATCCATGGCCTAATGGGGGAGGGACACACAGGTCATTATCTATCATCTAATACTTCCATCTTTGGATGGGAATATTTGGAAGGACTTCTTCATTAAATATATATATATATATTATCTGTAATTTTATATTTCTTAAATATTTTTATTTCATGTAGATTATTTTTAATATGTTTGATGTGGTTTGGGTCACTTATAAAGTTTAAATATTTACATTCAAAATCCTTTTTTCATATCAATATTGTTTATATTATTTTACATATTTATTTATATAGTTATAAAATGGAAGTAAATTATATTTTATGACTATTTTTTATTTCATATAAATTTATTCAAAAAGGAAATATTTTAGCTGGTTTATATAGAATGTTTTGACAAATTCAAAAAAAATGTATGTTAAATTTTAAATGTAAATAAAAACAATGAACATTCTACCACCATGGCCATTAATTATTTTTGGATTTGGTTTTATGATTTCATGATATATTAAATGAATAAAAAACATTTGTTATCATGGAATTGAAATGAAATTTCAAAATAATGGAATATTTTGTATTGAAAATTTGATTATTGAATGAAAAGTGTGTTTCAAAATCTTGAATGGATTTTCATAAGATTTTAAATGAGTTTTAAAAATGATTAATTTTTTCATTTCTTGTTGTGTTAATTGGAAATTATAAATGATGGGAGGGTCCAGAAATCAATCGCTGAGCTCATTATCGATTAATTGATGAGTTCTTTGAGATGATTCTCTCATTCCTTGGGTAATGATTATATTACATACCAACTTAATTGGGATGATGGACTTACGGTTGTTCTAATCTGTATGGGTTCTATAAGGGTTTAATGTGATGATGTTCCAAGGTATGTATATGAATGATATATTTTTTCTAATAGGAATTATTGTAAATATTTTATATTAAAAAGGTAAAATAAATGATATTTATTAGAATATGATATTTCTATTATAGGATCATATTTCTTGTTTTCAATAAATTTTATTCATGAGTATTAATGTATATCAATGGACTAACAATTTTCTTATTTTTATATCCCATACAGATCTTTTTATGATCATCAATCATTTTAAAATGTTTTCAAAATATATACTGATGACTAAGGGATGAAAGATGCCATTATAAAATTTGTGAAGATTTTACAAAATATATATCATGATTTATTTTTTCATGTATTATATACTAAAAAATTGGATACATATTAGATGACCTCCCTTTTTATTTTATGGTTTTTTATGAATGAGTTATGGCCAATTTCTCTAAAATTATAAACCTAAAAAGGACCTCCTGTATAAAAAAAGTAATTTCATGACTGAAAATCATGATTATGTATTGATTAAGGACAAGTCCTTGTACTTACCATCAAAATAATATTATATCTCATAATTTTATTTTACAAAAAAAATCAAATTTAATGATAATTTATTTTTATATTCACCGTCGAACAATCAAGCTTGATGAAGGATCATCCAATGGGGAAAATAATAAACACATTAATCCATAGGATTCCTTCCTTGTGGAAAAAACAATAATATCCCTTAATATGGAACTACTGTAAAGTTAATTCAGTGAGAGGGGACATAGATTAGTGGTTGGGGTAGGATAATGATGCTTAATAATTATTGGTTACATATAAAAAGAATGAATCATTATTCTCAAAACTATATTTTCCATATATAATTCCATCACATGAATCATTTTTATTAAAATTTTATATACCACAATGATGTTTTTTCTATATCATTTTAATACATATTTTGGGAAATTATCTAACTAGGAATATAATTAATCATATAGGGGTCATGGTTAATTGTGTTAATATTGGATATTATCTCGAGATGTTAGTGGGTGAATATGCATATATAGTGGACAATATACTTAAGGTTACGCAACCTGATGAAGCCATTTAAATTTATATAGGTGTTATAAAATCTATAACTGAGGAAATTACTAGTGATTCATCTTTCGGGAATAATTATAGAACCACCATATCATCCAAGGAAGTGTAAGGAAGAAATGGATCCCCCATAGTAGAATTGAATTGTGAGGATCTCAAGATTGAAAAATAAGATCCACATCATATACTGGTAATTGATCCATGATTGGATGGTTCTGCACATGTGATTTAATATGAACTCCTCTATAATATTGACTTGTTTTAAACATTACATTAGTTTTGACCTGTTATGGATATATTGGTGGGATTTTCTGACTAAGAGGATGACATTCATGAGTTGGACAACCCAGGGTCAATTATTTCAAAAAGGAACCAATTGATCTAATTTTTAAGAGAAATAGGTTTTAAAAACATCACAACACCCATAATATTGGGTGTGTTAATGAGACTTATGTGATTTATACATCATTGGTTGTAGAACCTATGGATTGGTGGAGTTGACTGTTGTTCAAAACATACCATATAAAAGGATATCCTAGTCATGTGTGTGGTATTGGAGTGGTGAAATCATTTCTATTGTATGTAATAATTACATTTAAATAGGTTTCTCAAATCCCTAATATCCTTCTTATTATTTTTCTATGACGACAGACCATGTGTCCTAAAAATGAGTATTTATTTTATTTGGGGAAAAATAATTCACCGTTTGGAGGATCATATGATAATAACTCTAGTCATGTTATCTAAAAATATCAAAAACAGTGTTTGGTAATGAATAGCAATACACTCTTTGAATATGGATGAATGTGGTATTCCCTCATGTGGATGAGAAGATGACATAACAAGTTGGGATCTATAATGACACAGAGATGAATCTGTAGTGTCAAACCAATATCAATTATTATATTGAATGATCCATGCATTGTAGGTGTTTTCAAAAAACAATGGGATCCAAAATGTGTATGTACCACTTTATTTTATCATGAAATAAAATACATTACTCAATCTAGTTTTTTTATTGATTGTTACACTCAATTGAATCCACATGGATATGAACTATCTTATTATTTTTCAATGTGATCCCAAATCATTGAGGGCAAATATTAAAATGTAAAACTAATTTGTTAGAAATTATTTAGAAACTAGATAGATGTGTTAGGTTCAACATATTTCATTTATTAACATTAAATCTTCATAATCATGTGGAAATAATTTTTGTATTACTCCATGGATTATAATTCTTTGAATGTTTATAAGTTGTGAGAGGGTGAGACGTCATGGGTGTTAGTGATCCACATATAGAAAATGAATGGAAAAAATAAAACATATTTGGAAAATATGAACTATTATTGATATATGGTAGGGTATGTTTGGTTGTTGATAATGATCCATCAAAAAGAAATAATGGGTTATAATTCCATTCTATAGAAGATGAATCCACCATGATTTGATCCATGAAAATTTGGTTGTAAAATTTGGCCATTTTCCACATCTATATGGAAAATATATTATAATATATTGAAGATATATCTAGAGGTTCATATACCCATGATTAGATTATTCCTTCATAAAATTATTTCATGTCCCAAAGAGAGTATTTTTTGCATATGAATTATGGAATATGATCTGAATATAGGAGACATAAATCTTATTGATGATGGTAAATGATATTAAAAAATAATTAATAAACCCACAAAGATACACCATATATGATCACTATAATATATTTGGTTGTACCACATAGAATAAATAAGTGAAATAATATGGGGGAAAAAATTTTGAATCGAAAAAATATAAAATGATAAAACTCGATAATTCTCCAAGAAGGAGGTTGGTGGTTTTCTAATTTTCTAGATTTATGATGGTATAAATTTGATCTTGTGATGGCTTTTTTTATATTTTTTTACTTGGAAGAATTTTAGAGTGAGGTAATATTTCATTTTGGAAATAATTATCATGCTGAGGTTTTTGATTTTGAGGGAAAATTAATTTTTTTAATGTATCACAAATAGAGGTACGTTGTAGTTAATGTTCATGATTATTAGATAGTGAACACCATTAAATATGTAAAAAACATGAGTGAAAGGCGATGAATAAAAATGTTGATCTAGGAAAGACATTAAACTTATTTCTTCAAGGTTCCACAAAAACTAGGACACGAATAACTTGTATTTCTTGGTATGATATAAATTCTCTAATCCATATTTCACTAAAAATACCTTAATGAAGTATTTTATAGATGAATTGTTCATGTTGGTGTTGTACAAGTGATTGGGAAGAAGATGTATTGTGTAATCCTATCTTGAGTGTATTGTGTGTTTATTCTATAGTTTAAATTTCTACACAAAATGATGTTATCTATGCATCATTAAATCTTGTAGCTAGTACATTTAGGTGAATTTTAATTTTATATTCCTAGGATGTCAAAAAAGAGAATAATTTCAAAATTTGTGGATGTGGGTTATTCCAATTTTGGTCATGCGGTGGGGAAAATGTGTCACATTTTTTAAATTCTAATGTCTTGGTTGAAAGTCCAATGTCGTGAAGGGATGCATTTTTAATTTTCCTAAACTAGTGAGATTATAAATCAAATATATACTTTTTCAATGTCTTAACAATAATTCAAATGGTTTTTACAACATATCCTAATTTATGGTTATATTTTCCCATGCAATATGGGGTGACATATGTATTGAAATTATACAATTTTTATTGTCCTCACTTTCTATGATTTCAAACTGGCGGGAATTTATTGCTCTTTATTTTGGATGTATATAGTCAATTAGGAATAATATAATATAATATCTTTTATAGAGATATAACTTTTCCATAGATTTGATAATAGTTGAAAATCATATTTTTCTGACTATGAGTTTGAGTATTAACATTTTGTGGGCCAAGGAGATAAAATATTATTTAAAAATAAGAAATTGTGAGGGTCTTATGAATCAATATATAATCATATAGATAATGGTTTAATACTATTTATGTTTTTGTTTTTATACCTTGTAGTGGACACCAATACAAGGTCATAGAGTGTAGAAATATGTTATCTAATGAGGCATAGGTTGGTAGTATAATCATTCTTTAAATTCAGGTCAAAAATACCCATGATCCGCAAAAAACATGGAATCGTGGTGAAAATTGCTTGATGTAATTGTTCATAAAATATTATACGCTAATATTTTATATACATCTTCATTGAAATTTCCTTGTTGAATTTTATGTTATTCTCCTTATGAAAAATTATGTTTAAATAAATAACAATAAATAAAAATATTATCGCCCAGTTATTAAATTGACAAGAATCAATAGTAATACTCTCATTAGGTGCAACATATATAATTTCTCAGATAGTGAAAATGTATTTATGAATTTAAAATAAATAATAATTAAATTTCAAGAAAATTAATTTTACATATCAATAATATTCTTACTTCAAATGTTGTCATTATTTTATATTGCATTTTGAAATTAAAAATAGATTCAACCATTTTTAGAAAAAATTATTAGATGAATTTCTTCTCTAAAATATTCATTTCAATATTTTATGCTTTTAAAATTTTAGGGTTTTTCAATGAAAGTTTTTTTTGGAAGAGTGAAAATTACAAATATTTTTAAAAAATATCATTTTTTCAAATAATTTTTTATTATCTTTTTAATTTAGCATGAAATTTATAAATAAATTTTTAAAATAGAATTAATATTAATAACTAAATAGTAATATTTATTAAACTATATACTATTATAGGTTTGTGTTTATGCAAAAAATAGTTTTTTATAAAATAATTTTTCTTCTCTAAATGATTTATTATACAAATAATGTTGATAAACAACTATTTATTAATGGTTTTAATATTATTTACCAATTTTAACCAGTAATATATTTTGAAATTCTAATGATAGTTTATACCCTTAATAAATCATTGTAGAATCATTTTTATGCTTGAAATTTTAAAATTCCTAAATAAGTATCTATTGATTTTTTCATATTTATTAAAAAATAAACTCCAACTTGTATATGATTTGAATATTTTAATTTATATTTTATATTTTCAGTCATAATAATAAAAATTTATTAATATGATTACCTTATTTTCTTCTCACAGTGTATAGTAAAGATGGTAAAATTCCATTACCGTGGTTAATGGTAAAACGTAATTATTATAAGGTCTAATTAATGATATAAGGGTATAAATGTCATCAACACATATCTAATTAAAATATTTTGAGGCTTTTTTGTCATAAAGACTCATTAAATCGAATCATTATACATTTTTATTAACATTACATTGAAAATAATATTAACATATTGAAATATTTTAAGATATTTCGTGTTTTCCCATACACTCACATATAAAAGGGCCCATTTTCTACATAATTAGTCAAAATAACTATTCCTTTTAACTTATAAAATTTATTTTAAAATTATTCTAAGGTCTCTTTACTTCATTATAGTTCATCTAGTATTATAAAAAGATAAATTTTTCATTGATTAAGGTTTATGATTATTTACATCAGTAAATAATGATGGTTTAAACATAACTGTTCTCTTACAATTTTATTTTTACTCTTAATTCCTATAATATTTTTTTGGATTTTATAAAATTATGAAAAAAAATTCATCAATATTCTAATATGAAATTATTTTTATGTCACAACTATTTAACAAATCGTGTTTTACAAATTACTAAACAATATACCGCTCATTCATAGGTGTCAACTACCAATACTACTTAGCATGAAGATTCATTTTCCAGGACCCATATTCATTGTTTCTAACTATATTAAATTTATTATATATATATATATGATATTTATGGTATAATAATTATCCATTTATTTGGAATTTCTTTTTAACATCCTTTTTTCAAATCCATAAAAAATAAAAACACCAGGCATGCATAAGTGGGGAATACTATCTTCATGTTGTGATGTAAATTATTTTTTAAAACATATTTATGCGAAGTATTATAATTATTTATATTATATCACATTGACCCCAGTAATATTGTATCTAGTGTATACTAACATTACATATTCATGATTATAGGAAATGTAGCATGAGAAAACGACGAGGTTAGTAGTCCTAGAAAACTAAAAACTAAAATGAGTCCTATATTAAAAATTATTGAAGTATTTATCAAAAATAAGAAATATTTATTTATATAGAGCATATAGTTTCATATAATTATTTGATTCATGTGAAAAAAGAAACAAAATAAGGGTGAGATGAAATGATTTTTATGGTTAATGTATAGATCAAACAATAATGAATAAATGAGAATAACCATTATTGAATGTTAGTAACATATGTAACTTTCCATGAAATCAATAAACTATGAAGGACGTTAGTAAAATGTATAGTAAGGTAAGTAATTGTAAATACATGAAATTTAACTAACAGGATAACAAATAATCAATACGGAAAGGTATGAATCTAAATAAATTCCAAAATATCTATAAACTAATAATGAAATGTATCCATATTATGTTTCATAATGAAAATATCATGTTTAATAACTATTAAATCAAAATTATGGAAATTTATAATTATTATACATCATCTCATTGGAACATTAAAACTGCTACTATCAAGATCTATCCTCCATTCATTTTAAAAAAATCTGTATAATATTATTTAATTTGTGATTCTAATTTGTTTCATTATATCCTTTTGATGGATCAAGGGTGTATATTCTGTTTTATCCCCACCCTTCAATGCATGTCCCATGAATACCTACTTTAAACATATTGATTAAACAAAAAAATATATTATTTATCAAACATGTTTACCAAATAAAGAATATAGTCTTATCAATATTTCTCAAAATAATAAAATGATTATTAATATAAGGAATCATATGTAAAAATTATATTTGTTTTTTTTAATATTATATCCATGAAAAATTATATTGTTAATTAGGTGAAATTAAAAGTTCAATTATAACTAAAAATTAATATATCAAGGGGAATACACAAAGGAGTCATAGAATTTAATGTTAACTCTATCCTTGTAAAAACTAATTAAAATCTATAGAAATGAAGAATATGGATTTTATCATTATAAAATAACCCATGTTGAGTAATATAATTACTTTTTTATTTGAAAATTAGGAATAAAAAGGTCTTCCAAAAACATTCTTGTGGAAAATATTCATTTCATTTTAAAAACAGTTTTGTAGACAGTGTTGAAAAAAATCACTATAAATCACTTTTTCAAAAAATCTTTAAAATTTAACGATTTATAAATAAAAATTAATTTTTAATTATTTTACTTATTGTAAATTATTAGATGTCATTCATGTTATAAATATCATTCCCTTTTTTAGGGTAAATTGTTTAGAAAAGTACTACATTTGAAAAGTAACAAGAGGATTCCATTAAAAAGATTTTAAAAATTCATAATAGGTAAAAATATAATTAAAAATCATTTTTTATTGTTAAAAATGTTTTGAAAACATTTTAATAAAACATGATTGTTATAGGAAAGCACAATATCTCACTAATAATAAATGTGATGTTGGATTTGTTTTTTAAAAAAAATTCTAAAAAATATTTTGAACCAAAGTTGTGAGGAATGGTACTGTTATGTGATATAATCCATTAATAAACTAGGGAGAATAAAATTAAATGACATATTGAATATTATTCATATAAAATCTATTGATGTGATTTCAAGACTACATAATCTGTATTATAATGACAATATTAAATTATCAATAGAAATAGACATAAAATTTATGTAAGAATTAAAAAATTAATTTATTATTAGTATCGACCGACATTAAAAAAATTATAGGTGGAAATAAATCAATAGATATAAAATTTAATTATACACATAATTATATAATCATTATGGGAAAAATGGTGTAATATAACCAAAATAAGAGTAATTGGGTTATGAAATTCTATTCCTCTAGGTAACATTTAATTCAAAACCCCTTAAAAATAACGAAAATATAAAATTAAAATAATCTTAATAATTTGGTAATAAAGAAATTTTATATCAATATGTCAGTTTCTACACCATATATATATTAAATTAGATTCACAAAAAAAAATTATACCTCAATGAGTTGAAATTCAGATGAATTTCATTCCTAATTTGTATTTTTTGAATAATAATAACATTGAATGATATATTTTTAAATGAAAAACTAAATAAATTTTATAAATATTTATTGATGATATAATATAAAATATATAATTATATAACCCACAAACAAGAAATAAGTGGTGAAATGGTGAATTATTCATAGAATGAAAAGTGGAAAAATAATCCAATATTTTGTGTTTCTGTTCACCTCAATATATGTTAACATTATTTAAAATTAGTTTAATAATTTCAGTAACATATAAAAAAACCATAATAAGATTTCTAATAGAATATATTACCTTATTATTGAATGATTTCATGTCATAGAAACAACTATTTGTACATTGATTTCATGAAAATTTTATATATTTAAATATTGTTCAATTTATTACATATTTTTCATTGTTCTTCATGAATATAGTGTAATTATGACCTAAATTATTTTTCTCATTGACAAGGTCATTTGTTACAACCCAAAATTTTACAAATGAAAATTCAACTTGATCTGACTAAATTTTTTATTAAATAATATGGTTATATAAATTTTATGAACATATATGGTTTTATTTTTTGATATTAAAATATCATTAATAATTGTAATTGTTGCTAATATAGTCATTGAACTCCGATAACATTATGTGTATAAATATAAGTATTTTAAAAAATAAAATTTACTCCGAAAAAGGAAGTGATGGACTTATCCAGTAGAATTTCTCCATTTGAAGCCCATTTTTTAGAGCATGAAATGGCGGTGGCATCACTGGGCATTAATATTGATCCTACCCATGATGTGAGTCAACACGTTAACCATTAACAAAACTACATACGAGTGATGTGTATGTTAATAGAGATTATCACCCGAGTGATGTTATCTGAGCCACTCAATGTGTCGGGCAACATCGCACACCATACCCTTTGGCTATATGTGGGTGTTATAAGGGGTTATGTAAATAGACCCCATCAATTTGATTATGTTAATCATTTTTTATATAATTTAGATTATATATTCGTTTTATTATTGTTTCATGGTAAATGGTTTTTAAAGCAAAAAAGACTATTTTTTGTTAATATTCAATTAAGAAATATATTTTTTAATAATTGATATTTAAATTAAATTATATTTCAATAAATCATTATTATTAATTAATTTGTATTAAATATACATTATATTATAATTTTTATGTATAAAATTGTAATTTTTATTATGGTTTGAAAACTATTTTTATAAAAACCCATAAATTTTGGATTAATGTAGGTTCTTTGAAAAATAAAAATTCACATATATAGAAAATTATTTACATAAAATTATTATTATTTTTTTGGAATCATGATGTTGAAATTATCCAGTGGTAAATTTTTAATTAATTTCTAAGAAATTTGAATTTTCGAGTAAAAATAAAATACTGTTTAAATATATAATTTATTTTATGACATCATAATGACCCAATAGCGATGTAATAAAATAAAATAAAAGGATTTTTGGCTAGTATATTTTTTAACTTTCAAAACAGTGATTTTAAATTTTTTTGAGTTATTTTACAAAACCTTAGTTACCCCTCTGAGACGTATAAATCATGTTAAATTTTTAAAATGATAAACTTGAGAGTCTGATTCACCTCCACATTACCAAGCCTAATATTTTATTATATTATTCCATTGGAATTTTTTTCTACTCTTCTTTGGCAAAAAATATTTTTTGAAACCATGTGATTGTTTTTGGTTATGATAAGTTTAATGGGTAATATCCAAAGACTGAATAGTAAATAATTCCTTATACTTTTTTATAGAAACCCACTGAATGCCCCATTTCTCCTCTCTCAAACCATTTGATCTCATCCAAAACCTTCCATCCTCTATCTAAAATCCACCCAAGTCTCCTCAATCTCCCATGAATCCCATATCATTCCTCTCCCAAGCCATTGCGATCACTATTCAAATTAAGGGATTTCTTCCTCTCTCATTGTTGCCCAAGTTTAATTATGTTACTATACCATTTTATTATCAATTAAAAATGTTGGATTATGATTTAACACCTCCCCTATACTTCTGTTGTTATGTGTTAAGAATTAGAGACTCATTTCTCTCAACTTAAAGCCTCCCATATACAGTCGTTACAAAGATGAAAATATTTAAGGGATTTCTCTCTTCTCATTTACATTCAAGAAATTCCATTATATTATGCATATAAAATGAATTATATATATTAGTACATGTAGCTATATCACTCCACTAATTTATATTTCATGTAAAATTGATGAGATACCCATTTTTCTATCATTAACAATTTTTTAATTCTTATTCCATGTTGTTATGCTGTTGAAATTGCAACATGATTTTCCATGCCAAATTCATTGTGTAGGGGATACCATGCAAATATTTCTATCAAGATTATTCACCATTACTCACTTTTAGTAAATCATTATATAGTTTCATTTATGTACAAAAAATTAATTTATTGTTGAATAAATTATGTTGTTGAATGATTCCAAGTTGTATGATCCATGTCCCACACTTAGGAATTAAATGAAATGATTTAGAAGGGTTCACCATGATAGTGATCCAACACATTGGGAAAACATTTGTCTCAAGATTTGTTATGTGAAATGAGTTTTTAATCATGATAATTCATGTCTAGTTGGGTTTTACTCATGATCTATGTTAAATGAGTCGTGGATCATGCTAATATAATGTTAAATATTGTTGCTATATTTCCCCGTTATGATAATCATTCTATATCATGATATTAGTTCAGGTTTCTCATGTTATCCATTGATATGACTATCTCCTAGAATATGCTATATTACTCATTTTATTCCATTTTAACTCCATTATAAACATTATAGCTCTCACTTTTCTAATGAATGTCTTTAGGTTATCACATGCAATGCCATGTACGAAGGAATGTGTGTGGCCATGGAAAGTCAGTTTTCAATAAAGATTTGTATTTCAAGTTTTATGTTTTTATGTAATGTTTCTAAGCGCTAAAATCACTATACCCTTTATATTATATGTTTTATAATGTGAATATTTGTTTTATAAATTATATTTATGTCTGAAACAAATATTTGGGTTATTATAGTTTGTATTAGATGACATGTTCAGTTATTTTTGGGATTAGGATTAGAAACACCTAGTGAATGCCTTAGGGATAAGACAAAAAAAACAACCCTAAATTTTTGTGAGTATTTAGTATGTGTTTTATCAAAATAATACTTCCCTGTCTAGATGCGAGTAGGGATTAGTAGCTTGGGCATTGATGTATCAAAGGATAAAGTACAAAAACACAACTTTGAGATAGATTCAAATGGGAAGTCGTGCACGCAAATTGGCATTGTTGCACTCTTAGTTACGAAACTCATGTGGGATTTTCATTGGTAAAATCATAATCATAGTATGAGCCATCATTATGGTAATTAAAAACAATCCCATATCAATAATTTTGGGGAAGTAGATCATGAATAACATAGATATATTACGGAAATAATTGTACTCTATAAGCTGTCCCCATTTTATGTGAATTCCACTTTATGTGTTACCCCTATCATTATTTTTATTCCAGCTAATGGCCGGTAATATGGGAATTTGTGATAACAGTTGATGGAATGATCAATGTGATGATGGATTGAATGATATTACCCATCAGACAGAAGCAGAAATTGTGATCTTTTTCATGATACTCTATTTTTAACTCATGTTTGGAATAGAAACATGGGTCTAGAGGAATGTTCAACCCCCCCCCCAAATAAAGAAAAATAAAAAATCAATCAATTTATGAGGCAAAGGCCTCTTTATTTTAATGGATCGTCTTATCCCTCAATAGTATAACTTTGGATCAACCCCACTGAAGTGGTCATATCCATCCTTCAATGTTTGGAACAAAAGATGTTTCTTCTAGATTTTTTCTATATGGAGGGTCAAACTGATCAATGGTGGATGTTGAGGAAAAAACAAATCCCAAGGAAGTGATCGAGATGTTGGAATGGAAGGATATCAGGAAAATGTTTTTCAAAAAATATTTCTCATGCAACATCCGACTTAAGATGGAATGGTACATCAATTCCATCCAGAAATAAGTCGATGAATCCATAATTGTGTATAAGGAAAACATCACAAGGATTGCATGATATGCCCCATGATTTTTCATTTCAGTTGAATGAAATGTCATATTATTTTTGGGTGGCATAAACCATAGCCTATGGAAATCCCCAGTGATCTCGAACTTTAAGATCTATGATGAAATCATCTAATTTTCCCTCAATGTTTAAAATAGAGATCATAAAATATAATGTGTTTCAAGGGGAAAATAATCATAAGGTGTACATTATTTTTGGGGGTCCTGTGGATAAATACAATGGTTCTATGAAATTCTATCAACCCACAAGCCAATGGTATAGAAATAATTGACCATGAAATTTCCTAAACGGGATGAATAAATTAATTATGTGTGTAAGTTAAGGGAACCTGTCTATTATTCGTTATCATGAAAAACATGATGTTGTGCTAGATTAGAAGAATTCTTTGTTAGACCCTAAATTCATTTTTCATTAATTAAACTGAAAAGAACTAGGGAACTTTTCAAACAAGTTACCTAATTTAAGGGTTTACAGTGGAAACCAATAACTTTCAAGGTAGTAATGGGAGATTTTGGCATTTCTCCCACTAAAGAGTACCCTGAAAATGAAGCGGTGACAGATACTATAAGGACACAACATTTAATTTACTTAATATTGAATTAAATGAATAATTCATATTGAGTATATTTTAAGGTTTATATTTTTAAAGATTTAGGCATAACAACTAAATTACAACTTGATTAATACATGTAGACGCTACTTATCAGTATCCATTTTTTCATAAAATAAAAACACATAAAAAGAATCTTGTCTAGTTCCATGTTTTAGATACCATGAATTTTCCATGATCCCATTCTTGACCATATTCATCTTTAAGTCCTGCAGAAAACATTTCGAAAACATGTTATGAGAATAAAAATATCATTAATGGTTATAGAATAAGGAAGGAAAACATTAGCCCATCAATAAATAAAAATCAATGAAACCATACTTTTCAATCAAAACATACCTTCTGAAATCATAAGATTTATGAATAACACACACAAATCATACATCAAAAAGGATACTTACGGAATCCATATAAAACACACATTGTAGATATCAAATCTATATATGTAGTTACACTTGTAATATCCATCATAGTTTATTCTCTAAATATCAAAGGAGAAACACCACATTTACCTCAGTCACGTTACCCAAGGAATTGGAGAGCTATCTTGGGCTCACCTGCCCTAGGTTTATCACGAAACCACATGTATACGTAAACAATTCCCAATAACCATAACATATTCATAACACATAACACAATCATAATGTAAATTTAAAATTTCCACATTCCAATCACAATATATCAAATCAATATATTGAAATATACAATGCTTTATCAAATCATTTTCAAAACCATTTAAAACATTTGATAAAGTTATTTTAAAAATAAATGTTTCCCATACCACTTCAAAGATTTTAATAAATCGTCATATGAATAAATTAATGTCCATATAAATAAATCCCAAAAACCATTTTTAAAAAATATACATTAATGATAACAATTTAGAATAATAAATCTTTAAAACATTTAAGACAATATTTTAGTTAATGTTTTTTTTAAAAAATGAAAGACTCTTGAATACAAATAATTGAGGATAAAAATTTAATCAGAACATTATAATGACCTAAGAATAAAGGTATTCATGATGTAATATGACAATGGACAGTATATACACCATATAAAATTGAATTGGTGCATAACAATAATGAAGACCAAATGGAAATGTAAATTGAGATGAAATCCCTTATAAAGAATGTATCCTTAAATTAAGGATAAATCAATTACATAATTATGTGTAAAAAATATAAATACACCCAATACATGTGGATATTATGTGTAAAAAATCATAATTCATTCACACATATTCATTGGACGTCATATTCAAGAAGTACAAGATTAACTCATATAATTGAAATTTGGTTATGAAGTTCCCTTGTAAAAATTCGATAGCCTAACGACGTCACATTAAAATTAAGAAAATTGTTGATGAGATAAAATGGGTGTCTAATCAGATGGAATTATTGTTTAAATCAATAAGTATATATAATAACATATTCCCACATTATAATATGTAAATTAAAAGACATAACAAAAAGAAGTCTTTTAAAATGGGGAGGGTGAAAGGTTCCCTTACCGATTTGGTAACTTACAAAACATATGCCACATGAAATAAGGATCATAAAATTAAGGTTTAAATACTAATTAATGAAATTATATTACACAAATTGTACAATCATGTGAAACACATACACAACATAAGGAAAAAGTGGAAAATATAGCATGAATCTCACAAGAATAAAAAGTGAGATGAAACACTTTACCACGTTGTAATCACCCGAGTCGTATGACCCAAATTTAATAACCACCAAATTAAACAAATATTAACATGAATATAATGAGAATTATGATAATATATATCAAATTCCTGTACACAATACACCACATGCAATGAATAAGTGGGTAACAATGTAAGTCTCACAGAATTAAAAGTGAGATAAGATAATCCCTTAACTCGTGTCCGACATGACATGTTTGTTCCCTGTTCTTCCTGAATAAAAAACCAAAGTTAATTTATACTTGATTAATATGCTTTTTCAAGTTTATTTTTCTTTTTATATCAATTATAACAATGTTATATATATTATTAAATAATTTAATTTTATGACTGTCGTTTTGCCTTTATCTGGTACTTGAGTCAAAAATAGATTTCTTATAATTTAAAGTTGTTCACACAGTCCGAAGTTCATTATATACATAATTATATTCTTGATTTAGATATCATATATATCATATATATCCAGTATATAAATTTATTTATAATAGTACATAATATTCGCAGGTAAGAAATGAAATGCATCGTTCATGGAGACGGTAAGACATATGTATGCATGAACGCTACTTTCATTTCTATTTCTTCATATATTGTTATTAAAACACAATGATACATAGCTATATTTTATTTAAATTATAATATCATATATAATATCATTAACTCCATCCTTTATTCATCCCACATATGGAATTAACGAGTCATATAACTTTGCGGGGGGGGGGGGGTAGTCCGCACTTCCTCAAATGAAATTATCACATTTACCCATAATGAAAACCATAAAGGTATACTATAAATGTAAAATAAAGAAGCATAAATAAAGCATAAACATAGTATATATCATATATAAATATAGTTTCATCTTAATGGACACCATGATAGGTGGTAGGGGATAATCTAACGATCATCGTCTTGTGAGGTGTTAGTTTTCCATCCACAGAATCTGTATGTTCTTCACCCGTTAGATTGAGGTGTGTGTAAGTGTAGTTTGAATACATATTATAAGAAAATCCTAGTATATTTGTGATAATGGTGTTGTATTAAAATAAAGGAATAAAAATATTTTAGGGGTTGATTATTTAAAATAAAAGATAAGATGTTAAGAGAAACTGTTACCTATAATTTGGGTATCTTCCTTTGGTATGAACCAAAAGGGCTTCTTGATGTGCCTTCTGCAAAAGGTAAGGCTTTTATGAGGAGGATAGGGTTGTAAGAAGCTTAATTTAGTAGAGTATGGACGATCCAAATGGCTTTATAGGTTTGATTAATTGGATATAAATGGTCTTCTTTTATAAGTGGGAGGACGGGATATTTAGGAATGTGTGAAAATATTATTTTATTATATAATGATATTCGGTTTATAAAGGTCCAAAAATCAATAGAGTCAAAGATAAGTTGACTCATCATAAAAATAATATCATCCAATAGAAATTTGAATAGGCTTTGGATAATATTTTAATCATTATAATCTTATTTATTCAAATCATTTATTAATGAGGTAAATACTGCATCATTATTGTGTCATATGTAATTTAATTTATTTGAAGTCTAAAAATTATAAAAAAATCCCATGATGTATAAAATCTATTTATATTTATAAATAATATTTATAGTAGACAATATGACTTATATAATCCCCTATAAAAATAGATTTATTAAAAGATTTTTGTATATGTCATTTTTGTCTTTACTTTAAGTTATTTAATATTAAGTGTCATTATGACTCTCAAGTGGCTCAATGGGGTCCCAAAAACAACCCAAAGATTCCCAGGGTCGTAAATGACTCAACCAATAAGGTTTGGAATGTGTTAAGGTAATTTTAATTATTATAATATTCTTTTTAACTTGAATTATATTATTTATCTTTAACAACGGTAAATAAATGTCCAATGTTACATTTCACCAAAAATTATTTTCATCTTATTGAACCACATTTTACATACTAATAATAACCATGTATGTAGTATTTTTGAAAATCAGTTCACATAAGTGGTGAAATTCCATTTAAATGAGAAATTCAATTTTTTAACTACTACTAAGTGGTTTCACTGTTCATCTAAAATTGAAGTTTTTCAGAAAAATACCATAAATTAAGCGTAAGCTATATTTGATATTCCAAATTCAAAAATGATGTCTATTTTTCTAAATTAAAATCATAGAATGGTAATTAATTAATTTAAAACTAATTTTCATTGTTAGAACGAATAGCGTGTTTTTACGAAACAATAACTATCAAAAGATTGACACTTGTATATGACCACTTTCAATGTGATATTAATTCTAATGACCAAAATTTTATTAAATGATAAAAATATATTCTAATTAAACATTAAAACCTCTTATAAAGATAATCATACCATATAAATAAATTAGAATAAAACTAATTTTTGAATGAAAATACAATATTTTCACTATTCATTAAAAATGAACTTTATCGAAAAAATTCCAAAAATTTACCCAAAGTAAATTTTGATGTTCCCATTATAAAGAATGATTTTATTTGGATAAATATAATTTATTATACTGAATAAAACTTTATTTAAATATGGTTCTCCATTAAAAGGTGTCAATCATCTTTTTAATGTAAATTATGCTTAAAATTAGATTCATTCACATTTTAGGCCTCTAACATTTTATTGGATAAATGTAAATACATTTAAGAAACTTGTATAATCATATTCTAGTTAGTTTTGTTCATTCTTCCCAATACAATGGCTAGGAGTTAACATCTATTTAAAATATTAATATTATATTATTAATGTGCAACGTAAGATTTCAAGGAAGCTCGTTATTGTGTATCGGGTACGCTATCGAACATAGCATCCTCATTAATGTAAAATTAATAATTAATTCACAAATATTAATAAATATGAAAATTTTATTATTATTTATTTATCTAGGTTGTTAAATCCTTCCCCAATTTTGGGTAATGTGTCCCCAAAATTTTAAAACTACCCTTGGAATTTCCATTAAAAGTCCCACATCGGAAAAAGTTTCTGTAATAATATCACTTTAAAAGAAAGAAAGAAAAGTAAACTGGTCACCCAAGGTAACCCATACGAGAATTCCATGTTGGAAAAAATGGATATGGAAGAGAGAAGAAATGGTCATGTTTTAATGGAGTGTGATAGAAAACATGATTAGGAGAAATTTAACCACTAGAAAATCGCAATCTTATGTTGTGTTAAACGGTGTTTGATTACCTAGTAGGAAACTTAAAAAAAAGTTTTTGTTTTACATTCATTTACATAATTTTGAGGAATAAATTTACTATATCGAATAATAACATAAGGAAATATAATTACCTTCAAGTTGAGTTTCATCCATTAATATGTTTCTACCAAAAAACTAATCTTTTCCCCAAACAAAGATCACTCAAAAAGGCTTGTTCGCATCAAAAGAACAATAATTATCTTCTTGAGAATCACATAATCCAAAAAAGAAGAACTATATATTTTCCTTGTCATTATAAATCAACTATAACCGAAATTTATAATGCAAGATCAGATAATACCTAAAAAGGATAATCTTTAACAAAATGAAAAACTACTAAGAATCTCCAAAAATTGTAAAACAATACCAAAAGTTCAACCAAGACCAATCAATAATCATCTTTCCATAAAATTATTCAAATGTAATTCAAAATTAGATGGATAACCAAATCTCATATGTATTTAATTACATTATCTTCAAAGAAAAATCTTATCATTTATCTCCAAATAACATCAGTTACTCATTAAATCTCATATTGAAAAGTAATTAACCTAATAACTTATTATCCATGATAGGTTAATCAGATTCATAAATATTTCAAATCATCATATGTCCACAATAAAAAAATAAATTCTTCCAAACTAAAATATCAACCATTATTACACACTTGAAATCCCATAGTATTCTATCTTCCATAGGCATACACTGTTTCCTTAAAAGATAGAATGTCTTCCAAAACAACCATTATCACTTAATCACTAAATCTTTTTTATACTAATTATATAAATTTGATAAAACATAAGTTCCAAAAATAAACTTATTCTTGTTTCATAAATACATTTTAAAAAAAAATAATATGTTATACTAAGTAGGGACTTCAAGAAGGCTATTTATAGGCGATGCGCCCTTGTCCACCTTCGGTTGTGGATTCGATTCCTAAAGCCACACCAGATGTGACGGGATGTCACCCATCCTACGGGTTGTCCTTTTTATAAAACTCAAAAATAAACCTATCATGTTTTAACCTCAATGGTTTCCTTATACCTCTAATTTTCATCCAAATTCATTATGATCTATACATCATAATTCTTGAAGTCTTATTTCACCACCATATGATAAAATAAAATGATCCCTAGAATGAATAAAATCATACCTTGATCATGGTGTCCATTTGGTTTCATCATCATCTTGTTCTCATAGGTAGACGGTCTATGAATTTCAAAAATGATTTAGAGATCCTTCAAAATCATTTTCTTCCTCCATCAAAATATACCTTTTACAACATGGGTCATATGGGTGTAAAAAAACAGTTTTGGAAAATAATCATGTATGACATATAATTTCAAAACATCTGATAAAACAAGATTACTATAAAATAGTCAGACCGAATTTGAGTTGAAAAATTCAATTAATGGTCTTTTTAATATTCCATAGATATGTGCTGACAGACTATGTGGTAAAAGAGAATATAAATAGGTTGTGAAAGGGTCTATTTCTTTGGCACCTCTTTTAAAATCATAATTTTCTTCAAAATCTTGTGATAAGGTAAAATATTTGAAAATGCCTTGATAATATTTACCTTTATTGAAAATATGAGAATATTTTGAAAATTGGATTTGTCTAAACACAACCCATGATCCACGATGATAATTAGGTATATTGGATGGGTTTGATATCTCAAACGACTGCTTAAAAGTGAGTTGTATTCTAGACAATGCTTCACATTCATCTGAACATGACATTGCAATAATTATTACAATCATGTCTTCAGAATAGATATGAATGTCGTTTGGGATCCTCCTCCTTAAATTTGTAATTGAATTTCCATGATCTAAAATAGTTATAAAATAAGGATTTAACTGAAATAATAGCCATAGGGAAAAACCATGGGTCTAACAAAAACATCTAATCCCTAAAGTTGTCTAAACAAACCACTAATACCAACTATAAGGACTCGGCCTTAAACATTACATAATATTGAATTAAATGATTAATTCACATTGTGGATATTTTTAGGTTTAGAGTTTAATAGAATTAGGAATAACAATTACATTACAACTTGAATATTACATATAGACACTACTACTCAATATTAATTTTTTTCATAAAATAAAAACACTTAAAAAAATTTCTAGTTCCATGTTTTAGATAGAATGACTTTTCCATGATCCTATCCATGACCATATTCATCTATAAGTCATGTGTAAATCATTTCAAAAACATAGGATGAGCATAAAAAATATAGTTAAGGGATATAAAATAAGGAAGGAAAACATTATCCCATCAATATATACAAATCATTGAAACCATACTTTTTAATCATAAAACACCTTACGAAGACATAAGATTTATGAATAACACACACAAATCAAAAATTATAAAGGTTGCATATGGAATCCATATAAAAATTACATTATAGTTGTCTCAACTTCATAGGGAGTTACACTTGGAATATCCACCACATTATATTCACTAAATCTATTTGGAGAAAAATCATGTTTACCTCAGTCACTTTACCCAATGCATTGGAGAGCTATCACAGGCTCACCCGACCTAGGTTTATCACGGAACCACCCGTATATGTAAAAAATGCCCAATAATATTAACATATTCATAACTCATTACACAAGCATAAAGGAAATATAAAATTTCCACATTATAATAACAATATATCAAATCAAGATATTGAAATAAACAATGCTTTATCAAATAATTTTAAAAACCATTTAAAACAATTAATAAAGAGATTTTTGAATCAATGTGTCCCATACCAAATCAATGCTTTTAATGAATTATCATTTAAAGAAATTAATGTCCATATAAGTAAATCCTAAAATACATTTTTAAAACATGGACATTAATGATAATTATTTATAAGAATAAATCATTAAAATAGCTAAAACGATATTTTAGTTAATGAGTTTTTATCAAAATGTGAGACTCATGAATACAAAAAATTGAGGAATGACATTTAATCAGAACATTATAATATCATGAGAATAATGGTATTCATGATATAATATGACAATGTACAATATATACACCATATAAAATTGAATTGGTGCATAACCATAATGAGGACCCAATGGAAATGTAAATAGAGATGAAATCCATTATAAATACAGTATCCTTAAATTAAGGATAAATAAATTACATAATTGTGTGTGAAAAATAAAAATACACCCAATATAAGTGGATATTAAGTGTAAATAGATCATAGTTCATTCACATATATTAATAGGATGAAATATTCATGAAGTACAAGTTGACCCCAAAGAATTGAAATTGGGTTATGAAGTTCCCTTGAACAAATTCTACATCATAACAGTGTCACTTTAAATTTCAAAAAAATAGTTGATGAGATAAAATGGGTATCTAATCACATGTAAATAATGTTTAAATCAATATGGATATAGAATATCATGTCCCAATATATTGATATGTAAATTAAATGACATAACAAAAATATGTCTTTTAAAAAGAGGAGGGTGAAAATTTCCCATACCGATTAGGTAACATACAAAAAATACGCCACATGGATTAAGAATCATACAATAAATATGAAAATAATCCTAAATGAATTTATATTAAACAAATAGTAAAATCATGGGCATTACATTCACCACACAAACAAAAAATGTGGCAAATATAGCATGTATCTCACCGGAATAAAAAGTGTTTAAACCATTTAAAACATTGTAATAAACATAGTCGTATTACCAAAAGTTAATAACCTCTAAATGAATCACAAAAATCCATGAATATAATGAGAAAAGTGATAATATATATCAAATGGTAGTACGCAATACACCACATGCAATGAATAAGTGGTGAACAATGGAAATATCACGGAATTTAAAGTGAGAGAAGAAAATCAATTACCTCGTGTCCGACATGACGTGTTTGCTCCTTTTTCTTACTAAATAATAATCCAAAGTTAATTTATACTTTATTATGATAGTTTTTCATGTTTATTATTCTTTTTAAATAACTTATTACAATGTTATATAAATTATTCAATCATCTAAGTTAACAATGGTTGTTTTGTCGATATTTCGTACTTGAGTCGAAAATAGACATCTTATAATTACAAGTTGTTCACATAGTAAAAATTTCATTATATCAAAAATTATATTCATGATTTAGATATCATATATATCATATATATCCATTATATACATGTATTTATAATAGTACATAATATATGGAGGTAAGAAATGAAATGCACCATTCATGGAGATGGTAAGTCGTACATACGAATGAAAGCTACAATCATTTCAATTTATTATATTTATAGAATTAAAACACAATGATACAAACGTATATTATAATTCCAGTATAATATCTTATATAATATCTTTAACTCCATCCTTTATAAATCACAAATATGGCATTAACGTCTCATATCACTTTGAGGGGGCAGTAGTCCGCACTTCTTCAAATGAAATTATCGTGTTTACCCATAATAGAAACCATAATGGTATGTTATAAATGTAAAATAAAGAAGCATAAAGAAAAAATAAACATAATATATATCATATATAAATATTGTTTCATCGTAATGGACACCATGAAAGGTGGTAGGAAATAATCGAACAATCATCGTCTCCTAATGCGTTAGTTTTCTATCCACAGAAACAGTATGTTCATCACCAATTAGATGGAGGTGTGTGTATGTGAAGTTATAATCCATAATATAACAACATTATATTATATGTATGATACTTTCGTTGTTATAAAATAATGGGAAAAAAGTGTTTAGGTGATGGAGAAGTAAAATAAAAGAAAAAAATTTAAGAGAAACAATTACATTTAATTTGGGTAACTTCCTTAGGTTTGAACCAAACGGAATTCTTGAAGTGACTACTCGATAACACAAGGCATCTAGAAGGTGGAGAGGGATGTAGGGAGCTTAATTGGTCAGATGTTGGATGAGCCAAATGGCTTGATAGGTATGAAGAATTGGATAGAAATATTATCCTTTTATAAGGGGGAGGAGGGGCTCTTTAGGAATGTGTGAAAATATTATGTTATTATATAATAATATTTGGTTTTTAAAAGTCCAATAATCATAAGAGTCAAAGATTGGATGACTAATAGTTTAAAAAATATCATCCAATAGAAATTTTATAGGGTTGGTATAATATTATAATCATTATAATCTTATTTATTTAAATCCTTTATTAATGAGGTAAATACTGCATCATTATTGTGTCATAAGTGATTTAATTTGTTCGATGTCTAAAAATAATAAAAAAAGACATTGATGTATAATTTTTCTTATATTTTTTAAAACATACTTATATTATAAAATATGAATTATAAAACCCCATGTACAAGTTGAGTTACTAAATGATTTTTGTTTATGTCATTTTTGTCCTTACATTAGGTTATTTAATCTAAAGTGTCATTATAACTCCAAAGTGGTTCCAAGGGGTCCCAAAATCGTCCCAAAAATGTCCATGGTCGTTAATGACTCAACCAATAAGGTTTGGAAATGAGTTAAGGTAATTTTTATTTATTATAAAATTCATTTTACCTTGAATTACCCTATTAATATTTTACCGCGGTAAATAAAATACAAATGTTACTATTCACCAAATATTATATTCATCTTATTTAACCACATTTTGCATACTAATAACTACCATGTATGATTTTTTTAAACTCAATTAATTGATGTAGTAAAATTTCATTTAAATGAAAAAGTCAATTTTTTAACTACTACTAAGTGGTTTCACTATTCATCAAAAATTGATGTTTTTCAAAAAAATACCTTAAATTCATCCTATGCTTTATTTGATTTTTTTTCATTCAAAAATTATGTATATTTTTCTAAATTAAAAACACCAATGTGGCATTAATTAATTTAATGTTATTTTTCATTGTTAAAACAAATCGCGTGTTTTTTAGAAATAATAACTATCAAAATATTGACACATTTTATGTCTACTTTCAATTTAAAATTAATTCAAATGAAAAAAATTGTATTAAATGGTTATTAAATACAATAATTAAGAATTAAAACAAATTAAAAATATAATCTAACCATATTAATAAACTAGATCAAAATCCACATTTGAATTAAAATACAATATTTTTCACTATTCATTAAAAAATGAACTTTATCGGAAGATTCCCTAAAATTTACACAAAGTAAATTTTTATGTACCCATGAAAAAGAAAATTTTTATTTGTTCAAATAGAATTTATTAAAGTGACCAAAACAAGATTTAAATATAGTTCTCCATTAGAAGTTGTAAATAAGCAATTTAATGTAAATTATTCTTAAAATTTGATTCTTTCACATTTTAAGCCACTATCATTTTAATAGATAAATGTAAATACATTTACAAAAATGTATAATTATATTTTAGTTATTTTTGTTCATTCCTTCCAATAAAACAAAAAGGAGATAACTTCCTTTTAAAATAATAATAATATATTATTAGTGTGCAATGTAAGATTTCAAAGAAACCTATTGTTTTGTATCGGGTACGCTATCAAACATAGAATCCCATTTAATGTAAAATTAATATTTAATTCACAAATATTAATAAATATGAAAATAATTTTTTTCATTATTTATCTGGGATGTTATAGGTACACTAGTATTTCAATCAAGAATAGTTAATTCACCTTTTTATTCTGCATCTACACATTCTATTATATCCTGATTATTTAACATACCGCTAATTACATCACCACAAATCCTTGAAGTAGAGATGATATTGAGAATAGAAAATGGGGAAATTATTACAACCCATGAATATAAAAACTACCCTATCACAAATTTCCATTTTTAATTCTCGGTGAACCTCATAATACTCCCTCAGGTGGAATTTGATAAAATTATTCGCGCGGAATGAAATTCCCAATATATAGCCAACAGAAATTACTGTGATAGGTAAATAACTCTCCATATGGTGAATCGACCAATGATTATATACATGTTCTAGAATGAGGACGAATACTCATCATCACCATCCTCCCAACTATGAATATTACTGAACTTTGAGAACATGTATCATGTTAAGATGTTTGAGTCTAAGGAAGAATCCATCCTTGAACACATGCATATCATGTTGGAATTCGCTGATGTGTTTCCCGAGTAATTTTCTGGACTTCCTCATAAAGGTATATTGAAATCTCATTTGATTTTATCCTTACGGCATTGCAAATATCCAACACTTCATATAGAATAGTTTTTGTGGATCATTAGGAAATGAAGAAAAATCTACAGGAGAATATAATAAAGGGTTTATACGCCCATGAGATTCACAGTGGTGTGAACCCATATTATTTATAAATAAGAAATATTGTTCAATTATCCTTTTCATTTATTATCATGAGATCGAAAAAATTACAATAAAGAATAGGTATCCTATTACCCAAATTTATGATTTTATCAATCAGCTACTTGGAAGACAATAATTCTACAAGGTGGATTTGAAGTCCAAATATTACAATGTTTGGGTGAAGGAGAATATCCTCAAGACTACATTTTGTACAAGATACAGGCACTGTGAATTCAATGTAATGCATTTCTGACTCAATAATGCCCCATCAATCATCATGGAAATAATGAATAGAGTCTTTATAGATTACCATGAATCATTTTTTAATCATTGTATAAGATATTCTAATATACTACATAACCAATCATGAGCATGAGGATCAACTATGAACTGTAATTGAGAGCTTGGGAATGGAGAAGCTCTATGAAAAGTTCAGTAAGTGTGAGTTATTATTGAAGAATGACGCATTCAGGGGTCATATCATCACAAGTAATATGATATCTGTGAATATCTCCAAGACATATGCAATTTAGGGATGGATGAGGACACCATTGTTGATCGATATATATAGATTTTTGGGGTTATCTAGATGTTATCTCTATTTTGTAAGAAATTTATCATGATTTTCAAACCATCTTATAGAGATAACTCTAATGGGAGTAATGTTTTCTTTGAGTAATGAATGAAAAGAGAGCTTCAAGGCGTTGAAAATGTGGCTTATGACTGTGCTCATGCCCAAATTACCCATAGGTTGATAACTTTTTATGGTATTCAATGATGCTCTAAAAAAGGGAATTGGTTTTGTGTTCTTGAAAAATTACAAAGTCATTACCTATGCATCAAGATAATTTAACGTTCATGAGAATAACTATCCTACACATGATCTAGAGTTGGTTGTAGTGATGATCACTTTAAAAATTTAGCAGAATTTCCTATTTGGGGAGTTGAGAGAAATATATACAGTTCACCAAATCCTCAAGTATATATTCAAATATAATTATCTAAATATGCACCAAAAAATATGGTTAGAGCTTATCAATGACTTTGACTACTCAATTAACTACCATATGAGGAAATAAAACATGGTGGGATATGGTATATATAGAAAGGATCCAGCAACTATTTCATTATTGAGAATTTAAAAGGACCCAATATTCTTATATTTCAAGAAGATGGATATGGGATTAATGAATAAGGGAACATAATAAATACTTCCATAGATGATTGATCAACCATATATATTGGAAAGGTTAAATGATTATCAAAATAATTATGTGGGAATTCCGATGAATATGAAAAATATAAAAATAGGGAAATCCTTGGATTTTAATGATAATAAAGAAGGAATTATGATATTTGGGTCCAGACTATGTGTTCCATTTATTTGGGGGTTAAAGATATAACTATTGGATGATGCACATAGTTCTAGTTTCTCCATTCATCTAGGAAACAAAAAGATGTTTCAAGATCTCCATGATAATTATTAGTTTGAAAGCATGATGAACTATATCCATAACTATACATCAAAGTGTCTACAGTGTCATCATGTGATGTCTGAGAGGAAAATAACTAAGTGGATGAGGCAACAATTATCCGTACCATCACTAAAATTTGATATCATCACCAAGGACTTTGTCACCGGGATTCTGAAGACATCTACGGAAAGAATTCTATTTGGTTGTTGTCGATCGTTTAACAATAACAACACACTTCATTTCAATTTGGGAGGATTTATTATTGATCAAATGTCACATATATATATCATTGAAGTAGTATGGCTTATGGAGTAAAAAAATTCATTGCATCTGATCGAGATCCACAATTCAACTCTATGTTCTGGAAGAGTCTTTTACATGCTCTGAATACTATGTTGAACATCAGTATGTCTTACCATCACCAAATAGATGACTAGTCTAAGAAGACTATCCAAACACTAGAATAAATGTTTAGAGCAGGAAAAATGGACTTCAAATGATGATGTCATCAAAAACATCCTCTGGTTGATTACTCTTATAATAATTGATTCTGATAAAGAATCTAAATTTCTTATTATGAATCCCTTTATGGGAAGAGGTGTAGAAAACTGGCATGTTGGGATAATTTTGTGTAAAGAAAAATTCTAGGTCCAAAAATGGTGTAAGAATAGGTTGAGAAGGATAAGTCCATCCAACAACACATTAATGCTGCTCAGATTAGACAAAAAGAGCTATGTTGATGATTGTAGATGAGTCCTCAATAATGATGATAGAAACACATTATTCCCCCACATATCACCCTGTAATAGAGTTATGATATTTGGGAAGAAGGGAATGATTTATCCATGGTACATCGGCCCTTTTGATATCCTTGATCACATTAGAGCAGTGGCCTATTTACTATCACTCCAACCGAACCTATATCAAGAACCTGATGTATTCCATGTTTCACTCCTGAAGAAGTTAATACCTAACCCATCACATGTACTCAATCCGTGGGTGGTTCAATTTCATAATGAAATCTCCTATGAAGATAATCCAGTGATGACCTTAGATTATAGGAAAAAATTTATATGAAATAATACAATTATCATTGTCACGGTGTTATGAAGAAACCAGAATATTGAATATGAAACATGGGAATCCAAAGATGTGATGAATCATAGTTACCCATGTCTATTTTAGTGTGGGAAATAAGAATATTTGGGGAGAAATTTCGTATGAGGGATTGATTTAATGACCCAAAAATTTACTAATATAAATTCTTCTGGATATGATTAAATGTATTATTATGTGAAATGTTTTTATAAAACATATCAAATAATTTTGTTTTTTATTTTTGGATTTTTAAATACCATAAAGAGTTTTTATTGTTCCTAATATAGTCTTTGAAAAGTGAATACATGATTATAATAAGTATAAGGCTTTAAAAATAAAATTTACATAGAAAAAGGAAGCGGTGGCCTCGTCAATTAATATTTTTCCATATGAATTCCATTTTTAGGATCTCAAAATGAAGGTTGAGTAACTAAGAATAACACATGACCAATCCCAAACTGAGTTTCAATACATTATGCATGAACATAACATCCTACAGAAGAAGTGGATGTTTATAGATATGACCAATTGATCTATGTTATCCCAGCAACCCCAAGAGCCTTTCACCATTTCACACCTTATCCATATGTCATATGTGGGTTCTATAAGGTGTTATAAATTAAGAACCTAACTCTATGATTATTTGAATTCTTTTAAATAATAATGAATATAAATTTATTATATTATTATTACTTTGTAAATATATTTTAAATCATAAATAGTTTGTTTACATAATATTCACCAACAAATATATTTTTATGAATTAATTAATTTTAAATTAAATTATATATTAATAATATATTATTACTAAATATGTTTTTATTACATATAAATGATCATATAATTTTTACGAATACAATAGTAATATTTATTATTGGATGAAAGATGTTTTTGTCAAAACCCATGACTTTTCTATAAATGATAGTATTTTTTGGAACTAAAAATTCAAATAGTTAGAATATTATTTATATAAAATGAATATTATTTTTGGAATAATGACATATATATTATCCAAAATAAAATTTTTCAATATTTTTTGATACAGTTACTGTAATAATTGAATACAGTTTAAATATAAAAATATTTTTATGACATAATAATAACCCCATAGTGATATAATAAGATAATATAAAATGTATTTTCATAAAATATATGTTATACATTTAATAAATTGTGATTTTACAATTTTTTTTATTTCTTTTACAAATCCTTAGTGACTCTCTAAGAATTATTAATCATTAAGAATTTTAAAATGATTTCCTTGGGAGTGTGACGCACCTACACATACGAATGAAAAATATTTTAATATTTTTGTCCATTGAATTTATATAGTAATTTTTTCCACTCCCCTTTTGAAAAAAATGGGAAAACCATGAGATGTTCTGTAGTTTTGATTAGTTTCATGTGTAGAGTCCAAAACCTTAATAATATATAATTCCCTCTTCTTTCATATATAAAACCACTCAATATCATATTCATATTCAATCAAACCATTGAATCTCAATAAAACCCTTCTATCCCCCCTCTATAATCCTCACAAGGGAACCTAATCTCCCATGAATCCCCTCTCAAGTCTCTTTCAGGACTTTGGTATCAAACTTAATTTATGGGATTTAATGCTCACTCAATTTTTTCTATGATTCATTATGATTCCATACCCTTGAAGTTTTAATTACAAATGATGGGTAATGATTTATCACATCCCCTATACATACCTAATTATTCTGGAATGATAATATACCTTTTTACCTATCATTAATGCCTCACATATATATATGTTACCATGCCGTAATTCTGTAAGATATTTCTGTATCCACATTTACATTTCTGATATATTTTATATTATGCATCTAAAATTCATTACATATGTTGGTAGAAATATCTTTATGAACCCCATAATGTCAATTTTATGTACATATGATGAGATACCCATTTCTCTCTCAAGAGCAATTTTTATGAATTATTATATCATGTCATTATGCTACTGAAATTGCACATAGATTTTCCTAGACAATGTCATTGTGTATTGAATATTATGACCATTTACCTATTAAGGTTATTCACCTATATTCATATTTAATTATTTATTATATAGTTTCAATTATGTATTACACATTAAACTATCTTGGAATTAATGTCGATGTTAATGATTCTATGTTTTATGATTCATGCGGCACACTTATGCATAAAAAGAAATGATTTAGAAGGGTTCTCCCTTATAGTGCTCCAATGATTTGGTTAAATATTATTATAATGATATGTAAAGAGAAATGAGTGTTTACTAATTCTAATTTAGGGTAAATTAGGGTTCAATCATGCACTTTTTGTAATGATCCTTGGCTCATGCTAATATCATATTAAATATAGTTTCAATGTGTCCATGTTATAATAATCATGCTATATCATGACTTTATGTCCATTTTTCTCTTGTTCTCTATTGATATGCCTATTCCTTAACATGTAATATATTCATAATTTTATTCCTATTTTACTCCCTTAATTTTCCATATTGATCACCCTTTTTCTTATGCATGTCCTCATGTTATCCCATTAAATGTTATGTATTATGGAATGTTTGTTGTCAAGTAAAAGATGTTTTCAATAAAAATATGCATTTAATGATTTATGTTTTTTTGGTAATTTTCTTATGAACCAAATACACTAGACCTCCCAATTATCTAAATTTTTTCAAGTGTGTATTTTATGTAATAAATTATGTTTATGTATGAAATAAAGTGTAGGTTTATTATATCATAGCATTTCCCTGCTAGGATAAGAACAATGAAGTGCTATGAAAACTTTCATAACAATAGTTTTAAGGTTGGATGAAATACTATAGTGGGACACATTCTATATGGACTATCAGGTGAGATTACTCCTATGTAGATAAGACATCTTCTCATGATTCCACACTTGGTAACTCTAGGATGAGTGATTTTGTTATTAGAACCACTAGTAGGAATTCTGAATGCTTTGGTTTCATCGAATATTACTATCTATGAGTGTGTGTAATTATCCATAGACTTATGATTATCATAAATAAGTATCATGACTTGGGAACATTGATTTTTTAATGAAAACTAAGACATAGACCATTAGAAGGAAGTAATTTACATCATGTGAGTCATGAATGACATGTTATTACTGGATAAGTTGAGGAAGGATTGGTCCCTCTTATTTTTGGAATTTGATGTGTTGGTCTTCGGATTTAAATAGAACTGTCACTTGAAATAACATGGACATGGTGAAACAATTATTTTATTTCAGTTATTCAAAGAAAAACATATCATCCATAATGATTTATGACACCATCATGAATATGTATTTATGAGATATTAATATAAATGGACTATATTACCAAACCAGATTTCGTATGTTGATGTCGTTGTGGTGAAATTATGTTCTTTATCATGGGTTACATGACCCATTACTAGATATTAATCTTAGACATTAGGCAAGCCTACCTAATTACAACATGAAAAAGTCCTATTGGGTCACATACTACATGTTTTTGGTGGTCTCAGTTAATTTTATTTGAATATAATTAATCGAATAAATTTTATTCCCCAGATAGTGGAATAATTTTATTCATGTAAAAATGATTTCATTATTTAAATAAATATTTATTCACTCAATTGTGGGTAAAATATATTAATTTATTTTACTATACATTTAATATATATTAATTTACTATTTTGTAAAAAAATATTTATTTAGTGAATAAATTATTTATTTATTTATGTGGGAGTTTAATAAATGGATGTGCAGTTTAATCATATGATGTCTGTTTCAGTAGTAAAATAATAATTTAACAATTTGAAAAATACAAAAATAATAAAAAATATTATATTATTATATGAGAAAAAATTTATTTATAATTCTGTTTTCACAAGTTTGCACACCATAAATAATTATGCAGTTTTATTATTAAAATCATTGGTTTTATCTAGGCATATAAATTAATATTATTGCTATTATGAAATTAATTTTTTTAACTAAATCCCCATGATGATAAAAAGTCATGTTCGTTTATTTTTCAATGTAGCGAACAACATGCCTGGTGATTTAGGAATCATTGAGGCAAAGGATTTCTCTATCATATCAGTTTACCACCCATCTCATAATCGAGGTATATTCTTGAAGGCCGAGGAAAAAGAGATCAAGAATGACTAAACGAAGAAACTCAAATTGTCACTCTAACACCCAGATAAGTACTGCTATCGATCAGAGGCCATCAAAGAATGCATGGGTCACCGCTAGAGGGATTCAGGTTTGCATCCCCACAAGAAAAGCTTGACAATTCTGATGGGTCATTCTAAATGATATACATCATCAACAAAGAAAGTAGTGAAAATCCAGGTATTCTTTTAATTATGAAATTAATTAAATTAATTATTACCATGATGTGGATGATCCCGTAAAGGCTTCGTGTCTCTTTATTATTTATCTAAATCTTTGATTGTATACCACGGAAGCTAGTATTTTTCGTATTATTGATCTCATAATAATCATTGATCACAGTGTAAATTATTGTTGGGGATCGGCCCAACCTTGTTTCTGCTACACCAGGAAGCATCATGTTGTATCAGAGGGAGGTTACATTATAGTTTATTGGTATTTAAATAATTAATTTATGATTTAATATTGAATAATTTAGTTTTTCAATTCATGTTTATTCATTATTTTCATATCAAATTTGAGATATGTTCTCCCTCTTTTCATTTCATTAAAATTTCACAAAAACAAATGATATTTTAAATAAACAAAAGGAGGAGAACACATCAGGAGGTACTGATGATTCTTTCATGGTGACATCAATGTACAATTTGTGTGTTTGTATTCACATGCCATGTAATCTTCCATACATTTTGTGTAATCTAGAAAACATTTCATATAGTTATGTTCAGTGCATCGGGAGTAATTTGGAAGTTTCTCAAGCAGTAGGGATTTATTGATTGTGGGGTAGTTAACTATACCCAATGAGTTGACTCTGACTGATATGCACATGCTTATCAGATTACATGTTGTGTGCCTCACTACACAGGGATTCTGTTCCCTTTGGGTCATAGTTTGAATCTATGTATCCTTACATGGCTATGCTGACCGGTAAATGTGTCATGTGAAGATAATATGGCATGTACCCACTATACACACCAGTACTCCCAAAATTTTGAAGAACACATCACACACTGAGTACCTAGGCATGTACTTCCGGGCATAGGGTGATGTTAGTACACACTATTTTGTCAGAACTTCACTCCATATATATTACTAGATTACACAATATTAAAACCTTAATGATTGTGTAATTTTTAGAACTATACATCATTTATAAATCATACTACATGTTGTTACACTATGCATTGAAATATCTTGTATGCCATATGTCATAAGAGTAATACAGTATGTGAATATAATACACATTGGGTATATTCGAATGGAAATTCACTATGATACCTCCAAGTGGAATTTATTTAAAAATATGATAGTCTCAAGAAAACTCAAAAAAGGATTAATATTAAAGGATTGGTTTATATAAAAAATTAATTAATATATTAACCAATAATTTATCTTAATAAAAATGTTTAAATAATTGAGTACTAGTTTTATTAAATGTTCATCTCATTGCATGTATGTGGGTGGTCATGAGCTAGACCAAGCCCTTTGTATTGATTGGTTTCCTTTTAATTAATTTTTTAAATTAATTTTATTCATGTGACCCATCTCTCCTCATTAATATGTAGGGACTGGGTTCCCATGTTTTATTTTATGTAGTCACCCATTTCCCCCCATCACCTACGTGTGAGTTATAAATTTAATATGTAATGGATGGAACTCCAATTCTTGTGGAGGTGTTTTAAGAGGGAGATGAGATGAAACCAATCCAAGGGGATACAGAGGTGGAATTGTTGAAATCAGTGCATGCAAACCCCAGATGATTGAGGGGATTCTCCACTAGTTCAAGTATATTTTATAAACTACTACAAAATATCCATTAGAAAAGATCATGATCATGGAAATTAATTTAATTTATTTTTTTCAGTTTAATGGTTTAACAATGTGGATGTGTTTCTGATCATAGAATCTATGAATTAAAAAATTTTGCAAGATAAAAATAAATTAAACTAGGCTTGTGAGAAAGTATTATCAACAAATGTTTAATAACATAAGTAATTTAAAATTAATATTAACATTAATTTTATAATGATAATAATCAATTCATGCATAAGGGATAAACATCCAAAAAATGAAATATGGGGATAGACTATGCATTCCAATACATGATTATGGGAAATACTCAATAAAACCTTATGTTTAACCAACCATTATTGGGACAATAACTTTTAAACAGGATGACCTTATGAATGATTTCGGGTTGACTTAACCAGAATACATCAAGATGAGTATCCCTTTATATATTTGGAGTAACATTGGAGGCAAGAGATGACGAAAATACAATGTGTGTATTTTAGGATTGGGGAATCTTCTCAACATATAAATGTGCTATAATACCACTATTGGAAAATAACTTCCTTACCAAATACCTTCAAATAGTTTGACCAATTGTTGTTTAGTTATACAAAGAGGAATTTGGATCTTTTCCACAAGAATTTCATGGAATCTTTATATTCCAAGTTTAATGGTGAGGGCCCTTAGGTCTTGATAAAATGGTGGGAGACTTAATAATATTTATTTATTATTTAACTTAAAATGTAATCATAAATTTACTAATCATATTCATTTTTAATTGTAGAATTAAATGAAAAAATCATAGACCACACTATCCCTGTGATAAATTATACTTAAAGACAACATCCTCACAAGCTGGAACATCCATGAAAGATTTGGACACCATCGGGTTATTCGACTCCATGAACAGATGTCTTACTTTTTGGAGTCGAAATTACCTATTTCACCTACCCAAGAGGAAAGTGTGGAAGAGTTCTTGTTCTACGATAATCATATGAATGATGTGGTAAATGTTCAATGGTTGATGATATCATCAGAATTTAGTGAGCTCATGAAGTCTCAAAAAACAAGGATGCTTATTGCATGCTCGAGCACCTCTATGGTCTTTACTAGGAGAGATCAAGATAATAATGGTTTGAGATCTCTATGGCACTCTTTTAGAGTAGGCTTTGGGAGGGTTACCTAGTTCGGCTTCATATAAGCCAAACCATTGGCTACATTGAGCACATAGTCTTCCTGGTTATTAAACTCCCCAATTATTTGGGTAACTAAATCATTCTTTCATCAATCCCTAAAAACATCTCTAGATTTTTTTAATTTCAATATGAATAACATTGATAAGTCTCTATCTGGTCTTATTATCCTTAATCTCCTTGTGGATAAATATATTAATCATGAAAATCATAAGAACTTTTGTTGAATAGGGGGAAAGGGATGTATGAGATCATTAAGCCAAAATATTCATCTTTATATTCCATGAAAAGGAAGATCAAAGTAGAGGTAAGGGAATATGAAATTTTTTGTCTTGACTGTGGAAAGAAGGGCCACTAGAAGAAGATATTCACACATTCTAAGAAGAATGTGGAAGTATCATGTGCATTTTATATCGAATGTAATATATCTCTTTCTACAAATTTGGTATTAGATACATCTTGTGGTGCCAACATATGTTTACAAATACTGGAACAAAGTAGATTCAACAATATTGGCTTAGGGGAGAATGATCTTCGAGTAGCCAATGAAGCCAGACATGCTGATATAGATACCAGGGACTACCACCTCATGTTTCCAACTAGTATGATCTTATTGTAAATGGGTTGTTATTATGATCCATATGTTATTGAAAACATTATTTTTGTATCAATATTAGATATATATCTATTTTTTAATGTTTTTAAATGAATTTTTCTTCTTTTACAAATATAATATCTATTTTGGTAGGGCACATTTATACAACAGTCCTTATGTGTTAAATTACAGAAACCAGGAAATAGTAATTGATAACAAATACATGTCACATGACTCATACACCACCCAACATATTCTTCACCATCTAGGTCATGTAAATGGAAAATAATTGATAATGTTACGTCATGATGTATATATATATTCGTTTTAACTGAAACAAATTGGAATATTTCATGCATGATTAAAAGGAAAAATGACTAGATACCCATTTAGAGGAAAATATGTAATGGCCCAGGAGCATCTAGAATTTGGTAATACTGATGAGTGTTATCCATTTATAGTTGATGCATGTGAATGATATTCATACTTCATATCAATTACTGATAATTTTATTAGACATGGTTATAACTTCATAATTATGTATATGTATGATTCTTTGGATAAGTTAAAAGAATACAATAAAGAGGTTGGGAATAATCATGGTATGAGGATTGTGAAAAACTATTCTAACCGAGGTGGAGAATATCTAAATCATGACTTCATTGATTACTTACAAGAGTTTGGGATCTTCTCCCAACACACTCCACCATACACACACTAGTGGAATGGTGTTAGTGAATAGAGGAAATGATCCTTATTTGACATGGTGAGATAAATGATGAGTCGTGAAAGTCTTCTATTATCCTCTAGGGGATACACGTTAAAAATAGCAGCACACATATGAAGAATATTACCATCAAAATAGATAAATGGTATTCCATACGTTTTCTAGAGTGGAAGTAAAGCCAAGTTCACTACATGTAATGGGATGTAAATAGTTTGTTATGGAATCATTAGGTAAAAAACATGCACCATGAGGTAAAAGATGTACATTACAGGATATCCAAAAGGAAACAATTGGATATTACCTATACAACCCCTTGGAAAAAGTGGTTATTGTTTCATAACACACCATATTCTCTGAGTTGGAGCACATATCAAAAAGATATAGTGGGATCAAGATATACTTCAATGAATTCAATGATCATGGTACACAAGAGTTGGTACATGAATAGATTACACAAAGCCCCATGGACGAAAGAATTTTTATAGAGACAAAAGAACCATGTAGGAGTACAACAGAGGATGGAGAACCAGAATGATATGATTTTCTAGTTATTGAACATAGAGGCATGTTATTAGTTAATAATAATGATATTATAACTTAAAAGAAGGTATTAATTGGCATATATGTGTCTAAGTTGAATGAAGACATGAATTTTAAAATGGATTCCATGTACCAAAACCAAGACTAGAATTGGGTATATCATATAATTTATGTAATTAATTTTGGTTGAACATGGGTATTCAAGAAGAAACTAGACATGGAAGGACATGCCAGCAACTATATGGCATGAATGGTTGCAAAAGGGATCAAGGAACATCAATGAATTTACTATAAAGGATCCTTTTTTCCAATTGAAATATTGAAATAAAATAGAATTTTATTGACCATTTCTGATAACCATGACTATGAGATTTGGAAATTGGATGTCAAAACGTTCTTACATAATGAGAACCTTTAAGAAGATGTCTACATGAAATAATATGAAGGTTTCAAGACTCTATCGGGTGGTAATAGTGTATTTTAGTTACAAAAATATATTAATGGATTAAATAAATAATCCATGACATGGAACATTCATTTTGATGAGGATATAATGAAAATCAGTTTTATCAATAATGATTGTGAGCCTCGTGTCTACAAACTATTTAGTAGGAGTGCAATCATATTACTAATATAATATGTTGATGACATACTACATATAGGAAATGAGATACCAATCTTACAGTCTATTAAGGAAGATATGATTCAATGCTTCTCCATGAAGGACCTAGAAAAGGAAACATAAATTATTGGGATCATGATCCATTAGGGTTGATACACGATATTATTGGGTTTAATTCAAAGTACCAACATTGATTTGATATTAAAGAGATTCAGTATGGAACACTCCAAGAGGGGAAGGTTTTCAGGGTCACATGGAATTCATATTTACATGAAAATGTGACATGATTCACATAAAGAACGAATAATAATAAAAAATACTCCATAGACATCAAATGTTGGATCAGTCATGTATGTAATTCTTTGCTATAAGATTTTTGTGGCCTATGCATTGATTATGGTTGGAATCTATTAAGATGACCCAGGTGATCAACACTGTATAGCAGTCAAGAATATACTAATGTATCTAAGTCATATAATGGATATGTTCCTAGTTTATGGAGGATATGAGGAACTAGTCATCCAAGGATATGAAATTGATTTTTTCATATCTTTTCAATGTTACATGAAGTCCCAAATGGGATACATATTCACTTTTAATGGATTTGAATTGATCTTAAAGAGATCAAAGTAGAGTGCGGTCACAAACTCAACAATATAGTTCGAGTGTATCATAGCTTTGTTGCATCTAAAGAAGTAGTCTGGATGTGAAGATTTCTACAGGAGATGGAAGTGATACCAAGAAATAAATATCACATCACACTTTACTATGACAATACTATAGCAGTGTCTCTCTCCAAAGAGAAAAGGGTGTATCAGTGGATGAAGAACATACATATTACGTATCATCTCATGAGGTATTTTTTTAGAGAAGTGAAGTTGCAGTGAGATGTATTTCCATGGAAGAAAATGTTGTTGACACATTGACTAAATCCTTGACACGATTGAAAGATGATCAAAATACGAGGTCTAGTTGACTTAAATTCATAGGCAGTTGGCACTAGTACTTGTCGTAGATTATAAGAATTGGTATCCTAGAACCAAAAATTTGTAAATTGAATAAATTAATATTTATTGAATTTAAATATTAATCACCTAATTACATATTTTTTATTATTCTACAATACTGTAGTGTATTTATCTTCTAACATTTTGGTCACATTGAAATGGTCATAGCAGTTCCCCGTTACAATGAGAACCATGAGGTGCTATGAAAATATTCTTAAATATAACTATGTGGTCAGATGAAATAATATAATTAGACACATAGTATATATACTATCAGAAGTGAGTTTCCATATGAAAATGAGGCTTATTCTCTAGAATTTTTCATTTAATAATATCAAATATAGGAGATTATGAAAAGATACCTGCCAGTAGGAATTCTGCATGTTTAGGTGTCTTCAGATATTTCCATCTGTGATTGTGTGTAATGAACATTCTAATTTATGATTATCAATAATATATATCAAAACTCATGAAAATATAATTCCTAATTAAAACCATTATGAATATAGTTGGATGGATGTAGGGTACATTAGGTGTATTAGGAATGACATGGTAATAATTGGTATGTTGAGGAAGGATTAGTACCTTCTATTTATGGAAGTTGATATTTTTTCCCCTTTAATTGACATATAATTTTAGCACAATATTCCAGGTCCATGATGTTAGGAAGAGTTTATTTCAGGTAGTTAATCAATGAATTATCATGAATAAAGGTTGATGGCACTATCATTAAATAATTTTGATGAGAAATTTAGGTATAGTGATTATATTACAGAATAAGAATTCATGTATAGATGTTATTTTTGAGACATCATGTTTTTTTAAATGGTTTCCTTCACCTATTTCTACTCAGTAATCATGTAATTTAGGAATTCATATCTAATGCCAATGAAAAATAATCATATAAGTTCACACACTATGTGTTATTGGTGGTTTTGGTTAAATTCTATCTGAATTTAATTAATGGAATAAATATTATTCTCAAGAAAGAAGATTATTTTTATTTTTGTTAAAATTATTTCATAAATTTTATAAATATTTATTCACTAGATTGTGGGTAATATTTATTTATTTATTATATTGAACATTTAATTAATATGTTTTTACTATTTTTTAAATAAGATAAATATTTATTAAAATAAATTATTTATTTATTTATTCATGTGTTTAATAAATAGAAGTGGAGTTCAAGCTGAACACCCATGGTTCGGTAGTAAAATAATTATTTAAAAGATGGTATGAAATTATTTAACTAGTTGGAACATGCTAATATAAAAATAACAGTTCAATCCCAAGCTGATTTTCAAGACATTGAGCTTGAATGGAATCACCTAGAGAAGAATCTCAAGTTAATAGAGACTACCAGCCAAGTGATGTTATCCAAGACGCAGAATGATTCTATTACCATCACACACCATACCCTTAGGTCTTATGTAAGTGTTATAAGGGGTAATGTAACAAGTTATTAGTTACTCAGTGTGTAATCCCTTTTTATAAATAGAAGTTTTAATCCTTCAATTCCATTATGGGAATAGTCTTTCTAACAAAATGATGAATTTGATAAACAGTTTATTTTTGTAAAAATGTTACTTTTGATAAATGTATATATTATTATATTCGACTATTTTTAATAATAATATAATAAAAAATTATAAATGTTGAATATATGAGTTCCTTATCATTATATGATAAATTAATCAGTTTGATAAAATTTATATTTTTATATGATAACATAGAAAATGTGATTCTAATGGATTTATATTGAGTAATTAATAAAATTTTAAATTAATTATTATTTCAATAAAATATTATTATCATATTACTTTTATTAATTATAGTTGTGTATGTAATTTTTTTGAAGTCAAATGTTATTTTTATCTAGGATTAAAATTTTAATTGTCAAAACTCACCGTTTTTAAATAAATGATGGTTCTTATTTAAAAATATAAAAATCACATATTTTTAAAATTATTTAGATAAATGAAATATTGATTTGGGAGTCCTAAAATTTATATCATCAAACGATGAATTTTTCAAACTTTTCTAACACAATCAATTTTTGTGTGTGTAAAAATTAAATAATATATGAATATATGTTGTCTTTTAAGAAATCATAATGAACCAATAGTGATATAATAAATACGATAAAATTGATATTAGTTCAAATACATGTTTTAATTTTAAAATATTGTGATTTTATATTTTTTAACTACTTTCATAAATCCTTATTAAATTTACCAATGTTATAATATATTTTATGATTTTAAATTCATGTCCTTGAGAGTGTGTCTCACCACCACATATTAAAGGATAAAATTTTAATATCCTTGTCCATTTCCCATTTAAAACTATTTTTTAAACTCCCCTTGTCCAATATCCTTTTTAAAAACCCACTGGATGTTTTTTTTAGTATTTTTGTCACTAATGTCCAAAACCTAAACAATAAATAATTCCCCCTCTATTCGTATATAATCCCACCAAGTAACCCATTAACCTTCACTCAAACTCTTTCAAATTTTTCCTAAATAATATATCCATTCCATATAGTCCCTCAAGGTACCCCCAAGCTCCAAAAAACCTCTCCCAACCCTTCGGGATCACACATCTATGTAAGGGTTCCTTACTATCTCATTTTCCCCCATGTTTCATTATACTATTACACATTTTTTATTTTTCAATTAAAATTTAGTGGGTAAATGATATATTGTCACCCATACTTCCCTTATTATATTTTAATGATGAAATAGCCCTTTCACTCTCAATTATCCCTCCCATGTACACAGGATACCATGGAGAAACTCTGTATGGAAGTTCTATATCATCATTTTCATTCAATAATTTCATTTATATTATCCATCTCCAATTCCATTTCATTTTTTGGGATATTATGACCCATTATCCCCTTAATTCCCAATTTCATTACTATATTATGATACCTCACAATCGCTCTCAATAACCTATTTTTTGAATCCCCATGGATTCTCTTATGCTGCCAAAATTACACTGTGAATTCCATGCGAAAATCCTCATGTGGGTAATATCATACCCAATCTTTTTTCAAGGGTATTCTACTTTATTCTTAGACACGTATCAATTTGGAAAATAGAAGTAAGTATTCGACATTCTTTTAAAATGGAATACATGAGGATGTTGGATGAATCTCTGTTATATGATCTTTGTGGTAAACTAAATAATAAGATTGAAGTTTTTATGAAGGGTGTTCCCTAATAGAGATCCAATGAATTGGGTAATGTTTAGTTTTATTATACTTCATTTTAAGATAGGGGTTCACCTAATTCATTTATATTTTTTTCCTTCATTTTGGGATAGGGTTTTACTTGATTCCTTTATGTTAATAATGATGTGTTTTATGTTATTTCCACATTTCAATGTTGTGATAATCATGTTATATCGTTCATATATGTTCATTTTACTCTAGTTCTCCAATGATATGCCAATTCTATAACATGACTTGTATTCTCAATGTTATTATTTATTTTCTCTGTTAATGGTCTTTATATCTCACCCATTTCTTATGTATATTCTCAGGTTATCAAATTCAATGGTATGTATGAAGGAATGATGTGGTCATGTAAATGAATATTTTAATAAAAATGTTGTATTTTATGTCATCTGTTGTCATGTAATGATCGTAATCACCTAAGACACTATACATCTATATATTAAAGCTTGTATTAAGTTAATGTTTATGTATGAAATCATGTTTTAATATGAAATTAAGAACAAGGTTGTTATAGTTGGTATCAGAGGATATATTAAATTATTTTCAGGATTAGGATTAGAAAATCCTAGTGAAATCCATATGGATAATACTATGCGTAATAAAAAGAAAATTAAATTTTATAGATTATATAGTATATTTTAATCAAAATAATACAACCATGTCTCGATACGAATGACTAGAGGCAGATCTGGAACTGATGTATATGTGGGTATAAACTAAAAACAACACTATGTACAAGACATTAATGGGAATTAGTGCACAATAATGGGCCTTTCCAAAATCATGGTTCGACCCACCCCGGGGATATGTTTTTAAAAATTCATAGTAATATTATAAAACACTATTTAATGAAGAAGAAAAAAATAACACAGTAATATACTTTAGGATATATATAATGTATAAATTATATTTAAGCCTTGAAATTCACAGGCTAAAGAAATAAATGTAAATTATAACTCATCCATTTTTTATCAGATTACCCATTATGTGTTTTAATGTTTAAAATATTATCCCTTAATTTTCCTTTTATTAAAGAAAATGGTAGTTAATAGAATTATTCGGAATAAAAATTGATGTGAAGATCAATGTGATAAATGTTCTATTGATATTTCCAATTTTAAAGGAGAAGTAATAAAAAAAATCAGGATACTCTCTCAATTATCTCATGTTAAGAATAGAAACTTCTGTCAGGTAGAGCATAAAAACCTCTTAATAAAGAAAATGTCACAATAGAGTGATTCATGATACAAATGCCTCATAATTTAACTATATTATCTTATCCCCCAATCATTGAACAATGGATCAAATCCATTAAGTAGATATTTTTCATCCGTAAATTTTCTGAAAAGTAGAAGGTTATTATGGATTCAAACCATATGGAGTGTGATGTTGATCAATAAAGGATATTGATAAAAATATATATGAAGCCTGATGGTGAGATCAAGGATATGGGTTGGAATATTTCTAGGAAATGATTTTTAGAAAATATTTCCCATATACACTTTGTCTTAATATGGAAATAGATTTCCCCACAGTCATGAAAATGAATGAAGAATATATTGGGTAGTATGAGGAAAACATCACCAGGTATGCAAGATATGCCTAGGTTATTGTCCCCCCCCCCAATTCAAGGCCGGCTGCTTTGTTGGTGGGATAAAACCTATCCTACAGAAAGCCCCTGATATCTGATAATTTGACTACTATGATGATATTTTCCAATTACCCTTAAAAGATGTGATAGAGATAGAAGAATTTCAGGGGTATTATGGGGATATGAATAGGAAAGTGTACAATAATCCTGGTGGTCTGATGGAAAACTCCAATTTTGATAAGAAATTAAATAATACTACTTTACAAAGTAGTGGAATAAGAACCATGGAAATTAAATTAAGGGGATTAGGAAATGCTTTTGTTGAAAGAAGGATGAGAACCAAGTTGGAGATTACTGACATGAAAAACCACTATTATGATAGAGGAAATGATTTATATGTTTTAACCTCAATAGATCTTTCAATTCGATGACTAAAAATATCCAGGTAACTCTGAAAACTAGTTCCCTAAGCCATGGGTTTTCAAAGTCAACCAACAACCTCCAAGGTAGAAAGGGAGATATTTTTCCATCACTAATGCCGAATCGAATCCTGATAGTGATGTGGTGATTGTTACACTAGTTATTCATTCAATAATAGCTAATGTAAATTTTCATTATGGTTCTAATTATTATTTTATATCCCAAATATATAGTAGAATATTCAATACATGTCTACAATGTATGGAATTAGAGATGTCGGTGAATATGGAATACATGGAAATTATTACCTCACACGAATATAACTCCTCCCCTATCACAATTTTTGGATTGAAATTCCTGATAAACCTCATCATACTTCCCTTGGTGGAATTAGATTTAATTCTTGGCATTGATTGGATTTTCCTATATATAGCCAACATAAATTGTCGTGAGAGGGAAATCATTATCACCCTGGTGAATCGACCCCTGATTCAATAAAAGTTCTTGGGGTAAGAAAATCTTATTTTTTAATATCATCTCTAGAATGGATTATTCATCCATACGTGAATGTATCTCATTTTTAGATGATTGAGTCTAATGAAGGAACCATCCCCATAGTCATTCATATAATGAGGGAATTCATTGACGTGTTTCTAAGTGATTTTCCTAGTCTTCTCCTTGAAGTGATATAGAATTCTAGATTGATCTTTTTCTTGAGTCATTTCTAATATTGATGACTCTATATAGAATGGTTGTGGTGGAGCTTGAGGAGCTGGAAAACAACTGTAGGAGAATCTGGATAACAGGTTTATATTTCTTTGTCCTTCACTATGGGGTTCACCAGTCCTCTTCATCAAGAAAAATGATGGGTCAATGTACATTTTCATTGATTATCGTGCTATCAACAAAAATACTATAAAGAATAATTATACTTTCACATGAATTAATTAATTGTTTAATAATATATTTGGATCACAATACTTCTATAAGGTAGATCTATTGTCATGATATAAATATGTAAGGATGATGATGTAGGATATACCCAAGACTACTTTTCTTATAAGCTAAATGCAATATGAATTCATATTAATTCTTTCAGGACTCACTAACGCTTCAAAAATATTCATTGACTTGATGAATAATGTCTTTAGAGGTTACTTAGAAAAATTTTAGGTAGTCTTCATAGATGATATTCTAATATACTCAAAAACAAATTAAAAGGATGATGATAATATATGAATTATACTAGAGACCACATGAATGAAAAAGGTCTATAAAGGTAAAAAATGTGTGAGATCTAGGTGAAGTAAGACTCATTCATGGGTAATATTATCACATGAAATGGGATATCTAAGGATTCCAATATATGTGTGGTATATATGTAGCTTCCTCAGATTAGTTGGATATTATTACTGATTTTTTATAAATTTATCATGATTTTCAATCCTTCATACCAAGCTAACATAGAAAAGTGTATGGCTTTCATAAAATTATGAATATGATGAATGCTTCAAGGAGATAATGATGAGGGTTATCACTAAACTTGTTCTCACAGTAACCACAAGTTGAGATATTTTCAATATACATAATGATGCTTCAAAGATTTGTAAGGGTTGTGGGTTCATGCATAATAAAAATTGCATCACCTATGCCTTGTTTTAGTTGAAAATTCTTGATAAAAATTATACCACACATGATCTGTTGTTTTAATTTGTGATATTTGAATTGAAAATATTGTTGAACTTTCTATTTTTGGAAAAATTTAAAATATATATGCATCATAATAGTCTCAAATATACATTCACATAGAAGTATCTAAACATGAAACAATTAATATGGTTATATCTTATTAAGGATTACAACTGATCAATCCATTACCACTTGAGGAAATAAAACATGGTGGAAACTGTTCTATGTAAAAAGGTCTCATCAAATCTATTATTGATGATAATTGAAAATGATTCATTTTTCATATATTTATTATGATAAAAATTGGAATCATAACTAAGGTAATATAATCAACCCTTCTAAAAAATATTTCTCAACTATATCATTTAGAAAGGTTAATGTATTAAAACAATGATGATGTGGGAATTCAGAATAATGCAGAGACTATCAGAAAAGGGAAATCCTTTGTGTTCAATTTTAGTGAAGAATATATTGAGAGATTTGGGTTATGACTATGTGTTCCATCAAATTGAGAGATAAAAAAATAACTATTTTAAGTTGTGTGTAGTTCGAATATCTCCATTCACTTAGGAAACACAAGGATATTTTGAAATTTCCAAGAGCATTATTGGTGGTATAACAAGAAGATGGATGTCGATGAGTATAAATCAATGTAGATTACATGTCTACAACTAATGGAAGAGAGGAATATGTCTATGTGGATGATATAACCATTACCCATACCAATAATGAAATGGTAATGAATCACCATGGACTTTGTCACTAGAAATTCAAAGACATCCAATGGAAAAATTTATATATGTGTTATTGTGGATCATGTTATAAATACTACACACTTAATAATAATTGGAGACTACTTCCCACTGGATTTGTTGGCATAGATATACATTAGATAATTGGTAAGGCTTCATTGTGTACAACAATCAATTGTATATAATCAAGATCCAATATTAACCTAGTTGTTCATCACGTTTATAAACAGTATTGATTAATTTTTCAATAGAAATGGATTATAATGAACTCATATAGGACATACCTTCTTCTAAAAGAAGTAAATTTTTTAAAAAATTATGAAATATCATTTGATGATACCCTAATATCATGTCGATAATTGATAATACACAAGATCTTCTATACTTATCAAATAGATCATAGTTAGGCTAAAGAGGATACATGTTCCTAATAGTCCACATGGTTAACTTCTTATAATCAATACACATGTGTACAGTCGTGTTGGCCATCATTGAAAAAATAATTGGAGAAACCTAGAGAGGCATATTTAGATGAATACATCATTTATCAAAAAACTCCTTCATCTAACTCTTGAGATATTAAAACACTATTGGTATTATTATTTATGGTGGGAGTGAAACTGTATATACCATAAAAATTATATCAATGGTATATATCACATGTAAATCTATTGGAAACCTTGATATGTCACTAGGTATCATATCGTGAACCAATTCCACTACTAGTGAAAATATGTCTTTCTTTACACCACCATAATCCAACAACCAAATTTTAACATTGGATAGGAGATCTCTCAATTGCTGAGTAATTATATCTTCTCTACCTACCTGTATATCCCATTATCTATAGTTAATGTAATGGTCATAATTATGAGAGGTAAAGGTGAATTTACTATGGGAACAATCATTGCGGGTTGGATATTCCCCCAACCATTACATACACATAATTAAATCGATGCCTTTCATGTCTCAGATATAATAATCTCTGTGAAATCGATACTCACCGATCTGAAGGGAACACCACATTTACAAAACAAATCTATAGACTCTACTCTCAATTGTGTACATAGAGTCAATACCCATATCAACCCCCCCAAATCAGGCTCCAATCAATATCATTTTTATTTTCGATGAAGGAATTAGAGTAACTGATATCAAATAAAGAACATGATAAAGTAGAAGCTATAAAAATCGTACACATCACTACTGATGGAAAAACCTCTTTATATACATGTGTAGGGGGAACCAAATGAAACTGCCTTTCCCCACTTCATTTTGATCCCATCTGACTCCCCTCAGCTTCACCACTCTATTGTTATGGTCTGTCTACCCCAGAAGCAGCATGTCTACTACTTCTAACACCTTTTTTGATAGAACTAAAACATACATACTCATAAAGAGAAGAAGATAAAATTTTTGTACCATAGTTTAGTAAAATTAATATGTCACTAACTACATAACTTGTTTTAATTCATAACCTTTAAATATTTCCCATCACTCAATAGCCTTGATAGTCTTCAAGTTGTTGAAGAAAATGATTCCAAATGTGTCATGTCTTAGCACACCAGTGCCACAACACATGGGTAATATCCAGAGCAACTAATACCCTTGATTTCCTCTCCATATACCACTTATTTGGATGATATTCTCATAATGATTCTAATTTCTATTGAATGACATACCTCCAAATCTTTTGAAAGAATAAACATATCATCCACTAGATTAATCCTTCAGGTGTCACTGTATAATGATATCCTAGTATATCATTTATTAAAACATATTCCAAATTAATATATTCACATTGTATTTAATTTCAATATTATTTACATCCTAGAATCATTTTTGAATCATCATCATCACGTTCCAATTCTAGAACAAAGTAATTACAATTTGTCAAACATCTATCCTAGTCCATCAAAATCACACTCCAGTGAGTCAACCATAAGAACATAGTTACTCTTTCCAAATTAAGTGTCTATAGGTAGAAGTTATCAAATATCCTATACAATAATTTCTTTAATGGATAACTATTAGCCTACGTAGTGAGAGTATGGATGTCCCATCCACACATCACTAATAATCATAGAATATAAGTAGCTAAATTTTCTGTTCTATTATCCAGAGTATCAAAATGGTCAATTATAATCTGGATAGAAATAATCCAAAAATCATCTCCTTCTGGTCCATACTCTCTAGTAAATTATATCGTGTGATGAAACTAAAACTCTATCACCTAATCAGGCTTGGTCATGATGACTTTTCCTGGGTATCCTTTCATAAATTGCATGAATGGAGATATATTCTCTTTGAATTGATCCCCTTATTCATCACATGCCTAGATTGATGCATCATGTTTTATCCCTAGAGGATCATTCCTATCCATTGACATGTTAATCTTATCACCAAGAATTTTCATATACGAATACTCTCCATAATTTCAAAAACACATCTTAGGACTCAAAACAAAACATTATAAAATTTATATAAGAGTAACATCCAAACAAGGAACAACATTCCTTTTTTCTAAACCACACCACAATGTCTATACAGAGGCACTATAACTACCCTTAACATTAGTACACCTATTTATTGGTTAACAAGAGTAAAAAAATCTCATATTCATGATTCTCATAGGGAAACAAAATTATTCAAATTTTATCATCATTGTGATAATTTCAATTTCATAGTATGAATTATATAAAATTAAATATTAAATGCCATGAAAAATAATTTATGTTCAACAAATAACCAAAAAAAAGTTTTCCCATGCATTCCAAAACTAATAAATGGAAAAAAAATTAACACTGATTCCATTGAGTTAACCTGAATATATCTAAAAATTCGGAGCCATTATATAATTATAAAAAATTTCAAGAAATAATGATCACACCATACAACAATTTTGGCATCCTATGTGATTAACACAAGTTCCATAATCTAGTTGGTCACATGACCTCGGGTGTGACTCCCCAAATGTTAGAGGCTACCGACATGGAGTGGGGGCCAGATATGTCGATCATGGGGGTACTATACACTATTTTATTAGATTAAAACACATTAGTAAATAAAATTATTGTGAAAGAATAATTATTACTGTTAACAATACCAAAATCTCAAGACAACGAATGAAAGATATACTATATCAAATCTAAAATAAAAATAATTTCATTATAATGTATGTATTTAGTGTCTAAAATAAAAAATATGAACCAAGACACCAATTAATCCCATGATGTCCCTAAACAATTTATAGTTCCCTCATACAATCTATATCCCAAAATCATCCATCTATCATAGGAAATTTTTCTTTATCCTATATTGTAATAATATTTTCTATTCAAGAACAGATCTTCCAGCCAGTGTATGTTGTGAGTACAACCAAGTATGCCACCCCTAATGGTGTCTAAATGTAATACAATCATATAGTATAAAAATATATACAAATATATAATAAAAATGAAAAATTAATGAGTTTTAACATTATAAATTAATCATTATTAAACAACATAGACCATCAAGTTCCTGTAGAAAAACATTCCTCAATTTGTGCAATGACCTCTACTGGTCTGGACCACATTACATATTAAATTCAAATTTCATTATAGAAAATAAGATTAAATTATCCATTTCACTTCCATTTCATTACTAATTCAAATTTTTTTGTGTCTAGAACACAATGTTTAGTAACGCATTTATCAACAATGAATGTATATCATAGTCAAGAGTTCCATGTCTATCTCCCCAAAATAATAATTATACATATATGTGATTGACATAGATCATAATTTCTAGCACCCCATTTATAAACCATGCATATATATCATTGATGTAGATCATCATGTCAAGAATCACATAAATAAACCATGCATATAAATAATTATCATAGATAATCATATCTACATCCCCAATTCTCAATAATAAATATGTATATCATTGGAATAGATCATCATGTCTAGCACCCCATTTATCAACCATGTGAATGTATATATATTATATAATATCAAAATATCACATCCATCATGATTAATCCACAGTAATCATCATATCATAATCAAAAATTAATTAATTCATAAATTTAATAATCTTAAGCCACTAATAATTTCTAAAATTAATTAATCAAATCATATTCCATTATTTAAATTAATAATTAATTAATCATATTTAAAAAATTAATAAATTTAACAATTAATTACTCAAATATATTCCATTAAAAAATTCAACAATTCATTAACCTCATGATTTCTGTTAATAAATTCGATAAATAATTAATAAATTCACATCACAACATCCAATATTTAGTTCAAAAATTATTTATTTTGAAATACAAAATATATTATTCTGATAATTAACTATATGAGTAATTATACTTCTCTGCATAATTCAACATTACAATAAAAAATCATGTAGTTAATTATCCCAATTTTACAACTTTAGGAAATGATAATTAAGTCATCCATTATTGAACATAATTCTTCAATTTTCATTATTCAATAAAATCCTCTATTCTACAATTAATTAATTGACAACCATAATAAATTATATTTTGGAATTCCAATATCTAATAGAATTATAGTTATTCTCCAATTATATATATGTAATTGAAAATAAAAATGTATTATTTGAATAATGTAACACCTCATATATTTGTGGATGAATGGTTTACCAACAAAATTATTCAAAATTTAGCATTACTACAATGATGATCTATTTATGATTCCCAATACCCCAAATCAATATAAAAAAATCAAGATATCTTTTATTATAATTTATGATCGAAAAACCTAGTTCTATATTTATTAATGATAGATCTAGATCTAGAAACATATATGATTGCATCCCACAAAAATAATGAGGCATATATTGAATATGAATCAAAAAGCAACAAGATTTAATCCAGTTAACAGATGAAGAGAATATCATAATATTGGGCTTCAAAGAACCATTAAAATAAATTTTAATCCCTATCAATATATCCATGAGGATCCAAAATTATGATACATTATAATGGTTAGAGTGATGGTTTATTTTGGGTTAGTTAATTGGTACACGTTATTTTTAAACTGAAATCGTGTTAATTAAAATCAAAAGAATGGATTACTGGGTAGGTGCGGATGGTTTTCCTAAATCGTGCACCTTTACCACACACATTTTATTTCAGTGGGGGATGTTTTTATATTTAAGGTGTTTAGTTTGAATAATTGTGTTGCAACAGTATGAATCCCCACTGTATAAGGTTGTAAAATTTACTGGGCTAGGGCGTACAGTTATCCCTAACTGTGTGCCAACCATGGACAACACGTTTTCATATATATTTTTTTTCATGTTTTTCACCAAATACACCAAAAGTTATAGACCAATCCAAATTTACCCAAAAAAAGAATAAATATTATTTAGACGCAATCTATATTCAACCTCAAAATAGGTCTAGATCATACAATTTCTATTTTAAATGTCGACATGTCTGTGCTCATGTTTCTTTAATGTATCCTATAACCAAAAGGAATAATTTTATTTTAAAATGAATTTATTCCTAAAATTATTTTATTGATTTCTCTCCTAAATAATTTCAGCATTATCGTTTAGGTCAATGCATGTGCTAGCAATACATTCCTTATGAATAATTATCCTTTTCTAATTTCTTATAAATTATAATATTAAATTTATCTCATAATATTTTGTTATAAATTATCCATATATATTATATATTGATAATGAAATATAAATTATAATTTCATAATTAATTTTTTATTTTCTAAAACTATCCTTTTATAATAATATTTTGATAATTTGTAATAAATTAAACATTTAGACATATATTTTGATAAGTTATCTTAATATAACCATTATAATGAATTTTTTATAATTTCTCATGAATTAATATTGTATTATTATATTCTGAAAAAATAATATATAGTATACTTTTATAATTTTATGTTGATAATTTCTAAAAAATTACAATTTTATAATTATATTTTTAAAACATCTTGTAAATTATTCTTTTTTAACAATCCTTGGATAATTTATTATATATTATACTCATAAAATAATCCCATGATAGTATTTTTATTTATTACCATATTAAAAATAATATTTGATAATTTTTCATAAATAATTATTTTATAATTTTCTACTAATAATTTACCACAATTTTTCTTTTTATAAATATTTCTCGATAATTTATTATATTTATCCTTTTATAATTATATCTGATAAATTTAAAATTTTATCCAATATAAACCATTTTAATTATCACTTGGTAATTATTAATAAATATCCTCATGTAATTTCACAAAACAATTCGTTTTATAATATTGTAACAATTCACCATAAAATATTGAATGCAATAATCATTCAATGTTTTTTAATTATAATTTGGTATTCTCTGAGAGATTATATTCTTCAAATTAAATTTTAAATTATACTAGATAATTAAATTTACATTTATTTTTATAATTTTTAAATAATACATTAGTAATTTTATAAAAATTACCTTTTGTTAAATTTTTAATAGATTACCTCGAATAATTAATTTTCAAACATTTTATTTAAATTTATTATTTTTTTCACAAACATTTATTAATGAAAATAATCTTTGAAAATAAAAAAAAGTTAAAAAAAAAATTAAATAATTTATATTCACTACGCCTGGATGAAGAGGGGGGAATCTCACTATAAAAATCATGAGGAGGAACTAAGATTATAAGATTCAAGACCTCACTGATCATCCAAAATATAGTTGTAGAGTTTCGTGGAATCAATAAATTCCACAAACAATGGATGTAAATAGTTGGGTATTTTTTAAACCCAAACATTTATAAACATTTGGCACAAATTGAACAATCCATTTTTTTATATTCTACCAAATATTTATAAATAAGTATTTAACTCCATCCCAACATGGAATTGTTGAATTTAAAGGTCCAGAACACATTTAAATAGACACTTTTGAATTTAGATTTGTGTAACAATGGTGGTATTTTATTTGACGAAGAGGACCCATTAGACGATAATTTATAATACATTAAATTAATATAATAATATATATAATTATTAAAAGTATATTTTATTCTATGATGTTACCAAACACCATATGAGTATCAATGGTATACTTTACCTTTGGTAAACCCCACATGTAGACTAAACCGTGGAAACAAATTTATAATATGACATGCTCTTAGTGAGATAATACATTTTTTATAAGAAATTTATAAAAAAAATGAATTGCATTGTCCTCGCAGGTGATCTTCCCCAATGCTAGACACACATAAATGATATGTTAGGACTAGGGTAAACCACTACTCCAATTTACAATAGTGGAATCTTATTTCACATATGATGAACTATTCTTGAGATATTTAATTATTGTAAATATTTATTGCATTAAGATATAATATATTTATTATATTTATTTTCACACCACTAAAGATTTATATTCCTTTAAATGTAACGACCCAAATATTTATTAATGAAAATTAATCTTTCTCTATTTAAATGTATTATTATGTAAAATAGTTATATAAAACATATCCACTTCTTTGGCTTTATTTTTTTGGATTTTAAATTACCGTTAATAATTGTTTCCATTGCTTATATAGTCACTGAACAATGATCACATGATTAGTATAAATGTGGGATTTAACTAATCCAATTTACTCATGAAAAGGAAGTGATGTACTCATCATGTAGAATTTCTCTATACAAATCCCATTTGTCGGAGCTCATAAATAGGTGGCATCACTGAGATTCACTCTTGACAAAGCCCAATCCTAGCTTCAAAACATTAAGATCGAACATAAACCCATATAGAAGATTTCAAAGTAGATATATATTACCACATGAGCGATGTTATCTGAGCCACCCCAAGAGTCTGTCACCATCGCACAACTTAGACTTAGGTCATATGTGGATATAATAAGGTGTTATGTAACAAGTCTATAGAACAATGTTTTTTTCATTTTATTATATAATAATAATATACATTCATATTATTTTTTTTATTTTGTAAACATTTTTTAAAGAACAAATAGCATTTTAGGATAATATTAAATTAAGAAAATTATTTTGAAAAATTAATGAATTTTAAAATAAAATAATATTTTTATTAAATATTAATACTATGTTTCATTTTATTAAATATAAATGAACATATAATTGTAATGAATACAATTGAAATTTTCATTATGTTTTGAAAGCTGTTGTTGCCAAACCCAAGTAATTTTTTATAGTTTCCATCTCTATTATAAATGAAAAAATTCACATATTTATAAAAATATTTGGATAAAATTTATATTATTTTTGTAATCTAGATGTCGAAAATATACAACGGTGGAGTTTTCATTTTTTTTTTGAGAAAGTTAAATTTTTTGGTAAAAGATAAATACAATTTTAATATTTAATGTGATTTATAGCATCATAATGAACCTATTGTGAGGTAATAAAATACTATAAATTTGTTGCTTCAGAAATTATATTTTTTTACATTTACATTAATGTGATTTTGTTTATAAATTTATTTTACATAGCTTCATTGTTCCCTCTAGGGCTTTTAAAAGTTATTTAAATGAATTATTTTAGAGTATGACTGACCTCCACATAAGAAAGATGTATATTTTAAGATGTTAGGACATTGGCCTTATAAAATAAATTTATCCACTCCCCTTTTCCCATAACCAGTGAAAAACTCAATGGGTTGGTTTGTGGTTTAGACTTGTTAATCTGCGGTGTCCAAAACATAAATAAAAATGAATTACCTCTCTTTTCCTATATAACTCACCAAAGATCCAACTTATCTTCACTAAAAAACTTGGAGGAAATATATATTATTCACTCTTTTTACTAGTATCCTTTCAAGGCTCCCTAAGTACCCATGAATCCACTCTCAAGCCACTCCCAAGACATTGGATGGCACTTCCATGTAAGGTATTTCTTCCTTTCACATTTTTGTCCAAATTTCATTATGTTGTTACAAAATTTTGGTTTCAATTAAAACTTTTGGGGTATGATTTCAAACCTCCCATAAACATCCTTCTCTAGGTCTGAATAATGATATTACTCATTCCTCTCTCTCATTAATTCCTCCCATTTTTAGATTTTACCATGCTGAAATTCTAAAAGGGATTTCTCTCTCCTAATTTACATTAAAAAAATTATTTTCAATTATGAATCTAAATTACACTATATTTTTTGGGATTTTATCTAAATGACCCCTTACTGTACATTTCATGTACATATTATGAGACACCTCTTTCTTCATGATCAACCATTTTAATGAATTTTTATGTCACGTCGTTATGCTGCAGAAATTGCACCGCAAAATTTCCAACCAAAGTCATTTTGTTGTAAATTACATGCTCATTTCTCTATCAATGGTATGAACATTAATGCACATTTATTTATTGATTATATAGTTTCATGTATTAATTACACATTCCTTTATCTTTTAATAAATGTTGATGTTCAATACATCCATGTTATATTATAAATGTGAACATTTATGCATTAAATGAAATGATTAAGAAGGGTGCACCCTGATTAGAGCTCCAAATCATTGGGTAAATTTTAGTATCATGATAAGTCATGTGAAGTGATGGTATAATCATTATAATTCATGTAAAATTATTCTTTACTCGTGATCCATGTGAAATGAGCCTTGTGTCATGCTAATATCTTCTTAAATGTTGATGCTAAATTTCCATGTTATGATAATGATGTAATACCATGACTTTATGTCCATGTTTATCATATGCACCATTGATAAGCCTATTTTCCTAACATATAATGTATTATTCATGTTATTCTTGGTTTACACTCTTACTATGCTTTATATCTCACACTTCTCTTATGTATGTCCTCATGTTATCCTATGCAATGCTATGTACTGTTAAATATGTGTGGTTATCTAAAATAAGTTTTCAATGAAGATGTCTATTTCATGTTTTATGTTGTTCTGTATGGTTACTAGGAATCAAATAAACTAGTCATCTCGATATTCTTTGTTGTATCAATTGAATATTTTATGTAATAAATTATGATTAAGTGTGATATAAAGACCAGATATTTTATAGTTGTTATCATAGGATAAGTTTATTTATTTAAGGAATTATAATTAGAAAACCCTTGTGAATGACATAGGGATAAAAATAATCATTGTAAAATCATCCCCAAATTTCTGTGAGTATTGAGTAAGTGTTTCATCATAAAAATACATCCACTATAGGATATGTGCTGGTAGAGGTGGCTCTAGCACCAATATTTCTATGCTTAAAACCCAAAAACACCGCTTGGAGCTAGACTAGAATAGAAAATTTTTCATGATAACAGGCCTTGCGGCACTCTTGTAATGACACTCGCAAGGGATATTATTTGGGCAATTCATAGTAATAATATGAAATATTATTAAGAGAATTAAAAAAAGATCCCCATAGAATATATGTTTGGATTAAATCATGGATAACATTTATTGAATCCTTTAAATTCATATGTTATGAAAGATAATGTAATTTATAATTTGTCCTATTTTCACTTTTGATTAATCATTCTATGTTACCCATATCTTTAATTTTATTCCAATCATTGGACAGTAATAGGAGGACATGGAATAAAAAATGATTCAATGATCAAAGTGTTGAGTATTCTAATAAGATTACCAGTCCAATGGGAGAGGGAATCATGAACATTGTCATAATACTATATCAGTTAACTCTTGTTTTGAATAGAATCATGGATCATGAGAAAAATATAACCCCCCTAATAAGGAACAAGTCACTTTCGAGAGCTTCATGTGACAAAGGAATCCTACATTTAATGGATCATCTTACCCTTCAATTGTTTAACAATATATCAAATACTTTGAAAAGTTCTTCTCTACCCTTCAATGTTACAAACAATAGAAGGATCATTTGTCTGCTTATCATATGGTGGGTGACGTTTATCAATGGTGTACATTGATCAAAATACGAAGCCTAAGGAGGTGATTGATTAATTAGAATCGATGTATTTCGATACATGTCTCTCGATAAATATTTTCATCGCACCATATAACATAAGATGAAAATAAATTCTGCGACCTCACAAAAAAATAGGACAAATCCATTTCATCATATGATAAAAACATAAAATGGATTGTATGATATTCCTCTGACATTTTTGTTACCCCTAAATGATATATTAAACACTCCTTTTGTGGGATTAAACCTATCCAATTAAAATCCTTATAGATATTTGACATAGAGAGATATAATAATATTGTCTAATATTCCCTCAATGATGAAATATAGATCAGAGAATCTCAAGGGTATCATGGGAATTAGAATCATATTATGGAAATTTATTCTGGTGGTCTGAGGGATAATTCCAATGGTGCTATGAATATTTATCACCGTATAAGAAAATGGTGTAGAAAGAAGTTCATAGAAAATTTCCAAAATATGATGAGGAAATGATTTAGGTGTTGAAGAGAAGGGAACTTGGCCTTTAATTGCTGACAAGAAAAACCCACGGCCATGATAGAGGATAGGAACACTCCATTCCAATCTCAATGCGTTGTTCATTTCATCAACTACAATGAACCCTGGAACTTTGTAAACTAGTTCCATAAGCCAAGGGTTTTTGGGGGGAAACCAATAACCTCCAAGGTAGTATGGGTGAGATTTTACCATATCTACCACTGAAGTGAACCCTAAAAATGAAGTGGTGACAAGTAAGCTAGTTATTCATTCATGAATAGAAAATGTTATTTTATTCTTGTTTTACACATCCTTTTATATCCTAATAGTTCAATAGAAAAATCTAAAAACACCAAAAATCATAGATTTACATATGTGGATGAGAACAGAAAATAGGTAAATCATTTCAAACTATGATTATAAATCATCCCCTATAACAATTTGGGGGTTGAACATCCCATAAGAACTCATCGTACTCAATTTTCTATAATTAGGTGAAATTCCTGGGATGGATTGGCTTTCCTTATATAGATCCATCATAAGTTTCCTTATGAGTGAAATCACTCATCATATTGAAAATCAACCACAAATTATACACAATAGAAAGGAGGTGGTAGTATATTTTTTAGAAACAAAATATCTTGCATGGATATTACAACCCTATGAGCATGAATATCTTGATCAGATGAATGATTCCATTGAAGAAACCATCATTAAAGTTATAAATATTGGGATTTATATCACTAAATTGTTTCCTCAGGAATTTCCTATTCTTCCACATAAAGGAGATGTTGAATTCTCATTTTTTATTATACTTGGGGAATTTACAATATCCAAGACTCTATATAGAGTGGTCGTTGTGGATTATGAGGTGCTGAAGAAAAAAAATACATGAGAATTTTAATATATGGATTATAAGACCAAGTGATTCATTATATTGATAACCTATCTTTTTCATCCTGAAAAATGATTGGTCATTGTGCATGTTCGTTGATTGACATGATCTCAAAAAAATCCAGATAAAGAACAAGTGTCCTCTTCCAAAAAGTTATAACTTGTTCAATCAGGTATGTGGATCACAATACTTCTCCGATGTTAATATGTGGTCGGGATACTACCAAGTGAGGGTGATGAAAGAGGATATCCCTAGGAAAATTTTTTGTAAAATAAATGGTCACAATTAATTAAATGTAATGAATTTTTTACTCACTAATTATTTAATAATATTAATGGCCTTCATGAATAAATCAAAAGAAATTACCTCAACAAATGTGTGGTTGTATTTATAAATGATATTCTAATATAATCCAAAACCAAGGAGGAGAATGAAGATCATCTAATCACTACACTAGAGACCATGAAAAAGGAGAATCTCTATGCAATGTATAGAAAATGTTTTTTCTAGTTGATGGAAGTATCATTCCTTGTAAATTTAATCACAAGAAATAGGATATCTATCGATCCCACCAAGACAGATGAAATTGGGGGATGGAGAAAGGAATCCTAAGTAATAGATATCCATGCGTTCATATTGTTATATGGATATTATATGCAATTAGTGAGAAGTTTATCATGATTTCTGAACCCTTTTACCTTGATATCTCAGAATAGAGTAATGTTTTCTTGAGTGGTGAATGCAGAGATAGAATCAAGTAGTTGAAAAGGATTGTTATCAGTGAACCATCCTCACATTAACCATATGTGGAGAAAATTTTTGGTATTTAGTGATGCATTGAATAATTCCATGGGTTGTGTGATGATGAAAAATTACAAATTCATTACCTATGTTTCAGGCCAATTGAATGTTCATGAGAAAAACAATCTAACTTGTCATTTGGAGTTTTTTAAAGTAATATCAGTATTGAATAATTGGAGATGTTACCTATTTGGGGAGAAGTGTGAAATATATACAGATAAAAAAACCACAAGTATATATTCACATAGAAATAGTTTAACATGCATCAATGATGATGGTTAGAGCTGATCAAAGACAATGACTACTCAATCCATTACCCCCCTTGGAAAGAGAACAATGATGAATATGATCTATGTATTAAGGACCAAAGGATTTTATCATTTATGATTATTGAAAATGATTCAATATTCCTAGATTTAATGAAGATATACATGAGAATCAATATGAAGGGAACACAATCAATACATTCACAACTGATTTCTTAACCATATGTTTTGGAAAGGTTATAGAATGCTGAAAAGGATAATGTGTTGATTCAGAAAAAAGTGGAAACTATCAGAAAAGTGAAATCATCAATGTTTAATTTTAATATAGAAGGAATTGTGTGATTTGGGATAATACATTGTGTTCCATCAAATCCAGAGTCAAATAATGAACTATTTTATGATGCACATAATTCTAATTTATCCATTCACCCCAGAAACAAAAATATTTATCGAGATATAGGAGAGCATTATTGGTGGGATGACATGAAGAAAACGATCTACGAGTATACATCAATATGTCTTATATGTACGAAAGTGAAGGCTGAGAGGCATAAGATTAAGAGGATGATGTAACCATTACCCATACCATCACGAAAATGGGAGAACATCACCATTGATGATGTCACTGTACTTCCAAAGAAATTAAAGGAAAAAATACTTTCGAGGTTGTTTCAGATAATCATACAAAGAAACCACACATCATTGAAATTCGAGAGTATTTCTAATTGAACCAACGGGAACATATATACATCATAGAAGTGTTAAAGCTGCTAAGAGTTCCAATATTTATTGTATCTGATTAGGATCCATGATTCACCTCTACGATCTGGAAGAGTATTCAACATGTTCTGAATACATAGCTAAAATTCATTACGTCTTATAATCCTCAATCTAATGGAAAATATGAGGGGAATTTCAAAACAATAGAGGAAAATTGAATGTCATGTTCAATGAACTACACTGAATGTTAGGATCAACATCTTCCTATGGTTAAGTTCACTAACATTAACAGTTTCAACTCAGGACTCCAAATGGTTCATTATCAAGCCCTTTATGGGAATTGGTGAAGAACACCAACATGTTTTGATGGTGTTAGGGAGTGTAAACTCATAAGTCCAAAAAAGGTCCAAGAAATAGTTGAGAATGTCAAGACCATCCGTCCACACATTAAAGCTTCTCAGAGTTGAAAAAAGATTTAGGTTGATAATTGTTGATGAGACCTACAAATTTATGTTGCTGATGAGGTATTCAACTATAGATCACCATGGAAGGGAGTTATGATATTTAGAAGGATGGTAAATCTTAGTCCATGGTACATTATCCCTTTTAAGATCATTGATCTCATTGGAGAAGTGGCATATCGACTAGAACTCCAACCTAACCTATCTCAAGTACTTGATATATTCCATGTATCACTCTTGATGAAGTAAATACCTATCCCAACAGATGTAATCAATCCAGAGGATGTAAAATTGAGGAATTAGTTGTCTTATGAAGAGAAACTGGTGAAGATCATAGGTCCTAGGAAAATGTTCTACGAAATGAGACCATTCCCCTCATTAAAGTGTTGTAGAGAAACCACATGTTTGTAAAAGAGATGTGGGAATCAGAGGAAGTGATGAAGTAGAGTTGAAAACATCAATTTCAGTGTGGGAAAATGAAATTTTTATGGAGATATTTCTTAAAAGGATACTATTGTAATGACTGAAAAATTTATTAATTAAAATTCTATTTGAACTATTTAAATTTATTATTATGTAAAATGGTTATATAAAACATATCCACTTTCTTTGTATTATTATTTTCAATTTTAAAATAATGTTATGAATTGTTTCAATTGTTAATATTTTTTTAGAATATGGATCACATTATTAGTATAAATATAGGTCATTGAAAACTCGAATTTAGCTAGACAAAGGAAGCGACATGAACATGCATTATAATTTCTCCATACGAAGCACATTTGTCGGTGCTTCTAATGGAGGTGTTGTCACTAGGATTAGCTATTGACCGTGACCAATCCTTCCTTCAACCTATTATGCTTGAACTTAAATTCATACGTGAGAAGTGGAAGATGATATATATTACCACCCGATCGATGTTATCTGAGCCCCCCCAATGGGTTGTTACCATCACACACCTTACCGATATGTCATATGTCATAGATATAAGGGATTATGTAACAAGAACCTAGAAATATGATTATGTGCATTTTTTGTCTATAATAATGAATACACCTTCATTTTATTATTTTTACATTGTATGTTGTATTAAAAGAACAAATAGTATTTTTAATTGATATAAAATTAAGAAATATATTTTGATGAAATAATATATTTTTTAATTAAATAATATTTTAATAAAATATTATTACTAAATTACTTTTTATTAAATATATATGTAATATAATTTTTAGGAAAACTATTATAATTTTTATTAAGGATTGAAATCAATTTTTATCAAAACCTGTAATTTTTTTATAAAGGTTGGTTTTAATTTTAAAAGTAAAAAACCACCAATTTAGAAAATTATTAGAAAAAATGAATATTATTTTCGAAATCCAGATGTCAAAATTATTCGATTGTAAATTTTTCATAATTTTCTAAGATATTAATATTTTTGGGATAAAATTAAATATCGTTTAAATATATAATTCTTTTTGTGACATCATAATGTCCATATAGTAATGTAATAAAATACAATAAATATTATTTTTGGAAAATATATATTATGCCTTTATTATAATGTGATTTTAGGAATTGTTTTCCATATTTTACAAAGCATTAGTGGACCCTCCAAACTTATTAAACATTTGAACTTTTAAAATAAATACATTGAGAGTGTGACTCACATTTACATAATAAATCCTAAAATTTTAGGATGTTTTTCCATTGGCTTTATAAAACAATTTTCTCCCCAACCTTCTTCAAAAACTATGTCTATGGATCATTTGATTGTTTTTGGTTTTGATTAGTTTAATGTGTGGTGTCCAAAACCTAAATAATAAATAATTCCCTATCTTATTCTATTTAATGCCACCCAATATCCTACTTATCTTCAATAAAAACCCTTGGATAAAATCCTTACATTACCCTACTATCTCTAGTATCTTCCCAAGGCATCCAAATCTCCCATGAATCTTCTTTAATGCCACTCCTAGGACATTGGATCACACTTCCATGTAAAGTATTTCTTCCCTTATAATTTTTTTCAAAATTTCATTATATTGTTATAACATTTAGTTTTTAATTAAAAATATTGAGGTATGATTTAAAATTTCCTATATACATCCCTAATTTTATTAATAATTATATTCCCACTTCCTCTCTCATTACTACCTCCCATGTACACCTGTTACGATATTGAAATTTTGTAAGGGATTTCTCTCTCTATTCATTTACATTCAATATATTCTTTTGTATTATGAATATAAATTCCATTAAAAATGTTTTACATGTATAGATATGACCCATATACTTTAAATTTCATTTACATATTATTATAAATCCCTCTCTATCTCCTCATTAATTTTTATGAATTCTTAAGTCACTTAGTTATGTTTCTGAAATTGAACTGTGATTTTCCATGAAAAAGAAATTGTGTAGTGAATAACATGAAAAATTTTCAGTCAAGGGTATTCACCTTTTGGAACACATAATTATGTATTATATATTTTAATTTATGAATTCCACATTCATTTACTATGGAATAAATGATGATGTTTAACAAATATATGTTATATTATCTATCTGTCACACATATGCATTGAATGAAATGAATAAGAAGGGTGTGACCTGATAACACTCAAATTAATAGGGAAAATATTAGTATAATGATTCTTCAAGTGAAATGAAGGTTTAATAATAATAATTAAAGTGAAATTATTGTTTACTTTTTCACATTGTGCAATGAGTTTTGGAAATTTCTAAAATCATGGTAAATATTGACGCCACATTTCAATGTTATGATAATCATGTTATACCATGCCTTTATGTTAATTTTTCCATTTTTATACATTCATATCCATGTTTTCTAACATACAATTAACTATACATGTTATTCCATTTTTACACATTCTTAGGCTATATATCTCACCATGTTCTTATTCATGTCCTCATGTTATCACATGCAATGATAAGTATGAATGAATGTGTGTGTGTGTCATGTAAAAGTAGATTCCATAAAAATGTGTATTTCATGTTTTAAGTTGTTATGTAGTGTTCCTAATCACCAAATGCACTTTTCCTCTCTATAATCTATGTTGTGTTAAGAGACTATTTTATGTAATAAATTATGCTTATTTGTGATATAAACAGAAGGATTGTTATATTGAATGTGGTGTTATAATATCCCTTGACACTAAAAATATTTCATAGAATACACTAGGGTTTTAACAAAACAACTACCTATATTCTTAACCATTAAATATTTTATTAAGATGTTATTATTGAAAATGTAAATTTTCCAAATAAATCATAATCAATTTTTCATGAGGGTTTTTATTCTAATTAATATTTTAGGATGCTACAAGATATTGAATATTTGAATGATGTATATGGTAAAAATATTAACACACATGGTTAATATTTATTTAACATATTTAGAAGAAAAATTTTGAATTACACATTTATCTATATAGGGTGTCCATTTAATTATATCTATAACTACATAGGATTATCAAAATTGGAAATTACATAATTTTGGATGAATATTTAGTACAATAAAAAAAATACATGCAGGAGGACCATAATATTGTATTTTATTTGAAGACATTGATTCAAAATACTGTATCTAGGAGAAATATTGTCAACATATTTGAAAAATATCTCCACATTTAGCACTACTACATAAAACTATTCTTCAAAATCTAGGGAAAGGAAACTTAAGAATTGGGTGATACCACCATCTAATTATTGGTAAATAATGGAAATGCATAAGTATAACCTAATCAAAATGGTATGGAACATGATAAAAACATTTAAAGATCATACCCTGCATATTCTATATCATAATAATTATTATCAGTTCGTAATAAATGAATCATAATTAAATAATTAACATAATCAATTAAATCATAACATAGGAATTAAACATTATATTTCAGAAAACACATTAGCATATAGAAACCCTATTTAATAGATTTCTACCAAGGAAAAAATAAATTTTTTGGCTTGGGATAATCTCCTGTATACCTTCATTAGTCTTTAGATTCCATCCCACAAACCATATTGTGTTGTCCATTGGATTTTCTCCCACTTAGCATCTTGTTCCATGCTTGGTATATCCTCCAAACTACACACTTGTTTCATGTAACACACCAATAATTCATGCAACTCTTCATTTTATATAATTTTGTATATCGTTTCACAGGAAACATCGAGGTCAAGCGTATCATGACCTATCAAACTAGAAATTTAGAAAGTACTTACAAATAGTACTAATGAAAATAATGAAATTTAAAAATATTATATTTCAAAATATACTTCATTTTGGAATTAATAATATAAAATTATCTAATGGTGATGTTTTATTATTTGTTATACAACATTCAATTTTTTAGGAATAATGAAAAATAATGTATTACTTATTAATAACTGACATTTTATTTTAAAAAATTATTTTACATTAAATTTATTTTATATTTACTATAGAAAGATAATAAGTATTTTTTCCAATGTAGATCATATGAAACAATTTTCTAATATAATTAGATATTAAAATTTTATTATTTTTGGAATTTCTTTTTTAGCCACCTTGAAACAACATATACAAATTATCATTTAATTAAATTATACTATTTCTATTAATTGAATTTTAAAAATGTAATGAAAAGGATTTAATATTTTTTAAAAATGTGATCAAATATGATGAAAATATGTTTTGGTGAATAGTAGAATTTATTTTTATTTATCACAGTTAAATTTAAAAAGAGTAATTAAAGATTAAATTAATATTATAATAATATACTAATACCCTACCATAGGTCCTAATTTTATTATATATATTTTTTAGTTCAAAATAATTCTAATTAAGAAAATATTATCCTTAATACACTTTCTTTTAATTATAAGACATGTTATATTTTATTTAAAAAAGAGTTTAAAATATCATTTTCAAATTTGACTAACTAACTCATTTTTAATAAAGGGAAATATAATTGTAATTTTTTATAATAAATAGTTTTTCTAAATATAAAATAATTCTGTACATAATGGATGTTTATATATAATTTTATTAAATAAGTAACTAAGTTAAATTGTGACACAATAATGATGCAATAATTAAATTTTTTTAGGAAGAATCAATCAAATGATATAAAAAATATTAAAATAAATATTATTTGAATTAATTAATGAAATCCACTAATTATATAGATATTATAGACATGTTAGTCACATATTAGAAACAATTTTTTGAATTTATTATTCTGTTTATATATTTTAAAAAATGAACATTATGATTAATATCCCTAATGAAAAAATGATCTTCGAAAAATTTATAACCCTACCTAGTGAAATGAATGATGTTTCGAATAATAATCATACCATCATTGAGAAACAAGATCTACAAAGTAGATCATCACTATTATACATCTTCATGATACAACAAAATCCAACATTAAATGATAAAAAATTATTTATATATAATAAATGGATAAGTTCCTTAGAAAAAATATTTCATGGTTTGGGGAGTAATGAAATTAAATATTTTTAAAGTTGTCGAAAAACTATAAAGAGACGCATAAGAATAGTGGTCATTATTTTGAAACTAAAATTAGGATAAAGAGGATGAAAATACTGAATGATGGGTATTTAATAAACTCTTCATAGATAAATACATTCCTAGTGATCGATAAGCATATATGGAGAGGAACGTTTTGAGTCTAAGGAAGAAGGAGAATGTGAATGTTGAAAAGAATGATTCTAACATGACATGGTTAGCAAGGAGTGTTGTAGACTACACAATTAGACTAATTATTAATATTGATTGAATATTTTATGTTATGAAAACAATAATATTATGGGAACTTGTCTCACAAACGTTCTCATCATAAGATGATATAGTCTGTTGTGATAGAATGACAGAAAATTATTTTCTATCTCTTATGACTCAAAGGAAAACCAGGAGAAGAAGAGATTTTATAATTACATTCTAAAATTAAATAAGGGCATTAATGGGATAGATGAATTACAAAACATAAATAAATTTGGGGAGGAACAACTTAGTGATGTAATAATGGTGATGGATTTTAGTTAATGTTTTAGAAAAAGGACACCATTCGAATGATTACAATGGAAAGAAAGAAGTAATAAATTTTTAGTGCTAAAATATTATAGATATTGTACATTTTGTAAATTATTTTCCTAATCCTCAAGAAATATTTCCTTTGAAAATGTCAAGGGATCAAAGACATGGTTTTGTGACCTCAATTGACAAGGTTATAGTTCATAATGATGTGGCAGATGGTACTTTAATAATTTCCTAAAATATATCCAAAGAATTATTAGATTCTGGATCATCTAATTCTATTATATCATACCAATTTGATTTTAAAATTATATATTCCCAATTCTCGTTAAAAATGGAGTTTTCAGTGAAAACCCTTATGGGAAGCCTCACTACAATAATGATTTTTCATATAGTTCACATTGTGTCATATAAATGTTCTTTTTCTGCAGAAATTTTCATCATACATATGGTCAAAATTGTTATAATCCTTGGTATGGACTGGATATAAAAATATTATGGGAAAATTTATTGCATGAAAAATGAAGGTGAGATTTTTTTGGAAGATATAGAACCCATTATCATTACAATAGAAACAACATCACCATATTCCTATCAAAATGTATGACTAGTAGCTATAGTGAATTAGATTCTTATGGAGTATGAGGAAATAACATCTAGTGAAGTGGAAAGAAATATTCAAATTGGTTATGTACATATTTTTTGAGAATATATTGAGGTATTTCTATAGGAAATACCTAGACATCCTCCAGAGTGAGAACATGAGCTTAATATAGATTTAATTGCTAAAATAAAGGAAATGCAAAAAAATCCTTACAGAATGACCACTATGTAATTAGTATATCTAATAAAATAACAATAGGATTTGAGTAATAAGAGATTTATTCACCCTAGTGTTTTTATATTGGGACCCCCTTTTATTTTTGTTAATAAAATATGGATCAATGAGGAATCTCATTAAATATCAAAATTCAATGAAATTTCAATAAAGAACAAGTATCATATTCCACACATTAATTATTTATTTTATCTACGTCATAGGGATTAATATTTATAGAAAATTTTAATTCAATATAGATATCGTCAATTGTTGGTAAAAAAATATGATATACCAAATGCATCATTTTGAACAAGGCATGGTCAATAAAAATTTATAGTAATTCTATTATGAATTACTAATTCACCATTCGTTTTCATTGACCTAATGAATAGAGTATTCAAGAAATATCCTGATTAGTTTTTTAGTACTTATTGATGATTTACTGGTATACTCCCAAATATATGAGGACCCTATGAACCAATTTCAAGTGGTTCTAAATACTCTTAGAAGAAATGAACTATATGTGAATTTTAGAATGTGTGAATTTTAGTTGAGTAAAATTATTTTTGTGGACATATTTTCTCCAAATATGGAATCTATGTGGATCCTGAAAAAAGAAAAGCAATCTTTTAATGGACATAACCAATGAGTATAACTGGTTTCTAATGTTTTATTGGTTTATCAATTTACCATCGATATTTATTTATAGAATATTGTCTGATTGGAAAACCCATTAAGCAAAATAAAACACAACGGGGATAAATAGTTTGGAAAAAATAGTGAGAAGAATGTTTTGGAGAATTAAAAATAATATTTACCCATGATCCTCTCTGGATTTTACCATTTGGAATGATGATATTGTTATTTATAGTGTTACATCACAGAGATTAAATTATTCTGTTATTATGAAAAATGAAACGGTTATTTAATATGCATAAAGGCATATAAAAATTCATGAACAAAACTAGAAAACTTATGATCATGAGTTTTCTAAAAATATATTTTCTATAAAGATATGGAGACATTATATCTAAATTGAATAAGTGAGATATATTCAAATTAAAAAAAATATGAAATATTTTTTTCACATAAATAACAAAACATGAGATAATGGAGATGTATTGAGCTACTCAATGATTATAATTCCATGATAAACTACCTCATTGGGAAGGAAAATAATGATACATATTACGTTAATAGAATGTTTATAGATTTATAAATAAAATGAAATTTGAAATAAACCATATATTCATGGATCTAGTAATGATGGATATTGGAATTATCATGAAAGTTGAAAAATCTCTACTTATTCAAACAGATTCCAAACCATCTTCACTAGAAATTATAATATCATATCAATATAATGATGAGTATTTTCAAAGGAAAATTAATGCTATGAATGAGGGATGATTGATTGAATTTGTATTGGAAAATGGTATTTTGAAATTTGTGAAGAGGATTTCTGTTCCCGCTCTACCTGATTAAAAAATGGAATTATTGGACGATTCACATAAATCAAATTACTATATATACCCTAATGGAACTATGTTATATATAGATTTGAAGTAACATTTTTGGTTGGTAAATATGAAGAGGTATATTGATAAATATATGTCGAGATTTTTGATTTTTCATCAAGTGAAGGATGGATTTCAACATCCTAGAGGATTCACATAAAATCTCACTTTACCTATGTGGAAATGAGATGATATTATGATGGACTTTTCATGGGTCATTTAAATACTCCTAGAAGAAATGATGTGATATCGGTTATTTTAAATTATTTTACCAAATCATCACATTTTATTTCTATAAGAGAAAATTTACCTCTTTAACATTAATAAATTCTCTATATTAATGATTTTTAAGACATCATGTTATTCCCCTTTCAATTTTTTTGATCGTGATCCCAATTTTACATCACGATTCTCGAAAAAAAAAATTCAAGGCCATAGATACTGTGATTTATTTGAGCACTAACTACCACCCTCAAATTGAAGGGCCATCATAACTGAAAATTCAATATTTAAAATACATATTGAGATCATTATCACATCACCTTCAATGTATATGGGACAAATAATTATCTCTTGTATAATTTTTTTTATAAAAATACCTTCTATTCAATTATTAATAGGTCACCATATAATGAATTCTTTAAAAGGAGATTTCATACACCGACTTATTGTGATGATGATGGTGAAAGAAAACTCATAGGCCTAGAAAATGTTCTTAAAATGATGAAAAATTATTGAATATTCAAACCCATATCAAAATAGCTAAATGTAGTCAAAAGAGCTATGTTGAAAATAAAAGGAAGGATTTCGAATTTCCAGTGGGAGATCATATTTTTTTAGAATGTGTATCCTTGTACGAGTGTCATCTGATTCAATGATAAGGGTAAATTAATTCCCAAGTACATTATAACTTTTTAAAATTAATCAATGAATTAGAGTATTAACATTCCATTTGGGAATGCATCCATGTCTCTCCAAAGTTCTTGACGTGCTCCATGTATCACTATTATGGAAATACATGCCAGGGAAAACGCATTTAATTCCCTATGATGAGATAAAACAACAACACAACCTATCTTATTGTAAAGAACCTATCATGATTCTTTATACCAGACTAGATGTGATGATATATGGGACGAATCTTCACGTTAATTTTATTTAGAGGAACCATATAATGGAATATGTGATGTGGGAAACTTAGGAACATATGATGAAGAAACATCTGAATATTATTATAATGTGATATTATAAAAATTTCAAGGAAAATTTTATTTTTTTGTAGAGGAAAATGTAACTATAAGGCCCCAGCCTTAAACATTACTTAATATTGAATTAAATTAATAATTCACATTTATGATCTGTTTAGGTTTAGTGTTTTAGGGAATTAGATCATAAATATTACATCTCAAAAGATTACACAGTAAACACTTCTACAAAGTTCCTTTTTTTACAAAACAAGAACTTATAAAAATTGAGTCATGTCTTGTTCCATGTTTTAGAGAACATGACTTTTCCTTGTTCCCATCCTTGACCTTATTCCACATTATGTCCTGTGAAAATCAATTCAAAAAAAAAACTTGGGGTGAGCATAAAAATCTCAGTAAGGAAAACACAAAGAAGGAAAACAGTTAGTTTTTCAAAACATCAAGTAAACCATAAATACTTTATCAAAGTAACTCTTCTCACCTTTAAGAAGTAGTAAATTCTATTCATTGAATAAAAGATCATTACTTACCCTTTTGTAACCAAAAGATAACCATAAATCCCATATAAATAACACATAACATATAAAGGTAACTTGGGACATAAACATACTTAATTGGAATAACCATACGGTCGACATCCACACATATCACTAAATGGAATAGCCATACAGCTGACTTACATACCCAATTCATTGGAGTTTATAAAATAACCACCAATCCTGGTATTCCCGGCACCACCCGTCATATGGTTTATCACGTAACCACCCGTTAAATGTCCAAGTACCATTATAATATTGAAAGACATAAAACAAATATAATGAAAAGAAAACTTTTCCAAATTTTGATCATAGTATATCACTTAAATATATTGACATAACAAATCCATTATAAATTCCTTTTTCAATTAAAAACTACATAAAATATTATATGGTATTTATTTAATTTTAAAAACATTACAGCTTGTTGAGGAAGTCGAAGACCAAATAATAATCGCGGCTATGGAAAATGTTATTGTCACCGTGTAAGTTCAAATAAACATTCCTTTTTTTCATTTAGTAAAACTCTTCATAGAAAAATATTACCTTTGAATGAAATGAAAATTAAAAGGTGTTTTATACCAAATATAAAAGAAATTCTTGTGTTAGAACAAAATATGCCTCAATGAAAGGAGATTGAGATGAAGTCCCTTACCTCATGTCCGACTTGACTAGATCACTCATTAATCTCTTGAATAATAAACCAGTGTTAATTTATACTTTCTTAAGAACCTTTTTCAAGATTATTATTCCTTTTATATCACTTATTTCCATGTTATAAACATTATGTAATCATTTATGTTAATAATGTTCGTTTTGGCGATATTTGGAACTTAAGTCAAAAATGAACTTCTTACAATTACATGCTGTTCTTGTGGTAAAACTTTAATTATATCCAGAATGATATTCATTATTTTGATACCATATATATCAAATATATCCAGCATATACATGTATTTATAATAGTATATAACATTTAGAGGTAAGAAATGATATGCACCGTTCTGGGGATGGTAAGACGTACCTACGCATTAACGCTATTTTCATTTCTATTTCATGTTTAATGGAGTGAATTCATAATGAAATAAAGGTATATTATAATTCCAGTATAATATCATATATAATATCATAAACCCCAGCTATTATACATCCTATATATGTCATTAACGAATCAAATCACATAGAGGGGCGGTAGTCTGCACCTCCTAAAATGAAATTCTCACGTTTACACATAATGGAAACCATAAAAGTATTACATAAATGAAAAATATAGAGTCATAAGGAAAACATAATCATAATATATATCCTATATAAATATATTTAAATATTAATGGCCACCATGAAAGGTGTTATAAGAAGATTGAACAATAATCGTTTCGTGAGGCAGAAATTCACCAACCACAAAAACAGTATGTTATTTAATCATTAGAAGGTGGTGTGTTTAAGTGTAAATAAAATAATTCTCATAAAAAAATACTAGTATATTTTTTATACTAATTTTATAACAAAATAATTTATTAAAAAGCATTTATGGTGTCGGAGAAGAAATGTAAATCAAAAGATCACGAGTGAAGACATTACCTCTAAATCGGGTAACTCCTCTTGGTTTGATCCAAAAGGGTTTCTTGAAGATCTTTCTGCCTAAGGTAAGGATTCTAGGATGAAGAGAGGTATGTGGAGAGATAAAATGATAAGATATTGTTTGAGCCAATGGATTTAGAGGTGCGGGTAAGGTGGTAGAGTTGGGGGCCTTTTATAAGAGGGAGGTGGGGAACTCCAAGAAAGTCAAGAAATGTTACATTATTATATAATGAGTATTTGATTTTAATGGACCAAAAATTATATAATTAGAGGATAAGGTGATAAGGGATCTAAATTAATACATCCAATATGTTTTGGACAGGATTAAGTCTTAGATTATACCTTATCCTCTGATTTTATTTAAATCGTTCATTAATGAGTAAATCATTGCATCATCATGGTGTCATAAATAATTTAACTTATTTAATGTCTAAGAATTATAAAAAAATTATCATGATGTAGGAAATCATTTTATATTTCTAATTAATATTTATAGTCAAAAATATGACTTGTATTACCCCATGTAAAAATTGGTTTACTAAAACAATACATGTCTGTGTCATTTTTATTTTAACATTAAATAAAAAGTTATTAATGTCATTTTCTTACCCAAGTGGCTCCATGGGGTCCCCTAATTGACCCATGGATTTTCTTGGTTAGACATGACTCATACAATAATATTAGGACATGTATAAAGGAAATTTCATATTTTTATAACATTTTTTTACCTTAAATTTCACTAATTACCTTTAATCCCAATTAACAAAACATAAAAGGTACTATTCACCAAAAAAATTATTTTCATCCCCTTGAACCACATTTTACAAAATAATGATGATCATGTATGTCTGATTTTTGAAATTCAATTCAGAAACGTGGTAAAGTATCATTTAAACGAAACATCAGGTTTTTTAACTACCACTTAGTGGTTCACTGTTAATCAAAAACTGATGTTTTTCAGAAAATACCAAAAATTAAGCCTAAGCTATATTTGATATTATGAATTCAAAAATGATGTCTATTTTACAAAATTCAAAACAAATAAATTGAATTAATAAATTTAATAATTATTTCCCATTGTCAAAATGAATAGCGTGTTTTTATGAAACAATATATATCAAAAGATTGACACAAGTTTAAGTCCAATTTCAAAGGGAAATTAAATAAAATGATAACCATTGGATTAAATGGTAAAAATATATTCTAATTTCACATTAAAACCAATTCAAAAGATAATATGATCATATAAATAAATTAGATTAAAAAGAGGTTTTGAATTAAAATACAACATTTTTCACTTATTCATTAAAAATGAACTTTATCGAAAAAATAAAAAAACATACAAAAAGTAAATTTTGATGTCCTGATTCTAAATAAGGATTTTATTATGCCCAATAGAATGTATAAGTGTGACCAAAACTATTTTAATGAGGGTTCTCCATTAAAAGGCGATAAATCAACCTTTTAGTCTATACAGGAGTATTTATGCTTCAAATTGAATTATTTTCTTATTTTAAGCCTTTATCTATTATTGGATAAATGTAAAAACATTTAAAGAACATATATAATCATATTTTAGTTTTTTTATTCATTCGTTCCAATACAACAGCTATGTGTTAACTACAATTTAAAATAATAATATTATATTATTAGTGTGCAACGTAAGATTTCAAAGAAACTCATTATTGTGTATCGAGTACGCTATCGAACATAGCAACCCATTTAAAGTGTAATTAATATTTATTTCAAAAATATTAATAAATATGAAAATGTATTATTCTTTATTTACCTATGATGTTACAACCTTCCCTCTAATTTGGAATTTCGTCCTCGCAATTTTATTCACATATCAAAATAAGTGGGGGTATTTATCGCTTATCGCATTTTCAGATTCCCACGTTGCCTCTTCAACCATATAGTTTTTCCACAAAACCTTTACCTAGTAAATTATCATATTCCACAACACTTTCACTCTACGGTCATGAATCTGGACTGGTTGTTCTATATAAGAGATATTCTCTTCCAACTGAACTACTTCTGTGCTCAAAACATGAGATTGATCTGGAATATACTTTCTAAACATCGAAACATGAAAACAAAATTGGGCACCAGAGATAAACTCAAAGGAAAATCCACTCAGTAAGCAACAAATCCAACTCTCTCCAGAATTTCATATGGTCTAATGATCCTTGGACTCAACTTTCAATTCCTAACAAATAGCATCACACTTTTCCATGGGGAAACTTTTTTAAAGACATGATCACCCACCACAAAAGATAGATCCTTCCTCTGGTTATCTGCATAACTTTTTTCCTCCTTTGAGTTATTCTCATGTGCTTCTGAATCAACCGAACATTTTATACCATATCATCTAAAAATTATGGTCCCATCAACTTCCTTTCACCCACTTCATCCCAAAAATCTAGGGATTGACACCCCTTTCCTTATAATGCCTCAAATGGTGCCATATGTATACTGGAATGAAAACTATTATTATAAGAAAACTCACCCAATGAAAGATGTTGGTCCCAAATTACCTGATAATCCATTGAGAAAGCACGTAGATAAAAAAATCACCTTTCTGGAAGGAAGTTCCAATACTAGAGCATTCACCAATCTTCTTTTCAATTCCCAAAAACAATCATCACATTATTTTGTACAGATGAACTTAACACCTTTTCAAGTTAACTTAGTCATTGAACTAGTTAACCGTGAAAAATTTTCAACAAAGCTTCGGTATTAACCTGCCAAACCAAGAAAAATATGAATCTTGGTTACATTTTTGGGTATTTCCCATTGTTCAAGAACTTTTGATTTAGCATGATCAACAAATATACCAATTTTTGAAACAATGTGACCAAGGAAAGGAATTTGTTGTAACCAAAACTCAGACTTGCTGAATTTTCCATACAGTTTCTTTTCTTTTATGTTTTTCAAGATAACCCTTAAATAACATTAATGCTCTTCTCTATATTTAGAAAACACCAAAATATCATCAATGAAAAAAACAAAAAACTTATCCAAGAACTCGTGGAAAATTATATTCATGAGGTCCATGAATACAGCAAGTGCATTGGTTAACCCAAAAGGCATAACTACAAATTCATAATGACCATATCTAGTACGTAACACAGTATTCAAAACATGTGCTTTTTTTAATTTCAACTTATGGTACCCTTACCTCAAGTCAATCTTCGAAAAATACTGAGCACCCTAGAGCTGATCAAACAAATCATCGATATGAGGCAAAGGATACTTGTTCTAAAAAGTGATGTTATTCAATGCTCTATAATCAATGAATAGTCTCATTGAACCATCTTTATTTTTAAAAAACAATACAGGAGCACCCCATGGTGATGTTCTAGGTCAAATGAAACTTTTATCTAATAACTCTTTCAATTGCTTCTTTAACTCTAAAAGTTCAGCTTGAGCCATCCGATAAGGGGGTTTTGAAATCGGGTTAGAAACAGGAACTGAGTGAACAGTAAATTCAACTTCTTGATCATGAATAATACTAGGAAACTCATCAGAAGAAACATCAAGATACTCATTTACCACTGGCACATCATTAATTTGAATAGTTAATTTATTTTCAACAATAAGTCCATTGTAACATTAATTCCCATATTTTACTAGTTTCTCAACATCCTGATATATTATCCAAAGCAAGGGTTAATTCTTGTACACAAACTGTAAATATTTCTAAAAAGAATCCTCTTTAGCTCTGCAGTCAATATTAACATGATCAACAGAAATCCAATCCGTTCCCAAAAAAACATCAAACTCTACTAGAGGAAAAAAATAAGGTATGGAGGTAGATTGTTTCCACACACAAGGATAGTAAGGTTCTTATAATTTCTTTTTGTCTCAACGTTTCCTTCGGGTGTTTTTACAAAAAATTCAGGATTCATATCTTGAGTTGGAATACCAAATTTACTTGAAAACTTCTCAGAAATGAAAGAATGTGTACACCCTGAATCAAATAACACATTGGCATAATCTGAACAAACAAACAGTATACCTGATCACCACCCCTTTCTGCATGAAGTCTGGCTACTTTCCCCAGTTGAGTTCTTCGTTAGACACACATTTGCATAATGACTCATTTCATAATGCTTAAAATATCTTATCGCTGGCTTTTCATTGCCCGCTTGATCATCTTCTTTACAGTAACGAGCAACATGACCAGACGTACCACACCTAAATCACTTTCCATACATGGATAAACATTCTCCAGGATTCATTTTACCACACTTCTAATAGGATTGATTTTTTTTCTTACATCCTTTCTTTTTTGATGAATTATTCCCCTTTTACTTCTAACTAGACCACTTATTCTGTTGTTTTTTAAAGTACACATGATCAGCACCAATCACCATTTCCACATTCTCCACACATCGAACAAATTTTTCATAACATTTGAACTCACGAGAAGCTAAAGCCCTTAGATATATTGGATTTAACCCGGAGTAAAAAACAGTTGATTTTACTATCAGGATCTAATATGAAATTTGGAGCATACCTTTCTAGTCGAGTGAAATTTGCTTCATTAGAAGCCACTGAATCATCTTCCTACCAGAAATCTAGGAATAGTTTTTCCATCCTAAGATGAACCACCTTAGGATAATATTTCTCAAGAAACATAACTTTGAATACATACCAGTGAAGATCATTAATATCATCACTATCCCTGATATTTTTCACCATCGACCACCACTGATCAGCTTCACCTTCAAAACAGTAAATATCAAGAGTAACCTTTTGATGTTATGAACACCCCATGACATCAAAAATCTTCTCCTGTGCTTTAATCCACCCTTCTGCTAGCACTGGGTCAGATGATCCTCTGAATGATGAGGGATATTGCCTCATGAAACGTTCCACCGCTGACATGTTCATCTGTGGTTGATCTGGCTAATCTCGTGCATGGATACCACCACCATTTATAGCCTGAGTCAACTATTCCATCACTACAACAAACTGTTCAGTTCTGATATTGACCATCCCAGGTTGCTGATTTGGAAGGTTGTCTTCCTCCTAATGTCGTCCCAATATAGCTTCCCTGTATCATATGCAGAAATCCATTCTGAACAAAGAAATATCTTAGGATAAGAAAAATTTTAATCTTTAAATTCTATATCATCTCAATCATACAATAAATTAATTTATAATTTAACAATTTTCTAACACCTAATGTTGTCTAAACCTAGATCTGAAACCAACAATAAGGGCCTGACCATAATCATAACTTAATATTGAATTAAATGAATAATTCACATTGAGTATCATTTCAGGTTTATAGTTTTAGAGAATTAGATCATAACTATTACATCTCAAAAGATTACATCGTAGACACTTTTACAAGTTTCCCTTTTTCTACAAATTATGAACTCTTAAAAAAGATTCATGTCTAATTCCATGTTTAAGACATCATTACTTTTCCTTGATATCATCCTTGACCATATTCCACATAATGTCCTGTGAAAAACGTTAAAAAAAACATAGGGTGAGCATAAAAAGCTCAGTAAGGGATACGCAAAGAGGGAAAACTGTTAGTTTTTCAAAAAATCAAGTAAACCATGAATACTTTATCAAAGTAACACTTTTCAACATTAAGAATTAGTAAATACTATTCATTAAATAAAATATCATTACATACCATTTTGTAACCAAAATATTTCCATAAAACCCATATAAAGAACACATAACAATTAAAGGTAACTTAGGACATAATCATACTTAAATGGAATAACCATACGGTCGACTTCCACACATATCACTAAATGGAATAGCCATACAGCTAAATTCCATACCCAATGCATTGGAGGTTATAACATAACAACCCATACTGGTATTCAAGGCACCACCCGTCATATGGTTTTCACGTAACCACCTGTCAAATGTCCATGTACCATTATAAAATCATAAGACACAAAACAAATATAATGGAATGAAAACATTTCCCCATTTTGATCACAATATATCACATAAATATATTTACATAAAAAATCCATTATAAAAACCATTTTCAATACCAAAATACATAAAATAGTATATGGTATTTATTTTATTTTAAAAGCGGCTTGTGGAGGAAGCCGAAGACCAAATAATACTCGCAGCGGCGGAAAAGGTCATTTTCACCACGTACGTTAAAATAGAAATTCCTTTTTGTCATTTTGTAAAACAATTCATAGAAAAATATTCCCTTTGAATGAAATGAAATTTCAAAGGTGTTTTATACATCTTATAAAATAATGTCTTGTATTAGATCAAAATATGCCTCAATGAAAGGAGATTGAGATGAAGTCCCTTACCTCGTGTCCGACTTGACTTGATCGATCTTTAATCTCCTGAATAATAAAGTAGTGTAAATTTATACCTTCTTAAGAACCTTTTTCATGATTATTATTCCTTATATATCACTTATTGCCATGTTATAACCATTATGTAATCATTTAAGTTAATAATGTTCATTTTGTCGATATTTGGTACTTAAGTCAAAAATGGATTTCTTACGATTACATGTTGTTCATGTGGTCAAAGGTTCATTAAATCCTAAATTATATTAATGATTTGGATATCATATATATCATATATATCCAAAATATAAATGTATTTAAAATAGTATATAACATATAGAGGTATGAAATGAAATGCACCGTTCATGGAGATGGTAAGCTGTACGTACGCATGAACGCTACTTTCATTTCTATTTAATATTTAATGGTGTGAAATCATAATGATATAAAGGTATATTGTTATTACAGTATAATATAATATATAATATCATTAACTCCATCCTTTATACATCTCACTTATGGCATTAACGAATCAAATCACTTTGAGGGGCGGTAGTCCGCACTTCCAATAATGAAATTATCGGATTTACCCATAAAGAAAACCATAAATGTATGCCATAAATGTAAAATACATAAGAATAAGGGAAAAAATAAACATAATATATATCATATATAAATATAGTGACATATTAATGGCCACCATGAAAGGTGTTAAAAGAATATTGAACAATCATCGTTTCGTGAGGCAGAAATTCGCCAAGCACAGAAACAATGTGTTCTTTAACCATTAGACGGAGGTGTGCGTAAGTGTAAATCAAATAATTCTCCTAAAACAATACAAGTATATATAAGATACTGTGTTTTTTACAAAATAAAGGAATAAAATGAGTTTAGTGGGTTGGAGAATCAAAATAAAACAAAAATCAAGAGTGAAGACATTACCTTTAAATCGGGTAACTCCTCTTGGTTTGTACCAAAAGGGTTTCTTGAATAGATTTATGCCTAAGGTAATTCTTCTAGAATGAATAGAGGGAGGTGGAGAGATAAAATGAGAAGATATTTTCTGAGCCAATGGCTTGAGAGGTGTGGGTAAGGTGGTAGAGGTGGTGGCCTTTTATAAGAGCGAGGAGGGGCACCCTTGGAATGTCAAGAAATGTTACTTTATTATATAATGAGTTTCAGATTTTAAAGGTCACAAAATTATATATTTCTATGATAAGGTGATAAGGGTTCTAAATACACCCATACAATTGTTTTTGGACAATTGTAACTCTTATATTTTACCTTATCATCTCATTCTATTTAAATCATTCATTAATGAGGTAATCGCTGCATCATCATGGTGTCAAAATTAATTTAATTTTTTAATGTATAAAAATTATAAAAAAAACTATCCTGATGTAGGAAATATTTTTATCATTCTAATTAATATTTATAGTCGAAAATATTACTTGTATAACCCCATGTAAAAATTGTTTTTGTAAAACAATACATATTTGTGACATTTTTATTTTAAATTTAAATAAAAAGTTATTAATGACATTTTCTTACCCAAGTGGCTCCATGGGATCCCCAAGTTGAAAAATGGATTGTATTCATCATCCATGACTCATACCATAAGAGTAGAAGATGTTTCAAGGCAATTTCATATTATTATAACATTATTTTTACCTTAAATTACACTAATTACCTTCAATCACGATTAATAAAACTTAAAAGTAACTATTTACCAAATCATTATTTTCATCCCATTGAACCACATATTACTTACTAATGACAACCATTTATGTCGTATTTTTGAAATTCATTTCACAAAAGTGGTAAATATTCATTTAAACGAAATATCAGTTTTTTTAACAACCACTTAGTGGTATCACTATTCATCAAAAATAGATGTTTTTCAGAAAAATACCAAAAAATCACCCTAAGCTATATTTTATATTACAAATTAAAAAATGATGTCTATTTTAAAAAATTAAAAACATATAAGTTTCATTAATTAATTTTATAATTAATTCATGTGGTCAAAGCAAATAGAGTGTTTTTATTAAACAATATATATCAAATGATTGACACTAGTTTAAGTCCAATTTCAAAGTGAAATTAATTCCAATGACCACCATTGGATTAAATGGTAAAAATATATTCTAATTGAACATTAAAACCAATTCAAAAGATAATATAATCATATAAATAAATTATATTAAAAAGTGGTTTTGAATTAAAATACAACATTTTTCACTTATTCATAAAAAATGAACTTTATCGGAAAAATCACAAAAATATACACAAAGTAAATATTGATGTCCCGATTATATAGAAGGATTTGATTTGGTCCAATAGAATGTATAAGAGTGACCAAAACTATTTTAAAGAGGGTTTTCCATCAAAAGGTGATAAATCGACCTTTTAGTGAATATTAGAGTATTTATGCTTAAAATTGAATTCTTTTCTTATTTTAAGCCTCTATCTTTTATTGGATTAATGTAAAAACATTTAAAGAACATATATAATCATATTTTAGTTATTTATATTCATTCCTACCAAAAAAATGACTACCAGTTAACTAACATTTAAAATAATATTATTATATTATTAGTGTGCAACACAAGATTTCAAAGAAACTCATTGTTGCGTATTGGGTACGCTATCGAACATAGAAACCCCTATAAAGTAAAATTAATATTTATTTCAAAAATATTAGTAAATATGAAAATTTATTATTATTTATTTGCCTGGGATGTTACAGTAACACCCCAAATGTCAATATTACACATCCATTAAAATAATTCAACAGCTCAATCTACACACAAAATATACTTCATTTGCACTAGGACCTCTAAAACTGGACATTTAAAAAGTATTTATGAATTGTGTTAACCAAATTATGAAATATATAATTTATATTTTTCATTATTGATAAAAAAATTTAATTCATAATTAAAAAAATTACCTAATGGTGAAATATTTGTATTTTTTTAAAAAGATTCACATTTTTTTAATTGTAAAAAATGTTTCATTATTGTTAAAAAACCAACATTCTCTTTTAAATAAATATTTTAATTTCAATTTTTTTAATGTCACAATAGATACAGAAAAAATATATTTTTCTATTGTAGGACATAAGTATAAATTTTATAAAATTATAAGATATAATGTTTTTATTAAAATTTTGAACGTATATTTTACCAGCCTTCAATCCAAATTTACTGATTTGCATTTAATGTAATTTTAATGCAGCCACCCATAGATTTTATTTTTAAAATTGTCATACATGGTTTTAATCAGCAGGAAACATTGTTCTAATAGGATCAATATATTTTCTGTTGAGTAATAACCATTTAATTTTATTTACTAGGGTTAAAGGTAAATTGGGTTATCATTGGAAAAAATAAGATTTAAAAATTTCATATTAAAAATTTAATAACCATAAAATTTTTAATAAGAGGATATATTTTTAATATGGTTAACTATAAATAGTTTTTTCAAATAAAAAATTATTATCAACATAATTGTAATTTTTTATAATTTAAAAATAATAATTAAATGGTGACACAATAATGATGTAGTAGTTGAATTATTAAAGGACAAATCAATCAATTGATATTAAAAAAAATAAATATAATATAAATAATTAATGAAATAGATGAATTTCATAAATAACATAATAATTTTAGTGACATGTTGTAACTATAAAATCTATGTTGTCATGTCATTTTGATTTTTTTTAAAAATTACAATTGTGAAAAGTATCAATATAAACATATATGAGACTTTAAAACATGTAATGTTTAATTAACAGATTTAAGATTAATAAAAATATGATTTTTGAAAACTAAAAATTATAATATTTAATTTTTCATAAATTATCCAATTGGGTTTTTTTGATATTTAATAGTAACTAAATTTACGTAATATTATAAAAGGGGATTTAAAGGCGGTAAGAGTTAAACTATTTAACTAAGGATTAAATCCAAATGGTAAGGTTTATTTTGTGACCTAAACATGTATAAAATTCATTTCTTTGGATAATTATGACCCTTAATCATCATAGTCTCCAAATAACACTCTTTAAAACTATTTTAAACAGAAAATAAATTTATAATAAATTATTTGTCTGAGTGTATCAAAAAGTGCCCGTCCCCTCTATTATTAAGGGAAACATATCCTTCTCATTTATTAACACTTATAACACACATTGGCTCCAATAAACCCAACCCAAATATCCTCCCAACATCCATAATTTTATTGTAGAGGCCATACATTATGAATAAATACATCCTATGGTATTCTTTTTGTGAAAATAAAAAGATGATGCTCAAATAAGAGGTAATTGTTTTACAAATTCCATTCAATTTCTTTTCATCTTATTCTTCATATTAAAATTTTTTCTCCATAACAATGAAAAAAATTGCATTATCGTAATTCTGATATATTTTTATAATTATTTGAAACCATATTAATCTATTTATACATCGTATAAATAATAATATCACCATGTGTGTGTACGTACGTCTTACCGTCTCCATGCCAAGATGTAATTTTTTATTGAACACAACATTATTTGTATTGATATAATGATGATTTTAATGGATATAAATAATTTATATATCATGATAATTATTATATGAAAATAATATACCATCCAATTCCATAACATTTAACCATTAAGGGAATGATACAGTCACTCATACGTACATACTTCTTACTGTCTCCATGATGTGGTGAGATTTGTTCTACACGTTAACCATTTATGAATGATTATAAAATATATATGATTTGTAGAATTTATAGATATAATCATAAAAAAATTATCTATATGAATAAAATACATCCAATTCATTACAAACATGACTTACATAAAAAAATATGAATGGGAAAATGAAGTAGTATACTCCCTAAATAACTGTAATACTGAAACATTATTGACAACATGATATAAGAGGATAAAATAGAATATCACAAATATGGTTGTGGTTCTATTATAGTACAATAACACAGATTAATTATTATGAAGATGGTCAATTCATCCTCGACTAAAGGAATGTAAAACTTAAGGGTTAATTTCAAAATCTCATTATTATCTTAGGTTGTTTATACGTAATAATATACTGAGACGTATTTATCACCCATATCAGTGTATGTTAAAATGTATTTAAAAAAAGTCAGCAAGGGTTTAATGTCATTTTTGCCATGTTTTTTTATTAAACATTTTTATTTGAATCATTCTTTTATATTACAAATGAGGTAATTTAAGAACATTCAAAAAAAATTATGGAACAAATGATTTTTTAACTTATATGGTATGTGTATCTATTTTCTACCTATTTGTTGCCTTATAATTTTAAATCCTACAATAAAATATTATGTGGATATTTTCAAAAAAAATGTAATATTTTATTATTTTAGGGCTTCTAAATGATTTCAATATAAAAAAATGGATAGTTCTCTTAAAGAGTTTTAACGAATTTATTATGTCATTTTTCCCTATGTCAACATCATTTGTTGGATTTTATGCTTAAATAAGGTTGATTTGTTAAGATACAATCATCCACATTGTATTGATGGTTTAATTTTATATTTGATTGAGAATATTATATTTTATATTTTTCATGGTTTAAGTTTAAATTATTAACATTTCATATACATGTTTTAATATAAATGTTTGTGGTAATGTTTCACCACATCCATATTAATAATGAATTAGACATAGTATGTGATGGGTGGGGCCTATAATAACCCCTCAAGGTAATTTTGATGTCTCAAAAGAAAAACAATTATCTTGTTATAAGGACTTAATGGTATTGTTAATTTTAGTCATGGAATAAGGCCTTGACTGTAACGCCCCATCCCCAGTTACCCATAGTCGGTGTATTTTTTTAATATATTGGCATGATTACAATAAATCATTTCCCGAAGGACCGATCAGTTTAGCAGTATTGTAATGTAGATTACATAAATGAATGTTACCTTAAACTTTATAACATACAACACAACATAAATAATAACTTATGAATTACATTATTCTCTTATCTTAATCATGCATATCAATCACAATAAACTTATTAGATTCCTAGGAAAAGTAAAACTATGAAAGGGGTGAGATCAATTGATAAGTATGGGTAAGAAATAAATTAGAAGTTAAAATAAATATTATGCATGGTGAATAATTTAAACCACATACCATTACCAAAAAATAAACATGAATAATTTTATGGAAGGAATATGAGCTAAGTAAATAATTCCATAATAAAACATAATCATGGGTATTCTACTAGACTAATGACCACATGAACCATCAATATTATTTTTATAATAAGAGAATAAATGATGAAAACTTTAGATTTCTGTGGCATGGCCTCATGCAAAGACCTAGGGGATAACTGTAACCGGACCCCAACCTGGAGAGCCTCTATTACCAGAAACCATCTTGGAGAGAATACGTAACTAGATTCGAACCCGGAGATCCTCTGTAACCGCACTCCAACCCAGAGAGCCTCTGTAACTGGACTCTAAGTCAGAGGCTCTTCTATAACCAGACCCCAAACCAGAGGGATTACTTTTTCCGGTCCCCAACCCGGAACATACTAGTCTAATACAATCATCATTACAAAAGGTTGAAATATTACATAAACATTCGTATTAAAACTAGCATTCAAAATGTCAATACATTATCCATAAACCATGAATGGTATAAAAATAACACATGCATAGTCAAACATTTCAAAAAATATTCAATACAATATGGTATATTTTTATCATAATAAATAAACATCAAACTAGTTTAAAATCTATTAAAATATGTTGATAGGGATGAAAATGATCCGGAAATTGCTTTTGAGAGAAATACCCATTTTCCATGAAATCATTTAAAAATTCTCACAATTTAAAAAGGTATTCATTTAAAAGGGATTTTTGAATCTATATATCCCATAACACTTTGAAACATTTCAAAATAATTATCATTTCAAAACATTCATGTCCATATAAATAAATCCTTAAAAACCATTTTGAATACATAGACATTAATGAGAATAATTTAGAAGAAAAAAATATTTAAACCATTTTAATTGATGATCTAGTTAAAGAGTCCCTTAAAATAGTGTTTTTGAAAATATTTTTATGTAACATGGATTTGGATGATATAGAGGTCCCAGTAGACACTAATGTAAAAATAACCCCGGATAATTAAGAGATTGTAGAATTAACCCTTACCTAATTATAATCAATCGATTTGTTTGAACAATAGTTAATAGAAACCAAATAAATCACTTAATTTCATGAATATAATGAGAATCATGAAAATATATATCAAATGGCAGTACACAATACTCCATATGCAATAAATTAGTGGTGAAAATTTGAAATCTCACGAAATTAAACGTGAGATAAGAAACCCCTTACCTTGTGTCTGAATTGACCCGTTAATTCTTTAATATACTAAATAATAAACTAAATTTAATTTTTACTAGCTTAATAATCTTTTTCAAGTTTATTATTCCTTTTATATAACTTATTACCATGTATAAACATTGTTTAATAATTTAAGTTAATACCATTCATTTTGTCGATATTTGGCACTAGAGTAAGAAATGAACTCCTTATAGTTCCATGTTGTTCACATGGTCAAAATTTCATTATATCCAGAATGATATTCATGATTTATATATCACTTATATCATTTATATCTAGTATATACATGTATTTTTAAAAGTACATATCATTTGGGGTAAGAAATGAAATGCACCATTAATGGAGACGGTAAGCCGTACGTAGGCAAGAACGCTACTTTAATTTTGATTTCTTATTTTAATTGAATTAAAAGAAATTATACATAGGTATTTTAGTATAATATAATATATATAAGATCATTAACTCCATCCAATATACATCACACATATGGTATTAATGATTCATATCAGTTTGAGGGGGTGGTAGTCCACACTTCCTCAAATGAAATTATCGTGTTTACCCATAATATAATCATTTAAGGTAGGATATAAAAAAAATACAGAATCATGAAGAAAAAAACATAATATAAGTTATATATAAATACAGTTCCACCATAATGGACACTATGAGAGTCGGTATGAGGTAATTGAACAATCATCGTTTCATGAGGTGATAGTTTTCCATCCACAGAAACATAATTCTCTTCACCCATTAGATGGAGGTGTCTTTAAATACTTGTGTTGTTATAAAATAAAGGAATAAAATGTTTTTAGGGGTTGGAGAAGTATAATAAAAGAAAATTTGTTAAGAGAAACTGTTACTGTTAATTTGGGTTACTTCCATTGGTGTGAACCAAAATGACATCTTGAAGTTCCTTCTTCCTAATGTAAGGATTCTAGAAGGAGGAGAGGGATGTAGGTAGATTAATTTGGTAGATATTGGATGAGCCTAATGGATTGAGAGGTGTGAGGAATTAGTTAGAAGTGTTCACCTTTTAGAAGGGGGAAGAGGGCATCTTTAGAAATGTGTGAAAATATTATTTTATTATATAAATATATTCATTTTTAAATTGTCCAAAAACAATTAGGGTTGAATATAGGATGACTCTTTGTCGAAATAAAATCATCCAATAATAATTGGATATGTTTTGGATAATATTTTAATATTAATAATCTAATTTATTTAAATAATTTATTAATGAGGTAAATACTACATCATTGTTGTGTCATAAATAATATAAATTATTCGATTTATAAAAATTATTAAAAAAATACCATGATGTAGGAAATTGTTTTATCTTTATAAGGAATATTTATAGGTAAAAATATTACTTATATGACACAGTATAAAAATTAAATACCAAAAGATTTTTGTTTATGTCAATTTTTCATTCAATTTAAATTAATTAATATAAAGTGTCATTATCATTCATAAGTGGCTCTAGGGGGTCCCAAAATCGACCCAAGGACGCCCATGGTAGGCCATTACTCATCAAATATAGTTAGGACATGTGTTAAGGTAATTTTGAATTATTATAATATTCTTTTTACCTTGAATTACCCTATTTACCTTAAACCGTGGTAAATAAAAGTCAAAAGTTACTATTCACCAAAAATTATTTTCATCTTATTGAATCACATTTTACTTACTGAGGTTAATCGTGCCTCTTTTATTTTTGAAATTAACTATTCATCAAAAATTGATGTTTCTCAGAAAAATACCAAAAAATCTGCCTAAGCTATATTTTATTGTCAAAATTTCAAAATGATGTTTATTTTTCCAAATTAAAAACATATAAGTTTCATTTATTAATTTATAATTAATTTCCATTGTCAAAACAAATAGCGGGTTCTTAAGTAACAATATCTATCAAAGGGTTGACACTTGTTTATGACCAATTTCAAAGTAAATTAAATTATAATGACCTAAATAGTATTAAATGATAAAAATAAAATCTAATTATAATTCAAAATCAATCAAATTTATAACTTAACAATATAAATTATTTCGACTAAAAAGGTTTTTTTATTTAAAATTTAGTATTTTTCACTATTCAACAAAATATGAATGTTATTAGAAAAATAAAAAAAAATATCAAAACTAAATTTTTATCTCCCGATTCTAAAGAAGATGTTTATTTTGACAATTTGAATTTATAAAAGTGTCAAATATTTTATTTAAAAAAATTTCCCTAAGAAAGGCGGAAAAATTGTATTTTCTTAAAAATAATTTCATTATCTAAAATTATTGAATTTGTTCTAATATTATATCTAAGAAACATATATTATGGATGCTAAAATTATACAGAGTATATAAAATAAAAAATGCAGTTAATACTATTCATAAATTCTTTTAAACGACTATATTGGTATGTTATGGTGCACTTTAACTCGATGTTGTGTGTAGTGAATGTTATTGAATTGCATTGAAGAAAAAATGTTCAAAGAAATCAACGGGTTTTACAATCTTCCCTAATTCAAAAAAATTATCTCCTCACAATTTGGAATTTTTCTCCAAAAATATATGGTTGAAAATATAAAATTCCGTTGTTGGAAAACCCACATCGGAAATTGGGTTCCTAAAATTTAGTCTTAATAAGTGGTAAAGGGGAATGAAAAATTCAACAACAAATTAAGAACATTGTTAGGAAAAAATTGGTGGAAATTAGAGACACATAATTGGAGGAAAGCACGAATATTTATAGGGAGTAATTGAGGTCATCAATCACAAACAATTGTAGAATTGAGGGCCTCAAAGCTATCAATCTCTGATGATTTAAAATATCATCGGTTCAAAAAAACAGAAGGTGTTAGGATAACACATTTTTAGTTTTAAGACCCCTTAACTAAATTTTATGAATTAAGTTCCTCATATAATAAGAGAAAAAAATATATTCTTGGCAATTAGAGTTCTATCCATTAACTAATTTCTACCACAAACTCATCTTTCACTCTAAAAGATTATTGAACATAAAAAATATTATATTTAACCTCTCCGTATTGGGTTAAAAAAATATGAATATATAATTAACCTATCTGACCCTTAAAAAAAACTATCTACATTATACAATCCAGGGACCTCACGTAGTCCATTGGAAGGCAATAAATCACAATCGCACTATGGTTTGGGTTCGATTCCCGTATCTTTATCTGATGCAATTGGTTGTCACACAGTCTGTGTGTTTTCAATTTTATAAAAATAAAAAAATAAAATTACAAATAGTATTTTAATCTATTCCATCCATTAGAAATATCCAAGATAAATCTATCCAAACTCACAGTCCAACATTAATAAGGATGTTAAACACAATGATGATCTTCTTCCCCATATAATAACAAGTGAATACCTTCATCATGTATTATTTTAAAACTTAGTAACACCCTAAAATACCATAAAACCTTATTGATTACATTCATGCACACTTATCCTTTATATAATAATGGATATATTCCTTATATACAAAAATATTAAATATTCCAACAATTAGGAAATAAAAAAACTATTAATCAGTTCCAAGGAAGTCAAAAATATCCAATACAATTTATCCAGATCAACCATCCCTTATTCCAAAATCACTACCTCCATATCAGAACTATATTATGGTTTATCTTTCTCTCAACCATATATTTTCAAAAAAATATAGCCTACAATTAAGTCAATTTTCATTAATCCACATAATCTCATGTCAATAATGAAATAGTACTGTAGTACAATCCTTATATACTCAATAATTCTTATAACATGTACATCATCATTAAATTACTAACATGACACAACACTTTAATAAAAATATAAGAAATCTAATAACTCATCTTTATATTTTGTAGTATCCAAACATTATTATTATCCAATTTCCACATTTGGGGTATACTCTAATGATTTGGACATTGATTTTCATATTGTCCCAACTCCTTATAGATGAAGCATTGTACATTGGAAACTTTTTTCTAACCCTTGAAATCACGTACTTGGTGTCCATTTTCTCTACACTTATAACAAACTATCATTCCCTTCATGAATTTACCTAGGTGATCCTTTCCACAGTCATCAAATTTGGGAAAATCCTTTTTTCCCTCTTCCATTTATCCATCATTCTCTCTTCCATCCTTTCCTTCTCTTGCTTCCCTTCAAATCCATTGGACAAAAAAATTCTTTACTTATATTAATAACAAATGATACTATTTCTTCATATATTGGGAATACATGGGAGAATATTTCCCTTATAAATGTTGGCTTAACAGAATGAAATATGTGATCCTTATTACTCTTTGGATCATACGTATTGTTGGAGTTCTCATTCCTTCTATTGTGCACCATTTCTATAAAATTGCATAAACTAGATTAGTTTATGAATCGAAATACATAATTACAAAACTATAAAAAACATAACCTAAATTGAACAGTTTATGGATATAATCTTTAATCATAAAAAAATTCATTGAGGAAGTATATAATCATAAACTCTTCCTAATGATTTGTAATGTAAATGAGAATTATCCTAAGAATATCGCCCAGGATTGTCCTAACCAAATGTGCCACAAGGCCCGTTGTTGTGCAACAGTTTCTGTTGCAATAGCCCAAACCAGTTATTTCGGGTTTTACCCCTAGGTAAATCTATGCCAGAGCTGCCTCAACCTGATCATATCCAGGCAAGGATTTATTTTCTTGGAAAACTCAAAAAATATCTACATTAGCAAAATTAGAGGATGTTATTCTCTAATTATTCTAAACTTCTATCTTTGGGCTATGTGTTCTAATCAAAGTTTATCTAAATATAGTTTCCAAGTTTACTAGAAAACGTAATCTGATACCAACTGTAATGCCTTGACCCCGGTTACCCAATGTTGGTGCAATATTTTAATACATTGGAATTATTACAAGGAATAATGTCCCGATGTACCAATCAGTGTAGTAGTCTTGGAAAATAGATTACATATATGAATTATACATTAAAATTTATAACATACAACACAACATGAATAATCATTTATGAATGCCATTATTCCCGTAGCTCAACCCTACATATCATTAAAAATACACTACATTGAATCCTGGGAAAAATAAAGAATAGAAAGGGGTTATCTCAAATGCTCCGTAAGGGTATGAAATATAGCGGAAGATAACATATATAATATTCACGGGGAATAATTGAAACCTCATTCCTTTACCAATGATAAACATCAATACATTTATGGAATGAATTTGAGATGACTAAATAATTCCAGAATAAAACATACTCATGGGTATTTTACAAGTTGAATGACCACAAAAACCATCACTATTTTTTCCTAATGATAGAATGTATAATTCCAAAGTTTAATTTCCATGTCATGGACTTGTGATAGGACCTAGGGGCTAACTACAACCGGACCCCAACCCAGAGAGCCTATTTAACTGGACTCCATCCTATTGTGCCTCTGTAATAAGACTCCATCCTGGAGAGCCTTGGTAACCGGACTCCATCCTAGAGAGCCTCAACAACCAGACTCCAACCTAGAGAGCCTCTATAAAAAAACTCCAACCCAGATAGCCTCTGTAACTAGACTCAAACCTGGAGGGTCTTCTGTAACAAGACCCCATCCCAGAGGGATTACTTTTTCTTGACCCCAACCCGGAATATACTAGCCCAATACATTCATCATACTAAAATATTGAAATATAAAATAAACATTAGTATTAAAAATAGCATACGAAATGAAAATACATTATCCATAAACCATGAATTGTATAAAAATAACACATCCACAGAAAGAAAAATATCACAAAACATTCAATACAATATGAAAGATTTGTCTAATAATAAATCAACATCAAAAAAGTTTAAAATCTATTAAAGGATATTGACATGGATGAAAATGATCAGTAAAATGATTTTGAGATAAATACCACTTTTTCATGAAGTCATTTAAAAATTCTCACAATTTATAATGTTAGTCATTTACATGTGATTTTTGAATAAATGTTTCCCATAACACTTTGAATCCTTTTAAAAGAATTATCATTTCAAAACATTCATGTCCATATAAATAAATCCTCAAAACCCATTTTGAAAACATGACCATTAATGAGAATGATTTAGAAGAAAAGATATTTAAAACATTTAAAATGACGATCTAGTAAAAGTGTCCCTTAAAATATTTCTTTTGAAAATGTTTTTAATAAACATATATGTGACTGATAAAGAGGACCCAGTAGATACTGACGTAATAAAAACCTTTGATAATGAAGAGATTATAGAATTAACCCTTACCTCATTCTAATCAATCGAGTATTATAAATAATAGTAAATAACAACCAAATGAATCACATAATATCAGGAATATAAAGATATTAATGATAATATATATCAAATGTCAGTACACAATACACCACATGTAATAAATAAGTGGTGAATTATGTAAATCTCACAAAATTAAATGTGAGATAGGAAACCCCTTAACTTGTGTCTAACATGACCCGTTAATTATTTAATATCCTAAATAATAATGTAAAGTTAATTTAAAATTTCTTAAGAACCATTCTCAAGTTTATTATTCCTTTTATATCACTTATTAACATGTTATAAACATTATGTAATCATTTATGTTTATAACATTTGTTTTGTTGATGTTGCGGACTTGAGTAAAAAATTAACAACTCATAGTAACATGTTTTTCACATGGAAAAAATTTCATTATATCCAGAATTATATTAATGATTTATATATCATATATATCATATATATCCAGAATATACATGTATTTATAATAGTACATATCAATTTGTGGTAAAAAATGAAATGCACCATTCATGGAGATGGTAAGCCGTACATAAGAATTTACGCTAATTTCATTTATATTTCATATTTAAATGGAATTAAAACATAATTATATAAAGGTATTTCAGTATAATATCATATATAATATTATTAACTCTATCCTTTATATGTACCACATATGGTATTAAGGATTCATATCACTTTGATGGGGAGTTAGTCCGTACTTCTTCAAATAAATTATCACGTTTACCCATAATGGATACCATTAAGGTATGCTATAAAATAAAAAAACATAATCATTAAAAAAATAAACATAATATATATCATATATAAATTCAGTTCCATCATAATGGCCACCATGAGAGGCAGTAGGAGGTAGTTGAACAATCATCGTTTTATGAGTTGTTAGTTTTGCACCCACTAAAACATAATATTCTTCACCTATTAGATGGAGGGTGTATATGTGTAGTTAAAATGATTCTCATAATAACATCCTAGTATATTGGGGATACAGGTTTTGTTATAAATAAAGTAATAAAAAGAGTTATGTGTTGGAGAAGTAAAATAAAATAAACGAAGTTAATAGAAATTGTTACCTATATTTTAGGTAACTTCTTTTGGTTTGAACCAAAATGACTTCTAGACGTGCCAAGATCCTAAGTAAAGGATTCTAGGAGTAGTATAGTGACGTAGGATGCTTGATTTGGTAGTGTTTGGACAAACCTAAAGGCCATTAAGGTGTGAGAAACTGTTTATAAGTGGTCTCCTTTTATAAGTGGAGGATGGGTTGTTTAGGAAAGTGTGAAAATATTATTTTATTATATAAAGATATTCTTTTTCTAAAGGTCCAAAAAAAATTAGTGTAGAATATTATATGACTATTTTCAGAAATAAAATCATCCAAAAATAATTGCACATGTTTTGGATATTATTTTAATATTTATAATCTAATTTATTTAAATCATTTACTAATGAGGTAAATACTTCATCATTATTGTGTCATGAATAATTTAATATATTAGATGTCTAAAATTTATAAAACAAATTCCATCATATAGGAAATTTTTTTATCTTTCCAATGAATATTTATTGTCATAACTATTTATTATATAACAGCATATAAAAATTAAATACTAAAAGACTTTTATTTTTGTCAATTTTTCTTTTACGTTAAATTAATTAATCTAAAGTGTCATTATCATTCATAAGTGGGTACATGGGGTCCCAAAATCGACCCAAGGATGCCAATGGTCGGCCATGACACATCAAATAAGGTTATGATATTTTTTAAGGTAATATTAAATTATTATAATATTATTTTTTCCTTGAATTACGCTATTTAACTTTTACCACGGTAAATAAGTCAAAAGTTACTTTTCACCAAAAATTATTTTTATCTTATTGAATGACATTTTACTTAAAGTGGTTAATCTTGTCTCTCAAATTTTTGAAATTCAACTCGCAAGTTTGGTAAAATTTGGTTTTTTTCAAATTTCAAAATACACCTACGAGGTGGGTAAAATACGGTAACAAGTTTTATAAAATGTTTATATATCTAAATTTACGATAAAATGACTCCAATTAATTATTTTAAACATATATAGGTATTATGTATCTATTTTGACCTAAAATAATTTTACATAAAATAAATAATTATTTAAATATTAAGTCTATTTTAATCAATAACCTAGTATTTTTCACTGTTTATCAAAAATTGATGTTTCTCAGAAAAATACAAAAAATTCTGCCTAATCTATATTTGATATTCTGAATTCAAAAATTCTATCTATTTTACAAAATTAAAAAAATATAAGTTGAAATAATTAATTGAAAATTAATTACCGTTGCAAAATAAATAGGGTGTTATTAATTAACAATATCTATCAAGAGATTAACACTTGTTTATGTCCAATTTCAATGTGAAATTAATTATAGTGAGATAAATTGTATTAAATGATAAAACTGTAATCAAATTATATTTCAAAACCAAAAAAATGATTAATTTTACAATATAAATTATTTCAATTTTAAAAGTTGTTTTCAGTTACAATTTAGTATTTTTCACTATTCAACAAAATATGAAAGTTATCAAAAAAATACCAAAACATTTAACAAAACCAAGTATCTATCTCCCTATTCTAAAGAAGAAGTTTATTTTTGTCAAATTGAATATATAAAAGTGTCAAATATTACATTTAAAAAATGTTCACCATCAAAAGGCGGTTAAATTGCAATTTCTGAAAAATACTACCTTTATCTAAAAAAATTGAATTTTTTCATATATTATGTCTATGAAACACATAATATGTATGTTCAAATTATATGGAGTATATAAAATTCAAAATGCAGTTAATATTATTCATAACCTCTTTTGACCTGCTATATTGGAAAGTCGTGGTGCGCTTGAACTCGGTGTTGCTTGTAGTGAATGATATTGAATTACTATGAAGAAATAACATAATATGAAATCATTGGGTGTTACATTGACCGTTTGGTTACGTTGTCTTGAATTATGCATTCCCTCATTATTTGATTAGTTATTGATATTTCATTAGATTATTAGACAATGGGAATCTATGTGTGAATGCTTATGTGCATTATATAATTTATTAATACTATAAAATTTATTTTATTACGTTTATAATTATTATGATTTTTTTTCATATATTTCAGAAAAATGAATCTACTAATTATGATAACTTCCAACATCTTGTTTTATCTTTAATGAGAATCTATGCTGACCTCATTCATTTTTTTTAGTTTTCATAGGATGTGACGATGTATATATTATGACTGACATTTAGGGATAATATAAGGGATATAAGTTCTTTTAAAGTAGATACTATGTTGATTTCACTTCAAGAAGTAATGTAAATCTTATGTTGTTATGTTGTATGTCCAAGGCTATATAACTAATCAGTACATAGATATTTTATTTTCTTGTGATCATGAAAATGTAATAAAATAATGCACCGAATCTATGAAACATGGTTCGGGGTGTTACATTTCATGTATTAACCCATCCCTAGAAACCCTGATGACAGTGTCTGCAACTAATTACATTTTATTAATTAGAATCAATCAAATCCTAATAGTATGAGAGTTTGGTACTCTTGGTAAACCAAATAAATAAATGACTCTAGTATTACAAATTAATACAAAAATTACAATATAATATTTCTTTCTTAATAAATAAATAACATCGAGGTTAAGATTAATCCATTAATTAAACCCCTATGTATATTTGACTGTATGCTTCATGGATTCATAAGAAAAATCATAATAAGGGTTATCTGAAACTCTTAGTAAGGGAAAAATACAGCGGACGAAATAATAATTCATTTAGAGAAATAATAATGGCATGGTAAATAACTGAACAAAATCTTAATATAATAAAAAAATAGAGAATTAATTGCATAGATAATATGGAAATGTAATAAATGTAAACACATACAATTTAAATAACAAGATAAGGATAAATAAATATTGAATGTTTTGAAATAAAATTACATCCCATCTAAATTACATAAAATGAAATGAATCCTTAGATATATTGACACAAAATATCATGGATAAATAATTATGTGATTTAAATGAGGGAAATACATAATTATTTGAAAACAAGATTTCTAGGTTCATGATTCATTTACTATTAACAGACAGTTTAAAAAATTCCAAATTTTGAAACTAATTCATCCAATAATACTACTGATGCATTGATGAGATTATATTAAGCGATCCCTAACCACTATGAATTGTGTTAAACTATCCCCAACCCTTGTATTTCATGTCATGAACCTTCCACTAATATTGATTAGATAATGCTCCTTTTTAAAATTTACCTGTATAGCATAAAATATACATAATTAACAATATATCCCAATTTATCATATAACTATCAATGTGTGCACCTCGATTAATATAATATACAGTTTGAGAAATAATTATATCAATTCTTTTGAAATATGGATATTCAAGATAATTTCCAATGAAAATGATTACATTAATGTGATTTCTTTTGGATAATGTTATAAATAACAAAACTGGTATGGTTTTATAGATAAACATTAAGAACATTTAGGAGGATTTTAATATTTAAACATTCTAATGTGTCCCACTGTACATTGAAAAATTTTAATTCATAAGACTCAAAAAATAATATGATTGATTGAATGTTTTAACAATAGGATAAAATAATTCATGATATATTATTTCAATATGGGAATAAAATACACCAAAAAAATTTAGTATATTGTGAAAAAAATATTTATCCACCATATGTAAATTTTTAGATGATAATCCCTCTATCATTTATGTTTAAAATCACTGTTTTGACCATATTCATATTATGTGTCAAAAAACATGGGTAGGTCAACTATGGTAAAAGGGGATCATATTATAAAATCTAAAAAATAATAATCATCAAATAATTATTATATTTTTACATCAATTATACATTTAAAATCAACCATTAAATATTATTATGAAAAATGAATCGATGTTGTAATCATGGAAATAGTTGGTTATTCATACACATGAGTAATGTTGTCATTTTCCAATTATAATTATTTAATGACAATAAGTAATGATATATCATAAAAAAATAAAAATATATCATACATCACATATTATTTATCCATATATACAAACATATATATAATTATTATGATTTAAAAGGAATCAAATATTACCGAGGATGCTTTTATACACATATCCACGAGAGACGTTGTGTCTTTGTGAGTAATAGTGTAATTAGGAAAATGTTATTTCTATTTCTATAGTATAATTATAATAAATGTAATTTATTAATTTATATAGTATTTATTTATTTATTTTTCTAATGTTTAATTAAAATAATCCTTTATTAATTCCATGTATCATGTGAATGAATAACATCACATTGTGGGGGTGGTAGTGCACGCTTCCTGAAACGATTTTATCATATTAACACCATATGAAATGTATTAAAAGAATGTGTTATTTAAGGAATAAATAATTATACTTATGTAATATATATAATAATTAATAGATAAATATTTTTTCCATTATAACACACACCATGATAGTTGTAATGGAAAAAATGATCAATCATTATTTCGGGAGTCAATAGTTCTCCAAACACAAAAAAATATGTTCGTTACCCATTAAATGTATGGGTGTGTATTTTTTTCAAAAACATATCAAAATTATAATAGTATATTTTGGTTTTTTTAGTCATAAAATTATATAATAAATTTAATTGAGGGTTAGATAATGAAAATAAAAATAAAAATAGTGAGAGAAGACATTACTTCAATATTGGGTAACATCTATTAGTTTCTACCAAATAGATTCCAAGGAATGATTTATGACCAAATGGAGGCTTCTAGGTAGAGGTTGAGAATGTTATTAATCTACATTGGATTATCATAGCTGAATATAATGGTTTTAGAGATGTGAGGAATGCGGAGAAGTGGTTGTCTACTATATGGAAATAAAAGGACTAACTCATGATTTTTGGAAACATTTTAGGAGTACACATGATCATACCTAAAAATGTCATAAATACTAATTTTCAATAATTTAAGGTTTATAGAAGATATATGTCTATTAAATAGACTTTTTACAAGTATATATTTAGTTATTTACCCTTATGAAAATGTGTACTCTTTTATTAATCTTATTTTTGGCTGGAATTTTCTAATTAATTTTAATTACATTCAATAATATATTGGGTTAAAAAAATTTGGTCATACTATGAAAATAATATTATTCTAATTCAAATTATTGAATCAATTTTTCCAAATTATTATCACATAATTGTCAGAAATTAAATTAATATTTTTTCAACAAGTGGGATGCCATTGCGGGTTATCAATATAAAAAATTTGAACGTTTTCTATGTGTTCATAATCAATTTTAACGTGAAATGGATTATAATAAAATAAGTTTTATTATTTGGTAATTATTTAATTTATTTATTCATTATGAAAATTTTAAAATATAATTTATGATTACAAATAAATTATTTAAAAAAGAATTTTTGAACTAAAATTCAGTGTTTTTACCCATTCAATGAAAAAATAAATGTTTCAAAAAAGTTTAAAAACTTCATCATATACTATTTCAGATGTTTAAATTTTTAAAATTAATATTACTTCAATAATTAAATCAATTAAATTTTCAAAATACTGATTTATAATTGGATCTCTATTAAATGGTGGTATATTGGCCTTTACAATTTTTTTTGTAAAATATAGTATGTTATAATCTTATGCATATCAAACCTAATATATGAATATACAAATTATTTCATTGAATATATAAAATATTTATTTCATGAAAATATTTAACTGATTGTAATTAAATATTTTTATTAAGAAACAACTTTTTGAGAGCATATAAATATAAATATTTCTTTTTATATCCAATTGGTTTATACTTTCAGTTAAATTATTTCCAAACCAATAAATTGAATTTTATATATATCTAACCCATGTTTTTTCAAATGTTATTTAATAATATTAATAACCCCAACAATAACATCTATGTTATATCATATTATATTAAACAATAATATTTTTATAATACTTTGTCATTTGATGAGAATCATTATTCTGTGTAACACAACATATCAAAGAATGTTTCTCTTTTATGTAACACAAGATAATATAATTTTGAATGAATTCAAATATATAAACTGCATTTCTATTAGAAAATATATTATCATATATCCATATATTATATTTCCTTACATAAATTGGACTCACGTGTCGTACAAACAATCAAATACAACGTTCTTTCTTTAGATTTTAGAGGCATCACATTCACCCCATAATTTTATATTTTCTCCATGAAATTTAAACATGATCATCCTGATATTTTTTTTACAATTCAAAATTTTGAAATAACGCATCTTGAGAATGGTTTATGAGGAATCTATTATAAAAGAGAGAACTGTGAGTACAAAGTTCCCAAATACAACGATGTAACTATGTCCCTAAGGTTGATAATATAAGTTGAAATTATAGATACGTTCTTGGAGGAAAATAATAAATATATATATATGGAGTGAATGATGTCCACATTAATAAACAATTTAATGATCAATAGAGATATTATGAGTTCAATGACAAAAATATTTCTTTATTAATAAGACAATCAGTTCAATAGAAATTAAGTTAATATGATAAAAATTAATTTCTATGTAATTTTCCTAATATTGTGTAATTATTTTACTCACTAAGAATATAACAAAATATTATTACATTATAGGTTTCAATTTCATATGAAAAGCCTTAAATTTTCGTTTTACTTCAATGAAATCTTAATTCATCCCTTTACACCCATATTTTTATTAAAAATAGTGTATTTTTTCAATCTGAAGAAATTAAATATTATTTTATTGCATCATACGTCCAATAAATGTTTGAAAATTATAGCTATTTACCTCTAGCTATCATCCAAAACAAATATGATTATTATATTTAATTATAATCATAAAAAGTGATATAATTGGTTCATTATTAACATTTTTTATGATATTATATAGCTAAAAACAATGGAAAAATATTTTGAACATTGTTTAGATTAATTGTTTGTTTGAAACACTTATCAACCTTTAGTTATGAGATCACGACCTAAATATTTTTCTTAAATTATTGGGGTTCACCCGGAATATAGGTTATCCTTTTCTAAATCCATATAAATATAATTTAAAAAAATAAATACAAAGATGATACTTGAAATAATATTAATTCATAAATTTTCATTTTAACTATGGTTTTCAATAAATCCCCAATAAATAAATACTTCATCCATTTATTCCCACATAAGTTTTTTTCCATGGAATAGGGTTTATCCATAATATGAACTCTAGTAATTCTTGATAATGAATCATTAAAATCAATCTAAAACAACTATGATATAACCTAGTTCATTTATTTTCATTATTTATTCTAATTATTTATAATGGATTGTAAATATAAAGAGGATTATCCGATGACCATCCCCAATTAGTGCAAAACTAAGTGTGTGGAACGACTCTTGGTCATCTACTAGGTTACCCCAAGTCAATCCCATAACACCTTGTTAGAGTGATTACTCAAAAGTACATATATTTCAGAACCATGACAACATATATTTTCTAGAAAGGATTATATTTCTAGGAATACTCACATAGTCACTACCTTAAAAATAATCTTGGATATTTATTTATTGTTATATTCTAGTTCTATGTTAGGTTTATACACCATAATATATGTATTCTAAATCTATTTTCTAATGAATATTCTAAATGTCATATAATATCAAATATATCAACACGACCTTAAAAATCTGAGAGCTTTTGTCTGCTACTAAATAGATTATCATCATTACATGGAATCAAATCCTGAAGGATAGAGAGTTTAGTTGTCTAGGTAAACAAGATACATCAATAAGTCTTTTATTACATTAAAATACACTAATTTCAATGTAATTTTTTTATTCCTAATAAATAATTAAATTTTGTGGATAAAATTAATACATCTATGAAATCAACTCTTATCATTCATTTTTTGCTTTAGGGATTCCTGATGAAGGAAAAACAATAAGAGTGAGACAAAATGGTCAACAAGGGAAAAATATAGGGGAATAAAAAATTTATAAATGGTATAAATAAATATGTTATGTAAAATAACTGAACTCACATTCTATAGAATAAAAAAACAAACCAGGAAGTTAATAAAAAATATTGAATGGTAATAATGGAAAGACATTAAATATTAATAACTAGATAAGAAAAAATCAATATGTAACTGTGATAAACTAAATAAAAATACTTCTAAATAAATAAAAATGAAATGTATCCACATATATATCGATGGAAAATAACTTGGATAAATAATAAATGAAAATAAATAAGAGAAATAATTAATTATTTTACATCTTGTTTCCCAGGAACATGATACCATTACGATCAAGATATATTTTAAACATTTCAAATTTGTTTAGCGAATTCTTCTGAAGAGACTATCAATTCCATTATGTGAGTTGATTAATGGGTCACCAAACAATATATATTTCTTTAATCTTTCCCCAACCCTTGTATTTTATTTCAAACACATATAAAATATATTAAATAAACAATTTGAATTATCAAAATGTATCCATATTTAATTGAAGATACATATTTATCAACAATTCCCAATTAATTATATAACTATCATTGTGATGACCATATGTTAAATTATATATGATTTAGGAAATAAAAATATCCATTTTTTGAGAATATGTAAATTCACTGTAATTTACAATTAATATGATTAAAATATATTTATTTTTTCAATATAATTTTATCAAAAAAATGGGAGTTAGATTTCATAGATATTCATTAAGAACATTCTTTAGTAGAAAAATATTTAAACATTGCAATGTGTCCCACCCACATTGAAACTTGTTAATTAATACACCACACAAAAGAATAAAAATTAATGAAATATATAAATACAATAAAGATAAAATAAATCCAGATATTGAATTTAAATATGGTTAGTACATACTTCACAAAAAAGAAGTAAATGGGAACATGATATTTTTCACATGGATATAACAAGTTATATGAGAATTCCTTACATTTAGTTTTCATTCTCGTAAATAACCATTAACAAAATATATAATAAATTTATTTTATTTTTTAACATTATTGATAATATTTTTCATTTATATCATATATTTATTTCACTTATTACCATTAAATATTCCACTACATAATCAACTACATTTACGTATGGGGTTTTGATAAAATTCAGTTTCTGTGTCAATAACAAAATGGTTAGGTCATCTACTGATAAATTGGGTAATTATATTACATCTATAAAATAAAAATCATGAAATTATTTTTATATTTATTAATAAATTATACCATAAAAAATTATTAAATATTGTTATGAAAAATTAATCAACATTATAATCTTGTAGACTGTAGGTCATACATACGCAAGAGTAATGTTCCCAATTTTATCTGATCATTAAGAAAAAAATGTATGTAAAATAATACCATTATAATAAAATAATTATATCATATATACCATATTACTTAACCATACAAATTTTTATATATAATTCATGTGGTGAAAAAATAATAACATCCAATTGAGGAGGTTGTAATCCACTAATTCATAAATTTCATTATCACTTTGTCTGTAAAATGGTAATAAATGAAATGATATATATATATATATATTAAATTTTAATAATGTTAATAAGTTAATGAATATAATATTTCTTTTTTATGTCTAGGATTTTTAATTATATTAATCAAGTATAGATTCAATGAATCATATGATTGAATCAAATTGCTTTGACGGGCAACAGTGAACACATCCTCATGCGATGTTATCATATTAAAAATTTATGTAATGTATTAAATTAATATTTCAATTAAGAATAATTAAGAATAAATAAATATATAGTATAATATAATATAATATATAAATATAGATTCAATAATAATGGTCCCCATTATATGAGGTAAAACAAAAATGAAGAGTCTTTGTTTAGTGAGGCAGTTTTTCATCGTACATAGAAATTATATGTTCATTGAAAAGTAGATGGAATTTTTTTTAAAATGGAGGTAAAACCCCTGGAAAAAAATATCCTAGAATATTTATGATTCAATTTTTGTTATAAATGTAGAGAATAAGAATAATTAAGGGGTTGGACAATTCAAATTAAACTAACAATAATGACAGAAGAAGTTATCTCTCAACGAGGCAACATCTTTTGGTTTATACCAAATTTCCTCCTTTGAATTATTTTTAACCAAAGCTAATCATCGTGGTATATGTTAGGGATGTTGGAAATCTATATTGACATAATGTGGAAAATCCTATGTGGTTTGTTAGGTGTTATGGATAGGGAGAGGTGTTGGCCTTTTATAGGGAAGGAAACGGGTTCACCTAGGATTTTGAGAAACAAGTTTGGTGTACACATATTATTACTAAAATATGTAACATAAAACAAAAAAACTCAATAATTTAATTTTTATGAAATATAAAGAGAAATAAAATTTGTTTTGGACAAGTTTATATGATATTTGTTCCCCTAAGATAAAGGATTAGTCCTTTATTAAGATTAATTTTGACATAATAATTATATTTATTTATAATTACATTGAATATCATTTATTTATAAAAAATGTTATTATTATAAATTATATATTTTTATATTTCCTATTATGGAATAAATTTTTCCAAATTATGACTACAATAGTTGAAGAAATAAATTTAAATCTTATCACGCAAGTATAATGACATTGTTATTTTTTATGCAAAAAATTCTGATAAATTGCTTTGTATTTATAATAAATTTTAAACTAAATTAATTAAAATATTATAATTTATATTAAAAGAAAAATAAATTATAATTAAACATTAATACAAATTTAAAATATAATTTTCCTTATAAATAAATTATATGTAAACTCTTTTTTGATCTACAATTCAGTATGATTAATCAATCATTAAAAAATTTAAATCCTTCAGAATAATATAAAACAATCATCCTAAAGTAACACCTATGTTTCTATATGAAATATGATGTTTATTTTAACATTATAAGTCAACTATTGTATTCAAACTCTGATTTTAAATGGGTTATCCATTATAAGGCGGTGAAATTTCCTTAATAAAAATAAATTTTTATGTTTAAAATAGGGTTTATTATTATCTTATTAATATCAAAAATAATTTATAAATATTAAAAATATTAGACTGAATTCATAAAATATATATTTTATTTAAATAATTATCTAATATAAATTGACACTGTTTTGAAAAAAAATTTGAAACATATAATTAATAATATTTCTTTTTATATCTAATTGGTTTTTATTTTCATTTGTAGTTAATTGTAAACCAATTATTTAAATTGTATATTTATATTGACAATAATGTTTCATAATTTATTCTATTCTATCCCTAACCTATGACATAACATCTATATTATATTAAATGATTATGTTTTAATAATATTTTGTTATTTGGTGAGACTAATTCATTCATGTAATTCATGTAATCAAGGAAGGTATCTCTTGAGAGAAATAAATAATGACTAATTGTTACATTTATTAAAAAATGTAAAAAATATTTTTAATGGTATATATATTATAACTCATCAGTATATTATATTATCTCATGTGCCTGGTGTCGTTCGTTATACACACTATTAAATAAAATGATCATAGTTTATAATTTTTGGGCATCACATTTCAGTCATGGGATTTCCTCCAATTTACCCTCTTGTTTCATTCTTGGGATGTCATCCCATGTTCCCACTTTTCTCAGTCCTGGGATATCCTCATGTATTCCATATTATTCAAGATTGTGATTCCCTCTCATGTTACCATTGATCTCATAAAACATTTATTATTACCTAATACATTGGACATAGATATAACTCCCACCAATATAATTATTAAGTCATATATAAATCTTCCAAAATTTCATAAAAATGATATCATATCCCATGAAATGAAATATGTGACATAAACATGTGTTCGTAAAAAATGTTTTGGAAAAAGATAGTTGTTTAATAATCATTTCATCAGATGAGTAAACCATGAGAAGAACCCAGTTTCAAAATTATATAAACAATTAATGATAAGTTGTTTAATAAACCTCATACCATCAAAACATAACTATTCAAATAAATAATATCAATGGAAACATTGAATAATTTACCAAAAAATGCATTAGTAAAATCAAAATATGTTATCATGTATGGGAACCAATTTTAAAAGATCATTGAAAAAAACATTTCATGTAGATAATATCCTTTATTCTTTAGATAATAAATTTTTAAAATGTAACCCAATTTCTAAAGTAATTTTCTTGTAAAAAATCTTGAAAAATTGTCAATAAATTTTGAATCCATTTTTAAAAAATTACCATGAAAACATATAATAGAATCATAAAAACATTTTGAAATAAATTTTCCTTTATAACTTATAGAAGAATATTTTAAATCCATAAAAAAGATTAAATTTCATTTTTGATGGAAATTTTTTTTGAAACCATTTTATAGAAATTACTTTTGAAATTAAATAGATTACCCCAAATGTGAGAAATAAAATTAATTCTTCTTAGTAATCCTATGTAAAAAATAGTGTAATATATTAATTTTAAATAAAAATAACATTAATTAAAAAGAGGATAAGAAAAAACATGTGGTTTCTAAATATATGTATCATTATATTTCATCAAAGGATTCATTATCATTAATAATCTCGAAAAGATGTGATATTATTTCAATAAACTGATAACAGTAGGTTACATGGGATAATACTCTCCATGTATATAAAAAAACAATTAAATTTTAATAATATCATAAACATAAGTGTATTCATTATATAAAATGTCAATGAGAGTTTTATAAACCTCAAAAAATTGGGCTTTACAACAAATCACGTGACTCACTGAAGGATTATTAAGACAAAATTATCTTACTAATTTGGTAACCCTTGAACTATAAAGCACATGAAAGAATGATCAAAGAATGGAAATTTATATACCCATAAAATTAATAATTATAATCATATAATACATCCATGGGTTGTATACAATCCACACCAAATGAATTTGTTGTGAATAAATCATGCATCCCACTAAAATAAAAAGTGAGATTAAATTCCCTTTCCTTATGTGTTGACTCTCATCGTACACATTCAAAAAATGTATAATAAATATAAATATATTATAAATCTTATAATGAAACATATTATTATATCTAAATCCATATATGGTTTGATTATGACTTTATATTACCCTCTTTTCAGCATTCCTTTGTTAAGGTTTCACTTCTTATAATATTCTCTTAGTTCTTTTCATGTCTGTTAAATTATTATTAATTTGGTCCTTATCCTTATATCATGATTTCGATAAAGAAATTAATTATGTAAATATTTTTAATATTCAACATATTTGTAATATAATAATATATGGAGTATATAGTTATGAAATGGAATACATCATTCATGGATATGGTAATCCTTATGTATGCTTGAACGTCATTTCCATCTTTATAAAAGTATTTAACGAATGAAGGTAAATTTAATATATGTGTGTGTATATATATTTCATTATTCTGTTATAATTATCATATAATATATATCATATAATTTTACTAAACACATCTGTAATTTAATCCATGTAGTGGGTGAACGAATCACAACGCTTTGATGGGGCAGTTTTCCACACTTCCTCAAACAAAATTATCATATTTACATAAAATGGAATGTATAAAGATATGTTTTTAAAAAATATATATATTATTAAATAAATAATAATTATAATATATAACTTATATAAACAATGTTTCCATTATAATCTACACCATGAGATGCTGTACAAAATGAACAGTCATTGTTTTGTGAGATAGTATTTCACCATACACATAAAGAGTATACTCGTTACCAATTAGAAGGATGTATCTATAAGAGTATAATAAACCATGATCATACTAAAATCCTATAATATTTATTATACTATTTATTTATACATTAATTCAATTAATAGATAGGAGGAGTGGATGAAAAAATTTAAAAAAAGGATCTTGAGATTAGTCGTTACCTACTAATAGAGAATTATCATTTGTCTTATGCCAATTTCCTTCATTATATTTCTTCTTGTCCAAAAGAATTATTCAAAGAGGAAGGGAAGTATTCTGGGAGACTTTTTGGGAAGATTTTTATGTACCCATATTTCTTGAGTGGTGTGACGAATGGGTAGAGTACTTGCCTTTTTATATTGGAGGGGAGTGACACTCTAGTAAAAAAAAATTATTTAATATTGATAGGGATAATTTACCAATTTTTCTTAAAAATGAATAAACAATGGATTAATGTGAAATTTTGGTTGTAAAAAATATTCACCACAAAAAATAATTTTAATTTAGAAATATGTTTCATTAACATCTTGGATTCGCCAATTTTCTTATTTTTGTTTTTATTAAAGTTTGTATTTTTTCTAACCAGAATAACATAACCATTACAAAAGAACTAAAATTAGATTCATTTAATAATAAATATAAACTAGATTACATATATTATATGTTTTTTATATACAAATATCTGATGTGTTTTGGTTATGGAATTTTAAAACCAGGGCATGTGACGCAAAAAACACTACTTAAACCCATATTGTAATAACAATGTTTCTTACAATCTTTGTGTATATATGTAAATTATAAAAGATAAAATTTCCCATTAATAGACTATAGTAAATATTTTTTAACCACTAAAAATACCTCGGTAGAACATAGTATTTTTAATAATTTTAAATCATTTAATGAAATATAGTTTATTCTTAAATAACAATACATACAATAATGATATTATGTATTTAATTTAAATTTTAGAATACCAAATTAATATTTAAAATAAAATTAATTAAATTTTTATATGTGTAAAATGATATATAAATACTAAAAAGTAATTCAAGACAACAATTAAATCAATTCAAATCACTTTTAACATTTATCGTATCATTAATTGTCGTTATTTATTATCATAATCAATACAATATCATTTTATAAAACTTTTATATAAATAAATCACATCTAGAAATTATTGATAAATTATTAATATAATAATATCACTTTTATATTTTATAATTATATTCCGAATCAATAATAATAGGTTTCTTACATATCTAAATTTTTCATAAATGTTAATGTTAAGGAAAGCCCCATTTTTCATGGTTTCCATACATTACTTGTTCTATAGAGAACATCCATTTAATAATATCACAATAAACACTATGATTCAAAAAAAATAGTGGATATGTGAATTTTTTTTGAAGCCATTATACTTTGAAAAAATTTCCAGATCAATTTTTTCCTTATGGCTGTGGATTGTCCCTCAATTATCCTTAATCGTACATTAATTGTTTTGATTAATTTTAATAATATTCAATTATATTTTAGGTATAAAATTAAATTGATCTTATTATAGGAATAATATTATACATATTGAAACCTTTTAGAACAAAATTTAAAAATTCAAATCACCGAAGTGGGAAAATTATGTTCAATGCTAATCTTGGAGACCATGTGAAAAATCAATGTTTTAAAGTAAAATGTTTAAAAGATTAAAACATATTTGTATCTAATTTTTAATAAAAACAATTACAATGGCCTAAATTGGATTAATAATTGTATTTTTGACCAATTTCAACATCATAACCCAATATAAATTATAATTTTATTTAAATAATTGGTTAAATTAATGTGTGTTTTCTAACTATAATATATTATTTTCACTATTCCCAAAAAATGATGTTTATCAGAAAAATCTAAAAAATTCACCATAATTTAATTTTGAAATTATGAATTAAAACATTAATTTAATTTAAATAAATAAAATATATAGATCTTTCAAAATTTGGTATTAGAATATGTACATCATTAAAAGTCTATAAAACCTAGTCTTTTATATAATGGAATCTAACCTCATTATTCCTTTTAGATATTGTTAATATATATGTTGTGTTTCATGAAAAATTAACTCAATTTTTCATATAATTAGAGAGTGACATAGTGATATAATATAAAATAATTTTTTTAGTGCTACGTAAAATAGGAAACTAATAAAAAAAATAAATCAATTTGAACAGAATAATATTTTACAAAATCTTACTGAGTTTCTTTCAACCCCTCATTAAATGAATATTTCCCTCGAATTTTTTCTGGGTTTTCATTAAAGTAATATTTTAATGTATCATTCATAGAAACCCACCACATGAAAATTAATAACAAAACATCCCTCAATAAGGTTTAGAGGGATATATAAAATTTACAAAGAGAATAACATATAAGTGTTTTCAAGTAAGAAAATAAAGGTGGAATGTGAAAATCTGGAATGGAAGAGATATATAACTATCTGGTTCAAGAGAAAATTGATAGAGAACATGGTTTTGATAAAGATAATAATAATATCCATAAATCATTGGTGACCAAAGGGACCTTATAATTCATAAGAAATGATGGAAATGGGACAACATTTTTTGCATTGAGATACTTCTTTCTAATGTACAATAATTTTAATGAAAATATATTGTTGAATGATTTCAGGAAAACTGCACCCTTTATTATTCATCGATCATCTTCACCACTTTCCCTAAAAAGTAATGTTAGTTTTTTATTGCTAAAGTAGTAATGCACTATGAGACCCATGATAGAACATCTCATAAGTTATCATAAACATAAAGTAGTATGAATATGATATCCAACATTCATAAAACCTCAAGTGGAGAGATAACACATTAATATAACTATATTATTCTAAATTTTAACATAAAAATTCCATAAACAGTTGACCATATAACCCTTAAAAAATATATAAATCCAAATCCTTAGAATTAAATTCACTAAATTAGGTTATCATTGACCCCTCATATTACACAATGTACCACATGATCATCAAATTTAAAAAAAATTCATAACATTTTAAGGCATTCTATTGAAACAACATAAATATTTAAATTATCATCCATCCTTATCGAAAACAATAATGATTCCATATTCAAAATACTTCATGATACATTCCTTAAATTCAAGAAGACTTCAACTTCATCAAAGATGATATAAACAACTTTTTTTATAATTAGATCCTTGGTAATTTGTACTATCTAATTTACATATTCATATACAATATATATTTACCCAAATATATTTATATGAATTTCAAGAATTAATTAAGGGCAACCTTCACTACATCAAAGTATCACATTTCTAAGAAATAACTTTTCTATTCCCACATCACCATTTAAAATTTTATTTTCAGCCCTTAATGAAAAAATATAATATAGACAAAGATATATTTCATTATTTGTATTAAATAATCTTTGAAATCAAAAAATAAATATCATTTATCCAACCATATTATTAAACCATCACTAAAGCATAAAAAAAATATTCCATAATACCTCATTCATAGAATAAAAAATATATACCATTATTACTTTTACTCAACATCAATACAATCATGAGTCTTATGTTTAATGTAAAAAATACTATAATAACATCACATAGCTCCTAAATTTTGTTTTCTATCTCACTATGTTTATAATTATAACCATTACTCTTACCAAAAGCCTGATTCAATTTATGAGAATAACACTTAGTACATAGATTCACATAATTCTTATACATTCCACATATGAAATATTAATGAAAACCATTTTCCTTCATGTTATCTCCATAAATGAAACAAAAACTGTATAGGGTTAGAAACATTTATCATAATGTTATACCATATAACATGAGAAACATTTTTAGTGTGACTAAATCATGTATCAATCATTTTTAGTCAATGAAACATTATGTATATAATAGGTTATTCATTCATATGTTCTATTTAAATATTTTTTTATGTATCATGGATAGTATTTTATTTCCCAAATAGTACCCCCAATGTGTGTAAAACTAGGTGTGAATCAAATTACACTTTCATATGCCAAATTAGCATGTTTAAGGTGTCAAGAATCATGTTCTAGATTTTCCCCCTATGTACATCTATTCCAGAGCCAAATAAACTTTTTGTATCCATATAGGGATGTATTTATAGGAAACCACTCACACTACCATATACCAAAAATTCCATTTCATTTTCCTAAACATTAACTCATCCTTAAATTTATCCTTATATGTATCCCTAAAAATATTCGTAGAATCATTACTAGGGACATCACTAATGTTTTTCACAATATAGTTTTCAATGGATCACGAAATCATTCATTTGATATAAATTATAGTGACCCATGATTAACATATATGGATATAATATCATTATATATTATGATTTAGTACACTACAAAAATAAATGCTCAAGTACCTTGATTATTTAGTGTCTCTAAAAACATAGAAACAAAATCATCTGTCTTGGTGAAATATATTTAACATCTCCCATAAATATCTCCACCATTAGTAATTAACCCAATCATATTACTTTATAACCAAAGGAAATGAATCAAAAGAAATCAATGATCTTGGATGCTCAGTAATGGTCAGAAAAAGGAATTATTAAGCATGACATCAATAAAATATGGATCTTTAGTATAATATTTGAATAGTATAACCTAAATATTTGAGATATTAATAAATATTGATAGTTCATATGAAAAAGATGATAAGAAAATAATCAAAATAATTCATGAATGCATAAAATATGATTAAAACCTTAATTTTATTAAAAAATATAAGTAGGTAAAGCCCTTATGTAAAGGAATCCTTCCAAGGACATTGTAAAAAGTTATTCAGTGGTTGATCATCCATTTAACTACATTGAGAATAAATGTGATCTAGTGTAAAATCATATTTCGAGCATGGTATGTCCATCCATATACCATCTTTTCAATCATTGGATTTTATCCTATTTATCCTCGTGTATTGTTCTAGGCATGTGCTCTAGTTTACCCTCTTATTTCAGGCTTCATATGGCCTTATGTTCACCGTATTGTTTCAGTCTTGGGTTATCCCTCAATGTAGCCTCCAGTTTTAGCATTGGATTTATTTCTATATAACATTTTACTTTAATGTTTTCCCTCTCTTATACCCTTTCAGATTATAAAATAGTTATCATTTCCCAATACAATTGAGTGAGATATAGGTATCACCCATTTAATATTGAAGTAAAACATATATGTTCCAAAAAATCATAAACATTATTATAATAACCCAAAAAATTAAATTATAACCCTAAACTTGTAATCATATCTAATCCTATGGATAACCGTATTGGTTTTATAATATTTTCATCAAAATCATAACTCATGAGAAGAATATGGTTTACAATCATAAAACTGATTACAGTTAAATGGTTTTAGAAACATCATTCCCTGAAATCACAACAATTTATAGAATGAATATGAATTGAAACATTAAATTATTTCTCCATAAATGATTGTGTAAAAAATGTTAACTTATATGGAAATAATATTAACAGTTATTTTGAAAACAAATTATGCATTAAAATATCTACACTTATTTGGATAGTACATTGTAAATGTTTTAACCCTTTTTAAAAACAATTACTATGAAAAAAACATTAAAAACTGTAAATAAATATTCAAATCCCATTCCAAAAAATATTCCTTGGAATCACATAAACTAATATTTTAAAACCATCAAAATCATTTTAAAAACATTTTTCCTTGAAATTTTTTAAAACATTTTTGATAAAATTTTTGAAACAATATTTTCTAAATAAAATACATTTTTGAGTGAAGATATAAATATTCACATAATTTTCTTAAATACATTTTCAGAGTCATATTGTGTAAAAAAGAGATGAAACCTAGTAATTATACATGGGAATATATTTTATCAAATTATTTAAGGAAAAATCAAGTGGGTTCATAAGGTGTGTGTTATAATATTTCATTAAAGGATGCGTAATCGTTAACAATATCGAAAGTGATGAGAGTGTTTAAATGAAAAATTACATTTTTTTACATTAGATCACAGTCATCATGTATAAAAAAGGAAAAACATGAAGAAAAATATATAATTATAATAATTATATTCATGATATAAAATTTCAAATGGAATTATATAAAGCACGAAAAATTTTAGGGGTGTAAGAAAATCATGTGTACCGAAGATGGAAAATTAATAAAAACCTAACTTAAAAATTTTGTTACAATTGAAACATAACCACCCTGAAATAATGACCTAAAAATGGATATTTAAATACTTATAAATTCAAATATAATTATCATAGAATACATCAATGGGTAACATACACACCACACCTAAGGAGTGGGTGGTGAATAAAGCATGTATATCATGGAAAAAAATTGTAAGGAAATTCCATTACTTTATGTATTTACTATCTTCGAACACGTTCAATACACATTTATAATAAATATATATTATTATATTTTTTTAAATTAAAATATTATTATATATAATACCATATATGGGTTTCTAATGACCTTATGTTACCTAATTCATATTAATCTTATGATAAGGTTTCACTTCGAGAAATATTATCTTTTTATTCACATTTGTATTAATTTGTTATATAATTTGTACATATAATTATATTATGATATAAATAATTTAAATAAGTTTATAAAAAACATTCACATTTAATATATTTTTTTAAATTAATTATGGGATATATAATTATGAAATGTAATATAAGGTTCAGGGAGTGGGTTAATCGTACATATGCATGATCATTATTTCCAAAATTATTATCATATTAAATGATAAATGGTAATGAAATACTTCTAAATATATGTATGTATATATATATATTATTACTCTAGTATCATTATTATGTCGTATATATAATAAAAATTTACTAAAACCATCCTTAATACTTTCTATGTTGTGGGTGAATGAATCACATCTCTTTGAAGGGGCAGTAGTCCACACTTACTCAATATAAAATATTAGTATTTAAACCAAATGAAATATTAAATTATATGTGATTTAAAATGACAAAATAATCATAGGAACATAACAAATATAATATATTATATATATATATATATAAGAATCTATTCACTATAATGTATATGAATAGATGAGGTAAGGGAAAATGAACAATAATCGTTTTGTGAGGTATTATCTCATTGTACACATTAACAATAAGTTTGATACCCATTTGATTGAATTTTGAGTAATTGTATGTTGAAACATATTCATAAAAACATATAATTAAATTTAATAAATAGGTGTTGTTATAATAACATTAACATATAGAGTATAGGGGAGGATAATGAAAATAAAATAAAGGATCTTGAGGGAAGTATTTACCTCTTAATCTTGTCAGTTGTAAGGGATTTTACAGAAAGGATTCCTTCGATTTGATTCCACAAAAATGGATTGCTAAAAGAGATAATTTTTTTATCATTGAAGACACTTTTTTTACAATTTTGGATGATCCAATGTGGCATGATTTGTGTGAAGAAGGGGTAGAGTTCTTTCCTTTTGCAGTTGAGGGGGAGTGGCACTCTGGTAAATACCAAAAGGTATTAATAATGGGATGAATCAATTGCCTAATGTGATTCTGTAATTAAAAAATAATTGATTAAATGGAAATTATTTTTAACCAAAGAAGCATTACAAAAAAAATATTATCATTAAAATCATTTAGATCTTTTACCTAAAAGGCTCCACAATTAGGTTATATTGGTATTTAAAAATGTATATATTTTCCGTGAAAAATTAATTTAACAACTAAGAATAAAATAATGTGATATTTCTTATATAATATAGATAAATTTTATTTTAAATATTATACATAATTTATAAAAGAAAAATTATAATGTGTTTTTTAAATAAATTTTTTAAACAAGCTCATGTTATGGGAAAAACATTACTTAAACTCATATTAGGCTAATAATTTCATTATAATATATGGGTAAATATTTTTATTATAAAACCCCAATTGGTATATTGATATATTGTATATAATTATTTTTAACTCTAAAAATATACCTTCTGTTAAGTAATAATTTTATTAATTTTAAAAATTTATAGAAAATCTCATTATTTGTAAAATAAAAATAATTTTAATTTTGACATTATTTACCTAATTTGAAATACTAAATATTAAATATAATTATTTAAAATAAATTATGTTTATATATATTTAAAAATATATATTGATATTTATAAATGATTAACAACTATAATTCAATAAATTGGATTCACTTTTAATATTTATATTGTCATTTGTTTTAGTTAATTATTAACAAAATAATACATATTTAGGTATTTCATTAGAACATTATGAAAAAATATCATATATAATATTAATTGATAATTTATAATGATTAAAATAAACCATTTATATTTAAAAAGGAAATCTACAATAAAAAATATGATCTTTTTAAAATATCTAATTTTTTTATTAATGTTAAAGGTAAGGAAAGTTCCATTTTTAGTCTTTTTTCCTCTCATATACATTTATAATGGGAAAATAAATTCATTAATATCAATATAACTCATATTATTAAACCTCTGAGAGGATATTGATGAATTATATTCATCTTATGTATATTGGTCACATTTCCTGGACATTGTTTTGTTTTTATGGTTATGGTTTTGTTCTAAATTAATCTTAATGTTGTAATAAACGATATGATTAATTTTATTCACATTAACTAATTCATCCGATGATACTACTGATGCATTGATGAGATTATATTAAGCGATCCCTAACCACTATGGATTGTGTTAAACTATCCCCAACCCTTGTATTTCATGTCATGAACCTTCCACTAATATTGATTAGATAATGCTCCTTTTTAAAATTTACCTGTATAGAATAAAATATACATAATTAACAATATATCCCAATTTATCATATAACTATCAATGTGTACACCTCAATTAATATAATATATAGTTTGAGAAATAATTATATCAATTGTTTTGAAATATGGATATTCAAGGTAATTTCCAATGAAAATGATTACATTAATGTGATTGCTTTTGGATAATGTTATAAATAACAAAAGGGGTATGGTTTTATAGATAAGCATTAAGAAAATTTAGGAGGATATTAATATTTAAACATTCTAATGTGTCCCATTGTACATTGAAAAATTTTAATTCATAAGACTCAAAAAATAATATGATTGATTGAATGTTTTAACAAAATGATAAAATAATTCATGATATAATATATCAATATGGGAATAAAATACACCAAAAAAATTTAGTAAATTGTGAAAAAAATATTTATCCACCATATGTAAATTTTTAGATGATAAACCCACTATCATTTATGTTTACAATCACTGTTTTGACCATTTTCATATTATGTGTCAAAAAACATGGGTAGGTCAACTATGGTAAAAGGGGATCATATTATAAAATCTACAAAATAATAATAATGAAATAATTTTCATAATTTTACATCAATTATACATTTAAAATCAACCATTAAATATTTTTATGAAAAATGAATCGATGTTATAATCATGGAAATAGTTGGTTATTCATACACATGAGTAATGTTCTCATTTTCCAATTATCATTATTTAATGGCAATAAGTAATGATATATCATCAAAAAATAAAAATATATCATACATCACATATTATTTATCCATATATACGTATATATATATATATAATTATTATTATTTAAAAGGAATCAAATCTTACCAAGGAAGCTTTTATACACATGTCCACGAGCGACGTTGTGTGTTTGTGAGTAATAGTGTAATTAGGAAAATGTTATATCTATTTATATAGTATAATTAAAAAAATGGAATTTATTAATTTATATAGAAATTATTTATTTAGGTTTCTAATGTTTAATTAAATTAATCCTTTATTAATTCCATGTATCATGTGAATGAATAACATCACATTGTGGGGGTGGTATTGCATGCTTCCTGAAACGATTTTATCATATTAACACCATATGGAATGTATTAAAAGAATGTGTTATTTAAGGAATAAATTATTATACTTAAGTAATATATATAATAATTAATAGATAAATATTTTTTCCATTATAACACACACCATGATAGTTGTAATTGAAAAAATGAACAATCATTATTTCGGGAGTCAATAGTTCTCCATAAACAAAAAACATTGTTCGTTACCCATTAAATGTATGGGTGTGTATTTTTTTTCCAAAAACATATCAAAATTATAATAGTATATTTTGGTTTTTTAGTCATAAAATTATATAATAAATTTAATTGAGGGTTAGATAATAAAAATAAAAATAAAAAGATTGAGAGAATACATTACTTCAATATTGCGTAACATCTATTAGTTTCTACCAAATAGATTCCATGGAAAGATTTATGACCAAATGGAGGCTTCTAGGTAGAGGTTGAGAATGTTAATAATCTATATTGGATTATCATAGCTGAATATAATGGTTATAGAGATGTGAGGATTGCCGAGAAGTGGTTGTCTACTATATGGAAATAAAAGGACTAACTCGTGATTTTTGGAAACATTTTAGGAGTACACATGATCATGCGTAAAAATGTCATAAATACTAATTGTCAACAATTTTAGGTTTATAGAAGATATATGGCCATTAAATAGACGTTTTACAAGTATATATGTCGTTATTTATCCTTATGAAAATGTGTACTCTTTTATTAATCTTATTTTGGCTGAAAATTTTTAATTAATTTTAATTAAATTCACTAATATATTGGGTAAAAAACATTTTTGGACATACTATGAAATTAATATTATTCTAATTCAAATTATTGAATCCATTTTTCCAAATTATTATCACATAATTGTCAGAGATTAAATTAATATTTTTCCAACAAGTGGGATGCCATTGCGGGTTATCAATATATAAACATTTGAACGTTTTCTATGTGTTCATAATAAATTTTAACGTGAAATAGATTATAATAAAATAAGTTTTATTATTTGGTAATTATTTAATTTATTTATTCATTATGAAAAAATTAAAATATAATTTATGATTACAAATAAATTATTTAAAAAAGAATTTTCGAACTAAAATTCAGTGTTTTTACCCATTCAATAAAAAAATAAAGGTTTCAAAAAAGTTTAAAAACATCATCATATACTATTTTAGATGTTTAAATTTTTAAAATTATTATTATTTCAATAATTAAATCAATTAAATTATCAAAATATTGATTTATAATTAGATCTCTATTAAATGGTGGTAAATTGGCCTTTACAATTTTTTTTTGTAAAATATAGTATGTTATTATCTTATGCATATCAAACCTAATATATGAATATAAAAATTATTTCATTGAATATATAAAATATTTATTTCATAAAAATATTTAACTAATTGTAATTATATATTTTTATTATGAAACAACTTTTTGAGAGCATATAAATATAAATATTTCTTTTTATATCCAATTGGATTATACTTTCAGTTAAATTATTTCCAAACCAATAAATTGAATTTTATATATATCTGACCCATGTTTTTTCAAATGTTATTTAATAATATTAATAACCCCAACAATAAAATCTATGTTATATCATATTATATTAAACAATAATATTTTTATAATACTTTTTCATTTGATGAGAATAATTCTTTGGTGTAACGCAACATATCAAAGAATGTTTCTCTTTCATGTAACAAAAGATAATATAATTTTTAATGAATTCAAATATATAAATTGCTTTTCTTTTAGAAAATATATTATAATATATCCATATATTTTATTACCTTACATAAATTGGATTCACGTGTCATAAAAACAATCAAATACAACGTTCTTTCTTTAGATTTTAGAGGCATCACATTCACCCCATAATTTTAAATTTTCTCCATGAAATTTAAACATGATCATCCTGATATATTTTTTACAATTCAAAATTTTTAAATAATGCATACTGAGAATGGTTTATGAGGAATCTATTATAAAATAGAGAATTGATTGTACAAATTTCCCATATACAACGATGTAACTATGTCCCTAAGGTTGATAATATAAGTTGAAATTATAGATACATTCTTGGAGGAAAATAATAAATATATATATATGGAGTGAATGAGGTCCACATTAATAAATAATTTAATGATCAATAGAGATATTATGAGCTCAATGACAAAAATATTTCTTTATTAATAAGACAATCAGTTCAATAAATATTAAGTTAATATGATAAAAATTAATTTCTATGTAATTTTCCAAATATTGTGTAATTATTTTACTCACTAAGAATATAACAAAATATTTTTACATTATAGGTTTCAATTTCATATGAAAAGCATTAAATTTTCGTTTTACTTCAATGAAATCTTAATTCATCCCTTTACTCCCATATTTTTATTAAAAATAGTGTATTTTTTCAATCTGAAGAAATAAAATATTATTTTATTGGATCATTCGTCCAATAAATGTTTGAAAATTATAGCTATTTACCTCTAGCTATCATCCAAAACAAATATGATTATTATATTTAATTATAATCATAAAAAGTGATATAATTGGTTCATTATTAACATTTTTTATGATATTATACAACTAAAAACAATGGAAAAATATTTTGAACATTATTTAAATTAATGGTTTGTTTGACACACTTATCAACCTTTAGTTATGAGATCACGACCTACATATTTTTCTTAAATTATTGGGGTTCACCCGGAATATATGTTATCCTTGTCTAAATCCATATAAATATAATTTAAAAAAATAAATACAAAGATGATACTTGAAATAATATTAATCCATACATTTTCATTTTAACTATGCTTTTCAATAAATCCCCAATATATAAATACTTCATCCATTTATTCCCACATTAGTTTTTTTCCATGGGATAGGGTTTATCCATAATATAATCTCTAGTAATTCTTAATAATGAAACATTAAAATCAATCTAAAACAACTGTGGTATAACCTAGTTCATTGATTTTCATTATCCATTCTAATTATTCATAATGTATTGTAAATATAAAGTGGATTATCCTATGACCATACCCAATTAATGTAAAACTAAGTGTGTGGAACGACTCTTGGTCATCTACTAAGTTACCCCAAGTCAATCCCATAACACATTGTTAGAGTGATTACTCAAAAGTACATATGTTCCAGAACCATGACAACATATATTTTCTAGAAAGGATTATATTTCTAGGAATACTCACATAGTCACTACCTTAAAAATAATCTTGGATATTTATTTATTGTTATATTCTAGTTCTTTGTTAGGTTTATACACCATAATATATGTATTCTAAATCTATTTTCTAATGAATATTCTAAATGTCATATAATATCAAATATATCAACACAACCCTAAAAATCTGAGAGCTTTTGTCTGCTACTAAATAGATTATCATCATTACATGGAATCAAATCCTGATGGATAGAGAGTTTAGTAGTCTGGGTAAACAGGATACATCAATAAGTCTTTTATTACATTAAAATGCACTAATTGCAATGTAATTTTTTTATTCTTAATAAAGAATTAAATTTTGTGGATAAAATTAATACATCTACGAAATCAACTCTTATCATTTATTTTATGCTTTAGGTATTCTTGATGAAGGAAAAATACTAAGAGTGAGACCAAATGATCAATAAGGGAAAAATATAGGGGAATAGAAAATTAATAAATGGTATAAATAATTATGTCATGTAAAATAACTGAACTCACGTTCTATAGAATAAAAAAAAACCAGGAAGTTAATAAAAAATATTGAATGGTAATAATGGAAACACATTAAATATTAATAACTAGATAAGAAATAATCAATATGTAATGGTGATAAACTCAATAAAATTCCTTCTAGATAAATAAAAATGAAATGTATCAACATATATATCGATGGAAAACAACGTGGATAAATAATAAATAAAAATATATAAGAGAAATAATTAATTATTTTACATCTTGTTTCCCAGGAACATGATACCATTACGATCAAGATATATTTTAAACATTTCAAATTTGTTTAGCTAATTCATCTGAAGAGACTATCAATTCCATTATGTGTGTTTTTTAATGGGTCACCAAACAATATATATTTCTTTAATCTTTCCCCAACCCTTGTATTTTATTTCAAACACATATAAAATATACTAAATAAACAATTTGAATTGTCAAAATGTATCCATATTTAATTGAAGATACATCTTTATCAATAATTCCAAATTAATTATATAACTATCATTGTGATGATCATATGTTAAATTATATATGATTTAGGAAATAATAATATCCATTTTTTGAGAATATGTAAATTCACTATAATTTACAATTAATATGATTACAATAAATTTATTTTTTCAATATAATTTTATCAAAAAAATGGGAGTGAGATTTCATAGATATTCATTAAGAACATTCATGAGTATAAAAATATTTAAACATTTCAATGTGTCCCACCCACATTGAATATTTTTAATTAATACACATCACAAAAGAATAAAAATTAATGAAATATTTAAATACAATAAAGACAAAATAAATCAAGATATAAAATTTAAATATGGTTAGTACATACTTCACCAAAAATAAGTAAAGGGGAACATGATATTTTTCACATGGACATAACAAGTTATATGAGAATTCCTTACATTTAGTTTTCATTCTCGTAAATTACCATTAACAACATATATAATAAATTTATTTTATTTTTTAACATTATTGATAATATTTTTCATTTATATCATATATTTATTTCACTTATTTCCATTAAATATTCCACTACATAATCAACTACGTTTACGTAAGGGGTTTTGATAAAATTCAGATTGTGTGTCAAAAACAAAATGGTTAGGTCATCTACTGATAAATGGGGTAATTATATTACATTTATAAAATAATAATCATGAAATTATTTTTATATTTATTAATAAATTATACAATAAACATTATTAAATATTGTTATGAAAAATTAATCAACATTATAATCATGTAGACGGTAGGTTATACATACGCATGAGTAATGTTCCCAATTTTATCTGATCATTTAGAAAAAAAGGTAATTAAAATAATACCATTATAATAAAATAATTATATCATATACACCATATTACTTAACCATATAAATTTTTATATATAATTCATGTGATGAAAAAATAATAACTTCCAATTGAGGAGGTTGTAATCCACTAATTCATAAATTTCTTTATCACTTTGTCTGTAAAATGGTAATAATTGAAATGATATATATATATATAGTAAAATTTAATAATGGTAATAAGTTAATGAATATAATATTTCTTTTTTGTGTCTCAGATGTTTAATTATATTAATCAAGTATAGATTCAATGAATCATATCATTGAATCAATTTTCTTTGACGGACAACAGTGAACACATCCTCATGTGATGTTATCATATTAAAAATTTATGTAATGTTTTAAATTATTATTTCAATTAAGAATAATTAAGAATAAATAAATATATAGAATAATATAATATAATATATAAATATAGTTTCAATAATAATGGTCCGCATTATATGAGGTAAAACAAAAATGAAGAGTCTTTTTTTAGTGAGGAAGTTTTTCTTCGTACATAGAAAATATATGTTCATTGAAAAGTAGATGAAATTTTTTTTAACATGGAGGTAAAACCCCTGGAAAAAAAATATCCTAGAATATTTATGATTCAATTTTTGTTATAAATTTATAGAATAAGAATAATTAAGGGGTTGGACAATTCAAATTAAAGTAACAAGATTGACAGAAGAAGTTATCTCTCAATAAGATAACATCTTTTGGTTTATACCAAATTTCCTCCTTTGAATTATTTTTAACCAAAGGTAATCATCGTGGTAGATGTTAGGTATTTTGGAAATATATATTTACATAATGTGGAAGATCCTTTGTGGTTTGATAGGTGTTATGAATAGGGAGAGGTGTTGGCCTTTTATAGGGAAGGAAACGGGCTCACCTAGGATTTTGAGAAACAAGTTTGGTGTACACATATTATTACTAAAATATGTAATATAAAACAAAAAAACTGAATAATTTAATTTTTATGAAATATAAAGAGAAATAAAATTTGTTTTGGAGAAGTTTATATGCCATTTTTCCCTAAGATAAAGGATTAGTCCTTTATTAAGATTAATTTTGACATAATAATTATATTTATTTGTAATTACATTGAATATCATTTATTTGTAAAATATGTTATTATTATACATTATATATTTTTATATTTCCTATTATAGAATACATTTTTTCAAATTATGACTACAATAGTGGAAGAAATAAATTTAAATCTTATCACGCAAGTAGAATGACATTGTTGTTTTTTATGAAAAAACTTCTGAAAAATTTCTTTGTATTTATAATAAATTTTTAACTAAATTAATTAAAATATTATAATTTATATTAAAAGAAATATAAATTATAATTAAACATTAAAACAAATTTAAAATATAATTTTTCCTTATAAATAAATTATATGAAAACTCTTTTTTGATCTACAATTCAGTATGATTAATCAATCATTAAAAATTTTAAATCCTTCAGAATAATATAAAACAATCATCAGAATGTAACACCTATGTTTCTATATGAAATATGATGTTTATTTTAACATTTTAAATAAAATAATGTATTAAAAGTCTGATTTTAAATGGCTTCTCCATTAAAAGGCGGTAAAATTTCCTTATTAAAAATAAATTTTTATGTTTCAAATAGGGTTTATTATTATCTTATGAATATCAAACATAATTTATGAATATTAAAAATATTAGACTGAATTCATAACATATATATTTTATTTAAATAATTCTATAATTTAAATTGACTCAGTTTTGAAAAAAAATTAGAAACATATAATTAATAATATTTCTTTTTATATCTAATTGGTTTTTATTTTCATTTGTAGTTAATTGTAAACCAATTAATTAAATTGTATATTTATATTGACAATAATGTTTCATAATTTCGTCTATTATATCCCTAACCTATGACATAACATCTATATTATATTAAATGATTATGTTTTAATAATATTTTGTTATTTGGTGAAACCAATTCATTCATGTAACTCATGTAATCAAGGAAGGTATATCTTGAGAGAAATAAATAATGACTAATTGATACATTTATTAAAAAATGTAAAAACTATTTTTAATGGTATATATATTATAATTCATCAGTATATTATATTATTTCATGTGTCTGGTGTCATTTGTTATACACACTATCAAATAAAATGATCTTAGTTTATAATTTTTGGGCTTCACATTTCAGTCATGGGATTTCCTCCAATTTACCCTCTTGTTTCAGTCTTGGGATGTCATCCCATGTTCCCACATTTCTCAGGCCTGTGATATCCTCATGTATTCCATATTATTCAAGATTGTGATTCCCTCTCATGTTCCCATTGAGCTCATAAAACATTTATTATTACCTAATACATTAGACAGATATATAACTCCCACCAATATAATTATAAAATCATATATAAATCTTCCAAAATTTCATAAAAATGATACAATATCCCATGAAATGAAATATGTGACATAAACATGTGTTCGTAAAAAATATTTTGGAAAAAGATATTGGTTTAATAATCATTTCATCAGATGAGTAAACCATGAGAAGAATCCAGTTTCAAAATTATATAATCTATGAATGATAAATTGTTTAATAAACCTCATACCATCAAAACATAACTATTAAAATAAATAATATCAATGGAAACATTGAATAATTTACCAAAAAATGCATCAGTAACATCAAATTATGTTATCATGGATGGGAACCAATTTTAAAATATCATTGAAAAAACCTTTCATGTGGATAATATCCTTTATTCTTTAGATAATAAATTTTAAAAATGTAACCCAATTTTTAAAGTAATTTTCTTGTAAAAAATCTTGAAAAATTGTCAATAAATCTTGAATCCATTTTAAAAAAATTACCATGAAAACATATAATAGAATCATAAAAACATTTTGAAATAAATTTTCCTTTAGAACTTATAGAAGAATATTTTAAAACCGTAAAAAAGATTAAATTGAATTTTTGATGGAAAATGTTTTTGAAACCATTTTATAGAAATTACTTTTGAAATAAAATTGATTACCACAAATGTGAGAAATAAAATTAATTCTTCTTAGTAATCCTATGTAAAAAATTGTGGAATATATTTATTTTAAATAAAAATACCATTAATTAAAAAGAGGATAATAAAAAACATGCAGTTTCTAAATATATGTATCATAATATTTCATCAAAGGATTCATTATCATTAATAATCTCAAAAAGCTGTGATATTATTTCAATATACTGATTACAGTAGGTTACATGGGATAATACTCTCCATGTATATAAAAATACAATTGAATATTAATAATATCATCAAAATAAGTGTATTCATGATATAACATGTCAATGAGAGTTTTATGAACCTCAAGAAAATGGGGCTTTACAACGAATCACGTGACTCACTGAAGGATTATTAAGACAAATTTATCTTACTAATTTGGTAACCCTTGAACTATAAAGCACATGAAAGAATGATCAAAGAATGGAAATTTATATACCCATAAAATGAATAATTATAATCACATAATACATCCATGGGTTGTATACAATCCACACCAAATGAATTTGTTGTGAATAAATCATGCATCCCACTAAAATAAAAAGTGAGATTAAATTCCCTTTCCTTATGTGTTGACTCTCATCGTACTCATTCAAAAAATGTATAATAAATATAAATATATTATAAATCTTTTAATGAAACATATTATTATATCTAAATCCATATATGGTTTGATTATGACTTTATATTACCCTCTTGTCAGCATTCCTCTATTAAGGTTTCACTTCTTGTAATATTCTCTTAGTTCTTTTCTTGTCTGTTAAATTATTATTAATTTGGTCCTTATCCTTATATCATGATTTCCATAAAGAAATTAATTATGTAAATATTTTTAATATTCAACATATTTGTATTATAATAATATATGGAGTATATAATTTTGAAATGGAATACATCATTCATGGATATGGTAATCCTTATGTATGCTTGAACGTCGTTTCCATCTTTATAAAAGTATTTAACGAATGAAGGTAAATTTAATATGTGTGTGTATATATATTTCATTATTCTGTTATAATTATTATATGATATATATATTATAATTTTACTAAACACATCTGTAATTTAATCCATGTAGTGGGTGAACGAATCACAACGCTTTGATGGGGCAGTTTTCCACACTTCCTCAAAAAAAATTATCATATTTACATAAAATGGAATGTATAAAGATATTTTTTTTAAATATATATATATATATGATTAAATAAATAATAAATATAATATATAACTTATATAAACAATGTTTCCATTATAATATACACCATGAGATGCTGTACAAAATGAACAGACATTGTTTTGTGAGATAGTATTTCACCATACACATAAAGAGTATACTCGTTACCCATTAGAAGGAGGTATCTATAAGAGTATGATAAACCATGATCATAATAAAATCCTATAATATTTATTATACTATTTATTTATACATGAATTCAATTAATTGACCGGAGGAGTGGATAGAAAAATTTAAAAAAAAGGATCTTGAGATTAGTCGTTACCTACTAATAGAGAATTATCATTTGTCTTATGCTAAATTCCTTCATTATATTTCTTCTTTTCCAAAAGAAGTATTCAAAGAGGAATCGAGGTATTCATGGAGACTTTTTGGGAAGATTTTTATGTACACATATTTCTTGATTGGTGTGACGAATGGGTAGAGTACTTGCCTATTTATATTGGAGGGGAGTGACACTCTAGTAAAAAAAATTATTTATTATTGATAGGGATAATTTACCAATTTTTCCTAAAAATAAATGAACAATGGATTAATGTGAAATTATGGTTGTAAAAAATATTCACCACAAAAAATAATTTAAATTTAGTAATATGTTTCATTAACATCTTGGATTCCCCAATTTTCTTATTTTTGTTTTTATTAAAGTTTGTATTTTTTTCTAACCAGATTAACATAACCATTACAACAGAACTAAAATTAGGTTCATTTTATAATAAATATAAACTAGATTACATATATTATATGTTTTTTATATACAAAAATATGATGTGTTTTGGTTATGGAATTTTAAATCCACAGCATGTGACGCACAAAACACTACTTAAACCCAGAGTGTGATAACAATGTTTCTTACAATCTATGTGTATATATGTAAATTATAAAAGATAAAATTTCCCATTAATAGACTATAGTAAATATTTTTTAACCAATAAAAATACCTCGGTAGAATATAGTATTTTTAATAATTTTAAATCATTTAATGAAATATAATTTATTCTTAAATAATAATACATACAATAATTATATTATATATTTAATTTAAATTTTAGAATACCAAATTAATATTTAAAATAAAATTAATTAAATTTTTGTATGTGAAAATTGATATATAAATACTAAAAAATAATTAAAGAAAATAATTAAATAAATTCACATCACTTTTAACATTTATCGTATCATTAATTGTCGTTATTTATTATCATAATCAATACATTATCATTTCATAAAACTTTTATGTAAATAAATCACATCTAGAAATTAATGATAAATTATTAATATAATAATATCACTTTTATATTTTATAATTATATTCCTAATCAATAATAATAGGTTTCTTACATATCTAAATTTTTCATAAATGTTAATGTTAAGGAAAGCCCCATTTTTCATGGTTTCCATACATTACTTGCTCTATAGAGAACATCCATTTTATAATATCACAATAAACACTAATATTAAAAACTATAGTGGATATGTTAATTTTTTTTGAAACCATTATACTTTGAAAAAATTTCCGGATCATTTTTTACCTTATGGATATGGTTTGGCCCTCAATTACCCTTAATCATACATTAATTGTTTTGATTAAATTTAATAATATTCAATTATATTTTTGGTAGAAAATTAAATTGATCTTATTATAGGAATAATATTATACATATTAAAACCTTTTAGAACTAAATTTAAAAATTCAAATCACCTAAGTGGGAAAATTATGTTCCATACTAATCCTGGAGACCATGTGACAAAGCAGGGTTTTAAAGTAAAATGTTTAAAAGTTCAAAAAATATTTGTAACTAATTTTTAATAAAAAACAATTACAATGGCCTAAATTGGATAAATAAGTGTATGTTTGACCAATTTCAACATCTTAACCCTATATAAATTATAATTTTATTTAAATAATTGGTTAAATGAATGTGTGTTTTATAAATAAAATATATTATTTTCACTATTCCCAAAAAATGATGATTATCAGAAAAATATAAAAAATTCACCATAATTTAATTTTGAAATTATGAATTAAAACATTAATTTAATTTTTATAAATAAAATATATAGAACTTTCAAAATTTGGTATTAGAATATGTACATCATTAAAAGTCTATAAAACCTAGTCTTTTGTATAATGGAATATAACCTCATTGTTCCTTTTAGATAATGTTAAAATATATGTTGTGTGTCATGAAACATTAACTCAATTTTTCATATAATTATAGAGAGACATAGTGATATAATATAAAATAATTTTTTAGTACTAAGTAAAATAGGAAACTAATAAAAATTTTAAATCAATTTGAAAAAAATAATATTTTACAAAATCTTACCGAGTTTCTTTCAACCCCTCATTAAATGAATATTTCCCTCTAATTTTTTCTGGTTTTTCATTAAATTAATATTTTAATGTATCATTCATAGAAACCCACGACATGAAAATTAATAACAGAACATCCCTCAATAAGGTTTAGAGGGATATATAAAATTTACAAAGAGAATAACATATAAGTGTTTTCAAGTAAGAAAATAAAGGTGGAATGTGAAAATCTGGAATGGAAGTGATATATAACTATCTGGTTCAAGAGAAAATTGATAGACAACATGGTTTTGATAAAGTTAATAATATGATCCATAAATCTTTGGTGACCAAAGGGACCTTCTAATTCATCAGAAATGATGGAAATGGGACAACATTTTTTGCATTGAGATACTTCTTCCTAATGTACAATAATTTTAATGAAAATATATTATTGAATGATTTCAGGAAAACTGCACCATTTATTATTCATCGATCAACTTCACCACTTTCCCTAAAAAGTAATGATAGTTTTTTTATTGCTAAAGTAGTAATGCACTATGAGACCCATGATAGAACATCTCATAAGTTATCATAAACATAAAGTAGTATGAATATGATATCCAACATTCATAAAACCTCAAGTGGAGAGATAACACATTAATATAACTATATTATTCTAAATTTTAACATAAAAATTCCATAAGCAGTTGACCATATAACCCTTAAAAAATATATAAATCCAAAACCATAGAATTAAATTCACTAAATTAGGATATCATTGACCCCTCATATTACACAATGTACCACTTGGTGATCAAATTTAAAAAAAATTCATAACATTTTATTGTATTCTATTGAAACAACATAAATATTTAAATTATCATCCATCCTTATCGAAAACAATAATGATTCCATATTCAAAATACTTCATGATACATTCCTTAAATTCAAGAAGATTTCAACTTCATCCAAGATGATATAAACAACTTTTTCTATAATTAGATCCTTGGTAATTTGTAATATCAAATTTACATATTCATATACAATATATATTTACCCAAATATATTTATATGAATTTATAGCATTAATTAAGGGAAACCTTAACTTAATCAATGTATCACATTTCTAAGAAATCACTTTTCTATTCCCACATCACCATTTAAAAATTTATTTTCAGCCCTTAATGAAAAAATATAATATAGACAAACATATATTTCATTATTCGTATTACATAATCTTTGAAATCAAAAAATAAAAATCATTTATCCAACCATATTATTAAACCATCACTCAAGCATAATAAAAATATTCCATAATACCTCATTCATAGAATAAAAAATGTATACCATTATTACTTTTACTCAGCATCAATATAATCATGCTTCTTATGTTTAATGTAAAAAATACTACAATAACATCACATAGCTCCTACATTTTGTTTTCTATCTCACTATGTTTATAATTATAACCATTACTCATACCAAAAGCCTGATTCAATTTATGAGAATAACAATTAGTACATAGATTCACAGAATTCTAATACATTCCACATATGAAACATTACTGAAAACCATTTTCCTTCTTGTTATCTCCATAAATGAAACAAAAACTGTATAGGGTTAGAAACATTTATCATAATGTTCTACCATATAACATGAGAAACATTTTTAGTGTGACTAAATCATGTATCCATCATTTTTAGTCAATGAAACATTATGTATATAATAGGTTATTCATTCACATGTTCTATTTAAATATTTTTTATGTATCATGGATAGTATTTTATTTCCCAAATAGTACCCCCAAAGTGTGTAAAACTAGGTGTGAATCAAATTACACTTTCATATGCCAAATTAGCATGTTTCAGGTGTCAAGAATCATGTTATAGATTTTCACCCTATGTACATCTATTCCAGAGCCAAATAATCTTGTTGTATCCATACATGGATGTATTTATAGGAAACCACTCACACTACTATTTACAAAAAAATTCCATTTCATTTTCCTAAACATTAACTCATCCTTAAATTTATCCATATATACATCCCTAAAAATATTCGTAGAATCATTACTAGGGACATCACTAATGTTTTTCACAATATAGTTTTCAATGGATCACGAAATCATTCATTTGATATAAATTTTAGTGACCCATGATTAACATACATGGATATAATATCATTATATTTTATTTTTTAGTACACTACAAAAATACATGCTCAAGTACCTTGATTATTTAGTGTCTCTAAAAACATAGAAACAAAATCATCTGTCTTGGTGAAATATATTTATCATCTCCCATAAATATCTCTACAATTATTAATTAAACCAATAATATTACTTTATAACCAAAGGAAATGAAAAAAAAATCAATGATCTTAGATGCTCAGTAAGGGTCAGAAAAAGGAATTATTAAGCATGGCATCAATAAAATATGGATCTTTAGTATAATATTTGAATAGTATACCCTAAATATTTGAGATATTAATAAATATTAATAGATCAAATGAAAAAGATGATAAGAAAATAATCAAAATAATTCATTAATGCATAAAATATGATTAAAACCTTAATTTTATTAAAAAATATTAGTAGGTAAATCCCTTATGTAAAGGAAGCCTTCCAAGGACATTGTAACAAGTTATTCAATGGTTGATCATCCATTTATCTACATTGAGAATAAATGTGATCTAGTGTAAAATCATATTTCGAGCATGATATGTCCATCCATATACCATCTTTTCAGTCATTGGATTTTATCCTATTTACCCTTGTGTTTTGTTCTAGGCATTTGCTCTAGTTTACCCTCTTATTTCAGGCTTCATATGGCCTTCTGTTTACAGTATTGTTTCACTCTTGGGTTATCCCTCAATGTAGCCTCCAGTTTTAGTCATTGGATTTATTTCCATATAACATCTTATTCTAATGTTTTTCCCTCTCTTATACCCTTTCAGATTATAAAATAGCTATGATTTCCCAATACAATGGAGTGAGATATAGGTCTCCCCCATTTAATATTGAAGTAAAACATATATGTTCCATAAAATCATAAACAATATTATAATAACCCAAAAAATTAAATTATAACACTAAACTTTTAATCATATCTAATCCTATGGATAACCATATTGGTTTTATAATAATTTCATCAAAATCATAACTCATGAGAAGAATATGGTTTAAAATCATAAAACTCATTACAGTTAAATGGTTTTAGAAACATCATTCCCTGAAATCACAACAATTTATAGAATGAATATGAATTAAAATATCTACACTTATTTGGATAGTACATTGTAAATGTTTTAACCCTTTTTAAAAACAATTACTATGAAAAAAACATTAAAAACTGTAAATAAATATTAAAATCCCATTCCAAAAAATATTCCTTGGAATCACATAAAATAATATTTTAAAACCATAAAAATAATTTTAAAAACATTTTTCCTTGAATTTTTTTAAAACATTTTTGATAACATTTTTGAAACAATATTTTCTAAATAAAATAAATTTTTGTGTGAATATATAAATATTCACATAATTTTCTTAAAACCATTTTCATAGTCATATTGTGTAAAAAAGAGTTGAAACCTAGTAATTATACATGGGAATATAATTTATAAAATTAGTTAAGGAAAAATCATGTGGGTTCATAAGGTATGTATTATAATATTTCCTTAAAGGATGCATAATCGTTAACAATCTCGAAAGTGATGAGAGTGTTTCAATGAAAAATTACATTTTTTTTACATTAGATCACAGTCATCATGTATAAAAAAGGAAAAACATGAAGCAAAATATATAATTATAATAATTATATTCATGATATAAAATTTCAAATGGAATTATATAAAGCATGAAAAATTTTATGGGTGTAAGAAAAACATGTGTACCGAAGATGGAAAATTAATAAAAAACTAACTTAAAATTTTAGTTACAATTGAAACATAACCACCATGAAATAATGACCAAAAAATGGATATTTAAATACCTATAAATTCCAATATAATTATCATAGAATACATCAATGGGTAACATACACACCACACCTACGGAGTGGGTGGTGAATAAAGCATGTATCTCATGGAAAAAAATTATAAGGAAATTCCATTACTTTATGTATTTACTCTCTTCGAACATGTTCAATAAATATTTATAATAAATAGAGATTATTATATTTTTTTAAATTAAAATATTATTATATCTAATACCATATATGGTTTTCTAATGACCTTATGTTACCTATTTCATATTAATCTTATGATAAGGTTTCACTTTGAGAAATATTAACTTTTTATTCACATGTGTATTAATTTGTTATATAATTTGTACATATAATTATATTATGATATAAATAATGTAAATAAGTTTATAAAAATCATTCACATTCAATATATTTTTTTAAAATTAATTATGGGATATATAATTATGAAATGTAATTCATGGTTCAAGGAGTGGGTTAATCGTACGTATGCATGATCATTGTTTCCAAAATTATTGTCATATTAAATGATAGAAGGTAATGAAATATTTCTAAATATATGTATGTATATATATATATTATTACTCTAGTATCATTATTATGTCGTATATATAATAAAAATTTACTAAAACCATCCTTAATATGTTCTATGTTGTGGGTGAATGAATCACATCTCTTTGAAGGGGAAGTAGTCCACACATACTCAATATAAAATATTATTATTTAAAACAAATCAAATATTAAATTATATGTGATTTAAAATGACAAAATAATCATAGGAACATAACAAATATAATATATTACATATATTAGAATCTATTCACTATAATGTATATGACTAGATGAGGTAAGGGAAAATGAACAATAATCGTTTTGTGAGGTAGTATCTCATTGTACACATTAACAATAATTTTGATACCCATTTGATAGAATTTTGTGTAATTGTATGTTGAAAAATATTCATAAAAACATATAATTAAATTTAATAAATAGGTTTTGTTATAATAATATTAACATATAGAGTATAGGGGAGGATAATGAAAATAAAATAAAGGATCTTGAGGGAAGTATTTACCTCTTAATCTTGTCAGTTGTAAGGGATTTTACAAAAAGTATTCCTTCTATTTGATTCCACAAAAATGGATTGCTAAAAGAGATAATTTGGTTATCATTGAAGACACATTTTTACGAGTTTGGATGATCCAATGTGGCATGATTTGTGTGAAGATGGGGTAGAGTTCTTTCCTTTTTCAGTTGAGGGGGAGTGGCACTATGGTAAATACCAAAAGGTATTAATATTGGGATGAATGAATTGCCTAATGTGATTCAGAAATTAAAAAATAATTGATTAAATGGAAATTATTTTGAACCAAAGCAGCATTACAAAAAATATATTATCGTTAAAATCATTTAGATCTTTTACCAAAAAGGCTCCACAATTAGGTTATATTGGTATTTGAAAATGTATCTATTTTTCTTGAAAAAGTAATTTGACAAATAAGAATAAAATAATGTGATATTTCTTATATAATATACATACATCTTATTTTAAATATTATACATAATTTATAAAAGAAAAATTATAATGTGTTTTTTAAATAAATTTTTTAAACAAGCTCATGTTATGGGAAAAACAATACTTAAACTCATACTAGGATAATAATTTCTTTATAATATATGGGTAAATATTTTTATTATAAAACCCCAATTGGTATATTGATATATTGTATATAAAATTTTTTAACCCTAAAAATATAACTCATGTTAAGTAATAATTTTATTAATATTAAAAATTTATAGAAAATCTCATTAGTTGTAAAATAAAAATAATTTCAATTTTGACATTATTTACCAAATTTGAAATACTAAGTATTAAATACAATTTTTTAAAATAAATTATGTTTATATATATTTAAAAATATATATTGATATTTATAAATTATTAACAACTATAATTCAATAAATTGGCTTCACTTTTAAAATTTATAATGTCATTTGTTTTAGTTAATAATTAACAAAATAATACATATTTAGGTATTTCATTAAAACATTATGTAAAAATATCATATCTAAAAGTAATTGATAATTTATAATGATTAAAATAAACCATTTATATTTAAAAAGGAAATCTACGATAAAAAATATGATTTTTTTAAAATATCTAATTGTTTTATTAATGTTAAAGGTAAGGAAAGTCCCATTTTTAGTCTTTTTTCCTTTCATATAAATTTATACTGGGAAAATAAATTCAATAATATCAATATAAATCATATTATAAAACCTCTGAGAGGATATTGAAGAATTATATTCATGTTATGTATATTGGTCACATTTCCTGGACATTGTTTTATTTTTATGGTTATGGTTTTGTTCATAATTAATCTTAATGTTGTAATAAACGATATGATTAATTTTATCCACATTAACTAATTTTTGTTTTTTCTAAATTTAAGATGATATTATCAGATAATAAATATTATACTAATTTCAATGTAGAGTGTTATTTTTTGAAAAATCAAACAACCAATGTGGGAAAATTAACTTTAATGCTAATACTGCAGACATGACAAGAAATATGGGTTTCAATGTAAATCATTCAAATGATAAAATATTTATTATATATAATTCCAATATAAAATGAATAAAATGATATAAATTATACTTATATTTGTATATTTTAAACTAATATGACTTTATAATCATATTTAAATCATAATATAACATTAATAATTATTTAAACGAAGGAGTGGTTTTTATATTAAATTGAGTATTCATCACTATTCATCAAAAAATGATGTTTTGAGGAAAATGTCATAAATTACCATTATGATAATTTTTATATTAAAAATTCTAAAATATAGTTTATTTTGACAAATAAAATATACCAAATATTCAAAATTTAGTTTTAAAATTTGTTTTCCCTTAAATGGTAGTAAAAACTCGGTATTTCTTGTAACATAAGTGTACCTCAGTGTTCCATGTAGTGAAAGTTAATATTTATCTTGTGTGTAATGAAATATTAAAATTATTATTTTTGTAAAAAATTCCATACATATTTATTTAATATAAAATTAACTATTTTCAATGTTGCATAAAATGAAAATTATCATAAAGAATAAATTATTTGGAAAAATTAATATTTCACCAAATATTGGTGTGCAAGAACATCAGGGCCTATACATATTGGGGTAGATTATTGTGAATATTGATAGATATGTATTTGTTGATAAATGTTCATCCAATAGTGTGACTAATTCTGGTGTAATGGTTCCTTTTAATGTCATTTCTTAGTGTAACTCTCTTCTAATTATTCATCAATTTCAATTAAAATAACTTGTTATTAATGGTTATATAGGACAGAGGCAACAAAAAAAAATATTATCTTATTGTGTTGAAATTATAAAATAAAAAAATATTTTGAAAAAAAATTTATACACAATTTTTCATATCAACTATTCAAAACACCTTAAAAATTAATTTATCCCCTACCACAACAACATTACAATTAACCATGACAAAATAATTATTCCTAAAACATATAAGAGACATTATAAAAAAATATTTAAATTATATTTCAAAATATTGAATAAAAAATATAATATTTAAAAAATATTTGATGTATAAATTAATTTTATTAATAAAATTAAAAACACATGAAAAAAATTTGTTAGGATAAATTCATGATTTATGAAACAAATAAACATCCATGAATATAAAAAAAATATCATAACAATTATTTTTTGGTTAAAAAATATAAATTTAATGTGTTTTTGGATTTCTATGAATCTTTAAGAAAATTTAACATTTCAACCACTCGATTAAAAAAACTGCCAGAAAAAAAAATAAATTCCAAGAAATATTACTCTTTATAACAAAAGACCCCCTTGGATTCAAAATAAGAAGTATTTTATTCATTACATTTTTAACACCATAAATATATATACATGGTAATGACAATGTATTCTCTATTTAATATTTTAGGATTACATCATTATAATATAATATATGTGACACTATTTTAAAAATTATTATTTTTACATTTCACAAAAAAACAAATACATTTTTAAAAATATAAATAAAACCATAAGATAAATTAAATTCATTGAAAATCATGGCGAATAAATTTTTATAATATTAATTTCTAAAATTTTATATTTTTATTATTAACAAAAAAAATTATAGTACGTGGAAAATAATTTAGTTAGGTTAAATATTTATCATTATAAATTGAAAAATTACATATAAATATTATAATTATCATGATGTAAAAAATATAATCAAGAATATTAATAGGTCATAAAATTGACTTTTCTATGAAATTTCATGGGTTTTCAAATATATCATGTTTGGTGATACTTCAATTGGAACAGTTATTATCGATATACATGGGATGTGAGATCATGGCATGACATTCTGTCCCAAGAGATAGGAATCAATACACAGTAGATCTAGAATGTGGTCTCACATATTACTAACCCCCAATGACGAGATCCTATTAGGTGGGGAAAAAATAATAATACTATCTTGTGATATTGATTTGAACCATGAATTCCCACATATTATTGATATAATATGAGGTTTTATTATTATATATTTCACAGTCTTATAGATATGATAAAAGAATTATTTAAATTACACAACATGATTGAAAAAAACATAAAGGTATATGATTTTGATATTATAATGCAACCGAGACGTCCTCAAGAAGGGTTAAAAGTTTGATATATTGTTCCAGCATTTTCATAAACTAGTTTGTTTTTTGATAAATGTATGTATTGTGTTATGGTTTCATTATGACCCTAATATTCTTTATACTTTTTTCCCATTACACGATAAATTTATTACAATCATAAAATAAGGGATTGGATATTTGAGGAATTAAATTTTCTAAGTCATCACACTATATTTTTGTAACTAGATAGTCATTTTTTACCTTTACCTAAGGAAATTTGAGGTTATGCCTCTCAAACCAATATGGGGTTGGATTTTTTTCATTAATCATTATATGATGATGGTGATATATGTTTAATGTCATTTTTTGATGACCCAGAGCATCAGCCCCAAATATGGTGACTTAAATACTCTCATAACATTCTAGATTCTATACCGATGTCTTATTTAGAGAAATAAATATCTCATCAATATATAAATTAATAAAATTATTACATTAAATATATTCCAAATACATTTTATGTTTAGTGATTTAGTGAATTATAAGATGATAATAAATAACATAACCACTCACAATTCTAAAATTATAAAACAAAATTTATTAATATATAAGAAACTATATAATCTATCTTATTTCTTAAACATGTGTTAAAAATTATCTACATAATAAATTGTATGTAATATATTTATTCCTAAATATAAAATATTAAAATATAAAAATAGGATAGTGTAAGAAGATGGTATGGGAAAACAAATAATTTAGAAAAAAAGGAATAAACATTGAATGATAATTCTATCTAGAATAAGTAATCAACATAATTATATAATCCACTAAATCTAAAATCATAATACATCCATGGATAAAAATTATAATTATTAGATAAAATGTATAATTATAATAGAATTAATAGTGAGGGTATGCATATTCCTGAAATCATGATCTTTAATTAAATGAATTATCAAAGACATCTACGATTATATCAATTTCTTTACCTAATAAATCATTCTTGACATCAATATAAAATTGAAAACATTTTTCTAAATTGGACAAGAATTCAACAAATAAAAAATTTATTTTTTCAGGACACTTATCATTGTATATAGGTACTATATAATTAAAATCACAACACATCACATGTTTACTCCAAAATAATTCATCATATGGGAAAATAAATAAAAAATTCATAATAAACACTTCCCATAATAATCCATGTTTTTCTAACAACATATGGAACAGTATCCCATCACTCGATCAAGAAAAAAGGACAACAAATTCATAACCAATCCAAACGAAGATGTTTTATAGTTAATAAATACATATTATACTTCACATTAATCAATCATATTAGAATAAAAAAGTTTATACTTATAATAAATTTTCACATTATAATAAATTCGATGACATGATTGTATTCCATCCATACAAAGAAAGTGGATGGTGAGATAATACATTATAAAAATGTAAACAATCATATTAATTAGAATAGAAAAAATCATGTAATTAATAGTTTTCCTAATGTGAATTTAATAACAACAATTCTAGGTGAAAATATAAAAATATGAATTATTGATAATGGGATTTCAACATCCTAGGAATCATTGAGTATATGGCTATGTCATTAGTAGAATAACATTATTGTAATCCATCTATATAAATAAGATAGATGGAGTCAAATGAATATAAACTAAGAAGTGATAAATATTTTTCAAATGGATTATATTTTATCATTTTATATAAGTAGAATAAAATAAGTTTATATCAAATAATATAAAAAATTTCTATAACATACACATTATATTTGAAATCAGTTCAAGAGAGTGATCCTCAATCTATGAATGAATTTTTATTTATGAAAAATATTTACTACTAATGAAACAAAATGATAAATAAAAACCTGAATAATATAACATGATTTATATATTAAATTCTATGAAATAAAATAATTATGATGAATATATATCCATGGGTAGTAAATAAACTATATAACGAATAATGGTCTAAAAATTGTTTTATGACATGACAAATCCGAATAGAGAGGAAGAAGACCTTTACAACATTAGTGACATTTTAATGAAAACTCCATAAAAAGTTAAAATGTAATTGAACATAATATACCATTATTTAAAGATAATTAATTACATCATTTCTCCAATATTCAGTATATACACTATATCTACAAAATTATAATCATAGTAAAAAACTTTGAGTGAAGAATTTAAGATGAAAAAATTACCATGATTCTTTAATTATTCAATGAAACTCTAACCTTTAGTAATGAAATTATTACAAAAAAATCCTAAATTTCATAAAAAAATATTAAAATTAATTATAATTTATATCCATCATTTATTTTTATTTTTCATTAGTATATGATGAATTTAAAATTTATTTCAACCATTGGATTTAAAAAGCCATCCAAATTTTCACATGTTTTATAATATATATGTCATTATCCATTATTTGAATCCAATACCATAATTAATAAAAAAAAATTAACATAATATAATTTATAGATTATATATATTTATAAATATTTTATCTGGTTCCATATGTATTTTAGTTATACTGTGTGAAAATGAAATCAATATTTACTCTTTTTGGTGAATTTAACTAACAGATATGGTACAATAATAAGAACTTATCTATGTATCGTAATTTTTCCAAAATGCAATGAAAATAATTAATTTCATATATATAATAATAAAATTTTTATTTAAGATTCAACATTCATTAATTAAATACTTTTACAGCATCATCCATATAGGTTGTGAAACTAACCCAATACCCAACACATATTAATTCTAGGGGTGAGTACAGTTGTAGAGGTTTTTATTTTGATATATTATCATTATAAAATAATAATTATGATATTTTTATGATATTTTATTGTTTATAACAATATTTATAGAATTATTGACAATTAGGAATATTATAGATGAAAATTAAATAATAGTTATTCATGGAGGCAGTAGTCTACCCCAACACATGTGTGGCATTCATTAATTTCTCTAAGTGTATAGAAATGAATAAATAAGGATTATAATATTAATATTAAAATATATAAGTATATAAATGAAACATAATTATTCATATTATTATTTTTATACTATATATGGAATATTTTGTTTAGAATAAATACATAACAACGAGACAATACAAACATTGTGTACTCAATATCCTTCAACTTATACATGGAAATGAAGGACATATATATAATAAAGGGGGGAAATTATTTTTGACCATGGTATGGGGTTATAATTATATATAAGTTACTTATTAAAAGGATGAAAGTATGTATAAGGCATTCCTTACTATCGTGGTTAACGTCCCCACTCAGGTTCCACTAAAATAGTGACCTGTGGTGGCAGGTTTCTAGGCCACAAGTGCACATCCCCGTTTTCCATAGGCTACCAAATAGAAGTGAGGTCCTAGGTTGTGATTGTGGGTATATAATAGTAATAAATATATATAATAGCTAATTATCATAAAAATGTTATTTAATGAATTTTTGGAAGCAATAAATAACAGAAAAAGAACATGTTGTAATAATAATTTAATTCCCATAAAAGAACAAACTATCTATACAATTCAACCCTTTTCAACCATTGGGGAAACCATACATAAATATATATTCAAAAGAAAATTAATATAGAATTATGTGGCTCAAATCATAACTCCAAGGAAGAGCAGGTACTCGGTCTCCCGAAACAATCGACCTATAGTAGCCTGATCATAAGAACACAAAAGAGTAGCTCTGATCTAACATGAAACATTTCCACTATTAATTCTCCACTATTAAACTATGCTCAATTAAAAAAGTATACATATGGTATACATTAACAATTAGGTTTATTTGAAGGGGTGGGAAATAATCTATGGAGGTTATCCTAAAAATAAACCTATAAATGTGTTGTTGTAAGTGTATGAGAAGTTTAAATAAACCAAGATGTGGAACGACTAAAAAATGTAATATCAAATTTGAAACCACAGTCTAACCCCAGCTCTATAATCTCTTTCAACAAGGAAAGTTACACAATGTACGTCTATATATATATGTAAATATGCATAGCCCCACAACTATACATATATACATAACTATGAATATTAATGATTATATGTATCATATAACATAAAACTAAACAATAGAAGATCCATGTTTCTGTAATCCTGATCCGCCAATCATTTCATGTTGGGGAATTGATCTAGATTTCCTTCCACTTGATTCATGTATCATTAAGTCAATATTTACGTCCTAAATCCCAATTGGCATGTACCATATTCCGAAAGATCTGGAAATGACTCTGGGCTAGCTTTGTCAACATAGGGGATAATAGTTTTATACATGAGTTAAACTGTACTCACCTCCAATCACTAAAATGTATAACCTATATTAATGTTAAATCCTATAAATAAGGTTACTATATACCAACATTAAATCTTATATAGGTGTATAATGTATATCGTTGTTCAATCTTGTTAGGAAGGAATATAGTGAGTACATCCACACTCCGTGTAAAAGGACACCAAGTCAGTATCCATGTTAACATGTCCTATGAATGAAGTCCAATATCAGATCCATGGGTCATAGTTCATATGGAGACACATCATTAGGACACAGATTTTCCCAAAGTGTCTTACCCTTAGGCAATCTATAATGATAACTCACTATTGAGATACCATGCAATAGGCACCAAGTCTCGTATCTGATCAGGGGGTGTCTAATCATATGGATCAATGGATGAGGAGATTATATTCATCCACACCACTTAGGAGAGCATAATCTTCCTCTATTCCTTGGGAACCATGCATGTATAAAGAGAACACTGTAGTGAAAATCTATGAAACACCCTCGAGTCTCATAACTAATTAGGGAGAGAATAATCATCATGATCAGATGTTGAAGCGATAATAATCCTCTACACCAATACATAGAGAATAATTATCCATGATACATGGATCACTATTCCCATATATCATAATCATAGGCTCAACATCCGGATACCAAGAAACACCTATAGTCATCCAAATATTTTAATAACGAAAATACATATAGGATCAATGTATAGATACAGGGTTTTTCCTCTAGGTATATATGTAAATATTATAAAGGATATTGATCATAAGATGGATCCTAGTAAAATATTTGTTGTCCCCCCTAAATTAAATATTGATCTTAGGATGAACATTGAGGAATACCAAAGAGAAAATATGATTCCTCACATTAGGCTCATAAACTACCTACCTAGAAGCACCGGTTTAAAAAATTAATTCCACAGCAATAATCATGTGAAAGAATAAAAATGGGCTTAGGTAGCTTGAACGCCTAATCCCAGTACTAATACAAATTTACCAAGGAATTTAATGTTTGGAATGGGTTTTACGGTGACACTCGATAGAGTCTTTTCCCATACGTGACATTTGTTCTTAGGGATGGTCCAAAAACAGGGCACCCACTAGGTCTCTCATGTCACACACTGATGAATCAGCAACATAAGGATCCTAGGGTTCATATAAAATAAATATATTCTTAGTTAGGATACATATCTGAAAGGAAATTTTGGATTCTTATATGGTATCCTCAAATGGTATGTCAATGGGACATTCAATATGTGAACCATAAAATGGTACATAGGTAAAGTGATCCTACAATTGACTCGTAAAGAAATATCATAAACAAAGGGATACTATATTGGTTCCATAATAGGTATAATAATGTTAGATCCATCCAACATTGGATCCCCAAAATAAAAATGGTCTCCTGACAAGGAAGTCTAGAAGGTAAAATCTCTAATGGGTGACTTCCTCAAAGAAAACCTACGAAACATGAGTAATGGGAGATAGCTATTAAATCCACTCAGATCGTGGTCTGATACGAGATTCATCGAAACACCAAAATAATATCTCACAATTCATTTATATCTCTATGGAGTTGAAAAAAATCAATTACTAAATGAAGAACCTGTCCATTTAGGTAAATTACCCCAACCCCCATTACGAGTCCTCAAAATTCTCCATGGTTTCCACTATAAAAATATATAATGAAAAAAACAAAGATTTTAATTATCTTAATCCAATAAAAAACCATGCCAGAAATTATCATATGAAACACATTGGGTACCTAAATAAGATTACATGACAGGTAGACTCTATACACGGCGTTTAACCTCAAGTTCCCACACAAGTGTGTACTCCTCCTAGCCTTGGCATGTAAGAACCCTAGAAACACAGTGTGTAAAGAGGGAACACAATGTGTACCCCACATGTTTTACCAAATAATTTCCCTTAACTATAAATCTGGATACATTTCAAACCCTTGTACTCGTACATGGTGTGTGACACACACATGTATTGGTCATGTACTCTACATGGTCGTGTACCCCTATACAGGTTCGCATTCCAATTCCTCAGCTAAAAAAATAAGAACATTTATATGGAGTGAACAACACATAAAAAAAACATGTACTCCATAGACCTTATCATCCATGACTGAGAAGAAAACACATCGCGTTCCCTTAAACTAAAATATGTATTGTTGGGTTTTCTTGATTGGAAAACCCTCTGATCTACCAGAACCTCCCATATTTTCACAAAAAAAATATTTGATTCACCCTGATGAGGATATAAAAATATATATAGTGTATATAAACTGTAAAAATGCCGAGTCTATGGGGGATCCTTAGTGAAAACATAAATGATCCTACCATTGGGTGGAAACCACATAAGTTTCACCAATATTTCCACTCCATTGGTTCCATATGATGATCCATCACATCGAGGGATCTATGTTGACACCCCTTTAACTCTCTATCCATAATTGCATATCCCCTATAATTATCTTTTAGTAAATGGAGAATGGATATTCAAAGGAATAGTCTACAATTTTAAGAAGTATGTAAAATAAATAAACAAAAAAGAAAAGGTAGAACAAAAGGTAAATAAAAAAGAAAAGAAAATGGGGCTTGGGCCGACCCCAACACCCAACTAGTGTTTTTGCCTCACCATTAGAAAAAACACAATTTTGGATTCAATTGAAGAGAAAAATCACTATAAAATTCTCCTTTTTTATGAAATGACCAAAATAATTAGTGTGGGAAATTTATTATTTGATTTATGAAATATAAAATATAAAATATTTTGCTAAAATGCGAACATATCAGATATTCACCAAAATATTTTCCATGGGTAAACACCATATCTCAGGACCAAATTGTTGGTCATAACAATTATCAAAGATCCTATTATGGTGTAAAATATCATTTTATCCCTTATAAGAATATTATACAATTATTTAACAATATTTCTCAAACAGTCGTCTAAATATATTGTTCTATAGAAAATCCCCACTATAAAGCATATCATACACATGATCATAGTGGAAGGTTTAGAATGAATGATCTCCACCTGGTCATCTATAAAAACATGCTATCTATACTTCCCAATGACATAAATCATAGTATATAAAATCATCTCCCACATAAAAGTCGATTAACATGGACTGATTCAGTATTCTCCACAAACATGAATACCCTTATCATCAACTCAAAACAAATCTCTAAGCTCAACATCACTTGTGAAATGGTGAATTTCAAATGAAAATGCGGGTCACCACACTCAATATTGAAATGCATAACTCCCCACCCTACGACATACCATACACTACTCATATAGCACAACCTCTATAGGTATCAATCCTCCACAAAAGAAAAAATTTAAATTTAGAAGGAGCTCGACATAGGGCTGAAGTTATCATATCATAATAAAGAATAAATAAATATATGTCATGATTGAATATAAAATCGGTATAATATGGTTCCACATAATGATGTGACATTCTCCCTTTGATCCACACTCTCCACAAACAGCCTAACATAAAATTCAAAAACACAAGGACCCATGTCCTCCAAAAAATAATGTTTAGGATAAAACATGAACATCTTATACCATAGAGGCGCATTCATTATTTTACCTCAACTATCAGGAACCCAATCACATAGAGATTCCTAAAAACTACAGTCCCCATCTCACAACCACACACTCACTAATTTATGATTCAACAGAACTACACACACCCAACATATACCATTAGCACCCGACTAATACTTCACTGAGTAGTTCATGACAAGGATAATTTGATTGAGATATATGTCTCATAATTATAATTAATATATCATATATCATGTAACACGTCTTCAAAATTGGGCACCTCAACTATGCCACTATTTACACCACAACCACCTGACACCCAGTGTCTTTACAGATAGGAGAATTTACTCATTCTCTCATTACATTAGAAAGAGAAAAACACTGATTGACCAATATAATTACCCAAAAATTACTTTCCATTGAAACCAGGCATGATTCCAAACCACTATAGGTCATCATAAAATGTTGAGGACTTCAAAATTCCTATAATGAAATCCTCAAGATCATATCATACCTCATTTAGAAAATTCATAGAAAACCATGATCATTATAAAAATTAATATGAACATACAAGCCATCCTATCCCATATATTTTCCCCAACGAAAAAATCAATGTCGACTAACATAGATCTGATCCAAAATTAAGGTCCTCTATGTATCCCATGACACCATATAGATCAAGCCTCACAACTTGGTCACATGGTCCAACAATCTAGACTAATAGATCAAAAATCTCTAAATAGGTTAAACATCCTAATGAGATATAGGTTCAAAACTAATAACGCAGCCTAAAAATGACTGATCCTCCCCGAGAATCAAAAAAAATAAACTTAGCACTATAGGTCGCAACACCAACCTAGAAGAGAGACTGAAATGAATCTCAGTGGTAATATGCATATGGTAATAATCTTGAGAGGTCCATTTCATAATAAATGTCTTCGTATCAATCAACATCATATTCATTGATCCTACTAGATATCCAAACCCTTATAAAATACACAACACAATCTGTAAAATAGAAATTATTAATGTGCAATATGGACCTTCAATAGTCATTGGACCACCCATCCAAGAGGACTGAGTAATCAGCCCCAAACCAAATTACACTGTGTGCATAGACATAAACTACCATCAGAATGAAATATATATTCTTGAATGTAAGACCAACTGAATAGGCCTCAATCAATAATAAAATAACACACTAGAATAACTATAAAATTATAATCTTATGTTTTGATGATGTTCTGAGATATGGAACATGCCTATGATGTCTAAGAGTGAAACTGTTCTTAGAAATCATACCTACTTCCATATTCAAGAGAACCATAGTAATTCTGGAAATCCACATAATATGCATTTCAATCAAAGAAAGAATAATATAAAACTATATCATATTAGATCATAATAGTAATAACAAAACATGGACACTAGGATTTTTTACCAGAATAATGTATTCTCCACACAGCAGTATGATATCCATTTTAGGTTTTTACTCATTCAAAATACTCATTTATTATATCCCAACTATTAAGGAGCAAGAATAAAAAAAATACGATGCCACTATGTATCATCCTGAAATGGATTCCCCAAAAATGATGCCTAGAAATGTTGGGTCACTAGCCTTCAAGAATGCCTCCCCATCTGCTAGTTTTTTACAACTAGTAGCGATGGACTATGGTTTGATAATGTTGATACTATTCCTACATATTAGACTATGAAAATAAGATAAATAGGTAATTATAATAAAAAATAGTAATTAAATAATTTTTTGGACAAATAAATAACTAAAATATAATATAATACAAAAATAAATGAATATCATGGTAATGATAGAAAACCATTCCATGCAATTACAAATAGCTCAACAAATATGACCACCATATAGATAAAAAATACAAAATAAACTAACAATAAAAGACCAAATTTGTACTAGTAACTCTGATGTAGACCACATAACCTGTCTTTAGACCCATTCAAACTACAAAAGGCCAACTAGAAGATCCCACATGAGCAACTCCAATAGAACATGCAACTATGGTCCTCAACCCTATCCACTATAAAATTTTTCACAACCTGAAAATAGATATATTATCTACACATACAATAAGGTGTACATGCAGGGTAGGAAATATTCTAAGTAGTCCACCCTGACAACCAACCAAAAAATGTGGTGTTATATGTGGATACAAAAGTAAACTACCTAGCCAAGTTGATTCAAAACTAAAAATAATATAGTAAAATTTTTGAATCCAAAGATGAACCCCGTTTGTGTGTTCCTGGTCAACTAGGAATGATCCACCATGGATGTATTTATCAATATAACTATATATATATATATATATTGTCTCACACCTATACATATATACCTGAATATGAATATTCATGATTATGTGTATCAAATATAATAAAACCAAACTGTATATGATTTTTCAGTTTGTATTTCTGATCACCCATACATCATATGCATGGGAATTGAAATGGATGTCATGAAACTCATGACTTGTATCTTTATATGGATTTATAGGTCTTCTATCAAAATAATCAATTACATAATTTATCCAATGCCATAAATTCTTCTGAGAAATCAATATCACCATATGGGATACTCATCATAGACCTGCGTTTAATTGTGGCCACCTCTAATCACTAACAAAAATACAATTAACTTATGGTCAATAATATAATTAATGATAATGTATACTGATAGTCAATCCTATAAAAAAATATTATATACTGATATACAATCTTCTAAATAAAGAGCCTTGGGTTTAAATCGAAACATACTGTAAAAGGGCACTGAGTCAGTCTACATGTTGCCCGAGCCTATGAATCTAGTCCAATGTGTAATCCCTAGGTCCTAGTCCATAGATGGTAATGAAATTGAGAATTAGATACTTTCTAAGGGTCTTACCATTAACTGATCTACAAATAGAACCTACTCATGAGATGCCACACAACACCCCTTGTGTCTAGTAACTGGTCAGGGAGAGCATGATCATCCTAGTCAAAGGATGAGGAGATCTTAGTCATCCCCACCACCCGATAAAGCATAATTTTCTACGATTTTTTTCTCCATTCCATTATAAAGAGAAATAACTAGTGAGACACCACGCAACACCACTAGATTCTAATAAAATATCTATTAGTGAATAATTATCTTGATCATAGGATGATGATATCATAATCCTACTGACCACATAGGATAGAACAATCGTCAATGAGTCATGGGTATGAATTATTATATAACGTAATCATAGGCTCAATATCCGTAAACTATGAAACACCTCTTTTCATTCCAATATTATAATCAAAAAATACATAGAGGATCAACAACTAGATCCAAGGTAGTACCTCAAGGTGTCCAAAAATGTATACGAAACAACATGGATATTATTCTAAATCCAAGGAAATCACATTTGGGAATCCTAATACGTAATACAGATCTTGGGAATAATGTTTGGGCATCCATTAAAGAAAGTAAAACAACTCGTCTTATTCTCAGCATCCACAAACAATGAATCACTTCTGGATTACATTGCCGGATCATCAATTAACAAGTGAAATCATAACAAAACATTGAGGAGGGACAAACACCTAAACCCAAAAATACATCCAAATCCATATGGTATTTCATATTTGATAGTGGATCTATGGTGAGACATGAATCCTTCTCCAGAAAATCCTGATGTACTAGATAAGGGTCGGTCAAACAATGGTGTTGTTGCATGGTCCATCATGTTAAACACCAAAAAGGGATCCTAATTGCGATCCGGTGTCTCAAACCAATGAGATGGAATTTAATTAGGGATTCATAGATGAATGGAATGGGATTAATCCAACATGGGAACCTATAATGGTACCTCATGGGAGGCATCTGACCTGGGATCCTTAGAATGGTACATAGACAAATGTATCTTACAAGGGAATCCCTAGGATATGTCATAAACATGGGCATCCCACCAAGAATCATTAATATATAAGAAGAATTTTTGAGACATCCTACATTGGATCCTAAGGACTCTATTGGTCTCAATGCCTCTATGGTAAAAAAGGAACATATATTAAAGGATATGTCCTCAATGTAAAACCTAAAAACATTATTTACAAGAGATATATGATATCCTATCTATATTCATAGGCTAAATATTGGATGGTCTGAACACCCCACATACCACTCTTATTTATGTATACTTATCGGGAGATTTCTGAATTCAATTATGGTAGAAAGAACCTCTCTAATTTATTATAATTACCAAAACACACTTTCGGGGACCTCGAAATCTTCCACAGCATTCATCATAAAAGTAAATAGGGAAATATACTTAAAATAGACAAAACATACATCTGAATCTAGAACCATTCTATAAAATAGGAAATGAACCACTAAGGGTAGAAAAAGAGGATTACATGTTGTGTTCCCTCAGGTTCCCACATGGGTCTGTACTCCTGATAGTCGGAAAATTCATGCTTCCCAGGTACATTATGTGTAAGGATGGAGCACGGTTTGTAACAGATATAGGTTACCATCCCATGCCTCCAAATAGTCATGGCTTCACACATGTTCATGTTGTGTACTCATACATGTAGAGTGACCCACAAAGGCTCTGGATGAGTTCTCTACATTTCCTATTACCCCTTCACAAGTTCTCCTAGCTAGGTACTCAGATAGTTGGCTCAGTACCAACACATGTCATGTACACCCCATGTATTTTTTTTTACACCATAAACTTAATATTAACCCAAACACGAAGAATACAATGTGTGTTACCCTAAACAATACTATGTGCTGCCAAGTTATCCCGAACATAAAACCCCTGAATCACCTTGAAAGACTCATTTCCCCATAAATAAAAGTATATTCGGCCTGAAGAGTCTCTAATAGAATATATATGGAATTTTAAGCACAAAAAATAATTTTAATATGGGAGTTCATTGATATTCTAAACTATCATAACATTGGTTTTAAACCATCGAATTAGAACCCATCATTTCACATCGTGGCTATCGCATGGTAATCTAGTGCATCGATGGGTCTATGGTGACACTTATTTCTCTCATTCACCATATTTCATTATATATCTCCCTTTATATGTTAGTTTTTGGTGGAGGATGATCGACATGAGTATCATACACAAAAAATATGGAAGAAAACTAATGAAAATAAAATGGAAGAAATGACTAAATATAGAATGAAAAGAGAATGAAATAAAAAAGGTGCATTGGCCAGCCATGGGGCCCAACTCATGTTAAGGCCTCCATAAGAACAATTCCATGTTCCTTAAAAAATAACTGATATATAGACACCATAAGACTCTCAATTTAAATGTTATGATAATAGGAACAAATGTGAATAATTTAATATTTTATTTAATAATATTAAATATTAAAAATATTGAAATTATTTACACCTTTAAATTCTAGAAAAAAATATTCATAAGGTAAAAACCACATTTTTTGACCAAAAAGTGGTCAAATAATAATACATTATCATCTACCATTTGAAAAAATAATTTTACCCCTCATAAGAATCTAATAATAAAAATTCACATTTCAACTAAGATTATAGTCTGAAAAAACAGGGATCTTTAAATAAAGGGAGTGTGACCCTTTTTGAGTGAGGATATTGAACTTATGGAATACCAATATCATTTTTATTAATTTGATTATACTAATCGATGATAATTGGATTCAAAATTGAATAGCGCGTATTAAAATTTGAGCTCGGATCAAAACTCACCACAACCAGTCATCATAGATATATATACATGTGTCTTAAATCGTTTATTTTATAATTTTCACATATACAAAAATATATCATTCTGATGGTAATTATTTTTTAACTATAATATTTTATTTTAATTTCAAAAAATAATACAAATCTATTTTCCAATATTGAACAAAATAAATCTCAATTTATAAACCATTATAAAATATTAAAATTATATTTCGTTGATATTTTTTACAATTATAACACCAAAAGTGTAAACACGTTTTATAAAAAAATGTTTTTTATTTTTAAATTATATTTTCAGGAAATATTAATTTAAATAATTAATCATAAAAAACTGGTTTATTTAAAAAAATTATTGAGGATTTTATTGAAATCCAAAACTGAATCACACATTAAAATACTTTATTAAAAAATGACCTAAAATAAATAATAGTAATGTAAAGTTTTACTTTAGTTATTATGTTTTGTGATATAAATTATATGTTTAATGAATATTTTAAAATGAATTTGGTTTTTCCATTGATTCGTATTTGATAATATAAATATATATGTAATTTTATCGATAATTCTAATATAAATATTAACTCATTTAAATAACATGTTTCCACGAAAAAGTAAATTTTAATTCAAAAATTCATTTTCAATTAATTATAAAAATTTCATACTACGTCAATCTAGATATTTGAAATTATGATGTTAATTTATCTTTTTCATACTAAACGCCTAAAAAAAATTTAACATCATAATTGTATAATACAATAGAATTAAAAACATCATATTTTTTAAATGACATTATGAAAATATTATTATTATCATTCTTATTTCATATCATTTACCAACTACTTTTATTAAAAAATAAAAAATATAAAACATTAATTTTCATCATTAATTACATATTTCAGGTTATAGAAATACATATCATTTAAAAAATGTATTTTTTAGAAAATTGTAGTTAAGGAAAATTAATGATGCTTTTATTAATTTTATGTATAATATTTTAATTCCAATTATATTAAAATAATACAACATTTTTACTATTAATGTATATCTAAATATTGAAAGTAATATTCACTCCTCCTAATTAAAAAGCTAACTTTTAACAATCTTTTATAAATATTACTATTTTTTCCAAATATTGGATGTTTGAATTATGTTCGATATTCCATGAGGATAAAAAACATTTTTCACATTCAATGGAATATAATAAAATATTAGTTTGTTACAAAATCATAGTAAAATCCATCCTTTAAATATTAATTATTACTAATTACTAAATATATTTTAATATTTTTTCAACATATCTTCCATTTAGGTACCACACCTAATTAATCATTGTAGTTACAGATTCCCTCAAAAGAAGAAATGGTTGCATTCTTTCTACTGATCTATACTTCTAATAAAGAAAATGAAAAGATGATAGGTAGGAGATTAATGATTATTACCAAAAAAGAATTTAAAACCTGGATAGATAATAAATATCTCATTTTAATTAGAGGTTTTAATGATGTGAAGATCATCTAAGGGGAGTACATGCAATCTTGGGACAAACTGGCATATGAGTTTGATGATTAATTATATGTTAATCTGGATACAAAGGTAATCACTCACTCCTGAAAGTTATTTTTGGAGGTTGAATCTGGAAGACCTATTTTTTCTATTATTGGGTTTTTCATTTCATTTAGATTATAACCTTGTGGTTTTTCAATTTCTCTATAAAACTATTCTTTTAAAAAAAATTCAGTTTAGCACAACCAATATTATCTTGTGATAAAATCATATACCCATTCATGTGTTTACCCTAATAATATATTATCCAGTATATAATTTCTCAAAAATTATTTTAATCCTTTAGTAAATAAATAATAAAAATGTTAGATATTCCTCCAAAGAACAACTTTATCATTAAACCTTATTTGTTCATATGGTCGCACAATAGTTAATATATTTATTAATCCAAAAAACTGTGAAGATATTAACTAAAATATAATGAAAATATATCAATATTATAATTACAAATACTATCCAAATTATATATTAAAAATAAATCAATCCCTTTTTATCAGAAAGTTGTAAATATAAAAATACAATGAGTTATTCATAAATCATTCATGTGAAAATCAATAGTTATCCCAAAAAATATCCCCTCAATATAAAATTAATATTCAAGGATATTGGAAACATTGAAAATAGGTTTCCATGTAAGTAATATAATACTACAACACTTCTAAACCATTCCTCACGCCTCTCAATCATCCTGACTCATCCGAACATAGTTGTAATATTCTCTCATGATCCCTCTCTTCCTCATGGAATCCTTAACATAGGTATAAGGATCTCTAAGAAGTCATTTTGCTTCAAACCTAAGGGAGTTACATGAATTATAGGTAACTGTTTCTCTAAAATTAATTTCTTTTATTTAACTTCTCCAATCACTAGACTCTTTTTATTCCTCTATTTTATAAATAAAATAGTATACTAAATATTATAGGTTGCTTTTATGAGATGTATTCTAACTAAACATACACACACCTCTATTTAATAGGTAAAGAACATACTGTTTCTGTGGAAGGTGAAGTACTGCCTCACAAAACAATGATTGTTCAAATATCTTCAACTGCTTCTCATGGTGGCCATTATGATGGAAAAATATTTATATATGATATATATTATACTTATATTGTTTCTATACTTCTTTATTTTTCATTTATATAATATTTGTATGGTTTCCATAGTGGGTAAATACGATAATCTCATTTGAGGAAGTGTGGACTACCGCCCCATCGAAGTAATATGACTAGTTCATGCCTTATGTCGAACATATAAAGGGTTGAGTTAATTAAATTATATATTATATTATTCTATAATTAAAATATACTTATGTATAATTTTTTTTCATTCCATTGCAACAAGATATAGAAATGGAAGTAGCGTTCATTGTATGTACAGAAAATAGTCTCCATGAACGGTGCATTTCATTTTAATCCCCAAATGTTATGTACTATTATAAAAAAATGTATACAGTGGATATATATGATATATATGATATCTAAATCATGAATATAATTATGGATAAAATGATATTTTTACCACATGAACAACTTGTAATTATAAGAGGTACATTTTTGACAAAAGTACCAAATATCGACAATATGGCCATTATTAACATAAATTATTAAATAATTTTTATAACATGGTAATAATTTATATAAAAAGAATAATATATGTGAAGTATGATCTTAATAAATTAAAAATTAACTTTAGTTTATTATTCATGAGATTAAAGAATGAACGGGTCAATTCAGACACAGGGTAAGGGACTTCATCTCAATCTCTTTTAATTGAGGTATATTTTGTTTTATTACATGAAATTATTTAATATACCATATAAACAACATTGAATTTTCATTTCATTCAAATGGAATATTTTTCTATGAATTTGTTTACTAAATGAAGAAAAGAATGTTTCTTTTAATGTAATTATTGACAACGACATTCAGTCACTGCGAGTATTATTTGCTCTTTGGCTTCCTTAACAGGCCGTAATTTTTTTAAAAGGAAAATAAATACCATATACTATTATATGAATTTGGATATTGAATTTTTTTTTGATAATGTATTTTTTAGGTCAATATATTTAAGAGATATATTCTGATCGAAATTTGGAAAATTTTACCTACAATTATATTTGTTTTATCTGTTATGATTTTATAATGGATATTTTCCATTAGACGGGTGGTTACGTGATAAACCAACTGACGGGTGGTGCCATGATAAACAAGTATGTGTGGTTACGTTATAACCTCCAATTTATTTGGAATGGAATTCAGTCGTATGGATATTCCATTTAGTGATATGTATGGAAGTCGACTATATGGTTATTCGATTTATGTATGTTTACATCCCATGTTACCTTTATATGTTACTTTTTCTTTATATGGGTTTTTTGGTAATATTTTTGTTACAAATGGGTATGAAATGATCTTTTATTTAGAAAAAGTGTATTTACAACATCATAAAGGATAAAATTATTACTTATGATAATGTATTCAGGGTTTACTTGTTATTTTGAAAAACTAGCAGTTTTTTTCATTGGATATCCCTTACTGAACATTTTATAATCATCCCATAATTATGAAAAGTTTTTTATAGGACATAAAGTGGAAAAGTTTCAATGATGGGATCATGGAAAAATCATGTTGTCTAAAACATGGAACAAGTCATGTGTCTTTTTCCCTAGAGTTTTCATTTTATGAGAAAAATGGAAACTGAGTAGAAGTGTCTACATGTAATATTCAAGTCGTTAGGTTTGATTTATGAACTAATTCTCTACATATATAAACCTGAAAGGATCCTCAATGTGAATTATTAACTTAATTTAATAATATGTAATGTTTAAGTCCAGGCCATTATATACTTACAAATAGAATGTTTTTCTTATACATTCACTTTTCTAATAAGTATGATATAATAATATATAAGGTTTATTGTAGAATATTATTTATGTAAAACTTTTTTACTTATTTCTTAATGAATATTTTTCACACCTAAGGTAATTTTTATTAACTATTAATAAGAGTTCTTAGTGAGTCAAATTTTTTTACTTTGATATAAAAATTCCTTAAGGTTAAAAATAAATGTTTATAAAAACCAATTCAACCTCGTGTATATAAGAATATTCATGTATCTTCATGTATATATCGATCATAAAATTGGTATCAGAGGCAGTATAAATAATATTTATATGTATACTGTGTTTAAAAAGAATATTTCACACTTCATGGTTTACCTACTCCATAATTACGCATGTATGTTATCTAAAATTTATTTTATAATATTTTTTTATAAATATTTATTACACTAACTTTTATTATGAAAAATGAATTTTTTATTTCTTTATAGATGGAAGGAATAAATTTTTGATAAATAGAAAATGTGAACCCTAAACAACCACATATATATTATGGGAATGAATATGAATATTGGAGAAACATAATTAAGTCTTCTGTTTTTAACACTAGTGTGGATATCTGTGTCATGTTTATTGGAGATTACAAAATCCCAGATAAGGAAGTTAGGACATTCACTAATCAAGAGAAGGAAAAATATCAGTTAAAACATTAGGTACTCAAACATTGTATTGTTCTATGACCATAATTATATGCATCTTGATATTTTCTAGTGAAGTATCTAACTACATATTGATAAAACTATAGATTACTCATTTTGGAACTACCAATGATATTGTGACCTGAAGAGCCACGCAAAGAGAAAATTATCAATGTTTTTTTCCTTTTAGATAACCTATAGTTAATTTTTTACATGTATTTATGACTATCGTAAACAATATACAATCAATGGGATAAAAGATCTAGATGATGGGTTTCTTTTAAATAATACAATAAATGTCATTCCTCATAAATTGGAATTGAAGAGAACTTCCCTTGATGAGTCAAGAAAGTCACAGCGGTTACTCATGGTGAGATTTTTGGAACTCTAAAAAAATGAAAATATATTAAATATATATGAAGAGAATTTAAGTAAGAATAATGTGATTTTTTCTTCTTCTACTACATAAAATTAGATGAATGATAAAACTCTTGATTTTGTTATTAAGTCAACCACATCTACGAAAGATGTTATTCCATCAAATTTAAGTGTTACTGATCACTCATAGAATGTATTATGAAATATTTATTGAATGATGAATAATATTATTAACAATAAGTTTTTCCAATAAAAATATATGAAAGTGGATATGAATGATTATAAATACTCTAATTTCATATGCTATGAGTGTAAAAAAATGGACATATCAGACTTATTTGTCCAAAAATGGATTGAAGAAAAAGAAAGACAGACCTTCTAAAAGTAATCAGATAAGTTGTTAAAATCATATTTAAAATAAATTCTTGAAGGAAAATTATTCTTGTAGTGAAAGTGGTGGAGCCTCATCTAATTAATATTCAAATAATGAATCTACTATATTGAAAAATATTGGCCATAATACCATAATACCTATTGATAACCAATGTCACAAAAAAAGATACACACTAATGAATCCTTAACTAATATATCTGTATGTCATAATTTTCCTAATGATGAATAATATAAATCTTATGATGATGAATCTTCCTAAAAATAATTATTTTCCATATTTTGAAAAGTATCTTGGTTTTCCAGGTTTCTTAAAAACAAATATAATAATATAAAAAAGAATTTTGAAAAGTGTTAGAATGATATGTCTGAGTATGATATAATCAAAAATACCAAATGTAGGATCGAAAATGTAAAATGAGATAATAATAAAAGTGGTGGGTGAATTGTATAATTTAAAAAATTCCTTTATATCTTTTACAGATAACCAATATTCACAACACCACTATGTTCTAATAAAAACCTTTATTCCAGAAAAGTGATTCTGGAAATGAAACATAACATATGTTTACACAAACTATGATTCTACCTTAAAGAGTATAGAATCCTATAAAATAAGAGTACAAGTTTAGGGATGTATAATAAATTTATACTTTCCTCAACAACTAAAATACATAGAGGAAAACAAAATACAATAATTAAAAGGTAGTAACTCTTTTCACCCAAAGAGGAGGGTATCCAACAACCCTATATAAGAGGTCCCTTGATTTATACTTTCAAGAAATTCTATCTTACCCCAACCCAGGTAAGCCCTCAATTTGATGATCAGTATCTATCTTGATATCCCCACAAGCCCTCGATTTGTAAGAAAATCGGCTCCTCTGACATCACAACCCAAAGTCTCTGATTTCATGGAAATCGAACCACTGCAATAAGCAAATATTCATGAAGAAAAGTTTGAACAAGAAGTTCAAATCATTCTGCATGAAGCCTAAGTGTTTATAAGAGTCACTCTATCTTGAAATTACTTCAACATCATGTGAGCACAGTTTTCAAAGTTGTTCTCAAAAGGTGTTCTTAGGTCTTTCAAATGAGCTCCTATTTATTGGCTTTCTTTCAATGGTTGGATCCCTCCTCCAACGGTCAGATATTTCAATGAATATCGATAGTATCTGTAAACATTTAACTCAAACAACAATTATTTGATAACTAAAAGCATGACATTGTTTTATAAAAAAATGAGTTTAAGCATAACCAAAAACTTATATTCAGAATTTATGTAAATGATACTTCAATGTCTATGTAAGAATTGAATTCATAGTCTACAGTACAAGGATATTCAGATTCTGTTTTGTATGAATTCAGAACGTAAAATCTATAGAATTATGGCATCTGAATTTCATGTAAATTCAGAGTTTCGATTAATAAGATTTTGGAACCTGAACTTACAAAGTTCAGAGTCAGATTTCATGGGAATTTGGAGGCCAAACTCATTAACCATTCACAGCCTGTATTCAGAGAACTTGGAGTCAGAACACAGAAATTTCGTAACCAGAATTCTGATTCAGAATTCAGACTTAGAACTCAGTATAGTTCTTATCCCGAATTCGTAGTCAGAATTCATAGTCATAATTCGGATTTGAACTTTTCATAACATCGTAATCATAATTTGGAGTCAAACATTTCAAAATTTCATGATTATAATTCAGAGTCGATCATTTCATAAGTTAATAATTAGAATTCAGAGTCAAACTTTTCATAAGTTCGTAATCAGAATTTGGAGTTGAACTTCATGAGAGTTCGTATCCAGAATTCAGGGTCATAAACACAACGCCTCATATCTGAGTATTATATGATTCCATTGTTTCATCTTCAATCCGAATATTATACTTATGAAAAATATCATATGGAAAATAAATCATAGTAAGGGTAAATTTCCATGGGGAAGGAAATTTTACTTATAGTAGTAAAACAAGGTTAAAATGAAATTTGGCTTAAGAAAAGGTGTTTGTGATTTTAAAAACAAGAGGAATGGTAAAGTCATATGGAAAGCCTTAATGAATTAACTGTCTCCCCTTTGAATGAAGGAATTGAAATTTCATAAGAGAACCCTAATTTACTCAACAATCTCCCCCTTTTTGGAAACCACAATCATCCTTACGAAAAATAATATAAGGACTTAGAAAAAAAATTTATAGACTTTGCAAATAAAACTTATCTCCTTTTACATATGATCAATAGTGAATACGAATTACCACCCCGTAGGCTTTAGAAAAGTAAGGATATTTTTATAGATTTTTGGAATGAGGATTTTCATTTTAATATGAAAATCATCGTAATGAGAACTCCCCCTTAGATAAAATCCCCCTTACATAGGGATAGTTCTTCATTAAATAAAAATCTTTTTATTTATTCTCCGTTAGAATTAATTTTCCATCTTCCCCTTTGTGATTTTCAAAAAGAGTTTAGGGGAATGGAAAATTAATATAGTAACTAAAATATTGGTATATACATCCATACAAAAAAAAGCAACCCCCATTTCATTACAATTGGAATAATTAGTAAAAGTAAAAAAATACAACAGAAGATCAGATTTCATTTTGTTCTGTTTCTTTTTCCTTGTACATGAGATTCTTCATGATTGTATTCAACTTCTTCAGCTCTTTGTGATCTTCCTCCGCTAGCTTTTCTAAGGTTGTGCTCCTATCCTCTTGAGCGTTCATGGCCACTGCCTGAGTCTTTAGTAAGTCATCTTGCTTCACCAGCTTTTCTTCTATCTCAATCCAAAGATCCTTTTCAGTTTTCCATCTTTGAACAAAATAATTGAGCTTCCCATTCAGATCATTCACATCATGAATCCGAGAATTCTGTTATAGATTTAGATTTTCCGGAAAGCTGCCTACTATATTTTGTATTTTGGAATCTTCAGTACCAAAGGCTTCCTTGACATTATCTTGGAATTGATCAAGATCTTCCATATCTTCAACGATTTTCTTTGACCATCTGGTGATATTATTGTAGGATTTTCTTGGGCATCACATTTGATCACGAAATTCTTGTGATCAGCCTCAATCATTACACATTTATCCATCACCGTGGATATGGAGTCTATTTTCTATTTCATATTGTGCTGAAGAATCTTCCATATGGATTCAATTGCTGGAAAAATCATATGGGTATCCACCAACTTCATTAGGGACTGAACCACAAAATCATGTCCCAAGGCAGATGACTCTGAATCAGACATTTTTCTTTGAGATGGTTCTTCCTTTAACTCTAACAACATTCTCTTAGTGGTTCCTCCATATTCTTTATTTCTAAAAATATATTTTCTTGGATTGAAAATAACCACTTGCTTCCCCTCGCTAATTCTCAGAACTAATTCCCCATCAAGAGATTCATGCTCACTCTTAAATAATTATATAATATTATGTTCATCAACTTTTTCTTTCTCATCACCAACCTCAACATCTTCAAGAAGACTGAAGTCATGATTATGACTCTCTTCCTCTGACAAATTATTCACTTCCTCTTCTTCTCCTTTATAATTTAAAAGTGCTCAAAACAACTTTTGATAACAACTATGAAAAAAGTGCTTACATGCTGTTGAAGTAATTTATAGAGAGAGAGGCTCTTATAAACTCTCAGGCTTCATGTAGAATGCTTTGAACTGCTCGTTCACACATTGCTTCATGTAGATTTTCATAATGTAGAGGATCGATTTCCTTGAAATTGGAGACTTCAGGTTGTGAAGTTTGAGGTTCTGATTTCCTTACAAATCAAGGGCTTGCAGCGATAACAAGATAGATACAGATCTTTAGATTGAGGGCTTACATTGGTTTTGGTAAGATAGACTTTCTTTAAAGTATAAATAAAGGTACCTCTTATCTAGTGTTGTTTGATACCATCCTCTTTGCATTAAAAGAGTTAATACATATTACTTGAAGTATTTTGTTTTCAGCTGTGTATTTTAGTTTTTGAGGAAGGTATAACATTCATATACTTCCTTAAACTTGTAGTTTGATTTTATAGGATTCTATACACTTTAAGGTAGAATCATAGTTGGTGTAAACTTTTGTTAAGTTTCATTTCTGGAATAACTTTTTCGGGATCAATCAAGTTATTAGAACATACAGGTGTTTTGAATTTTGGTTATCTATAAAAGTTCCAAAGGATTTTTTAAAAGTATAAAATTCACCCCCCTATTTTATTTGTATCTCATTTTACATATTTGATCCTACATTTGGTATTATAGAGTATATCATACTCAGAAATACCATTCTAACAAAAAGTAAAATTATAGAGTTACTATTTTAAAAGAATATATATTAGATCTTTCTAAAGATCTTGATGTAAAATATTTCTTAATTTGTTCTATTTCATAAATTACTCATGGATAATATCTCGGAAAAGGATAAACCTTCTAAGGATATTGAAAATGGTATTTAAATGAACATTTTTATAGAGACTCAACTCAATTAAGAATCCAACGAATATGGGAATGGAAATTTTTTATTAGATTAAAATATGAAATTTTTTCATCAAATAAAATTTATCAAAATTTACTTCATGAAAAGATAACTTTTTGACATTTTTTTCAAATCATCGGTCCCTCAACTTCATTATAAATATCAGGGTTATTAAATTTAAATTATTTAACTTGCAGTTTTTGGAATATATTATTTATTAATTATTTTATAATTATTCATGGTTATGTTCAATGTATTGTATGGCCTAAAAATATAGGCTATGAACATTCAACATAAGAAAGTATTTTTTTTATTTGAATGACAAAGTGAACCCTAATCGTGGAATCCACAAAGTGATTAGGGTGAAATGAAGAGAATTTCATGGAATCATCCAAAAAATAGGAGTAATTATATCATACACTCAAGGGAATTGAATTGGATTATTTTTATGATAGTTTAGAAAAATTATTATATAAAAATTCCAAAATATATTAGCCACTAAGAATATGTTAATCTATCATTGTGTCACTATGTATACCATGAAATTGGAAAAATCATTACATAGATCTGTAAAATGATGTAGTTCATGATTGACCCAATTGGAGGATGACCTCTTTGTAAATACCCAAAGCATCATGTTGTTATACTTTATGTGATAGATATGTAAGATGTTCAGTTTAATGTTATAGGGAAATATTGATGATCATGAAATTTAAATTCAAACATTCTTAGTGACAATGTTTTGGTGTAACATTTTTTAGTCATGATTAGAAATATATACATTTTATAGTCATGTAAATTATATTTTATGATGATATTTTATATGATGAAACCCAGATAATAAAATAGAATTATTGTTACATAAAATACAAGTGAATTAATCATGAATTTTTTGGAGGTGTAATGTGTTCCTCTTATATAGATATCAATTAACACACACAATAAGTGTAATTTTGTTGGAGGATGAACGATCCCTCATTCATAGGATCTTCCATTAAATAATTCCATTGGTATATCAAATTTTTTCCACAATAATTATACCAATTAACAAAAAATTAATATCTAGATTCAGAGCATTTAGAATAAATTTGTCCCATGTAGTTATAATTGATTTTTATGTTTGGACAATGCTTAAAGAATGTAGACATCAAGGGATTCAAATTTAAATAAGTGGTTCAATGTCATTTTGTTTCATTATTAGTGATCGTAAGTTGAAATTTATTTTAATGTTGATTGTAAATAAATGGGTAATACTACCTATGTCTAGTATACAATGGATGTCGAGTATCCTAGAAAGAGTTATAAGTCATTATATAGTATTTTTAAAGTGAATTATAGAGACTATATTAACATATCTTCTTAATTAAAATTATTATGTTGTAGATAACTTTAGATTGGGATTTAGTAAATTCATTAAATATTATATTCTCATTCACTGATAAAAGGAATTATGATTACATAATTGAATTTATATTTCATATTGATTCATAAAAAAATTGGCCAAAAAAACTAGAATTATAATTGAAAGTTTATTGAGTAATTATAAATCAATAGACAATGTTTTATTACACAAAAATGAACACAAAAAACTCTAGTCCTCTTTGAGGCTGATATAATAAAACTAACATATGATAATGTTAGTTGTGGTAAAAATTAACATGCATTATCTATCATTGGAATGTCAAAAGGGACACACGTCATCAAGTATCAATAGAGAAATTTTATTCATTTCAATGGTGGAATTGTCATGCTCAAGATAAAGATTCATAACAATAACATGGGTTTATAAAAAAGTAACCTTATTGGGTAATTTTATATTGTCATAAACCATAATGGGCCAAATATACCTATATATTTTTATCATCTAAGGGATATGCATTCCTAGTTACATAGGCCAAGATTACCCAACATAATGTTTTTAAAAAACCATATTGACAATATAAAATTTTAAATAATAATGAAGAATTCAATAGAAACCATTTAATTGGGAACCTCCTTTGTTTTTGGACCGTCGTAGGAGGTAAAATAAACATTTCACTAATCAATATTTTGATCCTTAGATTAGTGTGAAGGTATTACCTTAGGATGTACATACTCAATGAGAGGAATCAAAGAATATGAGTTACCCTCAACATGGAAGGGTGCTGGTCCATCATCTCATTATTGTGATCCAAAATGGGGATATTATTTTGAATTATGTTGATGTATCCACCAATTATATTTTTTATGAATATATATTATTAAATATTCACATGAAACCTTGGAACCTCAATATATATAGAAATATTGAAATGGTGATAATGGTATGTTACATGATATCATTCCTCCTAAATCATTCTAACAAGAATAAAAAAAGATGGATTACTGTTTTATAAATGTGTGAGGATAAAAATCCTAGGGAATAACTTGTTGAGTTTTGGGTTTCAATGTCTTATCCAATTATAAAATGTTAGGTTATAGTAATAATAATATTATTATATAGTGTGGCCTCATCAATGGGGGTTTATTCAGAAAATATTTTGACATCAAAAGGAATATCTATAGTTTCTGTATTCATTTCTTGCAAATTACACAATTCGTAGATCATCATATGAATTTGGGGAATGAAATAAATGAGGAGATATTATAGGATTACATCACATTTTAGAAACCATCTACATAGTTTTGGTTGATGTTGGATATAATTTAATGATTTGACAATGGAAACAATCTATATAACATATCATTTATGGTAATGGAATATCTTCTAAAATACAAAGGCCCGGAAAATTACATTATTCATAATTTGATAATTTAAAGTCTATGGGATATGTCACTTTCCACCGAGATACAATAGACAATTCCACATTCATTTTTTGTTATGAAATGAAAATATGGAATTGATTGTTCATTCATTGATGGGTGGTCCCAAAAATTATTCAGGGTGTCCATGTGATGGATGGAATCATAACTATAATACTTTTCCAATAATAAATTATATCATTGAACTTGTTCTATGAATTATAATTACATTGAAAATGGATTACGTTCATCAAAATATTCTAGAATTTTATAAATTTTCGATCATGGTTGGTGAAATAATAGTAAATGAAATATATGTATGAATTGACTCCCTGCAACTCTAGGAAATTGAAAAGAGGAATAATTTTCCCATTTATCAAAATCATCTATAAGTATATCATAGTGAATTTAAACCTGGTATCCATGACACATAACTTAAAAGAGTTATCCATCAATTCACTAATCATGGTGATCACTATCAATAGATTGGAATGGGTTATAAACATCACTTTATACTATAAATTTCATATCCTCTAAATAATGACATTATTTGACCAAAATTTTTTCCAAATTGAATTATAAGATTGTTCTAATAATAATTATAAATATGAGATTCATGGAACAATTATTAGTTCATGTTCATACCAAAATGGACCTAGATACCCTTAGAGTGGGGAGAATCAGGGTACGGATACTCAATTACAAAATTCTTCATGCCCCACTAGATTTTGACCTCTATATTATAAGGGTCACATTGTTTTCTCTTATGTTTCTAATGTATATCTTGTTCTTTCATTTTTTTATCTGATAATTATTCATTGGATGCAATTTAGTGAATCAAATAGGAAGATATTGATATTTTTCATTGTTCAGCCTCATTGGGCTACGTCCAAGGAGCGTACAACGTCGTTGTGCTGCTATACAAAATCCACTGATGCTCAATGACTATTTATAATGTTGTGGATAGATCACTTCTATGTCTAGGATCACAACATTTAAAATTTTTATGGTCAGATGAAAGCTTTCCAATGGGTCACTCATTATTTCCCTCTCTCTCTAGCTCACTACCGGTTGAGAGGATCACCTTCTTCCCCTTCATTACCTCACTACTATGGAATTAATCCACTCATATTTTAAAGGTTTTATGTCCCATAATTATCACAAATTAATGAATCATTATTTATATGTATATTCTCTATTGACATACATCATTCATCTACTGATGAATACCACTTTTCCCTTGATGTATCGAACCATCCTATAACATTCGCACAACACTAGATGACTGGAGAGATTCTCTATGTTTGGAACGCTTATCGATGCGTTGGGGTGATTCACTAAGCCTGGAGCCTATTTGTAACCTAAAAACATGTGCAAAACTCACTTCTTAAACAATGCACATGGGTGACTCAAACCCTTTCACGCCCAAACCTATATTGGCAGGCATCTGTCAACTGGCGTGCACCTTCTAAATATCTTTATACTTGTTCGACCAGACCACCACTTGCAAGCTCAAACCACCTGCATGACTGGAGCTCTAATTTTCTATATGTGCTATGATTATCACAAAATAAATAGTTATGGACCTCTATTTATAGGAATTTTGGTTACCCTAAGCATCGGCACAAAAGTTTTCTCCCAACGCGCAAGTACAACCGCCCTAGTTTTTATCACCCTAGTAACCTTGCAGGCCCTACCAAAACATGGGATCCCCTCTTTTATTTTTAATATTTTGAAGTTATGTTCTTGAAAAACATATGGCACGGAAAATTAAAATCCTCCAAAACATTGGCACACATATACCCTTGTCAAAAACACTTTTCTCCATTTGTTGATTTTGAGGCCTTGATATTTGGGGAACACTAGAAAATGAAACCACCTTGTATCTGCTATTTTTGTACAACCTCAAAATCATCCATTTCATTTTCATGGTACTTCAATCAATAATTTATTGGTGAATACTTCCCTTGAACTCAACAACTCACCATGTAAATCCCCTTTGTCAACAAATATGAACCATCATGGTCTTCTTTTTCAACAATCACTACATGAAAGCCCTCTTTTCCAATAAACACAATCACTGTAAAAAAAATCAATGATACCTTGAGATATTTTTTCCCAACAGTTCCTATAACATTTATGAAATAAAATTTCATTTGAAAATTGTGAAACATCCCTTTTGGAAGCTCAATGGTGATTTTATCTTCATATTATATTGATATCTACATTTTCATTTAAATGTAATCAATTTCCCAAATGATCATCACCAAAAATTTGGTGGTCACATAAATCAATAACCCTATTGTTGGGATGAGATTGTTGTCATGAATAATATAGGATATCATTTTGACAATAATCATAGAACCCAATATGTATGTTATTTTTATTCTTGACAATGTTAATGTTTACCATCCATATGTGTTATTTGAATTCATATATGAATTTTAATTTGATATTATTAACATGTTCACCCTTAAAATTGAAACTATTGGAATGATACATATTATTGGGACTTTGTTTTAACCAATAGTGACTAATTATAATTCCAAAGCTGTGTCAATAAAATATAGATAAAACCTTATAATATCAATTTTGTTCTAGGAGAGAAAATTATAGATTTGATTTATAAATTAAATTAATTGATTCTTCTTCATTTCACAATGGATGGTTAAAATCACCATTGGCATCACACTATCATCCATGATGAGATTAACCTATGTCATGTACTGATAATGTTAGAGACACCATCTTCAAATTAATGTTGATCATTAACCAAAAATTATTTATAAAAAAGTTATAATATGGTGGAGGTGGTGAATCACATGGAATGTGACACAGTGAAGAAATGATGTTATTCTCATAATCATGTGGGAAATCATCAGTATTGGATTCCCATACATTAGGAACTATAGAGAGTATTGAATCATAATTTTATAATCCACGATCATGTGGTTTCCATAGAAGATTATGATTTTTTTTGTCAAATAAATCATTATGTATTGAATTTTACTAGGTAAATTATACCCTTTTAAAGGGATGATGATTACACAAGTCAGTGAACATATGATTTAGGTTTTTATATTGAATTTTAGCAGGTCATTAATCATTCATTTCTTCCATAACAATATAGAAAGTAGGAGTTATCTAAAAGTATTATGTACTCATAGTGATGATGAAATGATTCACAATTTTTGAGGTTGATACATCTAACCAGTTCATCAGTAGTATTATCCATTATATTAAACCATCCCAAGGATATAATGAAGAGTCTATTAGTACATTGAGTGTATTAAAATGATTCATATTTTTTTATCTATATTTACATGCCTTTTATTTTTAAATCCCGTCCTCTAGATATTTTGATTCCAAATATTCAAACGGGGAAACTTCTCATAGATTACCCAACTCATCAATTGGGGTGTATATGTTGAACATATGACATAAATATTTGAGTCAATATATATATGTGAATCCATGTCATTCCATGTATGGAATTGTAGGATGAATCAAATAAGACAAAAATGATCAATATTTGTGCTAAAAATCCATGAAATAGTGTCTCTAGCTTAATCTTGGTGTGTGGCTCCTTCTCTCTCTAATTTTATCCTTGAATTTCAATGTATATTTGGGTAATATTACATTAGTGTGTCCTAGTTTATCAATAATAATGTTTTTATAAGAGATATTTTAGAGCTACTATCCACCATTAATTGATGTATATCCACGACATTCAACTTGTCTGCAACATATAATAGGTGTGTGAACACCTAAATGATTGAACCCTCATACGCAATAGAAAATTAAATGATTCCTTAGAACTATTTCCATTAAAATTCCACTATGATAAAGTCCTTTGTGCTAGAAATATTTTTTTAAATTTTTTTAGGACATTGTATGTCCACAGTAAGATATTCAATTACCTTTTTAAACTGAAAATACATTAATGATTGATTATCATGAATTTATACCTTCATTATTATTAATTAAATAATATTAATAATGTTTTTGATTTTTTTATTCAAAATAGTATATCCATGACTATATGTGTACTCAATGTAGTTGGTTGAGGTTATTTTGAATGACTAAATCTTTCCATTTGTTGTAATTATTTTGAAAAAGGATACTAGTATCTAAGTAATTTGTTGATGTGACTTCACTAAGTTTATTTGATAGATAAGTTATTTTTTCAGGTCTATAGGATCATTCAACATGATATTTCATGGTTTTATTACTGAGGATATTCAATTAAAGGGGTATAATTCATAAACCATGAGTGAAGCCTTTTATTTGTATTATTGGATAAAACTTTTGATAGCAGGTTTCAACATAATAATTATTTCTAATAGAGTAATTTCCGTCCATTCTGAGATTGTATCTACTATAGGTTTCACATGGATTTTTGTGGTGTTCTTCAACATTGACTTCCACATAATTGTACTATATTCTAATTGAACTGAAAAAAGAATAACAATTTCCACCATTATAGGATTTATTAAATATAAGATGGATTTTGCGTCATCCTTGGATCACATACCTATAATATCAAAGAGATTAATTCAATTTTTACATGGTCGTTGATGGTTATTTTCTATTTTTTTCAAATATAGTTATTTTAATATTTTGATTGATTGAATGTATATTTTTAAATATTTGAATGTCTGATGACAAGAAAAATAGCGTATTTCAACACATATACATCAAAAAATAATTAAAAATATGGAAATGGTATATATATTAAAAAATTTTATTTGAAACCGTGAAACACATTCTATTTTATTCCCTCTGAATCGATCCCTCCCCCATCTGCTCATTTTCTTACCCATCTCCACACATGGTCAATGTTAGTAATGACAAACCCCCATAGATATCATCCTAATGTTCATCTCTGTCTAACATAGCCATATCACCACCCAATCAGGGTCGCTCTAAAGCTTCCATCACACCTTCCTTCTAATGTATCTTCAATAAGTCCTCTCCACCTCCCAATTATCTAACTCCACTAATGTAGCACTAATGTTTCCACCCCACATTCCCAGAACCTCCTAATCTACTAAAACATTATACTAATATCATAATTTAACATGGGTATTAGAGGTGGGGAGCACAATTAATAAAATATTCTACATCTATAAATCCCCATTGTTGTAGATACCACCCATCAATTAGAAAACAAATCATATAAATATTTCATAAAGGATATTCTCCCAAACTCATCAAGAAGTGGTAAGGTTAAAGACTATGCATTTCTAAATTAATTAAACTTGGAAATCCATTAAATATTATTCAAATATTATAATATAATGACACAAACAAATCCCATTTACTAATATATTATTATATTAATTTAATAAAAAATATCCACACCTTCTTTTATAAAATGGGAAACAACACCATCGATTGTGTGTATATAAAATAGTTTCCCCATGAACCGATGTTATTTTATCCATCATATTCTATCACATAATTATATAATGATAAATTAAATGGTTATATATAATATTTATGAAATAATTATACTTTTGAAATGTTTACATCAAAATTACATTATTACGTTCCATTATTTGGGAATATGATAATGTCACTCCTGTGTATAGCAGAGTACCATCTTGTGAAGTTATGTGATTCATTGACACATTACAAAAATGGAAATAAGGATGGTTTTAATTAAAATATGTGATATATATGAAAGAAAAAAATATATTATGGTAATATATTATTTAAATTACATTGTTATAGTTAATTGAAAAAATTGACATGACTTTCATGTGTGCATATGTCATACCGTCTCCATGAATTATGTATTTAATTTCCAAAAACTAAAAATTATGGATGACACTAAATTCATATATAATAAATATATAAGATATTAATATCATTTTAAAAATATAAAAAAACAAAATATCCATGAAAAAATGTAGTTTTTAACTGAAACATAATTTTCATAGGGGATGTTTAGACGAACAGCTCCACCTCCCACTTTAGTGATCCTGCGATGGTAGATGTTGTGATCCCGCCCTCGTATGAGGGGGATGGGAAAAAATTATATTCTTTTGGTAGTTATATAACTATATTAATCTTGTTATAAAACCCATAAATTCTTACACCCTTCATCAACATGTACGTTTTCCTAAAAAAATCTACATTTTCACCAACATTCCATAGCTTCCGATCTGGGCAACCGTGTTTATAGTGGCGTAAAAATTTTGTAAATCTATCATTGGTGGGAAATTATACTTGACATAAAACATTTGTTTTCATTTATATGGATTTTTATCATATCTTATAGATTTAAATATATGATGATGAAAGGACTTCTCAACAATGGGAATAGTGTAAGTCAGTTTTCTTTAGAGGGGGATTTGATCACAGCTTAGTCTAAATCTCCCCTCTTTTATAAAGGATCTAATTTTTTTACATATTCTGTTCATATGATTTCAATTAAAAATTATATTATTTGATGAAGGTGATAAGGGTTAGTATCACTAAAATCCCTACCCTTTCCAAATCTATTCATCATTCATTTCATTATGGAATACGGTAGACCATATCTTTTACACTGACATGCAATAAAAAATTAGTTTTCTATTTGATTTCTATATGATTATGCATCATGGTCTATGTTTCAAAAAAAATTACTTATAGGATATGGATTTCTATTTTAAAAGAATTTTATTTCAATTATAATGTGGTATTTGAATCGTGGACAATGTTTTATCCTTCATACAAGATATTCATTCATTATGCTTCATCCTATCACTAGTGGGTGTAGGGATACTCATAGGATTGCCGTTACTATAATAAAAATTGATGAATATTGTGTTAATATTAATATTATTTATATTTTTTTATGAATGAAATATTAGTTTTATCCTCCCCCAGTTGATATAACTACTTTTAATCAGGACACAAGAGTCAAGGACATTTTTGGAAGGTTGGAATCCAGATCCGGGTACTTCCAAAATGATAGTGCGAGACTCGGCAGTGCCTTATTCTAGGATGGTTCCATCCTTTCCTGATATATATAATTCTTGAGGTAGGATTAAAGGTAATGATAGTATTCAATATAATTATTATAAATAAGATTACATGAATTCTATTTCTATGGTGCTGGTAGAGATACATAAAACTCTTGGCTAGAATATAGTAGTGTCACTAAGAAGAGACCTACCTATCCAATAAGAAGCACCAAATCCAATTTAGATCCAAATTCATTTATCTAAATTTAATGGAAGAAGAATATATAATTCATACTATAAGATATGTAAAACCTATAATGATCCCTTCTTGAAATACATTAACATTAAATCACTTTTACAGGATAAAGAAAATGTAATACAAATAGAAACCCAAAAAACATACTAGTATAGTTCCATTGGAATCATGTAAATATAAAAAATGGTACATAAGAGATGTAAATTTTCTACCTCTATATTATTATTGAATATCACCCTTCATATATTCAATATAATTAATATATATCATCATAAACCATGGAAGGAAGCATAAAATGTGGTGAGATCAGATACTCAATACGGATAAAAAAGGGAGACATGTAATCATAAGCACAAGGATATATTTATGTGAATGTCTTCCAAAAAATTTCAGATCATACCATGAATATCCAATATCATAAACATGAATCATTTCATAAATACTAGTATATCATAAAAAATTAATCTTATGTACATAAAGAACATAATCCATGAAATCATAATAATGTAATAAAACATGGAATTTTTTAAAACAAAAAATAATTTAGTATGATTTCAATAGTACCCAAGTTATTACATACAAGACCATATTATTAGTATGTTATCACTCCACATACCATCTTGGTAGTCATGGTTCTATGCCATAGACATATTATTAGAATTATTTCACTCCTTATATCATATTGGTAGTCATGGTTTACACCCATGGCCTTCTTAATAGTCACAGTTCACTACCAAGACCAACTTAGTATATCTCCCGAGATACAAATGGTTAGGCAATTTATTGGAAGGAGATATAGGTAACACCTAACTCATAATTAAATCAAACATAAATGTTCCAAAAAAATCATAAACAACTATATCAAAAACAATTCAATGAAATGGGTATTATAAATTTGTAATCACATCATAACATGTGTAAAAAGATACAAGTTTCCTAAACACTTAAATAAAAAAATTATTCGTAAAAGAAAACCAAATTTGGTAAAAATACAACCCATTAATGATAAGTGGGTTTCACCAAGACGATGAAAGAATTAATAAACAACTCATAGAAATATTTTCAATGTATCCTTTAGATCATATCCTAGAAACTAATGAATAAGATCAATGAATGTTATCGGATTTGGGAAATAATGTGGAATGATTATTTAAAAACAATTCTTAAGGAAAATAACCTTCTTTTTTGAAAAATTATTTTTATAACCTAAAAAATTTTTATCTATTTTAATGGAAATGGAATTTGAAAACTTATAATGGAGGCGCGAAATCATTTTTAAAGCGTTTTCCCTAGAAACATATAAGGAATTTTGAAACCCATTTCAAAATAAATTTCCATGAAAGGAAACAAAATATTCTTAAAAAAATTTCAAACATAAACCCCATTAAAGAAAGAATATAAAATAGATATGTAATTACTATAAAATTTATTAATAAGTATCATAGAATAAATACATGAGTAGTTTATAAAACACATGAATGAAAATAGTTTTGAACATGGACTTATAACAAATTTACAGAACTATATTCTTATATATAATTTGGTATATGGTTTTTTATGACATTATATTATGAAATGGTTAATAATTATATGTTTATGTTATGATTCAGGTAATATTCAATTGGTTTTTTTCATGTGTCATAATTTCTAATAACATTGGTCCTTATACATAATTAATGATTTATAGAATTCAAATCATGTTATAAATATCATTAATATTTATTTATCTGTATTAGAACATTGTAAATAAGTTTTAAATGAAATATACCTTTTAGTTATATTATAATATATACGTAATCACGAACACCGCTTACATTTTTTTGACAAATTGAAAGAATGAATGGAAATGATATATACGTGTATGCATATATATATATATATTATCATAAAATTATTATTATTATGTAATAAATAAAATATAGGTTCACTAAGCATATCCTTAATACATTCCATGTATTTTGTTAATTAAACACATCACACTGAGGGGGTGGTAGCCCACACGTCCTCAAATAAAATAATCATAACTACACTGAATGGAAAAAATCAAGATATGTGTTTTAAAAGGATCAAGACCTACGAACTTACTATATTTTATTGGTTTTCACCCAATATACATGATTCCCATTTATAAAATCACACTAATATAATTCCAAAAATATGATTTTCATCCTTGAAATATGGTTAATCACTGAATAACATTTTTACTGATACTTTTAATATAGCTTTAATACATAAATACTTCATCTAATGTATAAAATAAACATTTCAACAATGGTTAAACATATAAACCTTATGGAAGATGGAAATAAAAAATAGTGTAAATATAGTCACTAAATCAACTTATCATTGATCCACTATATATCACAATATAGTTGTTCGTTGAAACATTCCAATTATGTGAATATAATAACATTATTTTACCATAAAACATTGTCATTATATATGTTTCCAAAAATACATATTGAAATTTTTTTGTTTTGTTTATCCATTGTATATTGGTTCTATTCATTAAATTCAAAAATGATGCAAAATTCATCAATGATAACATGAACAACCTAGAAACAAGTTCAAACATAGTTCCAAAGTAGTTTGTACCATAAAATTTTCATATTCATTGCCCACATGTCATTATCAAAACAAAATTACCTTAACATAAAGAACATATTAAGGGTAGCCTTCACTAAGGAAAAATATCACAACATCTTTAAATAACGTTACTAGTACATTGGGAACATAAAAATATAAATATCATATGAAAATAGAAACATAAAAATAGATGTATATTTCTTCATTCATGTTACATATTTTTTTAATCCAATTTATTAAACACATCAATTATTAATCATTATACAAAATCTATTAGAAGGTTATCCCAAAAAAAATTCAATACATTTTCCCATTCACATTCCCTCTACTGTCTCATCATTATCAGCAATATACCCTTTACTTATACCAGCTTACAGATTTTCTTCCAAATAATTCCACTTAGGAAATAGATTTTCATAATGGCCATTTATTCCACATTTAAATTTAATTTGTGATGATGTCATCGGGAGGGAAATATTAGCATTTAATTTTTACACCAAACCGTTCATTTTTTCTTTTGTAGTTTATTTCATTTTGTCATTATTTTCCATAGTCAAAACATCTTCTTATTCCTCTAATACATTCACTAGTGTTATTCATTCCACATTATTGATTCAATGGAATCCAAATATTATTTCCTCCATGTAATCCATTACCTGATCTCTCATTGAACTCAATAATTCTTTTATTTTGTGTGTTTGAGAGTTGGTTAAGGCATATGTTTTTTACCGTGTTCCTTCAAAACTGATTAGGAATGATCGCAATATCCTTCACTCCAGTGGTCATCCCATTTGAATTCTAATCAGATGATTATGAATCACATTAAACATTATTATAGTTTTTTCTAATTCCCCACATTAGTTAAAACTAAAATTTATATAATAATAAATTATCATCATAGTGGAGAACCGCATAATCCTGAAGTGCAATATATTATATATCTGTGTAAGAAACCATCTATAAATGATGTCACCTTATGGTTACCCTAGATTATTCATTCCCAACATATATTGGATTAATTATTGATGGGTTGTGAAGTGGTTTGGAATTTCCAAATCCTATCCCCATGGATGGTGAAACAAGATATGCACTAATGCCTGTTGTCGTGTACCATATTACCCAGAATCAGGCACGAGACATCTTGTTGGATTTGTTACACCAAGGTACATTTATCCCAGGTCCACATCCGCTTGTAGTACACATACAAGGATGTTTCCTAGGAAACCACTCACTCTACAATTTTACATAATTCAAGGATATTTTTGTATACTTTTCCTTATCTATAGAATTATACCAAGACATGTCCATAGAGTTCCCATTATGGTTTTCACTTAACAGATTCCAAAAGTTTAACTAAAATATTTCTATGATACCATCTATAATGAAATGATCTTGACAAACAATAACATGACATCACATTTTCACAATACTTAAAACATAATAAAAATAGAAGACAAAATATTGTACTAGTCCGGTTCCTTTGGAAACATAGAAACATGAACACTAGTACATAAGTGAGGTAAATTATCACCCACTAGGTTCTTCATGGATATCACTATTCATAGACCCACCATTCTCAAAAAATATCATCATAACCTGGGGAAGGAATCATAAAAAATAAACGAGATCAGATACTCAGTAATGGTAATAAAGAGAGACTTCTAATCATAAACATGAGAATAGGAGCATGAGAAAGTGATCAACAGATTCAAATATCATACACATCATATAAAATATCACAAAAAAAAATAATGGAATAAATCTTGAATGATTATAAGACATGAATGAGGTGAATTCCTAGACCTAGACTCCATATAATAGGTTCCTCAAGCTCAGTTGTCCACATGCCCTCAAGCATATGTACCCAAATTCCAGATGTTGTCAACTCGCAGAGAGGGCCTAGGGTGTGTCCTTTGGGAGGCTATTCCCTCATTATTAGAGTGTAAAATAGTGGATAATTATAAACATAGGAAAATATGATAATAAATATAAGTTAACATAGTCCATAGTGGAATTAGATATGAATAAAAATAATTGAATTAATTGGAATAACATACAACAACTAATGATGATATGTCACGTATCTATCAAGATGGAAAGTATGGATAAAAAGTGGAAATCATACTTGAAATATAAATGTAGAAAATGAAATAAATACACTATCCCAATCATTTAGTGCCTCATTTTAGTCACCTACAACATTCTCTGTCATAATATATTATGAAATCATGTGTCTGGTGAATTATGACTCTAATTATCAAGACTTGTATACATGTAATCATCAATAGATACCAAACAGTTCTACTAGAGGGTGTGAGATAAATCTTAGTGGGACACCACCAATATTTTATAGAAAATTTTTCCCATGTATTGGAAATTTAATAGTGTGTAAGAATTCATATATAAAGTATTACAATGTATCTAAATACCTAAGTACCTATATCAGCCCTCAGATGGAGTATGAACATGTAACCAGTTATTTATTTTATTGACACTTTTAAATAAATAGGTCACATGTTAGCAATAGTGAAGGTTCAAATATGTAACTGGAATACTATAATGATTTTTAATACTGATTTTCTAGGGTAATAACCAAGGTAACCAATACCTCAAGGGTCTCGAAATTAATAATAACAATATCATAGCTAAGGGTAAGAGTGTAATCCAAGGAACATGTTGCAAGGTATTCCACAAAAAGATACCTACATATTTCAAGGAGTTAATTCAATCTAAATTCAGAATAATTAAATTCTGGGCCCAATGGGATTTAACCATGTCACCAACCTATTAATGTCGGATCCAATGAGTGAGTCCATGGAATCATGTAATAATATTTAAGGGATCATACATTGTTAAATAGGGAATCCTCATTTATAAATGGATTAAGATCTGGGTGGGTCCTAACAAAAGCATGCCAAGTCCTTGAATTGGAATAGGGTCCCCTAGAGATATAGTCATTCATAATGGAATCCAAGGTGCGATAAAGAAATTCCACTCTTATGTGATAATCAATTAATTTAATATTTCATTTGGTTCAATCCTTGCCTTTTAGTAGTGTGTAATTTCCATGTAGTGTGAAACACATTAATCAATTCTTAATTAATTGATAAATATATTTAGTTCAATACTTTCATTTCATTTGGGTGACACGGCCGTGTATCATGAAACCATTTATTTAATACATTTAATGAATTTCCAATAATAAATGATCACTCTTATACCCACCATTGTCATAGTAATGGGTGATGAAAACATGAATATTACTATTCATTTTCATTAAAAAAGGTAAAATCAATAATGTTGTATACATTCTCTTTTCCATTTCACATTTAATGTAACACCCCAAGATTTCATAGTGTGTTATTTCTTCAAAATAATTCAATAACTTGCACTACACGCAAAACCAAGTTCAATCACACCATGACTTACAAAAAAAAAGCCATTCAAAAGAGGTTATGAATAGTATTATCTAAATTTTAAACTTTATATAATCCTTATAATTTTAGAATCCATATTATGAGTTTCTTAGATATAATGCAAGAACAAATTCATTTTCAGTATTGTACTTTTATCAACTTTTAATAGTGAAACCTTTTTAAATACAATATTTTAAACTTTTTGACTAAATGGGGACATCAAAAATCTAAAATGAAACATCCCAAGCTTCCACGGTACGCTTTCTTTGAATAATACAGTAGCGTGTGTTGTACGCAACCTTGAGTTTTAACAAACACCACAACCAATCAAACTACCCGTTATGAATAGTAATACCTACTTTTATAAATTATATATATTTTATATTTTAAAATGGACTTCATTTCTGGATTCGGAATATCAAATTTAGCCTAAGGTGAAATTTTGGTACTTTTCGGATAACTTTCATATTTTGATGAATAGTGAAAATTACTAAATTTTAATTAAAAACAACTTTTTTAATCCAAATAATTAATAGTGATAAATTATGAATTTGAGTGGTTTTAAAGTATATTTATAATATATTTTTACCATTTAATATAATGTTGGTCATTGGACATAATTTTACAATTAAACCGAACATAAACAAGTGCCAATCTTTTGATAGTTATTATCTCTTAAAAACACGCTTTTTGTTTTGACAGCGGGAATTAATTTTAAATTAATTTCTGCCACTTCTGTGTTTTGAATTTAGAAAAATGGATTCCATATTTGGAATCAGGATTTCCAAATTGTGTAAATAGGTAACTTTTATTTTTAGACATTTTGAATAATTACTGTGGTAAATATTTTATTTACCATGGTTAAGGGTAAATCTGGTAAATAAGGGTTAAAAAATAATATTATAATAATACTAAATTACCCTAAAACGTGTCCTAGCCTTATTGGTTGATACATGTTCGACCATAGGCATCTTTGGGTCGATTTTGGGACCCCATGGTGCCACTTGTAGGTGATAATGACACTTTATTTTAATTAAGTTAAAATGAATACAAAAATGACACAAGCATATATCTTTTAGAAAAACAATTGTTACATAGGGTTATATATGTTGGATTTTAGATTATAAATATTAATTAGAAATATAAAAAGCTTTCCTACATAATTATATTTTATTTATAATTTTTATACATTAAATAATTTATTTTATTTATGACATAATGATGATGCAGTAATTACTATAATAGTGAAAAATTAAAATAATTGATATTATAAATACCCAAATAAATATAATATGAAACTTATAATGAATTAAACTAATTTTCTAGGATAATATGATATATTAGGATTGATGTAATTGACTTTTTTCGAAGTAATAAATCTGTTATGAGTTTGACAAAAATCAACAATTGAATAGTGTCATAATTGACATAAAAGAGTTCTTAAAACAAATATTATATTATTAATTGATATTAAATTCCTAGAAATCTAATGTTCGGCCAAGAGACTTATAGCATGATAGGTTCATCATTAATGGACCACTTGGGGGTCTCTTGGATGTATATGGTAAGTTTATTAACCATATTATATAAAAATACAAAGAGACATTGTAAAAGTGAAACTAATTAACTTAGAGTTAATACTTAAAGATAAGGTTAATATAAGTACCCAAACCTGTCTAAATTCTATTAGTTGAGTGCTTTTCGACCTATCCCCACCTTAAACTTTGAATAATCAACTTTGGATCCATTAGGAACCGAATATGAATTTATTATAAATTAATATTTCTAGCTTTTCCAAAGGTGCCCCTCACCCCTCTTATAAAAGGGAACTCCTCCTTCTCATTTCATCACACCTTCAAAGCCTTTTGGCTCGGCCAAACTCTGCCCAAATACTCTCCCAACATCCCTCACTATATCCTAGAGGCCTTAGTTTGATCAGAAATCCAACCTAAGGATCCCTTTTGATAAAATCAAAAGGAAGAACCCGAAGAAGAGGTAATGATTTCACCACCCTTTTCTAAGTTCATTTATTCTTCCACTTCTTCTTCCTTTGTTGTTACCATTCTAAAATAATAAATCCAGTATCATATATATACTGTGATGTTATTATAAATATGGTACAACCATATTCAGTATTCTATGCACCCTTTGAATAACATGTCATCATACGTGCGTACGTACGGCTTACCGTCTCCACGTCGTGGTGTAATTGTTATTCAATATAATATTATTTGGATTGGTATAATAATGATGTGTAACTCATGTAAATAATAAATATAACATGTTAAGAATTCTGTATATATGATATACCATCCATTTATATATTATTTTAATATAAAAAGAATGATATTGTTGCTCGTGCGTACGTACGGACTACCGTCTCCACGAACGCGATGAGATTCATTCTCCATCGTATCCATTCATGTATAATTATCATTTGATGATTTAAAAAATGATGTTAAAGGACTTGATATCATTATGGATTTGAATAATATACAACCTATCCTTTACAAACATGTCTTACGTAACAAAACATATAAAAGAAAACAAGTAAGTTAACACCCGAAACAATGATAATACTAAGATATTATTATCAAATCAATATTAAAAGATCATATATGATATCATATTAATGTATATGATTATTGTATAATTTAATAATAATTATTTCACCATTATTCAGGATGTTAACCTACCCCAACCAAGGAAAAGTACAATGTAAGGGATTTTTTTATCTCACTTTCAATTCCGTGAGATTTCCATTGTTCGCCACTAAATTATTAAAAGTGGTGTATTGAGTACTGCCATTTGATATATATTATCATGATTCTCTTTATATTCATTTTATTCTGGAAATAATTTGGTGGTTATTAACTTTTTTCCATACGACTTAGTTGATTAACGTAGTAAGGGGTTTTCATCTCACTCCTTATTCCTGTGAGATTCATGCCATTTTTCCACCATTACCTTTTGTGTGGTGTATGTACTGCCCATAATTATATTCTTTGTGTAATACACTCTAATTTATGTGTATTTACATATTCATTGTATGATACCTCTTTCATGGGCTATATGTTTTATAAGTTACCAAATTGGTAATGGTTATTTCACAATCTCTTCATTATCTGAGGTTGTTTATACGTAATAATCTACTGGGATTTCTTTATCATCCACATCCATGTTTCTTCGAAATGTATTTCAAAACATATTTATTATTTACAAAAATATGGGTTAAAGTCATTTATACCCTTGTTTGACTTTTTATAAGTGGTTTATAAAGGAATATTTCTGTCGTTTTCAAAACAAGGTGCTTTTTAACCTTTTCCAAAAAATTAAGGTAAGAATGTTTTTTTTAACTTATACGGCGGGTGTAGTTATTTTCTGCCGTTATAAAATCTTAAAAGCTTCACTTACAATCTTATAAGATTATTTTCAAGAAAATGTTTTATTTTATATGGCTCTTAAATGATTTCAAAAATAGAAAGAGATATTTCTCTAAAATAGTTTTGATTTCATCTATGTCAACATCCTTTGATGGATTTTAAGATTATTTGATGTTGATTTATTATGATACAAAACATTCCTATTTTATTGAAGGTTTTGTGATATTTTTGACTATGGATAAGTTATTCTTATGTCACTCATGGTTTTTGTTTAAATTATTGACATTTTATAAGTTATTTTTAATGCAAATGTTTATGTTATATTTCAACCTTTCATTCAGATGAATGTGTTAGGCAAGTATGTTCCGGGTTCGGGACCGGTAAAAGTAATCCCTCCGGTTTGGTCTCTGGTTATTAGAGGAACTCAGGTTTGGTATCCGGTTATTAGAGGAACTCCGGTTTGGTCTCCGGTTATTAGAGGCACTCCGGGTTGGTGTCCGGTTGTTAGAGGCACTCCGGGTTGGGTTCCGGTTACAGTTAGCCCCAAGGTCTTGGGACGAGGCCTTGAAAAGAAATTGAAGTTTAGCATTATGCAATCCAACATTATGAAAGTGGTTATTGATTTTTGCATGTGATTATTCGATTAGTAGAATATCCATGTGAATAAGTAAATGGCATTATTTCATTTTATTTATGCCATACCATGTTGAAAGTTCATGTTTGAAAGGCTTTTGTTTTAGTTATACATTGCCTTAAATGTTTATTCTTATTTATGAAATTTTCCGCTATATTGTTATCCTTACTAGGAATTTGAGCTCACCCCTTTTCAATGTTTTATTTTTCCCAGGAAGTGAAGAAGTAAGTTATGAATGACCTGCAGGGATATTATGTGGGGATATGAGTGTGGATTATGGAGACAATATGTTGTTGTAGTAGTTTTTCGTTTTATGATGTAATGTAAAACTTATGAATATATATAGTGTTTCTAAGGCTACTAAACCAATCGGTCTTTCGAGATTTGATCTTTCTTGTGATCATGCCAATGTTATGTAATAATGCACCGACTCTGGGTAACTGGGGTCGGGGCGTTACAGTTGGTATCAGAGGATGTTTAGTACAAACCTTAGAAACTAGATTTAGATAAACTCTGATTAGAGAACGTAGACCTAAGATGAACTTTGAGGATTAGTATAGAAGAACTTCCTAGAATTTTGGTATTGCAGATATTTTTTGAGTTTTCCGAGCAATATATCCCTGTCTGGATACGAGCAGGTAGAGGCGGCTCTGGCACAGATGTACCTAGAGGTAAAACCCGAAAACACCACTTTGAGCTAGACTCGAATGGGAACTGGTACACGACAACGGGCCTTGCTGCACTCTTGGTTACGACACTCCCAGGGGATATGCTTAGGATAATTCTCATTTTCATTACAAACCATTATGAAGGGTTTATGAGTATATACATCCTCAAAGGAGACATTTTTATGATTATGGATTATATCCATAAATAGTTCAATTTATGTTAAGTGTTTTATAAGTATGGGATTATGTATTTTGATTCATAAACTGATCTAGTGTATGCCATTGTTTAGAAATGGCACCCAATAGAAGGAATGAGAACTCCAGAAATGCACATGATCCAAAGAGAAGGAAGGATCATATCTTTCATGGTCTTAAGCTAGAATTTATAAGAGAAATAGTCTCCCATGTATTATCATCATATGAAGAAATAATATCATGTGTTGATAAGATAAGTAAAGAGTTTACAGAGTCCTATGGCTTTGAAGGGAAGCAAGAGAAGAAAAGGATGGAAGAGAGAAAGATGGATAAAGGGAAGAGGGAAAAGAAGAATTTTCCCTTATGTGGTAACTGTGGAAAGAAACACCCTGGAACTTGCCTGAAAGGAATGGGAGTTTGTTATAAGTGTGGAGGAAAAGGTCACAAAGTACGTGACTACAAGGGTAAGAAAATGGTTTTAAATGTACAATGCTTCATTTGGAAAGAGTTTGGACACTACGCGAACCTATGTCCCAGTAATCAGACTATGCCGCAAATGATGTTATTGGATAATAATCAATTTATTATACTACCACAGATGAAGAGGAATGATTAGAGTTCTTATGTTGATTATGTCAATTGAGTGTTGTATCAACAATGTACTTGTTATAAAAATTATGGAGTATATAAGGATTGTACTGCAGTACTATTTCATTAAGGACTTGAGATTGTGTGGAACAAAGAAAAGTGACTCAATAGCAGGATAAATTTTTGGAAAATATATGGTTGAGAGAATGATAAATCATAATATATTTCTGATACGGAGGTAGTGATTTTGGAATAATATGTGATTGTTTTGGAAAAATTATATTGGATATTCTTGACTACCTTGGAACTGATTAATGATTTGTATATTCCATCATTGTTGGGGTTTAAAACATTTTTGGATTAATGAAGTATATCCAGCATTCTATATGGAATAAGGGATCATGAATGTAATCAATATGGAATATGGTAATACATGATGAAGGTATTCATATGCTATTACGGGGTAAAAAGGATCTATATTATGTTTACCTTCCTTATAAATTTTGGACTGTGAGTTTGGACAGAAGTATTTTGGATAGTTCTAGTTTGGATTATTTTGGATTGCCATAAAAGGACAACCCGGAGGTCAGGCGGCAACCCGTCGCGTCCGGCAAGGCTGCGAGACTTGAACCCGCAACCGAAGGGCGACAAGGGCGTATCACCTACCACTGTCCCACGAGATTTCCTGGATTAAATAATGTAGTTTTTATTAAAAGATCATGTAGATGAATTATAAATTCGTTTATTTTGGAACCCTATACGAATAGTGTAAATAGAATTTTTTTACATTCTATTATCTTTTAGAGTGAAAGATGAGTTTGTGGTAGAAATTTATTAATGGATAAAACTCTAATTATAAAGTAAGTTTATCTCCTTATGATTTTAGCCAATCTCATAAATAAATTCCTCAATATTAAGAAAAGCAACTTAGAACAAAAATGTTTTCTTACATGGTACCTTAAATCATCACTAATTTATGGCTTTGGGATTGTTGTCCTTTTCATAGCCATGTTCTCTACCACTCTCCATCAGATAATTGATCGTTATATTTTTCTTCCATATCCATATTTTCCTACATGGAACCCTAGTATGTGTTATTTTCGGTAATCTTCATACTTTCGACTCTTTATTTTAAATAGAGGCCTCATTTATTCATTTTTCCGATGTGGGTTTTCCCACAAATATATTTCCAACCTTTTATTTTCGAAGAAGAATTTCAAATTGCGAGAACGCAATTTATTGAAGGTGGGGAGAATGTAACACCCCAAGATTTCATAGTGTGTTATTTCTTCAGAATAATTCAATAACTTGCACTACACGCAAAACCGAGTTCAATCACACCATGACTTACAAAAAAAAGCCATTCAAAAGAGGTTATGAATAGTACTATCTAAATTTTAAACTTTATATAATCCTTATAATTTTAGAATCCATATTATGAGTTTCTTAGATATAATTCAAGAACAAATTCATTTTCAGTATTGCACTTTTATCAACTTTTAATAGTGAAACCTTTTTAAATACAATATTTTAAACTTTTTGACTAAATGGGGACATCAAAAATTTAAAATGAAACATCCCAAGCTTCCACAGTACGCTTCCTTTGAATAATACAGTAGCGTGTGTTGTACGCAACCTTGAGTTTTAACACACACCACAACCAATCAAACTAGCCATTATGAATAGTAATACCTACTTTTCGAAATTATATATATTTTATATTTTAAAATGGACTTCATTTCTGGATTCGGAATATATAATTTAGACTAAGGTGAAATTTTGGTACTTTTCGGATAACTTTCATATTTTGATGAATAGTGAAAATTACTAAATTTTAATTATAAACAACTTTTTTAATCAAAATAATTAATAGTGATAAATTATGAATTTGAGTTGTTTTAAAGTATATTTATAATATATTTTTACCATTTAATATAATGTTGGTCATTTAACAAAATTTTACAATTAAACCGAACATAATCAAGTGCCAATCTTTTGATAGTTATTATATCTTAAAAACACACTTTTTGTTTTGACAGCGGGAATTAATTTTAAATTAATTTCTGCAACTTCTGTGTTTTGAATTTGGAAAAATGGATACCATATTTGGAATCATGATGTCCAAATTGTGTAAATAGGTAACTTTTATTTTTAGACATTTTGAATAATTATTGTGGTAAATATTTTATTTATCATGGTTAAGGGTAAATCTGGTAAATAAGGGTTAAAAAATAATATTATAATAATACTAAATTACCCTAAAACGTGTCCTAGCCTTATTGGTTGATACATGTTAGACCATAGGCATCTTTGGGTCGATTTTGGGACCCCATGGTTCCACTTGTAGGTGATAATGACAGTTTATTTTAATTAAGTTAAAATGAATACAAAAATGACACAAGCATATATCTTTTAGAAAAACAATTGTTACATAGGGTTATATATGTTGGATTTTAGATTATAAATATTCATTAGAAAGATAAAACGATTTCTTACATAATGATATTTTATTTATAATTTTTAGACATTATATAATTTATTTTATTTATGACACAATGATGATGCAGTAATTACTATAATAGTGAAAAATTAAAATAATTGATATTATAAATACCCAAATAAATATAATATTAAACTTTTAATGAATTAATATAATTTTATAGAATAATATGATATATTAGGATTGATTTAATTGACTTTTTTAGAAGTAATCAATCTGTTATGAGTTTCACAAAAATCCACAATTGAATAGTGTCAAAATTGACATAAAAGAGTTCTTAAAACAAATATTATATTATTAATTGATATTAAATTCCGAAAAATCTAAGGTTCGGACAAGAGACTTATATAATGATAGGTTCATCATTAATGGACCACTTGGGGGTCTCTTGGATGTATATAGTAAGTTTATTAACCATATTATATAAAAATACAAAGAGACATTGTAAAAGTGAAACTAATTAACTTAGAGTTAATACTTAAAGGTAAGGTTAATATAAGTACCCAAACCTGTCTAAATTCTATTGGTTGAGTGGTTTTAGACTTATCCCCACCTTAACCTTTTAATAATCAACTTTGGATCCATTAGGAACCGAATATGAATTTATTATAAATTAATATTTCTAGCTTTTCCAAAGGTGCCCCTCACCCCTCTTATAAAAGGGCACTCCTCCTTCTCATTTCATCACACCTTCAAAGAATTTTAGTTCGGCCAAACTCTGCCCAAATACTCTCCCAACATCCCTCACTACAACCTAGAGGCCTTAGTTTGATCAGAAAGCCAACCTAATCAGCCCTTTTGATCAAATCAAAAGGAAGAACCCGAAGAAGAGGTAATGATTTCACCACCCTTTTCTAAGTTCATTTCTTCTTTCACTTCTTCTTCCTTTGTTGTTACCATTCTAAAATAATAAATCCAGTATCATATATATACTGTGATGTTATTATAAATATGGTACAACCATATTCAGTATTCTATCCACCCTTTGAATAACATGTCACCATACGTGCGTACGTACGGCTTACCGTCTCCACGTCGTGGTGTAATTGTTATTCAATATAATATTATTTGGATGGGTATAATAATGATGTGTAACTCATGTAAATAATAAATATAACATGTTAAGGATTCTTTATATATGATATACCATCCATTTATATATTATTTTAATATCAAAAGAATGATATTGTCGCTCGTGAATACGTACGGACTGCCGTCTCCACGAACGCGATGAGATTCATTCTCCATCGTATCCATTCAAGTATAATTATCATTTCATGATTTAAAAAATGCTGTTTAAGGACTTGATATCATTCTGGATATGAATAATATACAACCTATCCTTTACAAACATGTCTTACGTAACAAAACATATAAAAGAAAACAAGTAAGTTAACACATGAAACAATGATAATACTATGATATTATTTTCAAATCAATATTAAAAGATCATATATGATATCATATTAATGTATATGATTCTTTAATAATTTAATAATAATTATTTCACCATTATACAGGAGTTTAACCTACCCCAACCAAGGAAAAGTACAAGGTAAAGGATTAACTTATCTCCCTTTCAATTCCGTGAGATTTCCATTGTTCGCCACTAAATTATTGAAAGTGGTGTATTGAGTACTGCCATTTGATATATATTATCATGATTCTCTTTATATTCATTTTATTCTGGAAATCATTTGTTGGTTATTAACATTTGTCCATACGACTCATTTGATTAACGTAGTAAGGGGTTTTCATCTCACTCCTTATTCCCGTGAGATTCATGCCATATTGCCACCATTACCTTTTGTGTGGTGTATGTACTGCCCATAATTATATTCTTTGTGTAATACAATCTAATTTATGTGTATTTACATATTCATTTTATGATACCTCTTTCATGGGTTGTATGTTTTATAAGTTACCAAATTGGAAAGGGTTATTTCACAATCTCTTCATTATCCGAGGTTGTTTATACGTAATAATCTACTGAGATTTCTTTATCATCCACATCCATGTTTCTTAGAAATGTATTTCAAAACATATTTATTATTTACAAAAATATGTGTTAAAGTCATTTATACCCTTGTTTGACTTTTTATAAGAGGTTTATAAAGGAATCGTTCCGTCGTTTTCAAAACAAGGTGCTTTTTAACCTTTTCGACAAAATTAAGGTAAGAATGTTTTTTTTAACTTATACGGCGGGTGCGGTTATTTTCTGCCGTTATAAAATCTTAAAAGCTTCACTTACAATATTATAAGAATATTTTCAAGAAAATGTTTTATTTTATATGGCTCCTAAATTATTTCAAAAATAGAAAGAGATATTTCTCTAAAATAGTTTTGATTTCATCTATGTCAACATCCTTTGATGGATTTTAAGCTTATTTGAAGTTGATTTATTATGATACAAAACATTCCTATTTTATTGATGGTTTTGTGATATTTTTGACTATGGATAAGTTATTCTTATGTCACTCATGGTTTTTGTTTAAAGGATTGACATTTTATAAGTTATTTTTAATCCAAATGTTTATGTTATATTTCAACCTTTCATTCAGATGAATGTGTTAGACAAGTATGTTCCGGGTTGGGGACCGGTAAAAGTAATCCCTCCGGTTTGGTCTCCGGTTATTAGAGGAACTCCGGTTTGGTCTCCGGTTATTAGAGGAACACCGGTTTGGTCTCCGGTTATTAGAGGCACTCCGGGTTGGTGTCCGGTTATTAGAGGCACTCCGGGTTGGGTTCCGGTTACAGTTAGCCCCAAGGTCTTGGGACGAGGCCTTGAAAAGAAATTAAAGTTTAGCATTATGAAATCCAACATTATGAAAGTGGTTATTGATTTTTGCATGTGATTATTAGATTAGTAGAATATCCATGTGAATAAGTAAATGGCATTATTTCATTTTATTTATGCCATACCATGTTGAAAGTTCATGTTTGAAAGGCTTTTGTTTTAGTTATACATTTCCTTAAATGTTTATTCTTATTTATGAATGTTCCGCTATATTGTTATCCTTACTGGGCATTTGAGCTCACCCCTTTTCTATGTTTTATTTTTCCCAAGAAGTGAATAAGTAAGTTATGAATGACCTGTAGGGATATTATGTGGGGATATGAGTGTGGATTATGGAGACAATATGTTGTCGTAGTAGTTTTTCGTTTTATGATGTAATGTAAAAAATATGAATATATCTAGTGTTTCCAAGGCTACTAAACCAATCGGTCTTTCGAGATTTGATCTTTCTTGTGATCATGCCAATGTTATGTAATAATGAACCGACTCTGGGTAACTGGGGTCGGGGCGTTACATTTAAATATAATATTGACGTAGTTACCAAATGTTGGTCAATGGTGAGCAAACATGGTACACTCAATTATGAAATTATCAACTTAAATCTAGAAATTTCACATAGAAATTGATTTCCCTTAGAATGTTGAAGCGAAGGCACAAATAACTGATGGTTCAAACACGGCAAAACAAAAAAATGAATATTATAGAAATACATTCTACATGGGATGGAAAGAGTTTGGGTCATAACTTCAAACAACAAATCACATATTTGGAAAGGTATTAAACATAATTATCTAATGATTGTAAGCATGGAATAAAAATTCATCAAGTTGAACTCGATGGAATTGGTAGGCCCCACATGCCAATCCCTAAATAAAAAACATGAGGGACGAGTTATAGGCCACCCACATTTGCTTTTACAAATATCATTGTTATAATTAGCTTCTAATTCATCTTGGAAGATATATATTTGGGGAAAAGATAAAATTTATCAGACCCTTACACCTTGGTCGATAGTAAGGGAAATGAAGAATGACCAAATGGGCACAAGTAAACACCATTGTGCATCAAACATGAAAAACCAAATCTTGATAAAAAAAACCTAGATTAGTGAGATCTCTTGATCCTTTGTTTAGGAATTGAAAAAGATCCAAGATGATATATATATATATGTTCATCCTGATTGAAATCGGATTTGTGACAAAGGGAAGGGTATGATAAATCATTAAAAGAATTAAAATTGACCAACATGTTTTTTGATCATGGTTTAGCCACACGATTTAACAAAGCTTGCACAATCCATGCATGGGTTCTTAGAAGAGAGGGGAACTCAACTGGTCAGGCTTCACGGTTAGGGATATAATGTGTCAACAATGTGCTAGGGATCTATCTGAAAAATCATTCCACACTCTCAGTTTTCTCTAACCAGGTTACCTCACATAATTATTCACTAAAAACCACTAAATAGGACAAGATATTCCAAAAAGAATTTTTCTGAGCTCTAAATAATATGCTGACACCCATGAGACCTTTTTTAACTCAATATCCACCTGTGATAGGTTCAAAATAAAAAATTTCACCAAAATTTAATGAGTCTATGCCTATGTGAAATATGGTTCTTATAGTCTTCCCCCATTAAAATAACTCATCACTGAGTTCACTTACCATGTGTGGTGAAACACAATCGAGGAAAAACTCTTCCCACAGGGAAAATACATCCAGCTCCCTCTCTAAATTATCCTATTCTACATGGTTGGGTTTTTATAACACTCATACCAGAGGAATAAACTAGCCTCGAAGAGACTTCATTCTCCCGTCAACAATGTGTACTCGATACTGAATGTTTACATCAACATCTAACTCAACATCCATGTGATAAATAGTGTGTGACAGTTCAGCATGACACTGGTGAAGCTATGAAAAATGGACGACATCATGCATGGTATGGTACCTTAGAGGTACCATAAACTGATAGGCTATCATCCTAACTCTATCTAGAATCCCAAATCGACCAACATAATGAGGAAATATCTTCCCTTTCATTTATGACCTTCTATTCCCTACCATGAAAGTCACCCACTAGAAAACACAATCCCTAACCTCAAACTATATAGGTCATCTATAGCTGTCAATAGAAGATTTCATTCTAGACAAAGAAGTAGTCACACACTTCCTAATTAGTTTAACCATCTCTGATGTATCTGGTCTAATATGAGTATTAGTAGAGATGCTTTACCCACCTCTATCCGGCATAGGGGTGAATGACATGACCTACAATATAATGTCTCAAAATAATCCCTATGAAATTATTCCTGAAATATATTATTAAAGGTGAACGTGACAAGTGTTATTTGCATCTCCTTTGAACATCTGAAATCATGGACACAAGAATGGATAATGTCATCTAGAACATGTATCATCAGTTCTGACATACCATCAGTCTGAGGGTGAAAAGTTTTTCATAGAAGCACTTGAGTAGCCATAGCTTAATGCATGCCCCTCTAGAACCATGATTTGAAATGATCCTCATTATCTAAAATTATAGTATGAGTGACCCCATGAAGTCATATTTTCTCATGGAAATAATTTCATCCATACTCAACAACTGAGAATGTGTCCTAAAAAAGTAACAAAGTGGGATGATTTAGTTAGTTGGTAAATAACTGCCCATAAAATGTCATAACCCCTCGGAAACCTAGGTAAGACTACTATGAAATATAATGAAATATAATTAAATTTCCACTATATAATGTGTAGAAACTATAAAATTTTTTCTGGTTGATGGTGTTCCACCATCACCTACTGATACTTGGATCACCTCATTAAAAAATTAGCTACATCCCTTTTTCTACATGGCCACCATTATTAGAGATATTGTTTATCTAAAGACATGATCACATCATTGTCTATTTAAACATCTTGTGGATGGTTCCCCCCACCACAAATGTATCAAAAAATTTAAAATTATGGAATATATTACCTCCACCAATGGAATTTTCATACAAAGAATTCCACTAAGAATTATAACGACACTTCCCTCATGATTTTCAAAAAATTTAAATTTTTCATTATATAATGATATAATTATCTATGATTAGTCATATTTCCATAAAAATACCCACCTGACATAAATATCACATACCTCCAGCTGATGATGTGCCAAAAAATGGTCATTCGCCTACAACATACATTAAATAACAAAGATGATAGAAAAAAACCTCTAGCTGACCATCCTCAATGATATCCATCTTAGATAGTAAGTGCATCAAAAAATAAACTAAAATTATTTCTTCCAACAAATCCCATGTTTTCCCTAACAACATCCAGCAATTACCATTTCTAATGTTCGATGTTGTTCCTCAGTTAACCATCATCTGAAAATTTAAAATATCATGCCTCACTAAGAACAAAGGTATAACCAATATCTATACCTCTTGAATCATCAAACCATTATAACATCACTTTTGAGCCTGACAACAATGATTAGTATCCTTGAATTCCTTAAAAATAGTAAGATGAGCTATTCATCGGTAGTCCATACCCCATGTTATAAGACATACAGTTTTAAAACCCAAAACATCCACATAAATGAATTGACTGATCAAATAACAGTATTTTCATGGCACTCACATCAGCATAAATTAGCTAATGTCTCAGAGTCCATCCTCGATGTTTCTACTTAGGAACACACATATCACTCATGATTAATCAAGCGTCAACAAACCCATTAATCCAACACTCAACTCTTAGAGAGATCTCTATCCATCCCAACAACATTAAAAATTTAGTGAGGCATAAGATAGATGCACTCTTGTTGAATTAGGGATGAAGATAAGATAGGGGTCATTCTCATCTCGTTAAGATGATTTAACAATGAATATTTTGATATTTACAAGAATATGAGACCAACCACCATTGGTTGAAATCCCATTAATGAAGCTCAAATTCACCTACCAACATGTCGTTACATCCCAATCACATGACTTCTACCCCTGATAGATTTTGTGACCAATCCAAAAAAACCTCTAAATTACATTGTAGATCAGTAGTGTTTCATAAAGGATGCATAAAAATCCAACCATTTCAATGTTGTTCGATCAAGGAATCACTGAAACTATTTGAACATGAAATAATAAAAGGAATTCATGAAGAAACAATCAATTATCAATGGTCCTTTTAGAATGTGATACTTTTACTTTAATGGGTGATAATTTACAAAAAAATAGATTTGGAACTCGAACCTCAGGAGTTTCCATTACATAGAATAAATACAACTACCAGCCACTCATAAGTGTGATATATCAATCCCAAAAGAACCACATGTTTGAAACTAATATGAGTCACGGTTATATATGACAATTAAAATTTCCAGAAATCCAATACAAAAATGACTTGATTGTCAAAACACCTAAGCCTTTTGAAAGCCATCTTTAGCATTAGGATGAAATGTTTTCTTTTGGAACCCAAGTCACTCTAATATAGAGATGACCTAAGAATGTACTCAAAAACACAAGGCTCAATGATTTTTGAAAACATAATGGGTTCATTATATCATTTAGATACTCTAAGGTTTAAAATTAGAGGAATGCATTCTGACCCAACATTTCAGAAGTAAGACAACACCTTGATACTACCTATAGGCTTTCTACATTATGTATTTGAGTACTCGTTGAATCGTACAAGAGATTTAAACCAATGTTTTATTTTCCCATTTGACCTTTAACATGGATGATGATATACCATGTTTCTGATTATTATGGATGAAAAAATGGTCACAAGACCTATGAAATGCCCGAAAATTCCCTCGACATGTATAAGTTATTGTAAACGAGTATAATTTTATACTCATGCCTATAAAAAGGGTCAATAATACTCGGACCCCCCCCCCCCATCTGAAAAAGGGGATGACATTGAAATTATGAGTCATAATACATAAAATGACACTAAAAAAGAACCAATAATTATAAACTAACAAAATTAACAAGATATATTACCTTAAAGGTAACACATTCCATGACTATTCCCTAACAAAGAACAAGCATCGACCATGTCACTAGGTTACACTAACCAGAAGTCGCCAGGATAATAGGACTATTATATATATCAATTCTAAGAATTATAATGAATATTGAAAATAATAATTTTTCCATTCCATGTAAAAATAGGAAACTCATATAAAACATTGTTTTAAACACTAATCATTATTCACATCCAATCATAATTAGGAACCTAATCAGACAAATTCCATTTAAAAATATGGTTTCTGATGTTGGTCTTGTTTGGACAAATTGGTTTTATTATATAAGTAACCCTATATAATTTTCCTTATTTTTTAATGTTATAAACTCCAGTAACATGTTTTATAAAAATAAATAGACCCCAACTAACCTTTATAGGGTAGTTCTGTATCATTGATGAAAACAAAATGCCCTAGAACTATCATTTAAAAGGTGGATAGCCACAATAATGAAATATAAATGTATTAAAAGAATCACTACCCAGGGCATACAATCCCATATACCAACATAGATGGATAGGTAATAGTTTCTTATAATATATTAGTGGTATGGGTTCATGTTGATATAGGGTCAACAGTACCATCCCCCAACATTTACTAGCAAATGATTCATATAATTTTACATTTAGTATTTTGTTTCACTCCAATATATCATATAAACATGAAATGGTGGAAATTTGATGTAAAAAAATTTCAATTTTCTATTTATATTTTTATAGAACTTTTATCATCATTTTTTTTAAAATGAGTTGTTTTTCCCATTGAATCAAGGACCATATCCCTTATCACTGGGATTAATGAGCACTTGAATTTCTTATAAAAGTTTTTATTTTGTAAATTACTCATTCCATCCCATGGGGTCCAATTACATCTCATGAGTAGAAATATGATACCAATAAACCACATCATGTAGAATCACAAGAAATATATATAAGAGGATATTATCCCTCATCAATCATATAAATAATAAGAAATTAATTATGTTAAATGATCCTTTATCAAAAGGAAATATGAAAGATATTTATATTATATGTTCTTACTATAATTTATAGATCAATGAGTTGATCCCTCATATCACCAGGATGAGGATCATATGGATCCCAATCAGATGAAAAATAAAAAACACTAAAAAAACATGTGGGTCCCCTAATGGTGAAAGCATATCAACTATAATAGGAAACATCCAAACAATAATAATAATTTTTCGAACATGGATTTTATAATGAATATGGATTCCCGACACCTAAGAATGACTTATGAAAATTTTACAAGTGTTATTAGTCATCCAAGTATTATCTCCAAATACTAAATAATGAAAAGAAAACCCTATGATACCACTTTGTGACTTACCAAAAATGAAGTGAACGTAATAGTTTCCCCGAGAATGGTGGACCACGGGGCCTCAAGCAAATATCCCCAAACCCTGTAGTTTGTTGACTAGTAGTGAGGGCCTTGGGTGTGTCTATGGGGAGACTATGACCTCACTACCAGACTGTATGACAATGTATAATTGTAAATAGATGAAAATAATGGAAGTAATATAAGTAAACATAATTCATAGTGGAAAGAGATAATGATAATAATAACTGAAATAATTTGAATAACATACAACAACTAATGATGATTTTTCATCTATCTAGTAAAATAGAAAACATGGATTCAATGTATCATGCATTCATGAAAACACCAATGTAGAAAAATGTTATAAATAAACTATACCAATAATTATATGACTTGGATAGATCTTATACTACCATCAAGAACATAAAACTACATGGAATACAGTGTCTAAAGTAGTACTCTTTCCTTTATCGATATATGAATAAATATTATGTGACCTAAGTATCAAACAACATTCATAGACAGAGTGAGATAAATCTTAGTGGGACACCACCAATGTTGTCTATAACATCTGGCCTACGTAATGGAAATGTAGTAGTGTTCATGCATGAATATATAAAGTAAATTATTACAGTGTAAATAAATACCCAATTACATGCTTCAACCCTAAGATGTTGTTTGAACATATAACCAATTCATTATTTTACTATTAAAAGGTTACAAATAAGTCACATATTAGTACAAGTAAAGGGTCTTGCCTATAAATATGAAACTAGTAATGATATTTAACAATGAAGTTCCATGGTATTCACCAAGGAAATTCAGACCTAATGGGTCACCAACCCAGTGATGACTGTAGCCTTTCTATGTGTAAGACTATAATTTAAGGATAATATTCCATGGGATTCCACAATAAGACACCTACGGGGTCTATGAAGTTTATCAATGATAAAACATAGCTATGAAATGACTAGGATTGATGGTATTTAACCATGGATCCTAATTGTGAATTATGGATCCATGGGGTGTTTCCAAGACATTGTATAATAATAATGGACGGATCCTATTATGTCATATCTAGAAGAAAATTATAAACAGATTTTGATCATGGTGGGTCTCATCCAAATAATTTCGCATCATTTAATCAGAATGAGGATTCTTAGTGCTCAAGGCACTCCTAAAAGAATCCAATGAGAGATTGAGTCTGGCTACTCCTATATAATAATGAATTCATATAATATTCCACTTGGTTTAGGACATTCCTTTCATTAGTTTGATAAGACCATATAGTGTGCAACACTTTAATCATGTCATTATTAATAAAAATATACATTTTTTCAAGCCTTCCATTTTTTACTATGATAAGGCCATGAAGCATAAAACCATTAATTTAATCTATTTAATTCATTTCCCAAAAAATGTTACTATCTGATAACATCAATTATATTTTAAAGGGGTGAAAAAATACAAAAATAATTATTTAGTTACATTTTATATAGTGATGTCATAAATTTGTATACTTTCCAATTTCCATTTCACATTTAATTACAAAATTGAAGCACTTACATGGGTGGTTCAAATGGTGAGCATACATAGTACCTTCCATTATGTAATTCACACTTTAAATCAAGACATTTAATTTATAAAAAAACCCTTATAATGTTATATTCAAGACACACCTGAATGACAGAATAAATTTTTGGAAACACTAAAACTAAAACATCAAAAAAACACCCCAAATGGGATAGATATAGTTGTGGGAATAACAACTAAAAAATGAAAAATATTCTGAAATATAATAACCCTATGGTCTTTATGAGTGTAGTCGTCGAATAAAAATTCAATAATAGACACCTAATGAAATCATCATTCCAACACAACAATTCCAAAATCAGAAAACATTAGGGATGAGTAAAAGAATACTCACCTTAGGCTTGTATGACTACTCTCATCTAGTATTATCCTATAATTTATCCTGAGATATAATATGTCTGAAAAAAAAAGAAAAATTCTCAAACATGGAAAACAATGCTGACAAAAGTGAGACAAATGACTGCTGAAATGGACTCGTGTACATACTATTACGCATCCAACATGATGAATTAATGATCAATTAAACATTGGATAAAGGATATCACTTGAACCAAAGGTTATACCTTAAATAAGATTAATCATAATAAAAATGGTGGTACATGCCCTAGGAAATAAAATTGGGATGAAGGGTTGGGTTATTTAGATCATGAATGAAAAATATAAAATTATACCAAAATTATCCTTTGCACATTTTGGACACACAATTTTCCAAACCATGTCAAAACCATGCACAATTACCTAGAGAAGAGGAGAAATCTCATGGAAAGGATGTGTGGTTAGGGAAACCATTTTCAAACCTTTTCGTAAGGCTCTGTCTAAAAAATTATTCCACCCACATGGTTTTCACTAATCTTGCGGCCTCCCTGAACTATTTACTAAAAACCATGTGACATGCCTAGTCCTCTCACAATGATGGGTTCCAGGCTCTGAACAGGCCTCAAACACCCTTTATACCTTTTCTAACTCATTAAAAATCCATTTTAGGGCCAAAATATTTAATTAAAACGAAATTAAAAGGATCCATACCATAGTGGATAGGTGGGTTCTTACAAATTATAAAAACAATATATAACATATTTCATGAAATCATAACATAGGAAAAACATGGAATTATATAAAACACGTAAGTATATAATATTATTTCCCTAGTATGTGTAGAGGAATGAGGCCTTCGACGACAACCATGGTTTGTTTCCGATCTTTTTTGTTTTTTACGAATATTTTTGTTTCGGTTGGTGGCGATCTTTTTTGACGATGGCTCTTGGAGACATTATTGTTGTTTTGGAGGTGATGAAGGTGAGGATTTCTTCAATATTTATGGTCTTTGTTGAAGATGGTGACATCGGTAGTATCTCATGTTGATTAAGGATGGCGTTGGGACTTTTCCTGATGTGTGTGAAGATGGCCCATGATTCCTTTGGGTTTCATGTCTGCTTTTGGATGTTTTTTGAATTTTTATTTCTAGTTTCTAGAATTCGTTGTTTTTCTGTTCTCATGGGTGATGTGGAGACAATGGACACCAGCATTATGGTATGGTGCTTTGATCAACGACAGTGATGATACCAGTGTAACGACGACATCGAGTGGTGACGACGATGTAAAATGGTGTCAGCGATGATGGAAATGTCAGTTTGGAGGTTGGCGCATGATTAAGTGGGTAATGAATTTTGAAATTTGAATTATCTAGATTTTTGAATGGCGGTAATGTCAGTCTTATATTTGATTTGAATTTTGAATTTTGAATATGATGTTTTTTTGTAAGGGTTCACACATACCCCCTAAAATTGTCATTAGAAAATACAAAAAATATGGATTGGGTGCTTATAGTAGTATGAAATAGAATAGACTATTCTTGGAGATGTTAGGCCATATGTATGCATAAACACTGCTTTTGTTTTATAATGTATTGATAGAAATAATTAAAATGACATATATGTATATTTATATAAGTATATAATATAATTTTAATATTAATTTTAGGTTGTATGTATCATATATTTACACTTAATATTACCTTAAAACATTCCATGTAGTCTGTGAACCAATCACATCACTTTGAGAGGGTGGTATACCGGACTTCCTCAAACGAAATTATCATATTTACACCCAATGGAATGTATAAAGATATGTGATGAGAAAGGATTAAAGATGAATAAAATAATAATAAATATAATATATTTCATATATATAAATTTATTCTATCATAATTTCCACCATGAGAGTTGGTAATGGAAAAACGAACAATCATCATTTCGGGAGGTGAAAGTACGAAGTACACGTAAATAGTATATCTATTAACCATTAGATATAAGGGTGTGTAACTATAGGTCAAAACCATAGAATAAAAAATTAATAATATATTGAGTATATTGTTTTATTTATTCAATAATGTAATAATATGTGTTTTTTGGGTAGTGAATTTATATAATATAAAAGAACCCAAGGAAGAATGTTACCTCTTATTCAGGTAACTTCTAACAGTTTGAACCAATGGGATTAATTTGATTGATTTATTCCTAAGAGGATGATACTAGGATAATGGGAGTATTTTTTATGATCTATATGGGCAGATCATTCTTCATCCATAGTTTCATGATAGGTGTGAGGATGTCTGTGGAGAAGAAGGTTTTTTATAGTGAAGGAGTAGTCGTACTCTTGTAATTTGGGGATAGGGAATTCAAACCATGATTTCCCCATGGAAGGTGGATCCCATAATGGTCAAACTATGATCATATTTATAATAGAGTCGAAATATATATTGAAAAATGGATTTCTGGAAATTTTCTTGTCAATTTATTCCCTTTGGTTTATGGTTTATTAATTATATAAGATTAATTTTACCTCAATAGATGTAGTTTATTTTAATTACAGTCATTAATATTTTTTGTCAGAAATTATGTTTAATTTAATAGACATTATAAATTATTTTGATTCAAAACATAATATTTCTTCCAAAGTCCAATCATAAATGTTGCCGAAATTAATTTAAATTTAATTCTGTAGTTGAGTCGAAAATGAAGGTTTTTAATGTAAAAACATTCAATTGTTCGTAGTGTTTTCATATTTAATTTCATGGTGAAATTGATTCCAATGACCCAAATTATATTTTTTTATAATAATATTATCAATTTTATAAATTAAAAAAATTTAATATGTAATTTATTTTTCAAAAAAAATTATATAAAAAATCAGTTTTGAATTGAAACTCAATATTTTGGACTATTCATTAAAACACTTAACTTCATTGAATAATCCCAAATGAATGTTTTGTGGAAAAAATTTCATTATTTCTCTCTTTAGAAAAAAAATTCAAAAAATATCGTATTCAATTTTTTAAAAATAAATTAATTGTTTCAGAAAAATGACTAATAAACTAAATTTTTTCTCATATTTTATTTCTTAAAAATGATTAGAATAAAATCATCGGGTCATTTTCCAAACATGGATTGTTTTTTCCTAAAATATGATAGGACTATTTTTTAACATGTATTTAAAGAATGAAATTTTTCATAGTCATAACCACACAATGATTACAGATCACTTTATAAGATTAAAATTTTAATATCAATAAATGGGATTTCCATGAATATTTAGATTTATTGGGTTTTAGAAGTGATATTTGATGAAACATTATTTACGTAAAAAATGTTCCATGTTATTTTAAAAAAAATCATATATGAAATCATCATTAGAGGTTACTTATAATTGTATGTGGACATGAACCATGGATTCTATACCTTTCCAGGAAATTGATACTTTAATTTTGAAATTAATTTATAATAAATTACTTTCTATATAATATAAAAAAATTAATAAGGTATTTAATACTCTATTTAATGAAATTAGATGATTTATTTTTAAAATATATATATATATAATTTTCTTAAAAAAATCATAACTATTCCTTATAGGAATTCATTAATACATTGTATTTTTATCAAAAAAGTTATTGAAACACTAGGATCATACAATACCATTTTAGGGATCTGAAAAAACATTTGTACTTTGATTTCCCTGAATCCTTTTAAAACACATCTTACCTACTATTTATACTATCAGAAGTGAATCAAATTTTAGTACTTGAAAGAAAATTCATATGAACATCGTACAATTGAAGTACAAAAGAAATTCTAACCTCCTCTAACATATTCTCAAATGTTTTGGAGTTGTAAAGCACCTAAAATTACACTATTATGTCAAATTAACATACATGAAACTAAATCTATATATGATGGTCAATATTGAACTTCAAATCTTTTTTTCCTTCTTTAAATCCAAAAGTGTATCAAAAAATAGAAATTATTAGAAAAAAATTTATAAGAAACCAACAAAATACCAAAATAAATATTTATAAACCCATGATCTATATCTATTCTCAACATGTTAGTAAAATTTTGAATATAAAACAACACCATGAAGGCCTACCACGTATAATACTCATGTAATCTTATATGAAATACTATTCCTCACAATCTACAATGGTTTCCTGAAGAATGAAGGTATATAGCTTCACAATAATATTCCCAAGGGTCTCCAATAACTTGAAGATTCACTTAATAATGCCAATATAGTCCTATGAAACATGAGTACCACAAATTCTATCGAATACTAGATGATTTAAATGACAAAAATCCCAGTCAAAGTAAACCATGGTCCCCTATGCCCTTCCACACTAATATTTCTCAGCTAGGATCAATGTATCACAGAGTGTGGAGGGGGTGAAACAGTGATTCCTTTATCGTTAGATATTCCTTCCATTTTTAACAAAATTATCATCCTACGAAATATCAATCTCTTTTATGAAAAAAAGAAACACACATCCACTGAAAAATTAGTATTTATAGGATTCAAAACTCAACAAGAGTAGCTACACACTTGGTGTGGTTTGAAATCAATTCAATACAATAGAATTGAATAGAAATGTATATTTTAGTGGATATATATAATGAGAATATACCTTTAAAATTGTGTAGCACTAAGATGAACACAATAGTTCATGTTCTCCAGGTAGCACAAAGATCATTAATAAAAGTTTGTGTAACAAGTAATGAAAATTTAACAATCTAATTCCTAAAATGTTACTATAATTCCTTATTTAATTTCACTTTTTATAATATTAAATAAAATTATTCACCTTCCTACCCAACAGAATGTAAGAACTTATATAGACCTTACAATGGTACTTACTCTATTATCATAGTTTGATTTAGAAATTATGATTTACCAGTATAGAAATATATATCTCCCAGAATAACTATGAAAAAAAATTTATCTACTTTATCCTTAGTCAAAAAATATCAATCTAGTTTCTCAGTATGAGGATCCAGAAAGACACGGTAATCAATAGATACTAAAATCATTCTTCTACAATTTTTTTCTAGAAAACATCCTCATTAATCCTCTATCCTGAAATATTTTTTCTTTATAACTTCAGAACTTCTCTCTCTTCATCATCATATGAATACTGTTCAGATCTATCAAAAAGTAAAACATATTATACTCCTTTCATATGAATTATAAAAGAGGTTTAGGTGGGAATCTAAATTTTTTTCCTACCTAACCAAATTTTCCTAGATTTGAATTTTCCCTTTAAATTTGAATCCATATTTTACATCTTCAGCACTTCTAAACTCTAATCGATTCTTATCCAAACAATTTGAATAATCTACAGAAACCAACTAGAATAAAACTATATAATCATTTTATACATTTTTTATCTTCAATAAAATGTATTTGTTATGATGAAGACATATGGTCACTCAAATGTTCTTGACCCACTTGAAAATACATCCTCACTGATGAACTCTCACTATGACGACCACTTGTAAGTACAAGAAATTAAATAAATTATATAATAAACATTTCCATAACATCTAAATATATCAAAAAATATTTCCATAACATAAATAACTTCAAATATGACATTGAAAAACACTTCCTAAAATCTACTCAAACTCGGAGATCCTCCTTACCAATACTTTTTCCACTACTTCAAAAGATATCATATTTTCATATTTTTCTAATTACATGTGACCGTCTGATGATGTTTTTGTTTTACCATGCATCCCATTGAATGATCGTCATCTCACTCTATTGGATTGATGTCACCATTATTTTGATAAGTCAGAATTACATATTTCCTGATGAATCATTAACATATTGACAACATATTGGAATTCATCCTTCCTTCTAAACCTATTTGATAAAAATTTAATCATAAAAAAATGGTTGAATAAAATGATAATCTTAATCTGGATGATCAGTATTTTAATTTCATAAATGCATCAGTTCTAATAAACTCCACATTTTTTAATTTTTATTTATTCCAACAACTCCATTAAAAACAAGTCTACCTTTAATTTATCTATGGAACACCATATCTCTTAGCCTGTTAATATAAGAAAATTAATTCTTTTTATATTTATGGTACACACTGCCTTATTTCTCTAATTATTTTTATCTTACGCATTATTTTTCTTATTGAAAACAAATATCCTCATATTATTTAATTTTGAAAAAAATATTCACAACTTTCAAGTAATTCTACATTTGGGGATCTAAAACTAATAAAATGAGTCCATGAAAAATTTACATTATTATTTCAGAAAATCCTTATAGTAAAAATGACATCCTCTCATCTTTTAGAAAAATTAAGATAAGTATAGAGTCAAATAACTTACTTTTGAATGTCTTATAACATTCCATCCTCCCATATTCATTTTTCTTTCCAATAAAACCTCAAACATATTGTTAGTCGTTGTTCTTACCAATTATTTGATAAGGATTTAATCAATAGATTAAAAGACAAAATATTATTTTTGGAAACTCCAAGATTAGAAAATAATAGTTAGATTTGTATTAGTGACATTCACAATCAGATACATTTCCTAATTCTGATTCAATCATTCAATTCAGACCAATTGTGAGTCTGATGAGTCATTTCTCCAATAAATCATCTTTAGAACCTAATATAATATTTTAATCATTTTGTGTTTGACTATCTAATTGTGTTGAAATCTATAATCTTTTTCTTATATTCATAAAAAAATAAAAAAATAAATGATTAAATATATTTGACAACAATGAAAAAAATATTCAACACCAACATCATACAACTTCCAAAATCAACATATTTTTTTATTTATCCCAACAACCTCCACATTGGATTTTATTTTTCAATCATGGTTCATAAATAATAAAAAATTGAAGTCTCATAAAATGGATCACTTCTAAATAATTAAAATACTATGTGAAAAAACGCATTGTATGAAACAAGAATTATTGACAGAAACACAATATTGTTCAAAAGTAGTGACTCATGAAGCTTCTTCATCTTTAAAAAATTCCTCTACATATTTAATCCCTAATTTATTTACATATTGAAATTACATATAAAAAAGTTTACTAAATCCAATATAAAAAAATATTCTAATAGTTCACCCATTTACATGCTATGTTTAATGCTTACCCCCTAATCGCATGATAAACATACTTCCTTAAAATAATTACCACATACCAATGGATTGATTTAGGAAACAGTTATACCCTTGGAAACCCCTATCAATAGTAAAAATTAAAGTGGGGAAAGAAAAACATAGATTATCCATGGTGAGAAAGATGTTGATTGATCATATTAATCCTTATTTTATTAAATGATTCCTTCGATAATGGTTTTATGAATATATTAGTAACAGGTTCTGATATAGGAATATAATCCATATTAATTTAATTTTTATACACATTCTATTTGATGAAATGATATTTTATATTGATATGATTGAAATTATATTGTTCTAATGGGTTTTTAATAATGTTGATGGAACACTAAATATCAAAACCAAAGAGAAAGGGTAACATTAATTGTACAAGTAAGTCACCAAACGGTGTCCTCATCCACATTAGTTGGGTAGCATCACGAGTTGGGGAAATTTAATCAGCTTCAGCAGTGCTAAGACTTCATGAATTGTTTTCCAAGTTTCTCTACAAACACAAATTTCTCCAAAAATATAACTCCTCCATAAGTAGATCTTTAGCATCAATATTTATTATCCAATCACCATCTATAAAACAAAAAAATTATCACTTTTTAAGATGTCATAACTAATTATAAAATCTATTGTGCTTTTCTAATCTCAATGAATAATTGTTCTATCTAGTAGATGTGATTATTCTGGAACACTTTGAAATATTACCCATATGGTAGTATAATATACAATTACAATTCAATTGGCAGTAAAATTCAATAAACATCTAATTTGCTTCTAAAACATTTTAGGGTAAACTACCTAACCTTATCCATGTTTATGAAACACGGTTACCATTATAATTCATGTTGAAATAGGTTTTTTAACATTCCATTCTAAACTATTTTAATGAATATTGTGTATACAAAATTCTCATGAATAATTTTAAATTCTTCTTCACTATCTTATTCTTCATCATCTTTAGAAAGAAACATCACCTTTTATATTTTTTGAATTTATTATCTTCCCCTTTGGAATAATATTTATAATTGTTACACAATTCCATCCATGATTTCATATTCCTTCATTCATCTCCATCATTATACACTTCATTCTTTTTAATAAGAAAATTAGACACATGTTTCCCAAAGAATCCACATTTAAAACAAAATATGGGAAGTAACCCATTTTAATATAATGCACCTATTACCACATTTTTATTAAACCTGGAAAAAACATTATCATGATTTTTATATATATCATTTATGGAATAAAAATATATAGCTTATTCTTCATGTATAATTTTTTTTATATTTTTGTTTTTAGTTGCCTTTAATGTGAATTCTACACAAGAATTTGTTTTTTCCATTAATAAATATCATTCTTCTCATTTGATAATTTATTAGAATAATAAGAAATAATATAGGGAAAATGTTTTTAGATCTCTATGATCCAATTAATATACATTGGAATCAAACTTATAAAGAATTATTCTCAGGATATTTTAAAAAATAGTAGTGTCCTGAAAATTTTCAATAAGACATCAAATAGTGGTAAAAATGACCTTCATCCTATTAAAGATGTCACCAACTAGTCCATAATAACTGATACTGAGTTCATTATACTTCAATCTCATTATTTGTAACTATTACTTATTTACATATATATTTCCTTCATAAATTTTCTTTAGTATGTCCCAGAATTTTTTTGAAGTGGAAACACAGATCACTCTTAAAAACTCACTTTTTGAAAGTTATGTTAGTAATAGATTAGTATGTATTCTATAATTCTCATGATTCTTCTTATCAAGAGATTTAATAATTTTATTATTATTAATAGGAGGATATCCATTAGTTTCAGGTTTAAGAAAATCAAGCCCAACATGCATATAATAAGGAAACAATGAATATTTTTAGATATTATAATTTATATCATCAAAGACTGGAATATCCTTATTGTTCCCACAATTCATATTTTTGACATAAAATTCAAAAAACTGAAAATGAAGTGATCCTTTTCCTGGATACCACTTGATATTTTCTAGCTAAGATAAATGTATCACTGATAGGGGGATGGGTGAATCAATGACATGTTTTTATTTTATGTTTCTTTTATTTTTTATTTTTCTGCCTAGTATTAAGGATTTATCCCTTTTCTAAAAAAAATCATCACACATCCATCAGATCAAATGTATTTACAAGGTTCTCTAATCAATAAAATTATCTACGACCATTGTATAGTTAAGATGACAACTTAATATAACAAAATCTAGAATAAAAAATAATTTTTTATAGATACCAACAAGTAAAATATACCCTTACACATTTTCAACACTATGATCAATAATGTAGTGCATGTTAATAAAGTGGAACCTAATGATATTACACATGTTTTAGTATCAAGTATTGAAACTTTCACTGATTGTTTAAAACATGTTACTATATAGCATTTCCAAATTTTAATTATGATAATATACCAATATATTACATGGTATCTTACCCATCATCATGTAATTACTTCTCTATAATTCGTAATGAATCTTAGTTTGATATCATAGTCTGATTCCATAGTCTGCTTTCTAATTTTAAAAAGTAAATTATTCCAAAATACCTGTAAATAATTTTTGGATTAATTCTACCTTAGTCCAGAAATTTTAATATGATTTCTTGTTATGATGTTGTAGTATGACCTAATAATAACTGGATACATTCTTAATACATTTTATTCCATCAAGAATCATTCTCTCGAATCCTATTTCTAGAAACCATGTCACACCAAAACATATTTACATTTATAACTTCATCAAAATGTGAACAGTGGTCAGATCCATCTGAATGTATAACATACTCTTCACCACTTATAGGTCCTCTAAAAGTGGTAGGGGAATTATTCTAAAAATATCTTCAAACATAAATTTACCCTTTATTTAATCTCTGTTTTTTGATTACCTCAGTGCTTATCTACTCTTCTTGATTCATCTTGAAACTTCTCAATAATTGTCATGATGTTTTCAAGTAACAAAATTTCTAATAGTTGTTTATTACGATTCTGATTTTAATTATAATTTATTCATTATGATGAAGACATATAGTCACTCTGATTTGGTTGAACATCTTTCAAATACATATGAACTGATGATTTAACATTAAAATGATAACATATTAAAATGGAAAATTGAAAAAATTATTCCATATAAATATTAATAACTTCAAAATATATAATCACTTCATGAAATCACATCAATATCATCATAAAAAACATTGATAAATTCTTCCACATAGGAAAAAAAACATTAATATCCTCCTTGACAACAAATTTTAAACTACTTCTTGCACATCTCATCATTTATTTCTTTCTCCAAAGAATAGTGTTCGTATCTATGGTGATGTATCAGTGTTATAATGCATCCAATTGAATGGTATCTTCCTCACACAGATGTATTTGTGTGACCATCAGTCATATAAGTCATCACCACATATTTTCCTATAACTCATGAACAAACTGAAAACATATAAGATTTTTTCGTTCATTCATGATCCAATTCAAAAAAATTAAAAATTGAGAAAATGGTCATCTACATTATTGATCATTATTTATTTGATCAGACTATTAAATTCATACAAGAATCAGTTCAATCTAATATCAAAAATTTTTTTTTCTTTGGTTCCAATAGAAGATACAATTTTTCCTTCAAATTTATTGGTGGAAACCACATCTGATGGAATAGAAATATCAATAAATTCTTAAAATTTCAGTTAAGGTTCTAATAAAATATATTATCTATGGATTTTTTATCATGTTTATTACTTTTCTGTCAAAAAACTAGAATCTCATTCTTCTCTCATTTTGAACAAAACTACCAATCCTTCAAAAAATTTATCACATGGTGATCTCACATTGATAAAATGAGACTAGAAATATCTGAAAATCTTAATTAATAAAGTCCTACATATAATCATGAGTTCCTCACAACTATGAGAATTTTTTAGATCATCCTGGAATCTCCTAACTTAATTTATAATGTGTTATAACTTTCCATTGATCAAGAATATTTTTTATTTCAAATAAAACCTCAAAATTATTTGTAGAACATATTCTTAACCTTTAATTAGGAAGGTTCTCATCACAATTTTCATAGAAAACTAATGATTTATGATAACTAAAATATCATAAAACTATCATAAGATTTATATTCTAGCATTCAAGATTCAATAATGTTCCACGATTTGATTCAAACATTCATTTCAGAACCATGGTGAGTCCAAAGAACCTTTTATCTAACAAAAATTATTCACCAGATGATTTTATTTTTTATGAATATTTCAGGTAATATTTTGAATATGAGGAAAACTTTCATCCTTTGAGTGTGATGATCAAAAAATAAAATGTGGACTGATATATTTTAATTGAAAATAGAAGATATAACTTTTTTATACCTTATTTTTTCTCCTTCAAAAAACAACTTCTTTACAACGTTTCACAAGAAACGATATGTATGATGAGTCTATAATACATGATGATGTGATAGTTTTAATGAATGAGTAACTAGGGTATGTGTGGGATAATTCAATAGGGAATCAACCTACATAGACAATAGCAGAATGATCACATCATTCTTATAAACACCATTCTACTATATTTGTTGTGTAATAATTATTAAATACCAAATAATGCATGTACAAGGTATTTATATCCAAATAACTATAATTATATATAGCTTTAGACAATCTATACACTACGTTTTCTCTCTAATGAATATGCTCTATCATCTAGACAGGAAATTCACTCCTAATCATATATATAGAAAATATAACAATATTCTAATTTTCAAATAACTAATCCTAGAATAGATATATTAGTATTGTAAATTAACCATCTATATAAATCAAAATTTTTAACAAAAATGGGATTTTATTTGTAAGTTATCATGAAACACTCAACTTTTATATATATGACATGTGACCCTATATTCCAACTCATTAATGAAGTTTCCAAAATCCCATAAAAAAGCAATCCAATCACTAGAAACATAGATGTATTTTACACATAATATATCATGGAAGAGTGAAACTCCCCTATTTTTGTTCCAAAAATATATTCTTTATACCATAACCCTAAATGAAAGTAATGGAAAATTTAGGCCAATTTTATCACTATTTAATTCTTCAATCATAATCACCATACTGTTGATTAATATCAAAGTATCCTTATGCATTCCTCCCCTTACACAAGAGGATGTAGACAAGAAGTGTGGTTCTAATGAATCATGGGAAGAATTTTCCCTTAGTAATCATAGTAATTAAAATTTGAATAATAAGAAATACAAGATAACCAAATATCATAATAGATGATAATATGAATAAATTTTATAACAGATGCCATTTCATATCATATAATTGAAATAAATTTACCCTAAATTGATAGGTAAATAAGTAAAATAAAATAAAAATAAATGATGATAAATAAGAGTATTACAATAATAAATTAGATTTTATATGGGTAACATGTCTATTCATAAACACTACTACACTTTGGAAATTATTACACGGAAAATTCCCTTCTAAGGATCCCTGATATATTTGTCTTCAGACATGTCGAGATGCTGGAGAAAGGTGTTATTATAAGGCACGTAGGATACCACCATTGAATCCTTAACATTAATTCCCATGAATATGTTGGAGTTGGTGGCCTAGAACCAACTACTTTATACATTATTAATTACTAAATCCTTATCACATCATGATTGTTCTTTAGCATGACAGCGCATGGGATAATATCATAAGGATAGTTGTTTCATTAATGGTTCATAGCAGATCCATGTTACGATGAGAACCTGGATGTGCCATAACACTATTCTTGAATATATGTTCTATGGCCAGATGATGTTATTTTAGGGACACAAATAATATAGGACATTAGGGGTGAGTACTCATAAAACATTGAGGCACCATCTCATGGTGTGTGCCATTGTTAATATCCAGGAGGATATTATAAGAACAAGACCCGCCAGTAGGAAATCCACATTTCATAGTGTCATTGGATGTTCCTATGTTCGGATGTGTGTATTGGTCCTTAGACATTAAGATTACTATTAATGGGTATTACAACTCACACACTTAGATGTATTGACAATAATAGTGATGATGCACTGTTCAGAGCAAGGTAAGATAAGTTTTGTGTGTCACGAGTAAAACTGCATTAATAGATAATGCGAAAAATGATTTTTCCCTTCTATTCCATAACTGAAGTAGATATCTTAGGCCCTTTGATGGAATTTATATAGCCTAAAGAATCCATGGCTATGGTAAGGTGTGGGAGAGATTGATTCTGGAATTTCAATGAAAGAACAATCGAGAACGTGGGTTGATGACACTAGCATGCAACCCGCTTGATTTGAGATATCACGACAAAGTGATTATATTACACGGTAAGCATCTGTATGAGGTGACATGTCACGAAGGCATAAACTTCTTTCTTTTTGGGTGACTTGGTGTGTTGTAAGATGCTAACCGTGGACTTTAGCCATGATTTGCCTAATGCAACTGAAAAAGTGGCCTAGAGGGTCATACACTAAGTGTCTCTATGTATCTCAGTTAAGTAATAATTTAACAAGTTAAATAAAGATTATTCCTGATTGTGGTTTAATAATTATTTGAGGATTTCGGATCGCATTTATTTCGACACTAGTTATTTGAGAGAATATATTGTGGATGAAATAATATTTATTAGTGAGTGATCCAGTTATATTTATTTATGAAATAAATAGCCATTACTCATGGTCTAATAAATGTGGTGGTGGAAATAATGAAAAATGGAAAATAAAAGTACACACCGTGTATATTTAATATACATGCTGTGTAGTTTTATGGAAAACAAGTACACGCCATGTATTAATGATTGCACGGTGTGTAGTTTTTCTAGTCAGGATTTTGAGGAAATAATATAATTATTGTGATATTTATTATAATCACTGTTGGTTCATGTCAAGGAATTAATCATTTGACATGAAGGATTTTCAATAAATGTTAATGAAATAAATAAATCACATAACTCATTTATTTATTGTCATAAATCTATAACCTCATACACAATTATAAATATCCTTACAACCCCAAAAATTTTGACCAATAATTGTGCAAAACAATTCTGGAGAATTCTTTCAAGGTTGAAAGAACTCCTTCATCCAAGAACGCTCTCAATACTGAGAGACCAATGAGATCAAAGGCGGATATCGCAAGCGAAGGTTATTCCATGCTAGCACCTGCAGATCCCTTCGGCGATGTCCAGAGATTTGTGACACACGAGTGGATCACTGCTAGACGAATCCTTCACGTAGATTCTACGACGCAATGATGGATCACATAGGATCGTGACCAGAGACATCAATGAAGAAAGAATTCCATCGAGGTAATTATTGTGAATTAATAAAATTAATTATAACCAACATATGATGATCATATATCAATGGTTTCGGGATTACCTCTTATTTTTTCGTTCTTCATTCCATTCTGCAGATTCGGTATTTTATATCGTGACGGATCTCGGATTGAAATTTGTTTAATGTTAAAATTAAAGTTGGGCAAACCCACCAACACACTTCCATTGTTCCTGGAACATATATGTTCTATCAGAGGGTTTATATCTTTGATCATAATTATTTAGTTTTTCGTTTGTGTATTACGCATTAAATAATTCAGTTATTTCAATTCAAGTAAATCATTCTTTAAATATGAATCTCGAGATTTGTTCCTCCACTATCATTTCTTGTTCACCATACAGAAATGACCTTTTCTTTTAATTTTTGATTAAAATAAAATTTAGGATCTCATCCAGAGGAGCCGAACATTTCTGGTCGTACAACACCAGAATACACGATGTTTAATAGGAAGTACACGCCGTGTATTCTAGGTTCATGCATCCGAATGGTCTGCCAAATCATGTCGTGTATTGATCCTATCTAAGTAATATAATAAGCCGTTTGTTGACCAGGAACAAGAAGAACATGGTTTTCAGATTACACGTTGTGTAGTCCAACAGTACGTGGCGTGTAGTCCCTTCAGGTTAGGGTTGGACCATGTACCTCGTACACGGTTTTCTAGGTTGGAAACCGTTTAACACGGAAACTACATGGCATGTGTCCCACTGAACACGCCGTGTACTCTAAAAATTTCTAATGTACATTAACATGCCATGTCCCCAGGCGTGTACTTCGGATGGACGCTGAAGAAAATTACTCACCGTGTAGTCAAAACTACACGCCATCTACTCACCCAAATTACGTAGATTTATTAAAATTTATTATTATATTATACAAACCCATCAGACGTCTACCATGGTGAAGTCATAAAGATGAGGCACAACACGTGATACATGTTTCATATGTATGTGTTTAATTTAAAAATTGCGTAATAAATCGGAATTCACCCGGTTGCCTCAAAGGTAAAAGTTACATACAAGGATAATTTTATATTGATTTATTTTTTTAAAATTACGATGGATGAGAATTTCATAGAAATTCAGAATAACATTTATGATATGAGGATTGATTAATTTAAGATAATTAATTGATTCGAGCATGATTTATCTTAAGAAAGAAAAATTAAATAGTTGAATGACAGTTTTATTTATGCGTAATATCGGTACATGTATGAAAGATCATGGGCTAGACCGAAACCTTTGTATGTGAATGGTTTCTTTAATTTATATATTTAAATTAAATTTGTTGGCATGTGAGCCTTCTCATATTTAATATGCAGGGCATGCGCACACAATGAATCTTTTATGTAAAAACCCCTTTTAACCCTCACCTGCATGTCAGATAAATGAATATTTAATGGATGGATCTCCCAAGATAGTGGAGGTAGCTCAATTTAGGAGACATGGTTAAATCAATCCAAGGAGAGACAAAGGTGGACAGGTAGAAAGATGTAAACACAAACCCTAAAGGTTCAAGGTGTTTCTCCCCTAGGTCTTGGTTTAGTTTATCAACCACTATATAAACTAACCAATAGAAAAAGCTCATGATCATACCATTTATTTTATTTCTTTCAGTTGAATGGTTTTTTATTGTGGGTGTGTTGCCACGATCACACAATTAATGAATTAAAATAACATGCAAGATGGATCTAAAATAAAATCGGCTTATATGTAAATATTATCTTAGACATGGTTAATCACTTATGTATATCCCACTAAATATTAACAAACACTTAATAAAAGATAATAAATTGTAAATTTACGTATAAGGATAAAATCCCTCAATGAAATATTAAGTCCTTATAGCCTTCCATAATCATGGATTAAATCGAACCATAGTACAAAGTTCTTTACTAAACGCAGTTGGGGTGCTTTAAATTATTGGGGAATTCTTATTCATGATTTTGGGTTAAAATAACTTGGTTCACATCAATGGTTGACTGCCATAGCCGGATATTGTGTGACCAAGAGGCAATGCTTTAAAAAATCCAAAAATAAATGGATTTCAGGATTGGGGAGTCCACTCTGAGGATCATGGAGGTACGAGTTATTGTAGTTTCCAATTGGAATTCCTACTTAAAAACACTTCAAGATACATGACCAACCCTAGTTGGGGTAATCCTAAGGGAAATATGGATCATTTCCACTAGAATATTCAGGCAACAAAATATTCTAATTTCAATGGTGAGGGCTATTAGATTTCGTTAAAATATTGGGATACTAGTAAGTATTAATTTATTTATTTGTCTTTGTTTTGTAACAAAGGATTAAACCTTTGCTCATCTTAATTTGTAGAAATGACATGAAAATGACTTCAAACATAACATTTTGAACTATACTCGAGATGGAAAACCTTATCACAGGAACCAATTTCCAAGAGTGTTAGAGGCGTTTACGCATCATCCTTCACTACGAAATGAAAGTGAATATTCCCGAAGAGCCTATTATAGTTGCACCTAGGAAAGAGGCCAGTGATGAGGAATTATCTCTCAATATGAAAACCATGTGTGATGCCACAGATGTCCATTGTTTCATGCTATCGGCCATGTCCAATGAGATCTTGAAGAAATATGAAAACTTGAAAGCATATAGCATGATGTCTCACCATAAGGATCTCTACTAAGAGAAGGCGAGATAAGAGATGTATGAGATCTACAATTCTTTTTTTACAACTACTCTTGGTGATTCTACACCATCTGGGCCTCATGTAGTCAATCTTATTGGCTACATTGAACACATGGACATCATAGGGATTAAATTCTCGGATGAGTTGCGTATAGATCTCATCCTATCATCACTGCCCAAGACCTTCTCAAGATTTATTGTCAACTACAACATGAGAAAAAATGAAAAGGGTCTATCAGAACTTTTGACCTTTATTCACCATGTAGATATGGATACGGGACGTGACAAACCCACACTCTTTATGGTGAATAGTAAAAGGAAGGACAAGGCATTGAGGCCAAAGACTTATAAACGGTCTGAATCCCCTAAGCACCATCCCACCAAGAAGGGAAAGATCCAGAGGTAGGGAAAGGAATGTGAGGTGGTGTGTTTTTCATGTGGCAAGAAAATCCACTAGAAGAGGAACTACACCTAGAAGCATAGGGACACTAATAGTGTGTTTGTTATCGAGTGTAATATCTCTGTTTCTAAACATTGGGTATTAGATTCAGCTTGTGGGGCTCACATCTTTATTCAAATATAGGAACCAAGTAGATTTAGAAAGATTTCTAGAGGATAGGTGGATCTTTGAGCTACCAATGGCATAAGGTTGGCTGCCTTGGCTATTGGCGATTACCACCTCTCACTGCGGACTAGGATGATTTTGGTTTTATATAACTATTATTATTTTCCTAGTGTCCCCATGAACCTAATTTCTGTATCATGTTTAGATATAGATGGATTTGTTTTCAAATTTGGAAATAAAGGTTGTCTCTTTTATAAGAACAACATATGTTATGGTATGGCACATTCAAATAATGGTTTTTTTGTATTAAATTACAAAAACCAAGTGTTGGAAATCGATAACGAAACAAACTCATATGACTCATACATCACCCAGTTGTGGAATCACCATCTCGGAAATGTGAACTAGAATCTCTTGACAAAGCTCTGCCAAGATGGCTATTTAGTCTCAACTGAGCTAAAACAACTTGATAGATGTCACGCTTGTTTACAAGCAAAAATGACCAATCTGCCTTTTGGTGTAAAGGGTGAAAGGGCCATAGAGCCTCTAGGATTGGTCCACACGGATGTGTGTGGACCATTTCCATTAGAAGCTAGAGGTGGATATTCTAAATTCATTACTTTTACTGATTATTTCATTAGATATGGATAGATCTAATTAATGAGTTTTAAGTCAGAGGCCTTAGATAAATTTAAGGAATTCATGAATGAAGTATAGAATCAGCTTTGTAAGAAGTTAAAGAAACTTCGATCGGATTGAGGTGGAAAAAATCTGAACCCAGAGTTCATTGATCTTCTATGAGAGTCTGGGATTCTATCTCAGCTCAATCCCACTTATACATCACAGTGGAACAGTGTTAGTGAATGGAGCAACCACACCTTGTTGGACATGGTGAGGTTGATGATGAGTCATGCGGATCTTATATTATCTTTTTGGGGATATGCATTACAAAATGCCGTATACACATTAAACTAAGTACCAACTATGGCGGAAAATCTAATTCCCTCCAAGCTATTGAAAGGAAAGAAATCCATTTTGTCGCACACACGTGTATGGGGATGTGAGAAACATGGTAAGGCCTTCTCATGCAACAAACTATCACCCCGGGGCTTGAGGTGTATTTTTATAGGATATCCCAAGGAAACGAAATGATATTACCTATAAAACCATTCAGACAACAAAGTGAATGTCACTAGACAAGCCATCATTCTTCAGAGGGAGAACATCCTCAATAAGAATAGTGGGAGCAAGATTGACTTCAATGAATTTGATGCTCAAGATACACATGAGTTGGTACAAGAACAAGTTATGCAGGTCCCCGTGGAAGAGGTTCCTAAAGCACAAGTACTTTGTAGGAGCTCAAGAGAGGTAAGGGAACCAGAGAGATGGGGTTTCCTAGTCATCGAGAATGGTGAATCATTATTGTTGGACAATGATGAACCTCCCCCCTACAAGGAAGTGTTACAATGCTTAGAAGTTGTAAGATGGCTAGAAGGAATGAATTCTGATATGGATTCCATGAATAAGAACCATGTCTGGGTTCTTGATGATGATCCTGTTGATGTAAATCCTCTTGTATGAAAAGGGTTTTCAAGATAAATCTGGACATGGACGGTCTAGTTAGGACCTATAAAGAATGGATAGTGGCTAAATGGTTCAGACAGCATCAAGGAATTTACTATAATGAAACCTTCTCGCCAGTTTCCATGTTTAAATCCATAAGAATGATACTTTTCATAATATCCTACCATGACTATGAGGATTGGAATATGGATGTAAAAACAGTATTCCATAATGGGAACCTTTAAAAGGATGTCTTTATGACACAACCATAAGGGTTTGTGAAACCAGGGGAAGCCAAACAGGTTTGCAAGTTGCAGAAATCCATTTATGGATTAAATCAAGCATCCAGGTCATGGAACATTTGATTTGATGGAGCCATAAAGGAATTTGGGTTTATTAAGAATGAATGTGAGACATGTGTTTATAAGAGGTTTAATGGGAATTTTATCATTATCCTAGTAGTATATGTTGACGACATATTTCATATTGGAAATGACATACCAGTCTTTCAGTCAGTTAAGGACTGGTTGAACATGTGTTTCTCTATGAAGGACTTGGGTGAAGCAGACTACATTCGAGTGATCAAGATCATTTGTGATAGATCCAAGAGGCTGCTTGGACTATGTCAGAGTACATACATTGATCAGATACTAAAGAGATTTAGTATGGAACAATCCAATAGGGGATCTGTTCCAGTGTCACACGACCTACATATTTCCATGAAAATGTTTTCTCATACACCACAAGAGAATGATAGAATGAGTAAGATCCCATATGCTTCGGCTATAGGATCCATCATGTATGCCATGTTATGTACTAGGATTGATGTTGCCTATGCACTAAGCATGGTAGGCAGATATTTAGCAGATCCAGGAGAACCACACTGGACTGATGTTAAGACTATACATAAGTATATAAGAAGAACTATGTATATGTTCCTAGTGTATGGAAGAGATGAGGATCTTGTCATCCGAGGGTATGCTGATGCTGGTTTTTAGACAGATCAAAATGATATGAAGTCGCAATATGGATAGGTTTTCTGTCTCAATAGAGTAGCTGTGAGCTGGAAGAGTTCAAAGCAACCAATTGTCACTGATTCTAAAGCAGATTCCGAATATATATCGACTTCTAATGACACCAAGTATGCCGTCTGGTTTCAGTACTTTTTCAAGGATCTTGATGTGGTACCCAGCAGAAAATATCCCATTACATTGTATTGTGATAATGCTGCAGTGGTGGCTCTTGCAAAAGGACCAAGGTCATATCAACAGACAAAACACATACTATGATAGTATCACCTCTTGAGGGATTTCTATAAAATGGGTGAAGTTGTAGTGAGTAGAGATTCCATGGAAGAGAACGTGGTGGACCCCATGAATAAATGCATATCTCAGCAGAAGATTGAATATCATGTGATAGCTAGCAGATTAATGGTTGTTAGTAGTTGGCTCTAGTCCAAGTGGGAGTTTATTGGAGTTGGTGGCCTAGAACCAACTACTTTTTACTTTATTCATTAATAAAAGCCTTATAACATCTTTATTGTTATTCTGCGTGACAATGAATGTGATAATGTCATAAGGATAGTTGGGTCATTAAAGGGTCATAGTGGATCCCTACTACGATGAGAACCTTGAAGTGCCATAACACTATTCTTGAAAATATGTTCAATGGTCGGATGATGTTATTGGAGGGACACAAATAATACAGGATATTAGGGGTGAGGACTCATAAAACATTAAGGAACCATCTCATGGTGTGTGCCCTTAGTAATATCTAGGAGTATATTATAAGAACGAGACCCGCCAGTAGGAAATCCACATTTCATAGTGTCATTGGATGTTCCTATCTGCAGAGGTGTGTATTGGTCCTTAGACTTTAATATTATTATTAATGGGTATTAAAACTCAGGCACTTATATGTATTGACAAAAACTATGGCGACACATTGTTCACAGCGAGGTAGGGTACGTTGGGTGTGTCACGAGTAATAATGCATTAATAGATAATGCGAGAAATGATTTGTCACTTCTGTTCCATAATGGAAGTAGATATCTCAGTCCCTTTGATGGAATTGATATAGCCTAAATAAATCAATTTCCATGGTAATGTATGAGCAAGTTCGATTCCGGAAAGTCAAAGAAAGAATAATCGAGCACGTGGGTTGATGACACTAGCATGCATCCCGCTTGATTCAAGATATCATGAAAAAGGTATTGTATTATAGGGTATGCGTTCTTATGAGGTGACACATCATTGTGGCATTAAAATATTTCTATATGGGTAATATGTCATGTTTCTAGATACTAACCTTGGACATTAGGTAGGCTCCGCCTAATTCCACTGAGAAAGAGGCCTAGAGGGTCACACACTGTGTGTGTCCATGTATCTCAGTTAAATATTAATTTAACAAGTTAAATAAAGATTATTCCCAAATGTGGTTTAATAATTAATTAAGGATGTCTGATCGCATTTATTTCGACACTATTTATTCATGAAAATATATTGTGGACGAAATAATATTTATTAGTGTTTGATGCAATTATATTTATCTAAGAAATAAATAGCCATTACTCAAGGTCTAATAAAAGTGGTGGAGGAAATAATGAAAAGTGGAAAATAAAAGTACACACAGTGTAGATTTATGGAAAACTAGTACACATCGTGTATTAATAATTAAATGGCATGTAGTTTTTCTAGTCGGTATTTTGAGTAAATAATATCATTATTGTTATATTTATTATAATCAGTGTTGGCACATTTCAAGGAATTAATAATTCGACATGGGGGGTTTTCAACAAGAGTTAATGAAATAAATAAAATGTGTAACATGACTATTTATTGTCATAACTCTATAACCTCAAATGCGATTATAAATATCATCAAAACCTCAACACTTTTCACCAATCATTGTGCAAAACAATTCTGGAGAATTATTTCATGGCTGAAAGAACTCCTTCCTCCAAGAACGCTCCCATGACCGAGAGACTATGTCAATTGAAGGCAGACAACGCAATCAAATATTATTCTGTGCTAGAAACTAGAGATCCCTTCGGGGGTGTCTGAAGATAGGTGGCACACGTGTGGATCACCGCTAGAGGGATCATACACTTGGATTCTATGACACAACGACGAATCACATCAGATCGTGACCGGATATATCAACAAAGAAAGAATTACATTTAGGTAATTCTTGTGAATTAATTCAATTAATTATCACCAACATATGATGATCCTATCTTTATGGTTACGGAATTCCCACTTATGTTTTTTGTTCTTCGTTCCATTGCAAAGATTCTTCAATTTACATTGTGAGGGATCTCGGATTGAACATTGTTTAACGTTAAAATTAAAGTTGGGAAAACCCACCAATGCACTTCTGCTGCTCCCAGAACCTAAAAAATATGTACCGTATTTCATTGTAATAATGGAATACACTACCAAGAAATATTTGATCATATACTCTCCAGATATGTGATAATACATTTTCCATAAAAACTAGACCTACAAACATCAAATCAATATATAAAGGGTAGTCAAAATATAATTCATAGTCATGGGTATACCACATGTCCACCATATATATACCAAAATGAAAACAAGGAAAACAAGTCATGGTTTATTCATTGAGGATTTCATAATCCATCACTATAATAATCCCTTACACAAGCCCATCATGTAATGGTACAATCAGTTCAAACCAATAACATTATAGGAATTCTCATGGTGGTTGAGTCCCTAGGATGTTCCAAAGATGTTAGAGAGTATATAGTGGAGTTGTGGAAAAAATTTGAGTATGGAGTAATTTTTGGAATGTAGGGTTGTAATAAATTATATTGGGTGAACCTATGGAAATTAGGGGAAAGATATGATTTAATGTCTTCTGCTGTAGTTTTGGTGGTTGTACTTTTTTATAATTTCTATGGTGTGGTCGGGTCAGATACGACAAAGAAGCTCATGGGGGAAAATTGGTTGTTCTTCATTTTTTTCATCATTGTATCATGGTAACCATGATATTATCTGTATCATTGGAGGAATTTTTTTGGATATGTTGATTTTAGGTTACATATATCATGGAGTTGGTATATGTTATGGGACATTCTATGATGTTAATTTCATGTACTGTGGTGGTGCCTCCTATGTGGTGGTCTCTACCAAGGTAATTCGTAACTATGGAATTTTCCTCAATAGAATTTTTAGGTGATACATTTATTATCCATTATATGTAGTGGTCTCTCTAAAATAACCATGGTCTTTTCCCTTTTCATAAGTTCTACCTTGTGTAAATTTTTACTACTATGAGGTCTTATGTTTTCCAAAATTACTACAAAATCACAAACCCCCTCAAACCCCCATATTTTTCTATATTTTATGTCAATTCATGGGTGACCTAGGTGCATCCATTGAATTTCCTTAAAAAAATTAATTATACATAAAAAAGTATTGGGAGGAAGATCATTGGAGGTTATATTGGTGTTTTTTTATTCAATCTCTATGATTTCATCGTATTCTTCATCTAGGGACGTTTATTTTTAATGTAAAACGTTTTTTACATTCTTAGGTAGAGGAATGAGTTCGGAAATTATTTTTATTGTTAGTAAACCATTTTTTTCTTTATTATGGTTCTCAAAAATTGTACTCATATTATTCATTCATTGGTAATTCATTTGAAATTTTTTATTTAGGTTAGGGCATCCTTCGTCATTCTTCTTTTATTTGTACATGTCAAATCACCATGATTTAGGTTTCATTAATGGATATGGTATTCACCTACCTAATTTTGATATTGAATTTGTTCAATTTAAATTGAAGTGTATTTGAAATTAAACATATCTTTTACCATTTTGATGTTATTTCTATTAAACACGCATTATAAATTACTAAAAATTAAAACATTTATGAGCCCTGATTTTGTTGTAATTGATTTGTTCATGGAACCCATGATTATAAAATATGTTTACCATGAATAAATGGTTACTAAATTATATTTTTCTAATAAATTTTGTTCCCTATGAAGTATTTGGTTTGAGTGTGAATTCCCTTGTTTGTAAATAATTAAATGTGACGAATAAACATTTTGTATAAATTTTGTTAATTTAATGTTATTAAATGTGGTTTTTTTGTGTGGTTATGTTGTGGTTGTTGTATTGGAATTCAATTTTGATGTGTGGAGGTTTCGATGAGGAAGTGGCTTCCATGTGAATCAGTGGTAAAAATCACAATGTTTGAATAAGGGAGATGTGTTGTTTTGTTTTTATGTGTTCTTCTAGATTCTTAGTGGTAATTGAATTAATTGATAATAAGGAACTAGAATTTCTAAAGTGAGGGAATGAATAATAAAAAAATGACCTAAAATGGGATGTATGGTTAAATTGTATTTTATTAACATGAATTGAATAGGGGTGGATAAATGAAATGGGTTGTAAAATGGGAAATATAGAAATTGGTTTAAAATGGAATTAAATGTGGATTATTACTTATAGAATATATTCCATGTTTGTTGCTATATATTTTTATGTGGTATCAAATGTGGATGATTATATGATGATTTGTAATGATTTTTTTATTTTGGATACCAATATTGTTGTTAACCTATATATTTTACATGTGTGTGTGACTAAAAAATAGATATTTTTTAGACTGATTTCTATAGGCACCTCATCTAAATAAAATGATCTGTAACAACACCCAAATATTTTATGGGGGGATTGATTTCCAATATATTGAGTCTGAGGATAGATGGATTGATATCCCTTATTTCCCACTCTCCATTCAATGAATTTTTCTATGCATGGGATGTGATTTCTATAAGTCAATTTTGAAATGGTGGTGATGTCTATGAGGTGAGGAGATAGTTCATGGAGTGGGTCATTCATGGTAAGTGGATGAAAAACGTTTATATACATCATGATCATGAAAACCAAATATTTTTTCCATAAATATTTTTGGGATATTATGTGGTCTCCCATGTGTCCTAGAATGATATGTTATGTGAGGTAATGTTTCATGTTGTGTTTTTTGTATGATGATGTTTTGTAGGAGTCATTGTGTAGAAATATATATAAGGGATGATTGTTCTATTATGTACAATGTTGGGTTTTGATATGGGAAAATCAATAGGAAAGTTGTATGAGGTACCCTTTCATTTATGTAATTTTATTATCATACTATAGATGGATGGATTATTTTATGAGCATGACTTGTTGAGGATGGGTATGGTTAGTTACCCTACATAGATGCAGTAGATTATAATATTTTCATATAGGTTAATTAGTATTCTTTTTTTCCATGTGATATAGATTCATTGGGTAAGAACCTAAAGAGTATAAATGTTATTATTACCAAACATATATGAAAACTATTATTTAGGATTTAGGAGTACAACATAGACTATGTGGGATAGTACTAGCTCATACATTGGTGATGTTGTTTTGATTCAACTTTATTGTTTCACATGGTTGTATTATTAGTCAATTATATTTATTTATGAACATTAATATGCATGATGGGGGGTGGAATTTTATTTATTATATAATGTTTTTTTTGTATGTCTTATATCCTACCTCAAAATTCTATATCAACTTTTATGGTAATAAATTATTTTTGGGATACTCTTATACCGAAAATTCTTATCACCAAACCAGGAAAAACTAATAGGGTTACATAGGGGTCATTATATTCAATCGTTTATATTTAGTATAGGAGGTTATCCTTGGGAGGAGGGGTTCATGATGATGTATAAACATATATATTGAATCCAAATTTTCGATAGAGGGTAAAACCTTCCATTTCATTGATTTGTATGCCCCTAGATATGTTTACATCCTAGGGCCTACTAATGGTAGGACATGGGTTGAAACAATACATCATCCTCCATTTATGGATTATAAGGTGTTCCATTCATGGGAGTTGGTTTTGATAGCATGGTATCCAATATTACGGTACAAAGGTAGCATGAAGTTTTTATTTAAGGATAGTACAGTTTTCATGGATCGGTAGGGAAACAAAGTAATTCTAGCATGGTGTATGACATAAACTATGGATTATTGAATAGGAAACATGATTTTAGGGTCCACCATGATATTTTTTAAGGAATATGTGCCTCCCAAATGTCAAACTATTGTGGAACCACTTTAATTATAGATACCATTGAGAGACTCAAGAATCGTTATTATTTGATTTATTATTTGAAATGGGTGTTTTGGTAGGTTATAATAAATTAAATAAACCATAATAAAAAATACATACTACAAATATTAGGAAATATTGTTTTTCAATATCTATTATGGATCCTAGGATTTTTTTCCTGTGGTTTAGGATGTTGATTCCCAATAGACTAACCAAGTTGAACAATGAAGGGTCCACACCATAAAGGAGGTTGAGCAGTGTAAGAGGAAATTTTTATCTTTTTAGAAATATTTATGGGTAATGTATGGGAACTATATCTCTTATTTGGTTATAAATAAATAGTATTTGATTTAGCCCATGTTTTAGTTTTCTATCCCATTGTATAATTGTTATGTGAGAGGTGCATCATGTTATTGGTGGACATTGTATCTTTTTTTGTTGAAGTAGGATGATGTTTCAATAGAATGAATTCAAATGGAGTTCATTTGGGAGTTCTATAATTAAATTTTAAGGTTGTAAATGGTTCAGAGATGATTTATATTCTTTACTGAATTATTTTATCTCTAAGAGAATCATGTCATATTCATGGATAAAATGTGTTCTTCCCCTAATCCTTTTCCAGATGAGGTATACCATGGGAAACATCTTAAGGAGTCACTCATCCTTTCTATTCATTATATAGTAACATCGATAACTTTTATAATGTATATGTATGTACATAAGATGGAATATAAGAGAAATTATACACACACATGAGGAGGGTTACTATGAGAGGGGAAAAAACATGGTTACTCAAGGAGTAGAGTTTTCTACAAGAAGTATTTGGAACTATGAAAAACAAGATTTTGGTTAGTGAAATGTCGATCTTAGAATATCCATATTATAATTTTATGGCCATTAGATTGAGAACATTTAAATTTTTTATATAGTTTATTTTGATTCATTTTTGTGCTTATGTTCATCGTCATAATTCTAGAACAATGGTTCTTGGTTATTATTAGAGTTGTGGTGGTCAAGTTCAATGACATCCTCAACAGAGGAAGGAAAAATGTTCATTTAATTATCAAATGATTAAGGCTTACAATCTATTGATAATAGATGTGGATTTTTGTGTATGACCTCAAGGTGTTACTCATTTTCAAGGACCTAGAATTGAGTGTGTATGTGGTGGTGTTCATTAACAATAAGAAACGTGATCCATATGTGGATAGTTTCATTATGTTCAGGTTCCAACACTACAGTGGCTATATATATATATATATATATATATATATATATATATATATATGATCATATTTTTATCCATTAGAATTTTCCATTTTTTATTATTGATTTAACACACATTATTTTCATCATCTATAGTCCATGCACTATTTCAAGACATAGGGATGCATCTGGTTCCCCTGATGTTTTCTATGATAGTTAGTGGCTATACAAGGTTGTTTGAATTTTTTTGTGTTATAGATTGATGATGTAAAAACACAATTTAAGTTGATATATATTTTCTATATCGAAAAACTAATATGATGTCATACATGATATTTATTGGTTTTATTCTGCGTAGTTTGTTATATATTTATTTCATAATAATGTTGTGTTCTCAAATGTGGATTGAATGTGTGCAATTTTTTCTGGTGAGGGTGTTTTTTAGTTGTGTATTAGATGTGTGTATCCCCTTATTTTTATAATAAATTAGTTTTATGTCACGAACCATCCCTCGAGAACTGTTCTGTGTCTACCCCAAGCATGACTTCTATAGGCCAGGGGCTGGAAACTAGCACCGCAATGGATTATCCATAAAATGGGAAGGCATTACCTTTTAACCTATTCAAACACACTATCCATGAACAAAACAAGAAGAAACGATGAATTAAACTCTTTTAGAAAAAGTGTTCTAAAAGTAAAGGGGATGGAATACAAGCCCAACTGAAAAGTACATGTACAACAGAAAAGTAAAAAAACAACTGAAAAGTGGAAAAAAGCTCTTGGTTCGTCCATGGAGGATCCAAACTGAAGGGTAGGTACAACTCACAATCAGTAGTCCCTGTGTCTTGTAACTCCAAATGGTCGATCTCTAAGAACATTCTAGTCCATGCTCCCTCAAACTCGATCAATGTTGTTCATCATCTTCACAAGAAAAAACATGGTGTGGTCGTAGCCCATATGGGGGTGAGTATAATGAAACATTGTAGAGACCCCAAGACCCTCGTAGGTCTCACAAAGTTCTGCAAAGGTTAACCCAAAAAAAAGGCCTCCATCTCAAGCCCGAAGCGATAGACATAAACTCTACTTAGGTATATTCCCATACATATACCTATGTTATCAATATGTACTCATCTAATAATATAGGAAAGAATACAAAAAAGTTAATTCCAAGAATTTAGAAGTACCACACATGAACACCATTCAGAGGTAAGTACCACACATGAAACACCATGAAGACAACACCATGAAGGAAGAAGTACCACAAAGGTAACACCACGAATAAAACACCATAAAGGATAAAGTACCACACAGGTAACACCATGAAGACAACACCACGAAGGTAGAAGTAACACACACGTAACACCACGAAGGTAGAAGTACCACACAGGTAACACCTTGATGCTAGAAGTACCACATTGGTAACACCAAAATAATAACACCACAAAGGTAAAAGACTCTGATCACAATAAGGTAAAGCTTATTTACATAAGTACAAATGATTAGTCAAAATATAGATCATATTATTCTGTTAGGAGGCACTACTTCTGAGCCACAAAAGATTGATATGTAATAGCCCCCACTGACCCACATTGGATCTAACAAACATAGGATCAATTTCTGCTAACCCACACTAGATATTCGAGTGCTTACCCACAAAGGATTTGATAGATGATGGCCAACACATGATCGAAAGATGCTGACACACTTAGGATCGATGTTCTTTCATCACGTTACAGCCATCCACAAGACTCCTTGCACCCGGTGCCCTCGGGTTTTGTAGAATCTACCCCTCGAGATATCGGTCATACCATGACCACCACTATGCTCTAAAAAATAGTAACACAGTGGACCGTCATGTCGTAAGGGTTCCAACGTGACAAATGCTGCGTCAATTGGACGCCCGGTCTGTGAGTTTTAAGTGTTTTAGTTTTGGGTCACTATTTGATTTGGGTTCGATCAAACCCACCCATACTCGAACTATCTCCAAAAATCGATTGAAGTATAACAAAAGGCCCACATTGCTCTAAGTGTATCATCGTCATTGATGGTTTGTCAAAAAAACAATCGGTTCTCAAGTTACAGCCCTTTAAGTGAAAGATGGGTCTCATTAGGTCTGGGTCCAGTCAGACCCAGTCTGGATCTGAAACTGCATAGCATTTACATGGTGGGATCATCCCTCTATGTTGTGGCAATGCTCGGCCTACAAGGGGGCATGCCCTGTCCCGCAAGGGGGCGGCCCACTGGGCTCTTGCAGCCCTTCCCGCGAAGGCACGACCTACTGGACTTGTGCAGCCCGATGGGTATGCGTGGCCCGGCCCACAGTGGAGCGCGGAACGCTGCAACATGTAGCCCGAATGTAGAGGGGTCAACCCTTGTAGACACGAGGGGTGAGATACTCATTCTTCTTGAACAGCTAAGAGGTCATTCTCTTTGTGACGAGGTGACGCCATGTGGGTGCCTCCTTGTCACCGTAGAACCAACAAGAGGTGAGGGTTCCTCCACTGCTGTGGATTCAAGCTGCCACCTCCTCTATCGACGCATGATGGTTCATCGTTGGGGATCCACCTTCCATTGTATGCATGAGCCATCCAACTTTTTCACCCATCGTGGATTTGGTTGCGGCCCTTACCCACTGGTGGCGAGTGACAGCACGCCACACCACCACCACGACTGATAGCTCCACTAACCACTGTAGCATTACAATGTTTCCATCTCTTTTAGTGCACGATGACGTACCTCCTCCATCATGTCTGGTCGGTGCGGGATTCCACCATCATTTGTCATTTAGGATATCGTCATACCTACAGTTATTTTCTCTGGAGAATACCCCAAAATTTCAACATGGGCGAAGATTCTGGGACTTGTTCATTTATCCCGTGCCCTCTGCGTTTGCATGATAGCATAAGGGTAGAAAGGATTCAAAAAGAAGGATATTAAAACAATATAAATCTATACCTTAGGAAAAACGGAGAACGCACGTGATTAGGGAAGTGGGTCAGTGTTCATTGCCCCCACAACAACCTACCAACAATGCCGCTCAAGCATTGTCCTTCAGTTCATGAATTGGTGTCACCTATTGCTACCTACTGGAACTGGCTCCATCCTCCATGGTTGGCGTCGTGACACTTAATCATCACTTCATTTCTTGGTGATGTCATTCCATTACCTCTCCCATTGTACCATATAAATAAGAGAGCGGGAGGATCTACAATGCTCATAGAATTTATAAGGGTTCATTTAATAGGAACCTTATTAAATTATAACCACTCTGTTACATAGGATTTAAAGGGTCAAGACATTTAGTGGCTTGACATTCCATTTGTCCCACATTACTTCTTTTCCGTTGGAGGAAAATAAATAAATAAACACGGTTATTTCATTTTTCATTATAAATGTACAAAATCTAACTTTTTCATCAAACCTACTAGGGTCGAATTGAAGTATCCCTTATGTGAATCTCGATGCTCTGGATTAAACAGTGGCCTCATATTTTTATTTTGGGCACCAGTTCCAAAGTATGAAAATGACGCTCATGCGTTTACTGAACGTACCTTAAATATAGTTCAGCCACAAAAAAGTCCATAGAGATACCATCCCAATTCCACTTAGGCAAATCTAGTGGATACTCTAAGCCTATTGGAACATGATACTCTACATTGACTTACTAACAAGTGAGGCTTCGAGAAACAAACTCCGAAACTGCTTTCATCATCCCTGGCCACCACTGGTGACATCAAAATCATGGTGCCTCATCACCACACCAGGATGTACCACTAGAGGGGATGTATGTAACTCCCTCAACACCTCCTCCAATAGAACCACTAATACCATGGTACATCCTATGAAGTGGGTGTAATTCTCCCCACCCTCAAAAAATACATCATTTTCTTATCTTGAGGATATTAGTGCACGTCGAGCCTCGCAGTCCATATCACCATGTTTTGCCTCCCTGACTCACTGAAGGAGTGGAGGAGTGAATTTCATAAACTATAGACAAGATGCTCTATCTCTATCCATGAAGGTTATCTGCAATGCATCTAGATTCTCTATCCCTTCACTCAACAACTACAGTCCAGACCTCCTGGTGAGTTCCCCTTCTACCACATTCCCATTCCTAGGAGTATAGACTACCTCAAAAATATTATTTTGGAGGAACTCTTTCCATCGCCATTGTCTGTAGTTATATTCCTTCTATGAGATTATATAACTGGGACTCTTGTGATCAGAGTAGACAGTAAAATGTTATCCCATCATGTATGTTTTCCACATCTTCATGGAGAAGACCACTACCACTAACTCCTGGTCATGGGTAGTTCCTGTTGTATCAGTTTTCAGGAACCATAAGCGATCACAGCTCGCTCCTGCATCAGGAAACATCCATGTCTGGTCCTTGATGCGTCATAGTAGACTACATACCCATCACCCTCTTTTAGTAGCCTCATGATGGGGGAACTCTTTAGTATCTACCTCAGCTTTGGAAAAATCTATCGGCATCTCTCTGTCCAAACCAAGGGTTGTCCCTTCTTCGTTAATGCTAACAAGGTTTCTACAACTCTAGAAAAGTCATGCACGAGTCTCAAGTATTATCCAGCCAACCCCTTGAAACTCTGCACCTCAGTCACACTCCTGGGAGGCTCCCAGAAAACTGTAACCTATATATTTGTCGGATCCACTCCAACACCAGCATTCTAGATAACGTGTCCCAGAAATTAGATCTCATGTATCCATAAATGGCACTTTGAGAGCTTACCATAAAGCTGATGCTCTTGATATGTACCAAGAACTATCTATAGATGATAAGCATGATCCCCCTTTGAAACCGATTATATCAAGATTTCATCGATGAAGAACACCACAAAGCCATCAAGGTATGGCTAAAATATCTTATTCATGATTCCCATGAACACTACAGGTAAGTTGATCACACGGAATGGAATAATAAATAACTCATAGTGTCCATAATGACATCTAATGGATTTCTTATACACATCCATATCTCATACCCAGAACTGATCATAGCCTGATCTGAGGTCTATCTTAAAAAAACTATGATCTCCCTTCAGCTGATTGAAAAGATCATCAATCATAGAATGTTGATACATGTTCTTAATCATCACCTGGTCTATTCATCAAAAGTCCACACAGAGTCTCAAACTCCCATTTCCCTTCTTTGTGAACAAAATCAGGTATGCCGATTAAGAAACATTGGGCCTTGTGAACCCCTTCCTATGCAAGTCCTACAACTATAATCGTAACTCATGAATCCCCACAGGTTCCATCTGATATGATAGTGTAGATATTGGTTCCATATTGGGGTACTTTTAGATGTAAAAGTATACCTCTCTACGTGGAGATAGTCCCAAAACATTATCAAGAAAGACATCAGCATACTAGTCCACCACTACAAGATAGCTGGGACACTCAACATCAACTACTCTAGGGGTAAGTCTAGCCAAATGATCTGTGAATGGTGGCACCCTCCTATGGGAATGTACATCATGTGCTGCAAAGGTTACCTTCTCATCGGTGAAGGAAAACATGGAAACATCTTCACGAAAACACATCACATTGCACATAATATAGTAAATCTGAGCATGGACTATGGATCACCAGTCCATACCCAAGACGACTCTGTAAGGCCTCGACGCAGCTACTAAAAGATCCCAGCTATATCTCTCACTTCCAAGAGTAAGCTCACACTACTAGAACCAGTGGGTAATCATATAATCCCCTCTCGTAGGAGCCTCTAGCAGTAAGGATCGAGCCAACAGCTCCACCGAAATCTTCTATCTCTGAATAAGTGAAGCATCAATAAAAGAGTGACTAGAACTTGTGTCTATATGTATTGTAGCTATGGTGAATTAGACATAGATCATACATCTAATCATATAAGGAGCACTATGGTCATAGGCCTCCACTTCCTGAAGCTAAGTTTATCCCTATCCACCTTCTCCTTGTAGTCGGGTTGGAAAACCTAGAGGTGGTGGCAGTAGAACCTCAAATCGCTGACCACTTCCTGTTGCACAGCCAGCCCCTCTTCCACATCCTCCTCCTACCGGTAGACCTCCCCAATCGAATCTATACCTCTAGATCAGCGGTTCCTCGACCGTCTACTGGTCTTTTGTACGGCGGGTCAGGCAATCACGAGCCATGTGACTATACCTGTTGTATGAGTATCACTGCATGCTCCAAATCTTCCCTCCTCTATCATGTGAGCCCCACACCATAGACCGTGTATCCCGAAGACATCCACAATAATGAATGGCCCACTTGGTCCCCTCCATCATCTGCCTACTACCTACTGCAGATGACTCTGCTACCCAACATCTAGTGGTGGATATCACTATGGCTGCCTGCTTAGCTAGAATGCTCTCCACCAAAAGCACTCTCTCTAGAACCCCAACATGCTCTAGAATGCTGAGAAATATCATCTATGATCTGATCTCCCATGGTAGACCCATTTAAAAGTTTTGGTCCCTCAAGAAAGGTTCTCGTACAATTTCATTGGAGTAGTGGGAGATATCAGTGAACCTCATCAAGTACTGGGCCACAATCATGTTTCCCTACTATAATTGTAGTAGCTCATGTATAAGAACTGTGTGTAGATTTATTGGGATGAACTCTTCCCAAAAGGACCTTGATATCTTCCCATATGAGGGTCTCCTCATCTTGTAACTGGAGTGCCAATCTCCACAATCTTCTAGTTATTCCTGGAAGAGACGGGCAGCTACGATAACCATCGGATTAGTTTGTGTCCCATCTATGAAAAATACTCTGGCGACAACCTCTAGAAAATCCTCAGGAGCCTGTGGATCCATCTCGCCTTAGAACCTTAGAAGCATCTTCTGTTAGAACTTATGCAATGTGCTCAATAAGCGTGCATCCTCTACACATTGGGCTGGTGGAAACGGTTGCGCTATGGGTAGTGGTGTTGTTGGTACACCACCTAAAGGTGCTAACACCACAAGAGGGCTCTACACCTAGGCCTCATTAATCAGTGGGCCGTGATTGTGTACTCTCTCAGGAATCCTAGCTAGTTGTCTATGTGAAGGTATCCTGAAAGAATATGGGTGTTCCCCAGCCAATATGATATACCTAGTGAGCTGACTCAAAGAGATCAAAAGAAAAAACTTTTATAAAACACACTCATTTAGTGTTGCTACGAATAGAGTTGGAAATCAGAATTCAGGGTCATGGTGTATGGATACATTGGTCGCTGCCAAAACACTAGTTTCCCAAAACTAAAAACAAAACTCATAACACTTAACACTATTGCAACATATAAAAGATCAGAGTCCTAGTTTTCTCAAGAACTGACTCCTCTAATAACACATTGTCACAACCCATCCCTCATGGCACATTCTATCACTACCCATGATAGCCTTCTATAGGCAATGGGCTACCTATTATCATCGAAAAGTCATATCCCTAAAACGAGAAGGCACATACTTTTATCATTTTCAAAGACACAGTCCAAGATCATCACAAAAAGTAACCATGAAGTAAATTGTAATTGAAAAAAGTTCTGGTAGTAATGGGACCAGAATACAAAACCCACTAAAAAGTACTTGTACAACTGAAAAAGTACATATACAAATGAAAAGTGAAAAACAGCTCCTGGGTCATCTACTGAGGATCCTACCTAAAGGGTAGGAATAACTCACGATCATAAGTCCCTATGTCACATCATGCCATATCGTCTACCTCCGAGCACCATTACGTCCTGGCTACCTTAGTCTCGATCAAAGTTGAATGTCATCTACACAAGACAGAACAAGATGCGGGCGTAGCCCATGCATGGGTGAAGATAACGATACACATTTGGGACCCTGAGTCCCATAAACACAATGTTCCAAAAAGGAAAAATCACAATGTAAGACCTCCATCTCATGCACCAAGTGATAACCATCAACCATACTAAGGTATATGCCCAAACATATACCAATTTTATCAATATATACTCATCCCATACATGAGGGATGAATACCACAACCGTAACACCCTGAAGGTAGAAGTACCAGACATGTAACACCACAAAGAGAGAAGTACCACGTAACTAACATGATGAAGACAACACCACGCAGGTAAAAGTACCACACATGTAACACCACTAAGACAACACCATGAAGGTAGGATTACCACATAGGTAACAGCACGAAGACAACACAATGAAAGTAGATGTACCACACAGGTAACACCCTGATGGAAGAAGTACCACATAGGTTACACCACGAAGATAACATAAAAGGGTAAAATATCCAGCTCACAATTAGGTATAACTTCAGTACATAAGTACAAATGATTAGTCGTAAGCTATATCATCTTATTCGGTTAAGAGGCACTGCTTTTGACCCACACAGGATCGATTGGTAATAACCCATGGTGACCCACACAGGATCAGTGTGCACTGACCCACCCAGGATTGCTCAGCACTGACCCAAATAGGATCTGATAGATGCTGACCCACACATGATTGATAGATGCTTACCCACATAGGATCTATGTTCTTTTTTCACATTACAACCAACCATATGATTCCATGCACCCAGTGGACTCGAGTTCTTTAGAATCAACCCCATGAGATATCAGTGATACCTAGACCAACACTACACTCCAAAAATGGAGTACCCCAAATAATGCCATGTCGTATGGGTTCAATGCGACCGATGGTGCGTCAGTTGGATGATAGGTATTTGAGTTATAAGTGTTTTAGTTCCGGGGGGTCAGTTGGATTTGGTTTTGACCCGACCTGGTCATACTAAAAATATCTCCACACCTCCATTGGAGTATACCAAATGGACAATCTCACTCCAAGGGTCTCAAAATTGAAGACATTTTGTCAAACGGATGCTCGGTTCTCATGTTATGGCCCTTTAAGAGAAAATTGTACCTGGTTTTGTATGGGTTTGGTTTGACCAGGTCTGTCTCACCCGACTGGGTAGGGCAGCGGTGAGCTCATCCCACTAGGTCGCGGTCTATCCCGGATCCCAAGGGGACATAGACAAGCCCACAAGGGTTTAGCCAGCTGGTCTCCCATTGCCCGACCCGTGAAGGCGCAGCGTGTTAGTCTCGTGCGTCCCAGCCCACGGAGCTGCAACCCACAGGGCACACATGGTATGGACTACCATAGCCAACATAGGGGTTGAGACCCCCAGACTTCCCGAACATCCAAGAGGTCGTTAAGCTTGTGAAGTACTGGCCCCATGTGGGCGCCGCCTGGTCGCCGTTGAACCCTCCAGAGGCACGAGTTCATCCACTGTCATAGCTTTGAGATGTATCCTCCTCCACAGGTGTTCGATAGTGTACTGTTGTGGCTCTGCCTTCCACAGACGGCTCGATCCAGCTGTCATTTTCACTCACCGAGGCTTTTCCAATGGCCCTTTCCCATCGGCCGCACGTGACGGCACGCCGCAGCACCTCTGCGGCCTACTGCTGTCTGCCGCCCCACTGACCATTGTGGCATAGTGCCATGACCTTCTCATATAGTGTGGTATGGTGCGCCTCCTCCATCGTGGTCGTCCGGTGCTGGCTGCCACCATCATTTTCAAACACGGGACTCGACCTAGCAGAAGTAATTTTTTGTAAAGAACATACCAAAATTTCAACAATAGCGAAGTGTCTGGACTTGTTTGTTCGGCCCACACTGTCTACGTTACTTTAATAGAAATAGGGTAGTAAGGGCTAAAAAAACTCATGAAATTAAAAAAAAATCCCTACCTCAAAATCGATGGAGAAAATCCATGATCGAGGAAGTGGGTCAGTGTTCATTGCCCCCACAACAAGCCGCCAACGATGCCACTCAAGCATCATCCTTCGGTTCATGATTTTGCATCACCGGTCACCACCCGCTGGAACCTTCTCCTTGCCCCATGGTAGGCATCATGGAACTTTATCATCACATTGTTTTTTAGTGTACTCGAGCCATTACCTATCCACAAGCCCCATATTAATCGGAGAGGGGGAGGATGTGCATCTTTCTTATAATTTATATCGGTTAGTTTAGTAGGATCCTTTCTAAATTTTAACGACCCTATTACATTGTATTTTAAGGTTCATTCCATTTAATGTCTTGAAATAGTATTGGCCCCATGCTTTCACTTTTCCATTGGAGGAATAGAAGAAAATAAATATAATAACAATGTTATTTTATTAATCTTTTAAAAAGTCCAAAATCTATCTTTTTCTCAAAACCTACTCCGGTCGAAGTGATGTATCCTTTAAGAGAATATAGACACTATGGATTCATAGGTGCCCTTGGATTTTTAATCTGGGAACCAGTTCTAATGTTATAAAATACTACCCATCCCTTTACTGAATACACTGAATTTTTTTTCTGAAATTCATTCTGGGAACCCCGGGCCTCATGATCCCACATCATAAATTTTATCAGACTCTAAATAATTCCATATAACTAGAAATAATTACATGGAATCTCTATGACTTATCATTATATATATATATATTATATATATTTTATGTTAATGGAGCTTATTAGGGTAGATAGGGTGGTTTTGTATTATTTTTAAATAATGGGTTTATGATGTATCTCCATCGTTGTGATATTGAGTTGTGTATATATCTACCACCCTATGCCTCCCGGATCTAAATGGTTCCTTATTAGATAGAAACATCAGAGTTTTGGGAGTTAATGTTTTAGATTTATCATATGATGTATATGGGTTTTATCAAAAAAAAAATTTCATTATATGGTGCACTTGTATTATTAAAAATATGGTAATATTTTTTTATAAGACATTATTTTCTACCAGTGGTTTATATAGTTGGTGGTTAAAAAAATTACCCTCTTCAAAGGTCCAATGATCATTTTTTTCTATTTTAAGGGAGCTACATGGTATTCTAAAATTGATATGTCGTCTAGATATCACAAATCGAGGGTGAATGATGAATATATCTTTGATACTTCCTTCTGGTGTGGGAACAAGTAATTATAGTTTGAGTTTACATTGTTCGGTGATACAAATGAAATAGATTTGTTCCTAGGATAATGAAAACAAATTTATATGAGTTTATGGACCTTTGTATTGTTATTTTTGATGATGAAATATTGATATAATTAATGTCATATGATGATACTTACAATCACATCATAGTTAAGGTGAACGTTCATTGGAACCACAATCTCATTGGAATGTTGTCAAAGTGGAGTCTTTTGAAATGGGAAGTGAATTTCCATGGGAATGTAGTGTTTCATTAGGTTGTTTTTATAGAACTAATAATGATAAGGGATATATTTTTCTTTGAGGATCCTAGGAATGTGTAAGAGGATCAAATATTATTTGATCTCATGTGATATTATGAGAGGTTCATGTCTTTTTATTTAGTATTGTAGCATCAATGATATATTTGAATCGGTGGGGCCTATATTTTATATGGGATAGTAAATGTCAGAAAACAATTGGATATATAAAGGATAGATTGATCAGTGCTTGGGTTGTTCATTTTCAAATGGATTGGTTGATTTTTAATATTCTATACAACACATCCTATTTGGACATGGGATGTGTCTGGTTGTAGTAGAAGGATTATATCTCTTATATGTATGTCTTAGCACATCCCTATGAGTGAAACAATGCAACCCATGATCTAGATATGCATGTTGTTGTGTTTTCAAAAAGGATGTAGCAATATTACTATGTTAGGGAACTCTTGTTAAGCTTCATATATCATAAGTGAATGAGTAATAATTTTAATGGAATATCTGTAACCTTCAACAATAGTGGTGGATGAATTTTATCGAGGAATATGTCCTTTAGGTCCACTACACCTCATGAATAGGGAATATCATGTCTTCCAAATTGTGTAGGATGACATGAAGCCATGTTGGTGAATATTTTGATGATTCCTTGAGGTTTATGGAGGATTTTTAATCTTTATACATTGATAGATATTGGTGTAGGTTTCTGGTTTATAATGATTGTGATGTATTCTCTAATGCAGATGTTAGGGGGATCATAGTGGGGAGTCTCAGTGGTAGAGGTGATGTGTGGCCATATTGACCCTAGAAATCTTCTATATTTATAGTTATAGGACGTATTAAACATCATTTTATATCATGGGAGTACTATCATTCTGATCATGAGTCATAATGAAGTCCATCAAGAGTTCTAGATATCACCATTGGTAGTTCCCCCAAGAGTATATATGATGTCACATGTTTTGAGTATGTAGATTTTTAGGACATATTGAAATGGGCCCTGGAAGAGTTTACTGGTTGGTGTCTAGTTTTCCAAAAGGGTAAATAAAAACATCGTGTTCAAGATTGTTTTCTATAACCCTTATACATCCTTTAGTGGAATTGGGGGGACATCACTATGGAATTCTTCCAAGGGTTACCCTGAGACCATAGAGGTTATGATTCCAACTATGTTATCATGGATCCATTTATGAATTCATCTCACCTAAATGTGATTATGGAGTTTTGAAACAACGGTTTCTAGGAAATTTTGTATATGGATGATGTTTCCTGGCTATATAGACCACCAAGGTAGATGATCCCATATAAAAATTCCATTTTTATCATCACCAGTTTTGAGAGGATTTGAGTAAATATATCCTACTCATTTATTCAGAAAAACTACATTTAACCCTCATATGGATATAAAATTATAGTACAAAATCGATATGTTTTAGGATATGACACTGATATGTGTCATGGACTAATGTATATGTTGTGTTAATAAACTTACAGTAGTGTTTCATAGTTCCTTGAAACGTGTGTTCTATTTTTAATAATCACTACTTCCAGGAAGTTTCCATTAGATTTATTCCTGGAACAGGAAACTTCCTACTATTCTGTATCCAAAAGGTACCTGCTTTCCAAAGGAAGGCATTCATCAAGACTGAAATTTATGACAATTTGGAACGTGCATTGGTTGAGAAAATGGGAGGCTGGACTCATCAAACCCTTTTAAGGAGATTTATTATCTACTTAGAGAATATATTTATAAATTTAAGATATTTTCATGATTCCTTATAAATTCACCAAGTATAATATATGTTTCATTTTGAATTTAAATCACTTATTAACTTGTTTAAAATTTAGAATCATCAGGTTGTATTGAATGTTATTCATTAATGGATATATAGATATGTATTCGATGTTCTCAACAAATTGGATCCTCTCATATACTATTTAAATTTTCTTTAATCGTTGTTACGATGATACTAGTTTTTAATCCACTTAGTTGGTCACTTATGGAATTTACTATCATCCAAGGAGATGAATGTTTGTTTTGATATTGAGATTGTACCTATGAAATGGGCTACCTACATATCCCTGAAAATGAAATAATAAACCTCATTGTTTGCTTCCGATTAATAGGGAACATCATTACTTTTGAGGTCTTGTGAGGAGGACATACCCATATAGTTTGATGTCATATGGTATGGACATCTAAGTGAATGGCTCTTAGTAATAGTTTGGTGTGGAACATATGCCTAAAATGACCAAGGAACTTGGAAAGAATATGGGTTTCCAAGTAAGATTATAACATGTTGGGAATATGGCCCAAGGATAAAATGTGTAATTTGATATTATGTGTTGGAACCGCAAGGAGTATTCCTACATATACCAAATAGAATAGAATCAAAGCCCACATAGTTCAATGAGTCTCATAGGAGAGCACATTACTTTTAGAGAAATATGATTGGGATTACTTATGGAAAATAATTCCTAGATGACTAGGGGGTTTAATGTGGGGATTATTCCGATGAAGCATACCCAGATTAAGGGAAATTGGGTTTGATTCGTAGGTAGGAACTCTAGTGAGGTCCGGCTTAGAGATAGCTTCTTTTAATCCAAATTATGGTGGGAATCAGAGTTCTCATAGTTCATTCACCTGGGGTGTTTGTGTAAATATTAAAAACCACATGAATCTCTAAGACGATGGGGGTCATGATTGGTGTGAGAAACAATAGTATTTGAATTATTCAAAAATGACACATACACTTTTCCTCCTCCGCTGGTGGAAGATGGAAATCTTGTGGCAGCGACGGTGGTTGAGGGAAAGGTGACCCAGGAAGAGGGAGAGGTGACCGAACGTCCCTAAATTAACATTACACTGTAAAAGGTTCCAAGGAAAGGAATAAGGGATAATTTTTTAGGGTTGTATACCAGGATGGATTCCTTAAAATTGATCATGGTAGGGGAGGGAGAATTTTCATTCACATTAATTAAAAAGCAATTGTGAACCATACCTTATCTACCAGAAATGTGAGGTTTTGGATGTTTGAGAAGGGAAATTTCAATATCCAAACCCTTATTCTAAATACCTGGAACTTCCAATCACTTTTCTTGGGAGAAAGGTCCATGTGACTTCGGAAATACAAATCCAAAAGAATTCCATGATTCTTAACCCCATTGTAAGAGAAATGTGGGAAACCTCTTATTGTGGATATAAAAAACCCAAATCGGAGACACATTAATGTAAATTTCCCAAATTTTTGATAAGTCATGTGGTTTTGGTAGAGGAATCAAAAGAATACCATTAAAAATGGGATACAATGAATAAGAAGAATTTTCATGTAGGGCTTTGATGAGGGATTGTTGGCTTGTAGACTGAAGAGAGTAAGTGAATCAAAGTGGGTCACCCATGTAGAGATGGGTGTGCAAGAATGGGCATTCCAGTAATATTGGGAGACCTAATATTCACTTAAGCATCAAAAAACATATAAGGTAATACATGGGAGAGACCAAGATCATTCCTTTATGAGTATTCATCAGTGATCCCAGAAGTGGGGTTCTCAAGTTCCTATGAAAGGAATAGGTGGTGTGAAAGTGTTTCTAATTTTAGAATGTTGGAATATTTATGCACGCAATTGTTATGTATTCCAAACAGCAAAAGGACTTATGTCCTACGATCCTCTTTCAATTACTCTAGATTAGGTGTTAATGATCTATCTTTAATGTTTTGGAGAACATGGGAAAATCTCTAGGGTGACTAGAGAAGCAATTAGGATTCAGGGAAATTCATCCATACAAATGAATTCCCAAAGGGTCTAATTATAGGAAAAAATGTGGCCCTGGGAAAAAGATATTGGGCGTGCAAGCTGATTTCCCACCAAAATGTTGCATGCATGTACCTTGGGCACCAATGATGTTTTAGATAGACTAGGGATTCCATTTGAGGACTTAACCAAAATTATTACTTCTATCTGCCCCAGCATAATGGCACAAAGGTGTTTTCCAACAGGTACCTTGGGTCCCTCCTTGAAGACATAGAAAAATGTATTTTTCAATACCTCACGGGATGCACCCCCACACCGTTGGTTGGGATCAGTGTCGGGCTGCAGTCTTGGCCCTACTTTCTGATGCCTTCACTACTGTCACTTACCCCCATGAAAAATGAAGAGTCGCACCACAAAAGTTTCTATCTCAGTTGAAGACATTTTGCAGAGAAGTGTGTGAGACACATTTCATAGTGTCTGCAAAATCCCCCCTATTAATTTGATTCATTCAGAATCAAAATAATATCATTATACTGTAAAATTTGGGTACTTTGACGCTTTCCGACAACATTTGGCTAGATTTAGAGCAACATCAAGTTTGAAATAATGCTCAATTTTTTTCCTAATACATGGGGCCTAGAGAGCATAGTTTGATTTTTACTAGGATTATATAGAAAACCAAATATTCTTTATATCTTTTATCTTTTCATTTCTCAATATTATGTAAACCATACAAAATTTATTTTTAGTGAGTCGGGACTCAAAATATGTCTAGAGTGACTTTTGCAGGTTCCCACTATGGTGAGTACCAGCTCTTTTTGTTTTTGTATGTTTAGAGTCATTCATGATTGACTATAATTGTATAATGTTTATGGTCAAAACTTTGACCATAAATTTTGAAATTAGACACCAAAAAAGACTCAGTGGTTGATAAATGATTTAATATTCTTTAATTATTTCCATGGGGAGTCATGATCCTTGATTTTTATGGTCCCCAAATTTAAAAATGTATCATCATATGGGCTGTCTATTCCAAGAAAGAAGTTAACATTATTTGAAAAACTCGTTATGCGGTTTGTGTTATGCAGAGCCAACTAGGGCATATGTTTCATAGCCAAATAGTGGCATCTTTTTATTTAATGACCCGTTATGTAGGAAAATTGTATGCAAGGCCGCCTAAGGGTACATCCTAGACAGTTAAGAAAAATTTATCTTTGGAATTTATCATTTTACAGATGATAGAAATGAAAACAAAAGATTTTGATGACATAAGACCACAGTGGGTGGGTTTTCTATGGAATGGAATTTTTATAATGAAAGGGTTATATTATGGTGAAATATGTAATTAATAGGAAAAACATTTCTATACTAATTTGGTGTGTGAAGAAAGGTTAAAATTTATCAGAATGGGGAATTTCCAAAATCATATTGTGCAGTTTTAAGTCATGTAGTGAGGAAATTGTATTATGCAGTTTTATATCATGCAGTGAGGAAATTGTGTAGCTTTAATATAATGACTTTATCTTTTACCAAAGGTATGATATTTTCCAAAAATCTTGATATTTTGTTTAGAAACATACAAAAATATTCAGGGTCAACTGTGGAATATATTGCTCATCCAAATAATAGAATCTTTGGACTGGAAATTATGTAAGAAAATTTTATGCAAGGCCACCTAGGGGAACATACTGCATAATCTGAAAAAAGATCTCTTGGATGTTTGACATTACATTGGGAAAATATAATAATGTTTTTAGAGATTCATATTTTGTGAAGCATAGAGTTTGGTTTATGATGAAATGTACCTGAATAATTAGAGATTATTTCCAATCATGATTTATAAAGAATTGGAGGAATTATATTTCTATGAATGTCTGCCCCAAATGTAGGAAGTATGGTGTTTGTAGTTTTAGGTCATACGGCTAGGACTAGAAATGGAAACAATATATGATATGTGGTTAAGTGATCCTAGGTTATTTCATATTACATTAAACACATAGAGATAGAAAGAGTTGGGTTAACCATGTTTGTGATGACATTCATATCGAGAGAATGATAATTGGACAGATATTCTGGAATAACTATTTTAAAGTATATATTCATGTATATTTTCATCAAACATTTAAGGTGAAAAGTCAATATAACCAAGAAAAAAATTAACATAATTTGACATACCCATTATGGTTGTTGTATTACGTAGGGCCAACTGGGGAATATACTACATAGAAAAATAGTTCCTTCTTTTGATTGACAGGCTTGTTTTGTAGGCAACTTATGAAAGGAAACCTAAAGGAACGTACTACATATTTAAAAAAAGAGTTATCAGATATTATAAACTCTATCTCAAAAAATAGTGATGATATATTATGATGATCTAGAAATATTCAATATTAAATGTTTTTAATATGGAAGGGGGGTATGCTCAATGCACATGAGAAATATTCGAATCAATATTGGCCATGAGTTTATTGTCAATTACATAGATCTGACTAATATGTAAAATCAATAGATTCTTGGTTTCATTTGAATTAATATTTTGATGTACAGTTTCAATTCATGAAGTGAGGACATTATATTGTGCATTTCAAAGACATGCAGCATGTAAATTGTATGGTGCAGTTTAAATTCATGGAGAGAGGACATTATATTGTGCATCTTAAAGTCATGTAGTGAGGAAATTGTACTGTGTAGTTTATGGTCATGTAGTAATGGCGTTATTATCCCCAATTTGAATTGAGATACCTTATTTAAACATATAATTATTTTACCCATTTCCTAATCCCATGTGAGATATGTGCGGTGGTAGAAACAACGAGTAGTAAAAGGATTCCTCTTTAACACAAATGGTGACAGAAGTTAGGAAGAGAAGTAAAATAGTTAAGTGATGGATGAGCTAAGGCATATAACCCGAGATCACTATGTATCTCATTGGAACACGAATCAATCCATATATATTTCTTATATTTCTAAGCAGTTTAATGGCATGTGATACGAACGAAGATATAAAGATCTGTCAAGAAAGATATATAATAGCTGGACTAAGGTATAAATCACAAGTGCCAAGATGTGTCTTACATGGGGAAAGAATCAATCCTTACGTAGTTAATTAAAAATTATATATGTATTTTTGATTACTATCTAACTAATAAATTGGGTTTTTTATACCGTGGATGGGCCCAATATATTTGATCAAGGTGTCTCTACATATCAGAAATATATGAGAATCAATTCATATGTAGTTCTTTATATAATAATTTCCCAGACCAGTTGATTTTGATATGGTATAAGGGGGTTTTAACATGTTCTAGACGAATGGTTTAAGCTAAGACACAAAATGTTATAAAGATCAATCCATGTATCTTAAGGGAATACTCTGTATTGATATGATTCATATACAATAATGAAAAATTTATATAATAGTTTTATGGTTTCAGCTGGGACTGTTATTGGAGAACCAGGTGTCTATATGTATCTTAAATATTTTACAATCCAACCACACATAGTTGATGAAACAAAGTCCCTATGTAGATCTGACTTATACATAGAGAAGAGATGTATTCATTTTCCACTAAGGAGTAACAATGATGTCAATGATACTTTCTTATATATGCTCCTATTGTTAAGTATATATGATGTTAGTCGTGTAGTTTAATGTCATGTAACAAGGAAAAATGATGTCATGAAGTTTATTGTCGTGAGACAAGGACAAATATTCTATGAATTTTATCGTCATGCATCATGGACGTTTTTGATTATTATGTAGTTTACTGTCTTGCAATTCAGACTTTTCTGATGTGTAGTTTAATGTCAAACAGTAATGACAGGGGGGGCTATGCAGTTTTCATTCTATCAGTGAGGACGATGGGACAATTACATAAAGTATTTTTTCAAGAATCTCTGAATGGATATATTTGTAATAATCTCTCCATACATTATTATTCATGTATAATCCCCATTCAAGTAGACCTTATTTATGTAATAAGGTACTTCCCACCTTGGATCAAACATTGGATGTTTCTTTCATGGTATCATTAGAGTCCTAAAGTCCAATAAAAATTCACCCTAATGAAATGAATGGAGGCTAACATTCTTGTTAAAGGCTTGCACTATTTTGTTTTGATAGGCTTCCAAATGATGCAATGAATGCAATTGTTTTTGGTCTAATCACTACATCTCATCAAAATGTTTCTAAAAACTCTCATCTATAAAAAACTGAAGACAGATTGCAACTCTGAGTAAATAAAATTTAAATTTAATTAGAAAAACTTCTTCTTTTCTATACACCAATGAATAATAAGTTTCATGTGTGGCAGTACAGGTAGTAGTCTGATAAGCCCAAAAGGCATGATAATGATTAGCAATCCAAGATTTATTATCTTTATCCACCATCTTCTCATTAATATTTGATACGGTCCTATTTAAATCCTCTATCTATCTGTTGGCTACTGCTTTTTAGTGATATTAATGGTTGGACTAGATATTTTTCTCCTAATATAACTTTTTTACCTCAATAGAATAGAAATTTGTTACATTTCTTGTCAATATTTTATGATGGACACCTAATTTATTGATGATTTTAGTTTTGAAAAATCTAACAATTCTTTTTGACCCATATTGAATGAGTATAATTGCCTCAGCCTATTTAAAAAAGAAGTTATTTATAGTAAGAATATACATTAACTTCTTAGCCATAGCTGTAGGATAAGGCCCAATTACATCAATTTCAAATGTGTATAATGACCATGAGTATTTAGATATATGTGAAAACTCTGGGGGATGATGAATGATGTTGGCATGCATGTGGCGGGGAAGAAATTTCTTAGTGAAATCTATGAAATCATGAATCATTGAAGGCCAAAAGTATCGAAGACTTTATATTTGATCAGAAAGCATGCACCCAGACTGGTGAGTACCACAATCTCATGAATGTGCTTCTTTCATGATAGTTACAGTTTCTTCTCCATAAATACATCTGAATAGGATTCCTTCAAAGCCTCATTTGTAGAGGATATTTTGTTGATCTCGAATATTATAAAGAGGATAATTGGCTTCTCGTTGTAAGACCTATTCTTTTACTGTGCTATCTATTGGAATGACTCCATTTGGATGATATTCTATGATGGGGGTTTTCCATCACGTGGTATGACCATATGTTTTAAAAATAGGGCTAATTTCATTAATTTCATCCATTTGGGTTTGAAGAAAAGATAATAAAACATGAGGATGGTCTATGAAGATGACTATCTCATCCCGATTTGGATCATCTAGGGATGTTACTTCATTATATAATGCATAATATGGGCATTTTGTGATATCGGGACACAAGACAATGTCAGCTCTGAAGGAAATTCAGCCATTAACTCTCTAACTTAATCACACAAAGGTATTAACTCTTTTAATCATATATAATATTCCTCATTGATTTTTTTGATTATAAATTCCGAATCACCTTTCACTTTCAAATGATTCACTTGCACCTAATGTACCAATCACAAACCTATAACGAGGGCTAGATATTTTACCTCATTGTTGGTTCTGCCTTCCAATAATAGGATGGAATAAGGAAACACTACCTTTTCTGGGGAAATATGTACAATTCCTAACAAAAAATTGTTGAGTTTTTGGGTTTCCATTATCTTCCATGTTTGACTTCTGGAGGCACCATCAAATTATATCTCATATGATTGGGGATTATCATGAATAGAGAATACATATTCATCAAGAAGTTCAGTATTTAATGATATTTCTTTTGCAGATGGGTGGTCAACAAAGAATATGACCAGATCATGGACATTTATTGTCTTTTGTGGGACAAAATGAATATCAAACTATTGAAAAATAACTACCCACCAAGCCAAAAATATTGTCATCATAGGATGTGTGAGGATATATTTGAGTAGTTTATTGTGATATACCAATTGGACCTCTTGATGTTTTAGGTAGTGCCTCAATTTTTGAATTGAAAAGATTAATGCCAGAAAGGACATTTCAATACATGAATATAGAGTTTCTGCATCAAGAATAGTTAGATTGTGATAGTAAAGTTTTTTTTCATTCCAATCATCATTCTTCTTATCAAGGAAGGCACCCAGTGATCACTCTAAATCTATCACATATAGAAAAAGTTGTCATTCTTCAGTTGTAGGAATTAATAACGATGGACCCAAGAGATATTTATTGAGGGTAACAAATGCTTCTTGATAGTCTTCATTCTATTTATAGGTGAATACCATCTACATTAATCTAGTGAGGGTAAACACATTCTTGAAAAATTGGAAATAATGCACCTAATATAGGCCAAGTGTTCTTAGAGTCCTCTTAATTCATTCAAATTTTGTGGAGGTGACATTCCAAGCTTTGATTTTTTATCTAAAGATCAACATCGATACCACGATGGTGTATAATGAAGATAAGGAACCTTCTTGAGATTACCCCAAAATAAAATTTCAAGGGGTTTATTTTCAATCTAGGTTTCTGATGTTTTTTGAATATGGTCTACAAATAAAATAAGTTATTGGAACATTTTTTGTATTTGACCAAAAAATCATCCACATAAAGTTAATCAAATTTCTTTAAAACGGGTTTGAAGATATGGTGCATGGAACATTGACATGATGCACCTACATTATTTAAGACAAAAGGCATTAACTGATAGCAAGAAACCCTTGAGGGGATCTAAAGGTTGTTTATTCTTCATCCTCTGGGGACACATGGATTTTATTATACCCATAGTAGCCTTCCATGAAGGATAGAGCATCATATCTAGCAGTTGCATCAATTAAAAGCTCTGTGATCGGAACTGGAAATTCATCATTACGAAAATGAAGGTTAAGATCATTGAAATCAATGCAAACATAAATATACCCTTTTACTTTTTCACTAGGAAAATGTTGGTCATCCATTTGGGATATTGAAATTATCTCTCAATGTTATACTTTCTACGTTTACCAAAATTATCTTCAATTTTAGAGGCATGAGTGGGGTGTGTTCTTCTTTCTCCCAGCTTGAATCATCAATGTTCTTTTGGAAAACCCAAATGATGGGTCGATAAATCTGGATTATGGCCTATAATATCTATATAATTTTAAGAAAATTTATCTCTATGATTCTTTAGAAATGATGTATACACCCATTTATCTACAGAAGACATGGCCACAGTAATAAGAGTGGGCTATGGATCTTCTTCTGTACACATATTTATTTCTATGAGATCATCCATGGGAGTAGATATACCTTCCTCAAATTATGGAGGATCATCCATGTGAACTTATTCTTATTCCCCTTACATACATGTTACTTCTTCTCTTTTTACTTGCATAACAGGAAAAGAATAAAAAATTATAGAGCTACGATAGGATTCAATATTTGATCATCCTAAAGAAGATGCCAATATTTCTGAACCTACAGATGATGCAGGATATTCCTCAGGTAATAAAGATAAGATGAAAGATTGAGAATCAACATCCTTGTCTTCCACTAGTATTTTCATGACTTCTTCTTCTTTGATTGATTAAGTGGAGGCTTGTTATAGTTCAATGGATTAAATGAATACTTTTCCATTTAATCTTTCACCACTTCTTGGTGAATCATTAATTTCTCCCATTCGTTCAGTCTTGATTAACAGAATTGAAATTATGGAAATAACTGGAAAAATGATGGGATTCAGTTTTACCCATTCAGTTTTATTCATAAGTAACATGTAATCTATAATCAAATGTAAGAGTGGGTTCGTTGGGATCTCTTCCAATCCATTTAGAGCATTGATTCTGCTTACCTCCTTTTTCATAGAACTTATTCCCTTCATGCGATAAAATTATTCCTCAATGTATTGAAATTCACACATTTTGAACGAAGCCTTATCACCATACAATACCCCGATTTGACCATTGAAATAATATTTGATACATTTATGGTATGACGAAGGTATGGGTGCATGTTACTATTGTTAAGGCCATCCAAACAGAATATTGAAGGTTATTTTCTTACGAACAACCACGAAATCTGACTTTGACAAAAGATCTCCAAACAGAGTACTATGTGTATTCTCACCTTGAGGTTCTTCCTCAATCATGTAATAATATTGAAACACTAATGTGGATGGAGATAAGTTAGAATTAGTGATGCCCAATCGATGAATTGTACGAATGGGAATGAGGTTGACTTCTGAGCCATTATCAATGAAGGATAGTCGGATGTCTATGTAATTGACCCTTCCAAATAGATATAAGGGCCTGGTATTTCCATGTATAACATCATATTCATCTTCATCCATAATGGATATAAATTCATGACATTATGCATGATCATCCTCTAAACGGTAAACCTTTGCATCAGAAACATAAGTTTCAAACTGTTGAGGACAAGAAAATTCCTTAGAAAGTGCTTCTCAATAATATTTAGTTAGATTTCACGAATCCAAAACTGAGAACATGGGTATTACATGGACCAAATATTTCATGAATTCATACTTTTGGTCCCAAGGTATATGTTTCCTGGAATGGGGGTGTAGTTTTTTAGGTTCCCTGGATGTTGATGCTTCTGTTGTAGATTTAACGTATGTCAGAGTAGAAAATTTAAATACTCCTGGCATTGGAAGATTATACTAACTAAGACAATATACTTTTTGAGAGGAAGATAGTGAAACCTGTAATCGGTCATCCAAAATAATAATGCCAGGACAGAATCGGTCATGCATGGAATATTGTCCTTGTTTATGTTGGTCCCACTGAAGGGCTCTCCCACAAGATTCAGCCTCATATTCAATTTGAGTAGGGGTATAGTTAAAATAGTGGCTTCTACAATTCCCAAACCTCCCACTATGATATCTACCTTTTCATATACTTCGAGTTCCCTAGTTAGATACATATAACTCCAGCTCATTATAACCAGAATCACCATAGGTAGAAAGATATGTTAAGTGTATAACATTGATGGAACCAAAGATCAATGCTTTATCTGATGAAGATTCTGTTTGACAGATTGGTTTTATTTGTTCCATTTGGAAAGGAAGTACTCCAGCATTTGTTTAATATGGCATGTAATCTGCTAGGGTCAAGGAAAAATTTGTCCTTTTGAAGTTCTCATCATCTTATGACTCCTCTTTATCCATATAATCACTTCAATTAATTGAGGATTGAGTTTTTGATGAAGTTGGTTTTGTTGTGGCAAGATTGGCAGAAGATTAAATCAGCTGTTTCAAATATTTTTGTAGAATGACATGAGTTCGGTGGATCATTATACTAATCATCCAATCACCATATTTCTAAAAATTTTTACTTTTGACTTCCATCCATTTTCCTTCATCCTCTGGACCAGTAGAAGTAACACATGCTACTTGATCTAACAAACTTTTTAATCTCACATGTCAAGAGTCTATCATTTTTTGTTGGCAGCCCTTGAAAAAAATACACTCATTAATGGTATTCCCCACCATCTTGTAAAAGGGACAATAATTCAAAATATCTTTATATCCTTCTTTGTTTGGTTTCATTAGCCTTGGAAACAAAACCAAATTAGTTTTCCAGAGCAGAGATGAAGTATCCATGAAATTTCTCATTCTAGAAAAAATAAACATTGATATTTAATTCCTTATAATATTTCCACCTTCAATATCTTTGGTCATCTTGATGAGGTTGTCATTGAGGCTAATGCTCTAGAGGTTGAACCCTTCGATATGATGAAGGTTTTGAAGTGGTAGTAGGTACCGGTGATTGCATAAGTTTAACTGTAGCAACCTCTTCTTTCCATATTATCCTTCATATAGGTTATGGAATTACCCATGTTTTAGCCTTACTTTATATTTTTGAATCTAAAATATGTTGATAAATTGAAACAAGGTCTCAAAACCCTATCGTGTATTTCACAGGGATCCTTGTTGTGTGTAAGTCATCAGGTATTTTTCCCATAAAAAGCAGCAACAACACTTTTTGAGGGAGTGTAAGATTTAAATAATATGTTAATCCTATCTATAGTGCAATTAAATATTAAACGCACTCGTTATCCATTTGTTTTCATTTTTTATGATCAGAAAATATTTTCATTGGTACCGTTGAGAAGAATTAGAGAAGGAATTTCTGATAGAGATATTCCCATCTAGTAATTGATCAAGAATGAAAACTTGTATACCATACAAAAGTTGGTCTCTATAATTACTGCAAAAAATACAGGACATTTATTGCTTCTTTCTATTGAGGAGTCCCCACCATGGGATCACAACGAGAGGGAAAAATACATTAGGTGTTGTTCTGGATCTCCCGAGCCATTAAATATTGGGAATGTGGTATTCACAAAATTTGGTGGTGGAGGAATTAGATCATCTAATTCCGGGTATGATTTCCGTTCTGGCTGAACTGGTACATGTTGTTCTTCCATCGCTTCCAATTGAGTTCTTATTACCCTAACTGTGTTCATAAGCACTTGGGGAATATCTGAATTCTCTAGGACTAGAACATGTACAACAGTTGAAGCTTGATCTTGTGGAAGTACTAGCAAAACGACTAGTGGTGGTGCTGGTATATGCCTTGGAAAACCCATGGAAACATGTCAAAAAGGATGTGTTTGAGCCTGGCCTGACTGTGTACCAATAGAGGGAATTCATTATCTGCATCAGTAGTTACTAAAAATCTACTTTGATGAGGATTTCCTATAGGGTGTTCATGTTGATGATCTTTTTAGGGAGTAGGTATAGTAGAAATGATGCTTTTAAGTAACTTGATATTGATTCTTTTTCAAATCTTATATCTCTACATCGTACTATGAAAATATTTCTTCAAGTGAAAGAGATTGATCTTCTCTAGGGGAAAAGTGACATATAATCTGACTTTTACTTTTTCCCTTGTTATATGCCATTAGGAGGGGTAGTAGTTGGTTATTTGAGGGCATACCATGATTAAGGGTAAGCCTTGAGTTTCGGGTATGTACACCATCTTCATTTAGTTCACTATGTACTATATTATGGATAAGAACATCATATAATAATTTCACTGAACTAGACTCATTTAGTGGAGGATCATCAGCAATAGTGTTAATAACAATTACTGATTCATGATAGAATTCATTCAGTATCTTTGAAAGATCATCTCCCTCTGTATAAAGCATGAGACTCTACTCACCTATATGATGGATTCTCAGAATCATTTTGGTGGATAATAACCTATAGGAAAACCATGGATATTTCAATTATGTTCTCTCTTTGTGGATTCTTCCCTAATCAAGAGAAAACGAACTTCTATTGAGGTGGGTATTTTATTTGTGAATAATAACCCAGCCCTGGAGGCTGGTGTGGTTCATGTTCTTTTTCTTAAAACCTCTGATCATATTTTACTAAATTTGACGGTTGAATTAAACGATCCCCCATCCTTACATGTTGTGGTGGCTCCTGAACTATAATGGATGAGATTTTTGATGCTGCACTTTTGATTTTACAAATATTGGTTGGGACATTAGTTGGGTGAATTATCCGACAACCACTCAAATCACCTATTTCATAAGATTGTTGTATTATTTTATACATTTTCATTTTCTGATGTCCTGAATCCTCTTAGTGGCATGCTTTCTTAAGATTCTCAAATTATAGATGTAAAATAAACTCAACTGCTTTATTTTTTTGGTCCTGACTATGATGAGAGCTAGTTGAGGATAGTTTTTAAGTGTACATTTTATTACATTCAAAATATGTTGATTATAGTTGGTCGTGGTCAATAACATTTCATGAGACCACTTTTGGTGGGATTTTCTGATTTTGAGGTGCAGTGAAATTATATTTTTTATGTTCCCCCCATCCTCTGATACAAACACTAGATGGGGTGTTAGAAATTAATTGGAATATCCACTTTAGAGATTTATGGCATGCACTCTGAATGATTATTTGCGGTTTTTCAACCTTTTGATGTTGGGAAACTAAGAGAGATGCCGAGTCAATTTGGAGTTGAAACCCTTCTATTACCATTACATGATTTTGATATTCATCATATGGTAATACATTGTTTTTCAAATGTTGAGGATTCTTCCATAATTTGATGTGAATATCAAGAATTAAATCATGTGCCATTAATTCAGGAATGTTATATTGAGAATTTTACAATGTCCAGAACATGACTGGTATTTCTCCATTAGCAAATTTTTTTCTCATGTTTAACATATCTTCATCATATTTTAATATTGGTTCTTATAAATTGTTTGTCCAAAATGGACACTGTGTATTAGAAGATAAATGAACTAAAGGAGGTTTAGATAATGACTATTCTTTTAAGATGTCTTGTTGTGGAGAAATTATTTCACCCACAAATTACAATTAATGAGGTATGACTGGATTTGCATTGGAATGTGCTTCTAGATAGAAGGGATTTCTCATCACTACATTATGAATTATATAATTATATTGAAAATTCATAATACTATGGAGGATAGGAATTTCACAGTGAATGACATCATGGGGAGGACCACCATAGTGGATTATAGTAAGAAGTAAATCCACATTCTTCTTGATATTCTTGCCACACAGTGGGTTTCAGTGGATCTCAAACTGGAGATAGGCTCTCTGGATTGGCTGAAATTTCAGGAAGCAAGACCTCATCTTATGGGAATCTTCAGAAATACTGCTACTCTACCAATAATATTTTAATGATAGAGTTTGATCTGGAGTAGCATTAGATAAATTTCTGAGGGCTTCAAGAACTCCAGCATTAAGTGGAGCCAAATTGCATCTAGACTCTTGATTTTTCAACCGTGATTGATGATACGTATTCTTGGATTTCCTATTACACTTAGTTAGGGACAATTTTTGGGAGAAGTGGTTATCATGGGCAGGTCTGTGGGCCTACCTTGGAGTGGTCACTAGAATGGATGGATTACCTCCAATTGGAATGGGTGTATGTTCTTGATCCTGTTGTATGTATGATATGGTGGAGTGTGCCCCATGACCCTCCTAGATTGGAATAGAAGAGTTCATTTGCTTCGAGATGCATGACGATGGGTCATCCCAGGTGTACGGAGAGATTTAGGGGTATGCTCCCTTGGTAATACTGAAGTTGTTGTTATAATAATTTCGAATGATTCCAGAATATGGACAAGAATTTGTGTTTTTCATTTCACCATTGATATTATTTGTTTGGTGACTTCTGTAACTAGAATGGGAATATACATTCATTATGTATCAGGAGTAGGTTTATTTACCTGCATCTATCCTCCTTTCTCTATAGATGGGTATCGACAGTACTCATCCATGGGGGTAGAGAGTCGTGTCTGCCCCAGATTTTTTGTTGGAGATTTTCGATTGACTTCTCAGCATGATTCCAAATGAGACTATTGGATGTATTGATAAACACCAATAGGTGTATGTGTCTTTTGGCTGTTTTCTTTCAGTTCTGGTTGAAAAAATCATTCAATAATGGTAGACAAAACTGCTGGTAGAATTGGTGATTGTAACTAGGTGTATGTGCCTATTTACTAGCTTCCCCAACATTGGATTGGAAGGATTAATTAAATTTAGTCTGACGAGTAAGATGACTAGTTAATAATTTATAACCCAGTGTATGTGCTTGTTCACGGTACTTCACCAGATCTATCTGGTGGGATTGGTGGGTTTCTGCTAGATGAGTCAGCTAGACAACAAAACTATGAAGGACGGGTGTATGTTCCCTCTCACGGTTCGCCATCAGGTTAGGTTAATTTACATATACAGAGGGGGAAGAGGTAATAACATTCTCTCTATTGACTGGATATTGTACCTCGATGTTCGTCTTACATGCCTAGGTCTAAGAGACCTAAGAAGAACATCCATAGGCAACACCCCCATCATTTTTGGGGTTCACTACCACACGATTTGGGTAGCGGTGATTGATGGTGGGAGTCCACAGGAAGGACCACTAAATCCTTGAATTGAGGCCTTGAGTGAACTCATGATCCACATCCCTATAGTATGGGAGGGACTGGTTGTTTCATTCTGGGGATAAGGACCCAAAATGGTTGAAGATGATGGTTGGAACCATCTACTTCTGGATCATCGGTCAACATTTGCAGGATGATCGAGGATTGTTAATGAGATGGAGGGCCTGTCAAGATACCTCAAAAATTGGGATTGTACCATGATGATGGTACTCATTTACCATCATGTTGGAGAACAGAGTTGAAGATGTTGTGTGGGTGATGATGTCCTTCTTGTGTATGAGGATCTGGCTTGAGCAATGGTTGAGAAGTTAACAGATGTTCTCTTGAAGAAATTCATTTTTTACTGAAGGGAGTTCTGAGAAAAAACACTACAAAAACCATAAAATCCATTAAAGAAACATATTTTAGATGGATACATGCCTGATTTATTTCTTTTTATGGACTTCCTTTATCTATTTAGAGGGTTCTGACAGGTGGTGTCATTATTAACATGGTTACGATTTCACATCAGGTTCACCATTTTAATTTTGTAGTTCCTTGAAACATGTGTTCTAGTCTTAAGAATCACCAATTTCAATATATTTCCATTGGATTTATTCATGGAACTGAGAACATCCAATATTTTATTATCCATTAGGAGCCTACTTTCCAAAGTATGGTGTTCTTCATGTTTTAACTTTACGATTCTTTAGAATGTGCATTGTTCAATATGATTGGAGGTCGGACCCATCACACAATTTTGGGGGGAATTATTGTCTACTCTGGAACTCACTTCATAAATGTATGATATTTTCATGAATCCTTATTAATTCACCATGTATTACATATTTTTCCCTTGGAATTTGAAGTCACTTATTAACATGTAAAAAACCTAGAATCATCAGTATGTATTCATGGTTATTCATTAATAGAGATATTCATATGTATTCGAGGTTCTACATAAATGTTATCCTCTCATATTCTATTTAAATATTATTTTAATCTTTGTTATAATGATACTGGTTTTTAAGCCACTCAGTGGGGCACACTGTAATTTACTTTCATCTAGGTAGATGATTTTTTTGATATTAGGATCGTACCCATGAAATGGGCTAACTATGTGTACTTGTGAAAGGAATCGATATCGTCGTAGTTTGCTACCACATTATGGTACACATCATACCACTTATGTTCATGTGATAAGGACCTAGTTGTATAGTTTAATGTCATGTGGTATGGACATCATACCGAAATGTTCTTAGTCATTGTTTAGTATAGGACTTATGCCTACGAAACCCAAGGAACACTACTACAAATATGGCTTTTATCACTGCTAAAAATGGCCATTAACAGCGCTATAAAAAGCACTGAAAATGCCAGTGAAGATAAAGGCGGGTCCCTTTATCAATGCTCCAAAAAGCGCTGATAAAGGCCCCTTTTATCAGCACTATTTTTAGCACTGATAAAAATAAAAAAAATAAAAAAAATAAAAAAATACTACCAATCTCATGGGTGGGATTTTTACAGTTCTTGAGCCCCCCTTTATCAGCGCTTTCCCAAACATCTGGCGCCCTCCCTCACCGCCTACTCCCTTTATCAGCGCTAGCCCTTTAAATCACCCTTGAACGCATGCCCTTTCCTCCACCCGGATTTGATCTCGAGACCTCCCCCATGCGCACCTAAAGCCTTTGCCACTACCCTATATTGATTTGTTCTCTTATTCGTGATATATTTATATATATATATATATATATCTTTATATTTATTCGTACATTAATATATATTTATATTAATATATATAGTTATATTAATATATATATATATAGTTCTGTTAATATATATATATAGTTCATTAATATATACATATAGTTATATTAATGTATATATATTTATAATAATATATAGTAGTTATTTAAATATTCATATATTGGTATTTTAACTAAAATGGATATTATTTATTATTTAGATATATCTAGTATATTTTATATGTAAATATATTTAATTATTTATTTAAAAAATTTAATTTTTAGGTGTGAATATATAAAAAATATGTACATATAGTTATATATTTCATTATAAATAACAGTGAATTATAAAAAATGATAAAATTTCAAAGACATAATATCAATTTGAATTTAATACCTTGGAATAAATTCAGTCCCCACCAAAAAAATCCAATAATACCCCCTTAAACGGGGATGAAAATCCGCAAAATGTTAAAATATCTGGGTACCCCGACTAAAAACTCGGTTTTGGAGGACTTTTGGGCCTCTTTTGTCTTCAAAAAATGATTAACTAGGGAAACCCTGGTCACAGCGATATAGAGATCATCACAGGCTTCGATTTGATATGTGGTAGAACTCAAACAGACACCCAGATCAAAATTTATGGCCGTTTGAATTTTGAGTTGCGTTTTCAACATATTTTGGATCTTTTTTAAATTTTTTTAATTTTTTTATTCTTCAAATTGTTATTAAATGACTATTACGCCATAATAATTATCAAATTATTAATTAAAAATATTTATTTAATTTTTTAAGAATCCATTTTCACTAAATATCTTATATATTAAGTATAGTATGTGTAAATGTACATTTATACGTGTCTAAAATATATTTAAAAATTATATATTATATTTATATCAATATAAATATATAACTATATTTATATATTAATATATTTTTTTACTTTTTTTTGAAGTCGACCCTTTATCAGCGCTTTTAAAATAAGCACTAATAAAGGCCACCCCTTTATCAGTGCTACTAAACAAGCGCAGATAAAGGGGGTCCCTTTATCAGTGCAAAAAAAGAGCTGATATAGGGGGGGCCTTTATCAGTGCTTTTTCATTAGCACTGATAATGGGGTGGCACTGGCCTTGCCCAGTATTGTGGTAGTGGAACTTAAAATAAATATGTGTTTCCAAGTATGATTAGACCCTGTAGTGAATATAGATATAGGAGAATAGGATTTAATTGAAATGTTGGTGTTAAATGTCAAGGTGACTTCTTATGTATCCCATTTGGATGAGAATCAAATCCCACATAGTTCAATGTGTCTCATTGGAGAGTATAGTCCTTTGAGAGAAATGTTTTTGGGCTTGCATCCTGAAAAGAATGACTTGATGATTTGGGGTTTTAATTTGGAGCTGAATCCTATGTAGGATTCCCAAATCAAGGGAATTTGGGTTAGATTATTGAAGATGATATCTAGTGAGATTGGGCCCTAAGAAGGATTCCTACGTATCCAAATTATTGTGTGAATTAGATTTTTCATAGTTCCTTCATTATTGGTTTTTGTGTAAATGTTTTAATCCGCAAGAATCTCTATGCTCATGTGAGTCATGCTTAGTGTGAGAAAAATATGGTTGTAAAATATTCAACAATGTCCCATACACTTTTCCTCCCCCATTGGTGGAAGATGGCGCACCTATGGTGGTGATAGTGGATGAGGGAAAGGGGGCTCGGGAAGTGGGTGAGGTGACCAACCTTCCTTCTATTCACATTACATTGGATATGGTTCCAATTGACAGAAGAAGAGATAAAGGTTCAGGGGCTCACAAAGAGATGGACTCCATAAAATTTAACCCGGTAGGGGAGGGAGACTTTTTCATTCACTTGAATGGAAAATCAATTGTGAACTGAACCATCCCAAACCGAAATTTGAGGTTCTGGCTCATTAATAAGGGCTTTCCTAGGACCCAAAACCTTATTCTAAAAATCAGGAACATCCTAGAACAATTCCTGGGAGAATGGTCCATGCGACTTCTGATATAAAAATGCACATAACTCCGTGAATCCTTACACCATTGTGAAAAAAATGTGGAAAACCTCTGTATGTCGATATTCACACCCAAATAAAAGACACGCGGATGTGACATTCAAAATATTTTGAAAAGTCATAAGGTTTTTGTGGAGGTGTCAACAGAATCCCTTTCAAACAGGGGATACAATGAAGAAGAAGCATTTCCATGAATGCCTTTGATAAGGTCTTGATGGCTTGTAGACTAATGAGAGTAAGTGATTCAAAGAGGGTTCCCAATTAGATAAGGGTATGCATGAATGAGAACACATGTAGGATTGGGAGACCAAATATTCACTTAAGCGATGAAAATCATGTATAGTAATAGTTTGGTGAGACCTAGCTCAAGCCATCAAGACTATTTAGTGGTTATCCTAAAAGTTGGGTGATAAAATTCTGGTGAAAGGAATCGGTGACACGAAAGTGATTCTGATTTAAGGAGATTTGGAACTTTTTGAATGTAGGTGTTAGGGATTTCAAACCCAAAAAGAACTTATTTCATATGATCCTCCTTTAATTACACTTCATTAGGTCTTAAATAGCTAACTTTATTGATTCAGAGGACGTGGGAGTAGAAATAGGGAGACTATAGAAGCCATTGGATTTCAGAAAAATTCATCTATACAAAGGAAGGCCCCAATTGTCTATTTGTAGGCAAAAATAGTACCCTATGTGAAAATAGATTGGGCGTACAACTTGATTCTTTTCCAAAATGTGGTGCACAAGTACGTTGTGCACCGACTGCGGTATGTTGAGACTAGGGCAACCCTTTGAGGACTTAGCCAAAATTATTACTTCTATCTGATCTAGCATGGTGTTGCACGTGTGTTTCTACATAGGTACCTTGGGGTGCCTCCTTGAGTAATTATCCAAATTCATTTTTTCATAACACGAGGGCTACACACGCACACCCCTACTTGAGATTAGTGTCGGGTTGTGGTCCACTGCCTTCACTACCATCACAAACCCCGATAAAAAATTCAATGTCACACCACAAATTTTTTTAGCCTGATTGAAGCCATTTTGCAGAGAAGTGTATAGGACACATTTTATGTTGTCTGAAAATATTCATTTTTTCTTATAGTGATAACAATCACTCATCCATCGACATAGAACCATTTTCGAATATATATTTGTATCCATGTTTTTATCTATTATTCTACAATAAGGATATAGAGTAAGAATTTATTGGTTCTTATGTGGTGTAGAACATGAATAATAATATTTTTGTGGTTCTTTATGAGGTTGAGGAAGAAAAATTAAAGAACAAGTCATTTTTATATAGAATTATATGGAACATTGATTTTATAGTGTCTTAACAAATGTTCTAAAATTGGTTTCCTCAATATGGGTAGGAGTGGTTTAGAAGGGAGAGTATATATTCTCAATAGTTCATGAGTACTTTTGGGGTGTTATTTTATGTTTCCATATTGAAATAACAATTTACCCTTATTCCAGAATAAGATTGGATCTTTGAAAGCATCAATTTATCATAAAAATTTGAAAACTTCATGATGAATAAAATTTAATTTACTAACATAATTTGGATTATGGGGATGATGTTCCATTCCTAAAACATATAGTAGATATCCATGATCATTGAGATAGAAGGTTAATTTTCATTGTCCACGTATTGTAGAGACATGGTTGTTTTTATGAGAGTACATGGGTTCCTGAGAAGTATGTGTATTCCTAATTAGTTTTGTTATTTTGATTTTTATCCAATGTTTTATACTTCATTATATGACACTGGATCCATGATAATTTTGAATATGTTCCTTTTTCCATAACATGATGTATGTTAATAACTAAAAAATATGAAGAGGGAAAAATTTCTTCCTATTCAAGATGGTTTTTTATTATGAATAATATTAAACCCATTTAGGTGAGTCACTTCAACTAAAATTGGATAATATTTTTATATAAAAGGATTAATTCCTTGATTCAGGTTCATTGGAATGTTCTTTCTGTTAGTTTTATTATCCATTGGCTTGGGTTGTTTCGAGATGAAATGATTGTGTATATTGTTTAAGATGGTTTTTCTTGTGAGGAGTTTAAAATTATGTCTTTATGTGGTTTTGAGGGATGTTTTCCACATTTTACAAACATTGGATTTGTGTTTTTGATTGGTGGAAGTATTTTATTTTTTAGGAAGAACTTGATATATATAATGTGGGAACATTGTTTCGACCCTTATTTTTAATTTTATCATCCATGTCTGTTTGAATTCATGGTCATCATAATAATTTCAGAGGTATATAATGTAACTATATATTCATTCTCATCCATTACATTGGGGAAATTATATAAGTGGAGTTTTCTAGAGGATACTTCAAAGACGCTGAAGAGTAGAAGGTGGTGATGTACTTCACATTTTTCATGGATATGATTTTGTGGTGTGGGGGTGAACTATACTGTAAGGGGAGTTGTTGTGTCATGGATGAATCTATTATGGTGTAGAGCCACAAGTTAGCATTTTTCGGTTCTACTATTTGCAGCATGGTTGTGTTGTGTTCAGGTCAACTATGTAACTGAGACTCTAGGTTGAATTTTGATAGTACATCAATTGGGTCGTGTGTAAAACTTGATCACTTGGATATAGAAATGAGTCTATGAGGACGATTATTGTGGATATGTCTTTATCAGGATAACAATTTAATGAATCGGAGCTATAACATGGGAATTTCCTTATATTTTGAGTCATATGGTGTTTTTCTTCATCATGTTCCAGTAGATCTTACCTGGTTTATTTATTTATAGTGTGGAGATAACCACATTTCTAGTGAGTTCATTTTATTATCCCTATTATATTTTTGTATCTGTCTTTACATCATGGTCATTTCCATTTTTAGTAGTTCTGTGATGTGGATACTGGTTTTTTATAATGGTCTAATTTTTATCCATACTTCATATAAAATCCCACCTCTAACCCTATTACTATTTAAGCACTCCTCTTGGTTCTTGGGTAACCCCCATGTATCCCTATGAGGAATTTCACCCTATTTTCATTGAATTTCAACCCTAATCCTTATATGTTCTTAGTTTGATTCATCCAATAACTCCTCCCTCTTTTTCATCATGTTCTTCATATATGGATAGATTTTTTTTAATGAAATGGAGATTTTTAGTGATTCTTTTGTAATGTAATGATGTATGATATTGTATTGATTGTTTTCAGGGATTTGTCATTCATTTTAATTAATATAGATTTCTTCCCACTTTTTCCAACATTGGGTAGTAGTTCAGAATAGTTTTTTATTATTTTTGAACCGTCATCCTTCCTCTTCATGTTATAGATAAGGAATCATCATGATTCTTATTTTCAAGGGATATATGGTATACACAAGAGTAATTATGAAAATTAATTTGTTAAATTGAAAATAAAGGGAAAGGGGTTAAAAACAAATTCTTTACTAATTTTATGTGATTATTATTAGACACATTTGATGCATCAATGAAAATCACACCTACAAGGACTCTTTATTCTATAATAATTTATTTTTTTCGAACAATTAATTAGGTGATTTTTTGTAGTCAAATTTAATAACAAGATATTCATCTATATTAGTGAAATTATTTGGTTTCCCTGTTACAATTTTGGATTCTGTGAGACGTCCCATGAAGTACATAGTGAATGTTACTTAATCTAATTTTGATAAATTTTAAAACATTTATTGTTATAAAAAGTGGTTGTGTTTAGTAGTTTTTATGTAATTGTTTTACTTGGAATTTTTTGTTACATATATATGTTGTCACATGGAAGTGGATGTTATATTAAAAGGTGGGAATATAGGGATTGTTTGTATAAGGATGATGTGATGTTGTGTTGTGATATGTTTTTCTAGTTTCTCAATATTAATTTAATTTAAGGATATTGATTGAAAATAATGTCCAATTAGTTTGAATGGAAAATGTATTTGAATGGATAGAGAACTCTTGATGTAAAAAAAGGAAGTGTGATGAATGTAGTTATTTTATAACATGAAATGAAATGTATTAGAAAATGAAAATAGTTTTTCATAGGTAAATATAGAAATTGGATTTATGTGAAAATAATCATGGAATGTGATTTGTGGTGTGTAAATATTATATGGAATTATGAGATTATAGGTCACAGTGATGGTGGTAGAGTTTGTGAGGATATGTAGAAATTTTTTTATTTGGATAGTATGGATTCTATTTACACAAATGTTTAGATTTTTCATGAGAATATTATATAAATTCAATTTTCATTATGATTTATATATGAACGACACAAGGGAAAAAAAATAAGTTTTGACACATATGTAATTCGGGGGGGTTGTATTCCAAAAAAATTGATGATCAGAACAGATTGATGGATACCTCCTCTTTCCAGGTCTCTCTTCAAGGTTAGTTTAATATACATCGGGTTTGATGACAATAAATCAAAATTTCACTTTTGGTGATATTGATTATATGGGTAGATAGCTCATAGTCATGTACGTTCAAGGTTGGAGGATGGAATGATGTTTATTTCATTCGTACGGATGATGTACTACTATTTTTGTTATAGATATTATTGAGACATGGTTTGATGGAAATGGTGTCTTTGGGTAAGATGTGAGGTGTCTTCAAGAAAGATGAGATGTGATGGGTGGTTGCACACATGTTTTTTGGTATTATGAATTTCCCCATGTTTTTTGGGAAATATTTTATGGAAGATATAGGACTGCTATGCCAAATGAAATTGAGTTGTGAGAGTGAAATATCTGTGGGAATGTGCGGTAGGTTAACCTTTTATAGATAGGATTCTTATTATTTTCGCATAATTTAATGAATTATTTATTCATCATCCCAGGTAGAGTGTTTTTTTTGTTTAATTCACCTACATAGGTATTGTTGTTTATGTTGTTCTCTCTCTAGTGAATTAGAATCCTCTATCAGATGTTCACAAGTGACCTTTGGAATGATCATAATGAGAATACATGTTATTCTCACACTATATAAAATCACATTAATTTTCTGGTTCCTAGCACGACTACATGGGTGTTCAGTTATGCCTTCCAATTTTTCCAACCTTTATCTTTACATATGTTTGTGTCATATATATAATATATTCATTTTTACATTCATTTGATGCTACTACAATTGCGTCAACACCTGGATACAATGCACAAGCACTGCCCCATGAGCCATGAAACTGCATTATGTGGTACAATGGCACTCTGTGAGCGCCATAAATGCTCACTTTTCTTGAACCATATTACTGATATAAAATATAATGATTCATTTTCTAGTTATTTATAGTCCCCATGGATGAATAGGTGTTTACCATGACCACCTATGTAGTAGATGTGGGGTTCTATTGATAGAGCATGTTTTTGGGAAGTCTATTTAGTAAGGGAAATCTAAAAGAGTAATTTGGTTATATTTTTTATTTCAAATATATTATCAAGCCATATCACACCATCAAATTCTAAAAAAAACTCTCCACATCCCCATTGAATATTAATCATGTAAAATAATATAGTTTTTCATTGTCTTTAATGAATCATTAATAGGGAATAATTATTTTCATGAACATCTTTAATACATATCCCTCAACATCCATAATCATCATCCACCATTGAACACTATTGAATTTATCATATTCATTAATCAATATTTTAAATAATGTTTCATGTAATATAACAGAGTTACAAATGTCTTATAATTCTTAGTCCAATTTAATAACTAACAGAGTTATAAACTCAAGGTCTTAAAAACAACTTAAGATAATAATAAATTAGTAATTTTTACTTCATATATTCAACCATGAAACGTTATCTTTCTTTTCCATCATGGATATCATATGTATATCAAATAATTCTTTTATTTTCTATTCTTTTAGTTATTTACATCAAGGAAATTTTGAAACTTAATTTACTATCATTATAAACCAAAAAAACATTGAAAAAATAAAACTCATTTAGAAAGTTGTATATTAAATAATACCCATATTAATTATTTGATATACCATAAAATTAAATTCCAAATGTTAATGTCACTATTTTAATCTCTCCCTTTTACTATTATAAATAGTATTTATAATTTACCTCTCCATTATTAAAAAAATAAAATGTTAATGGGAAAAGGTATCACTTACTTATGAAATACTTCATCCTATATTTCATTATAGTTTTAAATAAATCATACTCTCTGTATAAATAATATAGATTTTATTTAGAAAACAATGTAATCCTTTACCAGCTGATCTCGATAGCTCGGGAAATTATAAATCAAAAAAATATCTTGACGGGTATTCATCCTTAATTCTATGATGAACAAACATAAACTAGGTATGAATAATATTAAAGAATAGTAAAAATTGAACTCTTATACTCACTATAAAAAACAAAACAAAACAATTAATGTTAAAAAATCCAGATATGTGTTCTTTGAGAACAATTAAACTTCCATATCTCTCAAGTCATTAATTAATTAAATTAACCCCACCCCCTCTTTTCATTAATTTTGTTTGTTTTTATATCCAATTCTATGAAATTATTAAAACCATACCTTTTAAAATTATATGATCACCAAGCACATTTTGGAATAATTACAGTTGATACCGATTAAAATAATGAATGTGTAAGAGCCTTCAAATTTAATCATTTGTCTCCCCCTCAAGGGATATACTCCTCATTGTATTAAAATATTAAATATAATTAAGAATATATTTAAGGACGTTATAATTTATATAATACATATAAATGGATATTCAACTTGTGGCTATGCATATTTGGAAAAAACCACAATTTCACTAAGGATGATATTCCCCAATACTTTTAATTAATGATACCAAATAAAAGATCAATCTAATATATTATTTTATAATTCCAATTTTTCATGGATATTAATGTAATGTTTTGAACATAACCAAATATAATACCCTATAATATTTTAATTTTTATACCAATATAGGAATCATTCATAGTTGATGAATTATTTAGTATTAATGATCAGAATTGTCAACACTCACTGATTATTAGGATCTCTCCATAATAACATAAACCATCATTATTTCCTAGAATTATATCCACAAATAAAATTAAAAAATATAAATTGATCTTAATGGATTTTTTGTTGTTCAGAATGTGAACAAAACGGTAGAGAAAATTTTCTTAACCAAGATTCTCCATTTTCAGCCAGTCATCATGTTTTCAAATAAAAATTATATTATAATTTATATTTGGGTATCATAGATCTCATTAAATTATTGTATACTATATGTGACTACATTTTATTATTAAACACATTCATGTTTGAAACATTTTCAAACTTATTAAGGACTTATTCATGTTTTGGTAGAATATTTAAACAAAAAATTTCCATTTTTTCATCCTTATCACATATCTACTATAAAAAATAATTTATGCAAGAGTTGTCTTCTATTAAAAATGGATTATGTAATTTGTGTTCATCATGTTGAATATTTTCTTTTTTACTAGCCTCATATTTTTCAACATCAATTTTTCATATTCAGTCTAAATATTTTGGAAAAATTAATAACGTATATTTTGAAACGTTGAAAAAAACATTTGAATTTTCCATATGGAATATTCTTAGTTTGATCCATATAATTAGTTATTTTGGTTGATTAAATTTTATTTCCATTATAGGATTTAAAATATATAGTCATATGACAAATCATATTTGATAATTTATAAATATTTGTTTTTTTACAAAATGTGAATGATTTATTCCAAATGTATTTTATTATTTCATAGAAAACAAATGTGGAAATATTTCTCTAATACTATTGATATATGTTTAGATGATCATGCAACATTGTTTTGACCACCATCATTTCAAACATCATAGGTATTATTATGCTTTCCAAAACCATAGAATTTTTTCTAAATTTTCTTATATGGACTAATATTCATTAATTTCTCTCTCTTAACCCCCTTGTCAGGAGACATATTTGTGAATTATAATTTAGTGGATTTTACCGATAATATAATTCACAATTTGTGAATTGGATATAGAACCAACATTGACCTAAAAAAATTGATCTTATTTTTTATTTTGTATGACTTTTTTGGTTTGTCATTAATTATTATTGGTTACTTATTGGGGAACCATTTTGTAGACACATTTTCATCCCCTGTATTCATGTTTGTATCCTTATTAACACCTTTATTCATCCATACTTTTACATATTTTATTTCATGACCTTTATTGTTCATTATTTCTTAATTAGGAACAATACTACAAAATTGAAAGGTTGAACCTATTTTTTCATAGCTACATAAGATAGATCATTTAATGAGTTCCAGATATTATTATCACATGTCAGAGGACTTATAGTCTTAGATCCTACAATGAAAATTGAGTTACAACAAAAACTATATTGTAATTTTTTGATGTTTATAAATTGTTATTCACAAAAATGGACACCTAAAAATCTATTTATAGAAATTTAATGTAACAGTTGTTTTTCCAATCATCAATCATATTTACCTTATGTAAACTAAAATTACATTACATTTCAACTTCCTCTCCATCTATATTTTAAGTATTTTGTATCAAAAATTAATATTCCTTGATCATTTCATATTTTACATCCAAATGTAAATCGTTTTTATCAATCATATTTTTAAAGTCTCTCTTCATATGTGTTGATCATTTCTTCTAATGTATTCTTGAATCTATATTTATAATCAAATTCTTTGATCCATTTTTAGGAACTCATTTCATACTTCATATTTTTTACTTTGAAGGCTCCAATATTTATAGATAACCTCAATTATTCTTGAATTTTTTTCTTGTATAACTGTTTCTATGTTTCATTCATCTAGGGGATATAATCCTTCATACTTTGAAATAATAATTAAAAAACAATAACTATTTCTATGTGAATTAAACTTACAATATCCCCAAATTTAACAAAATATATATCTTTAGAAGTCACATCTCAATTATCCACACATAAAAATATTGGATATTATTCTAAATGAATGCTTTTGATTTTGTTTTGACATACCACATGATCACGTGAGGAAAAAGTTTTTTATTCTATTTATTATAAACATGATCCACAATATCTTCTGTTTCGAATCCAAATATGTATTTATTGTTTAAATGTAAGGGAAAAACTAAAACATAATCTTCTTTAGATAATGGGTTCTTATTTTTAAAATTTCATTTCAATAATGGCCCAGACCACATTAGTAAATTACTTTCTGAAAACATAGTGTTAGTGATGTATTTAACGATTAAGGTGAATTATTCTTGACACTTTACAAAATTTCTATTTCTATGAACTGTGTTTCCAGTTCTGTAAATAGTTCCATCGGCAAGATAGATGTGAATAGGTCCATCTGTGAGATAGAAGTGAACAATGCCATTGATGTGACATTTTTGAACAATGTTATTAGAGAGATATTTGTGAATAGTTTATTCGGTGAGACATTTATGAACATTTTCATCAGTGAGACATTTATGAACAGTATCTTTGGTGATACATTTGTCAATAGTGACACTAATGATATATTAGTGATACATGTCGATAATAAGTATTTTTGAATAGTGAATTTGGTGAGACATCTGTGAATAGTAACATTGGAGAGACATTTGAGTATAATTTTATAGTAGGACATTCATCAGAAGGTTCAACAGTTACATTATTATGAATATAGTGACATTGGTAGGTTCTATAGTGTCCCCAATAGGTCATAAATTAGTATGTTCTATAGTGACATCAGTTGGTACTACAGTGACATCGGTTTCTCATTCCTCTGTAGGTGATACAATGCCATCAGTAGGTGCTATGTTGACATCGGTAGGTGATATAGTGTTTCCAAAATGGTATGTGCCACAGTGTTTCCAGCATCATATAGTTTCACACCTTTGACTTTATATTTGATTTAAAACACATTAAAATTCTTGTTTGAGAGGATTTAATACAACATAAAATCCCTTAACTAATTTCTATATTTTCCTTGACGCCCGAGTGACATAAATTATTGAAACCAAGTAGTATTGATAAGATCCACCTTTGATGGAAAAATTATACTGTATCTAAACTGCTTCCCAATTTATATTTTCAAAAGTTTGAGATGTAGTCTTCCTTGTTATTACTTCTACTATTTATGTGATATGGGATTCATAGATTTCTTCCTCCCATAAGAGTTGTACGATCAATATATAATCCTTTGATAGATTCCCCTTGATGTTTTCCTGCTACCTATGCACCCCCTATCATGGTGCAACAAAGAACTGTCAATTTGTACTCAATAAAAGGTATTTTATACCTCTATTCCTTTGGGTTCCTTGATATATTTCCTCCTATTATCATTCATATTTTAGGAAATGTGATATTCATGATTATAATGGAAAATTATTGTGTATTAATTGATGCAGTTGTTTCGTGACATCCTTAGGTGGATGCAGTCATTGCAAGAGAAGTGATCATGATCCATTATGTTTTTCATTCTCAATAAATGAAAATCAATTTTTTTTTGATTTGGTGGATTAATGGATTATCTATTTTTTATATGAATTCATAGAGTTATCTTGTTTTAGCCATTGGATCAAAATGAAATTACATTATAAATACATGAACTGGATTATGAAATTAGTATCAATTTCTTAGTGATGTTGTTTCCTCTGATCAAGTGATATCTATGCCTTTCTTGTTTGGAAATGTGTTATTTATTGATGTTTGTATAGAACATAATGTTTAGAATAATTAAAATTAATTTTCAAAGGATAAAGATGCATGTGTGATGAATACTTTTGTTGTTGTGCTTTTAGGAAAATAAAATAGATGTAGTTATGAATTTTTAAATTGAATTAGTTGATTAAAATATGGAATAAAAGACTATGTGTGCAAGAAAAATAATACATTGAAGGGTTTTGAGGTACCATTTTCTTATGAAAGGATTTTCTTTTTATAATTTTGAGCTATGAGTTCTCCTTTTTCATGAAGGATAAATTCAATTTTTTTGGACAAATAGCCCATTTTCTATGTTGTTTGCAACCTACTTCTTGTGTTGTGGTATTTGCGGGTAGAGAGGACTAGTGGTAGTGGAATTAGTTGATACTTAGTGTTGAGAGATGGATTTGTTTATACATTTGAGTGTTAGGGAGGACACCGTGGATGCTGGATGAAGATGAATCATGGCTTATCTGTTGATATGATAGTGGTTTTTGTTGAATCTGATTTTTTTTATCTACTTTAATTTTCCCACTACATAAGGAAGTAGATATTTCAAAACCTCAATCCAAAATAGGTGAAGACACATGGGGTATTACACGCTATTTCAATTTTTATCTTTTCGGGTATGGATGGGCCCACACTCTAGCTATAGGTGGAAAATAATCGATGGGTAGTTCATCTACTCACCGTGTTAAGCCACTTGTGTTTGGAAGCATAAAATGGTTCTATAGAATACCTAGAATTATGGAAAATTGATAATGTTGTTAATAAACTGTTGAATGAATGATGTTAACCCATGGGGTTGGAGCTTTTACGGATGCAATGGTGATAATGCAATTTAATGTAACTATGGCCTTTTATCATTTATTCCTGGAGGGCATGGAACTTTGGTGTAATTATAATGGAATGTATTGTGGAAATTGATAATAGATAATTATTGGTTAAATAATTGATTAACGCAAATTGAATGTGATAAAAAAGGTATAAGTAACTTATTGTTTCTCTTTAAATGGATGTGGGCTTATTGGATATATAGTCTTTGCAGTGGTATCTAAGAGACTTAAAGTCCTTACATTCAGTTGAATATAAGACTATGTTATGCCCACATCGTCGTTGTGAGCTATATTATATCATGTTCTTTTTGGGTTTCTATAAGTTAAGGCAACTGAATCCTAGGGGATTTTGAACGGGGGGGGGGGGGGGGGTGTTTTCCCCAACAACCCTGTGAGAGGATGGAAGGATGAATACCCCCTTTGCCTCTACTCTCTTCTCTTGGTAGTTATTAGTTCTTATATTCGGGAAAATTATTATTACTTATATTTGTATGTAGAGGGATATAATGACTTATGGTTTTTGTAACACCCGAGATTTTATGAGAAATATTTTTTTATGTATAATGTTATATAAAGGAATCTTTCACTACACACAACACTTTCTTGGCTTGCATTATACGCTAGAGAAACCATCCTCGATAGCATGTGTTGTACGCAATACCGAGTTTCACTAAACAACAATATGTTATTAAATCATTATATAAACTAGCTGTTATGAATAGTAATACCCAATTTTTTAAATATTATAAATTTTATCTTTCAAAATGGACTTAATTTTTTGATTCGGAATATACAAATTAGCCTAGGGTGAATTTTTTGTATTTTTAATGAATAGTGAAAACACTAGGTTACTATTTAAAAACAGAATTTTTATTTAAATAATTAATTATTTTATTTAAATTTATTTTAGGTAAAAATTGATACTTAATACTTATATAAGTTCAATGTAATTCATTGGAGTAATTTTATAATTATTTTAGATATATAAAAATTTTATTGAACATTTCACCGTCTTTTACCCACCTCTTAGGAGAATTTGAAAATTTACATAAAACATAATTTTAACCCTTATGTGAGTGGAATTTCAAAAATCCAAATGACACGGTTAATAACAAGGAGTAAAATTTGGTTCAATAATATAAAAAAAATTTGGTGCCAATATCTTTTTAATTTTTTTACCACGATTAAAAATAAATAGGGTAACTAATGGTAAAAATGATATTATTATTACCCTAACACATGTCTCAATTCAATTTGATAAGTTTAATTCGACAAAAAAAATCATAGTAATAAAATATGACCATTTACGTCCACATGGATTAGATTAGGACATTTATTATTATTTTATTTAAAGAATAGTTAAAATAGTTAAAATCAATGTTTAATAACTAAAAGTTTTTTAATATATGGTTATACAGAAGATAAATTCAACTATAAATATTCAATAGAAATATAAAAATATTTCCTACATAATGGTAGTTTATTTATAATTTTTAGACATTAAATATGTTAGTTTATTTATGACACAATGATTGGGCAATAACTACCTTATTGATGAAATATTAACATAATTGATATTATAAATACCCAAATAAATGTAATTTTAGATTTTTTATGAATTACAATAATTTTTTAGGTTAATATGACATGTTAGTATTTATTTAATTAACACTATTCGAACTAATCATGCACTTATGATTTTCACAAAATTCAATTACCATATAGTGTCAAAATTGACATAAAATGGTTTTCCAAAAAAATAATATATTATTAATTTCTATTTTATTCCTAAATATCTAAGTATTGGCCAAATTACATAGATAAGGTTATATATTAATAATGAACAACTTGGGGTTATTTTTTCTTGTTATAGTATGTTTATTAACAATATAGTGTAAGAAAACAAGAAGACACGTTAAATGTAGAATTATTTAACTTACAGTTAAATCTAAATGATAAAGATACACTAGAAACATAAACTTGTATAAAATATATTTGTTTAAATGATTTATACCCATGACCACCTTACTTTCTAAATAAATTAATTTGGATCTATTAATAACTGAATATGACTTTATAAAAAAATAATATATTATGTTTTTTCTATGGTTCCCCTATCCTCCCTTATAAAATGGCACCTCCTCCCTCTCCTCCTCACACCACATTGATCCTTCAAGCTCGGCCAACCACTGAAAATTTCTCTTCTCCACTTCCCTAGAAACATCCTATAGGTCTTGGACTTCTTCAAAGACCATATTTAGTTCCCTAAAGGAGGTTAATAATAGGCCCTTCAAAGAAGAGGTAATGTCCATTACTGATTGTTTCAAATTTATTTCTTCTTGTACTTCTCTTATTTTTTTTGTTTAATTTTGATGTAATAACTTCATTATCACTCATATACTGATATGTTATTATAAATATGAAACAACCCTATTTCACCTTCAATCCATCCTACGGAAAAAAATCACTGTGCGTGCGTACGTACGGAATACCGTCTCCACACCGTGGTGTAATCTGTTTTCCACCACCACCTTACTTGTATAGTTATAATGGAGTAATGAAAAACTATATATGATTATTATAAAGTGATATTAATTCTGAAATAGTATAAATACACTCTAATACAATTCCACAATCTTGGGAATGATATCATCGCTCGTGTGTACGTACAACCTACCGTCTCCACGATGTGATGCGACTCATTCTACATGATATTTGTTGATTAATCATTATATAAATAAATTGAATAAATAAATATGATATATGTTACACCAATAACATTCTGGAAATTATGTATCTATAACCTAAAAATAATAATAAGAATTTATTCGACAAGACATGCATAAGAACATAAAGCAACGAACACATGAATAACAGGTAGAAATCAAATATTACCAATAAAAAGATAAAAATATGACAATGTATGATATCTTAAAAATGAATATGATTCTGTAATAAGTGAATTACATTATTTAAATCATTATACAGGTGTTTCGGATACGTACGAAGCATATCGGACCTAAGGTAAGGGAAAATCTCGCAATCTCAATTTTTTTAGAGATCGTTTATACTTCGGTAATTACTAGGGTATATTTATCATCCACATCCATGTTTACTCAATATGTAATATTATTTCAATCCTACTAAAATTTATTAAATCCAATTTTACTTATTTGTGGATTTTAAGTAAATCATATGAAAGTAATCTTTTGTCGTTTTAAGTACGAGATACTTTTTGAATTATTCGGCCAAATTACGAGAAAAATGTTTTTTTACCTTATACCGAATGAACAGATTTTTATTATTTCATATAAAATTATTTCCATGATTCTTCCTTTACATGTTTTCAAGTTTATTTTTAATCAACATCTTTTTTAAAATTCTATGACATGTTATGAAAGGAAAAATGTTTTTTTGAAGTTAGAAAGATATTTTCCTCAAGAATGGAGTTCTTGTGTTTTATCAGTATTATTTTCCATATAAGAAAAATATAGGGTTCTGTTTCTATCCCTATTTTTACATTGATTTTATTATGTTATGATGGAATTATTTTTATGATGTCGTTTTATGGATTATTTTACAATGGTATGATGTTTAAGAATGCCATTTTTATTACATGGGTAATGATATGATGTATGATTTATGATCTTGAGGAACACATAAGAATGATATAATTATGAGATGGGTGGGACCTATATCTACCTCAAATTAATTGGGTAATGATTTATATCTCATGAAATAGACATGGTTGGAATGGCAGTTTAATCCGGTTCTGTGATACAGAACATAAATGAGGAGTGAACTCGGTTCAGAAATGGACTTTGTCCACTAAGATAGTCTAGCCAATGAGTCTTGAATACTAAGAAATGATTCTCTATGATTATGTGTGTATTACACAATGTTACATGTTGTATGTTATGATTATGTGGATTAAATTTCAATACTATGATTTATCCCATGTTATGATATTATGATCTCTTCTGCAGGTTATGTTTTTTGAAATGCTATGTTCTTATGAATATGTTATTTCCTTTGTTTACCATTACTTAGCATTTGAGATCACCATTTTGAATGTTTTCTTTCCCCAGGTTACGAAGAAGTTTATTAAGTAGGATATGCCAAAAGTGACTCTAGATATGATGAAATAAATGGGAGACAATTTAGATGCTTTATGAACTAGTTGTTTATGTTTTCCCAGTTTCTAAAGAAACTATATCTATACGGTCCTACCATGGTTGTGTTTTATTTTTTAATATGTATCCATCAATTATGAAGTAATAAAAATGCATGTAAAGTATGGGTCGTTATAGTTTGTTTTAGAGGAAGTGTATAGTCAACCTTTGCAAACTAGGATGTGAAAGCCTTAGTAAGAACCCTATGGTTATGTCAAAGTATAGGAAAAAATCTTTGTATTTTAGAAATGGCCATGAATAACCTATGATAAGACCAAAAGTAGGAAATTTTATTCCTGATTATGTGGTTTTACTATTATGATTACTATTTCCCACACTATGCTTATCTGTTTTAGTCAATGGCTGGAACCCGAAGGAACCGTGTAAATGATGAATGCGATGGGAAATGCAATGATTGTCCCCCTAAGCATCCAAACGTTATGGGAGCTGGAATGAAAAATCTTATAGCCATGCTCACACAACTTTCACAAGCTATGAACCATTAAAGACTTCCAAACGAGAAAAGGAAGCAGCAAAATTTTGTTGAATCCTTCATGAGGCTGTGTCCACCCTAAATCAGTGGGTCGATAGATCCATTAGTCTATGAACAATGGATCAGTACAACTGAAATGATATTTTTAGTTCATCAATGTTCTGAACATGATAATGTAATTTTTTCAGTTTATCGTTTGGAAGGTGAAGCTGATCAATGGTGGAATCTTATAAAGAATATGAGGCCAAGAGATGAAATTGTGTCCCTGGAATGGGATGAGTTCAATAACATATTTTTCAATATATACTTCCCTAGTATTATACGAACAAAGATGGAGAAGGAGTTTCTTGAACTAAAGAAAAAGGATGATGAATATGTTGGTACCTATGAATCAAATTTTACAAGACATTCCAGGTACATTTCTCAAATTATTATCCAACCTGAGAGTAAGATCAATCAATTTTTAGTGACTTAAAACAAATTCTTCGGAGGGAGTTGTCCATAAGGAACTTTAATAGATATGAGGAAATTTTTCAATGTGCTCTCAAGGTTGATTTGGAGATTGGAGTAACCCATCAGTCATATGCATTTGATAAGAAGAGGAAAATGGTATTCGAAGGAAAATATAAAGAGCACACTGAAAATAAGATGAGTTCTCCATTATTCTAAATGTATGGAAAGAAACATGGAGGGAGTTGTCATAAAGGGACAATAAAATGTTTCAAATGTGGAAAAGAAGGTCATTGAGTATTTTAATTCCGCAATGATGGGAAGAATATGTCTACTAATGCGAACAAAGAAAAGGCTACACATAGTAAACCTCCTACAATTCAATGTTACAAGGGCAAGTAAATGGGAATTATGATAATAAATGCGCTAATCCAAGTGTTATCAATGATGATCGACGTCAAAAACTCTTAAGGCTAAAGACAAAGGATTCTCACAAGCAATTTCTATCAGTGATGTGGATAACGATAACAAAGTGGTGAAATGTACACTTACCATCCAGACTAAAGTAGAAAATGTTTTATTTGATTCTGGAAACACCCACTCTTTTATTTCTGAAGAATTTTCTAGGGGTATCGCCATATTACCTCAAAAACTAGATGTTGAATTAGCTGTGACAACCCCTGATGGCACAACAGTCGTATCAAAAGTTTATAATTCTTCTCTGATTGAAGATTGTGGGAATGTTCTTCTTGTAAATTGGGTGATCCTTCATATAGTGAAATATGATGTGATTCTTGGAATGGATTGGCTTTATTTATATGGATATAATATCAATTTACAATTAAGGGAAGTCACGTTTCATATCAATCTATGATCATCTTTCGATGCAAGGAAGAACATAACCTTCTAGGGGAAATTTCATCAATCTTATGGGTCTTGATTCCAATAAATGAAGGTTATTTATCTCAAATGGTTGGTTAGAAACTCACGATTAAGAATATTCCCATTGTACTAGAGTTTGATGATGTCTTTCTGGATGAATTTCCAGGTCTTCCACCAAATCATGAAGTTGAGTTTTCAATTGAACTCATACCAGGTGCGATGCCCATTTCAAAGACAACTTATAGAATGGCCCCTATTGAGTTGTAGAAATTGAAGAAGAAACTGCAAGAGAATCTTGATAAGTGATTCATACGCCCTAGTGTGTCACCTTGGGGAGCACCTATTCTGTCTGTTATAAAGAATGATGGATCAATGAGACTCTGCATTGATTATCAAAAACGTAACAAGATCACTATCAAGAAGAAATATCCTCTCCCGTGCCTTGATGATTTATTTGACCAACTACATGGAGATCATTACTTTTCCAAGATTGATCTTCATTCAAGTTATCATAAATTAAGGGTAAAAAGGGAGGATATACCAACGATGTGTTTCCGTACAAGGTATGGACACTATGAATTTATAGTGATTCCATTTGGTCTTATTAATTCCCATGTTATCTTCATTGATCTGATGAATATAGTCTTTAGAGACTATCTTGATCTGTTTGTGGTAGTCATTATTGATGATATTCTTGTTTATTCAATGACCATGGAAGAACATGAAGATCACTTGAGAATTGTATTGAAGACCCTGATAAATGAGATTCCTTATGCCAAATTTAACAACTATGAATTTTGGATTAAAAAAGTCTCATTTTGGGGTCACATTATATCAAAATAGGGGATATCTATGGTTCCAGAAAAAACAAATGTTTTTGAATGATGGTCGAGACCAACAATAGTAACTGAGATCCGATGTTTTCTTGGTTTGGATAGATATTACCAACTCTTTGTGAAAGATTTTTCACTATTATCTTATCCACACGCTAGTTTGACTCGAAAAAGGGTCAATTTCATTTGGATAGAGGAGTGTGAAGATAATTTCAAGGAGTTAAAAAGAAGGTTATCTAGAGAACCTGTGCTCACACTGCCTTGTAGTGGAGAAACGTTTGTGATCTATAGTGATGCATCCAATAAGGGATTGGGGTGTGTTCTCATGAAAAATGATATGGTGATAGTGTATGCATCATGATAGTTGAAAATCCATGAGCATAATTACCCAACTCATGATTTGGAGTTAGCTATGGTAATCTTTTGATTAATGATTTTAAGGCATTATCTTTTTGGTAAAAGGTGGGATATTTATTCTGATCATAAAATTTTAAAGTATATTTTCACACAAAATGAGCTGAATATGTGTCAAAGAAGATGGTTGGAGCTAATTAAGGATTTCAACTGCTCAATTCATTACCACCCTTGGAAAGAAAACAAGGTGGCAAATGCATTAAGTCGACAAGACCATGCTATCATATCAATGATGAGGATCACAAAAGATCAAATATTTATGGATTTACAAAGGATGGATCATGGAATTATAATGGAAGGGGAAAAATCATACCATTGTCAAATGAATGATCAACCGTCTATACATGCGATGATTAAAGAGGCAAAGAAATAAGATGTAGAGTTACAAAAGATGGTGAGAAATTTTCCTGAAGTCAACCTTGATTGTGATGTGATAATAAGGATCAGGAATCGGGATTGTGTTCCTCCCATCCCATAATTAAAGAAGGAGCTACTAGATGAGGCTCATAATTCTTCATTCTATTTTTATCCTAGAAGCACAAAGATGTATAGGGACCTGAGAGAGTACTTCTAGTGGGATGGAATTAAAAGAGATGTTGTTGAATATGTCTCTCGACGCTTGGTTTGTCAGCATGTTAAAGCTGAGAGACAGAAGTAAATGGGGATGTTACAACCATTACCCATACCATAATGGAAATTAAAAAACATCACTTTGGAATTTGTCACTGGACTTCATAAAATATCCAAAGTCAATAATTCTAATTGGGATATAGTCGATCATCTTACAAAGTCAGCACACTTCATTCATATTAGAGAAGATTTATCTCTAGATCAGCTTACCAGGATATATGTGAAGGAAGTGGTAAGATTGCATGGAGTACCAAGTTCCAATATATCTGATATGGAACTGACGTTTACCTCGATGTTCTGGAGAAGTATTCAGTATAATCATGACACAGAGTTGAGTTTCAGCACTACTTATCATCCTCAGACAGACAGTCAGTCTGAGAGAACAATTAAAACTCTAGAAGATATGTTAAGAGCTTGATCTATGGAATTCAAAGATGGTTGGGATCAACACCTACCTTTGGTGGAATTTTCATATAATAATATCTTTCACTCTAGTATTCAGATGGCTCCTTATGAAGCTCTCTATGGAAAGAAATGTAGGACTCCAACTTGTTGGGATGATGTTGGGGAAAGAAAGCTATTAGGACCTGATCTTGTTGATGAGATGACAAAAAATGTCAGATCTCTTCAATAACACATAAGAGCATCTCATATCTGACAAAAATGTTATTTCAATAACTGATGAAAAGACCTAGAGTTTGAAGTGGGTGATAATGTGTTCCTACGAATATCTTATTGGAAGCGAGTAATGAGATTTGGAAAAAAGGGAAAGTTTAGCCCTAGGTATGTTGGTCCTTTTGAAATACTGTATTGTGTTGGGAAGGTAGCTTACCTATTGGCACTTCCACCGAATCTCTCTCAAGTTCATGATGGGTTCCATGTATCTCTCCTGAGAAAGTACATACCCAATCCTTCAAATGTACTCAGCTCAAAAGTTGTACTGGTGGATCAAGATCTTTCTTATGAAGAACAACTGATAGAGATTCTAGATCATAGAGAAAAATTCCTATGGAACAAGACCACTCACTTGGTGAAAGTTTTATGAAGTAACCACTAATTAGATGAAGCTACATGGGAACAAGAGGATATGATGAGGGAGAGGTATCCTCATCTATTTGTTACAAAGTGATGAATTTCGAGGGCGATATTCATTTTAAGGGGGGTAGAATGTAACACCAAAGATATTATGGGAAATATTTTGTTTTTATGTATAATGTTATATAAAGGAATCTTTCACTACACTCAACACTGTCTTGGCTTGCGTTATACGCAAGAGCAACCTTTCACGATAGCATGTGTTTTACGCAATACAGAGTTTCACTAAACAACGATATGTTATTAAAATATTATATAAACAAGCTGTTATGAATAGTAATACCCAATTTTTGAAATCTTATAAATTTTATCTTTCAAAATGGAATTCATTTTTTGATTCGGAATATCAAAATTAGCCTAGGGTGTTTTTTTGGTATTTTTGATGAATAGTGAAAACACTATGTTACAATTTAAAAACCGACTTTTTATTTAAATAATTATATATTTTATTTAAATTTATATTAGGTCAAAATTGATACTTAATACCTATATAAGTTCAATTAAATTCAATGGAGTCATTTTATAATAATTTTAGATATATAAAAATTTTATTGAACTTTTCACCACCTTTTACCTACCTCCTAGAAAAATTTTAAAATTTACATAAAACTTAATTTTACCACTTCTGTGAGTGGAATTTCAAAAATCCGAGAGACATGGTTAATATCAAGGAGTAAAATTTGGTTCAATAAGATATAAATAATTTTTGGTGAATAGTAACTTTTTACTTTTTTTACCACGGTTAAAAGTAAATAGGGTAATTAAATGAAAAATGGTATTATTATTACACTAACACATATAATATTCTATTGGATAAGTTTAATTCGATCAAAAACAACCTTAGGAATAAATTATGACCATTTAGGTCCACTTGGATTAGATTAGGACATTTATTATTATTTTATTTTAAGAAGAGTTAAAATAGTTAAAATCAAAGTTTAACAATTAAAACATTTTTAATATAGGTTTATACATAATATAAATTCGACTATATATATTCATTAGAAAGATACAAAGATTTCATACATAATAGTATTTTATTTATAATTTTTAAACATTATATAATTTAATTTGTTTATGACACAATGATGATTAAATAATTACCTTATTAATGAAATATTAACGTAATAGATAATATAAATTCCCAAATAAATGTAATTTGAGACTTTTAATGAATTAAATTAATATTATAGGTTAATATGACATGTTAGTATTTAATTAATTAACTTTTTTTGAACTAATCATGCTGTAATGATTTTCATAAAAATCAATTACCAAATAGTGTCAAAATTGACATAAAATAGTTTTTAAAACAAATATTATATTATTAATTGTTATTTTTTTACTAAAAATATAAGGTTCGTCCATATGACATGGGAAAGGTTATATATATTAATAAATAAAAACATGGGTATCTTGTGGCTTGTTATATTATGTTTATTAACCATATAGTGTAAGAAAACAAGAAGTCACAGTAAAAGTAAAATTATTTAACTTATAGTTAAATCTAAATGATAAGGACAAAATAGTAACCTATACTTGTCTAAAATATATTGGTTGATATGATGTAGACCCATAAACACTTTATCTTCCAAATAAATCAATTTGGAGCTATTAAAAACCGAATATGACTTTATAATAAAATAATATTTTAAGTTTTTACTAAGGTGCCCCTCTCCTCCCTTATAAAATGGCACCTCATCCCTCTACTACTCACACCACTTTGAGCATTCAAGATCAGCCAAACCATGCCAATTTCTCTTCTCCACTTACCTAGAAACATACTAGAGGTCCTGGTCTTCTTAAAAGACCATCTTTAGTGTCCTAAAAGGAAGTTTATAAGAGGTGCTTCAAAGAAGAGGTAATGTCGGTTACCCATTGTTTCAAATATATTTATTCTTCTACTTCCTCTTAATTAGTTGTTTCATTATGAATTAATAACATCAGTATCAATCATATACTGATACGTTTTTATAAATATGAAACAACCCTATTTCACCTTTTATCCATCCTACGGAAAACGAAATCACCGTGTGTGCGTATATACGGAATACCGTCTCCACACCATGGTGTAATCTGTTTTACACCACCACCATACATGGATGGTTATAATGGTGTAAAGAGTAACATATATGATTATTGTTAAGTGATATTGATTCTGAAATAGTATACATAAACTTCAATAAAATTCCACGATCATGGGAACGATATCATCGCCTGTGCGTACGTACGGCCTACCATCTCCACGATGTGATGCGACTCGTTCTACATGATCTTCATTGAATAATGATTACATAAATGAATTGAGTGACTAAATATGATATATGTTACACCAATACCATTCTGTAAATGAATTATCTATAACCTATAATGATGAATATCAATTTATTCGACTAGAGCTGCATAAGAACAAAAAGCAATGAACGCTTGAATAAAAAGTAGCAATCAATTATTACTAATAAGAAGTTAAAAATATGACAATGTATGATATCATAACAATGAATAGATTCTGTAATAAGTCAATGAAAATATTTAAATAATTATACAGGAGGTTCAGATACGTACGAAGCATATCATCAGTATGGTAAGGGAAAATCTCTCAATCTCAATTTTTATCTGAGATTGTTTATAATTCGGTATTTACTAGGGAATATTTATTATCAACATCCATGTTTACTCAATATGTAATATTCTTTATATCCTCCTAAAATTGTTTAAATCCAATTTAACCTATTGGTGGATTTTTAGTAAAAGATATGAATGGAATCTTTTGACGTTTTAAGTACGAGATACTTTTTTACTTTATCGTCCAAAGTATGAGAAGAATGCTTTTTTAATTTATATGGCATGAATAGATTTTAATGATTTCATAGAAAATTATTTCCATGAATCTTCCTTTATAGGTTTTCAAGTTTATTTTATTCAACTTATTTTTTAAAATTGTATGACATGTTATGAAAGGAAAAAAAATTGAAGTAGAAAGGATATTTTCCTCAAGGATTGATTTCAAGTGTTTTATCAAAATTATTTTCCATATAAGAAAAATATAGAGTTCTATTTATATCCCCATTTTTACATTGATTTGATTATGTTATGATGGAATTATTTTTATGATTTTCTTTTATGGATTATGTTGTGATGACATGATATTTAAGAATCCCATTTTTATTACATGGTTTATGACATGATGTATGATTAATGACCTTGTGGAACACATAAGAATGGTATCATTATGAGATGGGTGGGACCTCTATCTCCCTCCAATACATTGGGTAATGATTTATATCTCATGAGATAGACATGGATGGAACGGAAGGTTAATCTGGTTCAGTGATACAAGACTGAAACGAGGAGTGAACTCGGTTCAGAAATGGAATTTGTCCGCTAAGATAGTCCTGGAAATGAGACTTGACTACTAAGAAATGATTCTATATGATTATGTGTGTATTCCACAATGTTTCTTGTTTTATGTTATGATTATTGGGATTACTTTTCACTACTATGATTTAACCCATGTTTTGATATTATGATCTCTTTTGCTAGTTATGATTTTCGAAATGCTATGTTCTTATGAATATGATATTTCCTTTGTTTTCCCTTACTAAGAATTTGAGCTCACCCTTTTGTATGTTTTCGTTTCCCAGGTCAGGATGAAGGATATTAAGTAGGATATTCCAAAAGGGACTCTTGATATGATGTAATAAACGTGAGACAATGTAGTTTCATTATGAACGCGTTGTTTATGATTCCCAGTTTCTAAAGACACTATACCTATATGGTCCTGTCATGGTTTTGTTATATGATTTAATAAGTATGCTTCAATTCTGAAGGAATAACAATGTATTTAAAGTATGGGTCATTATTTTTATTTTAAACACATATGTTCTGGATATGGTTTCCTATGGAATACCCTATGTGTAATATCTGTAGGATGTGATGTCTTGAGGATCCATACTTGATTTATGGTCTATGATATATTATGGTATAATAATGAATGCATGATACACATTATATGAGTTTTTTTGGTTCCCTGAAACTACCTAGTTACTTTTGGTGGGGTGTTTGTATTGCGATTTTTCTGAGGTGTATTTTGTGGTGCTTCACCTAGGTGTCTATCAGAAATCCTTTTTGGATAAAGATGCTCAGGACCTACATCATTGGGGGAATGTAGAAAACTAGTGGGGAAGTGTTAGTTGGATAAACATGATATTTGTTTTGTATTATATACTATTTTATGTGATACTTGGTTAGATTATCCATGATGAGGTTGGGAACAAAATTTACATTTTTAGGTGATGAGTTAGTTTGACTTTTTTTTCACTATGCTTTAAAATGCTTTCATTAAATTTTCATGAGAGGCTCTGGGGAGGATCATACTGAGTATACTATTATACTCAGCCTACTTATATATATTATTTTTTTGGGTTATTTGGAGAAGGTTGTATATCAGGCTGGTTAATATTATCTTGGGCATACCAGAGATATTTGGGATTCATGGTCATTATCATTTAACTTTCTTTTGGTACTTAATGTTTTCCTTTTAAGATTTAATAGTTCATACCTGACATATATTTACTTGGGATTTATTTTATATTTCATTTTGTATAGGATATGGGGTGTTTATATCTTATATTTTCCCCTTTCGCATGTGTTATCATAGTGGGTAATGCATCTGATTTTTTTGTTTACCATACCTTTAGTGTTATTTGCCAACCCAGGGCCTACTGGAGGAAGGAATGGGGGTAAATTATCACTATTATCACATTGTAAGCCTAGGAGGGGTAGACATTGTGGGTATGGGGACATGACAGAGTTATTTGAGAGGGTTACATAGTTCTCCCTTAGAGGTAAATCCTAGCATGACAAAGTTATACAGTGATTTGAGGAATATTTTTTGGTGGATGGGGTTCAAACAAGTAGTTGTGGGTTTTCTGACTCAATTTTTGGTCTACCGAATGGTGAAGGCTAAGCACTGTGTTCATGGTGGTTTGATCCATCCATTATATGTTCCTTGGAGGAAGTTGGAGTACATGTTGACGGTCTCTATTACTAGTCTACCTCAAGCTCATGGAGGCTATGACGATATATGGGTAGTAGTTGATATCTTGGAGTATTCTACCCAAATTATTGCGATCAAGGAGTCTTCCTAGGTGTTGGTTTTTTTGAAGCCATATTTCGAGGAGGTAGTGAGACTCCACGGAGTCAATAGGATTTTAATTTCTGATTGAGATCCTTGTTTAATCTCAATGGTGTGGAGAGGTATGATGTATAATTTTGGTTCTCACCTATGCATTAACACTACTTTTCATACAAAGGTGAATTAACAGCTAGATCGAACCATCTGGATGCTTTAAGATATGTTTCACTCTTATGTCTGGGATTTAGGAGGTTTGTGGAAGAATCATATAGCCTTGGTAGAGTTTTCCTAAAAAATTAGTTTCCACTCCACCATCGATATGGGTCTGTATGAAGACCTTTGTTGATGATGTTTATGCTCTCCATTTATCTGGACTAGGGTTGGAGAGTTAGTATTTCTTGGGCTAGAACTAAAACAAAATATGATAGATATGGTTCAAGTTATTCTCAAGAGGATAAAGGCAACACATTATCTTCATAATTCTTATGTCGATCATAGGATCAGACCTCAAGAGTTTGATGTTAGGGATATTGAATTTCAAAAGGTAACTTCCTATCGTGGGTGGAGAACGCTTGGTCATGGGGGTAAGAACTCTCTCCGGTTTGATGGGACATTAGTGGTGTTGGCTTATATTGTAACTATGGAATATCGTGCAGCACTTCCCCCATAGATGATCTGGAAACATGATACTTTTCATGAGTCGCAACTCCATTGTTATTATCATGACAACTCTCATGTCGTTGATTGATGAGAGATCGATGTTGACAATGATGAAACATTTGAGGAGTAGGCTATAAAGATCTAGGACTGCATGTACAATGTGTTGTGAGAGTGTGAAATTCCATTGTTTCGTGTCTTGTGGTGGCATGGTGGTGTAGAGGAGATTACATGGGAATTTGAGTTATAGATACGCACTTGGTAACCAGAGATGTTTTGTGTTTATCAATTTCCTTTTAATGATGTTCATTTTGTTATTGTTGAACGTTCCTATTTATGATATGTATTTATATTGTAACCTATTTTGTATTGATCATTTTTGAGATGTATCACCCCTGAGATAGTGGATAGGATATGGTTGTCATTTATCCCATGGATTCATTTTGTTTATTTGAAGAATCACCTTATCTCTTTTAGTGGAGAGATACTTAAAGGGAATCTCAAATTTTGGGTTTTCAGACCCTTGTTTTATTTTCTCTGTAGGATTGTTTCTTATTCTGAAGGATAATAATTTTTTGAGAGGTATCTGAGATAATGGCACAGACCTCTTTGGTCCTTTGAATTGTGAAAATTTGGTAATTGAGGAGTTATTAGAGGTCAAGTTGACTTTTTACTAACACATTACAAAATTACCATTTTTTTGAATTGTATTTCTAGTTCTGTGAATAGTTCCATTAGGATGATAGAAGTGAACAGTTCCATCAGTGAGACATATGTTATCAAAGGCATCGGTAGGAAATATGTGAATAGTGCCATCTATGAGACAAATGTGGATAATGCCCTTAGTGAGATATTTGTGATTAGTTTCTTCGGTGAAATATTTTTGAATAGTTTCTTCGGTGGGATATTTGTGAACAGTGTCATCAGTGAAACATTTATGAACCATTTCTTGTAGGAGTAATTTTTTAATAGCCTCGTTGGTGTGATTTTTTGAATAGTATATCTAGTTAGATTTTGTGTTATGTTTCATCGATAGCTCATCCATCGATAGGAGTTGTAGTGTCATTGGTAAGTGATACATTTACATTTTTTGGTTTTATAATGTCACTAGAAAGTCATCCATCGGTAGGTGATATAGTGTCAAAAGAAGGGCATCCATCTGTAGGTGTTATAGTTCTATTAGTAACTACTATAGTGTCATTGGTATGTCTTCCATTTTTAGGTGATATAGTTCCATTGATAGGTGCTATCGTGACATTTATGTGTAGTGTCATCAGTAGGTAATCCATCGGTAGGTTCTATAGAGCCATCAGTAGTTGCTACAATGACATCAATAGGTGTTACAATTCCATTTATAGGGAATCCATCAGTAGGTGATACAATGAAATCTGTAATTTCCACAATTCCATCCATTGGTGCTATAGTACATCAGTAGGTGCTACAGTGTCATCGGTGGGTGATATATTATCATCGATACATACTACGGTGTTTCTATTATTATAGGTGTTTCAGTGTTTCTATATTCCTATAGTTTCACCAGTTTGAGGTTATCTTTAACATAAAACATAGTAAAATCATTATTTTAATGGATTTATGGCTGATTCAAATTTTGTAACTAATATCTAAATTTTTAAAGGGTTGGGTGACATTACTCGGTCAAACTACGTAGTATTAATGAGATCCTACATTAATGGAAAATATAAATTGCTTCTCTCTTTATTTTTTAAAAGGCTTAGATAGATTCCTCCATGTTCTTCATTTTTTCTTTTACTTGGTATGGTATGCCAAGATTTCATCCTCCAATAATAGTCATGAATTAAAACTAAAATCCTTGGATCGATTCCCCATGATGTTTTCCTACTACATGTGCACCCCACGTCATGGTAAAACATGGAAGTGTTGATACTTCTTTGATATACGGTATGTTATAACCTCTGTTCTTCTTGGTTCATCGATATGTAACCTTCGATTCTTTGATCCATGTAATAGCTTGTGATCTCCATATATCTAATAGAACTTTATTAGGGTTTGGTTGATGCGGTTGTGTCGCGATGTCCTTAGGTGGATGAAACCCTTTCAATAAAGGCATCATCATATGTTATGTTCATCAGCCTCATTCAAAAGACCATCAAAAACCTTTTTGAGGTATTGTATTTGTGGCTTCTCTGTTATTTTATGAGTATTTATAGAGATATCATGTTTTAGACATTGGATCAAAATGAAATTGAAATAATAAATACATGAATTGGATTAAAGAATTGGTATGAATTTCTTAGCAATGTTATGGAATCAATATTTTCTTGATCATGTGATATTGATGGTTTTCTTATCTAGCATGTTTTTCTTGATTTAAAATTGTAAAGATCATAAATCATGGATTAATTATAAATTAATCGGCTAAATATAAAGAATCATGTTTAATGAATCTTGTTGTATTTTTTTTTATTTGATGATAATCTAATGGATGTAGTTATGCATGTTTAAATTGAATTGGTTAATTTAAATTTTGAATAAAGTAATAGTTATGTTATAAAGATAATGGCTTGATGTGTTTCTAGTTATCATCAAATTTTTAGAGGCCAAGCACATTATGATTTGGATCAGTGAGTGATTGTTAGGTGTAATGGATTCCTTATTTAGGTCCGAGAGCACAGTTCCTATGTTGTTTGTTTCCTACATCATGTTTTGTGGTTTATTGAGGCATAGAGGCCCAATTTTGTTGGCGGTAGTTGATGCCCAGAGTGGAGAGATGTATCAGTTCATACATGTGGGTGTCGAGGAGGACACTAGGGATGATAAAAATATTTTTCCCTTGGCTTACTCATTGATATGATTGTGGTTATTATTGAATTTTATGTTATTCATCTACATTAATTTCCCCACTTCTTATGATATATGGTCATACATACCCACATCCTAAAGTGGTGGAGACACATGGGATAATCCATTTGATTTCCATGCTAATCTTATAAATGTTTGATGGTCCTTTTCCCCAATTATATGTGTTAAGGACTCCACGGCTATTTCATATACTCATTGTGTTTATCCTCTTGATTTTGGAAAAAAATAATGTTTTTCTACAATACATAGAATTTAGAAAAAGTGATAATTATATTAATGAATTATTGAATAAAATATGTTAACTGATGGGGTTGGAGATTTCTAGGAAGAAATATTAAGGATTCAATTTATAAGAACTGTGGAATTTGTTTGGTTATTCTTGGAGGGAGTGGAAATTTTTTGTGATGCTAATAAAATGTAATGTGAAATTTCATAATGTTCAATTTTTTGTTAACGAATTAATTTTCATAATGTGAAATGAATAAATAAAGGGATAAGCGGCTTACTATAGCTCTTTAAATGGTTTTGGGATTATATGATATCTTGTCTTAGCAGTTTCATCTAGGATATTGATAGATGTTAGGTATAGTTGATTCTATGACTAGTTTATTTTCATAGTGTGTTTGTGAGATATATTTTATCATGTGCATTTTTTGTTTCTAAATGATACTGCACCCTATCAGTTAGGGAAACTGAAAACCCAGGGATTCTCAGCCTTGTGGGGTTTTACCCAACATCCTGGTGGGAGGATGGATGGTTGTCTACCAACATTGGCTATACTCTCTTATCTAGGTAGTTACTAGTTCCTGTATGCCTGAAAGATTATTTTCCCCATATATGTGCAAAAAGGGCTATAATGTCTTGTTTTCTTTTCACACGCATATATTCTGGACATAGTTTCATATGGACTACTATAGGTGTAACATGTATAGGAGATGATAGATTTAGTAACCTTACTCATTTTATAGGTTGTGATGGAATGAGGTATAAATCCGGACGTATGATACATGTTATACAATCTATAGTAGCTTTTTGAAACTACCACATTAATTTTGGTTTTGAGGGTTATGTAGTCAGTTTCATGAGTAACGTGTTTTGGTGATTCTCCTAGGTGTATTTGGGTAAGACTTTTTGTTGAGAGATGATCATGAATTCAGATGTTGGGGTATAGAAAAAACTAGTGGGAAGTGGAAGCGGGATACCCTTGATATTATTTAATATATTACAGTCTATAATATGTGATACATGGGGATATTATCCATGATGAGGTTGGGAATATAGTATACCAGATTGTGTGATGAGTTAGTTTCACTTGTTGTTTATTTTGCTTTAGCATTCATTCATTACTTTTTCAAGAGAGGATCTGAAGAGGATCCTTATAAGTGTAATGTTATACTCACCCTAAATAGATATATGCTATTTTTCAGTTCTATTAGAGGAGTTTGGAGATCAAGATGGTTATTACTAGCGTGGGGTTGCAGGAGCTATTCAAGCATCGTGGTCACTACCATTTTACTTTTTTTGTACTTTCATTTTTCCCTTTCAGTTGTACAAGTTCTTGTATAACATTACAATTGTGTTCATGGGATTTATATTATATTTTCGTCTGAGCATGTGTTGGCTTATGTCTATATTATCTCTCTATCTTTTGTATGTTTTCTCTTAGAGGGTGATTCCTTCCATTTATCTATTTATTGTACCCTTAGTTCTAGTCAATAACCCAAGGCCTAATACAAGCGGGACTCAGGGGGTCATTTTATCTCATCTAGCATTTCTGGCCTATGAGAGATACAAATTGTGGGTAGGGGGTTGTGAAACATTCACTATATTTCTCATATTTATCTTGTTCTTGGTTTCGATTTAATTTTTCTCATAGATAAATGAATATTCACCGTGAATATAATTCATTATTAAAACCTAAAAGCAACAAACATCATAATAAAATAATAAACATAGTTCATATAATCTAATAAAAGTGACCCTTGGATATGATACTAATTGAGATGAAAACAATGGGATACAATAAAAAAAATATACGGGGTTATTTATAGTTGAGAAGTTTTTCATCAATAATATATTTTATCACTTGTACGTCAAATAACTATTAGGTTTTTGATAATATTGTTATATTTTCATGATCATATGAAAGTATATGGAATCTAGTAAATATTATACAAGATATTTTAAATGTTTTAATAATAAATAGGATTAATAATTTCATTGAATATTTTTGAAATAACCTAACACCTTCGAAAAACTATAAAATAATCCATTAATAATTGTTATAAAAACACGAGATTAATCTTTTAGTTGGGTTTCAAAACATTAAAAATGAAAAGTTTAGTTTTAAAAATAATGGATGGTTCATTATTCTACATATAAATATATTCACAACCTTCTTAAATTATTTAAAAAAATAAAATTTTCTCCACCTTATGATCATTCTCATGGAAGTAACAATACTTCTTTATTCAACAACTTTCTTTTTCTCATCTTTAATTCTTTAATAGATTTGTGAAACAAACTCTTCTTCTTCTACACTATAGAAAACTATAAGATACACTATTTTCTTCTTAGTGTAAATTTCAAAATAGATATACAATGTACTCTATTTTTATATTTCATGAATCACAATCAATCATTATGATTTTTGAAATACCAAATTATCAACATATTATGGTCACAATTAATAATATTATAATCAGAATGATATTCATGTATAGAATACTAGGTATGTCAAAATTATTCTTTGAACAAACAGATAATCAAATGAATATAAATTGTCTTGTCTCATGATAATTTTTTTTGGACAAACAATAATATGAAAAAATATATTATTATAATATTTTCATTCATGTAAACGTAACTATCAATAAATGATCATAGTAATGAATTAATCTTAGTTATATTTATTATTTGTAATCTATTCGTATGCTGAAATAAAAATCTCACATAATCATGTACATGTATTTTAATATTAAGATAATTATCATAAAAAATTCATATGAACCTTAATTATCCATTTAATTTTTTATAAGTTTTTTTCATTAGTCAACTCATGATTTCATTATAAAAGAATTATTAATATCATTTCAAAATACATGAAATCTTATATTAGTCAATTTTTATGTTAACGTAAATTAATCATTATCTTTCTCAATTCCATTATTTATAAATGATCATATGGAATCTTCTGAATTTTATTTATCAAATAAAAAATGTATATGAAACTCCTACTTATATTATATTTATGAAAATGAATTCTCACAGAATTACACTCGTGCATAAAAGTGTGAATCATCAAAATCAATTCCTCATCATTTAACTGAATACATGATATAAGGTACTTATTCCTTTATCAAAACAGGTCAGTTTCATGGTAAAAGAGATAGTTTTTTCATATAAGCACAATGTGAGTATCATACCCAAGCACTAGTTAACCTAATAGTTCGTCATTAAACACACATTGTATTTGTTAGAAAAAGTGAAATGTTCATAGTTATTATTCTTAAAATTATAGATGATGCTCAAAATGAATATCCATGTAGCCATGGAAGTTCATGAGACACCTATCTTATTTTTCAAAAATAAATACAATAGTGTTTCTCTATTTTCATCAAACAAAATATCTCAACATAATTTTGAGGGGTCGTAATCAATCATAGAATCATACCTTTATTATTTATTGGTGGAGGCCATTATATCTACTAGATTCATTCTCTGACTAAAATTGTTGAAAATATTTCACGTTTTAGATGTTATTTAATCCACATAGATCTTGGTGTTTGGAGTTATTTCAATGTGGTTTTAGATATTCTATAATAGTGAAAATCATTGTGTATGTTCCTTCGCAATTTAATTCTGCTCATACTGAGTATATAATGATACCATTATTAAAATATCATACTAAAAGAAGTTTGAACCCCATTAATTCATATTATATTCATCATATATCATACTACAAAAGAATTTATATTTGGTGGTAGTGTGGTATTTGACATATCACATTCATGAAATACTTCTATTGCATTCATATCCAGGGTAAAATTGACATGGTCTCAGTCCTTCAACATGATCATTGATTTTAGATTGAATGAAGGATAGAAGTTATCACCAAACATTGGAGGTGAATAATGATGATGTAATCTCATTGAGTTGTTGAAGATGATGTTCACGGATGATAAATAACTATGGCTATTTTGATCTAGTCACCAATGTTCATTATGTACCATTTATGATAGAGTTATAGTGTCATTCAAACTATCATCCCATGTTGATATCGGATTATGTTTAGTGATTCACTAAAATAGATTGCATTTATCATTTAGATTGAACCATGTCACCAGACACAGGACCCATATACACTACACACACAGTACCCACATTGTTCATGCCACCACATTGTATAATTAATATGAAATTTGAGTATTCCATTAATGGACACCATGTATTCTGTAACCTACATAAGAAGACAACCAATTTTTCCATTGAGAACTTCACACCACCATGGATGGATGAGGGTTGACACATCCCACAAATGTAGTGGATCTGAGGATACATTTTCTTCATTTGTGGGTGGAATAAATTTTAAAAAAAAATCAACTCAATGAATATTTTGGTTATATTCCAATTGTAGAATATATTATCAATATATAACTCATCATAAAATGTAAAACTACCAACATTAAACTCCCCCTTAAATATTATTTAGGAAACATACTTCCTTCACATGGTTTTCTATTATGATCCTTACGAAATATATATATTCATTACCTTATCCAATTACTCTCCCTCATCATCTTTAAGAATTTTTCATTTAAGAAACATCATTGGATTGATAATGTTCCTTATTCATTATTGTAACAATGCTTCATGTAAAATAATGTTGTAAAATATCTCTTTTAAACAAATGGATATTTGAAAAATCATCAATGTGATAAGATAAAATTTTCTATAAGGGCATCCTTAAAAAAATAAGACATCAGTACTTACTTCACCATCCACATATCCATGCAATATTTTCATTATTACCATACTTGGATATATAGTATACTTTAATATCAACTTTTGTTATTACTTATTGAACATATTGACATAAATTAAATAAATATATTTCATTTATAATATTTTAATACTAATAAAAAACATTGGATGAAAATTTAACTCACACACAATGTGGGCTCCTCATGTTGAACATTACAAGGCCAGACTTGGGTGTTTTTTTGTTGTATCATTAATATTTTCTATTGAGAATTTATTTGAATACAATTTTTATTTTATTACTTTTACACGAATTATATGATGTTTATTTTTCCCTTTTTTATTGGTTTATGCAGTATCATGATGCATGATATCCTATCACTTGACCCAACATCATATTTTTTGGTATTTCCATCCATTTGTGACTTTATTATCCCCATGGTGGTTTCCACAATCATGAGGCCTACTAGAGGTGGGGAATAAAGGTATATAATGTATATTTCATATTTAATAGACCAGTAGGGGTACCCTTGGAGGTAGGGGGTAATGAAACATTATATATTGAAAATAACTCATTTTTGAACACAAGTTCATTATATATCGTCTATGTATCCAAGGTCAATTCAAAAATACATCATTCCCCTAATATATGCTATAATTCATCATTTTTATATAATATTTTTCATACTCTACACTTATAAGGATAATTATTCCATGGTAGTGCACATATCATTCAATATAAGAAGGTGATTTTCAAATTTCTATACAACCGTGCATTGAAGCTCATCTCTCAAATACGCATAACAAAACATATCATTCATGTGTATCAATATCCACCCACACAATCATATGATCAACATCATTCCATGTTCTCATGGAATACACATATAAGAAATTTGATCAAACACAAATATATATCTCAAAAAATAAAACAATATACCATCAAATCATGGAAATAATCATATACAATGGAAAAATATGGTAAGTGTGTCCTATATTTAAAGAGATGAATCTAATTTTAATGATCAACCAAGTAACGACACATAGATCATGCTCTCACACCAATTTTAACATGATCTCTATGAAATCTATCATTATATATTCAACTCAATTATAATTATAGGATGTTAGTATTCTTAGAAATAAAATCAATATAAACTTATCAAAATGGATTAATCATCAATGTTAGATTTTTTATCAATCAATGTGGGGAACCAAATCTCATAATCCCAAAACGATCAATAAATCAAGAATGAATCATATATTATATCATTTTTGAGATCTATGTATATACATATAAATTATAAATATAATCAATTAAAAATAAATAAGTATCTTTTGGGTTAAATAGGATAGATCATACCTCGAATTATGATTCAGATTGATCTAAATGTCACGAATACAAGATGAGTTGAATGGGACCACTATAAAACCATGTAATTGAATACCCATTTTTATTATTTTCATTTTGTTATATTTGGGAAATAATTTTCTAAATAATTTAATTGGGGTAAAAGGAAATACATTTTTCTTATGAAACCCTAGTGTTGGCTCCATCACCAGGTTGGTGGCACCACTAGTAGGTTTATTCAGGGACACTAGATGGACACTATTCTTAGATGAATGCCAAATATTCTAACATGGATACTGATGAGATTATGTTCTCCCATCTTTTATACCATTGGATATATAGAAAAAATGATTTCATTCTTAAAACCACTGACTGGGCAATTCATTTTATCAGTTTTTAGTGGCCTAGTTTTAGTCACTGCCCATATTTGTAAGGTTATTCCCTATAAAACATTAATCTGAAGAACAATTTTTATATGAAACACATATAAAAATGAGAAAAATAAAAATATATATCAGTTGTAAAAAGGAAATTTTCCCTTAAAATAAGTTGATATCATACAATTGAATATGATTACCAAAAATAATATTGATGTGTTTGGCCAATGTTAAGGAATTCTAATATTTATAAAATAGTGAAACAGATAACGAAACCATTAAATTTTGTTTAAAAAAATCTACCGAATCGTTTACTTTAATGTACCACATTTGATGATGTAAAAAATTTCAATTTTGATGTAACCTTTATAAACCATGAATGAATCAAATGAAGTGAAACATTCTAAAAATAGTGGACAATAAATAATCCATGATTATAAATATAGTAGGTGAGAAATGTTCTTGAAAAAAATTATGTTTAGTTTTTAAAAATTCTTTTTTTTATTATTTTATACCAAAATTTGTCCCACTATTGAATTGTTAAACACTCAAAATCCAATGAAAATATGTCGCATGTAGGTTGATATTACAATGTAATAAGGATTTTTTGTTCATACCCCAAATTCGGTTGTAGGTTCTTAATCAAATTGAGGTTACATGTTTTTACAAAAAGCATAAGGCATTTTCTCAATAATTATTATAAAATCAAGAAGAATGTAATATTAAGAAATTATAATGTCAAATTTGAATAACCCATCAAAAACTAATAAATCTATAGGTATATTATTTTAATCCTCAGTGAAAGGGTGATATAAATTGCTCATAAATTCACCCATAAATTACTCTTCAATAACATCACATGGTATACATAAAACTATAAAATTTGGATTTGCAAAAATTAATATTTTTTCTAATATCATATACAAATTTATGGGGTCTTTTTTTAACAGAATCAGAAGTTATATCACCATTAGAAACATTGGATGTGTACCTATTTAAATTAGGAACTATTCATCTCACCCAATAATAATTATCAGAAAATCAATGGGAAAAGTTATATTCCCAACATTTTCTAGAATATAATTTATAACAAATGGGACTTGTGGAAAGCATAGACACCCTGGATATACAACGTTTTCATGTACTATACCTCTAGTTTCCACCAGTTTCTACACATACATGTGGTCCCCACCCTAGGGCCCACCCACATCCCCAAACAGGTCATTTGACTAATGACTATCCCCATAAGACCACACATGTCATTTCTAGTTTGTTTTTTCATCATTCACACACACTCAAGGAATCTTCCAGTAATTTCACCAATCATGATCGCTACTAAATTCAATAATGATTAGGTGTAGTGTTCTAATCAAGTGGGATCCTAAGAAGGAATGTGCAACCTGTAGATAATAGCCATATAATTTATTCATTTAACCCTTTATCGTTCTAAGGTGGTATATCCTCCCTTTAGAGAACAACATCTTCATTTATAGCCATAAACCTCAACCAAGTTAGTGCACCATATATAAGGATGACTTCTTCCTTTGATACAAAATATATCAACTGAGCCTCACTGATAGCAAAAACAGCCGAACCTAACATAGTGACTATGTCATGGCCAGCTAGGTGCAACCAGTTTCCTCGCTGACAAATGGTCCCCACCCTGGGGCCCACCCGATTTCCCAAACAGGTCTGCTATGTAATACCTATCCCCATAGGACACCACATGTCCTTGCCAATTTTTTTTCCTCACTCACACACACCTGGGGAATCATCTTAGAAGGTCATCCATTCTGATCCCTATATCATTCCCAAAACTATAAATTGGGGAGTTTTAATCAGGTAGGCTCTAAAAAAGGAATGTACACCTTCTTTACATGAGTCATATAATTTATTCATTTTACAATTTATAATTCAAGGGTGTTACTAACCCCCATTTAGAGCACATCGTCCTCATTGTGGGCACTACACATCAATTACAGGTAGTTCACCACACTTATGGATGAGGACCCTCCCTTTATACGAAATATAAAAACTATGACCTATTGATAACACAAACACCACACCCTAACATGGTCATCGGGTGCTAGCCCACCATATTCCCCCACTTGCCCCAAAGACACATGGTCCCCACACTGGGACCCACCCATATATCCGAATGGGTCATTCGATTATTGATTATCCTTACATACCAGTACAAGTCCTTTCTAGTGTGTCTTTTCATCACTGACACATGCCCTATGAAAATTCCAAAAAGTTCACCCATCTTGATAACTATTCTATGCCAAGAACGCTTAACTATTGTGTTATAATTAGGTAGGATTATAAAAAGAAAGCTACAATTTGTTGACATGAGCCATATAATTTAGTTATTTAACCATTTATAATTATAGGTTTTTACACAATATACCCTTCAATTGGAATTAATTAATGGCATATAATCCAATTTAAGGGACACAAATATTTATATACATCACCTTGAGATAGGGTTACAAATAAGGATAATAGAATAATGTTGATGATAGTACCCAAATAAAATTTTCATCTTTGTTACTTTGTTTAGACTATTTTTAAATGAATTTAAAAACTACCATGAATTTTTAATTTTGATGTAATTTGTATAAAATGATGGTTTGAGATTCAATATAACTGATTGTGGGAAATTCCTTAAAATATATTTTCGTATCTAGAAATCTTATCTGGAATTCCAATTATATATTAACTTATCTATGTATTCCAAAAATATCTAGTTGATTTTAATTTTTATATTAATTTAAAGGATCATCATGTATTCAATTTATTTCTTTTTAGGACACTTTGGGATAAGGGAAGGTGATGGTAAGAATGATTTAAAACAGTTTTATTACTAACATAATCCTAAAATCCTAAATTCATCTTTCCTTCCATGATTTTTTCATATACTTTTTTCCATGTTTAGTTATATTTTATATAGATGTATTCAACATTTTGTTTATTTTTAACCTTCTTATTGAATATTATATATTCTTATTAATTTATTAATTTATTTTTATATTAATTTAAATCCAAAATATCATCATTATTAGGCTATATAAAAACATGTTTTTAATATTTTAATCCACGTATAGTGGGGAAAAATATGAATCACTACAGGGATCATAATATTTGGGTGGGGAAGTATGGATTTGTCTGAAAAATATGGTATCTACAAGTTTTTTCTTTTTAAATTCCATGTTTTGGATTCAATAGTTAATTTATTTTCAAAATGAAATAATTTTAGATATAATTTTTTTAATTTAATATAGAAACCAATTGCATTAAAAACCATTATAAATAATTTAAATAGAAATGATTAAATATTTTTTAATTCCCATAATATTTTAAATTTAGAGTGATCGATATACATATTTTTCATATATTTCCCAAAAAAATTGTTTTTCTGTTTTCACCGTAGTTTTATTCAAGAAATATTTAATCCGTTAAAGATGAAACAATTGTGAAATTTCTTACATTGAACTAGAAACTACTCATCCTTATGTCCTATGACATACAATTGAAATCATTTTTTGTTGAAAAAATATAAATATCGTATATAAATATATTGGTATATCATAATTATAGTGTTAACATGATAAATTATGAATTTTTTCTCTTTAATAGTGGCACAATGAGAAAAAAATAAATCATTTACACATGTGAAACAAATACCTTTATTCTAATAAAATTTTTGAGAACCCATTATTATGTGGATGAAATCAATGAAATCATATTTAGGAATGTCATAAATCATTGAATCATTTATTTTGAAAAAAAACCATTAACCATTAAAATATTATTAAATTTTCCAACTTCATGAAATAAAATGAGTCCCGGAATTACCATTTTTAAACGATTAACATTTGTACCATTGAGTATCATACTAATAATCCATGATAAATGAAGTATGTCCCATATTAGAATATATGCATCATAGTTAATTCTATATGGGGTAAATAGCCCTTTTGTCTCCATCATTTTTCTTCTTCAAAAATGAAATCATTAAATAGTGCATTAGATAGATATATCAGGATTTATAATCATCATGACCTATATTTGTATCATACATCATCATGTATAATTATTATGTAGTATATAATGAACAAAAAACATTGAATTATTTCACTTTTTCATCATTTAACTCTGGAAACACCCTATTAAACCCATAATTAATACAGTTTCCATTTTTTGTATAACCACATTTAGTAATATCAGTTTTCATTGAAAAAACATTAAATAGAATAATTCATAGAAGAGAGAGAATATTATCTACCATGGAAAACCATGTTGTATTATAGATAATAATTATAATGAATAATACATATAATTTTTTTAAAGAAAAATTATGTAGTATAGGTTAAGAAATAATATTTCTTCATATGTTAAAATGTAGAAAAAACCCTCATGAAAAACATTGAGAAGACTAATTTTTAAAGAGTTGTCAGGAAATGAAAATATTTAAAATTATAAAAATTGAAACCTCTGAATAATAAATGAAAAATTCATGATACATATCAAATAACATTATTATTGAAGAAAAACAGTATGATGGAAAACATTAAAACATGATTTTAAATTAAATTCATGTACTTAATGTCCCATAAATATTCAAATGTAATATAAATACTAAATAATAAAATTATTTATCTATTTAATTCATAATTATAATTTTAATGTAAATTGTATTATAAAAATAATTATTATTTATTTTACAATGAATTTTTATTTAGTCAGTAAAATGATTAAATTCACATTTAATATTTTTGTGTCGTTATATATTCAACTTGATATAAACATTACAATATTGAATGCAATCAACGATGTTATTGTTATAATACCACAAAATTTATAAATATATTATTAATTATAATAGATATACATTATATAATATTTAATAAACAACTATATAAGGGGGTTATGAAAAATAAATCACATTACTTCATTGATATTGAAGTTTGTACATACGAATGAAGGCTATTTTCATTTCTCTACTTGGATAAAAAAGAAATAAACTAGTTACGATCTTAATTTTATAGAATAATAAATATATATTTCATTTCATAATTTATAATTATATAAAACCTTTTGTTTGGCCTTTTAATATTGAAATGAAAAATGAATCACCTTGCATTGTGGATGTCTTATTCCAAACGTACTCACAAGCGATGTTATCATTTATGAATATATTAAAGGGTATAAAAGTAAGTAATGTATTATCATAAAATAAATATAATTGACACATAATTTCAAAATTTAATTATTTTATACATAATTTCAACAATCCATATGATCTAGTGAAGAAAAAATAAATAAATCTATTCATTTAAGTGGTAGTCAACATATACATAGGAAGATAGATTTTATTAACATTGGGATGTACAAAGAGATTAAAATAGTTTTCCAAGAACATAAAAAAATTTTACTATATGGTATATGTTTTTTATATAATAATTGTTTAATAATATGTTAATTCTGTATAAGAATAGTTAAACATTAAAAATATCATTAAAAATTATAAATATTATTTAGAAAAACTCCATTTTCTAACACCTTAAGCCATATTAGGTTGTTATTTCAATAAAACTGGAACCTGTAGGATGTGGGTGTGGATTTTAGGATGTTCGTATTATTATTATTATTATTAAATAATTATTTATTAATGAGTGTGAATACTTGAGGATTAGAGGTTTATTTTTATATATGTTGGTATTGACACACTCGTAAGAACTCAAAATTTTCAATATATGATATGTATTTCTAAAAGGTATGTGTCATAAAATTAAAATATTTAGATTATATTATGGCTATGTGTCTAAATTAGCTCATCTTATAAAATATTATCTTGTTTTTATGTCATTATAAACATTATCTCTTAGTTTGAACCTCCCCGATTAATCTTTTAACCATTATCATGGAGACATAGTTTTCTCAAGGTTACAATTAAAAATAACCAAAACATAAATTTAATGTATTAAAATTATATTATATCGTTATTAGAAATAATAAATCAATTTTTTCATATTAAATTTCAATAAGCGGTAATAATTAATTTCAATAATTACAACATATTTTAGGAAAAAACACTTCTTAAAAAAATGATTCCACACCAAAATATTGTATAATAATAACTCATATAAAATTAAATGGATTAATAACAATACAGGGGGACTAGTTCTCCTTAAAATTCAATATAATCTATAATTATAATTTTTAATCACATGAAAAGAAATTTAAATTTAAAGAAAAATAATTATTTTCCATTATTCTTCTATAAATAATTTATTTAGAAAACATAAAAAATTAATCCAAATATGAAATCAATATGATAAAAATTAAATAAATTTGTTTTAATTAAATTATTATTATAAATTTTAGAAATTAATATTTCATTTAAAATAATTAACATCATTGAAAACTAATTTAGTTAAATAAACTTATACCTTTTTAAAAAAAAATTATATCATGCCATTTATAAACCATTAATGAATTTGAAACAATAAAAATTAATACTTCTAATTCAAAATTATTTTTGTATTTATAGTAATACCAGGTATATCACAATAATTCCTTTAATATAACATTATTATTTGAATATTTAGCCAGATATTGATTTTGAAAATGATTTCATGGTGGGATTGGCTACCCGGGGGGCACTGTTTCATCACTCCTTGATATACCCAAGAAATGTTTTTGGTATTTTTAAACTATCATTAAATTATTTTGGAAATGGTTAATTATTCCACAATTTGATTTCCATGAAATGAATAAAATAAAATTCTTCACTATATAGATGAACAATTAAAAAATGGGATACAACTATGGAGTGTGACCATAATCTGATCACAATTACAATACTCATAAATTGTAGTTTTCATTAAAAACAATAGACCCGTGCATCTTGTTTTCATCCCTTTGAATCCATAACATTATATATACCATTTTCATTTATTTTTTAGGTAATGTTTTTCTATATTTATTTTGAAAATTATAAAATATGATAAATATCCTCATAATGTTTAGTTAAATAAATTGTGATTATAATAAACACGAATGATTTAGAATGTACAAATAAAAATATGGGTATAATGTTAGTTGTTTCTTAATTTACTATGTAAATTGAGAAACTTATCACATGAGTCATATATTCTTTTTTCTTTATCTTTGGTAAATCCAATTCTTGTATTTCTGAATTCAATAATTTCATTTTTAGTGAATAATTTCATGAAAAAATTGAAGATTTGTTATAAAGATTTAATAATTCTCACATAAAATTCTAGGAATATAAAAAACATAATTTCATGTCATTGGTGGGTTTAAAATTATTTTCATTATTTATTTCTACTCATTGATTATCCAAATACTCAATTTTAGATTTAGATTTTTTGGGATGAATAATATTTCCAAATTTTATATATGGAATGTTTTAATTTAGAAGTATAATCCATATTATATATATGTTTAGTGTATTTAGTATTCTAATGTAACACAAAAATATAAATATAATTAAATTACTAGATTTATAATTATGATAGAAAATTCATATTTATTCTTCTTTTTTGTTTTTGTTTTTATATAATGGTTATTTTTTATGAATTGTAAATATTTTATTTACATGAAAATATTAACAAAATATGATAATATTTAATTAGGAAACTGAGTATTTATATTTCAAATTAATTATTCATAAAACATTTAAAAACATGTATGGTGGTAATACTGGTCAAACTGTAAGGAATATATATGTTTTGCAACCCAAATAATGATATAAAAATAAATAAAAAAAATCCGAAAAATGGTGTACTTTTAGATTGTTATGTAAATTTTCTATTAAGTGAAACAATGGTGGAATACCATGTATCTATAGAAGGATAAATAAAGATAAGTGGCGAAATAATTGATGGAATTAGTGGTTATTGTACTAGATATAATTGATATGAATGTCATGAAACGTTAATTCAATTAACCATAGATGTTTTGAAGTAGTATGCAGAGGATTTAAATAACTAATAATAACTATATATAAACAATTTTATATAAATCTATCACATTAAAAAATATTTCCTAGAGAAATCAAGATAGGGATACTGCCTATAGGAATAGAGTATTCAAAAATATTTCCAGGTTTTTACTTCTCTTGTGGTTTCCAATGAAAAATATACTCATGATTTCTCGTGTTAGTACATTTAGAAGTACGAATAGATGGTCCTTATGAGGAGATTATGAGAGATATGGAAGGAAATAAAACATGCCTTTTTGTCAGAATTTTGCTAGAATTTGAAAAATTATGATCATTAATCCAATCCAATACCAATAATATAATTCGTTATCTACAGTATAGATAATAATTTATCATATTATTATTATAAATTCTCTCAATATCATAATATAGAGTGTAAATAGAAAGAGAAGATGGATTTTATTTGATTAGATCACATCCATCCCCAATCCCAATCTCATATTAAATCTAGAAGCCAGTGTGATGCGTCCTGTAGTATCATCCCACACGAATTATATACCACATTTATGATTCAATAGTAAGACTATATGGATTATATCCCTCTCTAATGTGGATTTTGAAATTTTCTTTAAATATTTAACTAATTACTTCCTCACATCATGCATAATGACATCAATTTTTTGAATTTATATAATTTATTCCACATGTTATCTCTGTCCCTATACATATTCCTCCATTTTTTAATCGATTGAATATTCTCCAACTAAATGTTCTCATAGAACTAGATATAGACTCCCATGTTTTAACACATAGACTGAAATACTCTCCTAGGAAATCTATAAATATATAAAAAAAATTTTATATCAAAATATTTGTTGATCTCTTTCCTATCCAATAATTGATTTTACAATTTAGATATTCACACACCAGACAAATTTCAAATTTTATTATGTTTACAATTACACAATGTTTAACTCGCTATTGAATGGAAGTCAATTATTCATTCATAGAAAGGATTCTTGTGGTTTATCATTCCATTTCTTATTTTGAACTGGTACATCTAGCCTAATCTTTATTCTTCTTGAATTAAATATAATTGAACCTTCATGAATTTCAAATGTGTAATTTCATTATGAACCTCCTATGTAACACCATGTAATTTTATATACAAAAAATTCGGTAGGAATAAATGGCCTTTCCTTTTCTCAACAAAAACAGTGGAAAACATTCTTTAAATAATAAATTAATCACTATATCAAAGATGGATAAATTTTTATTTCATTTTTATTTAATTATTTTATCTTAGTTTCATATTTAAAATATGACATATCTACCTGGGTCAAGTATATCAAAATTGAACATTTGTAACAACTATTAGATATTCATCTTAGTTGTTTCAATTTAATTCCAAGGTTTTAATTCAATAATTGATATTAATTATTATACAGATTCTATTAGTTTTCTATTATAATAATCGAATGGAAAATATTATTTAGTTTGAGATCATCAATAGTAGATCCTTGATTATCTTGTCATTAAAATGGTCATGATCATTAAATAAATTTTGTATCCACTAATTCCCTAGTATCAACAATAAGTATTAATAGATTCTAATTTTTCATGTCAGAGTTCACTAACAAATCATTATCCATATCCTCATTAGCTAAGATCTATAAAAAATAAAGTTTTTTTATATTATAAATATTTCTAATACTATTTTATTCATTAGTTGAACCTAAATTTATAGTAGATATACTATTTCATGCAGTGTTAGTTCATTAATCATAATGGTAAATTATCCACATTAAAATGAATCATCTCTTTATGTTTTATGGGAATGTTAAGTTGTAATGCCCTCTTGTTATACATTATTATATTGTAAGACCAGTTTAACATTAGGGGATCAAATAAAACATCTTATTTTTAACAACATGACTCTAAATGTTACGAATGATATTTTTTCTATTATTCATCATGATAGGATTCCACTATCACATGGAGATTTCTCCCATGACCAATAGGATACCTATATGTCTCCTCATAAGATTATTACATGTATTTCCTCTTAATCGAATAAAAATATAAAAACAATACTCATTGAAATTTATCAAATCAAAATTTATAATTTCTAATTCAAAATAAATTAAATCATTACTCGATTGAATGATAAAACAAAATTAAATCACAAAATTTTATAAATAAAAAAATAAAAATGAAATATTTACACCTATGTGACCAAAAATACAAAATTTACAGGAAATATATATTCAATGAAAAAAATAAAAAAAATATTTTCAAAATAAAATATAATTTTGAAAAAATAATAGTTCATATTTCTATAAAAAAAACAAATTGGGATGAAAAAAATCAAGGGAAAAAAATTCATCAACTAACAACTGTCATTATAGAATTATCCATTTAACAATCATTTACAACAATAAAAAACATTTAAATATAGAACATATTTAAAAATAATTGGATCAAATAAGGCCACATCAACATATTTTCAGGGGAGATCAACATTAATAATTTCTTATTACCTCAATAACTTGGAGTGAGTCATGTAATGTAGTGATAGATATTTTTGGTTATTCTTTCATTCTTTTAACTTTTTTAAAATTTAAACATTATCATTGTCTAATAGGGCTCCATATATTTTATAAGATTCCCCTTTATAAGTAACCTTATTGTTTGACGATAGATTTGATCTCTTAGATGGAATCCCCCATGGGTTGGTTTCAAATTAAATGATGATGGATCACTTTTGCAGGGATATATGCATGGGGTGGTTCGGTGCGGGATATGAATGGATCGTTAATTGTTTTTTTTAATAGCTTCTATAGATCGAGAAATAATTTGGGAGTAGAAGTAAGGGAATCACGCTCCATTTCCATGTTGTGTAGCGGATTCTCGTTGGTGTGCATAGAAGTGGAGTCTAATTCTAAGGTGTTGATTTGATCCCTGCAAGGAAAATTTGATCTTCCTTAGACCATGGTTTACCTTAACCAAAGATGCAACGTGGAACTCTATAAGGGGTGTTTGGTGTGTTATATCCTAAGAGGTGCCAATTTTGCATTTGATGCCATCTCTAGGGGGAGAACCCCAGAGGAAAACATGGGTTTTTTCTCTAATGTGGGATCATTACCTCGCGAATGTAATGGGTTTTTCCAAGGGGACACCCTTAGTCTATATCACTTTATACCTCTATGACTTCTCTCTTTGTGGAAGGTATTTCCTTCCCTTTGGAATAATATATAAAAAATAAAAATTTCATCGATAAACGGATAATCATGAATTTTCAAAAATTGGATGTAGAGTCATATAAATTTTAGTTATAGATTTTGTTATAGGATTATGATAGAAATCATTGTATTTTTTAGGCATAGATTGCATTCAAATTTTGTTTTTGTTTAATAGGAAGAGAGTGGGTTCCCACATTAGTGTTTTTTATAATAGTTGATTAAATTCCATAGATAGTGATGTTTTATGATAAAATAGTGATATATAATGACAATGTAAATATTATGCATGATGTTATGTTGGATAATTGGAATCACTAAGAAGTGGGTGGGTTGAATTAGTGGTTAAATTTTTATTGTTTAAAACTATCCTAAATTAACTCCTATAAATTAGTAGTATTTTATCCATATCAAATTTTTATTAAAAGTCATGAGAATTCCATGATATGAATCTAATGCAAGGAATACACATTTAAAGGGTTTGGTATTAGTTTGAGAACATACATCCCTACCATGGAGACTCCATAGAGTCTATGGTGAATTACTATAATTAAAAAATTCATAAAGCATGATACTTTCCCCAATAGTCACTGTCTTTCTCCCAATAAGAATGATTATACTTAATCTCATCAGTAATAATTTTTTAATAAAAAATGATCATACAAAGTTATTTCAAAATTTGATAAAAATTCCCAAAATGGCATCCAGAAATGATCTGTCTGATTTCCCTCATCTTCCAAGTTTCCATTAAACACTCCTCTTATATGTCTAGTATTATTCATCCTATGTGCCTCACTAAAATGATGCCAATTTTCTACCTTATGTACTTTATTCTAATTAGAACCCCAATTCCTCAATATATATCCAAAATATATTTCCATTAAAATTGAACTACATCTCAATCTACTATGTCATATGGAAATATACATGTCCTCTTACACTAATCAAAACCATGTTGTGATATTATGACATGAATCTTTGTATGGTATATTTCTGCAAAATAGTAAGAAATCATGATTATAAACTCGACTTCTCGAAAAAATTGGGAATCAACCTTTCTAAAAACATAAAAAAAGAAGGTTTGTAAAGTAATAAATCCTTATTATATAGGCATTATAGATATAGAAATGGAAGGAACCTAGTTTCACTCCCCACATCATCAAAAATTTAATAGACTCATCAAAAAATATATAGGGCCTTTATAATGTTTCATGATGATTTATGAGAATTTCAAAACATACAAACATCATTATATTTCATTAACCCTAGACATTTAGGAACATATTTAATCTTCCCCATCTCAACTAGATATTAATGAAATTGAAAAAATTCATCTAATAATTCACTTGTAATGTGATTTTCAAATTTAATTAAAGATTCTTGAAAACAACATATGGTGAAATTGTTTTTTGGTGACTCCATGCGGAACTATTTATTTATTATTTCATTATACTTTTCAATTAATTGTGTCATCTGGACTACTCGGTCTAGCCATCCTTCCATAGCTCAACATCCTCTAAAAAAATATAAAAATTTTCTATCTGAAGGAATTTTTATTATTCATCCATTTTATGTATTTTTTTTTCAATGGGTCCTCATTAAATTGTATTCATATAATCCCTCTATAACACATCCCTCAAGTCATTTATCATTACAAAATATTTTCAAAACTATTAAATAACATATTTTTACAAACATTTTTTCCATTAAAATAATCTTCAACTATCTTATAATCTCGATCCATTGGAGATGGATGAATAAATTGTTATAACATATATAAAAATCATGTATAGAGTAATTTCCCTATAATGATACAACTTATATGTTTGGAATAATTGTAATTATATTATTTTCTAATATCATTAACTGTTTAAAACCATAAAAATATTTTTTAATTAAAATCATTCATCCGAAAAGATTCCCTATGTTCTATTAGATATCATTGTTTTCTTTCTTCAGATGTGATACTTTAGTAACATTTACTCTTGGGAAAACTACACATACCCAAAACTAAATGAATATCACCCTTACATAATATTTTTCTAACTTTATGCAACCTATTTAACAATTCTTTATCATCAAATTTTAAAAACATGATGTTGGATCACTTCTTCCCACAAAAATCCATTAAATAACATATGGTGAATTATATCTAGAGATCAAGTTTTAATTATCTCCCCATGGAAATTATACACCCCATATCCACCCACACACAAAGTTTGTAGTCCATACAGAGAATACAATTTGATTAACAATGTCAAATGATCTCCATTCGTAAAATATGATCTCCTCCTTTGAACAAATGTTTAGGTCATGAGATTTTTCGAGATGTTTGGAACATGTTGAATATATTATCATCACATAAAATTGTAATAATATTTCTTAAATGAGTTATTAAAACTTCCTAACCTCCAAAAATATATGATAAACAAAATAATCTTAATTTCCATCAACTCATTCTCACATATTTATAATAAATACTGTTAAAAATGTATTCTCAAAAAATAAAAAAACATATTTTTAAAAACATTGAAAAGTATCATCAATACCCCCTTTGGAATTTTTGGAAACATTCAGAAAGAAATTAAACAACTCAAACATTTTAACAAATAATTTTAAAAAATAGTGAACTTTTCCAAAAAAAATTGACTTTTATTAAATAAGATATTTTATCAGAGATAATGTACTTACTCAATAATATTTGATAAATTAACATTTTTGGAATAAATTAAATCCATTACTGGAAAGATTTTGTTTGCAATACAAGAAATCCCCCTCTCATTTAGTTATCTCTGCCCTATTCCATGATAATCACAATGTTAGATTCCAATATGAGTGAGTTTTACTTATCCAAAGAAATATATCCTTAGTTTATCCACATTATATCATAATCAAACTCACATTTTTGGTAGATACATTATGAAACATGTATGTCATTTGTAGATACTAATCATGTAGTTTAAACCTCAATTATAGAAATATAATTTTGAAATATATTTAGTGAAAACTACAAATGCACTCAACCATAAAATCTCAACTAGAAAATTTATATATCATAATGTTATAATATATATAAATGTGTTTTTATATTTAATTTTTTTATATAGTTTTCATAATGATAAATTAAAAATTCATTTTCATAAATAGTTTTTAATTGTTTGTAAATTTTTAGTGTCTAATATTCCTACTCAAACTTCACCAAAATAATTTTTGAATAATATTATGTTGTGACATCATATGTTTCTTTGGTTTTACTCAATGTTTCTGATCATTGTTTCTTACTCTACCTCTTAGACTAAATTATTCCATGAGAAATTGTCATACATATATAGTATTTTTATTATTTCAATCTCCATCCCAATTAGAATTAGTGTATCCAAGAATGTTCATATAAAAAATTCTTATTTTCACGATATCATTATAATATGTTCCCTAAACATATCATAAATTTATTTTTTATTCTGGGATCTTTGATTCAATTATATCACAGTAACATATTTTTAAAATGGACACATATAAATAATCCCTATAATCAATGCTATGAGATAAATCAATATTCCTATTAATATCCCCAAGTCATTCCAGTTCACAATGTTCTTAGCTTCATCATAAAAAATAATTCATACTAAAATGGGAGTAGAAAATTATATGAAATCCCCCAGGAAGAAACTTTTAAGGCAACTACATTGTATACTATTCTTATGATGGAAATATATATTAACACATTTTTTAATTAGAGAATCCTAGAAAAAATGATAATTACTGAAAAACTGTCATTTAAAAAAGTGTTCATCATTTTATTAAAACAATTCAATAGTATTGTCAATGTCACCTAAAAATGATATAAACAAAAAAACCATGACAATGAGTGTACTTGTTATGAAATTCTTAACATACATATTTATATGAAATTTTTTATCTATAACTATTAAATTATTCTTAGATGAAATAATGATTTTAGTAAAATGAATGTGAATCATATGTCAACCCATACATTCATTTATTATATATATACAGTGTGCCTCCATATGTTTCATTAAACAAGCCATTAGTATTCTCAAAATAATATTTTTTTTTCAAATTATCTATTTAAAAATGTTAAGAAAAAATATATATGAGGAATCTTGTATAGACATTGTGAAAAAACTTGAATAAACACTTATATAGTTTCCGACCTCCCAACATGGGAAAATGTTTATTCTAAATAAACACCATATACCCTTGAATAACCATTACGAACATGTTTATCGTTTTTTATTGAAATTTCCCAATGATTATTGAATTTTATTCATTGAAAATAGTTTTTTATTATTGTATTATTCAATTCTAATCATGTAATTGGTAATCAGGTGTTATTTTTTCAATCTGATCCAACACTTCATTCATAGAATCAATTTATTCATCTTGTTAAACTCTCTTAAGACTAAAACCAATTCAAACCATGAGATAAGTGATGTATGATTCTCTAACCACACCATTCACATAGCCTAAACTAACACATTAGAATTTCTATTAATGTTTTTAAATAAAAAATATAATTTTAGGGTATAATTTTTATATATTTTATTCACATATCAAATTATTCATCGCACCACTGGTATGGATATTAATGTTAATGTTTTGTCTTAAATTCATCTTCAGATTTTTATTCTCATTTAAAGACACCAATTTTTCTTTTAAATCATTGTAATAAAATTGTTATGGAAGTTGTATTTTCAATAAAATTATTATCATATGAGTTCACCAGAATTTTGTAAAAATTTATTCGGTATAATATATAAACGTCAGTAAGATGAATATCCCATCAAAATTCCATCTGAAAATATTTGATCAATCATTCTGAGATCGAAGTTTTTTATAATTATTAAACAAAGACACATAAAAACCATGAAATATTGTACTAAAATATTCTTATTATAACAAATTTCATGGGGTGCCAATTGTGATAAAATATTCAAAAACTATATATTATATAAATGAGATTGTAAGAAAAAAATCTGTCTACACAAAAATAGAATTATTATATTCAGTCAACATAAGATTTCACATTTCCACAAAACGGCTAATTTTACTATTCATCAATCTATTTTTTCAGGAGAGTGTGGACTTTGTATTGGTATTTTAATCTATTTTCTATATATAGATATATTGAAATTACTATTTTTTTAATCATTCTATAGTCAATTTATAGCTTCAGTATAAAAAATATCATTTCTATTTCAACATCCCTTTATAAACAAATAAACAATTATACATCCTCTAATTTATGCTTCAAAAAATTTATAGTGGTCATGTGAGTGTTGAAATCAATAAAATTGGTATATTAAAAATGTCCTTTTCTGATTCATTTCTCAACGAACCGTAATGATCATAGTATATAAGCTAAAGTTTACTAGTGGATTATGTTTAATCATTATTATACAGTACATTATCTATATTCTCTTTCCGAAAATTTGAATAAATATAATCATCTATCATTTTCATTGGTGTTATGTTTGAAACAATAGTTTCATTAGAATGTGTTCTCATATATTTTTAGCCGTGATTATCATGTCGTTGATTTCATAGCTTATTATAATCTCTAGAAACAATGTAACATGAGTTATAAAGTTCTCTAATCTTGAAATGATATCTTCAAGTTCATTCTACATTTATTATAACTTCCCCATCATTAGAACATTTTATGATAAAAGAACCTTTTTCTGAATATAACTATATAACTAAATCACAAGTCTATTAACACCTAGTAAATTATTTTCAATCCCATCAAAATAAATAATTTCCATAGATTTCAGTTTTTTAGATTTAATCTTAGTAGTTAATATTATATTGATTTTTAAGGAATAATAATTTCTAAAAATAACTATTCCTCCTTAATAATAAGAAATAAAATTCATGATAATTTTATAATATATAATATTTTATGAACAACCACTTTCAAGATTAAAGGGATTGTTTGTTTTTCTATATTTTAATTTGGTCTGAATTAAAAAATATATTTCTTAATCAATATTCATTCTTCAACCTTTATATATTTAACATTAGTATAATATATCAAAAGAGTCATAATAATTATTCATAAATTTCACTCGATTGGTCTCATTATATAAAATATTTCGCCTGGTAACCGAAATGATTTTTCATTTGAAATTTTATATTACATCATTAATTTTAAATTATTTCATTCCATAGATTACCAAATATTATCTATTTTTTCAAAATTTTCTCCCATAAATTCATAATAATTTATAAAAATAGATATATTGAGCTAAAAACATAATTTTGTGCCCAAAAACTCTATAACAACAATGAAATACATAATATATAGGTCTTAAATAGATGAATGATATTTCTATATATAACGGTTTTAATGTTTGGTAACATCATTCTATTCATGTTTCCTCATAACAAGAGTATACATTCTTATGATGGTTATACTCAACTTTTTTGGAAGTGGTATATTTCTCATAACCATTATTTATCCAATAATCCCAAAAAAATTTATAACCACTAAATCATTAGTAAAATGTAGTAAAAATTTAAATTTTTTGGGTAATGATTTCACCAATTTGATGGAATGAGATTTTGTAGTATCATGTGTTTTTTTTGGCCTTACCTGTGATGCTTTATTGAAATCTTCAATCATCTCTCTTATTGTAATTATAAAACAACATTAAATTAGAGGTTCATAATTTCCGTAAATTACAATTATTTATTTTTAAAAATACATTCATTTCCTTTACACTCTTTCAAACATTCAATCATTATCATTATATTCAATTTTATGAGTTTAGATTTTCTCTCCGAAAAAACAAACATTCTGATCTCATTTAATATTCTCTTTTTATTTATTTATTCCCTTACTTATTAATTTAGGAATATTTATTATTAATACATTTTCAACAAATATTTTAAAAAAAATTTATTCTTTATCTTCAGAATACTGTATTTCATCATAGTCAAACAGAAAATTTCTTCATATCATTCATCATTAATTTCTAGAAATTTTTTTCCAACCACTTGTGTATTTTTCATTATCATTAAATGATGTGTTACAAATATTCAAAAATAATTTCTTCATAATGACCCTTCAATTCAAAAAATCATTTCTAAGTAAAATTTATTCCACAATGCCAAATTTTATCTCAGTCTATAAATTTATTTGTTATGTTATATCTATACATTTCTCAGACTCGTTACTATTTTTCATAGATAAGAATCACAACAAATTCATTCACACCATCATATTATATATATTTTGAATCATTGATGTTATTAATTTTTCCATAAATGATTTTATATTTCATGTATCTTAAAAATATATTTCATCATTGATTTTTATATTGAATTTTGGATATTTCTTAATCTGGGGAGAAAAAATAATGTTATGTTATTCATAAAGATGTAAATAATCATTCTTTTATAATTTATAGTTTTTATTTTCCATAATTTTACGATTTATTCTCATGAGTTCGGTAATAATGGTAGTGTATTCCAATAAATCATTAAATCCTATCATATTGTAAACATTATTGTTAAATATGTTTATGTACTCATTAATATTAGATTCATATGTATGTATGTTAGCATAATTTATTCTTCACAAGGTTTGTAAGATTTGTTCAATAGATTTTGGGTTTCCCTCAATGATAATTTTGATTTATTCAAAGTATATATTCTTATTTTGAGCCAATAATATCCCTGAAATTATTTTTTAAACAAGAAATAAATATAAAATTTCTAGCTTTCCAATAAACCTCAATATTTATTTTTTTTAAAATCCAAAAATGGTCATTTTACCAAAATGGTTTAAATCTGATTACAGATTCTTCAATTATCTCTATGAATTTTGAAATTTGATAGGTTATCATTCATGTTTTCTATATATTATAATTTTTACCATCGATGTTATGAAATCCACTTATATTCATTATGATGAAATTTCACATGATGATGATTAAACATGGGATAATTTCTGTAATGACCCAAACATTTGATAATGTAAATCCCTCGTGATCTAATTAAATGTATTTTTATTTAAAATGTTCATATAAAAGGTCAAATTTTTTGGTTTTATGTTATGAATTGTAACCATTGTTAATATAGTTGTTGAATATTGATCACGTGATTTGTATAAATATAGGTCTTTTACAATCTCATTTACTCAAAAAAAGGAAACGACGGACTCATCTAGTAGACTTTCCCCATATGAAGCACATTTTCAGAGCTCGGAAAGGAGGTGGAGTCATTGAGCTTCTCTCTTGACCAAGCCCAAGAAGAGCTTGAATATGTTAAGCTTCAGTGGGACCACCTACGAGAAAAATGGATGTTGATAGAGATTACCCTCCAAGCAATGTTATCCGAGCCACCCTAAGAGTATGTCACCATCACACACCTTAATCTTCGGTCTTATGAGGGTGTTATAAGGGGTTATGTAACAAGAACATATCAATATGGTTATGTACGTTATTTGGTAGATAATAATGAATATACATTAATTTTATTATTGTTGCCTTCTAAATAGTTTTTAAAGATCAAATAGTATTTTTAGTTAATGTTCAAATAAGAATCTATTTTAATGAATTTATGGATTTTTTAATTAAATAATAATTTAATAGAATATTATTATTATTATAAAATTTATTTTTATTAAATATAAATGATTGTATAATTTTATTAATGCAAATTTTTATTAATGTTCAAAATCCATATTTGTCAAAACCCGTGAATTTTTTATAAATGTCGGTATTTACTTTTAAAGTGAAAATTAAGAAATTTAGAAAACTATTAAGATAAAATAAATATTATTTCTAGAATCAGGATATTGAAATTATCCAACGGTGAATTTTCATAATTTTCTGAGACAGTCAAATTTTTGGGTAAAAATTAAATACCTTTTAAATGTATAATGTGTTTTATGGCACCATAATGACCCAATAGTGATGTAATAAAATACTATTAGCTTTATTTTCGGCCAATATATGTTTTATCATTAAAATAAATTGATTTTGGGTTTGTTTGATTTATTTTACAAAGCATCAATGGACTCTTCAAGACTTATCAAACATCTTGTCTTTTTAAAGTGTTTTCCTTTGGAGTGTGACTCACCTCCACATAAGCAACCCCATTATTTTATGAATTTTGGACATGGTCCTGATAAAATATTTTTTTCCAATTACCTTTTCCTAAAACCAAGGGTAAAAACCATGGGCTGGTTTGTGGTTTGGATTAGTTTAATGTGAGGTGTCCCAAACCTAAATAATAAAGAATTCCCTCACCATTCCTATATAAACCAACCCAATATCATACATACTCCTCACTCAATGCATGTGGAGATCTTCCAACGTATGAACTACTCTCTCTATAATCCTCCCAAGGTGCCCTGATCTCCCAATAATACTCTCTAAATCCTCTCTCAAGACTTTGGGAGCACACTACCAAGTACGGGTTTTTCTTACATTCTAATTTTGGTCCAATGTTCATTAAATTTTTATGCCCTTGTAATTTCAATTATAAATATTGGGGTCTAGTTTTTTACCTCGTCTATACTGCCATATTTATGTTATAATGATAGGAGACCCCTTTCTCTCTCATTAAATGCCACCCAGGTACACCCGTTACTATCCTGAAATTCCGAATGGAATTTCTCTGTTCTCTTTTACATTCAAGCAATTATTTTGTATCATGACAATAAATTCTATTAAAATTATTGGGACATGTATCTATATTAATCTATTACTGTCTAATTAATATACATATGAGGAGACATCCATTTCCCTCTCATCAACCATTTTAATAAATTCTTCTGTCACATTGTTATGCTGCTGAAATTGCACCGATTTTCCAAGACGACGTCATTGTGTATTGAATACCATTCCCATTTCTATATCAAGGGTATTAACCTTTATACACATTTAATTATTGATTACAAAGTTTAATTTCTGAATTCCACATTCCTTTATCGGTGAATAAATTATTATGTTTTATTATTCAATGTTATATGATCCATGTGGCCCACTTATGCATGAAATGAAATTTTTAAGAAAGGTGTTCCCTTATAGAGATCCAATGCATTTGGTAAAGTATAGTATCATGATACGTCACATTCAATGGGTGTTTACTCGTGATAATTTAAGTGAAACGAGGGTTTACTCATGCTCTATGTGGAAAGAGGGTTTACTCATTCACTATGTGCAATGATTCTTTGCTCATGCTAATTCGATGTAAAGTGTTGTTGCCACATTTCCATGTTATGATTATCATGCATTATCATGACTTCATGATTATGCTTCTCTTGTACTCTATTTATATGCTTATTATCTAACATATATTTTATTCCTCTTGATTATTGCATGATTATTCCCTTACTGGTATTTATATCTCACACTATTCTTATTCATGTCCTTAGGTTATCCGATGAATTTCTATGTACGAGAGAATATAGTGGTAATTTAATGGAATTTAACAATAAAGATGTTTTATTTCATGTTTTAAGTTGTTATGTAATGATCCTAATCCCCAGAGACACTATACCTATTAATCTTCTATGTTGTATCAAGTGAAGTTTATGTAATAAATTATGTTTAAGTGTGTAATAAAAGATCAGGGTTATCATAGTTGGTATCAGAGGATAGGTTTAGTTATTTTTGGAATTAGGATTTGAAAACCCTAGTAAATACTCCGAGACAAGACTGAGTATAATAAAAACATCCCTATGTTTTTGTGAGTATTGTGTAAGTGGTTTATCATGAAAATATATCCTTGTCAGGATACGAGCATGTTGAGGCGGCTATGGAACATATGTATCCTAGGAGTAAAACCCAAAAACCCCACTTTGAACTAGAATCGAATGGAAACTGGTGCATGACAATGGGCCTTAATGCACTCATGATTATGACACTCCCAAGTGATATTATTTAATAATTCACAAGATTAGTATGAACCATTATTAAGTGACAAAAAAATTCCCTAAGAATATATGTTACAAAGTAGATCATGGATAACATAGACTGAAGCCAATATATTCATAGGATTAGAAAATAAAATTTATTTATATATCATCATTTTTTCCATTTGTTATATTTTATGTGTTACCCCTAACATTTCTTTTATTCCAACCAATGGAGGGTAATAGGAGACCTTTGGCAAAAATCCGATGTGAAGATCAATGTGATGACTGTACTATTAAGATTCCCAATCCAATGGAAGTGGTAATTGAAAACATTGTCCCGCTTCACTATCAGCTAACACAATATTTGAATAGAAACCTTGGTTAAGAGGAACGTTCATCCCACCTATGAAAGAAAAAGTCATGATCGAGAGATTCATGAGACAAAGGCCTACTACAATTAAGGGATCATCTGATCCCTCAATCTCTGAACATTGGATCGACTCCATTGAAAATAAATTATTCATCCTTCAATTTTATAAACAAGAGAAGGTTACCCTGGATTCTTATCGTATGGTGGGTGAAGCAGATCAATGGTGGACGTAGATCAAAAAAACGAAGCCTAAGGAGGATATCGAGGTGTCGGAATGGAAGGATTTACAGAATAAGTCTTTCGATAATTATTTTCAACGCACCTTCTGGCTTAAGATGGAAAGGGACTTCTTTACCCTCATGGAAAAACATGATGAATCTATTGGAGTGTATGAGGAAATAATAAAAAGGCTTTCCTGATACACTTTATGATTTTTCATTACCCCTGAATACATGTTCAACCACTTCTTTGGTGGGATGAAACCTAGACTGGGGAAAGTACAGGAGATTTGTGACTTCGATAGCTGTGAAGAAATTTCCTGTTCTGCCCTCAAGGTCAAAATGGAGATCATAGAATCATAGGGGTATCATCGGGATAAGAAGAGTAAGGTGGATTTCAATACTGGTGGTTTGATGGAAAAATCCAACGATGATAAGATGATCCAGCACCCCACTTGCCAACGATGTATAAAGAAGCACCCTGGAATTTTCCTGAAGGGGACGAGAAAATTTTTTAGGTGAGGAAGACAAGGGAAAATAGCTATTAACTGCCAAAAAGAAAAACACATGGCTTCATCAGAAGAGAGGAACACTCTATTCGATCCTCAATGCTTTGTTTATTGCTACAACTGCAATGAACTAGGGCATCTTGCAAATCAGTTCCATAAGCTAAGGGTTTTCAGAGGCAACCAACAACCTCCAAGGAAGTAGGGGTGAGATTTTTCGATCACTACTGATGAAGGTAACCCGGAAAATGAAGTGGTGATGTGTATTCTATTTATTAAATAAATAATAGCAAACATAATTTTTTGATTCAGGTTCTACACAATATTTTATATCTTGAATGTTTATTAGAACAATCTCAACACCACCACAAATCATGGAAGAGAAGATGTCGGTGAGTATGAAAAATGGGGAAATCACTGCATCCCATGAATATAACTCCTCCCCTATCATAATCTGTAGATTAAAATTCATGGTGAAACTCATAATACTCTATCTAGTGGAATTTGATGCAATTATTGGCATTGATTTGATTTCCTTATATAGACCCAACATAAATTGTCGTGAGAGGGAAATCACTCCCCATAAGGAGAATCGGCCCCTGATTATTTACACTTACGAGGTGGAAGATTAATCTTTTTTTAGCTCTATAATCTCATGAATGGATATTAATACTCTATCAGAATGCATATCTGGATAAAATGATTGAGTCTAAGGTGGAAACCATCCTAGAAGACATACCTATTGTGAGGGAATTCGCTGAAGTGTTTCCCGGGGAATTTCCTGGTCTTCCTCCTAGAAGATATGTTGAATTATCAATTTATCTTATACATGGTGGGTTACAAATATCCAAGACTCCATATGGAATGGTTGTTGTGGAGCATGAGGAGCTGAAAAAACAACTATAGGAGAATCTGGATAAAGGGATTATACCCCCAAGTATTTCACCATGGGGTGCACCAGTCCTCATAATCAAGAAGAATGATGGGTCAATGCGCATTTGCATTGATTATCATGAGCTCAACAAAATCATGATAATGAACAAGTTTACTCTCCCACGAATTCATGACTTGTTCGATCAGCTGCATGGAGCACAATACATCATCAAGGTGGAATAGATGTTGAGATAATATAAAGTAATGGTGAAGAAGAAAGGTATCCCCAACACTACTTCTTGTACATGATATGGGCACTATGAATTCATATTAATGCATTTTGGACTAACCAATGCTCCAGAAATCTTCATGGACTTGATGAAAAGAATATCTAGAGATTACCAAGAAAATTTTTTGGTAGTCTTTATAGATGATATTCTAATATACTCCAAAGACAAGGAGAATCATGAGGAACATTTAAGAATTGTACTAGAGACCTTGTGAAAGGAGATGCTCTATGAAATGTAAAAAAAGTGTGATTTCTGGTTGAAGGAGGTCTCATTCTGGGTCCATATCATCACAAGAAATGGAATATATAAGGATCCCTCCAAACCAAATGTAATTGAGGGACTTTCAAGGCCACCATTGGAAACGGATATCCATATCTTCTTTTGGTTAGCTGGATATTATTAACTATTTGTGAGAAATTTCTCACGATTGTCCAACCCTCTTACTGAGCTATATCGGAAGGGAGAAAAGTTTTAATGGAGTCATGAATGTGAAGAAATATAAAAGGAGTTGAAATGGAGGCTTATCAATGCGCATGTGCTCACTTTACCCACAAATGGATAACATTTTATGGTATTCAGTGATGCTTCAAAGAAGGGATGGGGATGTGTGTTGATGAAAAATGACAAATTCATAACGTATGATTCAAGGAAATTGATAGTTTAGGAAAAAACTATCCAACACATGACCTCGAGATGGATGCAGTGATCTTCGCTTTGAAAATTTAGAGGCATTATATATTTGGCGAGAAGTGTGAAATATATATAGACCACAAAAGCGTCGATTATGTATTCAAACAGAAATAGTGGAACATTATCCAGCAAAGACGGTTAGATCTAATCAAAGACCATGAATTCTCAATCCATTACCACCCTAGGAAAGAAAAACATGTGGAGGATTCCCTATGTAGAAAGGACACAACAATTATATCATCGATAAGAATTTAAAAGGATCCAATCTTATTAGATTTGATGAAGATGTACATGGGAATCATAAATAAGGTAACATAATCAATCCTTTCACAAATGAATTCTCAAATTTCACTTTTGGAAAGGATAAAAATGCTAAAAAAGGATGATGTGGGAATTCAAGGAAAAGTAGAAGATATCAGAAAATGGAATTCCTCAGAGTTTAATGTTAATGAATAAGAAATTGTGAGATTTTGGAAAAGACTATGTATTCCATCATGTTTAGAGATTAAGGAGGAACTTTTTATTGATGCACATAGTTCAAATTTCTCAATTTACCTAGGAAACAAAAAGATGTCTCAATATCTCTAAGAGAATTATTGGTGGGATAATATAAAGAAGAAGATTACTGAATATACATCAAAGTGCCTAGTGTATCAAAAAGTTAAGGATGAGTGGAAGAAGTATAAGGGTATGATGTAACCATTACCCACACCGGAATTGAATGGGGAGAACATCACCATGGACTTTATCATAGGACATACGAAGACATCTAAAGAAAACAATGAAATTTGGTTTGTTGTGGATCGTCTTGTAAATGCTGCAGACTTCATTGCTATTCGGGATGATTTCTCATTAGACCAACTAGAAAAAATATATATCTGGGAAGTGGTAAGGCTGTATGGAGTACCATTATCTTTTGTGTCTGATGGAGATACAAGATTCACCTTTAATTTTTGGAAGAGTCTTCAACAGGATCTGAATTCTGAACTGAACTTTAGTATGGCCTAACATCCTCAAACTGATGGACAATCCGAATGGACTATCCAAACAGATGAGGACACGTTGAGAGCATGCTCAATGGACATTAAAGGAATACGGGACCAACATATTCCTCGGGATGAGTTCTCTAATAAAAACAGTTTTCACTCCAGCATCCAAATGGCTACATCTTAATACATTTATGGGAAAAGGTGCAGAACACTGGCATGTTGGAATGTAGTCAGTGTACATAAGCTACTTGGACCAGAAATTGTCGAAGAAATGGTGGGGAGGTGAAAAACATTCAGAAAAATATCAAGGCAGCCCAGACTCAACAGAAGTGTTATGCAGATAACTATCGATGAGACCTTGAGTTTAATTTTTGAGATATGGTATTTCTATGCATATCTCTACTAAATAAGGTTTTGAGGTTTGGAAATAAAGTTAATTTATGTCCAAGGTACATTGTCCCATTTGATATTCTTGATCATGTCGGGGATGTTGCTTATCGACTAGCACTTACACCTACCATGGCCAAAGTACATGATTTCTTTCATGTATCCCGTTTAAATAAGTACATATCGGACCCTTCACCTGTACTCTCTTCAGAGGTGGTAAAGTTAGAGAATGATCTTTATTATGAGGAGAAATTATTGAAGATCATAGATCGTAGAGAAAAATTTCAACAGCATAAGACAATTCCCCTGATCAATGTGTTATGTGGAAACCAATGGTTTGAAGAAGTGACATGAGAATCAAAGGAAATGAGGAAGCAGAATTACCCACATCTGTTTTAGTGTGAGAAAAGGAAATTTTTATGGTGAAATTTCTTAAGGGGGGTGAATATAATGACCCAAATGGAAATCCCTCTTGATCTAATTAAATGGATCTTTATGTAAAATGTTTATATAAAATGTTAACTTCATTGGTTTTATGTTAATAATTTTGATTGTTTCTGTTATAGACATTGAAAATTGATCACATTATTAGTATAAATATAGGTCTTTAACAATCTAATTTACTCAGACAAAGGAAGTGATGGACACATCTAGTAAATGTGCCCCATATGAAGCCCGTTTTTTAGAGCATATAAAGGAGGTGGCGTCATTGGGCTTCTCTCTTAACCAAGACCAAGCTGAGCGTGAATATATTAAAATCGATCGGGACCACATATGACTGAAATGGATGTTGATAGAGATTACCACCCTATCAATGTTAACCTAAACACTAAGATCTTTTCTCGTACACCATTTAGTCAATATTCTATATGTATGCAGAGATGTAGTCATTACTCAATAGGTGAATTTTGTTTTTTTTCAACTTCAAACATGAAAAGAATGGTAATACACAAATATAAGAAGACAAAATAGAAGGGCTGATACTAAAATAATAATCAATAAAATTAATTGAGTTTGAGTGGAAAAAATTGTAAAATATTTGAGTTGGTTTTTCTTGATTATCATCTTATATGGAAAGCACCTTATTGTCTTGTTTTGTAGAATATTTGATGCAGAAAGTTATGATCCTTCCTTTTTTCATAGAATTACACCCCATGGGAGGCTTCTTCTACATTAATGGACATAACTAGTTATTTAAGTACTGATTATTTTATCTCTAAAATAGGGGGTTATTATTTCATGTCTTTGTCAACCGATTCTACATTAAATTTATTGAGGGGTATTCCCAATTTTTTTTCTTCATGAAAGACATATTATTCACTCTCTATGTCATTATGGTATTCTTGAATGTTGATATCTATATGGTTGGGTTTGATATTTTCTTTAAGTGTACCCTCATTTTTGTTAATTTCTTTAGAAATAATTAAGAAAATATTGTGGTTATTCCTATGGTTTATTATCATGTTTCAAAATGGATTAATTGAAACTTGTAATTATTAATTCCATTTTACTTGACATATCATCCAATGTATCACTCATCATTTTCAATTGATCACGCATATTACTTTTATAATCTTTTGATTTTTTATATAAATCATGTGAGTAGTTAGTCCACGAAGAATAATCACAATATGAATTTATCATGGATTTATTTATTAGAAAAAAATACATTATTTAAAAAATTTTGGAAAAACATATAATTATTAAAAAATAACTCATATCACTGAAAATTGTTCAAGTTTTGTTGCACGATTTTCATAAGGAATTGTAAAAAAATGTTATTATTTTTTATTCTACATGGTTGATATTAGGGTCCTCTAGATATAGGTGTGTCAATGTTGGTTCAATGACTAATTATAATCCACTGATTAATATTTATTTAATTTTTTAATTATTTATTAAAATAATGAAATTTTATGGATTTATCTTTTTAAAAAAATATGAACTGAAACAAAATATCACTAAACCAATATTTAAATGAAAGCATAATAAAGTTAGTGAGATAGGCCTTGGTCCTGGGGTTTGTTTACATGGGTTATTTTCAATATTTATTGTTTTTTTACATTCAATTTTATAATCTTATTCATTATAAATTTATTTCTTCTCTCTATGCTAAGTGAGTTTTTTTATAGACTACGAATCCACTTCTGTGAAAAAAACATTCACCTACTTCATTAGAAAGTAGGAATTAATTTATTATTCATGTCATGCTGTATTTTCTCTAAACTAGTTCATTTAAATACAACCATCCACCAAAACAATAATAGGATTAAATAATTTAAATCTATTTAATAAAATTCAACACAAATCCTCTACAATGTAAAATCCTTGGGTTAGTAAGTTGACAATTCAATATGAAATTAGAACTCATTCAATGATGAAAGTTATAACGAAATTCGGTTTGGAATAGTGATTAAGTGTCAATGAAAAATAAACACCATAATTTAAATAAGAATTTGTTAATTGGGAGAAAAAATTAGAAATAAAAATAGAAAGGAAAAAAAGCAGAAATATCCCAACATTATAGCATAGATACAGAACCCATAGTACCAATTCCTTTCTCTACACCCACGTCCATAAATTAATACTTATTCTAGGTGATTGGGACCCCATTAATTGACCAATAAATTATTCAATTTTTATAATGGGATGTCATATGGAATTAAGTGTTGATTCCATAAAACAAACCTCATAAATCAACAATTATGAGATATGTTTGAGATTTTTATGTTGTGTGATTCATTTTTATGATGTGTAATGTCTGGGGATTTCCCCCCATATATTATCATTTTATCATAAAATCATTCACATTGTGATTTTTTATATGTAATGTGTAGGGAATTTGGTCACAACGTTTTTTTAATTGTTGTATTTGATCAACATAATTGTCATGAATTACATTCCTCATATGAAATGTGGTTTTCTATCTATTTTCACTATGTTTCATTCTGGTTCTTAAATTTTAGAATTCATTCAATGTCAATGACATTACCTTATATTAAGTGAAACATCTATCTTCCTTTAAAAGTCAACTACCGAGCAAAATTGTGAATCTTAATTAATTCATTATTCTTGGTCATATTCCAAATATTTGTTATATCCTACCATAAATAATAAAATTTACTCATTACGGCCCAGAATAATAAATTGAAATTTCGAAACATAATGTTTTAATGAGAAAAACCTATAATGAATATAAATATAATTATTTTTTATAATTATTTTTTTAATATAAGAATATAAACTATGATAATCATACCAATTTTGGATTAAGGGATCATTTCTCATGCCTCAAAATTATAGATGAGATATACTTGACCGAACCTTTTTAGGGGTTTAACCCATAGATGCATATTTTGAAAACCATGTCAACATTTAGTATCTTGAGATATATTTATTTCTTATAATACCATATAATTCCCACTTTAACAAAAAATTTTGATATTAAACTATACATAATCTTATATTCTGTGTTCTCATTAATTTTCCCCCATCATATATTATAAATGTTTCTAAACCTTGATCTCATACAATAAAATAGTGACCCATATTTTTCGAATATAATTAATACATTTTATTAGAGGATTATTCAAAACATTTGAATAAAATACATCCACAAATCATAAATATATAGTTTATTTGGAAGCTATAATGCATAATAAACTGGTACATTAGTGGGTTAGTTTGATTACCATTATGTTTTTCACAACTAACACCATTCTTAAAAATAACATACATAAAAATTTTTTATTATCATTGCAAAGGAAAATATAATATTGGGTATGATTAGATTCTCAATAAGGGTAAATAAAATACATATAAAATAGTGATCATAAGTGGATATAATATTAGAATAAAGGTATGTGAACTTGATCAGGACATACAATAATCATACCCAATAAATCAATTATATTTAATAATGAATCATGAAAAACATTTTATCAATTAAAATAAATATGTTATTTGATTGTGGAATCATAAAAAGCCAATCATTTGAAAAGATAAAAAATTATAATAAGAATAAAAATGATTTTTCCATAAATATAAGAAATGAAAATTATTCCATTATCCAAGGATCATTTCTTATACAATCAAAGGGGATTTGGTTCAACATCTATTACATTATTTTGTTGGAGGTAGTTCACTCCACATTCTATTACTTATTATCTCATGAGATATCCTTTATTATGTAATTCATTTTATGACTATATAACTTTATTCTAATACTCCATATAATGAAAACTATACATTAGTGTGAAAAAAGTTTACAATATATTCATCCTATGACCATATCACTTCAGGTGAAAATAATATGATCTTCATAAACATTTATTCATCATAATCATATACTAAAAATTGTAGAATAAATATGGAAACATAGGTTTATTTAACCATATAATCATACGAATCATTAAATAATTATTTTATATACAAAAAATACACTTAAAATATCACTAGAATAATTCTTGAGGAAAATACCATTTTAATTTTGAAATTATGAATTTAATATATAAAAATTAAAACAATTAAAAAAACATTTTCTTTTAAAAACAACGAAAATTATAAATTTATCTTCATATAAAATAGTATTCATGTTGGTAGGGAAACCAATTCAGGCATTGTTTGTTAAAAAATCATACAACATTTTCGGTAAAAGTAAAAAATTAACATTTGGAGATTGATAATAAGATTAATCTTCATCTATAACAATGTTATTAAAATATAGAAATTTTTTTATTAAATAATCATTTTATAATTTTAAAAATATTAATTTAAAAATTATTATGAAACTATTGTCATTGATGAAATGATTTTTGGCAAAATAATTAAATGAAGTCTTTTTTCAATGAAAACATCATTATTGTCCTTTGTGCACATAAAGAGTCGAAATTGTAAGTAAAAATTCTATATCATGAAATAATTATTGTAGAAAAGAAAATATATTATTTTTAAGATATAGAAAATATAAAATCATTATACAAAATTTAATCGTATGGAATCCTTGTCAAAGATTTACTGTAATATCAAACACATACCAATTTGGCATCTACATAATCATAACCCCCTCTAATGAAATAAATCCAATTTAAAGTATACATACATTATATATAAGTAAATTAATGATATAAAAAATTAATGTGTACTTTTACTATATTATGAAAGATAAATGCAGCGAATATGATATATTTCTAATATACATTAAATTCAGACATAAAACCCTTACAACCTATGTTTAATTTATATTGATGGAAACAAAAATAAATAACATTATATAGATCCTACACCTCTTGAATAATGTGAATATGTAAAAATAACATAACATGTTTTTAATCACACCACCTAAAAAATTATGGTGTGAAATATCAAATATTACTTATGAACTTGAAAATAAGACAAGATACCCTTACCTTATGTTCAACATAATTTTTAAGCAATCTTTGTCATGTATAATATATTTAAATTCATATAATTCTATTAATAAATAATATTAAATCATATTATGTCATATATAATCTAATTATATCATTTAAACAACCTTTTATCAAAAAAAAATCACATTTAATGTGGCTATTTGGGGTTATAATTTCATTGTTTCCATGTATTATTTTTGAAAGACTGAAAATTTTATTTTTTATTATTGGAAGACTTTTATAGAAAAAGTGAAAAACCAAAGGAAGTAACACCCAAAAATCATCATCACACATACCATCAAAAGCATCATGCTCCCTCCAAGAGTCTAAAGATGAATCCTCAGGCACTAAACTAGATTGGCAGCTAAAGGAGTGAATGAGCATCCTTCCAAACATGTTGGTCACCTCTTCCCTACCAATGCCCTTCAAGGAGAGCCATGTATGGTTTTTGGATTTTATGGTTATTTAATTTTAATCAGGGTTCCTCCATATATATAATTTCAATAATGATATAAATACTATATTATATATAAAAATCCATATTATGCGGTTATGAAAAATGAATTACATGACTTTATATGGGTTGTAATTCGTACGTACACACAATTGACGTATCATTTTTTCAATGAATGGGACAAAATAATGATAATTTATAATTCAAACTTATAAAATAATTAATATAACATAAATAACATATATATTCCTTTAATATAACCATATTAAAATCTATGTTAATAAAAAATGTTAAGCGTATCACATCACCACATGGAGGTGTTTAGCAATACCTATGCACGAGCGAGGTTATCATTTAACAATTTATAAAACGGTAAGAAAATCAATAGGATATTATAATTAATGAAGCATAATTATGTTATATATGTTAGAAAAAAATATTTAATACAACATTATAAACACCCACGAGTGATGGTGATGGAAAATGAATCACATCACTACATGGAGGCTATAGTCCAAGCATACTCACAAGTGATACATTTATTAAGAATTTTATAGATACTAGTGGGAAATTCATGATTCATAACCATAATAATATAGAAATATATTTATGATACATTATTGAAATTATTTTAAGGATACAACAACTTCTATGACTAAGTATGAATAATAAAAATCTACAGAAATCATTGTTAATATTTTTATTTGTTATTTTAGAGACAACTTTTATATTACACCATAATCCATGAAGGATTTGTCATAAGAGCAGATAAGAATCTATATAATTAATATAAGGAATAAATTAGGATGTTTTTTTCCTTTCAAATCTAAAAAGACCATATTTTTTTAATATGGTTGGAGTAGATGTTCTCTTTTATAAGTGAGGAGAGAGACTTACATGGAATTTCATAAAAGATCTCAAATAAAAAAGTTTTGATTAATTGAAAAGTGGAATAAAATGGATATGGAGTATAATTTAGGATAATTAAATGATGAATTATCTTCTTCCAATAATAATTATTTAGTATTGGATGAATGATTACAATTATATCTTGTTTAAAATTCATTATAAAACCAAGTTAACCCTAACCACAATAACAAAATTGTTTAATTTTTAATTTTAAGTGTATTAAAATACTAAGATGAATATATGAAGTTATATTAATTATTTTTATTCATAAGAAGGAATCAATTTTATTAGATTTAATTTATTATATTTTCATAATTAAATTTTAAATAAGGGCCTAAATCCTCATGAAAAATATTTTTTTAAGAATACATTTTTTAACATAAAACATAATTTACCTCAATTAATTTCCTTGTAAATAAATAATATCAAAATATATTATTTAATATACAATATATAAATTTAAATAAAAAAATTAATAAATATATGTTGATATAATTTTTTAATATCAAATCACATTGAGTGAATAAAAATATTTATTCTGAAAAAAATAAGCGAGAAAATTAACTATTTCAAAAATAAATATATGGATGAATCCTAGGAAAATTGCTATTATATTTCTAACAAAAAAATATTTATGTTACATTAACAACAAATAAAAAATAATTTAAAAATTACTTGAAAATAAATTATATTATTTAGTTAAATTGTTTTTTTTACTATTAACAGACAACAAATTTTAAGAAAAACACTAATATTTCACCGTATGATAATTATGATAGTTCTAATAAAATAGCTGAAATTTATTTTCTCAAATAAAATTTTATTTTCCTATATAAATTTATTATAATGACTGTTAATGTCAATCTATAAGAAGTAATTTTTTTATATAACATATATCTGGATGCTAAAATAACATTACCGTAAATTGAGTACTCTTTTATTATTTATGAATCAACATATTTAAATTATTTAAAAAAAATACATATCATTCATAATGTATTTAATATTATTCATATATTCAAATTTACAAAACAATATTATAATGATTTACTTTTTTGTTATAGATTTAGGTTTGAGGTTGTATGTAAGTCAAGATGAGAACACATACAATTTATTAAAAGAAAAATACATTTTTAACTATCAAGGTGTTACATAGTATATGAAACAATCATATATAACGCATTAATTTTTTTTAATGTTTTATAATTATTGTAATGTAATTTTAATTCTTTAATCCTATACTATATAATTATTGATCAGTCTATTTTCAAAAATAATATTTTAGTATCCCGCCTCTCTAAACATTTCTCACCCCTTACCTATATATAAATTTAATCCTAAAGTTAACTATCTCAAGATAGAATACCTAAAAATTCCTTCTCAATACTCATTTCACAAGATCATTAAATATTTATGTATTTTATATATATTCCTCTATGATTGGGTGGATATAATAAATATATATTTCTTTCCCAAAATAATAAAATCTATTTAAATTTTTTCAATAGTTTAATTTAACATTGTTGGCAAGAGAAATATTTAAATGAATGTTATTAATTCTATTTAATGATATGATAATCAAAAAAAATATGTCGAATTTCATTCTATTCCTCTATTTTTATTTAAACTACCTATGTATATCAAAATCAAAATTACAATATATTTTATATATATTCACGTTTCATTAATATTTATGTTCATATAGATAAATCTTGGGAATTTTTTTTAAATATCATGTACTATAATTTAAACATTTCTTAACAATATGTTCTATAATAAAAAATATAGTTATATTCACTGTGTGAAATAAATTACTTTAAGGTATTTTTATTATTAATCCTAATAATGATTTCCATTATTATTCTTTTATGAAATATGGAAATATTAAGTTCCATAAAATTATATTTTTATGAAATACTAAAACTATTTTATTTAAAATATTAAAATACGATTGGAAGTTATTTATATTTTATTCAATATTTACATAATATTATGTCCATATAATTTTTATTAAACTTATAGTGGGATGAAATTTTCAATTATTCTCAAAACCACATTCCAAATCCACATATTAACATTTCCAGATCCTATGGATGACCTTCATATTTAAATTTATTTAATAATATTAAAAGATGATATGTTTTTATGAAATGATGTATCTATGTAATCATATTTTCATATTTCTATAAATAGTATGACACATTTTCCACAAAATATATTGAAAAAAATTTCTAAAAAGAGAGTCGCATTGGTTCACTCACTTCAATTTGATTAATAATATTTAATAGTCAAATTAATTCAATGCATGAATGTTCCATTTGAAAATTTCATGAATATCACTTTCCAAAGGCATTGAAAATGATTTTTGAAATTATCATAAAAATAATTATGAATATTAATAGACATTTAAATATATCTTCTTTTATATTTTATTGGAAATATTTATCTTTGAATTGATATTGAATGATTTTCTAAACATATTTTTACCTATTGGATTTTGTAAATAATGGAATTATTTAAAAACCCATTGATCATTAAATTATTATGATCATCTACTGCTACCATTTATTAATAAATTTTACTCCTATTAGTTTGTTATCCTCTTTTAAAAATGGTGGATACATTAAATAAAAGAAAATTACATTATTCGTAATGTATACCTCCACTAATAAATTCTATCCATAAAAATTGGGAATGTTGTTATTTGATTCATAAAAGGGTTGAGTTACATAACCTATAATAGTTTATCTATTTTTTTCAATATGGGTTTATATCCTTACATTATTTATATGTTTTAAAAAAAACATGTTCAGACTTGTTCCTTATAATATCTCTATTATCATACCTTTATGTTTAATGGTCTCAATGGGGGACAGTTGAGCTGTAACAAAAAGGTCTAATGAATAAAGCCTAAGGAATCCTTTTTTTACCAATTCCATCATTTTGTTTCACATAGTGGATCAATAAAAAATAAATTCTAATGAAGATTTTTTTATTTTTTTGATTTCTTAATATTCCCTTTACCGTGATCATCAAAAATAATTCGATTATTGATTCATCCTATAATAACTGAATTTATATCTTCTAAACTATTATGTGTTCATGTCCAGAAGACACTTGTTTTTACATATAATATATATTACTGGACTTTTAATTAAAAATATCTTATAACAATAGAATTTATTTATGTTTATAAATTAATATTCGTAAATACATATACATACTAGATTATAGATATGTTAGAAAAACATGAACATACCAAAAGTATATTATAGAATAGTAATAATCTATGGATTATTATTTTAATTAATAAATAAGTAGTGGTTTATCCCAATAACCTTATATTATCAATGAAATATGTACTAAAACACCTAAAATAATGTTTATAATGAAGGTGAGTATGTAATCATTTATATTATTTAATATTGAAAAATATGTTTTTTAAAGGCCAAAAATCAAACAAGGATCAATGATTATGATGAATAATTTCACATTAATAAATTTTAAAAAAATCCATTTAAGTTATCACTGTAACATATTATTGGGTGAGTATATAATATTTTAAAGTAAGATATACAATTTCATCACAATCCTATAGTCTAGAAATTTACCTAATTAATAATGATAATAAATTTTAAATTTATCCAATGATGCTGATAACATAAATATATACATCAATGTATTATAATGTAATATCATCTTAAAAAATTATATAAATATAAATAAATCATCCAGATAAATGTTTTAATATATTCTTGTAAAAGATCAATGTTAATGATTGGATTAGTCACAATTCATCTTAGTAATATTGAATATTATTACTATTAGATGAAATGAACTAAAGTATTATTCAATGAATTTTGTGATACATCAATCAAATAATATAGGCCTATATATTGTTGTTTGGACTATTGATGTATAAAATACTTAAAGTGTAATTGATAATTCTTTTTTCTCATAATCACATTCATGGTTTATATAATTAATTATTAAATGTTAAATACTATTTGAATAAATTTAAAAGGGATAGGGTTGTAAAATGATAATTAAATATAGTTCAATGGATCTAATGAGATTTTGGAAATCATAAATCAAGAGAAGGATTGATCTTGAAATTTAATTTTTAATTTAATTTTTTAGGCCTTGGTGAAAATTTTTGGGTGGTTATATATGTGTTCATGATTTATGGGGTAATTTTGGTATCCGGATGAATGGAAGTGATTTTGTGTAATATATCACATATAGAAGATAATAAAACCTATTACCTTGTGAGGATTTATTAGGTACCATATTAGGGATCACTATCTACCATGTTGTGTTGTAACGATGTATTAAACCATCTAGTTATTCTAGATAGTTAGTGGAACCCCACCTAGAGGATAGTGGGAAATGGAAGTTTTTATTAAATTAAATAAAATTTATACATAAAAAATTTATAACAACCGCACACCTTATCCTGATAGGCCAACCAGACATCCCACAAATCTCTTGTTTTTTCTCAAATTCCATTTTTTATCTCCTTTATTAGTGTTCTATATCTTGTATGATTTATGAGATATAAGTGGAAGTGGAATCCTATAATTAAAGAAAAGAGTACAATCTTGTTTTTTCAACTATATTTTTCATCTCACAACTATTAATGTAGAAATGCAAAAATAATTTTTTTAATATTTTCTCCTTTTAGAATAATATTGGAGAATTAGGTGGAGATACTAGGTAAATAACATATAATATTTATAGTTATGGTATTTCCATACATATTAAACAATAATTTTCTTGTTTCATATGATAAGTTGTATTTTTCCATGGGGTTCATTTTTGGGTGGCCAGAATTTGGAATGTAAGGCAGTGAGCCAATAATAAAAAATATGAATATTCTATTTGATTCATAATTTTTTATTAGTATATGATTAGAAGACTCTAGGATATTTAGTTTATTATGACTTCATTGTAGGAATTCACTAATTGTTTGAAGTGGAAACAAAGGTTTTTTTAATCCCATTATAAATTATTAGGATTGTTGGATAGATTCAAATGAGTTGATAAGAATATAGTAACATTTTTAGAAGTTTTATGATTATTTTTTCAAATATTTATCTTCTAGTTTATGGATGAATATTTTTGATATAATGGGTGTTGGGTTTTAAAAAAATGTAAAGATACTTATTAATATTCTAGATTTTATGTGATTGTATCCTTTTAATGATGATAGAGAGGTGAGTGGTAAATTTTGGACCATTTATAGGGTTTAAATTAATAGGTAGGTGTGTAGTATTAACAAACCCGACATGTATATAAATTGATATATGAATATTGATATGATGGTGTTTCATTATCCATTATTATAATTTTCATTACTATGTATGGATTTTTTTTATCCATCCATCATATTTACCACAATAATTTGGTTGGATTATTAGACATGTGGTTTAATATTGATGTTTTTATTAAATATCTCTTCTAAGATATGGAATTCAGCTAGCTCTTTACATAGTCACCCTATGGGGATCAAAACAACTTCCATGGATTGAATTGAGCCGAGTCCTCATAGAGTCATCTTCTGATAGTAGTTTAAATATTCTTGGGGATTAATATTGTATATATACACTTATATTCGTCCATTGGGGAATGGAATATATCCCAAAGATAGTAGTAAACTAGTCATCCAATGGACATATTCTAAACATGATAAATAAATTTGTATTTATTATTATATATACAATTTTATCCACTTTAATTATAAAAATTATATGGGGTAAATAATTGTAGTATCCTAGTTATAACATGATATTTAAATAATATTTTTCACACATGTTATGTTTTTTAGTTATTTATGTATAAACCCACAATTATATAATGATATATTTTAAGTGGTGTATTGGTGGTTCCCAAATATGTTTTATTTGCATTCCCATCATGTAAAACATGGTTAAAATAATACCCTTATTTCTATTATATAGGTCTTTGGATAGGACATAGAGTAGAATTGATTAGACTGCATTAATATGGTTTTTATTATAAGATCTTGTAGAGGATATAATTTTTTTAGTGGTGACTCATTTCATAAATCTTAGTTCTTTTTTTTATTTTCTTTATGAACAATTTAGTTATTGATATTCTTATTTTATGTCATTTCTAATTACAATGTTTCACTTTCTTCATCTTGTTGTTCTATTTCATGTTTATTGTTTTCTTTCAAATTTAATCTGATAGGTGAAATTTACTATTTTATTATAATTTTGTGGGTATAATTTATCAATTATCAAAACATATGATTCTAATGTAGTCTATATATGATTATTTATGGAAACCACTATTTTTTGGGAGTAACTATCATGTACGGTGGATAACATGATGTTACATACCAACCTTGATCAATAATGGTTTGGGAGTTCTAGGATAGAGATGTGATAAAATTTATTATTTTCATTAATTTTATCTTCTAACTGATATATATTATATGTAGATATTATTAATTTCATAAATTTAAATACATGTCGGGTTTGTTAATACTACACACCTATATGGTGGACACCAACATTAAAATTGTACTGCTATTTTAGATTTTATATTTCATTATAACAGTTGATTTTATTGATAAATAATGAAATTATATTTCATCATATATTATTTTACTATGGATCAAGGGTAATAGAATGAATTGGTAAATTTTTCAAACATAAAACATAGGGTTTTATATCATATTCAGTAATTATTATTATTCAGATATATATTTTTAAATGGATCTCAATAAATGATATTTTAAATTATATTTTTTGAACTATTTTAGAAAAGGGATGTTAGAAAATTAATAATTTATTAATTTCTAATTTTTTTAGTTTTTATTAATTTCTTATTAGCGTGTATTATTAAAATGAAAACAATAGTGATTGTATTATAGAAAATTATATTTTCTTATAATATTTGTAGAAGGGGTTTTTATAATACCTTTTGTGATGCGTATTAGTGATAGATCATTAGTTATTTAGAAAACCATTATATGGAATGAAAAATAAAAATATAATTCAATGAGTTAATCTGGAATGTAAATATTAATTAATATGAAAAAAAATATTTAGTAAGATTATATTTAGTCTTATACCTTTCTTAAATGTGTTGGATCTATAAAGAAAATTACTCTACTTATAAATATAGTCTTATAATATAAGAAATCAATTGTTATGTTCTTGTTATGCAGTTTATTGTGACCAATATGTCACGTGGGAAATTGTTTTCTCATAGTAAAAAAATCAATTCAGGTATTATTCATTGATATAAATTTCTCACATGATGAAATGAATTGTGTTGGAGGAATCATGGTTTTAATCAACAATATTTTACATTATGCACTAGTGATGTATTGTTGTATTGTTATTTTTGAAGGTGGTATTGCAAAAATAGTTATTGAATGATGATGTGTTTTAATTACATGGGATTAATGGTCATGTAATTAGAGATGAGATCATTGTATTGATGAAATATGAATTAATGTAATTCTTTTTTTAATATGTTATGTTTCTCTAAGAGTGTATACATTTATATTGAGGGGAATGGTCATGAGACATTATCATTGTGGTTTTATGATTCTCTTTTTAGATGTGGAAAGGATGGTGGGATACCCATAAACATCTGTGGAATATTCATGGTAGACGATTATATTACCTTCCAATTAAATACCATTCCACTACTAAATGTTTATTTCACTGATATAGGGAATGTTGTATGTCCTTTAAGAACATCAGGAGTTGTAGTAAACTAGGAAGTCTAGGGGAATTATATTACAATTTAGGACACCATAATTACTTGATATTATTGATTAATGTCATAGGACTCTAGTAAGGCGTAAGGACATATTAATGTTTTAAATATGGATCCTTCTATAGTTATAAACTCTATTTTCATACTGTCAAATTACATAGGGGTAAGGACATTATTTTTAGGTTTAATTCATAAAATCCTATATAATAATCAGGCTAAACAAAATGAGGATTGTGAATGTTGTGAGATAACCAAAATAATCACTGAGATCCCATGGGTTGTTAAAATTATAGAATTAAAAATGTTTTTTAAAGGGTTTATTTAGTTTCATTGGGATAGAATATCATCATGAAATATGAAATATATAAATGGTTGTGGTAGATTTCCCATTGTTTAGTAATTTAGAAGTCATGATATAGAAGTTAAAAATATTATAATAACGGATAGTAATTAGGATTCATTATTAATTATATAAAATTGTAGTGCATGAAACAATGTTTTCAAAACACATAGAATAAGGAATGGTACGGGTCAATACTAAGGGAATGAATGTGGAGCATAATCAATAAGTCCCCGGTAAGGATGTATTTTTTGGAATTGGTTTCTAGGATTAAGTGAAATTGGTGTTAGATTTTCTAGAGGACATAAATTTTTTTTTTATTTCTATGACCCTTATTTTGGAGAAGAAAAATCATAAATTGGATTTGAAGTGAAAATTCATTCTATGGATGTTGAGGGATTCAAGCATCTCAGCTAAAAATTGGGGAGTTAGGTATTGTAAGAACATATGGAGGATAATTAGGTTTTTTTCTTGAATTACATATGGGAAATTATCTTGTTGAATGATTTTTTTCTATACTGGTGATTAATTAATGGGAATTAAAAAACTAGGCTAGTGTGGAGAAATAAATGAATGATAATCCATAAATAATGGGTAGTTATGGTGTAGAGTACCATGATGTTTCTAAACCATAATGTATGGATTCTAATATGGGAATATTGGGATTATTTGTGTTCAGATCATTATTGTTGATATTTTTGGAATATTAAATATCAAGGAAAGGAATTCAAGTTTTGTGTGTTCATAAATATTTAAATTGGACTGTGTATAATATAAGATATATTGGTGATTGTGGGTTTGTTGGTAATTTTATATATGATAATTAGATTCTTTTTATCTAGGTCAAGAATATTTTATAATTAATGATTAATTATTCATTTTAGGTTAATTTCAAGGGTTTTCTTATGTAATAGGTATAGAATTTCGAGAATTGATTAATTAAGTTAGGGGTCATATTTCAAGTAGATTCTGTCCAAAAAAGTGACATGGAACGATTCCAAAACTGTGTGTCTTTATATTAAATCAGAATATTATGTATTTTTCACATGATTAGGAAAACTATATTATTTTTATAATATCACTATTATTTAATATCATGATTAATAGTAGAATTTTGGAACCATCATGAAGGGTTTTTGGTGAAATTGGAGGAATTTTGTTGTTACATTAGACCAACTATGACATTTTACATGAAATCAAGTCTTGTGAGGTGGAATGGTAATCAAATAAATCATTTTATGAAATTAATAACAATGAAAATATTTTTATGTAATATATTATAAATGGAAGATAGTATGTTTAGAACATGTGTATGGATCTATGAACCATTTCTTATGTCGAGTAAAATATGGGTGGCAGTATTTCATACCAATGAATGGATTGTTAGTTGAAATATATTCATGAATTCATCTCATGGATTATTAGTCATATGGTTTGGTGTTTGTAACATCCAAATCAGTTACATATTGATAAAAATTATGGAATTCAAGAAATTATAAATATAATACTAGTGGTGTTTTGAAATAAGATATTAATATTAGGTTTTTTGGTTTTGGATATCATAAAAGGATAATTTTATTAGTTTTTGGTGGATTTCGTGTAATTTAAATGGATAATAAAAATAAATAGGTAATCTTGAATAAATTATACACATTATTCATTAGGAATAATTATCTGTTGGGGGATCGTTGATAACTCTATAAGAGATCACTATATACCTGAGGTTATTACAAAGGGAGTGTTAGCATAGGTGTTCCAACAACTGCAGAATAGAACCTGAAAAAGTGATAAGTATCCAACTAGAAACCTGGTGGTGAAAGTCAGGTACTTGTGGTCCAATAGATTAGTTTTTTAATTTTAATATAATTAGAATTTTAAATTTCACCACCAGTATAGACACTTGTGATACCCATGAATCCCCATCACCCACACTTCTCTCTACCTCTCTCAATCCTATATCCTCTACTAATGATCTATCTCCCATGCAATCAATATGTTTTCTTTTAATGTAGTCTATTGTGATCAAGGCTGAGCTAAGGCCTATGGATAATATTAGTATTTTACATTTATTTTCTGAATTCATGTTCAAATAAAAAAATATGTCATTTTTTCTACAACATTCCAATTATATTTCAATGTTGAATAGCCACCTAGAAATTCCAAATGGGGTAACATAGATATGTATATTGTTTCTAGTATCCAATCTACTAAATAAAACACATTATATTCATTCAGTGTTTTTTTATTCATGGGGTTAAAAATCGAAATGGCATGACTCTAGATATAATGTTTGTTAACAAGATTAGTAGACTATGGATAGTTTTTAGGGAGAAACTAATCTATTTAAAATTGTCATGTTATCCAAAAATTATTTGAATCACTAAATACTTAGGCTAGTCTATTATTCATCTAAAATATTGAAACCACATTTTCAATTATATTTAACTAAGAAAATAAATTGGAGAATGATTTTTTATTTATGATAAATCACTTGCCTCATCAAATAGGGTCTTGGAACTCCAAATTGTTGATCTATTTGAATAAAAAGGTATCAAGGATGTGTCATAAAGTTTTAAATGTTTTGAAATATAAAAACATTAGAATTCAATTTTATTAATCTCATAACAATATCCTCATTAGATTTTCAGATTTTAAAAACTCATTTTAACAATATCATAATCTAAACATAATATTATTAAATATTGTAAGAACTAATATATGTTATATTTTCTTTATGATAATATGTAAAATGATATCTAATATCATTTCAACACAATAACTTTAGTAGGTCTTCAAGAATAATGATCAAACACAAACACTGAAATTCAGATTCAAACCATGCAATGGGTTATGAAAAATTTAATATTTAAAATAATCTCCCACATTCACTGTACTCATTTATACATTATTTAAATAATCATAAGTCTTAATGAATCAATTCATGAATAATTTGAAAATAATATAAATCATTCTTTCTAAACATTTTAGAAAGCACATTTTACCAAAATGGATTATTTCACTAAAACCCACTATGTTTTGCTTCATGAAATTATAACCTTATAAAAATTATTAATTAAATAAAATATTTTTACAATAAAAGATAATTTTCCACTAAAAAATAAATTATACTCATATAATACATGGGTTTTTAATTATCTCAATCCAATAAGAACATGTCATTATCTGATCATTATCACCATAATATATATTCCACAATATCAAATGTGTTCTTATATTTTCTATTTTCCTAGGATATACAATTAAATATATACATGAAACATCTTAATATAGTGTAATAGTTATCATAAATTTATAACTCTTTAATATACATTAACTAGATAATTTTAATGAATCACATTTCATTCATATTAATAGTTGATCACATCATATTTCACTTAACTATAAAATCTTATGTGTTTCCTTTATCATATTAAATATAGGGGGTACATGTAATAAATTACATATAAGTGGAATAATCCCATACTAGGTAATCATGATTGATGAAATGATTGTATCCATATCTAACCATCAAAAATTTAGTCAACCAAAAGGTTTTTGTAATAATGGAAACAGTGTATGACGTTTCACAAGATTTATATCATTTCTAAAAAAGGAAATGAGAATTCATATAATCAATATACCACTAAATATATTAATAACCCCATGACATTCAATATTATATATTTTTTCTATTATTCATAGATAATATGTCTCAACATATTATCTAATGAGTCAACATTAATAATATATAACATAGTAATAATCATAATTTTAAAATTTCAACCCCACTCATAATACTCCTCGATTAATATTTTTTATAGATAACCACAAAAACGTACATTCTGGAAGTTTTATAATTACAATTTATGAACCATAGAGAATTAAATTTTATGTTTATATTTACTCTAATGAAAATTGTCATATTATGAATTTGTTTCTCAAGGATCATCAATTCTATATGTTGTGTAAAATTTAAAATTTTTCCCACAAAACATAAAATTACAACCAAATACTATTATAAAAAATTATATTCCTTATAAAGTTTCTACATACTAATATATCATAAAACCTATTTAATAATAAATTAATTCAATCCTTCCGTGTATACCTTATATAATAGAGTTATCATCTAATTTATACATTTGATCATCTATATAAATATATCAAAAAAATATTTTATCTTCAAATACCAAAAATGGTGTTTTAAATAGAAAACATGATGACTATAACAAATAGAATTTAAAAATATCACATATTATAGCATGAGAAAAATGCTAAGACATTTCGTGTGTCATTTGAACCTCGAATAGAAATTGTAACATTGTTCTAAAATGATGGTCTTTGATTGAAGGACCCCTGAACACCCTGATAATGGCGGGTTAAATCTGGGTGTTAACTTTTTCTTTTAAAATAAACAGTCTTGTTCCCAATATCGTAAGGCCCTGTTAATCTTGACTGATGAGAAATTACAGAAAAAAAAATCCAATTCAAATCAAAGACACAACAATTTTACATGGGTCACCTTGAAGAGATACATCCAGTGAACATACAATGACTTGTTGTTATTCATTCGAAAGACTATTATTCTTCCCTAGTTGTAGAGTAAAAAAGTCTTCTATTGTCACTATATTCTAGGAACACTATCATTCTATGATATTTAGGTTAGCACAATGTGTCCCATGTATCACTTTTGTTGAATCCCCCTTTCTCATTATATTTGGATGAATCTAAAATCTATTTTTCGATATAAAGGTCATTTCAATGGGTTATAATTAAATCCTGCATCCTAAAATGTAGATGGATTGTCTATTGATGTTCTAATTTCACCCATAGATGAACTTTACTTTTCTATGTACTTATAGTTTGTTAACTGGCCCTTCACAAAGTGATCTTCTTCATCGGTGTACTTTAGACCTTCTTCTATGTAATACCCTCCTCCACCTACTACCCTAATCTATTGTGTACTACCGTGCTTTATGTACTATCCTACTCTATGTATTGTGAATGTGTTCTTTGTGAACAAGGTCGGTCCGCAGACTATCTCTACTTCCTCTCTACATACTACAACTACTCTATGGAGCTAGTTCTTCATCTGCGTACTGACTCTCAAATGTGGAAATGTCTTCCAATAAAATGGTCATCTTCCTCCATATACTGTCTTCAATGAACAATTTTAGATTTCACAGAATTCCTTCTATATTTTTAATTGATATTTTATGGAATTTTCTTTGGGTGAACTACTGTATGATTTCACAGAATTCCCCTCATATTATTATTCTTAGTTCCACAAGATAATGAAGGGATTATTTCTCCATATATAGCCAAAATAGGTCTTCATAATCATCTAAACTGATATTTACCAAATCTAACTTGTATTAACCCTTCACTACATATGACACATCTCATATGAACTACATACCCTACGTCGTCCATGTAACACCATTCTCTCTAGGTGTTGTCACAAATCACTACCCCAAATCCAAAAACTACACCCTTCGTGGTTTCTCAAAACACTACCTCTATTTCATGATTGAAAATATTTCTCGTAATCCCTATTTCCTTTTTCAAACAATGATCATTCCTTTGAATCACAAGTCTTCATCGTGAACCCCCTTCACTTCATAAATAGTTCATCCAACATGATCCACTTTCTGTTCCCTCTCTGTAGTTCAAGGTTCACCATTCCACATTCCAAAAATCAGGATCCATGAACTTTCCCCAGAACCTGGTTGGCATTCCACAATATCATTTCCAAAACACTTCCATTGGAAAAAAAACTCCCGATTTTGAGGACCAAAAATTTGGAACACCCTGGGAAATTGATCCACCTTCAATACTTTTTTCATCCTCATTAGTAATACCACATTCCTTGAAAACTCCATGATCAACCTAATTTGGATTGATATAAAAAAACAAACTAGATACCATTTCTAGTAAAGAACACCCTTGGTTCCAACTTTGATTAAATCCTAAAATTCAAACACATAAGGAATATGAGATAAATCATTGATATGGGATAACCATGATAAAATAGTAGTTAGTGATCATTTCCATCATAACATGATATAATAAAAAATAATAATAAAATAATAGAAGTTGGGGATCATTTCCATGATAACACAATAGAAGTTGGTGATCATTTCTGTGATAACATAAATTAATGGATGTATCTTAGTACCAAATTTTCAAGAATAATATAACAACAAATTCTTATAAAATAGTTTCCTAGATGAATGACATCATGACAATTATATATTTTTCAAAAATGTTATGGGGATGAATAATTCACACCGCAAATAAGATAACATAACATATACACAAAAATGTTTTCAATAAAAATATAAACAGTTATAAATCTGAATTATGATAAACCAATATAATGGAAATTTGTTACAAATAAATTTTATATGGAAAAATAAAAAATATTAATTTAAATATCAGGAAATTATTAATATAATAAAGGACTATTTTACAGATGGTGTAATATAATATGGTAATCCATAAATAACAAAATGTCATGTTTAGAATGAAATAATAAAAATAAGGTGTGTAAATAAATGATTTTTTTGAAGCAATATATTTAGTCATAATATATTATTATATATAATAAAACAATATTGATTTAAAGGTAAATAAACATGTAGTTGACAAATAATAATTTTAAACAATTATTTATTATTTTCAAGTAACTAGTTAAACTGGATATATTTGAGGGTATAAAAGTAAGATAAATTTTCAATAAAAAGTTAATAAAGTGGGATAATGAGTCTTTCTGTAAAGACCCTGAAATTTCAAGGAAAATTTTTTATTAAATACCTTGGAATTTTATGAGTTTGTGGATTTTGGAGGTACTTGATTCCGAGGCCCAGTGTGCCTGGAATCAATTTACGAAATTTAGCTCATGTACGTTCAGTGAACAAACGAGCAGGTTTTTCTATCTTTGGAACCGGTGCTCAGAATTGAAATCTGAGGGCACCGATGAACTCACAGCGCCATTAATTGGTTAAGGGCACCTTTAGTGCAGTTGCATTTTAAGCAGGTTGAGATTAATTTTTGGGGATTTAATTTCTTCATAAATAAAATTTTTGAACAATTTTATTTTTATATCATAGATGTTAAACATCCCATGTGTAGATAGATGAGAGGTGGGGACCACACGAGCCCCAACCTCTCATATCCCTTAACCCTCCTTAAGCCCCATTTTTAATGCTCCCTTGTTAAATTTTGATAACTCTCCATATATTTAGGGGACCTCTTCACTTTCTTTTCTTCTATTAATTAATGAAAAAATCCCAATTAATAGATTGAAACCTCCAATTTAATTAATGCGTTGTTTGAATTTGAAATGGATGTGTTAATAAAATTATTATCCAAGCCTAATATTTAATTAAGGGAGGAGCCTTTTGATGAGAGGGGGATCCGCTGGAGAATTTCCTCTCCTTCCATCCCTCCCTCTCCTGCCTCCATTATTGCACCACCACCGAGGTTCCTTCTTCACTGACAAGACACCGAATAATGAGTAAGGATCAGTATAGTGGTGCGTGCATAATGAATTACTTTGACTTCGACATCATCCCTACGTCGGATCCAATGAACGTCGCTCGAGCTAGGATCGAAGGCACTTTATAGAAGTGAAAAATGCCAACGAACTTCGTAACCTTCTTCACTTACCATGCGACGACGTCAACGAGCCGATGTATGCCATTTAGCGACACCGTCATTCATGATGCTCGGCTACCGTGGATATTTCTTCATGTATGGTGTTTTTTTATTTTTTTGTTTATGTAATTTATACCCCCGTGAATGGGTATTTAATTATTGGGTGATTTTATAATTAATTTTGAATAAATTAATCCCTTTTCATTGATTAATTATGGATTGAGCCTCTAATGCGGAGTGCACGGGCTAACGAATAAGCCGGACCCTCCACTGGTTGTTCTTTTGTGTGAGGATTGATGGGTGATGGTGAAACGGGACTGCAACGGTTTCTGAAAGCATTTTCAGTAATGTTCGAGACCCGAGAAGACCACCATCACAAATAGAAGCTAAAATAGACCACCAGAGCAACTTTGGTGGCCCGTGGAAGCACCTGCTGGCGCGGGCACCGGCGCAGGGGCACCAGCGTTCGTAGGCGGCGACAGGAGCGGACTGGCCACCTGGATGTGGCATCTCCCCAGTGCGCCGCTGAAGAAGACCCACCGTATCGTTCCACGGCGAAGCGGCGTAGTGGATCCCTCAGCCGCGTGGGATCCAGGGACGACGGAGGGGAGGCTCTTTGCGCCACTTGTGTTTATTAGCCACCCCCCCCCCCCCCCCCCCGCCCCGCTCCGAACTTTTCTCTCGGCCAAGATGGATGCACCAGCTCCCCCGGCCGTGCCAGGGCAGGCAACGCGGGTCGAGACGTGCTGGTCGGGCCAGGTCGTGCTGGCTGGGCTGGGCCGCACTAGTGAGACTGGGCCATTCCCAACCGGGCCAAACCCAGGCTTGGGTCGGGTCGTCCGGTTCGGTCCTACCCAGGGGCTGTTGGGCCTAGTCGGACCGAGCCCAAACCCCCTATTTTCTGACCGTTTTCAACTAAATGGGCATATCTTTAGCTACATACCTTCAATCGACACATAGTCAGTTGCATAGGATTCCATGAATTGAGACTGTAGTTTTGATATATTACACTCATGATTTCAACAAAGTTTGTGTAAAACTAGGTTGGTTCAAACCCAAAACCAACCGGGCCCTCAGAGTAGAAATGCTTATAACTTGAGCTCCAGACGTCTGATTGATTTGTCTTAGACTTTTTTGGATTCCTCTCGGAGAGAAGGTTCTTTTGGTATAATTTACCTGAGGTTTGGACGCAGTTGGAGAATGGACTGATTGGATTGTACCTGAAATCCAACCTGGACCCTTGAACAGAAAATCTAATAACTCTCAGACCGGACGTCCGTTTGACTAACCGTCAGCGGAATTCATAAACTCATTGAGAAATGGTTCTTTTGAGTATATTCATGAGAGTTTGGGGTACTCTTGAGTTACGATCAGGTTGGTTCGAAAATGAATGCATCTGGGCCCCTGGAATGGAAATGCTAATAACTCACAGACCGAGCGTCTGATTGACGCGCCCTCTATTTAGTTGAGATCCCGATGACGAGGTGGTCCTTTGTGATACTTATACGCGAGACTCTATGATACATGGAAGTAACGACCTATAACTCGTGGATCGAACCCTCTCGAAGACGAGCGTATATAGTGCGGAGACCGAGTAGTTGTAGACCTAATGACTGCTTGACCGATTCGACTCGTAGTGATTCAGTTAGCCCAGTGGACAGAGCGCCTGATATTTGGCAGTAGACCCACGGTGGACGGAGTGCCTGGTAGTAGGCAGTAGACCCGCGATACTCAACAGGAGGAGTACCTCTGTAAGCTATGATGGAGAGCACTTGGTATTTGTTGGCAGACCCTCACCGGACGAAGCGCCCAGTAGTTGGAAGAAAACTCGCAATACTCTACAGAAGGAGTACCTCAGTAGTCTAAGGCTAGTGATTAGTTCCTCAAAGTCATGAAAGGGCCACTGCACATGACAGAGGAGGAGTTTCACTATCAGTTTTGGTTTCAATAATTAAATTCATGGTCTGAGCTGAGTCTATGACCTTTGTGTATACCTCATGATTGAGATGGATCACTTGATAACTTAGGTATATGGTTGGTCATGTACCTAAGTAGTTTTTATCTGTTGATTTCTTAAACTTTGTGTTTCCTCATTATTGATATGGGTTACTTGATAACTTAGGTATAAGTATGGGATTTAACCTAAGTACGGGTTATCTGTTGAGATCCATCCTTGTGGTTATCCTTGTTGGATTTAGTGATATCCTGAAGGTCTCGAGGTCCCTACTGAGTATCGTTATACTCACCCCTGCACGGGCTATGCCCGCACATCGTTGTGTTGGATGCAGCTGCTAGATAGCGCTGACAGAGACCGAGTGTATGAGGATTGGATGGTACCCGGAGGTGGACCTCAAGACGAGTCAGAACCCGAAGGTAGAATTCAATACGAGACAGTACATGGAGGAAGTTGGCTAGCGAGAGCATTTAGGAGGTTATTTTTACCTACCCTTCAGGTACAAACTGAGGTGGACGACCCAAGAGCTGCTTCTATCTTCCAGATGTTTTTCTTTTCTGTTGTACTTTCATTCAGTTATAGCTGTACTTTTCTGTTGGGTTTGTATTCTAGCCCATTTACCTTTCAGCACCTTCATTTGTACTTAGTGTATTACATCCTCTTATACTCTGGTTGTATTTGTTTATGTTTTATAAAGGCAATGCCTTCCCAATTATTAGGATTAACCCCTTTGGTTCTAGTCTCCAGCCCTAGGCCTATGAAAGGCGGGCATGGGGTAGTCACGGCACGAGCCCCAAGGACGGGTCGTTACACTTTCCCTATGAAAACACATATGGAAGGTCATAAGAATAAAATAATAATGAACAAATATATCCTTAAAGGATTATATATAGAATTTTTAATTGATGATATACATCAAGTATATATTTAATTACAAATATAAGTAATTATAATGTATTTGAGAGAACTTCACCATAAAAAATATATAACAATATTGATTAATTATATTTTAAATAAATTAATGTCATTTAATTTTCTAAAAAAGGGAATAAAATTATTTTTGAGAAAATAATTTGGAAATGGAATAATATATGAAATTTACATGAATTAAGTAATAATATAAAACTATAAAGTCATCGATTGGGTTTACCTTGCATGTTATTTATAGTTGTTATTTTAATAAATAATTGGAATTAATGTTTCAAAAATTATCTTAAAAAATTATAATGTAAATTGAAATTAATAATATATTAATTTGTTTATTTTAAATATAATAATTTTATTTTTTTTGTGAGAGAGAATATACCCATAATTATAATTAAAATGGACAATGTGAGATTATCCTTCTATAACATCATATATTTTGAACAATGAAACTATATTAAAGTTATATAGAGTTTTAATAAAATAAAAATGATGGTAGTCCACTATGGTATCAGTTTAGAACTTTTGATATAATATGTAAAAGAATAGATTGATAATAAAGGGTAAATATAGGTATGTCATAGAGACTTAGAATTGAATATTTTTATAGAAATTTAAAGGGACAGTTAAAAATTACTTAGTGGATATAAATTCTCATTATATTCACCAAAACCAAAAAGTAACATTATAATGGATTTTTATAGTGGTTTTCATTAAAAAAATAAAAGATAATGATTTTTATACAAATAAATCTAGAAAATTAAAAATGGATAGAAAATATATCAATATATACTTTGAAATTTATTAATTTAAAATAATTTTCGTGATAGAGAAATAGAAATTAATAAAATAATAAAAATAAATAATTTAAAAAATTATATTAATTAAATTTTGAAACGTACATATAAAAATTATTAACATCTCATGACACGAGAAAATTGAAATATTGAATATAAATTTAATGATAGAGACTATATGGTTTCTCCTTTAGACTAATGTGTTATAAAAATAATAATAATATATTATGGCTAAGGATATAACTTAAAACTAAAAATATAAACTAAAATCAATGATATACATGCTCAATGCTAAGTAGATAAGACACATAAAATTATATATAATATAATTAATATAAATAGAAAATTAATACGATTTAGAAAATAAATCACTACAAACATGGTACGGTATAAATTATATTCTAATCAAAGTGGGAATATGTAAATCCCATTTAATAATTCATAAAGGTATTATTAGTTTTTTATAGAATTTTGATTTCAAAAAATATAATTAAAATTATAAATAAGAAAGAATATAATTAAAAGTGTAATGATGGAGACAATATGACCCTTACCTTGAGTGTACGTAAGATCAGGTGCTTAATTAACCACCTAAATAATAATTTTAAATAATATAATTCCATATTCATATACCATATAAATTTTTATTTCATATTTTTTAATTAGTTTTTTATCATTTGATTATTTAGTAGATTGATATTTCTCATATAAATATTGTGCGGTTGTCTACTCCACTAGTCCCAAATATCATCGACCACATAGTTAACTCTATCTCCCTATGATTTTAATATATATGTTTCCCTTGGAAAATTAACAGGTTTATTAACATTATTTACATGAAACACCAAATGATAATTATGTGATTATAATTTTTAAAAAAATATTCTTATCATTAATAAATTATCAGTAAAATTGTTGATTATAAAATAATGTAACTGTATTGAAATTTCCCTATAGATTATTGAAATAAATAATATCAACAAGTGGAAGTCTACCTTATGAATATCATTATTCAAATGTTTGAAAATGGAAAGAATCATAAGGTATTTCAATAATCAAGGACTAGGATGAACTACATGAAATATATTATATGAAAATTCAGATAAAAAATTCTCATTGTCATAGAAATTCTTACAATATCCATTCTAGAAGAATCTGAAACTGTAATAGCCACTAGAGCATATCATATTCCATAATCTCACACAAAGAACATGAGAGGATAAGTGAATGATAATTATGACTTTAAAAACATATAATTATTAATTTAAAAATTAATTGATCAAATTTTTTATAAATATAATCATCGATCATTTAAATCAAGATAACACTTATTTTTCGATACATTGATAAAATTAATGAGATCGTTTAATTAAAAAAAATTACTTTTAATTTTTGGAATTTTATTTAGTGAAATGTTTTATTATAAATATATTTGGTATAAATAATATAGACTAAATATAAATCGAAATTTATAATTAATAAAATTTTAAAATTGTATTATTCTGAAAACTTTTTATCCTAGCGAAAATGGTTTTTTAATATTTTTATTTTTTTATATATAATACAAATTTTAGAATTTAAAAATTGGATAATTATATTATTTTTTGATTGATAAAATCATTATAATATTAAAATGTATTAATGTAAGTAACATTTTTCTAATAAAAACTATATTTCATGTTTTTATGTTAAATAACATTTTGGTAGGTTAAATATGGTTGCTTATTTCATTTATATTTAAATATATCTCTTTTAAATTATAATAATCCATATTATTTCATTTAAGATAACTTAATTTATATTTTACCTAAAAACAAAATTTATTTGAACATATATATCATTCTAAACAAGAGTTTTTCCATTATGCATGTTCAAATGCTAGAAAATAATTTAAAAAATATATAAATTTTAATCGATGAAATTATTTTAAATATATTTATAATTTGGTTCACATTATATTTTAATCCCAATATTATTTTAATGATATATATTTAATTTAATCATTTAAAAATTAAATAAAACATTTAAAACCAAAAATGTAAAATGTGAAAAATAGAAGCATAAAAGACATAAATCTTTTTTAAAAATTTATGAAAATAAATTTTAGATAGAATATTGAATTTATTTATTCCCAAAATTATTTATTTTAGTTTCTAACTTACTGTTCAATATTATAAATATATTCTCTTTGTATTAATAATTTTTTATTTTAAATTATAATTTTAACTTCAACTATATAAAAAAGATCTCGCCTCACCTCCTTATCACCACAAATTTTTTTATGTTATCTATACTAAAAAAATTCAATAGTATCTCATCCACTACCAAACGATTTCCTATAAACCTTGTCTTTCCAAAAAAAAAATTCTAAGGAGTTGTATGCTGTCACCCAAGGGAGAATATTCAATGGGATAAGTAATGTTCTCAACTGGAATCTCTTAATACCCTTATTCGTTGACTCTGAGAAACAGATTATATCCATGAAATTTTGAATAAATATTATTCAATTTTATTATACTAATGGAATAACAATTTAATACATTCCTCTAAAACTTTTCAAATAATGATGTCGTCAAAAAGTGTATGTTAATATTACCACCTCTTCAAACAATGTGTATGATTCTTCATCACTAACTTACATGGTTTGTTATAGAAGAATACATTTAATAGGTTTTATGTGATATTTATAACATTATTAATGTTATAAAATTATAAAACATCCCCCATATTCCTTCCATTCGTTTGAAAATTAACGTGTCACTGTTGAAAATGTATAGACCGCGGTTTTTACAAATGTGAGGTATTTATTCACACCAGTAAATTATAATGTATCTAAAAATAATAAAATATATTTCAATACCTTATTAATATATATATATAATATAATTATTATTTGGTAATATTTAAATTATTCCAAAATAATCATAATGTTAACCATACTCACCCATAAATTATATTATGTTCCTGTTTTGGTCAGTTTAAACAATTTCAAGAACAATTCCATAGATTTATAACAAGGTAATATGAGGAAACATAATTAATTGTCATATTGGTTAATAATAATTATATGTTTTAGAATTATAAAATTTAAATCTAACATTTTTTTATGATACCACTCATCAATTATACAAATATACAAAAAACTATATCATCACTAACAACATCTTAATGAATCATTAAAAAAATTATCAAGGAATTAATGTTAAACAAGAAAAAAACCTTATAAAATTCCTCTTCCAATAACAATAATTATTTTATTAATATAAAATTATTACCTATAATCAATAATTGAAACTGCCATTATAAAACTACTTGAAATAAAAAGTTGATACTAGTAAAATCAGATAATAAAAATTAAATATAACTAAATATTATATAAATATTAATTAATTTGGGATGAATATCATAAAATTGTTTAAGTATTGATAGTGTTTATTAATTGTAAATATTAGTAGTTACTTTTTAATATTGAATGTTATGTAATTACTGGTGAAGCGATATTCATGGTAAATGTATTTTTATTATAATTAATATCATTGAGATATGATGTCTATCCACTAAATGATTATTTTTTATTCTATAAATATTTTCAATGGATATTAGTTGTCAATTTTTTTAGAAAATATTAGTTATTAAAATGTTCCATATTTGTTTTATCCTTCGTGGGTTTTAAATTTGAGTAGAAATGACCATGAAATTATTTTTTGTTAATTCATCCAAACCTTTTTTGTAGTATAATGATTCGTATTTAATTTAATATATAAATTCATGGTTTATTCCACCCAAATATTATATAATTTACTTTCACTTTTATAATTTTTAAAATGAATACTTATTTCAAATATTCCTCTTTATTGATTTTATTCCCCATAATGTTTATACATTGTTAAAAATAATCAAAATTATATTTAAGGAATATTTTTTCTTCTCTATAATTTTCTATTCTTTAATTTTTAGCATTTAATTTTGATATAAAATTATGTGTTATCTCATATTAGTTTCATATATCCCTTTTATCATTTATTTTATTTTATCCCTTTTTATGTGGTTTTTTATAACATTGTTTTTTTAAATTAATAATATGGTTTTCCATCAATAATCGTTTTTTATCATCCCTTCCATATAAGACAAGGATTTTATATTTTTCATTTTCGTGGATAAATTGTTGAAGGATATTTTTAAACAAATCAACATTTTCTCCTAACAATTCTTGAAAATGTATTCTTTAACTAAACACTAAGTTAATTATTTTATGAAAATAAAAAAATTTCTAAATATATTATTTTTAGTTTTTTTGGAACATTGTTTTTTTAATTATGAATAATATTTTTAATAATTAATATATTACATGATTAAAATTTATTAATCTAAATATACATAATTTATTATGAATTTAAAATAAAACGTATCATTTCCACTCTTTATTCAATGGGAGTTGTTGAATTATTATGAATATGTATTTTTAATAAATATCAACACCCTTAAGGATATTTTTATTACACTACGATTATATTCTAATACCACCATATAATTTATTTCTCTAGTTGACTTATGAAATTGTCATTAGATGTTTTCATCAAACCCATCTATCTAATAATCTTTAATTTTGAGTTGGTTGAATTTTGAATGTTTTCATGTTCTCTTGTCACACTAATGTATGAAACATTTTTATTAACAGGGGGCTATATAGTTCCATCTACTAAATCATTTTATATTTTATATATCTTCAACTCATAAATGGTAAATGGGTTTTTAGACCATGAACAAGTCGTTATATAGGTTATGAGGAAATGACCCTAAGGGTACACAGGCTAAAAGAATAAGTCTTATAGTGTATTTAGGTTGTTATAAAAAACCTAAGAGAGTACACAGTTAGTATTAAAATTCCAAAAAGGTAAAATGGTTATATCGGAATCTAAAATGGGTATATTACATGTTATCCCAACTCTAATAGGCCACATGGGATATTATCCCAAGCCAAATTTGTTAAACATAAGGTTATATGAATCTAACGTTTTTATTGTAATAATTTATTAATGTTCCATCCACTAGGATATGGTTTAATATGTTTTCCCTTATAAAACATTTCTAAATTACCTAATTATGGTATTAAATTATGGCTTTTAGTTAGTGATTTATTTTTTTATTTTCATTTCCCATGAAATAAATTATTTGGTATAATACTACAGAGTTTTATAATAGCAATTGTGAAAATATATAATTTAAATGTTATTTTAAATAATATTATTTCTCCCATGGTTATGCTATCAGATATTCATAAGATCCAACACTTGATATCAATTTTATATGTTTTCCCGTATTGATCATATTCGTACACCCCTATTCTACTATTCCCATACTGGTCCTATCAGAGTTGGTTTGGGTTATTTATTTGTATTAATATATTAATTTAATGAATTTGGAAGAGAAATAATTATTGAAAACCCAAAAGATGAGTAGGAAAACATATTAGTGGTTGGTTAATATAGATATTGTGTTGTTTCATTGTAATAAAACCATGATATGGATACTAAATAATTGATATTATTTCAATACAAGTACACCTAGGTGTAAACATATTCATAAAATAGGTTTTTAGTATTTAGCTTGATATTAACATGGTGCATGATGAATAGGCCTCATATTATACTCTTAGATAGACACTCTTATGTGACATGCTTTGGAGATTAAAATTATATTCATAACCAATTATGACTTCTTCAAATTTAATTTTAAGTTTTAACATATAACTTATAATGTTGAAAAATATAATAAGAAAGGGATAATGGACACCCTAATTTAAATTTTCTATTTATTTTTTGATTTAATTATTTTATGTATTTAAAAAAATTAATAGAATTTGAAATTACGGTTTCATTATTCAATACATTGTATGATTGAGTATTCATATTAATATAACTCTTTAGTCTTATTTTAGTGGATATAATCTTAACAATTTTGGTCTTTGTATAAATTTTGATATTGGTTCATGAAAGTGAATCAAATAAAATAATTTCCCTAGAAACTAAAGTGACCAATCATTGAAAAATATTTAGTAAAAATTATTCAGATAAAGTAAAATCACACTCATGACTATTGTATAGGGAATAATGTGTCTACTATGATCAATGATATTGAGATTTATATATCATTAGAAAATTTATCTTAAATTTAGTTGGGATTACATTGTTAAGTCATTAATAAATGATTATTTGAAATTTTACTGCTGTAATATATTTAAAGGTGTAGAATATTACCCCCCAAATTTTGAACTATAAATTTTACATTTAAAACATAATTTGTGAAATAAATTATTCCTGAAACAACATGGAAATAAAAAAACAATGATAAATTAAAATAAAATTTCATTTTCCCAATATAAAATTGTAATTAAAATAACAAGTGTAAAGGATGTAAATAAATTATGTAATATATAAAGACAAATGAAAAAATGGAATCAGATTGTAGACCTCTCCCATTTGAGTCGCATTTGTCTAAAAATATAAAATTGTAAAGATCATAATAATTTTCCATAAACCAATAATGATCCATGCACAAAAAATTATTCGTTGAACAATGAAAATATCATGATATTTTTTGGATTGTTGAAATTTACCTAAGATCCTTGCTAGTGGAATCAACCTTTTCTTGGAGCGATGATTCTAGGGTATTGCAGATATGGGCTAAGAAAAGATGGTGAGATCCATTCTTCTTATTTTGGGATGTTTCTGATTATAGAAAGCTATAAATAATGCTTGATATGAGGGGTATCACTCCTCATAGATGTCCATTATTATAAGAATAAGGGGTCTAATTGACGACATGGTCAGTATTTTTAGTAACTAGTGGGAATATCCTTCTTTGAGATTGTTGTAAGTTAGTACTTTGTCAGTTCAACCTCCCATCAATATACTATAGGTAAAATTGGTACACTGAAATCATCCATATATATGTATTCTGCTTAATAATAATACACAATAGGTGATATGTAAGGAGCAGGTATTGTTTGTGACTCATGGGGGATCATTGTTCTAGAAATTATGGCTCTTTATGGAGGTGGTAGTTCCATATAGGCATAGGCCAAAGCGGTGCTCATTGGTCATATCCTATGAAACCAGTGAAATTTCGACCTTACACAATTGTAAATGCAATCCATGATAATGAAAAATTCCTTGAATGGAAAAGTTACACACCTGTTCAATATCATTCGTTATCATGAAATTAAGATCTCTCCTCAAAAACAAAATACATGTAACCCACACAAGGAATGAGGGAAATAAAGATAAAGATTACCTTGCATCTCTGGCGGATCATGGATCTAATGTCAGATTCCTCTGAAAAATAAAGGGTTTAAATATCGGGGGTGTTATTTTTATATGAGGGGATATGCTCAGTCTTACCTATTTTAGGCACCCCAAGGCATTATTTTTTACCTTCTTCTTTGTACCTATTTTCCTTAAATAAATATGATTATTGAGGTTGAGGTACTGCAATATTAGTGATGTTGGTTAAAAACATTTAAATACATGGAAAATATTATATAATATATGACTTACTGATGATATAAACCTATATATAGATATGTCTGTGTGTATTAACTTATATATCATTGGTATTTTACACATTATATAATTTCTCTTCTAAATAAATAGATTTATTGTTTATTAATATATATATAAGATTAACAAGAATAATTTAGTCTTAACAATTATTTATTTGAAAATAATCTTTGTATATTCTTCATATAATTAAAATAAATATATTAGTTTAATTTAAATAATATACAACAAATATAATTATTAATTGATCGAAATAAGAATAAAAATAATATAACTCTATTAAATTTATTTTCCTGAAAACAAAAATTACCATATATTTTTATGTTTTTAATAGATAAATTTTATCTTTTTAACTCATCCTAGTTAATATCATTTGTCTACTTATAATAGTAATATAACCCTTTGATTATTGTTTTGAGATATTTAAAAAATAATTTATTTTTATGTAAATAGTGAAAAACAATATTTTTACAAAAACTATTGCACTTACGACTATACCATGATATTAAAAATAACCTGATGAATTATAGACCATTATTTTGTATAAGAAAATTTAGATACAGAGTCTAATTATAATTTAAAAAATTATATTTTTTATTTAACAAACCAATGTTTAACATTTTAGAAAATAAGAAATTATTTTCTAAAAAACTAGTTGAATTGTATTTAATTTAATTAACATTAAAAATTGTGAAAATAGGTTTTGGATTTATTTTCATGTTAAATAAAATAATATAGGTTATTAATAAATTAATTAAATTCTAAAAATCAATAACACATTATATTTTATCATAGTCATTATATTATTCATAAGAATAGTGTTTTTTTAAAATAGGTATTTACTCATTACATTTCCTAATAATAAAATTATTTTTTCTTACAAATAGAAATATTAATTTAGAAAATATACTATACATTTGGAATCAATATTTCCAAAAAGTTTATTATGTAATTTTTTATTATTATTAAATGTAAATTATTTAGGTAAAAATAATATGATGGTAAATATATAAAATGGTTGATGTAAAAAATAAAAGGGAAAATGAACAAATAATAACTCAAATTTATTTTAAAAAAAAAAATTTGTGGGATTAATGACCTTCAATCATCCTCCACGTGATTATTTATGACATATTTACTACATTAAATGTGAAACATGTTCTCTTATTATATTTGGAAGTTATATATAAAAAAATCAGTTCATATATAAAATGATATAACCTCCACCACATTTATACACTCATTATAATGTATCAACAAAAAATTCTCCCAATTTTCTTCTATAATCTCTCAAAAAATTATACAATCATTGGTCTACCAAAATAAAAAATTTAAGGAACCATTAGGTTTTATCCATGGGATAATATCCCAAGGGTGGAGTACTTTTCCCAAATGAGGTACCTTCTTTATGTTTTTTATTTATCAAATAATAAAAATTATTTCCAAGGAATTATGATAAAATAATAATTAATAATATGATAAAATGATATATTCTTAATTTCGTATACATTTTCAACATTTATCCAAATAAATTTGACAAATGAAGATGTTATCATGTGTACACACAAACTATCACCTCTAAGAGTGATGGGTTTTATTTTTCACCACATTGTTATGTGAATTTTTATAGAAGATTATTTAATAAATTAATATGATATTCTAAACATTATTCATATTTTTATATAATAATTCATTTCATGTCTTCCTTTAATTCAATGGGAAATGATCGTGTCACCCATGCGTACATGTGTACTAAATAATCCATGAATGTTGCAAAGTTATTTTTTTACTATTGACATTTATTATGTATAAATATATCATAATGTATAGTTAAAAACAGAATAAAATATGTAATGTCATTATTATTATTTATTAATAGTATTATTAAAAAATAATCACTATCTTAAAATTACTCATCCATTGATTATAACATCTTCTTGTTTTGGATAGTTAAAAAACGTCCATGAAAAATAGTATAAATTTATATGATGACTGAATGAGAAGATAAAATTACAGGTGATATATTATAATAATAGGTAAATAATTATTATTACTTTATTGACATTACTAAAATCGAATTCAGTTTTAATAAACCACTCCCCATTAATTTAAAATTATAAAAATAATATAATCTTGGAATTTATCAAAATAAATCTTCAATATAAACATCAGAGAAATTTTTTTTATAAAAAAATTATGAAAATTTTTAATAAAATTTATAATAATGATCTCTAATTTATTATCATTTTATGTATATAAAATAATTGACCCAACAATTATAAAATTTGTAATAAATAAACAATCCAATCTAATAAAATTTTAGGATGAAATTAAAATATAAAATATAATGTTATTTTTATTAAATTATAATAAATAATTTTCTAAATGGATATATATAATAATAGAGTCTTCAAATCTATGCTTCAAGTACTTATTTTTATATGTGAGCTAAATGAACCTTTAGCTAAGAAAAATTAAATATATTATTTTTGGAATCTCAATTTTTCATTAGTCACAAAAAATTTATATTAACAAATTTTTCCTTATTGTGGTGTATATTTTGACCATGAATTTGGTTTTTTATAATTTGTCCTAAAATATAATAAATTTAAAAATGTATCTTATTTTTTACTCTCTATGGGTTTTCATCTATAATTAAGATGATGATGATGATGATGTTATCGTATTTATTAACTCATGTTGATGTTATTTTTGTTATAATATTTCATCATGAACATTTTTCTTCTAAGAAATATTTACTCAACTGTAATATATTATGTTTTCCATTGTCATTATCTATATTGAAAATTACTCTTTTGATTCACGAATCCACTTTAAAAAATTTCATTACCAAAATTGTAGGATATTTCTATGATTAATTATCCTTTTATTTAATGATATTTTTTCATCAATGTAAATATTTCCCATTCCCTATGACATTATCAATTATATTTGGAAACCTAAATATTTTTTATCTCATGTTATGTCCAAATTGATCTTCTATTAGTTTTATATGTTTTTTATTATCTATTTTTATGATGTGGATATCAACAAATGTTTTTTAACATATTCAAATGGTTTTCCATCAAGATCATTTGATTTATCCTTAACCCCACATTTCATGGGATAATATTTTTGTGTTTTTAATTTATCAATTATTTAATTTTATATCTTAATTGTCCAATATATAATGAATTTAACATAACATTTTTTAAATATCATTTAAAATTCACCCTTAACATCCTTAATTTATGATACTGTCAAAAAATCTAAAAATAATTTTTATCAGTTTTCTTATTGAAGAAAACAGTTATTTGTTACGATAATTGTTTACAATAATGTTACTTTTCTATATAAATTTTTTTTCAACATAATCAGTAATGTTTTAAAGATTAAAATTTGAATAACCAAATATTTTTCAATGTGATTAACCCAATGATCTTGAGAATTTATTTTTCTTAAATATTAACATAAAAAGTTCTCATTACCATACATAGTAGATATATTCATCTAAATCCATACACATTCCTTTTATTAATGGATAATTAAATTTTATATGGTCGTTTTCATGAATCACATAAATTTTTTTATTATTCCCTATACCAATAATCTAATATTTTTTAACAAAAACATTCATTAAAAAATTAATTAATTTTAAGAAAACTTAAACAAATAAATTTTTCCATTATTTCCATATGATAAAAATTAAATATAAATAGTTCTAATAAATGGAAGTAATTAATGGTTTAGTATCTTTAATGAATTTCTATATAATATAATTATTTTATGTTATTTTAAAAAATGTCTCCATAATAAATCCACAAAAGACATATTTTTATAATTTTCAAATGTTATATTCATCTTTTTAAACTAGGGAATATAAACATAATAATGTATTTAGATCTAATGATCATTGAGGGAAAAATGTCAATATGTTAACGAGGGTTAGATTATAAGTATAATAACAACCTGCGAAAGGGAAATATATTATTAAAAATAAAATGGGAAACTAAAATTTAAACATAAGTCTTGATATAAGGATTTTTAATCTCAAATGAAAATAAATATACCATAGATAATGAGAATGAAATATTGAGTAAAAAATATAATCCATGGAGAATAATTAAAGTTAAATAACCAAAAAAATGAATTATTCCCTTCTAAGATAACATAAAAAGAAACCCTATCATTAAAATAAATATAATAAATAATCATGTTGTGATCTTATTCAATCATTTCACAATATTATATTGAGAGACGTTCCATGCATCATGTTGTGAACAAAAAATATTTTCCATGCTTCCATTGTTATAATTATATTTCCCAGAGTGTATGTAATAGAAAACTATAATACACAATAAATATTTTTAAACAAAAACAATGACCAAACTACATGTTTCAAATTAAAATATTCTCATGAGAAACATAATTACCATATGTGATATCAAAAATTAACTAATGAATTTTCGGGGATTTAACGGAATCAAACCACATCATAGACACAAACCATCTCATGGATATATCGTATCCAAACTGTCTTAGGGATCTATTAGAAACCAATATTCTCAGTTTTTTATTTGATGTAAAATATATATTAATATGAGCTATAAAAATTTTTTCAATATAGTTATTAGAACATTCCTTGTTGCATCATATATTTTTTATCTTATAGAAAACAAATTGGTTTAATGGAATCTTTTTTAAAACCTCATCATCATAAGACATCTAGAGAGTAAACGAGGATAGATTGTCAAAAAAATACACAATTGTTCACATATAGAACATAAATGTAACCTAACAAAGATTAAAACAACCTTTTTAGATTATTGGATATGTTACTATTAAAATAATTTAGAGCTATACATTATCTAAATTCGTGGAACACTCCTATAAAATGGTATCATAAAATGAAAGACAATGAGGTTGATATGAAATTTAAAAAAATATTCTTTCAGATCAAAAATCGTACTCAAATATAATATTATATAAAACAATGATTCTTCCAAAAAATATAATATATAAATTCAAAAATGAGTAATTTCTCTAAAACACTAGCCTTAAAAATATCATTTCAAAAGTAATAATAAAATTTTAAAATCATATGTTAATTATAAAAATTTGAAACATACTTTTTTAATTATATTAAAATAATTAAGATATAAAATCGGTAAGAAAAATAAATTTTAACATTGAAAGTAATATTCATTAAAATGAATTGACATAATAGAAAAATAAATCACAAAACCGTTTTTAGAGAACAGTTTCATAAATGTTGAAAGGATGGTGTTATAGGTAAAATTATATTGAATATTTTAAAATGTTTTAGTAAAAAAATTGAATAAATTTTCATTCAAAACTAAAATTCCATAGTGGATCCTTGAAAGTGTTATGAATATTTTTCATAGGAAACGTTGATTGAGAGAAAATAATAATCTAAGAAAAGGGAAACTATTTCAAATTTTATAATATTCTTTTATTGAAACATATATCTGAAACGATTGACAAATATTTAATTTTAGAATATTTAAATATAAAATTAAATATGATAAAAAATATAAATTATATTGATTTTAAGAGAAAAAATGATGAAATTTTTTGGTAAGTGTTAATATGGTGAGGGATGAGAAAGAACTCATTTATAGGGGTTGGGAAATTTTATTTACATAATAAAATTATATGAAGATGTAAGCCCATGAATTTAGTTTTCAAAAATAAAAGGAAGGAATAAATTATTATATCATCAATGAATTGAATAAATCAATCTTCTTAAAACCGTACTCAAATAGGGGAAATTATGACTATATAATAACGTTGAGTCAATAGAAACCCCCTAAATAATTGATGTCTCAAAATAGAAATCCCAATAAGGGTACACAAAAAAATTATTTATGTGGTGAATTAGCATCATATCTCAACAAAAAATTGAGATTAAAGATCCTCACCTTTATTCCATATTTTTCAATACAATCTATATCCACACATTCAAAAACTAAATATCTAAATAACCTATTTCAGAACCTTCCATATACATACAACCATTTATAAAAATCATTTAAAGTAATTTATTAAACCTATATTTATTAGTTATATTTTATTTCCATTATCTACCTCTATTTAAAAGGATTGTTTATTTAACACAAAATTGTTATCAGTTCATATTTATATAGTCAAAGTTATTATTTTTTAGATCATTATAGGAACGATAATAAATTTTTTACGATGGTTTATAATGTTCTAAATTTAATTGATTTTTGTTATGATTCTGGATGAAAATGTTGGTGACGGTCTTGTTTTTGTAATATTAATGAATAAGGGGTGATATCATTATAATATGCTAGATATAGATATTAAATTATCATGAGAAATCATTATTTGGTTTATATTTTACCATATCACTATAAATTAGTATTCCATAGTTATCCTTAGAATATATTTATATTATTGTTAAAGTATGTTGTTAAAACATCCTAAATAACGAATTACCTATAATTAATCTACGATTATAAATAAATCATGTTCATTTACCAAAATATAATTATTAAAATTTAATAATTAAATTATTGAGTATTTATTAATTCTGTGAATCATATTTTATGTGATTTGGATTAATTAGAAAATACTACTGTGAAAATTGAAATAGTCCATATTCATGGGGGAAATAGTTTGCATATATATGTATATACACGTATGATGTTTTCCATTATCACTAAACATAAGGATGTCCGGTAACCGTTTATAATATCATTATTATGAAAAAAATTTAAAAAAATATTAATTTAGAAAATTCAACCAATTAATGATCCATTAGGTTTGTTTTGGAAAGTCAATCTCATCTTTTTTGGAGGCCTTTCTCTTCATGTATGTATTATAATGTATTTTTATATGTAAAAATGGAAAGGGTAAAAATCATCATTGTATGATAATAATAAAATTTATGTGTATGGGTAATACATATTTTAATATAATATTATTTTTATAATAATATTTAAGGGATGAGATGAATAAGGAATTTCATTGAAATTGAAATTTTTTTAATATGAATATTTTTAACAAACACCTTCTAAAAATTGTTTTAAAAAATAAAAACCCCATTTTTTTATGATATTTGGACAAGTAAAGAATCTCTATAGAGTTTATAGGAGTTTTTAGGACTTATTTTGGAGGTTTTTGGTTCATTACATTGGGATTGTGATGTGAATAGAATTATCGTATTGATGGTTACTTTAATAAGTGTGGGGAGTTTTATTTTGGTAATGGATAAATGATATAGTCAAAATCCAAAGATTAATTGAATAAGATAATGAAAAAATAAATTAGAAATAATTTACGGTATATAAACCCTCATATAAAAATCTGATCAAAATTTTTAATATCATTTTATGTTTTTGACACCTAGAAATTTCACATTTACCATATTTTTGTTTCGATGATAACCAATTTTCAGCTATTTAATTTAATTTTATTGACTAAAAATAAAATGGTTTTTGGTAAATATTTTTTATATTCTAGTTAATAACATGAAATCCATTTTATATAAAAAATAATTTATTTATTTGAAAATATATTTTTAATATTTTACCATATAGCATATAAATAACTAATTTTAGAAAAATATCGTGGGTTTTCATTAGAGTTTTGTTGAATAAAAGAAACAAATTTTTTAGATTTTAATTTTATTAAATGGTTATTTATTAAAAAAAATATATATATTCCTTTAAATTAAATTTAAATCATATTCTTCACCTAGTAAAATATGAAATAATGGATAAAGTCAAAATATTTTTATTTAAATAATAGTGTTTAATTTTCATAATATGTATCATATGTTTTGTATTTACAACAATGTATTTTTTAAAATCAATCATATAAATTCATAAATATATTATTTATCAGTAATTTTTTTATTTTATTCATAACATATACTTATTTTTTGATATAGATATAAACACTATAGTTTTAATAAAATGATATTTCTCACTATTCTCTAAAACATAAAATATAAAAAAAGTTCTCATTTTAATATTATTATAATAAATCCAAAGATAAATTTAATTTTCTAATATTAAAATTATAAAGATAACGTTTTTCATAAAAACTATAATAATAATGGAATCTTATCTCATTTGAAAATAAATTTGTTAAAATATAAACTATTTTTGAAATTTTTCTCATATAAATTGGTAATTATATCGGTGTTATAATATTGAAATAATGAATAATATATTTAATATAATGATATAAATCTGATGGAAATTATGTTTAACAAAAATTTATTTTTTATTGAACTATATATTATCATTAATTTTATCAATGCATTAATAATTAATCATTTACATTCATTTAATATCAAAAAATGAACTTTATAAAATACTTGTAAAAATAACATATTTAATTAATAATTAAAGGTATATATCATTAAAATTCCTTGTTACATAGCTCTCCAAGAACACCACATTATATCTAAAATAAAGTGATATCTTTACAGAATCATGGGTAGTGATTTCACAAGTACAGATCATGTGGAAAATTCCTAAACCTTGAATTTCAATCACATATGATTTATGCCACACCTTTGGTACTAGATTTAATGTTGGTATTTGTTTATGGAAAATCATTGTGAAGCTAAAACATTTGCTATCAGGAAAAATGAACTTCATAAATGATAAATTCATACCTAAATGAAATTTATTTCCTTTTTATTTGCATATTTAGTAATATAGATACATTGTTTTATACATGATAATTTTATTTCCATATTATAATATAATAGTTATAAAAACATAATTATAATGTGTCATTGTTTCATTTTATTTTTTGTTGACATTAGAAATAATCTTTCCAACACATTAAATATAAATGATATATATATATTACAAAATATTGGGTTGTTATATTCCACCCCCCACCCCAAATAAATTTTGTGCTAAAAACATTGTTCTTCATTTTATGAAAATAATTATTTAGGACAACTAAAATAAAACCATGACTAAATATATTGCATCTAAAGAGATACAAAACATTCTATCTTATGAAATACTAGGTAACATATATTTCCCTCAAAAAAGGAATATACTATGTCTCTCAATAACATATTATCGATATAACACTATAGATAAGTATTATGTGTTTATAAAGACATACTATACATAGATTTATTTTCAATATCAAGATTATAATAAAATATTAAAACCGAAATGACTATAATAATATCTAAAAATTATTTTAAATTATTATATGAATAAGAAAACACAATACCAACATGTATTCTTTAATGAATTATTCATTTTTACCATTTATAGATTCATTTAAAAAATAATATAATTAGATCAACCTATAACATATTTATATTATTATTAGTTGTATGTTTTAAATTACTAATTAGGTTCTCTTACTATACTGTTATGATGTGATCAAATCCTATATACTGGTTCATAAATAAAATGGATTCAAAAAACCATATCTCATTGGATTGACTACCCAAGTACATAGTATTAATTCCACTCATCACGTGACAAGTATGTACCAAGTAGATAGACTAATAGACTTTTTCAAGATGATTACCCATAGTTGATTCTAATCCATTGTAGCATAAACATTTAGGTATCTGATAAGAGAAGTGATTTCTAGGGAACCACTTACATAAAAAATAACCAAATTATAGGATGGTACCCTATACCGTGACTCATCCCATAGTTTTGTCCCTAGGTTTTCAATTAATGTTACCTCATAATAAAAATAAAAAAGTACGAAAAATAATCATTACTAACAAATAAAACATGATCTAAAATAATCTCATATAACTTATACACACACTCCAAGATCTAGTGTCAAAATCGCATACATCAAACTCGGGATTTGGTAAAAACCAAGATAAATCTATCATTATATTACACTATTTACATAATATAACAATTATATCTCATTAATATTTATACAATCCTCTGAACTATATGTTTAATATATTTAAAAGCTTCTTATAAATGATATTCATTTTATTTTAATTATGAACATTTCCTTATAATCATATCACTATTGAATCCTTTTTAAGGTTTTTATAGGTTATGATCATCTTAATATCATTGTGAATATAATATTAAGAATGGGTTGATCTCAATTTCTCTATAAGGGAAAAAATATAGCTATTTCATCAAGGTATATATTATTAATTTATTAGAAAACAATAATAGTAGAAGAATATAAAATGTAAAATAACATGAAATAATAAGAGTTGTGCATAAGTCATTATAAAATGATTTTACTCTTATGTAAACAAACAAGAACCTTGAAAAGAGTTTGGGATCAAGAAATGAAATCCTGATCCATGGAGTAAAATCAGAGCAAATATGACACTAAAATGAAATATTCAATTGAAGGGTAACATAAAATAAAATATTATATTAAACATGAGCATAAAGATTCATTATATTGTGATCCAACTCAATATTTCAATAAAATAAAACTAAGGGGAAAAATATCAACACATCATTATTTAAATAATAAAAATTTCCATGATTCCAGTTCGGTTTTGATAAAATGTCCATGTTATACATTGTGAAGAAACAAAATTCCAACACAACTTGTTTTGAACAAAAAATACAATGATATATGTTTAAAAAAAATGTAGGATATTGTGAACAAAAAATTATTACACTGAAGATTATTATCATATTTGATATAATAATTAAAAAATGCATCGTTTTTCTTTAACAAACCCATATTATCACATGGTTTTATTAGTCATAAACTATATTATTTCCCAATCATATTGAAATGGAATTAGGGATTTTTCAAAGATAAACAATCCAAATGATTTTTCAGACCCAAACTCTTTTATGGATTTATCATATACAATACTTCTCAAAAATAAAACCATATAAAATTTTGTAAAAATATCAGCAAATAATAATCATTTTATCATATACTTATTAATTTGTGGGAATAACACATCATATATATATATAACAAAATCACCTCAACATAATCCTAAAAAAGAAACAATATGTATGTTATCATAATAAAATACCATATTATTTTAATTTAATAACATCATTGGATATTGGAATATATTAAATTCCATATTTTTAGAATAATTTATGAATCACATTTTAAAAACTATGCATTTCTAAAATGAAAAAAACCATAAATTTTTTTTTCTCAAAATCCACATATATTTTTCTTGATAAAATATTTTAAAATTTCTCTTTTATGATTATGATGTTTTTTTAGAATAAATAGTTATTAATGAAATATTATTCCAATTCCATTTTTATTTAACATGATATCACAGAGGTGTTATTTCCTAAAAATAAAATACATTAAAATTCCATTCAAAAATCATGAATTCAATATTAATAACTAACTTTTAAAAATCTATACATATTACTTTTTATTTTAAAAAACACTGTGAAAAAAAAATCATTTAGAAAGGCATTTTGAAATCACTAAAATTAGACAAGATAAACAATAATCCTCCTAATAGTGAAAGCACCATAAATGATTTTTAGAAAATAAAATTAAAATAATCATAAAGGATGAAGATATAATTCAAATTAAAGTGAAATTTCTAAAAGGGTGTAGTGAAAAAATTAAAAATCACTTAATATTAAACAAATCAGTAATGGATACTTAAGAAAACATAATTTTTTTCATTTTAAAAGTTGTGTGTAAGATAAAAATAACAAAAAAGTCATGGAAATCCATTTTTATATATTGAAATGTTTTTTTAAACCAACATTACCAATATAATGATAAATCATTCATCAAAATATAGTTAAATAAACAATTTTATAATTCTGAAAATAATATTTACATTTATTTCATAATAATAATGAATAGAATTCATGGAAATAGTCTATAATGTTTGGTAAGAGAATGAGATTATTTGGGGAGGTTTGGAATTATTCATTAAATCATAATATTTTAGAAATATGGAAATAAAAATATTTATGTCCATATTAAAAGATTATTGGAATTATGATATTCTCAATAAACCTAAAAATCATTCATGTACAACAGAATTAATATAGGAATAATTTCGAATCAAGCAAAATAAAAAATAGTAAAAGACCCCTTACATCAATATTATTAGGAGATAGAAAACCTATGAACGAAAGAACATGAAATGGATTTATATTCCTGTAATAATTAAAAATATTAGATAGACGTAATACATAGACAACATACAAATCAAATAAAAAAACATGTTGTGAATATTAATCTTATCTCATTTATAAAAAAATTGTTATAAAAATTCCATTAAATTAATTAATTCTTATTCAAAACACACTCTCAACTCCTTTATAATAAAAAAATTTTAATCAAAATTTTAGAACCCTATTCATCGAAATTTCCTATTAAAAACATGATTTAAAATAATTTTTCACCAATATGTTATTTTGTTATGTTTTATTTTCTTCCTGAGATTTTATAATATTTGACTGTTGGTTTTGTAAAAATTTCATAATATAGTGGTTTATTCATGTTTATCAAATCAATTTTAAAAAATGTAATATCATTATGAGTACAAGAGTAGTTTTATAATTTCAGAAGTTTAATAGTTACTATTCAAGATATTTCATTTTATGATAAAATTATATCACTAAGTTTAATGAATAATGGCTGGTATCATAGTAATATGTTATATATCACCATTTAAAATCTGAAATCCAAAAAAAATCATTTTAATTTAATTTTTTCCAATACCACTTATAATTATATTTCATTAGTTATCTATGATAGATATATATGCAATTTTTAATATGGGTTACTAAACTGAAAAAAATAATAACAAACTATTACATACATGTGACTATGGTTTAAGAAAATATTATTTTTTTTCCATAAAATACTATTTCAAAAAATTATTATTATATAACTTTTATTAAGGTAGTGAATTATATATTAATATAGGTGGATAATTTTAAAAGGGGATAGTGAAAAAAATACCACACCGTTATAGATGATGTAGTCTATGAGTACACAAATTGGACATAATCATTTTCTATAAAAACATGAGGAAGGTAGGTAATGAAATATAATTTATGAATAATAATAATGTTATTAATATCATATTAATTAATAAAAAAATTTAACAATAAATTCAAGTAATTTATATAAAATCATATGACTTGTTTATAGAGGCTGAAGTCCGCACATGTACATGATGATGTTTTTTTTTCTATATAAAATTATAAAGGGTTGTGGTTGACTATTTAGTAATCATGACTACTTTTTTTATAATTCTGAATTTATTATAATATAATTTTTAGAATACAACTTCAAGAGGTGGAATATGTAATTGAAAAATTGAAGTTGAAAAATAGTGATAATGGTTTTTTGTATTACTCCTTCAAAAACACCTCAAATAATGAATTAATCATTTTAGGTGTTGTCTTCTAATAAGAGAAAAAATCACTAGGAACTTTATAGGATCGTTGTTAGGTTATATGGTTAGAGTTATAAAGAATCAAAGAGGATTTAGTGTGAGGTGATGTGGTTTGTGGATTTCCTGTATTATGATGGTGTGGATTCTCATTTATAGAATATAAAATGTTAAAGTCAATATTTAAATGTCAATAAGATCAAATATTTGAAAATAATTATTTCCTTAGAAGGGAACGGTTAGGAAAACCTCAACCCTAATTTTAAAAACTAATTCCTTACATTTTTTTAAGTATTTTAAACATATAATTTTATCATTTACTATTTCTAGTTTTATAATGGTTACTAATTTTAACCTACGTAATTTATAATCAATGCATAAAAATAAAATGGGAATTATATCATAGTATTTTAATAATTATTTTATATATGATATCAATTTCATTAACTAAAATTTCATTGCATAGGTATTTTTATATTTAACATAATCTTATATAACATGTAAAAACTCATTTTCATAAAAAATCATTTTTAGGAGTAAATCGAATGATTAGGAGAACATTATTAATGATGTTGATTTCAATGTAATTAATTAGTGTATATTTAAAGAAATAATATTAATTTGATTTTAAAATAAATCCAAAAACCTTATCCCTCCTTGAAAAATAAAAAAAAATATGGAAGACTAGATAATATCTTTTGTGAAACACATTTCATAATTTTAAAAATGATAAATATAGGTCATTTAAACCTAACATAGTAATTTTATGAAATAATTATTTAACTTTTAATTATATTTTTTCATTGGAAAATTTTAATATATTTCTAAATTGATACAGTATTTTTGATATAGTCAAAAATGTAACTATTTTGAAAAATACAGTATTTTAATTAATTACATAAAAATAGAATATTTTATGAAAATATAATATAATTTTATAAATATAAATAAAATAGTTTTAAAAATTTAAATCACAACATTTATCTTTTAAATAAAAACTAAAAATATTATTAAAACTCTTTCCATATTAAAATTACCTTCTTAAAAGATAAATTTCCCTTTCTCTTACTTCCTATAAATAAATAATTTAATTTATGTTACATTTCTCAAATCAAAAATATATTTAATATATATCCTTAAATAAACATCATAAAAATACAATTTTAAAGACAAAATGTTTTTAAGAATAACACGGTCTCATTAATTTTTTCAATGAAATAGTAAAATCCAGTCCTCCTCATCAAAAAGAAAAAAGTGAAATGTGTAAAATATAAGTGATAGATATATTATTACATTAATACTTTATTTTTTTATTTCATCATGATTGAAAGTTAAATATCCCCTAAAAACCACCTCTTAATATATAAACCTTTTGTAAACTATATTATTTTTCATAGGTGGTGATTCTACTAGAATGGATATTTTTGTAATTTCAATGAGATTGAATTTAACTCAAAAATTATATCTCACATACCATAATTATTGGAATTTTGATTTGGATAGTCATGGGAAAACTGAATTGAAGGTAACTTCTTTCAAAGCACAATAAAATGTTTTATGAGGAATATTTACTCTAAAAAATACAACTTAATTCGTTTTTATCATCTAATTCAAAATATTATTACAACCTTTTATACCCTCTAAATTCTCAAAAATATTTTATTTTGAAAATTATATATTTTTATATTATATTTTTATAGTATATTTAGTTTTCTCTGTCTGATGGAATATGCTATTTATGATATTATGTTTTTAATTAAAAAACAATGTAAAAAATAGGGTGTTAAAGTTTTCATGAGTTACTTATTACATTATTTGAATATTGATGTATTTATGATCCCATTCCATCAAAATAAATGGATGATTATTTTTTATATATGTGGTCCTATATCACCCTCCAGTATATTTGTGGAATTTTTTCATCTAATGTTCAAAAAAATGGTGCATTTATTATTAGACGAAGGCCATGAGGGTATTATTTATTAACCCAATACCAATAGAGTTAAAGATATATAAATATATCCCATGATTGTAAATTGGTTATTATCCCCACCTTAATGATTTACATGGGTTGTTAGCCGAAGCTAAATTTGGAATAAAATTTGTTACCAGGAGCACAAAATAAGATTCGAAATAGGTAGCAATTCCATTACTGGGTTTTGTTATCATATTACTTCTCTAATCCCCAATTTCAATAATATATTATTATGTTGTGATACTATGTCACCTAATTATTATTCTATGTTTATTCACACTGTATCCATAGAATAGTTTTTTATTTGAGACTTTTTTTCATTTTTATATGCATCATTGAAAACAATTATTTTTCCATGATCCTTTTAAACTGATATTTCAATCATGTTTATGTTTTCTCAAATTTATATGACCTAACCCTGGATGAGATGAGGATGATTTTTTTCTTTCTTAGAGTTCATGATCAAACCATTCTTATATTTTAATTCCCAAGGGATTAAACTAAGTAAAAAATCCATGATTTCTAGATGGGATTATAGTTTGGATTCATTATGGAGAAATATTCAAAAGTTTTTTATAATATTTTATATAGATAGTTGGTCCTTAATGTCATTAAAACATTTATTCATTTTAATTTGTGGCTCTTTCTGAGATGTAATTTTTATCATATGGAAATAAGGTAATATAAAAATATTCATAGAATAGGTTTCAATAATTTTGATTAAACATATTTTAAAATGAAAGTGCATTTAAAAAAAATTGATGGTGATGAACTATGGATCCTTAGTTTGTAACATAACAAGGTTTTATTATGTTTTATGATAATAGTAGTTATATCAGAAGCTTTTATTTTATAACTTTAATGAAAACCATAAGGATGAGACTATGTATATGATAATAACTTAAAATATTTTGTTGGCAGCGACGAGATTTAGTTGGTTGATCTATAGTGGACCTTCAAGGAAATGGGTTCTCATTCTCGCCCTCTTTTCTTCTTTTCATTTCTGGATTTTCCAATTGTTGTGCTTTTCATTTACTCTATTTTTTCGTTGGGATTATTTGGATGATTCTGATCCGGAGGATTCAGTTTTATGGTGGTGGTCGTGGATGATGTTTTCGATGGTGTCGTGTCATTGATTTCAGGGTCTCATGTGGTTAGTTCTTTCTGTATCGACGATTTGGCTATTTTTGATTTGAGACGACACGTGTATGTTGTTTTACGGTTGCTAAGACGGTCTCTAACGATCTCCGGTGACTTGTGTGAAGTTCGAACGGTGATGATGGTGGGGGTGCTGGATTTTTCGGTGAACATTTTGTATATGGTTTTTGTGTTTTGTTGTTTCTTGTTTCTATGATGTTTGGACGATGACAACAAGAAGAGGATGTTTCACAGCGTCTAGATGATCTGGGATGGTCACCGGCGTTTTGCTGGTGACATTAACATATTGGATGGCGTTGAAAGCTATTTCAGTGGTGATGTTGGTTGCTGACGATGGGACTATTCTCAGGGTTTTTGAATTTTGATTTTTGAATAATGAATGATCTGATCTTGTATCCCACCAGTTACCGCTGAGCCCAAAATTGGCTATTTCGAAAATCAAATAAAAAAAATTCAGTCTATTATATGGGAACAGATAAGTCTAAAAGTATTAATTATTGTGATATTGATATCTTTTCATAAAATATAAAATGGATTTATTAAATACCCCTTATCATTAATTATTATATAATGATTATTAATATTGTGAACATATAGTTTTTATAGGGGAAAATGTAATGCCCACATTTCATACTATCTATTTTTCTTAAAAATCTAATGAGTTTAATAGGTTATTTCACAGTAAAAAGTGAACTAAATAACACCATTAAACATGAAAATTTTTTCTTTTACCTTTAAAATATGATATGGAAATTATATGGATTAAATTAATGTATCTATATTTTGAAATCTATGAATAAAAAGAAAACAAATTTCCTCTTTTAGAAGAAATATCCTTCCTTAATATAATTTTTTCATTCAGAGAAAAGTGGTAAAATCACGTGGGTTTTTACTAGATAAATAAAGATCCAAAATCAAATAATTAAAGTGTAATTAAAAAATATTTTAGGAAAGATTATGCTCGTGTAAATTTCCATTAGATTCATGCTTGTGCAATTAGGAGCAGAAACAATGATAAAATCAAAACGTTTACATAAATCCTAATGAGAGATTATGAAGAGACATGTTATTATAAATTTGATTGTATATGTCACAATCCATCATTGGATTATGTCCCAATCAACACATTATATATCCTGCAACATGGCATGATGGGTGTTCCCTTACCCAATATGGTGGAAACTAATTTATTGGAATCAAATAACTACTTCGGGAATGATTTTACAATCATATTTATAAATATCCACTTATATAAATATAACATCCGTTTATTATAAAATTTATGGAAAAATAATATACAAATGTTTTTGTTTACCTCCATAGAAAATTACCAAAATCATCTAAAATTTAAGAGACAAAAAAACACAAATATCTCCTAATGAAACAAGTGCATACCAACCATAATGTCACCCTTAACACCTATCGAGAAAATAATACCCTTGAAGGACTGTCTTTATACATAATAGGAGGTAATCCCATTACTTGTGTTAGACAAAAAAAAGGTCTACAAACACAAATTGGTTATGTTTAAGGTGTGATATCACTTTTCTAGTAGGATATAACTTATTTTTTCATGCATAAACATTATAAAAGAATGTATCAATTATATTATTAAAAAAGTATTGTAAATTTAGTGTATACAATATTTTTATCATTACAAGGATATTTAATAAAAATAACAATAACTTGTAAACATATAAAACTGGAGCATAAGAGCCATAGTAAATAATTATGTAGCTAGGGTAAGTGGGGATATAGGATCCTTTCCCTCCAAGTGATCAAATAAAGAATATGATGGTAAATTCCTATGTTTGATTTATATCGAATTATCACACCCACAATTCAATTTTAGTGATTTATCATTTATTTTTTTCTTTCTATTTATCCTAAAATTTTAAATGTATTTTCCCTAGGAAATTGGAGTTTTAGGGGAGATAGTGTTTTCTCACATTTGGTACATGGTTAACGAAAATATTGTTACATTATTCCAAATAATGTGAGATAATGTTTTCTGAGTAAAAAAACTACATAGCTTGGTTTATGATTTTTAGAATCTTGTGACATATACCATGTATCATGTTCTACTGGAACCAGAATCACCCTCATGGTCAGTGAATGATTTTGAAAACCATTTGGACAACACATTTTCTATACTATTTTAAATACCTAAAAAACCCCACCCTAGATTAACTACATTCACCCCTCATTTTATCCCATTATTATCACGAAATACTCTAAGAATGAGGATCATATTCTCCCCTTTATTATTGTAAAATAAATTGAGTTGTTTTTGTGCAAGACACATTAGGTAAACCCCATGTATATTTCCCAGTTATTCTTTAATTTGGTTCTACTATATTACTTCCTAAGTTTCATTCAACGCAGCTTTTTCTATCTACTAGGGTTGGTATAACAAAATTCTTGTGGCATTAGTTTTTATTGTTTTTCATCATTCTTTGTAATTTATAATCTTCTCTGCCATTTTCTTATAGTTTACCACACATTCATGGTGATTTCATGTAAAATTCCATGTTTTTCATATTTTTCCATTATTTTTAAATTTAATTGTGCCTTCTTTTAAATCTTTGAATTTTATAATTTTTCTATGTGTAATGGGGGTTTCTAAGGTATTATTAGAGTGTATGAAACTGTTAGAAAAAGGATTTCCACTATGGAAATAGATGGAAATATTATGTATTTTGACTTTTATGGTTGACTATTGTGGAAGTATGATATATATGGATTGGAAAAATGGTATAAATAACCATTGGAAATCCACATGTATCATTGTTTAGTGGGTAACTTTGATCCTCACATACTGAAAGATATATCCAAGGGAATAGAAGTCAATTCCCATGCCCAAGACACCACCAATCCACAATATCATAATTATAATCTATATCATAGACATTGTTTTAGTATAATCATTATTTTCTATGAGGGGAAGCTTAGAATAATTTTATTGTTTTCCTGACATGATATATTGGATTTCCAAGGGGATTATCACATTTTTCTAAACCATAAAAGTCTTATTTTATCACAATCCAACAACCATATTCCAAAGAAATTATTTTTAATCCATATCTATTTGAAAAATATATTTTAAAAATATTTCATGTACCCCAAAATCAGCCTTCAAACAACATATTTACACCAAAATACCCTTTAATAAAATCCTTTGCTTTATAAGAAGGAACAATTATAAAGTTAAATAATAACACAACCTGAAAACTATTTCATTATTCATTCAAATCACTATGATCTGTTTCAAAACCACAATACAATAAGATAAGAGTTCACATGAAAGAAAAAATAAACCACAAACATAAAAACAAAAGAAACATGATATTTATTAGATGAACCATAAGTTATCAAAATAAAACAGAGAATAATCATTCTAGTGAATGAACAGAGGATATAAAAAAGGATAGAATAAACAAGGTATAAACATGTTTCTTCCATTAAGGATCTATGAAAATCCACCCAGAAAATCAATACATTATTTTGGAAGAGATTAGTTACACTATTCCTAGGGATGGAGAAGTCATGAAAGCAATGAAATGATGGATGAAGGGGGAAATGAGGGGTGAAGGGGGTCAAATTAGGGAGGGTAGATTATGAATTTAAAATATTATCAAAATTGGAATGAAAAACTAGTTTTTATTTCCAACTTCCAAAACTCGGCACCAATTGTGAAGGTGATTGTTTTTCCAGTATATGAAGTCACATTGTTGTGGTATCATAGTTTCTTGAACAGTGCAACAAACTATGCAGACACTCTAGTGACACATCTATAACACGCATGGTTTATTGATCATGGAGTTAATTTTCACTTAAATATGTTGAAATAATCCACCACCCATTGTCGCCTAAAAAACACCAAATTTGATTTGAAATGAAGCATACAAATAGTGGATAAAAATAAATGGGTTGAAATAAATGTTATATCTTTGAAAAAGGAACTATCTGTGTGGAATTTATCAAATATATATGACATTCTATCCAAAAAAATGAATTCCATGGTTTATTCTGAGAGTAAATGTGTCTCTTTTTCTTATACCCAAGACTTTATATCACTCATGTAATGGTCATCCATTCTATGTTTCTACAAGAACCCAATAAGTTGATTATATTACCCTTTATGTAAATTAACTTTTTTAATTGAATATTCAAACTTGATACTCAATCACTCGGAATATAGGTTCAAACTAAAGTTATTCCCACGTAAAAAAATTATAAATCATTAGCTTCTCTGTTTTCAATAATGTGATATGGACAACATCATGAATAAATTTAAAATTATTGGTAAATTGAAATCATTTTTCCACCATTTTTATTATCTTGATGATCTCAAAATTTAAGACATACATTGATGTAATATTACCAATATTCCTTGATGGAGATAATTCAATTAAGGTGTTACCATTAAAAAATATATGTCACCGACTACGTATTACATAGTGTATCATCATTGATCTGCATATGTCTTATAATATCATTGATCTTTCATCAAATTATTCCTAACAATTTTAGTATTACTGGAAATTTAATTCACAATACTTTGTCCCACTAAATACGTCTCAATGACTTCCTTCAAACATAGAGGGTACTAACATGGATAAAGATATAGGGCCATATAGGGAGGAATCCAAATCATGAATTGGAAATTGATAATATATGAAAAATATACCCATCTTATATGGTCATCCCATGTACTATTGAAATTTAACATGGAGTCATGAACCAGATCATCTAAAATCTTGTCTGATTTCTATATCATGCTATATTTATTAGTATGGTGTGACACACTATAATTGAACGGTATCCCCATTTTTTCGGGGACTTCCAAAATATTACAGTATAAATGGGGGTCCCTTTACAAAATAATAGAATATTTCACAATAGGAAGCATCATGATATCAAGACAAGACAATATTATGAGGTTCTAAACATTTGTATTTCCCATGATCAGGAAGAAACAAGTGTATTTATTAAAGTTATCAATGAACACAAAAAATATCAATAATTCCCCTTGGTTTAAATATTATCTCAATGAATAAAATACATGGATACCTCCTTCCACATCATTTTTGGAATGAAGAGGGGTAAAAATAAGCCTGAGTGCCTAAGGATCTCAATGTAAACTATCTAATAAATGTAAACTTGATGTACAATGTAATAAATTTAATTCCTCATACCCATCCTCTACCAAATTAATTCATTATAAAAATGATTGTCCAATGAAAATTCACATCCAAGGGTGACTGGTGGAAGTCCTATAGAAAAACATTTTTTAAACACAATGATTCCCCAAAACAACATATGAGAAAGAAGAACACATTTTGGAGTTATTAACCACACACTGGTATCCTCCCCAGATATTTTCAAGTGATAATAATAGTGATACACCTTTTTTAGAATAATATCTATGATAAAAGGAATAAACACCATAATAGAAAAAAATATACTAATATTTTCATCCTTTTCTTCCAATAGCATTTCATAAAAAATCCCTATCATTTTCCCTTTACCATTAGACTATTGTAGTAACTTCTATGGATTATTCTTACATAGTGAATTAATTACTAAATTCCCTTTACACATTGTGTTGAAAATTAAATTTCCAAAATCTTCAAGATACCCTATCCACTATAACTATCTAATTTGTAAGTCTATTAAATAAATTATATTGATTTGACATGTATTCCTTGATTAGATCATATATAATCATGAAAAGAAGATACTAGAACCACTATATAATGGATTGAATCATATCCACAATCTAAATTTCATGGATTATATTGTTCTTCTTGTGTTTTTAGTGTTACCAAGAGACATATTCCACCACACTGTCACCCTATATAATCATGAAAAAAACCCATACTCTATGTATTACAGTAGACCACATAATTCTATACAACCTTTTGTAATATCATGATATGGGTGGTGGTTTAATTCCACATGAGCACATTCAAATAATCTTGAAATTCATGGATCAAAGATAACTTTATTCTTATATAGGTAAGATAAATCATTGATGAGGTGATTTGGGATAATGCTTCAATAAAATACTTATATAATGTTGTCAAGACCAAAATTTGTTCTCATTTCAAAAATAGACCCCATCTCTTCGCATGAAATCATTGCTATGTGTTTCTATCGATTACATAAACCAATATATAATTAATTCATGAGTCCTAGAAACATGAATCCCATAATCATAAAAATAATTTTAGATAATTATGAATAAAGATTATTGTATCATAATGTTCCAAAAGATTTTCTCAAATGATTTCAATGATCCTCTTCTGATTTTGATTAGACCAGAATGTAATCAATAAACACTTTGATGAAAAATTATGGGTATTTATATAACATCCCATTAATAAGATCCCTGAAAACTATTTGATCATTTATTAATCTTATTGGAATTATAATATATTTTAAATCATTATATGTGTTGTGGAAAGATATTTTTGGTAAATCAACTTCTTATACACTGGCCTATTGGTACCCTAAATAGAGGTAGATATTTTAACACCATCTAGATCATTTTTTCTTGAAAAACATATCAACATTATAGGAAAATGGATTTGTATTTTTTATTTTACCCAGTTCATCTTATTATAGTCAATACATAATGGAATGGATCAATCATCTCTCTTGGAAAGGGGAACCAATGATTCCCATGAATACATGCTCATATAAATGAAACATTATGATTCCAAATCAATTATATGAATATTTAATTACATAAACTCAATAGCGGACCAATGGTTTAAAGGAAAATATATTAATTCTATCCAAATAACCTTTTCAATAGTGAACACTACATATTTATTAATATTAAATCCCTAAAAGTATCTAAGAATACTTTAGGAAACACAATAATCTCAAATAGAAACCCACATTTGGATACTTCCCCATATTCCTATAGAATTTGGGAGGATATATGATAAGAATGTCTTCTTAAATCAGGATTTGGATGCCTTTCTTGACATGAATGTGGATCCCATTCCCCTTGAAGACCCCATGTTCACCCATCTATGTATGTAAAGGTTAACCAGAGATGGTCGAAATTGGGGTGGTCCTTAAAGAACATCATAAAATCTTTCTATAGGGACAAGTCAATGTGGTCTATCCGTAGGATGTGGAAGTAGCATTCCAAATTTTGTTCTAAAAAATAAAAAGAACATGAAGAGAATAAAAAACCCTTTGACTTCCCTTTACCAGGGGTTGTAATAATCATTAAATCATATGATATAAGATATATTGGGTATTTATGTATGTAGTCAATTAGAGAGTATATGAAAGAGTGTGAAAAATTAGTATCAATCAATGTAATTATTATGGATGATGAACAAAGAAAACTATCTCTGACTATTATAGGGCCTATATTATATTCTTGTAGTGCTTGATCTAAATCATGATGTTTTTTAATGTTTTTCTAATATTAATTTTTTTTCTATCCTATGACCCCTTATTAAGATTGGAATTCAGTTAATAATATCTAATAAATCTACCTCATCCACCACAGGGAGACCCCACTTATGATTAAGCAACAACCTAACATTTTTCCACTAGGTGATATATAACGTAAACAACATAAGAAAGGAATTTAATTCATAAATAAGCTTCGTAGATATCCCAGGAAAAAGGTGTAAGAACTTAGGTGCGAATATACATGCAAGTAACAAGTTCTTAGTCATTTAGCACTAATGACATGCCACATATATTACAATTGAATATGCAGTCAAAGGAGATTAAGGTGGATATCTAGAGCTACTACCACCATTCTTCCCTTTCTCATCCCACTCTCTCTTCCTTTATAATGAGTTAATTTCACTATATTATACTGATAGAAACATCCCAATTAGACCTAAAATTACATCCATGTCAATCTCCACCATAAAATAACAGTCCACCACCTCAAAATGGGTCCTCATTTTAAATAGTATGAGGTGGTTTTAGATATAATGTTTTATCCCCATAGTAATCAGTCATTAAATTATTCTATCATTGTGACTAGATAATGATAAAAGTGGGCTAAATCATAAATGTAGTTATAATATTCAGTCATAAAGAATTCCCCTATACAATGGGCAAGGAAATATCATAACATATTGAGGGAGAATTTATTACGAAAAAAATTTCAATAAAAGAATCCATGAAATTTTTATAGAATATATTCCGATTCTTTGAAACCTAAACTACAGTCTCATACTACATGAAAATAAGTCCATCTAACATTAAAAAAACGCAGTTCACTTTGATGGATCTGGAGTTCCTATGTAATAATAAGACACTCTCGATTTTATAAATCAATTTTTCAATTTCCTCAGGTTCAATGCATCATTGAAGTGAAGAGTTCTAATACAAGATGAATCTGTTTGCCTAATAATTAACTAGTCCCAATTAAACCTACCTAAATCAATAAATACAATATATTACACCCTATTTCAATTTTTAGAAACCCGTACCACTGCATCAGTATTAATTTTATCAAATACTGGGTTTAACAATGTACATTTCTCTTTAGATACCTCTTGTGGAAACAAATTACGTCTCTGGGGAGATATGATTATGTATATGTAAAAAATGGAAAATCATAAACAAATCAAACCACGGGGAACCAAATAAACCACCTAATAAAGAAATCATAAAAATCATAATTTACTCATAACACCCTAACCTACTCCTCCCTATATTAGTGCCCATTTAATATCTACATCAGTTATATTACACCCGAGGGATGATTCAAAAAATTCTAAACATCACATGGTGTCCCGAGTCACATTACAAGATTCATTAGTGAGGAACACAACTCCGTAACAAAACATCTGACCCTAAAAATCCAATCTCATATCAATCAAAACATTTCCTTAATAAAGGCAATTAAATCAAGGTAAGACCATTACTCTCAAATTATTTTATCATGAATTGTCTTTCACATCCATCCAAACTAACACCCAACCTATCCCATGAAATGTATCGAAGTGAATTCACAACCCTCATGGAGTATAAAATATTTATTATGTATTGAATAAATCCTTGGGAAATGATTCCAAAATCATAATAATCAACATCCACATTATGAAATATAACATCTAATCTTCAAAAAATATATGCGAAAAAAACATACACATGTCTAGGATCACATCCATAGCTAATTACCAAAATTAATAAAAATAAAAGAGACAAATATATCCTCAAGAAACATTTTCCAACCACATATTAGGTTACTACCAACACCATTCCCAAATAGAATCCACTATAATGAATATTTAGAACCACTATAAGTAGAATTATCATTTCCCATTTTAGAAAAAATAAAGTCAACATAGCGATATATTGTTTATGTGGGGTATGAGTTTTCAATATCATTTGGATCCATACAACTATTTTATGCATATAAATTATAAGAAAACTAACTAATAGGGAATAAAAAAGGAAACCAATGACTTTAAAACCTATTTTATATTTTTATGTTTTATGAATAAATCCGGAATAATAGGTTAACCAATAAAAAAAGGCATATAAACCATGATATATCTCATTGTTTCTAGGTCCAACGGTGACCAATAACCCTTGGACTCTCAATGGTCAAACTATGGTAATGAATTATTTTCCTCAAGAATGATCCACCACCAATCTACATCATCTTCCATTATTTTTTTAGTGTAATAGGGTAATCATGATTTGTATTGTTGGGGAGTTCATAAAATAATTTTCTAATTATTCATACAATTATATCTTGGATTCCTATATTATTTTCCACCTTTTTAAAAACCAAATAATAAATTTTCATCATAATTAAACCACTACATTATAACTTTTACCATTTTAAATCATATATATAGGGTAAATGAAAATTAAAAGAATTTCACACAATCCAAATACATAAACATAACCACTAATTTTCACACATATAACATTTTTTTAAATCAATTTTTTTTAAATCAAGAATGATTAGATTATAAAATATTGGAACAAAAATAAACTACCTTAATTTTTTATTTAAATCCTTAATAGTGGGTTATAATTCACATTTAATGGGGAGTTGAGATCATATGAAAACATGTACTAACCGTAAACATCAATACTTATGCCACATAGATTAGAATAGAATAACTCAATGTAATACCAAACATTGATAAGAATGAAAATCAAGAAAGAAGAGAATATAATCTATGGAGATAATAGATGAGAAACGTACATTGAGATTCCTTGAATAATATAGTCCATTGAAATCAATCCAATTACGGAGTGGAGAATTGGTATGCTTTCTTGGTTCATGTTGTATCAATAATAATTGAAAATTATATATAAAATGTGAAAATTGGGGGGGGGGGGTAGCTTAGTAATTTAAAATATTTTGAATACAAGGCAGATAACATAGTCTATTTGAAAATATTTCCAAATAATGACACAATTGTTCAAGTGATTCTAGTTCCACTAGATGTGGCCACACGATTTGAGTTAGATTATTTCGCAAAACATGAACCCAACCATGCTTGTACTCTAGTATTATTGACTCATCATGAATTTATTTTGATTTTATAAAACGAATTCCCATAATCATGCACTAACCAACCTCTAACATATGTCTCATCAAATAATAAAAAATCAATGGAAAAATAAAAACAAATTATTATATAAAATGAAGAAAATAAATAAATGATAAACACTTGAACTTGGAACCATGAGTGTGACAATATACACATATAATAATTGAATTTATAAATTATTTATCAACAATATTTTCCACAAATCATATTTTAAATTTTAAATAAATTAATATTTATTTATTGATTCATTGAAAAAAATAATGCGAACTTTTTAGTCATAAATTTTTTTTTTGGGAAAAATATTATTTTTATTCGATTTCTTTTAATAAGATGAATATTTTATATTAATATATATATTTATATATATAGGAACTATATAAAAAAACTAATTATTAGCTTGTATGAAATAAGAGTAAGGAAATTTGATATTTATAAATGTTTTTTTCTTAATAAAATAGTTTCCATTATATTATTATGTTATTTATTTAATGACAAATTTTATAATATTAATTTAACAAAACTAAATTAATTTTAAGAGCAATAATCTTGTCCCATAAATAAATATATATTTGTTTTGATTAATTTATTTTATTGTTAATATTGAAAAAAAAATAAACCCTAGATTTTATGCGAATACCAAGATGTGGGTATATCATTAAAAGATAAAAATGATTTTTCTACATAAAATAATTCATTATGTAGATAAATTATGAATTAAAAAAATAAAATTATGAATTTAAATATGCATGTTTATCATTTCGAAAATCATGGAATATTTTTCTAATGGCATCCATTTTTATTATTTTTATTTTAATAAAATTTTCATAAGATGAAATTAGTTTATTTATTTTTATTTCTTTTGTAATGTATTGGATTTTATGTATGTTATTTTCAAATATTATATGGAATTATTATGAGACCAGGATTTTTTATGGAATGTGATTCTGAGGCCAGGAATACACAAAATAAATGATTAAAACAAATTAAAATTTTAAATATCGTGTGTGAGTAGTTTTCCTTAAAAAGAGTAATATCTATTAAATGGGTTCCTAGATTAGTAATCTGAGGGCACCATTGTGATATGATCAGTGACTTTACCCTAGGTAGGCCTAACATCGACTAGCACATGTCGGCGGCAAGAGTTATATTCTAGAATTTTAATAGAAATAAAATAAAATAATAATTTATTTTATTAAAAAGGTTCTTTTTGCATAGGGACCTAATTCCTCCCATTTAAATACCTGCTTAAGGAAATTTCATAGTGATAGCCTCATAACACTACAAATTGATAGAGAAACTCTTAGATCTTTTGAGGAGAACCTGTCAGCGGATGACAACGACGCATCTCAGATCTCATGAACCACTCCCACGAATACAACATGTTGATCGTTCAATAATCTGATTGAGGTAGGGTTTTTTTTCAATTCTTAATTTCCATATATTGGATTTACATATGAATTCGGATCAACCATGACCATGTTGATACGTGGATCATTCATTTTTGTAGGATGGTGTTATATTTCCTTTTCCTTCAATGTATGATTCAGGAATATTAATTGTGATAATTATCGAATTATCAATTTAATTTTCCATATTTAATCTTTATAACATGAGTAGATAAATGCCATGAAGAACGACAGAGGATGTTCGTTCCTAATTTTTTTTTATTGGAGTTTTTTCTACCCCTTTTCTTTGTGTTCATCATGTTCTTCATGTGACAAAGAACAATGGATCATTGCACATTATTTTTGCGACACAACAATCCCTATTAAAAGATCTATCATCGTGGAGACCTGGCGTAGGAGCGACGACGATAGCGGTTGACGAATCAACAAGGTTCGTGATTAATCATTCTTTGACAGTTTTTCGCACAGATGATCCAAAAATGTTTTTGGGACTGATCGGATGACCGAAAATGACAGAATCGACTTCCTAATATTAGGGTGACCTAAACCCTTGATTTCCATGGTGATCGGATGGCTGGATTGAGGAACGGGGTAGTATGGGAGGCATGATGGTAGTGGTTTGTGATTCTAGATATTTCTAGAATACACGGCATATAACTCGAAAAACACACCATGTAGACCGGATTAGCAATGGCTATGGTTTCATGTCTTAGATAGGTATCACACGACGTGTGACCAAAGTCACATAGCATGCTGGACCTTCCCTGAAGCACTTCATGTATTTCGGGAATTACACAAACATGGGATAGACTACATGGCTTCGGAACACAACATATAGACACTACGTAGCATGGTAGTGGTTGATACGTGGGACTCGGGATGTATCCATGAGATACATGGACACAAGGAGAAGTAAATAGCCATGTAATCCACCACACGGCCAGGCAAGGCCAGTAACGCGATTCACCCCATGTATTGATTACACATCATGGCCTTTATGTGTTGAGACAATGTACAGGCACATGGCTATCATACATGGGGCAGACCCCAGATACTTTGACAGGGCGTGTGATCATTTTTACATGCCATTTAGTTTCATTTTATATGACTTGACTTACAACACTGGCCATTGTACACGGGCAGTACCCGGCGTCCGAAGACATAACGTCTGACACTTCAACACGCCATGTACTTTTCTGTACATGGATTGATCTCCTTGTACAACATATCTTGGACATGATTCATTTGGGTTAGTACCCCTTTTTATCATTCCCCTGATGGTTAGGTGTCATTTCCTTATACAAGATTATGATCACTTCAGTGGGCTTTCTGAGATAGAGTTGGGCATCCCACTGAGAGGCCCGAAACAAGATCCTTTATCCATTATTTGTCCTAGGTAGAGACATGTATCGACATGACCATCTCCACAGGGAACTGATCCTATACCTAGCAGGTGAATCTAGATGAGTCGCAGTATCTCCCAAGGCCTTGGATGTGATCCTCATTTATGTATCATGATCATTCCCAATCATGAATGTGTTACCTCGTAATGCGTGTTTCTATCTCTCATGGCCTTTCCCGATGAAAAATACTTCTAAAAAAACATCATCAGAACTATCAGACTTCTGGAGTGAAATCTGTTGGAATTAGTGCTTCGTGGAATCTTTGAACTGAATCCTTAGTGGGGGTATAGAGTTGTTTGACTTGTCCCTATACAACAGGTCTGGGTTTTAGTATCTCTAGATTGTGTTTCTACTGTTATATGTTCTGTAGTCTTATACTATGTAGAGATGAATTTTACTTTATTTCATGTATTTCTTTGTGGTTTTTGGGGTCTCCTACTATGAATTGTTATACTCACTCCTTCACAGGCTTTGCCCGCACGTATTGTGTCTTGTGCAGACGTGCTGCCTTTTGACAGAGTCCAGGGTGGACCAGGACAAGACCGAACATTCTGAGTTCCCTACAGGATGAGGTGTTCCTACAACTACGTGCAGTAGTCCCATGACCTCTTTGAGTTTACAGTTTGGACATTATAGGTTTTAGAGTCTTGTTTTTTAGTGGGCTTGTATTCCGCCTCAGTTTACTTTTAGTACATTATCATCTGTTGTACTCTGTTGGTTGGGTTTAGTTGTATGCATGCATTTTGTTCCTTAGAGGTTTCTACATTTTAGAATTTGTGGGCTAAGATATGTTTTTTTGTGTACAGGTACTTAGTAAATGCCTCCCATGTTAGTAATATTCATACACGGTGCTAGTCACCAGCCCCTAGACTATTGAATGTGGGCTTGGGGATTCATGACACGGGCCCCACGGGGATGGTTTGTGATAGAGTGGTATCAGAGGTTGTCAGTTCTACCATAGGACCAAGAGTCTGTGAGTTTGGGTTGGGAAAATAGTGGTAATTATTTTGAGCTCGTCCTTCAGGACAACCACTCTAGTGTTAGTGCGGGCGGCTGACAAATCCATAAACCAGGACTCTAATAACCTTATTTTCAACTCGGTACATGAAAACACTTGGTACGAGGAAGTAAAAGAATGGTACATGCATCATATAAGAATGGTTTGTATTTTCCAGGTCCTTTGGGGAAAATATCAATGTATACTCATTGAAAATTGTATATATTGTTTCTTTTCAAGTTTCCTCAGTGATGCATACCCTCTAGGATTCTGTAATGCAATCATGAAGATGTTCCCCTCAGTGTTGAGACTTCAATACAGGGACCATTTCCCTAGTCATTTCCACCAGGTGGTGCATCTGTTGTACCACCACCAGTGGAGCAGCCCATGGTACCTATAGTACCAAACAATGAGGGGTGCAGTCTGTGCGTGCTCCATGAGGTCCAGAGACAGGGATACCTTAGGTTTCGAGGCAAAACCCACCCTCAGGCATCTGAGGACTAGCTTGAGGTGGTGACCAGTGTTTTCCATCTAGTGAGGACACCAGCGAACCACATGGTGATCCTAGGAGTGAGCCTTCTTCATGTTTAGGTGGGACTATGGTGGAGTCTGAGCACACAGACTCACAACAAGGAAACTCTTTCATGGACGGATTTCGAGTGACTCATTAGGGAGGAGTTCTCTCAGGTTACATTGAGAGAAGTGCACATCCAGGAGCTTCTTCAGCTCCAACATGGCTGTTTGATTTTAGAGACCCGATGCTTGACGTACATGGAAATTACATTACTTTTGCATAAAATGTAGTACATAACAAAAACACACACACAAGGATCGTAATAGTTTAGTGTCTTTTTAAACTCGGAATATAATCCTCTAATCGTGGTGAAAGATCTTCAACATCTCCCATAAAGATCTTCCTTTTTTTACCTAAAACATTTATTTATATCCTGGGGAAAAGAAAACATTAAAGGGTGAGCTCAAATGCTCAGTAAGGGTAAACAAAAGAAATATCAATCACATCATTTTCATAAGAACATAACATTTTGGAAATCTTAACCTGCAAAAGATAGCATAATTTCATAACATGGGATAAATCATAGTAGTGAAATGAAATCCCAATAATTATAACATAAAACATGAAACTTTGTGGCATACTCACATAATCATAGAGAATCTTTTCATATTGGTCAAGACTCATTGCCAAGACTATCTTAGTGGACAAAGTCCCTTTCTGAACCGAGTCACCCTCGTTTCAGTCCTGCTTCACTGAAGCGGTATAACCTACCGTTCCAGCCATGTCTATCTCATGAGATATAAAATCATTACCCAATGAATTGGAGGGAGATATAGGTCCCACCCATCTAATAATTATACCATTCTTATGTGTGCCACAAAATCATAAACCATACATCATAGCATAACCCATGTAATAAAAATGGGAATCTTAAACATTGTGACCTCATAAAACAATTCATATAAGATAAAAGAATTCGTAAAAATATAATTCCATCACAACATAATCAAATCAATGTAATAATAGGGATAAAAACAGAACCCTTTATTATCTTAGATGGAAAATAATTTTGATAAAACACTTGAACTCCATTCTTGAGGAAAATATCAATTCTACTTCAAAAACACTTTTCATTTCTTAACATGTCGTAAAATTATAAACTAAAATAAATTGATTAAAAATAAACTTGTAAAATAATATTCTTGGAAATAATGTTTTAAAAATACAATCATGCCGTATAAGATAAAAAAACATTCTTCGTACTTTTTTCGGAAAAGTCAAAAAGTACCTCGTACGAAAAACGACAAAATATTACTTTCATATCCTTTACTAAATACTCACCGAAGGGTAAAATTGGATTTAAACTATTTTAGGTGGATGGAAATAATATTACATATTGAGGAAACATGGATGTGGATGATAAAATACACCCCAGTAATTTTCAAATTATAAACAATCTCGGATAAAAATGAGATTGTGATATTTCCCATACCTTAGGTCTGATATGCTTTGTACGTGTCCGAACCTCCTCTTCTTTGAAGTGCCTCTTGGAGTCCTCCTCTTAGGGTACTAAAATTGGTCTTTTAAGAAGACCAGGACCTCTAGGATGTTTCTAGGGATGTGGAGAAGGGAATTCGGTAGGGTTTGGTCGAGCATGAAGGCTCAAATTGGTGTGAGGAAGAGGGGGAGGGGGTGTCCTTTTATAAGGGAGGAGAGTGGCACCTTTGGAATAACTAAAAATATTATTTTATTATAAAGGCATGTTCGGTTTTAAATAGCTTCAAATTGATTTATTTCGAAGATAAGGTGTGGATGGGTCGAAATCCTCTCATCCAATAGAATTTAGACAAGTTTAGGTCATTATATTAACCTTATCTTTTAGTTTTAACTCTTAGTTAATAAGATTGACATTTACCATGTCACTTTTTATTTTTATATTATATAGTTAATAAACTTACCATATACATCCAAGGGACCCCCAAGTTGTGTTTTATTAATATATATAACCTTATCTAAGTCATTTGGCCGAAACTTAGATTTTTAGGAATAAAATAACAATTAATAATATAATATTTGTTTTAAAAACTATTTTATGTCAATTTTGACACTATTCAATAGATTATTTTTTTGAAACTCATAACAGAATGATTACTTCGACAAAAGTTAATTAAATCAATACTAACATCTCATATTAACCTAGAAAATTATTTTAGTTCATAAAAAGTCTCAAATTATATTTATTTGGGTATTTATAACATCAATTATGTCAATATTTCATTAATAAGATAATTACTACATCATCATTGTGTCATAAATAAATTAAATTATTTAATGTCTATAAATTACAAATAAAATACCATTATGTAGGAAATCTTTTTAGCTTTATATGTAATATTTATAGTCGAATTTATCTTATTTATATCCCCATATTAAAAATGATTTACTTATTAAACATTGATTTTAACTATTTTATCCCTTCTTTAAATAAATTAATAATAAATGTCCAAATCTAACCCTAGTGGGCCTAAATGGTCATATTTTATTCCTAAGGTTGTTTTTGGTCGAATTACACTTGTCCAATAGAATTATGACATGTTTTAGGGTAATAATAATATCATTTTTACCCTTAATTACCCTATTTACTTTTTACCGTGGTAAAAAAAAGTAAAAAGTTACTATTCACCAAAAATTATTTTCATCTCATTGAACCACAGTTTAGTCCTGATATTAACCGTGTCTCTAGTATTTTTGAAATTCCACTCACAGAAGCGGTAAAATTATGTTTTATGAAAAATTCAGTTTTTTAACTACCACTTAGTGGTTTCACTATTCATCAAAAATTGAAAGTTTTCAGAAAAATACCAAAAATTATATCTAAGATATATTTGTTATTATGAATTCAAAAATGATGTCTATTTTATCAAATTCAAAACATATCAGTTGCATTAATTAATTTAAAAATTACTGCTGTCGTCAAAACAAATAGTGTGTTCTTAAGAGATAATAACTATCAAAAGATTGACACTTGTTTATGATTGGTTTAAATGTGAAATTACATCCAATGACCAACATTGTATTAAATTGTAAAAATATATTCTAAATATAATTTAAAACCACTCAAATTAATTATTTATCACTATTAATTATTTCGATTAAAAAAGTTGTTTTTAATTATAATTTAGTAATTTTAACTATTCATCAGAATATGAATGTAATCCGAAAAGTACCAAAATTTCACCTTAGGCTAAATTCGATACTCCGAATCTAAAAATGAAGTCCACTTTTAGAGCTAAAATTTCTAAAATTTTAAAAGGTGGTTATTACTATTCATAACGACTAGTTTTAATAATATTTTAATAGCATATCGTTGTTTAGTGAAACTCGGTATTGTGTACTACACACACTATCGAGGAAGGTCACGATTGTGTGTAATGCAAGGCAAGTCAAGGATGCGTTTTGTGCAAGCTCCTTTTGGTGTAGCGTACAACACAAGACATTAATGAAATTAAAAAGAATATTTTTCATAAAATCTTGGGTTGTTACATTGATGGTAGCTGACTATTCATCTAGGTTTACCAACCTTAATAGGTACTCGATGGATATGGTAAGGGATGAGTACTTCAGATATATAACATTCGAGTGAGGTCTGTGATGGGAAATCTGGACTAGTTTCGTTCCTCTATTAATTTCAACTTATACTAGATTTATCAAGTGTCCCTTGGTGATCAAGAGATTCTTGGCAGAGTTGAGACAACCGACGATAGTTAACAGCAGTCAAACAGGTGAGGAGACCTCAGTAGCAGGGACCCATCATCAGGCATAGTGATCTGGGTGTTGGATACATCATAAGAGGACCCAGGACCGAGGATCGACAGTTCGGGGCTCTCAGGATGGATCCAGTTAGCCTAGGGAGAAGCGATGCTACATGTGCTATGGTATGGGGAATCTCAGTAGATATTTTCTAACCTCTCAAGCTGTTAATAGGGAGGTGGCTGATGGACCGCTGAGGAAGAGGCAGATAATGGAATAGACAGACTCGTCAGGTGGCAGACATGGCAGAGGAGCAAGGAGAGCTGTAGTTGGTGGCAGATGCTTCGTTTTAATTCCACCACCACCCTCAAGATGACAACACCAGGCTCATGGAGCTGGGGGATAGGGGAGGGGACATATGCATGCGGTCAAGGAGTACTTCCTAGGGACTCCAAGGATGATCCTATGTATGATATGTGTCTTCTCTACTTTAGTTTCCATATATATAGACACAAGTGCCAATTCTTTCTTCATCTCCACATGTCTTGGAAAAAACGTTGAGATTCTGGTAGAGTCGTTGACTCGATCCTTACAGTTTGAGACACCTACGGCGGGAGGGGCGATGATCACACACCACTGCAGACAATGTTATCTTACCCTTGGAGGGGATATTTTCGGTTAGAACCTCTTGGTGGTTGCATCGAGTCCTTATAACGTCATTCTCGGTATGGATTGGTTATCTTTGGTCCATGCCCAGATTGAATGTTTTAGGAGAAGAGTGCAGTGTTTCCATAGTGATGGGTTGAGGATCCCCATTGTCGGAGAAAAGGAGACACATTCATCACAAAATGGGATCATGCATAGGAGGGTCTATCAAATCACTCATGAGTTTGATAGCCTTTCCCTCAGATCAGTATATATTATGAGATCTCAGTTCTCAGCAGTAATTAAGGAGTACGAGGAAATGTTTCTTGATGATCTTACAAGACTACCTCCCTGTCAGGAAATCGACATCTGCATCGACTTACATATCGTGACGGCACTGATTTCCTCATTAGCATATTGGATGGCTCCCACATAGCTTCACGAGCTAAGGGTGTAGTTGGAGGATTTTCAAAGCAACGGTTTTGTAAGAACCAGTATTTCACCATGGGAGGCCCCAGTCATGTTTTATAAGGAGGAAGGGAGTTTGAGATTGTGTGAGGATATCCGGAACCTCAACTAGGAGATGGTGAAGAATAGGTATCCGCTGCCGATAATTGATGACCTCTTCGATCTGCTAAGAGGGGAACAGTGGATCTCAAAGTTTGACCTTCAATTTGGTTATCACCAGTTACAAGTACGGGATGATGATATACCAAAGACGACATTCATATGCTGCTATATTCACTATGAGTACATGGTGATACCTTTTGGCATGAAAAATGCCCCTGCAATGTTTATGGGACTGGCAAATTGTATCTTCCATCCGTACATAGACCGGGTCATAGTGATCTTAATTGAGGACATCCTTGTGTACTCAGTGTCAGAGGAGGAGCAGGTGATACACCTGCAGATGGTTCAAGACATACTCTGAGTGACCCATCTTTATGGGAAGCTCTCAAAGTGCTAGTTCTAGAATCAATATGTCCACATTCGGGGAAATGTCATCTCAGTAGATGGAGTAGCTGAGGACCCAACCAAGGTGGGGGTAGTGTTAGCATGGGAGCCACCTCGGATTGTGACGGAGGTATAGAGATTCCATGGGTTGGAAAGATATTACCAGAGATTCATTAATGATTTCTCCCAAATATCACCACTGATTACATCCTTTTCAAGGAAGGGGAAACCCTTTGTGTGGATGGAGAATTTCAAATAGGCTTTCGAGTAGTTAAGAAAAAGTTTGATGAGCGCCATGATTTTACGATTTTCAGTGGATTGTGTCTAGTATGTATTTTTTTTGTGACACGTTAGTAGCTAGGCTTGGATGTGTCCAGATTCAGAGACAGGCAATGATTTCTTATGGTTCACACCATCATAGGCAACATTAGTTGAACTATGGGACCCTTGATCTTAAGTTGGCAGTTATAGTCTTCACGTTGAATATGTGGCGAAGCTACCTTATGGGCGATCGGTAGATCATCTACTTTGACCACAAGATCCTCAAGTACATCTTCTTGCTAATGGATCTGAATATGGACTGATTTTTTTGATAAAGATACATCATGACTACGATTTTAAGTTCATATATACTCCTAGAAAGGGTAATAAGGTGTCGGATTCTCTTAGCAGAATGTCGAGCTCACATCTTTTGGGTGTGGTAATAGAGAATTTAGCCATGTTGCAGTTATAAGCTGTGGACAGATAGGATGCATCTTCCCTACAGTCGATATTTTTCACTCCTCAACTCTTATAGTGAGTTAGGGAGGCACAAATGGGGATGTCGACTATGAGGCTATACATGCTCTGTTATCCACATGACATTCTCCTGATGGATATTTGCATGTTGGGGAGCACGCACTTGTTTTCAGAGGACACACTGTTGTACCAGTGGCATTGCGAGAAGAGGTACATATGGATTTTCATATATCCCCCATGGTGAAAAATCCTAGATTAGAAAAGATGTACCATGATCACTGATGGAAATTTTGGTCGTTAGGCATGAAGAAGGAGGTAGAAGAGTTCGTTTCTCATTGCCTTACATGCCGGTAGATGATGGATGAGCACCAGGTTTCTGCGGGATTAGCTCACCCCCATGGAGATCCAGAGTGGAAGTGGGATGAAATGCCGATGGGCTTCAATACAGGCCTACCACGGACGTCCAAGTGGAATTATTCCATATGGGTGATCGTTGACAGGATCACCATGTTAGCCCGCTTCCTACCTATTAGGGAGCAGAGTTCCATATAGAGATTGGGATGCCTCTATGTGCATGATATAGTTTGGCTTCATGGAATCCCTTCAACAATAGTCTTTAATAGAGATGACATTTTCACATACCAGTTGTGGAAGGGATTGTAGGAGGCTTTTGGGACTCAGTTACACTTGGGCATAATGTTCCATCCCCAGATAGATGGTCAGATGGAGAGGACTATTCAGGTTCTGAAGAATATGTTGCAGGCATGTATCTTACACTTTGATCATAGTTGGGAAGACTACCTTCCACTGGTGGAGTTTGTGTACAACAACTGCTTCCACTCCACCTTCGGTATGGCACTGTTCGAGTCTTTATATGTGAAACCCTACCGGCCACCGATTTGTTGGATGGACCTTGGAGAGTCAGCACTCATGGGCCCAGAGATTCTCCGAGCTACCACTGAGAAGGTGCAGATCATCCGGGTGTAGATAAAGACTACATAGAGCTGGCCGACCTCTAATGATGATAGATGATGGAGACCTCTATAGATTAAATAGGGAGACCTTGTATTTCTTTGAGTCTCGCCTCGATGGGTGTTACTGAGATTTTTCTAGGGCGGAAAGCTATCTCCGTGGTTCATTGGACCATTCCAGATACTGTGTAGAGTTGGTGAGGTGGCGTACCGCCTAGCTCTACCATCACAGTTACATCAGCTATATGATGTCTTCCACATGTTGTAGCCGAGGAGGTACTTTCATGACCCATTGCATGTCATCAAATGGGGCGAGATGGACATCAAGGATGGAGAGACCTTTGCTGAGTACCTAGGGGATATTGAGGATCAGTAGGAGATGATATTTTTTGGAAGATTGATTTCCTTGGTGCGCATCTGGTGGCCGCATGAGAATCTTCAGGAGAGCATGAGGGAGAGGGAGGATCATATCCATTCCCAGTACCCACATCTTTTTGAGTACCCTCTATTTTGGATTTTTTAGGATAAAAATCCCCAAGGTGGGGAGAATGTAATGTCTCGGATTTTACATGTATTATTTTCAAATATTATATGTAATTACAACGAGACCATTATTTTCGACGGCGTGAAATTCCAAGGTCGGGGGTACCCTGAATAAATGTTTGCAATAAATTAAATTTTTAAAAAGTGCATGTGAGCAGTTTTCTGGAAAAAGTACAATATCATTAAAATGGGTGTTCATATTAAAAATATGAGGCCACCATTGTGATAATAGTAGTGAATTTACCTTAGGCGGGGCCTAACATTGACTGGTGCAGGTCGGCTAAGAGACTTAGTCTTTGGACGTTTAATGGAAATAAAATAAATAACAATATATTTTATTTAAATGATTCCTTTTTGTGTAGTAACCTAATTAATCCCTTTTAAATACCTAATAATGACATGTTATCGTAGTTATCTTCATAACCCAGTGAATTGAGAGAGAGAGAAACATAGAGATTTGGTGGAGAACCCATTGGAAGACGATGATGATGCATCTCAGATCTGATGAACCTCGCCCACGAATGTGACACGACGATCTTTCTTCAACATGATCGAGGTATGAGTTTTTATTTACAATTCTTCTTTCCTTGTTTGGGATTTAACAATGAACGCTGATCATCCAGGAACATGTTGATATGTGGATCATGCATTATTGTGGTAGGGTGCTATTTTTCCATTTCTTTCAGGTTTTGATTTAAGAATTTTAATTGTGATAATTGTTGGATTATCGTTTTGATTAACCATATTTAATCATTCTAATGAGATTGGATCAATGCCGTGACAAACGATGGTGGAGGTTCATTCCTTATTTTGGTTTATTTGATTTTTTTCTTTCCTGTTTTGTCACTTTCATCACGTTCTTCATGGGGAGAGGAAAAACAGAACATTGTGCATCTGTTTTGCGATGCAAAAATCCCAAATTTGAGATCCGACATCATGGAGACCAACCGGAGGTGCGATGACAATGGATATAGAAGAATCATCACGGTTCGAGATTATTTTTTCTTCGACTGTTCTTCACGAAGATGATCAAAATGCATTTTCAGGACTGATCGGATGCCTGAAACTGATGTAATCAACATCGTTATGTCAGGAAGATATAAAACCTTCAGTTACATGGTGATTGGACTATCGAATCGAATAACAGGACTGTACGAGAAGTGTAACGGTTGAGGATCGTGATTCTGGAAATTTATAGAATACAGGATGTGTATCTCAAATAACATGATGTGTGGACTGGATCACTGATGTCTAGAGTTTCAGGTGTCAGACGGGTATCACATGACATGTGAATAAATTCACACAGTGTGTTGGACCTTCCCCGAAGCTTAGCGTGTATTCTGAGAAGTACACAGACACGGGATGGACTATACGGCTTTGTAACATGGTGTGTAGAGCCTATGCAACTTGCTAGAGGGGACTACGTGACACACAACATGTATCCAAGGGATACATGGACAGGAGGATGAGTACATGGTTGTGTACACCACTACATGGAAAGGTGGGTCATGTAATGTGGGCCACCCCGTGTATTGATTACATGGGTTGGCGTACATGGGTTGAGACTATGTACGGGCACATGGCCAGTGTACAAGGGGCATACCCCATATACATTTACGATGAATGTGATAATTTTTACTCTCCGTGTAATTTCATTTTATACCACCAGCCTTGCGACACAGGTGAATGTATATGAGCATTACTTAGGGTCATAACACATGGTGTGTGACACTTCTACATGCCTTGTACTTTTCGGTATATGTCCTGATCATCTTCTCCAACGTATATTGGACATGTTTTGTTTGGGTTAGTGCCCCTTCTTCTCGTTCCCATAACGGAAAAGTATCATTACCTTATACATGAGTATGATCCCTATAATGGGACTTTATGAGATAGATTCAGGCATCACTCCAAGAGGCCCAGAGCGAAATCCTCTATCCATTCTTGACCCGTGGAAGAGTTAGGTATCGAAGTGACCATCTCCAAAGGGCTCTAATCCTCTACCTCGAAGGTGAATCAGTTTGATTTACGGTATGCACCAAGTCCCTAGAAGTGATCATCATCTGTATATCGTTATCTTTCCCACTCAATAGTGTGTTCTCCCATAATGAGTGTATCTATATCTTGTGGCCTTTCTCGATGAACAATAATTCTTGTACGGAAGTCATCAGAACTATCAGAACCAGAGAGTGAGTTCTCCCAGAATGAGTGCTTCATGGAATCTTCGAACTAAATCCCTATTGTGGGGATGCAGTTGTGCGACCTTTCCCTAGATGGGGGTGTGGGTTTTGAGTATATAGGGATTGTGTTTCTCTTATTATATGTTATGTAGAAAAATACTATGTAGAACTGAATGTACCTTTACTTCTTGTATTTATTTGTTGTTTTCAGGGTATCATACTGAGTAATTTTATACTCACCCCTACATAGGATTTTCCCAAACGTGTCGTGTCTTGTGCAGATGAGAATCCTTTTGACAGATTCCAGGGCGGACCAGGATAGTACTGTGCTTTCTAAGTTCCCTACCAATCGAGGGGTTCCTATGGCTACATGGAGCAGTCCCAGTACCTATTTTTGATTATTGGTTGTACTTTTTAGTTTTTATACTGTTATTTTTGGGGGTATAGTATTTCGTCCCAGTTTACATTCAGTACATTACCGTCCAACTTACTATGTTGGTTGGGTTTTGTTGTATGCGTACATTTTGTTCTGTAGTGGTTTTTACATTTTAGCATTGGTGGGCTTGGAGATGTGTGTGTGTGTTTAGTTAATTAGGCAATTCCTCCCATGTTAGTTATATGCCTACTTAGTGTTATTCACCAGCCCATGGCCTATCTGAGGTGGGCTTGGGGAGTTGCGGTGTGGTACCCACTTGGACAGTTCACGACATTAAATCACGTAACTCCCCATTAGATAAAATTAAAAAACATAATTTCAATAAAATGAATATATATATATATATATATATTTTAAAAAAATTCATTAATATACAATTTATTCATAAATTTTATTCCAAAAATGGGTTTCATTTAGTTACATGAGCTCATATTGAAATTAAAAATTATTTTAGACAAATATTTTATTTGATAAAATGTATTTTATTTTTCAAATCAGAAGGTAAAAATTATTTAAAAATAAATATTTTAATACATAGCATCAAATTTTAATTACATTGGTCAAAATTAATTACCAATGTAAAAACCAAAATGGTAAATATTTAAAATGTATGACTAAATTGATTAAAAAAAGTTTAAATATTGTGTGAAAATCATTTGTAATATAATTCTACAAATTACCTGATATCCACTCCATTATTTTCCTAATTGGATCCATATTCAATGTAATATATCATTTCTAATTATATAAAATATTTATATTTAAAAATTGAATTCCCTTCACCAATAAACTAATCTCAACTTCACCCATTTATAAAACCATTATAATGAAATAAAATTAAAAAACCACTACCCTATTCTACCCTACATTCCGTGTCCACTATTTTAATTGTTTTTTTAATTCCAAATGACCAATATCGGGAGACTTAAGGTGTTACCAATGGTAGATCATCAAAAGGGATATGTAATGTTCTCAAAAAACTCTATTAATTATCATCTTATTCTACAACCTCAAAACTAATCACTACATGAAATCATGTTAACATAAATATAAAAATTATCAGGAAATTATTTTATGCTAATGAAGGAATAATTTTTTATAGTACTTCAAAACATGTAAAAATTATAAACACTATCAAGTGTATGTTTTGGCCTCTACCTCAACAAACTACATTCTTGATTTTTCATCACCATGAATGATTGATGGTTTTAAAATTATATTTAGCATAATAATGTTATAATTATAACATCATAATGATTCTAAATTTATTATTCATTCCTTGTAGTGTTATTTTATATGGGAGATGAATGTGTAAACTATTCAAACATACAGACTACTACCTTTATGAAATAGACATATTTTGTTTCCACTCTAGTCTATTATTATATGACAGAATCTATTAAAATAATTTTCTCTTACATAATAAAATATATATACTATAATTATTCTTCTCAAATAATTATATTATTAATAAATAATCGCATTCCAACCAAATTCATCAACTAATTACAACATGTTTTTATGTTTCCATCAGTTTATCTACAAATAAGAAGAATGATATAAATTTATACAATTGGTTATGGAGGAAAAAATATTACATACGATATTAGAGAAAAATAAATAAATGAATAATTTTTTTTAAATGTTAAAACTAAAATTGGTAAAATTATGATGATACCATCCCTCATTTGGTAACAATTTCAGAAATGAGACTGTCACTGACTTGGTCATCATGAAATATAAAAAAATTCCTCATGGAATAAAATTTAAACGTACTAAAAAAATATAAAAAAATATATTCTAGTACCTAGTGTCATATCTAAATGATTTACATTGAATCTACATACATTATTCCTGATAACCGTTGAAAACTATTATTAAACAAACATTCTGAACTAGTAACATCTAATAATAAAAATAAAATATAACTAACAGAAATAAATTTTAAAATTAATATATATAAATTTAATAAAATTTTAAATATATTAATATTTCTCTAAATTAGGTGATAATGATAGTAATTTTTTATTACATGAGGTTACAGAACATTGGGATAAATGTTATTAAAGGTTAGGGTTTTTGCATCTTACTTTTTCTCTATTGAAATACGTTGTTTTTTTTCATTATCTTTTTAAATATTCTACGTATATTTTGTCCATGTATTTATTTATTCATATTATATTATGTAATATAATATCCCTAAAAATACAATTCATGTTCTTCCATTCATGGGTTTTCAAATTATATCATAAAACTAATTTATGGGGTTTGTGTTAACTCAAGCAACCATTAAGTGAGTTATAATTTTCTTCCTAAAGATAATAATTATATGATATGTTTATTCCTCACTAATATTTAATATTATAATTTAACTTTATATATATATATATATATTTATGGTATTTAAAATTTAACTTAAATTTTTTTCTCATCAAGGAATTTATTCCCCATAAAATTATGACATTATATAGAATAATTATCATTCTATTTAAGAATGATTTTAATTACTTTCCTATATTTTGAATTCATACCAATACTCCACATTTAATTTCAAAACATAATTATGAGTTTTATAATTTTACTATCATATTTCCCTTCTCTTCTATTCAATTTTTTATTTTATTATCCGTTGAAATTATTTGGATTTTAAAATAGATATCTTATAATTTAAAATTTTATTTATTTAATTGATTGTTTATTTTATCTTCCACTCCCCATTTCTTTGAAATAGACTTTTTTTCTATTTCAATGAACCAATATTTATGTTTTTTTAATGTAATGTTTTTTGAATTATTTAAATTTATTTTTTTAAATTACTATTTAATGTGACCAGTAACATCACCATTTTATGATAATATTAAACATGTTTTCTAAATTCAGTTTTACAGGTTTTACATGTGAAATAAAAAAATATTTATAAACATTATTATAAATGAATAAAATATACATTGATAATATAATAATTTCTAAATATATCAAATTTTCAAAAAAAATAATTAATAATGTGTATTTCCACTATTATTCCCAAATAATTATATAATGGCCCAGAAAAATTATTTTTCATTTAATTATTAATATTTAACACTCTATAAGCTTCACTGGGGATGTGTTCTCCTAGTACCATCATCCTACATTCTTTATACATGTAATTAAATTTTATAGGGATTTTTTCGTGAGCCTCGAATCTTATCCACATGTTAATTAATTGATGTTATACATATGAATGTTTTAATGTTGTATTCAAAAAAATGTTTGGAAAATTTTTATCGACATATGGAATCTAATATAACCCTCAAATACATTATTTGACGTTTTATATCAGAGGATATAAAAAAAATTCACATGTTTCTATCCTAATCTCATGATTGTGCATGGGTTGTTCGGACAATCCTAAGACTCTAAACCTGGAGTAGCCTAAACCCCAAAGGGTATATAGGATGTATCTCATGCCCTTGTGGAAACATATGTAATCATCCAAATAATAATAAGGGGAATTTTTTATTTTCCCAATACTAATAGGTTACGTAGGTTGTTATCCCAATCTTACAATGTGATGTGAATAAAGTCTAAATTTCTACTCTACATGAGTTTGGTATACTACACTTTTTTCTAATGAAAAACTAATATCATTTTTTTATATTTTATGCCTCTCTGGACAGTGTTTATTAGTATATATTAATAACCTCATATTTAATGGAATTGGTTTGATCATTTATTACTAAAATCTATTTTAATATACCTTTTGTAAAACTCAAATTATTCCTTGATATTTTTAATATATTATTTCACCAATTCTCTTTTTTTAAAATAGGATTACGATCAGAACATTGATTGAAAATTAATATTAATTCCTTTACTAAGATTTTAAAATCATCCCAATCTTATGGTTCCATTAACCATGTTATAAATATTACAACAACTTATGATGTGTCATAATTGGGGTATAGTGTGGATTTGTTTTCGAGAAATATTAATAGGTGTTATAAAATTAGTTGCTTATGTAATTTATCATTATAGACACTAAACATTACTTTATTTTTATTTTCTAACTATTTGTTACATGTATTGAACATACTTTATAATGGATTTAAATGATTATATGTTGACCTTGGTCACCTATTTGTTTATGAAATAATATTTTTAGAACCATACCTAGATTTTGATGTCTAGGGATTTTCAATAATTCCCATTAGTATAAGTATATTAATTTAATAATATATAAATGTTTCATGGTTTTTTTTAATTTAATTATATTGTTACATGGATTAAATGTTCAATGTATTTTAGAATGTGGTTTTGGATTTTCAATCACATCTTAATATCCACCTTTTGGAAGGTTAAAAGTATCATGGTTATCTATTTTTAATATATTTCTGACTATGAACAGTTTACCATTCCATAATCATAATAATATCATAAATGTTTTACATAATCCATAAATAAATATTTATAACCTTCCATATAAAAGATAATAAATGATTCATTACATCATCTATATAGACAGTTTAAACAATTTTTGAATTATTTATTATTATAAACTATAAATAAATAAAAATAATTTATTATATGTATATAATAATATTGTTATAGAAGAAAAATATTATTATTTTATAATCAAAAATTTTTTATTTTATTTTTTAGGGGATCAATAATAATCATGAATAAAATAGTTGAAAGTGTTTTTAATGGTAATCATACTCTTCTTTATTAAGAAAACTCATTAGACTGGAACCATAAGGAGTCATGGAGTGGCCTTTTTGTGATAACAAGGATTAACAAATAGGGTAAAGATGAAATAGGGAAATAATTAGGTAGAGTTCTAAAAATATACTTTCACAATCCACTCCCCTCAAAGTGTACCCTCCTACACTAGAAATGGGAGAGGAGAGACAGTGATACCCATGTCCCACCTCTAGTAGGCCCCAGGTTGGAGACTAGAATTGAGGGTATAGTAAACCCTACAAATGGGAGGAATAACTCTCTAAGAGAACTCGTGAGAAAGAGAGAGATAATACATTCACCAACCAACTCATATTCGGACTATAGTATAAATGAAAACCCAATTACAATTATGTAATGTAATTCAAGAACTACTAGAGATGACATGGAAAAATGTAATTACCAGAAATGAAATTTAACTTCAGCGACCATAATGCCCAAATAGATACTGCAAAACCCGAGATATTTTTAACATGACTGATCTCCAACCATCTCCAACTAACGATAAAAAAAATTTATTTATGTTGGGTGAGTATGATAGTATTCTCAGTAGGATATTCTATGGAACCTCTTGTGAAAAAGTAAAGAATTAATTCTAATGAATAGTGTACAATAAGTCAAACTAAATCATCTCAAAAATTGGTATACTATTATCCTAGCCTCACCATGGATACATTTTCCAAGTATCGCATAAAATTTTATATTACATAATAAATAATATCAAGGGCTACCCACTACCACTTCAACATGAGTTTTTCCCTTTTCCCTAATGTCACACATCCTAGGAATCTCTCTCCAAAAACAATATCCTGAAGAAAACTATGTGAATTGCCATGAAACGCACCTCATGCAACACACCACTACATCCATAAAACCAAATGTAACAAAGTATGTTTTGGGATCAACCAAATCCCACATAACATGTATCAAACATCGATTATTATAACTCAAGACATCAGAGCCCATATACTATGTATCAATCCTCGAGCCATCAAACCCTATACATTTCATAACCATAGTATTCCTTAAGAAACTATATTCGGAAATAATGTCTATGAAAAAATCACAATTTATTATATCCCTCTACACACATAAATGGGTAAAACTAACCATCGTCCATACCAGCACAAGTAAATACTAATAGAAGATAGAAAGGCTAAAGGGGGTAGTCACCCATCCATCCCCCCACAATGATGTGGGTGAACCCCCACAACCATACCCCAGGCTCAGAATACTTGGGGTGTTAGTTTCCCTTTCTGATAGGGTGGAGTACTAAATAGAAACACAAAAAGTACAAGATATAATATAGCTCACATCCGCACTATGGTCATAACCGTGTATTAGGCACAACTGTAGATAATGTCACCAGGACTCTTGGATTCCACTACTAAGACTATATATTTAATAAATAAAAAATCATTTAATTAGATAAATTATATAACATTAACCCTTTTTTCAATTTCACATTACGTTTTGGGTGAAAATCCCTCAAGGTAACATTGTTGTATTTTTATGTTTGTTGTGTTTGTTGACAATCAAGATTCCATGGTGAGTCATCCAGTTCCAAATATGTTGTTGACAATCCATGTTTTCTATGAACCAAGACTAATGAATGAAATATATGGAGGAGGTATAAAGGAATAGATACATGGTGGCGCTGTTTTCTAGTTTTTTCCAAATTGCTGGGTTCCAAAATTTGGAGTTTGGTGAGCATTGAGAAAAGTGTATTTCCATGAATATATCATAAAAATATGGAAAATTCATTTGTTTCTCTAATATCTGCTTCTTGAAGTGGATTGTTTTATATACAGGAAGAATTATGATGGTAAGCTCTATGATTGCAACACCCTTCCCGAACATTAGAGGTGAAGAGTATTTCAGTGATTCTTTACTGTGGTGGCACAAATTAATCCAAGGAATGCTCTAATATTATGAAAATATACATGATCTGAAAATTTCAATGGTGCTTCATGATATAGAGACAATTTTTTTTGGAAATTTCAGAGGTTTGCGATTTGAGCTGACATGGCGCTGACTTTGCATGGAAGATTCTCGTGCAGTTTGAATTCTAAAAGGAACTCGGGCCCTTAGGAAAATTTTGATAGGAGTTATGGGATTTGAATCATCCTTAAATCCTATAAAATAAGGATTTTAATTTGGTTTATTTCAAAGATATCATCAAATAAGATAAATTGTAGGGCGCTTGAAATAGTATTGAAAACCCATCGTTGGACGACTCACCAGTCCCGAGACACTAGTCCAAAAAAACTATTCAAAACCATATATTGGATGGATCAGAGGTCATAAAACTCCATTATTTGAAATTTTGTTCACCACCTACCTTTTGATGACTCACATGTCCTGACACATCAGTCCTAGAAACATTGTTCACAACCTACTATTCGACGACTTGCTAATCTTAACTCATCATTCCAGGAAAATTAGTTCACAATATACCATTGGATGAATCAAAAGTCCTAGAAGCTATGTTTACAACATACCATTGGATGAGTCACTAGTCCTAACCCACTAGACCTGGAAACACTTTTCACAATATACTATTAGATGACTCATTGGTCTTAACTCATTGGTCCTAGAAGCACTGTTCACAAAGTGTTTCAATAAGTCTCCTTGACCTCCCAAAGCACCATAAACATAGAATTTTACCAATGTAAGGGACCATAGGGGACCATGCCATTAAATTAAATTCATATCAAACTACTATCCTCTTTGATAATTTAAAACCAACACATAGAGGATACAAAAAATGGGTTTGAACCACTATGTCGTGTGATACCTGGAAAAGTTCATTCCACCACTAGAGCTGAACTACTTCATCAAGGAACAACATTAAATCACATGAAAACCACAACCAGCTCCTAAAAAGTCTATAGGAGGAGATACATCTTAAAATAGATAATCCCACATCATGCAACAAGAGAACGTAATCTCATATACAGAAAGGGTCTATAACCACCAAACAAACAACATTACAAGATAAGAGCTAAACATAATAAAACATAGGGTAATGAGAGTGTATATGTGATTCATGTTCCTATGTACTCTCCTATATGCCACAAAGACCCAAAAAAATGAACTCTAGAAATATAATTCACATTAAATGCCTTCTCAAAGTGGTCCTAGATCTCTACAGGCTACTCCTCAAAAGTCGCATAATTCCCAATCGATGACATGGGTGTCATTATTAAGGTAAAAATATAGCTGAGACAAATGAAAAACAAATTTTATCTGGATCATCTACTGGGGAAGTCCTACTTGAGATGCCACGACTCTGACAGAATCCAACAACTTGAATGGTCCAAAAAAAGGGAGGAAGATAACTCCCACAACCAAACCATTGATGCCCATGACGGGGAGTCACCTTCGTAAACATGTGATCCCCAATGATAAACATCTAAGGACTCCTCGTATGTTCTTAATAGGACTTATGAAAATTTTACATTACCTTTATCCACTCGTGAATCATGTGAACTATCTCTGTCATATTTTGTACTAGTTCTCTCTATAGAAGTGGTGACTCTCTAACCCTAGACCAGCAAAACGATGAATCGAAAGGTCAACCATATAAGGCTTCAAAAGGAACCATATTGATGGTTGAGTGGAACTATATTGTTATGTGATCTCTAAAAGGTGTATGTGCCTTATCCATGAACCTCCAAAATCTACCACACAAGATTGAAACATGTATTCAAGAGCCTAGATAGTCTATTATATCTAATCATCCATTTACGGATGAAATGAAATTATAAGAAATATTAGTGAACCAAAAGCATGCTTGAGACCTATCCACACCTGGGAGGTGAAACAAGGATCTCAATAAAAAATGATCTTCCTCAGGACCCCATGGAGTCTCACCACCTCATTCTGATATTGCATGGATAAATCATCAACTTATCTCAAATCCTTCATTGCTATGAAGTGGGTAGATTTCAATAATTGATCCACTACCACACTTATATCATCATATCCTACCAAATATCATGGCAAACAGGTAACAAAGTCCATCGATATGTCCTCCCATATCCACTGAGGAACATCTAACTGCTACAGAAAACCCATAGGAATGTGATAGTCGACCATCTTCCTCTCGAAGACCAAAAATCGAGATACAAACTCTTCAACTACATGCTTCAACCTAGGAAACCAAAACTGACCTCTCAAAGAATGGTTAATCTTTTTCATGCCAAGATGTACTACCAATTTTGATCTAAGGAACTCCACCTAATGATCCCCCAACTAGGAATCTTCTACCTAATACCCTAGATATGTCTGCACCATCATCAGAAAATGACAACCACTAAACCCATCATATCCCATATCCATATTTAATACTGATTTTTCTTCCATCACCATATAAGAATCACATGATTCACTCACTATATCACTAAGTTACTTCATGCATAGCTCATCAGTAACAATATTCCCTTTTACAAGAGTATATGAAATTTTGAATACATAATCATATAAGAACTTCATCCTATGATGTTGTCTAAAAATAAATTCATTCTAAGAGAAAACATTCCTCACTCTCTTATAGTCAGTGGGGACCACACAACACACTATAATTGGGTAATGTATCCACAACTTTAGGGAAAACACCATTACCGCCATATAGATATTTTTGAGAGAATAATTACATTCAGATCGATGGAACTATTGAGAATCATACGAGATAAATGATATATACTACATTATAAAATAACCTAACTATAGACATGAAGAATATTTGAAATCCTCAAAATGAAATCCTTATCTGGGAAGACAACAAACCATAGCACGGACCAACTTCTCCTCCAGATTACCAAAATATTCCTAACACTAATCAGTCCACATGAACACATGATCCTTTCTAGTCAATGAAATCAGAGGAGTTACAACCTGAGTGAAATTGGTAGCCAACCTCATGTATTAGTCTATGATAAAAACGAAACCTCACACCACTTCCACTTTCTTGGGAACTTCCCAAGACATAACTACTTCTATATTTGATAGATCCACAACTACTCCCAGATGAGATACAAAACTCCCAAAGAAAAAAAACCTAAAAACCTAAAAATAAAACTTTTATAAATTCCCAAATAGCTTATCATGGTGAAGAACTCCCAAGACAGTACACACATTTCCTGCATGATCCTTATATAATAAAGAGTATGCACAGATTTCATTGATGACAACAACCATGAACATATCCAGGAATTCAAGAAACACAACATTAATCAATACCATGAACAAAACTATATAATTTGTCCCACCAAATGTTCATCACACTAAATGGTATCACAATGAACACGTAATTCCTATTAAGACAACAAAAAAGTAGTCTTCAAGAAATCCTCATCAATCACATGCATCTGATGATATCCAAACTGCAAACTGATCTTTAATAACCAACTTATACCCTTCAGTGGATTGAATAAATTATCAATTTATGGAATATGACAGAGGTTCTTCACTATCACTTGTTTCATTATATGATAATTGACATAGAACCACAAATTATCATTATCCTTCCTCACAAAATAACTGGTGCACCCTAAGGTGACACGCTTGACTAAAAAAACCACAATGCAAAAGAACATCGAGTTGTATATGCAACACTTATAACTCATAAGGTTCTATCCAATATGGATACATCAAGATATGAGAGATTCTTATTTGTTAATAAATCATGAACTCGATCTCCCATCAATGGTGTAACTCTACATCCACTGGTGGAATGACATTGGGGTACTCTTCAATGACCCTAGGAAACATCGACTGTTGAACCTCTAATGAAATCAACATCATCTTAGCCATCTAGAATGATATATATGGAACATTCCTTTGACCCATATAAAGGTTTACCTAGCTAACAAATGCTTCTAGATCTCCATCATCATCAAAACACACCACCAACCTCCTGATGTAATCCATGATATCAGTTATAGTAAAAAACCAATCCATACTGAGGATGGAATCATATGGTTATATTCGTATACATATGAAATCTATCCAAGATTGGTGCTTCCCCAGAACTATATCAGAGTCCATATATACTTCAAAAAACACATCTCGACCTCCAACTAGTGTAGTAATCATCAATAGAACTGAATGCCTCTCTACCTCAAGTCCTAAGGAATGGAAAAGGGAAGGGGATATGAAGGAGTGCATCACTCTTGAATCAAGCAAGGCATGAGCCCATGTAGAAGATAAGGAAAGGGTACCTGATTGATGTTTTCCTCACCTAGAACTGGAAAAACTAACGAATGAATTCGGCCACCACATAATATTTAACCTCTCATAACGTAGTGAAAACCACAAACATGGCCTCATTCTTCTCATTGAGGATGGTGAGTCTCCTAGGGTTTTCCTCTATCTACCCCATCTTCTCTCCATTGATCTAGAATTGGTGGAACATGTTGATGCTGCATCACCTAGAACTGCCTCAACAGAAGAACCTCAAGTGAAATAAATAGCAAAATATGGCTTCTTAGAAATGTCGGTCAATTATGATACTAATAAACTAGAACTCCACAAGAAAAAAAGTGTTTTATCACTTAGAATATTCCTAAGAGACACTACCCCTATATCTTTGAGGTATGTGACCTACCCCAAACCAAACAGAAACACTTATTCCATATAAATCGTGAAGCCTAAACCATATTAATCATTATGAGGAATCCGGATGAATTCCCTCTCATGTATATATGGTTCTCTCTAACATTCTCTCAATGACCACCTCCCCCTCCAAAACCTCAAGAACTTTATTCACCATAAATAGGGTAACATGATGCTGCATCTTTGGATGCAAATCCTCCACAAAATGCCTCACTTTGGCATCCTAATCTGGAAAAATGCCTAAAGAATATCGGTTAAGGTTCATAAAAAATATCTTGAACCCTCACACATGGGAGCTTCCCTGATGAAGGGTAAGAATATCCTTGAAAGTGGACACTATTACAGTTGAAGAATGAAACTTGACACTAAATTTTTCTTGGAGCATCATTCACAAGACTTCAAACACCTCACTCTCCCTGGTGAAAAAGAACCACCACTGCCTCACTTACCCACAAATCATTTTCACCAATAATGATACCCATTGATCCTTCCATGCATGGTTAAAACTGAGACTTTTCCTAAACTATTCCATCGAGTCTTTTATGATTGCATGTGAAATGGATGCCTCATACTTCAGTATACTCTGTCACTAATGATCTTGTAGTGTCTTCCTCCAAGTGTTGTTTTCATCAACCTCTACAGTTTGATGATCTGTTGGCACATCCTATTAGAAATCTTCTCTAGGAAACTAATGATGAAGTCAACCTCTATCCATACCTATAAATTGAAAAATAATTAGAGTTCCAAAACCTTATAGATGGAAGTATTTGTATTAATTAATTTTTTCTATTCATATTATTTTAACATATCCCAAGGTCTACTCATTAAAACACAAGAGAAAAGAAGAGTTGTGAATGATCATATCCTAGGTCTATACCCAGAAACTAGTATCAAATCATTTAGTAGCGACTATAAGCTTGAATGTTTATGAATTAGATCACACGGTTCCCTAAGTACCAAATTATCATTTAATCTTCCATGTTTAAAGTGATTTCTAAACATATAAGACACTATTTCCCTACCAACACATGAAATCCCACTTCTTATTTACTCAAAACTCTATTCATTCCCTTAAATAGATCTATGATACAACTTAATCATGACCCCTCCCATCAAACTGTAACACCTCTTCGTTGGAAATGGGATTCATTAGATAGTGACACTCGATTCCCACCACTAGTAGGCCCTGGGTTGGTTACTTGAACCGAGGTTATTGTAAAAAATATATGGGAGGAATTACCCACTAAGAGAACTCTTGAAATAGACAGAGATATGATATAAACCAACCAACTAATATTCCAACTACAGTATAAATGAAAACTCAAGTACATATATGTAATTTTATGCAAGAACTACTACAACTGAATTGGAAAAATATAAGTACCAAAAGGAAGTAAAATTTCAGCGACCAAAAACCTGGAACATCTCTTAAACACCCCCCAAGATAGAAGAAACCATCCTAATCTCCAACATTCTCCAACTGACCTAAAAAAATCATATATATGTAGAGTGATTATAACATTATACTAAGTAGAATCCTTCCTGGAGCCACTCATGAATAGGTAACGAAATAATGATATGCACAGTGAACAACAAGTGAATCCAACTCATTACCTCAATAGGTATACAATGTTCCCAGTCTTACATTGTATACTCTCACTAAGTACCACAAACAATAGTATATTATTAATAAATAATTACAAGGGTACCCACTACCACTTCCACAATAGTTTTCATCTTTTACCGAATGTTTCATGCCCTGAGAAACTCTCTCCAAATTTTCTTGCATGAAGAAACATGGGAAAAGCACCACAACATGCACCTTGTGAAACACACCACCAAATCCACATAAACAAAAGTAACCAGGTAGTTTAATGTATCCACCAAATCTCGAATATCATGAATCAAACATCATGTATTATACCTCAAGACATCAATTCCCATATGTCGAGTAAGGATCCTCAATCCATCAAAACCTATACACATCATACCCATACTAGTCTATAAGAAACTATATCCAGGATATATGTGTGTCAAATAAACCCAAGCCATTACATCCTTCTACACACATATATGGGGAAAACTAAACTTTGTACAAACTAGTATAAGTAACTACTTAGAGAATTGGGCGGTGACAAAGGGAGTAGTCAGCCATATTTCCTCCCACTAAGATGTTGGGGAAAACACACCACCCTGAGGGATAAGAATTCCTTGGGTGCCAGTTTGCATAAATGATAGGGTGGAGTAGTATAAGGACCCGACCATAAAAATTACGTAATTTTAAATTAAATGAATAATTCGCATTGAGGATGTTTTCAGGTTTAGAGTTTTATATAATTATTCCATAACTATTACATTACACCCGAAAAGATATAAAGTAGACACCTCTACTCAGTTTCAATTTTTTTCATAAAAAACCCCTTTAAAAAGAGACATATCTACTTCAATGTTTTAGACATCATGACTTTTCCTTGATCCCATCCATGAACCTATTCATATTTAAAAGCTCAGTAAGAGTTATAATACAAATAAAGGAAACATCAGTCCATCAAAACATAAGAATTTTATCATACCTCATGAAATCATATGATTTACATAGTAAATATAAATCATAAAAGAAACTTGTGTAATGCATGGAATACTTATGTTGTAGCTTTCACAGCTAGGTAGGGAGTCACATTTGGAATAGCCATCACAATATATTCGATAAATATATTAGGGGAAACATTCACGTTTACCTCTACCATGTTACCCAATTCATTAAAGAGCTATCTCAGTCTCACCTGCCCTAGGTTTATCACAGAACCACTCGTATACATAACAATTACCATGAACCATAACATAATCATAACACATAACATAAGCATAAATGAAAGATAACATTCCCATATTACAATGAAAATATAAAATTTAAAGATGTTGCAATAATTGATCCATTCTTCAAACCATTTTCAATACGAAAATATGAAATAAAAGTATATGGTATTTATTTTTCTTTTGGAAACATTACAGCTAGTTTTGGAAGCCATAGATCAAATAATTCTCGTGGGGGTATAAAAGGTCGTTTTCACCGTTCACATTAAAAGAAACATTATTTTTTGTCATTTAGTAAAAAGATTCATTGGAAAAGATTCCCATTGAATTAAATGAAATTTCAAAATGGTTTTATACAACGTGTAAAATATAGTCATGTAGAAATCAAAAGATGTCGCAATGAAAGGAGATTAAGTTGAAGTCCCTTACCTCATGTCTGACTTGACCGATTCATTCTCTAATATCTTAAATATTATAATAAAGTTAACTTATACTTTATTAAGAACCTTTTTCAAGTTTACTATCCATGTTAAATTAATTATTACCATGTTATAAACATTATGTAATCCTTTTTGTTGATAATGGTGATTTTTTCGATATTTGGTACTTGAGTCAAAAATGAACTTCTTATAATTAAATGTTGTACACATGGTCAAAATTTTGTTATATCCAGAATTTTATTCATGATTTAGATATAATATATATCATATATATCATATATATGGAGTATATAAATGTATTTGTAATATTACATAACATTAGTAGGTAATAAATGAAATGCATTGTTCCTGGAGAAGGTAAGTCGTATGTAAGCATGAAAACTACTCTCATTTCTATTTCATATTCAATGGAATGAAAACCTAATGATACATAGGTATATCATAAATATATGATAATATCATATATATATATATATAATCACTATAAATCCTCCCTTTATATGTTCCACGTATGGAATGAACGAGTAATATCACTTTGAGAGGGTGGAAGTCCTTACATCCTAAAATGAAATTATCGTGTTAACAAATTTATTGAAACCATAAAGGTATGATATAAAAAGGAAAACTACACAAGAATAAAGAAAACATAAACATAATATATATAATATAAAAATAGTGTTATCTTAATGGCCACCATGAGAGGCGATAGAAGAAAATTGAATAATCATCGTTTCATGAGGCGTTAGTTTTCCATCCATAGAAACAATATTTTATTTACACATTAGATGGTAGTTTGTGTAAGTGTAGTTAGAAAATTTCTAATAAAAACATAAAAGTATATTTATGATTCTGGTTTTTTTATAATAGAATGGAATAAAAAAATTTATTGGTTAGATAAGTAAAATAAAATAAAAGAATTTTAGATAAATTGTTTTCTTTAATTCGGGGAACACCCTTTGGTTTGAACCAAAAAGTCCTCTTTAAGTGACATATGAATAAGGTAGTGCTTCTAGGATGAGGAGAGGGATGTAAGGAGATTAATTGGGAAGCTTTTGGTTGAGCCAAGGTTCTTAATAGTTATGAGGAATTCATTTGAATTGATGGCTTTTAATAAGGGGAAGGAGGGGCTCTTTAGGAATGTCTGAAAATATTATTTTATTATATAATAATTTTTTATTTATAAAGAAAAAAAATAAATTCAATTATAAGATGACTTAGGGTCAAAATAAAATCTTCCAATAATAATTGGATAGCATTTGGATTTGATTTAAATCATTATAATCTCATTTTTTTAATTCATTTATTAATGAGGAAAACACATCATCATTATTGTGTTATAAATAAACAAATTTATTTGATGTATAAAAATTATAAAACAAATACCATAAATTAGGAAACATTTTTAGGTTTATAATTATTATTTATAGTTGAAGTGTTAACTTATATAACAATATGTAAAATTTAATTTACTAAAAGATACATGTTTACGTTATTTCTCTCTTTACTTTAAATTAATTATTATAAAGTATCATTATCGTTCTTAAGTAGCTCCATGGGGTCCCAAAATCTACCCAAGGATGAAAATGGTCGTCCATGACTCATACAATAATGTTAGGATAAATGTTAATGTAATTTTGTACTATTATGATATTCTTTTTACCTTGAATTACCCTATTTATCTTTATCCATTGTAAATTAATTTCAAAAGTTACTATTCACAAAAAATTATATTCATCTTATTGAACCATATTTTAATAAAAAATAACAACCATGTAGGTCTGATTATAAAAATTCAATTCACATAAGAGGCAAAATTTCATTTAAATGAAAAAGTCAGCTTTTTAACTACTACTCTCTGGTTTCACTATTCATCACAAATTGAAGATTTTCATCAAAAATCTATAAAATCACCCTAATATATATTTGATATTACAAATTAAAAAATGATTTATAATTTACAAAATTCAATACATATAAATTTAATTATCTAATTTATAATTAATTTCAGTTGTTAAAATAAAAGTGTGTTTTTAAGAAGTAATAACTTTTAAAAGTATGACACTTGTTTATGTCTAATTTGAAAGTGAATTTAATTACAATGGAAAAAATTGGATTAAATGGTAAAAATATAATCTAATTAAACATTTAATCTAATTAAAATGATAATATTACCATATAAAAAAATTATATTAAATGGATGTCTTTAATTAAAATACAGTATTTTTCATTATTCATTAAAAAATGAATTTTATCAGAAAAATACTAAAAATTTACCCAAAGTAAATTTTTGGTCTCCCACTAATAAATAATAATTATATTTTGTGTGATAGAACATATAAAATTTATCAAAACTACACTTAATGTGGTTTATCCCTTAATAGTCGGTAAATCTACCTTTTAAAGAATATTAGAGTATTTATGCTTATAATTAGATTCATTCAAATTATAAGCCTCCAAAATTTATTGGATAAATGTAAAAACATTTAACAAACATATATAATCATATTCTAGTTAGTTCTATTCATTTCCACTAATGCAACAACTAGGCATTAACAAACATTTAAAATAATATTATTATACTATTACTGTGGAATGTGAGAATTCAATGAAACTCGTTGTTGTGTATCAGGTACTCCATCGAACATAGAGTCCCCATTAAAGTAAAATTAATATTTAATTATCAAATATTAATAAATAAGATATTGGATTATTCTTTATTTACCTAGAATGTTACATCCTTCCTCCCTTTTGGAAATTTCTTCCTCGTAATTCTTATTCACTTATCAAATAAATGGAGGTACTTATCCCTCATAGAATTTTCAGATTTCAATGATTCCTCTTAAACAATGTGGTTTTCCCACAAAACCATTAGCTAGTAAATTACATTATTCCACAAAACTTTCTCTCTACGGTTAAGAATCTGGATTGGTTGTTCCTCATAATAGAGATTCTCTTCCAACTGAACTACCTCTGGACTTAAAATATGAGATGGATCTGGAAAATACTTTCTCAACATTTAAACATGAAATCCATTATGTACTTGGGGTGAACATGGAGTTAAATCTACTCTATACACAACCGATCCAAATTTCTCCATAATTTCATAACATTCTATGAACCTCTTACTCAACGTTCCCTTCTTACCAAAACACATCACACTCTTCTATGGAGAAACATTGACAATCACATGATAACATACCTCAAAAGAAAGATCCTTCCTCCGATTATCCACATAAATTTTATATCTTCTATAAGATATTCACATATGATTCTTAATCAACTAAACTTTTTCGGCCATCTTTTATACCAATTTTTGTCCCATAAACTTCCTTTCACCTACATCATCCCAAAAAGATGGTGTTCTACAACGCTTTCTATATAATGCCTTAAAGAAAGCCATTTATAAACTCGAATGAAAACTGTTATTATAATAAACCTCAACCAAAGAATATGTGGGTCCCAAAATCCCTAGTAATCTTGTGAACAAGCCTATAGCATATATTTCATGGTCTGAAATGTGGATGAAAACCTGTGCTAAAATTTAATTCAGTACCCAACGACTTCTGAAGGACTTTCCAAAAGTTAGAAGTAAACCTTGGATCACGATCAGATACAATGGATACTGAAACTCCCAAAAACCTTTTTATAAATTTAATATACAATGGAGAATGTGGATCTAGAGAGAATGTATCCCGAATAGGATGGAAATGAGAAGATTTAGTCAACCTATCAACAATAACCTGTATTTCATTTTTACCCCATGATGTCTTTGGTAATCCAACAACGATGTCCATAGATATATTATCCCATTTCCACTCTGGCACAGGTAAAGACTGATGCATACCTTCAGTAACTGTCGCTATGCATTAACCTGATGACAAGTGAAACACCTCATAGTAAAGTCAGCAATATCTATTTTCATTCCATCCCAACAGTAATACTCTCAATGATATCTATACATATTAGTACTATGAGTATTGGATAAAAATGGAGAACATTGAGCTTTACTTAACAACTGATTCATTAACTATGAATAACAAAGAACACATAATCGCTTCCAAAACCTCAAAACACAATCATTATCAATGTACAAATCAAGCATCTTACTCTTCTAAACCAACTCTTCCTTTTTATTCAACTCACTGTCTTCCTTCTACGCTTTCATAATTTTATTAGATAGAGATAATCTCACTGACACCTAAAAAAAAGGGGAATTTCCAACACCAACAACTTATATTCCAAATTCATCATATCAAAAACCAAAGGAACCCATTCCGAACATTGCATAGTTAATGAATCATTACTTTTTTGACTCAAATCATCATCCACGTTATTTGACTTTCCTATATGGTAATCAATCGTGAAATCATAATCCTTGATTAATTATACACATATCCTTTATCTCATGTACAATTGTTTCTAGGTGAATATATACTTAAAACTTTTGTGATAAGTATATATTTCCCACCATACCCCATACAAATGATGCCTCTTAAATTTTAATTCAAAAACAATAGTATCTATTTCCAAATAATTTGTATTGTAAATTACTCATGATGTTCCAACTGACAAGAAGCAAAAGCAATTACCTGATCATACATAAGGACACACCCAAGTCCTTTCAATGAATAATAACTATAGATAACAAACTCACCATCTCTAGAAGGTAATGCCAAAATTGGAGTATTCACCAATCTTCATTTCAATTCCTGAAAACTATTATCACATTATTTTTTCCAGATGAACATAACACCTTAATGAGTTAACTTAGTTATTGGACTAGATAACATTGAAATATTTTGAACAAAACTCTGTTAATAACCTGCCAAACCAAGAGAAGTACGAATCTCAGTTATATTTGTGGGCCGTGGACATTCTTCAACATCTTTTTTTACAGGATCTACAGTTATGAAATTTTTTGAAACAATGTGACCAAGGAATGAAATTATTTGTAACCCAAACTCAGACATTCTGAATTTCCCAAACAATTTATTTTCATTTAAGGTTTGCAAGACAACCCTGAAATGACTTTTATGATCCTCATAGATTTTATAATAATCTAAAGTATCCTCAATGAACACAGCAAAAATCATATCTAAGAACACAATGAAAATTCTATTCATAAGATCCATGAATATAGCAGGTGAATTGGTTAACCCAAAAGGCATAACTAAAAATTCATAATGGCCATATCTTGTATGAAATGCAGTCTTCCAAATTTCTTATTCCGTTATTTTCTATTGATGGTACGTCGACCTCAAATCAATCTTCAAAAATTATTGAGCTCACTAGAGTTAGAGAAAAAAATCATCGATATGTGCTAAAGGATACATGTTCTTAATAGTGATGATATTCAAGGCTCTATAATCAATGAAAAGTCTAATTGAACCATCTTTATTTTTATCAAACAAGACAGAATCATGCCATGGTGATGTTCTAGGTCGAATGAAACCTTTATCTAATAACTCTTAAAGTTGTTTCTTTAACTCTAAAAGTTAAATTTGAGACATTCAATAAGTGGGTTTTGAAATTGTCTTACCATCAAGAACTAAGTCAACTGTAAATTCAACATCCCGATCATGTATAATACCAGGAAACTCATCAGGAAAAAAATCAAGGTACTCATTTACCACTACCACATAATTAATCCGAATAGTTCCTTTGTTTTCAACAATATGTGCAAGGTAACATTCATTTCAATCTTATAATAGTTTCTCAGCTTCCTGATATGGTGTCATAAGTAATGGTTCATTCTTGTAAAAAAATTGTAAGGATTTTTGAAAATAAACCTCATTAGATCTGAAATCAATCTTAGCATGATTTAATAAATCTATTCCATGCCCAAATTAACATAAAACACTACTAGAGAATAAACAATAAGGTTTTCAGGTAGATTCATTCCGCTCTCAAGGATAGGAAGGTTCTTATAATTTATTTTTGTCTCAATGTTTCCCCCATATATTTTTATCATTAGATCTGGATTAATATCTTGTGATGGAATTTCCCATTTACTAGAAAACATATCAAAAATGAAAGAATGTGTAGACCTTGAATCAAACAACACATTGGTATAATCTGAACAAATAAACTGTGTACCAGAGAGTACTTCTTTTGATGGAACAACATCTACTGAAGAAGTTGAACAGGATTTCACCATCCCTTACTTCATGTTGTTAGGAAGCTTTACCTTAGTTGAGTTCTCCGTTAGACACCCATTGGCATAATGACCTATTTCATTACACTCATAGAATATTACAGATTGCAAATCATATTTTTTCGTACCATAAACATAATATTTTTAAGTGCAATTACGAGACTTATGTACCATTTTACCAAATCGGTAGAACTTAAAAGAATTCAAAAGACATTCCCCAACATTCTTTTTATCAAAAATTTTACAAACTGTAAACTTAATATTCTTACCATCAGACTTTTTTGAAGAGTTCTTCCCTTTCTTCTGCCACCTCAACCTCTTATTCTGTTATTTTTCAAAGAACTCCTGATCATCAAAAAACTCCATTTCCACCTTCTCTACACATCAAAAAAGTTTTTCATAACTTTTGAACTCACAAGAAGCTAAATCCCTTTGATAGTTTGGCTTTAATACTTAATAAAAATGGTTTATTTTACTATCAAGATCTCGTATGAAATTTGGAGCATACCTTTCCAGTCGAGTGAATTTTTCTTCATAAGCATCAAGTGTATCTTCCTCCTACCTCAATTCAAGGAATTGGTTTTCCATCCAAATATGAACGACATTAGGAAAATATTTCTCAAGAAACATACCTTTGAATTTATACCAATCAAGCTCATCAATCTCTCTCTATCCCTGATATTTTTCACCATCAGCCACCACTGATCAGATTCACCATAAAAATAGTAAAAAGAAAGACTAACCTTTTGATGTTCTGAACACCCCGTGACATAAAAAATCATCTCCAGTCATTTAATCCACACTTCTTCTAGCACAGGGTCAAATGATCCCTTAAATAATGGGGGATGTTACCCCATTAAATGCTCCACTACTGACATGTTCATCTGTTGGTGATCTGACTAATCTCATGCATGGATACCACCACTATTTATAGCCTGAGTCAATTATTCCATCAGTGTAACAAATTGTTCAGTTTTGATACTAACCATATCATGTTGCTAATTTGGAAGGTTGTCTTCCTCTTGATGTCATCCCAACATAGCTACCACGTTTACTCTGAGGAAAACCATTATAACCATAGAAATATCTTAGGCGATGCAACATGGTAATCTGTAAATGCTATATCATTCCAATATTAATGTAAATTAATTTATGGATATGAATTTAACAATATTATAACTCTTAAAGTTATCTAAACTGTGATTTGATACAAACTATAAGGACCAGACCATAAAAATTAGGTAATCTTGAATTAAATAAATAATTCACATTAGGGATCTTTTCAGGTTTAGATTTTTAGAGAATTTGGCCATAACTATTAAATTAACCCTCAAAAGATACATAGTATACACTTTTACTCAGTTTTCACTATTTTCATAAAATAAAAACTCTTAAAAAATGAGCCATGTCTAGTTCCCTATTTTAGTTAGCATGACTTTTTCTTTATCCAATCCTTGACCCTATTCATCTCTATGTCCTTTGAAAAACATTTTAAAACATGGGATGAGGATAAAAAGATCTGTAAGGGTTATAAAACAAAGAAATGAATCATTAGTCCATAAAAACATATTTTTTTAACATACCATATGAAATCATAAGATTTACATAGTAAACACAAATCACAAAAGTAACTTGTGGCACATATAACTTACTTACATTGTAGCTTCCACAACTGCATAGGGAGTTACATTTGGAATACCCATTTATAGTATATTCCCTATATCTCTTAGGAGAAACATTCAGGTATACCTTTTTCACGTTACTCAATGCATTGGAGACCTATCTCGGGCTCACCCACCCTATGTATATCACAGAACCACCCATATATGTAACAATTCCCAAGAACAATAACATAATCATAACACATTACATAAGCATGAAATAAAAGATAATATTCCCACATTGCAATAAAAATATACAATTTTAATATATTGAAATAATAAATAAATTATAAATATAATTATCGATACAAATATATTTAAAAAGAGTATATAGTATTTATTTTTCTTTTGAAAACATTATATCTTGTTATGAAATCCATAGATCAAATAATACTCGCAGCATTGGAAAAGGTCATTGTCCCCGCTTACGTTAAATTTTTTTTTTCCCTTTAGTATAATGCTTCCTAAGAAAGATATTCCCTTTTAAGGAAATGAGAAGTCAAAACGGTTTTATACACTGTATAAAATAATGTCATGTAGAAATCAAATAATGACTCAATGAAATAAGATTGAGACGAAGTCCCTTACCTCGTGTCCGACTTGATTCATTTGTTCTTTAATATCATGAATAAAAATATAAAGTTACTTTATACTTTCTTAAGAAGTTTTTTCAGGTTCATTATTCCTTTTAAATTACTTATTACCTTATTATAAACATTATGTAATCATTTCAGTTAATAATGGACTTTTTTTATATTTGGTAGTTCAGTAAAAAATTAACTTCTTATAATTAGAATTTTTTTATGTGGTCAAAAGTACATAATATCCAGAATAATATTCATGATTTAGATATCATATATATCATATATATATAGTATATTCATGTATTTATAATAGACCACAACATGTGTAGGTAAGAAATGAAATGCACCATTCATGGAGACGGTAAGTTGTATGTACGAATGAATGATACTTTCATTTCTATTTCATATTTAATGAATGAAAACATAATGATACACAAGTATATAAAAATTAATGTATAATATCATATATATAATCTCAGAAAATCCACACTTTATACTTTCTACGTATGGCATGAATGAGTCATATCACATTGAGGGGGCGGTCGTCCGCACTTCCTCAAATGAAATTAGCACGTTTACCCATTTATTGAAACCATAAAGGTGTGATATAAAATGGAAAATATAGAATAAAATAATAAAACATAAACCAAATATATATATATATATATATCATATATATATATATAATTCCATGTTAATGGCCACCATGAGAGGTGGTAGGAGATAATTTACCAATCATCGTTTCGTGAGACGTTAGTTTACCATCCACAGAAACAGTATGTTCTTTACCCATTAGATTGTGGTGTTCGTACGTGCAGTTAGAAAAATTCTCAAAAAAACATCCAAGTATATTGAGGATAAATTTTTTTGTTATATAATAAATTAATAAAAAGATATTATGGTTTAGAGAAGTAAAATAAAAGAAAAGAATTTAAGTGAAAAAGTTACCTTTAATTCGGGTAAATCACTTTGGTTTGAATCAAAACGACCTCTTGAAGTGCCTTCTGCCTATGGTAAGGCTTTTAGGAGGAGGAGAGGGGTGTAGGGAGCTTAATTGAGTAGAGGATGGATGATATAAGGGGATTGAGATGTGCAAGTAACTGCTTATAAGTGAGGGTTTTTTATAAGGGGTGGAGGGGCTCTTTAGGAATGTTTGAAAATATAATATTATTATATATTGATTTTCAGTTTTTAATGGTCCAAAACTAAATAATGTAGAGGATAAGATGACTCAAGGTAGATATTAAATCATCCAAAAATAATTTTATAGGTTTTGGATAATATTTTAATCCTTATAATCATATTTATTTAAATCATTTATTAATGAGGTAAACACTGCATCATTATTATGCCATAAATAATTTATTTTATTTGATGTCTAAAAATTATAAAAATATCATAATGTTGGAAATCATTTTAGATTTAAAATTAATATTTATATTCTAAGATATATCTTATATAACATAATGTAAATATTAATTTACTAAGAGATATATGTTTAAGTTATTTTTGTCATTAATTTAAATTAATTAATATAAAGTGTCATTATCACTATAAATTGGCTCCATGTGGACCCAAAATAGACCCAAGGAAGACCATAGTCAGAAATGACTCGTCCAATAAGATTATAACAATGGTTAAGGTAATTTTTTGATATTCTGATATTCTTATTACCTTGAATGACAATATTTACCTTTAACAGCGATAAATAAAATTCAAAAGTTACTATTCACCAAAAATTATTTTCATCTTATTGAACCAGAGTTTACATACTAATAACAACTATGTATGTCATATTTTCAAAATTCAATTCACAGAAGTGTTAAAATTTAATTTAAATGAAAAAGTTAGTTTTTTAACTACTACATAGAGGTTTCACTATTCATAAAAATTGATGATTTATAGAAAAATACCAAGAAATCATCCTAATCAATATTTGATATTCTAAATTAAAAAACGATTTATATTTTACGAAATTCAAAATATGGAAGTTGCATTAGTTAATTTAAATTTAATTCCTGTTGTTAAAACAGAAAGTTTGTTTTTAAGAAATAATAACTATCAAATATTTTACACTTGTTTATGTCTAATTTCAATGTGAAATGAATTCCAATGAACAACATTGGATTAAATGGTAAAAATATAATCTAATTATACTAAGAAATAATTTATAAAAATAATCTAATAATAAAAATAAATTATATGAAAAGTTAATTTTGAATTAAAATGCAGTATTTTTCAATATTCATTAAAAATGATTTTTTTCAGAAAAATTCCAAAAATTTACCCATTGTAAATTTCAACATCCCAATTCTAATTAAGAATTTTATTTTTTAAAATAGAACATATAAAATTTACCAAAACTAGATTTAAAGAGGATTCTCCATTAAAATTTTGTAAATCGATCTTTTAATGAATATTATAGTATTTATGGATAAAATTAGATTCTTTCACATTTTAAGCCTCTAACATTTATTGGATAAATGATAAAATATTTAAAAAACATAAATAATCAAAATTTTCAAGTTCGTTTCATTTATTCCAATAAAATGGATAGGCTTTAACTACCATATAAAATAATATCATTATATTATTAATGTATAATGTGAGATTTCAATGAAACATGTTGTAACGTATCAGGTGCTCCATCAAACATTGTGTCCCCTTTAAAGTTAAATTAATATTTCATTCACACATATTATTAAATATAATAATTCCTTATTCTTTATTTACAAGGGATGTTACAAGTAGCAAATAGAAACAAAAAATATACATTATATAATATAACTTACAACCATAATAAGTACATAACCAAGTATTAGGCTCAACTGGATATAACATCTCTCTGACTCCCATATGACATTGAAAAGAATAGATATCCTATAAACACACATCAATTTTAATATCTACATTAATTCATCATTTATCAATGGGAATTTAAATTCATGTTCGAAGACATTTTAAATACAAATAATTTATGATTTGATACCTTTCCAGAGAAAAATACATCCCATTACTCAATTCATAACCGAAATGGGGTTAACTAGACATAGAAACATAATTAATTTAAACCGATATAAAAAAACTTTTTAGAAACAAATGTAATTCAATGATAATTTTAGAAATCAAAACTACATTGAAACAACCAGTTATACTATGTGATAAACCTCTGATAATAATTTAATAATTTAATATGAATATCACATATATGTATAACATCAAAAAAAATCATTTAGAATATTCCAAAACTAAATTATGTTCCAAATAAAGGAAAACCATACAATCACTTACATCAAAAAATTAGAAATCAAGTTAGTAGTAATTTCCTTCACTAAGTAAATACCAAAAATGCGATTAGAGGCCTTCCAGAATCCATAATAAACAAAACCCCAACAAATAAGGACATTATGTATCCATTTATGACAATTTAATCATATAAGGTACACAACTAAGAGATAAACCACATTAAAAATGGAATCCATGGAAGAATAAAGGTAAAAAAAGATTATATGGGGGGTTTACCATAATAAATTGACATTTGATAAGGTGGTAAAATCATTTGAACCAAGGACAAGGAAGCAAGAACCCCTTAAATCATTCATAGGTATGTTTGAACGTTTTACGGAGGTGAATATGTGTTTTCATATACATTTTAGTGTCTGAAATAGATAAATTTCAAAAACCATTCTTCTAGGATTTCAAGATGGGTTTGTAAAATATGATCCTAATTTTCCAAAATATACATATACACAACACTACACTACTAAGAAACATGGTAGACAAAACTATTCTTCAACCATACCAATCCACTATTCCAATATTATTAGACCCCATAAGATATTAATATATGGGTTTTCCTAATGCTAATCATGTTTTTCACCAGACTACCCTTACATATGGGTCACTACATAGATTATACAAGGATTGGAAAATATTAGACCACACCTTTTTCTACCGATATATAATAACTGTGAAATAAATTTATATAATAGTATTGTCTCAATGTATGGTTCATTTTATTGTTTCCCCAAAATCATACACGTTAAGTATAAAATGGACAAATGAATCCATAATTTTAAAAATTCAATCCTAAAACATCCATGATTTCAAATTTAATAAAATATAAAATAATATAAAATCATCCAGAAATTAACATTGGGTGTTATAGTTCACCAAATCATTTAAAAAATGAAAATAATTTTTCCATTTTTTTCATTTGATATTTATTTTGAAAACTATGATATATATGAGGGGCACTACCCACATTATTTTTAAATAGTTGTTTTTTTATTTTATATTTTTTATTAACCAATTCTAATTTTTTTCCTTTAAAAAAATATATTTTCCCTTATTATGATAATATGTGTGAAAAAAATAATAATTATTATTTCATTCTATGTATTTATTCATTTATTTTTAACATTACATTATACATGAGTAATTTTTTATAAAAAAATTATAATAATTTAATTTAACAAGTTATAAAGTATGTCCACGCATTCATGGTTTAAATTATTTGAATTGCAATAATAATTTTGATTAAAATTTATATATATATATATAATCATATTTTTTGTTAATAAAAATATCTCATAATAGTATCAAAATATTCATTCTACCCCACAAAAATAATTGACACCACATAATATTTAGTAATTTATAAATAGTTAAAGAATATTTATGCTCTTTAAAAATCATACATTACTAAAAAATAATATTATCTGAAACATGAAATTTGATAATTTTCTAATATAACTCATTGTAAACATATAGGAATTATTTATCTTATTTAAAAATACTAGTTACACATAACCTTGTACTCAAAACATAATGGTTATCTATATAAGTATTAACATAAAAAATATCAAAATATTCATAAAATATATTAAAAACTAGACTTTAATACAAAATGAGATGTCCCCATAAATACTCATTTAGATATGGTGTTAAAAATAAATACTTTTCATATAACATGAAATTAAATCCAACTCCATGAAGAAAAGTTTTATTAAGTTCGTTAATTGGAGACAGAATACATCATCAACAAAATAATACGATGAAAATTTAATCTATTTATTTAGTACAAAAATTTTATAATCATATTATAACCTCTTTAACACTTACAATCACAAGGGGAAATTAAATATAGGTGAGCTAAAAAACCCAATAAATATATTATCAAAAGGAAACAAGATAATTATAATTTTATGGAGTGTTAAGAGATAATATTTAATATAATGATATTTGAATAAAAGTAAAAAATTAATTATGATATATGAGAATGATATCATAGTATTAAGGTCATATGAACATGTAATAATTTAATATAATTTTGAGATTATAAAATTATAATACCTTGTGATTGAAAATAAAATGATGAGAATCAAAATTATTTGGAACAAATATAAAACACTTCATCATAAACATAATTCTAGGATCACATCTATGAAATAATTATAAAATATAAAAAGCTAAAATGATCATTTTAATTAGTATAGATTCAAGGAGATATAAATAATTACACAATGGTTTAAGGGGTTATATAATGTTTTCAACCCTCTTAATCAAAGCATGAAAATGAAAATGTGTTCTATAATTACTAAAACAAACATGATTCATAAAATCGATAACCCATGAAAATATTATTGGTTTAAAGATAAATTATATTTCAATAAATTATTAAATAAGGAGATAAGAACCAATATATACATAGAATAAGAAACTAGTATATCAATATGTCTGTTAAAGAATAGGAAATCTCGTGGATAAAAACATAGAACAAGTAGATTGTGATCGATGAAAAATGAACAGAATTCGGAAAAATGATAGGAAGATACTGTTCTAATAAGAATATATAGCAAGTAATTGTTGGATTCCTCATTTTTTAATCATGTTTTAATGATCAAAAATCCTATTCATTCTGTAAATCATTCTATTCTAGTGTAACCTTTCTCAATTTATATGTACAGATGATTAGTTTCTATATGATTTAAATAAACCAATCCAATATCTTAATTTATATAAATTAAATTTTTTAATTGTAAAATATAATTAATTTTTGTTATAATGATTTATTAAGTCTAATACATTATATGAATATCACTGTTTATGTATGAATACAGATATAGGGATAAGTTTGAGACACTGTTAGTTTTCCACCAGTTTTGTTTTTCTGGAAAAGGAACCAGACACATTGACCTGACACGGTGACCATCTAGACACTGTGACCCAAACACTCTTACCAGACACCATGACCATCTAGACACCGTGACCATCCAGACATCATGACCAGACACTATGACCGTCCAGACATCGTGACCATCCAGAAACTGTGACCATCTAGACACCATGACCATCCAAACACTGTGACCATATAGACATCGTGACCATCCAGACACTATTTAAAGGAGACACCATTTCATGGAGCCTTATTTCCATATAGTTGGTGACATAGGTTCTTAATGTTTTTTCATTTTACAATTTAATTATTCACGGTCAGATTTGAAGCTTTTAAATGAACTAACATGATTAATGATTCTTTGTAGAAATTTCACCTAACAGGATGAGGAAGGAGTAGATTTCATGCATCCTGTCATCTCCAACACATGCACTCCAATAATAAAAGAGAAGTGCAGCCAAAAAACAAAAGAATAAATCTGGGTGTGAGAGCGATAACAGCGAAACACATAGATAATTCTTGAAAAAAGAACATACACATACGATTCAAAATTTCTAAAGAACACGTAAATAATTCTTAAATCCAAAATGTTGTGATATATTCACACTATCAATTCCATGATGAAGATGATCCAGATCAAACTGGCTTTCGAAACTCTATTTTCCACAAAAGGACTCGATTCTTGCATCTTCTTCATCCTAGAAGTCGAGAGCTGTATAGAATAACATTCATAACACTTCTAAACTTATTTCAATATTTTTTCTCTATTGCATATTGTTTTTAGCTTTTGAGCTGTGTTTTTGTGTCTTTATAAAAAAACACATTGTATCCAGAATTAAACTTAAGGATACATGATATTGTTTCTTATACATCTTCATACACTTGTGTATTCCCACCGATAAGTGTGGAAGAGGTCCCTATGTGACCTGGTATTTTATACCCATGAAGAATAGTGGAAGAGGTCATGTGACCTAGACAGTCTTGTGTGATGTTGTTTACCTCGATCCAGGGTGTGGATCAAGTTTATTAATATAAAATTCATGGTGACAGGTGATCACCAAGAGGAGTGTATTGGGTCTCGACTTGAGACTGAACAACCTGGATTATATCTGATGTGTTACTCAATTTAGTTTTCTCAGTTTAACAGTATAATTCAGAAATCAGTACATTCACTTTGATATTTTATCTTGGAAAGAAGTTATAATTGGTTTTCCATATTATAATAACATCAAAAGTAATATTAATAACTAATATTAAGATTATAGAGAGTTAATCAATATTTTTAGAAGTTATTTAAATTTTCAAAATATCATCACTATATTACATTGATTAACTGGGTTATATAAATTTGGGGAACCTTTTAAGAAAACATTGTGAATAAAAGTTTTTATAGATAGTCAATTCACCACCCCACTCTTGAGTACTCTACTCCAGCTAACATTTGGTATCAGAGGATTGTCTTAAGACTCTGTTTTTTGATCCTATTCAACCGTGATTATAGTTGTACTTTAAATATCTGTAAATTTCAATCAATTATAAATTTTTAGCTATTTCATAGTATTTATTTATTATAGATAATAGACCAGAATGTGATGCAACCAGAAGACCGTCATTCATTAATGGAACCAATTATGCCCAATGGAAAATAAAAATGAAAATTCATTTAAAAAGTATGGGTTTTGAAATTTGGTCTTCAATTTTAGATGAGGATAGGATTACTGCTACTGATAGAATCACATGGGATGGCCCTTCTAAAATTCCCTACAATAACAATTATAAATCCATTACTGATTTATATTTGTCTTTAGGAGAATAGGAATCTAATAGAATATCTACTTACAAAATTGCCCATGAAATTTTGGATACTTTTTCTATTTTATATGAAGGATATTCTAATGTGAAATAAATGAGACTTAATACTTATACTATTCAATAAGATAACTTTAAAATGAAACCTGACAAACCTATTTTTTATATGTATCTTAGGATTAACAAAATTTTCTACACAATGATTTCTCAAGGAAGATAAGTCACTTCTAAAGAACAAATCGTGAGGATTATTAGATGCATACCTAATAGATAGATAGGAAACCCTGTCTCTATTAGAGAATCTTGTTATATTATCAAGTTTCCTATAAAAGAACACATTGTAAAACTGATGATGTATGAAGATAAACTTAATGTAAACAAGGAAGATGAGGATAAACATAAAATAAAATCAATTTCATTCAAGACCACCACATCAAAACACAAATAGAAAGGTAAATTGGAAGCATCTGTAGAAAGTTTGAGTAGTGAACAATCATCACCCAAAAGTTATGATGAAATGGCTCAATGAACCAGAAGATTTAAGACATGTTATAAAAACAAGAAATTTTCAAGGAATCCTAACTTTAAGGGAACGTATGTTCAAAATATAAGTTTTAAGAAATATTGCTAAAGAAGTGAAAAGTCTGATGAGATATTCTGCTACGAATGTAAGCGAAAGGGACATATCAAGGCTGACTGTCCCAAACTCAAGTACAAAATGAAATATGAAGACAAAGATAGAACGTATGAAAAGGAAATTAAGGAATCCAAGAGTTCTTTTAAGGATAGTTCATGTGACTCAGAGTCATCACATTACGAACAGGCTAAAAAATTCAATATGTGTTTTATGACAAACACATATGAGGTTACACAGGACTCTCCTGTACATAATTCCTATTATTATAGAGATGATATTGACTTTGAAAATATATCTAATTAGAAAATGTTGGAATATTTTAATATACTTGATGAGACATTCAATGAATGAAAGGATAAATATAAATCTTTGATGAAACAACATGATCTTACCTCAATTGTTAAATATGAACTTACAACTGAAAAATGGAAAAATGCTCAACTACTCAAGGAGAAAAATGAATTAAAAATGTCTACTGACCAATTGAAGAATGACTTAAAATAATTTACTATTGGTAAAAATAACCTTACTCAAATTCTAGGTAAAGAGATTGCTACTAAATATTCTACAAGCATTGGCTATCAACCTGGTAAAAGAAATTTTGGAAGAAATAATTTTCTTTCTAAGTCTTGGTCATACAAAATTACTCCTTGTTTGGGAAAATATTCATCTTGTTAGAGTTATGATAAACTCTCGACAGTTTTATGTTTTTATGGACCAAATCGATTTTATTTTTCATGTACTTTAAATAATTCTTATTGGAAACCTATAAGGAATATTTGGGATTGTAAATCACATGTCCGTAATATAACTTGACCCAAATAAGTATGGGTACCAAAATCTGAATTTTTTGACCATTTAGTAGGAAAGATAATTAAGGATCTCTTGTAAAAAAAATTGGTACTTTGATAGAGGGTGTTCAAGACACATGACATGAGACTACTTTTGCTTCAAGAACATAATCAAAATTGATGGAGGATATGTCACCATTGGTGACAATACCAAAGGAAAAATCATGGGCCTTGGCCAAATCGGTAACTCTAACTTAGTTTTAATTTCCAAAGTACTTTTTTTATGGATTCAAATATATTTTTATTAGTTTTTCACAACTATGTGATAATGGATTTCATGATAAATTTGAAAATGATTCTTGAAATTTTTATAATTCTAATAATGAATTAGTAATTTATTTATTATTAAATGAAAATGTATACTATGTTATCCTAAATTCTTTAGTTTCTCAAAATGATTCATGTTTAAGAGTATTTCGCAGAGAGACTTGGAATTGGCATAAGTGACTAGGAAACTGTAATGTTCACTCTCATAGAAAGATAACTAGAAAAATCATAGTCAAAGACCTACCTAAACTTGAGTTTCCAAATGATAAAGTGTGTAATCCTTCACTGGTGGAAAAGAAAGGTATACCAACTATTGAAAACCACTGGTATAGGGTGAAGAACCATTGGAATAAATTATACCGATGGTTTTAGAAACAGCATCCCAGTATACTGTGATAATAGAAATATACAAACAGTTTTATATAAACCATTGGTATATGTGAATAAATCTACTCTATACCCACAGTTTATGTAAACCGTTGGTATAGTGTTCTTATACAACGCTTATGAAAATAGTTTAAAAACCATTGGCATATGTTTTTTAGTCTTCCATTCACCCCTATACCAATTTCTCAAACCGTTGGTAATGTTTTGTTACCAATGGTTTAGAACCATTGCTAAAAAATACATATAGAACCTATACCAATAGTTTAAATTCGTTGGTATAGGCTTTTCTATACATTTCACATAGCAGCCTGCTCTGTGTGCTACTATGTGAATTGTACATAATCCTGCTATGTGTGCTACTGTGTGAATTGTATAGCCATAAATACATAATACAGTACAATACATAATAAGGATACATAATTTAAATAAGATAATTAGAAGGATAAATAATTTAATAATCAATTATGTATACAATACATTAAAAATTTAATACGTAATTATATGCGATACAGAATTATGAATACATAAAAAATTCATTTTTTATAACACATACACGATTTAATTAAGATATTAGAAGATAATAACCCAAAATAAGGAAATGAATAAATGAATTCAACCATACAAAAATATAATGTCATGGTTTAGGGAAGGTGTCTTTGAACTTAGTGATGTGGATAATGGGTGTGTTTCAATGAGCTAGTGTGACTTAGGGAATATAGTTGTCCTTGGATTATTAAATTCCATGTGTTTTAGAGTAGGGGTAGGAATTTCTAACATGAGGTGTGGATTGTCTGAGGCTGGACTATGGACCGTCGTGCTAATGTATCAACACAATCCAAATACAGTTGGTCAGTTTTCTGTATGCTGGTTGTTTTTACTTAAAATGATGTTCATTTTAAACAAAAGAGAGACAATTATAGTGATATCGGAAACACTATGCCTCATATTGAAGCATGGTTGACTTGTACATGACACATATGACCCATGTATCATTTTCCTAATGTATCAATACAATCTGAATGTGTTTTGTTGGTTTTCTGTATGCCCGTTGTTGTTTTCACTTAAAATGTTGTCCATTTAAAACAAAATTGAGACACATTGAGTGGTTCCAGCCACACCGGGACTTGGATTGAGGTTCGGTTGACTCATAAACGTCGTAAATGACCCATGTATTTTTTTGCTAAAGTATCAACACAATCGGAATACATTTGGTCATTTTTCTGAATGTTATTTATTTTACATAAAACAGTGTCCATTTTAATCAAAATAAAGACACTTAGAGTGATAATGGCCACACATTTCCTCGGATTAAGGCAGGGATGACTCTAACACATCAAAAATTATTGATGGACCATTTTCATTAAGTATCAACACAATCCAAATGCATTTGTTTGGATTTTCATATGCCAGTTGTTGTTTTCATTTAAAATGTTGATCATTTCAAATAAAGGTCAGACACTATAAGTGGTATTGGAAACACCTTTCCGTAGATTGAGGTGGGTTAGACTCGTACACATCACCATTGACTGGTGTCTCGTTGTCCAAAAGTATCAACAGAATCCGAACATGTTTGGTTCATTTTCCATATGCCAGTTGTTGTTTTCACTTAAAATGATGTTCATTTTAAACAAGAGATAGACATTTAGAGTTCTACCAGCCACATTATGCCTCGTAATGATGCATGGTTGACTTATAAACATGAAAAATGTCATATGGATTGTTGTCTTAAATTATAAACACAATCCAATTACATTTGGTTGTTTTTTCGTATGCCAGTTGTTGTTTTCACATAAAAAGTTATCCATTTCAATTTAAAGTGAGACTCTTTGAGTGGTATCAGCCACATCAGTCCTCATATTGAGGATAGTTTGACTCATACATGTCATAAATAGCCAATGGATTTTTGTGCTAACGTATCAACACAATCTGAATATGTTTGGTCAGTTTTCTGTATGTCAGTTGTTTTTATATAAAATAATGTCCATTTTAAACAAAAGATAGATAGTTAGAGTGCTACCGGCCACACCATGCATCAGATTGAGGCAAGTTGACTCGTACATGTCAAAAATGACCAATGGATCTTTTTCCTAACATATCAATCCAATATGAATGAGTTTGGCCAGATTTCCGTATGCATGTTGTTGTTTTCATTTAAAATGTTGATCATTTCAAATAAAGGTCAGACACTTTGAGAGGTACCGACCACACCACATCTCAGATTTAGTTGGGGTTGACTCATGCACATCAAAAATGAGTCGTGGATCGTTTTCCTAAAGTATCAACCGAATCCGGATATGTTTCGTCCATTTTCCGTATGCTAGTTGTTGTTTTCACCAGAAAATGATTTCCATTTTAAACAAAAGAGAGACATTTAGAGTAGTACCGGCCACACCATGCCTCGTATTGATGTTTTGTTGACTCATATAAGTAAAAATTGTCCCATGGATCATTTTATTAAATTATAAACACAATCTGAATGGTTTGGGTTGTTTTTCTGTATGTCGGTTGTTGTTTTCAATTCAAATGTTGTCCATTACAAATAAAAGTGAGACACATTGAGTGGTACCAGCCACACTGCACCTCAGATTGACGCGGGGTTGAGTTTTACACGTCACATAGGACCAATGGATAATTTTCCTAAAGTATAAACACAATCTAGATACGTTTGTTTTTCATTTTCCAGTTGTTTTTACATAAAACAGTGTCCATTTTAAACAAAATAGAGACACTTTGAGTGATACCGGCCACATCATTCCTCATATTGACGAGGGATTGACTCATAAAACTCACATATGACCCATGGATTGTTTTCCTAATGTATTAACACAATAATAATGCATTTGGTTAGTTTTATGTATGCTAGTTGTTGTTTTCACTTTAAATGATGTCCTTTTTAAACAAAAGAGAGTCATTTAGAGTGGTACCGGGCACACCATGCCTTGGATTGATGTGGTGTTGACTCATACACATAAAAAATGTCCCACATATAGTTTTCCGAAAGTATAATCACAATTTGTATGCATTTGGTTGGTTTTCCATATGCAAGTTGTTGTTTTCACTTAAAATGATGTCCATCTTAAACAAAAGAGAGACATTTAGAGTGGTATCGGCCACACCGTGCCTCAGATTGATCCGGGGTTGACTCCATCACATCACTAATGTCTCATGGATAGTTTTCCTAAAGTATCAACCTAATCCGAATTCTTTTGGTCAGTTTTCCATAAGGCAGTTTTTTACTTAAAATATTGACCATTTCAAACAAAAGAGAGACACTTAGAGTGGTATCGGAAACATCATTCCTCGTATTGATGTGGGGATGACTATTACACATCATAAATGTCTCATGGATCGTTTTACTAAGGTATCAACACAATCATACTATTTTTGGTTGGTTTTCCATATTCTAGTTGTTGCTTTCACTTAAAATGTTGATCATTTCAAATAAAGGTGAGACACATTGAGTGGTACCAGGCACACCGTGCCTCTGATTGATCCTAGTTTGACTCCTATAAGTCAAAAATATCCCATGGATCGTTTTGATAATGTATTAGTAGAATCCGAATACATTTGGTCCATTTTTTGTATGTCAGTTGTTGTTTTCACTTAAAATGTTGTCCATTTCAAATATAGGTGAGACACTTTGAGTTGAACCAGCCACACAGTGCCATGGATTGAGGCGGTGTTGAGACTTTCATAGCACATATGACCCATGGATAATTTTCCTAAAGTATCAACACAATCCAAATACTTTTTGTCAGTTTTCAGTATGCTAGTTGTTACCCATTTTAAAATAAATAGAGACACTTTGAGTGATTCTAGCCACACTGTGCCTCAGATTTAGGCGAGGTTGACTTCTAAAAGCTAAATAAGAATCCTGGATCTTTTTTCTAAAGTATCAAGACAATCTTGAATGTTTTTTATTGGATTTATTTATGAAAGTTAGGAAAATCATGCAACAATAGTGATAATATCATATCCTAAAACAATAGTCATTGTGCATGATGGGAATCCCCTGGTGCATGGTTAGGGAAAATCATGCACAATGTATCTAATATATATCCCTATATGGTTGGTATATACCTTTTGGGATGGACTTAAATTTTTTACTAATCGTGAGGAATATGGTTTTTCTACGCCGACCGGGGTTTCGAGCTCCAAAAAAGCCCCAGAAGCCCCATAAATCATTATAACATCATTAGGATTCCATATTTAGACAAAAATTAAGAGTCATATTAAATTCAAAAATATCCATACTAGAGAAAAAAACGGTGTTCTTATAGTCTTCCCATTTAAAGGAACTCATCCTGAAGAGCACCTGCAATGGGTGGTAAATATTTATTTGAGAACAATTTTGTCTGGGGGGTTGCCCGGGGTACGGGGGGGGGGGGGGCTGTCAGAGGGGATGTACGGGGTCTAGAGAGGAGGGTGGTAGGATGTTTAAGGGGGTTGTCTGGGGTTCAGGGAACATTATGGAGGGGATTTCTAGGGGCCTGTCTGGGGGGGTTGTCTGGGGGCCTGTCTGGGGGGCTGTTAGGGGGGGCTGTCTAGGGGGCTGTCCGGGGTCCAAGGCGGAGGGTGGGGTGCTGTCTAGGGACCTCTCTAGGGGGATATCCAAGGGTCCATTTGGGGGGATTTCCGAAGTCTATGGAGGATGGTGGGGGCTATTATGGGTGTTTGAAAGGTGTTCTAGGGGTTGATATAGAATTAAATATCCATATTAAATCAAAAATCAAATGTCATATATATCAGTGAAAAATGTAATGGATCAATCTTCCCCTGATCCCCATCACCACTGTGATCCTCAGCCTCATCCTCACTGCTATATCTCTCCATGTAATAGTCCTTATCATCTTCCCCATTCTCATAATTGTCCTCATCCTCACCCTCGTCCTTATCCTCATCCTCGCCCTCACCCTCACCTTCAGCCTCGCCCTCGATATCAGCGTCTACATCATGTCCAACATCATCCCCATCCGCATCCTCGCCTTCACCGAGAACACCATCATCTCAACCTCCACTAGAACTACCACCTGGTGCATTTGATAATGCACCCATCGATGAAAAATATGTCTGACAAGTTGTGCAGGCCTCTGGTGGAAGTGATGATGATAATGTTTTATCCAGTTCCATAAATTCTTTCCCCCTCAATTGAATATGTTCTTCCAACTCTGTGACCCTTTTATCATATTTTATTTCATGCTCCTAGACCTGTTACAAATCGGTGTTACATTATTGGATACTTGGAGAGGACCAATACAACATCAAGACTATATTCATTCAAGGTTGGACACATACTCGACCAGAGTTCTCATCTCTCAAAACCTGATATAAATTATCATGTGGCCCAATTTTTTTAGGATCCTAGAAATCAAGGGCCTCTAAAGTACCCTTTTAAAAATATTAATAGATTATTAAATTTAAAAAATAGATACTAAACTTTGAAATAAAAAAAATTAAATCTTACAATCTTTTCTTGTGTCAGTTCATTAACTACAGTTCCATCTTTTTTCATTCTACTCGAGAAAAACGTTTTTGCTTGAGGAAGAAGTCCTTAATTATTCAATTTGTGATTCTGTTATGACATTGAAAAAAATATAAATTTCAAATATAATCATAAATTCTATATTCAATAAATCACATAATTTAAGTAGGAAACAATAAAAAGGGAAATTCCTAATGAAAAATTGTAAACAACTATATCGTACCAGCTTCCTCTCATGATCTGAAAAAGTAGTGTGCCCCAAAGTGTTGATGTATTACATTGAATAATTTTTATTTGTTTTTTTCAGCAGATTCCTAAATAATGTTTAATAATAAATAAGATAATATTAATTCCAAATATGAAAACTGTAATTTAAATACCACAATTGGGATTAATACCATAAATTTGGCAGTTGCCCAATGGGTAATCATTTGGCGATATTGCTCGATTAGGTAGTCATCCACGATAGGTACTCTATCCAACTCTGTGCCCAATTTATCACACCATCCAACATACAAATCATGCTTATAAGCTCTCCAAATCTCTCCTAGCTCCTTTAAATGTGCTGGTCATGCTCCCTTGCCATCAGGGAAGTTAAATCTAAGCTGACACCCAATAGATTAATTCATATAAATACAAAAAAAATACCACATTAAATCCAAAATATTTTATACCCATATTTGTGCCCATACATTTTCCTTGAATTCGTGTAGTAGATATCTCTAAGAGATAGGGCTGATCGTAATGATGTCAGAGTATTTGGCTAGCTTTGCCCAAAAACCCTAATATTCCAACCTAGGTTTATCAATCATCTTCCCATCATCATTGTATTCAACCATCAACTATGTACGGTGGTTCTATATCGTACGCAAGAAAGTACGACCCCTCCCCCACCTCCTATCAATAGATGAATCTATTATTAAAGAAAAAATATTATTAAAAATTATAATAAAAATAAATTTTGGTTTACAAATATGTTAGAGTTATATAAATATATCCGTGGTAGTCCAATCAATGAGTGTCACTGGATGTGTAGAAGTGGAAGGAATATCCTGTACAGGTGGAGTTTCTATCAATTAATTCTCCCCAGCCACATACTTTGTCAGACTAGGAGTCGAAGAAGGTGGAATATAATAGCTTAGAGATAATGAACTAGAAGAAAAAGATGATGGAATATATGTATGTCCAACTTGTAGTTTAAATATAAAATGCCTAAATATCCTGTTTGTCCTTAAAGACACAGCAGGATAAAAATGGGTAATAGAAGATACGTCTGTGGTAGGAGAATAGTCTAATTGGGTACGACTAGTGGATCGTTTAACTCTCACACCACGAGCCCTCGTACCACCGACCGTAGTATCAGAACCACCAGATGATCATCTAACTGTGACACCACTCCCCCTCCTACCACTATCCTCTGTACTGGGAGAAATATCTGGCTCCTAATCGGATATCTCTCGTCTGGGGGGTGGATCCTGAAGAAAAGTTTAACACAAAAGTAAACACATGATATTATAAGTACTTGAAATATATATATTTGAAATAAAATACTCAAAACAAGGATGAGTGGAGTTACGCTCATCTGTGTCATGCGACAATTATTTTTTATCATCTTTTTATGTCACATCTCTTCAATGGGTGTCATTTATTATAATGATAACAAATTTGGAAGTAATTAGAAACAGATAATTAATGTGTAACCCAAAAAACATAATATAGAAAAACTATTCTGATAAATAAACATAATGAAACCAAAGATTTATAGTGGATTGATGGTAAGCACTAAGATACACACTCTGAATGATGTAGGTGAAACATGTTGGTGAGAACACAACCGTATGATTCTATATATTTTCCACTACAACATTGGGTTCACAATCAACTCTTACAATTGAGCTATTGGAGTCATCATAAGTAACACATGGATTGTTTCCAATTTCAGTAGGGGTAGTTTCAACATCATCATCACTATCATCAAAAAAATGTCTACGATATACTTCAAAAATTACACTGAATTTAGGATGAAGATGATCTTTGACATAAAAAACTTGTTTTACAATTGATGCCAATACATATGTTTTATCGGTGGCAAGAGTGTGAGTCATGTCAAAAACTCGAAATCCACAATCATCAATAAAGGTTCATTTCCTCGTCATTGAATCAAACCATTGATATTTCAGCATCGTGACTCGACCATGCGAATAATAATCCAAAATTACTATTTTTGCCATGACTCCATAATAAGCTACATTTTTTGAATGAGTTCTATTATCTGATGAACTGGAATAATAGCATGTTGTGGTTGTTAGGATAACACCATTTTGGTATGTTCACATGTTCCTTGCTCATTCCATGATAATAAATTTGTATCCATTGATCACAAGTGATTTATAGGCACAAACCATGCTATTAGGACCAAAGGCCAAAACTCTTATTTCCTCGGAAAAAGAGTCTGCAGGCAAACTAGATACCTAAAATTGAAACAAATAGTAAGCTTAATTAAATATTATTTTTATTTAGTTATTTTAGAAATGTTTTTACCTTCAATTTCAACCAAGAAGAAAACCATTTTCTATGCACAGTATCCTTCCTTATCAATGATAAAGAACGATTCTATCTATATATAAATTCTTAATGTTCCCTGTATATAATATTAATAATAGTTTATAAAATAATTAAATTACACGAGATAAGATAAGAGATACATGTAAAAAATACATACATGATATATTCATCGAACAAAACACAATGGAAAACACTGTGTGATGTTCCATCTCTCGCTCTTTAAGGAATAATGTCGTCAATTTATATGATCACCGAATTCCTCCTTTATGAGGAAGTAATGGAAAACTGGGTTCAATTTTCTCATATTTTTCTTCTTCATTTTTCATTGGTTTGTTTATTATCATAGTAATATCGGACAAATACATTGAGAAAAAATCTAGACATTCTTGACCCAAGTACCCATTCACAATAGAACCATCGGGATAATTCCTGTTCCGAACATATGATTTCACGGTGTACATGTTTCTTTCTGTTATATACATCCAATGGAATGCAACGGGTCCTCTGTGAAGTATTTCAGTCAGAAAAGGTACAATAATATGAAAAATTCACATAATAAATGATGGAGGGAATATTTTCTCTAATTCAAACAATATTAATGGTGTCTCTGCCAATAGTTTTCTCAAGAATCATTTTGACAACTTCTTAGAAAAAATTTTTCTAAACAAATAGAACAATGCAATAAATGAGACTCTTACATTATTGGACAAGAGATGAAAGATTTTTATAGTAATCATCACATGCAAAATTCCATGATAATAGTGAGTCTTCAAAGATTTCAGCTTCAACTCTTTTCTGTTGAACCATATTGATATATTTATTTAATAGCCATAATGAACTTTAATAGACTCAAGCACTTCTAGAAATTTATTTTTTCAGCAGGTTTCATCACATAATAAGAACATGGAACTTGCAATTTATCTTCACTAATACAGACAAGATGCAATTCTGGTATGATCCCCCAATCTACCGAGTCACGTCGAGATTGTAAATCATCTTTTTTATTACCGATGACATTTAAAAGAATCGAAAAAAAAAACATTTCCCATATATTCTTTTCATTGTGCATTACATATAATAAATGACATAACAGTTTTGTTGACCAATACGAAAACTCAATGAATATACTCTTCTTCTTCCAATTGTAACAGGTATAATTGGAAACTATTTTCCTCTATCTAGATTTCATTACACCCTTCACAAATTAATAACTATAATCTATCAATTCACTAAGCACATTTGTTATAGACATACGTCGAGGTGGATCGTTAGTCTCCATGGTATTGTCAAATCTTCAATTATTGTTTCTATATGGATGGTTCATTGGAAGGAATCATCGACGTCCCATAAAACTAAAACTACGGTGATATTTTAGTCTTCTCGATCGATTATTCCTCATACAAACTTAACATGATAATTTTCCATTTTTTCTCCATCCAGATATCATTCCATAAGCAGGAAAATCATTGATCATCCACATAAGCACAACATGCATTAGAAATATTGCATTCATTCACGCATTGTATGTGAGAACACTCACATCCCAAAGAAGATTCAACTATTTTATTAAAGGTTTCTTGTATACATCTATATCATTTCCTAGATCTGAATGGCTAGATATCAGAATACTCAAGAAAGTGTAAGGCCTTCTCATACACAACCATGGGGGAAGGTTATAAATGCATATAAGAACTAGCCATGTGCTATGTGATGTAAGAATCTACCCAAATGGATTAAAATCATCACATGAAAGACCCAATCTCACATTATGCATGTCGGCTCAAAATTCAGTATATCGAGCATCAAATTTCTTCCATGAAACTATCTGCTGGGTGAACCAACTCTTCATTATTCTTTTTTTTCTCGGTGTCATGCCATCACATTTTTACTAATATTTCATCAGAACTATAAAGGTTCTTGTAATATAATGATCAAGGGAATGTTCCAAATTTCTTTTTGTAGCACACAAGATAGTGTTCCATCATATTTTGGATTCCATCTGGAGGTTCCACATTTGATACAATCATTTCTTTTAGCAGTTTCCTCCCAAAATAAGCTGCAATCATTCAGCAAAACATTTTTTTTAGAATCCATCTTCATACACTAACTTCAATTCCATATAGTAGTTTGAGGGAATATCTACATCATATAGATGTATGTCCTTCCAGTAGTTAAGGATGTAATTGAATGCATTATTTGAAATCTCATACATAGTTTTCCCCGGAAATAATCAGATTTAAATTTCCTTATTTTTCATTTTAACAAAATGGTGATATACTGGAGTTGTTGCACCATTATTCAATTTTTTCACCCTATCAATATCATCATTTTTATTGGACGCATCGTGTGTGCTTGTATCAAAATCTTGATGGATAGACATCCTTTCCTTCTCATGATGCTGAAAAAATTGAAACATATAATATATCAAACTCTCCAATTAAGTCTTATGATTTGGATCATCAGCATTTTGATATTCTATTTTCTCCCCATTACGATACCACATATAATAGTTTGCTTGGAAACCATATTTGGTTATATGATAGATAAATTCTTCACCAGTCAAACAAGGTCTTCCTACACAATTAAAACATGGACAGTGTATGCGACAACTATCTGAAGCCTTTTCAAATGAAAAAACTAAAAAGTTGTGCAAATTATTTTGAAAAGAAGTTGAAAACCGATAAGTTTCGTACATCCAACTTCTATACATTTTCTAAAAAAAATTCAATAAGTAATTTAAACGAAATTCAATAATATTGGTGTTCAATAAAAAATTGTTTACGTAAATCACAATTGATTAAATTATATAAAAGCATAATTGACACGTTAATCTATATGAGAATCATATTAATAAACACAAAAAAACACAGTTTATATAAGAAAATAAGATACATAATTTCTAAGGCCTATATTCAAGAATTTCCCAATAAGATATTGGACGTGGACCAAGGAATACATAATCCTTAAGGGTCTTTTTTGGAGTACATGAGTTTTATACTTTAACTTCTTCAGGGAGATCAGGATGAAGAGTAGGATGAGGATCACATCAAAAGAAGTTATGGCTTCATAATGTCTCACCTAAACTTTGGATTAAAGGATCATAGGTTTGGGGCCATAGATCAATTGTTTGGTAGTGTGTATTCAATGAATCGTGTCCCAATTGATTTTGGAGAGGGACCATTAATAGTTATAGTTATGGATTTGATTAGAAACAGTTATAAAAATGTAATCCAGGAATTGGGATATCCCAAACCAGGATGCCTCTCTTAGTGACCTAAACTAAGATGGCCACTCATTGAAGATGGGGATTCAAGATCTATTGTGTTTTATCTCACATATGAATAATGATTTTTTGGGAGAGAAATAGAGTTCTTCATGAGCTTCATGTTTATAAAAGGAAGAGATCAAAACAACTTCATTTGTGTGAAGAATAATAATCCCATGGTCCTCTTGAAATTTGAACCACACATTCATGATTTACGAGATGAACTTGTATCCATGAAACCATATGTGAAGCACAATTCAATACATGTGTTTTTCTGATTTTCCCAAGCATTTTGAGGATCCCCAAATCAGTGAAAATTTTAATTGTGTTTTAAAAAGGTGATTGAATAACTCATTTATGATACTGAACGAATAATTATTAATATTTATATTAAGAAAACTAATACTCATTAATATTGGGAATTTTTGTTTTTGTGAATTAGTTTCATGAAGAAGGAAGAAGTAATTCAATGGAAAAGGAGAGGTCCCACTTAGAGTTCCGATTGTAGATATTTTATTCATAAAGAACATTGGATTGTATGGTTAATTATTTCTTATATATTCTGTGAAGAACTATTAGGGACGACGTACTATTTTTCAAAGTTGAAGAAGATACTCCACATGTTCTATTGTGCAAAGGATAAGTTAATAATGTGTTATTTTATATATATAATGATTTTGATAGAAACATGATACATACTTGATCAATAACACACATAGTGTACAAAAATGAAGATAAATAAGATCATTATGTTTGACATGATCATAATTAAAGGAGTCATTTTCATAAAATCATATGAATAAATATTACAAAAAATTTATTATGAGTTCATATACATGAAGGTGTAATATTTGGAGCATTGAGATTAAAAAAATAACTATGCATCTTTAAAATTAGAAAACTAGAAAGAGACCATGCCTTTATGAATGTATATGTGTAATAAAAACCTTAATAGGACAATGTGTACATTGATGTAGTGATTTGAGTACACAATTCGTGAAAGGAGTAGTGAATCATAAAAATTCCCAAAATCCTTAGAAATAGGGAAAAACAATGTGATCATTCAAAATAGTGAAATAAATGGAGAAATGATGAGAATATAAGGATATCCATAGATAATATGAGAATTGGTTGAAGGAATCTAACCTGAATGGGGGTGTTTTAGCTGATCATATGGAAGATGTTCACCTAGGTGGGTCCTTCTGGGAGTCGGGGGAAAATGCTTCTGAAAATCGGGTGCTTCTGGGAGTTGGGGGATGGTTCTAATTAAATGAATTAGGGGGGGCATTCTAAATGGTTATTAGAACCCACTGGGAAAGTCATGGAGTTCCCAATGGTTATAAATAATCATTGGGAAATCCTTCCCTAACCACACCTTTACCAATGGTTTATTAATACCCTTGTTAATGGACATCTATACCATCGTTTCTTTTGAACCGTTGGTATAAAAGTGTTGGTAAAGATAGCCTTTCTAGTAGTTCTTGTAAAAGTGGAATGAAACACAAAATTTCAATCAAACCAATGAAATAAGTGTCAACTTCTCAACCTCTTGAACTGGTTCACATGTATTTGATTGGACAATCTATATTTTCTAGTTAAAATGGGAAGCACTATGTCTATGTTATTGTAGATGAACTTTCTAGATTTGCATGGACTATATTTTTGTCTCACAAAAGTAAAGCCTACTCTCATTTTACCAAATATTCCAAAACTGTATAAAATCATTGTGGACTTAAAAATAAATCTATAATAATTTCACATGGTCGTGAGTTTGAAAATCAAGAGTTTGAATCTTTTTTTTCTCTCAAAATAGCAATAGTGAAAATTTCTATTCTCTTAGAACAGCTCATTAAAATGAAGTTGTGGAAAGAAAAAATAGAACCTCAAAAAAGATTGCTAGAACCAAGCTTAGTGAGTATGAACTACCTATTTTATTTTGGGCTGACAATGTAAATATTGCATGCTACTTAATTAATAGAGTGTATATTATATCTATTCCTAAAATAACTCCATATGAGTTATGGCACAATAGAAAAAACAAATTAAGATACTTCAACATTTTTATTGTAAAGTCTTTTTCCTTGATAATAAGGAAAATCATGACAAATTGGCATCTGAGAGTGATGAAGAAATATTTTTATAATATTTTATCTCTATTAATGCCTATAGATTTTTTAGTAAAAGAACTAAATGTGTGGAAGAATATGTCCATGTCATATTTGATGAAACATATCTACATGAGCCTAAAAACACTATAGAAAACATAGATGATAATGTATCCAATCTAAAAATTAATTATATATCCTTTACCCATCCTATTAATGAATCTATGAAAACTTCTAGTTATAAAAATCCTTTAGACACAAGTCACAATGAACTTGAACCTATTGATGAACCTAAAATCACTAATCCTTTTTTTCTAGAGCAATTAGAACTATTAAGAACAATCCTTTAGATGTTGTTGTTGGAGACATAGATAAAGGAACTCAAACTAGAGCTTCCATTAGAAATCAGGTTAAACATCAAGTCTTGTTTTCACAACATGAACCTAAAAACATTAATGATTCTATCAACGATGAATTTTCGGTAATGTAAATGCAAGAAGATCTTAAATGGTTTAAAAGGAACAATGTTTGGAAACTTTTTGACAGACCTAAAGACAAATTCACCTTAGGTACTAAATGGGTGTTTAGGAATAAAGTAGATGAAATTAGTAATATAGTTAGAAACAAGGATAGAATAGTTGCACAAGGCTACAATCCAAAAGAGTGAATTGGCTATGAAGGAACCTTTCCACATGTATCCAGACATGAGGCCATCAAAAATATGATAGCTTATGCTACACATCTAAATTTCAAAATATATAAAATGGATGTTAATAGTGAATTAAAAAATGGGTATATAGGTGAGGATTTCTTTTTTTAGCAACCCCCTGGTTTTACAAATCCTCATTTTTAAAATCATGGTTTTAAATTATCAAAAGCTTTATATGGTTTAAAACAAGATCCATGATCATGTTATGAGAGATTAAGTAATTTTCATATTTCTAAAGGTTTTACAAAAGTAATAGCCGATCCAAAACTCTTTATAAAATAAATTTAAAATGATGTTTTAGTGGTTCAGATTTATGTATATGAAATTATATTTGGATCTTCATAAAATTATTTATGTATTGATTTTCCTAAAGTTATGCAAATATAATTTGAAATTGGTTTCATTGGTGAAAAAAAAAATTCATCTTGGATTTCAACTAATTGAAAATAATTTTGTTAATATTTCAAATCAAAGAAAATATACTAGTAATCTTATAAAATGTTTTGTATTGGATTTCATTAAATGTAGTGACACTCTAATGAGTACTACTTTTATGTGGAATCTTGATGAAGATGTAAAATATGTTGATCAAAAAAATTATAGAATAATGATTAGAATTTTACTCTACCTAACTGCTAGCCGACCTGATATTATGTTTAGTGTATGTATATTTTCTCATTCTCCAGAAAACCCTATGGAATCTCATTTGGATATTTTTAAGAGAATTATCAAATACCTCAAACATACACCCAATCTAGGATTATTCTATCCCAAAGGAAAATAATATGAGTTAGTTATTCAGTCTGAGGCTGACTTTAGTAGTTGTAAGTTAGATTGAAAAATCACATCTAGAACATGTCACATTTTATGAAAGTCACTAGTATCATAGTGTAGTATGAAACAAAACTATGTTGGACTATCTAATGCAGAAGCCCAATACATAGCTTTTGGTAGTTTTTGTGAAAAAACTTTGTGGATGAAAGACATATTAATATATTATGGATATCTATTCAGGCATGTACCTATAAATTATGAAAATATAAGTTCTATTAACGAATCAAAAAATCATGTTTCACACTCTAGGAAAAAACATATTGATGTAAGACATCACTTTTTGAGAGATCATTATCTAAAAGGGGATATCATTATGGAATTAATTGGAACAAAATATCAACTCACTAATATATTCAACAAGCCATTAAATAATGAATGAATAGATTACATCATACATGAATAGAAAATGATATATATTAAGTATTAAGCATATTGTCTCACAATTTACAGTTTCACAAGTCACTATCATTAGATTACTGTCTAACTCTAATAGTTCTATAATTTTACTGTGTTAATAGGTACTGTTTCATGTTTATGATCTCACAGTTACAATTTCTTAGTTACTTTCTGGAAATTACTATCTCAAATAATACGGTTTCACTATTTGGAAGTCATACATTAAAAAACTCATTGTGAAATCTATTTACTGTTTCCCCATGAAGGCCAGTTATTGTCTCACCGTGAAAGTATATTATGGATTCAACATAAAAACGTTTTATTAATTTATGTGTTATAACGTGTATCATGGTAATTAATTTTTTTATTATTTTTACATTCTCACACTTTTCATTTTTTGAAACATGGTATCCCTAAATGATAAAAACTGAAAAAGATTCACTTTTTCATCACTCGAGCTATCTTCTATCTAACTATAACCCATATTTCAACCCTTCATCTGTGGAACCAATGTTGAATTCCCAGAATGAAATGTCCATCATCGAAAAATACTGAGAAGTGAAGATCATAGATGAAGATAAAAATTGTACTGAAGTTAGCACCTAAAGGTCCTCTGAATCCGAATCTGGTAGACAGAACAATGGTACATAAAAAGAAATATTCCCTAAGTAGATTTTTTTCAAGTAATTTTGTGGTATTTAAAGTGTTAAAAGGGAAAATATGGATATATTTGTTCACAAAGGATGATATGTCTATTTACCAGAAGCCAGTAGCTCAATTTTACAAGTTTATTCAATTTTCTTTTGATAAAGAAGATGGATAGGTTGTGAGAAGTAGGATCAATGGACAAAGATTAACCTTCTCTTCATGTTCATGGGGTACATGACATAGTATACCTAATTTGAGTATTTTTTATGACTACTATGGTCGTTCTCCACCTCTAAATGAGTTCTTTTTTAGAAGAAACTTTGAGACTCTAAACTCGGAATACAACAAAGGGAAGAGCGAGAGCTGCTGAGCTTGATGGGGAAACCAGACTCTTGTTTATGTTTGTTCAAAATCTGATTAGCCTAAAAAATGGTGATTTTTTTGTACACAATTATCATGATTTATTGTTGATATATCTCATAAAAAATGGACATAAGATCAACTTATGCATGTATGTCATACTCCATATGTTTGAGTTGATCATGAAAACATCCAAGCCAACCTTTTTTATTTAATTATGATTTATTTTGGCTATACTTCATGAAAAATGGTTGGTTGGACCAGATAAAGAAGTCATAAAGGATTATGAATCTTGTCTTTAAAATTTTATAGTAAAGATAATGAAAATCAGTTAGAATCCATGGAGAAAAGAAATGGTGTATTATAATTAAATGTTTTATGAATATTTCAATCCGGTGGAACACTTATCAAGACCTAAAGATATTTATGATCTTGCTTTAGAAGTAGATGAATTTGTTGAGTATTCTAAAGAGTTTGAAGAAGAAGAGGATGTTGCACCTACAGGGAAAAATAGTCTGAATGAGGAAGAAAATGAATCCACTCCTCAAGTTTTATTTGAGAAAGAAGTACATGTTTCTAAATAGTTTTTTGTTCTATAAGAATAACATTCCTTTAAAGAATATTTTGTTGGTGTTTAAAGTGAAATGGATGTTGAAAAAGATCATATAGAAGAATATCATTATCTTTTGAAAGAATATTCTTATAAATAACATGAGGAAGAAAATATGTTTTTGATGTTATCCCATCCGCTAATGAATGAATGTAACAAGACATTTTATTGGTTAGAAGGGAAATGTGTGAGGATATTGGGAATAAAAATCTGGAAATAGATCAAAGAACTGAATATCTATGTCTTGTAAGATAATCACCTATTGAGGGGGAGCATCCTATAAATATGGAAAGTGTTGAAGTAACAAATCTGATTGATCCGAGCTCAAAGGGTACATGGAATAAATTTCATAGTTATTTTCATGTGAATGATTCTCAAGAAGTCTCGATCAAATGTTCTGATCTTTCTAATATGTTTAAATTGAAACTGGTATCTACTACTGAAGCTATCTCTGTCATAGAACATGAGCCTGCCTCAACTTCTATCCCCTAACCCTCACAATAACCTCCAAACGTTGTGAATATGAATGATTTGAAAGAATTCAGAGCTACCCTATTGGCTGGGGTTGAAAATATCTTGAATAATCAACCTGTTCCTGTAATCAATTTGAGTGAAAGAGATACATCACTATTATTTGAGAGGATTATATTGAAGATTCACCCATGATTCTCAATGAGATTCAAGAAACCAGAATTGAGAAAAAAAAGTTAAGTGATGAAGTGATGTCTCTCCAAGGTATGGTTGAAGATATGAAAACAGTGCAGAAATATAGAGCATAACTTGTTTCTCATCCTATTGAGGATATTAGTGGTCTGATTCTACAAGAATTAGCATCCATGATACCACATAAAATATCCTCCTTGGATAATAAGGTACCTGGAAGAAACAAGGATGTTTTTCAAGAGATGTGTGAACTTGTAATTGTTCTTAAAAAGTTAACTTATGAGTATATGGTTTGTCTCTAGAAAGTTATAAATCAACTAAAGTCCCTTACATCATTTATTAATGCTTCTAGGGCCTACAGAAAGTCATCTTAACCTTCTTTCGGTAGATATCTGCTCAAAATAGTCGTTAACGTAGATTTTCAATCTGTGCTTAGTGGCTTTGATAAATATTCTCTATCAGATGTTATCAAGAACAGTGATATAGGTATTGATTTGATGATAATTCATTCCAAAATAGAATATTATAATCAGGAGTATATTACCAAGAAAGTGGACTTCTACTTCAACAAGATCTTTTCAAAGCATGAGATGGCAAACCATTTCAAATACCTTTTTGAGAATCTGAGAATCCCACATGTCACCCCAGATTTCAAAACTCATGCCCAAAACCTAAAATATTTCACTCCACTGTTGGATATGTTAATTAAGAATAGGGATGATTTTGAGAAATCCATGAAGTTTGGTGGTGAGATCATTTCCGAATTCATCATGCTTTTGAGTCCTTATCTTCATGTATAGAGTATTTACATTGTGGCTCCTATAGCTACCCCATTGAGATCTGGTTTGCCTACCTTCTCATATGTTACCCTTGCCTATACATCTATGTATGTATCTCAGACATTGAGTTTGATCAGACCTATTAACATTGATCAAAAATTTACCTGATCTTCCACTGAACCTACCTTGGCCCCTTCTGTATTTGAAGGCATTCCTTTACCTTCCATGTCAGTTGGTTCACTCCCTACCTCAACATCTACCTTTACTCCTCTGGCTTCTTCTTCTTATACTGCTACCAAGGGAAAATAGATGACAACCCATGCTAAAGAAAAGAGACTGCAATATTTTTTTAGGGATAATTTCTATTTTAGTGTTGCATAATATTTGAAATAACACATTTTATCCATCTAATAAAATGTTTAATCTTATTATCTATAATATTATTTACTTATGTACACTTATTTATAATCCCATAACGGGGAGAATCCATGATCTATAGCATTGAAACATTCACTAAGAATAGATCTCTCACTCAAATGATTTGTGATCAATAAAATGGGGGATATTGTTAAACGCCTCATGTGTTAATACTTTTTTAATGATCCCAAATCCTATTCATTCTGTAAAACTTGTTAATATTATTTAATCTGTTTCCATTCATGTGTACAGATGATTAGTATCTTAATGCATTAAATAATCCTATCCAAGATCTTAATAAGTATAAATTATGTTTGATTGTTCTAAACTATATTTAATTTGTTTTATAATGATTTCCTTACTTATTGATTAAGTCTAATCTATTCTATGAATGTCACTGTTTGAGTCTGAATATAGATATTGGGATAAGTCAGAGACACCATGAGTCTGAAACCAGTTTTGATTTTCTTGAAAAGGAACCAAACACCATGACCATACATACATTGTGACTCAGACACCGTGACCAGACACTGTGACCGTCCAGACATCGTGACAATCCAGACACCGTGACCAGACACCATGACCATCCAGACACAGTGACCATCCTGACACCCTGATCATCCAGAAAACATGACTATCCAGACACTGTGACTTTCTAGACATCATGAACATCCAGACACCATTTCAAGGAAACACCGTTTCCAGACAAACTGTGACACCGTTTCCTAATCTGTTTTTTCATTTTTTTTAATTTAAAATCTTACTGTCATATTTTATTCTTTCAAATGCACTCTCAAAATTAATGTTTCTTTGTAGACATGTCACCAAATATTATGAGGTACGAGCAGAAAAATACATGCATCTTGTCAACTCCAACACATGCACACAAATAATAAAAGAGAAATGTGGCCCAGAAAGAATAGAAAAAAGCGGTTTTTAGCACGATAATGAAGAAACACTTAAAGAAATCTTGAGAAAAGAACAAACACATGAAACTCGCCATTTCGAAAGAAAACCAAAAGCATTACTGAATCCAAATGGTCTTGATACCTTTTATCAGATTCTAGGAAATATTCGCACCTATCCATTCCTTGATGAACACGATTGAGATATAACTGAATTGTGATACTCTGTTTTCCACACAAAGACTTGATTCATGTATATTCTTCATCATAGAATTCTTGAGCTGCATAGACTAACACTCAGATCACTTCCTACGTTATTTCAATATTTTTTCTCTATTGTGTAGTGTTTTTACCTTTTGTTCAGTGTATGTGTGTCTGTATAAAAACAGACACTTTCTTATACGTTAAACTAAAAGATACGAGATATACTTTCTCATACATCCTTTTACACTAGTGTATTACAACAAATAATTATTGAATATTTCCATATGTTACCTGGTAGATTATACCCATGAAGAATATTGCAAGTGGTCATGTGACCTAGATAGTCATATATAACATTTTTACCTTAATGTAGGGTGTGGATAAATTTTATTAATATAAACTACTTGGTGACATGTGATCACCAAGTAGAGTGGATTAGGTCTCAGCTTGAGACCAAACCACTTGTTTTTTATCCTCTGTGTTACTCAATTTAATTTACTATATTTTACTTTATAAATCAGAAAAAACTACATTAACTTCGATATTTAATCTTGGAATGATGTTATAATTGTTTTTCGTTGTTAGAATAACTTCAAAAGTACTATTAATAACAAATATTAGGATTAGTAAAAAATAATCAATCTTTTGAGAATTTATTTAAACAGTCAAACTTTTATAACCATATTACTTTGACTTAATTTCCTGTATTTTTTTGGGGAACCTTTTAAGAAAACAATTTGAATATAAATTTTTAAATATTATCAATTCACCCCTCCCCATCTTGATTAATCTACTCCAACCAACATAAATAATCATCAAACATTTTTTGAAAGATAAATTTAAAATTAATCCACCTTTAAGAAAGAAAATATATAATTTTAAATGTTTACAGAATGAAATATAAAAAATATATTAGAGGATAGATAATGATGGAAAATATTTAATCAAAAGGGAATATTTTTTGTCAACGATATTTCGATATGTATTATTATTTAATGTGTTTTTGAGATATTATGTTACAAATAGTGGTATCCAAATTTTTAATAAATATTTTATGGTTTTAAAGAAATTTATATAGTGCACAGTTGTGCATGGTTAGGGGAAATTATGTAGATTCCCTAGGAAATATTGAAGCCAGATAAAAGATTCGAGTATAAAGAACAAATTTGGAACATGTATAGTAAACCATGATTAACATATATAGATATATCACCTTTTATATGTAAATTTAATAAATAAGAAAACTACATTCTTAATGACCCAAATAGTTTAGTTCCATTATAATCTGGGAATAGAATATTATAATTTTGTGAAAGAACTTTAATATCTCCCACAATGATCTTCTCACATAGTACTCATAATATTAACACTCTACCAAAAACATTATTCATATCCTAGGGAAGGAATCATATGTGATGGTGTGTACATATGCCCTATATGGGTAAACATAACAGATATCAATATGTCATTATATGAAATTATATTATCATGAAAAGGATATGTGATCATGAAGAGAACTTAAAAAATTGATAGGCAATATGATATTGACCACAAACAAGTGACTTTGAAAAACACATTATAATTTAAGAAATCAAGGGTCATAATAGTGTGAAATCATCATAAATAATCAATAAACCACATGATTGTGTCATAAATGAGTGGAAACACAACATATATAGTGAACCCTTTTAATTATCATGGTTAACTACCAAGACCACCAACATAGTGCATTATGATGCTCTGAGTTCCCATAACAAATTAGGACATGCGTGTTTCCCAATATGGACCAGGAAAAACCTATTTACCATTGTGTTGAAATTTCATTGAATTTTTAACCATTATTATCTCAAGATATTTTAATATTTTTAAAATTCATTAATGAAAGATATAGGTCCCACCTGTCATATAATGAGAACCAAATTTATATATTCTGTAAGATTATAAACATAAATCATGCCATTGCCTATAAAATGAAATCGGTATTGTAAAAATTTCATCATATCATAAACTATTAAAAAGAAATCGTTTCAATATCATTTCATCATCACATAACCTTTGATAACATGTATGTTTCATTGTAATTTTATCATGGTATAACAAATTGAATAGAATTAGGTTTCATAAAAAACGTTTCACAATAAACAAAAACCATTTAGAGAATAAATAATAATGGTATCCTTGGGTCAAATCCCCAGAATGGAATAGGTAAAATCATCTAATTAAATCATATATGTAAAATTATTTTGAATGATAATTTTATACATTTATTGATAGAAATATGTTCTCTTATTTGAAAATTTATATTTACAATATTGAAAATTTTGAAAAACAATTCATTTTAATGACCAATTATTCACTTATATGTAACATTGAAATCATTAAAAAAACTTTTTAAAAACAATTTTTCTTGATATGATTTTAATTTAAAATTAGAAAAAAAATATCATATCCAATTAATCATCAAAAACATTATTAGAAAATATAGTTTTGGAAGAAAAAATAATTTTTTCCTTAAGAGGGAAACAAATTCATATTTTCTACTATCCATTTTCAATGATATATCATGTACTAGATATTTGAAATAAGGAACGATTAGTTGAATATATCATGAATAAACATAAGAGAAACAAATATGGAATTTTTTAGTGTTATATCATGATATTGTGTCATTATAGACATAATTATAAAAATCCTGATAAATGATGAGATGATATCATAAAACCCTTATCACATTGTTAAACATCAATCAATAACTGAATAAAAGAAGTAATATAAAATTGAACATAAAATATCTTGAGAATAAATAACTTAATGATATTACATGTTAAGGGAAATATATATAGACCTAAATAATGAATATGGGCACATAACATAATATATGCCTCATGGAAGGAATCTTCTGACATAAATAGCTTATTTCTTTGATAACATTTTAGCATTGAACCCTATGAAATATTTATTCTAACATTTATATGTAAAAAAGTAATTATAAATGGAAGAATCATAAGATAAATTCATTATAAGTATACAAATAACTTCTTGAAAAAGGTTGTGAACATGAAGTATGTCTCATAAAAAATAAAAGTGGGAAGGAAATCCCTTACCATAAATCCTGACTTCAATCATATTCATTCAAACCATCAGTATAAAAAATATAATATCATTATAAATATATTATAGAAAAAAATTCATATATATATATATAATTCAATTTAGTATTTTCTTATGACCTTTTATTACATTTTTATTAATTATTTCATGTTAATTTTTTGTCGTTACTATTAACTACTCTTTTTTTCATATATATTTTGATTTTTGATTTATGGTTCCTCATAAAATGATCACGATTTAATAATCTAAAAAATTACAAAAATGATATCCAAATAATATTTATTCATTAAATATTTATTTTTTGTAACATAAAAAATTTACTAATATGATATAAAATACATCATTCTTAGAGATGGTATGTCGTGCCTAATATTGAATGTTGTATCAGTTTTTATATGAAATTGAATGAAATAAAATAAAATAATATTTATATATATAATTAATTTATTATTATTATTAATATATATATATATATATTATTAAATTTATCCTTAATACAGTCCATGTAAAACATGAATGAATGGAATCACTTCGTGGAGCGGTAGACCACTATACAAATGAATGACATCATCATATTCCTAAAAAATTGAATGCATGATGGTATATGTGATATACTAATTATAGAATAATAATAAAAACAAAAATATTATTTGTATAAATTAGGAACAATATATCCAAAACTGTGACTAGAATTTGAATGAGGTAATGGAAAAAACAAACAACAATTTTTCGGAGGTATTAATTATCTGTACACACAAACAATGATTTTATAACACATTTTATGGTAGTGTCTGTTAGTTTTTAGGTTAATACCCTGAAAAAAAACAAAAAATTATATTTAAATAAAAAATTTATTTTTAAATCATGGAATAAAAATAATTTCAGGGGGTGGATGGGGAAGTAAAATAGAGATTCTTGTCGAAGAACATTACCTCTTGTTATGGTATTCTCCTATGGATTTCACTAAATCCATCATAGGATTGGTTTTTTAAAAAAAAATATTATTCTAGGATGAGCAATGGGATGTTGGATCTGATTGTGGAAAATCATGGTTGATATAAATGGCTTGACAGGTTTGATGTATTTGGAAATGTGATTTACCCTTTATAGTTTACAAGGAGTTGAATTCTTTTAAATACTCAAATTTATTCACTATTGGGAGGAATGATAACTCAAGTGGAATAAGATATGATAATTATTGGGGTTAAGGGATTATATGGGCTATATAAACTTCAAAAACACAATAAAATATTTTTAGTAAATCCTTTCCTTAACACATACATTTCAATATTTTACTATTTTGTTTTCTCATTATATTAAAAAGTTTTATAATATAAGATGTAAATACATTAAGAATAAAATTAAATTATAAATACAAGACTATTTGGAACGTGTTATTATTAATTTCAAATCCAATCTTTTGAATAAAAATACTAGGATTTTTGGAAATTAATTTTAACATAAGTTCATTAACATGAACAAGTATCACTATAACCTTAACCGTGATAAGTGAGTTTTTACTATTTAATAATCAATGTTGTAACTATAATATAATAATTGTTCCATGAATGAAAAAAATACACTTCTTAACTTTTAAAAATTAATTTTCATAAGAAATTATTTTTAGTAATTTCAAATGATTTAATAAAATTTGATTTCTTATAAAATAGCATTAATGACAATTTTGACATTATTAATTTAATTTTGATTTTAAAAAATCCAAACACAACGATGTATTGAGAATATATTTTGGTCACACCTGGTTAAATAGATTTAATAATCAATGAAACGAATTGATGATAACAATTAAGCCAATTTACTAAACTTTTAATATTTTTGGTTTAATTTAGTTGATTTAATTATTATCTAAATAATTATTATGATAGTGTATCATAACTATTTTATGTATGGAATTTTTCACTAAAATGTTAAAACGAATTACCATAATGAAGACAAACCATTTATCTTTAAATTGTTTTTAAGGAACCTAATTTTCTTCCTATATACTAAAACACTATAGAAATTAAATGTATGAAATGTATCATTTTTACTTTCTCATTACATGACTTATAATGTGGGAAACAATAAAAGCAATGTGGAATGAAATTTCCATTTCTTTAGAATTTTATTTAAAAGGATGAAATAAATAATTTAAATAATTTTACAATAATATTTTTGTTCAATTTCACTCTTATCATTCTAATTTAACCCATAGTAAACCCATTTCTTACATTAATTGTGGTAATTACTTTATGATGAATTAATCAATCGTTTTTCTAAAAGAATAATTTGAAAATACATGAAATTATAATTAATAATGATTCGTAATATTGAATCTTTTTTTTAAATCGAATTCACGGAATTAGAAAAATTTACATTAAATTGTTACTCTCAAACGTCATGAGAATGCATTTTCTTATTCTGACCATGTTCAAAAGTTTGCTATGTTTTTATATAAAAATTCATTATGAAAATTCATCTGACGGAATAAACTGAATTAATATATTTATAATTGAAAAAAATACATTAAAACAATTATAAAATATAATTTAAATTTATAACAAAAATAAACAAACGGGCATTTTTTAATAAAATTTTATTATATTTCACTATTCATAAAAAATGAATATTTTATAAAGAAACAAAAATATTTAACACATGATTTTTTAAGATTATTAATTTAAAAAATAATTCTTATTTTATCAAATTAATTTTATAATTGTGTATAAATATAATTTCATTAACATTCACAAATAGAAACATAAATAATTTTTTCTAGAAAATTGTATTTTAGAAACATATAAATACTTTACATAAAGTTAATTACTTTTTCATAAACATGTTCCCTTCATGTAAAATCATTAATGATAATATTTAAAAATTCTTTACTACAATTGATATCAATATGTTTTACAGCTAATTTGAAATATTTATGTTTTTATTACTATATTAATTATATATTATTATTTTGTTAAAATCAGTGTCGTGTGAATCCAAAGCTAACCCAGGGTTTCGTGTAAAAAAATCATGAAATTGATTTGTGTAGAAATAAATCCTAGAAATGTATTTCATGTAACTCAGATAGACTCAATGTATCATGTTACGTAAAATATAAAAAATATTAAATATATTGGGAAAATGTATTTCAAAAAAATTTAAGGTATTAGAATAACCCCCACCCCCTTCCCCATAAATTGAATTTATACCTTGAAATTCATCACGGTCATCAATGGTTTAATGTTTTAAAATTAAATCATTGAAACCCACATCCTAAAAATGAATATTAATAAATCTATTTAAAATGGGAATTTCAAAACCATAATGGTTACATAAAGTAACTCATAAAAATATTTCCACATATGATGACATTGCCTGGAAGGGAAAACATATACATTGAAGAGAAAAATGACAACAAAATACCGATAGAGGGTGAATGAGAACATCAAAAAAAATAAAGTGGGTGATAAAGAGAATGTTAACAACCAAAAAACTATTAAACAAATTGTGTTTAAAATGGTCATTGATATCATGAAAATGATGTTAATATGACTAAATTTTATTTGAAGTACTTTTTTATAATGCTAAAAAAAATTCATGATAATATATATATATACTTCACTCCATTAAATTTCTTAAGAACAATCTCATTTTATAGTTATTCATTGATAAATTTACACATCTTGTCTAAATCATAGAAATAATGTTTTAGTATTTAATTAGAAATATCTAATGGATCATATGATATATAGAAATAAAAAAACATTTGTTATATTCATTTATAAAACAAATGGTTAGCACATGATATCAATATCTGAAAATATTAATTTATAGATATAATACATTAATCTATAAATCCTCATTAAAATTTCAACATAGAACATTTAATAATTTGTTATTCCTTTTTACCCTTTATTGGGTTTAAAATACATAAAATTTAAAAAAAATGTCAATAAATTTCTAAAATTCATGTAATCATTAATCCCCTCTATATAATTATGTAATTATAGATTGTCACATACCAAACTAGTGAATACCATCACCATCTATTCTCTTAAAACATTTCAATAAAATAGAATAACATAAAAATATATTGAAAAAAAGACATGATTTTTAATTACTTATATAGAAAAAAATATTAAAAAAATATTATTTTAATACAAAAAATGTTGTAAAATCCATCCATGATAACATAAACTAGTTTTCTACAAATAATTAATATGTTTCAAGGAAAATCTACATTCTAATTAACATTATTCTCATGAAACATATCTTTATTTAAAATAAATACTATTTTCATTAATTTAGGAACATATTAACGGATACCTTATAATATTTGTGTGTTTTACCTTAAATATAATCTTTCATGAATTAAATTTTTCCGGTCCATTAACAATATATAACATGTTCTAGAAAATTCATAAATAAAAAACAATAATATAAATTCATTATATATTTTATAATTCATATAACATTTTAATTGAATTAAAATAAATTAATACATTGATCATTTCGCAGCATCCTTAATCCATTTACCAGGCCTCATCATATTATTCTTTAATACCACATTTCATTCAAAATTCATTCATAGTTTCATCATCATAATCATCTACAGAACCATAACTTGTACCACCTTGCCGACTCTCATCGCAACCCATCCTCTTTGAATGTAAATTTTTATAATACAAAAAATTTCCTAATTTGAAGAATTTATTTATTATTGATATCATAAGGATATGAATAATACTATCCATTTTATTAATTGAACATTTAATTTTTGCATTTCATTTGCATTCTTTATGTCCTTGTTTTGGTTTGGAAAAAACCCCTCAAGGTTCCTATAGGTATTTTTTGAGTGTGATTTTTTTGTTTTAAAATCTAGATGACCATGAATGATTCCATTTGATGTTTTCAAATAAAATTTTTAAGTTGGTATTGTTTCCTTGTGTATTCTGTATTTTTAGGCCTCAAAATCTAGAGTTTAATTATGTAGAAGGAATTATTTCCACATAAAAGAATATTGTATGTGCACCAGGAATGATAGTTTATGTACCATGAATGATTTTATTCTCTAGATCAATGTATATTGGATATGGAAGGGAATCGTGATGTGTGAGAAACTATGTGTGTATGAGAATGGTTCATAGTGAGAGAAGGGTTTACACAAATGTCATGCAGTATGTTGAAGGTTTAAAGTATGTAGGATGGATTATTATTAATGGAAATGAGGAGGTGATTTTAGAAGCAGAAAATGGCATCATCCATGAAAATGTGCTGGTGATTTGGGCCTCTATGGAGGAAGATATTTAGTATGTGGTCCGTGTAGGGAAACATTTCATAGGAGGAGAAGTATGTGGTGAAGGTGGAACCACATTGATTATTTGGGAAATCATGGATTATGATTTTTTTAGATTTACATGCCTATATAAGAATAACTAATCACATAATTAATACATTGAATTACATTAGAGAAAATCATCACTCTCAGAATTCATCTATGTTCTAATGTAGTTCACGATGGAGAATTCTGTAAAGGATGATGTGATTTTCATTGAAGAAATTTTGGTGAATGTTTTTGGGGATCTATATCCCACAATAGAAGTGGTGAATAGAGGAGGAAGATGTGGGGCATGAAGGGGGAAGACTATGTACTTTAATAGTAGTTTGTCTTCAGAAGAAAATGTATTACATGGACGAGATATAATTCATAAAAGTGGAGATAGTCTATGAAAGATGGATGGTAGGTGGAGGTGAGGCGGTACACGGATGTAGAGGAGAAGCGGTCTAAGAAAGAGGATGATTCACAGAAGTTTAATAAATCTATATAGAGGTTATATGAAAGTCATTCTCATTGTATATTAAGTGGTGGAAGTAAGATTGTTCACAGGATGCTCAGAAAATCTTTAAAAAGATCAAAAATAGTTTGCAAAAGAAATTTATGCACAACTAACTGTATCTAAAAAATATCAATTCATCCACATGTAAAAATTTAACCTCAAACAAGAATTTATCTATAGTTATGAATTTATTATTTCATGAAAATGAAGGTACCTACAACTCCACAAACTATGAGTGGATCCCTTCCAATAGTAGTGAGATAAGTATGAGGAAGACAGGGATCCTTTCCACCTATAGTGAGAAATAATATGAGACAAAGGGAGTCTCCCTTGGGAATGTAGTGAGAATACAATAAATCTTGTAATGGTGGTGAGCCTAGGCGTTGAAGTGATCTAGTGAGAAACTTGTGTCATTAATGTTCTTTATCATATTTGGTACATCATCACAACACCGGTGTATGCTTCATGGATGTATCCCTTTGAGGGTGAACCAAGTAAAATAGATGTGTCTTGTGTATGAATTTATATGTGTTTATATATTTCTATGGGATACAGATAGAAGTATGTTTTGTTTAATGGTGAAAAAAGATCTGAAGGGCCAATAGTTTTATTTTTTTCATACCCTGATTCTCCCCCACCCATCTTAGCATATTTCACCTAATATACCTAAAAAATTTGTATAATAAGTAATGGTTAAAAGTCAGTGGTTCTCACATATAAGAAGAAATGGAGGTGGCCAATCATAAAGTGATTCTAATATTCTACTAAAATAATTTCCAACTATGGAAGAATCAGATGTAGCACTTTTTTCGATCATTTTGAATTTATATCTTTAAAAGATCTAGGTATGAAATATCTATTGATATCATTAGTGGTGTTCTATCAGAAGCTGAAATAAGGGAATTGGAAGCCGATACTAGGTGGATTAGTGATTTATGGAGAGTAATATAAAATTATATATACAATGGTTATGTCATGTCATACACCAAATTCTATGTAGGAAAAGTTTTGGAATATTTATGAGGGAGACACAAATGTCATCAATGCAATGTTATTGGGTCTATAGAGAAAATTTGAGGATCTCAGAATGCACCATAATGAGTCTGTTGATACATTATTTGATCAGTTTAATGTGGTTTAGGAATACATGAATGGTATTGGAAAAATAATTGAATATATAAAGATCATCATGTATATCTTGAGAAAATATCCACATCAGTTTAATCTAATGGTTAATGTATTTGAAGTCACTGATCTCAAGGTGCTGTCAGTAGATAGAATTTATATTACTCTCATTTCATATGAATTGAGAAATTATTATATTGATGCAGTGGAAAAGTGAATGTCCAAATATGTGGAAGTCAAGGCAATGATGAATCTCTCAATTAATTATATTCATGAGGAAGATAGTTTAGTTGTAGTTATGTCATTTATCTTCTCAAATATACAATGTTGAATATGAAATCTCAAGGGAAAATTCTTCTTTTATACTTTTGATGTGTAATGATTGGGAATTTTACATCAAAGGGTCTTAATAAAACTTGAAGATGACAATGAACACAATAATGAAAGTCCTCAAAAGAAGTATTTATCCATTGTGAAATGTTTCAGATATAATAAGATAAAAATAATTAAAAAAATAATCAACTTTCAAAAGAAGATTAAATTTTAGATTAATTTGATGAAGAAGAGTTAGATGAATGTAGGGAAAATGATGTGGATTATTTGGAGGTAATTCTCATAATTCTCTTAAAAATGAACAAAGCGACAATACATATAGAGATGTTGAAGGAATAGTTGACCTTTAGGATGAATTACATGCTTATGGAACAAATCTAAAATGGTGTTTCATGATTATCAACTATATATGTAGTAGCATGAAAAAGGATATGTATGATCTGAGTGAGGAAATTGAAAAATTGTATTCTTTAATTCCAGAATACTGAGAAAAGGCGGTTTAGTACAAACTGAAAATTGAATAATAGATATGATAGATTAATAGTTTTATTAAATTATAAAATATCAACTCAAATGTTTCAAATAACTTGTGTAGGAAGTCATCAGTATATGAAAAATTGTTAAGGATCAAGAAACATTGTTGGCCTAAATAACATCATTAGGAAAATAGACAACATGGGCAAAAAAATGAATAAGATAGTGGAGCATGGTTTTCTAGAAAAATAGAAGGAACATTCAAATTCAAATGAAAAGGGTGGTATGAGGATTGATCAAAAATCGAAATTAGTAACAGTTGATGTCATACCAAAAGCATCTACACAAATATTTAATATTTACTTTGGTATGAAATAGAACAAGATGATTCAGAGAACCCAAGGGATAACTAGTGGTGTGGATTTCCACATATCAATGTACCCTGTATAATATTCTATTATTGTGGCAAGATGAGATATACAAAATTTTTTTGTTCCATAGATTAGTGATACCAAAGGGAATAAGACCTACAGAGGATGTCATACAATGTTCAATATTCCATGAAATCATTTTATATTAACTATTATAGTGGGAAAAGGTTTCAATCGCATGGAATTATATTGCTCATCAACAATGTAGATAAGTCTGCAGAAGATTATTGATGTTGGTCACAAGAATCTTAAAAATGTATCATCAAGTGAGCTGAAATGAAAAATTGATTTTTATGTCTACGTGATGAAGTTGTCCCATCATATTCTGAGGAATTTCAAGAGTATCAATCTATTCTGGATATTATTTTAGAAACATGGATCAAAAATAAAATATCTAAGTTGGAAGTGGTCTTAGAAATTTCATTTAATGAATTATATTACACCATTATTTGGATCATTGATAGTGGATTCACCTCTCATATGATAAGAAAGAAGGATATAGTGATTGGAATTAGGTATCATAGAGAGGTTATCAAATTAGTTGTAAATTATGAATTAATAAAAATTATTTTATATGATAATGTAATGTATGGTGGAAATACATTAGACATGTATATATCTTGGTTTTTGAAGGTGTTAGTCATGACATTTTAAGTTTTAGTCAATTGTGTTACTGAAGACATTCCATAATATTTTCCAAGAAATTATGTGTCATCAAGGAAAAAATATGGTGCTATTGTATTATAGGGAAATCATATAGAACAGAATCTCTACCTCATTAGGGGAGAAGAATATATATACTTTTTTCCATAGAATAATAACATAATTTGTCGAATAAATGGCATTACCACATGAGAGATATTTCTTTAGAAGATCATATAACGTTTTATGCTCCTCGATATATTCCTAGATTATCAAATGATCATACACTTATGTGTGATTCCAATAAACAATGTAAGATTATTCATATGACATATAAGGAAAAAGAGAAATGGTCAACATGATTTCATGAGTTGGTTCATATTTATTTGGGCGGACCAACATCACAATGAGACCTTTATGGGAGGAGATACTATGTTGTCTTCATTGATGATTATATAAAAATGGATTGGGTATCAATCATTATAAGAAAGTATGAGATGTTTAATTTCATTACATGATATCAATAGGAAGTTGAAAATATTCTACGTAATACAATCTTGAAGATTCAAACATATAATGGAATAGAGTTTACAAATGGACAAGTGGTGGATTATTTTTAGAGACATGGGATAAGCCATCAAGTATCAAAATTAAGAAATCCCCAACGTAATGGTGTAGTTGAGATGAGAAATCCGACTAGAAATAACATGGCTAGAACAATGCCCATTTATAGAGACCTTTATGAGATATTTTTGGAAACAAGCAATAATGACCATAGTCTACACATAAATTAGAGCATTACTATAACAGGATGAAAAAAATGAATCTAAATGAGATATGTTATGGGAAGAATCCTTCATTAAATTAAATTTTATTCTATGAAAGTAAGTGCTTAATTCTCAATACATAGAAACATAATAAGTCTTAATAATATAGAGATGAAGGGATATATCTTATATAATAAAATAAAATAATATAATATAAAATCTTCAATAATGGTCTAGGAAAGATTATTGAATTCCATGATGTAACCACATCTAAGAATGGGAAGAACCATTATCAAATAAAAGATCAGTATCATAAGGATATTTGATGAAAAAATTATCAAATCAGAGGATACCCCCATTCTAGAGGTTGTTTTAGAAGAAAACCCAGATGATGAAAATGATGAGAACAATTATGTATCTATAGAAATATAGAAGATAATAGATGAAATTGATGGTTTAAACATAATTTGCAAATTATACACCTCCAATGTAGACAAGGAGGATGAAGACTCTACAAAAATAATAATACATATCAACAGAAGAGCCTAAATTTTTGAAGAACCAGCTGGTGAAGAGAATAATTTTCAGTATATGAATGGGGAGCTTGACCAATTTGAAAAAAATCAGACATGGGAGATTGTTTCGAGACCAACAGACAGAAATTTAATCAGGTCGAAATGTGTCTTTCTAAACAAAATGAATGAAGATAATGTGGTGATTCAAAAAAATAATGAATAGTGTGAAAAGGGTTATCCCATATATAATGAATCAATGTTGATAAAACATTTTCACATGTTTCAATGCTAGAGAAAATTAAATTATTCTTGTTTATAGTAGTGAAAAGAATGAACAAAGTGTTCCAGATTGGTGGGAAGTTTGCATTTCTAAATGGATTTCTTGAAGAAGATATTTAAATTAATAAGTAATATGGTTGTCTTGTTCATGGTGTTGAGAAAAAAAAATTGGTTGAAGAACATGTTTTATTGTTTGATGCAAGCACAAAGATCTTGGTATTCAAGGCAATATCATTTTTTGAAAAATCATGGTTTTCAGCATGGTGGAGTTTATTACAATATATACCTCAATAATTAAGGTGATCAAAGGATGATGGTTCTGGAATATGTCCATGACATAATCATCGATTGATCAGATGAAGCACAATGAATTCAATTTTCTGAATTTTTGAAATTTGAGTTCGAAATGTAAATGATTGATTAACTGACATTTTTTAATTATTTATAGGTAACACAAAAATATAATTTCACCTTCATTTCTCAATATAAATATATCAAGGAAGTTTTTTGATGTTTTTGAATGGATAATTCCAAGGAGATGAAGACTATAGTGGATACCTAGATGAATATTTCAAGGTATAATTAACGAAATATAGTTAATGTTATAGAATATAGGAAAATCAGTTGGAGTCTACAATATATAATAGAAAAAATACCTGATATTTTTTTCCACATTCCAAGAGGCATAGTATCAAAGAAATCCAAATGGTTTCAATATAAATAATACCACATTCTATCAAGGGCATGGTGGATTTCATCTTGATGTGCTATAATTAATCACAATAATAGTTATTGGGATATATAGATGCAGATTGGTCTGGTCAAAGGATGATAAAAATCAACATTGGGTGGTGAATTTTTAGTTGGTGTATTTTTTATTTATTGGCTAAGAAATAAAAAAATATTTTGCTACATTGATCACTTCAAAAGATGAATAAATTTTGGATACTCAAGCATGAACACAATTATTACGGATAAAGATGCAACTTGTGGGTATGAGAGTTGATGTGAAGGATCTGATCAGAATCAATTGAGATAATTAATGTTCTGTAAATCTTGGAAAAAAATATATCCATCACTCAAAGAAAAATCACATTGAAATAAAATATCATTTTATCAGGGATAGGTTGGATCAAGGGATTTTGAAGGTGGAGTATTCCCATATAGAACAATAAGTTTCATAAATTATAACAAAGTGATTACCCAAAGAAGTATTTGAGAGGCATCTACTGGCTCTAAAAGTTCAGTAGACTCCTAGAATAAGAAAAAAGTGAGGATGTGGAATACCCTATCCCCAAGGTATGGTATATGTTTTCCTAATGTGATAATATGTGCTTATTACCATGTTTCAGACTTAAATGCAATGGACTTAGGGCTCATTGAAAAAGAAGGATAAATTCTGGCTATTATTCAACAGAAAAAAATTCATTTGTCAATGTATGGGGGAAGATTTTAGGTGCATCAGTGACATAGGGGGACATTAATTTGTGTAGATATGAAGCTTTTTGGAGGATCAGTGATGTATGGGTAGTATTAAATCAGACTATGCCTTAATTGATTGATCAAAGAATACAAATAATGACAGTTGTGGTTCATAATGAAAGTAGAAGTGTAGTTTTTGAATATAATGAAGTAATTATTTGATGAAATATTCATTATACTACTATTTCTCATTATATAAATTCATAATATGGGCTTAGAATGTGTTTAATAAATCCTTGATTGCTATTTTAATCGATAGATGTGATTGCAGGTAGAAGATTAAAGAAGCTTTAATGAGATATCATAATTATAAAAAAAATTCAACAAACCCAACGGGGAGATTGTTGGGAAAAAATACCTTAATGTATAATCTTAATATATTTTTTGTGTGATTGTGTTTTTAAACCAGATGAAAATGAATGAATTTGGTTGATTTTGCTGAAGTAGGTATTTATGGTGGCCGAGTTTTCTAATGGTTGCCTATTTTTTGGGCCTCAAAATCGAGTGTTTAATTTTTTCAGAGGAAGGATTTATGTGTTAGAGTGAATAGTATACGTACCACGATGGATAGTTACTGGGCCATGAATTGTGGTATGAGTAACATCGAAGGATATTAAGAAAGTAACAGTACCATGAAGTTTGAGTCACCGACTGTGTATGGGAATGGTTCATGGGTGGAAAACGGTTTATGACCAAGTCATGTGGTGGGAAGAAGGATTTTGTTATGCAGTATGGATTATTGTTTGTGGAAATAAGGAGGTGATTTCAGATTCTTATAAGGGCACCATTTGTGAAATCGTGACGGTCATTTAGACCACTACATTGGAAGAGAGGTAGTACGCAGACTGTGTAGGGAAACATTTTTTCTAAAGGAGATGTATGCGGTGAAGGGAGTGCAACATTGATGATTTAGGAAATCTCATATTAATAGTTTTTGTAGATCTATTTTCTTATAAATGGAGTGATAATCCAATCATTAAGATAGATAATTCCATTTAAAAATTAATTTCTCTGGGAATTCAGTTATGTCTAAAAGTGGATCGTAATGGATAATTTAGTGAAGGGTGGTGTAGTTTGCGCGGACAATTGTAATTCATATATGGGTGAAAACGGAACATCAAAAGAAAATATATCTATACATAGTGATGCATTATTCAATGAAAATTATTGTACCTACAATTCTATAAACTATTATTGAATCCCTTCCTAGAGAAGTGAGTGAAGGAAGAGGAAAATGGGATCTTTTCCATTGATAGTGATCTAGAGAAAGAGACAAAGGGGCAGTCCATTGGGAATGTAGTGAGAAGACGCTAAATTTTATAAAGGTCATGAGAATGTGCATTAAATTGATCTAGTATAAACCGTTTATCATAAGTGATATTTAATGTATTTGGTCCATCAGCACATCATTGGTGTATGCTCCTTAGGAGTAGACAAGTGATCACGAACCAAGTAAAATCAATGTGTCTTGTGAATGATTTCATTTCTATTCACATATTTCTATGTGTTAAGGGGAGATGTTTTTTTGATTAATGATGAAACATGATCCAAAGGGTTTGCAGTCTTAATCTATCATACCTCGATTCACCCCCTCCAAGGGTATTTGACCTTATGGACCTAACATTTTCCGTAGTTAAAACATCATAATGTTCCACTTGGACATCCACACATGTGTTTCTTCACACATTCTCAACACATAGATAACTAAATCTTCTTTCCCCCCATGGTCATCACTACATGATCTATCATCAAAAAACATCCTTCTATACAGTAGTGATTCCATGATTTCGTTAAGGTTCACATTAGTAGTCATGTTCATTGAAAACCAATTAGGAATAATCATAACTTCATTCAATCAATTCATCATCCCATTTGTATGATCATTAGAAAATTTTATATTACATCCAATTTGAACCCAATTCCTTGTATTTATCTCTGCTGTTAAAAACCATAAATATATATTATGGAAAACACATAACTTAATGAGAAACCAAATAAATATGAAAATCACTTTTACGATGTCTACATAATGACACATTATGTTTATCCTTGAGAACTCATAATAATTATCCATTTTAGTCCTCTATGATGCTTCATAATGAGTTTGGGAATTTTCTTATCATATCCCTTAATAATTTCAAAAAAGTTGTGCAACTAAGCCTATTGATGTACACTAGTTCTTGATATTGTCTAGAACAATATGGTGTTTTTTGGTTGTAACCATTATATACATTTAATCTACATCCACATCAACTTATTGTATACAAATAATCTATGTAATATTGTATAAACTACCAGATCTATCCTTTTTTGATGTTCTTTTACATTTTCCTACACATTGACTCATTATTATTCATATCCCTAGAAAAATCCACATATATATATAGTTATTTATTATTTATAAATATCTCTTGGGAAATCACAAAATGTTTCTCATCATAGGTTATTACTTTTAACTAAACCTTTTTTGATACGATCTATAGCAACCGAGGACTAATATTATTGGATATTTAATCTTTTTAAATGAATATATAGTAAATTATAAAATTGCATATGTTAGGACAATCATAGTTTAGTTCATTTGGGAATATTTAACATAATATTTTTTTTGAATGATTTTCAACATCTCCCATAATTATCTTCTTACATTGTAATCCTCTTTGGAATACATTACCTTTTTCGTTCTTCATATTCTGAGAAAGGAATGTTAAGAATTGGTGAGCTCAAATTCGTAGTATAAGAAAACATAAAAGGTATAAATATATTATTATATTAATACAATACATAATAATAATGGTATTTTACATTCAAAATAACATCAAATGTTCATACCATAACTGTAATTTATCGTAAACCAATGTCATGGAGTTGAACATTATCATTTCAGAGAACATGGGACATAATAGTGTGAAATCTTCATATATTAGTAAGGAACCATATTAATATGTCATAAAATTGTGGAACCATAATAAATATAGAAAACCATTTCCATTTTCAAAGTAAAATACCAATACCATAATCATAGGGGATCGGGATACATATGTTTCCCATAATGGGTCAGGGGCATTTGTTTCCCAAAATAGATCAGGACATGCTAGTTTTCCCTAGTAGAGTAAGACCATCACTGTTTCTCCATTATTATTTCATGAGATATTAATATTTACCCAATTCACCAGTGGGAGATATAGGACCATCCTATAACAAAACAAAAACTATATTTATTTGTTCCACAAGATCATAAATATTCATCATATCAAAAACCATGAAATGAAAAGGGTATCAAAAACATTTCATCATATCAAACCTTGTGAAAAAAAATATAGGTTTTGTAATAATTTAATCATAGAATAAATCATGAATGAAATCATTTTTCATAATCATTTTATAATTTTATAACTGGTGGAATTGAAATGGTTTTCATAAACAACATGTCCTCATAAAGACCAATAATTTTTATAAAGAATAAGAATTATATTCTTCCATCGTATCCCTAAAATGTAATATGAAACATCAATGATTTCATCATATATGGAAAATAATTTTTACTTATCTTTTAACTCATTTCTTTTTGAAAATATCCTTTCATCACTAAAAACCACTTTTTAAAATGTAAAAAATGTTTAACTATTTTTCACTAAAAATAACATTAAAACAAATAAAGTGATACATTAAAATAATTTTAAATAATTTTTATTTTTTTAATCATATTATTTTAAAATTTGTTTTATTGTTAATTTGAAATATATCTTATAAAAACGTTTTAGAAAACATAATTTCGGAAGAAAAGAAACTTCAGACCAAAGAGAGAAATAATGTTAGATTTTCAGAAAATAATTAATAAATATTTTAAATTACAATGAATGGTAAAATTGAACCATTACATGGTGATATCATGAATAATAACAGGACCAAAAATTATTATAAATCATCAGAGTATGATCAGAATATTCGTACACAGGATGCTTAAACATAAAAAATCCTGTAAATAATGAGATTGTATCATAAGACGCTTTCGTATTTGGTAACCTCGAATCGTATTCCCCTTGAAATAAATAACATAATATGGGACATTAAATATTAGAACGATAAATAAATTCCTGATATTACATGTCAATGATTATTTATAAACACCCCATGAAAAATATTGGTATGTAATAAAGAATACATCTCTAAGACAAGAAATTGAAACAAAAATCACTTACAAATTTTGTAGAGGTTTAACCATGAAACCCATGGGAGGGAGATCTTAAAATGGATATGAAAATAAAGCAATTATTTTTAGATTATTCATAAAATAAAATCATTAAACTTATATACCCAACATAAAGGAACTATTTGGTGAATAGGGCTTGTGCCTCACAAGGAAATTAATGTGATATTTAAATCCCATACCTTATGTATTCGATTCCTTCCTACTCATTAAAAACATATTTATGTAAAATATAAATAAATTTATTAAATTTTCCTAATAATATATATGTCATACAATATAAAATTATATTATGAAATTGTATTAGCTTCTAATTAATGATTCCTTGTAAATGTTACATCTCAGGTAATAATTGTAACATATAGTTACTATTTTATCATGTACGCCCTTATTCTCATCAAGGTTTTCCTATCCTTTATTATTGGGAGGAAACTATAATGGTGATGTCAGAGATTTATTGTAGTTTTCGCATTAACAATAATTTTTTGGAAGATGTAAGAATAGTTCACACCATGTAACAGGGTTACACTCTGTGTAGTTTTTTATAGGTATAATATGTGAAAAGCGATTTGACCTATGAAATATTACACTTCATGAGTGGTGGTTTAATGTCATGAGAGTTTTAAATAATAGATTTTTAACCTGAGGTGATGAATTTTTCATAATATTTGTACACCCTGGATTTCATGGTGTGTTACTATATTACATGTCGTGAAGTTTTCATCATCTAAATTATAAAGTGGGAGAGTTGCTATTTGTTTGTGGATTGTTCTTTGAAACTCATAGATCTGGAACCTATTCTCTTCTTAGGATATTTTTGGATACACCACTCATCGAGATCAATCATTTCATCATTAGATCTCTGTTGTAGCTATGGAAGTCTCTCCTGGAAAGAGACCTTTTTGCTTATTCATTTATTTTGATCATGGTATCTCCATTGGGGGTAATCTATAGATTTTAAGGTTTAATATAGTGTTGTGTTCTAGGTTTTTCCAAGATCCATTATATGATCTCATTCTGTAAGCCTTTTTGTTCTTTGTTCATGGTGCAGTAGACAAATTTTTTATAGTGTTTTCATTTCCTCTCTTACAATAACCCCTTTTCTTCTATATTTAACTAATATTCAGGTGAATGTGATTATAGGTCCATAGATGATATTGTTATGGTTATATGATTTTGTATTTCTATTACGGGAGACTGTGGCCTGAGTTTCTAGGTATGTGGTTCCATCTCTAGTGTATGATAATGGGTCATATTGATTTTATTTAAAAACTGATTGATATTCAAATTCGAATAATACTTTTTTTCTTGTTGAAATATTTTTTTATTGAATAATGATTTTTCCTGAGTTATTGAAAAATGGAGAGAAAACAGGTCTTTTCAAAGCATTGAAATGGAATGGTCAAATGGTTTTGAATTTTTTTTCATATCATTGAAATGATTAAGGAAATATCTATCAGGTTTTACCTTGGGAATATAGGGGGAAGGTTTAGCAATGGGCTATAATCCATTGGTTTCGCATTTTAAAGGGGTTCATTATTGGGTCTTTCCTCTATTTCATAGGTTCATTGTTGAAGGGGACCAATATTTTCATTTGGGGGGGGGGGGTAAATCCAGGGGTTTTCCTCTGATTAATCGGCCCTTTGTTCAAGAAAAAAAATTTAAACATGATTATTTTGGTATGAGTAGTTTGTAGCCATGACCTATAGTATTATTTGGTGTTGTGGCACTTGTGCATCAATTTTTTATTTCTTGGATTTCTTATTTAGCCATGAGATTTATGTTTATGCTTGTGAAAGATGATATGGAAAATGTTCTTTAAAATTGATATACATTCTTTTTGTTAAAAAATGTATAAAAATGGAAATTTTTACCATGTTGTATATTAAAATTCTTAACTACTTACCATTACATGTTTTTAAATAAAATGAGCTTGCATGATTTGTAATACAGAGTCTTCTTGTGGAACTCCTGGGTACGATCCTACTGAGCATGTTAGATCACATCTTATGCACCAATTTGATAGTGTGTAGACCCTTATTTGTCTTACAGTGTTGGGAAATTAAAGGCTACGTAGTAAGGCTACAAGGATTATGTCTATTTGTTGGGTATCTGGTGGTAAGATGGTTGGAGTTTTCCATGAATCCATTTGTAGAAGATTTTTGGTTTTGGTCCTTTTCAGTTTGACTTATCCTTTATAGTTATTAGCTGCATTTTTTTTCTATTTTCACTGTTATCATATAGTTATGGAATATATATCATGTACATCTTCCACTGTTTTTTTGTGTAGTACATATATTCCAGGTTTTTTATCGTATTTGTAAAAATCATTCCCTCTGTTATATTGTTCAATGACTGAGTGCTTTTCTCTATCACATGGAGAATGAGAATGCTCTTAGGGTATGTAATGGAATGGCTCAGGTACCATGATTGAGGGTAACCTGGTTTGGTTCATTAATATTTTGAATCTAAGTAAGTTATGTCTCTTAGAGTCAATGTTTCAGATATCTTTTAGAATGGAGATAGGATTGTCGGGACTTGAGAGGTAAGTTGTTATAATTTCATGTACCGCTCTTGTCGTGATGGGACACATGTTTCAATGAGATGTTGGGATATGTTTCTCAAGTGTTGCGTTCAGCTATAAAATATCTATTTTTTCTTATGGTGTTTATTATTATGAATGATATTTATTTTGTTGATTGGTCGTCCTTATGTTTATTTGTGCAATAGTATGGCACCGAGAAATCTACCATGAGTTCCGCCGAAAGGTTCAGCTTATGCTTCTCAAGGGAACTGACCAATAGATTAGAGTCTCATGGATATTATAATAAGGGAAGTCAGTGTGATTGATCAGGATGTACCACAAGTTTAGAATGTCGTGATTTAGTGGTACCCAGGATCTGGAGGGAGAGAGATTGATTACAGGAGTTCTGGCATGAGAATCCCCCATCCATTAAAGGATGACTGAGCCTTATGTGGAGTAGAACTAGCTGGATAGAATAAATCAAATCTTTGACTTTCTAGATACTCTTGAGAAATTCATGGTGATGTTTTCATTGTTCGTACTCTATTGGTCTTCCAATAAATGTTTGGATTATATGGTACACACATATAGACATGTGAACATGGATTGTAAGGGTTTCAAAACGTTTTAATTTTAGGAGTTTAGTCTAACATCCATAATGGTGGAAACATCCTAAGAGTTCCTTTATTTTTAATAGGGATAGTATTCGATGTCAAAATACACCAATCATTTTTCTATGCTTCTATTTTTTTTCTTCGGATATAGTGAAGAATGACTAACTAAAGGATTAGATGTACCTATAGGGATTATGAATGGATATCATATCACATGTATTCATAACGAATATATATAACTCTTAAGAGATTGTATACAGATCTATGATGGTAGAAAAAATATGTATGGAATAGTTGGATTTCTTGCATCTTATCTTCCTTTGGGTGGCAGCTTCATTTGTGCACATGGGAAGGAGTAGAAGTTGAAAGATTATCATATGAGTAGTGGGGGTGGGTCTCAATAGTGAGCCACATCTTCACCATCTGTTACAGTAGGTAATGTGCCTTTGAAATTCAATTAGGGTTGTACAGGAGGAAACATCAGACATTCCTTCCCTATAACTGTGAAGATGTGCAGTAGTTGTGGACATGTTGGTCCCTTATAGTGCTTCTGTCAATATATGATTATGGATCATTATGGTTATGGTTTGACGGACACTAAAGTCTATTGTGTTGCAATAAAAATATTCATAGAATATGGAGCTCCAACCACTGGATTGAGAAATGAATAATTTTCATGCAGTATAAGAGTGTCTAATATAAGAAGACACAAATCTGACAATAATGAGATGTACTATCCTTATTGCATCATTACTAGAAATTTCATTATTTAATATTGGTGCCTCCCACATGTTTTTATAATCACGCTTTGTCGATGTACATAAACATCCATCAAAACTTATGGAGTTATCGAAACCTCTTGTTACGAGGAAAGAGAAGGGGTTCATGTGTCTTTCTTGATCATTAATGATAGATAATAAAAAGTTGGAATGGGATTTTCTTATTCTTGATATATATTAGTTTTATTTAATTAGAGATATAGATTCTCTTGACTCTCATTGAGTTGTGGTTAATTTTTATAAGAAAAATGATCCATTTATTTCAGTTGATGGGAGATCTCATCAGTTTCAGGGGGAGTGGTACGTGAGGTCAACTCATGCAGGACATTCATGCCCATATCTCAAGAGTTTTCTGGTTACTGTACCATTTTATCAGGATGACGTTCCATCTATTGATGATGTTATTATTGTTGTTTGAGACATTCCTAACATTTTACCAAAGGATTTCTATAGTCTTACCCCATAGATAGAGGTAGTGTTTATGATTTATATGGTTCTAGGTACTCTACTGATATCGATACCTTCTAATTGTATGACACCAGTGGATCTAAAAGGGATCAAGATTTAATTAGACGGTATGTTATAAATGGGTTTATTCACCCTATCATTCTCCTTGGGCATCCCATGTTTTCTTTTCCAAGAAATATTATGGTTCAGTTTGGTTGTGTGTGGGATATAATAAGTCAAAATAGAAAATGGTTAACAAAATAAATCATTTTCTTCATGTAGATGATATTTTGACAAGTTAAAGAGATAAATTTTGTCTTTAATGTTTGATCTTCAATCAGTTTATCATCATCTCAGAGTTGGAGAGTATGATATTCTGAATATAGCCTTCAGTATAATGTATGACCATTATGAATATCTTGTTATTACTTTTGTTCTAACTAACACCTATGTAGTTTTCATGGCCATATTGAATTGGATATTCCACCAATATATTGACACTTTTATGGTAGTTTTCATGGTTGATATTTTGGTTTATTCGAAATCTGAGCATGAGCATGAGGACTATCTGAGTATGGTTATGGAAATTTCAATATGTCACCAATTATATGGATATCATTAAATTAGAATATTCTAGATTCATGAAGTGATGTTATTGGGGAACAGAATTTTAGATCCTTGATTGTTAGTTGATCTTGGAAAGGTAAAGGCTATTTTTCCATCGAAAGGGCCACATAATGTCATTGAGATAAGAATCTCCCATGGTCATGCTGGATAGTAACGATGGTTCGTCAATTATTTATCTAATATGGCATCACCTTGGACTACTCTTATTATGATATTAAGATAGTCCAGTAAGGAATAAATGGTGTTTTTCCTTACTTCTGGTGTTGAATTGGGATTCATGATGTTGTAGGATAATCATGTGGTAGCTTATGACTCTCATCATGCTTGACCGCATGAGAAGAATTATGAATCTCATTATTTAAATCTTTCCATAGTCATGAATGTTATCAAATGATGGTGGAACTATCTTTTTTGGATATTTTTGCGGCCTTCTATGGACATAAAAGTATGAGATATATCATTTTTGAAAAATTCATGAATCTCATATAGAGTATATTTGTATAATGACTTAAAAATTTTACTTTGACATTGCTTACACCATAGGAAAGTGAAATGTCATTACATATGCTCTTAGAAGTAATTTTCCATCATAGGTTGTTATAAAATCTAAGGAGGAGTGGATCCTTATGGGGATTTTCTCTCAACTATGCCCAGACTGTAAGGAAGTTGTTTCAAGAATATTTATAGCCAGTGTTCAGTTTTCATCATCTCTCCTGTAGTCTATTTTGTAGATTTAATAGCAGAATTATGAATTTCATAAGACTCAATAAATCTTTTATAGTGGGAATATTATTTTGGCATGGTTTTTCTCGTTAGATGGTCTGGTTCACTTCAGGAAAATGGTTTTCGGCCCATCATATTTGAAGCGTTTAGTCATGTTCTATTATAAAAGCTCTTCATGGGCCATTCATCAAAGAAATAAGAAGATTTATTATGACATTAGGTAAAGATTCTAGTGATTGGGTATGATGTGTGACATCACAATGTTTTTTTCTCAACATTACATGTGCCAATGAATAAAGGTAGAGCACTTGAAACCTTCTTATTTCCTTCAACCACCTCTGGTGCCGATCTAGAAATGAGATGAGGTATCCATATATTTTTTTATTTGATTTACATAGACTCCCTAATGTAATAATGATCTTTTGGTTGTTTTTGATTGATTAATGATGTCTTCTCATTTCATTCTGATCAATGACGCTTATAATATTGAAGATCTAGGTAAGTTGTATGTACAAGAAAATTGTGAGGTTACATGGGAGTTCATCTTTAATTGTTTTAGATAGTGGTTGTAGGTTTAACTCGAGGTTTTAAAGGAGTCTTCATGAGGCCATGGGAACTTAGGTCAGGTTGAGGAAAATATTACATTCATAGAAAAATAGTCAAATTAATAATGTAATTCAGATTCTTGAGGATATGATCCATGTATGTGTCTTGGATTTTAGAGGATCATGGGAAAACCATCTTGAACATGTTGATTTTGTTTACCACCATAGTTATCTGTCATCGGTAAAACATTCACCCATCGAGGTGTTGTATGGTCGCCCAAGTTGGTCACCTCTTAGTTAGGATGAGGTGGTAAAAGTCTAATTAGTTTGACAGAGTTCAGTTTAGTAAATCATATTGATGATTCGCGTCATACATCGGTGCTTGGTTACATCCCATAATTGACATAAATCATATGCGGATATATTTCATCAACCTATAGATTTTTTCATATGTGACTATGTTATCTTGAAGGCTTCTCCGTAGTTTGGACATCCTTGATTTGGAATGTAAGGAAATTTGGCTCTGAGATGTGATGGAACATTTGAGGTCAATGAGTGGATCTTGTAAGTCGCTTATTAGATATCATTTGTGATTTAGTTTATAGTTGTTCATGATTTCTACCATATTTCTTAGCATATGAATTATCACCCTGATCCTACTCACATTCTGAATTGGGAAGAAATTGAGTAATATTCTGATGTTTCTTTTTTGGAGAAAATAGTTGATATCGTTAAATCTGAAGTGAATGTCTTGCATTGAAAGTCAAATTTTTTGGTCCATGTTATATGGAAACAAGGATCATATTATCATGAGTCATCAGAATATGAATCATTGACAAGGGAGAAATTTCTAATCTCATTCTAGGGTTTAAATCTTCGAAATTACTTTTCAGGGATGGAATTTCATTATGATGGGTATTTTATAACATACACTTACCATTTTATCAGTTATACCCTTGACCTTATTATTTTTCCCACTCTATAGTGATTGGGATGATAATTATAATGGTGAAGTCAAATATTTGTTGGACTTTCAACTTCAATCATCCTTTTATGTAGGATACAAGAATATTTCACGCCATGGATTGGTTTATATATAGTGTTATTTTATCTAGGTACATGTCGTGAAAGTGGATCTACACTGTGAAATATTACACATCGTGAATAGTGGTACCAAGTCATAAATTTTTTAAATAACATTTTTTAATCAGAGGAAGTGGATTTTTCTGCATATTTGTACATTGTGGATTTCACGGTGTGTAACTATATTACTCCTTGTGAAATGAACGACATATATATTTTAAAGTGGGTGAGAGGCTTTTTGTTGTGGATATTTCATTGGGCCTCTTTCCTCTCAAATTGAGGATCTTCCAATGTGATTTTTGGAGACACAGATCCTCCTAGATTGATCCTTTCAGCATTGGTCCTCCACTACAGCTTTGGTGAAACTATCTAGGTAATAATCCATTTCGCTTTATTTTCATTTGATAGCGGTATCACTGTTGGGTTAAATAATTGGAAATGTTGGTGTAAAAATGTGTTGTCTCCATCATTTCTCCTCAATTAGTTGTGTGATCTTATTCCAAAGTCCCTTTTCATTGTAGGTTGTGGTGTGGAAGGCTTTCATATTTTAGGTATATATATTTCCTCTCTTTTACCAACACCATTTATTTTAAATATAATCAATATTGATGTGCATTTGATTCTAAGGCTTTCGTTTTCATTGTTGGGTTTGGTTGCTTTTGGATTTCTAATACGGGAATGTACTACTAATGTTTTCAGGTTGGTGGTTCAGTATCTATCCTATGATAATTGATCTTGTTCTTTTTATTTAGAAACAGATTCATATCGAAATTGGCATGATTGTTTTGTGTGTTTTGAAGAGGGTTAATAAAGAAAAATGGGGTTTCCATGGCTATTGATAAATAGAGAGATAATGGGTATTATCAAAGCATTAAAATAAAATTATGAAATGTTTTTGAATGGCTTTAAAAGATCATAAATGAATTATGAGATATATTTCATTTGTTACATTGGGTAATTAGGTGATAGGGTAAGAATGGGGTCATCACCCATTGTATTTTGATTATCAAGGAGTTTTGTTTTCAGGATTTCCTTTGTTTCCTAGGCTATTTGTTCTAGGGGACTGATGTTGACATTGTTGGGGGGTTTACTCATGATGTATTCCTCTAATTTTTTGACCTTAGTTATAGGAGCTAGTTTGTACACTTTATTTTTTTTTACAAGTAGTATTTGGCCTAGACATATAGTATTTCATAGTGTTTTGATAAATGTGCTTATGTTTTGTATTGCTTGGATTTCTGAGTTAGCCCCGATATCCATGTTTATGCTTGTGAAAAATGGTATGGCCAACATTCATTGAAATTGGTAAACCTTATTTTGTTTATAACAATATAAAAAGGGAAATGGTTTCCTAGTTTTCTACAACACTTCTTTACTACTAATAATGGCTTGTTTTTATATAAAATGATCATACATGAATTATTATTTAGATTCCTATTGTGAAACACCTAGGTGGTATCCAGCTAATCTTGTTAGCTCACACCCTATGCACCTCTTTAGTGGTGAAAAGAACTTTATTTATCCTCTAGTGAAGGGATAATAAAGGCACCACAGTGAGGAGGTGAGGTATGTGTCAGCTATTTGGGTAGCTAGTGGTTAGATTATTGGAGTTGTCCATGACATCATTGGGAGAAGCTATTTGGATTGGGTCCTTTTAAGTCGGACTTGTCCTATATAGTTTATAGCTACTTTTTCTGTTTTATGTTTCCACCATTTTTTAACAATTATTGCATATATATCATTTTTTTCTCCTGTTGTTCCTTTTTGTTTTGTACATATATGTCATGTATCAGATCAGGTAGGGAGAAATCATTCCCTCTATTGTGTTGTTTGATCCCAGGTTATTTTTTCAATCCTATAGGGATTCATAGTTCCCTAAGGGTATGTAACAAAATAGGTCGAGTTCCATGTTTGAGCGTAGCACAGATCGATTTGTAAGAATAAAAACTTTTTTCATATAGGTTTTGATTTTCTATTTTTATTCCTATTAATTTATTCATTATTTAATAATCACTATAATGAAAAAATGATATAAAAAACATATATTTTTAATATATATCTATTTATTTTAATACATAATATTTAGTGATAGGAAATGTAATACATTGTTCATGGAGAATTTAGGCTGTACGTATGCATGGACATTATTTCTATTTTCTTAACATATTGATAGAAATAAATGTAAATGATATATATATATACATTTATAATTTAACATGAATTTTAAATCCACATATTTCACATATTTCTTTAGTACCACCCTTTATTTATTCCATTTATAGAGCTAATGAATGACATCACTTTGCGTGGCGACTGTCTTTTGTACAAAAAAATTACATTATCGTATTCCAACAAAATGTGGTGCATTAAGATATGAATGTTATAATTAATAAAGAGGAATAATAACGAAATAAATATAATTTACATCATATATAAACTCTGAATCCATTATTATTCCAAAACATGGAATGCGTTAATTTAAAAATGAATGACATTGATTTTCAATGGGGTAGTCTGTCATACACATGGATGATGATTTTATAACCCATTTATTGGATGTGTGTGTGGTTTCTGGTTGACCCCTCAACATAAAAACATATCATTATATGGGAGATGATTTGGTTTTTATATTATCATGTAATAATAATAATTGATGGAGGTGGAGGATGACATAATATAGAGGTGTGTGTTGAAAAACATTACCTCTTCCTAAAGTATTCTCATTAGGATTGTACTAAAACATTATTTCATCGAAAATATGCAATACATATGGCCTCTAGGATTATGGGAGGGGTTTTGGTAAGTGATTTTGTAAGATCATGGTTGATCTAAATGGGTTTATTTGTGTGAATAGTTGGGAGAGTTAGTACCCATTTATATTTGACTACGAGTCGCATTCTCATAAATACTCAAAATTTTTCATTATTGGGATCTTAATCATAACTAATGTGGGTAAATATATGAAAATAAATGGTTTCAATGGATTATATGATATATATAATAAACTCTACTATAAAATAAATCACATTTTTATACATTGCTTCCTCAACTCCTATGTTTTCATATTTTCAATATTTTGGTTTTTCATTATGTCGAGAAAATTTCTAATCCAATTATTTTATCCATTAAGAGTGAAGTAAAATGATAAATACAAGTTAATTTATTCCAAATGAATCTAAATAATAAATTAAATTTATAAATTAATATTCTTATGCGTGTTGAAAATTAGTTATAACATAATTGCATGTAATGTGAAAAAATAGAATATTAACCTTAACTGTGTTAACAGAGTTTATACTATTTAATGATCAATATCGACATTATACAAGTGAAATTGGTTGATTAATGTAAAATAATAGAAATTTATTAATGTTTAAAAATTATATGGTAGAATATAATATTTTTGGTAATTTTAAATCATTCACTTAAAAAATATTTTATTATAAAATAACATTAATGTCAATTTTTACATTATTCATTTTATTTGAATTTAAAATAATATCAAGATAAATTTGAAATTAGAATTTATCATGCTAAAACTTATGAAACAAGATAAATACATGCAAAAAATTAAATTTATACAATATTTCATTCATTTTACATCACATTTAATATTTTTTATATCATTTATTTTAGTTATTTATTAATTAAATAATTACTGTGTTGGCGTTTCTTAAAAATTTAATATAAATAATATTTCTCGAAAAATTAAAATAAATAATCATGATTTATAAAATAATTTTAAATTTAAAAAAATATACCCAATCCAATATCTTTATTATATCTATCCCAAATAATTACATAAATTAAATGCTAGAAAATTATCTATTTATTCATTTTCATTACATAACTTTTTATATGTGTCACAATCAATGAAAATCTGAAAGTAACATGATATTTAAAATAATTATATAGTATATATGTAAATGAACTGTTTAAAAAATATACAGATAAAATTTTAGCTCACTTTAACTATTATCATTCTAGATAAACCCCCAAGAAAACCATATTTCACTATAATCCTTGTAATTAATTTTTTCTACATCCAATATTAATTTTGGTCATATAATAATTTCAACATTCAATATATTATTTTTTTTTTGATTTCAAAAATGGAATCAATTTTTCTAAATTCTATTGATGTTATTGGAAGAAATTAGTTCAAAACTATCCTATAGATGTGGCGAGAAAACATGATTTAGAAGGTAAAATTTTCAAATGTTTTCAACATTTTCAGATCTATATTCAATATGAAAATTACTAGAATGGACTAAATTGTATTAATTTACATATAATTTAACCAATTATACTTTTTTAAAAAGTTTAAAATATAATCTACCTTAAAAAATAAATTACATTAAATTATAGTTTTCAATTAAAATTCATTTTTTAACTAATTATCAATAAATGAAACTTCACATAAAAGATACTAAATTTTAACCCTAAGATAATTTTGACGTTTTGAATTAGAAAATAAATTTTTAGTTCACCTATATTTTTTATAAATTTTTATAAAATTTATATTTTTAATTTTCACCTAAAGAAGAAAAAATGATTTTTTTCAGAAAATAATATTTTCAAAATATATAAATAAATGAAAAATACATAAGTACATTTTAACAAATATGTCACCATTATGTAAAAAATATATTTTTAACATTTAAAAATTATTTATAACTATTTTAATTGATATTTTTATTCACTATGTTATAACAGTTCGGTTTCAATAACTATATTAACAATATATATTTGTTTTTCTTAAAAATAAATGTCATTTAAAACGAAAACTAACCCAAGTTTGTGTTTAATACAAGATTGAGGTTTTGTTGTGTAAAATTCATGAAAACCCCTATTTTTGTGTTTAATAAACACTATACATATTGTTTTAGGTAATTGAAAAATAACAAAAATATTGAATATAATTGAAAACAATGTTTTACAAAATCTTTTGGTGTTATAGAATTGTCTAAGGAAACCATTAAAATTACTCTAATAAAAATATTGCATGGAATATAGGTATAAAACAGGGTTGATGCATTATTTTCCAAACCATTAAGGATAAATTTGTGCGATGGGAGTGTTGAGAAAGTTTCACCCACAATGTTGGCACACAGTTTATTGATTATGATATATAATGTTTCTGACATGTGCATAGTATAAAAGCACTTAAAAAGATTCTAATTTTTTTTGGGCACATTTGGCCTTGTAATCACAGACTGTCTCATTGTGAAGCTTTAGAATAATATTTCTAAATATTTCAATGTCTTATTATTAAAAAATATGCTCTCTACATGCAAGTCTTATATGAGTGATTATTTTCCATGGAGTATGAACCTGAACGTGTTGACCCCATTTGGATCCAGGGTTCCTAGAAATCATTTTCTCAGAACACCTAAGAAAACAATACCTCAATACCTAAGAGATTAACTTCTAGATATGACCTATAAATCCATAGTATAAAAAATTTCTCTCATGTTTTCAACACAAACCGTTGACCATATCCCACATTTCCATAATTATAACACTTGGGAACAATAAATAATGCTTCAAAAATATGATTTACCATTATAAATCTTCCCACCAATAAACTTAAACATATTTCTGGAATTCATCTTACATTTACATGATATTACACTCACCAAATAAGCAGTTCCAAGAACCTAAGTCGTGTGGAATGGATATTGGATTGTTTCTTTAACATCTTTTAGGATCCTTACAATACTGAAGGCCTTGTGAAAAAATACTAGGTATATTGTTATGTAATAATTGTTAACTCTATTTATCATATTATTAATAATACCATTATCTATATTCATGGCCCTTTATTCCTTTTTTCTATCCAAGAGGAAATAAAAATTGTAGTTTGATGAAAAGAATAGAATATGTACATAATTCCATGGATTCCTACTAAAAAATCATCAATTATTGAGAACAATACATCATCAACATTTCAAGATTGAATTACCTAAAGAATAGGGTCGTACCACCTCCCATGAAATACCCTTACATAAACCTTCCTATTCATAATATACACACCACCTCTTTGTTGGTCAATAAAAAAAATTATTTTGCATTATCTTTCCTGGGATGTCTTGATCAATTTGAATATTTACATAGTAACATAAATCCTTATATCAAATTTTTTTTTACTCCAATTTTCATGATGATAAGAGGATGAAAGATTTAGAAGCCAGAATCCTATCCAACAATTTTAAAATGTAGTCTTCTTCCATAGGATACTATAATTTGAAATTCATTGGTCTAGAGTGACCCCTCCTCAAAAAAACACTAGTGAATGTGGGGGATCATTATCATGTGAATAATTCTAATATAAAATGTATGAACATTTATATTCTCCCTAGAGGTAGAAATTATGCATCTCCTATGAATTATGTTTGTATATAAAAAATGAATTTTCATGGTTTCTCGAAAAACATTCATATAATATCAACTTTTTGTGTTTCAAGCTACATATTATGGATTTATATAGAAACCAATCATAGTAGTGTACCTGCAATAAAAATTCACAACAAAATAGTTCTATACAATCATCTCTATACCACCAACATTTTCAGGTCACTTATAAATAAGACAAAACATCATTCCCATGTTACAGGTACTAATTCCACATAGATATATAATTTTATAAGAAATTTATATATATCACTAAATAATAAGAGCATTCCTCTACAAAATTTATATAATAATTTGGTATTTATATTTAAAAAAGTAATATAAAAACTCAATACGGATATATATTACATGTGACCCTATATGCTTACTAATGATTCGGGAATGCTCCAAAATCCAATAAAACTAGAGTACCAATTAAATCAGCAATTAGGGGGAGGTCCACTACACATGAGATATACAAGAAAATGTAAACTCCACTACCTAGGTATGACACAACCTTTCCCCATTATACCATAACCATGACAAATAAGTTGTATGAAATAAAAAACTTTAATTGATAAAATTTTGTGAGACCCTAAACTAACACACAATGTTACAGTTGGGGTTCCCCAAGACCACATAATCATTTTACCATTAAAATGGGACCACCTTGTGATGACGGTGAAAACACAAATAATTTAGTGACTATACCATCATTAATCATTGCTATTCTCCATAATAATAATAAAATATAAGTTATCTCGGAGTATTAAGTTGTTATATGTGTATCTTAATGTAATAATAAAATTCCCAAACGTCAAAAATATATAAAATTTGTATAAAAAGTTAGAAGATGAAAAAATATTATAAATCTAAAAGGATATAATCAAAAAACACTATGGAGTCTTCTAGATTTCATCTTGGTACCGATGTAGACTCTATAATCCTCAACTAAATTATCTACTATGAGACTGTTTCCCTTTCATGGATCATTGATCAAATATTATTATTTCTCATATATATACTTAGCAATTGTGTGAGTAACATAACTCAATGGAAATCCACTAATTCATCCTTAAAAGTTTCATACATTGGAAGTATATATTACATTCTAACAATAATTGTGAATGAAAACATCAAAAATCACTTGTCAAGCACCAAATTCTACCAATCCACCACACCCCCTAGTCATACCTGCATAAACATCTTACCAATGGAATATTCATAATATATGAGGGGTTAATTTGGGAGTTGTATGAATGGCCATCGAATATATGACTGTTAATTTTTAATGAATATAGTTAGATCAGGCCTTGAGGACATCATACCAATACTCCACCCCATGTCATTCCTCAAGAACATCAAACGACAACTCAGTAAATGTTCAAGAGTCATGATTTTAAAATAATTTATAACCATTGGTATGGAATAAAATACAATCATATAGTCCATATCACTACTAATGGATTACCCTACAGGCCAGCATGTCCTTACCCTGTCATTAGGTCAATCGTCTTCATCATCACATTATATTAGAATTCCATATCTCTGGGATAACCGTGTCATAGGGGCCCGCATATTATGAGTACCAAAATAAATTCCATAAAATTTAGGGTATTTAAACATATTAGATTAGAGGATATAAATTAATGAAATAAAATTTCATTGTGATAATCTATAAAAAGAATCCTAATGGATAATAATATCTATGGGTCACATGGTATACACATACACACATGTGATCACTTCCAAGAATAGTCAAAACTAAATTAAAAAAAATATCACATAAGTAAAAAAATTTATTTACAGTCCCCATATGGAATGGAGCATCTCTGCATTAACATCTGGATATCAACATCTAAAATTGCTAGTAGCGGATATCCAATTCATGAACAAAACCCATCGAATCCATCCCACAGCACATTGATCCATAAAAATAATATAAAATCATAAAATTTTGTACTAGAATATGAATGAGAGCTGATATCTTAAAATAGGATTAGATATTCAATCTGTTCCATAATAAAGGAGAAACAAAAAATTTGAGGGTGTAAAACTCACCTAGATTCACAAATGTCTAGTCATCCAATGTCATGGATGCAGCCAATTGTTAGTGAATTTGAATATGTAATGATGAATCCCTATATTCTCCAATGATTCTAGATAAATTTATCATAAAATTAATTATTTTCAGAAAACAATATTTGTATAATGTGAGGATAAGTAGAAATCACTATGCATCACATTGTTCCATAGTGAATTTCTTCCAAAATGGAAGAGAATAAGAAACATGGGATTTATCCATGAAATTATGGGTCATTGTCAAAAGTGAGTCTGAAATCCTTGTCTTGGTCACTAGAGATATCATATTTAGGAGGTAAAGGACCACAATTCAATCTATATCTCCACACCACATTATTAGAGGGAACGCATGTCTACTATGTTATAACCACAATTCCATTGTAAAGAGGAATAGAAACTAGTAGAACTATTTGAATATCACCTTCTATATTTAATGTTGTAAACCATGTATACAATCCACATATATTACAGAATATTGAGAACCATCAAAGAATAACTTTTCACCACAATATTCAAAAGTGAACAACAACCACACCATATATGAAACAAATGAAGCACCATTATGTAGAATCCATTTCCAAACGAAATAAGCTAACCATTACTACTAGTATTTCATAATAATTTCAGAATGAATAATACTTAAATTTAACATATATGATCCATTGAAAATAGTTAATTAATACATAATGAAACCAAATAATTTATTCAAGAATCAAATATTGTTGAAATATAGCTAAAATATTCTACTTTTATATATAATATTATGAAATAGTCTTTCTGTATTGGATACATGATAAAAAGTAATGGATATGCCATATTTTATAATGTTTCAGTAAATGTAGACAATGGAAATAATTTTTAAAATACATGTTTATTTATTAAAATGAAAGGGAAAATATAATAATATAACTGAAATATAATTCCCTGACACTAAATAGGGATTATGAATTTTTAATGTGATATAGTGGTTATTATATAATTTATATGGTTCCTAATATAATTTTTCCATAGTTTGTATGTTTTCTATGGTGTTCTAGGTCATATCCTCCAGAAAGACGAACTCAAATATACAAAAATCCTCAGACAAGGGATTAACGAATTAGAAGTGGTAACTAAAAATCCTTCTATGCTACTGATATCAACAATAAGTTTTGAATTTGAATTTTCTAATGGGATTCCACCATGGATCTATTTTTAGAATTGTGATAACTATTTCTATAAGAATATTTTTTATTAAAATAAACCATAATATTAATTTACATGTTTCATGCATGTAAATCCTCTTAAATCATGTGTCTCTGTTAATTAAAATTCCCATTACCCTATTTATTTGTCATTAATTATAATATTGTGGATATCAGTTTGGAAGTATAAATTAATGTATTTTTTGAGGCCCTCATCTGGTCATGAGCTCAAGAAATTTAACATTCTATTATACATGTAGTTAAACTGGTTGACACTAATTTTCATAAGGATTAATGTGTCATTATTGACATAAATTACAACATTTTAGAACATAATGATTATTCCACAGTGCACTTATTGATAAATACCAACTAGTTTATGAATTCATTCTTAATGCTACTATAATAAAATGAAATAATCAAAATATAATTTTTGATTGATTTATCACTCTATATTTTAAAAATAAAATTTTTTATTTTTTATTTATCTAAATTGTAATGAAAAATTATCAAAAGATCCTAAGGGATATATGTAATGTAATCAAATCATCATCCTAACATTGAGTGGAAAAGTATGATAAGAGGTTGGTCATTCCCTTGAAGGAGCTTGAATATAAATAAAAATATGTTTGGGATTTTTCAAATAAAATATTTTTATTCCAGTTCAATTACGACAAACAATTTAAACCCATAGTAGTGAAAATATATCATATTACAGATTTTTTAGGCATAGTGATATGCTCTTGGATTAAGAATAAGGAAAATTTATTTAAAAAAATATTAAAGGATGGTGAACTCCATTTTGATTTTTATCATTAAAATAGAAAATTCATGTTCACTAAGATGGAGAATGAATTTAAATAAAATATCTATTTTTGTAATATATAATTTTTACTCAAATGGTTTCCTATATTTTTCTTCTTCTTGGTATAGGCCTATGAAACGTTGATTTAAAAATATCATACATAGTTTCAATGTGTTTTTAATTTTTATGTTCTTCTTGGTACGATATCTACTCATTTTATTTTTTCATTTTATAGAATAATGTTAATATTTTAGTAAATATTAACATAATTTTTCATATTCTCAGATATAAATGTTTCTGACCAATCATCATAGAGGTTTCTCTAACATTGAAATTATTTGTTCTTCCCTAGCATCCAAATAAGGATACTTTCTTTTTAAATGATTTTTTTTTATGAAACAAATATGATATTATTATAACACTTAACTGTCATTATATTTATTCATGGTCAATTATATAAGGATATAAAAGATAAGGTAGTGTTATTTGTAATGTTATTGATAATATATTCCTTCATACATGTAGTATATATATATATGTATATGTATTGGACATGATTTTGGTGGTTAAATCATCCTTAACTAAAGGATGAGGATTTCAGCTTATTTCATGTCTGATTTACGACATATGATCATGTTTCTTATTGAACTAAAAATCTTGAAATATTGACTAATCTTTGGTGATCATTTTTTAAATAACCCCTACATTGGTGCTATTATCAGTTGGGATATTGGTTTTGCAAGAATATTTTTAAAATTAATGTTGATTTTTTCACATAGTAAGTTTTATGTGTTTATGATTAATATGTGTAGTAAATAAGATTGATTTAAATTAAGGTAATATGTTTATCACATGAAAAGAGGATCTTTTTTATGATATTTTATGTGGAAGAGATTTTATAATTAGTTGAAGATGGATTTCTATCTAATAGTTTTCATCATATTAAATGAATAATTTTTATCATGAAACCTATTAAATTTATAATTGATATTGTCATGAAACATTTGGTTAGATTAAATATAGAGACTAATATCCTCTTGAATTTTGATTCACCACACTGATGATTTGTTTAAGAGGAATGGTATTTGAATTGTGGTAAATATATTTTATGGACTCATGTTCATATTATATGTTGTGGTTTTATTACTAATATTTTGGATTATTTCAAATGAAATACTATTGTTTAATATAAAATGACTCATGGTTGTGAGATTTCAAAGATGAATGGTGATGCTGACATTTTATTCAAATGATTTATGAAAACTACAAAATGAATGGATTTCATAAGATATATAGAATGTATTTGTGATAGATATTAACTCCCATATTTTCGGATGATATGTTTCATTCTCAATTCTGACCAAAATGATTTGAAATGAATATTATGTTCATGGGGAATAATAATTGATGATTATATCAATTATATTGATGAACAATACAATATTTTTTAAAATTAATATATGTATCACAAATTGATCTTTTTCCAAATTGTGGTTGAATTTAATACGTTAAATATGTGATGGTACCCCGTCATTACTGAGTTTTTATAATATCAACTTTTTTATATTTTAAATATACATTCACCTCATTCTTAGTTTGTAATTTTAATTTTTTAAAGGTAAATTTTTTCATTTCCTGTGTTTTTTTCATATAATGTTTCATCATATTGAAAACAATTTGACGATGAATATATAATTAATTTTTAAGAATAATCAGTATAAATATAATTTAATTTGGATGTGAAAAACTTCCCAAAAAACTGAATGAGGCTCAAATTGATGCACTTACACTATTTTAAATACTTTTATATAATACTTATATACTCATAATCTATAATTGTAATATACCATATTATGTTAATGCATAATTTCAGTCAAAATCGATGCTCAGAATGTTGGATGTCTGTTTTTGATCAACCTTGGCTGGCAAAAAACAGGGGTCAAATATGAACATTCCTGTAAAATTTTTCACCTAATAATATATACATTATATTATTGAAATAGGATTATTATCACATTTGATAAAGACAATTAATAATATATCAAACATCAAAAAATAATTTCACATCCATAATTTGGATAATAATGACTCAACAATAAACTGATATCCCATGAACATGGAACAAAAAACAACCAAGTGGTCCATCTACCCATGATCATAAGTTACATCCATAAAAACCTATTTAAAAGTGTAAAAAATCTAAGATAAATATCATCAACATTAATATATTCGCATTAATTTTATCCTATTATATGATGGCTAAAATTACCATTGTAAAAAAATAATGGTGTGAGAATTTTATGTTAATAAGAAAAAATAGAATTAATAAATAAAATTATCAATTTGAATACATTAATTTTTAATTAACACACATTTATATAAAAACACACTTTTAATCACATTATATATAAAAATAACCCTTTGGTTTTCATTTCATGAACATTCAATTAATTTAAAAAACATTTCATACTCAATTAAATACTTGAATATGAAACATCACAAATCTAATGGCATAATATATTAAAAAACTGGAATCAATATCCATATCATAATTAGGAGTGAATAGAAGAATATCATATATACGTGAGTCATTTTCAGTCTCAAATAATTGAAAAAGTTATACAAATTACTCCTGGTTGAACACAACTAAACCCCAATGACCAAAAATGTAACACTAGCTAGAAAATGTGGCTTTTTATTTCTAATTGCATCTTTCACTTATAAAGAATATGCATATCCTCCATGGAATTAATGTAAAATCCACTAGTAATATCATAATTCACATGGTCTCTTCCATGTTTAGTTTTTTCTTTTAATCAATGGTTTCCAGATGATCATTTTATCATCATTACATTTAATAAATGAATATAGGATTAATGATATATTTCATATTTGAGAATACATTTCATTTAAAAGACACATTATATAAAAACATTTATTCCTGCAATCCATATAATTCATGAAAATCCATTACCCTTTCAATGCCATATATGCCACATTCTATCAACCACATAAACTGTATAAAATATAAACTTCAATGAATCCCTCTTTTTAAAAACACGTTCCATTGCAACCAATTATTTAAAAATACATAATGATTCAATAACATATTAATACATAAGAATAAGAACATTATCACTAATGGATATACCAAATTATTTTTAATTAATCATGATGAATTATGAAAATTTCATTATATCCTAAATTGGTTTAAAAATATTAAGATATCAAATCCAGTAGAAACAAGATTCAATAGAGGAAAGGTCATTCCCATTACCATTCTAGATCTAGTTATCATGTCACAAATTTTTTCCAATGTAAGGAGAAGAAGGGAAGGAAATATGTTAACAATTATCCACCTATATTATTTCTTCTAAGGGGAACTAAATGACAAAATGGATAAAAAAACTATCCAAATAGGAGTGGATGAGAGACAATAATGTCCCCAAGGATTACCTAGACCATGAAAAATAAATTTACGGTAAAATATTTAATATTATGGGGTAAAATTATTTTTTATATACAAATACATTTTAATAGGTTACTAAATAGATTTCTCAGCGATATAATCACCCTTTTATTGTCCCTAAACTATTGAAAAAGGAGTGCAAGAAGAATCAATTCACTATAATTTAATTCATTTCTGGGATAATGGAACATTTAGAATTATATGTATTATGAAAACCTATATTGGCTAGGGGATGGTGTCCTCCTTACACTAATATCTGATCATGAAATTTTGATGAGACATCCAGCATGAAATAAAATAGGAAAAATCATTACTGATCTTACTAATTGATTCTACAGAGTATTCTGTAAAAATTATCTGGACCAAAATATCACTATTTATCATGAAACTCTTATGATCATGAACCATATATGAGATTATGGATTTATCTTTAAAGATACACAATCAAGATTCTCAAGGTTATTATAAACTCACTACCACCTCACAAATGTAACAGGGAACTCATATTCACAAGGTTATGTAACCAACCAGTAAAACATATGAATAGGAATTTCAACCACTATTGTGTTAGTACAATATCATAATCCTCACACTCAATATCATGGGATGTACTTGGTTTATCATTATTCATATGGGATAAGTTTGACATGTTATGGATTGTTGAATAATGACTATGTATATCTAATAAAAAAGACATTGTCCTAGGTCACAAAAAAATAAAAAATGGTTCCACATAATGGGTTGTTATCAAAAACTTCATTAATAAATATATATCTCCCAAATGAGGTGATAATTTTTGGTAGACATGATAAATTACGTTAAAATTAAATCAATGATGATACAGATTTAAAAAAAATTCGTGATATTCTACATTATCACCAAACTCTTCTTACTAAATACATTCTATTCATCATCTCCTAAATGATAGATATTCCAAATAAGAGAAATTATCCAACAATTATCAGTTAATAGGAGACATGAAATGTTTCTTATATAATTCCTGAAATATTTCCATATGAACTGAAGGAAAATAATTATTTTATCGAAAAATTTCACTACGGGGCGATGATTATAACATACAATTGGTAAGCCATGTACACCTTCCTGAAAAATATCATCATGAATTTTTATGGATATCATTGTTTGGCCTTCTGTCTATGGACATGAAAACATGTTCAACGTCCATAATGAACATATTTTTTCCTATATTAAACTCTAAAAGGATATATAATGTAAGATAATATGTCATAGATCATATATTATGATATTCCCTAGTGTATTAAAATATTATAAACTTAAATGATCCAAATATCATATACAATTATTGAATATTGGATATGTAAGAAATGCACTGATTTCATTTTTAGTTAAATAAACACACATATCACATCTTAATAAATAAGAGTCTATCGTTTCCAAATCATAATTTAATTTCTTTCTCATTCTATTTATTTTTTATAGTGGTTAAATGTTGTATAATTATCATTGGACATTAATTCACTTTATTAATTCATAAAAATATTGGGATCATATATTCAAACCCCCTAATCAATCTTCTCATCCCCAGCCACTAGACTTGAATCCTCAATTCAGGGTACATCTTGGAATCTATATATATTTTAAATAGAATCTATTTATAGAAAATGTATATCAACTCTTTCCTTAGTCCTACCAGATCGTATATCCTATAATCTCACTAAAAAAATACATCCTCTTCAAGTATAAGTAAAATATTATAATAGATAAATTATCCATCCATTGAAAAATTTAGGGAAACAAGTCCATTATCTCTCTATTTAACTATGTGTATCTTAGTTAAAAATATTATAAGAAACCACTTCCCATATTATTCAATTATTTATTGAGTCTATAATTTTTTACACTACGTGTCTCCGACCATGTTCCCATTATCATGGGGGTAATAAATTTCAAAATCTAGAGTTAGAATGCAATCTCCCCATATAAAATATGTCTCAAAAATAGATGCATGTTATTTAAGATACACTACAGAATATTTGGTTTTGGATACAAACTAAACCATTCCCTGAGAAGCTAGTGGCACCACATATTAATAGCATGTGTCATTGCTTCCAACTCAAGATTTTGAATGGGATAATTGAATACATTTTTTAATTTCTGAATAGATCCATATTTGACTACAATTACCCCTACATTAGAATAGACTAAAAACTCATTCCTAAATTATCATATTAATAATAGTAAACAACACTCAAATAACGAATAATAATAACTAGTTTTGTGGTCAATATCGCATTCATCTCATGAATAGTCAATTGGAATGGAAATATATAAAAAACCCATACACACATACAACATATATCTATAATATAAGGTGTATTCTTGTATATTACCTAAAAAATGGTCTTCAGTAAACATTTATGCCCATGAATCCTGTTATATCTATCAAATTTGTGACAGGATACCATGTTTACACTACAATAGTCATTTAATGATCATTTGATGAAATGTTAGATGAAATAACATGGCCTAAAAATTTATAGATGATTTAATCCCAAAATATAAATAATGATAATCATATGGGAAAATTATCATTTTCTAATATATTATATTAAAATTAATTCATCCAAAAAAAATGGAAAACAATATAAAATAGATGGAATAGTGTTTCATAAAATCCATAAAACCCCACTACAATGTTTGTGAGGAAAATTGAAATAACTAGATAATTATAAATCTCTTACCTTATCCAAATTGTTCTTATATATTTACTATCCCCTGAGAACCCTAACTTATGGTTCCATAGTATCAGATCATTTATTTATTGTACTATGATTCATTGAGATGGTGAAAATTGTCATTAATCCTTGGAATGAGTTATTTGTTCTTTACATTCACCTAGTTGATATTATGATAATAATAAATATTTAGATGAATCATTTCTATCAACATTATACATTGAAATAGTGATACTAAAGGTCAAACCCTATTATGAATAATCCCTTGTAATTATGATCCCCAAGTTGAACAATTAGTTCATTAAATTTAGTGGATATTATTTGGTATGAAGATAATGATCTGTGTTTCTTTTCCCTAATTAATTATATTGAAAAATGGAATTCCATATGATGTGGTAACCAAGATAAATCATTATTACTATTTTAATAAAACCCACTGACCACAACTAGAAGAGGATCATAGATTTGTCGATTAATGAAATTAAGATACATCTCTAACAACAATCAAGATTTATTTTCAATAATGTGAGAAATATGACCTACTCTTCCCAATATATGTCCCCACTCATCATGGAAGACAATAGTTACTCCATTATGAGTATAAAACTATATCCAATGGTGATAAAAATAAATATGGATTTTATATCTAATCATCCAATTTATTTGAATTATTTGATGAAGAATTTCGTTATCAATAACTAATAAGTACTATATTGTTTTTGTTCAACATTCATCACACAACACATGATAATTTCAAATACATTATTTTAATTCATTACTAATGGAATAAAAATGAAGAAAAACAATGATATAAGATTCAAAATCTGTTATAAGATATTGATCGTATTTTATGAGATAAAGGAATGAGTTACAATATTATAGAAAAATACATAATCATAAATGATGCAATAAACACTATAAACCTACTATCATTAATAATTTCTTATGAATATATTTATGTAAACTATATTTTATACATATGATTGATGTCATACAATAATGTTTTAACCACTTGATCATAACTCTTTTAATTTGGTTTAGGTCAAACACCTTTATCATTATAGGTGGTAAATTTAGATCACTTGGTGATGTTGGAACATGTTAAACTACCATGGTATAGTGTCTTATAATAAATACTTAGATTAATATATATTCCATAAGTGTGGAAAACCTAGTATAGTGACATAATATCATGTTTTATTTATAACATTTTCTAGTAGTAGTAATATACCACGTGACTCTACACAGATATTTGTTGTCTATCATTTTTACCTCCTCAACGTTGCAGATCATAATACCTTTTTATTCTAGAATGTGAAATATATGTAACATCCCAAGTAAGTAATGAATAATAAGTAATTCTTATCTATGTCTATTTATCAATTATATAGTGTTTTAGAGGCTTAAAATGAGAATAAATCCAATCTTAAGCATGGAATACACTAATATTTTTAAAAGATTGTTTTACCGCCTTTTAATGGCGAACCATTTTTAAATTTATCTTTTGACAAGTTTATAAGCTCTATTTGTCAAAATAAACTTATTATTTTTTATTGGGACATTGAAATTTACCTTGGGTAATTTTTTGGTATTTTTCTGACCATGTTCATTTTTTTAATGAATAGTGAAAAATACTGCATTTTACATCAAAACTGATTTTTCATATAATTTAATTATATTGTTAGATTATCTTTTAATTGGCCTTAAAGTTTAATTATAATTTATTTTTACCATCTAATTCAATGGTGGTCATTATAATTAATTTCACTTTGGAATTGGGCATAAAAAAGTGCCAAACGTTTCGTAGATATTGTTTCAAAAAAAACCCACTATTTGTTTTGAAACCGGGAATTATTTTTAAATTCATTATTGAAATTTATATGTTTGGAATTTGGAAAAATTGATTCCATATTTGGAATCAGAAGGTCCAAATTATGTAATTAAAACTCTTTTTTTGGACATTACGAATAGTAACGACGGTAATTATCTTTAATTATCTTGATTAATTAGTAATCGGGTAGTTAAGGACAATAAAATAATATCATAATAATAAAAAATGACTCCAACATGTGTCCTAATGCTACTGCTTGTGTCATGGCAGACCATGGGATGCCATGTGCCAAACTTAGGGACCCCATGAATCACTTTTGGGTGAATGTGACACTTTATCTTTTTATTTCTATAGGAGAATATCACTAAAGAATGTATCACCTAAGTAAAAAAAATTAATTTATCTTAATAAATGATCTCTTGGACTATAAATAGTCATTGGAATGCTAGAACTATTTCTTACATCATATTATTTTTTTATAATTTTTAGATATTAAATAAATTAAATTATTTATGACATCATGATGATGCAACGAGTACCTCATTAATTAACAATTTAACTAAAATGAAAAGATAATGTAAAATATAATACATACACATGTCAATGACCTATGTGATGAGTATATTTAGAACCCTTATCACCTTATCCTAGAAATATATCATTCTGGGACCTTTTAAATCTGAAACTCTTTTTAAAATAATGTAACATTTCTTAACTTTTCAAGACTGCCCCTCCTCTCCTCTTATAAAAGGCCCCCACCTCTACCTCCTTATCCACACTTCTTAATCCTTTGGATCGGCCAAGATCTACTAGTTTTATCTCTCCACATCCCTCTCTTCATCCTAGAAGCCTTACCTTAGGCAGAAATCTCTTCAAGAAACCATTTTGGTTCAAACCAAGAAGAGTTACCCGATTTAAAGGTAATGTCTTCTCTAATGTTCTTTTGTTTTTATTCACCAACCCCCAAAACTCTATTTATTAAGTTCATTTGTAAAAACACAAGTATCTTCAATATAATAGGATTTTTTTATAATAAGGATTTGAGATGCACTTACACACACCTACATCTAATAGTTAAATAGCATACTGTTTCCGTGGATGGAAAATTTCTGCCTCACGAAACGATGATTGTTCAATATTCTTCTAACACCTTCAGAGGTGGCCACTAAGATGACACTATGATTATATATGATATATAATGTGATTATGTTTTCCTTAAGCTTCTGTATTTTTAATTTTTGGCATACCTTTATGGTTTCCATTATGGGTAAATGTGATATCTTCATTTTAGGAACTGCGGACTATCGCCCCCTCAAAGTAATTTGATTCGTTAATGCCATATGTCGGGAGTATAAAGGATGGAGTTAATGATAATATATATGACATTATACTGGAATTATAATATACCTTTATATCATTATGATTATATTCCATAAAATACGAAATAGAAATGAAAGTAGCATTCATGCGTACGTACGGCTTACCGTCTCCATGAACGGTGCATTTCATTTCTTACCTCTAAATATAATTTAATATTGTAAATGAATGTATATACTATATATATATGACATATATGATATCTACATAATGAATATAATTCTACATATATTGGATATTTTACCACATGAACAACATGTAATTATAAAGAGTTTATTATTGACTCAAGTACAAATGATCATTAAAACGACCATTATTAACATAAATAATTACATAGTGTTCATAACATGGTAATAAGTGATATAAAAGGAATAATGAACTTGAAAAAGGTTCTTAACCAAGTATAAATTAACTCATGTTTATTATTCAGGACGTTAAAGAACTATCGAGTCAAGTCGGATACGAGGTAAGGGACTTCGTCTCAATCTCCTTTCATTGAGGCATATTATTTTTATACACAACATTCTTTTATACGGTGTATAAAACCCTTTGAATTTTACGTTTATTAAAAAGGAATATTTTTATATGAAGCATTTACTAAATGAAAAAAGGGAATGTTTTTTTGTCATACATTTGCGGCGACAACGACTTCTCTACCACCGTGACCATTATTTGAGTTTCAGATTCCTCTACAAGCCATAAATTTTTTTAATGAAAAATAAATACCATGTTTTTATTTTATTTTATTTTGGTATTGAAAATGGTTTTGATAATTTTTTTATTATATAAATGTGTTATTGATATCTTGTGATTGAAATGTGGAAATGTTATGTTTCCTTTATGCATGTTTTATGTGATACGATTATGTTATGGTTCTTGGTCATTGTTTATAAAGACGGGTGGTTCCATGATAAACTAATGGCGGGTGAGCCCGATATAGCTCTCCAATGCATTGTGTAACACGAAGGAGTTAAACATTAATGTTTCTCCAAAGAGATTTAGGGAATATAATTTGATGGGTATTCCAAACATAACCATGAGGGTTACTCCCTACGTAAGAATGTTATGAATGCCTCAAGATAACGTTATGTCTTATGATTTCTATGATTTATTCATGATTTGAGGAGGTATGTTAAAATTCATATGTTTTATGAGTAAAGTATGCATTCATACATGGACTAATGTTTTCATTTTGTACTTTTATATCCCGTACTTAGCTTTTTATGCTCATCCCATGTTTTTGAAATGTGTTTCATAGGTCAAGGGAAAGGTACATGATGTGACGATTGGGTCAAGGATGTGTCATTAAAGAATCCATTTTTGTTTTGAATATGTTTCTGTTGATGGGAAAAAAATGAATACTATCATTTATGTAACCACTTTGTTTAAATGTGGAATTTAATTCATGATCTATGATCTAATATCTAAAAATATAAACCTGAAAATATCATTAATGTGTAATCTTGTAATAACTCAAGATTATGTAATGTTTAAGTCTAGGGCCTTATAGTTGGTATCATAGGTCATTTTATATAAATTTAAGAGTTACAATTCTATTAAATTATTATCCAAAAATATTTTATTGGTCAAATTGAAATGATATAGCATTTGAAGATTACCATTTTGCTTAATCTAAGACATGTTTGTTCAGAATGGTTTTCCGCAGAGGAAAAAGGGAAGTAGTGCAAGGAAGGCATACAGAAGGAAATGACCTTCCGAATCAGCATCCTGAGATGGTCGGAATTAGAACTGAACAGTTTGTTGCAGTGATGGCGCAGTTGACTCAAGCGATAAATGGTGCTGGTATCCATGCACGAGATCAGCCAGATCAACCGTATAGGAACATGTCAGTGGTGGAACATTTCATGAGGCAACATCCCCCATCATTCAAAGGATCATCTAACCCTGTTCTAGCTGAAGGGTGGATTAAAGCACTGGAGAAGATTTTCGATGTCATGGGGTTTTCATACAATCAAGAGGTTAGTCTTGCTATTTACCGTTTTGAGGGTGAAGTAGATCAGTGGTGGTCGATGGTTAAAAATATCAGGGACACTGATGAGATTGATGCTCTCAACTGGGATGAATTTAAAGGTATGTTTCTTGAGAAGTATTTTCCTAAGGCTGTTCGACATAGGATGGAATAAAAATTCTTGAAATTGAGGCAAGAGGATGACTCAGTGGCTGCTTATGAAGAGAGGTTCACTCGATTGGCAGTGTATGCCCCAAATTTTATCTGAGATGTTGATAGTATAATAAATCATTTTTAATCAGTATTAAAGGCAAAATATCGAAGGGAATTGGCTTCTCATAAGTTTAAAAGTTATGAAAAGCTTTTTCTATGTGATGAGAAGGTGGAAATAGAGTTTTTCTATGATCAAGTTTTATATAACAACAAATATAAGAAGAGACTGAGGTGGCAGTAGAAAGGGAAGAATTCTTCAAAAAGGTCTGACGGTAAGAAAACTAAGTTTCCAGTTTGTGATAAATGTGCTAAAAGTCATGCTGGGGAATGTCTTCTGAATTTTGAAAAGTGCTACCGATGTGGTAAGATGGGACATAAGGCTCGTGATTGCACTGAAAAAGATCATGGTGAAGGTAAGACCAAATTTGATTTACATTTAGTGAAATGTTTTAAGTGCAATGAGATGGTTCACTATACAAACGAGTTTCGGACAAAGAGCTCGACTGATGGGAAGTAGTTAGACTATAATCAGAAAGGGGAGGTGAAATCCTTTGCAACTACTTCAACAGATGTGGGGCGATCAAATGAAGTGGTATCAGGTACATTGTTTGTTTTTTCAGATTATGATATTGCGTTGTTTGATTCAGGGTCTACACATTCTTTCATCTTTGAAAACATTTCTAGTACAATTGTAATTACCATCTCAAGAAATTATTCCTAAACATGTGGTAAAAACACCTGTGGGAAATGTTGAAGAAAAAAGAATTTGTAAGAATCTTTTTATCCTTATCCGTGTAGAGAACCTACTTGAAAACCTTATAGTTTTAACTCTAGTAGAGTGTGATGTTATCCTCGGTATGTATTGGCTCTCTATTTACCATGATAAGATTGAATGTAGAGCTAAAGAAGTTTCTTTTCAGAAAGACTTTCAGTTTGTGTACAATAATAATCCCTTACTATTGATAACATATCAAGAGGCTGAGAAACTTGTAAAAAATGGAAATGAATGTTACCTTGCACATATTCTTGAAAATAAGGGAACTGTTTAGATTAATGACATGCCAGTGGTAAATGAGTATCCAGATGTTTTTCTTGATGAGTTATCTGGAATAATACCCGACCATGAAGTAGAATTTACTATTGACTTAGTTCCCGATGCTAATCCAATTTCAAAACCCCCTTATCGAATGGCTCAAATTGAACTTTTAGTGTTGAAGGAGCAATTGCAAAATTTATTTGAGAAAGGTTTCATTCGACCTAGCACATCACCATGGGGTGCTCCTATTTTATTTGTTAAAATGAAAGATGGTTCAATGATACTTTTCATTGATTATAGAGCCTTGAATAACATCACTGTTAAGAACAAATATCCTTTTCCTCATATCAATGATTTGTTTAATCAGCTCCAGAGAGCTCAGTATTTTTCAACGATTGAAATGAGATCGGGGTACCGTCAGTTGAAGGTAAAGGAAGCAAATATTCCGAAGACCATGTTTCATACAAGATATGGCCATTATGAATTTGTAGTTATGTCTTTTAGGCTAACCAATGCACCTGCTGTATTCATGGACCTTATGAATAGAATTTTCAATGAGTTCTTGGATAAGTTTGTTGTTGTTTTCATTGATGATATTTTGGTGTTTTATAAAAGTAAAGAGAAGTATGAAAGTAATTTAAGGGTTATTTTGAAAACCTTAAAAGAAAAGAAATTTTATGGGAAATTCCGAAAGTGTGTGTTTTGGTTGCAACAAATTTCGTTCGTTGGTCATATTGTTTCTAAATATGGGATAACTATTGATCCTGCAAAAAATGGTTATTGAAAAATGGCCAAGGCCAACAAATGTAACTGAGATTTGTAGATTGCTTGGTTTGGCAGGCTACTACAGAAGGTTTGTTAGAAATTTTTCACGGTTATCTAGTCTAATGACTAAGCTAACTCGGAAGGGTGTTAAGATTATATGAATAAAATAATGTGATGATTTTTTTCAGGAACTGAAAATAAGATTGGTGAATGCTCCAGTTTTGGCACTACCTTCCAGGAATGGGGAGTTTGTTATATATAGTGATGCTTCATTGAAAGGAATTGATTGTGTCCTAATGCAGAATGACCAGGTAATTTCTTATGGTTCACGTCAGTTGAAAACACATGAGGTAAACTACCCTACACATGATTTGAATTTAGCTTCTGTTGTTTTCGCTTTAAAATTTTGGATGCATCATTTGTATGGAGTAAAGTGTGAAATATATACCGATCACAAATGTTTATAGTATATATTCACTTAGATATAATTGAACATGAGATAGAGGATATGGCTAGAATTAATCAAAGATTATGATTGTACAATTTATTTCCATCCAAGAAAAGAAAATAAAGTGGCTGATTCTTTGAGTCGAAAAATTAATGCTTCATTAACAATGTTGAGTTTGGAACATGATCTTTTGGTTAAGGATTTGATGAAATTTGGCATAGTTGTTGTTGGTGAAGGATTTACCTCTTTTTTGATTCAGGTACCATTGAAATATTCTCTATCAGACAGAATTAAGCAAGCACAGATGCACGACAACGAGTTGCAGAAAAAGGTAGAGCTGGTTCAGAAGGGTAAGTTGCCTGAATTTAACATTGGTAATGATTTTGTTTTGAGATTTGGGAATTGATTTTGTTTTCCGTGTGATTCACAGTTGAAGAGAGAGTTGTTATGTGAAGCTCATAGTTCTTCGTTTTCAGTTCATCCAGGCAGTACTAAGATGTATAGAGATCTTCGGGAGTATTACTGGTGGGACGGAATGAAAAGGGATATTGCTAATTTTACTGTGAAGTGTTTGACTTGTCAAAAGGTAAAAGCAGAGAAGCAGTTACCAAAAGGGATGCTTCATCCTTTACTAGTACCAGAGTGAAAATTGGAGAATATATACATGGACTTCGTTGTGGGATTGCCGAATACATCTCGAGGTAATAATGCAATCTGTGTTATTTTTGATCGCTTGAATAAATCTGCACATTTCCTTTCTATATGATATTCTTTTTCCCTTGATCAAATTTCCCATTTGTATAGTAAAGAGATAGTCAGGTTACATGGAGTTCCTCTCTCCATTGTATCTGATCGTGATCCCAGATTTACTTCTAACTTTTGGAAAGGCCTTCAGAAGTTGTTGGGTACTGAATTAATTTTTAGTACAGCTTTTCATCCTCAATCAGATGGGCAGTAAGAAAGAACAATTATAACATTGAAGAATATGTTACGTGCTTGTTCAATGGATTATCAGGGAATTAGGGACCAACATCTTTCTTTGGTTGATTTTTCTTATAATAACAGTTTTCATTCCAGTATACAGGTGGCACCATTTGAGGCATTATATGTGAAGAGGTGTCGAAATCCAGCTTTATGGGATGAAGTGGGTGAAAGAAAGTTGATGGGACCAAAATTGGTAGACGAGTTGGCAGAAAATTTTCAGCTGATACAGAGACACATGAGAACAGCTCAGAGTAGGCAGAAGAGTTACGCAGACAATCGGAGGAAGGATCTCTCTTTTGAGGTAGGTGATCATGTCTTCCTCAAAGTCTCACCATGGAAAAGTGTGATGCGATTTGGTAAGAAATGAATGTTGAGTCCATGGTTCATTGAACCATATGAAATTTTGGAGAGAGTTGGATCAGTTGCATATTGATTGGCTTTACCTCCAAGTTTATCTCCGGTACACAATGTTTTTAATGTTTCAATGTTAAGGAAGTGCATGCCATATCCATCTCATGTTTTGAGTCAAGAGGTAGTTTAGCTGGAAGGGAACCAATCTTATGAGGAACAAGCTATCCAGATTCTTGACCACAGGGAGCAGGTGTTACAGAATAAGGTGATTCATCAAGTAAAGGTTTTTTTGGAAAAACCACATGATTGAAGAGGTAACATGGGAATCTGAAAAGGCAATGAGGGATAAATACCCCCACTTATTCGTTAAGTAAATAAATTGTGGGGACACAATTTTCTAAAGGGGGGAAGTTTGTAACATCCCAATTAACTAATTAATAATAATAAATTCTTATTTATGTCTATTTATGAATTAGATAGTGTTTTAGAGGATTAAAATGAGAATAAATGCAATCTTACGCTTGGAATACACTAATATTTTTAAAAGATTGTTTTAGCACCTTTTGATGGAGAACCATTTTTAAATATATGTTTTGAAAATTTTATAAGCTCTATTTGTCAAAATAAACTTATTATTTATGATTGGTACATTGAAATTTACCTTGGGTAAATTTTTTATATTTTTCTGACCATGTTCATTTTTTTAATGAATAGTGAAAAATACTGCATTTTACAACAAAACTGCTTTTTCATCTAATTTAATTATATGGTTATATTATATTTTTAATTGGTCTTAAAGTGTAATTAGAATTTATTTTTACCATATAATAAAATAGTGGTCATTATAATTAATTTTACTTTGGAATTGGGCATAAACAAGTTCCAAACTTTTCATAGATATTGTTTCAAAAAAACTTGCTATTTGTTTTGACAACTGGAATTATTTTTCAATTAATTATTGCGATTTCTATGTTTGGAATTTGTTAAAACAGATTCCATATTTGTAATCAGAAGATCCAAATTATGTAATTAAGTCTCTTTTGTTTTTGGACATTATGAATAGTAATGACGAGAATTATCTTTAATTATCTTGATTAATTAATAATTGGGTAGTTAAGGACAATAAAATAATATCATAATAATAAAAAATGACTCCAAAATGTGTCCTAATGCTACTAGTTGTGTCATGTCCGACCATGGGATGCCTTGTTCCAAACTTAGGACCCCATGGAATCACTTTTTGGTGAATGTGACACTTTATCTTTTTATTTTTTAAGGAATGGAGAATATCACTAACGAATGTATCACCATAGTAAAACATTTTTCATTTTGTCTAAATAAATGATATTTTGGACTATAAATAGTTATTGGAAAGATAAAAATATTTCATAAATCTTACTAGTTTTTATAATTTTTATAAATTAAATAAATTTATTTATTTATGACATCATGATGATGTAGCGATTACCTCATTAATTAAAGATTTAAATAAAATGAAAAGATAATGTAAAATATAAGACTTACACTTGTGAAAGACCTATTGGATGAGTATATTTAGAACCATTATCACTTTATCCTAGAAATATATCAATCTGGGACATTTTAAATCCGAAACTCTTTTTAAAAAAATGTAACATTTCATAACTTTACAAGAGTGCCCCCCCTATCCTCTTATAAAAGGCCCCCACCTATAAATCCTTACCCACACTTCTCAAGCCTTTGACTCGGCCAATATATGATCATTTTATCTCTCCAGATCCCTCTATTAATCCTAGAAGCCTTACCTTAGGTATAAATCTCTTCAAGAAACCATTTTGGTTCAAACCAAGAAGAGTTACCCGATTTAAAGGTAAAGTCTTCTCTAATGTTCTTTTGTTTTTCTTCTCCAACCCCATAAATCATTTTATTAATTTATTTTGTAACAACACAAGTATCTTAAATATAATTGTATTTTTTTTATAAGAATTATTAGAGATACACTTACACACACCATCATCTAATGGTTAATGATCATACCATTTCCGTGGATGGAGAATTTCTGCCTCACGAAATGATGATTGTTCAATATTCTTCTAACACCTTCAGAGGTGGACATTAAGATGAAAATATATTTATATATGATATATAATATGTTTATTTTTTCCTTAAGCTTCTGTATTTGAAATTTTTGTCATACCTTTATTGTTTCCATTATGGGTAAACGCGATATCTTCATTTTAGGATGTGCGGACTACCGCCCCCTCAAAGTGATTTGATTCGTTAATGTCACATGTGGGACGTATAAAGGATGGATTTAATCATATTATATATGATATTATACTGGAATTATTATATAACTTTATATCATTATGATTTCATTCCATAAAATACGAAAGAGAAATGAAAGTAGCGTTCATGCGTACGTATGGCTTACCGTCTCTATGAACAGTGCATTTCATTTCTTACCTATAAATGTTATGTAATATTGTAAATGCATGTGTATACTGGATATATATGACATATATGATATCTACATCATGAATATAATTCTGGATATAACGGATATTTTACCACATGAACAACTTTTAATTATAAAGGCTTTATTTTTGACTCAAGTACCAATGATCGTTAAAACGACCATTATTAACATAAATAATTACATAGTGTTCATAACATGGAAATAATTGATATAAAAGGAATAAAGAACTTGAAAAAGGTTATTAAGCAAGTATAAATTAACTCATCTTTATTATTCAGGATGTTAAAAAATGGTCGAGTCAAGTCAGATACGAGGTAAGGGACTTCGTCTCAATCTCCTTTCATTGAGGCATATTATTTTTTTATACACAACTTTCTTTTATACGGTGTATTAACCCCTTTTACTTTTACATTTATTCAAAAGTAATTTTTTTATACGAAGTGTTTACTAAACGACAAAAGGGAATGTTTTTTTGTCATACGTATGCGGCAACAACGACTTCTCCGCCGTCGTGACCATTATTTGAGTTTCGGCTTCCTCTACATGCCATAACTTTTTTTTGAAAAATAAATACCATGTTTTACTTTTATTTTATTTTTGTATTGAGAATGGTTTCGATGATGTTTTTATTATATAAATGTGTTATTGATATCTTGTGATTAAAATTGTGAAATGTTATGTTTCCTTTATGTATGTTTTATGTGATACGATTATGTTATGGTTCTTGGTCATTGTTTATGAAGACGGGTGGTTCTGTGATAAACTAAGGGCAGGTGAGCCGGATATAGCTCCCCAATTCATTGGGTAACGTGAAGGAGTAAAACGTTAAGGTTTCTCCGAAGATATTTAGGGATTATACTGTGATGGGTATTCCAAAGGTAACCATGAGGGTTAATCTCTACGTAAGAATGTTATGAATGCCTCAAGCTACCTTTGTGTCTTATGATTTCTATGATTTATTCATGATTTTATGAGATATGTTAAAATGATTATGGTTTTTGAGTAATTTATGATTTCATACATAGACTAATGTTTTCATTTCGTAGGTTTATATCCCTTACTGAGCTTTTTATGATCATCCCATGTTTTTGAAATGTTTATCATAGGTCAAGGGAATGGTATATGATGTGATGATAGGGTCAAGGAAGTTTCATGAAAGAATACATGTTTTGTTTTGAATATGTTTGCGTTGATTGGAAAAATGAATACTATCTTTTATGTAACCACTTTGTTTAAATGTGGAATGCAATGCATGATTTATGATCTAATTCCCTAAAACTCTAAACCTGAAAAGATCCTCAATGTGTAGTCTTGTTATAACTCAATATTAAGTAATGTTTAAGGCTGGGGCCTTATACTATAGATTCCATTTATAGTCACTGATTCCCTAAATAGTCTTTTTATCTGAGATATGTCTTCTTAAAATATATCATAATTATTCTTTGACTACATATATGTGTAATGGATCATAATAATGAATAATGATCAAATATCTTTTCCAAACCAATTTCAAACACAAAATCCACAAGATAGTCATTTGATACAAGATATATATAATATTACCAAACTATGAAACCCGAGTATTGTACACAGTGACAAAGTGGTCAAAATTATTGATGGTAAAAAACACATTCATTTCCATAACTCTGTGATTCATTATAGAACAATGGATTGAATTATTTATATTAGTTAGTCCATCTGATAACATTTTGAATAAAACCTTGTACCGAAGATTCCTACAAATTCATTTCACAACCCTCAAGCATAATAGTCCTAAATCCGATAATGTATTTTTTTTGTAATTTTTATGTCACAAAAAATGTCAGGTCATCACTTGAACATGCGCCTAACCCAATCTATGGAAAATCCTTAAGTATGTTCCTAATTCCCACTGGATGGAACAACATTAAAAGTCTGAAAAATAACAGTTAAAATCAATTTACATGAATATATAAATATTTAACAAGTAAATATATAATTAATCCAAAGATGGAAGTCACAACCAAGAAATACCTTAACCAATAACCATATTTTTATTGTATGTTTAAACAAAAACCCATAATTTCTACAATGTGTGGTAACCAATAACAAATTCAAAAAACATCACCATGAAAAGGCCACCACCCTCATGTCATCTCCACAACACCGCACCATAAAGGACAACAAGAAACCCGAACAACCACCTCCAAAGTCAATCCCCATACCTATGTCACACATTACCAAATATACTTACACATTTTAATTGAGAAATTATATTATATTATCATATAATTCATTACAAAAAATCATGAATAATTCATATATTAAAACATAACCCCTAAATGTTTCATTCGTCATCTTGATGATATGTTCACAATGAACCAATGAAATACTAAAAACATGGAAACTGAAATAAACAAATGATTTGTGTCCTCACTACCATAAGTCAAAACTATACTAACACATTGAAATGAAACCATGATCAGTGAGTGTCATCCTATACATGGAACTCTTACATTTTCCAATATCAAGAAGAATAAAGGTTATAAAATCCCAAAATAAAAATTATTATGTCAAAAATAAAGCAATGTTGGTTAACATAAGAGAATATATAAAATATCTATACAAATGAATGTATTACATTTTCTTAAAACATATTTCATTCATATCTAAAAAAATATTTTTTATTAATCATTTTTTGGGATTCTATTCCAAAACATTACATTACATTGAAATCCCATATATATTCAAATAAATATATAAATGAGACATTCCAATTGAAAAATATCATAAATAGATACAGAAATATTCTTTAAAACATTATTACCTTATTATAATCTAGTAGGAAAATTTAATATTAATATATATGAACCAATAGATATCTCAAACCATAAATAATATTAAATTTATGATGCAATCATGTACACAAAAAAACACTAAGACACAATGGGGAAGAACCTAAAAAATGTTTTTATTAATGACTAGGAAACTAGATCCCTCTAAAAGGATCCCCATAGTCACCATATAATCAAGGTTACCTCCCATATAGACAACATACTATATAAGGGATCATAAATAATTTTTTTCCATAATCTGTGTTCTACCAATGATCTTAATATCTTCATTCTATGATGGAAACAAATATATGTTTTGGAATATATTTCCATAGAAAAAGGAATTTTATTTCCATTCAATCATTAATATTATCTATAATGACCCTACAACTCACACATAATTGATGAAACATTTTGATTTCAAACCCATCTTTGAGGAATTATTTTTAACACTTAATATCTAACATGATCATTTATTATAAATTTAAATAATTTAATAATATTATATTTCACTGTATTCCTGAACTACATCAAAAAAGTATATTTCAATATATACAACATCATGTTAAGTGTGTGTTTCAAAAATCATTTTCTTAGCTTATGTCATATGCAATAGAGTGTATTAACAAGACAACAATATATTATTAATATAGTTATCAAAAAGTGATAGTTATATCCTATCCATTAGACATACTAATATGAATAGTATAAATAATTTGAAAATATTAATAAGAAAGTTTTTATATAAATATATTTATTATAAAATCATTAATTTGTGGTAAAGTATTAATATTTTTTTAGAAAATTTGTGTAACAAATTTTTTTTATTTTCATTGATAATAATAAAATTAATTTTATAAAAAATTAAAAAAAAATATTTGATAAAATTTTTTTCATTTATTTAGGATCATTAAAAAGATATTATGTATATTTTTTTATTCTTTAAAAATTATCACTTTTTTATTAATATTCAAAAACAATTAATTTTAATTGAAGACTTCCATTTTGTTTAAATTATACATAAAGATAAATTATATTTTAAATTTTTAAATTAAATTAGTTCAATTTCACATCCATTAATCCAATTCTGTTCATTATTATTAAATTTATTTTTATCTTTTATATAAAAACTTTTTAATATTTATAAAATTTTCCCATTAAAAATAGGATTCCTCATCGAATCTGTGGAACTATTTAAAAAACTAAAATACTCTGAATAGAATTTGGAAAAATATATTTCATATTTAGTAAAAATTATTATTTTTATTATCTAATATGATCAAAATATTTTTTTATCCACATTAATAGTAAATAAAGAAATATTAAATTAATACTATAATGGTAAAAATGGTTTTGTAAGTAATTAATGTAAAACAATAAAGGTAAAATGACCAATAAATATGTATACATACTACTGGTAAGATATATTTCTACCATTTATCCTATATGAATATATAAGGTAATATTTATTATAATTTTTACCTATAAAAAATGTCAAAGACCTTATTTATTTTCAAAAAAAAACAATGTTTATCTTCTCTCTCAATTGTAAATGGCCATACCATATTCTCTGATCCTCACTCCTTCAAACCAATATCGATGGTCCAAGAATATCTATATAACATATAAAAACATCCCAATATAATTGAAGCCTTTTTTATTCTATCTTTCTTAGGAAGACTTTCAGGAAAACTAGGGGAGAATACCTAATGAAGAGGTACTGTTCTTCCACCAACATCTTAATATTATATCATTCTCTAAATTATTGAATTGTTTTTATACAATGATTATATAATATCCTTGGTTTAGTATATATATATATATATTGATTTTGTTATGTTATGGGAATTACCTATGACCATTTCCACACCCATCAGATGAGTTATAAAATCACCGTCATTGTGTAATGTTGATTCAAAAATCACGAACCAATGTCATTGTTTTTTCCATTACCTACTCTCATGGTCGGAATTACCTAGGTATTTATATATATATATATATATTATACATAATGTTGTATTTTTAGTTATTATTTTTTATATCACTCGTAAATTCATTATTTTCATTTCTTAGAATATGATAAGGTCAATCTTGTGTATGGTGGACTACCCTTCACAAATCGATATGGTACATTGACCCTTTACTTGGGGTGCATAAATTTTTTTATAATTTTAATTTCTGATATATATGAAATAAAAATAATTATGGAACAAAAATATATAACATTTACATTTATTGTTTCAAAATGACAATAAAATGAAAAAAATAGTATCCACATATATGTACGGATTTCCATCTCTTTGAGTGGTGTATTTTTATTTCTATCACAAAATTTTTGTATTACTATAAATAAATATATAACATATATATAATATATTCATATAATGATTATAATTCTTGAAATCATAGAAACATTATCGGTTTAATAGGGCCAATAATATATAATATCGAAACATATTTGGAAAACAACATTGTTATTACCAAAAACTTACCTTTAACATGAAATTGTTAATAAATAGTTATTAGTTGGTAATCATCAAATAATATATGGTAATATATATATATATATATATATTTGGTTCATTAATATATTTATAATAAATTTATTTTTATTTTACATGATTTTTGAATGAGTGCGATGAATTCACAATATATGGTAAGGGATTTACATCTCAAATTTATTTTCATTGGGACATAAGCATATTTACCATGCATTTCATTTACATTGTTTATATAAAAAAATTAATTTATATTATTATTATTTTAAGTAAAATTATTTTTTTACATATCCAATTTAGGATCTTTATTTTTCGGGTTTTACTATTTAAAATATATCATATTGTAATGTGAAATTTTTAATTTACCATCTTCGAGATGTAAGATATAATATGTAGTTATATTAATTAATGAGGTGTATATGAAACCACCTTAAAATATTTTATAATGAATTTATTCATACAAATAATATTATAAATTTTATTTTATTCTATTTCTTCATTGGAATTATGATTTAATGCTATGATAATGGTAAGGGATTCATGTTACAATCTACTCATTTATTGGGTTTTTTTAGTTAAGACTCCAATATTTAATCTCGATGAACTAACTCTCAATAATTACCATTGAAATTTTCCCGATTGATTATTCATGAAATCAACATGTAATTTTACTATTTTTACAATCTTATCTAATTAAATTTAATAACAAAATATATTACAGATAATCAACCACATTTTATCTCCACAATTGAAATTATATTTTATTCCAGTGCCTTTTTTTCATAAAATGTTATACAAAATTTTTTATCACACTATTATGATTTTTGAGATGATTTTTTAACCATGATATTCTTTTTAGAAAATATATTTAAAGGAATATTAGTTTCATTTTTAATCAATTATGTAAAGACTTTTAAATTTCATAGAAATTTTTTTAAAAAAATACTTTGGAATTTTACGAGCCTGTGGCTTCTGACGACACTTGATTCCAAAGCACGGTGTGTCTGGAATAAATTTCTGAATTTTTTCTCGAGTACATTCAGTGAATGAATGAGTGCATTTTTATAACATTTGAAGTGGTGCATGAAATTAAAATCTGAGGGAACCGATTAACTCGCAACGCCGGTAAATTCTTAATGCGATCCTTACCGTATTTGTGTTCACAATGGAGGAAAAGATAATTCTGGGGGTTTATTAAAAGGTAAATAAAAATTGTCGGAACAATTTTTATTTTACGAGGAGGTCATTCCTTCCCATGGGTAGTTAAAGGTGGGGTCCATAGCCACCTAAATACCCAAATGTGGATGTTAGATAGGTGGGAACCACACGATCCCTAACTATTTAATTTCCCCTAAACTCATTAAAAACCCCCATTAAATGCCAATCTCTCCACCTCAATCCATTAATTCTTGTCAACCAATAATTTAATGATGAACCTTCCTCTCTCCCACCATTTTAATTAATTTCCAATGCGTTTAATAAGTGGGTACCTTCCCTCTCCATTCCTTAATTGATTTTCAACACATTTTATTTAATGTGGTGAATTAATTTTGGGAGAGTTACATTGCGTATATAATTAAATAATAGGAAGAACCTATTATTTTATTAAGGGGGAGAGCTTCGTTGTGCAAGGAAGAAGGGGAGAACTCTTGAGGTTTTGGAAGAACGTCACCTCTGACGAAGAACGACGAAGAATGTCGGTTCCTTGAAGAACAACGACGCGCCACCAATCCTCTTCTACGCGACAAGAGACGAGACGCCCGTTCCTCCTCGGAACACTCCGATGACGCCTTTGAACCCTTTCCCCGTGACGCAGTCTACCGTGACGCTGACCTTCATCTTCAATTATTGAGTTAGGGGATATTTTTTTTTCTTTATGTGATTTGTACCCACGACATGATGTGTAATTGTTGGGTGATGTTTTGAACCACTAACACTATGGGTGCGGACTAATGAACAAGTAAAAACCCACCCCTATTTTTTTATTGATGCGTGGAATACTTGGAAACAATGAAGTTGGACCGAAATAGCGATTGGAGGCCTTCGCAGTGATGTACAGGTCCCGAGACAACCGCAGGCGCAGATGAAAATAAAATCGGACTACCGGAACGACTCTGGTGGCCCGCGGAAGCCGCCTATGTTGCTGGTCGCCGGTGTGGCAGTGCCCCGGCGCACTGTCATTAGAATACTGTCACGGCTAAAGTTTTGGTGGTGAGGGTGGGATCCCATAGCCACGCGGGATCCAGAGGGAAACTGCAGCGCCAGCCTGGCGCCGCGTCTGTGGCTTAGAGGGGGGTCGCGCCCCCCGTTCGCCTTGCTGGTTGAGCCAGCATGCCCCCCCACCCCGGATGGGACGGGGCAGGCCACGCAGACTAGGCCACGCCAGCCGGGTCGGGCCATGCCTAGCCGGGCCGGGCCGCACCATCCCGGGCCGGAACCAATTCGGGCAAACCCAGGGGGGTTGGGCCGGGTCGGACCGGGCCCAGACACCCACTTCGGACCGATTTCGATATTTTCCCGTAACATGAGCTACAAACCTCTGATCGATGCATCGTCAGTTTCGTATTAATCCTTGAAAAATAATTTTCATTTCGGTATATTGCACTCAAAGTTTCAGCAAAGATTGTGTATGGTTGGGTTGGTTCGAACCCGAAACCAACCGGGCCCTTGGAGAAGAAACAATTATATCTTAAGGACCTGACGTCCGTTTCATGTGTCGTCAAATGCATTGAAATACTGTTTTTGAGACTGTTCTTTTGTATTACTCCTCTTGAGGTTTGGAGATAGTAGGAGTATGGTCGGGTTGGTTTTAGCTTAAAAACCAACTAGGCCGCTAGGACGGAAAAGCCAATAACACTCAGACCGGGCGTCTGATTGACGCTCTGTCTTTCACGTTGGGTTTCTTTCAACGAGATGGAACTTTGGGATACATAAACTATGTACTTCGGGACAGTTGATATATCGACTCTATTGATTGTGGATCGGACCCTCCCGGAATCGAGCATTCTGTGTGCGGGAACCCTAGAGTTGGCTGCAACTACGACGATGACGACTGCACTTGGATCCTCTGTGGGTTCGGCAGTGAGGACAACTGTTCTTGGACCCACCGTGGGTTCGGCAGCGATGACGACCATACTGGTATCCTCTGTGGGTTCTGTGATGATGACTACTTTTCTTGTATCCTATATGGGTCCGACATTTTGACCTATGTACTTGTATCCTGAGTGGGTCCGACAGAGTAGCTGGTCTTGTATCCTTTGTGGGTCTGACAGCTTAGCTGGTCATGTATCCTATGTGGGTCAGACAGCTTAGATGAATATGTGGCTTCATTTCATCATCTCTATCACCTTAAAAAGTGTATACCTATGTGAGATGAGTCTTGATTCTCAATCATTATCATTGATGTGATTGACTTACTTTCTTGTGTGGATTGGGTTTTGTTTTCCTGTGTAGACTGGGTTGTGCTTGGGCTCGAGAGTTGGAGACGAACTATAACTAGTGACTTAGGTATATTTATGGTTATATAACTAAGTAGATGTTTTTGATACTTCATGATTGTATCTTTCCATTGTGGTTTATCCTTCGTGGATTCTGAGAGACCTTCAGGGGTCTCGGGGTCCCTACTAAGTATCTTATACTCAGCCCTGCACAGGCTATGACCGCACTACGTTGTGTTGGATCCAGAAGAAGAAAAACATTGATCGAGGTAGAGGCTTGTGGAGTCGGGGGGTACCCAGAGGTGGACCACTTGGCGGGATGTTCACGAAGCGGACGACCGAACCCGAGGAGCTGAGGAGACTATCAATACCCACCCTTCAGGTGGGATTTCTAGAGGATGACCCGGTGTTACTATTTTAATTACTACTATTGTACTTTCCATTTAGTTGTATTGTACTTCTAGTTGGGTTTGTATACTGGCCCATTTACTCTTCAGCACTTACCTTATACCCAGTTTTACTTAGTGCTTACTTCACTTGCATACTCTGTTGTGTTTTGTTTACTATATAAAAGGTAATGTCTTCCCCTTAATCAGGATTTACGCCTTTGGTGGTAGTTGCCAGCCCCTGGACAATGGAAGTCGGTCTTGGGGTAGTCACGGCACGGGCCCCAAGGACGGGTCGTGACAAATTGGTATCATAGTAGTTGTTTCTATCGTCTAACTCCGAACTTTGCTCATTACATTCTATAAATTATGAGTGTTAAGAGTATTGAGTTTGGTTTTCATTCCAGGGAGTTCAGTATTGGTGCGGCGGCCGACGTATCCATACACCAGGAACCTGACCTCTAATTTCCAACTCAGTGCACGAAAACACTGATTGCGTGTGTGTTTCCTTTCAAATGTTTTCTTGGTGATTGCTTTGTGTCAGCTCTCCAGGTATACAGTTTGACCATGGCGCACCTGCTTCTTTTCAGGATGGCCCCATGAAGGCAGCCGGCCAGGGTTCCTAATTATGTGCAGGATGGTAGTCCACCAAGGGATGAGGCCTCAGTGTAGGGCCCCATTATAACGGAGGCACCAGCGGTACCACTACCCGCTGAGCCACCGATGCTACTAGACCCAGCGGCGGAGAGTGCATGCCGCGTGAGTGCGTTGCATGAGTTTTAGAGACAGAGGTCATTCAAGTTCCACGAAGAGACAGATCCTTAGGCAGCCGAGGATTGGATGGAGGCTATCTTCAGAGTCTTCAAAATGGTCGGGACACTAGAATATATTATGGTGATCCTTCCCTTGAGTCTCCTGCACGGAGCAGCAGGTATATGGTGGAGCCTAATGCTCTAGGTGTATGGAGAGGCATCTCTACTTTGGGTAGACTTCAAGATCTTCTTCCACTTGGAGTTTTTTCTAGCCACCCTTCGTGCGGTGCACATCTGAGAGTTACTACAGCTGCGTCAATGGAAAATATTAGTAGCCTAGTACTCGATGAGATTTACTGACCTCTCGCGTTACTCCCCGGACATGTTACGAGGCCCATTCTTCCGGGCCTTGACCATTGAGTAGGGACTGAGGCATGTGATCAGAGTTTCGATGATTCCCCTCAGCATCCCGACGCAGGAGGGGGTGCTAGAGGGAGCCCTGTTAGTGGAGAGATTTCTCTCTGAGCAGCCATCAACAGTGAGACCCACCGCAGGATGGCACCAAGAGGAGTCTTCTGCAGCCGGCAGTCGAGAGATGTCACAGGGGTCCAAGCGGACCAGGCTGTCAGGTGGGCGACTTCAGGATACATGTTTGACTATGAAGGCCACACGATGTAGAGCCATCCTTATGAGGAGCAGACAGTTCTATGCATGCGGCGAGCAGGGACACATGGCTCGTGACTACCCGACCAGCCATGCAGACCATCAACAGACAGTGGAGGGACCTCCCAGGTAGAAGCAGAGGTTCTACCGTGGCGGTCCACAGGGAGCAGGAAGACAAGGTAGATGATCTGTCCAAGAAGCGGGTGGTGGACAACGCTTCGAGGCTCTACCACCACCACCCCTAGGAGGTCCACCTTGACCACAGGGAGCTGGCGGGCAGAGGCAAGCTCAGCTCCAGCCAGTAGAGGCATACGACCATGGTGCACCCGAGATGATTCGAGGTAATATCTATGTCTACACCACCCTTTCTGCATTTCTTATATACACAGGTTCGAGTCATTCATTTATTTCTGCTTCCCTTGTTCGGAGCTCGGAGATTTTTATGGAGTCGTTGGCTCGATCCTTACGACTAGAGACTCCTATGGGAGCAGACTCGATGATTACGCACTGGTTCCAGCAGTGTGAGCATACTCTAGGAGGCGAGAGCTTCGGCTGGTATCTTCTCATAGCAGCATCGAGGCCTTACGACGTCAACTTGGGTATGTACTGGTTATCTACAGTCTATGATCAGATCGATTGTATTATGCACATGGTGTGGTGTGTCTACACGGATGGGACTAGGTTCACCTTCGCCAGTAAGAAGGGAGCCTTCGTAGCACATGATGGACTTAAACAGAGGAGAGGGAAGCCGATCACACATCAGTTGGATATTCTCATCCTCGGAGTAGAAGATGTGTGGAGTCCAAGTTTCCCTGTTGTGATGGATCAGTATGCGAATGTTTTCTCTATCAACGTTCCAGGATAACCTCCTCACAGGGAGGTAGATTTCTACATAGAATTGTACCCTGCTACATCGCCTATATCTACTCTAGCATACCGGATGTCTCCCGCTGAGCTTTGTGAGCTGCAGGTACATCTGGAGGACTTATAGGGGTAAGGTTTCATCTAACCCAGTGTGTCACCATGGGCTTCTCCGATTCTATTCGCCAAGAAGGCGGATGGGAGATTGCGAGTGTGTGTCGACTACTGTTGCTTGAACCAGGAGACAATGAGGAACAAGTATCCGATTTCGATGATTGATGAAATCTTTGAACAGCTCAAGGGATCACATTGGTTATCGAAGACAGACCTCAGGTCAGTCTATCATTAGCTCTATGTTTCGGATGAGGATGTGAAGAAGATGGCCTTCAGGTGTCAGTAAGGACACTAGGAGTTCTTGTTCATGCCCTTCAGTGTGACCAACGCTCTAGAAGTATTCATGAGTCTCATGAATAGGATCTTCCAGCCCTACCTTGATTTGTTTTTCGTAGACTTCATTGACAAAATACTGATTTACTCGACCACCGAGGAGGATCAGACCTACCACTTACGGATTGTACTGGATACAGTCCGAGAGCACAAGGTTTATGGTAAGCTCTTGAAGTACCAGTCCTAGCTTCAAGAGGTTCACTTCATAGGGCACGACATCTCATAGGTGGGAGTTGCAGTGGATACCACGAAGGTTGAGGCGTTACTTGATTGGGATCCACCCAGGAGTGTGACAGAGGTGCAGGGTTTCCTAGGTCTGGCTGGGTACAATCGTAGATTTGTGCTATACTTCTCTAGAGTTGCAGAACTGCTTACAGGTTTGACGAAGAAGGAGAAACCCTTATTGTGTCTGAGAGCACCAGCTTTATGGTAATATCTCGAAGTGCCATTTCCAGCTTCGAGAGGTTCAATTCTTGGGGAACGTCATTTCATAGGTGGGAGTTACAGTGGATCCCACGAAGGTCAAGGCGGTACTTGATTTGGAGCCACCCAGGAGCGTGACGGAGGTGTGGAGTTTCCTTATTCTGGCTGGGTACTATCGTAGATTTGTGCTAGGCTTATCCAGAGTTGCATCACCGCTTATAGCTTTAACGATGAAGGGGAAACCCTTCGTGTGGTTAGACAGATGTTAGTAAAGCTTCTAGGATCTGAGGCGGAGATTGACCAGTGCGCCCATCATGAGGCTACTGGAGGAGGGTGTATGGTACGTAGTTTACTGTGACGCATCAAGGACTTGACTCGGGTGTGTACTAATGTTGGATCAAGAAGTGATCACTTATGGTTCATAGTAGTTGAGGTAGCAGGAGAAGAAATATTCTACCCATGACCTGGAGTTAGCAGCAGTGGTCTTCGCCCTGAAGATGTGGTGGCACTATCTCATGGGTGAGGGCTTTATAGTATACTCTAACCACCAGAGTCTGAGATACATTTTCTCGTATAATGACTTAAACCTGAGACAATGGCGATAGCTGGAGTTCCTCCAGGATTATGACTTTGAGATTGTCTATACTCCGGGGAAGGGGAACGTTGTGCCTGATTCTCTTAGTAGGAGATTGGGCATTCAACTACTTAGAGAGGCGACAGAGCAGTTAGCTGCTTTGCAGATATCCTCTGTAGATATAGATGGGGTAGCCTATCTACAGTCCCTCATAGTTACTCCTCCACTTCTTCAGTGGGTCAGAGAGGCACATCATGGGGACATTAACTGTGAGGCATGATGTGCTCATATATCCTCAGGGCTGGCACCCGATAGATTTTCTGAAGGTGAGGAGCACGTCATTCCATTCAGAGGACGTACCATGGTACCAGTTTCACTTCAGGTGGAGGTGATTCGGGAGTTCCACACTTCCCCTCTAGAGGTACATCCAGAAGTAGCGAAGATGTATCAGGACCTCATAGGACAGCACCGGTGGGCGGGTATGAAGAAGGATGTGGAAGAGTTCATTTTTTGGTGCCTCACATGTCAGCAAGTAAAGGTTGAGCACCAGGTACATGCAGGCTTCGTACAGCCCTTACAGGTCCCAGAGTGGAAGTGGGATGAGATATCCATGAATTTCGTGACAGGACTCCCATGTACTTACAGAGGACACGACACCATCTGGGTGATCGTAGACTGACTCACCATGTCGGCCCACTTCCTACAAATCGGAGATTAGGGCTCAGTAGAGAGCTTAGGACGCCACTACGTTCAGGAGATCATACGGTTTCATGGTTTTCCATCGTCTATCGTCTCCAATCGAGATGCTCTCTTTGATTCCAGGATTTGGAAGGGGTTGCAGGAGGCTTTGGAGAAGCAGCTATGCTTGAGCACTGCCTTTCACCCTCTAACGGATGGCCATACGGAGAGGACCATTCAGACACTCGAGGAAATGCTCTGTGCATGTGTCCTTGACTTTGGTCGTATTTGGGAGGATCACCTACCCTTGGTGGAGTTTGCGTACAACAACAGCTATCACTCCACCATCAGGATGGCACTATATGAGGCATTGTATGATCGACCTTACATCACCTCTGTTCTAGACTAACCCTGGGGAGTCAGCACTCGTAGGACTAGAGATGGTTCATGCTATGACGGAGAAGGGGCGGATCATCTAGGAGTGGATAAGGACTGTCCAGAGCAGACAGAAGTCCAATGCTGATAGGAGGCGGAGACCACTCGAGTTCGAGGATGGTGACCACATTTTCTTACAGGTCTCACCTCGGCGTGGGTTGCAGAGATTTGGCCGGGGTGGCAAGTTATCTCCACGCTTCATCGGGCCTTTTCAGGTCCTCAGAAGGGTAGGTGAGGTGGCTTACCGAATGGCCCTTCCACCTCAGCTACACCGGGTGCACGTATTCTTCCACGTATCTCAGCTGAGCATATATGTGCACGACCTGACGCATATCATCGACCACGAGGAGATGGACATCGATGACCGGTGACATCTGCAGAGGTCTCGGTGGAGATCGAGGATCGACAGGAGCGGGTCCTACGTGGGTGGTCGATTCCTCTTGTGTGCATTCGTTGGCAACAAGGGACCTTCTAGGAGAGCACATTGGAGTGGGAGGTTCAGATGCATGCTCAGTACCCTCATTTGATCCCCTAGTTTATGTTGTAGCATTATGGGGACACAAAGAATTGATGTTGGAGTAATTTAATGAAATGTAAATTTAAAGGTATTTTTTTTAAATACTTTGGCATTTTACAAGTATGTGGCTTCTGACGGCACTTGATTCCGAGGCCCGGTGTGCCCTGAATCATTTTACAAAGTTTTGCTGGGGTAGGTTCAGTGAACGAACGAGCGGGTTTTTCTATCATTTTAACTGGTGCTCAGAATTAAAATCTGAGGGCATCGATGAACTCGCAACATTGTTAATTGCTTAACGTGATCCTTATCGTAGTTGTGTTCGCAATGGAGGAGAAGATAATTTTGGGGGTTTATTAAAAAGTAAATAAAAATTTTCGGAACAGTTTTTATTTTATGAGGAGGTCATTCCCTCCCATGGGTAGTTAATGGTGGGGCCCACATCCACCTAACTACCCAAGTGTGGATGTTATAGAGGTGGTCCCACATGATCCCAAACTATTTAATTTCCCCTAAACTCATTAAAAACCCCATTAAATTTTTATCTCTCCACCTCAGTCCATTAATTCTTATCAACCAATAATTAAATAAGGATCATTCCTCTCCCCCCCCCCCCCTTTTAATTACTTTCCAATGCATTTAATAAGTGGGGACCTTCCCTCCCCCTTCCTTAATTGATTGTCAACACATTTTATTTAATGTGGTGAATAAATTTTAGGAGAGTTATGTTGCGTGTATAATTAAATAAATAGAGGAACCTATTATTTTATTAAGGGGGAGAGCTTCATTGTGCAAGGAAGAAGGGGATAAATCTTGAGTTTTTGGAAGAATGCCAGACTCTGACGAAGAACTATGAAGAACGTTGGTTCCTCGAAGAACAACGACGCGCCACCAATCCTCTTCTCTACGATAATAGAGGAGACACCGCTTCCTCCTCGGCGCACTCTGACGATGCCTACAAACACTTTCCCCGTGACGTCGTCTACCGTGACGCCGTCTACCATGATGCTGACGTTTGTCTTCAATTGTTGAGGTAATTGATTTTCTATATTTCTTTATTTGATTTATACCCTCAGCATGGCGTGTAATTTTTGGGTGATGTTTTGAAACACTAATGCAGTGGGTGCGGACTAACAAACAAGTTCGAACCCACCACTATTTTGTTTTAGATCTGTTTAATACTTAGAGACAATTAAGTGGGACAGTAATGGTGATTGGAGGCCTTCACAGGGATGTATGGGTCTCGAGACGACCGCAGGCGCAGAAAGAAATAAAATCGGACCACCGGAACGACTCTGGTGGCCCGCGGAAGCCCTCAGCGGCACAGGTCGCCGGCGGCCGGCACCGGCCGGCCGCCTGGAGGTGGCAGCACCCTGGCGCATTTCCAGAAGAAGCCCACCATGGAAAAAGCTGTAAAGGTGTGGGAAGGATCCCGCGGCTGCACGAGATCTTGGGGAAACTGTGGGGCAGCATGGCGCAACATCCGTAGAACAGAGGGGGGTCGCCCCCCCCCCCCCCCCCCGCTCGGCTCGCTAGCCGAGCCAGTATGCCCCTTGGCTAGTCCAGGGTGGGTCACGCGGACTAGGCCAAAGTGGTCAGGCCATACGCAGACCCGGGTCGGTTCGACCCGGTTCAGGCCGACCCAGGGGGGTTGGGTCGGGTCAACCCGGCCCAGACCGCCACTTCGGACCGTTTTCTGTTTTTTGCCCATAACATGAGCTATGGAGTTCTGATCGATGCACTTTCAGTTGCGTAGGAATCCTTGGACTGATTCGGTCGTTTCTGTATATTACACTCGAGGATTTAGCAATGTTTGGGTTCTGCGGGGTTGGTTCGAACCCGAAACCAACCGGGCCCTTAGAGCAGAAACACTTATATCATAATGGCCGGACGTCCGTTTGACGTGCCATCAAATGCATTGAAATAAGTTTGTTGAGACGGTTCTTTTGAATTACTCCACATGAGGTTTGGACGCAGTTGGAGTATAGTCTGGTTTGTTTTAGCTTAAAACCCAACTGGGCCCCTGGGACGAAAAAGCCAATAACACTCAGAACGGACGTCCGATTGACGCATCGTCTTTCCTTTTGGCTATCATTTGAAGAGACGGAACATTGGGATACATCAACTCTGGAATTCATGATAGTTTATGTATCGACTCTCTTCCTCGAGGAGCGGACCCTCCCGGAATCGAGCACGTTGTGTGTGGGAACCCTAGAGCCGGTTGTGACTGCCATGATGAAGAATGCACTTCGATCCTCCGTGGGTTCGGCAGCGAGAACGATTGTACTTGGATCCTCCGTGGGTTCAGCAACAACGACGACTGTACTGGGATCCTATGTCGGTTCGACGTCGATGAATACTATTATTGTATCCTATGTGGGTCTGGCAGTATGACCTCTGTACTTGTATCCTGAGTGGGTCCGGCAGAGTAGCTGGTCTTGTATCCTTTGTGGGTCTGACAGCTTAGCTAGTCTTGTATCCTATGTGGGTCTGACAACTTAGATGAATCAGTGGCTTCATCTGATCATCTCTACCGCCTTACTAAGTGTATACCTATGTGAGCTGAGTCTTAACATTCAATCATTATCATTGATGTGATTGACTTGCTTTACTGTGTGGATTGGGTTGCATTTTCCTGTGTGGACTGGGTTGTCCTTGGGCTCGAGAGTTGGAGATGAACTGCAACTGGTGACTTAGGTATATGTATGGACATATACCTAAGTAGAGTATTTTGATACTTTTTGATTGTATCTTTCCTTTGTGGTTTATCCTTCGTGGATTCTGAAAGATCTTCGGGGGTCTCGGGGTCCCTACTAAGTATCATATACTCACTCCTACACGGGCTATGCCAACACTACGTTGTGTTGGAAGCAGAATATGGACAACACTGATCGAGGTGGAGGCTTGTGGAGCTGTGCGGTACCCAGTGGTGGACCACTTGGCGGGACATACACGGAGCGGACGACCAGACCTGAGGAGTTGAGGATACTATCTTTACCCACCCTTCTTGTGGGATTTTAGGAGGACGACCCAGTGTTGCTCTTTTACTTACTGCTATTTTACGTTCCTTTCAGTTGTATTGTACTTCCAGTTGGGTATGCATACTGGCCCATTTACTCTTCAACACTTACCTTGTACCCAGTTTTACTTAGTACTTACTTCACTTGTGTACTTTTTTTTGTTTTGTTTACTATATAAAAGGCAATGCCTTCCCTTTTATCTGGATTTACGCCTTTGGTGCTAGTCTCCAGCCCATGTCCTATTGAAGGCAGGCTTGGGGTAGTAACGACACGGGCCCCGAGGACGGTTTGTGACAATTATCATTTGGATTTTACCAAAATGTGTAAATAATCATTGTTTATAATATGCCAAATAAGAACAGTATTAATCGCTATCATGAAAAATCAATTTTATAGATATTCCTTTAATTTTTTTCAATTATAATTTAATATAAAAATATTTCATTAATATTAATGGATTAATTTATTTTAAATAAATTATTTATAATTAGAAATTATTATAAAAATATTTTATATATTAAAATTGATTTTTCAAAGTTGGAGGTATATTTTCTTATGAATAATGTTAAATAATTTTTAATAGTTTATTTTATAATTTTTCAAGGTAATTTTAAATTAATTTTATTTTCATAATGTTTTATGCTTTAAAAATTATTTTTAATTATAATCTATTTTCTTGATGAATTTTCGTAAGTTAACATTCAAAATTATTTTCACTCTATGAAGGAATTTTTTGGGGATATATAATCATTAATGAAAATATGATCAATGGATTGCATACATCGTATTTTTAGAATAGATTTTTTTTATATGGAAAATATATTTTTACGTCTTATTTTTCATCCATGAGATATACATTTATAGCAATATTTTGAAACCTGCATGTTATTCCATGGGTCATGATTTGATGAAATGAACATATGATTATAAACCATTTTTATTTTTCCCCATGTAATGTTATTATTATATTTTTATGAATCAAATTTCATTATATTTTTTTAGATATGATGAATGGTTTATGATCATTAGGATCAAATTTGTGTTATTTCATTAGGATATAGTGCATACATTTTCTCCTTAGATGGTGGTAATGTTATAAATAGGCATAGTTGTTATCAAATGTCCAGATATTGGTGGGAACTTATTCTACAATTAATTTATTGGGCAATGATAAATATCTCATGAAATAGATTGGAATAAAATGGAGATTAAACCTGATTTGGTAAGGTATTTTTCAGTTATAATGATGTTGTGAGTGAATAGTAACTATTATGATGTTATGCATGGACCTGTATTTCATTTCCACAATGTTATGTGTGATAATTATTACATGATCACATTGATATGCATGGAAGTATATTTTATATCCACATGGTTATTAATGGACCTAGTTACATGTCCATAAGTTTAATTGAGGGCCTGATTTAATTTCCTTAATATAATTAGTGAACCTGTTTCTAATTATACATTTTCAAAATATTATAATCTAATGTGTATGACCCAAATATATGATTTCTTCCAACATTAATATCTATTGTTTCAGATGCTTTTTTCCCATGTGGTTCATTTACTATGAACTCTAAATCGTTTTTTCATTATTCATCATTATGTTCTATGAATGGTTGGGTTTGATCATTGTATGTTATGTTCATCATGACATACCATTATTCTTATATGATTATTTAATATTTTCAGAGAATTATATAACATATTTTTAACGTTAAAGGGTATTTGATCTCATCCATTATTATTTTTGTCATTCCCAAGTATATGTTGAATGTTTTTATATAGGTTATTTTTGTGAATAGTTCTATATTATGTGATATTTTTGGAAAATATTTATGTTCATTGAATATATTACGATATTTTGTTCCAGGATTCCATGAAACTAAAATAATATGATCCTCAAGCGTGTTTCTATGAATTTAAATGATTATTCATTTAGAAAGATTTATTATTCATATATGAGAGACTTGGGTCTATATAGATTGTATCAGAGAAAAAAAAAATTAAAACCACTAAAAAATGATGAGAATAATAAAATGACATCCCTTTTAATTTTTATAAGGATAAGTCTAGTAATGTAAATAAGGAAAAATTTATGGATTGGATAATGAATATAAAAATATCACTCAATGTTATTAAATGATAGAGTGAGTGTTTTTTTTGAAATTACAATCCTATATAGATACTACAATTGGATGTGGATCAAGAAAAAATATACCCAGGGGTAATAAACCTGAATGAACTCCATTGAGAATGACATGATCATGAAATTGTGCTTGAAAATGGTCATTACTGTACACCATGTTTGAAAATCATAGATTATATTATTTTGAAATTAACAAGATCTTTATGAACCATCACTATGGATTAAATATATATTGAATATAAATGAACTATAATAAATCAAATTTTTCATAGATTAAAAAAGAGGTGTCCTAATTTTGAGCTCATAAATGATTTTTCAGACGGTGTAAATTTCCATTATGATTAGAGTTTCTCACATTATACATTCAGTTCTTATTAAATAGATGAAACCAAAATATACCATTAAAATTTGGATTTAAATGGAATATTATTGATTTTTTCATCCTAAAAATCCTAATTTTATGTATAATAAAATGAAAAACATCATTTCAATGCTCACTATAAATTCTAAATTTACAAATCATGGAGAATTTACAAATGATAAAAGGAGTGGACAATGATTTGTTAATCACATAAAGAGTTATTATCCACATTATTTTAGTGGTTTAACTGGATAGTTTGTAAAAACCACAGACTATATCCTTTGAAAATTTATTTATAATTATTCTATTTTCATAGTATTAAAATTTATTGTTGATTTCTACCATCTAGATGGTTAGGAAGATCAATGGTGGAATCGTATTACTAGTACATGCAATTAGATTAAACAAAAATTATGATGATATATGGGTTTAAATGAATATTTTTATATAATTTCTTTTTCACATTTTTTTCATTCAAAAAAATTATGTAATTCTAGGATGTTAGGAATAATAACTATTAATCAATTAGTTTATATGTAAAAAACATTACAAGATATGAAATGTACACAGTAGGTATTATAATTCATCATAAATGTATGTTTTTTCGATTATTTAATGGCTTGATTTCTAATATTTTAAGGGTGTTTGTACTAAAAGAATTCAGATTCTAAGAAAAGGTAATTAGTTGTGCACTAAATGAGAAAATATAATATTGAAACCCTCTTGGGTATGATGATACGAAAAGTAAAATGAGGTTCCATGTAAAATAAATGACAGTTTACATGGAGGGAAAATATATTCAAACTCAAACATATCAAAACTGTAGGAAGGAAACAATTGGTGTGTCCCTAAAAGGAATAAGATTTTGTTTTAATATTAGGGTTCCTGAACATTAAAAAATATAATATATAATCTATATGAAGTGGAGAGTCATTGAAATGACGCGAGAGAGTGGACACAAATTCTCCATAACATCCCTATATTTCACGATACATGATCATTAAAAACTTGTTTTTTATGCAACACTTACTTGGCTTACCTAACAATCCAGAATGAGTCACTCTGAAAAATAACTGTAGTGTACAAATTATTTTCATGATATATTCATAACATTCCAATTAAATATATATATATATATAATTATAAATAATTTTTAGTTTTTATTTATAATTTTTTACATAAATAAAACATATATATAATGAAATGTATTTGTTTTGGTAAAAATAGTTTTACTTTTAGAAAATAATTTGTTGTTATAAGAACTAATTTTTATTCCCTTTTGTGAACAATGATAAAATTAATTATAAAAACTCCATGATATTAAATATGGTAAAATATACATCATTTTATAATTTGGAATATCCAAATTAACATAGAGTGAATTTTCAGAATATTTCTAAAAACATTCATGTTTTGATACATAGTAAAAAACACTACAAAATTGTTAAAAATCAACATTTTCATTGAAATAAATATTTAACATTAAATTTATTTTAAAGTCACAATTGATTAATAATTAATCATTTACCCCAATTCATTTCATTGATATCAATTTTATAATATAATTAGTTATATATATAATAATGGACATTTGTTAAATCTTTTTACCTACCCTCTAGCCACAATTATAGATAAATATAAAACATAATTTTATGAAATATGTGCAATGAAATTCAAAGATATGACTTAGATGGTTTTAATGAATTTAAATATTTTCATCTAAGAGGATCAAAATATATTTTTTAATATTAACATTGAATATTATTTAAAACGGTTAAAGATAATATGGTAATTAATGGTAAAAATAATATTATAAAAATAACAAATTACAATAGAACTAATTAAATTTTTATTTTATTCCTATTATTAGACCAAAACAATAATTATGTCGAAAAATAAAATCCTTTTTAAGCAATTTTTGTTTGATTAGATCATTTACAATATTTTATTTATAGAATGGTTATGAAAGTCCTATTCAAATTATAATAAATATTTCACTATTAAAATGATTTCATAAAAGTGATATAGTTGAAAATAAATAGTCTCTAAAAGGATAATAATATTATCTTCATATTTATAATATATATGTAAGTTTTAGGCCTTGAATAAATAGATTAAATGGAAACAGAGTGATGAGGCATTAATTTTTTAATTTATTTGTATATCAAATAATTGATATTAATAAAATTATTATAAATATGATTTGACTTATTTAATGACATAAAATAATTTCATATATATATTATACATTTTAGTGGAATATTTTATATATTTTCTCGAAGTTATCATGTTTTTTTGACATTTTAAAAAACGAAAATATTTAATTGTATTAAAATTGATATAATTGCTATTTTAAAATAAATACTATTTTATTAAATGATATAAATTTCCAAAAAAATACTAGTTTTTGGCCACCGAACTGGTATAGTGTCAATTATGTCATATATTATTAAATTGAGGTTCTTTTGGATATTTATAGTATCTATATAAACCCTATAGTGTAGTCCTCCAAGAAGGCACAACAAGAGATAAGTTGTTTGACTGTGGGTTAATACAAAAATATAATGTTAATTGTTTACCCTAAACAAGACTAAAAATAATTTTTTGAAACTAGACATACCCATAAATAATTTTAGACTATAAATTAATAACATTGGAGCTATTTTGAACCAAAAATGAATTTTTAACAAATTAATATTTTATGATATTCCAAAACTACCCCTTGCATTTCTTGAAAAAGGGAACTTCTCAATCTCTTAATTTAATCCTCCAAATTAATTTTCATAGGAAACAACATACACCTTTACCCTCCCAACATAGTTTAATACATTATAAATACCATAATTGGAGATGAAATCAATCCTATGGAGTCTTTTGGTGGCATTAAATAGGATATACCAGAAAAGGATATAATTGTTTTATCACCTCTTTCAATGTTCTTTTCTTCTTACAATTACTCTTCCTTTGTTATTTCCATACTAATGTAATATCTCAAGAATATAAAATATTCATATATGTTTTTATAATTATGGTACATCCACATCCCTCATTTTACTCATCCTACAAATGAAAATATTCCTGTGCGTGTGTACCTAAAACTTACCATCTCCACGCTATTGTGTAAACTGTTTTTCATGGAAAAATTACATCTATCTTCATGAAAAAAACTATATAGAGGATTTTAATAGTAAATATATCGTTATATTTTTTTATAATTGATATTCCTTCAAATTCAATATAATATATCAATTATGAAAATGATAACATCGCTTGTGTGTACGTACAATATACCTTCTCCACAACCTGATAATATTCATCTTCCGCATTCACAATTCAAGAATGATTATAAATATTTATGTCATTAATAGGTATGAAATATAAAAAAATATACTATAATATATATATTTATTTATTTATTTATGTATGTATGTGTAAATATGTCATTCACTTACTTCTGTTCAATATGATAAGAAAAAGGAAACAATGTTCATGCATACGTAAGGAACATCGTCTCCATGAATTGTGTATTCCACTTCACATATCAATAATGTATATATATATATATATATTCTTAATATATGTGATATATAAATAATTTAATACATTATAGATGTAATTAAATCATGATCTAGGTAATACTATTAGGAATATTAAGCCAAAACACCTACGATAATGAAAGTGATTATTACCTGAATTGTTTTTTTAACATTGAAATTATTAATAAGCTGTTAATATAAAACCTTAACCAAATCATATATGATATCATAAATATAATTATGATTATTTTATAAGATAAAAATATTTTTTAAACTATTATTCCAAAGTTTTAGGCCCATGCAGAGTGTATCATACCCAAGTTAAGGCAATTTTATCTCACTATTTATTTTCACAAGACATATGCCATGTTCGTGAACTATTTCTTGTCTATGGTGAGATATAATTCACCTATTATGCTTTATATCATGAATAACTATATCTTCACGGTATTTTAATATTCATTTGATGATATTGAGATCATTATTTAAATGTTCAAACTGGTATGGTATACTGTAAATTTTTAATGAATTAATCATTTCTCCATTTCAAATATTTGTGATATTATAACACATATTTATTTATATTTATATTAATTATTATAAAGAAAATATTATTCCAATTTTTTTGATTATAAAAATTGTAACACCCCAAGCTTCCATGGTACGCTTCCCTTTGAATAATACAGTACCGTGTGTTATACGCAACTTCGAGTTCTAACACACACACAACAACCATTCAAACTAGCCGTTATGAATAGTAATACTGACTTTTTGAAATTTTATAAATTTTATCATTCAAAATGGACTTCATTTTTGGATTCGGAATATCAAAATTAACCTAGGGTGAAATTTGGGTTTTTTTCTGAAAACATTATATTTTTGATGAATAGTGAAAAAACACTAAGTTATAGTTTAAAACTGAATTTTTATTTAAATAATTATTTATTTTATTTAAATTTAATTAAGGTAAAAATGGATACATAATACCTATATATGTTCAGTATAATTCATTGGAGTTATTTTAGAATAATTTTAGATATATAAAAATTTTATTGAACTTTTTCACAGTCTTTTACCCACCTCCTAGATGAATTTGGTAATTCACATAAAACGTAATTTTACTAATTCTGTGAGTGGAATTTCGAAAATCCGAGAGACACGGTGAATATCAAGGTGTAAAATTTGGTTCAATGAGATGAAAATAATTTTTGGTGAATAGTAGTTTTTTACTTTTATTTACCACGGTTAAAAGTAAATAGGGTAATTAAGGGTAAAAATGATTTTAATATTATCCTAACACATTTCCTTATTCTATTGGACAGATTTATATTGACCAAAAACAAACTTAGAAATAAAATATTATCATTTAGGTCCACATGGATTAGATTAGGACATTTATTATTATTTAATTCAAATAAGAGTTAAAAGAGTTAAAATCAAAGTTTATTTACTAAAACATTTTTAATATAGGGTTATACATAATATAAATTAGATTGTAAATATTAATTAGAAATATAAATAGAGTTCCCACATAATGGAATTTTATTTATAATTTATAGACATTAAATAAGTTAATTAATTTATGCACAATGGTGATGCAGTAATTACCTAATTAATGAAACATTAAAATAAGAGAAATTATATATATCAAAATAAATATAATTTGAGACTTTTTATGATTTCCACTAATTTTCTATGATACTATGACATATTAGTATTGGTTATATATATTTTTTTCTAAATTATAATTTTTTAATGAAATTATCAAAAACAAAATACCCAATAGTGTCAAAATTGACATAAAAGAGTTTTTAAAAGAAATATTATATTATTAATTTATATTCGATTCCAAAAATTTCAAAATTTCGGAAAAAGTACTTGTATCATGATAGGGGTATCATTAATGGTCCACTTGGGGATCGCTTGGATGTATATAGTATGTTTATTAACTATATAATATAAAAATACAATGTGACATGGTAAGTGTCAAACTAATTATCTTAGAGTTAAAACTAAAATATAAGGTTAATATAATGACCCAAACCTATCTAAATTATATGGGTTTAGTGGTTTTCGAGCCATAACCACCTTAAACTTTAAATAATCCACTTTGGAGCCATTATAAATGGAATATGAATTTATTATAAAATAATATTTCTAGCTTTTCCAATGGTGCCCCTCACCCCTCTTATAAAAGGGCACTCCCCCTTCTCACTAATTCACACATTCAAAGCCTTTTGGCTCAGACAAAACCTGCCCAAATACTCTATCAACTTCCCTCAATTCAACCTAGAGGCCTTTGTTTGATCAGAAATCCCACCTAAGGAGGCCTTTTGATCAAATCAAAAGGAAGAACCCGAAGAAGAGGAAATGTTTTCACCACCATCTTTCAAGTTCCTTTCTTCTTCCACTTCTTCTTTCTTTGTTATTCTCATTATAAAATAACAACTCCAGTATCTTATATATAATTTTATTTTATTATAAATATGGTACAACAATATTCTGTATTCTATCCATCCATTTAATTACATGTCACCAAACGTGCGTACGTCTGACTTACCGTCTCCACGTCGTGGTGTAATTGTTATTCAATAAATTATTATTTGGATGGGTATAATAATGAAGTGTAATTCATGTAAATAATAAATATAACAAGATAATTATTCTGTATATATCATATACCATCCAATTATATATATTTTTAATATCAAAAGAATGATATTGTCGCTTGTGCGTACATACGGACTACCATCTCCACGAACGTGTTGATATTCATTCCACATCATATCCATTCAAGAATAATTCTAATTTAATGTTTAAAAATAATGTTTATGTACTTTATATCATTCTAGATATGAATAAGATACAACCTATCCATGACAATGAAGGCTTACGTAACTAAATATATAAAAGAAAACCAGTAAGTTAACACCTGAAACAACAATAATACTAAGATATTATTAACAAATCAATGATAAAGATGATATCTGATATCATATTAATTTATATGATTCTTTCATAATTTAATAACAATTATTTCACCATTATACAGGAGGTTAACCTACCCTCAACCAAGGTAAAGTACAAGGTAAGGGTTTATTTTACAATCTCATCATTATCTGAGATTGTTTATACGTAATTATCTACTGGGACCTCTTTATCATCCACATCCATGTTTCTTAAAAATGTGTTTCAAAAAATTCTTACTATTTTACAGATTATGGGTTAAAGTCATTTATACCCTTTTTTGACTTTTTATAAGATGTTTATAAAGAAATATTTCCATATTTTTTCAAAAAAGGTCCTTTTTATCCTTTTCGACAGAATTAAGGTAAGAATGTCTCTTTTTTAACTTATACGGCGGGTGTGGCTATATTACGCCATTATAAAATCTTGGAAGCTTCCCTTAAAATAATCTAAGAATATTTTCAAAGTAAAAGTTTTATTTTATAATTATGTGATTTTAACTGATTAAAAAAAAGAAATATTTCTCTCAAATAGTTTTGATTTCATCTATGTCAACATCCTTTGATGGATTTTAAGCTTATTTGAAGTTTATTTATTATGATACAAATCTCCATATTTTATTGTAGGTTTTGTGATATTATTGACTGTGGATGTGTTATTTTCTTACCATTCATGGTTTATGGAGAATGTATTGACATTTCGTATGCTAGTTTTAATACGAATGTTTATGTTATGTTTAAACCTATTCATATGAGGAATGCATTGGAATTAAGAAGTGACGGGTGGAGCATGCTATAGATCCACGATGCATCAGTAGGTCTCATGAGGCAAACTAGTATCTTGGCACAAGGCCTTGACAAAATGTTATTTGAATTCTTGGCACGTGTCCTTGTGTATGTGTTTATGATAGTCTGGCATTACGTATTTCATCATTATGAAATTGTTATTGATATTTCATGTGATTATTAGACTAGTAGAATATCCATGTGAATAAGTAAATGGCATTATTCCATTTTATTTTTTCTATATTATGCTGAAATTCAAGTTTAAAAGGATTTTGTTTATGTTATACATTTCCGTAAATGTTTATACTTATTTATAAAATTTTCCACTATATTGTTATCCTTACTAGGAATTTGAGCTCACCCCTTTTTATGTTTTATTTTTCCCAGGATGTGAAAAAGTATTTTATGAATGACTTGCAGGGATAGTATAAGAGGATATGGGTGTGAAGAAAATATGTTCTTTTAGTTTTCAATTTATGATGTAATGTAAACTTTATGAATGTATCTAGTGTTTCCAAGACTACTAAACTAAACGGTCTTTCGAGGCATGATCTTTCTTGTGATCATGCCAATGATATGTACTAATGCACCGACTCTGGGAAACTCGGGTCAGGGAGTTCTAGTTTGTATCAGAGGAAGTTTACTACCAACCATGGAAGCTATATTTAGATAAACTCTGATTAGAGAACATATATCTAAGAATGGCATCAAGGATTAGTATAGAAGAACTTCTTAGAATTTTGGTATTGTAGAGATTTTGTGAGTTTTCCGAGAAATACTTCCCTATCTAGATACGAGTAGGTAGAGGCGGCTCTAGTAAAGATGTACCTAGGGGTAAAACCCAAAAACACCGCTTTGATCTAGACTTGAACGGGAACTGGTGCACGACAACGTGCCTTGCTGCACTCTTGGTTACGACACTCCTGGGGGATATTCTTAGTATAACTCTCATTTTATTTACAAATCATTATGAAGGGTTCATGAGTATATGCTTCCTCAATGAATTTTTTTTTATGATTATGGATTATATCCATAAATAGTTTAAATAATGTAGTGTTTTACAAGTATGGAATTATGAATCTTGATTCATAAACTGATCTAGTTTATGCCATTGTTTCTAAATGGATTCTAGTGGAAGAAATGGAGACAATATTAATGCACACACTCCATGTAGGGATTTCCCTCCTGCTTAAGATTATTATAGTGGAGCTAGTGATGCAACTGGTGCTGATCAACTAATCACCATACTAGGACAACTTACTCAGGTTATGAATAATAACCTTACCTGTATGGAGCACCCTGATCCATAGAGTGGAGGATCAATGTTAGATCACTTCATGAGACAGCAACCACCAACATTCAATGGGAGTAAAAATCCCTTAGTAGCTGAGAAATGGATAAGTTCCTTAGAAAAAATATTTCAGGGTTTGGGGAGTAGTGAAAGGGAAAAAGTTGTCATGGAGTTTTATCACCTCAATGGAGATGCTGATCAATGGTGGTCATTGATTCAAAACCCTAAGGAAGATGATTAATTATCAATATGGAATGGAGGTATTTCAAAGAGAATTTCTTAGAAAAATAATTTCCTCACAACCATCGAGAAGATATGGAAAGGAAATTTCTAAGTCTGAGAAAAGAGGATGATGAGAATGTCACAATGTATGAGGATAACTTTACAAGGTTAGCAAGGTATATAGCAGATTATATATGTAACCCAATAAGTAAGAATGATCATTTCGTTTATGTGTTAAAACAATTTCTTAATCGAGCATTAGTGTCACAATCCTTCTTGTAGTACGAAGATATTGTCTCATGTGCTATCAAGATAGAAAAATAATTCTCTATGTCTTATGAATTTAAAGCAAAGAAAGAGAAGAAGTGATCTGCGGATCACTCTAGGAATGGAAATAAGGGGACGAAGGGAAAAGTTTAATATCCATACTGTAGTAAATGTGGAAAGAAACACCCAGGTACTTGCTTGAAGGGAATGGGAGTCTGTTATAAGTGTGGTGAAAAAGGCCACCAAGCTTGTGATTGCAAGGTGAAGAAAGAAGAAATCCATGTTCAATGCTACAACTGTAGTGAGATGAGACATTGTTCAAATGAATGTCCTAAGGGTTAGGGGAACATACCTCAGAAAAGGCCAAGGGATCAAGGCCAAGATTATGCGATCACTACTGCTGAGGTAGAAGCTCCGAAAGACATGGTGGTAGGTAATTTAATGGTTTCCAAAAGTTTAGCGAATGCATTATATGATTATGGATCATCGCGTTGTTTCATATCTTCCTAGTTTTTTAAGAAAATTAGATATTTCCAATTTTATTGAACAAGAGATTTTTTAGTTAAAACTCTTAAGGGAAGTATCATTGCACCAATGTTTTGTGAATCAGTCCTCATTAGAACACATAAATGTTCTTTATCCAATGATCTCATCATCATACCTATGATTGGGTTTGATATAATCCTCAGTATGGATTGTCTTTCAGAAAATGATGTGAAGATTTATTGTAATAAGAAGGAGGTTACGATTTTTGAAGATGATGATAAGGAACACCATGTCTTTAGAGCAGAGTCGTCACCACCTAATTCTTATCTAGATCCACCCCCAGTAGTTCAACTAAATTAAATTATTGGGGAGGAAGAGAATGAAATGATTGTGGGTGAGGAAAGGAATGTTCAAAAATAGGATGTACCTATTGTGAATGAATATGTATATGTGTTTCCAGAAGATTTACCTGGACATCCTCTAGAACGAGAAGTTGAGTTTTCCATTGATTTAATTCCTAGATCAAGGCCTATATCGAAGACCCCTTATAGAATGGCCACTATGGAATTATTTGATCTAAAGAAAAAACTAGAGAAATTGAGTAATAAGGGATTTATTTTCCCCAGTGTGTCTCCATGGAGAGCCCCTGTACATGTTTTCAAAAAGAAAGATGGATATATGAGGTTGTGTATCGACTACAGGGAGATCAGCGCTATAACAATAAAGAACAAGTATTCCCTACCTCAAATTGATGATTTATTTGACCAACTTCATGGAGCTCAATACATTTCAAAGATTTACCTTCGTTCTAAATACCATCAGTTGTGTGTGAAGAAGGAATTCATTCCGAAGACAGAATTTCGAACCAGGTACGGGCAGTACGAGTTTACAGTAATGCCTTTTGGGCTGACTAATGTGCCCTCTGAATTCATGGATCTAATGAATAGAGTTTTCAAGGAATATCTAGATGAATTTTTAGTGGTATTTATTGATGATATCTTGCTATACTCCAAAATCTATGAAGATCATAAAAACCACTTGCGCATTATCCTGAATACTCTGAGAAGTCATGAATCATATGGGAAGTTTAGTAAGGGCGAATTCTGGCATCAAGAGATTTCTTTTCATGGCCATATTATCTCAAAAGATGGAATCTCTGTTAATCCTTCTAAGACCAAGGCAATCCAATAATGGCATGCACCGACGAGTATAGCTGAGGTACGTAGTTTTATTGGATTAGAAGTTTATTATCAACATTTCGTCTAGAATATTGCCCAGTTGGCTAACCCATTAACAAAGCTCACACATAAAGGGGTTAATTTTTTTGGAAAAAAGAGTGTGAAGAATGTTTCGAAGAACTGAAGAGAAGTTTAGTCAATGCTCCTATATTGACTCTACCATCGGGGAATGATGGGTTCATTATTTATAGTGATGCATTGAAGAAAGAAATTGGTTGTGTCCTTATGTAGAATGATTGGGTTATTGCTTATGCATCACGATAGTTGAAATTTCCTGAGCAAAACTATCCTACTCATGATCTTGAGTTACAAACTGTGATCTTTTCTTTGAACATATGGTGGAATGACCTCTATGGTGAAAAATGTGAGATTTATACTGATCCCAATATTTTGAAGTATATTTTCTCACAAAAAGAACTCAACATGAGGCAATGGAGATGGCTTGAGATACTCAAGGATTATGATTGCACGATACACTACCACCCAGGGAAGGTAAACAAGGTGGAAGATGCTTTGAGCAGAAAAGATCATGGAGTTTTGAACATGATGAGAATTGAAAGGGATCATAATTTCATGGATCTAGTAATGATGGATATGCGAATTACCATGGAAGGTGAAACATCAATACTTTTTCAAATGGTTTCCAATCCATGTTTACTAGAAAGGATAAAGTGTTCTGAGACCATTGATGAATAATTCCAAAAGAAGATTAAAGCTTTGAATGATAGGATATTGAATGACTTTGGGTATGAAGATGGAATTTTGAAATTTGGGAATAGGATTTTTGTTCCCAATTTACATGACCTAAAAAAGGAAATTGTTGGATGATGCTCATAGTTCCAATATCTCTATACACCCTGGGATCACCAAAATGTATAGAGACTTGAAGGAACATTTATAGTGGGACAACATTAAGATGGATATTGCTGATTTTGTGTCATGATGTATGGTTTGCCAACAAGTGAATACTGGAAGTCAACAGCCTGGAGGATTCTGGCAACCTCTTACCATACCAGAGAGGAAATGGGACAATATTACGGTGGAATTTGTCATGGGACTACCAAAGACTCCGAGAAGGAACGATGCAATATGGTCCATTGTTGATCATCTTACCAAGTCAGCACATTTTTTGATATAAGGGAAGATTTTCCACTTGAACGTCTAGTAAAGCTATATATTAATAAAGTGGTGAGACTTCATGGAGTACCCCTATCATTTGTTTCTGATCGTGATCCACATTTTACTTCAAGATTCTGGAAGAGTCTTCAGAAAGCCCTGAATACTGAACATCATTTGAGCACTGCCTTCCACCCTCAAATTGATGGACAATCAGAACAGACTATTTAAACCTTAGAAGACATATTGATATCATGCTCACATGACTTTGAATGTTTGTGGGATCAATATTTACCTCTGGTAGAATTTTCCAATAATAATAGCTTCCATTCAAGTATTCAGATGGCACCATATGAAGTGTTATACGGAAAGAGATGTCTCACACCAACCTATTGGGATAACGTTGGTGAAACAAAACATGTAGGCTCAAAACTAGTGGAGGAAACAATGGAAAAGCTAAAGGCAAACCAAAACCACATCAAAGCAGCTCAAAGTAGGAAGAAGAGTTATGCCGATAACCGAAGGAAGGATTTGGAATTTCAGGTAGGAGATCATGTTTTCTTGAAGGTATCCCCATGGAAGGGAGTTATACATTTAGGTAAGAAGGGTAAATTGAGTCCTAGGAACATCGGACCTTTCGAAATTCTAGAACGAATTGGGGTTGTAGCTTAACGTATGACAATGCCACCAAGTATCTCCAAAGTTCACGATGTGTTCCACGTATCACTGTTGAGAAAATACATGCCTGACCCAACGCATATAATCACCTATGAGGAATTAGAACTGGAACCAGATTTGTCTTATTGAGAAGAGCCCATCAGGATTCTTGATACGAGAGAAAAAGTACTGAGAAACCGGATGACTCATCTGATAAAAGTTTTGTGGAGAAACCATAAGACGGAAGAGGAAATGTGGGAACCCGAGGAACTTATGATGAAGAAACACCCAATTCCTTTCATGCAGTAGTATTCTAGAAATTTCGAGGATGAAATTATTTGAAGGAGGAGAGAATTTAACACCCCATGATTCCACGGTACGCTTCCCTTTGAATAATACAGTATCGTGTGTTGTACGCAACTTCAAGTTCTAACACACACACCACAACCAATCAAACTAGCTGTTATGAATAGTAATACCCACTTTTTGAAATTTTATGAATTTTATCTTTCAAAATGGACTTTATTTTAGGATTTGGAAAATCGAAATTATCCTAGGGTTAAATTTTTCTATTTTTCTAAAAACATTCAATTTTTGATGAATAGTTAAAAAACTATGAGTTATAGTTTAAAACCGAATTTTTATTTAAATAATTTTTTATTATATTTAAATTTAATTAAAGTCAAAATAGATACATAATACCTATATATGTTCAATTTAATTCATTGGAGTTAGATTAGAATAATTTTAGATATATAAAAAATTTATTCAACTTTTTCATCGTCTTTTACCCACCTCCTAGAAGAATTTGTAAATTCACATGAAACGTAATTTTACCACTTTTGTGAGTGGAATTTCGATAATCTAAGAGACACAGTTAATATTAATGAGTAATTTGGTTCAATGAGATGAATATAATTTTTGGTGATTAGTAACTTTTTACTTTTATTTACCACGGTTAAAAGTAAATCGGGTAATTAAGGGTATAAATGATATTAATATTACCCTAACACATGTCCTAATTATACTAAAAAAATGTATCTCGACCAAAAACAACCTTAGGAATAAAATCTTATCATTTAGTTCCACATGGATTAGATTTGGACATTTATTATTATTTAATTCAAAGAAGAGTTAAAAGAGTTAAAATCAAAGTTTATTTACTAAAACATTTTTAATATAGGGTAATACATAAGATAAATTCAATTTTAAATATTCATTATAAATATAAACAGATTTCCTAAATAATGGTATTTAATTTATAATTTTTATACAATAAATAATTTAATTTATTTATGACACAATGGTGATCCAGTAATTACCTAATTAATGAAATATTAAAATAATTGATATTATAAATATAAAAATAAATGTAATTGGAGACATTATATGAATTACACTAATTTTATAGGTTAATATGACATATTATTATTGGTTATATAATTTTTTTTCGAAGTAATAATGCTGTTATGAAATTAGAAAAAACAAAATACCCAATAGTGTCAAAATTGACATAAAAGAGTTTTTTAAACAAATATTATATTATAAAATTATATTTTATTCATAAAAATATAAGGATCGGACAAAGGACATGTATCATGATAGTTTTATAATTAATGGACCACTTGGGGGTCTCTTGGATGTATATAGTAAGTTTATTAACTATATAATATAAAAATACAAAGTGACATTGTAAGTGTCAAACTAATAAACTAAGAGTTAAAACTAAAAGATAAGGTTAATATAATGACCCAAACCATTCTAAATTATATTGGTTGAGTGGTTTTAGACCCATCCCCTCCTTAACCTTTAAATAATCCACTTTTGATCCATTATAAAATTAATATGAATTTATTATAAAATAATATTTCTATCTTTTCCAAAGGTTCCCCTCACCCATCTTATAAAAGGGAACTCCACCTTCTCACTAATTAAAAAATTAAAAGCCTTATGGATCGGCCAACCCCTGCCAAATACTATATCAACTTCCCTCACTTCAACCTAGATGCCTTATTTTGATTATAAATCCAACCTAAGGATCCATTTTGATCAAATCAAAAGGAAGAACCCGAAGAAAAGGTAATGTTTTCACCACCATCTTTCAAGTTCCTTTCTTCTTCAACATATTATTTCTTTGTTATTAAAATTCTATAATAATAACTCATATATCTTATATATACTCTGATATATTTATAAATATGGTACAACCATATTTATTATTCTATCCATCCTTTGAATTACATGTCACCTTACGTGCGTACGTACGGCTTACTGTCTCCACGTCGTGGTGTAATTGTTATTCAATAAATTATAATTTGGATGGGTATAATAATGATGTGTAATTCATGTAAATAATAAATATAACATTATAATTATTCATTATATATGATATACCATCCAATTATATATTATTATAATATCTAAAGAATGATATTGTCTCTCGTGCGTACGTACGGACTACCATCTCCATGAACCCGATGAGATTCATTCCCCATCGTATCCATTCAAGAATAATTCTCATTTAATGATTAAAAATATTGTTTAAGGACTTGATATCATTATGGATATGAATAAGATACAATATATCCATGAAAAACACATCCTATGTTACAAAACATATAAAAGAAAATGAGTTAGTTAACACCCAAAACAACGATAATACTAAGATATTATAAACAAATCAATGTTAAAAGATCATATATGATATCATATTAATGTATATGATTCTTTTATAATTTAATAACAATTATTTCATCATTATAAAAGAGGTTAACCTAGCCTCAACCAAGGAAAAGTACAAGGTAAGGGTTTATTTCACCATCTCTTCATTATTTGAGGTGGTTTATACAATTATCTATTGGTACCTATTTATCATCCACATCCATGTTTCTTAAAATTGTGGTTCAAAAAATTCTTATTATTTTACATAATATGGGTTAAAGTAATTTATACTCTTTTTTGAATTTTTATAAGAAGTTTATGAAGGAATATTTCCATCGTTTTCCAAACAAGGTCCTTTTTAACCTTTTCGACAGAATTAAGCTAACAATGTCTCTTTTTTAACTTACACAGCAGGTGCGACTATTTTCCACCAATATAAAATCATCCAAGCTTTCATTACATTCTTATAAGAATATTTTCAAAGTAAAAGTTTTATTTTATAATTATGTGACTTTTAAATGATTTCAAAAAAAGTGATATTTCTCTCAAATAGTTTTGATTTCATCTATGTCAACATATTTTGATGGATTTTAAGCTTATTTGATGTTTATTTATTACGATACAAATATTCCATATTTTATTGAAGTTTTTGTGATATGTTTTATTGTGGATGTGTTATTTTTATACCATTCATGGTTTATGGATAAAGTATTGACATTTGGTATGATAGTTTTAATATGAATGTTTATGTTGTGTTTAAACCTGTTCATAAGAGGAATGCATTGGACTTAATAAGTGACTGGTGGAGCCCTATATAGCTCCTCGATGCATCGGTAGGTCTCATGAGAAAAACTAGTGTCTTATCACAAGGCCTTGACAAAATCTTATTTCTATTCTTGGCACGAGGTCTTGGCTATGTGGTTATGATAGTCTGGAATTATGAATTCCATCATTATGAAAGTGGTTATTGATATTGCAAGTGATTATTCGACTAGTAGAATATCAATGTGAATAATTAAATGTAATTATTTCATTTTATTTTGTCTATATTATGTTGAATTTCATGTTTAAAAGGCTATTGTTTTAGTTATACATTGCCTTAAATGTTTATTCTTATTTCTATAAGTTTTTGCTATATTGTTATCCTTACTGGGCATTTGAGATCACCCCTTTCTATGTTTTATTTTTCTCAGGATTTCAAAAAGTATTTTATGAATGACCTCCAGGGATAGTATAAGGGGATATGAGTGTGAAGACAAGATGTTGTTGTTGTTTTAAATTTATGATGTAATGTAAACTTTATGAATGTATCTAGTGTTTCCAAGACTACTAAACTAATCAGTTTTTTGAGACATGATCTTTCTTGTGATCATGCCATTGATATGTACTAATGCACCGAATCTGGGAAACTAGGGTAGGGGCATTACAAAAATTATTTCAAAAAATAAATATTTTACAATTCATACATATATGTTAATTTCAAAATCTATGTATTCGATATTGTCTATACGTATATATTTACCAGGACATCATTATCATCTATGTCTATGTTTCATAAAAAATAATTCAAATTAATATCAAAAAAATTAAATAAATCATTACAAATATTTTAATTTTTATTAATGTCTTTAATTTAATATTTTTATTATTTTCTGAATGAGGTGCATTATAACATTTTTAAAATATTATGTAAATAATAGTTTTTAACTTATTTTATGCATGCTGCTGTTTTCCACCATTATGAATCCTTAACCATTTGAATATTACCTTACAAGATTAAAAAATTATATTCAAAAGAAATGTTTTCATTCTTAATCTTCTATGTTATTTCAAATTAGAAACATATATTTTTTTTCAAAAATAATTAATGATTTTATTAGATTATTGTAATCTATGGAAACATCCATTATTGGGGTATATTCATAAATGAGGTTCATATATTATCATACAGTCTAAAATTTTTATTTAAGGGTTTGTGATATATTATACTGTGGATTTTCTACATTAATAAAATTAATTATTTAGGGTTAAATTAATTACATTTTGAATGTTAGTTTTAATATGGTTTCTTATGTTATATTTTACCCATTTAATAAGGGTAATGCATTGGACTTAGTTACTGATATGTGTGGACCACTATAGCCCCTCAATAAATTGATAGGTCTCATTAGACATCTATTTTATTTTATCAAGGGCTTGATGGTATATTTAGGTATGGTCTTGGCCCGAGGCCACGACTGTAGGGTTATGATGTATGGAATTATGCATTCTATTATTATGATTTCCGTTATTGATATTATATATGATTATTAGACCAGTAGAATATCCATGTGAATATTTAAATGGAATTATTTGACTTATTCTTTCCATATTATGCTGAAGTTAATTTTTTAAAGGAATGTGTTTTAATTTTGTACATTTCCATAATGATATATTCTTTTTTATTGAATCCTATAGAGTACTTTTTAACCTTACTAAGAAAATGAGCTCACTGATTTCTTATGTTTTATTTTCCTAGCATTCCAAGAAGTGTATTGTGATTTATATGAAATTTTAATATTATAAAATAATATTTCCCTAAATTTATTTTGAATATTTAATTTTACGTTTTTAATTGTAATGTAACATTCCTATGTGTAATCTATTTTCCAAGGGTGCTGAAATGGCTAGTCCTTTGAGATTTTATTCCTTGTAATCACCCAAATGTATTAAATAATGTAACGACTATTGGATTCTCAGTTGGGGGTGTTATAGATGGTATAATAGGATGATTATCATTAAACATATGAAATATATTTCTAAAAACTATATTATTTATAATAACTCAATTATAGACAAAAAGGATATGTATAACAGACATTATAAATTTTTTAAATATAGATATTATAAGGGTATTTTAAAAAAATTCATCTCTTTCTGGATACTAATAGTGGACATGGTTATGGGTCATTTGTTATATGGAGTAACAACTCTGACAAGGCAATTTGGGCTTGACTCAAGTTAACCTAGTACAGGATGATGCGGTATTCTGCTCCGCTAATTTGACTCTCATAGGGGATATGATTTGGACAATTCACATTTCCTTTAACAACGGTTATGATGGAATTATGAAGTATGATATCCCTAATGAAACCATTTTAATTATTAAGAGACATAATATTTTTAAATATTCAATTTATGTTCATCATTTTTATAGTTTTTAGATTATACATTACGATAAGATCTAACCAAGTATTTTTCATAACATAGATATGGTGCCCAATAGAATAAATTTGAACATAACTGATGGATGTGATCCATAGAATAAGAAGGATCATATCTTTCATGGTCTTAAGAAAATATTTTTAAGGGAAATACTCTCCTAATAATTATTATTATATGAGGACATAATATCATGATATAGAGGGACATGTAATGAATAAACTATGTTTTACAGATTTTGAGTGAATAATGGGAATAAAATATAAATTTGAAAAAATGGCATAAAGAGTGGAATGAAATGATTTATTTTCTTACATGTCATATTTTTTGAAGGAAAGTCCCTAGTTCCATCTTGAGAAGAAAAATAGTTTTATTTATGTGTTGAGAAATGTTAAACATTTCCCATCGTTTAAAGGGATGAATTTTTTTTCAATATTCTATGCTTAAACTATAAGAATATGGGGTACTACATAAGAGAAGTCATCTAGAATCAAAGGAATACACTCTAATAGCCAGTAATGGATCACAATCTGGATTATTCTTCTACTATGGTAAATTATTAATGATTAATGTGATTATTTTTGTGTTGATCAATTAGGTCATTTGTGTATTGTATCAATGCTGTAATGGTTATATGAATTATGGAAATAAAAAATTATTGTGATTCAGTACTATTTCCTTATATATTTGAGATTGTTTGGAATGAAGAAAATTAACATAGTTTAAAGTTAATGTTTTTAGGGAAAAAATTGTTGACTTAAAGATACCCCTTAATATGTTTATGATAATGATATAATTATGTTTGAATAATGAGATGATTTATTTGGAAAATGTATATTGAATATTACCATATACCATCAAACTATATTTTGGTTTGTTTATTCCATCATTTTTGGAGTTTACATAATTTTTTTATTTGAATAGTATATATAATATTCTACATTTTATTAATGGAATAAAGATAAAAGAGATTATTAAATATGTCTTTATGTAAATTTATTGTATTAATATGATTTATGAGGATACATAATGATCGTATTAACATGTTTGGAATGTAAAAATGAGATTTTTATTATGTTAGGTTTATTTTATAAATATATTTATCTTCCATAATAAAATTTTACAAGAAGTTTGGACAGATGTAATTTGGATAAGACTAAAGTTTGGAATGGATTATGATTGAAATTTTATAGTACTGTTTATTGTTAAACTGTTTCATAATATTATTTTTCCAATTTTATAATAATATTGTTTTAGGAAAAGGAAAATGCATTGGTCGGGTGACAGCTCATCGTGTTGGACAAGGCTACATGAATTGAACCAAAAACATTTGTGAGATAAGAATTTATAACCCACCACTATCCTATGAGATGTTCTGGTTTATATAACATGGATATTTTAAATAAATGGTCCGAAAGAAATAGTATCATTTCAGTTTCATAACCCTATATGTTTAAGATAAATATAATATTTTTTAGAATTATTATTTTGAGATAAAAATGAGTATTTGGTAGAAATTATTTTAAGGATGAAAATATACTTTTAAATTATTCTTCATTTTGTTCTTATTATATGAACCAAAATAAATATTAAACAATTCTAAAAGGATCTTATGACCTAAATTTTTTTTCCTAGTGCTTTATTTTTTGAATAATCAATTGGTATCAATGTTCATCGCAGACTTCTAGCTTTGTGATTGTTATGTTTTTCCTCACCATGATACATATCACTCTGTACTAAAAAATAATGGTTAGAATTTTCTTCCAAATCAATGTTCTCCTATATATAAACCAAGTATATATTCTCTCTAGTGACCATCATACTTACCTTTTAATATTTTAAAATTGTGTTCCCATGAATCCATTTTTTGATATGGGAATTCAAAAAATATATTATGAAAAATCAAAACCCTATATATTAATTACAAGTTTAAATTTTGTGGAGAAAATTTATTTAAGGAGGGTAGAATGTAACACCCCAATATTTTTTGTAACATTATCCTCAATAACACGTGTTTCATGCAACACCTAATTGAAATGTGTAACACACATGACTGAGCCTCTACGAAACAACCCAATACCGTAAAAATTATTTAAGTGATATATTAATAACATATCCATTAAATATAATAATAAAAATATTAAAAAATAATATTAATACATTATTTATAATTATTCAACTTAATTTACACATATTTATAATGATATATATGTTTTAGTAAAGAAGTTATTTGTATAGATTATATTATTTTCTTAATGGAACTACATTTTATGTAGTTTAGTGAAAAATAATAAAATGAACCTTAGGAAATATGAAAAATTGAATTTGGTAAAAAAGAGTTCTTTTTTAAATTTCTAATATCAAAATTATTATAGGCTGAATTATTGGTATTTTTCTAAAAATTGTATATATTGTATTAATATTGAAAAACATTACATTATTGTTTAAAAATAGAATCCTTCATTTAAATAATTATTTAAAGATAAATTTATTTTAATGTTAAAATATATAATTAATGTATCTATTAAAACAATTTATGTCATTTAAATCAATTTTTTAATATAAATAGATATAAATATTAATTGAACTTTTTTAATGTATTTTAACTTGTATTCTATCCACATTTGCAGGGTAGCATTAAATATCATTTTACCACTTCAATGAATTGAATTCATAAAATCTGAAATACGTTGTTGTAATTAGTATTAAAAATGATGTATAATAATATCCAAAACATTTATGGTGATTAGTAACTCTTGAATTTTATTTACCCCATTTTTTGGTATGTGTGGTAATTGATGGTAAAAATAAAATTATAATATTAAAATGTTACCCAAAAACTTGTCATAATTTCATTTGATATGACTGTTTTAACCAAAATCAAACATTGGTCGAAAATATGATCCTTTTTAATGAAACAAGTAATTCATCCATGCATTTTCATGACACAATGAATTAATTTTTATAATTATCTATTGAATATTATTTTTCAAACATAATATTTCATATTAAAATTGAAATGTTTTGAAAGAAATTACATATATAATGAAGGATTGAATGTTATAAAAATTGATGAAAAAAATTTACTTAATAATATGTATTATCTATCAAATTAAAAATTGATGGAATCATGTTTACAGAAATACAAAATGTGTGAGAACATATCTTACAAACTTTTGAGGAATAAACAATGTGATCTCCATATATAAGTGCTTATGAATTCTCAAATAGATGTTCTTATGAATCTTCTTTGGACACAATGTAATTACTTCCCAAATAAATTTGATCCAATTTAAAATACCCCATTCATAAGTGTTTATTGACAACATCAACAGAAAAAAACAAGCATCAATTACAATATCACAAATCTTTTTGGAGGAAATTATCTTATCTATCCCAAAACCATTTCCTTCCACATTATCATCTGCTGACCAGCAAGTCACTGAGTTTCCTGTGTAGCACACAACATGTAATAAAAAAGGGAGAGAATAGAAACCCCATTTATATCAATGAATCATCCCCTATGTCTAATGAGATCCGTATATGACTGTACATACATGCCAAAATGTTTTCAATGTAAAACAACATACATTGAACAATCGGGCTCCGTTGTTGTTTTGTTGGGATTGAAATTGAATTTAAATAAAAATGGATTCCTCTTCATCCATCTTATTCTTACACATCCATTATAAAATCAATCATGATAGGGTTTTCCCTTTCCTTTTTTGGTTGAATATCCATATATGGACACCCTTATATTTTCTATAAGGAAAACTTTGGGTGCATAAATTACAAGAATTATTGTGCCTTTTTTTTTATATCCTCCATTTTTTTTGGTAATGTTTTTGATAAACTATAATTGATGTCAATATAAATATATGTTATAAAAAGAATTAGATAGAGATAACTCCCCATATCCATGACAGATCTTGTATTTTTAATGGTAGAGCCATTAAATCTGTTATTTGGTTTTGAACATAACAAATAGATCTTTATTCTCTTGTCATGTCCTTGTTTGAAAAAGTAACAATTTTAAAAAGATATATAACAATTCTTATATAAGTATGGTCATAAAAATTAAAAAAAACTATGTAATATAATATTGATAGTATAAAAAATTTAAAATTTTTATAGGGTAATCAAAACCCATAGAAGATGATTAAAAAAATATTTAATAGGTTACTCTGATATAGAAAAATACTATGGTAATCGATGACTAAACAATGAAAAATTTCTAGAAGAATGACAAAGAAAAAACTCATTCATGAAAGATAACCTGAAGGTCATTGGTGAATATTGTAGGGGGAGGAAACCAACTAAAATTATGTGCATAACAATCATTTTTTAACTATTCAAGTAACAAAAAGGAGAGGAACAATATAGTTCAGAATACATGATCTAGTTTCCAAAATCATATATCACATGTGATATATAGTACACATACAAGAAAATAATATAAAAGACAAAATAAAATGATACATTAATCATTTAAAAAATAAATAAAGATGTAAACATGCTCATATACCATTCTACCCAGGTATATAGACCACCATAATAGATTTTATTAGAAAATCCCATCTAACATCAATGAACATATTCTTTTATAAAATTAAAATGAAAATTTTGAAAATGAATATAAAATTCAAAATATAACGTTCATCATTAATATTTTGAATATAGATACAATTTAATATATAAGATTGAATATTCAAATTTTTCAAAACAATCTTTTTGAAAATGAATATGCATCTCATTCAACTCATTGAATCATTCAATGAATATATAGTTTAAAATATACTTTTATCAATTAACAAAATATAGTTGTACTCTTTATTAAAATAAAAATAGCAATGTGAAAAGAGGGGAAAGTGAGAAAAATATTTTTGGTTAGGGGATTCCGCCAATTGATGTTCAGTTCTAAATGTTTTCCTGAAAAACATAAATTAACAAGAAGAAAAAATAGTTGAACAGAGTAAATTAATATAAAATATGGAAAATATAATTTTTCACTCAATGATTACTCAAAATGTTTAACAAATTATATGTTTACTGGAAATATAAAACATAACATATGTGACCCTCCATTAAAGGTGTTATAATTATTCCCTATATTTACCATGGGAATTTCAAAAAGGAGAAAACTAGTTATGCTTTGTTAAAAAAAGAAGGAATGATGCCCTGAACTATCTGTAGAAAATTTTAAAAAATTTATTTCAATTAAGAATACATATTAATGAATATTGAAAATATAGAATACAAAATATTAATGTTAAAATAAGTGAAATAAATAGTAACCAAAATAAAAATAATATAGCATTTTCATTGATAACATAAGGATCATCGAGACATAATATTGTGTTAGAAAGTGATTTATAACTTGAATATTTTTTTATAAACATAATTTATGTCTCATATTATTCATAATAACAATATAAAAGAAAATTAATGTGCAATGATATCCATATTGATATAGGTATAATGTCCAGCTAATTAATGAAAACTCAACAATATAGAAAAAACACAAAACAATACGTAATGTTAGGTTAACTAATCTCATAGTGGAAAACAACATCCCTAAATGCAGTGACATCCCATGATGTGCATAAATGGAGAATTCAAGTCATGAAAATATATGATGGAAACATACATCTTTTGAAACCTTGTGAAAATGTTAATGCACATAGAAGTTGTAAAGATATGGATAACAATTTATACAAGGAAACAGTGACACAATAATGATATAATTTGGATTTAAATCTTAAAACAAATTGTGAATCAATAAAAAATTGTAACATTCAATGTTGGGGTCTAAGATCAGCCAAGATCCACCTGTTTTTCATATTCATCAATGTAACAGAGATATATTTAGTGATATTTAAAACATATTCCAAATCAATCAATGAAAATACAACTATATATAAAAATAACACACAATAATGAGTAATGATTCTTAAAATAATATCCTAGTGTAAAACTAAATTCATCAAATTATTATTAATGTTAGACCATTTTTCTCTCTAACACATTTTGGAATCACAAAATGTTAATTACTTTTGACGTGTCTCTTATTAACAACTTTGGGACTTTGTAAAATTATACTCCTGAAGTAAAACTAGATAATCTTATCACAAAAGTGAAAGAAATGTTGTATGTTTGAGAATATAAATTGGTAATAATTCCATTCATAGGGACACTAATTTACAAATTGATAAAAAGGGAAAAAAATATCTTGTTTCACATCCATAAGTGGACAAAAAATAGCAGTGCGTCAATTTTCCAATTTATTTAGAGATATCAGTGGAATTTTGGTGTAATGAAAATTATCACCATTTAGCAAGGAAATAATACCATAGAAATGATATATTGGAATTATATAAATGAATATGTTAACATACTAGTCTTTAATAGTTAAAAAATAGTTATTAGAAGGAAAAGATATATTCCCAATGAATCCCTCATAAAAACAATGATATGTAGGTCACTAAACTAAAGAAAACTGGGATTATATTCATTTTCATGGTTTTCTCGTTTGTGAAATCAATAAAATAGAAAATATAATGAAATTCACATGTCTAGACATACATTATATTTTTTTAAGATAGATAAAATAAAATAATATAATGGATATGTAAGGCTATTCAAATTATATAATTAACCAAGACTAACCTACTCATGTCTAGTTTCTACAAAATATTTCCATATATGGGGACTTTGAGTAATTGACATTTACTGTTGAAACAACCTTCATGTTCAAAATTGTGAAATTTTTAATGTGCATAAAATTATTAATGAAATAAATAATAATTGAGATAATGAAATAGTTACATGATAATGATATATTTTAGATTTAAATGTATGTAATGAAAATGTGAATTGATCAAAACACAATGTAAATTTCATAACCAAGTTCTGATATCCATCATAATTCTCCTCTATGTCATCTTCATCACTGTCACTTACATCACTACCAATTTTAGATTCATAAGCAATAAATAAAGTTTTCACAACTTCGTACCTTTTCCTAGAATTGTTTCATAGCTTAAATATACCAACTGAGTTCCAGTATTATCTTAATTTCCTATCAGATGGTGGATTTAATGATATGAGTAAAAAACATTCATTCCCCATGATTTCACATTGATTTAGAATCTAGAAATATATATCCTAGATGATGGGAATGAGAGGATGGAAGTAGAAAAAACATACCATGCATGACACTCATAGGTAGTGGTGGAATTATATAATAGCTTTGGTAAAAAATCTAAATGTTGTAACACTGGCCCGAAAAAATATTGACACAGTGTAATTTTCAACTGAAATTAATATTTGACTGAAATTAATAAATCATGTATATAAGGGAATAATTTTCCAGAAATTGAGAAGAATGCACTTTTGGTTTACCTATAGATCTTTAGGTTCTTGGAAAACTCGTTGTTTTATAAAAATGGTCGAAGGTCCGAATTTCCGCAATCCCTTTTTCTAGATTTGTGAGTGGAAATGTATTATATTTCAGAATATAAATTATGTATAAATATAGTGACATGTGAAACATTTAAATGGAGGAAAATTTTAGTTATTTTATCGAAGAAATATTACTGTATGTGGGATCTGTCTGTAACAGTTTGAATATGTATGTTGGGAAAACGACGATCGGTCGACGAGATCTACAAAAAAATGATGATTTATTATTTCCATGATATTATGAGAAAATACATATCTCATTAATTAAAATCTATTAGCTCAATAAATAATACATCGATGATGGTAATGTAGTTCGAGAAGAGTCAAACGGGAATCCTCAAAGATAGATAAAGGTATAGAAAAACATGATGGGCTTACGATAGGGGAACCGATGGAGAAGGAGAGGGATCTCACAATCTAAGAAGACAAAGTATAAGTGTATAGATTCAAGAGGTAGAAGGAATATGTGAAGGTATTATATGAAAAAGGATTGGTGGGATGTGAGCACAATGGTGTTGAAACCCCAGATTGGTGAGACCGAACAGAGATGTTGGTTTTGGGAGTCCAAATGGAGAAGCATAGGAATCCCTAGATTAGGGAGGAGGGTGGAGGTGTAGAAGTGTTGTAGACGGAGACATGGTGAGATAGTGGAGTTGGGGAGGGAGAATGTGTCATGATAGCAGTCAGAAATTTCGGTAGATGGAAATCAAGGGGGAGGAATGTTGGGATGTGTGAGTTGGGGGGATATAGATGAAGATATTCTATTGAAAAACTTATACAACTTGAGATGAATCATGAGTGAAAGGAGAAGCATGTTGGTCATAGAGAGATGTATTTTAAGGATTGGAGGGAGGAGTGGAATTTTTTTTTGTGATGTGGCCTCATATCTAGGTGACACATACATTGGAGAAATCCATGTTTAGTATATATAATATATTGTGTTTGATTAAGACATTAATTATATTTTATTTCAATAAGATCTAATGGTGTCATATTAAGATTTGAATAATTATTTTATTTTTAATTTGAGTATATAAAAATAATATGGTCGACTATAAATAGTATTTAGAATGATAAGAAATTTTTCTGAACCAGGATAATATATTTATAATTTTAATAAAATAAAATAATCAATTATATGTTGTGACAAAAATGGTGTAGTATTGGATTAATTAATGGAGGTATCAATGAAATGTTATTATCAATATGAAAATAAATATAAAATTTCTTAATTAATGATATACACTACATTTAATGTTAACATAGACATTTAATTGATATTCTTTATGTATTTTACCGATGTTATCATTTTGGTTTGATTTTTTTTTTAAATATCAAATATTGAATAATATTTAAATAAACATATAAGATATATCAAAATAAATAATATTTTATTAAATGATATAAAATTTATAAAAGTCAATGTTTTGGAAAAATAACTTTTATAATGTCGAAAATGTCCAAGCCTATCCAATTGGGGTTATTTTTCATTTTATAGTTACTATATTAACCGGGTTGTGTAAAAATATTTGAGGACATGGTATGAGTTACACTATTTAGCTATGAGTTAAATCCAAATTAAATGGTTCTTTCATGGGCTAAACATGCTGAAAATTCCCTGGTTGAGAGAATTTTGACCCATCCTCGTATTATAATAGAAAAAAATCACACTGGTGCTATTTGAAAATGGAAAAAAATATATTAAATTAAAATTTTAGTTTCTTCGAGAACTACCCCACACCTCTCATATAAAAGGGTACATCTCAGTCTCTAAATTCACACCTCCAAATACCTTTATATATGGACCAGCCTTAAACAGGGCATAATATTAAGTAATGTAGTGAATTCAAATAGAGGATCATTTAAAGATTTATAGAAAAATGAAATATATTCTACATATAAAATACATAGAAATACAAAGTGGACACTTCCAATAGTATCAGTTTCTCCCAATAAAAAAAATTTTATTAAAAAAATGGATTCTTTTCATGTTTAATAATCATAACTATTCCACGATTCCATCCTTGAATCTATTATCTGTTAAATATAGTGAAAATATTTGAAAATGTGGGATGAGAGAAAAAAATTTCTATAAGTGTAACGCCCCGACCCCCGTTACAAAGAGTTGGTGCATTATTTTAATATATTGGCATGATTACACGGAATCATGTCTCAGAGGATAGATCGGTTTAGCAGTCATGGAAATCAAATTACGCACACAAACATTACATTACATTATAAAATGAAAAAATTAGAATTGTCTCCATTGACCATATTCAAATCCATTAAAATATCCCCGTAGATCATTCATATTATACTTCACTGTTTCCTAATAAAAATAAAACATAAATATGAGTGAGATCAGATGATCAGTAGAGATAACAATATAGTGAAAGCATTCATAAACAAGCATAAATATTTAAGGCACTGTTTAAAAAAATAAAATCCTTTTACAAATAATCTTCATAATATAATGAAAAAAAGGTAAATCAAATAATTCCATTTACTTTTCTGCATGGATATTCTACGAGTCGAATAATCACATGTAATATCGCTATCTAATTTCATAATAATGGAATGCATAATTCCAGACATCAAAACTACATAGTCCAGGCCTTGTACCAGATCTACAAATATGATTTTTTCAAGGTCTTGTGCCAATAAAATAGATTTTCTCATGAGATCTACTGATGAATCGTGGATCTATAGTGGGCTCTACCCATCACGTACTATGTCCAATGCATTCAACATATGAAAAGGTTTAAACGTATCATAAACATTCGCATTAATACTAGCATTCGATATATCAGTAAATTATCCATTAACCATGAATGGTGTAAAAGTAACTCATACACATTCAAACATATCACAAAATCATAAATACAATATGGAAGATTTGTATCATAATAAATAAACATGAAACAAGACTAAAATCCATCAACGGATGTTGAGATAGATGAACAGGTAACTATTACTAATAAATACATCTTTTTATAATGAAATCATTTAAATGTCACATAATTATGAAAGAAAATATTTATATTAAAATATAATTATAAGCATGCATGGGAAGATTTAATGATGATATAACATTGTAAAATATCCACACCAACCTTATAATTTTAAAAAAAATATTCTTACCTTAATTTTGTCAAAACGTCATAAAGTACCTTGTTTGGAAAACCACGAAATGATTCCTTTCAAACAATTTTATAAAAAGTCAAACAATATTATAATGTTCATTATCCAAAAATATAGTAAAAAGTAAAAAAAAATTTAAATTAATTTTTATGAAACACAAATGTGGTTGATAAATAGTTCCCCGTAGATACTCATGAATAAACAACATCGAATAAAAAAGAGATTGTGAAATTAACCCTTACCTTGCAATTTCCTTTGGTCGAGGGCATGTTTATCATCATGTATAATGACCATTGTATGTTATTAAGTAATTATAGAACCATATAAATATTTATTATATCATTCATGATTCATTTATGACTTTGTACAATCCATTTAAAATTGATTTCCATGTTAAATTAACATTTTTGGGTAATAATCGCTTTCTTTATCGTACACATTTAACATTTTATACTTAATCATACCATTTAGATCATGATTTAAATACTTCCAGAATATAAAACATGATTTATATATCATATAAATTTATAAATAAATATTTATTATAGATAGATATTTGAAACTGAAGTCAGTGTTTACGGAGAAGGTAGGCCGTACATACGAATAAATGTTGTTTCTATTTTCATATTGTATTGAACAGAAGTAAGTGAATAAGATATAAGTAATTACTAATATATATATATATATATATATATTCAATAGAATTATTATTTCATACATTACATACTTATTAATAATATATATTTTTATAATCATCGTTTAGTGGTGAATGTTGGGATGAATCTCATCGCGTCGTGGAGACGGTAATCCCTACGTACGAACGAGTGACACTATCAATATATTGATGGTGAAATAGAATGTAATTGGATTTTATATCATATATAAATAATCATTAAAATTTTATATTTATTATTTACATCATTTATACTCATTATTATACCCATAAAAATATTGAAGTGTTTGAACAACAAACTACACCACGACATGTATACTGTAATCCGTATGTACGCACGTATGGTGAATTTGTCTTTTAAAGGATGGATATTATAACAAATATTGTAATACAATATTTATAATAACATAATTGTATGTAAGGGGTACTAGAGTTGTTATTTTGTTTTGGAAACAACAATGAATGTGGAAGTGGAAGATGGAAAGAACTTAAAAGAGGGTGGTGAAAATGTTACCTCTTCTTCGAGTGTTTCCTTTTGAATTAATCAAAGGGGATCCCTAGGTTGGATTTATGATAACATTAAGGACTATAGGTTGATTTTAGGGATGATGGTAGGATATTTGGGTAGGGTTTAGCTGAGACAGATGTGTTTGGATGTGTTATTTTGAGAGAAGGGGAAGTTCCCTTTTATAAGAGAGGTGACTGTCAGTTTAGAAAAAGATTAAAATATTAATTTATTATACCATCATATTAGTTTATAATGGCCCAAAATGAATTCATATTGAGCCTTAGTTGGTTATGGGTCGCAATAATTTCAACCAATATCTTTTAGACAAGTTTAGGTTACCATTTTAACCTTATCTTTTAGATTAAACTCTTAGTTAAATAGTTTAACTTTTGTCGTGTCTTCTTGTATTTTACACTATATGGTTAATAAACATAATCTAAACATCCAAGAGAACCCAATGTGGTTAATTAATGATATATATATAATATTATTTTAACCCATTGGCTAATCCTTGTGTTTTTTGGTATATTATATCAACCAATAATATAGTATTTTTGAAAAAAATCAATTATGTCAATTTTGACACTATTTAGTATTTGGTTTTTGTGAAAATCATAACAACATGATTACATATAACAATAATTATTTAATGAACCATAACATTTCATTTTAACCTAAAAATATTTTAATTCATTAAAAGTCTCAAATTACATTTATTTGGATATTTATAAAATCAATTAATTTAATCATTCATAAATAATGTAATTACTGCATCATCATTGTGTCATGAAAAAAATCTAATTATCTATTGTCTAAAAATTATAAATAAATTACAAATATTTAGGAAATAACTTTATATTTCTAATTAATATTTATAGCCATGTTTTCATATGTATAACCCTATATTAAAAATGGATTAGTTATTAAATATTAAATTATGCACTTTAAACTCTTCGTAAATAAAAGAATAATAAATGTTGTAATATAATCCAAGTGGAAGAAAGGGGTAATATTTCATTCCTAAGGATTTATTTGGTCAAATTAAAATTATCCAATAGAATTAGAACTTTTGTTAGGACAAATATAATATCATTTTTACCCTTCATTACCCTATTTACTTTTAACCATGGTAAACAAAAATCCAATGTTACAATTCACAAAAAACTATTTTCATCATATTGAAAAATATTTTATTTGTTGATATTATCAGTGAATCTCAATGTTTTGAAATTCAACTCATAGAAGCGGTAAAATTAATTTTTTTGCAAATTTTCAAATGTTTCTAGAAGGTTTGTAAAAAACGTTAAATAATTCAATAAAATATTATACATTTAATTTTATTATAAAATGAATTAAACGAATTAAATTGAACATATATAGGTATTATATATCTATTTTTAATTAAAATAAATATAAATAAAATAAAAAATTATATAAATGAAAAATTGGTTTTAAATAACAACATAATGTTTTTCACTATTCATCACAAATTGAACTTTTTCAGAAAAATACCAAAAATTTACCCTAAGATAATTTTGATATTATGAATTAAAATTTAAATCCCATTTAAAAAAATTAAAAACATAAAAGTTGAATTTATTTTTTTGAAATTAATTCCCGTTGTCAAAACCAAAAACCGGGTTTTTAAAAAAGTCAACACTATCAAAAGATTGAAATGTTTTTATGTCAAATTTAAATGTGAAATTACTTATAATGACCTAAACCTAATTAAATGATAAAAATATAATCTAATTATACTTCAAAAAAATTCATATTTTTTATTTAACACGATAAATTATTTCAATTATAAATTTGGTTTTCAATTAAATCATAATATTTTCCAGTTTCCATTAAAATATGAAAGTTGTCAGAAAAGTACCAAAAAACCTTCCAAACTAAATTTTTATGTCCAATATAAAAATAAGAATTTTATTGTTTCAAATTTAATTTAAAAGTGTCAGATATTTTATTTAAAAAATTTCACCATTAGTATGTGGTAAAATTACAATTTTGAAAAATATTTCCTTTATCTGAAAAATTGAATTTGTTCTTATATTATGCATGTGAAACACATAATAAGGTTATTAAAATTATATAGAGTATATAAGATTCATAATAAAAATAATATTATTCATAAATGCTTTTTTATTGACTATTTTGTTAAGTTGTGTTGTGTTTGAACTCGGTGTTGTGTGTAGTGCAAGCTATTGAATTACATTAATGAGATAACGTAATATAAAATCCGGGGTTGTTACATTCTCCCCTACTTTAATAAATTACATCCTTTTAATTTGATATTTTTCTTTTAAACAATATTCTAAAAATAGAAACATTCTGCTGTGGAAAACCCACATCAGAAATTTGGTTAATAAAATTAAGTCTTAATAAGAGGGAATGGGACTGAAATAGACACCACCAAATTTTTATCCCGATTAGGAGAAAATTGGTGGAAATTAGGGACACATAATTGGAAGAAAATATAAATATTTAAAGGGAGTGATTGTGGTCATCAATCAAAAACAAGTGTAAAATTAACGGCATCAAATCCATCAATCTAAGATGATGGAAAATATCATTGGTTCAACAGAACAGATTATATTAGGGTAACACATATCTGGTTATAAGATCATGTTCATAAATTTTATGAATTAATTTATTCGTAGAATAAGGGGGATGAATTATATATATATATATATACTTGAAAAGTAGAGTTTCATCCTTCAACTAATTCCTACCACAAACATATCTTTTTACTCTAAAAGATAATAGAAATAAAAAAATATTCTATTTATCTTAATTGCATAGGGTTCCAAAAATAATTACATTATAATTAATTTGTCAGACTATTAAAAAAACTAATTTAAAAAAACCAGGATATCAAGTAGGCCAGTGGTAATTAATACTCAATTGTCACCCTTCAGTTATAGGTTCAACTCTCACGGCCTTGTCGTACGTGACGGGTTGTCTCCCAACCTATTGGATGTCCTTTTTATATCAATACAAAATAATCATATGAAATTATTTAACATTAACTATAGTATCCAATGTCAAATGTAATTTTTCCACCCTTTAAACTTATCCAAAATACTTCTGCCCAAACTCACCGTCCAAAATTTATAAAGAGGGTAAACAGAATGAAGATCTTCTTTCCACGTAATAACATGTGAATACCTTCATCATGTATTATTTTAAAACTTTATAACACCCTAAACTACCATAAAAAATTATTGATTACATTCATTCTCTCTTATTCCTTATAGAAGACTTGATATACTACTTCTATCCAAAAAAATTATAAACACAAACAATGATAGAATATAAAAATATTTAATTAGTTTCATGGTAGTCAATATTATCCAATATAATTTATCCAAATCAGTCATATCTTATTAGAAAATCACTACCGTAGTATTAGAACCATATTATGGTTTATCATTCTCTCAACCATATATCCCCCAAAAAATAAACACGCTATGGTTCGCTTTTCATGGTTCCACAAAATCTAAAGTCCTTAATGAAATAGTACTGTAGTACATTCCTTTTATACTATATAATTATTATAACATGTACATCATTAATACAATACTAAAATGACATAATACTTTAATTACATCATAATAACTCTAATCGTTCCACTTTATTTTCAGTAGTATCATAACTTGATTATTATCAAATAGCAGCATATGGTGTATAATTTGATGATTTGGACATTGATTCACATAGTGTCCCAACTCCATGAAAAAGATTCATTGTATATTTGAAATATTTTTCTTAACCTTGAAATCACATACATGGTGTCCTTTTCTCCACACTTAAAACAAATTCCCATTCCCTTCAAGTATTTAACAAGGTGATTCTCTCCACAATTATCACATATGAAAAAATACTTCATTACCCACTTTTGTAAATCCATCTTTCTCTATTCCATCCATTTCATCTCATGCATCCCTTCAAAGACATAGGACTCTGAAAATTCTTTACTTATCTTTTTGACACATCAAATTATTTATTCACATGATGAGAATACATGGGATAATATTTCCCTTTTAAATTTTGGATTAATATCATGAATGATATGATCCTTATTAATCATTCAATCATGCATATTACTGTAATGCTCTAACCTTATACTAGGTTCCATTTATAAATAATAGAATAAACTAGGATAGTTTATTAATCGCAATTCATAATTCAGAACCAGTAAAATACCTAACATAAATTGAAAATATTGTGCATATAATCTATAATCATAAAATGTTTTCTTTATGGAAGTTTTTACTCTTCAATACTTTATAATGGAATGTAATAAAAATGTGAATTATCCTAAGAATATCCCCTATGAGTGTCATAACCAATATTGTAGCAAGGCCCGTTATCAGGTACCAGGATACCCCATGTCAATCCGGAAACTCCTTGTCAGAGTTTTCACTCCTAGATACATATGTGCCAGAGCCACCTCTACCTACTCATATCTAGATAGAGGTGCATTGCATTTAAAATACACAAAATCTCAACATTACCCAAATTCTAAGAAGTTCCTCTATACTAATCCTCAAATTCAATCTTTGGGTAATGTTCTATAATCACAGTTTCTCTGAATCTTGTTTCCTAGGTTATTTCTAAACATTCTAGAATAAAAAATGTAATGCCTAGACCCCAGTTACCCAGTATCGGTGCATTTTTTTAATACATTGGCATGATTACAAGGAATCATGTCCCGAAGGACAAATCATTTTAACAGTCATTGAAAATAAATTACATACATGAACTTTATGATACATTATAAAATGAAAAACAAAAAAACATTACTCCATTGACCATATTCATATCCTATAGACTATCTCTGTATTCCTATTAAAATATACTTCTTCGCATCCTGGGAAAAATAAAACATAAATAGGGGTGAGCCCAGATTCTCATTAAGGATAAAAATATAAATAAAATTTTTATAAATAAGCATAAATATTTAAGGAAATGTATTAAACTAAAACAAAATCAATTTAAACATAAAATTTAGCATAATATGAAAAATATAAATCAAATAATATCATTTATATATTCACATGGATATTCTACAACTTGAATAATCTCATGTAATATTAATTGCTAATTTCACAATGATGGAATGAATAATGTGATACTAGATAACCACATAGTCAACGCCTTGTGCCCAAACTCGCAATAATATTTTTTCATGGACTTGTGCCAAGACACTAGATTGTCTCATGAGGACTACTGATGCATCAAGGAGCTATATCATGCTCCACCCATCAATTACTATATCTAATTAATTCCTCATATAAAAAGGAATAAACATAACCAAAAAAACACATTAAAACTAGAATAAGAAATGTCAATACATTATCAATAAACAATCAATGGTGTAAAAGTAACACAAACACAGTTTAAAATATCACAAAACCTTCAATACAATATGAAATATTTTTATCATAATAAAACATAATAAAAAACGTTTAAAATCCATCAAATGATGTTGACATAGATGAAATGAATACTATTTTAAATAAATTCCTCTTTCTATATAAAAATCATTTCAAAACTGATTTAATTATAAAAGAAAATATTTATTTTAAAAATATTATTATAAGGTTTTATTGGAAGCTTAAATGATAATATAATGGCCGAAAATATCCACACCCTCCGTACAAGTTAAAAAATTAAATTCTTACCTTAATTTTGATGAAATGGTCATTAAGTACCTTGTTTGGATAACAAAAAAAAGATTCCATTCTAACCATTTTTTAAAAAGTAAAATTAGGGTATAAATGACATTAAAACACAGTCTAATATATACTAAAAATGTATTGAAATTAATTTTTATGAAACACTAATGTGAATGATAAAGAGGTCCCAGTAGATACTCACGTATAAACAACATTGAATAAAAAAGAGATTGTGAAATTAACCATTACCTTGCACATTCCATTGGTCTTGGGTACATTTAACCTCTTGTATAATGAAATAGTATGTTATTAAATTATAGAAGAACCATATTCATAATTATTATAATATACATGATTTTTTTATGACTACTTACCACCCATATAATAATGATTTCCATGATAAATGAACATTTTGGGTAATAATCTTGTTCTTTATCGTATGTGTTTTTACATGTTAATCTTGATTATAACATTTAGATCATGATTTAAATGCATCCATAATATACACCTTGATTTATATATATTATATATTTAGAGTAGAAATATTTATTATAGATAGATATATGAAATGTAATGCACCGTTTTGTTGAGATGGTATGCAGTACGTACGTATGCATAAACGTTGTTTCTATTTTCATATAGTATTGAACATATCTAGTTGAATATGATAAATGTAACTACACACACAAATATATATATATATATATCTAGTAATATTATTATTTCATACATTAAAAACATTTAAACAATATAAATTTTTTAATCATCATTAAATGGTGAATGTGGGAATGAATTACATCGTGTCATGGAAAAATAATCTGTACGTAGGCATGAGCAACAATATCATTATATTAATGGTGAAATTGTATATAATTGGATGTTATATCATATACAAAGAATCAATCACATGTTTTATTTATTATTTACATTAGTTATACTCATTATTATACCCATCCATATAATAAAGTGTTTGAATAACTAACTAGACCACGATGTGGAGATAGAAAGTCGTACGTACACACATATGGTGACTTTGTCATTTAGAAGATGCATAGAATAATGAATATGGTTGTACCATATTTATAATAATATCACCGTATGTATTATGTATGGGATTTATTATTTTTCTCTGCATACAAAAATGAATGAGGAAGTGCAAGAAGAAAAGAACTTGAAAAATGATGGTGAAATTATTACCTCTTCTTTGGGTGTTTCCTTTTGAGTTGATCAAAAGGGCATTGTAGGTTTGATTTATGATCAAATTTATGACAATAGGTTGATTTGAGGTATTTTTTGTTGATATTTGGGAAGGGTTTGGCCTAGCCAAATGCCTCTATAGGTGTGATTTTTAGAGAATGGTATGTTCACTTTTATAATAGGGGTGAGGGTCACTTTAGGATAATATTAAAATATTAATTTATTATACAATCCTACTCAGATTATAATCGCTTCAAAACAAATTCGATACTCATTTAGTTATGGGTTGACATAAACCCAACCAATATGTTTTAGACACATTTAGGTTACCATTTTAACCATATTTTTTAGATTAAACTCTTAGTCAAATAGATATACTTTTACCATGTCTTCTTGTATTCTTACTATTTATTATTAATAAATATACAATAATAACCCAAGATTAACTAAAGTGGTTAATTAATGATATATATAATATTATTTATTCCCTTTGACTAAACCTTAGATTTTTGGGAATATTATATCAACATACAATATAGTATTTTTTGTAAATTCAATTATGTCAATTTTGACACTATTGTGTATTTGGTAATTTTCAAAATCATAACAGCATGATTAAATTGAAAAAAAATATTTAATAAACCCTAAATTGAATTATTAACCTAGAAAAATTTGTGTAACTCTTCAAAAGTATAAAATTACATTTATTTGGATATTTATAATATCAGTTATTTTAGTATTTCATTAATGAAGTAATTACTGCATCATCATTTTTTCATAAATAAATTTAATTATAAAATGTCAAAAAATTATAAAAAAATTCCATTATTATGGAAATCATTTTATATTTATAATGAATCTCTATATTCTAATTTATCTTATCTATAACCCTATATAACAAATTGTTTAGTTATTAAACATTGAATATAACACTTTTAACTCTTATTTAAATAAAATAATAATAATTTCTCTAATATAATCCAAGTGGACAAAAGGGGGTCATATTTAATTTTTAAGTTTTATTTTTACCGAATAATACTTTTCCAATTGAATTAGGGCATGTGTTAGTGTGACTATAATATCATTTTTACACTTAATTACCCTATTTATCATTAACTGTGGTTAAAAAATGTAAAAAGTTACTGTTCACCAAAAATTATTTTCATATTATTGGACTATATTTTACATATTGATATCAACCATGTCTCTTGAATTTTTGAAATTCAACTCACAGAAGCGGTAAAATTATTTTTTATGCAAATTTTCAAATACTCCTAGAAGGTGGGTTAAAACGTTTAAAAGTTCAATAAATTTTTTACATATCTAATTTTATAATAATATAACTCCAATGAATAACATTGAAATCATATAGGTATTAAATAACTATTTTGACATAAAATAATTTTAAATAAAATAATTAGTTTTTTTAAATAAAAAATTCAGTTTTAAATAATAACGTAGTGTTTTTCACTATTCATAGAAAATTGAAAGTTTTCAGAAAAATTCAAACATTTACTTTAATAATATTTCGATATTTTGAATTAAAAAATCAATCCCATTTTACAAAATTCAAAACATTGAAGTTTCATTTATTAATTTAAAATTATTTCCCATTTTCAAAACCAAAAAGCCGGTTTTTATAAAATTAAAAACTACCAAAAGATAGAAATGTGTTTATGTCAAATATAAATGTGAAATTACATATAATGAACTACATTTTAATAAATGAGCAAAATATAATCTAATTATACATAATAATAATTCAAATAAATAATTTAACACTATATATTATTTCAAATAAAAAAAATTTCTTCAATTAAAACATAGAATTTTTCAATATTCATCAAAAAATGTATGTTTTAATAAAAGTACCAAAAATTTGTTGAAACTAAATTTTTATGTCTTGATTTTAAATAATATTTTTATTTTGCAAATTTAATATAAAAGTTTCAGATATTGCATTTAAAAAATTCACCATTAGTAGGCGTTAAAATTATAATTTTGAAAAATACTTCCTTTATCTAAAAAAATCAATGTGTTCTTATATTATATCTACGAAACAAGTAATATGGGTGTTAAAATTATATAGAGTATATATGATTCTAAATGTAGTTAATACAATTCATAACCTCTTTTTGAAGAGCTTGTTTTGTAAGTTGTGATGCTTTCGAACTCGGTGTTGTGTGTAGCGCAAGCTATTGAGTTACATTAATGAGATAACCTACAATAAAATCATGGTTTTTTACGAGAAGGGACATAAAAATAAATATTCCCCATTAGTTTAGTTAAAAAAAGATAACCCATTCAATGTTTTTCAGTGATGAAACAAAACAATTTCACATGAATAACACTCATTATTGTTTCTCTATGAAATACACTATAACCATTGTCGAGAAATAAAAACTCCTTTTAGTGACATATAACATTACATACATAAAACCATTTCAAATATCTTCCAATTTTAATAACCATATAACTGAATTCCATGTTTTCTATCAATAATAGGGATAACCCTTTTAATATCTATGTTGGGCTCACTCATGAGATATAATGTGGATCAACAATTTTCATAAGCTGTGCCGGGCTCACTCGTGACCTATAATGGGGATAATCCCATCGTATAATCTATATATTGCTCACCCATGAGCTATAATGAGGATATAAAATTCATATAAGCTATATTGGGAACACCCATTCCATATAAGGAATATATACAATTTTATGATTCAAATACATTCATCACAGTACCCCTTTTTTAAAAGCTTATTCTAATCCCATATGAAACAAATTCCAAATTAAAATAAAATTTTGTTTTAATAATCCATTTTAAATAACAAGAAACCCAAATAAATAAATAAGGTATTTATTTTCACATTAAAAACATTAACTCTTATAGAGGAATCCGAATATCATGTAAGAGTTAATGTGGGGGAGAAATCATTATCACCTAAAAACAAAAAAAATAATTCTTTTTGTCTTTTTGAAAAACAAGTGAAATTTTTCATATAACAAATATTACTTATGAAATATATAAATGAAATTCATATAATTTTCTATATATTACTTTTATACCCATTTAAATATATAAGTAATTTAATATCAGGAATAAAAAAAATGCAAATTAAATTATTTAATGTTAATAGTGTCCCATACAACATTAAATATTAAAATATTAATATTAATGATTTAAAAAAATGAATAAAATAATGATATGAAATGTCAAAGTGCTTTTACATACACCTTATAAATGAATAAATGTTCATATTATCATTAAATTCACCAATGAATGAAGATTGAGATGAAGTTCGTTACCTTGATTCTAACATGTCATGTTCGTTTGTTAATTTATTAAATAATAAACATAGGTGAATTTCTACTTACCCTAGTACCTTTTGAATGTTTATTATTCATTTAATATCACTTATAACTATGTTAAAGAATTTATTTATTTATTTTAGTTCAAATCAAACAGTTTTTTGATGATTGGTATTTGAATAAAAAATGAACTTTCTTTGATGAAAATTATTCATGTGATCAAAATTAATTTATCTATAGAATATTATTCTTGATTTTAATACGATATATATCTAGAATATATGTATTTAAAATAGTCCATATGTAACGCCCTGATCCTAGTTACCAAGAGTCAGTACATTTTTACATAACATTGGCATGATCACAAGGGATCATGTCCAGAGAGACCGATAAGTTTAGTAGCCTTGGAAGTACTAGATACATAAATAAGTTTTACACTACATCATGAAATTAAAATCAACAACATTGTGTATCTATTGAACACACTCATATCCCATATCCTATCCATATAGGTCAATCATAATATACTTCCTCACATCCTGGGAAAAATAAAATATATGGAATGGTTTAGCACAGATGATTATTAAGGATGACAATATTATAGAAACTTTCAAAAATAATCTTAAACAATGAAGGAAATGTATTAGACTAAATCAAAAGACATTTAAATATAATCTTCTGAAAAATATGGAAAATATAAATAAAATGTTTCCATTTACTCATTCACATACATATTCTACAAGTTGAATAATCATATGTAATATCAATAGCTAATTTCATAATGTTGGAATGTGTAAAACAAGACATCATAACCACATAGTCCATGATTTTTTCCAAGGCACCAAATTATAATTTTTCATGTAATTATTCTAAGGCACTAGTTAGTCTCATTAGATCTACTGATGCATCGGGAATCTTGTAAAGACCCGTAAAATTCAAGGGAAATTTTTTTTCTTAATTTTCTTTGGGATTTTACAAGAACACAGTTTCTGACGGCACCTGATTTCGAGGCCCAGTGTGCCTGGAATCAATTTCCAATGTTTCACTTGGGAATGTTCAGTGAATGAACGATCAGGTTTTCCTAACTTTTGAATCGGTGCTCAGAACCGAAATCTGAGGGCACCGATGGAACATCAGCGCCGGTAATTGCTTAAGAACACCTTTTCGGGAGTTGCGTTTCCTCGGGTGTGGTTTTTAAAAATAGTGGGTTAAGTAATGAATAAAATAAAATTTGTGCAACCAATTTTATTTTTATTTAAGGTAGTTTAAACCTATGCTTGGTGGTTGGAGTGGGACCCACTAATATCTTAACTCCACTAGGCAGGATATTAGTGAGGTGGGGCCCATACAAGCCCTACCCCCTTTATTTCCATTTCACCTCCCATGAGCATTTAATTTGGTAACTCACCCCCACACCCTTTTTAATTTCCATGTCAACTCTCACGTTTAATTGAATCATTAAACGCCTCATTAATTGGCCAACGCACGTTAATTAAACCATGTTTTAATTTTTTAATTTAAAATTGAGATGTTGTCTTGTGTGTTAATTAAGTAAGACAAGTCTTATTTCATTATGGGGGATAGTTGTGGGAGAGGAATTGGAGAGGAATTGCTCAACCCATGGAATCCTCTTCTTCCTCATTGAAGAACGCGAAGAACGCACCGTCGCCGACGAAGAATGCCGGACTCCGACGAAGGACGACAAAGAATTTCGAATCCTCATTGATCGACGATGCGACGCGACGCCAGGTACCGCAACGCCGATGATTCTCTTCTCCATGACACCGACGACGCTTACGGAACCTTGTTCTGCGACACCCTCTTCTGCGACAATTAATTCCAATGATGAACCTTCATTCAACAGCACCTTGAGGTAGGGGTTAATTGTTTTTCCTGTGAATTATTTTTTCTTTTCCATTCATCGACTTATATCTGGGCCTCCTGTAATCATAATAACGGGAGGAGGTCGGACCGCAAGAACACACTTGACCCTCCTTCCCCTTTGATGATAGTACTTGTTGTGGTATGAGGAAAGGCGGTGCGGTGTAACGGCACCGTGAGGAAACAATAAAGAATGGGAGAAGAAGCGTAGCGCCATCGCGCCGCGCTGTTGAGGTGATTCGAAGACATTGCAGATTGTTTATTTGACGGCGGATTGACGGGCGATGATGGAACGGGCTGTAGAGGCGGTTTCATGATTCCGCAGTAAATAATGATACCCAAGATGAACACCGACGTAGACGGAATTGAAAACGGACCACCGGATGATCTCAGGTGGCCCGCAGACATCACCGGCGGCAGCCGGCACCGGCCGGCCGCCCCGAGGCGGCGGCATCCCGGCGCACCGCCAGGAGGGACCTCCGTGGCTGAATCCGTGGTGGCAGGCGACTGGTCCCGCAGCCGCGCGGGACCCGGGGAGACGTAGTGGCCAGTGCCGCGTCTCTGGCTAAGGAAGGGGGGACCACGTCCCCCAATGCTCAGCTGCTGGCCAAGCCAACATGCCACCCGGCCGGGCCGGGCCGGGTTTCGCGGACCGGACCGGGCCGCGCCTAGCCGGTTCGGAACCGGACCTGGGTCAGGTCGGCCCGGTTTGGGCCGACCCGGGGGGTTGGGTCGGGTCGGACCAGGCCCAAACCCCCATTTTTTGACAAATTTCGGTCTTTTTCACATAACATGGGCTACGGACCTCCGATCGACGCACTGTTAGTTGCGTGGAGATCCTTGGATCGAGTCGGTCATTTAGGTATATTACACTCAAGGTTTCGGAGACCTTTGGGTATGGCCGGGTTGGTTCGAACACGAAACCAACCGAGCCCTCGGAGCGGAAACGCTTATAACATGAGCTCCGGACGTCTGATTGATGTGTCGTCGACATTGTTGGATTCCTCTTAGTGAGACTGACCTTTTGGCCTACTACGCTTGAGGTTTGGATATAGTTCGAGTGCAGTCAGGTTGTTTTTTACTTAAAAACCAACCAGGCCCCTGGAATGAAAACGCCAATAACTCTCAGATCGGGCGTCCGATTGACGCGCCGTCTATCACATTGAGTTCCTCTTGACAAGACGGACATTTGGGATACATCAACTCCGGACTACGTGTCAGTTGATGTATCGACCCCCTTGGCTCGTGGAGCGGACCCTCCCGGAATCCAGCATGCTGTGTGCGGGAACCCTAGAGCAAGCTGCGACTGCGATGAAAACTACATTGAATCCTATGTGGGTTCGGCAGTGATGACGACCGTACTGAAATCCTCTATGGGTTCAATGGTGATAAATACTGCACTAAAATCCTATGTGGGTTCGGTAGTAATTAAGACCGTACTGAAATCCTCCGTGGGTTTGACGACAATAAAGACTGCAGTGAAATTCAATGTGGGTTCGGTACTGATGAAGACCGTACTGAAATCATCTGTGGGTTCAACGACGATAAAGACTACACTGAAATCCTCCATGGGTTCGGTAGTAATGAAGATTGTACTAAAATTTTCCATGGGTTCGACGACGATGACTTTGTAGTTGATATCCTATGTGGGTCTGGTAGAGTAGCTGGTCTATATCCTATGTGGCTCTGACAGCTTCGCTGGTTTAGTATCCTACGTGGGTCCCAGCTTAGATGAATCAGTGGCTACATCTGATCATCTCTATCACCATACGATGATGTATACCTATGTGAGCTAATTCTTGACATTCAATAATTATCTTCGATATGATTGACTTGCTTTCCTATGTGGATTGTGTTGTGCTTTCCTGTGTGGATTGGGTTTTACTATCCTGTGTGGACTTGATCGAACTTGGGCTCAGATGTTGGAGACTAACTGGATTTGATGACTTAGGTATATGTATGGGCATATACCTAAGTAATGTTGGATGATTATTCGTGTTTGTATTTTTCCATTGCGGATTATCCATTGTGTATTCTGGGAGACCTTCGAGGGTCTCGGGGTCCCTACTGAGTAGCGTATACTCACCACTGCACGGGCTATGCCCGCACTACATTATGTTGGATGTAGACGACAGACAGCGCTGATCGTGGTTGAGGCTAGTGGAGAAGTCGGTACCTAGAGGTGGACCACTGGGCGGGACGTACACGGAGCGGATGGCTGGACCCGTGGAGATGAGGTGGCTATCTGTACCCACCCTTTAGGTGGGACTTCCAGTGGACGGCTCGACGTTGCTTCTTTACTTTCAGTTGTTATACTTTATTTCCAGTTGTACTTTACTTTTAGTTTGGGTTTGTATTCTGGCCCATTTACTTTCGCACTTACATTTGTACCCAGTTTTACTTAGTGTTTACTTCTGCTGGCATAGACTGTGGTGTTTGTTTACTTTATAAAGTCAATGCCTTTCATTATTGTTGGGATTTAACCCTTTGGTGCTAGTCGCCAGCCCCTGGCCTATGGGAGGTGGGCTTGGGGTAGTCACGGCACAGGCCCCGATGACGGGTCGGGAAAAACTGGTATCGCTGGAGTTCGGTTATAACACAGAACTCAAGACTCTGGACTTTATTCTATGTGAAGCAATAGTGTTTAGGGTATTGAGTGTAGTTATCAGTCCAGGGAGTCCAGTGTTGGTGCGGCGACTGACATATCCGTACACCAGGACCCTGACTTCTAATTTCTGACTCCATGAACAAAAACATTGATTGCATAAGTGTTTCAAAAATTTTCTTTGTGATTACATTGTGTCAGCTCACCAGGTATAATTTTTTGACCATGGTGAACATATTTCTTTTCCAGATGGCCCCACGACGGTAGCCATCTAGGGTTCTGAGCTTTGTGTGAGATGACAGCCCACCGAGCGACGAGGCATCGGTGCTAGGCCCTTTGATAGTGGAGGCACCAGCTGTACCTCTACCCGTCGAGCCATGGATGCTACCAGCCCTAGCCGTTGAGAGTGCACATAGACTTAGTGTACTGCACGAGTTTTAGTTTCAGAGACCGCCCAGGTTCCGCGGGGAGATGGACCCTCAGGCAGCCAAGGATTGGCTGGAGGCGGTTGTTCGAGTTTTCAGGTTAGTGTGGACAACAGCTGACATCATGGTGATCCTTGCAGCGAGCCTCCTGCACGGGGCAGCAGGAAGATGGTGGATCTTGATTCTCCAGGTGCACGATGAGGCATTACTCCTCTGGACGGACTTTGATAGCCTCTTCCACTAAATGTTCGTCCCATACACCCTTCCTGAGGTGTGCATCCAGCCGATTCAACAGCTGCAGCAGGGCAGTATGATGGTCGCCCCGTACTCGGTGAGATTTATCGATCTCTCGTGCTATCGACGGATATGGTATGGGAACCATTCTTATGGGCCCAGACATTCGAGCAGGGACTAAGGCATGAGATCAGGGCATTAATGATCTCCCTCAGCATTCTGACACCGGCAGGAGTACTGGAGCGAGCCCTTATTATTGAGAGCTTTCTTGCCGATCCTACACCAGTAGTCATACCTACCGCAGGGCGGCACGTATAAGAGTCATCTGCAGCTGGTAGTCAACAGATTTCATAGGGGTCCAGGCGGGCTGGACCATCAGGCAGAAGACCTCAGGATACTGGCTCAAAGGTGCGGGGCACAGGGCGCAAAGCCAGCCTTCCAAGGAGCAGGCAATGCTGCGCATGCAGCGGGTAGGGCCACATGGCTCGTGACTTCCCGACCTGTCGTTCAAAGGAGAAACAGACAATTGAGGGTCCACCCAAGCAGAGGCAGAGGTTCGACCGTAGCGTTCCACCTAGAGCAGGCAGACGCGGCAGGGGAGCTGGCCGAGCAGCAGGTGGTGGGCGACGCTTTGAGGCTTTACCACCACCACCACCAGGAGGTCCACCCCGACCATAGGGATCTGGCGGGCAGAGGCAGGCTTAGCTTCAGGCAGCAGAGGCCTACGACCACGGCGCGCCAAAGATGATACAAGGTACTATCTTTGTCTAATCCACCCTTGCTGCTGTTCTTATAGACACAGGAGCGAGTCACTCCTTTATTTCTGTTGCCCTTGTTCGGAGCTCGGAGATTCTGAAAGAGCAGTTGGCTCAATATTTTTGGCTAGAGGCTCCTACGAGAGCCGACTCGATGATTACGCACTGGTGCTGGCAGTGTGAGCTTACTCTAGGAGGCGAGATCTTCAGTTGGGATATTCTTGTAGCGGCGTTGAGGCCTTACGATGTCATCTTGGGCATGGATTTGTTATCTACAGTCCATGCTTAGATCGAATGTATTATGCTCAAGGTGCAGTGTATACACACTGACGGGTGTAGGTTCACCTTCACCGGGGAGAAGGGAGCCTTTGGAGCGCAGGATTGACTCATGCAAAGGAGAGGATAGACCATCACTCATTAGTTGGCTAGCCTCATCCTATGAGCAGTTGACGTGCAGAGTCTGAGTTTTCCTGTAGTGGTGGATCAGTATGTGGACGTTTTCCCCGATGATATCCCAGGACTACCTCCTCATAGAGAGGTAGACTTCTATCTTGACCTGTACCCCGGGACAGCCCTGATATTCACTCCATCATATCGGATGGATCCTGGTGAGCTTCGAGAGCTACGGGTACAGCTGGAGGACTTTCATAGCAAGGGATTCATCTGACCCAGTCTTTCACCCTGGGCTTCCCCGATATTGTTCTCCAAGAAGGCGGACATGAGCTTGCGACTATGTGTTGATTATCATCACCGGAACCAGGTGACAATGAGGAACAAGTATCCACTACCGAGGATTGATGTCCTCTTTGATTATCTCAAGGGATAATGGTGGTTCTCGAAGATAGACCTCAGGTCAGGCTATCATCAGCTCAGAGTTCGGGACGAGGTCATGCCGAAGACGGCCTTCAGATGTAGGTATGGCCACTATGAGTTCTTTGTTATGCCTTTCGGCAAATCCAACACTCCATCTGTGTTCATGAGTCTCATGAATAGGATATTTCAGCCATACCTTGATTGATTTGTCATGGTCTTCATCGATGGCATATTGATATACATGACCACTGAGGAGGAGCATGCCTACCACTTGCGGGTTGTACTGGACACACTCTGAGAGCACCAGCATTATGGAAAGCTCTCGGAGTGTCAGTTCTGGTTACGTGAGGTCCACTTCTTGGGTCACATCATCTCTGAGGTAGAAGTTGCAGTGGATCCTGCCATAATCGAGGCAGTTCTAGCTTGGGAGCCACCCAGGAGTGTGATGGAGGTGCAGAGTTTCTTGGGGATAGCTGGGTACTTCGGGAGGTTTGTGCCATACTTCTCCAATGTTCTGAAACCACTCTCAGCTTTGACGAAGAAGGGGAAACCCTTCGTGTCATCAGACAGATGTCATCTGAGCTTCCAGGAGCTAAGACAGAGATTCACCAGAACAACTATCTTGAGGATACCGGAGGAGGGAGTAGGGTACATAGTCTACTGTGATGCATCAGGGACCGGAATCGGATGTTTCCTAATGCATGAGCGGGCAGTGATCGCCTATGGATCACGTTAGTTGAGGTAGCATGAGCAGAACTACACTACCCATGACCTGGAGTTAGCAGCAGCGGTCTTTGCTCTAAAGTTGTTGCGACACTATCTGATGGGTGAGCGCTTTACAGTCCACTCTGACCACCAAAGTGTCAGGTACATCATATCACAGAAGGACCTAAATTTGAGACAGCAGTGATGGCTTGAGTTCCTCCAAGACTATGAATTTGAGATAGTCTATACTCCTGGAAAGGGGAACATAGTAGCCAATGCTCTCAACAGGAGGATGGGCATCCAGATACTTGGGGAGGTGACGGAGTAGCTAGCCGCTTTGCAAATATCTGTCATGGATAGAGATGGAGCATTCTATCTTCAGTCACTCATAGTCACTCCTACACTACTGCAGCAGGTCAGAGAGGAAAAGCGTGGGGACACTGAATGTGAGACGCGGCATGCATAGATATCCTCAGGACAGGCACCTGATGGATTCTCCATCGTAGGAGAGCACGTCGTCCTTTTCAGAGGACGTACCATGGTACCATTTTCTTTACAGGAGGAGGTGGTGAGAGAGTTTCACACATCCCCTTTAGCAGTACATATGAGAGTGGCGAAGATTTACCAGGATCTCAGACGATGGAAATGGTGGCCGGGTATGATGAAAGTTGTGGAAAAGTTCGCTTCATGATGTCTCACCTGCCAGCTGGTGAAGACAGTGCACCAGGTACCAGCTGGCTTGGTTCAACCCTTGGAGGTCCCAGAGTGGAAGTGGGATGGGATATCTATGGATTTCGTGACTGGACTTCCACGCACATCTAGAGGTCACGACTCGATTTGGGTGATTGTTGACCGACTCACAAAGTCGGCTCACGTCTTACCCATCAGAGAGCAAGGATCAGTGGAGATCTTGGGACGCCTATAAGATCAAGAGACTGTATGTCTTCATGGTGTGCCATCATCTATCGTCTCCGACCGAGATTCTCGCATTACTTCCCGTCTTTGGAAGGGGTTATAGGAGGCATTCGGGATGCAACTATGTCTGAGCACCGCATTTCACCCTTAGACGGATGATCGGATGGGGAGGGCCATTCTGACACTTGAGGACAATCTCTGTGCATGTGTCCTTGACTTTGGCCACAGCTGGGAGGACCAGCTTCCATTGGTGGAGTTCGCGTACAACAACAGATACCACTCCACCATCGGGATGGCACCATACGAGGCATTGTTTGGCCGGCCATACAGAGCACCTCTGTTCTGGACAGACCCTTGGGAGTCAGCACTTGTGGGACCGAAGATGTTCCAGGGCACGATAGAGAAGGTCCAGGTCATCCAGGAGCGGATGAGGACAGCCCAGAGCTGGCAGAAGTCTTATGCTGACAAGAGGCGGAGGCCACTAGAGTTCGAGGATGGAAACCACGTCTTCTTGTGGGTCTCACCTCAATGTGGATTGTAGATATTTGGCCGAGGCGGCAAGTTATCTATATGCTTCATTGGACCATTCCAGGTCCCCATCAGGATAGGCGAGGTGGCTTACCGCATGGCTCTACCACCTCAGTTGCACCGGGTGCACGACATCTTCCACATATCTCAGCTGAGGAGATACGTGCACGACCCGACGCATATCATTGACCATGGGGAGCTATACCTTGACGATGGGGCGACCTTTGCGGAGGTCCCAGTGAAGATCGAGGATCGACAGGAGCGGGTCATGCATGGAAGGTCGATTCCTCTAGTGTGCATCAGATGGCTGCACGTGATCCTCTAGGAGAGAACTTGAGAGTGGGATGCTCAGATATGTGCTCAATACCCACATTTGTTCCCCTAGTTTATGATGTATCCTTATTGGGACATAAATCCCTGAGGTGGGAGTAATGTAAAGACCTGTAAGATTCAAGGGAATTTTTTTTTCCTAATTTTCTTTGGGATTCTACAAGAACGTAGTTTCTGATGGCACCTGATTCTGAGGCCCGGTGTTCCCGGAATCAATTTCTGAAGTTTAGCTCGGGTACGTTCAGTGAAAGAACGAGAAGGTATTCCTAACTTTTTAATCGGTGCACGGAATCAAAATCTGAGGGAACCGATGGAACTGCAGTGCCGATAATTTCTTAAGAACATCTTTTCTAGAGTTGCGTTTGCTCGGGTGTGGTTTTTAAAAATAGTGGGTTAAGTAATGAATAAATTAATATTTTTGCAACCGAATTTTATTTTTATTTAAGGCAGTTTAAACCTATTGTTGTTGGTTTGGGTGGGACCCACTAATACCCTAACTCTACTATGTAGGATATTAGTGAGGTGGGGCCCACACGAGCCCCACCCTCTTTATTTCCTTTTTACCTCCCACGAGCAATAAATTTGATAACTCACCCGCACACCCTTTTTAATTTCCAAGTAAACTCTCATGTTTAATTGAATTTCTAAATGCCTCCTTAATTGGTCAACGCATGTTAATTAAACTGTGTTATAAATTTTTTATTTCAAATTGAGATGTTGGCTTGCGTGTTAATTAAATAAGATAGGTCTTATTTCATTAAGGGGGTTCATTGTGCACGAGGGATTGGAGAGTAATTGCTCAACCCTTGGAATCCTCTTCTTCCTCTTTGAAGAATGCGAAGAACTCACCATTGCCGACGAAGAACTCCAGCCTCCGACGAAGGACGATGGAGAACGCCGAATCCTCGGAGTTCGACGACGCGCTGCCAGGTTCCGCGACGCCGGCCATTCTCTTCTCCGTAACGCCGACGACGTTTACGGAACCTTGTTCCGCGACGCTGTCTTCCACGACAATTAATTCCCACGACGAACATTCGTTCAACAGCACCTTGAGGTAGGGGTTAATTGTTTTGCCCGTGAATTATTTTTTCTTTACCGTTCATCGACTTCTATCTGGGCCACCTGTTATCATAATAACGGGAGGAGGTTGGACCGCACGAACATGGCCGAACCTCCTTCCCCTTTGATGATAGTACCTGTTGCGGTATGAGCAATGGCGGCACGGTTCAACGACACTGCGCGGAAACAATAATGAATGGGCGAAGAAGCGAGGCGCCATCGTGTCGTGCCGTGGAGGCGATTCGAAGGCCCCAAATATTTTTTATTTTACATTGGATCGATAGGGGATGATGGAACAGGCCGTAGAGGTGGTTTGATGATTCCGCAGTAATGTACGGGACCCACGATGAACACCGGCGCAGACGGAATTGAAAACGGACCACCGGAGGAACTCCGGTGGCCCGCGGACTTCACCGTCGGCGCTGGCAGCAGGAGGCGGTGGTGTCCCGGTGCGCCGCTAGGAGGGATGGCCGGGGCTGAAGCTGTGGAGGCAGGCGACCGGTCCTGTGGCCGCTCATGACCTGGGGGAGAAGCAGTAGCCAGCGCCGCGTCGTTGGCTAAGGATGGGGGGGATCGTCTCCCCCCTTGCCCGGCCGCTGGCCGAGATAGCGTACCACCCGGCCGAGCCGGGCCAAGTTGCGTGGACTGGACCGGGCCGCGCCCAGCCGGGTCGGACCCAGACCCGAGTCGGGTCGACCTAGTTCCGGCCGACCCATGGGGGTTGGGCCGGGTCGGACCGGGCCCAGACCCCCCCTTTTCAGACTAGTTTCGGTCTTTTTCCCATAACATGGGTTTCGGAACTCTGCTCGACGCACCGTTAGTTGTGTGGCGATCCCTGGATCGAGATAGGTGTTTCTTTATATTATACTCAAGGTTTCGGAGAACTTTGTGTATGGCCATGTTGGTTCGAACACGAAACCAACCGGGCCCTCGGAGTAGAAACACTAATAACAGGAGCTTCAGACATCCGATTGACATGTCATTGACTTTGTTGGATTCCTCTTAGTGAGACTGACCTTTTGGCTTACTCCACTCAAGGATTGGACGCAGTTGTAATGCGGTCGGGTTGGTTTTGACTTAAAACCCAACCGGTCCAAGGAATGAAAAAGCCAATAACTCTCCGACCGGTCGTCTGATTGACACACCATCTTCCACAGTGAGTTCCTCTTGATGAGACAGATCATTGGAATACATCAACTCTGGATTACATGTCAGTTGATGTATCGACCCCCTTGGCTCGTGGAGTGCACCCTCTTGGAAATGAGCATGCTGTGTGCGGGAACCCTAGAGCTAGATGCGACTGCGAAGAAGACTGCACTGAAATCCTATGTGGGTTCGGCAGTGATAAATATTGTACTAAAATCCTTCGTGGGTTCGACGGCGATGAAGACTGCACTAAAATCCTATGTGGGTTCGGCAGTGATAAAGACCGTACTGAAATCCTCTGTGGGTTCGACGGCAATGAAGATTGCACTGAAATTCTATGTGGGTTCTGCAGTGATGAAGATGGTACTGAAATCCTCCGTGGGTTCAACGGTGATGAAGACTGCACTGAAATCCTCCATGGGTTCGGCAGCAATGAAGACCGTACTGAAATCCTCCGTGGGATCGACGGCAATGACTGTGTTCTTGTTATCCGACGTGGGTTTGGCAGAGTAGCTGGTCTGTATCCTATGTGGTTCCAACAGCTTAGCTGGTTTAGTATCCTTTGTGGGTCCTAGATTAGATGAATCAGTGGCTACATCTGATCATCTCTATCACCTTACGAAGAAGTATACCTGTGTGAGCTGAGTCTTGACATTCAATCATTATCTTCGATATGATTGACTTTCTTTCCCATGTGGATTGTGTTGTGCTTTCTTGTGTGGATTGGGTTATACTATCCTATGTAGACTTGACTGAACATGGGCTCGGTTGTTGGAGCCGAACTGGATTTGATGACTTAGGTATAAGTATGGGCATATACCTAAGTAGTGTTGGATGTTACTTCGTGATTCTATCTTTCCATTGTGGATTATCATTTGTGGATTCTGGGAGACCATTGGGGGTCTCGGGGTCCCTACTGAGTAGCGTATACTCACCCCTACATAGGCTATGCCCGCACTACATTGTGTTGGATGCAGACGACGGACAATGCTGATCGTGGTTGAGGCTAGTGGAGCAGTCGGTACCTGGAGGTGGACCACTGGGCGGGACATACACGGAGCTGACAGCTGGACCCGAGGACCTGTGGTGGCTTTCTATACCCACCCATCAGGTAGGACATCCAGTGGACGGCTCGACGTTTCTACTTTACTTTTAGTTGCTATACATTCTTTCTAGTTGTACTTTACTTTCAGTTTGTGTTTGTATTCTGGCCCATTTACTTTACGCACTTACTTTTTTACCCAATTTTACTTAGTGTTTACTTCTGTTGGCTTACTCTCTGGTGTTTGTTTAATTTATAAAGGCCATGCCTTCCCTTTTTGTCGAGATTTACGCCTTTGGTGATAGTCGCCAGTGCCTGGCCTATGGGAGGCGGGCTTGAGGTAGTCATGGCACAGGCCCTGAGGACGGGTCGTGATAGATCTATAGTAGGCTCCCCCCTCACTTACTATGTCCAAAGCATTTCTCATATGAAAAGGTTCAATTACCCTAAAATTTTAGATTTAAATCATAGTTTAATCGTTTATCTTTTACAATATCGTCTTGTATTTTTATATAATATACTAAATAAATATACTATGTAATTCCACGAGAACCCTTAGTGGTTAATTAATGAAATATATATCATTATATAATTCTTTTGTATGAACCATATATTTTTAAAAATATTATATTATTTAATAACATAGAATTTGTTTTAAAAACTCATTTATGTTAATTTTTACACTACATAATATAATATTTTTGTGGAGGTCAAAAAAATTAATATTTTAAAAAAATACATTAAATCAATCCTAACATGTAATATTAAGCTATATAATTAAGGTAATGCATCAGATGTCTCAATTTATATTTATTTATATATTTATAATATCAATTATTATAATAATTCATTAGTAAGATAATTACTGCATCCTAATTGTGTCATAAATTAATTTAGTAATTTATTGTCAGAAAATTATAAATAGAAATCCATTATGTAATTAATATTATTATATTTTAATTAATATTTATAGTTGAATTTTTCTTATGTATAACCCTATTTTAAAAAAATTTAGTTATTAAATTTTGAAATATAAACTTTTAACACTTCTTTAAATAAAATAATTATAAATGTCCTAATCTAATCCATGTTGATCAAAGAGGATCTTATTTTATTCCTGAGGATTATTTTTGTTGAAATACACTTATCCATTAGAATTAGGATATGTGTTAGGGTAATTATAATAAAATTTTTAACTTTAATTACCCTATTTACTTCTAACTATGGTAAATAAAATCCAAAAAATACTATTCACCAAAGATTATTTTCATCCTTTTTAACCACATTTGATTTAATGATTTCAATGGTGTGTTTTGGATTTTGGAAATTCATTTCACCATAGATGTAAAATTATGTATTATGAATATTTGATAACAAGCCTAGATGGTGGTTAACGGCGTTAAAAAGATCAATAAAATTTTATACATTTAATGTTTTTTGTAAAATGAATACAATGATTTACATTGAAATAATATGTGTATTATTTATACATTTTGAAATAAAATAAATTTAAATAAAATAAATAATTTTTTAAATAAAAAGTAGTTTGTAAATAATAATGCAATGTTTTTGTCGATTCATCAAAAATTGAAGGTTTTTAGAAAAATACAAAGTATTCACCCTAAAAAATTTATATTCTGAATCCAAAAATGAAGTCCATTTTGAAAAATATTATTTATAAAATTTTAAGAAGTTGTTATTAATATTCATAAAGGTTTGTTCGATTGGTCATGGTGTGGTAGAACTCGAAGTTGTGAACTTCACAAGTTAATGTATTATTCAAAAAGAAGCGTACTATAGAAGCTTCAGTTATTACATTCTTACCTCCTTCAAATAATTTCATCCTACAAATTTATAAAATATTACTGCATAAAAATATTCAAGTGGTTGTTCAGCATATGTTCCTCAGGTTCCAACGTTGCCTCTTCCATCCTATGGTTTCTCCATAGAAATTTCACCAGATGAGTGGTCTGATTTCTCAACACTTGTTCTGTCATATCAAGAATCTTTATAGGCTCCTCATAATAATACAGATTAGGTTCTAGTTCTATTTCATCATAGATGAGTACATGTGTTGGGTCAGGCATGTATTATCTCAATAGTGATACATGGAACACATCATGAACTTGGGATAGACTTGTAGGAAGTGCCAAACAGTATGCTACAACACTAATTCTTTCTAAAATTTCCAAATTTCTGATGTACCCGGGATTTATTTACCCTTATTATCGAATCATATAACACTACTCAATGGAGATACCTTCCAGAAATCGTGATCTCCACCATGAAATTCCAAATCCTTCCTTAGTTTATCTTTATAAAATATTTTTCTAGTTTGAATAGCTTTAATGTAGGTTAAGATAATATTCACCTTTTCAATTATTTGTTCAACAAGTTATGGGCCTATAAGTTTTCACTCACAAGTCATACTAAAACGTTCGTGTGTGACATCTCATTCTATATAACACTTCATATAACACTATCTGAATACTTGAAAGGAAGATATTGTTATAGGAAAATTCTAATCGAGGTAAAAATTGATCCCACATACCTTGAAATTCATTTGAGGAAGATCTCAACATGTCTTCTAATGTTTTAATAGTATGTTCTAATTGTCCATCAATTTGAGGGTGTTAGGCTGTGCTCAAATAGTGTTCTATGTCATCTGATTTTTTAATACATTTCCATAATCTTGATGTAAAATGAGTATCAATAGCAGAAACAATAGATAGAGGTACACTATGAATTATTACAACATCATTAATATATAGACTTGATAAAAATTTAGGTGGAAAATTTTATCTTACATCAAGAAAATGTGATGAAAATGTAATATAATAAAAAATGACCCATATTTACTCATTTATACAAGAATTATTTGGTATCCCCATTAAAAATTTGGTCGTAATATCATCCCATTTCCACTTAGGTATTGGAAGAGGTTTCATGTCTCCTATAGGATGTTGTCTTCCAGCAATATCCTGTTGAAAAATCATATATCTTAAGACTTAATCATCAATCTCTATTTTATGTTATCCCACCAAAATTGGTAATCTAAATATATATACATCACAGTGCTACCGGGGTGTATAGGGAAATTGTAGCTGTGAGATTCATCCAAAAATTCCATTTTTATATCAGGTGTATCGGGAAAACAATATCTCTGCCCAAAATTCAAAATTTTATCTTCATATACATAGTCCATTAATCTCTCATCATTCACAGTTTTAATTTTATTTTGAAAATCCTCATCATATGACATAGAACTCTTTTTCATCTCAAGTAAATCATGTTTGGGAACCATTTAAAAAATCATTAATGTTTCACCTTCAATTATTATTCCCATATCCATATTTAATAGATCCATAAACAGAGGATACCTTTCAACTCTAATCTTATTCAAAACTCTATAATCCTTTCTTCATGAAGAATATGCTCCATTATTTTCTAACCCCTAGTGGTAGTGTATAGTGAAATAATAATCCTTAAGTAGTTCATGTTGTCATCTTTACCTCCTGTTGAGTTCGTTCTGTGACAAAATATAATTCAAACTCTTGTGATTGGTATACATCTCAGATTTTTCACCATATAGATAGTTTCTCCATATCATCAGAGCAATGATTACAGCTTCTAACTCATGATCATGAGTGGGATATTTTTGTTCATGAAATTTTATTCTCCTTGATTAATAATAAATAATGCTAACATTCTACCTAAAGACCGAACCACGACCTTTTTTAAGCATCACTATAAATAATAAACCCTTCATTCCCGGATGGTAAAGTAAATATAAGATTATTGACAAATAATTTGGTCAATTCTTATAATAATTCTTCACACTCTTTTTTCCAATCATATTTAACCCCATTACATGTGATCTTGGATAATGGGATAGCTAAAACAATTATTGTAAAAATGCCAACAATAATGTTCGAAACCAATAAAACTTTGTACCTCAGTTATACTTGTCGGGGATTTCCATTATTGAATTGCCTTGGTCTTTGATGGATCAATAGATATTTCATCCACAGAGACATTACAACTATGAAATGAAATTTCTTGAAGCTAGAATTCACACTTTCTAAACCTCCTATATAATTCATTTCTTCTATGTCTTTTTAAAATATTTACCTAGTGATTTTGATGATTTTCGTACCATTTTAAGTTTACTTTGATATCATCAATAAATACAACAAAATATTCATAAATATATTCATGGAAAACTATGTTCATTATATCCATGAAAATAGAGGAGGATTTAGTCAATCCAAAATGCATTAATGTAAACATGTAATCCCTATAACTATTTCAAAAATATATTTTTGTAATTTCCTACTTCTTCACACACAACTAATGATATCCATACTGAAGATCAATAATTGTTAAATATTTGTCTCCATGATGTTTATCAAACATATCACTAATTCCATGTAGGGGAACTTGTTTTTTATTGTTATAACATTGATCTCCATGAAATCAATGCCATGCCTCCTAGATCCATACTTCATTAAAAAAGAACAGGGGCTCCTAACAGGGAAACACTGGGGAGAATAAATCCTTTATTACTCAATTACTCTAGTTGTTTCTTTAGTTCTACTAATTCCATAGTGGCTATTCTATAAGGGGTCTTTGATATGGGCCTTAAAATTGGAATAAAAGATATTAAAATCATAATTTATCAGTCTTTAGGATGTCATGGTGAATACTATAGAAACATGTCAACATATTCTTGAACAATAGGTACATCCTATATTTTAACATTCCATTATTCAACCATAGTTATTTCAATTTCATCATTCCCAATAATTTTATTTATTATATCTAATGGGGTGGATCTAGATAAGAATCAAATTGTGACATTTATTCCTTAAATATATTTTATTCCTTATCATCATAAAAAATGGTAACCTATTTCTTTTTATAATAAATTTTTACATCATGGTTTGAAATCCAATCCCTTATAAGAATTATACTAATTTCAATCATGGGTATGACGATGAGATCCACAAATAAATATTCTTTATATTCACTAAAGGGAACTTATTGACAAAATATTATTGCAATGATACTTCCCTTTGGGGTTCTGACCAAAAACTCTCTCATTAAATCAAATATGAAATATCTAATATTCTTAGAAAAACGTGGAAGATATGAATCAATGCAATGATCGAGTATCGAATAAAGAATTAGAAAAATTTTAAGAAACCATTAAAGTTCCTACCCTGACATCATTATGAGCTTCAACCTTAGCAATAGTGACAACACTAGCTTATCCTTGCTCTCTTGTCCTTTTCTGAGGTAGGATTCCTTGGCTATTTGGAAATTAATGTGAATAATTCAAAATTTCTCTACAATTTTAGAATTCAACATTTACATCATCATTCTTTCCCTTCCAATCACATGCTTGGTGACCTCTTTCACTACACTTGTAACAAACTCCCCACCCATTCAAGAATATACCAGGGTGTTTCATCCAACATTTACTAAAGGATGGAAATTAAACTTTTCCCTTCTCCACTTTATATCCATTTCTAGAGTGTTTAGTATATATCTTTTTCCCATTATTTTCTTTAATGTTGTAAGACATATAGAATTATTTTCAATATTAATTGCATATGATACTATATCGTTGTATGATGAGAAGGATTTTGATACTAATTCTCAACAACGAAATGGCTTTAACCCATCAATGATTCAACCAATATTACACCTTGGGTTATGTATATAATCTAAAGCATTCCTTTCAAACCATGTAATGTTAGTCTCATACTTTTTGAGATTCTCATATTTATTATTTTATTAGACTCAGAAATTTTCCTTCCATATTTTCTAGATAGTAACATGGAAAATATTTTTCTATGAAAAGATCATTAAACTCGTTCCATTCCATATTTTATACTTCTTCATCCTCGATTTTTTTTAATTAAATGACACTATTGATCTGCATCTCCTATGAAGTGATAAACTGCCAGGAAAATGTTTTCCCTTTCACTACTCACCGAAGCACAAAATATTTTCTAAACGGAACATATCCATTTCATAGATCTAAAGGGATTTGTAGTCCCATTGATTGTTGGTTTTGTTGACTCATGAAGTGGTCTATCAATGATCTTACACATTGGGGATCAGGGAGCTCCATATGGGTAATGTTATTATTCATATCATGAGTAGGTTGTCCCAGTATGGTTATAAGCTATTCAGCTCCAGTTGAATCACCATCTACACTATAATTATCTTGAGTTGGGGGGCATCCCTACATGGATTATGTGCATTGATATAGTTTCAATTCCTTCCATTCAGATCTATTTCTAAACAATGAGATAAACTATGACAGTTTATGAATCACAGTGAATAATTTCAAACCTGTAAAATACAGAACATAAGTTGAACAGTTTATGCATATAATACATAAGCACAAAAATGTTTTTTAATGAATTATTAATCATAAGTCCATAAAATTGTCTTGTACTGAAAATGTGAATTAGCCTAAGAATATCCCCCATGAGTTTCGTAACAAAGAGTGATGCATTTCTTGTTGTCGTGTACAGGATACCTCGGGTCAAGCCTGAAACTCTATGTCGGAGTTTTTCACTCTAGTTACATATCTGCCAGTTCTGTATCTACCATCTCATATCATGATGTGGTTGTATTACATGGAAAATTCAAAAAATATCTACATTACCAAAATTCTAGGATTCTATTCTATACTAATCCTCAATGTTTATCTTAGGGTAATGTTCTCTTATATTAGTTTTCCAAATCTAGTCTCCATGGATTGCACTAAACTTCCTATGATACCAACTATAACACCCTAACCCCTATAACCCAGATTAGGTACATTATTACATAATATTTTGATGATCACAATGGATCATGTCTTGAATGACCGATCTGTTTATTAACCATGAAAGTACAAGATACATAAATAAGTTTTACATTACATTATGAAATGAAAAAAAATTGTGTGTTCTTTGATCTCACTAATATCTCAAAGCCAGTCCCAGCAAGTCAATAATAATATACTTCTTCACATCCTAGAAAAAACATAATAAATATGTCAGCTCAAATGCTAACTAAGGATAACAATATAGCAAAAACAGTTATAAAAAAGAAAAAATATTGAAGGCAATGTATAAGAATAAAACACAAGTCTTTTAAAATTAATCTTCTGCATAATATGAAAAAGTTACATAAAATAATTCCATTTACTCATTCACATTGATATATTACTTGTCTAATAATCATATTTAATATCAATAGATAATTTCATAATGATGGAATGAATAATTCCGGACATCATAACCATATACTCAAGCCCTCATTCCCAGACTAAAAATTTCATTTATTTCAAGGGTATGTGCTAAGAAACTATTTTTTACAATGAGACCTACTGATTCATTGAATAATTATAGTAGAATCCCCCATTCACTTAATTATTACAATTCATTCCTCATATGAAAAGGTTGAAACATAACATAAATATTCATATTAAAAGAAGCATACAAAATGTTAATAATTTAACAAAAAACATGAATGGTTTAAAAATAACACATCCATAATCAAACATATCACAAAACCATCAATAAAATATGGAATATTATATAATAATAGATCAACTTAAAAAAATTTAAAATCCATCAAAGGATGTTAACGTAGATGAAATCAAAAATATTTTAGATAAATGTCTCTTTCTATATTGAAATCATTTAAGAGTCATGTAATTATAAATGAAATCACTTATTTAGTAAATAATCCTATAAGCTGGGAAGGGAAGATTCTAAGGTGTTATTGTAGTGGAAAATAACCACACCCACAATATATGTTAAAAAACATTAATATTTTATTTTTTCCAAAATGTCATAAAGTAACATTTTTTTAAAATGATGGAATTATTCCTTTCAAAAGAATTTAATATAAAGAAAATAAAGGGTGTAAATAAAATTAGCCCATATTCTAGGAAATAAAAAAAATTTGAAATACATTTTTAAGAAACACGGATATGGTTGATAAAGAAGTCTTAGTATATACTTACGTATAAACAACATAGGATATGTAAAGAGATACTAAAATTAATCCTTATATTATGAATTTCATTAGTCGAGCATACGTTAAACACATGTAGAGTAGTTAAATCATTTTTATGTAATTATTCAAGAACCACATGCAAATATATGATATCATATTTTATATTCTAATATTTCATTGTTAATAATGTTTCAGTAGTATAATTTTTTCGGGTGTTAACTGATTCATTTTCCATTATATGTTTTGTTACAAAATTCATGTTTTGTTATAGATAGGATGTATTTAATTCATATACTGAATTATATTAAGTTATTAATCATTATTTTTATTCAGAAAATTATTATTATTCTTGAATAGTTACTATGGGTTAAAAAATCTTATTGCGTCCGTGGAGACGGTAATCTATACGTACGCATGAGCGACAATATCATTCTAATAATTGAAAATTGTATATAATTCAAGGTTATATAATATATACTGAAGAATTTACATGTTATATTTATTATTAACATCAATTATACTCATTATTATACCCATCAAAATAATAAAGTGTTGAATAACAAACTACACCACGATGTGGAGGCGGTAAGCCGTACAAACGCGCATATGGTGACATTGTCATTCATTAGATATATAAAATAATTAATATGGTTGTACCATATTTATAATATCAATAATTTATTTATATATTAATGGATTTATTACTTTGTTATGGAAACAACAAAGAAAGAGGAAGTGGAAGAAGAAAAAAACATTGAAAGAGGTGATTAAGTATTACCTCTTCTTCGAGTTCTTCTATTGGATTTGAACCAAAGGGATCCATATGTTCGCTTTCTAATAAATGTAACACCTCTAAGTTTAATTGATGGTAGTTGGGAAGTAATTTGAGCAGGTTTTGTCTGATCCAAATGGATTTTGTGGTGTGAAATTTAGAAAATGGGAAGTACCCTCTTTTTAAGAGAGGTGGGGGTCATTTTTGGAAAATCTTGTAATATTATTTTCTTATAAAAATATTTTCGGTTTATAATGGCTTCAAAATAGTTTATATAGAGTCTAAGGTGGGTATGGTTCGAAATTATATCAAATAATACGTTTTAGACAAGCATAGGTCACCATATTAACCTTATCATTTATATTTAACTCATAGTAAAATAGTTTATCTTTTACAATGTCTTCTTGTATTATAATAATATATGGTTTATAAATATACTATGAAATTCCATGAGAATTACAAGTTGTTAATTACTAAAATATATATCATTATATATGTCTTTTGGATCCAACATATATTTTTAAAAATATTATATCATTTAATAAAATATTATTTGTTTTAAAAACTCATTTATGACAATTATGACACTATTTAGAATTATATTTTTATGATATTCCAAAGAAAATTGATTACATTAAAAAAATACATTAAATAAATCCTAACATGTCATATTAACCTATAAAATTTGTGTAATGCATCATATGTCTCAATTTACATTTATTGATATATTTATAATATAACTATTTTAATCATTCATTAGTAAGGTAATTATTGCATCATCATTGTGCCATAAATAAATTTAATTATTTAATGTCTAAAAATTATAAATTAAAAACCATTATGTAATAAATATTTTCTATCATTCATATTATTTTTTATAGTATAGTATATCTTAAGTATAACCCTAAATTAAAAAAAATTATTTAATAAAATTCGAAATATACACTTTTAATACATCATAAAATAAAAAATTAATAAATGCCCCAATCTAATCCATATGGATCAAAGAGGTTCATATTTTATTCATATGGTTTATAATTGATGAAATACATTTAGCCATTATAATTAGGACATGTCTGAGGGTATTTATAATACCATTTTTTCCTTCAATTACCCTATTTATTTTTTACTATGGTAAATAAAATCCAAAAATTACTCTTTACCAATGATTATTTTCATCATATTAAACAAAATTTAAATATATTATATCAACCACTTCTCATAGATTTTTTAAATTCAATTAAGAGAAGTGGTAAAATTATTATTTTTTTCAAATTTGCAAACATTCCTAGAAGGATGGTAAAAGACGTTAAAAGTTCAATAAAATTTAATACATGAAATCATTTTATAAAAATAATTTACTGAATTACATTGAAATAATATAGGTATTATGTTTCAATTTTGACTTAAATTAATTTAAAATAAAATAAAAAATTATTTAAATACAAATTTAGTTTTAAACAATAATGCATTGTTTTTCACTATTAATAAAAAATTTAATATTTTATGAAAAATACAAAATATTCACCCTATGAAAATTTTGATATTCCAAATCCAAAAATGAAGTACATTTAGAAAAATAAAATATTTAAAATTACAAAATGATTGTATTAATATTCATAACGGCTAGTTTAATTGGTTATGGTGTGCTAGAACTCGAAGTTGCAAGCTGCCCAAGTTATTAAATTACTCAAAGACAAGTGTACCATGGAAGCTTTAGTTGTTACATTCTTTCCTCCTTAAAATAATTTCATCCTCGAAATTTATAAAATATTTATGCATAAAATGATTCAAGGGGTTCTTCATCATACGTTCCTTGGGTTCCCAAATTACCTCTTCCAACATATGATATCTCTATAAAAATTTTACCAGGGTAGTTATCTGATTTCTCAAAACTTGTTCTCTTATGTCAGGAATCCTTATAGGCTCTTCACAATAATAAAAATCAGGTTCTAGTTCTATTTCTTATAGGTGATTAAATGTGTTTGGTCAGGCATGTATTTTCTCAATAGTGATGTGTAGAATGTATCATGAACATTGGAAAGAAATGTTGGCATTTCCAAATAGTACTCCACATATCTAAATAGTTCTATTACTTCTAAAGGTAAAATTTAATTGGGACATAATTTAACCTTCTTACCAAATTTTATAACACCATTCCATGGAGATATATTCCAGAAATCAGGATCTCCTATATAAAATTCCAAAACATTCATTCAGTTATTGGGATTAATATTTTTCCTAATTTGAATTTCTTTGATGTGGGTTTGGATGATATTCACAATTTCCATTGTTTTATCAACATGTTAGGGGCCTAAAATTTTTCATCCACCAACATCATCCCATAAATTAGGTGTGTGACATCTCATTTTGTATAACACTTCATATAGTTCCATTTAAATTCTTGAATGGAATCTATTATTATAGGAAAATTATACTCGAGGGAAAAAATTGTTCCCATTTACCATGAAGGTCGTGTGAGAAAGATCTAAACATGTATTCTAGGGTTTGAATGGTCTGTTCTGATTGTCCATCATTTTGAGGGTGATAGGCAGTGCTCAAACAATGTTCAGTATCGATATATTTCTGAATTCTTTTCTAGAATTTTGACGTAAAATGAGGATCATGATCATAAAAAATTGATAGGAATAAACCATGAAGTGTTACAACTTCATTAATATATAGTCTTGATAATCATTATGTGTAAAATATTCTTTTATTACAAGAAAACGTGCTGACATAGTATGACGATCAAAAAATGACCCATATTTCATCATTCCTTTTCGAAAACTTTGGTATCCCCATTACAAAGTCTGTTGTAATATCATCCCATTTCCACTAAGGTATGGTAAGAGGTTTCATGACTCCTCTAGGATGTTTTCATCCGTCAATAAACTGTTGAAAGCCCCCAAATCTTAACACATAATCAGCTATATCCTTTTTCATTTTATCCCAGCTAAAATGTTCTTTTAAATGATTATACATCCTAATGATTTCATGGTGTATAGAGAAATTGAAGCTATGAGAATCATTAAAAAATTCCCTTTTTAGATTAGTTATATTATGAAAACAATATCATGGCCCAAATTTCAAGATTCTATCTTCATATACACATTTCATTATTCTCCTATCTTTCAAATTTTTTATTTTATTTTGAAAATCATCAATATTTGACTGAGAACTCTTTACCCTTTCTAGTAAATAATGTTTTCCAACCATTTGAAAAAGTATTGATGTTTCACCTTCCATGATTATTATCATATATTTGTTTAATATATCCACAAATATAGGATCCCATTCAACACTAATATTGTTCAAAACTCCATGATCTTTTCTACTCAAAGAATTTGTCTCCTTAATTCCTTTCACTGAGTGGTAGTGTAGTGTGAAATAATAATCTTTATGTAGTTCAAGCCATAACCTTTTCCTCATGTTGAGTTATTTCTATGAGAATTTATACTTCAAAATCTTATGATTGGTATATATCTCACATTCTTTACCATATAGATAGTTTATACATATCTTCAGAGAAAAGATTACAACTTCTAACTCAAGATCATTAGTGGGATAATATTGTTCATGAAATTTTAGCATCCTTGATACATATGAAATAAATATATCATTCTGCATAAGGACACAACCATGTCCTTTCTTTTAAGAAACACTATAAATAATAATCCCTTCATTCCTTGATGGAAGAGTCAATATATAAGCATTGAAAAATATTTTATTCAATTATTTTAAAAAATCTTCACAATATTTTGTCCAAACAAATTCAACCCCTTTACATGTGATCTTGTATAATGGGTTAACCAATCGGGAAAATTATTGGACGAAACACATATAATAACCTTCCTGACCAATAAAACGGTGTACCTCAGTTATACATGTCGGTTCTGGCCATTATTGGATAGCCATGATCATTGATGGATCAGCAGAGATTCTATTCTTAGAGACAATATGGCTATGAAATGAAATTTTCTATTTCCAAAAATACTAATTTCTAAATATACTATATAATTCCATTCTTCTAAGGGTTTTTAGAATATTTCACAAGTGATTTTCATGATCTTAATATATTTTTTAGTATGCCATGATATAATCAATAAATACCACTAAAAACACATCAATATATTACTGGAAAACACTATTAATTAGATCCCTGAAAACATAGGGTGCATTAGTCAGTCCAAAGTGCATTACAGTAAACATGTAATGCTCGTACCTGATTCAAAATTCTATTTTCGGAATGTCTTCCTTATTCACAGACAACTGATGATATCTAGATCAAATATCTATCATTGAAAAATATTTATCTCAGTGATGTTGATCATATGAAACATCAATGAGAGGTGGGGGATACTAGTTATTTATTTTTATAGAGTTAATCTCCCAGTTGTCAATGGACAACCTCCAAGAACCATCTTTCTTCATAAAAATAACAGGGGCTCCTCATAGAGAAACACTAGGGAGAATAAATCACTTATTACTCAATTCTTGTAGTTGTTTTTTTGTTCGGCTAATTCCATAGTAGTCATTATATAAGGGTCCTTTGATATGGGGCTTGAACCGAGAATTAAATCAATGGAAATATCAATTTATCGTTCTACAAGATGTCCAGGTAAATCCTCTATAAACACATCAATATATTCTTGAACAATAGGTATGTCCTCTCTTTTAACATTCCATTCTTCAACCATAGTTATTTCACTTTCTTCTTCCTCAATAATTTAATTTAGTAGAGATACTTGTGATGAATATCTATAAGATTCATATGGTGACATTTTTTCTTTAAAGATATGAAATTTATTATCATCATAAAAAAATGCAACCTCATTATTCCTATAATAAATTTTCACATCATGGTCTGAAATCCAATCCATTCTGAGGAATTTATCAAATTCAATCATATGTATGCAGATGATATCAAGAAATAAATCACATTTATATTATTTAATGGGAATGTATTCAAAAAACATTATTGGAATGATACTTCCATTAGGAGTTATAAACAACAACTCCCTTGTTAAATGAAATTGTAAATAACTACTTTTCATAGAAAACTTGGAATATATGAATCAATGCGATGATCAAAAAAATAAAGCATTGGATAAATTTGAGGAAACCAGTAAAGTACCTTCCACCACGTCATTTGGAGATTCAACCTCATCAATTGTGATCGCATAATCTTGGCCTTGATCCCTTGGCCTTATCTGAGGTATGATTCCTTAGTGCTTAGTAAATTCCTTTTCATAATACCCAATTTCTCTACAATTGTATCATTCCACATTGACATCCTCTTCCTTTCCCTTACAATCACACTATTGGTGTACCTTTTCAACACACTTTTAACAAACACTCATCCAATTCAGGAAAGCACCAGGGTGTTTCATTCCACAGTTATTGTGAGATGGATATTCCACATATCCCTTCATCCCCTTATATACATTTATAGAGTTTTTAGTGGATATAATCTTTCTTTTATTTCTTTAAAGTCATAAGACATATAGAATTCATTTTCTGTCTTAATAGAACATGAGACATTATCTTCGTACGATGAGAAGGATAGTGATATTAATGATCAACAGAGAAAGGATTTTAACCCATAAATGAGTGGATAAATCCTACACCTTGGGTTACCAATATAATCGATAGAATTCCTTGGTAACCTTGTAAATTTAGCCTCATACTTTGTGACATTATCATCATCGTTTTTCCTATGACTCAGAAATTTCCTTTCCATATGCTCTCAATAGTAATGAGGAAAATATTTTTCTATTAAAATATATTTAAACTCTATCCATATCATATTTTATACTTCTTCATCATCCTTCTTGTTTTCAATTAATGGCCACCTTTGATCTGCATCTCCTGTGAGGCGATAAACTGCCATAACAATTTTTTCCCTTTTGCTACTCACCAAAGAATGAAATATTTTCTCTACAGAACATATCCATTTCATAGAAACAAATGTATTTTTAGCCCCATATAATTTTTTTTCATGATGTGGTCTAATATTGATCCTCTGTGTTTTGGTTCTGGATTCTCCATACAGGTATGTTTATTACTCAAATCACGATTGAGTTGTCCTAGTATTTTTATAAGCTATTCAGCAACATTTGAATCACCATATTCACAATAAGTATCTTGATTTGGGGGTTGGGAATCCATAAATGGATTATGTTCATTGATATAGTTTCCATTCCTTCCACTAGGATCCATTTCTAAACAATGGCATACACTATGTTAGTTTATGAATCACAATGCATAATTACAAACATTTAAAATAACTATCATAAATTGAACTGTTAAATCATATAATCCATAATCATAAAAATGTATTCTTTGATTAATTATTTACTCATAAATCCTTAATAATTTATTGTAATGAAAATGTGAATTATACTAAGCATATCGCTCAGGAGTGTCGTAACCAAGAGTGTAGCAAGGCTAGTTATCGTGCACCAAGATAACATGGGTCTAGCCCAAAACACCTTGTCAGTGTTTTTACCCCTCGGTACCTATATGCATGTTTCAACACTACCATCTCGTATCCATAGAAGGATTTGTTTCTTGGAAAACTCAAAAAATATTTACATTACCAAAATTCAAGGAATATATTCTATACTATTTTTCAATGTTTATCTTTGCGTAATGTTTTATTATCATAGTTTTTCTAAATCTAGTCTCTTTTGATTGTACTAAACTTCCTCAGGAACTAACATTAATACCACGACCTCTATTACTCTAAGTCGGTGCATTATTTAATAACATTTTCATGATAAAAATGGATCATGACCTGAAATACCGATATGTTTAGTTACCTTGAAAGTACCAAGTATATACATAATATTTACATTAAATTATGAAATGAAAAAACAACATTATGTATCATTTTCACTAGCTAATATAAGATAGACAATCCCTACAGGTCAATAATAATAATCTTCTTCACAACCTATTAAAAATAAAACATATGAAAGGGGTGATCTCAGAAGCTCAGTAAGGATAATAATATAGCTGAAACATTCATATATAAGCTTAAATATTAAAGGAAAAGTATAAGACTAAAACAAAATCCATTTAAAATTAATATTCTTCATAATATTAAAAAGATAAATATAATAACTCATTTTACTCAATAAAATGGATATTCTACTTGTCTAATAATCACATGTAATATACATAGCTAATAACATAATGATGGAATGAATAATTCCGGACATTATAAAAATATAGGTAGGACCTCTTTCCAAGACTAAAAATATGATTTAGTCAAGGCCATATTCAAAACACTATTTTTTTAATGATACCTCCTGATGCATTGTGGAGCTTCAGTGGGATCCACCCGTCACTTAATAAGTCCAGTGCATTCATCATACGTCAAGGGTGAAACATAACATAAACATTCGTGTTAAAAAAAGCATAAAAATTATAACAATTTAAAAAGAAACCATGAATAGTAAAAAACACATCCAAAATAAAACATATAACAAAACCATTAATACAATATGGAATATTGTATAATAATATATCAATATCAAACAAGTGTAAAATCCATAATAGGATGTTGATATATGTGAAATAAAAAAATTTGAGATAAATATCTCATTCTATTTTAAGTGTTGTAATTATAAAGGAAAACATTTATTTTGTAAATATTCTTATAAGCTTGTAAGGGAAGCTTCTAAGATGTTATAATAGTGGAAATAGCCACACCGATCGTATAAGCTATAAAACATTATTAAATTAATTTCTCAAAAATTTCTTAAAGTAACTTTTTTGGAAAATGACAGATGGATTCGATTCCAAAAAAAATTATATAAATTAACTCAAGGGTGTAAATTAATTTAACCAATATTTTAGGAAATAGTGAAAATGTTTTGAAATATATTTTTAAGAAGGACAGATCTGGATGATAAAGAAGTCTCAATAGATACTTACATATAAACAACCTTGGATAAGTTAAGTGATGTTAAAATTAACCCTTACCTTGTACATTTCCTTAGTCTAGGGTAAGTTAAACTCATATATAATAGTTAAATCAATGTTATGAAATTATACCAGAACCACATACATAAATATGATATCATATTTGGTCTTCTAATATTTTTTTTATAATTTTCTGGTAGTATCGTTGTTTTGGGTGTTAATTGATTTGTTTTCCTTTATATGTATTATTACTTAAGTCATGTTTATTATAGATAAGATGTATTTGATTCATATACAGAATATATTAACTTCATTAACATTACTTTTATTCAAAAAATGAAAATTATTCTTGAATGGTTACTATGGGTTAATAATTCATATCACGTTCGTGGAGGTGGTAATCCATAAGTACCCATGAGTGAAAATATCTTTATAATGACTATAAAATCATACATAATGGGATTTTATATCTTATATACACAATAATTAACATGTTATATTTATTATTAACATCAATTATACTCATTATTACCCCCCATACAAATAATGAATTGTTGAATAACAAACTACACCATGACGTGGAGTCGATAAGTCGTGCGTACGCACATATGTTGACTTTTTCGTTCATAAAATAGATAGAATAATTAATATGGTTGTACCGTATATATAATACTATTACAGTATGTATATGTTATTGGATTTATTATTTGTTTTATGGAAAAACAAAGAAAGAGGACAAGGAAGAAGAAAATTACATTGAAAGAGGTGATCAAATTATTACCTCTTCTTCATGTGCTTTATTTTTATTTGTTCAAAAAGTATCCATAAGTTTGATTTTTGATCTATATATGGCCTCTAGGATGAAGTGTGGGTAATTGGGAGGATATTTTAGCAGAGTTTGGCCAAGATAAATGGCATTTGATGTTTGAAATTAAGAGAAGGGGAAGTACCATTTTATAAGAGAGGTGATGGTCACTTTAGAAAAAACATGAAATATTATTTTATTATAAAATCATTTTTGGTTTATAATGGCTCCAAAAGAATTTATTTAGAGTCTAAGGTAGTTATGTGTAGAAATACTCTCAAAAAATCTGTTTTGACATGTTTAGGTCGCCATATTAACCTTATAATTTAGATTTAACTATTAGTAAAAAAAGATTACCTTTTACAATATCTCCTTGTATTTTTTATATTACGTGGTTAATAAACATACTATAAAATACCAAGAGATAACCCAGTGGTTCATTAATGACATATCTATCATTATGTTAGTCTTTTGGCCAATACATGGATTTTTAGGAATATAATATCCTTCAATAATATAATATTTGTTTTTAAAAACCCATTTATGTCAATTTTGACATGATTTAGTATTTGGTTTTTTTGAATTTCATAAAAACATTATCAATTTTAAAAAATAAATTAAATCAATCCTAACATGTCATATTAACCAATAACATTATTATAATTCATATGATGTCTCAATTTACATTTATTCGTAAATTTATAATATATATTATTTTAATCTTTCTTTATAAAGGTAATTCCTACATCATCATTATGTCATAAATAATTTTTCTAATTTAATGTCTAAAAATTATTAATAAAATATGATTTTGTATGAAATATTTTTTTTCATTAAAATGAATATATGTAGTAGAATTTACTTATTTATAACTTGATTTTAAAAAAAGTTTTATTTATTAAAATTGAAATTTAACACATTAACTCTTTTTTAAATAAAATATTAACAAATGTCCTAATCTAATCCAAGAGGATAAAATAGTATCATATTTTATTCCTAAGGTTGATTTTTTTGAAATAAACTTATCTAATGTATTTAAGTAATTTTTTAGGGAAATTATAAATCATATTTAACATTAATTACCCTATTTACTTTTAACCGTGGTAAAAATAATCCAAAAGTTACTAGTCACCAAAATTATTTTCATACTATTGAACAAAATATTACTTACTGATGTGAACCATGTCTCTCAAATTTTTGAAATTCAATTCACACAAGATGTAAAATTATGTTTTATGCAAATTTGCAGACATGGCTAGAAGGTGGGTAAAAGTCGTTAAAAAGTTCTATAAAATTTTATACATCTTATCCTTTTATAAAACCACTCTAATGAACTACATTGAACCATTATCTGTATTATGTATCTATTTTGACTTAAAATAAATTTATATAAAATATAATTAAATAAAAAAAGTCATTTTTAATTAACAACTCGGTGTCTTTCACTATTCATTAAAAAATTGAATGTTTTCAGAAAAATAAAAAATATCATCCTAAGATAATTTTGTTATTCTAAATCAATAAATGAATTCATTTTTGGAAAATAAAATTTAAAAAATTTCAATAAGTGGGTATTAATATTCTTAACATTTTTTTGATTGGTCGTGGTGTGATAGAACTCAATATTCCGTAGGGCGCAAGTTATTTTATTATTCGAAGAGAAGAATACCATGGAATCATTGGGTGTTACACAATCACATTTGGAGATATGAAATTAAATTCAATGTTCCTAGATATGGTAGGACATACCTAAGGATAAACGCTACATTCATCAAATTTTCAATTAAAGGAATAAATTAAATGATATAAAGGTATATTATAATTATAGTGTAATATCTATGTTGTATATGTTACATTATTCATTAACTTCATCCTCTATACATTCCATTTAAGGAATGAACAAGTCATATCACTTTGAGGGGATGAAATACCACACTTCCGCAAATGATAATTTCAAATTTACACTTTATGGAATGAATAATTCTATGTTGTAAAAAAATTACAGAATTATATATACAATAAAAATATAATATATGTCATATACAAATAAAATTATATCACAATTTCCACCATGATAGGTGGAAGTAGAAAATTGAACAATCATCATTTTGGGAGGTAGTAGTTAACCTTACTCAAAAATATTATGTTCTATATCCATTAGTTGGAGGAAAACATTAACGTACCTTCCACGACGTCATTTGGAGATTCAACCTTAGCAATAGTGATCGCATAAGTTTGGCCTTGATCCCTTGGAATTTTTTGAGGTATAATTCATTGGCAGAAAGAAAATTCATTTTCATAATTCCCAATTTCTCTACAATTGTATCATTCCACGTTGACATCCTCTTCCTTTCCCTTTCAATAATATGCTTGGTGGCCCTTTTCACCACATTTTAAACAAACACCCATCCCATTCAAGAAAGTACCAGGGTGTTTCTTCCCAAATTTACTATAGGATGGATATAAAACATTTTCATTATTCACATTATATTCATTTATAGAGTGTTTAGTAGATATCTTCTTTAGTTTCTTTTCTCTAATGTCGTATGACATTGAGAATTCCATTTTTGTTTTATTTGAACTTGATAAAATATCTATGTACGATGAGATGGATTGCGAGACTAATGCCTAATAGAGAAATGTTTTTAACCCATCAATGAGTCAATCAATATTAATCCATGTGTTATTTATACAATATGCAACATGCCTTTCAAACCTTGAAAATTTAGCCTCATACATTGTGACATTCTCATCCACATTTTTCTTTAGACTCAGAAATTGACATTCCATATCCGCTAGATGGTAACAAGGAAAATATTTTTCTAAGAAAAGTTCATTAAACATGATCTATTCCATATTTTATAATTATTAATCCTCCTATTATATTTTAATTAATTTCCAATATTCATATGTTCTCCTATGAGTTGATAAACTACCATGAATACTATTTCCCCTTCGCTACTCACTAAAGCATGAAATATTTTCTCTACAGAACATATCCATTTTATAGCTACAAATGGATTTTTAGTCCCATTGAACATTGGTTTTCTTGACTCATGAAGTAGTTTAACATTGACCCTCTATATTGGGGATTAGGGTGATCCATACCTGTAATGTTATTATTCTTATCATGAGTGGGTTGTCCTAGTATGGTTATAATCTTTTCAAAACCAGTTGAATAACCATCTCCACTATAATTATCTTGAGTGGGGGAGGGAGAAATCCCTACTAGGATTATGTGCATTGTTATAGTTTCAATTCCTTCCACTCGGATCCATTTCTAAACAATGGTATACAATTGGTTAGTTTATGAATCATAATGCATAATTCCAAACCCGTAAAATACTAACATAAATTGAACATTTTATGCATATAATGCATAATAATAAAAATTTATTTTTGATGAATTATTACTCATAAATCCTTCCAAATTTCTTATAATGAAAATTAAAATTAGCCTAATAATATCCCCCAAGAGTTTCGTAACCAAGAGTGATAGATGGCCTATTGTCATGAATAGGATACACCCAGTGAGGCCCGAAACTCTATTTCAGTGTGTTCACTCCTATGTACATATGTTCCAGTTCTGCCTCTACCTGCTCATATCAAGACATCGTTGTATTACATAGAAAACTCACAAAATATCTACATTACCAAAATTCTAGGATGGTATTCTATACTAATTCTCAAAGTTTATCTTAGGGTAATGTTCTCTTACCTTAGGTTTTCTAAATCTAGTCCCCATGGATTGTACTAAACTTCATATGATACCAAAAATAACACCCTGACCCCTGTTACCCAGATTCAGTACATTATTTCATAACATATTCATGATCCCAATGGATCAGGTCTGGAATGGCCGATCCATTTAGTAACCATGCAAGTAAAAGATACATACATTAGTTTTACATTACATTATGAAATGAAAAAAACAACATTGTGTATCTTTTGAACTCACTAATATAACATAGCCTATCCCTATAGGTTAATCATAATATACCTCTTCACATAATAGAAAAAAATCATAAGAAAGTGGTGAGCTCAGATGCTCAGTAAACATAACAATATAGTAGAAACATTCATAAAAAATCATAAATATTGAAGGCAATATATAAGAATAAAACACAAGCCTATTAAATTTAATCTTCCACATAATATGACAAAGATCAATCAAATAATTCCATTTACTCATTCACATGGATATTTTACTAATCTAATAATCACATGTAATATCAATAGCTAATTTCATAATAATGGAATGAATAATTCTGGACATCATAACTACATAGTCAAGCCCTCGTTCCAAGACTCCAAAATTGATTTTTTTTCAAGGCCATGTACCAAGACACTAGTTTTTCTAATGATACCTACCAATGCATCGAGGAACTATAGTGGGATCCACCCATCACATAATAAGTTCAATGCATTCCTCATATGAAAACGATGAAACATAACATAAACATTCATATTAACACAAGCATACAAAACATTAATAATTTAACAAGAAACCATGAATGGTATAAAAATAACACATCCACAATCAATCATATCACAAAACCATAAATACAATTTGGAATATTATATTATAATATATCATCTTCAAGAAAGTGTAAAATCCATCAAAGGATGTGGACATATATGAAATAAAAAATATTTTAGATAAATGTCTCTTTCAATTTTGAAATCATTTAAAAGTCATGTAATTATAAATGAAAGCATTTAATTTGTAAATATTCATATAAGCTGGTATGGGATGCTTCTAAAGTGTTATTATAGTGTAAAATAGACAAACCCACCATATATATTAAAAACAATTCTTATTTTAATTTGTCGAAAATGTCATAAAGTAACTTTTTTGGAAAATGATGGAATGATTCCTTTCAAAAAAATTATATAAAGTCAATAAATGGTGTAAATGACATTATACCATATTCTAGGACATAGTAAAAATGTTTTGAAAAACATTTTTATGAAACAAGTATGTGGGTGATAAATAAGTCTCAGTAGATACATACATATAAACAACATAGGATAAGTTAAGAGATGCTAAAATTAACCCTTACGTTTTACTTTTCCTTATTCAGGGGTATGTTAAACACATGTATTATAGATAAATAATTTTTATGAAATTATACAAGAACCACATACAAATATATGATATCATATTTTATCTTCTAATATTTATTAGTTAATAATATTTCAGTAGTATCATTGTTTCAGGTCTTAAACGATTCATTTTCCTTTATATGTTTGGTTACATAAGTCGTGTTTTTTATTGATAGGATGTATATGATTCATATACTGAATGATATTAAATTATTAAACATTTCTTTTATTCTTAAAATTAAAATTATTAGTGAATGGTTACTATGGTTTAATAAATCTTATTATGTCCATGGAGACTGTAATCTATAAGTACACATGAGCGAAAATATCATTATAATAATTGAAAAAATAAATATAATTACATGTTATATAATATATACAGAATTATTAACATGTTATATTTATTATTAACATCAATTATACTCATTATTATTCCCATCCAAATAATGAGGGTTTGAATAATAATCTACCCTACGACGTGGAGGCAGTAAGCCATACATACACACGTATTGTGACATAGTCATTCATAAGGTAGATAGAATAATTAATATGGTTTTACCATATTTATAATATCAATAAAGTATTTATATTTTAATGGAGTTATTATTTTGTAATGGAATCAAAAAGGAAAGAGGATGTGGAAGAAGAAAAGAACATTGAATGATGTGATAAATTATTACATCTTCTTCAGGTGATTCCTTTGGATTTGATCTGAAGGGATCCATAGGTTCTCTTTATGATTAATGTAATGCCTCTAGGTTGAATTGATGGTAGTTGGGAGGTAATTTGATCACGTTTAGTTATATCCAAATGGCTTTTGTGGTGTGAAATTTAGAGAAGGGGAAGTACCATCTTTTTAAGAGAGGTGGGGGTAATTTTAGGAAAAGATTGTAATATTATTTTATTATAAAATCATTTTCAGTTTATAATGGCTCCAAAAGAGTTTATTGTGAGTCTAACGTGGTTATGGGTTGAAATACTCTCAACCAATATGTTTTAGACATGTTTTAGTCACCATATCAACAATATCATTTAGATTTAACTCATTGTTAAACAGTTTATCTTATACAATGTCTTCTTGAATTTTAATATTTATGGTAAATAAATATACTATGAAATTCCATGTAAATTTCAGGTGGTTAATTAATTAAATATATATCATTATATAAGTCCTTTGGATTAAACATATATTTTTAGAAATATTATATCATTTAATAATATATTATTTATTTTAAAAACTCATTTATGTCAATTTTGACACTATTTAGAATTATATTTTTTTAAGGTACAAAAAACATGATTACATTAAAAAATATTAAATTAAATCAATCCTAACATGTCATATTAACCTATAAGATTTGTGTAACGCATATGATGTCTCTATGTACATTTATTGATATATTTATAATATAATTATTTTAATCATTCATTAGTAAGGTAATTATTGCATCATTATTGTGTCATAAATAAATTTAATTATTTAGTGTCTAAAAATTATAAATTAATAACCATTATGTAGGAAAACAATTTTTCATTAAAATTATTATTTATAGTCTAATTTATCTTATGTCTAACTCTAAATTAAAATGTTTTAGTTATTAAAATTTGATATATACAATTTTTAATAATTCATTAAATAAAAAATTAATAAATGTCATAATCTAACACATGTGGATCAAAGAGGTTAATATTTTATTCCTATAGTTTATTTTTGATGAAATACCCTTATCCATTAGAATTAGGACATGTGGAAGGGTAATTATGATACCATTTTTTACCTTTAATTACACTATTTACAAATAATTGTGGTAAATAATATCCAATAATTACTCTTCACCAATAATTATTTTCATCCTACTAAGCCACATTTGAATTACTGATGTTAATCGCGTGTCATAAATTTTTTAAATTCAAATCATAGAATATGTAAAATAATGTTTTCTTGAAATTTGCAAACAGGCATTGAAGGTGGGTAAAAGACATTAAAAGTTCCACAAAATTCAATACATTATATCTATTTATAAAGGGAAACCAAGGAATTACATTGAAATAATATATTTATTATAGATCTATTTATATTTAAAATAAATTTAAATAAAATAAATTATTATTTAAATAAAATTTCAGTTATAAAATATAATGCATAGTTTTTGACTATTCATAAAAATTTGAATGTTTTAAGAAAAATACCAAATATTCACCCCATGAAAATTTTGATATTACGAATCCAAAAAGGAATTACATTTAGAAAAAATAAATTTATATAATATCAAAATTAAGGTATTACTATTCATAATGGCTAGTTTATTTTGTTGTGGTGTGCTAGAACTTGAATTTGTGTACAACACATGTTATTGAATTATTAAAAGAGAAGCGTACCATGGAAGCTTCGGTTCTTACATTGTTCCCTCTTAAAAATAATTTCATCTTTAAATTTTATAGATTATTTATTAATAAAATGATTCAAGAGGTTCTTCATCATACGTTCCTCAGTTTCCCACATAGCTTCTTCCAACCTATGGTATCTCCATAAAAATTTTTCCAGAGGATTTTTCAGATTTCTCAACACCTGTTCTCTTGCATTATGAAACCTTATAGGCTCCTCACAATAAGACAAATCAGGTTTCAATTCTATTTCTTATAGGTGAGTACATTTGTTGGGTGAGGCGTGTATTTTCTCAATTGTGAAATGAGGAACACATCATGAACTTTGGAATGACATGTTGGCATTTCCAAATAGTTATCTACAACTCTAATTCTTTCTACAACTTTGAAAGTTCCAATTTTCATGGGACATAATTTACACTTCTTACCAAATCGTATAACACCATTCCATGGAGATATCTTCTAGAAATCAAGAACTCCTACAAGAAATTCCCAATCCCTCCTTCGGTTATCAACATAAATATTTTTCCAACTTTTAGTTGGTTTGATGTTTGATTGGATGATATTCAAATTTTCCATTATTTCATCAGCATTTTATGGGCCTACATGTTTGTATCCTCCAACATCATCCCATAAAGATGGTGTGTGACATCTCATTCCGTATAAAAATTCATATAGAGCCATATGAATTCTTGAATGGAAGATATTATTATATGAAAATTCTACATGAGGTTAAAATTGATCCCACATAACATGATGGTCATGTGAGAAAGATCTACACATGTATTCTATTGTTTGAATAGTCTGTTCTGATTTTCCATTAGTTTGAGGGTGATAGGTAGTTCTAAAACAGTGTTATGTACATACGTATTTTTGAAGTCTTTTCTAGAATCATGATGTAAAATTAGGATCATGATCATAAAAAATAAATAGGTATACCCCATGAAGTGTTACAACTTCATTAATATATAGTCTTGATAAAATTTTATGTGGTAAACCTTCTTTTATTACAAGAATATTTTCTAACATTGTATGACGATCAACAATGACCCATTTGTATCAATCATTATAGGTGTCTTTGGTATCCCCATTACAAATTCATTTGTAAAATCATCCCATTTCCACATAGGTATGGGAAGAGGTTTCATGACACCTCTAAGATGTTGTCTTCCTGCAATAACTTGTTGAAAATTCCCAAATCTTGACACATAATTAGCAATATACGTTTTCATTTTGTACCACCTAAAATGTTCCTATAAATCATTATACATCATAATTCATCCATATGGTATAATGAAATTAAAGCTACGAGCTTCATTAGAAAATTCCCTTTTTAGAACAGGTATATCTGGAAAACAATATCACTGCCCAAATTTCAAAATTCCATCCTTATATAAATAGTCGATTATTCTCTTATCATTCAAAATTTTAAATTTATTTTGAAAATACTCATAATCTTTTTGAGAAATCATTATCCATTCCTGTAAATAATCTTTTCCAACCATTTGAAAAAGTATTGATGTTTCACCTTCCATGATTATTCCCATATCCATATTTAATAGATCCATGAACATAAGATCCCTTTAAACACTAATCATGTTCAAAACTCCATGATCCTTTCTACTTAATGAATATACTGCCTTATTTGTTTTCCCCGAGTGGTTTTGTAGTGTGAAATAATTCTCATTGGGTAGTTCAAGCCATAAAAGTTTAATCATGTTGAGTTCTTTCTGTGAAAAATATACTTCAAACTCTTATGAATGTTATATATCTCACATTTTTCACCATATAGATAGTGTATTCACATCTTCAGAAAAAATATTTAAGCTACTAACTCATGATCATGAGTGGGATAGAATTGTTCATGAAATTTTAGCAGGCTTGAAACATATGAAATAAATCTATCATTCTACATAAGGACAAAACAAATTCCTTTCTATTAATAATCAGTATAAATAATAAACCCTTCTTTCTCTGAGGGAAGAGTCAATATATAAGCATTGAAAAAAAATCTTCTATTATTTTAAACATTCTTCAAGCTATTTTGCCCAAAAAAATTTAACCCCTTTACATATGATCTTGGATAATGAGTTAGCCAATCGAGAAAATTATTGGACGAAACACCAATAGTAACCTGCCATACCAATAAAACGGTGTACCTTAGTAGTACTTGTCGGTGCTCAGCATTATCAGATTACCATGGACATTGATGGATCTGTAGAGAATCCTTCCTTAGATACAATATATCTATGAAATTAATTTTCCTAAATCCATCATTCACACTTTCTAAACATACCATATAATTCATTTTTTCTAATGGTTTTTAGAATAGTGAACAAGTGATTTTCATGATATTTGTAGATTTTTTGTATACCATGATATAATCAATAAATACCCCTAAAAACACATCAATATATTCTTGGAAAACTCTGTTCACTAGATCCATGAAAACAGAGGGCAGATTAGTCAGTCCAAAGTGCATTACTCTAAACACATAATTCTCATACCTAGTTGAAAATTCTATTTTCGAAATGTCCTCCTTCATCACACAGAACAAATGATATCCAGAACGAAGATCAATCATTGAAATATATTTATCTCCCTGATGTCGATCGAATAAAATAGCAATTTCATGTATGGGATACTTGTTATTTATTATTATAACATTGATATACCCGTTGTCAATGGACAACCTCCTTGATCCATCATTATTCATAAAAAATAACATGGGCTCCCCATAGAGAAATACTAGGGATAATAAATCACTTATTACTCAATTATTCTAGTTGTTTCTTTTGTTCCACTAATTCCTCAATGGTAATTCTATAAGGGGTATTCGATATGGTCCCTGAACCAGGAATTAAATCATTGGAAATCTTAATTTATCATTCTGCAGGATGTCCATGTAAATCTTCTATAAACACATCAATATATTCTTGGACAATAGGTATGTCCTCTATTTTAACATTCATTTCCTCAACCACATTTATTTTACTTTCTTCATCCCAGATAATTTAATTTAGTAGACATACTGGGATGGATATATATAAGATTCATATGGTGACATTTTTTCTATAATGATATGGTATTCCTTATATTCATAAAAAATTGTATCCTCCTTCTTCCTATAATAAATTGTCAAATCATGGTTTGAAAGCCAATCCATTCAAAGGATTTTAACAAATTCAATCGTGGGTATGACGATGATATCATTAAACAAATCACATTTATATTATCTAATGGGAACTTATTCACAAAACATTGTTGGAATGATACTTCCCATAGGAGTTCTAACAGAAAAATACCTTGATAAATTAATTTGGAAATAACTAATTTTCATATAAAATTTGGAAGATATGAATCAATGTGATGATCCAAAATCAAATAAAGGATTGGCTAAATTTGAGGAAAGAATTAATGTACCTTCCACCACATCATTTGGTAATTCAACCTCAGAAGCAGTGATTTCATAAGCTTGGCCTTGATAACTTAGATTTTCTGAGGTATGATTACTTGGCACTTATGAAATTCATTTTCATAAGGCCCAATTTCTCTACAATTGTATCATTCCACATTGACATCCTCTTCCTTTCCCTTGCAATCACATACTTAGTGGCCCTTTCCACCACACTTGTATCAAACAACCATTCAATTTAGGCAAGTACGGGGGTGTTCCTTCACACATTTACTATAGGATGGATATTCAACATTTCCCCTCTTATTTTTATATCCATTTCTAGAGTGTTGAGTAGATTTATTCTTCTATTTCATTTCTTTAATGTTATAAGGCATAAAGAATTCATTTTCGGTCTTAATAGAACATGAGACAATATATTTGTACGATGAGAAGGATAGTGATACTAATGCTCAATGGAGAAAGGGTTTGAACCCAAAAATGAGTTGATAAATCATGCACCTTGGGTTACCTATATAATATATATAATTACTTGGTAACCTTGTAATGTTGGCCTCATACTTTGTAAGATCCTTATCCTTCTTTTTCGATAGACTGAGAAACTCTCTTTCCATATTCTCTCGATGGTAATAAGGAAAATATTTTTCTATGAAAAGATATTTAATCTCTGTCCATATCATATTTTATACTTCTTCATCCTCCTTTTTGTTTTCAATTAATGACCACCATTGATCTGTATCTCCAATGAGGTGATAAACTACAATGACAACTTTTTCCCTTTCGCTACTCACCAAAGCATGAAATATTTTATCTACATAACTAATCCATTTCATAGAAAAAAATGTATTTTTAGTCCCATTGAATGTTGGTTTTTGTTTCCTCATGAATTGGTGTAACATGGATCCTCCACGTTTTGGATCTGGATGCTCCATATAGGTATGTTTATTACTCAAATCACGAGTGAGTTTTCTTAGTATGGTTATAAGCTATTTAGGACCTGTTGAATCACCATCTCCACTATAATTATCTTGAGTTGGGGGAGAATTCCAACATGTATTATTTGCATTGATATAGTTTCCATTACTTCTACTAGGATCCATTTATAAACAATGGCATACACCAGGTTAGTTTATGAATCACAATGCGTAATTCAAAATATGTTAAATATCTAACATAAATTGAACAGTTAATGTATATAATCATTAATCATAAAAATGTATTCATTTATTAATTATTTACTCATAAATCCTTAATAATTTATTATAATTAAAATGTGAATTATCCTAAGCATATCACCCAGGAGTGTCGTAACCAAGAGTACAACAATGCCAGTTATCGTGTACCAGGATACCAAGGGTCAAGCTCAAAACTCCTTGTCTGAGTTTTCACTCCTAGGTACCTATGTTCCAGTATGAACTCTACTATATCATATAAAGACATGGATTTATTGCTTGTACAACTCATGAAATATCTACATTACCGAAATTTAAGAATTATATTCTAAAATAATACACAATGTTTATCTTAGGGTAATGTTCTTTTATCATAGTGTTTCTAAATCTAGTCTCCCTGGATTGTACTAAACTTTATCTAATAATAATTGTAACTCCCTGACCCCTGTTACTCAGAGTCGGTGCACTATTATATAACATTTTCAATATCATAATGGATCACGTCCTAAAATATCTATCTATTTTTTATCCTTGCAAGTACAATGTAGAAACCTACGATTTGGATTACATTATGAAATGAAGAAAAAAATAGTATGTATCCTTTGAAATAACTAATATCACATATCATATCCATATAGGCCAATAAAAATATTCATCATCACATCACGGAAAAAATAATTCATATGAAAAGGGTGATCTCAAAAGCTCAGTAAGGATAACAATATAGCATAAAGATTCCTAGATAAGCAGAAATATTGATGGTGATGTATAAGACTAAAACCCATGCCTTTTAAAATTAATCTTCTTCAAAACATGACAATGATAAATATAATAGTTCAATTTACTCATTCAAATGGATATTCTACTAGTCTAATAATCACATGTAATATCAATATCTAATTTCATAATGATGGAACGAATAATTCGAGACATCATAAAAACATAGTCAAGACCTCTTTCCAAAACTAAATATATGATTTAGTCAAAGCCTTGTGCAATGAAATTAGTTTTTTTAATGATACCTACTGATGCATTGAGGAGCTATAGTGGGGTCTACCTTTCACTTAATAAGTCTAATGCATTCCTCATATGACAAGGGTGAAACATAACATAAAAATTTGTATTAATAAAGAATAAAAAACATTAACTTTTAAAAAAGAAACCATTAATGGTATAAAAAACACATCCACAATCAAACATATCACAAACCCCTTAATACAATATGGAATATTGTATGATAATATATCAACATCAAAAAAGTGTCAAATCCATCATAGGATGTTGACATAGATGAAATAAAAAATATTTGAGATAAATATATCATTCAATTTTGAAATATTTTAAAAGTAATGTAATTATAATGGAAAACATTTATTCTGCAAATATTCTTACAATCATGTAAGGGATGCATCCAAGGTGTTATAATAGTGTAAATATCCTCACACACCATATAAGTTAAAAAACAATTTTACATTAATTTTTTGTAAAGGTCATAAAGTATCTTTTATGGAAAAAGACGAAAGGATTCCTTTAAAAAATTATATAAAGTCATTCAATGGTGTCAATGACTTTAACCCATATTCTAGGAAAGAGTAAAAATGTTTTGAAATATATTTTTAATAAAGATAGATGTGGATGATAAAGAAGTCTCCGTAGATACTTATGTATAAACTGTCACAACCCCCTCCCACCAAAGATGCCCTTCCTGAGCTGGAAATGGTGAAAGGGAGATAATGACCCCTGATTCCTGCATTCAGTAGGCCCCGGGGTGGAGACTAGCACCAAGGGTATGAGTTTTCACAAATATGGGAGGCATTACCATTTTTATTATTTAATATCATGAAATATGATGAGTCATCCACCAAAAGAAAAATAAAGGAAAGACAAGTAAACAAACCCAAACCAATATCACAAGAATTTTTAAATAGTTCTGAAACGAAGTACTAGTACAAGAAAGCTCAAAAGTACAATACCAAAAGAAACAAGAGTACAACAACTGCAAAAAATCCATCTGTCTCGACTAGTAGGGTCCCAAACGGCCCTAGTAGTCCTCCTTGAAACCTGAAAGTAAACGAAGGGTGAGAATACAAGTATACTCAGTAGGGAAACCTCATGCTCTTGTGCAAAAGTGGGGAGACATCCTAATGTCCCGTGAAAACAACAGAAGAAACCTAGCAAGGAATTCTATCCACCCAACCTCACCAGCCACACTCACCAAAAACACAATTAGAAGAGCTGGTAGTATATAATAACAAGAGTATTGGGTACCCCGCACTATTTCCCACTAGTTAGTTGCTCTTCCTAACGGAGAATGTCATGAGGCTACCACACTCTTCTTGCCCGCACACACCTGGGCCTCAAGAACCACATATCCCTCCCACACACACCTGGGCCTAATCCCGATGATTCTTGGGAAACAGAAAACATTCCTGAAGAGTCTTGGGCTAAAATCCACCCCAATCGAAACCTACTCGAAGAGTATTGGGTGTAAGTTCACCTCAAGCCATCATAGCCTATGGAAGGAGGATTAGGAAGGAGCTAGTAACTATGGGAATAACACCCTCTCCTATGAAATGGGAGTGTTCGGCACTAAGTGATCAACATGGGTGAGGTGCGACGAAACAAAAAGATATAGATACATATATGTATACCAATCACACAACCCAACCTATGGCTTCTAAATAGAGAAACTGAGAACGTGCCTCGACACTGCTACTACGGAGCATGCATACAACAAACAACCACAACCCCATTTAGGTTTTCGTGTTTCAACAGAATCAACTTATTAGTTCCTTAACTACCAGGAAACTATCCACAACCAACCATATCAATCATCTGTGAAACATATCCCTTCCATCCTCAAATCAAGTTAGGAAAACACAAGCAGCACCACAAGTCCTTTCTTTTTAACCAACCAACCCATTTATTATTATTCCCATTCCATTACAATTCCCCACCATTCATTAACTCTTCCACATTTCATTTATTATTCACAACCCATATTTCGTTCACATTCAAGCCCATACCTTCGGCCTCACTGCCAACCACCACAAAGACAACCAATCCAACCGCAGCCCCGCTGCTCACCCGATCCACAACAACCCACAAAAACACCCCCATCACATGCCATGTATCCAAGCCAACACCCACATGTTCATTATTCCATTTTGTTCAACTGGGGTGATCACACAAGGGTTCCAGATTTTAAATCATCCAACTTTACGTGATTAACCAAATTCCACATTCAACAAAGTTCCATTCAAAAAACCGGTCTAGAAATATTTGGCAACATTTAATTGCGCAAGAAAAGGCCCCCAACGACCGTGATTTTCAGTAGGCATAAGCCTATTAAATTCACAACATAATATCACAGGATATAAAGATAAACATAACAACTTACAAATACCTGTTCTTCAACTAGTTATTATCTTCGTTTAATGGTTCAACCAGTTCTCATGAAAAAAAGAGGATACCTATCCTGCATGATGTAAACTTTTGAGAGACGAAGGCAAGATCCCTACCTCAACTAGTTCTGATCACAACGCTCCCTCAAATCAACTTTAGAAGATGTCTGTCGGCGTCCATCACTTCTGCCAAATCCCGGAAAAACCTCCTCAGGTGGAACATGGAATGGAAAGGCCAAAGGAAATACGATGAATCCAAGATCATAAGTTCCACCTCGTCATTACGATCCCGTGGCCACTGATGGATCGTAAATCAGAGCTCAGACAAAGAAGTTATGGAAGAATAAGAGCTTTCGAGTCTCTTGGGAGAGCTCTCCTCAGAGGTATGGGGAGGAGAGGGGTGTGTTGAAAAGGAGGAGGGGACCCCTCCTTTTATAGGCAAGAAAAAAAAGTACACGGCGTGTACTTTGTGGTACATAGCGTGTACTCGGCCATTTAACACGGTCACCACGCGGCATCCAACACAACATTCAATGCGGCAAGTGGTCGTTGACTGGTCAACACATGGTTTGAAGGTAACGTATAAGCGGGGAGGGACTACAAGACATGAATTATTGGCTACACAACGTGTACTAATTTATTTCAAATGGTAAGGACACGGCCCCAACATGGCACACGACCGTTGAATGGTCAACACACTTTTTGACGGTAACACATACGCAGGGAGGGACAACACAGTGTGTACCCATTTATTTCACATGGCAAGGACATGGATATTACACGGAACACGGCCGTTGACTGGTCAACACACGGTTTGAAGGTAATGCGTACGCGGGGAGGGACTACACGACATGTAGTATGGGGTATATGGTGTGTACCCATTTATTTCACATGGCTAGGACACGACCTTCCACATGGGGTATACTCCGCGATGGGGTACACGGCGTGTACTCACACTACACGGCGTGAAGTTTCAAAATTCTGAAAAGTGTGGGAAAAGTCCATTTTTTCCTCCAGAAAACAATGTGACCCTCTTTTTGACAATGGAATGGGCCGGGGAGGTCTAGGACATTACAGCAGATACCTCTTAAAACATTATTGTCCCCGAGAATTCAATAGCCAACCCAAAGGAACCTAACAAGATACCTCTTAGGTCCCTCGTTATAACAGTAACCCATTCAACAACCATATTCAGATGTGTTAGGAATTCTTTCTCATATGTCAATATATTATCCGCTTTAGGCGGAACTGACTCGCCTGTACAGGTTTAATCGCATCCTCATTAATGTGTATCGATTAAGAATTGGGTCATCCCAATTTCATACTTTAGGATTATTCAACTTGCACTACCCCCAACACCACAAAACCAACACACTGCCCGAACATGGGGTTTGGGGAAATTCCTTCTCCTATATCGAGATATTATCGGCTTTAAGTGGAACTGACTTGCCCGCACAGCTTCAATCACATCTGCATTAATGCATCTCGATTAAGGATCATTTTTTCCCTTTTTCGCACACATCCGGACATGTTACACACATTCAGAGAACAAGGAAACAAAAATGACTCATAACCGACAAGCCAAGAATTCCATATATCAATGGAACAAAGTATAACATCAAAAAAAAAGCTCAGAACAACAAATCAAACACAATTCAAAACAACTCTGGGTACTGAGCGTGCATTTGAGCCTCTCACTCCCAAGTGCCCTCCTCGAGGCCGTCATGCCTCCACAACACACGAACTAAGGGAATGGTTCTTCTACAGAGCACCTTATCTTTACGATCCTCGATTATGACTGGTCGTTCCTTGAAGGTCCTGCCTTCTCCCATATATAACTCTACCCAGTCGATAACGTGAGAGTCGTCGTGTAAGTATCGACATAGCTGGGAGACGTGGAAGATGTCATGAACCTTCTCCAACTGAGGTGGCAGGGCTAGCTGATATGCCACCTCGCCGACACCCCTCAGCACCTCAAAAGTTCTAATGAATATAGGTGAGAGCTTGCTCCCTTTCCAAAACCTCCGCTGCCCCCGTCGAGGGGAAACCTTCAAGAACACATGTTCTCCCACCTCGAACTCCAAAGGACTCCTCCGACGATCAACATAAGACTTCTGTCGGTCCTGAGCCGCTTTCATCCTCTCACGTACAAGCTAGACTTCCTCTGTGGTGCTCTGCACTACCTCTAGCCCAGGAGCACCTGTCTCACAAACCTCTACCCAGAAAATGGGTGAACGACATGGTCTTCCATACAAAGCCTCAAATGGTGCTATGCCAAAAGTAGAGTGGAAGCTGTTTTGTAGGAAAATTCTACTAAAGGAATGCTTCATACCCATGACCCTCCGAAATCCAGAACGCATTCTCGAAGCATGTCCTCCAACGTCTGGATAGTCTGCTCTGTCTGCCCGTCGGTCTGGGGGTGGAAAGTAGTGCTAAGGTGTAGCTGGGTACCAAAATCATGTTGTAACCCCCTCCAGACTCATGAGGTAAACCGAGTATCCCGGTCGGAGATGACAGTCTTCGTAACTCCATGAAAACGCACCACCACATCTACGTACCTCTTTGCTAAGTTACTCGTTGGGCCCGACTCCTTAACTGCTAAGAAGTGAGCCGATTTCGTCAGACGATCCACCACCACACAGATAGCATCATAACCTCCCAAAGATATGGGTAGTCCTGTGACGAATTCCATCGATATGTCATCCCACTTCCACTCGAGGACATATAATGGATACAACAAACCACTGGAAACACGGTTTTCATCCATTACTTTCTAACACACTATGCACTTAGCCACAAACTCCGCCACTACTCATTTCACCCCAGGCCACCAAAACTGTTCCCTCAAGCCTCAGTACATTTTGGAAACTCCCGAATGTACCGCCAAGGCTGAGCTATGGAACTCACAGAGAACTCCCTCACGCTTCGCCTCCGGAACAAAAAACATTCCAGGGAATAGCATCTTATGTCTGTTGTCCTCTGACCATTTTTCTGGAGCGTTTCCCTGATCGACACGATCCTGCATTACATTTTCCATGGACTCCCCCCACTGAGACTCTTCCACCTGCTGCAATAAGGAAGACTACACCATCATCTGAAACAAACAGCCTCTAACACCTTCTACGCTTGCATCCAAGTGCAATGAGGCCAACTCTACCATCGCCTTCCAAGCATCAGTGGATTCCTGAACCACTTCCTTATGTGACTTCCTGCTCAGGGCATCAGCCACAACATTTCCCTTACCTTCAGTGCCAGAGATCTCGAAGTCATAGTCTTGGAGAAACTCGACACATCTCCAATGTCACAAGTTCAGGTCACGTTGGGAGAAGATATAACGTAAGCTCTTGTGATCTGATAAGACCAAAAAGCGCTCCCCAAAGAGGTAAGGTCACAAAAACATCAGTGTGAAAACTACTACTACAAGTTCTAGGTCATGGGTGGCATAGTAACACTCGTGATGGCTTAACTACCTAGACCCATAACAGATCACACCTTTCTTCAGCATCAGCACGCACCCCAGAACAAGGCCAAAAGCATCACAAAAGACCTCATACAACAACCCTTCCTCTAGAAATTTGAGTACTAGAGAACTGACCAACTTCTCCTTTAGGTAGTTGAAAGCTTTCTGGCACTTCTCACTCCATAAGAAGACCTAGTTCTTCCAATTCAAAGCTATCATTGGAACAGAAACTTGAGAGAAGTTTGAAACGAACCTCTGATAGTAACCTGCTAACCCCAAGAAACTACGAACTCCTGCCACGCTCTTGGATGCTGCCCAAGAAACAACTTCCACCACCTTCGACGGGCCCATTGACACTCCATGTTGAGACATTAAGTTCCCAAGGAAGTGTAATTCTTGATTCAAGAACTTACACTTTGAGAATTTCCCATAAAGCTGGTGGTGTCTAAGGACTTCCAAGACTTCCCTGAGATGTTCAACGTGTGCCTCCTCTGATCTTGAGTAGATCAGGATGTCATCAATAAACACAACGACGAACCGGTCCAGAAACTCTTGGAAGACAATGTTCATAAGTCCCATGAACACATCCGGTGTATTTGAAACTCTAAACGGCATCACTACAAACTCGAAGTGCCCATACCTGCACTTGAAAGCCATCTTCGAGATGTCACTGTCCTTTACCCTCAGCTGATGATATCCATATCATAGATCAATCTTACAAAACCAACCTGCTCCCCTCAGTTGGTCGATGATATCATATATCCTTGGAAGGGGTAACGGTTCTTGACCGTTACCCTATTCAACATTCGGTAGTCTATGCATAGCCTGAGACCACCATCTGTCTTCCTCACGAACAAAACTAGAGCACCCCATAGCGACACGCGGGGTCGAACAAACATCTTCTCCATCAGATTGTCAATCTGAATCCACAACTCCCGCAACTCCAAAGGTTCCATCCGATAAGGGGCCATCGAAATCGGATGGGCACCAGGCTGTAACTCTATCCCGAACTCAACATCACGTCGGGGGGTAGAGTCACAACCTCCTCAGAAAAAACATCGAGGAACTCCCCAACAACATCCGGGACATCCATCATCTCTGCATCAATAGAAAAAACTGATATCCTGCCTAACAAAGAAAGGTGAGGCTCCACATGCCGTCTTCCCACCTGATAGCACCTCTCACCAACAAAAGCTACATGCTGCCCGTCCACATCGGAGTACACGAATCTTCTCCAGAAGCAGTCGATAATGGAACTATCAGAAAACAACTAGTCGATGACTGGGATAACATTGTATGGCTTCATCTGTAACAGATGAAGGTCCCCACAAGATTGATGTGGTCCCAACATCTGCCCACATCCCCAGTAAACACAAGATACACTGTTCTGGCCTCCAACTGGTGTACTCAGCACCAGTGGTATGGAATGTCTCTCTACATCTAGTCCCAAATCATGGGCTAGACCACGTTCAACAAAGGAGTGCGAAGCTCCCGAATAAAACAAAGCAGAAAAAAGAGTGCTGAACAAACAATTCGTACCACACACCACCTCTCGTCCCGCAGGAGCTGCCAACTTTGTTGCGTGCAACTATCCACGCCCAGATCCTCTTCCTCTCTGATGTCGTCCACCTCCCTGACCATGCCCTTGTTGAGGTCCCTGAGTATCACCCCGAGGTCAGCCTCCTCCTGAAAATTCTTCCCTCGGGGGAGCATGGTCCCGCTGCTACTTGAAGGGCCTCACCGACAACTAGTGCTATTGAGGTGGGCGCTGAACCTGCCCACCTCCACCGTACTGAGCTTGGGTTGGGCACGGACTCTGAATGTTCCCGAAACCTCCAAAAGAAAAACACTTTGGTCCTGGCCTCGTGAAAAAGGGACGAGGTCCGGATGATCTGAACTGGAACTGCTGGGGCCTACTCCCCACTGGCCTAAACTTGGAAGGTCCCGTCGCAGGAGACCTGCTGCTGACTGCCTTCACCTTCAACGAACCTGGATGGATCCCCTCACGTGGTGCACCTCCCTACGAGTGCATCCCTTCTAAAACCTCTTCCTTCTTTTGTACTGCCATGTACGTCGGAAGGGTTAAGGGGGTGACAGCATACTGGAGCGAAGGACGAAGCGCCTCTCCCAAACGCCTCACCTGAGACTCCTCATCCGGAAATAGATCTGGAGAAAAGCGTAGGAGGTCTTTGAAATTGATCCCCAACTCTCTTACTGACACACTCCCCTATTAACGGGAGATTAACTCCTACTGTTTCTCCGCCTTGATCATGGAAGAAAGGAATTCATCCCAGAATTCTATCCCAAAGTCAGCCCACAGAACCTCTGCCTCTATCCTCTCTCTGAGGTAGAGCGTCCACCACTGTCACGTCGCACCTCTTAGCTGACTGACTGCTAGGGGATCACAGTACTCCCTCAGAGCACGAATCAAGGTAAAAGTGATCCCTAGCTCTTCAAGCCACCCCTCTGTCTCTGTATCTGTAGTACTACCCACGTAATTCTTGAGGGTTTGTCGCTGGAAAGAACGGAGAGTCTTCTGCCACTGGCTATCTTCCTCCTCTAGGTCAATCCTCAACTGATCGACCACCTGAATCTACTAGGCCTTGTCCATCTGAGTCACCTGGTGATGAGGTCCAGGTTCCATAGCTGTACGGTAAACAAATATCACCTAAGCCCAAGTTGCACGGAATTTCTCATGGTTTCATTTTATCATTTTATTAAATTTCTTTCCCAGAACACCCAAATCAAGTAAAACACAATCATGATGATGCATGTACCTTCCCTAGGGTCTCTACCCTGTAATCAATGCAGTCTCACTTGGTCGTTTGGTAGGCTCAGAGTCCTTGCATCGGATCACGGGGGCCCTAAAATCTCGTGTCCTAGCTGGTCTTCCCTTGCCTTTGTCATGCACCAAGATTAACCAAAACTGTTTCCCTACCATCCCATACAGTCCTCACAGTGCCTAACTCCATACTCCATCATATCTCTCAACCTCCCTCTGATACAATTTTGTCACGACCCCCTCCCACCAAAGATGCCCCTCCTGAGTTGGAAATGGTGAAAGGGAGATAATGACCCCCGAGTCCCACCTCCAGTAGGCCCCGGGGTGGCGACTAGCACCAAGGGTATGAGTTTTCACAAATATGGGAGGAATTAACATTTTTATTATTTAAGATCAGGAAATAGGATGACTCAACCACCAAAAGAAAAATAAAGGAAAGGAATGTAAATAAACCCAAACCAACCCCACATGCAAGTTTAAATAGTTCTGAAACAAAGTACATGTACAAGAAAGCTCAAAAGTGAAATACCAAAAGAAACAATAGTACAACAACTGCAAAAACTCCAACTGTCTCAACTAGTAGGGTTCCACACGGCCCTGGTAGTCATCCTGGAAACCTGAATATAAATGTATGGTGAGCATACAAGTATACTCAGTAGGGAAACCTAAAGCTCTCGTGCACAAGTGGGGAGACATCCTAATGTCCCTTGAGAACAACAGAAGAAACCTAGCAATGAATTCTATCCACCCAACCTCACCGGCCACACTCACCAAAAACACAATCAAAACAGGTAGTCGTATATAAGAACAAGAGTATTGGGTACCCCACACCATTTCCCACTTGTTAGCTGTACTTCCTAATGGAGAACTTTCGGACGCTACCACACTCTTCCCGCCCGCAAACTCCTGGGCCTCAGAAACCGCATATCCCACCCGCACACACCGAGGCCTCCCAACCACACATCCTGCCTGCACAAACCTCGACCTCACAACCACGCATCCCGCCCGCACACACCTGGGCCTCATCCCAATGATTCTTGGGAAACAGAAAACCTGCCCAAAGAGTCTTGGTCCAATATCCACCCCAATCGAAACCTACCTGAAGTGTCTTGGGTGTATGGTCGCCTCAAGCCATCACAGCCTATGGGAGAAGGAGCAGGAAGGAGCTAGTAACTTTGGGAATAACACCCTCCCCCATGAAATGGTAGTGTTCGGCACTAAGTGATCAACATGGGTGAGGTGCGACAAAACACAAAGATACACATACATATATGTATACCAAACACACAACCCAAACTATGGCTTCTAAACAGTGAAACTGAGCATGTGCCTCGGCACAGCTACTACAGAGAATGCATACAACAATCAACCCCAACCACATTTAGGTTTTCATGATTCAACAGAATCATCTTATTAGTTCCTTAACTACTGGGAAACTATCCACAACAAACCGTATTAATCATTCGTGAAACATATCCCTGTCATCCAAAAATCCAGTTAGGAAAACACAAGCAGCACCACAAGTCCCTTCTTATTAACCAACCAACCCATTGATTATTATTCATGTTCCATTACCATGCCACACCATTCATTAACTCTTCCAGATTTCATTTATTATTCACAACCCATAGTTCGTTCACATTTAAGCTCATCCCTGCAGCCCTGCTGCCAACCACCATAACCACAACCAAGCCAACCGCAACCCCGCTGCTCACCCGATCCACAACAACCCACAAAAACACCCCCATCAAATGACACGTATCCAAGGAAACACCCACATGTTCATTATTACATTTTGTTCAACCAGGGTGATCACCCAAGGGTTCCAGATTTTAAATCAGCCAACTTTACGTGATTAACCAAATTCCACATTCAACAAAGTTCCTTTCACAAAAACAGTCTAGAAATATTTGGAAACATTTAATTGCACAAGAAAAGGCCCCCAACGACTGTGATTTTCAGTAGGAATAAGCCTATTCAATTCACAACATAATATCACAAGATATAAAGATAAACATAACAACTTCCACATCCTTGTTCTTTAAACAGTTATTATCTTCGTTTAATGGTTCTACCGATTCTCATGAAAACAAGAGGATACCTAGCCCGCATGATGCAAAATTTTGAGAGATGAAGGTAAGATCCCTACCTCAACTGGTTCTGATCACAACGCTCCCCTCGATCAACTTTAGAAGACGTTCGTTGGCGTCTGTCACTTCTGTCAAATCCCGGAAAAACCTCCTCAGGTGGAAGTTGTAAAGGAAAGGCCAAATGAAAGACAATGGATCCATGCTCAGAAGTTCCGCCTCATCGTTACAATCCCTTGGCCACTAATGGATCGCAAATCAGAGCTCAGATGAAGAAGTTATGGAAGGAAAAGAGCATTCGAGTCTCTTGGGAGAGATTTGCTCAGAGGAATGGGGAGGAGAGGGGTGAGTTGAAAAGGAGGAGGGGACCCCTCCTTTTATAGGTGAGAAAAACAAAATTACACAGCGTGTAATTTATGGTACATGGTGTGTACTCGGCCATTTCACATGGTCACCACGCGGCTTCCAACATGGCCTTCAACGCAGCAAATGGCCGTTGACTGGTCAACACATGGTTTGAAGGTAATGCATAAGCGGGGAGGGACTACATGACATGTAGTATTGGCTACATGACGTGTACTCATTTATTTCACACGGTAAGGACACGGCTCCAACATGGCACATGGCCGTTTACTGGTCAACACACGGTTTAAAGGTAACGCAAACGCGGGGAGGGACTACACGGCGTGTGGTATTGGATACACAGCGTGTACCCATTTATTTCACATGGAAAGGATATGGATCCAACATGGCACACAACCATTGACTGGTCAACACACAGTTTGAAGGTAACACATACGCGGGGAGGGACTACACGGCATGTAGTATGGGGTACACGACATGTACCCATTTATTTCACACAGCAAGGACACGACCTTCAACATGGGGTATACCCAATGATGGGGTACACGGTGTGTACTCACACTACACGGTGTACAGTTTCAAAATTATGAAAAGTGTGGTAAAATTCCATTTTAACCTCTAGAACACTTCATGACCCTCTTATTGACAAAGGAATGGGCCGGGGAGGTCCGGGCCATTACATAAACAACCTTGGATAAGTAAAGGGATGCTAAAATTAACCCTTACCTTGTACATTTCCTTATTCAGGGGTACGTTAAACACCTATATAATAGTTATATCAATTTTATGAAATTATACCAGAACCAAAACATAAATATGATATCATATTTGGTCTTTTAATATTTTTTTGTTAATAATATTTTAGTATTATCGTTGTTTCGGGTGTTAACTGATTCATTTTCATTTATATGTATTGTTATGGAAGTTGTTTTTGTTATGGATAGGATGTATTTGATTCATATACAGAATATATTATGTTCCATAGCATTACTTTTATTCAATAAATGAAAATTATTCTTCATTAGTTACTATGGATTAATAAATATTATCACGTTCATGGGGATGGTAATCCCTATGTACACATGAGTGATAATATCATTATAATTATTGTTAAATAATATGTAATGGCATGTTATATCATATATAAATAATAATTATCAAGTTGTATTAATTATTAGCATCAATTATTCTCATTATTATACCCATCCAAATAATGTAGTGTTGAATAACAAACTACACCACGATGTGGAGTCGATAATTCGTACGTACGCACGTATGGTGACTTTGTCATTCATAAAATAGATTTAATACTGAATATGGTTGTACAATATTTATAATATGATTACAGTATGTATTTTTTAATGGATTTATGATTTTGGTATGGAAACAACAAATAAAGAGGACGTGGAAGAAGAAAAGTACGTTGAAAGAGGTGATCAAATTATTGCCTTTTCATTATGTGATTTATCATTATTGGATCAAAATGTCTCCATTGGTAGGCTTTCTGATCTATGTATGGCCTCTAGGTTGATGTCGGGGTAGTCGGGAGGATATTTTAGCAGAGGTTGGCCAAAAGAAATGGTATTTGAAGTGTAAAATTAAGAGAAGGGGAAGTATTTTCTTATAAGGGAGGTGAGGGTCACTTTAGAAAAAACATGAAATATGATTATATTTTAAAATTATTTTCGGTTTATAATGGCTCCAAAAGAAGTTATTTAGAGTATAAGGTAGGGATGTATACAAAATCTCTCAACAAATAGGTTTTAGACAAGTTTTGGTCACCATATTAACCTTATCATTTAGATTAAACTATTAGTTAAATATTTTACCTTTTATAATGTCTTCTTGTATTTTTATATTGCATGGTTAAAAAACATACTATAAAATTCCAGGAAAAAACTAAGTGGTTCATTAATTACAAATCAATCATTATATTAGTGTGTTGGACTGTCCTTGGATTTTTAGGAATATAATATCACTTAATAATATAATATTTGTTTTAAAACCATATTTATATCAATTTTGACACTATTTAGTATTTGGTTTTTTTGAATGTCAGAAAGACTTTATTACTTATAAAAAATAAATTAAATAAATCCTAACATGTCATAGAAACCAATAATATTATTATAATGCATATTAAATGTCAATTTGCATTTATTGTTAAATTTATAATATCAATTATTTTAATGGTTCATTATTACGGTAATTCATGCATCATAGTTATGTCATAAATAATTATTATAATTTAATGTCAAAAAGTTATAAATAAAATTACATTATGTTGGAAATATTTTTTTTATTTCAATTGAATATATGTATTAGAATTTATATTATTTATAACAGAATATTAAAAAGGTTTTATTTATTAAAATTGGAATTTAACACATTAACTTTTCTTTAAATAAAATATTAAAAAAAATTAATCTAATCCAAGTCAATAAAAATGTATCATATTTTATTATTATGGTTGATTTGTTTTGAAATACACTTATCCAATAGATTTATGACATGGGTTAGGGAAATTATAATATCATATTTATCTTTAATTACCCAATTTACTTTTATCTTTGGTAAATAAAATCCAAAAGTTACTATTCACCCAATGAAAATTCATCCTATTGACCAAAATATTACAAACTGATGCCAACCGTGTCTCTCAGATTTTATAAATTCAATTCAAAATAAATGTAAAATTGTGTTTTATGAAAATTTTCAAGAATTACTAGAAGGTGGGTAAATGTTGTTAAAAAGTTCAATAAAATTTTATACATCTAATCTTTTTATAAAATAACTCTATTGAATTAAATTTCACTATCATAAGTATTATATATCTATTTTTACTTAAAATAAATTTAAATATAATATAATTATTTTAAAAATGTAATTTTTAATCAAAAACTCTTTGTTTTTCACTATTCATAAAAAAAATTGAATGTCTTTAGAAAAATACAAAAAATTCATCCTAAGCTAATTTTGATATTATAAATCCAAAAATGATATCCTTTTTAGTAAATAAAATTTATCAAATTTGAATAAGTGGGTATTAATATTCATAATGTTTTGATTGATTAGTTGTGGTGTGATAGAACTCGATGTTTCGTAGGGCGCAAGTTATTTTATTATTCCAAGAGAAGCGTACCATGGAATCTTGGGGTGTTAAACTATCACATTTGGAGGTAAGAAATTAAATGAAATGTTCTTGGAGATGGTAGGACATACGTAATCATACACGCAACATTCATTACATTTTCAAGTTAAAGAAATAGATTAAATGATATATATGTATATTATAATTATATTTTAATATCTATGTTTTATATGTTACATTTTTCATTAACTCCATCCTTTATACATTACATGTATGTAATAAACAAGTCATATAACTTTGAGGGGATGAAATACCACACTTCCTCAAATGAAATTGTCTAATTTACACATTATGGAACGAATAAATCTATGTTGTAAAAAATATCAGAATTACATATAAAATATAAATATAATAAATATCATATAAAAATTATATTATATCACAATGTCCACCATGATAGGTTTTAGGATGAAATTGAACAATCATAGTTTTGGGATTCAGTAGTTAACCTTATACAAAAAGAGTATGTTCTATATCAATTATTTGGAGGTGTGTGTAAGTGTAGTTCAGAACCATATCATAAAAATGTCATAGAATATTTTGTATAATATTTTTATTTAAAATAATGGAATAAATGTAGGTTTTTGTATTGGATGAGGAAAATAAATGAATGGATTTTGAGAGAAGATGTTTCCATTAAATCTGGTAACCCATTTTGATTTTAAAGAAAAGGCTTCCTTGAATTTCCAACATCCTAACATAAGGATTCTAGAAGGAAGGGAAATTTTTTTGGAGATTAATTGAGTAGATTTTGGATGATCCATGGGGCCTGAGAAGTGTGAGTGTGTTGGTAAAGATGGAGTCCTTTTATAAGAGGTATGGGGGGAACTTTTGGAATGTCTTGAAATATTATGTTATTATAAATTGATTTACAAATTATAATAGTGAAAATGTGATATATTTTGGGGTTAATATGAGCATGGGTCTAAATATTTTCTACTAATAGGTTTTATAAATTTTTAGGTCACATAATTAACATTATATTTTAGCATTAACCCTTAGTTAAAAACATTAACACTTATAAAGTCTTCATTATTTTCATAATATATGGTTACAGTAGATACTATAAAATTTCAGTCAAACCAAATTTAGTTCAGTAATAATAGTTATCACATTATATAAGTCATTTATATGAATCATATATTTTTAGAACTATTATATCATTTAATAATAGAGTAATTTTTTTAAAATCTCATTTTTGTTAAATTTGACACTTTTTTAAAATTGATTTTTGTTAAAATTATAAATACTTGATTCATTTGTTCCAAAAGGAAAGTAATTAACACATATTATATATGTAAATTTCATCCAATTTTTTTTTACTGGATAAAAATGTTAAAATTACTTTTATTTTAATATTTATAATATCATTTATTTTAATATTTTATTAATAAAGTAATCGATGCATCATCATTGTGTCATAAATATATTTACCTATTTAATTTAGAAACATTATAAATAAAATACCATGATGTATGATATATATTTATATTTATAATTACTATTTATAGTATAACTGATTAATTATATAAAACAAATTAAATATTATTTATTTAAGAGATAAATGTTTATGTTATATTTCTCTTTTCTTTAAATTAAATATTATAAAAGGTCATTATCACACCCAACTTTCTCCATGGGGTCCTATTATCTACCCATGTGTTCTAAGGGTCTTTCATATCTCATTTAGTAGGATTAAGAAATATATTTCTAAAGATTTATTTTTTTATAATATTATTTTTTACCCTTATTTACCATATTTACCCTTTATCAATGTTAAATAAAAATAATTATGGATGTTAATAATCATAATGTCCAAAAATAAAAGATTCATTTTTAAATAATATTGACATTCTTTATCCATATATGGATTCTACAGTTTCAAATTCAAAACATTGAATTGGAAAATGTTAATTTTAAATTAATTCCCACTGTCAAAACCAGAAAACAAGTTTTTAAGAAGTAAAAAACTACCTAAAGATTGACATGTTCTTAAGTTCAATTGAAATTTCAAATAACATCCAATGAAGATAATTGGGTTAAATGAAAAAAAATCAAATTACATATTAAAACCAATTAAACGGACAATGCATCTACACAAATAAATTATATTAAATTGTAGTATTGAATTGAAAATATGTATTTTTCATTATTCATATAAATATGTGTTTATTCTGAAAAATAGAAAACTTTTAGATAAATAAATATTTATATCCATCATTTAATGAATAATTATATTTTTTCAAATAGAAAATTTATATGTGTAAATAAAATTATTAAAAAAATGTCATCTTCAAAAGGATGTAAAACGACCATTTGAAAATATTAGATTATTTTATGCTTAAAATTTGATTCATTCTAATTTTAAGCCACTAAATTTCATTTTATTAATGTAAATAAATTTAAAAAATATGTGAAGTCAAAATATAGTTAATTATGTTCAATCCATCCAATTTAATTACATGACATTAAATACCATTTAAAATAATAATAATATTATTGTTTTAGTTTTCGTTAAAACTTAGTGTTGTGTGCAACCTACGGTTTTAGAGAAACCCATTGTTGCATGTTGAGTACTCTCTCATACATAGTGTTCCATTTAAACTGAAATAAATATTATATTCAAAAAAATTAATAGATATGAATATTTATTATTCTATAATTACCGGGGATGTTACATCTTTCCCCCTTTTGTAAATTGCATCCTTGAAATTTTAAATTTTTTCATGGATACATCATTGAAAACCCACATCAAATAGAAAAAATAGTCAATAAGTTTATAACATTAAATGGTTGAAATATAATTACAATTGTCACCTAATATATCATTTTCTAGGATCCCCTATATAAAAATATACACATGGATGAGAAAACAAATTCTCAAAATCTAATATGGAGTGATAGTGAACATGGTAATTAGAAGGTTATCCATCACAAACCAATAAATATGTGATGGGTCAAAAGACCCTTGATAAATATAAGAAAATTATTTTTATGTTTTATGATTATTTTGATTGAGTGGAGGAATTAATTTATATCCTATAAAAAGAACAAAATGAAATATAATTACTTAGGGTATTTAAATTTTATAAGAACAATTTCATCCTTAAAATTTTCTTATAATATTATGTAAATCATTAAAAACACATTTATGTATAAAAGATCAAAAAAATCATAATGGATATCATTATATTAACACTAAGGTCCAAAGGTTAAGTCATACGCCAACATTAAAAAATCCATACATAAACATAACCCCATAAAACATATCATATAATGGTATTTAATAACATATTAATAAATCACATATAAACATAGAAGGTGTGTCTAAAACCATGATCTTATGGTTATCATTAAAAACATATTGGGCCCTCAAAATCTTATATCGCATCACATTATGTCTCAACACCAACTGTAGTACGTAAAAATTACTTTCTCAAAAAAATTTGATCATACTGAATCAATCCCTGTTTAAATGTTTTCGGACACATTTGATCAAAATTTCTCACTGCATTGTGGTTATGGAATTGTTTTGTTGTATGGAATCTAGTATCTCATTATTGGACTATTCGGGACCCTTTTCATTGTCATCACAAACCTTATGACCGAACAAACCATACCTGTAACAATTTCATAATCCAGACATACATTCCCCAAATTGTATTTTACCACACTTGATACATGTTTTGGGATTACCTCCAGAATTATTAGTTGGGTTCTTCTTCCTTTCATAGAACCTTACCATTTATTACTCTTATAATCTCGTGGTACATATGTGTCAAACAACTTCATTTCAATCATCTCAATATAATGAACCACTTTTTCATAACTTTTAAATTCTCGGGAGGCCAATCCACTTCCTATACCTTGTTTCAATCTTGTGTAAAATCTATTAATCTACTATAAGTTTCTTGAATAATATCTATTACATACCTCTAAAATCATGTTAAATTTTATTCCTATATAGTAACTGAATCTTCATCCTTTTTCTTTAATAATATGAATTCTGTCTCTATCCTAATATGTACAATCTTATGGACATATTTCCCTTGAAAAATATCCTAAAATTCTAACCATTTCGTGGCATCATGATATTTTTCCTCTCTATTAATTTTTACTTCTAGCCACCACTGATTAGCTTCACCTTCAAAACTATAGATTGAAAGTGTTAAATTTTTATTTTCTAAACATCCCATGTAAAGACCTGGATTTCCTATGGAATTTTTTTTAAAATACATGGGAATTTTATGATTCCTCAGTTTCTGACGATGCTTGATTTTGAGGCCCGGTGTGCCCGGAATCAATTTCTGAAGTTTTGTTCAGGTACCTTCAGTAAATGTTGATACATGTGTTTATATCATTTGAAATGGGGCTCAGAATTGAAATCCAAGGGCACCGTTGAACTCGCAGCATCAATAATTTCCTATTTAGACCTTCACCGCAATTTCATTTTAACTAGAGATGATGATATTTTTCGAGGGTTTTAAATTAAATTGAATAAAATAATGTTATAACAGTATTTTATTTAGTGGTCATTAGAACCTCCAATGGGAAGTTAGTGGTGGGGGACACCACCATAGCCTCCCATGAGAGGTTATGGTGGTGGTTCCCACCCACACATAACCTCCCTTGGGAGGATGTTATGGTGGTGGGGACCACCCGCACAAAACCCCTTGGGAGGATTATTAGGTGGCGCCCACCCGACATCTCTAACTCCTCTAACCCCCCCCCCCAATTAATTCGGTGAAACACTTAAAACTTCTCACCTTCCCCCAATAAAGATTTTTCCAAACCTCACCATTAATGAATTAGACTACTTTTAATAAATTGGCACATTTTTTAATTCATTATGCCAACACATTAATAAGGTGTTATATTTTATTTTTTGTACGTGTTGGCATAAATTCTTGTTGGTGGAACCATGAGAGGAGATTTGGGAGGATTGAGAGGACTTCATCCTCTCAAGGAAGAATGCTCGTCGCCGCGAAGAACGCTTCATCAACCAAAGATCGACGTCGCCTTCTTCCTCTAACCGAGGCAAGGAAAGGGAAGATGATGCCTGCGAAGAACGTCGCCAACGACGACGTCACCTCCTCCTGATATCTACAAGAAGATGTCCACTTCCCGTGACTTCATCAACGAACGACTACCGGTGAATCAAAGGTAGGGGGATTTGTGTTGGTTTTCTTCTCGTTCTCCGGTGTTCTATTTTTTTGGATTGTGAACATCTAATTGTTATCACCATAAACGTGGAGAGTTCGGGCCAACCTCACATGGCCCAACAATATCCATCAATTTCAATTTGGTGTACTTCAATGTGGCAAAGAGGCAACAGTGATTAAGACGGCGACCAAAGGTCACGCTACCTATAGCCTCCACTAACAGCACCACCGACCAAGCGGCACCCGACCCGCACCCTAGTGCACTACCCGGCTTCCCATGCCTTGCCGGTGCACTGCCCTTGCCCCCCGGTGTGCTACTCGTGCTACCTGGTGCCCCAGTGGCATCTTGCCGCCCTGCACGGCTCCACCCAGTGCACTGCCTGGCCAACCCAGTGCCCCTGGGTGCGCTATCTGACCGGCCCGACGTACCCAGGCGCACTGCCCATCCCTCCCGGTGTGCTACCCAGCCTGCACGGTGCCCCCAGCATGCGGTCCAACTAGCACAGTGACACCCCCCTCCCCCTGGTGCACTGCCTAGGCTACCCAGAACCCCTAGTGCCCTATCGCGCTGCATGCGCCCCTTGTGGCATGCTCGGCCCGTACCGGCGGCCTGCCCGTCGCCACTACAACCTACCACACCCTACAGGGTGCACCCACGGCCTACCCGGTGACCAGCTGACCTTCTGGCTCTCTGCGCTTCCTACACGGTATCCTCCTAACCACCGGATTTCCAAGACAACGCACGGCTTCCCCTGCGGTGTCACTGGCCGAACTGGCCCGGTCTCCCGTGCTGAGATACCGGGCTACCTATGTGGCGACTATCGGGCCGAACCGCCCTCTCGGTCTGCTGGGTCGGGCCCAGGCGACCAGGTCAAAACATAGCGGGCTGACCCTCCCAATGGGTCGAGTTATACCCAGTGAGTCAGATCGGGTCGACCCAAACTAGGTCACCCCACACTGGGATGGGCCGCGTCGGTCCGACCCAGTCGGACTGGACCCGGGTCCATTACTAAACCCTTTTATTTATTTGGCTATATCATTGCCACCAGACGTCCGTTTGAAGAACCGTCAATGGCACTGGTATTATTGGATAATAACTGTCCCTATGAGTGTACCCCACTGGAGTTCAGTGTATAGTTGAGTTATGGCCAGGTTGGTTCATTCATGATTCCAACCGGGCCCCCGTGACTAAAATTCTAATAACTCATAGACCGGGCATCCGATTGACGCACTGTCTATTGCGTTGAAACCACTGTGACATGGAGGTCCATTGAGATACTTCCTCATGAGACTAAATTACACTTGGATTATCGACTAGAAGCTCATATAGCAGATCCTTTTAGAGACTAGCAGATGGAGTTTGGAGACCTAGTAGCTGGCAGACATGACGACTGCTTGACCGATTTGACTCGAAGTGATTCTACTATCCCAGTGGGGAGCGCCCGGTTTCACGGATAACCCATGGTGGACAGAGAGCCTGGTTTGGAAGCAGACCTATGGTACACGACAGGAGGAGTACCGCTGTAGGCTATAGGGGGAGCGCCCAGTTTGGTGGCAGACCCGCAGAGGATGGAGTTCCCGGTTTGGCAGCAGACCTACTGTACTCGATAGGAGGAGTACCTTAGTAGTCTAAGGATGGTGAGAAGAGCCTTGGTGTCACGACAGGCCCACTGTACTAGACAGAGGGGGATTTCTCTAGCATCCATGGTTTCGATAATGAAAAATCCTGGTTTGAGCTGAGTCAATGACCTTTGTGTTTTCTTCATGATTGAGACGGGTTACTTGATAACATATATATATGTGTGGGAATATACCTAAGTAATGATTATCAATTGAAATCATACCTTATGGTTTATTGTTGTTGGATTTTGTGAGACCATGAAGGTCTCGGGGTCCCTACTTGGTATCGTTATACTCACCCCTGGATGGGCTATGCCCACAACTCGTTGTGTTGGATGTAGACGACAGACATCACAGACGGAGGCCGAGAGCACCAGGACTGGATGGTAACCAGAGGTGGACCCTCTGAAATTTTGGTACACGGTGGAGTTTGATGGAGGTGGAGTTCTGAGGATGCCAACTAAACCTACCCTTTAGGTAGGAACCCCGAAGGATGATCCAGGAGCTGATTTCACCTTTCAGTTGTTTTTCCCTTTTCATTTGTACTTGTTTTCCATTGTATTTTTAATTTATAGTCGGGATTGTATTCTACCCCCCTACTTTCAGTACTCTTGTTATACAGTTTTTACTTAGTTTTTTCTTTCTCTAGTACTTTGGTTGTGCGTGTCTATGATTTATAATGGCAATGTCTTTCCTGGTTTAGCGAATTTCACCTTTTGTGTTTGTTGTCAGACCCTGGCCTATAGAAGGAGTCTTTGGGGTAGTCACGATACGTGCCCTGGGGGACGTGCCATGACAAATTAGTATCACAAGATGTCGGTTCTACTGCATGACTTAGGACTCTGATATTCCTTTTTTATGAAGCAATAGTGTTAAGGTACTAAGTGTGGTTTTTAGTTCAGGGAGTCATGTGTTGGTGCGGGCGGCCGACGTATCCATACACTAGGACCCTGAATTCTGATTTTTGACATAGTTCATGAAAACACTGATTGTGTGTGTGTGTGTGTGTATTAAATTTTTTTAAGTCAGCTAAAAATAGGTCAGCTCACCAGGTATAGTCTTTTGACCATGTCGCATATATTTCTTTCAGGTTTCCTCCCCGTGGATGACCAACTAAAAACCCGAGATTTGTACGTAGTAACAGCTCGTCAAGCGATGAGACATCAGTACAGGGCCCTATCCCAGTTGAGGCCCCAGTGGTAGCACATCCCTTTGGGACATCGATGCGACCAGCCCCAGCAGTAGACGATGCCCGCCACATGAGAATGTTGCACGTGTTCCAGTGCCAGAGGCCACCCAGGTTCCGGGGAGAGATAGACCCATAGGCGAATGAGGATTGGCTGGAGGCAATGGTGAGAGTCTTTAGGCTAGTGGGGACACCATCTGAATTCATGGTGATCCTTTCTTCCAGCCTCTTTTAAGTAGCAACAGGCATATGGTGGAGCCTGATTCTCTGGATGCATGATTAGGCGTCACTTCTATGGGCAGACTTCAAGAGCCTGTTCTGGGTGGAGTTTGTTCCAACGAACCTACGAGTAGTGTGGAGGCAAGAACTACTGCATCTAATACAGGGTAGCATAATGGTGGTGCAATACTCAACGAGGTTAACCAACCTCTCATGCTACTCCCCTGATATGGTTCGGGACCCATTCTTTAGGGACCAGACCATTGACCAGGGGCTCAGAAGAGAGATCATATATTCAGTTGACTCTCACAGCATCACGACACAAATAGGGGTGTTGGAGAGAGCCCTCCTAGTGGAGAGATTCCTTGCTAAGTAGTCACCAGCAGCGGGACCTGCTACTAGTCGATATGCAGTGAAGTCTTCTACAGCTGGAAGTAGACAAATTACGTAGAGGTCCAAGAGGGACAGAACTACAAGTGGATGACACACGACTCAGGATCGGTTGTGCGGGGAACCCAGAGTGGAGACAGAGGTAGACATACTAGGAGCGGGTAGTGTTTCACTTGCGGCGGTCTTGGTCACATGTCTCGGGACTGTCTGACCCATCGTTCTGACAATCAATATACAGTTGAGGGACATCCTAGGAAAAGGCATAGATTTTATCGAGTTGGTCCACTAGGAGTAGGTAGATGTGGAAGAGGAGTTGGTCGTCCAGCTATCGGTGGATGACATTTTGAGGTGCTACCGCCACCACCACCAAGAGGTCCACCCTGACCATAGGGAGTGGGTGTATAGGGAAGAGCATAGCTTCAGGCAGCTGAGGAATATGATCACAGCCCTACGGATATGTTTTGAGGTACGATCTGTGCCTACTCCACCTTCAATCCAAATATAAATTTTTATTAGAAGCCACTTTAAGGACAAGTGGGAACCCGTTGTTCATAGGACCTAGATCACTATAAGCTAAAGGAGCTCACAAACTTATTAAACACAAGACTAATATGATTCAAATCAGACACTCTATATAATTCCCAGTGTAGGGTAATAACCTGAGTGTCTGGATCCTCCCTGATAAGGACTTCGAGGTGAGAAATCATTCTGTCCACTGTCTGAATGAATTCTTCTATGGTGATTTTCCCTTGGTTGAAACCCCGGGCAATGATTCGATCATTCATGTCAATCCACTCTCCTTTCTCATCATTGACCTCAATCGTCATGCCTCTTTCATAAATTCATAAAATATCCTCATTAGAGGCATTTGTTCTAAGGTCTTTCCCAGCCATTTCTTCCTTGGAGTGAATAATGAGCTTCAAACACTCACCATTCTCATCTTATCTACCACTTGTAAGCATGTTTGGTTCTTCCATTTCCCCCTCCTGGAGGCTGGTGCTTTTTTTTCTTTACCTTCTTGGCTGACCTCGTCTCCACCGGTTTTGGTAGGTGAGAATAAATCTTGCGACCCTTAGTCTTTTTTCCCTGGACCACAATACAATTCCCCGAATCTCTAGAATTTTTTTTCCCCTTCTTACATTAGGGACTATACGGGCCTTTTCCTTGGCATAAGTCCATGATATCCATTGATGGGTTACTATAGATGTCATCATCATCTGGAGATAGTAGAGGATCATGAACATCCAAGCTCGCAAAACGATTCCCCAGCTTTAACTGTGTGCCTTCATTGCAAGGCTTCGACTTATACTGTGGCTGGTCCTGATCTGCCTTCATCTCCATAAAATTATCCATCCCCTCAGACACAGCCTTCGGATGAATATCCCCTAGGGAGTTAGTATCTAAAGGCCTCAGGACATTCACATTGGCCAACTTCTCTTGTCCGCTGGAAGAAGTAGCAGCAGACAAGAATGATTTCCCCTGAACCAAAGCTGATCTTGCGGGTTATTCATAGCCACGACCCTTGAATTGCAGGGACATGTCTACCCAGCCTCTCCGAGAAGAACCGCCAGGACCATGAGCCTCACGTCCCTCACCTTCCTCAACCGGGATGGGTGTGACTGTAGGAATCCCTGCAGCCACAACTAATGACCTCTCCAGGCCATCTCCCTTAGCACCCAAATCTTGCCGCAACCTACCAAAAACATCAACAACCCTAGAGACTTCCCGGAGGTTTGTCTCCGTAGCAGGAAGAATCCAAACCATCGCCATCTCTCCTGGAGCCTCCCCGCGCGCCACCTCAAGCTCGCACATAGCCACACTAGCGCGTGACATAACTTCCACCACTAGAGCAACCAGCACCTCCGAAGACCCATCCAGAATCATGCAGCGACATCCAGAAGCCACATGGTCGAGTTTACTGCATCCCGTAAAGAACACAGGCCAAGACTCAAACACCACCCGCTGCTTCCATCTCAATTATTCTCTAACCAAAATCCACAGACACTCGGTTGGGGGTATTGAAATATCAACCTCAATACAAGCGCGAGGTAACACCGGGTGACAGACCGCAGAGGTATGATAATCAGAACATAAAAACCGACCAATCAAATTCCAAAGCATGCAGATGATAGAGGGATTTTGGAAAGGAAGGGGTAAATCCTGAAAGCTAACCCAAACTGGTGCCGATGGCGGATCGCGGTTCAAGTTGAAGTCGGACGACAATCGTGGGAGGAAGAAACCGCACCCAACACAAACTCAAGGAGCGCTGGACCAGGCGGCGGCCAAGTCCTCCTCTTAAGAGAAGCAAACCATCAATTGACATATGTCGAGCAAACCCACCACCGCTCAATTTTGAATACTGCAAGTGTTGAAGAATAAATGGTCAAAGGCATCGACCGAGTGGCGACGGCCTCTGAAATGAGCCACTACTGTTGATCTTTGAAGATCCGAAGCAGCGTTGACTCCTTAAGAGAAATCACGAGCTGAGGAGATCCTTAGTAGAGGTCAGGAACCTTGGGGAAAAGCGAAATCGCCCGAAATGGAGGAAGGAGAGTCGGGTTGGTAAAGGGGATTAATGGCGGAGCCACTGGGGAAAGATTCCACCCTCCCCCCACTAGGGATGAGGGGTCCGGATCCTCAATCATCATCGATCTAGGTCATCGACACAGGCGTAGAGATTATGACAGATCCGATTGCTCGATCCATACAGCAAGAGACTCTTACGAGAGCAGACTTGACGATTAAGCACTAGTTCCGGCAGTGTGAGCTTACTCTAAGAGGTGAGAGCATCGGCTGGGATCTCCTCATAGCGGCGTCGAGGCCTTACGACGTCATCATGGATATGTAATGGTTATCTATAGTACATGCTCAGATTGACTGTATTAGGCACAAAGTGCAGTGTGTCCAGACAGATGGGACCAGGTTCACCTTCACTGGCGAGAAGGGAACCATTGCAGCGCATGACGGACTTACTCAAAGGAGGGTGCATCCGATCACTCTCCAGTTGGCTTGCCTCACCCTCAGAGCTGTTGATGTGGAGATTCTGAATTATCATGTTGTGGTGGAGTAGTACGCAGATGTTTTCCCTGATGATGTTCTAGGACCACCTCCTCGTAGAGAGGTGGACTTCTACGTTGACCAGTTCCCTTGGATGGCACCGATATCTACTCCAGGATTTTGGATGGCTCCTGCTGAGCTTCACGAGCTGAGGGTACAACATGAGGACTTTCTGGAAAAGGTATTCATACACCCCAGTGTTTCTCCTTGGGAAGGCCATATTTTGTTTTCCAAGAAGGCAGATGGGAGCATGAGGATCTGTGTTGACTATCGTCGCCTGAACCAAGTGACCGTGAATAAAATGTACTCTCTTATGAGGATTGACGACCTCTTTGATCAACTCAAGGGAGCACTATTGTTCCCGAAGATAAAACTCAGATCAGGTTGTGACCAGCTTAGAGTTCGAGACGAGGATGTACTGAAGACAACCTTCAGATGTCGGTACAGACATTATTAGTTCTTAGTTATTCCCTTCGGTGTAACCAATGCTCTAGTAGTGTTCATGAGTCTCATGAACATGATCTTCCAGACATACCATGATCGCTTTGTCGTAGTCTTCATCAACAACATACGGATCTACTCGACTACTGAGGACGAGCATGCCTACCATTTGAAGGTAGTACTTGACAGACTCCTAGAGCATCATCTTTATGGTAAGCTCTCAAAGTTCCAGTTTTGGATTCGAGAGGCTCACTTTTTGGGAGACATCATCTCAGAGGCTAGGGTTGCTGTGGATCTAGTGATGATTGAGGTGGTACTTTCTTGGGATCCACCCAAAAGTGTGACAAAGGGACGACGTTTTCTGGCCTTGGCTGGATACTACTAGAGATTCGTTCCAGACATCTCCAGAGTTTCAGTGCCACTTTTAGCATTGACAAAGATGGGAAAACACTATGTGTGGTCGGAGAGATAAAAATAGAGCTTTCAGAAGAAGAGGCGGAGGATGACTAGTGCCCCCATCATGAGGCTTTTAGAAGAAGGTGTAGGGAATGTAGTCTACTAAGACGCATCAGCGACCGGACATGGGTGTGTCCTGATGTAGGAGCGAACAGTGATCGCGTATGGTTCTCGATATTTGAGACAACATGAGGATAACTACACTACCCATTACATGGAGATAGAATCAGTGGTCTTTTCCTTGAAGATGTGGTGACACTATCTAATGGGAGAACATTTTTCCATGTACTCTTATCACAAGTGTATCAGGTATATCTTGTCTTAGAAGGATCTGAACCGGAGACAACGACAATGGATTGAGTTCCTGTAGGACTATGACTTCGAGATAGTCTATACTTCTAGGAAGGGGAACGTTGTTGTGGATGCGCTCAGTAGGAGCATTGGTATACAGCTTCTAGGAGAGGCGACGGAGCAGTTGGCTGCCTTATAGATATCCTTTGTGGATAGAGATGGAGCATCCTTTATACCCTCTCTTACAATAACTCCCCTTATTCTTCATTGATTCAGGGAGGCACAAAATGGGGACACTGACTCCAAGACACAACGTGCACAGATATCCATAGGGAAAGCACCTAATGGATTTTCTAAATGTGGGGAGCACGATATCCTCTTCATAAGATGTACCATGGTACCAGCTGCACTTTAGGAGGAGGTTTTGAGGGAGTTGCACACATCTCCTTTAGCGGTACATCCTTGTGTGGCCAAGATGTATCAAGACCTCAGATGACAGAACTGGTGGCCAGGTTTGAAGAAGCCAGTAGTGGAGTTTGTCTCACAGTGAATCACTTGTCAATAATTGAAGGTAGATCACTAGGTACCAGCAGGCATGGTACAACCCTTAAGGGTCCCATAGTGGATGTGGTATGGGATATCCATGGACTTCATGATGGGTATTCCACGTACATCCAAGCGTCATGACTCGATTTGGGTGATCGTCGATCGACTCACAAAGTCGGCTCACTTCCTATCGATCATAGAGAATGTCTTAGTAGAGAGCGTGGGACGCCTCTATGTGCAAGAGATAGTGTGTTTTCATGGAGTACCTTCTTATATTATCTTTGATCAAGATTCATGTTTCAATTAATGGCTATGGAAGGGGTTGTAAGAGTCATTTGTGATGCAACTACGTCTGAGCACCGCCTTCCATCCCCATACAGATGGTCAGGCTGAGAGGACTATTTAGAACCTTGAGGACATGCTATGTGCATGTGTCCTTGAATTTGGTCGTAGCTGGGAGGATAACTTACCTTTGGTAGAGTTTTCCTACAACAACAATTATCACTCCACCATCGGTATGGCACCTTTCGAGGCATTTTGCGGACGACCTTGCAGATCACCACTATGCTGGAATGAACCAGGAGAGTCAGCACTGGTGGGACAAGAGAGGGTACGGGCTACTATAGAGAAGGTGCAGATCATCCAGAAGTAGATGAAGACTGCATAGAGTTAGCATAAGTCTTATGCTGACAGGAGATGGACACCTCTGGAGTACAAGGATGGCGTCCACGTCTTCCTACAAGTCTCACCACGACGTGGTCTACGGGGATTTGGCTGAGGTGGAAAGCTATCATCGAGGTTAATCAGACCATTACAGGTCTTTAGCAGAGTAGGCGAGGTGGATTACCGCTTGGATCTACAACATCAGGTGCATTGGGTGCACGATGTCTTCCACGTATCTTAGATGAGGATATATGTGCACGACCCATCCCACATCATCGACCACGGGGAGCTGGACATCGATGGCGGGGAAACTTTCAAGAACGTCCTAGTAAAGATTGAGGGTCAACTCGATAGGGTCCTGTTTGGACTGTTGATACCTATATTCTGCATTCGTTGGTAGCACGGGAACCTCTAGAAGAGCACTTGAAAGCTGGAGGCTCAGATGCAAGCTCAGTACCCCCTTTTATTCCCTTATTTCGAGTGGTATATTACGGCGATGTAAATCCCTGAGGTGGGGAGAATTTAATGACACGGATTTCCTATGGAATTGTTTTTAAATACATTGCTATTTTACGAGGCCGTAGTTTCTGACGGTGCTTTATTTCGTGGCCCGGTGTGCCCATAATCAATTTATGATGTTCTATTCGGGTATTTCAATAAACGTATGTTTGGGTTTTTCTATGGTTTGAACCATTGCTCAGAATTGAAATCTAAGGGCACCGTTTAACATGTAGCATCATTAATTTCCTTGTGAGACCTTCACCATAGTTTCTTTTTAACAGGAGTGGAAGATAGTTTTCGGGGGTTTTAAATTAAATTGAATAAAACAATGTAATAACTTTATATTATTTAGTGGTAGTTAGAACCTCCAAAGGGGAGTTAGTGGTGGGGGCCACTACACAATAACCTCCCATGAGAGGTTTTGGTGGTGGGTCCCACCCGCACATAACCTCCCTTGGGAGGATGTTATGGTGGTGGGGCCCACCGGCACATTACCCCTTTGGAAGATTCTTATGTGGGGCCCACCCGACTTCTCTAACTCCTACCCCCCAATTAATTTGGTGTAACCCTCGAAACTTCTCACCTTCCCACAATATAGTTTTTGTGTCAACCATCACCATTAATTTATTAAACCTCTTTTAATTAATTGGCCCATTTTTTAATTCATTAGGCCAACACTTTAATAAGGTGTTATATATTTTTTGTGGTAGGTGGCATAACCTCTTGTTGGGGGAACCTTGAGAAGAGCTTTTGGAGTATTGATAGGACTTCATCCTCTCAAAGAATAACTCCCATCACCCATGAACAATGCTTCTTCCAACAAAGATCGATGACATCTTCTTCCTCCTTCAACTAAGGCAAGGAAAGGGAAGACTCTTCCCGCGATGAACATCACCAACAACAACGTCACCTCCTCCCAACATTAACAAGATGACGTCCACTTCTCGTGACTTTGTCAACGAACGACTACTGGAGAATCAAAGGTAGGGGTATTTGTGTTGGTTTTATTCTTGTTCTCTGGTATTCTATTTTTTGGATTGTGAACATCCAATTGTTGTCACCATAAACAAGGAGTGTTCGGGCCAACCTCACACGGCCTGACACTCCCCGTCGATTTCATTGTGGTGTACTTCGAAGCAGAAAAGAGGCAACAGCGACGAAGACTGAGAACAAAGGCCACGCTACCCGCGACCTCCGCAAACCGTACTGCTGAAAAAGAGGCGCCTGACCCACGCCCCGGCGCACCGCCCGATAGCCCGCACGTCGTCGGCTCACTACCCGTGCCCCCCGTCTCTCTACCCGGTGCCCCCTTGGCATCTTGCCGAGATGCCCGGCACCCCCTGACGCGCTACCCAGCCAGCCCGACACCCCCGAGGCGCTGCCAAGCCATCCCAATGCCCCCCGATGCATTGCCCAACCAGCCCAGTGTGCACATGCGCACTACCCAGCCAGCCCGGCACTCCACGAAGCGCTGCCCAGCCAGTCCCCCCCCCCCCCCCACCCTGGCGCACTGCCCGACGCCCGAGCATGCTGCCCTGGCACGCTTCCGGCACCCCAGGTGGCCTGCTCGGTCCCTACTGGTGGCCTTCCCAATGCCATTGCAGTCTACCTCACCCTGCCCGGTGCAACCGAGGCATGCCCGGTGCCCACCCGGCCTATCTGTGCCCTGCGCGGCCTTCCCACTGGCCACCGGCTTTCCGAGTCGACCCACGGCATCCCCCATGGTGTCACTGGTCGAAGCGGCCCAGTCTCCCGGGCCGAGATACCAAGCCGCCTACATGGCGATTATTGGGCCGAACCACCCTCGCAGTCCGTTGGGTCGAGCCCAGTGGACCGAGTCAAAACATAGTGGGCTGACCCGCCCGATGGGCCGGGTCAGACCCAGCGAGTCTGACCGGGTCGACCCATACCGGGTCGGCCCAGACTGGGTTGGGCCGAGTTGGTCCGACCGGGTCGAACCGGACCCAGGCCCATTACCAACCCCTTTTCTTTTTTTGGTCATATCTTTGGCACCGGACATTTGTTTGATAAACCGTCAGCGGCACCGGTATTATTTGAGCATAACCATCCCTTTGAGTGTAACCGAATGGAGTATAGGGTATAGTTGAGATACGGTTTGTTTGGTTCATACAGGAATCCAACCGGGCCCTTGGGACTAAAATGCTAATAACTCACAGACTAGGCGTCCGATTGACACGCCGTTTATTGTGTTGAGACCCCTATGACATGGTGGTCCTTTGAGATACTTCCCCATGAGACTTCGTGACACATGGAGCATCGACCAGTATCTTGTAGATTGGATCCTCCTGGAGATGAGCGGATAGAGTGCAGAGACCTAGTAGCTAACAGACCTGACTACTGCATGACCGATTCAACTCAGAGTGATTCAACTAGCCCTGTGGGGAGTGCCCAGTTTGGCAGAAGACCCATAGCGGATGGAGCACCTAGTTTGGATGCAGACCTATGGTACTCGACAAGAGGAGTACCTCTGTAGGCTATAGGGGGAGCACTCGGTTTGGCGGAAGACCCACAGCGGACGAAGCGCCCGGTTTGGCAGCAGACCTGCAGTACTCGATAGGAGGAGTACCTCAGCAGTGTAAGGTTAGTGAGAACCGCCTCATGGTCATGACATGACTAATGTACTCCACAGAAAAGGAGTTCTCTAGCAGTCGTGGTTTCAATAATTAAAAATATTGGTTTGAGCTGAGTTAATGACCTTTGTGTTTTCCTCATGATTTAGATGGGTTACTTGATAACATAGGTATAAGTATGGGAATATACCTAAGTAATGGTTATCCGTTGAAATAATACTTCGTGGTTTATCCTTATTGGATTTTGTGAGACGTTGTAGGTCTTGGGGTCCCTACTAAGTATGGTTATATACACCCCTGCATGGGCTATGCCCACACCTCATTGTGTTGGATGCAGAAGACAGACAAAGTTGAAGGAGGTCGAGAGCGCTAGGACAAAATGGTACTCGGAGGTGAACATTATGAAATTTCGGTACATGATGGATTCTGATGGACTTGGAGTGCTAAGGAGGCCATATGTACCTACCCTTCAGTTAGGAATCCTGGAGGACGATCCAGGAGCTACATTCACCTTTCAGTTATTTGTCTATTTTCAGTTTTACTTGTTCTCAGTTGTATTTGTACTTTACAGTTGGGAATGTATTCTAGAAACCCCTTTACATTCAGTACTCTTGTTATATAGTATTTACATAGTTTTTGCTTCTTGTTGTACTCTGGTTGTCTGTGTTTATGATTTATAAAGGCAATGCCTTCAATATTTTAGGTAATTTCACCTTTGGTGATTGTCTCTAGCCCCTGGCCTATGGAATGCGGGCTTGGGGTGGTCACGATACGGGCCTCGGGGGATGGTTCATGACATCCCATGACTTAAAATATATTCTTTGGGGTATTGTTCTATCATTCATCTACAACTAGGCTATATGATCCATTCTATTATGGGTGATTTTTCCCATTAAACTCCTCCACTACAAAAATATAATTATTTGGTTGATATGGATGATCCCAGGCATGGATGACACTTCCATTTAAAGCATGAGTAAATTTCTCCAACACTGCATCAAAATGATCAGTTCCGATTCTCATCACCTCATGTTGTTTTTTTGAATGTTTTTCCCCTTGATTCTTACCAATTACAGCATTCCAATTTCTTCTATAGAAAACCATTATGATCATACATAGTTTTGAAAAATCAAAAATGTAACACTACTATTAAAACTCATTGAATATTAACCATAAAGTAGAATCCTATAATGGAATGAAATTAACATCACCAATACCTCTATTCATATGTAAACAGACCTTTGATAACATCTATAATGCCACAGGCATAAACGTCACATAATCATGAGTGAATTCCGGAATTTTTAATGATGATATTTTCATGTTTATATCGTTATTGACATAGTCCATAACTATTTCACAAAAATAACATAGAAATATAAAGTGCACACTTCCAATGATATCTATTTCTTCCACAATATAAATTTTTATAAAAAGAAACAGAGTTTGATTTCATGTTTATTCATCATGATTGTTTATTTATTTCATCCTCGACTTTATTCTACCTTAATTCTTATAAAAAATTAAAATATTTAGATGTGAATAAAAAACATAGTAAGGGACATGAAAATAAATGAAATTAATTAGTCTAGTTAAAAAAAGATGACTCGTTCAATGTTCTTTGAGTGGATTAAATAAAACATTTTCAAATGAATAAAACTCAGACTTTTTTCCTCAATAAAAAACAATAGAAAGAAATTGAAAGCAATTAAAACTCCTTTAGGTGACAAAGACCATTATTTACATTAAACCCTTTCAAACTTCTTCCAATTGGAATAACCATATGGTATTCCTCCAAATTAGAGATCTATAATGGGGATCACCCTTCCTATAAGTTATATTGGGCTCTCCTGTGATCTATAATTGGGCTCAACCCTTCGTATAAGTTGTGTCGGGGTCACCCGTGGGATATAATGGGGCCCAGTACTTCGTATATGCTATATTGGGATCCCCCGTTATCTATAAATGGAATCAATCCTTAGTATTAGCTAAATTGGGCTCATCCATATCATATAGTGCTCATGTACAATTTCTGGAATAAAAAATGTTCATCACCAAAACCCTTTTTTAATTCTTCTTCTAATCAAATATGAAAAACATTCCAATATGAAAATTCCAATTTCCTTTAATAAACCATATCCAATATCATGATACTCAAATAAAGGAATAAGGGATTTATTTTAATTTAAAAATACATTATGGATTATAGAGGAAGAAAAATATCAAATAACTCTTACAATGGACGAGAAGTCATTATCACCAAATATATAATAAAAAAAGTTCTTTTATCATTTAAAAAACTAAAAGTCTTTTTATAAAAGGAATACTTTTTAAAACATTAAATTATATTCATAAAATTTCTTATATATTCATTTTAAATGCATATATATAAATATGTAATTTAATATCTCAAATAATAAGATTTGATAATTAAATATTTAGAAGCTCAAGGTGTCCCATACCCCATTGAAAATTTAATTATTAAACTCCATTATTTAATAAATAACAACAATATGTATATGAAATGTCATAGTTTCTATATAAACATGTTATAAAATAAAAAATGTGAAAATAATCATGAAATTCCTTAATGAAAGGAGACTGAGATGAAGTCTCTTACCTTTAGTCCAACATGTCCAGTTCATAAATTAACTTCCTAAATAATAAAAATAGGTTAAATTCAACATGTATCAGAAAAATTTAAAATTTTATTATTCTTTTTATGTCACTTATTAGCATGTTGTATCAATTAGTTAATTATTTGTCTTCGTATGGATATTCTGTTGATGTTGGAAATTTTAGTAAAAAATGAAGATGTTTTGATGTAAATTATCCATGTGATTATAAGTCCATTATCTACATAGTAATATTCATTATTTAAATATCTTATTTATATAGTATATATTTATTTATAATATTCCATAACATTTGCAGAGAAGAAATGAAATGCCTCGTTCATGGGGATGGTGGTGCATAGATACAAATTAATGGTACATTCATTTATTTATCATATTAAAAAAAGATATATATGTATATTATAATTAAATTATAATATATATGTTATATATTTTATATATTCTCATTAAAATCATTTGTTACATGTTCTGTTTATGGAATAAATGAGTCATATAAATTTTAGGGGGAGATATTCCACACATACTAAAATGAGTCAAATCATTTATTTAACTTTACAAATATCCACTTTATAGGCAAGTGGGAACCTTACAAAATTACAGATTCAAAAATCAAAACATCCCATGAATTGACATTCAACCTTAAAAACCAGCCACCAAAAATTCCACATTAAAATGTCACAAATCAAAATTTAGAAGCACTCGTCCAGCCCTGCGCCATACCCAAATCAAAGCCACGTGACGCCGTCTTCTTCATCACCAAAACTCATCAACATGAAACCATCATCGTTGGAACCAGCACACCACACTAGTAACACCGAATCATCACAGAAGTTCATTAAGCCAATAAATGATTCACCCCAAACTATATTTATCCAGAAGATCTCCTCCAACCGTGCACCTTACTTAAATGAAATTATCATATCTAAACAATATTGAAATCATAATGGTATGTAGTGAATAAAAATTATAGTAACATAGAGACTATATCTCTGTAATATATAAAATATATAAATATAGTTCCATCTTAATGGCCACTATGAGCGGTAGTAGGGGAAAATTTAATAATCATCATTTCGCGAGGCACTCGTTTTCCCTACACTAAAATAGTATCTTTTATATCCATTAAATTGAGGTGTGTGTATGTTTATGTTGAAAAATTATCATAAAAACATCCTAGTATATTGAGGATAATGGTGTCATTATAAATTAATGAAATAAATAATCTTTTGGGGGTTGGATGAGGAATATAAATGAATGGCGATTGAGATAAGATGTTACCTCTAAATCGGGTAACACTTTTTGATTTTAGAGAAAAGGCTTTAGTGAATTTCGTTTTTCCATAGATATGGATTTTAGGATGAATCAATTGATGTTTGAAGATTCTTTGAGAATATTTTGGATGATCCAAGGGGTATAAATGGTGTGAGAGTGTGAGTATATGTGGCGGCCATTTATAAGAGAGAGGATGGGTACATTAAAAATGTCTTGAAATATTGTTTTATTATAAATATATTTTCTAATTATAATTGTTTAAAAGTGATATATTTTGATGATAAGATATTTATGTCATGAAATATTCTCATATAATAGTTTTTAAATATGTTTAGGTTAAAAAATTAACTTTATCATTTAGCATTACCCATAGTTAAAAACATTAAATCATACCATGTGTTCTTTTATTGTAACAATATATAGTTTCTATAGTCACTATAAAATTCCAAGAGAACAACAGATTGATTATTAAGGAATTTTTTTAGTTATATTAGTTATTTGTCTAAACCTAATATTTTTAGGAATATTATATCATTTAATAAAATAGTAGTTTTTATAATACATTATTTTTTTCAATTTTGAAACTATTTAGAAATTGATTTTTATTATTGTCTTAAAAACATGATTATTTCAAACCTAATAAATTCACTCTTCCATCACATTTCAATTTATTCCAAATTATTTTTAGGTAATAAAAGTGTTCAAATGAAATTTATTTTAGGATTTTTAATATCATTCATTTGAATTTTTCATTATTTAAGTAAATGTTGCTTCATCATTGTGTCATATGTATACATATTTTTTAAATAAATAAATATTTTAAATAATATACCATGATGTAGGAAATAATTTTATCTTTCTAATGAAAATTTATAGTCTATGTGATAATTTATATAAAAAATATTAAAATTGTTTTAGTTGTAAGATTAATGATTACGTTATATTTCCCTATTCATTAAATATAATATTATAAAAGGTCATTATCACTCCCATGTGGCTATATGGGGTCCTAAATACAACCCACTAATGATCGTGGTTGGAAATATATCATATAATAGTATTAGGAGATGTGTTAGAGTACTTTTATATTATTATAAAATAAATTTGTTACCCTTATTTACTTGATTTACCTTTTAACCATAGTAAATAAAAATAATTACTAATGTTACTTTTAATAATGTTCAAAAAAGGTACTAGTTTACATAAATTGGACCTTATGATTTCATATAGGGAATCAATTTTTCCAAATTAAAAACATATAATTGGTATAATTAATTAAAAATTAATTCTCATTGTCAAAACCATAAAAATTGTTTTTATGAAGTAAAAACTATCAAAAGATTGCCATGTGTTTATATCCAATTTAAATATAAAATTACATTAATTGAAAATAATTGGAATATGCAATAAAAACATAATCCAATTAAACTTTAAGCCTAATTATATAGACACTCATACTGTAGAAATAAATAATATGAATATGCAGTTTTTAATAAAAATACAATATTTTTCACTATTTATAAAAATATAGATTTTATTAGAAAAAACCAAAACATCAAAAAGTCATTTTTTATTTCCTTCTTATATTGAAGATATTTATTTTAATAAATAAAATATATAAAAGTGACTAAAAATATTTTTTAAAATTTTTTTTCTATTAAACTATGGTAAAACGACATTTTAAAAATAATATATTATTTTATAATTAAAATTGCTTCATTATCATTCTAAGCCAATCAAATTCATTGGAGAAATTTAAAATAATTTTAAAAATATGTTAAATTATAATATATTTAATTCTATTCACTCTATTCAATGCAACAACTAGGCATTAACTAAAATTAAAATAACAATATTATGGTTGAATTGTTTTTTGGTATAATTCAATGTTGTGTACAAGATAAGATTTCATAAAAACCTATCATTTCAATTCATTTACACTATCCTAAATAGTGTCCCCTTTAAACTAAAAATAATTTCAATGTCAATAATATTAACCGATATAAAAATTTATTATTCTATAAATAATTGGGATGATACACTTTGTCTCAGCCAACCCCTACCCATTTCCTCTTCAAAATTATTTCAATACATCATAGAGGGCATAGTATTGGCTGAAATCCATTCTTTTAAGTCCTTTTCTGAAAATAAAAAGGAGATACCAGAGAAAGAGGTAATTTTTTTATAACCTCTATCAATGTTCTTTTATTCTTTTAATACTTATTTATATGTTGTTTCCATAAAAAAAGTAATATCTATAACATCTAATACGTGCATATTTTTTTTATTGTTAATGTACACAAATATTTCTCCATTTAACCAACCTATATAAATTAATATCACCATGTGTATGTAGGTACAACTTAGTATCTCTATGCCGAGGTGCAAACTTTTTTTCATGTCCAAATTATTCTATGGGTATAATGTTGAATATAAAGAATGAAAATAATAAATATATCCTGTTTTTTTCTGTAAATTCATATTCCATAAAATTTCAAACCATTTAACTATTAAGTAAATGATTCCATCTTTCATGTGTACATATGACTTACCATCTCCTTCATGTAATGTGATTCATCTTCCACATTCACCATTAAAGAATGATTATAAAAATATATATTAATAATAAGTATGGAATAAATGACATAGTAATTCTGTTGGATATATATATATATCTGTGTGTGTGTGTGTACGTGCACAAGGGTCTGTGTGTGTGTCTGTTTACATATATTTCGTTCACATAGTTACATTCAATATGATAATAAAATAGAAGCAACATCATGCATACGTATGGCCCAATGCCTGCATGAACGATGTATTCCATTTCATTTAACTATATAATATATATATTACTATATTTAATATACATAATATATAAATTATTTTTCATATTGTGGAGGAAATTAAATTATGATCGATGTGTTACGATCAAGAAAAGTAAGTCAAAACGCACACAATAAAAAAATCATTTATTACGTGAAATATTGTTTTTACTTGGAAATTATTAATAGGAAGATAATATAATTCAGTAAAGAATAATATATGATATCATAAATATTATTATGATTATTTTAGAAGTTGATATTAATATAAAAACCATTATAATGTTGATTTAGACACATACAAATTTTATTGGGATTAATATAATGTAAATCCATCTAAATTTTAATTTTCGGTAAATTTAAGCCATGTTAACCACCTATTTATTATGTGCGATGTATGTAAAACCCCTATTGTGTTTTATATCATTACTACATTTATCTTCATCTTATGTTAAGGTTCATTTAATGATATTGGGATTATTATTTAAATGTTCAAAGTGGTATGAGATTCCTTGAATGATTAAAGAACTAATCCTTTCTCAATTTCAATTTTCATTATATTATCATACATATTTATTTACATGTATGTTAATGTATATATAGAAAAATTTATTTCTATTATTAAATTTATTTAAATGTAAAGGAAAATATTTTTTTTTGGTTTTTATGATTGGTTTAATTTCACAATCTCACTTTTTGAGGATATTATATGTTTGTTTCTACTGGGACATTAATATCATCGATGAAATTTTTTCATAATATATAATGTAAAATAATATAAAAAATGGTTTTTTGTAATTTTTATCCATTTTTTAATTTTTAGAAATTTTTTTTAATAAATCATTAAATATTTTTACAAATTATTTATTTTATAACCTTTTCAACAAATTAAGGAGGGAATGTTTTTCTAAAATTATATGATGCAATTGGCTATTTTAAACTAATAAAAATCCTTAACATTCTGAAGCTTTCATCACAATATTACAAGGTTCCTTTCAAAATAAATGTTTTATTTCATAATTTGACAACTTTTATATGATTTGAAATTAATATGTATTAGTTATCTCAAATAGTTTTAATGAATTGATTCGATTATTTTCATCTACGTCAATCTCATTTTTTGGATTTTAGGTATCTTTGAGGTTGGTTTATTATGATACAATATTCCATATTGTATTGATTGTTTTGGGATATATTTCACTATAGATGTTCTTTTTTGATACCATACATGGTTATTTTTTAATGTATTAACATTTCATATCTTAATTTTAGTAGTAATTTTTATGTAATGTATGAAATATTTCATAAGTGGAATATTTTGGATTTAGTATGTTATTGGTGGGGAATGTAATAGCTCATCGATGCATCGATAAGTCGCATGAGACAAACTAGTGTCTTCGCACAAGGCATGGATTGTACATTTTTGTATGGTCTTAGCATAAGGCCTTGATCATATAGTTATGATGTCCGACATTATAAATACCCTTATTATGTTATTATTTTTTAATATTACATTTTATTATTAGACATGAAGAATATCAATTGGAATGTATATATGGTGTTATTTGAATTATTGTTTCCATATTATACAGAAGGAATTGATTAAATGGCTTGTGTTTAAATTATATACCTTTCCTTAAAATTTTATTCATATTTATGAAAGCTTTTGTTGTATTATTTAACCATACTAAGAATATGTGCTCACCCCATTTGTCACGACCCATCACCCATGACCCGTTCTATGACTACCCCATGCCCGCCTTCTATATTCCAGGGGCTGGAAACTAGCACTGAAAGCTGTATTACCTAAAAACGGGAAGGAATTCCCTTTATAACCTATAAAAACATGCAAACAAGCAAACCACGCTATATAAACACAGGTCTAAATTATATAAAAAATATTTTTGAAAGTAAAAAATGTGCCAGAATACAAGCCCAACCATAAAGTTACATGTACTACTGAAAATAATACAAATGAAGAAAAAGGAAAGCGACTATTGGGTCATCCTCTGAGGTTCCTACATGATGGGTAGGTACAGATCGCCTCCTCAGCACTCCACATCGGCTTGTCTCCTTTGTGTACTAACACGCCGTATAGTCCACCTCCGGGCCCCCTATAGTCTTGGTATCCTTATCCTCAATTAGCGATGTCTGTCGTCTACTTGAAACACAATAAGGTGCGGGCATTTCCCATGAAAGGGTGAGTATAAGGATACACAGTAGGGACCCCGAGACACTCAATGTCTAACAAAATACACAAAGGATAAACTACAATGCATGAATTCAACTGAAAACCCTACATAGGTATATTCCAATACATTTACCTGATTTATCACATATACCCATCTCAATTAAGAGTAAACACATGGTCCAAACCAAAAGCCGAAAGCTCAACTGTTCCACAAAAGATACAATACCACGAAGGTATGTACCACATAGGTACACCACACAGAATAATACCATCAAGGCATTACCACAATGGTAAGTACCACAGTGGCTTGAACACATCTCACACCAGGTATATCATAGGTACAGTAGTAAAGATGATTAAATGTCACTATTGAATCATCTTACTCTTTTAAGAGGCAGACCCATGAAAAATCTTAAATCATCATCAGACCCACAGAGGATTGTAGTACATCGTCAAACCCCGACAAGATCCTAGTACCTTGTCAGACCCACACATGATCATAATACATCGTCAGACCCTCATAGTATCCTAGTACATCTTCAGTGCATCGTCAGACCCAAACAGGATCCTATTACATGGTCAGTACGTTGTTAGAACCACACAAGATGCTAGTACATTTTTAGTACGTCGTTAGACCCACATAGGATCCTAGTAAATCATCCGTACTTCGTCAGGCCCACAGATGATCCTAGTACATCTCTAGTACGTCATCAGACCCACACAAGATCCTAGTTTATCTCCAGTACATCATCATTCCCACACAGGATCCAAGTACGTCTCCAGTACGTTGTCAGACCCACATAGGATCCTAGTACATCTCACGTACGTTGTTTGACCCACAAATGATCCCAATACATCTCCAGTGCATCGTCAGATCCACACAAGAACCTAATACATCTCCCATACATCTTCAGACCCACACATGATCCTAGTACATCTCCAGTACGTCGTCATACTAGCACAAGATCCTATTACGTCTTTAGTATGACATCAGACCCCCACAGGATCCTAGTACATATCCACAGCCTGCTACAGGGTTCCGGCACTATGCTCGCATGTCTCTAGGAGGGTCCACTTCACAATTCAGTTTACAATACTCCAACATCAACAAATTCTAATGAATTCATATCTAAATGTACTGACATTTCATAGGGGTCTCAACGCAACATACGGTGCATCATACAGACTCCCGGTCTGTGAGTTATTAGCCTTTTAGTCCCGAGGGACCATTTGGATTCGTGCAGGATCCAACTCGAAGGTTCCTCAACTTTATCCAAATCTCCAGTGGGGTATACTAAAGGGTCCGTCTTTCTGCAAGGTTTCTGAATCCTTATACGGTTCTTCAAATGGACACCTGGTGCCAATGTTATGGCAAAAAAGAGTATAGGGTCGAAACTAGTCTGGGTTAGGTCCGACCCTGTCAGACCGACCAGGAACGACCCTACCTAGTTCGACTTGGTTCGGGTCCACCCGACCCAGCTCGCTTGGCGTCCCGGCTTGGAAAAAGGCCTGTGGGGAAGCAGCGGGGATACGGAGGCCGAGAGGACATGGGGTCGCGGAGGCCGCTGGGGTCGTGGAACGGCAGAGGCCTTGGGGCGGCGGATGCCATGGGGCAGCGAAGGCCGCAGGGCAGCAGCGAACATGGGGGTTGTGGAGAGGCAGAGGCCACAGGCATCGCTACGTAGCAGAGGTCGTAGGGTTCATGGAGCTTTGGAGGCTGCGGTGTGGTGTGAGTTGGTGTGGAGTCTTTCGTCTGGTGAGGCAGCCATGGTGTTGGGGGCGGTCGCGGTGTGGCAGCCTGCCACGGTTGGCCGCATGGCTAGCCATCATCTCCATGCAGCGCTGGCCTGCTCCCCTCTTTTCTGGTGGCTGGATTATATCGACCCAATTGTTACATAAATTTTAATTACTTCATAATTTATGCATTCTTATTACAAAATATAACAAAACCATGGTAGGATCATACATGCATATTGTCTTTAGAAACTGGGAAACATAAACAACTGGTTCATAAAGTATCTACATTGTCTCCCATTTATTTCATCATATCTAGAGTCCCTTTTGGCATATCCTATTTAATAACCTTCTTCCTGACCTGGGGAATGAAAACATACAAATGGGAGAACTAAAATTCTTAGTAATGGTAAACAAACGAAATATCATATTCATAAGAATATAGAATTTCTATAATCTTAACCTGCAAAAGTGACCATAAAATCATAACATGGGATAAATCATAGTAGTGAAATGCAATCCCAATAATCATAACATAAAACATGAAACATTGTGGAATACACACATAATCATATAGAATTATTTCTCAGTAGTCAGGACTCATTTCCAAGACTATCTTTGTGGACAAAGTCCATTTCTGAACCGAGTTCACTCCTCATTTCAGTCCTGTATCACTGAACCGGATTAACCTGTTGTTCCAGCAATGCCTATCTCATGAGATATAAATCTTTACCCAATGCATTGGAGGGAGATATAGGTCCCACCAATCTCATAATTATACCATTATTATGTGTGCCACAAGATCATAAATCATACATCATAGCATAACCCATGTAATAAAAATGGGATTCTTAAACCTCATGCCATGACAACATAATCCATAAAAGGACATAATAAAAATAATTATATCTTAATATAAACAAATCAATGTAAAAATAGGGATAGAAACAGATCCCTATAATTTTCTTATATGGAAAATAATTTTGATAAAACACTTGAACTCCATTCTTGAGGAAAATATCCTTTCTACTTTCAAAAATCATTTTTCATTTCTTAACATGCCATAAAATTTTTTAAATAAATTTGATTAAAAATAAAATTTAAAACCGGTAAAGGAACCTTAATGGAAATATTTTTCTATTAAATCATTTAAATCCATTCATGCCGTATAAGTTAAAAAAACATGCTTCTTGTAATTTGGCCGAAAAAGTCAAAAAGTATCTCGTACTTAAAACGAAAAAAGATTCCATTCATATATTTTACTAAAAATCCACCAATAGATAATATTGGATTTATAAAATTTTAGGAGGATATAAATAATATTACATATTGAGTAAGCATGGATGTGGATGGTCAATATGCCCTAGTAAATACCGAAGTGTAAAAAATCTTGTATAAAAATTGAGATTGCGAGATCTTCCCTTACCTTAGGTCTGATATGCTTCATACGTATCTGAACCTCCTATATAATGATTTAAATAATTTCATTGGATTATTAAAGAGTCATAATCATTGTTATGATATCACACATGGTCATATTTTTATCTTCTTATTAGTAATATTTGATTGCTACTTGTTATTCGGGTGTTTATTGCTTTATGTCCTAATGCATGTCTTGTCGAATAAATTCTTATTCTTCTTTTTATGTTATAGATACCACATTTCCAAAACGGTATTGGTGTAACATATATCTTATTTATTCATTCAATTCATTTATATAATAATTAATCAAATATGATCATGTAGAATGAGTCACATCACATCGTGGAGACGGTAGGCCGTATATATGCATGAGCGATGATATTGTTCCCATTATTGTGGAATTATATTGAAGTGTATGTATACTATTTATGAATCAATATCACATTACAATAATCACATATAGTTATTATTTACACCATTATAACCATCCATGTGAGGTTGTGGTGGAAAACATATTACACCACGACGTGGAGACGATATTCCGTACGTACGAACGCGCGCTGATTTCATTTTCCGTAGGATGGATAGAAGGAGAAATAGGGTTGTTTCATATTTATAGTAACATATCAGTATATGAGTGATATTTATTTTATTACTTCATAATGAAACAATTGATGATGAGTAAGTATAAGAAGAAATAAATTTGAAACAATCGGTAACAGACATTACCTCTTCTTTGAAGCGCCTATTCTTAACCTCCACTTCAGGCACTAAATATGGTCTTTGAAGAAGACCAGGACCTATCAGATGTTTCTAGGGAATTGGATAAGAGAAATAGGTAGTTTTTTGCTGAGCTTGAAGGCTCAAAGTGGTGGGAGGAGGAGACGGAGGAGGTGACCTTTTATGAGGGAGGAGAGGGGTACCTTAAAAAAATATAAAATATTATATTATTATAAAGTCATATTCAGTTTTAAGTACCTAAAAATTGATTTATTTCAATGATAAGGTGTGGATGGGTTGAAATCCTATCAACCAATAGATTTTAGAAAATTTTATGTTTCTTTTTTAACCTTATCAGTTAGATTTAACTGTAAGTTAAATAATTTTACTTTTACTTAGTATTCTTGTTTTCTTACATTATATGGTTAATAAACTTACAATAACAAGCCAAACGAACCCCATGTTATTAATTATTAATATATATAACCTTATATGTGTCATTTGGACTAAACTTGGAGTTTTAGGAATAAAATAACAATTAATAATTTAATATTTGTTTAAAAAACTATTTTATGTCAATTTTGACACTATTTGGTAATTGATTTTTGTGAAACTCATAACAGCATTCTTAGATCGAAAAAATTTAAATAAATCAATAATAACATGTCATATTAACCTATAAAAATAGTTTAATTCATAAAGAGTCTCAAATTACATATATTTGGGTATTTATAATATCAATTATGTTTTTATTTAATTAATAAGGTAATTACTGCATCATCATTATTTCATAAATAAATTAAATTATATAATGTCTAAAAACTAAAAAAAAATACCATTATGTAGAAAATATATTTATCTTTCTAATTCATATTTATAGTCGAATTTATCTTATGTACAACCCTATATTAAAAATGTTTTACTTATTATACTTTGATTTTATCTATTTTAACTATTCTTTAAATAAAATAATAATAAATGTCCTAATATAATCCAAGTGGACCTAAATGGTAATTTTTTATTCCTAAGGGTTTTTCTGGTCGAATTAAACTTATCCAATAGAATTAGGACATGTTTTAGGGTGATAATAATATAATGTTTACCCTTAATTACCCTATTTTCTTTTTATCATGGTAAAAAAATTAAAAAGTTACTATTCACCAAAACTTATTTTTAACGTATTGAACAACATTTTACTCCTTTATATTAACCATGTCTCTTGTATTTTTGAAATTCCACTCACAGAAGCGGTAAACTTATGTTTTATGTAAATTTTCAAATTCTCCTAGGAGGTGGGTAAAAGACGATGTAAAGTTTAATAAAATTTTTATATATCTAAAATTATTATAGAATGACTCCAATTAATTGAATTGAACTTATATAGGTATTAAGTATCAATTTTATCCTAAAATTAATTAAAATAAATTAAATAATTATTTAAATAAAAATTCAGTTTTTAAATAGTAACCTAGTGTTTTCACTGTTCATCAAAAATTGAAAGTTTTCAGAAAAATAACAAAAATTCAACCTAGGATAATTTTGATATTCTGAATCCAAAAATGAAGTCCATTTTGAAAGATAAAATTTATTAAATTTCAAAAATTTGGTTTTACTATTCATAATGGCTAGTTTATATAATATTTTAATAACATATCATTGTTTAGTGAAACTCGGTATTGCATAAAACACATGCTATTGAGGAAGGTTGCTCTTGCGTATAACGCAATCGAAGACAGTGTTGTGTGTAGTGAAATATTCCTTTATATAACATTATACATAAAAACAAAATATTTCTCATAAAATCTTGGGTGTTACATTCTACCCCCCTTAAAATGAATTTCACCCCTGAAATTCGTCACTTTGTAACAAATCGATGAGGATACCTCCCCCTCATCATATCATCAAGTTCCCATGTAGCTTCTTCTAATTGGTGGTTCCTCCATAAAACATTCACCAAGCGAGCGGTCTTGTTCCGTAGGAATTTTTCACTACGATCCAGAATCTTTATCAGTTGTTCTTCAGAAAAAAGATCTTGCTCCAGCGGTACAACTTCTGAGCTGAGTACATGTGAAGGATCGAGTATGTACATTCTCAGGAGAGATACATGGAACACATCATGAACTTGAGAGTGATTCGGTGGATGTTCCAATCATTATGCTACCTTCCCAACACGATCCAGTATTTCAAAACGACCAATATACCTAGGGCTCAACTTTCCCTTCTTTCCAAATCTCATTACTCTCTTTCAAGGAGATAATCGTACGAAAACTTTTTCACCCACTTCAAATTCTAGGTCTTTTCATCGGTTATCGGCGTAACTTTTTTTTTCAAATATGAGCTACACCTTTTTGTTGTTGAATAGATCTGAACTTTTCTGCCATCTCATCAACAAGATCATGTTCAAATAGATTTCTTTCCCCAACTTCATCCTAGCAAGTTTGAGTCCTGCATTTCTTTCCATAGAGACCTTCATAAGGAGCCATTTGAATACTGGAGTGAAAGATATTATTATAAGAAAATTCCACCAAAGTAAGGTGTTGATCCCAGCATCATTTGAAATCCATAGAGTAAGCTCCTAACATATCTTCTAGAGTTTGAATTGTTCACCCAGATTGACTGTCTATCCGAGGAAGATAAGCAGTACTGAAACTAAACTCTTTTTCTAGAGTATGCTGAATACTTTGCCAGAACTTTGAGGTAAACCTCGGATCCCGATCAGATATAATGGAAAGTGGTACTCCATGCAATCTTACCACTTCCTTCACATATATTCTGTAAAGCTGATCCAGAGAGAAATCTCCTCTAATAGTAATGAAGTGTGCAGACTTCGTAAGACGATCAACAATAACCTAGATAGAATTATTGCCTTTGGATGTTTTAGGAAGTCCAGTGACAATGTCCATAGTTATGTTTTCCCATTTCTATTCTGGTATGGGTAATGGTTGTAACATCCCCATAAACTTCTATCTCTCAGCAATAACTTGCTGACTAACCAAGCATCGAGAGACATATTCAACAACATCTCTTTTCATTCCATCCCACCATAAGTACTCTGTCAGGTCCCTATACATCTTCATGCTTCTAGGATGAATTGAGAATGAAGATCTATGAGCCTCATCGAGTAGCTCTTTCTTTAATTATAGGATTGGAGGAACACAATCCCGATTCCTGAACCTTATTATCCCATCACAATCAAGGTTGAATTCAGGGACATTTCTCACCTTCTTTTGTAACTCTACATCTTCTTTCTATGCCTCTTTAATCTTCTCATGTATAGATGGTTGAACATTCATTTGAGAAAGATAAGATTTTTCCCCTTCCAATATAATTACAAGGTCCATCCTTTGTAAATCCATCAATATTTGATATTTTTTTATCCTCATCATGGATAAGCTAGCATGGTCTTGTCGACTTAATGCGTGTGCCACCTTGTTTGTTTTCCTAGGGTGGTAATTAATTAGGCGGTCGTAATCCTTAATCAGCTCCAACCATCTTTTTTGACGCATATTAATCTACTTTTCTGTGAAAATATACTTTAAACATTTATGATCATTATAAATATCACACCTTTCACCATATAGATAATGCCTCCAAATCTTTAGTGCAAAGATTACAGCAGCTAACTCCAAATCATGAGTTGGGTAATTTTGCTCAGGGATTTTCCACTATCATCAGGAATAATCTATCACCATATCATTTTGAAAGAGAAAACACCCCGATCTCTTCTTAGATTCATCATTGTAGATAACAAACCTTTTTCCACTACAGGGCAGTGTGAGCATAGGTGCACTGGATAACCTTCTTTTCAACTCCTTGAAATTATCTTCACACTCCTTCGTCCACATGAATATAACTCCATTTCGAGTAAACCTAGTGAGTGGATTATATAATCCTGAAAACTCTTTCACAAAACGTCAATAATATCCATCCAAACCAAGAAATCTTCGGATCTCAGTTACTGTTGTTGGTCTCGACCATCTTCCAATAACCTCTATTTTTGCTGGATCCACAGATATCCCCTATTTTGAGATTATGTGACCCAAAAATGATACTTTCTGAATCCAAAATTCACACTTCGTAAATTTGGCATAACGATTCTCCTTTCTCAGGGTCATCAATACAATTCTCAATTGATCTTCATGTTCTTCCATACACTTTGAATAGACCAGAATATCGTCAATAAATACTACCACAAACTGTACAAGATAGTCTCTAAAGACTCTATTCCTCAGATCCATGAAGATAGCAGGGGAATTAGTGAGACGAAATGGCATCCCTATAATTTCATAATGTCCATAACGTGTATGGAAATCCTTATTCAGTATATCCTCCCTTTTTAACCTTAGTTGATGATTCCCTGAACAAAGATCAATCTTGGAAAAGTATTCATCTTCGTGTAGTTGGTCAAATAAGTCATCAATGCATGGGAGAGGATATTTTTTCTTGATAGTGATCTTGTTAAGTTCTCAATAATCAATGCAGAGTCTCATTGATACATCTTTCTTCTTAACAATAGAATAGGTGCTCCCCAAGGTGATGCACTAGGGCGTATGAATCCCTTATCAAGATTCTCTTGGAGTTTCTTCATCAATTCATGAAACTCAATTGGGTCCATTCTATAAGGTGTCATTGAAATGGTTATAGCACCTGGTATGAGTTCAATTGAAAACTCAACTTCACAATTTGGTGGAAGACCTAGGAATTCCTCCGAAAAGACATCATCAAACTCCCGTAAAATGGGCATATTCTTAATCATGGGTTTCTCACAAACCACTTGAGATAAATAACCTTCATTTAGTGGAATCAAGACCCATAATATGGAAGAAATTCCCACTGGACGGTTATGTTCATCCTTGCATCGATAGACGATCATAGATTGATCTGGAATATGAAATGTGACTTCCCTTCTTTGGAAATTGATATGAGCTCCATATAAATAAAGCCAATCCATGCCAAAAATAACTTCAAATTCCACTATAGGAAGGATCACAATATTTTCAAGAAGAACTTTCCCACAAACTTCAATGGGAGAAAAATTATAAACTTTTGATGTGACTGTTGTTCTATTAGGGGTTTTCACAGCTAACATGACATCTAATTGTTGAGGTAATACAAAAACAACCTCTGAACATTCACTAGAAATAAAATATTGGGTGTATCCAGAATCAAATAATTCAGTTGCTACTTCAGAGTGGATGGTAAGTGTACCTTTCACCACTTCGTTATCATACTCCACATTGCTGATAGAAATTGCATGTGAATTTACTTTGTCTTTAGCCTTAAGAGTTTTTTGAAATCGATCATCATCAAAAACTCTTGGATTAGGGCATTTATTAGTATAATTCCACATTTCCTTGCACTTGTAACATTGAAGTGTAGGAGGTGTACTTTGTGAAGCATTTTCTTTGTTCGCATCACTAGACATCTTCTTCCCATCATTGCGGCATTAAAATGCCCGATGACCTTCTTTCCCACATTTGAAACATTTACTTGTCCCATTAAGACAACTCCCTCCATGTTTCATTCCACACTTTGAGCATACTCATCTTCTTTTCAGTATGCTCTTTATATTTTCCTTTGAATTCCATTTTCCTCTTCTTATCAAATGCATATGACTGGTGGGTTACTCCAATCTCTCTCTCAATCATGAGAGCACATAGAACATTTTCCTCGATGCTATCGAAGTCCCTTATGGATAACTCCCTTCGAAGACTTGGTTTTAAGCCACTAAAAAATTGATTGATCTTACTCTCAGGTTGGAAAATAATCCCAGAAGCTCACCTTGCAAGTCTTGTAAAATTTTTTTCATAGGTACTAACAGATTTATCTTCCTTCTGCTTTAGTTCAAGAATCTCATTCTCCATATTTTTTTGAAGAATACGAGTGAAGTACTTATTTAAAAATAAGTTCTTGAACTCGTCCCATTCCATGGACTAAATTTCATCCCTTTTCCTCATATTCTCGATAATATTCCACCATCGATCAGCTTCACATTCCAAATGATAAACTGCTAAGATGAATTTATCATGTTTAGAAAATTGAAGAAATGAAAATATCTTTTCAGTTGTACTGGTCCATTGTTCGGACACTAAAGGGTCAGTAGACCCACTGAATAAAGGTGGATGTTGCCTCATGAACTATTCAACATAATGTTGCTCCTTACTTAGCTCATTTGGAAGTACTGCATGATTCATAGCTTGAGAAAGATGTGTGAGCATGGCTACACGATTTTTCATTCTAACTCCTATAAAGTTTGGTTTCTTAGGGGTACAATAATTGCATTTCCCATCGCATTCAGCATCAACATGATTCCTTCGGGTTCCAGCCACTGACTAAAACCCATAACCATAGTGTGAGAAACACTAATAATAATAGTAAAACCACATAATCCAAAATAAATTTTCATGCTTTAGGTCTCATCATAGTTTATTCATGGACAATTATAAAACACTAATATTTTTTCCTATTCTTAGACATATCCTTACGGTTCTTACTAAGGCTTTCACATCCTAGTGTCCAAAGGTTGACTATACCCTTCCTTTGATACCAACTATAATGACCCATACATTACATACATTTTTATTACTTCAGAATTGAAGAATACTTATTACAACATATAATAAAAATATGGTAGGACCATATAGGTATAGTGTCTTTAGAAACTGGGAAACATAAACAACTGGTTCATAAATAATCTACATTTTCCCCGGTTTATTTCATCATATCTAGAGTCCCTTTTGGAATTTGTTATTTAATAACCTTATTCCTAACCTGGGGAAAGAAAACATACAAAAGTATGAAATAAAATGCTCAGTACAGGTAAAAAATGAAATATCATATTCATAAGAACATAGCATTTCGAAAATCATAACCTGCAAAAGAGATTATAATATCATAACATGGGATAAATCATAGTAGTGAAATGTAATCCCAATAATCAAAACATAAAACATGAAACTTAGTGTCATACACCCATAATCATAGAGAATCATTTCATAGTAGTCAAGACTCATTTCCAAGACTATCTTAGCGGACAAAGTCCATTTCTGAACCGAGTTCACTCCTTGTTTCAGTCCTGTATCACTGAACCAGATTAACATGTCATCCCAGCCTTGTCTATCTCATGAGATATAAATTTCTACCCAATGTATTAGAGGGAGATATAGGTCTAATATATCTCATAATGATACCATTCTTATGTGTTCCAAAAGATAATAAATCATACATCATAGCATAACCCATGTTATAAAAATGGGATTCGTAAACATCATGCTATCATAACATAATCCATAAAAGGACATAGTAAAAATAATTCCATCATAACATAATCAAATCAATGATAAAATAGGGATATAAATAGAACCCTATATTTTTTTACATGGAAAATAATTCTAATAAAACACTTGAACTCCATTCTTGAGGAAAATATCCTTTCTACTTCAAAAAAACATTTTTCCTTTCTTAACAAGTCATATAATTTTAAAAAAAGATGTTGATTAAAAATATACTTGAAAAATTGTAAATTAAGCTTCATTGAAATAATTTTCTATGAAATCATAAAAATCCCTTCATGTCGTATAAGTTAAAAAATTATTATTCTTGTACTTTGGCCGAAAATGTTAAAAAGTATCTCGTATTGAGAATGACAAAAGATTCCTTTCCTATCTTTTACTAAAAATCCACCAATAGTTATTTTGGATTTAAACAATTTTAGGAGGATATAAATAATATTACATATTGAGTAAACAAGGATGTGGATGATAAATAGGCCCCAGTAAATACCGATGTATAAACAATCTGGGATAAAAATTGAGATTGCGAGATTTTCCCTTACCTTAGGTCTGATATGCTTCGTACATATCCAAACCTCATGTATAATGAGTTAAATAATTTCATTGACTTATTATAGAATCATATTCATTGTTATGATATCATACATAGTCATATATGTGTCCTCTTATTAGTAATATTTGATTGCTACTTGTAACTTGGGTGTTCATTGCATTTTGTTCTTATGCATGTCTTGTCGAATAAATTATTATTATTATTTCTAGGTTATAGATACCACATTTTTAGAATGGTATTGGTGTAAAATATATCATATTTATTCATTCAACTCACTTATATAATCATTATTCAACAAAGATCATGTAGAACTAGTCACATCACATTGTGGAGACGGTAGGACGTACGTAAGCACGAGCAATGATATCGTTCCCATGATCGTGGAATTGTATTGAAGTTTATGTATACTATTTCAGAATCAATATAAATTTAAAATAATCATATATAGTTATTCTTTACACCATTATATCCATCCATGTAAGGTGGTGGTGGAAAACAGATTACACCACGGCGTGGAGACGGTATTCCGCACGTGCGCACGCGCGGTGATTTCATTTCCCATTGGATGGATAGAAGGTGAAATAGGGTTGTTTCATATTTAAAATAACTTATAAGTATATGAGTGACACTTATGTTATTACTTCATAATGAAACAACTAAATAAGAGGAAGTAGAAGAAGAAATAAATTTGAAATAATCGGTAACAGACATTACCTCTTCTTTAAAGCGCCACTTCTTAACCTCCACTTAGGGCACTAAATATGGTCTTTGAAGAATACCAGGACCTATATAATTTTTCTAGGGAAGTTTATAAGAGAAATTTGTAGGTTTTGGACGAGCTTGAAGGCTCAAAGTGGTGTGAGGAGGAGAGGGAGGAGGTGCCCTTTTATAAGGGAGGAGAGGGGCACCTTGGAAAAAACATAAAATATTATTTTATTATAAAGTCACATTCAGTTTTTAATATCTAAAAATTGATTTATTTTGAAGATAAGGTGGGGATTGGTCTAAATCCTCTCAACTAATAGATTTTAGACAATTTTAGGTTACTATTTTAACCTTATCATTTAGATTTAAGAGTAAGTTAAATAATTTTACTTTTACTGTGTCTTCTTGTTTTCTTACACTATATAGTTAATAAACTTACTATAACAAGACAAAAAAAACCCGAAGTTGTTCATTATTAATATCTAAACCTTATCTAAGTCATTTGGCTAACCCTTAGATTTTTAGGAATAAAATAACAATTAATAATATAATATTTGTTTTAAAAACTATTTTATGTCAATTTTGATACAATTTGGTAATTGATTTTTTTTTAAATCATAACAGAATTATTATTTCGAAAAAAGTAAATTAAATCAATACTGACATGTAATATTTACCTATAAAATTAGTTTAATTCATAAAAAGTCTCAAATTACATTTATTTGAGTATTTATAATATCAATTTTGTTAATATTTCATTAATAAGGTAATTATAGCATCATCATTGTGTAATAAATAAATTAAATTATTTAATGTCTAAAAATTATAAATAAAATACCAATATGTAGGAAATATTTTTATATTTCTAATTAATATTTATAGTAGAATTTATCTTATGTATAACCCTATATTAAAATTTTTTAGTTATTAAACATTGATTTTAACTATTTTAACTCTTCTTTAAATAAAATAAAAATAAATGTCCTAATCTAATACATGTGAACCTAAATGGTCCTATTTTATTCCTAAGGTTATTTTTGGTTGAATTAAACTTTTCCAATAGAATTAGGACATGTGTTAGGGTAATAATAATATCATTTTTACACTTAATTACCCTATTTATTTTTAACTGCGGTAAAAAAGTAAAAACTTACTATTCACCAAAAAATATTTTTATATTATTCAACCAGATATTACTCCTTGATATTATTTGTGTCTCTCTGATTTTTGAAATTCAACTAACAGAATTGGTAACATTAATTTTTTTTTATATATTCAATTTCTCCTAGGAGGTGGGTAAAAAACGGTGAAAAGTGCAATTAAATTTTTATATATCTAAATTTCTTATAAAACGACTCCAATGAATTACATTGAACATATATAGGTATTAAGTATCAATTTTTACCTAAAATAAATTTAAATAAAATTAAAAATTATTTAAATAAAAAGTCGGTTTTTAAAAAGTAACCTAGTGTTTTCACTATTCATCAAAAATTGAAAGTTTTCAGAAAAATACCAAAAATTCACCCAAGGATAATTTCAATATCCTGAATCCAAAAATGAAGTACATTTTGAATGATAAAATATATAAAATTTTAAAAATTGGGTATTACTATTCATAACAGCTAGTTTATATAATATTTTAATAACATATCGTTGTTTAGTGAAACTCGGTATTGCGTACAACAAACGCTATCGAGGAAGGTTGATCTTCCGTATAACGCAAGCCAAGACAGTGTTGTGTGTAGTCAAAGATTTCTCTATATAACATTATACATAAAAAAAATATTTCTCATAAAATCTCGGGTGTTACATGGATCGTTCGCCCGCTCTTCATTCATTTCCATGTCACAAAGCCACCTTCTTCCATCACGAAGAACACAACATTCATAAAGAACATCAGATGGTTGATGTCATGTTTAATGGTTTGTTGTTTTGTTGTAAGAGAGAAGTCGAATATGTCGACATTCTCCATGCCCTACGCATGCCTCTGATCCCAAGATCGTTCGTCGAATAAACAGTCTTCGATGGAGGTGGTTCATTATTTTTGAATATGTACACCATTGGAGGATGTTACGAGGAAGGAGGTGAAGATGATGGAGAACTCCAACATTCTTCTATTGGAGAAGAATTATTCATGGAAGAAGTTCTTCGTTGGAGAAGTGTAATCCTCCCAAAAGCTCTCTCCTTCTCCTTTGACAAAAACATTCCCCCAATACCCACTGAAAAATAAATATCCAATATAATAGAATATGTTATCTGTTTAGTTGGTTGGAATAATTTAAAATTGGCTTAATTCATTAATGGATGAGTTGGTATAATTAATCAATGGGGTTCGCACAACTAAAGTATGGGATGTTCAAGATGATTCCCCACATTTAAGTGGGAGTTTAAGGGTTTCTCCCATTATGTAGTTTCGGGAGGTCCCCACCATTTGGAATTCAAATTGGGGGGTTTAGGCTCTGGTGGTCCTCACCACCATAAACCATGCGGGAGGATTTAGTTCAGGTGGTCCCCACCTTTATAAAACCCACATGGGAGGATTAAATAAAAATAATGTTAAACATTATTATTTTATTTAATTCCTTCATGAAAAACACAAAAACTAACATTCTCCCTCGACCAACTGCCTTCTAGGTGAATGTCTCCTTAAACGAATATCAGTGCTGCATGTTCAACGGTGTCCTTGGATTTCAATTCGGAGCACCTGTTCAAAAGATAAAAAATCTTGCTCGCAAGTTTATTAAACGTATCCAAAAAAAGTTAAAAAAATTATTCTGGGAAATCCGGGCCTCCGAATCACGCACTTTCAATATTCACGGACTCATAATATTCCATTTTAATTAAAAAAATACTTGGAAATTATAGGTCTTTACATTCTCCCCACCTCTGGGCTTTGAGTACCAGAAGTACACATCACAAAACTAGGAAATCAAGTGGTGGTACTAAGCATGAATCTGAGCCTCCCGCTCCCATATTCTCTTGTGGAGGTTCCCGTGCTGCCAGGGAACGCACACCAGAGGTATCTACTACCCATGAAGTACCCTCTCTTGTCGATCCTCAATATCTACTGGAACCTCCATAAAAGTCACCCCATCATCGATCTCCAACTCACCATGGTCGATGATGTCAGAAGGGTCATTCATATATCTCATAATCTAGGATACGTGGAATACATCATGCACCTGGTGCAATTGAGGTAGAAGAGCTAGGCGGTAATCCACCTCTCCATCTCTATTGAGGACCTGGAATGGTCGGATGAACCATAGAGATAACTTGATAACTTTTCCAAATCTCCACAAACCTCTTCGAGGAGAGACTTGTAGAAATACATGGTCACCATCCTTGAACTCTAGATGTCTCTATCTCCTATCTGCATAAGTCTTCTTCCTACTCTGTGCAGTCTTCATCTGCACCTGGATAATCTGCACTTTCTATGTGGTAGCATGTACCATCTCTGGTCCCATCAGTATGGACTCCCCTGGGTCAGTCCAACACAAAGGTGATCTGCAAGGTTGATCATACAACCCTTCATAAGGTTCCATCCCAATGGTGGAGTGATTACTGTTGTTGTACGCAAACTCCACCAAAGGCAAGTGATGCTCCCAGCTATGACCAAAGTAGAGAATGCAAGCACGTAGCATGTCCCCAGGGTCTGAATGGTTCGCTAAGTCTGGCCATCCTTTAGAGGATGTAAAGAAGTTCTCAAATGAATTTGTGTCCCAATAGCCTCCGGCAACCACCTCCATCAATGGGATGTAAAACATGCATCGTGATCGATGACAGTCGACTAGGGTACTCCATGTAGCCGCATAATCTTCTAAGCATAGAGTCATCCAAAGCTCTCTACTAAACTGTTCTCTCTGATTGGTAGGAAATGGGATGACATGGTGAGTCGGTTGATGATCACCCAGATAGAATCATGAACTCTAGGTGTACATGGATGTCCTATCACGATGCCCATGGATATCCCTCCCACTTCCACTCTGGGACCTCTAAATGCTGAACTAAGCCTGTTGGCACCTGATTCTCAGCCATCAATTTCTAACAAGTGATGCACCGAGAGACAATCTCTACTTCTAAATTTTTCATTCCTAGCCACTAGTGCAGTTTTCGGAGATCCTGGTACATCTTTGCCACTCTTGGATGTACCGCTAGTGGGGAAGTGTGGAACTCTCTCAGAAATTCCTCAAGATGAGACACTGGTACCATGGTACATCTCCTGAAAAGGATGACGTGCTCCCCACCGTCAGAAAAACCATCAGGTGCCTTCCCTAAGGACATCTGAGCACGTTGAGCCTCGTAGTCAGCATTCCCATGTTGTGCCTACCAGACTCACTGAAGAAGTGGTTGAGTAACTGTAAGAGACTAAACAAATGTTGCTCCAACTCGATCCACAAAGGATATCCCTAAAGCGGCTAGCTGCTCTGTCACCTCAGTCAGTAGCTATAGGACAGACCTCCTGCTGATTTCATCTGCTTCCACCTTCCCCTCCTAGTAGTATATACTATTTCAATGTCATAGTCTTGGAGGAACTCTATTCACTCCCATTGGGAACTGAAAACTCAAAACTCCTACTTCCACGAGGGTAAGGCTGGCCAACTGAATAGTGATCGGCTACACCGTCCTATGCATGTGTTTATAATGTGCTTCCTGGGTTTCATTTTTTCATTAGCTAAGGAAATCCATATCGAAATGTTGTAGATAAACCACAACCTTTTTTCCTAATATATTCAATTTGAGTTTGAATTGGGGATATCCAGTAATACCCAAACTAATGTTGTAAGGCCTCGACGCTGCCACAAAGAGGTTTCAACCAAAACTATCACCTTAGGGTTTAGATCACACCATTTACATCAGTGTGATTATCAAGTCTCCCTTGAAATTTATCTCCATCCATGGGGGTCATGTCAATAGTTTAACTGGAAACTATTGGTCTTGAACAAGATTCGCAGAAAGAAGGAATGATTGTTACCAATGTCTATTTATACGGCTGCTAGTAGTAGACACAATCAATAACTCAAATCATTCCTAGAGCCCTTGGCTCACACTCCTTGACCACATGTAGCCACTCCCTTCCCCATTCATCCAGCTCTCTGAGCCTGGTGGGGTCCACAATAAAGGGGGTGGTTGTAAAATGTCAAAAAAGTACACCACCTCATGATCCTCTCCATGCTCTGCTTCCACATCTGCTACCCTGCAGATTCATCTGTCACTAACACTTCTTCTCCCCAAAATATTTTTACATGCCCAAGTCTCTATGACTGGGGCTAGTTTCCTGTTTTCTCTCCACTAACATTCCCTTGATGTATCCACTTATCCATAGAACATTCATCCACAAAGGTACTCTCTATAATCTCAACATAAGTATGAATCCATTTAGTAAGAGTTCTGGCATAGAAATAATTAAACACACTATGTATTAAAGTCCAATCCCAGAATCACAGACCATATCGTATTCATCATGTACCAGGAATTAACGGTATGTCTCAATGAATAATCAGCTACAGACATGTCATCCAGCTGAAGCTTTAGAAGCACTAGAGAACTCTCAACCACGTCCTAAATCCATTCCTCAGCTGCCAGTGAGTCGGGATCACCTCAGAACCTCAAAAGTATCATATTTTGAATCACGCATAAGGCACTAAGCCTATATGTGTCTTTTACCCGTACCACTGGTTGTAACTTCTTACCCACAGGTAGTTATATAGCAGACACACTACACGTAGGTACTATCTCTGGTAATGGTCCATTTACAAAAACCTCATCACTATACGAACCACACACCTGGTCACTCACTGAAAAACACAAGTAGCTATGATCACCATCTGCTCTACTAGTGTCTCAACAAGGCAGAAAACTCTAGCAACCACCTTCAGCCATCCCTCAGGTATGTGGGAAACTGTCTCACCTTGAAACCTCAGTGGCCTCTGCTGCTGGAACTCGTGAAATGCACTTAGTCGACTTCCACCATCTGCCAGTGCGGCTGGTGGTATCTGTTTCCAAATATGTAGTGATGGTGCTGGTACACCACCCGAATGTGCCAATATAATAAGAGGGCCCTCCACCAGAGCCTCGTCGCTTGGTGGGTCGTATGTGTGTACTCTCTCGGTAATCTTAGTTGGATTTCTATGATATAGCATCCTGAAAAGGAATAGGTGCACCACTGTCATTATGTTATACCTGGTGAGATGACTCAATGAAATAACAAGGAAACTTTTCAAAACACGCAACAATTAATATTTTCATGCACCGAGTAAGAAATCATAACTCAGGGTCCTGGTGTAAAGATATGTCGGCTGCCACACCAAAACTAGATTCCCAATACCAATAACCACACTCACTACAAATAACACTATTGACGTTAAAAATATCAAAGTCCTATATTCTATGGTAGAACATCAAGTTGATACTAATTTTTCATCACCCGCCACCTGGGGCCCATGACGTGACTACTCCAAGCCCACATTCCATAGGCCAAGGACTGGAGATGACCACTGAAAGGCATATTCCCTAAAATGAGGAAAAATTGTGTTTATAACCTGTATACACATGTAACCAAGCACAATTCAAGATACAAACACTGGTCAAAAATATATAAAAAAGAGTGTTGAAAGTAGAAAGGGGCTGAAATACAAGCCCAACAGTGAAGGTAAAAGTACAACTGGAAAACAATACAGCTGAAGAAAAAGGAAATCAGCTAATAGGTCATCCTCCAAGGTTCATACCTGAAAGGTAGTTACAGATCCCCTCCTCATCACTCCACATCTTCCAATATCCTCTGGGTACCGACACTCCGTATGGTCCACCTCGAGGCCCCTTCTAGTCCTGGTATCCTCACCCACAATCAGTGTTGTCCATCGTCTGCACCAAACACAACAAGGAGTGGACATATCTCATACAGGTGTATGTATAACAATACTCAGTAGGGACCTAGAGTCCATCAAGGTCTCACAGAATCCTAAAAGGATAAACCACAAAGAAAGATGTTAACTAACAACCCTACGTATGTATATGAACATACATATACCTTTGTTATAAACTATACCCATCTCAATCAAGAGGAAACACAGGGTCCAACCAAAAATTCCAATGGTCAACTATTCCATAAAGGTTGTAATACCATTAAGGTAAGTACCACAAAGGTACGCCACACAGAAGAATACCACCAAGTTATTATCACGATGGTAAGTACCACACAGGTAAGAACTCTACTCACACCAAGTATATATTAGGTACAGTAGAAAAAGTTATTAGATATAAGCACTGAATCATGTTACTCTATTAAGAGGTATACCCAAGAAGGATCATAAATCATCATCAGAACCACAGTGGATCTTAGCACATTGTCAGAACCACACTGGATCTTAGTACCTCATCTGACACACATAAGATCCTAGTACATCATCAGAGCCACATAGAATCCTAGTACATCATCATTACATCGTTAGACCCACACATGATCCTAATATATAATCAGTACATCGTTAGACCCACCCATGATCCAAGTACAACCTCAGTACGTCATCAGGTGCAAACATGATCATAGTACACCTCCAATACGTTTTCAGACCCACATAGGATTCTAGTACATCTCTAGTATGTCTGTTGACCCAGACAAGATCATAGTACATCTCTTGTATGTCATCAGAAACCCACATGATCCTAGTACATCTCCAATACGTCTTCAGACACACACAAGAATTTAGTACATCTCTAGTACATCGTCAGACCCTCACATGATCCTAGTACCTATCCAATATGTCGTCAGACCCATAAAAGTTTCTAGTACATCTCCAGTATGTCATCAGACCCACACTAGATATTAGTACATCTTCAGTACGTTGTCAAACCCACAATGGGATTTATAAAAAATAATTTAACTTTCCACAAGGTTTTTTATACTAATAAATTAATAAATCACTCTTTCTAGATTATATTAATGAAATATATATATATATATATATATATTATTTAATTTCATTGTTTGACATTCATATTTTTTCTTTTCTATAAATTATACAAGAATATATCAAATTTTATATACGAAACTACTATTAAAAATGAATGTTTCCAAAATATCGATGAAACAACTATATAAAAACAATATTTGATGATTTTATAAATTCTATATTTCAAACAAAACATCATTTTTGAATGTATAATATCAACATTAACCTGGATGAATTTTCGATATTTTTTTGTAAAAAGTTACATTTCATAATGAAGAGTGAGGAATACTACATTTAAATAAAATAAATGTTTACCATTTAAATAATTTTTATACATAATAAAAATTTATTGTCACAATATATTAATAAAAATTGTATTAATAAATTGAAGTTCACTGGAATAATTTTTATATTGAAATGAAATATAAAAACATGTTGATATTTTGAATTCCCATTTCACCCATCTTCTCGCCACATCTATGGGATTAGTGTACTATTCAATTTAGCCACTTTAATTCATTTAATTTTGAAAAGTGGATATAAAATTTTGAAATGAATATGAAAATTATGGTTGAATAGGATTATCTTCATTTTTTTTGAATAGTAAATATTGTAGTTTATTACCACGATTATAGGTAAATCATGTAATTTAGTGTAAATATAAATTATTATATTATAAAAGTACCACAACACAAGTCCTAATTTCATTAAATTAGTGGTTTTAGACCAAAATAAAACTTATGACGAAATTTTAACCATTTTATGACACTTACGTAAAAATATTACATTTATTATATTTTATTTAAATATATTTTTAAAATTTCAAACTCATATATTTATTAAGTAAATAATATTTAATATTGCTTTATATACTAAATAATAATTTGAATATAAATAAAAATTTCAAATCAAAAATGATTATCAAATATTTATAAATTATTTAAAAGATTTAAAAATGATATAATTAAATTAAATTGGTACACAATGGTGATTCTATAATTGATTTATTAAAGGAATAATGAATTAAATGATATTTATAGTATTAAAATAATTCTAATTTAACTTATTTTATTCTATACACAAATTTAATGGATTAATATTACATATTAGGGATGAGTTAATGTATATTTTTGTAAGGAATCAAGTTGTTCTGATTTTTTTTCAAAAAACTAATCTAATAAATAGTGTCAATGTTAACATAATTGATAACTTAAAATATAAAATATTTATGAAAATGATATAAAATATCTAAAATTTTATTTTTAGTTAAGAAGTTGAGATATGTTTATAAATTTCATTAATGAATCGTTAATTGTATGTTTAGAATTTTATGGTAATTATATTAACCCATAAAGTGTAAACTACTTGATTAGTGATAAGAGCTAAAAGGGTTAAAAGAAAATGATAAGGATTAAAATATAAAAAAAATCTGAATTTTAATTTTATGAATGGATTTTGATCCAAAATCAACCATTATTATAGATAATGGTTTCAGTTCCTTTTGGAAATGAAATTTAATTTATATTAATTAAATATACTTCATTATTAAAAAGAGTGATCATTCACCCCAATATAAAAGGGCACACATTCATTTGTATTCATTAAACACAAAAAACTATGTGACAAGATCTACTCAAACACCCTCTTATAATACTTCCCCACATTCCATATACCTTTTTTTAAGCAGACAAACTCTGTAGAGTTGTTATGGTGTTAATAAAAGTTGACTGTTCGAAGGAATAATAACATTTTAATTAAGTGTTAAATTTTTTTTATTCTTATTCTTCCATTAAATATACTTCAACAATGAGGAAATATTAAATCCAGTATCCCAAATATACAAGGATTTTTTTGTGTTAATATCAATAAAAAAATTATTTTATTATTCCACCAAATTGGTAGTGAATTAATTGTTTGTGTGTACGTATTTATTATCACCTCGACAAACCAATATAATTAGTTTTACATAACCATCAAACAATAATGGTTATAATGATGGATTTAATGTTCACTCAGGTTAGTAATCACATATTTATCATTATAACATAATAATATATCAATTACATACTTTCATTTAATGAACATAAAAATGATAATGTCGTCTATCGGTACGTGTGAACTATCACCTCCATGAAGCGATGTGATTCGTTTTTAATCACCAAATCACATGGATGATATATATAATTATCTTTAAATTACTAATGTTATATTGATCATATAATTATCATTTAATTAATATAAATTAATAATTACCTATTTATATAAGGGACTTTCTTTTCAAAACCACATTAAAAGTTACCCTTTTAATCTTTTTTTACAAAACCCTTAATTTTTTTATTTTCTATGGAATAAATTTATTATTCCCAATTTTATATCACAATAATGATTTGATACATCCTTTACATATTAATCATCTAGTTGAATTTTTTTTCATTTATGAGTGTGCAACATTCTAAAAATGAAATGTGATACAAAGTGAAAATGTAAATTTTCCTTTATACTTGTTTTATGTGTTCTGATTATGTTATGATACATGTAAAAATATTAAGAATACTAATTTTTAATTGATAAAATTTTGGTGGGTGAGCCCATGATATCTCTACAATAAATTGGGTGATTATATGTATTTTACTGATTTCTTAATGCTTTTCAACTATTTTTATAGAATAAAAAATGAATAATTTTTCAAATTATTCTACACAAAAAGTGTATGCAGATTTTATGTCTCATTATTGATTTCATGACTCCTTAAATATTATAAATTTTTTATTTTTAAATTATTTGTTTTTATTTATTATTGCGTGACATTGTAAAAATAAAATGTTATATCAATGTGGAAGTGAAATTATTCATTTATGGTTGTTGTATATGTTCTGATTATTTTATGGATTGTGGGAATTGTTTATGAATATAGGAGGTTCCATGATAAAACTATGTTGTTTTCGGAAATGATTTCTCTAAAATGAATTCGCTAATTAGATGGAGTTTAATAGTTGTGTTTCTCTTTATAGTTAAAGGGAATATTTTTTAACGGCTATTTCAAATGTAACTATTAATGTTACCCCTATGTATACATGTAAGGTACAATTATGAATGATATGGATGCCACATGTTACCCTTAGGGGTATGATTTCTATGTATTATTGTATAAATATTATTATATATTAAGGTAAACTAATTGGTTTTTTTATATGTGAAAATTATGATTTTCTGAAAATGTTTTCATGGGGTTGAAATACTCACAGTCTAACTCTTTATTTCCATATTTTACTTCCTATTAGATATTTATATTCTTATCCAATATTGTAATTTTTACATAGGTTATATGTATGGGTAGTAGAAATAAAAAATTCAGTTTTGATGTTATGAATATTTTTCAATAATAAAGAATCCTGTTCTCTTTTAAAATATTATATTTTGAAAGAAATGGATACGGTTTTTTTCATTTCCACATTGTGTGAATGTTGAATATTTTACCTTCCTATCAGATATTTCTATTCTCATCCCATGTTTTAATTTATTCATAGTTTGTAAGTATGGGTATTAGAAATAAAAAATTCAGTTTGGATGTTATGAATATTTTTCAATAATAACGAATCTTGTTCTCTTTAAAAAGTATTATGTTTTGAAAGAAATGGATATTGTTTTTGTCATATCCACATTGTGTGAATGTTGAATATTATGTATAATGTATGCACTAATTCTATAAAACAATTAGATAAAAATATCTTCTAATGTGGTTTCATGTTTAAAAAAACTAGAATATTTAATATTTTACATCTCATCCCTTTAAATTTAAAGGGAGAAATTTATTTTATTGTTGGAAGAATGTAACACCCTGAGTTTTTATGAATTTTTTATTAGAAAAAATTTCTTTTCAATATTGAGAAACATGAATCACATTTTTAATATTTCATTATATTAAAAACCAAGTTAATATTTTTCAATAATAATAATTTTCATAACTTGTTATATACACATCACAATGTTATTATAAAATTATTATATATTACTAATAACGTTTTTTAAAAATCTCCATTACAATATATCCATTAGTCGATGTGAGATGAATATTAATAAAAACATTATAAATCTTGTGTATAATGGTTTACTGTAAAAAAACATATTGATAATAAAATATATTATTTTTACTAAAGTATTTAAATCTTTCAAAAAACAAATTTCAATATATATATATAGAAGAATAATAAAATTCATTTTTGAAGTAAACAAAATTTGAAATTTATAAAATAATATTCATTTTTCTTTTGATTTTAAAAAATATATTAGGCTTAATATTTGGTATTATTATAAAAGGATTAATTATTTTCTAAATAGTAAAAAGTTAATAAATTTTTAAATAAATCATTCTTTTCTTGTAAATATTTTATAAAGATAAATTATTTTTAAATATAGATTTAACTATTAATTAGTTAAAATATACTTCTATAAATAAAATTCACATAACTTGAATAAATTTCACATTGATATAAACTATAATTTAAAAGAAAACTTGTAATATTTTTATATTAAAAAATAGTATTTATCATATCTCATAATGGATTACTTTAAAATTAAATTTTTCTTCTAATATGAAAGGAATTTGAAAAAATTAATTCCATATTTTCAATTGGAATATATTTTAATATCTTATAATTTAAAAATAATTTTGACCAAAATTAATAGTGAATTGAGTATAAAATTATTTCCATGGTTATGATAAAAATTGGCCTAAATATTATTAATGGATCCATTTAAATAATGAGAACTATATGTTTACTTAATGGCCTAAATTTTTAAATTTTAATAAATGAAAAATGTGGGAAAACATATTTACTTTCAATAATACCATGTCTGTCCTTTCCTGTACTTATAGAAGGATACTCAAAATCCTTCATGCATCAAAAATTTAAACATATTTTGATCATCCATTTCCACCCCTCATACAATAGTCTTGGTTTTTTAGTTTTCCATCATATTAAGTAATTCGTGAACACGTATGGAGAATACATTTAGAAGAGGTAGTGTTCCTCCACAAGAACCATTATTTCATTTCCTTCTCCATGAATATCAATTAATAGTATTTAATTATTATATAATAACCATATTATATTATATAACATAATTTTTTATATGTTATTCCCATTACCTAAAACAATCTCCAATTCCATCATATGGGTTAGTAAATCATCATTCATGTGCAAGGTGAACTACATTCTCCTGAACTGATGTCATTTGTCTTCCATTTAATCCTCCCATGGTTATATTTAATTATTTTTTTATTATATATATATTTTTTTACATTATTATGATTAATTATTTTTTACATCACACATACCTTCATTCATTACATTTCTTGGGAATAGGATAATATCGATCAACTCTATCGAAGAATACCTCCTCACCCAGAGATGTGATTAGTTATCTCATAGATGGGATGAATTAGGGATGAGTTAAAAAAATATGTTATTAACATAACATAAAAATTTATTCTTTAATAATATTATTTAACATTTTCTTTTCATTATTTTAAACCAAAAATAATATAAAAATAGTGTTTGCGCATACGTATGGCATACCATCTCTATGAACGGTGTATTTGATATTTTATCACAAAATTTTATATATTGCTAAAAAATATATTTAACTTATTACATGAAATGTATCTTCAACATGGAATTGTTAATAAATGTATACTGAAATTTCCTAATGTAATTATATGTGGTAAGATATATATTAATATTGTTCTATAAAATATTTTTATCAAACATATAAATTTAATACATTATAATTTAATGAGTGTGATGGATTTTAAGATAAAAGTTAAGGTATGTTTAGGTCATGTTTGTTTTTTGTGATAAAAAATATATATTCATCACATGTTTCATTTATGTGGTGTATATACTACACAATAATTTATCATTTTCATATTATACCTAAAAAAACGTAAATGTAAATATATAATTTAAGATCTATTTTTGATGGGGTTACAGATCAAAATTTATAAAATCTGTAAGGTTTTTTTGGAATATCCCTTCATTATGAAATATGTTATGTTATTCACCCATATTACTTCATTTGGATAGTTAAATCCCACTTAACATGTAATATATTTAATTTATTCATGACCATGATTTTTTCTTCTAATTTTATGAAATTTATTCTTGGGTATTATGATTCAACGTCACCAATATGGAAATGGTTTCTTGTAACAATCTAATCATTTTTATGGATTTTTTATGGTTATGTATTGGTCAATGTAAACACAATATATAACTCTCATGAATTATGTGTAATTTTTTTAATGATATTCATGATATATTACGTTAATGGTACAATTTTTCAAACTTTTCTACAATATACAGTTAAGATAAGTTTTTATCAAAATATTATTTTCTTTATCACATTCACTAAAAATATATTTTCTACCAAAAACAAGTCATTTATAAAAAAGTAAATATTTTTAGTAATCACTTATTCCATTTTATTTTAATTTTTATCTAATAATTTAATTATTTATAAAATAATGGAATATTCCTTTCACTTTTACAAAATTCTAAAAAAAATTATTTTTTACAAGAACATCATGAACCTATATCCCTCTATTTTCACTACTCAATGTTTTAAGAATTCAAGAAAATGTATTCATAGTAAATTTTACAAAAAATTATTTCTTATTAATTGGTAAATTTTAATATTTTAAATTGATGATCTGTATTTCAAAAAAAATTTAAATTTTTTTTTGTTACAAAATAGAATTTTTTAAATAAGAAATGATAAATACATCATGAAATGATTCAAATGAATAATAAAATATTATTATTTGATTTTAAAGTTAAATTTAAAATAAAAAGAATATTATAATGTTTTATGTTTCATAAATGATTTTCAAGGAAAATATACTTTCCACAATAAAATATCCCAATTATTCATTCAAAATTATTTTTCATCTAGGATTCCTTATTTCAGTTTACCTATTATTTACTGGAGATATGATCCATGGAAATTACTATTACTATTTTTAATTATTTATCTTTAAAATGATAAGATGTTTATTAGAAACTATTTATAATCCAAGGGTATTAACATGATAACAGGCTTATGAAACCCACTTCACTTAAAATAGGTAATGGTTTGATGAAATAATGAAATTATAAAATTATGACATTATTATAAAATATGTATACATTTTATGGGTTATGTTCTTATTAAATATTTAGGAAACAATTTTCATTTTATGGCTTTTGATATGATGAATTATTAACGATCTTATAGAATACATTTATACACTTTTCATTATGTGGTGATGGTTATGTTATAAACAAGGAAAGAGCTTATGTCAAAACCATAGAAGTTAGTTACATTATGATCTTTTAAATGTGGGACCTATACCTCCCCCCATTACATTGGTTTAATATTTTTATGTCATTATATTGATTGGATTGGATATATTGTGATCCAATTTCACTAAGGGAAATTTTCAACTAGGATAGCCATGAATGTTATGATTGACTACTACGATGTTATGTATGAAAGTATGTTCAAATTACATAATGTTATAAAATAAGCTGATTTCATATTCATAGGTTTATTTCGTAGCATTGTTTCATTTTAGAAAGTTTGTGCATAGATCTATAGTTCATGTCCATGATACTTTGAATAGAACTAAATTCATGTCAATAATTTTATCTGATGGAATGATTTCACATCATTATCATATTTTGTCAAACTATTTATATATATATGTATGTATATATTCAATATATTATAATATGATTTGTATACCAATAATTTTTTTTATTCCAATGTTATGCGCTCTTGGATCATTGTCAATGATTCCCTTATGATTCAACTATTATAAACAACCAATAATGATTCCAACAGCCATGTTTTCTATGTACGACAGGTTGGGTATGATCTTTTTATGTTATCCTCAATATCAAAAACAACAATTCTTATATTATTAGTTCATATAATAAAATATTTATATCTATTATGATTTCCCTTACTGAGCATCTAATTTTAAACATTCTTATTATTCATTTCCCCAGGTTACAAGGAATAATTTTTTATGGTGTGACTATAAAGTGTAATAAATGGGAATATATTTTAAGTAAAAATTTAATATAATTTAATAGATTATAAAATTAGGTTCCTTGCTTACAATTCCATTAAACTATGACGTTCCTCAGCAATGTATTTTGAAATGTAATTATTATTCCACTAAAATGATGTAATGCCCCTTAATAAAATCCAATGTCTATTTAAATGGGAACAAATGAATTCTTTAGTTATCTATTGGAAACTATGATGAAAAACATATTGTGTGATCTCCAATGGAAATTTCTAATGATATTTCTAGGAATGTCTCGGTGGACGTTTCTAAGGATGAGTAAAACTATAAAAACAATTCATGGAATATTCGTAGTAGATAGAGTGTGTGGTTTCTATGAAATTACACTAATGTCTAGATACTTTATGTGAATTTGGATCTTGAATATATATAACTATGTGTAAGTACACAAAAAATATTAATTTATAAATGATCGATAAATGTTATAAGATAGCTCTTCGTTCTGAACAAATGTTTTGAAATTCGTTGAGAATTTTCTTTAGAAATCCAAAAACACATTATAAATAATTATGATTGATTTAAAAAATGTTGAATATGAATTGTTTTGGATAAACCTATGGTGTCATATTTTAAAAAATGTGTTCTTATTTTTTACATCCAAAAGTATTTTTTAGAATAATTTATTTTCCATTATGAATACAATTTATCACAATATTATTTATGGTCTTAATGAATAGTTATAAATGAATTGAAATGTGTGAATAAGGAATAAATTTGATATTGAAATAGGTTTCTATTAATGAAATAGAATTCTAGGGGATATGGAATGAAAAATTATTTCAATACACATATAACACTCTCATGATATGAATCATAGTGATCATACCAATGAGAAAAGGAGGAAACAAAGTTTTGTTGCATCCATGATGAGGAAAATTGTATGTTCTTTTTGTTGTTCCACTGATGTTATTAATTATAAATGGATATGTACAACTGAAAATATATTTTCAGTAATCCTTTGTTTAGTGTTATAAAATCCACTATGGATGTGTACTATATGGAATGTTAGGTGGACCAATGGTGGAATCTTACATAGAATATGATTCAATGAAAATAAAATTTCTCTATCAATAGGGATGTGATTAAAATATTATTTTCAAATAAGTACATTACATATAATATTAGCCTAAAAATTGATAATGAATTCATCGACATTAAGAATATGGATGCTGAATCTATTGGTTACTATGGAAAAAATTTTACAAGACATGGGAGGTAAATGTCAGCTATTATAATTCTGCCATAATATAAGGTTGATTGATAATTAATTATATTTAATACTAATCTATGAAGGGAATTTGGAATAATAGAATTTTTATTTTCTGCATAAATCATTCAATGTGATATAAATTATTATTGGATGCTTGAAACTCTCTAGAATATGTTTATAAGAAATGGAAAATGGGTTTCCATGGATAATGAAATGATATGTCACATAGATAGATTAAAATGTCTCAAATTATTACATTCCAGAACTATGTAAGGATTACATAGTTGATTAAATGAATGGAATAAGAGTGTGTTTAGTGTGTTGGAATCCTAAAAACCAATCAAAATAATGTATATGATAAAAATCATGTTGATCAATTAAATTTATTAATATAGGGACTAATATAATTCACCACCAACACTAATGTGTTTTAGGTGAGAGGAGATTATGAATAATTCAAATGAATGACCCTATTGATTTTCTTATATATATTATATGACAAAAAACATATGAATTAAATGTAGAAGGTAAATATCATGTAATAAAAATAGATTAAGTGATTATTTATTATTAAGAAACACTTATCCTCCCATCCATAGTTGGGAATTTCATTATTCAGTTTTTATGAATATGTCCTACAAAACTCTTATTGTTTATCATTTATTAAAATTCTTTATAAAAATATCATTATTAATGGATTATGAAAAAATAAAATTAAATTAAATTTTCTAATAGTATAATAAGAAACCCCATCATTCAATTAAAATTATTTGGTATAATACAAGATCATATATTAAGAATAATAGGTTAATTAATTTTCAATGAATATGTGTCTTCAGGTGTTGTTAGCTTAATTGATATTTTTGACATCATGGGTTTATGTGTTTTATTTTTTCATATGTTTAGTGTTTTTAAAAACCAATATTTTATTATTTATGTGATTTATTATATGAATATTACCTTTATTTTATGTCATATTTTTAGAAATGAAACCCTTCAGAAATATATGTTTTAAAAATTTTATTTGTGGACAATTTTTTTAGTTGTTGTGGAAATACGATTAATGTATTCACAATGATCTTATATTAAGGATTTAAATGTTTGTTAGGATCAAATACCACTTATATTTTAGGTTATTTACAATAATATAATTCACTTGATAATTCATATGGCTCATTATGAGTAGATTTATAGAATGATGTGTATGAATACCACAAAATGTAATTATGTCATGGAATGAATGATATGGGGACTTGAGTATGATACTCAGACATGTCATATTTTTAAATCCATTCAATAGTATGTAAGGAGTCTTCGATGATGATATATATTTATTTCTAATAATCATCAATGTAATATAAAATGATTTGTTGTTGATAAAGTCCTTTTATGAATTTCTTCATGTAATATAAGAGTATGAAATAAGGCGTTGTTATATCATTCCAACTAAAATAATTGTTTATATCTAGAAAATAACTTATCATTGGAAAATACATTGAATCTATGTCAGGATCATGTTTTGTTCCATGTTTCAATTCAATTTTATTTAATACTACATCAATGAAATGCAATAAAATTAGTTGTCATACAATTATAGCATGGCATTTTTTATGAGGAATGGCCCATTGAGATTAAAATTTCTATAGTGAAGATTCGACCAAAAAACAATAGCCACATGGTTGCTTTTTTTGGAAAACCCCCAACTAGATAATGATATGAGGGAACTTAAATATATAATGATTAATAATTATCATATTTTATGATACCATTTTGATTAATTTTGATAGAGAAATTCATTTTAAGCATTGTTGAATGTATCACACTGAGTTGTAATAAATTTATAAATTTATTAGTTTATAATTATTTGAAATGATTCACTACAAAAAAACAAGAATATAAAATTGAATTATATTCAACAATATCTTAATTGTCCACTAGAGGAAACATTGGTTTACAATTCATTACATGAAACACAATGATTTAAAAAGATAATGATATTTTTTAAAAATGGTTATATAAAAGTGATCATCATAGCATAGACATTAAACATAGTTTTTTTAATAGTAATAACAAATTTTTAATTTTTAATTCTAATGGATATATATAATAAAAAAACATTTCCAATAAAATACATAATTTTTGGAAAGTCATTATATGTTTTAAAAATATTATTTTCTAATAAACATTAGTTTTTATTTCCATCTTTTAGAATATAAAAATATTAGTTTTTTTGAATTTTTTAAAATTTATTTTATACACTGAAAATTAATTTTATATAAAGAATTTTAATATTATATTATGGTGATAACATTGTGATTTTTATGAAAAGTATCATTTTTAATGAAAAGAAAAAATAATTCATTTTAATTAAAAGAATCCTTTTCATTTAGACATATATAAATTTAAATTATATTTTAAATTGGATTTAATCCTTCTGTAGATAAAATATAAACTTATTAATATATTTTTTTGAATAAATTTCATACTGATTTTTTATATAAAAACATTGTAAACATTTGATCATTTTCCCTTTAAATACCCTCTTTCTTCTCGAATCAGCCAATTTAATTTTACATTGAATAATTCAACTCCTTTGATAAGAAATTTTTTAAATTTATTTATTTTTTGAATAAGAATAATTTATATTACATAAAAAGGAAAAATATTTCCTTCCCCAATCATTATTTTGAATGAAGTATTAATTCATAAACATGTATAAGTTTAAAATAGTTTTTTGAGGAAGTTAAACTAATAACATAACTATTAAAAGGACATTTAAAGATGTATATATACTATTTTATACACATAGTTTTACCATGAAACCTATATGAGTAAATAATTTAATAATTTGGACCCTTTCGATAAATGAAAAAAGTGTTAGCACTTATTTCATTTCAGAAATACAATGTGTATCATCTCCCCACAGATAGAAGGGAACTATATCTCAACAATTTGTCACACATTCACACCACATTGGATCAGTCAATACCTACCCCAATAAAATCCAAAAATTTCTCCTCTAATCTTATAATCCTTATACTAGGCTTAAATCATACCTAGTAAAGATTTCATAATAACCTATATGGTCTACAAGAAGTTGATGTAATGTTAATCAAGGAAAATATTTATTTTATATTAATATACAACATCTATAATTCATATAATAACATTATCATATAATATATTAACTTAAATTAATATAAATTTATTTTTTTATTAATTTCATGACATTAAACTGTCTCAACATACATCAACTGGGTTATAAAATCGTTGATTGTGTGTACATTGGACTAATGTCTCACAAATTGATATGATTATTTTTTCCATTACTAACTCTCAAGAAGAGACTTAATGATGGATATATTGTGTATATATAATATTTATGATGTTATAATTAATCTTGAATTGTTATATCTCATATTTATATATTCATTCTTTTTTTTGAATAGGATAACATTATTCATCTTTTTGGTGATCTACCACCTGGAAAAGTGAAGATATTTTTTCATGCACTACATGAAATTTATTAAAGATGTGTTTAATGAATATGTGAGATATATATGAAATAAAAATTATTCATGAATGAAAATTTATATCATTTATCATTAATTTTTTAAAAACTAAAAAAATGTGATAAAATAATGTTCATCCATACATACAACCTACAATATCCACAATCTTTTTGTTTCATTATCTATATCATAATTATATAAATTAATATTAATACATATATATAGAATTAATATGATATTTATATCATTTTTACCATTCTATAGATTATGGAACACGAATCATGGAAATCATAAAACAATTGTAACAAATCTGAACTTGTATAAAAAACAAATTGGTTATTTCTCAAAATATAATGTTAACAGGGAATCATTAATTAAAGGGTAATAAAAGGTAACTCTGAAAACATATATAATATGATATATTAATTAGAATATTTCTCTAAAATATTTATAATATTCTTAATTTTTTATAGATGGTTATAATTAGTATGCTTGAATTCAATGCGTACAGAAAGGGATTTCCATTTAACAATTTTTGAGTCATAAGAAATATTGACCACATGATTATATTATGTGTTGTATGTATGATAAATTAAAATATATTATAATTTCTAAATAATAAATATTTTTGTAGTAACATTACAAATTGATAATCATCTTGTAATGATAATTACAGTAAAAAAAAATTCTAATTAGTAAGGGTTATCTGTTGAAATTTTCCTTCATTGATAAATATGTTATGTTATGCACCTAGAATAATTCATGTTGATTATATATAACACATTTTAAATTTATAATATTGAATTTATTCATCCTTATGTTATTTTATGTTTAAGGTATTTTCATTTGTTTTTGGGGATTATGATTTAATGTCACCAAATCTGGATAGGATTCATGTTACAATATCAACGTATATGTGAATTATTTATCTTTATGTTTATGATATTTAAAACACATGGTATACATGCATATAATTATCATTTATTATTTCATTCTACTTATTGATGATATATTCCTGAAATGTTTCCATTTTTCAAGTATCATTTTTATAAAATATATAAGGAATTATCGTTAATGATATTCGACTTTATTTATATCTTTGGTCGGAATTGTATTTTCTCAAAAAAATATTCCAAAAAAAATTCCAGAAATGTTTTATTAGAAGTAATATAATATTTTAAATATAATTTTACCCATAATTTATATTTTCAAATAATTCCTGTTCAAATTTTGCCCAAAATGTGGAAATAATAATCCATTTTATCATGAATTACCAAAAGAGTATTTTTCCACTTTCATGAACACTAACATTTTTTAGGAACCCATTAATATGATGAAATGTAATTTTCAATGGAAATTCATTCCGTAATAATTGAAAAATACAAATATTTAGAAAAAATGATTTCAATTTTAATAAAAATATTATTTGATTTATATTTGAAAAATAATTTATCAAGGAGGAAATGATATTTTCATGAGAAAAATATTTTTATGATTTTTAAAAACATCATTTTTAAATATTCATGGTCATTTTAAAATAAAATTATTATCATATTTTTTTATTGTCAAAAAAAAATATTTTTTGTGTAATGAGATTTTCATTTTAAAATGTCAAAAGTTGGTTTTATAATTATTTTTCAAGTAATATGCTATTATTTTAGGATACTTAATCTTTACTAAGGATATAATATATGGATTCCATTATTACAATTTCTATAATATTTTTATGATTACAATGAAACATTTTTATGAAATCTATTTCCCAGCCACTCCTTATACCATGATAAGCAGCTAATGAATCCTTATTCAATTTCAACAGAATTTGAATTTATGAAATGATGACTTAATTAGAAAACCCATATATTTTCCATAGGTTTTTATATGATTAAATGTTTTATAAAAAAATTCATTTCATGGATTCTAATGTGATGAATGTTTTCTTAACTTTTGGGAAAACATATTTATGATTTATATTATGTGATGCTGGTTACGTTATAAAAATGTATGGTGGTTATGTTATTTCCAAGAAGCACAGTTTTGTAATAGAAAATAATGTTTCAGACCAATGTATCTCTACAATGTATTTAGTATTGAATTATATCCCATTATATAGATACGACGAGAATGCACATCTAATAAGGTATATTAAGGTGAGTTGTCCACTATAAGGGTATTAGGAGGGAACCTCGATAACTGTGATTTTATTTTTGGATCATCAATTAATGTCCATCATATTATGTGTGGACCTTATTAAATGATCACTATATTTTGAGTGAATATTATTAAATGCAGACAATGTTATAAATGGTCATTTCATTCTTGTCTAAAATTTTATGTTTGGAACAAATTTCAATTTATTAAAATATGAAAGGGAATAAATTGATTTCCATAATATAATGAGTGAAAATATTTCTATATATCCATATTCACCATGTCATCTACTTATGTTTATGCCACAAACTATATTTATTAAAATGTTATGCCCTCTTTCAACACTATATTTTATTCCCTTATTCATCATTTATTATGAACCTCAAAACTGTATTCGAAGACAAATGTCCGTGATAATTGAAAATTTAGGTTGGAACATTATATGTTATATTAATTATCACATAATCTTATGTGTATCATATGATTTTATAAAATCATATATTTAAATATTGTATGGTTATCCTTACTGAGAATCTGAGATCACCATTTTTTATGTTTCAATCCAAATGTTATTAATATCAAGTTTAGGTGGTTCATTCCTATGAAGTGTACTCTATAGGATGATAATTATGGAAAACAATGATCATGTTTCTATGAAATGTGGGATTGAGATCCAAGTCTCGAATGGAAACAAACTATCATCATCCACTAGAATGTGTGTGTGAAATATAATTCATATTAATCTAAAAAGAAATAATATAAATGTTTTAGAAGTCTAGGTCTCTATAAAATGTTTATAAAAAATATTTTTCATAGAAAACTAAATTTTAAATCACCTTTAGTATTTTCCCATGTATTAAAAAAATAAAAACATTCAAAAATATTGAAAATCATAGTAATAAAAAATTTATCTACAAGAGATAAATAATATTGTAGAGACACAAACCTCATGAATGATGAAAACATTGTTTCCTCTATAATTTCTGATGTTGGGAGAAGTGATATGGTGATATAGAACCAAGATCAAATGAAAACATGATCACTTATCTATGTCAATTAATTATATAGTGGTCTTTTCTGAAAATAAATAAATTCAACCGAGATGAAGAGATTGAAATATACATGAAATAATTCATTTATCAAATTTCTAAAACATAATAAAAGTGTAGAACCAATTGTATTAAGAGTGGTAAAAAAATATTTTTGAAAAAAAAGTAATACTAACTACAGACTAAAATGAATATTAGGTTTCATCATAATACTATGAAGGTTCCTTGGGTCATGAATGGGAACACCCAATAGTTGGATGACTATAAATGATAGGATGTGTGCATCTCTAATGTCTCTATTAAGAAGATGGTGGAATCCTAATCCTTTTAATAGTTCTTCCACCCAACACCATCAATCTAGTTTCTTCTACTAGATATATAATGGCCCCACACTATACAAAATAAACCAAAATAAACATATTTGAAATATATTAATCAAAATTAAAAAATAAATAAACATAACTGACCTCTATACCAAATTTTGGATACTATAGTTTGAAATAAAAATAATTATTTTTAATTTCATTCCGCTTTTATTATTATTATTTTCTAAGATTAGTTTTTTTTCATGTGTCATATATATATATTTATTCATATCATACCATCAAACATAAGAAAAAATTATAAAGGATGATGGTGTCATAATATAGTCTCATATACTCATAAAATGAAATATAACTTGTTCTTTTTCATTGTAGATGAAATAAAAAGTTTAGAGTAAAAAAGGATATCATAAATAATTTCATTTTAGGTAACACATCTTGATTCTCATAGTTTATGTCATCTGAAAACATATTGTTTATTTTTAATATTGAAAATAATTATTCAATTTCATTACTAATAAAATTCATCATTTTTAAGTGTTAATTAATCTTTATATACAATTATAAAACATTAATATATGGAAGTAATAGTAAAATATTGACGCCATCCATTAGCATGATATATCAATTCCTGATTTGATGATTTTTTTACCAAGTATAATATATATATAATATCATATATGATTATAAAATAAATATTATTGTATATTTATATCCTATATTTATTATATTGATACAATATGAGAACTAATAATTTTATCTTGAGGGAACATTGAATAAGAAATTGTGGGAAACAAGAGTTTAAAACATGCATTTCCTCAATCACAGGACTCCATTATACAACACTATATATATTTTCGGAATGATATTTTAGTCAAACATGGGCATCAAAAATATTATTGATATAATTTTGAGAATTAAATATATTGTAATTTATTATATTCTAGATTATTGGATGTAAGAGGAAATGGGAAGAGGTAGGGTATATTTATAGGTGAATTAGAGTGAGTTTTTAATAGAATTTAAAATAATTAAATATTTAAATGAAAAATATAAATTTTATTGATTCTTGTGAAACTCTATTAGAATTGAAGGATTATTGGATCAACCAAAATTTTCATGTGTCTTATAGTATAAAACTTTTTATTGATTGAATATACAATGAAAAATATAGTATTCTTCCATATTTGAGTATTAACAACTACATTTCAGTATTTAATTCAATAACATAAAATTCACCCATATAAAATAGTAATGTGATGACTAAAACATGATATTCATTTTAATGATATATATTTACAATTTATGTACTCTTATTTTTTAATTTTAGTATAAATATTATTTATTATTTGAAAATATAAAATAATCCTTATTAAAAATGTGTATATATATTTATATTTAAAATAATTTAGTAAATATTATATAATATTTTAATGCATTTTTTCTTATTTTTTATGTCTCTTGAATTAATATATTGACAACATAATTATTTATAAAAGTACCAAAAAAATTTAAAACAAAACGGATAATATTTAAACATATAGTTACTATTACATTGGTTAATGAAATTCGAGTATTATAAACTTATTGTTCATCCTAAAAATACAAATTCATTACATCATTAATCTTTAACTTGATTTTGATTCAAAGTTATTGATGCATTTTTTAACATATCTAAAAAATATCTCTAAGGTATTTTACGTTTCTTGTTACAATATTTTTGGGGATGTTATATTTTTTGTGGATAATGAATCATTGGATATTCAATATTATTGAATGTTATTTACAAGAATTTGTTATCCAAATTATCGTTTATTGACAATATAGATACAAGAATTTTTTATCCAAATTATCTTTTATTGACAATATAGAATTTTTTAAAAAATTATTTCTAATTTTATATTATTTAATTATATTATGTTTTCTTTGTATAATTGTAATTATAAATTAATTAAATTATTTTATATAATATATATTAGTAATTAAAATTATTTAATTATATTATAAAAACATGAGTAATTACATTCTTTCCCCATCATCAATTTATATCATGCAATATTTTCATATATTATATAACATAACTTTGTGCCTATTTATTAAATTTAAATCATTATTTACAACCATAAGCTATTAGTCAACCAGTCATATCATATAAGGAACAAAATTCATAAAATTGAAATATTTTTTACCTTTACGTGTTATTTATATAATTCATATCAGTTAAATACATATACTAATTCATCATAAATTCCAGGATGATAATAAACCAATTAACAATTATATATTTTGGAAGGATATTATCATTGAATGAGTGGAACATAAATCATAAGTATATCGGAGAAAAGTTCATCTAATCTCCCAATATAGGTTATTAATTGTTTATTTAATTTAATTTTCACTACATGAATACCCATATAAAAATATTCTCTTATATGTTAAAATAAAAAAGCACACACATATAAAATAAATAAAAATTTATAATTTTTATGAAACTTATAAATAATGAAAACAATAAATATGGATATTTATTGTATTTGAGTGTTTGAAACCAAATTTTGTGTTGTTTTATTTCTTTAATTGGTTCTATTTTTTTATTCTAAGGATTTTCCATTATAGGTTCTGTTAGAGATTTAACTATACACCTTTTTTACATGATTTAGTTATTAAAAAACCATACATAATCGCACATATAATTCACTATCAAAAGTGATATTTTTTAATAAAAATCATTTGACATACCTTTATAAAATTACTCTAGTGTAACATAAAATATCATGATATTCAATTCCTCCATAATTTTTTAACCACACCATTTCTAAATTATTTTATATTAACACAACCAATATTTCATATTAATTTGTTAATATCTAAGTATGTGTGTGATTAATTAAATCCCCAAAAAATTTATTAATATAATCTACAATCCAATGAGATTAATAAGAAATATGAGAGGAAAGATTCTATCATGACTGTATATTTCATGTTATAGTGACTCAATGATATATAATTGGATTGTACCATAATAATGAAAATTTTCAATGTGAAAATTAGCTACACTACAATGGTTATTATATAATGATATGATGTAGATCCATGAATTCAATGATTTTGGTTCTTTTGAATCCCAAAGAATTAGTTCACAATTAGACATTATATCATATAAAAATTCATGTGATTATTGGAGACAGTTGATAGTTAATCCAAATCATTGTGATTTAGCTGATGTCTCCATGGAGTGATTATTAAAAAAATTACATTTTAATTATAATTCAACTCATACTACTATATGTTTTTTGGTTTTATTCATTACACCTTCTAAATATATAAATGTTGATAAATGGTAGATATCTAGTGAGAAAAAACCTAATAGTTTAATTTTTTTGGAAATACCAATAAATTGAAAACCTTCAAATCCATTTCCTATAGAATGAAACACAATATTTACCTACATTGTAGCCCCTAAACACCCCCATGGTTGTGTATTAAAATACAATATTTTGATTCATAAAATAATATTAAATGAATAATTATTAATTTGAGGATAAAATATTCAATTAATTTGTTAATTATATTTCTAGGATTAAAAAAATTTCTTGGTATTCTAGAGGACTGAATAGATCTATAAGGAAGGTGGGAGGCTGTGGGAGTGGTGACGATGGTGGTTTTGACTCTCGATCAGTGACGGTGGAGACCTCGGAGAGGGTTCCTCCCCCTCTGGGGGAGGGACCACTACCGCGACATACAAGAGCGAAAGAACCTTTTCTCCCATTCTCCAAACCAGACATCCTTCCTCCATTTCCCCTAAGATTTATGATCCCTAAGGTTCTAGTTCTACATGATGGACGACCTAATATTCCGATTTCGGTTGCAGAGTTTAACGAAGCCTCGGCTCTGCATTGTCTGACGTTGGTTGCTCGATTTTCGATGAGAAGATCCTCGGTTGATCTGTTTGATAGATTTGTCTTCGGTTCTTGGGATTTGCAATAGAAGGAAATAGTAGGATTGTTAGAGAACAGAAATATTTTTATTTGGTTTGAGTTGGAGGAAGACTTGATAAGGGCCTGGTCGAGAGCCCCTCACAATTGCAACGGATCACGGTTCTATCTTTATTGATGGTCGTACGATTTCCATATGCGGCGTGATTCACCTTCCGTAGCGATTTGGGTTATTTTTATGAATCTCCCTTTACCATTTCAAAACCCATTGATTGTTAAAATTCTTGGGAATCTACTGGGGAGATATATTTGCTCGAATAGAAGGACCATGGTTGTCTACCATCTGATTAACCCTAGATTGTGTGTGGAGGTGGACACCTCAAGGGATCCATTGGACTTCATTTGGATCACCGTCGGTGAAGAGTTTCGTTGTAAACAGTCAGTTTTATATGAATCATAGATTCATTATTTTTCTGATTGAAAATGGTGAGTCTATTCACTAGAGAAATGCAGGCGGAGGGCAAGGGATGATGCCTCCCATAGGAATGCGAGTAATGGCGATTGTATCATTTCTGGGAATGATAGGAATGGTGATCGTAGCATCTCAGAGAATCACATGGTGGTGAATTCGTTGGTGGAAGAACCTGGTGAAGAGGCCCTCAACAGACCCCCGAAAGGCGGTGATCTGGCAGGCCTTGCTCGGGTTGTCCATAATGATGGTGTAGTTCAAGATGATCAAGAGGCATGTGTTATTTTAGTTGGCTCGGGCTCAATGATTGGAGGTGATGGAATTCAGGAGAGGTCGGAGAAACCACCTGATCTTCCTCCTAGGCCAAAAGTTCATGACCTATTTTGCAGGCTGTTAGGTGACCTCAACGGAGTGAGCAGGACAGACATTGTTCCGATTGATAATTCAAATGGCAGGTCTGGACAGGATAGACTTGAAGGTTTTTCTCAACTAGATCTCATTGAGGGAAGGTCTATGGAGCATGATGCTTGTGCAAACCATGAGGTGACTTTAGATGAGACTAATAGACACAACCAGTTCTTGGGGAGCAGCCTTTTACAGCCCAACCAGGCTGAGGCAGCTGGTCAAATAATGCTTGTTGAGGAGGCTGAATTGGGTACTCTGAATAATCATTCAGGTGGTAGTGGTTCTACACCTAGAAGGGAGATACAAATGGTGGGCGAGAGCAGGGGTCCAGGCTTGGTTTAAACATCAGTCCCCCTATGTAATAGATTTTAATGATTATCATATGATAATGTGATTTTGGAACAAATTACATCAGGTGAGGAGGATGAGGTTGGCATAGAGGAATCCAATCTAGATGAACAGGACCATTCAGCTGAAGAGTTCCCAATTCCAAAGAACAACATGAGTTTTAAAAATAATAAGTAGAAGAAGGATTACTCCTCACTCCCCCCACCTTTGAAGACCCACTCTGTGAAGACGTTGTTGGTTATATTACTCAACGCGATGGAGGAGGATTCTTAGGTTTAAATCAAGGAGAGCATCAATGAAATGGAAAGATATACTAAAAAGGTAAAGAACATAAAGGAACCTAACCTTTTCTCTGAGGAGGACATGGTATAATAATTTATGTATGTTGAAACCCCACAGGAAGAGGCTAATAAGATTGGAAGATCTGTTAGAGTGGAGGTCAAAAATGAGCAGGCTAAGTGGATTCACAAATAGGATTTGATCCTGATGAGAGGCTTCAATGATCGGAAATTTAGCAAAGAAGAATATATCGGAACATGGGACAAAATGGTGGACCATTTTGAAGACGTTATTGGGGAAGATCCTGATGCTATGGTACATCTAATGAATTCATTAATATAGAATTTATTCTTTTATTTCACCAAATTTCATTTGTGGTAGTTTCATTTATATTTTATTATAGGAATAAATGAGGTGGTAATCATATGGATGTTAATTTATATTTTTAAAACAGTGATTTAGATGATAAAAATGACATAGAATAAATGGATGGAATTTTTTTGTAAGAATATTGTCAATAAATTTTATAATTAGTTGTATTGGTTTACATTCATATGAAAAAAAAGAAATAATTTTCTTTAAAGGTTTAATTTATATCTTTTTCTGATTATCTAATATATATTAATGTTTACAATAAAATCCGCATATGTTTATAATAGTCAATGTCGAATTAGTGAATCTATTTAGATGATATGATAATTTTTTGAACTGATTTGATTGTTATATAGTTGAATAAATGATATTATTCATAAATGTATAAAATGAGGGATTATGGAGTAGTTTACACAATTATTGGTACTAAAATATGGAAACATTGTTGGTGGTATTATTTTTCATTTTCTCAGATTATTAGTAAAATAGTGACATGATTCTATGATGTTTGTTTTAAGGATTTGAATACACCTTTTTACTTTAATTTTTTTTGTTGATTTCAAATAAATATAGTGATATATCACAACTTAGATATAATCATTTCATTTCATATCTAAAATATATATATAATATTTAATTAGGTATTATATATCCTTTTAAATTTCAAAACTTAATGGATATACTAGTTATCAAAATAAGGACCATCAATGGGGTGTGACCAGGGAAATTTTTTACATATATATGTTTAAAGATATTGTTTTAATTTTCAAAGGCTATTAAGTAGTTCTAAGATGGTTAACTAATTCATTATGGGTTAACAATATGGTTCACATTTAATCAACCACCCATGTGTCATTTTCTCTTATAAATGGTGCTATTTTTGGTCAGTAGAAAATACACACGCAGTCCAACAAAAAATAACGAATTTAAATTGATTTCAATATGGATTTATGGGAAAAATTATCATGTTTATGGATTTTATTATTATATATTAATATTACGGACTAAATTAATGTTTGAATATACATTCATAGTGATACTGATGCAATAAATATAAGGGGAATAGAGGATCATGTATACTATGTGGTCTAGAGAACATACCATAACACATGATTGTATAATAAAGTAGTTAAAAACTGTACCATAATAATTATAAATCAGAAAACATGTGAGAATATGTGATTATATTTAAGAAAATATTTCTCTTATATTTATTTTTTAGGTAACTAATTGAGATATTTGGTTTAAACCTTGTAATAAAAAAATTCAACAGTATACTGATAATTTTTTTAGTGATAGAAATTTAAATATTGAATTAAGTAAAAATATACTCTAAATGGTTCAAAATATTAGTGGAACCCATGCCCCAAAAAATATAGAAAGAAAGATAAAAAAGATGGGTGACTACACTGGGTATAATGAACATGTACGCGCAAGAGAAAAAATGAAAAGAAGTGGCAAGGAATACCTCAAAACCATCCCTGTAAGGCTAAGGGATGACCATCAATCCCCATGACATCATTAAAGATATCTAGTCTGTCATCAATCCAACATTCAAAAAATCATGACTTAATTATCTATATTTTAGATTCCATCTTGATCATAGATTGAATAAAGATAATACACTCATCCAAAACCAACCCTCATTCCCGATCTGTTAGGTAATGTATTTCATCAAAAAACCCCATGAAAATTCCTTCAAAACCTCAAAACCACGATCAAAAATTACCCGAAGAATTCCAGATGTCCTCACCAAACAAGAGAAGCGTATGATGATAATGGACACACAAGGAACCAATGAAACCACCATATGTTGGGTACCCTAACTTTTGGAGATGCAGAAATTTGGAACATCCCTGATAGTGAATTTATGAAAAAATCCTAATAGATACTCTAAAATGGTCATCCAAACATCCCCCAAATCCCAGATACACTCCTACAGTTCATTCTGAAAGCAACATCTATGGAGAAAAAAATAATATCCAATGATGTGATGAGTTTGTTACCAGATGAAGTTTCCTTTATAGACCCAATAATGATTTCTAAAGACAAATATTCCCATGAAACATCATTAGAGGGAAATAGGAAATCAGTCCTGAATAAGTATACACATCATAATCACAAAGAACTAGAAAATAATTAAGAATCATACATTAGAAAAATCATGTTATCCTAAACGAAAAATATGGGGACAACATCAAAAGTGAAAAAAATAGAGATAGAAATATTATTCCTACAAAATAACTATTCCCACAAAAGTTGAAGTTAATAAATGTACTAATTCACTTATATGGATATATAATTAGTTATATATCTTATTTGAGTGTTTGGGATATACATATATTAGAATTTCAGAATGGAATAATTAAAAAGTACAAAATATGGCTTGGAATTTTGGAGGATATGATAAATAATAAATTGGTATATTTTTTATATCTTCATTAGTTTTAATGAATACACCATTTAATTCTTAATCACAATCATATACATTGTCAAATTGTTATTTTAAATTTTACTATGTTAACAAATAAAAATATCACCATATCTTATATGAAAATATATTTTAAAATTTAGAAATTTATCGATATTATAATATTAAATAAATAATTTGGAATGTAGTATTTTTAAATATAATTGTGTGTTTAAAAAAAATATATTTAATTAATTTCAATATAATTTTGGATACCATGGACAATTGATTAATTCATAATAATTGTAATGATTTAACAGTCCCTTAAGATGTAAATATTTTAAAATTAAATTTTTATTGTCCTTGGTTTTTAACATGATGAGTCTCCTAATTATAGAAGAATGGATACATAAATGGGAAGTAAAATACCAATTTTGATTAATGTTCTATAAAAGGTGAAATCCCATTATGATTTCCTTTATCATTGTGTTAAAGGATATCACAATGAAATAATAGTATTTCTCTATACTGTATCATTCAATCCTCGATAATGACACAATTTCCCACTAACATCAATCCATCTAGGGGAATAAATCATTAATGATAGTGAATATTCTTGATGCAGAGCATAATAATCTTCTACTTTATTTTTCAAAAGATCCACTCCCCACAACATGATGCTGATCACCTCATGTTCAACATTACATGAAAAAAATTCTCAAAAATATATAAGAAGAGACTCAAAAAAATTACAATTCCTCCATCCATATATAGTATCTCATGACCAGTTGGGTATAACTACTTCCATGTTCACCCCTGGATTACATCTCTAATGATACAATACCACTCTTCAGCCATTTTTATCATCAACTAGGTCTCTCCCCCAATTCATAATAACTACTATATGCACCATCTATTATTTTTTCACTATCACACAAAACATGCACTATAGAAATGAACCAAAAAGATATTTTCATTAAATTTAATTGAATCATTTCCTTCCAATTGAAAATAAATATCATGATGGGTTAAAAAGATAATTAAAATTAGAATTCATTCACAATAAATTAGTGTAAATAGGGAAAAACAGTGCAATCCAGTAAAATTTGAAAACGATTTTTTATGCTAATTACTTCTACTGATTTGGAAATTAAAATCACATAAATTATTTAAAATATTAAAAAATGATATTGTTGTGATAAAAATTAATTCTACATTAGTAATGAATATAAGGAAGAACATTCAAACTTAGAATTCTAGAAATAAATAAAAACATTTAAAATCCACCTTTATAAAAACTATCATCAATATATTATGAAATATAATATAGTATCCCATAAAAAAATAAATTCCAGTAGCTGAAACCTTTTGTATTAAATCCTCCAGGACATGTAGAGGAATAAAATCTTGTTTACCATGTGAAAATGAAAAGTTAAATTTTGTCCATAATAAAAAAAAATTTATGAATTGACACTACAAATATGTTTCTCATTTTAGAAATATCCCCATAGATCATTATCAATACTATAATATTATTTTTCAAATCACGTATGGTCACATACTCGATTATAATCGATCACCTTACTACAAAGTAAAGAAAAAAAAGAAAATTTTATCAATGAGATTATTTTAATCATATATTATTATATTTTTCATAAAAGATGTTAGACATTTCATAATAATTAGATGATTAATTGTCCTGGGCTTACAACTAGATAATTCATTTAATGAATTTTATTGAAATAATGAAACACATGATACCATAGTTTTCTCTAAAAACAAAACCTCGTAGTATGATAATTGAGATATTTTAAACTTTAATGAACACCATATTAACATTTTTCACATTAATGAAAAATGATTTCTCTATATTCATATTTTTCTAATAATCACTAGATATTTCACTATTTATATCGCCAAAAGTTTCTTCAATTGAAAAAACTCTAGTATAAATTATCCCATTATAGATTATAATCGTCAATAAAAATATTATAATCATTATAACATTTTATGGTTTCATAGTGGATATATTTATGAATCAGTTATTTTTTCTATAGTATAATTGAGAGTTAGATTTTGTAAGGAATTCACCCACGGAATATAGATTTCATGATTTTTCATTGTAGTATTTATGGACAACAAATTAAAATCATTATTATAAGACTACTTATCAATGATTAGATTCATGATTTCACTACAATGAATCATCCAAAACTGAATGAGTAATGTCCAATAATATATATAATACATGGAAAATTATTATCATTCTCTTCACCAACAATATTGATAATGTAGTTTTTTAAGTGACCCACATCACTAATTTAAAACAATTACATGTAATGAATCTTGATATTATTGATTTATTCTATGATTCACCAAAAAAAATTAACATATAAAATAATAAATAAATGAAAATTAAACTTATACATTAATTTTTTTGTACATTTTCATATGTATATATCTCGATCCAGAGGATTTCAAATCATTATTCATATATAATGTTCAAACCTATTAGGTTATAATAGAGAATTTCAGGGGGATTAAAAAATTATATGATATTCCTTATTATACACTATGTATCCATCAATCAGTGTGAAATAAACATATTATTCCAAATCAGAATTTTGGAGAAACAATTTTACATTCATACAGTGCATCAAAAAACCATTATTTTCTTTCTTAGCAAGATTCGCATAAATGAATTTTTCCTCATTCCCACATAAAAATACATTGTAAAAATATACTCATTTTATATAAAAATATCCCATTGTTACTAATCATACCATATTCTATAATATAAAACTGTGTGGTTCCTTTATCATATTATAAAATAATTTTAGGCAACTTTTATTTTTTAGCCGAGTGATAATTATTTTCATGAAAATGTCCAATTATTCTAGATAGAATCCAAATCCGTCCCTATTGATGTCATTCAACATGTTACACTAGATACATTGTGTTTAGAGACTATCTCCTCATCAAATACAAGTATTTTATGATTTGGGTTTTTAATTCACTGGTTAGTGTGTATATGTAGATGAGTGATAGATATATAATGGGACATTCATCAGTTCTCATGGTACTCTAATCTTCTAGTGATTATTTTCAATTCATTACAGGAATTTTTATAGATGTATAATGTAAATATGTTCAGAACAATCTATAAATTTTTGGAATTGTGGGACCATTATTTATCATATCATATACTATATAACTAATGTTTTGATCGTGTTATGTAGACCCTCCATCACGGTGAACCTTGATAGGTCATTAGCAATCAAAAAAAATTACACCCCCGAATACCACCAAACCTGTCATTGAATATCAACATCAATAATTACATTGATTTTTACAATGATTATCATAATATATATCAGTTGATATTTAACCTTCCTCTACAACGTGGCACACTATGGGCTGGTTATTGTTATTAAATATTTTATGATCTTTTTTTCTTTAGCATCGATTATACACTTGAATACCATCTGATTAGATATTCTAAAATTCTACATAGTCTAATATGTTGAAAATTTCTTCTCTTTGAAATCATTATTTTATAAATTTTTATTGTAACAACATAGATACATATAAAATTATTATTATTTTCATTCCAAAATTAAATACTAAAATTACATATATATGTATAATGAAATAAGTTTTATATTTTGAATTTAAGGAATATATCATTATTTAATAGTAACCTAACTAATTAATGTATAAATAAAGTTAAATTATCCTAAATTTAAAAATATGATATATTTATATAATTTAATTAGTCAATAAATGTTTTGAAAGTGATTAATTATTTTATGATTGTTTTGGAAACATATATGTTTTTTGTTATTTAAAAAACTATATTATGAAAATAAATAAAATTTAATTTAATAAAATATAATAATAAATTAATTTTTTACGTTCTCTTTTTTATATGATAATTTTATGAGACCTTATTTAATTTTTCAAATTGTTATTAAATCAGTCATAGTTTTAAAATTTTTATTTTTCAAAAGAATAATGATTTAAATTAAAAATTAATTTTTTCATATTTTATAAACTATTTTCATAAAAATGGGTTTATTTATCAATTATAAACATCAATGAAAATGGTTACAGTAAATTTTTGGGATCTCTCTAAAAGGGATAAATTTTCATTGAATTGTGAGATAATGTAATTTATGGTATAAGCTAAATAATTAATTATACTATCATAGATTATATATGGATGTTGTTCAAACTGAATATCAAAGTGTTATAGATAATTTATTAAAATTTAGTGATAATTTTCAAAATATTCATTATCTTTAAAAAAATAACAAATAATTACTAAATTAATGAGATAACACCACTCTCATCCAATATAAATACCACTCCTCACGACATCTTCTCATCTCATCTCAAACCATTGTAGATTTTACAATTTCTACCAATTTACATCCCTGACTCTTCCTCACGTCCACTACATTTTTTTCTCTGAAAAATTATAAAACCATTTTTCCAAAGGATACTCTAAAAGAGATGAATTCAAGAGGTAAAATTATCGAACATTTCCATTTATTTTCCTTTTCATTTAATTACTTTTCTATTTCTATCATAACCTACCCATATCCTTGTGTAATGAAAACTCAAATATAAAATATATACTGAAATCTTATCCGGATTATGAAAAAATTCATCATCAAACTCTTCCTCAACTACTTTGTAGTCTAAAAATATGACATCACTCGTAATGTGTCGATTTTTCGCCATCTTGGACAACATAATTTCACTTACTGTAAGGAAATATGTCTATAAATACATTTTTACTATTTAATAAAATTTTATTATAGATCATATATGTAATATAATGTTCATGGAAAACTATATAAACATGATATAAAAAATTTATATAAGTTCGGGATAGTCCTAAAAACACCCAAAATGAACTTAATCATTTTAATTAATGTTTTGTCTATTGATTCTTCCTCATGTATAAAAAATAAATATATGTCGTCCATTAAAACATTGTAAGAATATTAATACCATTTATTTTCACATATTGTGTTTTTTATCCATTTGAAATGAAAACCCACAATGAACCCCCCCCCCCCCATGGAAACCATGAAATAAATGTGCCCAATACAATGAAAAATACCCAACTATTATTGTGTCATTTTTTGGGAGATATTTTAAATGTATAATATTGGGAAATATAATTATGAAATAGATAATTAATATGTTAATAACACTCCATATAAAATTATACATGTGGTTTTAACATCATATAATTAAGGAGAACATGAGTTAAGGGACTTTACTTTAAAAATATTCTTTAATGTCACTTTTAAAAAAATATCGAATATTTTTATGAAGCTTGTATTTATGTTTTATGATTATATATTCGTTACGAGAAATTTTTTTGATGATTATTTAGATTTATATCATTCTACAATTCATTGGGTATGTTTATGTTGGACATTGAACATAAGGGTAATTCCAAGTGCAATTGTGATGTTTACATCCTATGGAATTTATGAGGGTTACATTTTGATGATTCCATAAGGGTTAAAAACCTAAATTATCAATAAGTGTTACAATATAATTTAATTAATTTCCCAAGACAACATTATTATCTTATATATTTTTTATTAATTTATGGGAATATGTTTTTTTCACAATTATATGATACTTTATGTTTGATAAGTATGTTTTCGGTAAAATGATTTCATATATTTATAAGTATTAATTGACTACATGATAATTTATTTTATGTCTCTTACATATATTTTTATGATGATATCCATTTTATAAATTATTTCATGGGTTTTAATGATGTGTAAGGGAAAAAGATATTTCAAGATGAATGATGTTAATATTTTTTCTTGAAATGATTTCATGTTTTTAAAAAAAATGTATTATAGAACAAGTAGATACTATTATAGTAATACCCACATTGAATGGTTCTATGTTTACCTGTATTAATTATGTTCTAATTATCTAAAAATATAAAATGAACTAATATTTGGGAATGTAATAAAGTTGATTCTAAATTAATTTACAAGATTATTTAATTTCTATAGTTGGGTACTTAAAGATGGTACCAGAGCATCGTTTATATTATATTTTTGTTTATGATGATGTTAGTAGATAAACATAAATTATTTTCACTCAATTATTAATTTAAAATGTTATAGTAATTATATATTACCATGTTTTCTTATATTATATAAATCGGTTCATAATTTTTTTTGCATATCAAATAGGGAATCTGATGTGGGAAGGCTCTAATAGAATAATAAAATTCCAAATCCACAACCTGAAATAGTTAGAATTAGAACCATGATATTATTTATTGTAATGGATCAATTGACATAGGATTTAAATGTTATTCGAATACATAAAATAGAAAATCAAGAGCTACCGCATAGAACATGATGATTATGGAACATTTTATGCGGCATCACCCTCCTGCATTCAGCGGATCTTCTGACCCATTGCTTGTTGAATATTGGATTATATCCCTTAAAAAGGTTTTTTATTTCAAGGGTTTTTAGATAATCAAAGGTATAGTCTATTAAATTATAATTTTTAAGGTGATGATGATATCGGTGATAAATGTTCAAGAAAATAAAGTTTAAAAAGGATATTGATCACTTGTAATTGGATAAATTTGTGAATCTTTTTTAGAGAAACATATTCCTATGGTATTTTGACATCGGATTGAAAATCAATTCCATTAATTAAAAAATAGAGGAAGATTCAGTAGAATATTCTGAATATAACATCACTCTATTGTAATGGTATTCAACAAATAAAATGAACTATTGGGGATTCATTAACAAAATCAGGAAGTTATTAGGATTTGTTATGAATGGAAATATGAAAAAATATTTTTAATTTTTACTGTAATATGAAAAATGTAAATTTTATTATATGTGGTAATATTGGGTATTATTGAATTACCTACCCAAAGAGATATATTAATGCGGGGAAGCATCTGTATTATAAGTAGAATTGTATAGGGAAATCCTTTCTGACTACTTCAGTAGAAGTTAGGTCATCCAATTAAGTGTGTCAATTAACTTTTTGATTACACATATTTTTCTAATGTATTGTTTGATACTAGTTATTGACATTCATTTAATTATGATATATAGTTTTGTAAATTTTAAATTTAACCTCATGAAATGAATAAAGAGAATACGATTAAAAAATGTGAAAATATTTAGTAAAAATTAAATTATATGAATCTTTATATTGTTGTATATGAAAATATATTACCTGAAAATCATGTTGTTTTACCCATATTAGTGTTTGGTATTATTCAGGGTCTATAATTCCATTCTTTTTACCTTGCTAAGATATATTATACAACAAAATAAGTGTTATTTAAGAAATAGTTTAATTTTTATACAAGAAATAAAAAAATACCATTGATAACATATCAGGATTCTGAGAAATTTCTAAAATATGGAAATAAATGTTATCATTTACATATTATAGAAATAATGGGAAATGTTCAAATTAATTATGTGCTATTTGAGAATGAATACCTTGAACTTTTTATTGATCATTTTCCCAGTGTTATTCCAGATCAGGAGGTTGAATTTACTATTGATAGAGATCATGATGAAAATATATTTTTGGAACCCCTTTATTGAATAGATCATGTCGAATGTCTATAATTTAAATTAATTTTATTGAGTTTCTTCATCATTGTTTCAATCGACCTAAAACTTCACCCAGGGATTCACCTATTATCTCTGTAAAAAAATTGTGCCCTTTCATAAGTATTTTCATTGATTATAGATCATTAAATAAAATAAATGTCAATAATTAATATCATTTGACTCATATAAATGACAGTTTTGATCATCTCTATGGGGAACATCACTAATCAAATATTGTCTGTAGATTCTGGTGCCATCAGCTAAAGTAGAAGGATAATTAAATAATGAAACAAACATTATATACTATATTTTGTCATTTTGAGTTTGTTCTCATTCTTATTGGATTGTAAAATTCCCCCATTTCTATTTATGTATCTTGTGAATATAATCTTCCATGAATACTTGGATAATAATTTTTTTGATTTTATTTATGACATTTTTTGTTTCAAAAAAATTATTATATTCTTAAAAACATTTATTAATTTTTTTGAAAATTATCCATGAAATTAAGTCATATGGAATATTTAAAAAATATGCTTCTGGTTTCGACAGATTTACTTTTATGGGAATATTGTAAATAAGTATGGCATAACTGTTCATCATTACAAGAAAACGTGGTAGATTAATGAACAAGACATAAAAATGATACATTGATTTTTAGTTTTCTATGATTTCAAGGATATTACTAACATTTTGTTAAAAATATATCATTATTATCTATCCCGATAACTATGTTAAGATGAAAAGGTAAAAATTTATTCATAAAGAATAATATGATGATTGTTTTTAGTAAATGAAATGAATATTATGGAATGATCTAGTTTTTTACATGACTTAAATAAATTGATACATTTTAATCTATAGTGATGCTCCTGGGAAAGGATTTTGTTTTATTCTCATGTAGAACAATAAGTTAAATTCATATAAATCAATACAACTAAAACCACATTTGAGATAATATCCCACATATAGTCGTGAATTAGGTTTTGTGGTTTTATCTTTAAAATTTTATATTAAAAAAATTTATAAGGATCTAAAAGTGAAATATATTCTTACCATAAACTTTTGTAGTATACATTGAATTAGAAGCCATTGAAATTGTCGAAAAAAATAAATATCTGGAAACGATAAAACTTTATTAATAAACAATAAATTACTATCTCTAAAAATTAAACCATGTGGATGATGAATTGTGTCAAATAAATCATTATACGTTCACCAAGATAATATTTTAAAATAACCCATTGGTAAATTATTTAATTAATTTTTTATTGGAATTTTTTTGTAAAGGAAACTCGTCTCTTTGGATTCAGTTGTCAGTATGGCCATCTTTCTCAATTATAATTAAGAAAGAATGTATGGAAGATCAATATTTTTAGAAAAATATAGAATTTTTCAAGATAGGTAAATGTCTTGAATTTAATTTGGACAATGATTGATTTTTATGATTAAGAAAGAGATTATTTGTGCCTTGTAATTCCTATATGAAAAATGATTTTCTAAGTGAAGCTCTTATTATAGATTTTATGTTCTTCTTATCAAAACTAATATGTATCAATAATATTTTAAATATAAACATATGGATGGAATGGATTGTGATATATCTAATTTCTCAATAAATTTTTTGACTTTTCAACAAGTCAATGTCAAGTAAAAACAACCTTAAGGGATGAAACAACCATTTCTAATGCCTAAGTGGAAATGTGAAAATATATCCATGGTTTTTTCTAGGGGACTACCTAATATATCTTTTTGTAATAATGTGATTTATGTTATTATTGATCAGATGAGAAAATCTTCACATTTCTATTCAATTCAATACACAACCCTCTATATCAAATTTCTTGAGTATTACTCAATGAGATAGGAATGTTACGTGGAGTTCCTCTATCTATTATTGGTAACTAAGATCCAAGTTTCACTTTTAATATTTTAATGATCCTTCAAAAGTAAATTGAAAATGAAATAAATTTCAATGTAACTATTATCCTTAATCATATAGAAATATATTGGGAATAATTTATACATTGGAATACAAGATACGTTCTTGTTTAATGGATTACTATGGATATTGGGATCAGAATATTTCATCTTTGCAAATTTATTAAAATAAAAAAAATTCACTGAAATATTATGGTGGAACCATTAGAAGAATTATTTTTAATTCATTTATTAATTTAGAAATTTTAGGATGAATTCTGGGTAATGACTTTTATGTGAGAAATATTTGTAAAGGAAGTGGATAAGAATGTCATGATGATCCAAAAAAACACATTAGGAGACCTCGTAGAAGGTATAAAATTTATAATGATAATTAGAGTAAGGAATTTTCATTCATGGAGGTGATCATTATTCCTTAAAATAACTCCTTATAAACTATTATGGAATTTGGGAAGAAAATAAATTTATTCCCATGGTTTATTAGACCATAAAAAATTCTAGTGGAAGTTAGACTAGTTGCCTAATGAGTAGAATTGTCTCAATGAATATGTTAGTTACATAATTTTTTTCCTGTTTTGATTATGAGGACATATCTCCCAAATTCATCTCAGATATGGATCCTACAAGTAGTTTCACTAGGGGAGAGCCTCTCTTATGAAGAGAAACATGTTCAGATACTTGATCATATAGATCTTGTATTGTGAATATGTTACTTTTCTAGCTTAAGGATTTGTTGAGAAACCACATGGTTGAAGTAGCGACATGGGAATCTAAAAATGAATTAAAGGAAAGGGATCCTGACTTTTTTAATAAGTGAATAAATATTTTGAGGACATAATTACCATAATGTGGGGAGAATCAAACAACCCATGTACAATAAAATAATTTTTTATTATTAAATTAGATAGTAAAACTCAATATGAATGAACAGTGAAATTAGCCTTATTTATAGATATTAAGGAATATATACTAATAAAATATTATCCTCAAATATGAATGTATGAAGAAAATAAATTTATCATAAAAACTGAAATATGATATATTTATATCATCGATTAACTCAATAAATGGTTAAACATTACTATATTATTTGTTACAGTTTTTGGGAAAAATAAATGTTTATTTATAATCCAATAATTTATTTTATGATTAAGGGTAAAAAAGTAACATAATTTATTAATAAATTAGTATTTTATTTTCATATTATTTTATGATATTTTTATAAGAGATTAACAAATTTTTAAATGAATTATAAACCCATTTACAATATTAAAATTCATATTTTTCATAAAAATTTGGATTTTTATAAACAAATTAAAATATTTAGAAAATTATTATTATACAATGGGTCTTATTTTCTAATTATAAATTTTTATAAATTTATGGAGTGAATTTTTGTATTTTTCAAAAATAAATGATCTTTTCCGGAATAATAATATACAATAATTTATGGTAGAATCTAAATACAAAAATTAAGGATTAATAGATGATGTATGGATGATTTAGGCATATAATATCAAACTCTCATTAATTATTTCATTTAATTTTGATATAATTATCAAGATATTAATTTTATTGAGACAAAATAATAATCTAATGAATAAAATAATGAGAAAACACCCCTCTCCTATACTATATATACCACATCGCACCCCTCTTCATGTTAGTCCTCAACACATTATAGATTGTTTAATATCTAAAAAATTAACATGAAAATTAACCTGACCATGTCCATGACCTATTGTTACCACCAAAATACAAAACCCAACTTCCTTAAAGTGGTTATGAAGGATGATAATTGAAGTGAAAAAATTCAACTTAATTTTCTTTTGTTTTCATTATTATTTATATTTTTATCATATTCTCACTGATCATACCCTTATCTAAGTGAAATAATAAATCAAATATCATATATATACATTAAAGTTATCTTTTTAATGGAAATATATGTTTTCAATCTTCTTTTCTTCTCCCTTTTTGTAAAAATTAGAACAGCATACATGATTTTTCTATATACCACCATAATGGTTGAAAAATTTTCATTCTTGTTTAATGTAATGATTTATCATCATATTATAAAAAAATTTGATAGATTTTATATTTTAAAATTGGGAAACATATTTATACCATTTTAATCCAATAATATATTTTTCCATCCATTTGAAAATAAAATCTATTATGAACCAACCATGGAAACTATGAAATGGATGTACCTGAAACAATTAAAATAACAAAATATTATTGATAAATGGATAGAAAGATGTTATAAAAATATCATATAATCTATTATTAATTTTAATAGTGTTATTTAATATATAAATTATACTATTTAAACCATATATATGAGGTATTAATATGTTTGATGTAAGATGAACCGATGGAATGGTACGTCCCTTTAAAAATCCACTTTAATGTGTCTTTTTAAAAAATTAAAAAGGAATGATTTAATGATAGATGTTTTATATTCCATTGTTTTTTATTAGTTCTGGGTGATTGATTATTATTAACGGTGGTACCTAAATCACTCGTAAATCTATTGGGTGTGTTTATTTTGGATTTTGATAGAATGGGATATTCCATCAGTAACTATGGTGGTTATATAATAATATAGTTGTGGGAGATACATTGTAACGTATATATGAGGCTTAAAAATCCTATTATTAATGTATGTGTAGTAGTATTTAGTATGTAGTGCACCACATTACCTTTATTTTTTCATTTTTTTCTATATTTTACAAAAATATATTGTTTTTACCTGTAACTATATGATAATTTATTAGTTAGAAGAATGTATTTGTGAAAATTATTTTTTCTGTTTATAAGTATTCTTTCACTAATGGTTCATTTCCTTTATTTTCCTTAATGAGATTTTGTTCTCATTTAATGTTTTTGAAAAGAAAATATTTTCAATGGTTTTATTGTTGGTTAGTTGAAAATGAGGATTCAAGATGAATGTTGTCGTTATTTTTTCTTGAAATAATATCGTGTTTTATTAAAAAAACACCATGTATTGTCAGTGAAATGCATACTATTTCTGTAATACGCACATTGAATACTTCATTGTTGATATTTATTAATTATGTAACATTTCTATGAAACACTAAAATGAAATGATCTTTGGCAGTGTAGGAATGTGGATTCAATAAACGTTCACTAGATTATGAAATGATTAATGATGGGTCCATATAGATAGTGTGTTTCTCATATGTTCACCATCTATCTCAATATGATGTCATGGAAATTCATGATCATCAATACAGATGAAATTTTATACATGATATTTTTATTCATATAATCAACTAAATATTTCAACATCAATATGTATGATTTGGAAAGATTTTTATCAAAAAAAAACCTAACATAGAGGCTCAATAACCTCTTTGAAATGACTTAACCACCACATTATATTATTATATATCTAACCCTATACTTTGATGAATTCTTTCAAAAATAGGATAAACATATTTTTACATGTTTGGATAATATCATGTATGTTGTAAACCAATTTCCAATAAAAAAAGTCATAAAAATTATAAGGAAAACCTTTAATCCTCAATAATATAGGTTGTGACTGTTATACACAAATATTGATGTCAAAACAATAACAGTTTCCAAAATATGAAGATTATTTGGGTTATGATATACTATTATTATTTCATTGATATGAAGAAACAGAATAATATATGTACTTCTATGATAAATTGTAATATTTTAGAATAATTGAATCATCATCATCAAAAAATATTATCAATCCAGGATAAAAAACCTAAATTAAATCCACTCTGGATACTAGTAAAAAAACTAATATTTTATAACTAATATTGGTATTTTAGAAATGTTATTATGGAATGAGATATTGTTCAAAAAGATCATTTAACAATAATAATTTAATGAAATTTTAAACTAGTTAATCTTGATTTATATGGATGAATATTGTGATTCATTTAATATTTTAGTGGAATATTAAGAAAAATGGATTGTTCCAGTAATAGACCTTACCATTATTCATTCTATAGAAATTTTCCTACAATAAAATAGAATTTAGGAAAGGTTTACATGTATGTAAAAAATATATAATAATTGAGATCCTAGTTATATGATGTATATATTTGGGAAGTATACAGATACTACATATGAGTAATGTTTCAAACCCTATGAATAATATGATGGAGGAGAAGTTAAAAAATTGATTCTTTGATAACACAATAAATAAAATTTAATTATGGGGTTGTGATGAAGCGATGGTAATAGTTCAATATGTTTGGATTATAAATTATATTATTGAATGTGTTGGTAAAACTCCATCATAATTATATATCTAGTTTTGATGTTATAGAAATTCAATGAATTATTATTAATTGTATAGGTACTAAATGTATATTTTATGAAGTGTTTTAAATAAATAATACATCCCAATAATTGGATTAATTAATTTATGTTGTATTTATTATTGAAGAGTTGTTGTAAATAGTATTTGAATCGTGGATTTGAATGTAAAATATTTTATCAAGATCAAATAAATCTATTTAAATTATATATCCCTTTATCTGACTTAAAAAATTTTATTTGAGATAGTTTTCTATGTGATAGATTTTTTTTTGGAAATTTATTTTATGGGTAACATCATACACAAGATATGTGATTAAAAAATTTCAATATCGAATTTTTAGAAGAGGAAAAGTATTGAAGTGTTTTATCCAATATAAAATGTATATCCAAATGTTAATTAGATTATGAGGGAATACATTCCAACAACCATTAATGGTTTAATTTTATAATTCCATTGCGAAATTGAAAAATGATTCAAACACATTGAATACTATATTTTTAAACAAAGAAAAACTTTCTGTCTTCATTATTCCTAATGAATGAAAATATATCTTATTTAATAACCTAAGGGTATGTTTCCATCTTAACAATATATTATGAATATATTATATTATCAATGAGAAATGTACGAGTATATATGGATGTAATAACGTTGAAAATTAAAAAACATATTATAATATATTTCTTATGATTAAATTTTGTTCTCTTTATCATAGAAGTGTTTAAGATGAATTGTAAAAAACAATGTTTGTCATCCAATTATTTAATTGAATACTGTTTATGGAATATTATTCTATGGGTAATGATTATGAACATAGAATGATATATATGTAGATAGTAAAATTTGATATTATAACATTTTATTTTGTGAAGCTAGGATATATAATTTTTTTCATGTAAAATAGTTAGGACTAGGATTCTTAAATCTCTCCATTGTTCAAATAGACTTTTTGTATTGACGTTTCTCAACAAATAATTTGGGGATTATATTATTTGATGGTCACATAGGTCTATGACATATATTATATATGATATAATTTGTATTCATGATCTATAAATTTTTCTAAAAATATGGTTGATCTAGAAGATTATCATCCATGATACGTTATACAATATTTTTTTGTCATTAAAATGTAATAAAGATTCTTAGAATATTAAAATGATTCATATTATTTGAAACACACATTTAATTTTTATTTCAAGTCATCATCATATATTTTTATGTAGATATACAATTAAGAGAAATAAATGATAATTGACCTCTCATAGTATGACATTGACTTTATCTCAAACTGATGGTTTCCATGGAGTATTATATATTATCTTAAAATTCTAGATTTTTTATGTGTATTATTCTGATATTGATAAATATTATATTATAATGGGAAAAAACACTAACATAAAATCCTTTATCTAAATTGTAGGACCCATTAAATATTATATATTGAATTTCATACAAATTAATTACTTGTTCCTGGGGTGAATTGATCATATTAGGGTCCTCACTACTTGAGTATGGAGAGATACCTGGCATAAGAAAATTCAAATATTGATACCCTATTTTCACATTTATATAAATTTACTAGGTTTACAGGAATGTGGTTTGTTGTATTTCTAATCATTTTATCAATTAGAGCTTAACAAATATGACATTTTACCTCTAGTGTGGTGATTATTCCAACAAGTACATGGATAGAGATAAACTATGGGAGTTTAAGAAATCATATATCATGAAACATACCCCTTAAAGATATCATAATGATGATAGAGTGAAATTTCCCACCAATTCCCAAATCCTTTTGGGCCTGGGTAAGGAACTAGGTTGGAGGATATAAAAAATCACATGAAATGGGATGCATTACTCTCTATAATCATATTGGTATGGGATATATGATAAAACAATACTCAAGAAAATAAATTACATAATATAAAAATAATCCTCAGAAAATCCATATTCATGAATAAATTAAATTGATATAGATAATTTTCACCATTAACAAAATAAACATAAGTATATCTATTGAAGTGACTCTACAACGATCCAATTATTTCATCTAGTAATGTCCAAAATGGTCCTTGTAGTCCTCCTACAAAAATGGAAATCACATCATATACATAGGTTGTGCATACAATTATAGATGAGTAGATAAACTATTTATCACAACCTCGCAAAGGAATGCTCACAAAATAAATCAAACAATGAATAATAACATGATAAGAATCATATTAATAATGGTTAACCCATAATGCTAACCCAAAAATAATATAATATCACACATTAAATTCAGATGTCTTGGTACTCTTCTCTATTTCGAATGACATATACCAACATGCCCCAACATGATTACATCAAATGATGCTTACAAACAATAGAGACACAACCCCACATCATATTATCACCACAACTCACCTAAAAAAGAAAAGTGGCATCACATCACAACTAGAACTAGAGTATTAGGGTATCATGAACATTATGTATATCATACAAATTCTATCATATTACCATTCAAACAAAACCCCATAAGTTATCCCATAACATGGTCAAAAAATATCTCCTAAAAACCCATAACCCACCACCCGAAAATACAGTCATCAAATCACACCCTAAAATACCAGGTATACTTACCCACAACATGGTCATCATATCTTCACCAAAAACAAACAGGTTACTACCCAGAGTGTCAATATGCCTTTATCCACCACAACCAATTCATTTATACTCACATTGAATATATAGAAGGAATGTGTGGGTATTGAGCCATCATTCCACATCACTATGATGTTCAAGAAAACTACACAATTTTAATATATTTGTTTTGGAATATTGTGGTTGGAGTTAGTGGGGTTTCTAATGTTCACAAGGAATATAAATTTATATTCATATAATGACACATAAGCACAAATTATTGAATCACAACCATACAAAAATGAACACACACCACCACCACTATCACTATCACATATAAATGTAAAACACCACACAAACCAGATGATACATTTTTCTTTTTCCAACCAATCCCATTATAAATATTGTGGACTTCAATATATTTTGACCATGTAATTTAACAACACTTCCCCTTATTTATTTTATAACCACTCATTTCCATTATATATAAGAATCCAAAACTCAGATATTTCAATCAATATTAAATAATTATTCTATCACTATCCAAGAATCAATCATAACACAACCTCACATATATATATATTCATCATTCCCATAAAATAATTGCATGAAACCACAAATTAATTGAATCGAAATGACTACCTCAACACCCAAAAACAAAGGACCAGCACACATCACCAAAAAAACCACAAAATCATGTCCACATCCACCACATAACTACAAAAAATGTCCATCCACATCCTATACCTCACCCCCAAAAAATCATAGTATGAAAATCACCACCCTACCTTACCAAAATCTCAACCACACCTCAACCATCATCCCCTCATTTCTCACAATCACATGTCACCTCCCCATAAGAATATCTACACATGGAAAACCATCAAATATAATATTATATGTTGAGATATATGAATTTTTAACAGTTGAAATTATTTTAGGGGCATTTTCACCAAATCCATAAATCCAAGGGAATATTTATTACTAACTAAATATAAGTGGTTTCTAAATATAAATTTTAGGGTGATATCAAATATGTGAAAACATATATAGTTGTAAGAAAAACATTATCCAGTAAAAAAATTTCCCCAATGAACAAATTTCATAGCGGGTAATGAGTCATGAAAAATCCATCGTATCACTATAATATAAATGTTGTAAAAAAATTATAATCAATCCCATTTCCCCCCTTAACCATTAATTATAAAATTCATTTCCTATTACTAATCAATTAAAACAATTTCTAATAAAATATTCGTTTAAACTACACCATCATGATATATAATGTAATGAAATATTGGATTCCCTATCCTAAAGAATCTTTTCCATCTTGTTGTCTGTTGAAAGATGAAGAATTAATTCCTTAAAACCACAAATAATCTGGAGAAACAACAGATCAATCTATAACACAAATAAGGATCATTAAAATGTAATCCATGGATGATTCAAATGAATAAACTAATAAAGGGGGGATAAAACCTCGATATATCTATTTATGATTTATTTAATAATTACACAGTGTATAACTCACATGATTTATGAATATTTTTAACTTTTCAAAGATAATATTTCCATGTATTTATTTAATTAAATGTCCCTAATTTCATTTTTATGCTGTGAAATTTTTTTCACATGTTACTCCTTATCAATATAACTTACATGAACCAGCTAACTACATGATATGAGAACCACCATTACAAATCACGTAAAAAATAAATATTTTGAATGTCATTTGGTAGTTATGCTACATATCCATCCTCCATGAATTACTCCTGGATCCTCCCCCAAACTGATCAAACCGAAAATAATGGAAATGTAACAGACTCTTAATCCTAAAAATTTTACAATAGATTGATCTCAAATGATTCTCTCCCGTGAGAATTAAAAACCATTTTGATAAGGAATGGGGTTTGAACCACCACCTCACCAGATTTCTCTCAGTGATTTCTAAAAACCTGAAACAATACAACTAGAAAAATGTTGCAAATCAAATGGCTACAAAAAATCACACATAACCATATTTCCACACAACAACAACACAAAATCCACTAAACATCCATATATTTTAAAACAAAAACCTAAAAAAAAAACCACATATTTTTCATCATTCCAATCAGGAAATACCATTCTCTATGTGATGATATAATCTTCTCATGGCGGAACTTATTTTTCTACACTAGTTTATTCACATTCATGATAAATGGTTCTTGATTTGGAATAAAGTAGTACCATTTTAATATTTCATAACAATATCATAAAAAAAATTAATAAAAACAACTCATAAAATATAAGGGTCAAATTTTATATTACCATAAAGGAAAGGGAAATGAAAAATAAAAAACACATCCAGGTACAACGAACACATATTCATCTCCCAATATCAAGTACTATCCTCTTAGAAATTGTGCCTCAACAATGTAAAACCCAAATTAATGATATATTCAAGTCCAACTCTCACCATTTATTGGCATGGGATTCATAGGGATGATTTCTATGATTCTAGGAGATGTAGATGATTTTTATAATCTCCATCAAAGATGTAAATTCATGAAACTATTCCACCTCACCAATTATCCCCACCATTTCAATGGTCCCAAAAAAACTATTGAAAAATATTACTCCCCTTTCTAAAACAATACTTCCCACACTAAATGTAAATCATTTGGAACACATGATCCCTTATCATAATTACTAATTGACACCTCCTACGATCATAATAAGACATATTATGAACCTAAACGGCTTTCATCCTCTCTCTCAAACAAACTAAAATGTTTTTATAGTTCTTTATAGCACAACGAGTCCAAAAAAAATTGACTCCTCAAACTTGATTCTACAAAATGGAGATCGACATGGTCATCAATTAAATTACACAAATTGATAAATTCCAAATGTTGATTAATTTTTATTTTTATACAATAACATGACTTAATATTGGGTTTTCCCCTAGATCAACCAATGTCAATGATTCAGTTACACAAAATTGTCCCTACTATCAGGATGATATACTCTTTATATATATACATATGTGGGTTCAATTATGTGTTGAGGAATAACTAAGTGATGAAAACAATCAACACTTCTAGACTCCTGATGTAAAAGACGTGTCCTGATCAGAGAAAATGGACCCCATAATTTCAGTCACACACACCTCTGAATCAAAAATCTATTATTCAAATCATCCACAATGCCTAAATCATTTTTCACAAATAATTATTTAAATTTACACAACTAATCATCAATAATAAAGAAATAATGACAACCTCCCAATGCTTTGGTAGACCCTATGATGAAATCCAACAAGATATCATATTATTTCCTCCTAGGAAAATTTAACGAGAGTGATAATCAACCATGAACATGATGTTTTTACATTACCTTCTAGAAAAAAATCACCACAAAATATAATGCCACCAGTTTTATCCTGAGCCATCAAAACTGCATCCACAAGCCATGGACCATAATCGACACTTATGTGTTTCCAACGAATGGTGATCTATAAAACTCTCGATGTATGTGATCACACATCCCAATCACAACAAAAAACCTCCCATGAAACAAAAGGTAGTTTAATCCATTTTATGACCATCGCTATAGACCATCACCATGTCCAATATGATCATACATCACTTATTCTATGGACTCTCTAAATAGAGACTCCCCCCCTTTTCATACTTGTTAATACTACACAATTATATGAACCCAATATATTATACCATAATCTACCCTCTTGTTTAATTTAAAGGCTTCGAACCCCTCTATTTACCAAGAAGGACCCTTAGAATCCTTAAAAACTTCCTTCATTTAATTCATGCTCAAATTATTGTCCAAAACATTCCATTTTCCCATGGTATAGGTGTATTTAAAATTGTAAATATGGTTAAACTACATCAGCCACTTAAACATTAAATTTAGAACATGAAATAAAAAGATATAGCTCAAACATTTATGATTCATAAAGAATAAAAAGAACACCACAATGTGGTATTTCCACCACAACATCAATGAAAACACATCAACTACAATATCCTGATTATGGGTTTCAATTTTATGATAGTGGGGATGTATCTTCCAAGACCCATAATTGATAAATGAAGTATTATACATCAACACAACCCCTTATATATGAATTGAATAAAAAATAAACTCCTCAAACATAATAGAATCAATATGTAACATAATAATATGAACATTGAACAAATTTAACTTCATGAAACATAATCATTTTTAGTAAATATATGTCCCCACCAAAATCATGTTCATTCAAATTCAATACTTCCAACTTGGTTACAATATGAGTGAAATGGACTACAACCCTCCATATTTTCCTTCAAGACTAATAAAACTATAAAACACTACCACATTCTAATGTGATTCCCTAGAAATCAAATCATTGAACGTCAACATCTGAACTTCTACCACATTTTGATACACAAATTGCCTCATAAAATGAAAACATCATATAAAAAACTAATACATGGACATATTTCCATAGTGTTGGTGGTGTCTAAGATCCTACATGATAAATCTATGATATCAAGTATTCTACTTCTCAAAATTTTAGTAGATCAATAGGAAATATTTGAATATGAATAAAAACTATTCTAGGAATACATATTACATGTACAGAATCCTCAACACTTGTGACCATTTACGGATTCATCCTCTAGTACTCTATAAAATAACTACTATATCTATCATCCTTAATTGGTAGAAACAATAGGTCACCCAATGTAAATACAATATTAGTGATAAACTCTATCTTCCATAGATCATCTCTTTGAATCCTCGACACTCGTAGCTCTAAAGGAGCCATTTGATCTGGTTCAATTGAAAGCATTGAATTTTCATTCTGTAATTCTATCCCAAACACAACTTCATTTATAAGGGGTATCATTGAAAATTCATTGAAAAAACACCAAGGAACTCCCCAAGGACTATGGGGACCTCTACTATCCTAGTGTGAACTATATAAAATTAAAAATAATAAAATAATGGAAGACAGTGATCCAGATGTTGATGTCACCCAATATTACCTTAATCACCAACAGAATACATATGATGACCATCCACAAGTGAGAAAAATACTCTACAATGGAAGAAATAGATAATAAAATTCATGTAATAAGACCAATAAATGTTAATGATTACATCTTATAGATACATTTATAGTAAAAAAATAAAACCATGGGATTGATGGGGACCCATCAACAATTTACACAACTACAAACATCGTACAAGTTAGTATATGCTCCACCTATCATAGTCTACACTAATGGAATGAAAATACTCTATACATACATCCACATTTATAAATTATTGTGTCTATAACGAAGGATTATTAATATCTTGAATCAAACAATGTACAAATTGAAGTTAAAAAATTGTATTTTGTATATATTGATCTATCGGCCCTCGATAATGTATCATCCACTATGTGTAACTGACCATCTAAACCTCATTATCCCCTATGCTGACAATAACATCCATGAACATACTCCATTCAATTTCCCTCATCATGGGTAACATTCAGAGTTCTTCTTCTACCCTCTCCATATCTCATTAGTGGATAATTAACCTACTACCATGAATCATGAAACTTACTCACTAGAAATTTATGATGAAAATAGCATTGAAAATATCAAACTCCCTAAAACTAAGCATTGGGATATATTATGGACTACTTTTGGTGATTTTCATGAACTCCAATAAAATATTTTCGATCCCGCAGAAAATCTTGGATACCATTGTCCCCATAATTCTATATGGGAAGATGATAAGGTCAACTCACCACTTGTCAAAAACCTCAAATATCTGGGTACCTGAGACATTCAAATGAATTCTATTCTATATGATGAATCATACCAGTTATCCTCTCATAAAAAATCTCTCATGTACATCCTCGTGATCACCTATAACTCTTCTTAATTTCCTAATACATTTGAATCATAAAAATGATAAGTTATATTATAGAAAAAACAATGAATTTGCTCATACAAAACTCTCACAAGATAATCCTAATATTGAAAAAGAAATACAGAAATGTGAAAAATTACCATGAACATGTTTTCCAAATCCCAAATTGATATAATCCTCTACTTAATAGAATAAAGTTACCACATCTTCACAACCTTCATGGATGAATAAAATAATTCTACCAAAACACTTTCTATAAGTCGATCAATGAAAAATCGTCTTCATTTTTCGCTCTTAGAAATATTGTCTACCACTACACATATATCACCATAGCTGATATTACATGAAAGTGACCATGTGTCCCATTGATTCCTATATCAAACTGAAATTTATCTAGTGCTCCTCCATCGAGCACTTTGTCTTAATATCTGAATCACTACACACATAATTCCCCAAAAAATACAACCAAAAAAATGCAATTCTCCCTTCCAATCCTAATCATCCTCTACTAGATTTACACTACTAAAATCAACCAGATCATCCTGGTGATAGTCATCTTCCAGAGCCACAAGAATTCCAAAACATTATAAATTTTCGAATGCAATTATAACATCTTATGATCGAAAACAAACAATTTTGTATGATTTTTATTCATTTAATTTATTTCTTCCATCCCTAATGAACCAATTAAAAAAATAAATCTTATTATGTTTGATGAAGCTAACAGATGAATCTCCCATGAAAATAGGTCAACCATATATAGTTTTTCAATATATTTTGAGTCAGTGTAGTAGATTATGGGGTTCCTTAGAATCTAATTTATATGACTGTCTCCCTAGCTTATGTCATACACCATGGTCAACTAACACCCTTTAAATACCAAGAATTCCAATCATCAATATTACTAACTCCAAACTCTATCCTATATCGAAACCAAAATCTTTTTTAATACTGTATATAGATACCCTCCCCATATCAACATTGCAAAAATTGTATAATGTTTATGACCACTTATACCCCCCTCTCCCCAACAACACACACATTAGTCCCAAGGATAGAGAAAAGGGAAAGGTGAATAAATATCACATGAAATTATAAGCATAAACCTATATTAAAATAATTTATTGGTAGATAGGTAATATCATCCATAAGAATATTAATAAAATAATATAAAGAGAAACTATATATATCTCAAATGCATTTATAAGTTAAAATGATATCAAAAAAATTATCTTGTAGTGTAATAACGAAATGTAATGTAATCGTGGTTATATGGAAAATTTATAATTATATGAGCTACTAATGTTTATAATAGTCCACATAGTCCTAATAAATACATGGAAATCAATATATATATATATATGTATATGTATATATATATGTCTCATATAGACATAATGAGTAGAATAAATTAGGTATCTTGTGCACATGTGAATGAGTAGTACTAATACAAATGTTATCAGACATTAGATCAAAGAACAACTAAATTGTTCATATATAAATCAAAACATCAGCAATTACCTCTAAAAAAATATCCGTGTATATTGACCTAATTATAAGCATATTGATGATGGTTACCATGAATCTCTTTCCAACTAATTTTCAAAACACACAACCTAATGTAATACATCATATAGATCCCATATCATTGAAATAATATATACCACCACCCCCAAAACATATACACATCACATCACACTTGTAGACCACTCATACACCACCATATAACAATATCACATTAAATTTCACAAATATACATATGATCAATAGAATCAAAACTGTAACCAGAGTAGCAGGGTATCATCAACATGAAAGAAAAAAAACATTGTTACCTAATTCTACAATGAATGAACCCCCCATCATCCCCCCCACAACACATTACACACAATATCTTAAAAACACTTGGAACCTTACCCCATAACATGGTCATCACATCTCACCTAAAAAAAAATAAACAAATCCCCCATATCATAGTCATAACATCTCACCAAAAAACACTATTGAAAAAAACCTAGTGAAATAATAGAATTATGTCCATTATAGTTTGAGTATATGTAATCTCCAAAAAATAGATATTTAAAAGTATCAAGTATTTATATATCCATCATCATCAACACTGAGTTAGGGGAAACACCTTATATTTTAATATGTGGGTATCAACTGATAGATTTCAATGTCATTTGGGAATATATAGAAATAACAAGTAATATAAAAGTATATACATATTGCCACACAAAATCCAAAATGATTGTTTCAAAAAAAAACCTACCCAAATAATAACACCCCAATTATAGATACCACTTTTTAATGAATAGCATCCCCCAAAATATAAACCACATTTCACTTTTCTATACAAACACATTATCCATCCCATTCATTTCATTATTTACCAACAACTGTATTGAACCACAAAACCATTATTTTTTCATTAGTTTTTTAAATCACATTACCAAAACTAAAACCATTATATTTCAATAATTTTTAAATTATTATTACAAAACTCCCTATAAATTTAGAACAATAGTAATATACTCACAATTAGATTTTAACTACATGATATTATGTGAAAAATAAATTCGATTTATTTTTTCCATTTTAAAATTTTTCATTTTATGAAACACGAATAATATTTAATTTTATATTACATCAGTATGTATGGATTTTGATATGAAAAACATCAACATAACTATACACTATAGACAATATAAATTTTATCATTCAATAAACAGATCACTGAGGGATACTTACATTACCCGCATGACTAACATTCCTCGATGGCTTGTATAACACCCATGTACTTGTGTTACATAACAATAATTCATTATAAAATGATTATTTATTAATAAGAAATAACATTTAAATTAAATTAAATATTATTATATTTCAAAACATATGATTATATATAGTTTAATTCATCGCATAGATATTAAATATAAATGTGTATATAAACCAAATTAATATAAAGGGACATATTTGGTAAAGTTGTATCCTCTTCCAAAAATGTGAATTAGATTAATAAGATAAATTAATTACTAATAATGAAATATAGTAATTTAATTTATATGGTATATATTTAAAAAAATTATAATCATCAAATATATTTGATAGTTATAGGATATGGACAGACCGAATTTTATGCCTAAAACCTAATTTTATTATAAATGTATTTTTAAAATTGTTTAATTGGGAAACCATTTTAAATCAAATATTTGGATATTTCATATATATAATAAATCAAAAATAAATAGCATAATTGAAATATAATCAAAAAAAATTAGGTGAGGATAAATTATCTGTATTTTTCTCTAAGGTTGTATTTTTTAAATGAATAGTTAATAACACTTATTTATATTTCCAAACTACCTTTTCATCTAAAATATATATAAGGGTATGTTTTATTTTAAAATGGTTGTAATGTTTATTTATATTGTAATTTTATTAATTAATAAATTTACCTTTTTAATTGGGTATAAAAACATATCAACCATTTGGATATTATTACTTTAACCCCCCCCCCCAATGTAATCATCATTGTGGTACTATTTTAAAATTAGTTTCTAGAAATTATGATATAAAAATTAGTAAAAATGTATTAACTATTTATAATTAGAATTATTTATTATTTATAATAATAGTAATACTGTTTTGTCCAAATATATTAGTGAATGTGATTATAATTAATTAGAATGATTACAAGAAAAAATTAGTTAAAAAGTACTAAACCTATAATTTAATACCCAACACGACCAAGAATCTTGTTAAAATCTCATTGGATAGTCTTTATTCATCCATGATCCTTAATTTAATGAGTTTGGTTGGGTTGGTATGTCTTGTTTTTTTAAAAACGTGCCTACACCTAACATGTTTTCAAAAATGCCAAGTGTGTCCCCTCCCATCCATACAATGACTAATATTGATCCCTATTCACCTCAAAACTCATACAAATTAGCATCATCCAAGATCTACCAAATAAAATACAAAAAACACAAACCAAAATCTATTTTTCATTACCTTTTTCAAAAATAAATCCATGGAATACTTTTGCAGAAAATCTAATAGAGTTTCCCAATTAAGAGGTCATATCATTTCTGAGGCTACTTTCTTTATTTATGTTATCAAATCCTCCATTATATTTATTTAGTGGCATTATAAAAAACAATTAAATTAAATATAATATGATTTTTTTTTAATTTATCAATTTAAACTTTCCCTCACATCCATCTAATTGGAAACAAATATATTGTTACTATGTACGGTGAATTACCGCCTCACAAAATGATGAATATTTATTTTTTTGTACTTCCTATCATTGTGGAAATATTGAGGTAAAAAAGTTTATATATGTTATATTTTATATTTAATATGTCTGTATTCTTCCATAATTCATTTTCATCACATATCCTTATAATTTCTTATTTTGGGTTCATATGATAATTGAAAAAATTGAAGGTCTTCGGGTCATTGGATGGATGGGTTCATATGATAATTTTCTTTTGCAGATGTGTGGACTACCTCCCCCTCAAAGCTATATTATTCCTTCATAAACTACATGTAATGTTTTAAGAATGGATTTTGTGAATATATATGATATATATTATAATATAAATAATATTTAATAATTATATTTATAAATATAAATAAATAAATATATATATTAATTTATTTTTTTCAACGCGATAATTACACGGAAATAGCGTTCACGCGTACGTGTCTCCAGGAAAAGTGTATTCCACATCGTAAATCTATATAATATGGTTTTTTTATATAAAAATATATAAAATATAAATATATATTTAAATTATTTCATGCATTTTGAAAATCATATTATTAGTATAAGGTCCAAATATATAACCATGTAAGTCATATGATAAAAACACAAATATTACCCAATGTGAAACCTTAATATAGAATTGTTAAAAATTAGGTTATATAAAGCCATAATAAAAAATATATATGGAATTATAAGTGAAAATATGGTTCTGTGAAATATTTATATCAAACAAACATTTATTATTCATGTTTCTTAATATCTGTGATGAGAATCAGTACATAATGATAGGGATTTTCATCTCTCTTTTTATTTCCATCTGATATATGTATTAATCACCACACATTAACTTTGTGGGGTGTTTATGATTCCAATGGATTTATTATATGATTCATATATTAAAATTTATGGTTATTTATATATAAATTTTATGATCGTTTTCTCATGGGACATATTTTTCCAAAGTTACCAAATCGCTAATGTAATTTTTTCACAATTTTTCTTTCTTGAGTCACATGAAATATTATGCACATATATTTTTCAATATGTTATATATACATCATTTTAAAATTTATATGAAGAATATTATTCATTTAATAATAATTTATGATTCATGTAATTATATATTTTTTTTAATTTTGGAGTATGGTCTATGTTACCAATTTGTAAGAGTGTATTGAAACAATATTACCACTTCTCGTGATTGTTTAGGATTATGCATCCATTGACGTAATACTATGATCCATCTCTTAAAATAAATAAATAATTTTATTTCCCAATTTTTATTATTAATATATTATTTTATTTTTACATTTTTACGATTATTTGTTTCATTATTTATTTATGAATGTGTATTTAAAAAATAACATAATTTTCCCTCTCTTCGGACTGAAATCTGGGCTCCATAGAATAATGGTTTTATAAAATTAGTTTCCAAAAATAATATACTATTTTCATAAAATCAATTACGTATAATTTTACCATTTTTTTCCTTTTACCAATTTGTTCAATGAAATCATCTTGTCACTTTTTGAATTAAGAATTTTTCTAATGATTTTATCGTGAAAAATAAATATCCTTTTTACCTCACATGATATGTATGGACATAATAGTAATAAATTAATGGAATATTTATGGTCATGGATAAAACATTATAATTTAAGAAAATTTTATAAAATAAAATTTTCTGGGAAATTGTTTTAAAAATACTTTCATTCTACTTTTGCAGGTTTTTAAGGAAAATGATTTTCAAAATGTTTTATTTCATAAAGACATTTTTTTAGAGAATAAAGGATTTTTACCTCATGAAATATATTACCGATATCAATCCATGTTATTTTAGGTCTCATATATCTTCATTTGAGGAAACTCATTCCCTTTTTTGAAATAGTCTAATGGTTCTATTCATATTCTTCCTTGAATGGGTTTTTGATGGAATGATACTTAAGACACCAGTTTCACATTGAAACATTTTATTCTTTTAAAACAAACTTCTTTTCACTGGTAATGATTTAATTATTTGATTATGAAACATATTTATTTTCATAAATTATGATCTGATGAAATGTTATGATATTCATTTCATATCATGTATGAGGATTTTATTTTTATAAAAATTATCTCCTTCATGGTTCATTATATGATGAATGTTTTTTTATTGTGGAACATTAATGAATGGTTTTTTATGAGATGGGTGGTACAAAAATATCCCTCATATTCATTGAATAATGATAAGTCATATATGAGATCCAAGGTACAGAGATTGGTTCCCAAGCCCTAAAATAAGAAGTTATATGGGTTATATCCCAATCATAAAAACAAGAGTGTACGTGGGTAATAGACCATGCCAAAAAGTATGAGGGTACATGGATTGTATCCCAATCCTAAAACCAATATTGTACATTGGTTGTATCCCAAGACTGAAGAAATATGGTATATGGGATGTAGCCCAAGACCAATTTTATGATGGCACATGGGTTGTTAGCCCAATTATATAATAGGAACATGGGTCGTAGACCAATCTTAACATGTTATAACTGTCTTCGTAGGTTGTATTGACATAATATTTCATATTCCAATATGTATGACACAAATTATTTTTCTTATTACTCAGTTAAAATTTCATGTATCTTGCTGTTTATTTCATTATGATTCATGCATTATGAATTACAATGCAATATATGATAACTCTTGTATATGATAATTGATATGGACGGTATGATATTCTAATGTTATGATAATGTTATCATAGCCCTATAGTCATGATTATGATTACATTTCTCTAATGTTTATCCTAATTAAGCAACTGATATCACTATTTTTAATGTATAATTCCACATGTTATTACTATATATTTAATGTATGATATATTTATTAGGGTTCTGGTCTTTTAGAACATAGTGGTACAATATGTTCATCACTTATATAAAATTTATTACATTTCCACGTTTCCAATGGCACAAAACTAATATAGTCACTAGGAATATGTTTTTGTACTATATTATGTATTCCTAAATATTTATGTAATTCAAATGATTGAAAATAGAGTTTTCCCAAAATTGGTATCACAAAAAATTTTAGTAAACCTTTGTAATATTGTATGAGAAAAACATATTGAGAGCTATAAGGACGTGTCTATAGATAAGTATAAGGATAAATAGAAGTATAGACAACTGACATAGAATTATCAGTAAAGTGAAGAGTTAGTGGTTTAATATCAATAATGCACTATCTGGATACTAAAAGTGGTTTTGGCTATAGAAAAAATATAAATAGAGGTAATAGATCCAACCTTATATCTCATTCCTGACTCAAGATAATAATGTACATGACAATAAGACTTACTATACACCAAGTTTGAAAATCCCGATTGATATGCATTGTAAATTAAAAAACATTTCATGAACCATTATAAATTATTTGAATAGAATATTACTAGGAATAAACTAGGATGTTCCAATGGTGTTGTCTATTAAAAGGTATGATCTATGATATAGACATACAATAATTACTTTTTCCATATTACATTGTCTTCTTCTATGATATGGGTTTCTCACCTAGTGTATTTTTTTTAGATAATGGAGGCAACTATATGGAACATGGATAACACTGAATGTTTCTTATGTTGAATTTATGTTATTTATCAACACAATTTTCCAATTGGAAATATCATATATATAATAATGATGGTGTTATGATAATCATTTATACTTCTTAAGATAATTAGATATCAAACTACATGTAAATGGTATGATATTTTCTTTGAATATCATTATGCTTAATCATAATTGGAAGGAATATATTTTAGTTCAGAAACCTTAGGACATTATTTATATATCATATTCTGGGAATGATCTATTAAATAATATGTTGACAAAGCCTGAGTAATGGTTAAATAATTTTTCTGGATGAATTATGTACTTATGATTTAGAAGTCAACAAAATTCTGTAATTTGAACCATAAAATATATAATTATTGTCTATATGTTTTTATTGAGTATTCAAAATGATATGTTTATTGTTGATGAAAAAATAGAAAAATGATATTTTTATAAAGGGATGGTAACCCTTAATATGATCAAGAGGTTGTGAAACTTGTGTTTCTATTATAAAATGAGATGATTTATTTGGATGATGTAAATTGTATAAGACTTATTACTATATAACTAATAAATGATTGGTTGAAAAAATGGTCTATGAATTCAGGGATTAATATTTCATCTTCCTATATTTGAAAAATATATATAGTATCCTAGGGAATAAGGAATAATTCATGTTTTATAAAATTAATTATGATCATTCAGGTTATAAATATGTTTCAATATAAAATATGATGAGGGTATTAAAATTATTGGAATGTGAAAACCAAGAAAAAATATATGATATATGGGGATCAATGTTATACAGAATCTATGATGTTATTTCCAATGTTTTCTATTTTAATCATTAATAAGGTTTATAAGGCTTCAATTTTTTTGGATGTTTTATTTAATCATTAGATAATATTTCTATGATTAAATTATACTCATATAACTTGACTAATAATTCATATTGTATAATCTGTACTAAAAATTCTGGGTTGATGGAATGTAAAGTGAGATTGGATGAGTTTTCTGGGATATTATGATCTTTTAGTTCTTCCAGAATGAAAATGTCAACATATTTTTTTTGGAGAAAGAGGGGAGTTGGATCATGTAACAAATAAAGGGTGATATTGTCCTCCAATCATGCAAGTATATATTTTCATTAAATTATTCATGTTTAGGAAATTTATCGAAAAATAAAATTTCATCCTATTACCTATGTTCTGATGGATGAGGTTGTCCTTTGGGTCAACACATATTTATTGCATTGTTGATATTAAATTTATCATATCCTCAATATCTACCATAATTCATCATAATATTATGGTTATATTTCTCTTTTGTGTGCATGTTTTTACGTCCCACAAATGTTCTCCTATATGGGAAGATAGTTATGAGTTAATTTGGTTAACCATTACAGTTCACACTTGTATTAAACGATGATTTTTTATTAAATTATTTATTATGGATTTCTATAAAATGAACTATCTAGTAATATACCATTGATTACATGGATAAATTTCTAGGGACAAATTATTTTTATGGGGGAGGATAAAATGAAACACCACTATATTTTTTAAAATTTATTTTTTATTTATTTATTCATTTTAAGATTTTGAATTTCTGTAATAATTGATAATAGTATATTTTATATTAATGTACTATGTATCCCTTGTGTTATACATAATATAAATTAAACCATGAACTACATGAAAAAAAATTATTTTCTCTACATGGAATATAGACTTTATCTTACATTATTCAAAAGACTCGCTATCCATGATGGATTGCATAACACACAAGACTGAGTGTAACAGAAAAATAATTAAACATTAAAATATTATAAATTAATAGGATATAACATGGAAATTAAATTTAATATTAGATTATAATGTAACATAAGTGAAATTAATTAGTTACCTATTAATTAAAAGATAATACAAAAACCAAATGATTATAATGGGACTAATTTATAAAATATTTATTTTTATAAAAAAGTTTATTTTTTGTAATAAGTAAAATTAATTAATAATAGTGAAGATTATTAATAAAATATATAATTAATATATTCATGAAAATGTTTTAATATACAAACAATATATTTGATACATATAATATTAGAACAAAACCAATTGTCTGCTTAAAACCTTATATTTTAATAATGATAGTTTTACCATAATGTATTGTAGAACCAATTATAAGTAAAAATTTTAGAACATTCATATATTTAATATGCTAAAATAAGTATCATATTTTAATGATAAACATAAAAATTATGTTATTATAATTATTTTTTATTTTTATGTAAGGATTAAATTTTTATCAATAATTAAAAATAGTGCATTTTATTTTAGAAGAACTTTTTTATCTAATTAATTTATATGGATAAATTATATTAGAAATTTGATTAGTAGATTAATATAGTAATAATTTTATAATTTAGTCTAAATTAGGATATTTTAATCATTTTAACTTTGATACTAGAATTAATAAACATAAAAAACATTCAAATGATATAACTTTAAAAACCTAAATTGTTGTCCCATCAACGGGATTATTTTTAAATTAATTTCTTCAAATATATTGATAATAATTTTTAAAAATGGATAAAATATTTGGAATTATAATTATTTATATTTTTCAATAAGGTCAAAATTGTTTTTTGGAAGTAATATTAGTTAAAGTCATTAAAATATATTTCAATGGAAACGATAAAAACTCGTTTACAAATGTACTAATCCTTATATTTATGACACTAAACGACTAAGAATCTCATCCAGCACCCATTTTATGCCTATTATACTTCCATTAATCATCCATTATGGAGTGTTTTTTGGGTTTTTAGGTATGTATTAGGAAAAAATGGGGGTAGACCTAACTTATTTTAAAAAATAAAGTGTGTCATTTCCCTTTCATATAAAGTCAGCCTACTCCCCTTCTACTTCACACTTCTCAAAACACCAACGTTCCTCCTATATATATCCAATAAACTACACAAAATCCATACCTTCATCCTAGAATCCTTTCCTTGAGCATAAATTAATATTAAAAATTATTTTTGGCAAAAACCAAAAGGAGTTATCCAACTAAGAGATAATGTATTCTCTCAAGCTCTTTTCTTTATTTTCCTTCTCCACCACACCACAGTTGTTATTAAATTATTATATAAAAAAAATATAATATATATATAATTTGGTGTTATTATTCTAATGTTTCTACCTTCATACAAATACACCTCCATCTAACAGGTAATTAACATATTTTTTATGTGTACAACGAACTACCTCCTCACAAAATGATGATTTTTTATTTTTAATTACCAAATATAATGGTGAAAATTATGAGGGAATCTATGTTTATAAATGGTATATATTATTTTTATTATGTATTTAGACTTTTCTAATCCTTTTACAACCCAAATATTTATACATTCCATTTTGTTTTATTATGATAATTTCATATGAGGAAGTGTGGACAACTGCCTCATCAATGTGATTTGATTCGTTCATTCAGTGCATGGAATTTATTAAGGTGGGTTTACTAAATATATATGATATATACAATATAATCCTGATAAATTACTAATTTATAAAAAGATATTATGATATTTCTTTTACTTTCATTCGTTCAATATGATAATTAAACAGAAATAGTGTTCATGTATACGTGCAGTCTTCCATATCCATGAACATTGTATTTCATTTCATAAATCTATATTCTATCCATTATTGAAATAAAAAATACATAATATAAATTATATATAAATATTAGTTTACATTCAAGAAATTGTGATATATGTTTAAGGAAAAATGATATAAAAAAGTAAAACACATGTGAAACACAAAGCAGATATTACCCAAAGTGAAGCCTTAACCTAGAATTGTTACTAAGTGGGTAATATAAAGTGATAATAAAACCATATATGGTATTAAAAGTAATAAAATGGTTCATTTAGTGATTTATAATAGACATTCATTTATTATACTATATTTTTTACTGAGTGTGATGATAGTCTAGACACAATGTAAGGGAATTTCATTACACTTTTATTTCTGTGAGATACAATCTATACTCAACACCGACTCATTGTGTGTTGTTTATAATAACCATGGATTGATTATATTATTTTTATATTTAAATTTAATGTTATTTACATATCCCATTTATAGTCATTCTATCATGGGGTTTGTGTTTCAAATTTAATAAATCTATCAAGTAACATAGTCACAATTATCTTTCCTTGAGTAACATGCCATGTCTTGCACCTATATTTTTTTATGAGGGGTATATAAATCATTTTAAATGTTGTATCAAGATTTTTATTATTTTAATTATATTTTATGTTTCATTTAATTTCATTTTCATTATTTTTTAGTATGGTCCAATGTTGATTAGTGGTATGAGTTCACTGAAAAATCACATCCCTTTCCCAGAATAATTATATTCATTCATCCATTGATGAAATATTATGTCAAATATCTTAATAAGATAATTAATTATATTATCATCTTTTTATTCATTATATATTCATATATATTTACCTTTCCTCCACTCATGGTTCAAATTATTTTTAATAATTCTTTTGCATGAAAGTATGACATTTTCCTCTCTTTGATCTGGAATCTATGTTCCTTAAAAATTGTTTTTCTAAAATGTTTTTCCACTAATATTCTACTATAACCTAAAATATTTATAAGAATGTTTTACCATTTTTTCTATTACCAATGTTTTCAATGGATCTTCTTTTCAATTTCTGAATGATTCATTTTTCAATCATTTTGAATATGTAAAATTAATGTTCTTTTCACCTCTTCAGTCATGTATGGATTGACCCACCATCAATTCATGGAAAATATATTTTCATGTTTTATAGGAACATTTTGATGATTTTTTTATATATATTTTCAATGATAATTTTCTCAAAAGGTTTTCAATCATCCTATATAATTTTTTAAATGAAATTATTTTCCAAAGGCGTTATGTTTTTAAAGAATATTTATCAAATAAGAAAGTATATTAAGCTAGTGAAATGTTTTCATAAAAAACATAAATTTTATTTAACATCTATGGTAACAATTATTGATGTTACTCAATACCATATACGAAATGATCTAAGGATTCTTTCATATTTATTTTCTAATTTATTATATTTTGATGGAATGATGATGGAGACACATGTTTGACTTCCACAAGTTTTATGCTTTTGAAAACTTATTCTTTTCAAGGGTAATGATTTCAAGATGTTATTATAAAAACTATATATTTTAATAGGTTATGATGTGATAAAATTATGGTGGTACCCATTTCATTATAGGGGTAATTATTTATCTTTATAAAACATAGGAATTTTTATTGGTGATGATATGATAAATGTTTTTATATATTATGGAAGAAGAATTATTGACTTTATTTTTATATTGGAGGGACCTATATTTATCTCCAATTAATTGGGTGATTATATGATTTATATTATCTCAAAAATTATTCAGGTTGTATCCTATGGAAAAAAAGGTACATGAGATATATCCCACGACTAAGAAAGGTATATGGGTCATAGCCCAAGCCCAAAAATAAGAAGGTAAATTGGTTTTGTCCCTAAACTAAATGAAATAGGATAAAAGGGTTGTTTTCTAAAAACTGAAGAAGTTACATGGGTTTTATCACAATATATACATGTTATAATGGTCTTTGTAGGTAGTTTTGACATAAATTTTATTTTCTTATAAGCATGCTACAAATTATATGTCTTATTCCCAAGTTATGATTTCATGCATCCTAATGTTTATTTCCTTATGACTCATATCATATGAACTATAAATATTTATCCCTTGATTCGTTTTTATGATCTTTTATATGCTGGGTATGATCATATATTGTTATAATCACATTTTCAAATCCCTATGCTCAAGATTATGCTTTTATGTCAATAATTATTACCCTTATAAAGTATCTGAGATAACCGTTTTTATGTATACATCCCATGTTTATGTGCATATATTTCATGTATATTATTTCTAAGAGGGGTTATATTCATTATTATCCTAGTGGGAAAATATTTTCTTTCTTATTTAGTAGTGTATATTTATCTATTTTTCTAATGTTACAAAACTAATATGGCCTTTGGGTATCTTTTTCATAGTTTTTTCGATATTCCAAAAAACATTATTTAATAATAATGTATGGAAAGAAAGGGTCAGAATATATCTCATCATTCCAATAAAATAACCACCTATCCTACCAAAAGTCATTAAAAAACAACACCATCCGATCCAAAAATCATGACCAAACTAACAACCCCTTACCACCCCCTCCCCCATAGAATAGAAAAAAACTAAGCCTCACCTCTCCTAATACAAAGAAATTGAAAAACAACCTCACCACACGAAAATCATTTCCACATCCACCACCTCACCACCCAAAATTCACAAATGCATACACCACTTCATTAATAAAATTCAGAAACAAATATTAACCCATACATCACCCTAATTTCCGACCACATCTCCCCAATCATCACCACATAACATCGTAATCACAAATCATTGCCCTAAAATCATGAAAAAAATAACAAATCATAAAATAAAAATTTTCAATATATTGAAAAGGGAGTCTACCATATTTCTATGTTGTTTTATAGTTATCACACAATCCATAAAACAATGGGTAACCATTTTATTATGTACAACTATGTTTTGATCTAATTTTCATTTTATGGTGGTATCAAAATTATAAAAATTATTATGATAAATAATATTTATATCAACCTATGAAAAAAAATTCCAATGACTATAATTTTTATTGTAAAATCAAGACCTTACAATGTATCATATCACAATAATATCAATGCTTATTGATCATGAAAATCCTTCCCTATTATACCCTTCTATTTCAATTACCTAATCAATTATCTTTATTTAAGCCTTTAGAACCACATCCCCTTAATAATTATATTTATAAACCACTTTTTTGATACATAATATTAGAAATAGTTGGTTCCCTACCATAATGAATCTATTAAAAATCTCATCATATTTTTAGGTTAATATAAAATGCATACAAATCACAACTATACACATGAAGCCTAATTTCATCCTACACAACACACATGGGTCATCAATATATATCCCAATTCACACTAAAAACATGAAAAATGTAACTGAAGTGAATACCAAAGAGAATAATGTTAGGAAACTGTATGGAATTTAGAATCACTCATCAGGGATTATTGATAAACAACCAAATCATCCAATGAATCAATGTAAATAATGGATGACTATTGGATCCATCTAAATATACTACATTTTATCAAAACATATAGGGGAAGAATCTATTTATTGATAAAAAATTCTTCAAAATAGAATGAAAACCATAATCCCATTGTTTTCAATAATTTTTAGCTTTACATGGAATTTAATTCACATGTTTTCCAAAAAAATAACTTTTAAGGAATATCATGTCAACTAAAATTTTTAAATTACACCACATGAATTTCTCTTTACGGTAACTAATTTATTTCATGGGATACCTCATAGCTCTTAAAAATCAATGAACATGCCAACCACATAATTTTTGAAACAAAATTTCAGATAATTTAAAAAATAAATGACATGAAATTCATGTAGCAACTCTACTTCATCTATATCCACTGATAAAAAACCCAGAACAACCATTAGAGACCTAAAAAAAAATTAAGTAGGTTTGTAAAGAAAATATGGCCATACCATATTGATAATATATATCTATCTATATATGTGACATATGATGTTCTTATCCAAAGGGATAAATGGTATTTGATTTATTCATTAATCATTTTATTATATACTAAAATAATCAAGAGGAAATAATTTTTCTTTATGGTATTGAAATTCTCTATTTCCCATTGTCACTTGATTCCCTACGAAAAGGCAATAATTGAGAATGAATTTTTTCATATGATGTAGACTAGTGTACACTGTTATTGAGATATATGTGTTTATGAAATATCATGTTTGATCCATCTATATCTTTAGTTTCATTGATTATTTCCCAGAAGAAAATAATTTTTATTCATATTACAATCTATATATATATGATGTTAATACTATAATGGTAATTGGGATAAGATATTATGGTTGACTAAATGTGGATTCATGTTGAAATAGAAAGCTAATATAGATGTCTTTATGATATAATCCATTAGAGTTTTCTATTAGTATATATAAGATATTTCATATAATTTGATACAAGTTGATATTAATTATAGCTCTGAAAAAATATAAGATATCCATATTGTGTTTTAGATATTGTTTTAGGGGTTATTGTATATGATGAAATGGAATTAAGCCAATTGGGATCTATAAAAAATTGATAATTAATAGAGATATTCCCATAAGATTTAGAATATAGTTTACTCATATGTATATAATCTACATATGATATTAAGATGCATACAAGAAATAATAGTTCATGCATTCACATTGAGAAAATCAACACATGGTAATTATGTGTGTTAATATTTTAATGGTCCAACACATTCAAATTATTCATTAAATATTATTATTACATATAGATATGTGACATGATGGTAGTAAAACATTGTGAAGTATTAATGAGATATGACATTAATACATGAATATTAATTAATGATTTAATGGTGAAAACACGTTTTGATCATCCATGGATTATATATACCAGTTACAGTAACGCAGTGTTATGGTTTCAGAATTGATTGAGATCATCATGCATGGAAAAAACTCCCCCAACAAAAATCTACATTTTTTATTCCATCTTAATATATGAGATTATTTCACATCAGGGAGGACGTATAGTCTGAAATTTATGATAAGATATTTGGATTAGATCTTGGATACACTAGGAGAGGTGGAGTTATTTTTTCCCAATGTAGTGATATTTATCAATAAATGTAAAATATGATCGAAGGTAAAATAAATTATTAAGTCATTCTCTAGTGGATAGTATGACTTCAATTAAAGTATATCATTAATTCAATATTTACATTATGTTTTCAAATTTTTCTATTTGGATATCATCATTTTATGTTTCAAATAACTTCCACTATGTATAATATGTTTTATAATATTAATTTGAAACATAATATGTATGAAATTATTGGTTCCTTATGCATTATAATATCAATATAAATGTATTTTAACACTATTTGGGACTCTAAGATCACTTCCGCCATTTTTCAAATGTTTAATGATTTTTGAAAATATGCATCCTATAGTGTTAGGTATCCACACAGTCTATCATTTCTCAATATTGAAGGATTTCAAACATATAAAAAATATTTATTTGGGCATTAAACAATTCCATGATTCCCTATGATGTATCTATTATATATAAAAATGTGTCACACCTCTTTCGTGAAAGTATTTCCATTTCAATAAATAGATAAAAAACTATCTGTGAACATTAAAGGTATCCTAATAGATAGAAAATTAAATCATAATTAGAAAATATCAAATGGAAACCTACAATATTTAAAAACAGAAACATAGGAAAATATAAACCCCATATGTTATAGAATAAAGAAATAATGGATTCATTCCAACCCAATATATTAGTACAACACATAATATATGGAATAACATTATTCAAAAAAAATTAATTTAGGGGATTTAAAATTATCAGGTTTTAAAACATCTAGTTCAATGTGATATTAGAACCATAAGTATTCCATATTGTAATAAAAACCAATATGTTCCCATTTTTTAAAAATCCTCATATTTCTTTGTAGTGTAATAACATACAATATCCACTATTTGGGTATTAAATAGTCAATAGAGATAAATATTATCAACTATATAACATCATAGAACATAGTCGAAAACATCATTTTATAAAACATGTTGATGGATTTTAAGTGATATTTTTCATTCATTATTTAAATTAAGGATATTTTTTCACAATAGAGTGTGCTATGTTCTGATTTGGTGGTATTTCACTCTATGAAATTACAAACATATTAGTGTTCATCAGATTATCCTGAAATATTTCATGATGGTTATCACTCATTTATTATAAATATTTTATTTTTTATATACATGAGTCAATAATAAAATAGAGATTTATACTAAATTGTTATATTATACTTTATGTGCCATATCTAAGACATTATATCATTTATGAATTTATAAATATTGAATATATTTGTATGGAAATATTTTTTAACCATATATGATTTCAAAAAATTGGATTCTAATTTGAATTTTAATTATTTAATTTTCTAATGACCAAAACATCTCAAACCTAGGTCTTTTATATTTTTAGATGAATATTAATTACATTACACAAACACACACATAATTATCATAAATGTACATTTCCTTTGGAAACATGGAAAGATAAATGATTTTTCCATAACTGATATACATCCTCTAAAAAAATTCCTTCATAACTAGAACACTTAATAGAAATATCTTTTATAAAACCATTCATCAAAACATGGGGAAAAGTAACATAATAACGGATGATATTAAAATCACATTAAGTGTCAAAAATGGATATATAGACCTATAATTTCCAAATGTTTATGAGAAAATGATAATGACATTTGAAAAATATACCTTATATATTATTAATCATAAAATTTATTCATGAAATTAGTCATTTGTATTTAAAAGTCAAGAATCCCAATGGATTCCAAAAAATTGAACCATGGGTGAATAAAATTAGAATATAAAGTAGATTTTGGGAATACACATATGAATATAAATTATTTCTATAGTATTTGAGTGGCTAATTTCAAGATTGTTAGAGTGGATTTAGTTCACTCCCCAAACAATAATAGAAATCATGGTTCAATTTCATGACTATCAAAGAGAACAGAGTCCCTCATTTAATATGATTAGCTCCCCATTCGATTGTTATATACCTCATGTGTTATAAATCATTACCAAATGAATTAAAGAGTTATATTGGTACCACCCATAATATAATGAAAATCATATATTTCTATTCCACTAGATCATAAAATATTAATCATATAAAAAACAAAGATGTAAAATGTATTTCATGCTAATTTCAACATAACTAGACATGTAAATAAGAAATAGGCCTCATAATAATTTCATCATTTAATCAAATAATTTCCCATGGAAACATAAGTATGTTTTAAAAGAACATTATCATTTTGTAACCCATTTATGTGAGACATGGTTCATAATCATCATGTAATGAGTTACATATAAAATTCAATGTATGGATAATAAATATATCATTGGATTATATCCACATTATATCATAAATAAAATCAAATGTTTTCATCTTATAAAAAAATAATTTTGAAACAAAAACCATTAGGAATGTTTTTTATGTAAAATATAATTTCTTAAAAAATCACTATATTTTAAAGAAAAATCAGAAAATATTTCGGATATCAATTCTGATGAAATTAACAACGAAAAGTTAATAATGGAGACAATTAAATGTCATGAAATCTATAAAATTAAAATCTTGTTGTTTACGTCAAAAACAATTATTTCGTTCACATATTCATTAATCTCCAAATATGACTTTTTTGGAAAATAGAAATATGATTCCATTAAATGAATTTTTAAAATATAAACCATTGGAAAAAATTAATTTAATAAATCAATTTGAGAATTATAAATTCAGTTTTAAATCCATTTTTATAAAATATCATTTTTGATGAAAAAAATTTTCAACTGTGGAGAATAATAATGTTTAATTCCATAAAATAATAGTTAAAAATCGTGAGTACATAAATAGATTATAATGAAATGAAAACATGTATTATATAGAAAAAAATAGATTAAAATAATTTTAATGATATTATAGTGATATATTCAATAATATTTCATTTTTGGATTCATAATCATGAACAATAGTGATATATTATGAGATTGTAAAATAAAATAATTTTTATATTGGTATCATAGAATCATAATTCACATGATCGAATAAATTTAAATGAAACATAAAAAATCATGAAATTAAATAATTTTTTGATATTATATTTCAATTATTTTGTATATAGATTACATAAAATAAGATATGTTCCTAAAATAACATATGTCTTAAAGATGTAAAATTTAGACAACAATCCGTTACATTATGTTCCCAATTACATCGTAAATGTTCAAAACTCATGTATAATAAATATATGTTATATATATGTATTATAAATCCACAAATATATATATCATACCACATGTGATTTATATATGACCTTTTATAACTAATATATTAATAATTCATAGTTAATTTCACTATTCATGCCACAGTTACATTGTTTTTCCTGTATGTTTTTGTGTGTTATTATTTTCCCCTCACATTGATAATAGTTACATCATATTAATTATTTTGAACATGATATAATTTTCATATATATTCATTAAAAAATTATTCATAGTAATCTATAAAATAAAAAAGATAAAAAAATGCACTTTTCTTGGAGATTATATGTTGAATATAAGAAAGAATGTTGTGTCCATATTAACTAATAATTGATATAAACTGGTAAATAATACTATACCATTATATAAAAAAATTTATTTTTTTATATCTCATACCATCATAAATCCCATTACAATTACAATATAATATTATCCTGAATATAACACATAAACATTTAATCTTTAATTATATCCAACCATTTATTGTGGTTATGGAAACTAAATAATAATGATTCATGAGTTGGTGGCCCTTCAAACACTCAAATGATGATTTTCTATTTAAATTGATAGAAATTGGGATGTTTAAGGTCATCAAATTAGAATAAAAATATCTATGTATATGGATTTAAATAATGTTTTTTTAATAATATTGGTTTTATAATAATTTATATATGGGTGCTAGAAAGTAAATAAGAACGCTCATTGAAGACAATTACCTCTTCTTCGTGTAACCTCCTTAGGTTTCCACTAAAAAAATATCAAGGATTCTTATTTGATCAAAATAATTATTCTCTAATTGAATGAAGTAATTTACTAATTATTTTGTCAGTTATTGGATAAAAATGGTTTTGGACATTTGAGGAAGAGTGGATAAGGAGTTTAATTTTATAAGTGAGGTTTGTGTCACACTTGTAATATTTGGATTGAAAATTGTGTACCCGTTATTTTAATAAGAAAAAAATAAAAAAAATTGATTGTACAAATATTAAGATATGGTATTGTTGAAATATATCTGCACCATGGGTATTGGACAAGTTTTTTGTAATTTTAAACAAATATATGATTATTTTTTCTAACAAGAAAAGAATTGTTATCACCATAATATTAACTAATTGTTACAATTTTAACTATTAATTGAACTCAAATATCTATTCAACTGTATAAAATATTATAATTTAGAATTTCAAAATATAGTAAATACATTTTCTCAAATTTAATATATAGAATATAGAAATTTTAATTTAAATCTATACACATAGAATCTGTTACAAAGTAGTTTTCCAAAGTTAGAATATTTAGTTGTTTAACATGATTTTAGGTAAATATTAAATTTGAAAATTATTAAATCAACAATATTTTATTATATAAATATATATTAATTAATCATATTTTGAAACCCATTTTTAAGTAATAAATCAGCCATATAAATTCATTAAATGAAAATAATGTTTTTAATAAAATTGAGTATATTAATTATTCATTGAAACATTTATTTATTTCTGAAAACTCCAAAAAATCACCATAATACATTGTTTACATGCTGATTTGAAATATAATTATTTTAAAAGAACTTATTTTATAATATTTGAAAAAATTTATTACTTATCCAAAAAATAAATAAATAATATATTTTTTTGGAAAATAGTATTTTCAAACAAATAAAAAAAATTTAAAAAAAATATAAGCATTTTTATCAATATTTTTAGTTTATATATATATAAATTAATAATATTTCTTAAAATACTTTTTATAATATTTATTCTACATATTTAAGGGATTTCTAATAATGGTATTAATAGCTATTCATTGTTTGTTAAAACTCAGTGTTTCATGTAACACAAGCTATCAATAAAATTTAATTAATATTAAAAATAAATATTTAAAAATATTAGTGTCTATCATTATATTATATATAAAATAAATTTAACTATAAAAATTATATCACTCTAATTAAAATATATCAGGACACTTCTACCTCATTTTATCATCATGTTCCCACCTAACATCCTCAAACTAGTGGTTCTGATAAAAAAACATTACGAGGTTAGTGGTAATGTATATATGAAAATTTTCTATATGATGAATAATCTCCACCTACTATTCCACATAATAATGATTTTTCGGATAAATATGTACTCATCGATCAATATATGTGAAGGAGCACTTATATACTTCCACGAGACAAATACATGGAAAACATCATTTACTTGAGAGAGGTTTTATGGAAGAGAGCCTTTTAGGATTACATCACAATGAGATCAATTATTGGAAAGGGTAATATATACATATTTATTAGTTTTACATTTATTCAAAATCTCATTAACTTTTTGAATTGATAAATTCTTACAGATATCATGCCAGCAACATCATATTTCATATTATGTCGACGATTTTAAGTATAATTTTTCTATCATATTTTTTCTACACACAACTTTTGTTGAATTCTTGTAACCTTCTCTACCATTATTTCATCTATTTGAAGGATAAATATATTTATTTATCCAAAGTCATTTTAGAACACTAGAACTATAAAATTCATTGTATAGAGGAATTATTAATGTTCCATTTGATTGCTTTATGTAAATACATTATTGAATGGACATTCAACAAGGGGAAGGTATAGATCCCAAACTCATATAATATATAGATTAAACGATCAAAAAAATCAAGAAAATTAATAATTTTTCTATTATATTGGACATATATATGATGATAATATTAAGTAAAAAAATAAACACTATATATTGATAATAAAGATGAATTCTCCAGATTAATGAGGAAATCCTCGTATCCTGATTAGAAAAAATTCAATGTGGTACATCATGAAATCATTCTACTCGTTTATGGAATATATTGGATACTATATTTATAGGAAAATCATAACTAACAATGATGAATTGTGTTGAATTTTTTAGGTGATTGAATAAACCCCTTATCAAATTATTTTCTTTTAGATATTTTTTTTTTCAAGCAAAAAAAATCCAGGGAGTTGTTGTTCAATTATCATTATTGTGTGGCTAATGGATATAAAATCCTATAATAATTTATTCTCTAAACAATATCTGATATACACAATTATATAATTGAGGGAATCATAGAGATATATCTCAAAATTACATCACACCAAAAAGTCATTCAAATTTCTATACATTATCATACATCAAAAATGAATAGAGGATAATGAAAATTGATATTCCTAAAAACTACTTTTAAATTATGGTATGGACAGAGAACAAACATCTTTACTAATCTTCTTCATTCCGTCATGATACTGGTTAATCTCTGGAATATTTCCAACCAAATTATTCATCTCTACATTTTCCTACAACACCTATTTAATACTAACATGGATATATAGTTTATCATTAAATTTAGAAAGAAAATATTTCTCCCCATATTTCAATATTTTCAAATAAATCTTTCGAAATAATTAAATATTGGATCTTTTGTTATCATTATACTGGATAATTTTCCATTATCCTGTTTAATCAAAAAATCAGTTACCATGTTCTCTTTCCAAGGGTTGTAATTTATTGAGTAGTTATAATCATCTATCATCTCTTATAATATTTACTGGCACATATTCAAAATTTTCTTGTGTGGATATATATACTTTATTATTTTATAATATATACATATATATAACATATTTATCTATAATGATAATTCCAATATATCCTTCTTATATAAATTACAATAAAAACACTATATAATGATTTCAGTCATTTTTATTTTGACACTTCAATTTTTAGAATTCCTATTCAATAAAAATTTCATTCATCATAAGAGGTCATATAAATATAATAATGTATTCATCAGTATATATTACACACATTTCTCTAGGAATATAACAACTTCATATAATCAATGAAAATATTAATACAACATCCACCACATCATGAGTTGAGTAATTTTTTTTTATGAACCTTCAATTTTCACGATACATAAGACATAACGACGTCATGATGCTATAGAAAACATCCCAATACTATCATGGATTAATTAAAATAGATTAAAAACTCTTCTCAACTATATGGTACTGTAAGTGTATGTTCCCTGATGAATCTTCCCTTTTGTTCCATGAAATATTCTTATCATTTATCTTTCTGGAGGATCATGGATCTATTTTAATTTAAAACAGTGAGTGTGTTTGATATTCTAGAAACATATCCATAATAAGTAGAAAATATACATTTAATCCAAGAAAATTATAGATCTTCGTCATAATCATTGCTTTGGATTAACATTTCATAGTATTCTTTATTGATGGATCACAAAATAGACATAATAATCATATTATATGACCCAATAATAAAACCATTGAAAACCACATTACATATGGGTGAAAACATTTCATATACATTGTTCTTTAATAGGATCATTAGTAAATCAATCTAGTAATATTCATGCTTATCAATTCTATTTTTATATACAATAACATCATCTACAAAGAACACCAAAAACTAATCATGAGAATAATTTAAGAATTAATTAATTAAATCCATGAATATATAATGGGAATTAATAAGAGTTATTTTACTCACTATGTATTCAAATTTTATATAACTTTTAGGTGATTTTTTCTTGGGTATATACTTATTCTTGAGCCTTAATTTATTGTCTCTATATATGATATCTATATTACAAATGTATTTACCTCCCTTAGTATATCCTATAGGTCATCAAAACAAGTATGTAATATGTGTTCTTTATTCCAATATTTTGGATATCTTAATAATTAATGTGTTTTCACATTGGTCCATATTTTTTTTTGAGAAATAATATGTTCGTCCCAATATGACATACATGGACTAATAAAACCTTTACAATTTCGTTTTGGGTGTTTATTCTTCAATTAATGAATCTCAATCGAGGATGTTCTATATGATTGAATTGAAATTGTGGTTTTAAAATGTATGAAATCTATCGAAAACCCAACATCATTATTCATTGGAGGATAAACAAACTCCTCTATAAAAAAATAAAAAAATTTCCACACATAAATAAAATAAGTTAGGTTATGTTTATCTACAACAATCAAAGGTAAAATCCATATCTAAATGGGATGTAACACCCAAAAATTGATATGATCTTAATTATTCGTTCAATACTACAGTTACATTTATATAATATCATATTTTGGTATGAAATATATACCTTTTGTGAAAACTAATGTCAGACTTATATAGATAATTCAATAAAATAGAAAGATAACATCTAATCTATCCAGATAATGAATTTTAGGTTTTTCATGAATCATATTCCTATAAATTTCAACATGAGAGGAATCATATACATTCTATGAATTGATCATACGATTAATGGATTTCAATCCCAATTATTTGTCAATTTTTTTTGGGTGGAATCATTATACATCCAGAAAATTTATCATATATAAAAGATTTAAATGATCGGTTATAGACCTAACTTTTCCCTTGTAAGTCATTAAAATAATTAAATAAATATTTGTAAAGAAAACCATTGAGACAATGTGCTATTCTACGTCAGATTGTGCCCATAGTTATGTTTATAAAAATATTATATATTTTTCATATTGTGTGTCCATATTTTCTTAATGAAATTAGGGGAAAAAATAAATAGAAGATTCTATTAGAATAATGAGACCTAGGATATGTAGGAAATGTGTTTAATACCCCAGTGGAGACCATAAATATGTATGTGTAGGGTGTTCTGAAAAATTACCCATTGATGGTATGTTCAATGGGTTATTTACTTATTTCATTAATTAATAAATTCATTTCACCTAAATAACATGTCTAAATATCAATTGGAATGGATAATCCTCTAAGGATTTCAACATAAACAATAATATGATTCCACCATCATTCGATTTGATTTTCTAATGGAAGAAGGATGAGTTCTACCTAGAGATTTAATCATTCGTCATTGAAGAACGTGCTCACCAATGATAAAAGGAAATCATTTCATTTTTTCATTGATATGATGTGATTTAGTGTTTTATCATTGTCTAATTGGGGACATGAGAGATAAATATTACATATCAATGAACCATTCCATTATTAATAACATGGCCATGATAATGCACAAGTACACCTTACCATGTATTTATGACCTCATTGAAAAGTTTTGAAGTGTGATATGGTATTCAAATATCAATATATATTCTTGTTGCAACCAATTGAGGGTTCACAATGATGATATTCCATGTTATGAATTTGCATGATGCTATAGATAGTATATGGTCCTGGTGAAGACCATTTGAATGACTAATTCACTGGTCGTGTTTATAGATTTGATGACCTAGTTTTCCCTCTAGTACATGGACATTTTTTTGACTTCGTCAACAACATTTTCATCTTATATACATCATAAAAGTATAATTTATATCACATGATTATGGTTATCTATTTTAATCATGAGAACCACCTTTATGGGAAACCTTATATGTGTTATTTCTGGATTCATGTGTTTCAATATCTATCGTATAAAATTTTATATAATTGTTTTTCCCTGGAACCAAATGAGATCAATACATTGATTCGTTGGAAGCCTATTAAAAATGTTTCAAAGGTGTGGAAATTTCATATCATATAGGGGTGCTACTTGAGGTTTGTGGCATACATCTCCAGAATTGAACTTCCTTTCGACACCTTGAAAAAGAAAGGGAATATTTCCACCTTGGCATTGATGTCCTAGAGGGCCTTTGAAGAATTTTTTCTGATGCTAAAAATGTCTACTATGTTGATATTACCAAAAGAGTGCATATAGTACATAGTGCATTGCTAATTTTTGGGAGTAGTGATTAGTTGTGGATGGATAAAATGATATGAAGTTATCACATATAGTTTGAGAAATATTAGAAGCCATGAGAAGAACTATGTGACTCATGACCTATATCTTGTTGTGGTAGTATTCAACCAGAGGAATTGGAGGAACTGCCTTTTGGGAGAGCACTCTTTTGTTTACTCTGAAAATAAAATTTAGTTACATACACACATAGAGAGACTCGATCATAAGATACCATCAAAGGTAAATGTTCATGTGGGTCTATGACTTTGAGATATTCTATGATCTATGGAAGGATAACTTGGTATAATACTCAAATAACATACTTTTCTAGGAATCCATGGTGCATAAGTATTTAGATAAGTTGTCCTCTTTGTGTCTTTCAAGAGTCGAGATGGTGGGTGAACCATTTCTATAGTCGATCATGTAGATTCATCCATTTTTCATGCATGCCAGAGTGTCCTGGTTGGGATACATCAACTAAGAGGTAGTACATTAATATATATTCACAATGTTTTCACTGTATTTATACAATGGAGAATATAATTACATAACATTATCCATTTAGGGATGTTGGTTCGACTCATAATGTTTGAGGAGTTGATGTGAGAGTTACAAAATTTTACCAAGTCATACATACCATTATGGGGAAGATATAAAAATTCATTAATGGGGTGTTTTGGTATTCTTTCTTATAATAGAGAATAGCTATGTTTGTCTCTATGTTCCTCACCATTCAGTAGTTTATGGTTCAGAATTACGTTTTGGCAGGTTTATTGTAGACCATGAGATCCCAAACTTGATGTTTGGTGACATTTCCCTGGAAAATTTCATTGGGATTTGGTTCACAAAGAAGGGACAAGATTCCATATGTCTGAAATTTAACAGAATCATGATTTCATCAAACATACAGGCTTTCATAGAATAGTGTGTGATCGATAGTTTGGTTAGTTTTTAAAAATGGGAGATTTTTACCCTCTTTGGATTCCATAATTTATTTTTTATGATCATGACATGAAGTTTACATTATGTTTGTATAGGGGTTTTATGGAGGAATTTGGGACCTAGATAAGGAGGATTATTGACATTAACCCTTAGACTGATGGTTAGAACAATGGAACTATCCATGTGTTGATTTATATGCTAATAGATTGAATTTTACAGTTTGGATAGAGCTAGAAGGAACACTTTTTATTTGTAGAGTTATGTACAACAATATCTACCACACTACCATCAGAAAAGAACGTTTGAAGAATTAAATGAGAGACCCTACACACAGCCCTTTTAATTGATAAAGATTTAAATTACATATCTTCTGGGCATAGATTTCATGATGGTGATAATAGAGAAGGTCCAGGTCATCTGTGTGTGGATGATGTAGGATTAGTGAATTTGAAGTATTATGAAGATCTCTATCATAGGCAATTGGATTTTGGTCTGGAACACCAAATTCTACTATGTGTCTCCCCATAATGAGGATAACGCAGGTGTGGATTGGTAGGAATGCAATCACTGAGGTTTATAAAGATGTTCGGGACTAAATTGATGGTTAGTGAGGCTTCTTACCACTATTCTCTACAACCATAGCTGGAGTGGGTGCATTAATTCTTCCACATGTCACAACTAAGTTGATGCATGACCTCTACGCCTATCATCTAATAGTGATATATGGACATCATCGATGGATCCACATTTATATTTAAAATGGTGGAGATCATGTATCGATCGTAGAGGACACTATATGGATAGAACATCCCCTTTGTTCATCTTTTTTTGTAGAATGAGAACACGTAGGAATGTTACTCCGAGCTAGAGATCCAAATCTAGGCTCAATATCCTAATTTTTTTATTTAGTTTTTTTAGGGATGAAATCTTTTATGGATGTAATAATATAGAGTCCCATTTTTTATTTATATGAAATTTATATAATATAAAATATATTTCTAGATCCAAGCATTCAGATTTTGTGTTCTTCCTATGCCCAGTGTGCCCAGAATAAATTTTATAAAAATATTAAAAATAATTTATATTGGTCACAAAAATATTAATAAATGAATAAATATTAAATTAAAACTTATATAATAAATCATAAACAACAGTTGTGTTGGAAACACATTTTCTAGGAAAGGCATGAGCTAAAATAGGTTAGCATGGGGTGTTCAGACATCTCAATTGTTGGTAGTACATTATGTACATTAATTAATTAATTAATTAATTAATCATTATATCATAAATATATTTTATAAATTGTATCAACATGTTGAATGCACTAGGTTTATCAATATAAAAACATTTAGGATTCCAAATCATCTCTTCCTTCTTCTATTTTCATATCAAATTATACAATGACAATATGCAGGATAAATGTATATCACAGTGTAGTGAAAAAAAAATATACTAAAATAGTCCTTCAACACATTATTTATTGACCTAAAATAAAATATCTATGTAAGACTCATAAATTTTTAGTTTATAATATTTTGATTAAATTGATTGATCATATCAATCCCATCTATTGGTCTATATCAATTAAGGATGCTTTAAATGATCCTTTGTTTTGATTAAATTATATATTATTTTGTTTCAAATCCTTCAATATCACCCAACATGATTGTTGGAAAGAGTGATTGGTCAATGTTGGTTAAACTTTTGTTCTTATCCTTTTTTCCCTTAATTTATTTGTTCTCTTCACCAGTAGAACCCCAGAGTCCCGGTTTGATGTTTTCTGGAATTACTGAGCCTGATCATAGCTCCAAAGTCATGATGAGATCAAATGTCAGGGAAATATCAAATAATCATATGTACATTCGTTTATTTATGGTTCATGGAGAATCAGTTGGATGGTTAGGGAAAAACTAATAAAGGTAGAGGAAGCCGAGAAACACATGACTAGCAATGGGATGAATGAAATAGATTTATTTCCATTAGATGGCCAAAAAAATTAACATCTTATTGATACACTATTACTAGGAGGACTCATAGACTAAATAGAATTTTAATGGTAATATTTTGAATGCATATTATGGATTTTTAAATCTATAAAACCCATACATTATAAAATGTAAAGTGGTGAACCCATGACATGTATCCCCTTTTCTATGGTGTCTAATGTTTTTGGAATTCATAAAAAAGGTATGTCGTGTAGTCTCTCTACACGTTGTGTACCCCTATTTCAGTGTAGAGGTGTTGTGTGAATGGAACACACATCAATGAACATGCCATGTAACCAAGTACATGTTCAGGGCTATAGAACATGGGAAGAACGCCATGTGAAGAGGTGAATCAGGTACTAATGTACATAGTCATGGGATAAGGTACACATACATAGATTGGATACACTAACATGACTAAGTACGTGGTTGAGACCCAAAGTGACATGCACACACTATGTATGTTCTCCCTTATTCCATTTATACATATCTTTTTTGTGGGATATGTACCATTATATACACTACTAGGTGAAGGGGAGTGACCACTCATCGTATGGATTCCCTCACATGCCATATACCCCTTTTCTCTTTTTGAGGAAACATAAACCTCCCCTATCTCTTTTACTAGAACTCGAATATTGCTTATTGAGTAGACTATGAAGAGTTTTTTCTATAAAAAATGTGATTGAGCCCTCAATTAGGAATTTTGGTATAATATTTATAATGTTCCGAACATTTCACATATTTGTGGTGACGCTCGATGTTGGTGGTGAACTGGTTGGATCACTAGAAGCTTCCTATAGAGTGGAACCCCCCATCAGCTAGGTTGGGGTCATCTACCTTCTGAGTAGGACACCCCCTATAGGATATCGTTTGTGTCATTTATGAAAATAGTGTAACCCCATATTAAACAATTGAGAAGGTCCTAGACTTATATAGTGGAACCCCGCCTTCAGTGGGGGCATGGGTCCTCTACTTACCGAGTTGACCCCATACCAAAAAGGGATCATTCCCTTAATGGCCATTTCAGAACAACCTAGTTACACTTGGGAGAGCTTCCTCGCACTATAGAGTGGACCCCCCATATAATGGGTTTGGTGCATGTACCTAAAATGTGGAACTCCTATTAGATAGAGAATGGGTCCTCGTGACCCAAGATTGGAACACCCCCACCCCTCCCACAAATCATGGGCGAGGGTATTTATATGTACATATGATGTGTAACCCCCCTGAGGACTTGGTTGAAGGACCTCTACCTATATTTTATACCCCTTGACTATGTGTAATAGTGAAGAGGCACTGATTGACATTGAATGTTAATTATGGACAAACCTGTGAGATGTTGATCACTGTTGATGGTCATTTGGAACGATTGGAGACTCTTCCCATGTGGCTATGATTTGATACGGGTATCCCATTATAACAAAATTTTGTCTTATACTATCTAAGAACATATGTATAGATAAGTATCTATAACATTATAATTGGTTCTATCCTTTTTCCATCAGATATGATAATTTTTTTTGTATGAAACATACATTCTGGTTTTAGATTATCTAAGTAGGATAAGTCTACTTTACTTCTATGGATGTAAAGGACTCAATGTGTAGTTAATCAAATCAATTTTTTGACCAACCTTATCATTTTACAAGGATACTCTCTCTATTACTTTGGGTTTAGTTGTTCTTTGTCACTGCATCTATTATACCATTTTATTATCTTTACATTCTAGATGTATCTATTACATCCCCCCTTCAGATTATGGGGATTCCAATTGGGTTTGAATATACTCCCCCATGCATGGGATTTTCAAACATGTTTGATGTCTTATGATGAATAAAGACAATTCAATGGTGAATTTAGAAGATCATACTGATATTAGGTGTTGTGGAAGACATAGAGATGATGCGTCATAAAGATCTAAAGCTGTGATCTGTCAATAGTTTTACATTCATGTTTCTGTTAGTTTGGGGAATATTCCTAGGTGGGTATGTATTTTGTTCCCCTTACTTTTCTATTTTCATTGTCCTAATATTTTACACCTTATAGGTTTTTATTCCCATATTACATGCTATCTATTTCATATTGTAAATATTATTCTTCAGTACTTATTCATTGAGATATTCATGTGTGTGTACATGTACATGGAAAAAGACATCCCAATTAGGGTATTAATTTTAGTGTTTGTCACCACCCTAGCCTACAGAGACAGGGTAAAGGTAGTTTCATATTGAACCATGTTTAGATCCGGTAATGAAAAATCTAATTTCAAGTATGAAATTAGTAGTTCTAGAGTGTATGTTATGTATATATATCACTACATTATTGTTGCACCACTAATCATAAATATTGATTTCATGTTACTTACACTTCTCCCTAGACTTAAGATGTTTCTAATTTTGACCATAATTATTTGCATTTTTATTTGATAACTGGTTAGCAGTGTACTCATACTACTTTTATTTGAATCATTGGATTATGGAAGGATCCATAATTTTTATCTTTATCTCCATGGAAATCATTATTTAACATCTTCTGATCACTTTGGAAATCAATTTCTCTAGGACATTTCTTCCAACAATTAAACAATTTCCATGTAATCTTATGAAAATATCAACCTGGTTTCCTTTAAAAATTTGAGCACGAATGAATTCTCATCTTCTTTAATCCACGGGAATTAGATTTTAGATTTTATTTTTTCATTATTTCATTTTTAAAACCATGATATTGATGGAAAAATACAATATCTATTACAACTTTTAGAGCACATTGAATGATTTTATCATATCTACCTATGTCTATTATGGATAATGTCATCCAATAACTTATTTTTAATCCAGTAAAGAATCGATCAACATAAAATTTAGGTCAGACGATAATTCCATAAGGGCACCTCAATAGACATGTAAAATTTTACTTATTGGTAACAAAATTATCATCATAATTATCCTTAATCTCAAGGAAATACTTCTAATTTTTTTATGAAGTATAAAAACTATGTAAAAAATTAAAATAAATCTCTCAAACTCATCCCACTATAACAAGTAAATTTCATCTTGTTCCCTTATAATCATTATGAGAGTCCCCCATTGATTTAATTCCCATTACATAATATTGAAAACCAAAATTAATATCCAAATTTTGAAAAATAGTGAATGTGAAATATTTTTTTAGTGGTAATAATCCATTATTCTGGACATATTAGATCAGCAGAACTGCTAAAATAATATATAAATTTCTTCATAAAGGACACAACTGAATTATGTTCCCATTTTTATCATTAATATGTGAAACAAAATTTATATCTTGATAATGTTGTATGAGAATAAAAATGATATTTTTCATATACTTCCCATAATTTTTGTCTTTTATGATGAAAATAATATCATTTACCAGAAGAATTTATATTGAAAGTGTTACTTTGGGTTTCATCCATTGACTAAAACAAAAAATGATTGTGTAAAAAAATAATCATCATGGGCAACCACATAATCATGAAATTAATCCATATGACATATAAATCATGGAAGAACATTTTTTATCTATATAATATTGAATTTATTATATTTTATTCATATTAATGATATATTTAAATACTTCATGATTCCTCACAATGAATATCTGAATTTCCAAATAATATTTCATTTGATTATTAAACATGGGGTGCAGTAAGGTACAGTTTTTTTAAAAGGTTTAAATCGAACCCATCAAAATGAACCGTTTTTGAGTTTTAAACTGAGGGTTCCACTTTTAAATAATCACCATGTAGTCCTAATTTTTTTATTCTGTACATGTTAAAATTAAATATTCCTTTTACATTTCCAATTAATGAAAAAGGAAAATTTTCCAAAATAGAGATGAATATTATATTCATTTTATTCATAAAAATTCATTTTTTTTAAAAAAAGTAACTAATAATTTAGTCTGAAATGTTAAAAACATGATTAATCAAATTTTTGGAAAAATTTCATTGGAATGGAAAAAATATCCACTGTAGATAAAAATAATGTAAATTTCTCTTAAAAAAATAATTTTGAACTATTGAGTACGAAAAAGATTTTAATTATGGGGAAATAAATATTTTCATTAAACAACTAGATTATTATAAAATACATTATTTTTAAAGAGTGAAATCACAAGATTTCATAATTGGAAGTATAATCATGAGTATTCTTATTAAATTGTGAGATTTTAATGTTGAACAATTACCACATTTTTTACACCCCATGACTTCATAGTATGTTATCTAATTAATGCAATTCAATAGCTTTTGATATAGGAAACATCGAGTTTGAGCACAACACAAATTACCTAACTAGCCGTTAAAAAAGAGGTTATGAATATTATTAACTGAATTTTGAATCATATATACTCTGTATAATTTTAACATCCAAATGATGTGTTTTTTAGTCATAATATAAGAACAAATTCATTTTTTCAGATAAATGAAGTATTTTCCAAAAAATTCATCTTCACCGCCAGTAAATTGAGAACCATTTTTAAAACAAATATTTGAAACTATTATATATTCAATTTAATGAAATTAAATTAATCTTTAGAAGTGGGACATACAAATTTACATTGGATAATGTTTTCGTACTTTTCTGATAACTTTCATATTTTGATGAATATTGGAAAATACTATGTTGTAATTGAAAAAAAAATTAATCCAAATAATTTATAGTGTTAAATTATGAATTTTAAATAATTTTATGTATAATTAGATTATATTTTTATCATTTAATAATATTTAGTTCATTATAAGTAACTTCAAATTTAAATTTGACATAAACACAAGTTAATCTGTTGATAGTGTTTACTTTTTAAAAACTCACTTTTTGGTTTTGGAAACGGGAATTAAATTTAAATTAAAAAATGAAACATATATAATTTAAATTGGTAAAATATACATCATTTTAGAATTTGGAATATCAAATTGATCTTAATTTGAATTTTTTGTATTGTTCTGAAAACATTCAATTTTTGATTAATAGTGAAAAACATTGTGTTATTAGTTAAAAGAACATTTTTAATTTAAAGAATTATTTATATTATTTACATTTATTTTAGGTCAAAAAAAGATACATAATACTTATATAAGTTCAATGTAATTTTTTGGAATCATTTTATAATAAATTTAGATATATAAAATTTTATCAAACTTTTTACCTTCTTTTACCCACCTTCTAAAAGCATTTACAAAATTGCATAAAACATAATTTTAACACTTTTGTGAGTTAAATTTTAAAAATCTGAGAGACACTGTTGACATCAGTATTTAAAATTTGGTTCAATAAGATGGACATATTTTTTTGTGAATAGTAACTTTTGACTTTTATTTACCCCTATGAAAATTAAATAGTGTTATTAAGGATAAAATGATATTATAATTACCCTAATACATGTACTAGTTCTATTGGATAAGTATTATTCGACCAAAAAAAACTTATAAATAAAATATTACCCCCTTTGGTCCAATTAGATAATTTTAGGACATTTATTAGTATTTTATTTAAAGAAGAGTTAGAAGAGTTAAATTCAATGTTTAATAACAAAACCATTTTTAATATAGGGTTATACATAATATAAATTCGACTATCAATATAAAAGATAAAAATAACAAAATTTATTACATTATTTTATTTTATTTATCATTTTTATACATTAAATAATTTAATTACTTTATGAAACAATGAGGATGCTCTAATTACCTTATTAATGAATGATTAAAATAATTGATCTTATAAATATCCAAATAAATGAAATTTGAGACTTTTGATGAATTCCACTAACTTTATTGTTTAATATGACTTGTTTGGGTTGGTTAAATAAATTTAATCTGATTTTATAATTTTTTATGGATTTTAAAAAATCAAAGACTAAATAGTGTCGAAAATGACATTATTGAGTTTTTAAACAAAATACTATTTTATTAAATGTTATAATATTCTTAAAAATATAAGGATCATATAAATAACATATATTAGGTTATATATATTAATATTTTACCACATAGGGTTCTCATTTCTTGTTATAGTTAGATTGTTAACCATATAATATAAAAATACAAAGTGACAAGGTAAATGTCAAACTATTTAACAAAGTGTTAAATCTTAAAAATAAGGTTCATATGATGACATAAACCTATATAAAACAAACTAGTATATAGGTTTTAGACCCATCCCCACCTTATCCTATAAATAATCTTTTTTGGAGTCATTAGAATCCGAAAATGATTTTATTATAAAATAATATTTCAATCTTTTCCTAAAGTGAACCTCACTCTCTTATAAAAGGTCACTTCGCCTTCTCTTAATTTCTCATCAAAAATGACTTTTGGCATGGAAACCCCTACCCAAATATCCTCCCAACATTCCTCCCTTCATAATAGATGACTTCCTTTGGTTAGAAAGTCACTCTTTTTTATCAAATCAAAAGGAAGAACCTGAAGACGATGAAAGTATTTTCTCACCACATTCCAGTTTTTTTCTTCTTCCACTTCAACAATATTTGATGTTTTCATACCAAAATAGTAACTCCACTACCTCCTAAACAGTGTGATGTTATTATAAATATGGTACAACCATATTGGTTATTCTATCTATCCTATAAATGACAAAGTTACCATACTTGTGTACGTACGGCTTAGCGTCTTCACGTCGTGGTATGTTTGTTATTAAAACACATAATTTTTTGGATGGGTACAATAATGATTATAACTAATGAAAATAATAAATATAAAAAGTTAATGACTCTTTATATATGATATATAATCCAATTTAATACTATTTTACAATCAATATTTAGATATTGTAACTTGTGGTTACGTACAGATTACCGTCTTCACGATGCGATGTGATTCATTCCCACGATCACCATTCAACGTTGATTATAAAAACATATATTATTACTAATTATGTAATATATGACATAATAATCCTACTGTATATATATATATACTTACATATATATTATTCACTTACATCTGTTCAATACAATATGTAAATAGAAACTGTGTTTATGCGTACGTACGGTCTACGGTCTCCATAAACAGTGCCTTCCATTTCATATATCTACCTATTATATATATATCTATATTATAAATATATATTATATAAAAATCATGTTTTATATTCAGGAAGTATTTTAATGATGATCCATGTGATATAATCAGGAGTAACAAATTAAAACATTTACGATAAAGAAAATGATTATTACCCGAAATTTTAATTTAACCTGGAAATTATTATTAAATACATAGTATGTAGTAATAATTGAATCATGTATGATATCAGAAATATTAATATGGTTCTGTCATAGTTTTATAACATACTAAGGTATTTATACAGGAGGTCAAACGTACCCTCGACTAAAAGAATGTAAAAGGTATGGATAGTTACTCAATCTCATTATTATTCAAGATTGTTTATGGGTTTGATTTTACGGGGACATAGTTATTATCCATGTCCATGTTTCATAAAAGAGATTAAAAGGGGAATATTTTTAAGGGACTCTTTTATTAAAACATCATTTTAAATGTATTAAATATTTATTCATCTTAATCATTCTCTTTAGTGTCCATGTTTTGATAATGGTTTTTATGGATTTATTTATATGAACATGAATTTTTTTAAACTGTTCATTCCATTCAAAATTTTAAAAGTGGTATGGGACACTTTGATTAAAAAATTCCTTTAAATGTCTTCCTTTCTAAATTGTGTGACTTTTAAATTTTTTCATGGAAATTGGATATTTCTCTCACAGAGTTTTAAAAATAATTTTCATCTATGTCAACATCCTTTGATAGATTACAAACTTGTTTAAAGTGGATTTATTATGATACATATCTTACATATTCTATTGAAGGTACTTTGAAATGATTGACACTGGATGTTTGATTTTTATACCATTCATGGTTTAAGGAAAAAGTATTGACATTTCGGATGCTAGTTTTAATACTAATGTTTATGTTATGTTTAAACAATATTATATAAAGAATTCATTGGACATAGTAAGTGAAGGTTGGATCTTGCTATAGATCCTAGATACATCATTATGTCTTATGAGACATACTAGTTTATTAGAATAAGGCCTTGAGAAAATCTTATTTGTAGTCTTAGAACAAGGCCTTGATTATGTGGTTATGATGTCAGACATTTTGCATTCCATCATTATTAAATTGGCTATTGATATTTCATGTTATTATTCTACTAGTAGAATATCCATTTGAATAAGTAAATGGAATTATTGGATTTACATTCTCTATATTTTGTAGAAGTTAATGTTTAAATGGATTATGTTATAGTCTTATACATTTCCATAAATTTTTAAGCATATTTATGATTGTTTCCGCTATATTGTTATCCTTACTGAGCATATGAGCTCACCCCTTTCTATGTATTATTATTCCCATGGTTCCAAAAGTGTATTATGATTGATAAAATGGTTTAGATGTGGATTAACGGTGGCCTAAATGGATCATTTATGTTGTGTTTTATTTTATAATGTGTAATGTAATGTTCATGTATGCAATATATTTTCCAATACTTCTATACTGGTCAGTATTTCAGGACTTTATTCCTTGTAATTATGCCAATTTATTAAATTAATGCACTGGCTTGGGGTGACTGTGGTCGGGGAATTATAGTTGGTATGAGATAATGTTCAGTAATACCTTGGAAACTAGATTCAGAAAATATCTGATTAGAGAACATTACCCTAAGATAGACTTTGAGGATTTATATAGAATAACATCCCAATATTTTGGTAATGTAGATATTATGTGGGTTTTCAAATCAATACATCCCTGTCTGGATATGATTAGGTAGAGGCAGCTCTAGCACAGACATACCTAGGAGTGAAAACTCTGACAAAGAGTTTCGGGCTTGACCTAGGGTATCTTGGTACATGACAATGGGTCTAGTTGCACTCTTGGTTATGAAACTCAATAGGGATATGTTTAGGACAATTCACATTTTCATTACAAGCCATTATAATGTATTTGGGATTTAAAAATTCCTTAAACAAAACATTTAATTATAATAGATTATATGTATAATCTTTTCAATTTACAATAGGTATTTTTAAAGTTTAGAATTGTGCATTTATATTCATAAACTAACCTATTGTATGCTATTGTATAATAATGACACCTATTAGATGGAAGGGTAATTTAGGCAATACACATGATTGAAAGATTAAGAATCATCATATCTTTCATGGAATTAAGATAACATTTAAAAGGGAAATATTCTCCCACATATTCACGTCATATGAAGAAATAGTATCATTTTATAATAAGATGAGTAAAGAATTCTCTATGTCCTATGGAATTGAAGAGATGGAAAAAAAGAACATGATGTAAGAGAGAAAGATAGATATAGGGAAGAGGGGAAAGAAAGATTCTCCAATATGTGATAACTGTGGAAATAATCACCTTGGTATATTTTTGAAGGGAATAGAAGATTGTTATAGGAGTGGAGGAAAAAGAAACCAAGTACGCGATTTCAAGGCTACAAAAAAGGTTTCAAATGTGCAATTCTTCATCTTCAAGGAGTTGAGACATTATGTGAAGAAATGTCCAAATCATCAGAGTATACCCCAAATACTACTATTGGATAATAATGAGGTTATGATACTACCAAAGATGAAGGAGAATGATTAGATTTATTTTGTTGTTATTAAAGTATTATGTCATTTGAGTATTTTATTAAATATGTACATGATATAATAATTATATAGTATTAAATTATTTTACAGTAGTACTATTTCATTATATACATGAGATTGTGTGGAACCAAGAAAAGTGACTCAGTGGTAGGTTAATTTTTTTGGAAAATATATGGCAAAGACAAAGATAAATAATAATATGATTCTGATACTGAGATAGTGATTTTTGAATAATATATGCTTGATTGGGATAAATTATACTGTAAATTATTGACTACCTTGTATCTTATTAAGGATTTTCTATATTCCATCATTATTGGAGGTTTAAAAAAATTATATTGAAGGAGTATATCCATTATTCTATAAAGAAAAATGGAGATCGAATGTCATTAATAAGGTTTTCTGGTAATTCAGGGTGTTATAGTGTTTTAAAAGAATACATGATGAAGGTATTCACATGTTATTACCTGTAAAAAAGTATCTTCATTTTTTTTACATTCCTTATAAACTTAAGCACGTGAGTTTGGAAAAAAAATTGGTTAAGTATAAAGGTTGTAATAGATTAATTTTGACATTGGATATTATTGTTAAGGTTTAATGATTTCTGGAGGTTATTTGAGGATTGTCATAAAAAGGACATCCTACAGGTCGAGGGACAACCCGTCACATACAGAAAGGTCACGAAACATGAACCCAAAACTGAAGGGCAACAAGAGTGTTCACCTGCCAATGGCCTACGTGTTTTCCTTGATTATATAATGTGTTTTTTATATATTCTGATAAATGAATTATAAATTCATTATTTTTTGAACCCTATACAATTAGGATAAATAGAATATTTTTGAATTCTATTATCTTTTGGAGTGAAAGATGAGTTTTTGATAGGAATTAATTAAAGTATGAAACTCTACTTGTCAATTATATATTTGATGCTCTTAATATATGAATAAATTTACTCTTAAACATTAGATAAAGGATCTTAAAACCAAAATTGTGTCATCCTAATACCTTGTGTTTTTATAAACTAACGATATTTTAAATAATCATAGATTGATGGATTTGAGGCCCTCAATTTCACAGTAGTTTGTAGTTGATGACCTCAATCAAAAACTATAAATATTTAGGTCTTTCTTCCAATTATTTTTCTATAATTTATTCCAATGTTATCTTAATAGAGATCATAATTTGGTGGTAAATGTTTATTCCCTTTCCCTCTTATAAAGACTATATTTTATTTACCAAATTTCTGATGTGGTTTTTCAACAAAGGAATTTTTTCTACTTTTTACATTTTATTTTTGAAGAACAATTTCATATTGTGAGGAGATAATTTATTTAAGGAGGGTAGAATGTAACACCCCAATATTTCATAGTAAATTATCTATTTGATGTAATATAATAGCTTACACTACATGAAATAGTGAGTTCAAGCACACCACAACATACCAAAATAGTCATTCAAAAGTGGTTATGAATAGTATTAACTAAATTTTTTATCTTATATACTCCACATAATTTAAACATCCATATCATTTGTTTGTTAGACATAATATAAGAACAAATTCATTTTTTCAGATAAAATAATTATTTTCCAAAAAATTCAACTTTACCGCCTTTTACTATAGAACAATTTTTAAAACTGATATTTGACACATTTATATATTAAATTTAATGAAATTAAATTATTCTTTAGAAGAGGTAAATGATAATAGAGTTTGGATTAATTTTTGGTACTTTTTTGATAACTTTAATATTTTGATAAATAGTGAAGAATACTATATTTTTATTGAAAACAACTTTTTAATTGAAATAATTTATATTGATAAATTATGAATTTTAATGGTTTTGAAGTATAATTAGATTATATTATTATCATTTTATACAATTTATGTCATTATTATTAATTTCACATTTAAATTTTACAAAAACAAATGTCAATGTTTTGATAGTTTTTACTTTTTAAAAACCTGCCTTTTGGTTTTGACAATGGGAATTAATTTTAAATTAATAAATGAAACATCTATTTTTTAATTTTGTAAAATATACATCATTTTTGAATTCATAATATCAAAATTATCTGAAGATGACTTTTTGGTTTTTTCGGAAAACATTCAATTTTTTATGGATAGTAAAAAACACTACGTTATTGGTTAAAACCAAAATTTTTATTTAAATAATTATTTATTTTATTTAAATTTATATTATGTAAAAATAGATAGATAATACCTATTTGTGTTAAATGTAATTTATTGGATTAATTTTATTTTATTTTTAGATATATAATAGTTTATCGAACATTTTAATGTCTTTTACCCACCTTCTAAGAGCATTTACAAATTTGCATAAAACATAATTTTACCACTTCTTTTAGTTGAATTTGCAAAATATAAAAGACATATTTACATTATTAAGTAAAATGGGGTTCAAGAAGATGAAAATAATTTTTGGGGAATAGTAACTTTTGACATTTATTTACCACACTTAAAAGTGAATAGGGTAATTAAGGATAAAAATGATATTATAATTACCTTTACACATGTCTTAATTATATTGGACAAGTATAATTCTACCAAAAAACCTTATAAATAATATATGACCCCCTTTTGTCCACTTGGATAAGATTATGACATTTATTATTATTTTATTTAAAGAAAGGTTAAAAGAGATAAATTCAATGTTTAATAACTAAACCATTTTTAATATAAGGTTATATATAAGATAAATTAAAAAATAAAATTTCATTATTAAGATAAAAAAATTCATACATAATTTTATTTTATTTATAATTTTTAGCCATTAAATAATTTAATTTATTAATGACACAATGATGATGCAGTAATTTCCAAATTAATGAATGATTAAAAAATTGATATTATAAATAACCAAATAAATGTAATTTGAGACTCTTGATGAATTACACTTACTTTATTGGTTAATTTGTAATTATTTGGTGGTTAAATAAATTTTATTTTAAGTGATAATGTTTTTATGGATTTTAAAAAAATCAAATACTAAACAGTGTCAAAATTGACATAATTGAGTTTCTAAACAAGATACTATATTGTTAATTGATATAATATTATTAAAAATATAATTCTCAGACAAAGGACATAGATAAAGTAATATATTATAATAATTAAATACATGGTATTCTCATGGCTTGTTATAGTATGATTTGTAACGCCCCGACCCAAGTTACCTAGAGTCGGTGCATTACTTCGTGACATTGGCATGATCACAAAAGATCATGTCTTGAAAGACCGATTAGTTTAGTAGCCTTGGAAACACTAGATACATTCATAAGTCTTTCATTACATCAAAAGTAAACAAACTACAATAACATGGTCCTCATAGTCCACACTCATATCTTCACTGACTACTCTCGCAAGTCAGTCATAATACACTTCTTCACATCCTGGAAAATATTTAAACATTGAAAGGGGTGAGATCAGATGCTCAGTAAGGATAACAACATTGCGGAAGCTTTTATAAGAAAACATAAGCATTTAAGGCAATGTATAACTAAAAAAAAATCCTTATTGAACTTGAACTTCAGCATAATATGGCAAAAGTAAAATAAAATAATGCCATTACTTACTCACATGGATATTCTACTAGACGAATAATCACATTAAATATCAATAACCACTTTTATAATGTTGGAATGCATAATGCCATACTATCATAACCACATAGCCAAGGCCTCGTGCCAAGACTACAAATAAGATTTTGTCAAGGCCTTGTGCCAAGACACTAGTTTGTCTCATGAGACCTACCGATGCATCGAGGAGCTATAGCGGGCTCCACCCGTCACATATTAAGTCCAATGCATCCCATATGAAAAGGTTTAAACATAACATAAACATTCGTATTAAAACTAGCATATGAAATGTCAATAATTTCACCATAAACTATGAATGGTATAAAATAGCACATCCATAGTCAAAAATATCACAAAACCTTCAATACAATATAGAAGTTTTGTATTATAATAAATCAACATCAAATAAGCGTAAAATCCATCAAAGGATGTTGACATAGATGAAATCAAAACACTTTTTAGAGAAATATCTCTTTCTATTTTTGAAATTATTTAAGAGCCATATAAAACGAAACATTTTCTTGAAAATATTATTATAAGCTTTTAAGAAAAGCTTTGAAGATTTTATAACGGCGGAAAATAACCGCACCCGCCGTATAAGTTAAAAAAGACATTCTTACCTCAATTTTGTCGAAAAGGTTAAAAAGGACCTTGTTTTGAAAACGACGGAAAGATTCCTCTTATAAAAAGTAAAAAAGGGTATAAATGACTTTAACCCATATTCTTGTAAATAATAAAAATGTTTTGAAATACATTTTTAAGAAACATGGATGTGGATGATAACGAGGTCCCAGTAGATAATTATGTATAAACAACCTTGGATAATGAAGAGGTTGTGAAGTAAACCCTTAACTTGTACTTTTCCTTGGTTGGGGTAGGTTAAACTCCTGTATAATGGTGAAATAATTGTTATTAAATTATACGAGAATCATATACATTCATATGATATCATATATGATCTTTTAACATTGCTTTGTTAACAATATCTTAGATTTATCGTTGTTTCGGGTGTTAACTTACTCGTTTTCTTATATGTTTTGTTACGTAAGTCATGTTTTTCATGGATAGGTTGTATCTTATTAATATCCAGAATGATATCATGTCCTTAAACATTATTTTTAAATTATCAAATGATAATTATACTTGAATGGATACGACGGAGAATGAATCTCATCGCGTTCGTGGAGACGGTAGTCCGTACGTACGCACGAGCGACAATATCATTATTTTGATATTAAAATAATATATAATTGGATATTATATCATATATAAAGAATAATTATCATGTTATATTTATTATTTACACGAATTACATATCATTATTATACCCATCTAAATAATAATATATTGAATAACAATTACACCACGATGTGGAGACGGTAAGCTGTACGTACGCATGTATGGTGACATGTCATTCAAATAATTGGTAGAATACTGAATATGGTTGTTCCATATTTATAATAACATCACAGTATATATAAGATACTTTAGTTATAATTTTAGAATTGAAATAATAGACAAAGAGGGAGTGGAAGAAGAAAGAAACATGAAAGAGGGTGATGAAAATGTTACCTCTTCTTCGGGTTCTTCCTTTTGATTTGATCAAAAGGACTCCTTAGGATGGCTTTCTGACTAAAGTAAAGCTTCTAGGGTGAAGGTAGAAATGTTGGGATAGTATATGGGCAGAGGTTGGCCGAACCAAAAGGCTTGAAAGTGTGAATAAGGTGATAGAGGTGGGGGCCTTTTATAAGAGGAGAGGAGGGGCTCTTTTGGAAAGATTAAAATGTTACATTATTATACCATTATTTTCGGATTCCAAAGGTCCCACACTTATATAATTCGTGGATAAGGTGATAAGGGTTCGAATTCTCTTCATCCAATAGGCTTTGGACAAGTGTAAGCCTTGGATTTGGCATTATCTTCTCATTTTATTTAAATCGTTAAAAAATGAGGTCATCGCCGCATCATAATGATGTCATAAATAATTTAATTTATTTAATGTCAAAAAATTATAAAAAAACTACTATGATGTAGGAAATCTTTTTAGATTTCTAATGAATATTTATAATCAAAATTTGGACTTGTGTAACCCCACTAAAAAAACTATTTTAGTAAGACAACTCATGTTTGTGTCAATTTACTTTTAACATTAAATAAATATATATTAATGTCATTTTCCAACTAAAGTGGCTCCATGGGGTCCCCAAGTTGACCCATGGGTTGTCTTGGTCGGCCATGACTCATCCAATAGGAGTAGGACAAGTGTCATGCTCATCTCATATTATTAAAACATTATTTGTACCTTAAACTACACTAATTACCTCTAATCGCGATTAAGAACTTAAAAGTTACTATTCACCAAAAATTTATTTTAATCTCATTGAACCACATTTTACTTCTTAATGACAACCATGTATGTAGGATTTTTGAAAATCAAATCACAGAAGTGGTAATATTTCATTTAAATGAAAAATCAGTTATTTAACTACCACTTAGTGGTTTCACTATTCATCAAAAATTGAAGTTTTTCAGAACAAAGCCAAAATTTCACCCTAAGATATAATTGATATTCTGAATTCAAAAATGATTTCTATTTTAAAAAATTCCAAACATATAAGTTTCATTAATTATTTTTATAATTAATTCCCGCTGTTACAAAAAATGGCGTGTTTCTAAGAAACAATTTATATCAAAAGATTGGCATTTTTTTATGTCTGATTTCAATGTTAAATTAATTCTAATCACCACCATTGGATAAAATGGTAAAAATATAATCTAATTATACTTTAAAACCACTAAATAGTATAATTTGTTACTATAAATTATTTTGATTAAAAAAGTTGTTTTTAAGTATTTTTCACTATTCATAAAAAATTGGAAGTTCTCAGAAAAATACCAAAAATTCAACATAGGCTAATTTCGATATTCCGAATCCAACGATGAAGTCTATTTTGATAAATAATATTTATAAAATTTCGAAAAGTAGGTATTACTATTCACAACGGCTAGTTTAATTAGTTGTGGTGTGTGTTAGAGCCCGAGGTTGCGTACAACACACGCTATTGCATTATTCGAAGGGACACGTACCGTGGAAGCTTGGGGTGTTACATTCTCCCCTCCTTCAAATAATTGCGTCCTCGCAATTTCTAGGGTATAAAAAGACTCGGGTGGTTCTTCATCATAAGTTCCTCAGGTTCCCACGTTGCCTCTTCCATTTTATGATTTCTCCACAAAACCATTACCAGACGAGTCGTCCGGTTTCTCAGCACCTGCTCCCTCACATCAAGAATACTGACGGGCTCTTCACAATAGGAATGATCGGGTTCCAGTTCTAATTCCTCATAGGTGAGTACATGCGCTGGGTCAGGCATGTATTTCCTCAATAGAGATACGTGGAAAACATCGTGAACATTGGAGAGATTTGGAGGCATTGCCAAACGATAAGCTACAGCCCTAATACGATCTAGAATTACGAAAGGTCTGATGTACCTGGGACTCAACTTACCCTTCTTACCAAAACGTATAACTCCCTTCCATGGAGATACCTTTAGGAAAACATGATCTCCCACCTGAAATTCCAAAACCTTTCTTCTGTTATCGGCATAGCTCTTCTGCCTACTTTGAGCTGATTTGATGTGGTTTTGGATTACCTTCACCTTTTCCATTGTTTCTTCCACCAGTTCGGGTCCCACAAGTTTTCTTTCACCAACGTCATACCAACAGGTTGGTGTACGACATCTCTTTCCGTATAACGCTTCATAAGGTGCCATCTGAATGCTTGAATGGAAGCTATTGTTATAGGAAAATTCTACTAGTGGTAAGTATTGATCCCACATACCCTGAAAGTCAAGAGAGCATGATCTCAACATGTCTTCTAAGGTTTGAATAGTCCGTTCTGATTGTCCATCTATTTGAGGGTGATAGGCAGTGCTCAAACAAAGTTCAATATCCAAGGCCTTTTGAAGACTTTTCCAGAATCTTGAAGTAAAACGAGGATCACGATCAGAAACAATCGATAGGGGTACTCCATGAAGTCTTACAACTTCATTAATATATAATCTTGCTAGACGTTCAAGTGGTAGATCCTCCCGTATAGCCAGAAAATGTGCTGACTTAGTAAGACGATCAACAATGACCCATATTGCATCATTCCTTCTAGGAGTCTTTGGTAGTCCCATGACAAAGTCCATCGTAATATTATCCCATTTCCACTCAGGTATGGGAAGAGGTTGCAATACTCCACCAGGATGTTGCCTTCCAGCTTTCACTTGTTGACAAACCATACACCTCGACACAAAATCAGCAATCTCCCTCTTCATATTGTCCCACCAAAAATTTTCCTTCAAATCTCTATACATTTTGGTGCTCCCAGGGTGTATAGAGAAATTGGAACTATGAGCATCATCCAGCAATTCCCTTTTTAGATCAGTTATACCGGGAACACAAAGTCTCTTCCTGAATTTCAATATTCCATCCTTATACACAAAGTCCCTCAATCTTCCATCATTCACATCTTTAATCTTCTTCTGAAATTCTTCATCATTGGTCTGAGAACTCTTAATCCTTTCTAGTAATGATGGTTTGGCAACCATTTGAAAAAGCATTGATGTTTCACCTTCCCTAGTTAGTCCCATGTCCATCTTCACTAGATCCAAGAAAATTGGATCCCTTTCAATTCTCATCACATTCAAAACTCCATGGTCTTTTCTACTCAAAGCATCTTCCACCTTGTTTTCCTTCCCCGGGTGGTAATGTATCGTGCAATCATAATCCTTGAGTAGTTCAAGCCATCGCCTTTGCCTCATGTTGATTTCTTTTTGTGTGAAAATATACTTCAAACTCTTGTGATCAGTATAAATCTCAAATTTTTCACCATAGAGGTAATGTCTCCATATCATTAAAGAAAAGATCACAGCTTCTAACTCAAGATCATGAGTAGGATAATTTTTCTCATGAATTTTTAGCTGTCGTGATGCATAGGCAATGACCTTATCATTCTTCATAAGGACACAACCAAGTCCTTTCTTCGATGCATCACTATAAATAAAAAACCCATCATTCCTCGATGGTAGAGTCAATACAGGGGCATTGACTAATTTTCTCTTTAGTTCTTCAAAACATTCTTCACACTCTTTTGTCCAGACAAACTTAATCCCTTTACGTGTGAGCTTTTTCAATGGGTTAGCCAATCTGGCAAAATTTTGGACGAAACGTCGATAATAACCTGCTAAACCAATAAAACTGTGTACCTCAGTTATACTTGTCGGTGCTGGCCATTCTTGGATTGCCTTGGTTTTAGAAGGATCAACGGAAATTCCATCCTTAGAGACAATATGGCCAAGAAAAGAAATCTCATGAAGCCAGAATTCACACTTGCTAAATTTCCCATATAATTCATGTCTTCTAAGAGTCTTCAGGATAATGCGTAAGTGATTTTCATGATCTTCGTGGATTTTGGAGTATACCAAGATATCATCAATAAATACCACTACAAAGTCATCAAGATATTCCTTGAAAACTCTATTCATCAGATCCATGAAAACAGAGGGTGCATTAGTCAATCCAAAAGGCATTACTGTAAACTCGTAATGCTCATACCTTGTTCGAAATGCTGTCTTTGGAACGTCTTCCTTCTTCACACACAACTGATGGTATCCAGACCAAAGGTCAATCTTTGAAAAGTATTGAGCTCCATGCAGTTGGTCAAACAAATCATCAATGCGAGGTAGGGGATACTTGTTCTTTATTGTTATAGCATTGATCTCCCAATAGTCAATGCACAACCTCATAGATACATCTTTCTTCTTAACAAAAAGAACAGGGGCTCCCCAAGGAGAAACACTAGGGCGAATAAATCCCTTATTACTCAATTCCACTAGTTGTTTCTTTTGTTAAACTAATTCCACAGTGGCCATTCTATAAGGGGTCTTCGATATGGGCCTTGATCCAGGAATTAAATCAATGGAAAACTCAACTTCTCGTTCTGGAGGATGTCCAGGTAAATCTTCCGGAAACACATCAACATATTCTCTCACAATAGGTACATCCTCTATTTGAATCTTCCTTTCCTCACCCTTGGTAATTTCCTTCTCTTCCTCCCTAATAATTGAATTTAGTTGAGCTATTGGGGGTGGATCTAGATAAGAATTATGTGGCGACGATTCGGCTCTAAAGATAAGGTGTTCCTTATCATCATCATCAAGAATCGTAACCTCTTTCCTCTTACAATAAATTTTTGCATCATGGTCCGAAAGCCAATACATACCGAGGATTATATCAAATTCAATCATGGGTATGACGATGAGATCAGCAGGTAAAGAACATTTAGGTGCTCTAATGGGAACTAATCAACAAAACTTTGTTGCAACAATACTTCCCTTAGGGGTTTTGACCGACAACTCCCTTGTTAAATAAAATTGGAAATATCTAATTTTCTTAGCAAACTAGGAGGATATGAAAAAATGCGATGATCCAGAATCAAATAATGAATTTGCTAAATTTGAGGATGCCATTAAATTACCTGCCACCACGTCTTTCGGAGCTTCTACCTCAGCAGTAGTGATAGCATAAGCCTGGCCTTGATCCCTTGGCCTTTTCTGAGGTAATTTCTCCTGACGCTTAGGACATTCATTTGCATAATGCCCCATCTCCCTGCAATTGTAGCACCGAACGTTGGTAGCTTCCTTCTTCCCCTTGCAATCATGAGCTTGGTGGCCTTTTTCACCACACTTGTAACAGACTCCCATTCCCTTCAAGCAAGTACCAGGATGTTTCTTCCTGCATTTACCACAAGATGGATATTCAACCTTTCCCTTCTTCCCTTTATTTCCATTCCCAGATTGATCAACAGGTCTCTTCTTCTCTTGCTTTGCTTTAAAGTCATAAGACTTATAGAATTCCTTTTCCGTCTTGATAGCGCACGAGACAATACCTTCGTATGAAGAGAAGGTTTGTGATACTAAAGCTCGACGGAGAAATGGTTTCAACCCATCAAAGAAACGATCAGTCTTACTTCTTGGGTTACGTATGTAGTCTGCAGCATACCTTGCTAACCTTGTAAAGTTAGCCTCATACTTTGCGACATTCTCATCCTCCTTCTGCCTCAGACTCAGAAATTGCCTTTCCATATCCGCTCGATGGTCTCGAGGAAAGTATTTTTCTAAGATCAACTCCTTGAACTCCTGCCATTCCATGTTTGTTAATTCATCATATTCCTTTGTGTTTTGAATTAGTGACCACCATTGATCGGCATCTCCAGTGAGGCGGTAAACTGCCATGATAACTTTTTCCCTTTCACTGCTCCCCAAAGCCTGAAATATTTTCTCTAGGGAATTTATCCATTGCTCGGCTACTAAAGGATTTTTAATCCCATTGAATGTTGGTGGTTGTTGCCTCATGAATCGATCTAACATTGATCCTCCACGCTATGGATCAGGGTGCTCCATACTGGTAAGGTTATTATTCATAACCTGAGTAAGTTGTCCCAGTATGGTGATTAGTTGATCGGCACCAGTTGCATCACCAGCCCCACTATAATTATCTTGAGTAGGAGGGAAATCCCTACATGGAGTGCGTGCATTGATACGGTTTCCATTTCTTTCACTAGGCGCCATTTCTAAACAATGGCATAAAATAGATCAGTTTATGAATCAAAATACATAATCCCATACTTATAAAACACTTAACATAAATTGAACTATTTATGGATATAATCCATAATCATAAAAATGTTTTCTTTGGGGGAGTATATACTCATAAACCCTTCATAATGATTTGTAAAGAAAATGTGAGTTATCCTAAGCATATCCCCCAGGAGTGTCGTAACCAAGAGTGCACAAAGGCCCGTTGTCGTGCACTAGTTCCCGTTCGAGTCTATCTCAAAGTAGTGTTTTCAGGTTTTACCCCTAGGTACATCTGTGCCAGAGCCGCCTCTACCTGCTCGTATACAGACAGGGATGTATTGCTCGGAAAACTCACAACATCTCTACAATACCAAAATTCTAGGATGTTCTTCTATACTAATCCTCAAAGTTCATCTTAGGTCTATGTGCTCTAATCAGAGTTTATCTAAATCTAGCTTCCAAGGATTGTACTAAACTTCCTCCGATACCAACTGTAACGCCCCGACCCCAGCTACCTAGAATCGGTGCATTACTTCGTGACATTGGCATGATCACAAAAGATCAAGTCTTGAAAGACCGATTAGTTTAGTAGCCTTGGAAACACTAGATACATTCATAAGTCTTTCATTACATCAAAAGTAAACAAACTACAATAACATGGTATTCATAGTCCACACTCATATCTTCACTGACTATTCTCGCAAGTCAGTCATAATACCCTTCTTCACATCCTGGAAAATATTTAAACATTGAAATGGGTGAGCTCAGATGCTCAGTAAGGATAACAATATTGCGGAAGCTTTTATAAGAAAACATAAGCATTTAAGGCAATGTATAACTAAAACAAAAGCCTTATTGAACTTGAACTTCAGCATAATATGGAAAAGGTAAAATAAAATAATTCCATTACTTACTCACATGGATATTCTACTAGACGAATAATCACATGAAATATCAATAACCACTTTCATAATGTTGGATTTCATAATGCCAGACTATCATTACCACATAGCCAAGGCCTCGTGCCAAGACTACAAATAAGATTTTGTCAAGGCCTTGTGCCAAGACACTAGTTTGTCTCATGAGACCTAGCGATGCATCGAGGAGCTATAGCGGGCTCCACCCGTCACATATTAAGTCCAATGCATTCCCATATGAAAAGGTTTAAATATAACATAAACATTCGTATTAAAACTAGCATACGAAATGTCAATAATTTCACCATAAACTATGAATGGTATAAAATAGCACATCCAGAGTCAAAAATATCACAAAACCTTCAATACAATATAGAAGTTTTGTATTATTATAAATCAACTTCAAATAAGCGTAAAATCCATCAAAGGATGTTGACATAGATGAAATCAAAACACTTTTTAGAGAAATATCTCTTTCTATTTTTGAAATCATTTAAGAGCCATATAAAACGAAACATTTTCTTGAAAATATTCTTATAAGCTTTTAATCAAAGCTTTGAAGATTTTATAACGGCGGAAAATAACCGCACCCGCCGTATAAGTTAAAAAAGACATTCTTACCTCAATTTTGTCAAAAAGGTTAAAAAGGACCTTGTTTTGAAAACGGCGGAAAGATTCCTCTTATAAAAAGTCAAAAAGGGTATAAATGACTTTAACCCATATTCTTGTAAATAATAAAAATGTTATGAAATACATTTTGAAGAAACATGGATGCGGATGATAACGAGGTCCCAGTAGATAATTATGTATAAACAACCTTGGACAATGAAGAGGTTGTGAAGTAAACCCTTACCTTGTACTTTTCCTTGGTTGGGGTAGGTTAACCTCCTGTATAATGGTGAAATAATTGTTATTAAATTATACGAGAATCATATACATTCATATGATATCATATATGATCTTTTAACATTGCTTTGTTAACAATATCTTAGATTTATCGTTGTTTCGGGTGTTAACTTACTCGTTTTCTTATATGTTTTGTTACGTAAGTCATGTTTTTCATGGATAGGTTGTATCTTATTCATATACAGAATGATATCAGGTCCTTAAACATTATTTTTAAATTATCAAATGATAATTATACTTGAATGGATACGACGGAGAATGAATCTCATCGCGTTCGTGGAGACGGTAGTCCGTACGTACGCACGAGCGACAATATCATTATTTTGATATTAAAATAATATATAATTGGATATTATATCATATATACAGAATAATTATCATGTTATATTTATTATTTACAGTAATTACATATCATTACTATACCCATCTAAATAATAATATATTGAATAACAATTACACCACGACGTGGAGACGGTAAGCCGTACGTACGCACGTATGGTGACATGTCATTCAAATGATGGGTAGAATACGGAATATGGTTGTTCCATATTTATAATAACATCACAGTATATAGAAGATACTGGAGTTATAATTTTAGAATTGAAATAATAGACAAAGAGGGAGTGGAAGAAGAAAGAAACATGAAAGAGGGTGATGAAAATGTTACCTCTTCTTCGGGTTATTCCTTTTGATTTGATCAAAAGGACTCCTTAGGATGGCTTTCTGACTAAAGTAAAGCTTCTAGGGTGAAGGTAGAAATGTTGGGGTAGTATTTGGGTAGATGTTGGCCGAACCAAAAGGCTTGAAAGTGTGAATAAGGTGATAGAGGTGGGGGCCTTTTATAAGAGGAGAGGAGGGGCTCTTTTGGAAAGATTAAAATGTTACATTATTATACAATGATTTTCGGATTCCAAAGGTCCCACACTTATATAATTCGTGGATAAGGTGATAAGGGTTCGAAATCTCTTCATCCAATAGTATTTGGACAAGTGTAAGCCTTAGATTTTGCATTATCTTCTCATTTTATTTAAATCGTTAAATAATGGGGTCATCGCCGCATCATAATGATGTCATAAATAATTTAATTTATTTAATGCCTAAAAATTATAAAAAAAATACTATGATGTAGGAAATCTTTTTAGCTTTCTAATGAATATTTATAATAAAAATTTGGACTTGTGTAACCCCACTAAAAAAACGGGTTTATTAAGACAACTCATGTTTGTGTCAATTTACTTTTAACATTAAATAAATATATATTAATGTCATTTTCCAACTAAAGTGTCTTCATGGGGTCCCCAAGTTGACCCATGGGTTTTCTTGGTTGGCCATGACTCATCCAATAGGATTAGGACAAGTTTCATGCTCATCTCATATTATTAAAACATTATTTGTACCTTAAACTACACTAATTACCTCTAATCGCGATTAAGAACTTAAAAGTTACTATTCACCAAAAATTTATTTTAATCTCATTGAACCACATTTTACTTCTTAATGACAACCATGTATGTCGGATTTTTGAAAATCAAATCACAGAAGTGGTAATATTTCATTTAAATGAAAAATCAGTTATTTAACTACCACTTAGTGGTTTCACTATTCATCAAAAATTGAAGTTTTTCAGAACAAAGCCAAAATTTCACCCTAAGCTATAATTGATATTCTGAATTCAAAAATGATGTCTATTTTAAAAAATTCCAAACATATAAGTTTCATTAATTATTTTTATAATTAATTCCCGCTGTTATAAAAATGGTGTGTTTCTAAGAAACAATTTATATCAAAAGATTGGCATTTTTTTATGTCCGATTTCAATGTTAAATTAATTCTAATGACCACCATTGGATAAAATGGTAAAAATATATTCTAATTATACTTTAAAACCACTAAATAGTATAATTTATTACTATAAATTATTTTTATTAAAAAAGTTGTTTTTAAGTATTTTTCACTATTCATAAAAAATTGGAAGTTCTCAGAAAAATACCAAAAATTCAACATAGGCTAATTTCGATATTCCGAATCCAACGATGAAGTCTATTTTGATAAATAAAATTTATAAAATTTCAATAAGTAGGTATTACTATTCACAACGGCTAGTTTAATTAGTTGTGGTGTGTGTTAGAGCCCGAGGTTGCGTACAACACACGCTATTGCATTATTCGAAGGGACACGTACCGTGGAATCTTGGGGTGTTACAAGATTAAAAACTATATAATATTAAAATACAAAGAGACATGGTAAATGTCTAACAATTTAATTGAGAGTTAAATCTGAAAGATAAGGTTAATTTGATGACCTAAACCTATATAAATCCTATTTCAGGAGATTTTACCAACTCATACCCACCTTATCAACTATATAATTCATTTTTCTATCATTAGTAACTGAAAATGATTTTATTATAAAATAATATTTCAAGACATTCCTAAAGCGACCCCCACCTCACTAAAAAAAGGGCACTTCCCCTTCCCTTAATTTCACACAACCAATGTCTTTTGTCTCAGCCAAAAACTGCCAAAATATCATCCCAAATTTCCTTCCTTTATCTTATAGGCCTTAAATTGGTCAACAATACAACCTACGGAGCACTTTGATCAAATCAAAAGGAACAATCTGAAGAAGAGGAAAATATTTCATCACCTCTTACAAGTTCTTTTCTTCTTCCACTTCCTCTTTCTTTGTTGTTTTCATACCAAAATAATAACTATAGTACCTCCTAATGTAACATCCTAGGTAAATAAAGAATAAATAATTTTCATAATTATTAATATTTACGAATAAAATATTAATTTTATTTTAAATGGGTTTCTATGTTCGATAGCGTACCTGATACGCAACGATGAGTTTCTTTGAAACTTACGTAGCACACTAGTAATAAAATAATATTATTTTAAATGTTATTTAACAAGTAGTCGTTGTACTGGCGGGAATGGATAGAAATAACTAAAATATGATTAGATATGTTTTTAAATGTTTATACATTTACCCAATAAAAGATAAAGGCTTAAAATACGGAAAGAGTTCAATTTTAGGCATTTATACTCTAATTTTCACGAAAGGTCCACTTATCACCTTTTGATGGAGAACCGTCATTAAGTATAGTTTTGATCACTCTTATACTTTATTTTGGACCAAATATAACTCTTCTTTAGAATTGGGACATCAAAATTTACTTTGAGTAAATTTTTGGTACTTTTCTGATAAAGTTCATTTTTTTAATGAATAGCGTAAAATGTTGTATTTTAATTCAAACCCTCTTTTTAATATAATTTATATATATGATTAGATTATCTTTTTAATTGGTTTCAAAGTGAAATTATAATATATTTTTACCATTAAATCCAATAGTGGTCATTGGAATTAATTTCACTTTGAAAACGGACTTAAACTAGTGTCAATCTTTTGATACTTATTGTTTCTTAAAAACACGCTATTTTCTATGACAGTGGGAATTAATTATTAAATTAATTAATGTGACTTATATGTATTGAATTTTGTAAAATAGACTTCATTTTTGAATTCGGAATATCAAATATAGCTTCGGGTGAATTTTTGGTAATTTTCTGAAAAACTTCAATTTTTGATGAATAGTGAAACCACTAAGTGGTACTTATAAAAATTGATTTTCCGTTTAAATGAAATTTTGCCATCATTGTGTTTTGAATTTTAAAAATCCTACATACATGGTTGTCATTAAGAAGTAAAATGTGGTTCAATGAGATTATAATAATTTTTTGGTGAATAGTAACTTATTAAGTTCTTAATCGCGATTAGAGGTAATTAGTGTAATTTAAGGTAAACATGATATTATAAGAATGTGAAAACACCATGAAACTTGTACTACACCTATTGGGTGAGTCATGGCCGACCAATACAAGCCATGGGACAACTTGGGGACCCCATGGAGACACTTTGGTTGGGAAATGACATAAATAACTTTTTATTTAATGTTAAAATTAAATTGACACAAACATGAGTTGTTTAACTAAAACAATTTGTAAGTAGGGTTACACAGGTCCAAATTTTGATTATAAATAGTCATTGGAAAGATAAAAATATTTCCTACATCATAGTAGTTTTTTTATAATTTTTAGACATTAAATAAATTAAATTATTTATGACATAATAATGATGCAGTGATGACATAATAATGATGCAGTGATGACATCATTATTTGACAATTTAAATAAAATGGAAAGATAATGAAAAATCTAAAACCTACACATGGCCAAAACCAATTGGATGAGTGTATTTCAAACCCTTATCACCTTATCCACGAATTATATCAATGTGGGACCTTTTAAAACCGAAACACATTTTCAAATAAAGTAATATTTCTTTAATTTCCAAAAGTACCCCTCCTCTCCTCTTATAAAAGGCCCCCACCTCTACCTCATTTCACACACTCCTCAATCCATTGGCTCGGCAAACCCCTGCCCCTTTACTCTCTCCACATCCCTCTCCTCATCCTAGAGGATTCCCTTTGGGCAGAATCCTTTCAAAGGAAGCCTTTAGGCTCAAATCAAAAGGAGTTACACTTTTAAAGGTAATTCATTCTCTCTTGTTCATTTGTTTTATTTTGCTTCTCCAACCCTCTAAACTCTTTTTATTTACTTATTTTGTAACAAAACCAGTATCTTAAATATACTAGGATGTTGTTATAAGATTTATTAGAGCTACACTCTCACACAACTACATCAAATGGTTAATGAACGTACGGTTTCCGTGGATGGCGAAATTCTGCCTCCCGAAACGACGATTGTTCAATACTAATTTAACACCTTCATAGGTGGCCATTATGATGTCATTATTTTTATATATGATATATAATATGTTTATTGTTTCTTTAAGCTTCTGTATTTTTCATTTTGGGAATACCTTTATGGTTTCCATTATGGGTAAACACGATATCTTCATTTAAGGACGTGCGGACTACCGCCCCCTCAAAGTGATGTGATTTGTTAATGCCATATGTTGGACGTGTAAAGGATGGATTTAAAGTTATTATATATGATTTTATACTGTAATTATAATATACCTCTATATCATTATTATTTATTTCCATTAAAGTATGAGATAGAAATGAAAGTAGCGTTCATGCGTACGTACGGCTTACCGTCTCCATGAACGGTGCATTTCATTTCTTATCCCCAAATGTAATGTACTATTAAAAGTACATGTATATAATGGATATATATAATTAATGATATATCTAAATGATGAATATAATTCTGGAATTAAAATATACATACCTCTCATTTAGTTTTAATTCCATTAATATGACAAAGAAATGAAAGTAGCGTTCATGCGTACGTACGGCTTACCGTCTCCATGAACGATGCATTACATTTCTTACCTCTAAATGATTATGTAATATTATAAATACATGTATATTCTGGATATATATGATACATATTATATCCAAATCAGGAATGTCATTCTGGATATAAAGAACCTTTGACCACACGAACAACATGTAATTGTAAGAAGTCCACTTTCGACTTAAGAACCAAATATCTACAAAACAATCATTATTAACTTAAATGGTTACATAATGTTTATAACATGGAAATAAGTGATATAAAAAGAATAATGAACTTGAAAAAGGTTCTTAATAAAGTAAGAATTAACTCAATTTTTTATTCAGGAGATTAAAGAACGATCGAGTCAAGTCGGACCCGAGGTAAGGGACTTCGTCTCAATCTCTTTTCATTGAGGCATATTTCGTTTTATACACAACTTTATTTTATACGGTGTATAAACCCCTTTGACTTTTACTTTTATACAAAAGGAATATTTTTCTACGAAGCGTTTTAAAAAATGACAAAAAGTAATGTTTCTTTTAACGTACGCGGCGACAACGACCTTTTCCGCTGTCGCGATTATTATTTGGTCTTTGGCTTCCTCAACAAGTCGTAATGTTTCTAAAATAAAATAAATACCATATACTCTTTTATGTATTTTGGTATTGAAAATGGTTTTGATAAAGGATTCTATTATGTCAATATATTTATGATATATTGTGATTGATATGTGGAAATTTTATCATTCCTTTATATTGGTTTTATGTTTTATGATTTTATATTGGTACTTGGACATTTTAACGGGTGGTTATGTTATAAAAAAATATGACGGGTGGTGCCGTGAATACCAGGACGGGTGGTTACGTTATAACCTCAAATGCATTGGGTATGGAAGTCGGCCGTATGGCTATTCCATTAAGTACGTATGGAAATTGGCCGTATGGCTATTCCATTAAGTGATATGTGTGGAAGTCGACCGTATGGTTATTCCCCTTAAGTATGTTTATGTCCCAAGTTACCTTTATATATGTTATGTGTTATTTTTATGGGTTTTATGGTAATCCTTTGGTTACAAAAAGGTATGTAATGATACTTTATTCAGTGAAGAGTTTTTACTACTTCGTGAAGGTGAAGGTATTACTTTGATAGATTATATATGGTTTACTTGATTTTTGAAAAACTAACAGTTGTCATTCTTTCTGTATCCCTTACTGAGATTTTTATGCTCACCCCAAGTTTTTTTGAAATGTTTTCACAGGACTTAATGTTGAATAAGGTCAAGGATGGGATCAAGGGAATGTCATCCTATATAAAACATGGAACTAGACACGTTTCTTTTTAAGCGTTTTTTTTATTATGGAAACTTAGTAGAAGTGACTACTTTGTAATCTTTTGAGATGTAATAGTTATGTTCTAATTCTCTAAAACTCTAAACCTGAATATATCCTCAACGTGAATTATTCATTTAATTCAATATTAAGTAAGGTTTAAGGCTGGGGCCTTATAGTTGGTATCAAAGGTCAGTTTAGACAACTTTAGGAGTTAGAAAAGTGTTAAATTATAATATGATTGAAATGATATAGCATTTATGGATTACCATGTTGCTTAGCCTAAGATATTTCTGTTTTCAGAATGGTTTTCCGCAGATGAAACAAAGCAGCTATGTTGGGAAGACATCAGGATGAAGATAACCTTCCAAATCAGCAACCTGAGATGGTCGGAATTGGAACTGAATAGTTTGTTGCAGTAATGGCACAGTTGACTCAGGCTATAAATGGTGGTGGTATCCATGCACGAGATCAGCCAGATCAACCGCAGAGGAACTTGTCAGTGGTGGAACATTTCATGAGGCAACATCCCCCATCATTCAGAGGATCATCTGACCCTGTGCAAGCTGAAGGGTGGATTAAAGCACTGGAGAAGATTTTTCAGGTCATGGGGTGTTCAGAACATCAAAAGGTTAGTCTTGCTGTTTACCGTTTTGAAGGTGAAGCTGATCAGTGGTGGTCGATGGTGAAAAATATAAGGGATAGTGATGAGATTGAGGATCTTCACTGGGACGAATTCAAAGGTATGTTTCTTGAGAAATATTTTCCTAAGGTGGTTCGTCTTAGGATGGAAAAAACAGTTCCTAGAATTGAGGCAGGAGGATGATTCATTGGATGCTTATGAAGAAAAGTTCACTCGATTGCCAAGGTATGCTCCAAACTTCATACGAGATCTTGATAGTAAAATAAACCATTTTACTCAGGTTTAAAGCCAAAGTATCGAAGGGCTTTAGCTTCTCGTGAGATCAAAGGTTATGAAAATCTTGTTCGATTTCCCGAGAAGGTAGAAATGGAGTTTGCCGATGATCAGGTGTTCTATGAAAAACAACAGAATAAGAGGTCTAGTTGGCAGGCAAAGGGGAAGAATTCATCAAAGAAGCAAGGAGGTAAGAAAACCAAATATCCATCCTGTGAGAAGTGTGGTAAAATGCATCATGGAGAATGTTTATCCAAGTCTGGTAAGTGCTTTCGGTGTGGTAAGTCTGGTCATATTGCTCGTAACTGTAAGGAAGATGATCAAGGAGGAAATGAAAAGCCAACGGTAAGATGTTTTAAGTGTAATGAAATGGGTCATTATGCAAACGAGTGTCCAACGAAGAACTCAACTGGGGGAATGCAGCCAGACTACAAGAAGAAAGGGGTGGTGAAATCCTTTGCAACAACTTCAGCAGATGTTGGGCCATCGAATGAAGTGGTGTCAGCTCCAGGGAGCTCAGTATTTTTTGAAGATTGACTTGAGGTCGGGGTACCATCAGTTGAATGTAAAAGAAGCAGACGTTCCGATGACTACGTTCCGTACTAGATATGGCCATTATGAATTTGTATTTAGGCCTTTTGGGTTAACCAATGCACCTACTGTATTCATGGACCTTATGAATAAAATTTTCCATGAGTTCTTGGATAAGTTTGTGTTTGTGTTTTGAGGTTTGGGAAGAGGTTATGTGTGCCTTGTGATTCACAGTTGAAGAATGAGTTGTTATGTGAGGCTCATAGTTCCCCGTTTTCAGTTCATCCTGGCAGTACTAAGATGTACAGAGATCTGCGGGAGTATTACTGGTGGGATGGAATGAAAATAGATATTGCTGATTTTACTGTGAAGTGTTTGACATGTCAACAGGTTAAAGCAGAGCGGCAGTTACCGAAAGGGATGCTTCAGCCTTTACCAGTGCCAGAGTGGAAATGGGAAAACATATCCATGGACTTTGTTGTGGGATTACCGAGGACATCTCTAGGTAATAATGCAATCTGGGTTATTGTTGATTGCTTGATCAAATCTTCTCATTTCCTTTCTATACGAGATACTTTCTCTCTTGATCAACTTTCCCATTTGTATCCTAAAGAGATAGTCAGGTTACATGGAGTTCCTCTCTCCATTGTATCTGATCGTGATCCCAGGTTTACTTCTAACTTTTTGAAAGGCCTTCAGAAGTCATTGGGTACTGAATTAAATTTTAGTACTGCTTTTCATCCTCAATCAGATGGGCAGTCAGAATAAACAATTCAGACCTTGGAGGATATGCTACAAGCTTGTTCGATGGATTATCAGGGAAGTTGGGACCAACATCTTTCTTTGGTTGAATTTTCATATAATAACAGTTTTCATTCCAGTATACAGATGGCACCATTTCAGGCATTATATGGGAAGCGGTGTCGAACTCCAGCTTTCTGGGATGAAGTGGGTGAAAGAAAGTTGATGGGACCAAAATTGGTAGAAGAGATGGCAGAAAAAGATCGGTTGATTCAGAAGCACCTGAGAACAGCTCAGAGCAGGCAGAAGAGTTATGCGGATAACCGGAGGAAGGATCTATCTTTCGAGGTAGGTGATCATGTTTTTCTCAAGGTTTCTCCTTGGAAAAGTGTGATGACATTTGGTAAGAAAGGAAAGATGAGTCCAAGGTTTATTGGACCATATGAAATTCTGGAGAGAGTTGGATCAGTTGCATACCGGGTGGCTTTACCTCCGAGTTTATCTCAGGTACACAATGTTTTTCATGTTTCAATGTTGAGAAAGTATATGCCAGATCCATCTCATGTTTTGAGTCCAGAGGTAGTTCAGCTGGAAGTGAACCTATCTTATGAGGAACAACCGGTCCAGATTCTTGACCACAGGGAGCATGTGTTACGGAATAAGGTGATTCATCAGGTAAAGGTTTTGTGGAAAAACCATGTGATTGAAGAGACAACGTGGGAATCTGAAAATGCTATGAGAGATAAATACCCCCACTTATTTTGATAAGTGAATAAAATTGCGAGGACGCAATTCCCAAAAGGGGGGAAGGATGTAACATCCCAGGTAAATAAAGAATAAAGAATTTTCATAATTATTAATATTTAGGAATTAAATTTTAATTTTATTTTAAAGGGGTTGCTATGTTCGATAGCGTTCCTGATACGCAACGATGAGTTTCTTTGAAACTTATGTAGCACACTAGTAATAAAATAATATTATTTTAAATGTTAGTTAACAAGTAGCCATTGTACTGGAGGTAATGGATAGAAATAATTAAAATATTATTAGATATGTTTTTAAATGTTTATACATTTACCCAATAAAAGATAAAGGCTTAAAATACGGAAAGAGTTCAATTTTAGGCATTTATACTCTAATTTTCACGAAAGGTCCACTTATCACCTTTTGATGGAGAACCGTCATTAAATATAGTTTTGATCACTCTTATAATTTATTTTGGACCAAATATAACTCTTCTTTAGAATCGGGACATCAAAATTTACTTTGTGTAAATTTTTGGTACCTTTCTGATAAAGTTCATTTTTTTAATGAATAGTGTAAAATGTTGTATTTTAATTCAAAACCTCTTTTTAATATAATTTATTTATATGATTAGATTATCTTTTGAATTGGTTTTAAAGTGTAATTAGAAAATATTTTTACCATTAAATCCAATAGTGGTCGTTGGAATTAATTTCACTTTGAAAACGGACTTAAACTAGTGTCAATCTTTTGATACTTATTGTTTCATAAAAACACGCTATTTGCTATGACAGCGGGAATTAATTATTAAATTAATTAATGTGACTTATATGTATTGAATTTTGTAAAATAGACTTCATTTTTGAATTCGGAATATCAAATATAGCTTCGGGTGAATTTTTGGTAATTTTCTGAAAAACTTCAATTTTTTATGAATAGTGAAACCACTAAGTGGTACTTATAAAAATTGATTTTCCGTTTAAATGAAATTTTTCCATCATTGTGTTTTGAATTTCAAAAATCCGACATACATGGTTGTCATTAAGAAGTAAAATATGGTTCAATGAGATTATAATAATTTTTTGGTGAATAGTAACTTATTAAGTTCTTAATCGCGATTAGAGGTAATTAGTGTAATTTAAGGTAAAAAATGATATTATAAGAATGTGAAAACACCATGAAACTTGTCCTAAACCTATTGGGTGAGTCATGGCCGACCAATACAAGCCATGGGACAACTTGGGGACCCCATGGAGACACTTTGGTTGGGAAATGACATAAATAACTTTTTATTTAATGTTAAAATTAAATTGACACAAACATGAGTTGTTTTACTAAAACAAATTTTAAGTAGGGTTACACAGGTCCAAATTTTGATTATAAATAGTCATTGGAAAGATAAAAAGATCTCCTACATCATAGTATTTGTTTTATAATTTTGAGACATTAAATAAATTAAATTATTTATGACATAATAATGATGCAGCGATGACATCATTATTTGACAATTTAAATAAAATAGAAAGATAATGAAAAATCTAAAACCTACACATGGCCAAAACCAATTGTATGAGTGTATTTCGAACCCTTATCACCTTATCCACGAATTATATCAATGTGGGACCTTTTAAAACCGAAAAACATTTTCAAATAAAGTAATATTGCTTTAATTTCCAAAAGTGCCCCTCCTCTCCTCTTATAAAAGGCCCCCACCTCTACCTCATTTCACACACTCCTCAAGCCTTTGTCTCGGCAAACCCCTGACCATTTACTCTCTCCACATCCCTCTCCTCATCCTAGAGGATTCTCTTTGGGCAGAATCTTTTCAATGGAAGCCTTTAAGCTCAAATCAAAAGGAGTTACACTTTTAAAGGTAATTCATTCTCTCTTGTTCATTTGTTTTATTTTGCTTCTCCAACCCTCTAAACTATTTTTATTTACTTTTTTGTAACAAAACCGGTATCTTAAATATACTAGGATGTTGTTATAAGATTTATTAGAGCTAAACTCTCACACAACTACAACAAATGGTTAAATAACATACGGTTTCCGTGGATGGCGAAATTCTGCCTCCCGAAACGATGATTGTTCAATACTCATTTAACACCTTCATAGGTGGCCATTATGATGTCACTATTTTTATATATGATATATAATATGTTTATTTTTTCTTTAATCTTCTGTATTTTTCATTTTGGTAATACCTTTATGGTTTCCATTATGGGTAAACACGATATCTTCATTTAAGGAAGTGCGGACTACCGCCCCCTCAAAGTGATGTGATTCGTTAATGCCATATGTGGGACGTGTAAAGGATGGATTTAAAGTTATTATATATGATGTTATACTGGAATTATAATATACCTCTATATCATTATTATTTATTTCCATTAAAGTATGAGATAGAAATGAAAGTAGCGTTCATGCGTACGTACGGCTTACCGTCTCCATGAACGGTGCATTTCATTTCTTATCCCCAAATGTAATGTACTATTAAAAGTACATGTATATAATGGATATATATAATTAATTATATATCTAAATGATGAATATAATTCTGGAATTAAAATATACATACCTCTCATTTAGTTTTAATTCCATTAATATGACAAAGAAATGAAAGTAGCGTTCATGCGTACGTACGGCTTACCGTCTCCATGAACGGTGCATTTCATTTATTACCTCTAAATGATTATGTAATATTATAAATACATGTATATTATGGATATATATGATACATATTATATCCAAATCAGGAATGTCATATTCGATATAAAGAACCTTTGACTGCACGAACAACATGTAATTGTAAGAATTCCACTTTCGACTTAAGAACCAAATATCTACAAAACAATCATTATTAACTTAAATGGTTACATAATGTTTATAACATGGAAATAAGTGATATAAAAGGAATAATGAACTTGAAAAAGGTTCTTAAGCAAGTAATAATTAACTCAAGTTTATTATTCAGGAGATTAAAGAACAATCGAGTCAAGTCGGACCCGAGGTAAGGGACTTCGTCTCAATCTCCTTTCATTGAGGCATATTTCGTTTTATACACAACATTATTTTATATGGTGTATAAACCCCTATGACTTTTACTTTTATACAAAAGGAATATTTTTCTACGAAGCGTTTTACAAAATGACAAAAAGGAATGTTTCTTTTAACGTACACGGCGATAACGACCTTTTTCGCCGTCGCGATTATTATTTGGTCTTTGGCTTCCTCAATAAGCCGTAATGTTTTTAAAATAAAATAAATACCATATACTCTTTTATGTATTTTGGTATTGAAAATGGTTTTGATAAAGGATTCTATTATGTAAATATATTTATGATATATTGTGATTGAAATGTGGAAATTTTATCATTCCTTTATATTGGTTTTATGTTTTATGATTTTATTTTGGTACTTGGACATTTTAACGGGTGGTTACGTTATAAACCATATGACGGGTGGTGCCGTGAATACCAGGACGGGTGGTTACGTTATAACCTCCAATGCATTGCGTATGGAAGGCGGCCGTATGGCTATTCCATTAACTATGTATGGAAATTGGCCGTATGGGTTTTCCATTAAGTGATATGTGTGGAAGTAGACCGTATGGTTATTCCACTTAAGTATGTTTATGTCCCATGTTACCTTTATATATGTTATGTGTTATTTTTATGGGTTTTATGGTAATCCTTTGGTTACAAAAGGGTAAGTAATGATACTTTATTCAGTGAAGATTTTTTACTACTTCATGAAGGTGAAGGTATTACTTTGATAGAGTATATATGGTTTACTTCATGTTTGCAAAACTAAAAGTTTTCATTCTTTCTGTATCCCTTACTGAGCTTTTTATGCTCACCCCAAGTTTTTTTGAAATGTTTTCACAGGACTTAATGTGGAATAAGGTTAAGGATGGGATCAAGGGAATGTCATCCTATATAAAACATGGAACTAGACACGTTTCTTTTTAAGAGTTTTTTTTATTATGGAAACTTAGTAGAAGTGACTACTTTGTAATCTTTTGAGATGTAATAGTTATGTTCTAATTCTCTAAAACTCTAAACCTGAAAAGATCCTCAACGTGAATTATTCATTTAATTCAATATTAAGTAAGGTTTAAGGCTGGGGCCTTATACCTAAATACTGTGAAGTTATTATAAATATGTTTCAACCAATTTTATTATTCTATCCATCTTATAAATGACAATTTCACCATATGTGAGTATGTATGGCTTACCGTCTCCAAGTCATGGTGTAGTTTGTTATTCAAACACATCATTATTTGAATGGGAATAATAATTAGTATAACTGATGTAAATAATAAATATAACATGTTAATAAATCTGTATTTAATATATATCATCCAATTACATACTATTTCACAATCAATTTAATGATATTTTTTCTCGTGCGTACGTACAGATTACCGTCTCAAAGACGTGATGAGATTCATTCCCACGTTCACCATTCAACGATAATTATGAAATAAATATTATTTATAAGTATGTAATATATGACATAATGATTATAATGGGGATATATATATATATTTACTTACATATATCTTGTTCACATAATTCCATTTTATATGATATGAAAATGGAAATTCTGTATATGCATACGTATGACCTACTGTATCCATAAAAGATGCCTTCCATTACATATATCAACCAATTATAAAAAATTATATTCTAAATATATAAGATAATAAAATCAAGGATTATATTATAGAAGTATTTAAATCATGATCTATGTCATACAATCCAGATTAACAAGTTAATACACGTAAGATAAAGAATGCTTTTGTTACCCGAAATGATAATTTAACATGGAAATTATTATTAAATGGGTAGTATAAAGACATAAATTAATAATTTATGATATCATAAATATGAATACAGTTTTGGTATAATTTAATAACATACTACGGTTTTTATACAAGAGGTTAAACTTACCCTCGACTAAAGGAAATTACAAGGTAAGGGTTAATTCCTTAGTCTCAATATTATTTGAGATTATTTATGGGTACGTTTTTACTGAGAGATATTTATTATACATGACCATGTTTAATAAAAGAGTTCTAAAAGGGATTATTTTTAGAGGACTATTTTATTAAAACATAATTGTAAATGTTTTAAATATTTATTCTTCTTTATCATTTTCATTAATGTCCATGTTTTAAGGATTTATTTTTATTGACATGAATTTTTTGAAATTGTTAATTCCATTCAAAAGTTTCAAAGTGGTATGGGAAAATTTTGTTCAAAAATGACTTTTTATGTATTCATTTATAAATTGTGTGACTTTAAAATGTTTTCATGAAAAAAAATATTTCTCTCAAATAGTTTTTCATATCATTTTCATCTATGTCGAAATCATTTGATGGATTTTATACTGGATTGATGTTGATTTATTATAATACAAATCTTCCATATTTTATTGAAATTTTGGTGATATGTTTGATTGTGGATGTGTAATTTTTATACCATTAATGATTTATGTATAATGTATTGACATTTCATATGCTTGTTTTAATACAAATGATTATATTATGTTTAAAAATTTTCATATGAGGAAGGAATTGGACTAAGTAAGTGATGATTAGAGGCCACTATAGCTCCTCAATGCATCAGTTGGTCTAATAAGATGAACTAGTGTCTTGGAACAAGGTCTTGACAAAATCATATTTGTTTTATTGGCACAATGCCTTGAATATGTGGTTATGAAGTCTGGCATTATGCTTTCCATAATTATGGAACTCCCTATTGATATTTCATGTGATTATTCGACTAGTTGAATATACATGTAATAAGAAAATGGAATTATTTGATTTAAATTGGCCATATTATGAAAAAATTTATGTTTAAAAGGGTTATGTATTAGTCTTATACATTGCCTTAAATGTTTTTTCTTATTAATTAAAGTTTCCACTGTATTGTTTTTCTTTACTGAGCATTTGAGCTCACCCATTTCTATGTTTTATTTTTACTAGGATTCCATGAAATGTATAATTATTGATAAGTATGGTTATAATATAGGATTAATGTTGTTCTCAAAGGATCATTTATGTTGTGTTTTATTTTCTAATGTGAAATGTAATGTTCATGTACATAATCTATTTTCCAATACTGCTAAACTTATCGGTCATTTGAAACTTGATTCCTTACAATCCTGCCAATGTATTAAAATAATTATCCCGCTCTAGGTAATTGAGGTAAGGTCATTTCAACATTGGTAATAATGAACATAAGACATATTAAATAAATACTTCAAATTAAATATATAATACATTTATTATAAATAACTAGTACTCTCTAACTCATTCACACGATGTTATAACTGAATTCGTAGATTATGCATTTCCAAAGTGATGTGGATAAATTCATGTCTTAAGAAGATAATAATACATTTAAATGTTTATAATAATCATTAATATAAAATATTTTTAAATCAAAAAATAATGATACTTATTATTATAATTAAATTGGACAAAAAATAGTTACATTATTATGATTGTACACTAAATTATGGATAAATATAATTTGATAATATGTAGAAGAAACTACAAGAAAAAAAACATTATTTTTAGAATGGTGATTTGAATTAAATTAATGAAAAGATCATTAAAACTGTCATTTGAAATTTATATAATTATGATAAATAATTATCATGATACAAACTTATAGTTATATGTAGACATATTGAAAATGTACATTATAAAGGTTACAGAATTACATGTATATCGATGTAGATCGATTTTAACTACACAATACAGTGTTATTAACCAATAAATATTGAATAAAACCCTTTAAAATCTAAAAAATTATTTAGTGAAAATAACTAGAATGGTTAGAAATTTAAAAAGATATATATTTTTATTAATAAATTTTAAAACTAAAAAAAACCAGATTTACCAAGAATTGTTCAGAAGGATAAATTAAATGAATCAAAAAATAAAAAAATTATTATGGAAATGAATGTATTATATTCTAAAAACTTGCACGCTAAAAAAATATATTTGAAATTAAACATAAGCACAATGGAAAAAACCCAAAATAAATCATACTATAGTCTAGGGATGTATTTTTTTTAGTAGAGTGATACATTACTGTACTCCAGCTTGAGCATTATCTCAAACAGAATACACAACTAAAAATGATTCCAATATTGGTTTTCATACCTCATATTTAATTTCACTTTTAAAATTAATAAATCCAACCCAACCATTGAATCACTACTAATGTATTAAAATGAAAAAAATATAAATGTAATTTCTAAGTATTTTTAAATATTAAATATAATTTATCAATAACTTATATATTAAATTATCAGTTTGTTTTTTAATATTGATTAATTATCAATAAAGTTGACAAGATAATCAATATAGTTGAATTAAACACTCGTATTTCTTATAATTTTGATGTATGGTGAAGCTAAACAAATATAAAGTGAAATTTATAGACTTTAAATTCAATATAAGAACATAATTATCAAAATCTTTTACCCCTTTAGTTGTAAAAAATAAAAACATGATGATTCATTAACAATAAATCTTATCTAGCTAAATAATTAATTGGTAAAAAACCCAGATCAAACCTCCTTGATCTCTAAATGAAACTTTTGTCTTATGTTTCTGTGCCTAGAATGTAAATTAAAGACATCTATTCCACCATATCATGAACATATATCGTTATTTATGTTATCTTCAATATAGGGATGTGAAAAAATGGCGTATGTGTAGAATCTATAAGACATGAACAACAAATCTACATATTTTCATCTTTTATAGATCCTTTGACTTTTCCACTGAGATAAATATCCCATAATGGAGAAAAATCTCACTGAATCACTTCATAATCATATGAAGATACTGCCTTCTAATGGATTCAAAAAAAAATATTACAAACCAAGTAGTCAGTATAATTAAACATGAAACAAAACTAAAATTAAATTCACATCAACATGCCTATCAGATTTAAAAAACACAAAGTCACAAAAAACACATAATGGTGAAAGAAGAAAATGTATAGAGAATGATTTAGAATAGAATTGATCAAAAAATTACCAATAAAAAAATAATAGGAACATAATATTGCATAAAACTATGGAAGGATAAAAACTATGTTATCAAAATTACTTAAAAATGATGTCACCCACCCAACCCACAGAAACTATAGTAAATATTTAATAATAACATTGTTGAAAGGTAAAATGAATAAACGGCTTTTTACCCTTTTCTTTCTAGTAAAATTATCTAAACCTACAAAAAAATTAAGAAATTTTAGTCACATTTCAAGTAAAAAGATTGTAGTATTATGAAATAATCATATGGAAAGTGATTGTATGTAAAGTAACCTTGTTGTTTTTGGAATGAAATTAAAAGGATAAATTTTATTGAATGTAATAGTACTGATAAGAATATATTCATATTTCAACTAAAGTAGTTTAAAATTTCAATAATATCATTCAATAAGAAAGGTAAATTAATATTGTTGCTACAAATTTAATCCACATAACCACTAATAAATTGGAGTCTGTTTTATATTAAATTAGAAAGAGAAATGGAGATAGAAAGTATAAAAGGATGCAGAACAAAATTGATCATGAAATGACGAAACAAACAAATGTATAGGGCATGATTAAAAACATAATTAATCATCAAATTATAAATGGGGAAAGAACATGAACATAATAGAAAATAAAAAACTGAAGTGGAAGAAACTAAGTTATGAAAACTGGTTGAAAATGGAGACACCCACCCAGCCTAAAGAAACTACATTAAAAATATAAGTACATACATTTGGTGGAAAAGAAAAATGAATCAAAAAAATACCTTTTACTGCTTGTCAAATTCGCTAAACTAAATTACAATATAAGGGTTTTTATGCACATTTCAAGTAAATATATTGCATTATTATGAAATATTCAGAGGGAATGTGATTGTATGTAAAGTAACATGGTAGTGTTTTTATTTCAATGAAATGGTTAAATTTTATTTATTGTAACAGTAATGATATAAATATATTCACATTAATACTGAATTCATGTCAAATTTCTTGAATATACATCAACAAGGAATGTAAAATAATATTATTGCTACAGATTTTATAGTACAAAACCACATACAAATAAGAGATTTTTTTATATAAAATAAAAAAAAGAAAATACGGAGGGAAAGCAGAAAATGTATAAGTCAACATTTAAGGAACTCTTTTTCCACTTATCATTAAATTTAATCATAATGATTTTTTTAATACAGACATATACTCATATGAAGAAAATTATTTCCATAACATCTAATTACCTATGGAAAATATATGTGGAGATGGTTGAGAAATGAAATGTACATGAGACTCAAAACGTGAAATATCGATGCAAAGACTCACGGAGCAGTATTTCTTTGGTTGGCCCCAAGAATTTTTTTCCTATTGAAGTAATTATTAATTTCATCATAAATCTATATAGATTTAAGCACTGAAAAATTCTATCTATTTAACAAATCAAATAGGTGATTTCATTTAACATCTACAATTGTAGATGTAAAAGGGTTAAGCCTAAAACATTAATGCATTTCAACATAAGTTATATATTGAGTGATGACATGAATGATTATTTTTTCAACTATATGTTATGACTTCACATCAGAATCAACCAAAAATAAAGCATCTAGAATGTTATCAGTAGATAAGAAATACGAATAGTAATAGATTCCTGAGATAAAATACAGAAACTCTCTAAAACCAAGACATCTCTGTGAATTATAATTATAAGAATATTAATTATTCAAAATGGTATATAATGACATTGGATTCTGTTACGGATTGAAATTGCTTCAAAAATCTCGTTTATCATGTCAACAAATTTTGAGTCCTTAAATTTCGTTCCATACTTCTCTATATACATTAAAAATAAAAAAATATTCGCATGAAAGGTTGTAATAAATATATGCATTCATTCACATATTCATATGAAAATATGTTAGTATAGAAATTATGGGGATGGGTAGAAGGGGAGTAAAAAATAGAGTTCTTTAGATAATGAAATTCTCATATCCCATAATAAAAAAAATAATGCATACTAAAGTTCTAGAGAAATCAATTTTTTTCTAAAAATGTGGCATCAATCCATTAAAATCCATAATGATATTTTGAGGTGATGATTATAGAAAAAAAGTCAATAATGGATCTAGTTGGATAAATAAAGTGTAATATTGTTATCATAATCAATAAATGAACAAAAGACAACAAAAGATAAGAGTCCCGATAATTAATTAATAAAGGATAGTAGAGAGCCATCCAATTTTATCAAACATGAATATGATTAAATACATATCATTGAGAGACGAAATGATCAAACTGAAAATCATTTTGGAAAATTGGATATGCTTACATACAAAGTAGTGCAGGGTTTTCAATTATTCACTGCAACTGAACCATCTATTTCCCATCCAAAAACTTCTTCGAGGTGAAATAATTATAGGAAATCAATCGAATTAACACATAAAAACCCCAAAAAATAAAAATAACTAATAGCATTATGTCATACATCAAATGAATAAAAATTTATTAAATGCATGTACACATAATTTAAATTTTTACTGGTAATTAGGATGCAATATCATCTCCCTTGATATTCAAAACCAATTTCATTAATAGTAATGAGTTCAAAATTTTCATAATTATAAGGAATTAATATAAATACAATATAGACCACTACCATGTCAACTAATCAATTCACAGCCGTATAAGTTCTATCTGAGGATTTTAATCATGATTTTAGTCTCTAAATATTGAATAAAATCATTGAATTAAAAAACGTGATATTAGAAAATCGTGGTATTTTAATCGAAGAGAATTGTCTATTGGATGGTAAAATTGAAGCCCTCAGTCACTTACCTATATGAATAGAAAATATAGGTTATCCTATAAATGTTATGGATGGTATGATTGAAGGCTTGTTGAATTTATATTTCCCATATATTTGACTGATATGTTTAACATCATTTCCTATTGACAAGAGATAAAATAGTAGTCCATAATGGGAATAATATTACTCTAAATAAATCAATTGAAGAATATAAATAAATTGATTTAAAGAGAAATTAGAAATCTATTTTCTATATTATATAACTGTATCATTTCATATATGCTACATTATTTTTATAAGAAAATAAATTGGGTGTATTTAAATGAATTTAGGAGAAATTATGATACCTTTTTAACCTTGAGATTAGTATATCCCTATATGTTGCATTTAGTATAATAATATGGATAAATTTATGAAAAGGAATAGTAAATTTATCGATCAAGTCATTTATACTTTCCTTGGTAATTAGGGTGCAATATCATCTCCCTGGAGATTAAAAATATTTTCCATAAAATGAAAACAAATCATAAAATTATTATATTAGAAGAAAATAATATGAATATATAGGGATGCTATTAATTTGAATGGATTGTTTTTTCCGCAGTGTCCCTAGACACTGTAACATTTCATTAGACCAAATCATTGGAATCATACTCAGTTAATAGATTTTTTTTACATTGAGAAATGGCCTTAATTAAAATGTATAAAAAAATAATGAAATTTGTAATAAATGAATCACAAAATGGATGATTAAAAATTTCCAATTGAGAAGAACAAATGTAGTCTGTTATAATCATACAAAAATGGTAATTGCAATTAAAAAAATCATTATTCTCTACTCGAATACTATAATAAAAATAATATAAAATGAAATACAATCATTGAAAAATTAATACTCTAATAAACTGATGTCTCATGTCACATGAAATCACAAAAACTAATTATAATCAATGAAATAATAGGACAAAATATAGGATGGAAATAATCATTTATTTTTAAAACTTATAGAAGTGATAAAATGATGGGTAGATAACATATGATATTTTAAATAGAAAACATAAATTACACTAAAAATGTAATGAAACAATATTATACCAATCAGCTCTCAATAATGTATATAATATATTGGAGAGGAACAAATAAATATTGTTATATACAGTATAGTGAATGAATCCAACTTGGAATAACTAGACATCAACACCTTTTGATATGATTGAACAAATAGTGTGAACCTTGACAAAAATATTTTATGAATAAATATTCTCATGGAATAAAATAAATTTCATAATTGATGAATTTGAAGAATAGTTTTAATATTATGTTATAATAAAAATTTATAAGAAAAATAAAGTAGTAAAAATATAAAAAAGATATTAAAAAATACATAATTTTTTAAGATGGTCAGACCATATGTGGAGGAACAGGTAACAGAGGGAAGAAATGTTGACGGTGGCAGGGAGACGAAGTGCGATGAACAGAGATGCGGAGGTTGGAGTTATGTATACAGTAGTACTGAATGGAGAGCTGAAATGATGGGAAAAAGTGTCGGAGACAGGGATTCGTATTACTGTGAAAGGAGGCAGAGATGAGGAGATGAGGAGACAAGGACTTCAATAAATGGGGAGTAGGAGGAGATAGAGATGAGGATCCATGAGTGTCCGAAATGGGTATATGAATACTGGTGTCCATAGATGGAGTGCCGGAGGTGGGAGTATACACAAATTAGAAACCCTAATAAATACCGGGGAAATATCAAGCAAGATAGGATCAATATCAAGGGATTGATATTAGGTTGAGAGGGAAAATAGAGACCTAGGGACGAGGAGACAAGGGGTGTCGGATATGGTGAGCAGGAGGAGACAGAGATGAGGATACAGGAGTGATGGATATGGGGATGTGATGGTTATTGTCTCTAGATGGTGTTTCAGAAGCGGGAGTGGATATGAAGCAGAAACCCTAGGATAGGGAGTGTGAAATATTGATATGGGGAGGATATATGTTAAGGTAATTAAATTGGGTGGTCACAAAAGCATCAAGAGAGCCGCTGATTGGGTGACACGTGGCCAAAGAATCCATCTTTAGTAAATATATATATATTTCATGATATTACAAGTCAAAGGGGTTTTAGATACAAATCATAATTATGATAGGTGAAAAACATAATGTATATATCATTAATAGAAAATAGATACATAAATTAATTTCCCTATGTCAGGAATTCATTTGTAAACATTCAAACCTCTCATATAAGAACTGTTACTTTATATAAATATATAATATAATCATAATTATATATATCATAACATATAAATTTTTTTTGATATTTTTGTCATGACCAATACCCCAGGGACCATGTCGTTACTACCTTAGGCTCGCCTTCCATAGGGTAAGGGATGGTGACTATCTCCGAAAAGGAATATCCCAAAAAAGCTATGGAATTTTCCTTTCAACTTGTATACACGGACAATGCACAAACTACAAAAAGTAAAAACCAATAAAAACACAACTATAACTATGAAAACTACAGAGAGTACAATACAAACTTAAAGTACAATGGGGATTGAAAAAATAACAAAATCATATTGGATAGTATAAATGCCTCAGTTCATACGACCAAGACCCCACCTAAAGGTTAGGTGAATGTAGATTCCTATATCAGTAGAAGTACACCCATCCATCCCTTCTCAATAAGAAGATAATGGTCATAGGCCACCATGGTGTTCTTTGATGCGTCTATCTATCTCGTATCGTTGACCACCACCTAGTCCCAATCCACCAAGGTCTTTGTCGAATCATTCATAACCTACACTAGATATGACACGTGTGGGTGAAACCCATGATAGGGTGAGTAACACGATACTCAGTAAAGACCCCAAACCACAATGGAAAGACGAAGAAGAAATTTATACACAATGAATTGTCAATACACCACTGAGGAGAGTAGACCAAATACACAATGTGCACCAATGAAGAGAGTATGCCAAATACACTAAGTAAACCATTGTATTGATTACAACATGTAAACTATGTACAACACTGAGGAGAGTACACCATGTACATTAAGATTCAGCTCTCGTAGTTATAATATAATGTATAGAAAGAAAGACTATTAGTCGTAAAATTAAACACCTTGGTCTGTTGAGGTACTAATCCAAGATTTGTTCCCTGGGTCAGCAGAGTCGCATAGATTTTCTTGGAGATAATCAACATAGGGTTGGTAGGAGTGGATCCACATAGTGTCACTATGAGATGGTCCACAGAGTATCCCTAGGAGATGTTCCACACAGGGTTTCTTGGAGATGATCCACATTGGATCACTATGAGCTGATCCACAATGTATATCTAGGAGATGACCCACATGGGGTCTCTAAGAGCCAATCCACATAGGGTTTCAAGTCATTGGGTCCCATATAGCTGCAGGATTGCACCACCTAGCATGCCTGATTCTAGGAAAATCTAGACCTCCTGCCATATTTCATATATTAACTTCCATGAATACTCAGATAGAGTATTCATATTTGATTTTTTCAATGGAAGGGTCATAATACGATATAAATCACTTCAATCGAACACCTAGTCTGAATGATATTGACATTTTAGTAAACAAGGGCTGAGTGTGTCTAGGCCCAGTTTGACTCGGTAGGACTGAGCCGACCAACCTAGCTTGGGGGGTCCTACATTTTCCGGCCTGATTCGATTAAGCTGACCTAACACTGTTCAGGTATGGGTTAGCCTATTCCTACTCGGTCAATGGGACAACCCTATTGGACCTTGCTGGAATTGTCCTGGTTCGATAGTGGGTACATCCCACTAGGTCACCTACCAACCCAGGGTTATTCGGCCAAGCCTGCACTGGAAATATGGTATCGTTTCCCCACTCAGGCTACCCAGTGGCCTAGTATTATCCCTAATAAATTTAAATCATAATGGTGTCAGTTTACTCCATCTTAGGGCACTCAGTAGCCCAGTTCATGCACCCTGGCCCGAACCGCATAATGGGCTAGTTTCCTTCCAACATGGTCCACCCCATGGGATGCCTCCTTTACCAGCCCAAATGCTTTAGCAGCTAACTTCCTCCATGTGAGAATTTTTTTTTAAAAACAGCACTTCCTATATCCCGATCATGGGGGAATAAGCCATGTTGAACCACTCCCCATGGATTTTTATTGGGGAGTTCACCTTCTAGACGAATGTGGCTGGTCAGAAATCCACATGCCCCGCATTGACCTATGAATCTATCATATGTCTGTTCCCCGTTAACTGTGGAGTTGATGGAACTAACTGTCACCAATACCCGAGGACTAGGTGTTCTGGGTCCCTCCTCTACTGGGGTGTGGGTGTAGCAGCCCTACTGACATTGTCCTCTATTTCAGCGGACCATGATTTTCATCATGACATCAACCCTCTACTGATGCGACTGGGGTTCCCTAGTGTGGTGATGTCACCATGGTCGAGTTCCACCGCAGCAGCTGATCGTTGAGACCTCTTACTGCCAGTTCTACAGCCATCCTCATTGTGCCCCTTCCACCAGGCGCTTCATCGGCCATTTTTCTGCTAATATTTCACTGTGAAGAATGGGTGTCCAAGATAGAGTAATATAGGAATAGAAATCACCAAGAAAACCCAAATGAACAAAGATCCATTGTTTGTGTTGGTCTTGGATTGTTCATCTTAGTAGAAAAATGCAACATATACAATAATTACTAATATAGAATATTACCTTTAACACACAGAAATATACCATCACATATGAATTTTTGAACCATGGATTAACATGTTTGAAATTTACCCACATTAATCTTCTAAAACGGAAGAACCGGGAATGTATGAATTTACCTAATAATGAACACACCTACATATGAAAATGTTTGTCGTTGATTTCAATCTGTTTGAAGATGTTGTTGTTCGTGGATCTCTAGTCCAAGATCCATTCTCCGTGGAATAATTTCCATTTTCATATTTTTCGGAGTACTTCTTTGGTGTGAAATCCTTCATCGTCCATCAGAGAAATTCCATATTTGATTCTCCATCGTGTTATCTCATTAAAGGAGACACATGTCATAGTGTTTCTATGAATTTGCATCACTAAATCATTATATTGTTTCATTTATGAAGTAGTGTATCTATTACACATTAGTTAATGAGTCGCTTCACTTTTTCATGTATGGAATGAAATATTAGGATAATCGTTGCATTGTAGCTAATCAATTTGTTTCAATAAAATAAACATTTTATGTTTAATTTATTTACTTATTTTAAAACACCCAAAAATTAACTTTTTCCCTCAACCATCATCTATCATAGTTAAGTCCAATCTTAAGCAATGACTAAGTTATATAAACAATGTTTCCCCCATATTTTTAATCGTAGAACCCTTTTAGATGTTTCCAAAACCATGCATGTATGCCTTTTTAATTCCCTTAAAATGTTCAAAAAAAATATTTCACCCTTGACCCATGACGTTCAAAGATAATATCCACCTATTAGAAATACTACATCATGAGCTCAAAGATACACTTGAATTTCTAAAATGAGTTACCATTTAGGTCATATAATTATTTTATAATAAAATAGTTGTTACTTAATTATATTATTTATGACTAAAATCTAACTTCCACTATTGTCTCATTCCAACCAACATTACGCCATGCCTATGAAAATCAAACCATGTAGAGCTAAATGGGTATCTCGTGTTTTCAATGTGAGTCCCCTTTTTGGAGTTTTAATAATTTTAAAATTAATATAATTTTATTTAATTACTCTATTTGTAGTTACTCCATTTTGGGGTTCTCTGACTAGAGGCCAGCTGTGACAAAACTTAAGTGGTACATATGGTATACCCCCATTCTTGAACAGAACAATGACCTTAGATATTTATTTTGGGAACCCTTTTAATAATAATACACTTTTTTAGGGAAATTACTTACATGCACTATTTAAAAAATAACAGTTTTCAATAGATCATTCCCGACACTCTGGGAATCAGAATTGCATGTCTTATTAGTGTCTGGTCTCTAAATAATTTCATGTAATTTTAGAAAAAATCCTAGAATTATGGAGAATTTCATTACTCCCCCTATAGGTATTAACGTCCTTGTAATCTCAAACATGTGTTTATCAAACAAAGGGGGTAACTAGGCACGAATATGAGAATTCCTCTCCCATGTGCTATCCTGGAGATTCATGTGCTAGAAATGAACATTCAAAAGAGGAATCGACCATCCATGAAAGATATTCCCCTTCCACTCCTTGATCTCCATGGTAAACATTGTAAAATTTTCCCAATTTTCAAATATCTAGAATGTAGAGGCATCATCAGCCCTCTACTAAACTCTCCTCCTAGGTAGTAATGAAGTGGACTAACTCGGTGCGTCAGTTAATGACTATCAATTTGGTATTGTATATATTATAAATTCTTAATAAACCCATCATTAGTTACATATATATTCAATCCCACATCCATTATGGTGCCCTGAGGGGTTGTGTCAATCCTGTAAGAATCCTGGTTTCTAAACATCACTTGCTGACTAGTGAGGAATATGGAAACTAACTCTACAACTACCTTCTTCAACATCAGCCACCAGTATGGACGTCAATGGTCCTGGTATGTCTTCGCCTTACCTATATTCACCACCAAATAAGATGTATGGAACACCATCAACACTTCCTCCAAAAATGCCAATGGTACTACATTGTGTCCTATAAAAAAGATGGGGTAATCCCCAAATTTTGAATATCCATCAGGAGCATGCCCTATAGACATCAGGGTACGTGTGGGTTCATAGCCGACATCTTCAATTTGTGCCTCCCTAACACATTGTAAGTGTGGAGGGTAAACCACCACTGACTAAGGATAATATGCCTCACATTTACCCAAAATGAAATTTAAAGCACAGACAACTCATCTGGGGACTCTTTCAATGGTTGTGAATTTGATCTCTAATTGAGAGCATCTGCCCCCAAATTCCTATTCCCGGGGGAATAGACTATTATGAATTCGTAGACATGGATGAACATGAGAAAATATCAATATAATTGATTTAGATCATTTTTTAGTAATGATATTACTGGGAATTTTTTAGTCATAGTGGATGATGAATCGTTCATCCATAAGGCATTGTTTCTACATCATTAGTATAAATACTACAACTGCCAAATTGTGGTCATGATAATCATTTTTTTCTCATGAGGACTACATTTTCATGATAGATAAGTGATCACTACTTGTCCATATTAAAATAAACAACCACGAACGGTTCCTAATGTGTTATAGAACACAATTTAGTTAGTATCCTCCTATGGGAGCCTCATGATAGGAGCACTCATCAAGCTCTGCCTCTACAGCTGAATGATCATCTTGCATATTGTTTTCCAAATAATGGGTTTTTCCCATATTCATCAATGAAATCATGGGTGTTGCTACTATAGAGAAGTCAGGTATAGACCTCTCATAGTACCATGTCATCCCAAGGAAACATTGCACCTCAGAAATGCTCTTGGGTGGATCCCAAGAAAGAACAACATCTATCCTTTCAGAATCCATAGTAACTCTAGCTTCTAAGATTACATTTTGTAGAATGTGGACCATTCATATCCAAAACTCACATTCGAGAACTTACCATAGATTTGATGCACTTGGAGTGTGTCTGAAACCTCCCTTAGGTGTATCGCATGCATCTCATATGACACTGAATACACTATGATGTCATCAATACTTAGTATAGGATAATTTTTTTCACTATCACTAGGTTTAGGTGATGTATGTCCACACATAGACTCATGGTTCTATATTCCTTTGTGGTGAAAAATACTGAGGCTGACCATCAAAAATCGTTGAGCCTTACGAACCCCTTCCTCTACAAGCCCTCTAATTATACCCTCATCTCCCAGTGATCTATGGGATCCATTATATATGTATGTTTAGATATAAATGTCATTTCAAGGCACATATCAAATCATTAATATACATCTCTATGAGGATCTAGTCATGGAGCGTCCTTTGGAAAAAAGTCCTTGTACTCATCCAAGTCTCTTAGACTGATGTTGGTTTCCAGCTTTCCCACTACTAACATCCGCTGGTTGTATCTTCTTATCCAAAGTGTATTCAACAAAATAGTTCTCTATATCAACATAGACTATGTAAGAATGTACCAATGAATAGTTATATTATGTATTTCCCTAAAAAATATTGCTTATAGGCCTAATCCCTAATGAGCAGATCATATCATATTCATCCAACACCTAGAAAGGTTTATACCCCTTGATGAATACTCAGATGCAGATATTTCTTTCTACCAAAGCTGAAGAAGCTATTTGGAACACATTGAAATTAGATATTATGTAAGGATTCCCTTCTTGGAGAGAGGTTATCATGCTCTATATATGAAAGAGTAACCTCATCATAAGATCAAGTAATCCAAACTCCATTATCTCCCTACTAAACCACGTAGAAGGATCACTTCTAAGACTACCATTTGATCTAATGATTCCCTAACATTATAGAAAATTGAGTGACCCCCTCATGATAGTCGTTAGTTGCCTGTGGTTCAGGCTCACTTTAGGACATGATGTGCCTCTTTCATTGAAACTTGTGTAAGGCACTGAGCCTATATGTAAACTCTAGCGGTAGAGCTGGTAGAAATTGCTACCAACGAGCAGCGGATAATATGGGACACTACCCGAAGGTACCATCATGGGGAATGGTCCATGTACTGAATATCCATAACTATTTTTATCGACCTCATGGTCACACACTAGAATCCCAGCTAGCTGTGTGCGTGGAGGCATCTTGAAAGGGAATCAAGATGATGCACGATCATTTTTTTATACGTAGGGAGCCAAATATGACTCCAAAATATCATGGGAAAACACTCAATATGCATGAATATGGTTTTTTCATATACCACATTAGAAAATAGAATTTAGGGCCTGGTTTATTGACATGTTGGCCGCCACACCAACACTGGACTCCCTAACCTAAATTCTTAACTTGAAACACATAACATTATTTCCACATAAACATTTACAGACACTTAGTTTATTTGGTATTACTGACCACCTCTGATACCACTTTGTCACAACCCATTTCCCATGGACCATGTCATGACTAGACCATACCATCCTTCAATTGGCTTGGGGAATAAGACAAACACTTAATAAGAAAATCCCAAAAAGGGAAGGAATTTTCCTCTAAACATGTACACACACACATAGCTCAAATTGAGGAAAGAAAACATGGATCAAACCAAAAATTTCACTAAGACAACTATAGGGAGTACATTACAAACAAAATTTACAAAGGGGACAAAAACCAAGCCCATAATAAAAATTAATAGTACAACTTCCATGGTCCATCCGCTCAAGACCCCACCTAAATGGTAGGTGATGTTATCTACCTAAATCCTTAGAAGTTCCCTCGTCAGTCTCGTATCACTGAGCATTACTAGCTCCCAAACAACCAGGGTCTCTGTCGAAGCATCTATCCATCCATTCTCACTGGGCACCACATGGTCTCAGAACACCATTGTCTCCATCGAAGCATCTACCACTAGCACGAGACACAACATGTTCGAGTGAAGCTTGTGTAAGGGAGAGTAACACGATACTCAGTAGGAACCACAAACTACAAGGGATATACCAAAATGGAATGTATACACAAGGTACTATCAATACACCACTAAGAAGAGTACACTAAGTATAGTAAGTACACAAATGATTATAGTAGATAAAGTACACTAAGGATTCCACTATGGAGAGTAATCTGTGTACACTATGTATAACACTGAGGAGAGTACATAAAGTACACTAAGAGTCATATCACACATGTATAATCTAATATATAAAAATAAACACTTCCATTAATAACACTGTACACCTTGTAATGTAAAGGTACTCATCCCAAATGAGTATCGTGAGTATTCTAGGTCACACAGAGCCGCTAGGAGAAGATCAATATTGGGTTTCTAGAAGTTGATCCACATAGGTTATCTAGGAGCTGATCTACATAGGGTCGCTAGGAGATGATCCACTCTGGGTCTCTAAGAGATGATCCACACTAGGTCTCTTTGAGATGATGCACATTGGGTCACTATGAGATTACCAACGCGTGGTCACTATGAGTTAATCTACACTTGTTCTCTAGGAGATAATTTATATAGGGTCTCTAGTCATTGGCTCTCAACTAGCCACATGATTCTAGAACGTTACATAATCGATTTAGGTATAATATACTCCTCAAGAAATTTTTGTTATGTTAACTATAAATAAAACACTCTTAGACTATTTTTAAGGGTTTTCTCACCACATGGGTCACAACACCACAGACGGTTCTTCAATCAGACACCATGTCTAATATGTATTGGTGTTTTACTAAACAGGGGTCAGTTGTGTTTGAGTCCAGTCTGACTCGGCCAGACAGACCCGACCATCCTTGCATGGGGCTCCGACATAGCCTGACATGATTTGACCAACCTGACTAGATCGATTTTGGGTTTTGTCCATCCCATTCTGACATGGATGGTCGGCCATGCCCATTATGCATTACTTGACCGAGCCTGGTTCAGCCGTCAATCCAGCCCATTGGGTCGCCTATAGACCTCAGTTTATCCAGCCCATCCCGTACTAGTGGGCCATTTTTTTGGATTGGGTATCCCAATGGACCATATATATCAGGCAATCCATCCTATATCAGTGGGACATTTTACACCATCCACGAGTAACGCAATTCCCTAGTTCTCATGCACTGAACCATCTCACATGGAAGGTCTGTTTCCTTCTAGCCCAAACCACCCCACGGTGTGGCTCATTCCCCAGCCCAACCATTTCAGTAGATATATTCATCTAGATGTGAAGGTGATGTCAGTGACCATGGATCCCTTATCTCAATCAGTGCAGTATTGGTTGTAGGGGTTCGTACTCTAGATGAATGTGGTCAGCCCGCGTTCCACATGGTAGGTCCATGTGGCCAGTACCAACCCACGACACGGTTGCATGCCAGTGTCCCCATCTACTGCAATTCAACCACTTCGTAAGTCATGCATATGTCCCCTATATATTGTTTTTTTGATGCCATGGCCCATCACCACCGCCAATGGGCTTGGTGTAGTGGGTCCCTCATCCGCCATGACTTGGGTGTCGCAGACCAATTACTACCAGCCACTGGACTCTGTGCTGGTAGAGCCTGTAGCCACAGCTGCTAACAACCAATGTACTGCCTCACTCTTTTCGTCATGGATGGGGTGTCAGGGCTAGGATTCGTCACCATAGTTGGGTGTCTCCACCACAGATGATCGCCATAGAATCCTAATGTCGACGTTGTGTCATGCCTGGTGCTTCCTCAACCATTGTTCCATTGCCATTTCTCCACAACGAACAGGTGGGAGAAAGAGAGGGGGAGAGGGAAATACCCAAAACTTCCAAATGAACATACATCCATTGATCTTGTCGGTCAAGGATATTTTTTGTTACTAAAACATGCAACATTTAAAATAATTACTATGATAGAATATTCCCTTTAACCCGCAAACATTAACCATCCCATATAAAATTTTGAACCACAACATAACTTGTTCATGATTTTTCCCATGTTCATCATCTAAAAAGGGTGGACTGGGATAGTAAGAATGTATTTAAAAATAAACCCTCCTACATGGGAAATGGTTCATCATTGGTTTCAATACGTTTGAATATATAGGAATTCATTGATCTCTAGTCCCTATTAGGTTCTCCAAAGCATCGTCACTGCTCTACGATTCAATGACACTCTTCTTTGGAGAGAAATCCTTCATCGTCTCTTAGAGAAATTCCATCTCAAATTCTTGAACCCGTTATATCCTTAAAAAAGAAATGTGTTCCATCATTCTTGTTATGTTTTTTCATCACATAATAATGTTATTTAATTTATAAATCGTTGTATGTGTTATTCATTAGTCAAAGAGTCCCTACACTATTTCATATATGGAATGAAACAGTCGGCTCATCACTGCATTGTAGTGAAATAATTATTTTGAATAAAATAATCTATTTAGGTTTTTTAATTAAATCATCTGAAAATTATCTTTTTCCTTTTACCCAAACCAATCGTGGTTAGGTCAATTTATTGGTAATTTCATTATTCCGGATTCATCATTTTCATCATATCTTAAATCAGGGCATCCGTTTAGATTCATACAAAGCCACATGCACATGAAATTATAATTAGCTTAAAATGTTCAAAAACTATCTTTCACCCTCACCCCACGCCATTCATGGTTAAGCTCAGCATAAGGGAAATACACTCTCAAGATCTAATGGAACACTTTGATTTCTAATCTGAGTTATTTATTAGGATTTTTAAGGATTTTATAATAAAATAAATGTTATATAATTATTTTATTGACGGCCAAAAACTAACTTCCACTGTCAACCAATTCCATCCAATGTTAGGATCTACCAAAAGAGAGAATACCATCACGAGCTCAACAGTTGTCTCATAATTTCAATCCAATTCACCATTCTTGTGTTATAATAATTTTAAAAATAAAAAATTTATATTTAACTATTTTATTTATAATTATTTAATTTTTTGAGTTTTCTCACTAGAGGCATGTACTGAGTAAACATAAGTCGTGCCATGGGTAAACTCGCTATCCTAAATGAAATTACACTCTAAAATTTCTTATTCGGACACTTGTTTAAAATTTATTAAACATTTTCTGGAAAAATGCTCATGTGTACTATTTAAAACATAACATTTTCGATAGATCATTCAGAAAAATCCGAGCCTTAGTTCGAACAGCATCTCAGTACTTGTCTCGAAATAATCAATTTTTTTAAATTATTGGAATTATGGGGTATTATAATTTTTTACACAATAATTAACAATTCAATGTTAATGTCATGTTTTGGAAAATAAATACAATTTTTTAGGATGTTTGGATTTGTTATTTTCTTAGTCCTCTTACAAAAACAAGGCTTCATCCTCTCCTTAATTATAAATATGATTAAAATATCATATATATTAAAAATACATATATTTCTCTATAAAATCTAGTGAGGTAAAATGATATACCCCATTCATGGAGATGATAGGTGATACATACACATGAAAGTGGTTTTCATTTACTCGACCGATTCATAGAAATAATGATAGGTAATTTGTTACAATTAGATGTAATTTATATGTCATATATGTCACATATTGTCAATAAATGTGTTTTGATTTCTATCATTTTATAGCATGAATAAACAATACTACATCGCAAGGTGGTAGTCTTAAAAATATATGAGAGATGTTTTCTTATTCCAACAATATGTAATGTTTGAAAGTATAATTGATATAAAAATTACATAAAGAAAATATTATACTTAAAAAAATATAATAAAATTTATTATATCATTATATATATTCTTGATAAGTAGTGATGGTATTTAAAAAACATCATTATATGAAGTGGTAGTCCACCTTATATACTAAATATGATTTTTTATATAACTTTACGGATGAGGAGATGGATTTTTAAAATAATATTAATATAAATTGATATATTGATATTGGAGAGATTATGTATAATTTTTTTAATAATAATTAGATTATTTTGATGAACAAATAAAATAGATAATATCATTGAAGTATGTTTGCTCTTCTAAGGAAACCACAATAGTTTTTAATTAAAAGGATTTATAGGTTTTTTCCCTTACCAAAATATGAATTATTGGAGGTGGGGATTGATTTATAGAATTTATTTTGGTAAATTTCGTCATAAAAAATATTTTTTGAGGTTAAAAGATGATATGGAAAGGGGTGGATATAATAAGTGAGTTGAGTGGCACACATTTAATATAATAATTTCAATGGTAGACCCATTTTTTCACAGGCCTAAGGGAGAAAAAACGAACAATTATGTATAATTTTATTTTATAATGTCCAAAAATATCATAAAAATGTGTTTTTCTACATTCCTCTATCATTTTTAACCCATTAATGTTTACAATGACTCTTCAGTAAACACATTTTTACATTAACCAGTTAAAATAATTTTTACTAATTTTTAAATATACATTATTGTAAAAAAGATAAGTTGAACTAATTATATAATTTAAATTATTATTACTACCAATATAGAACAAAATTTGAAAAATAACATTTATATAAGTGGAAAATTTAATTATAAATTAATCTCATAGACCTGATGAGAAAGAAGTTTTCCAAAAAAAACTGCTCAATAATTTAAAGAATATATATATATATATATATATTAGATATTAAATTTTAAAAATCTATTTGAACTTTATTAAATAATTTATAACTTATATAATTTTAATTGAAACCATTTCTTATAGCAAAAATTATCCTTATAAAATTTTCATTCAAAAAAATGTATTTAATAAAAACTAATATTTTTACGATTCATGGAAAAAATATTATTTTCAGAAAATTAAAAAAACACAACATAAGATAATATTAAAATATTGTTATTTATATTTAAATTATTTTATGAAACTAATTTTATTAATTTTAAAAAACCTATATTTTTTATTCTAAATAAATATTAATAAAAACAATTTCTTAGGAAATTGCATTTTTAGGACATATAAATCCATTAATGAAATTTATATTTTATAAAATTATTTTTTTTCATTTAAACCAAATATACATGATATATTTATTATGGATATTAATATTCATTGATCAAATATTATTTTCTATTTAAAAATGGTTTTTTTTAAATAATAATATAAAAAATCCTACCATGGTACGTTAAAATGGGATATTATGTGTAATACTGGATTGCAATAAATTTTATTTTGTTCAAAAAATATTATAAAAAATTGAGGTCTTAAAATTTGTCTTTATAGAAACATATATAAAATGGGGGTTGTATATATTCTTATATATATGTTCATCTAATATATATAATGTAATCAGAGGAATATAAACACCAAATATTTTATTCATTATAGTGTGGATCATTAATTTGAGATAAAACAGAGTCACACACACGTAAATTATGAATATATATATATATTTATTATTTTTATAATTAATATTTTTAATAAGTTTCAGGAAAATATTCATATGAAATACCTAAAAAGATATATTATATAGTTAGTCTCACCAATGATGCTTAGACTAAATTTTTTAGAAATAAGATTTTATATTTCCCTAATTTATATAGTCCATGAAATTCACAGAAATTTTTCATATCAATTAATAATAACACATTTCAATTATTTTTGGGAGAAAATAGGATTAATTTTTTACATTAAGAATGGGTCATAATGATAGTTTAATTAAATTTATAATTGGATATTATTAAGTAAATGCACATTTAGATATTGTATTAAAATATCATAAAGTATATACACCATAATGGGAGTTTTCACTAGAACACATCCATATGTACTTCCTCACATAAAATTATTTTTTTATTTTTTTAAAAAAAAATCCAATTTTATTATTTTATATTACATCAGATTGATTTATTCAACTAGATTAGTAATCATGATGAAGTATATTACTTGGGAAAAAAATACTCAACCTATTGAGTCAACCATAAATAATTGTTTTACTAATTTTACGTTTATACATTTATTATTTTGGTGTTCGATGGATGTATATAATGAATTATTGGCTCCATGGTATGGGAGAATAATAACATTATGATATCCCTATAATTGAGTTATTTTTTAACCAAAAAACTATAAAATAAGAATGGAATTCAGATTTTTACTCTTGGAACATTTTGATTTATTATAAAATTATGTCTTTATATGGAATCATAAATTCATTTGAAGTAACATATAGTTATAACCATCACTCTACCCACCGACAATACAAAATGAAATTTAAGAATTTTATCCTCTTATTATTTATATTAATAATTGTTTTATTTTAATGATTATTATTCAAATTAATTGTTTTAAAAATAATAATAACAATGTTCATATTTTGATATTAATTCAATAAATTATTATAAAATTTTCAAAATGTAGAAAAATTTTAATGTAATCAACCTAGTGATTAATGTATTATATCACACATAAAATACCATTAATATAATTTTCAAAACTCATATAAAAATATTAAAATTTTATTTAAAATGGCAAGAATTGAACAATTGAGTATAAGAACCAAATTAATTAATTAATGTTTGAATCAAAAGGTTCAACATTACATCAAATAATGCTTATTATGATGAATATGATTACAAATGTTTCAAAAATAATAATAATATATTCTTTATCTGTATTCCTTAATGTAAAAAACATTAAATAATTATTATTATGATATTCAAATTAGAATCATTCCTACTACGTGATGTACTGTATCTAAAGAAATCCAATGGGTAGTTTATTTAGATATTCCATTTAAATATTAACCATTTAGACTGTATAATAAGTAATCATCATCGATTGGTGATTCATAAAATATTATAGATGAATCCTCTCCTTCATTATTTTATTCTCCAGATTTAATAGGACTATGTGAATATGAGACCCAAGTCTCATAAACTAGAAAATATAATTGTCCATTATACAAGATATTCTGCATCCCAAGCTAATGGGTTCACATCCCTTCAACACAAATTTTGAATTTATTTGATTGACTCATATAAATGGAAAAAAATTATAATCATATATTATTTTGGGGATGAAGAGTAAATATTTTTACAACATTAATTATTGTGATAGATCCAAAATTTTCCCTAGATAACATTATTTACCATAACCTAGTGTTAATAAATTCAATTTTCATGACAACAAATTATTGAATATATGTTTTTCAGAATAATTCATTTTCTAAAAATCTAGAATTTTGAAAAATATCAGGTTTAATAAAATTATTTAGTAATGGATATGAATAACATATACAAAAATATAAAAATAGATGTTGATTTATAGTACTTGGATGATCATTAGATCATGATAACCCAATTTCCATGGTGAATCTTTTGGAACAATATAAAAGTGAATATTTGTGGAAAACATCACTCCTGATGATGGGATGTCATACACACTACTCAAAAACAGAAAAAATTCACAATAGATTGAGGATTAAATAACTTAACTTGAAATAACCACATATTTTTAAAATACTCTTATCCTATGATCAATCAATTAAATTTCAGAACATTAATTAAATTATGTATTTTTATATGACCATCCTGCAGGATTAAATTATGATTTCTTTGAATCAATGTCATCATAGACACCACACTCAAGGACATCATTGATGTAATACAATTATTTGGATAATTTTTAAATATATTTATTTTATTGTTCACATTTAAAGTGTTATGATTTTTTTTATTCTAACATACTCATTAAAAAACTATAGTTGATTTATGAGAATTTGATTACATTAGATATATTCATTTCCATTAACATATGTTATACATTTTTTTCACCTATAAATTCTAAAATAATGATTCTATTGTGATATTTTGTTTTCATATATGGTAATTATATTCTCAATAGAACGATTGAAAATTTTATATTGAAGAAGATGATGATATATGGAATAACATTTATTTTTACTTATACGTTGTGTCACAAACTCATGGATTTAAAAAAATTTAATGTAATACATTTTTTAGTGGATTCAATAGGTTAATTATTCGAAATTGGGATCTATATCATTAGAATGTTCATGGTAGTTATCTCCCAAGATTGCCACATTTTAGAGTTTGGAAACCCTCACCATCATGGATAATGTTGTAAGATACTTTATTTAAATAGTTTAATTTTATGTCAGCTCTTCCGTTAATGGATTCAACATTTGACCTCATCTCCTAATATGGGTCTCCCTTAAATATATCTGATATATTTAAAAATATTGTTCATATTTTCATGTTTTGATTCCCTCTAGTTAATTATTTTTCACTACATTGTTATTGGGATGCAACATAAGGTTCTGGATAATGATGGAATTTAACATGTTGGAAATATATGAATCAAAACATCATTTGATGTTTTGAGGAAACATGTATCTTGTGAAATAATATATCTCAGGTGAAATAACTGATGCTTCTAATTAATATGATTAGGTATCATTATATTAATTTATAAATCTGTTAAGGGTTGTCTCATTGGGAATCTAGTTAACATATTGTATAGTACCTCAAACTCATCATGTGAGGCGTCTTGAATTATCCATTCAAAGAAGAATATTAACATAAAATAATAATTTATGTGTATGTCACATAAGGAATATTTCTATTATTATACTAGGTAAGATCATAGTATCATCACATGATGAATGGGAAAAAAGATACAAATATCATTACATTGGATTATTATTATTCTGATCATAAAAGGAATATCATGCTCTTCACCTGAAGCAAAATCCCATGATTGAAACTTTTGTAGAGGAGAAAAAATATTATACAATAAAAATATAATATGTTCAACCCCATCACATATGGTATCTTTTACTAATCATATTAGTTTTCTTCTCAACAATTTCACCTTATTAGGGGAATAATATATCATTTTATCATTATATTTCTTTATTAGTCCTTCCACCTGACATACTGTAGTATCATCCTATAAGGAAAGATTGTTAATTCATTTAAATGGGGTTAAATGTTTAAGTACAAGTAAGTGATTGATGTTTTAAATTGTAGTGGGTTAAACACAAATTTCACTCACCATGTAGATTGATGTGATCAAAACAAAAAATGGTTGAGGAAACTCATTTTAATTGTTTTTTGGTAGATACCAACATATTTAATAATTGGATGTTTCCCATATACAGTAATTATATACTCGGACATATTGTTTTTAGCAGCATATATTGTGTCCAAAATATATGGTATTTATATGTTTTAGTGGAATTATTAAAATAATCTATGGGGATAATCATGATTTGCAGTTATTCACACTCTAGAAATAGGTGGGATGTAACTGGCATTCTTTTTATAGAGACAGTGGATTAAACTTTTTTTGTTAACCAACATATAGGGGAAAATATTATTTAGTATTGGGAATATACATTGAACATTTATTATATATTCCATTTTAATATATAGGGATAAGAATAAAAAAATTATATTATAGCTTAAGGTCATGAGATGAGTTTTGAAAATGAATTTAACATCATGTGGTGAGGGCACTAGTATCAAAAAAGGAGTTTTGAATGTTATGGTATTGATATTACGTATATATTATTCTTATATGATGGGGATCTTAAATTTTAAATTTTATACATAATATGTAACATAGAAGGTAAATAAAGAATAATACATTTTCATATTTATTAATATTATGAAATTAAATATTAATTTTACTTTAAAGGGGTTGCTATGTTCGATAGTGTACCTGATACACAACAATGAGTTTCTTTGAAATCTTATGTTGCACACTAGTAATATAATAATGTTATTTTAAATGGTAGTTAACACATAGACGTTGTATTGGCGGGAATGAATAGAAATAACACAAATATGATTATATATGTTTTTTAAATGTTTTTACTTTTATCCAACAGAAGATAAAAGCTTAAAATAAGAAAAGAATTCAATTTTAAGCATAAATACTCTATTATTCACCAAAAGGTCGATTAATCACCTTTTGATGGAAACCCCTCATTAAAATAGTTTTGGTAACTCTTATATTTTATATAGGACCGAATAAAATTATTATGTAGAATTGGGAAATCAAAATTTACTTTGGGTAAATTTTTGGTATTTTTCCGATAAAGTTCATTTTTTAATGAATAGTGAAAATGTTGTATTTTAACTAAAAACCTATTTTTAATATAATTTATTTATATTATTATATTATATTTTTTATTGGTTTTAATTTTCATTTAGAATATACATTTACCATTTAATCCATTGGTGGTCATTGGAATTAATTTCACTTTGAAATTGGACTTAAACTAGTATCAATCTTTTGATATATATTATTTCATAAAAACACGCTATTTGTTTTGAAAACTGGAATTAATTATTAAATTAATTAATGAAACATATATGTCTTTAATTTTGTAAAATAGACATCATTATTGAATTCAGAATATCAAATACAGCTTAGGTTGAATTGTTTGAATTTTTCAGAAAAACATCAATTTTTGATGAATAGTGAAACCACTAAGTGGTAGTTAAAAACTGATTTTTCATTTAAATGAAACTTTACCACTTTTTTGAATTGAATTTCTAAAATCGGACACACATGGTTGTCATTTGTGTGTAAAATGTGGTTCAATGGGATGAGAATAATTTTTTGGTGAATAGTAACTTTTCAGTTTTATTAATCACGATTAGAGGTAATTGGTGTAATTTAAGGTAGAAATAATGTTATAATAACGTGAAATTACCTTGACACATGTCCTACCCTTATTGGATGTTTTATGGGCGACCAATAAAATCAATGGGTCAACATGGGGACCCCATGGATCCACTTGGGTAAGAAAATTACATTAATAACTTTTTTTAAAGTTAAAATAAAAATGTCACAGACATGTATTGTTTTACTAATACATTTTTTACTTGTGGTTATACAAGTCATATTTTTTACTATAAAAATTCCTTGGAAAGGTAAAAAGATTTACTACATTATACTATTTTTTTATAATTTTTAGACGTTAAATAAATTAAATTATTTATGACACCATGATGATGCAACGAATACCTAATTATTTAAAGATTTAAATAAAATGAAATATAATGTAAACTCTAAGACCTACACTTGTCAAAAACCAATTGGATGGGTGGATTTCAAAATATTATCACCTTATCCTCGAAATATATAATTTTGGGACCTTTAAAATCCGAAACTCATTATATAATAAAGTAACATTTTATAACATTCCAAAAGTGCGCCTCCTCCCTCTTATAAAAGGCCCCCAACTATACTGCCTTACCCACACCTCTAAAGACTTTGGCTCAGCCAATCTCTGCACATTTTATCTCTCCACTTTCTTCTCCTCATCCTAGAAGCCTTTCCTTAGGATGAAAGCTCTTCAAGAAACCCCTTTTGTTCAAACCAAGAGGAGTTACCCGATTTAAAGGTCATGTCTTCACTTGTGTTCATTTGTTTTATTTTGCTTCTCCAACCCACTAAACTCTATTTATTCCTTCCTTTAGTAACAACACTAGTATCTCAAAAATAATAGGATGTTGTTATGAGAAGGATTTTATTTACACATACACACACTTCAATATAATGGTTAAAGAACATATTGTTTCTGTGGTTGGCGATGTTTTGCCTCACGAAACGATGATTGTTCAAACTTCATTTGACACCTTCCATGGTAGCCATTACGTGGTATCTATTTTTATATATGATATATATTATGTTAATGTTTACATTATGCTTCTGTATTTTTCATTTATGGCATACCTTTATGGTTTCCATTATGGGTGTACACGATAATTTCATTTTAGGAAGTGCGGACTACCGCCCCCTCAAAGTGAATTGATTCGTTAATTCTAGATGTGGGACGTAAAAAGGATGGAGTTAATGATATTATATATGATATTATAATGGAATTACAATACACCTTTATATCATTATGATTTCATTCTATTAAATATGAAATAGAAATGAAAGTAGCGTTCATGCGTACGTACGGCTTACCGTCTCCATGAACGGTGCAATTCATTTCTTACCTCTATATGTTATGTACTATTATAAATACATTTTTTTGCAAGATATAGAAGATATATATTATATGAAAATTAGTAATATCACTCTGGATATAATCAACCTTTGACCACATGAACAACATGTAATTGTAAGAAGTCCACTTTTGACTTAAGAACCAAATATCGACAAAACAAACATTATTAACATAAATTATTACATAATGTTTATAACATAAAAATAAGTGATATAAAAGGAATAATAATATTGAAAAAGGATCTTAAGAAAGTTGAAATTAACACTAGTTTATTATTCCGGAGATTAAAGAGCGATTGAGTCAAGTCGTAAATGAGGTAAGGGACTTCATCTCAATCTCCTTTCATTGAGGCATATTTGGTTCTAATACAACACATTCTTTTATACGCTGTATAAAACACCTTTTACATTTCATTTCATTCAAAGGGAATCTTTTTCTATGAAGCGTTTTACTAAACGACAAAAAAGAATGTTTATTTTAACGTACACATTGATAATGACCTTTTCTTCCGCCGCGAGTATTATTTGGTCTTTAGCTTCCTCAACAAGCCGTGATGTTTTTAAAATGAAATAAATACCATATACTCGTTTATGTATTTATTTATTTAAAATGGTTTTTATAAGGGATTTTTTTTTCAATATATTTAAGTGATATATTTTTATCGAAATGTGGAAATGTTTTCTTGCCATTATATTTGTATTATGTCTTATGATTTTATAATGGTACTTGGACATTTGACGGGTCGTTACATGATAAATCATATGATGGGTGGTGCCGTGAATACCAGGATGGGTGGTTACATTATAACCTCCAATTCATTGGGTATAGAATTTGGCCGTATGGCTATTCCATTAAGTGATATGTGTCGAAGTCGACCGTATGGTTATTCCCTTTAAGAATGTTTCAGTCCCAAGTTACCTTTATATGTTATGTGTTCTTTATATGGGTTTTATTGTAATATTTTTGTTACAAAAGGGTATGTAATTATCTTTTATTCAGTGAATATTATTTAATACTTTATATAGGTGAAAAGTATTACTTTGATAAGGTATTCATGGTTTACTTGTTGTTCTGAAAAACTAATAGTTTTCCTTCTTTGTGTATCCCTTATTGAGCTTTTTATGCTCATACCAAGATTTTTTGATATGTTTTTCACAGGACATAAGGTGGAAAAGGGTCATGGATGGTATCAAGGAAAATTCATGCTTTCTTAAACATGGAACTAGTCGTGACTCTCTCTTTTAAGAGTTCATGTTCTGTAGAAAAAAAAGGAAACATTATAGAAGTGTCTACTGTGTAATCTTTTGAGATGTAATAGTTATGATATAATTCTCTAAAACTCTAAACCTGAAAAGATCCTCAATGTGAATTATTCATTTAATTCAATATTAAGTAATGTTTAAGGTCAGGGCCATATATTTGGTATCAAAGGTCAGTTTAGAAAACTTTAGGAGTTAGAAAATGGTTAAATTATAAATTAATTTATGGTAGGATTGAAATGATATAGCATTTAAAGATTACCATGTTGCTTCGCCTAAGATATTTCTGTGTTCAGAATGGTTTTCCACAGAGGAAAGAGGGCAGCTACGTTGGGATGGCATCAGGAGGAAGACAACCATCCAAATCAGCAACCTGAGATGGTCAGAATTGGAACTGAATAGTTTGTTTTAGTGATGGAACAATTGACTCATGCTATAAATGGTGGTGGTATCCATGCATGAGATCAGCCAGATCAACCATATAGGAACATTTCAATGGTGGAACATTTCATGAGGCAGCATCCCCCATCATTCAGAGGATCATATGACCTTGTGCTAGCTGAAGGGTGCATTAAAGCACTCGAGAAGATTTTTGATGTCATGGGGCGTTCAGAACAACAAAATGTTAGTCTTGATGTTTACCGTTTTGAAGGTGAAGCTGATCAGTGGTGGTTGATAATGAAAAATATCAGGGATAGTGATGAGATTTATGATCTTCAGTAGGACGAATTCAAAGATATGTTTTTGGAGAAATATTTTCCTAAGGTGGTTCGTCATAGGATGGGAAACAAATTCCTAGAATTGAGGTAGGAGGATGACTCAGTGGCTACTTATGAAGAAAATTTCACTCGACTGGCAAGGTATGCTCCAAATTTCATACGATATCTTCATAGTAAAATCAACCGTTTTTACTCAGGGTTAATGCCAAAGTATCTAAGGGATTTATCTTCTTGTGAGTTAAAAAGTTATGAAAAACTTGTTCGATGTGCGGAGAAGGTGGAAATGGAGTTTTTCGATGATCATGTGTTCTTGGACAAACAACAGAATAAGAGGTCCAGTTGGCAGGCAAAGGGGAATAATTCATCAAAGAAGAAAGAAGGTAAGAAAACCAAATATCAATCCTATGAGAATTGTGGTTAAATGCATCCTGGAGAATGTTTATCCATGTATGGATAGTGCTTTTGGTGTTGTAAGTCTGGTCATATTACTCGTAATTGTAAGGAAGATGATCAAGCAGGTAATGAAAAGCCAGCGGTAAGATGTTTTAAGTGTAATGAAATGGTTCATTATGCAAATGAGTGTCTAACAAAGAACTAAAATGAGGGAAAGAAGCCAGACTACAAGAAGAAAGTAGTGGTGAAATCCTTTGAAACTTCTTCAGGAGATTTTGGGTCATCGAATGAAGTAGTGTCAGGTACACTGTTTCTTTGTTCAGATTATGCCAATGTGTTATTTGATTCAGGGTCTACACATTCTTTCATTCTTGAGAAGTTTTCTAGTAAATTGGGAATACCATATCATGATATTAATCCTAAACTTATGGTAAAAACACCTGGGGGAAACGTTGAAACAAAAAGAAATTATAAGAACCTTCACATCCTTGTGTGTAGAAAGAATCTACTTGAAAACCTTGTTGTTTGGCCTCTAGTAGATTTTGATGTTTTTTGGGCATGGATTGGATTTCTGTTTATCATGCTAAGATTGACTACAGAGCTTAAATGGTTTCTTTTCAAAAAAATTTGCAGATTGTGTACAAGAATGAACCCTTTATTTTGATAACATATCAGGAAGTTGAGAAACTATTAAAAGATGGAAAGGAATGTTCCCTTGCACATATTGTTGAAAATAAAGGAACTGTTCAGATTAGTTATGTGCCAGTGTTAAATGGGTATCTTGATGTTTTTCCTGATTCTTTTCCTGGTATTATTCATGATCGGGAAGTTGAATTTACTGTTGACTTACTTCCTGATTCTAAGACAATATCAAACCCCCCTTATCAAGTTGCTCAAGTTGAAATTTTAGAGTTAAAGAAGCAATTACAAGAGATATTAGTTAAAGGTTTCATTCAACCAAGCACATCACCATGGGGTGCTCCTGTCTTGTTTTTTAAAAAGAAAGATGGTTCAATGAGACTTTGAATTGATTATAGAGCCTTGAATAACATCATCGTTATGAACAAGTATCCTTTTCCTCATATCGATGATTTGTTTGATCATATCTAGGGAGCTCAGTAGTTTTCAAAGATGGACTTGAGGTCGGGGAACCATTAGTTGAAATTAAAAGAGGAAAACATTCCAAAGACTGTGTTCCGTACTAGATATGGCCATTATGAATTTGTAGTTATGCCTTTTGGGTTAACCAATGCACCTGCTGTATTCATGGACCTTATGAATAGAATTTTCCATGAGTTATTGGATAAGATTGTGGTTGTTTTCATTGATGATATTTTGGTGTTTTCTAAGAGTAAAGAGGAGTACGAAAGTCATTTAAGGTCTATCTTTCAAACCTTAAATGAAAAAAAACTGTATGGAAAATTCAGCAAGTGTGAGTTATGGTTACAAAAAATTTCTTTCATTGATCACATTGTTTCAAAAAAATGGCATAACTGTTGATCCGGCTAAATCAAAAGTTGTTGAAGAATGTCCAAGACCCACAAATGTTACTGAGATTCGTAGTTTTCTTGGTTTGGCAGGTTACTACTGAAGGTTTGTTGAAAAACTTTCACGGTTATCTAGTCCAATGACTAAGATAACTCGGAAGAGTGTTAAGTTTATCTGGACAAAATAATGTGACAATTTCTTTCAGGAGTCGAAAAGAAGATTGGTGAATGCTCTAGTTTTGGCACTTCCTTCCAAGAATGGGGAGTTTGTTATCTACAATGATTCGTCATTAAAGGGACTTGGTTGTGTCCTTATGCAGATTGATCAGGTAATTGCTTATGCTTCGCATCAGTTGAAAACTCGTGAGGTATAATACCCTACACATGATTTGGAATTAACTACTGTGGTTTTTTCTTTAAAAATTTGGAGCCATAATTTTTATGGTGTAAACTGTGAAATATATACTGATCAAAAATGTTTAAAGTATATATATTCACTCAGAAATAATTGAACATGAGACAGAGGAGATGGATAGAATTAATCAAGTATTATGATTGTACAATTCATTACCATCCGGGGAAAGAAAATAAAGTGGCTGATTCTTTGAGTCCAAAAATTAATTCTTCATTAACCATGTTATGTTTGGAACATGATCCTTTGGTTAAGGATATGATGAACCTTTGAATATAAGTTTTTAGTGCATGTTGTTCTTCTTTTTTATTCCAGGAGTCAGTGAGATCATCTATATCAGATATAATTAAGCAAGTGCAGAAAAAAAGACAGTGGGTTTCTAAAAAAGTTAAAGCTGGTTCAGAAGGGTAAGTTTCCTGAATTTAAAATTGATAATGATTGTGTTTTGAGGTTTGGGAAGAGATTATGTGTGCCTTGTGATTCTCAGTTGAAGAATGAGTTGTTATGTGAGGATCATAGTTCCCCTTTTTCAGTTCATCCTGGTAGAACTAAGATGTACAGAGATCTGCGGGAGTACTACTGGTGGGATGGAATGAAAAGAGATATTGCAGATTTTACTGTGAAGTGTTTGACTTATCAGCAGGTTAATGTAGAGTGGCAGTTACCGAAAGGGATTCTTTATTCATTACCGGTGCCAGAGTGGAATTGGGAAAATATATCCATGGACTTCGTTGTGGGATTACCAAAGACATCTCGAGGTAATAATGAAATATGGGTTATTGTTGATCAATTGACTAAATCTGGTCATTTCCTTCCTATTCGAGATAGATTCTCTCTAGATCATCATTCTCGATTGTATCTTAAAAATATAGTCAGGGTTCATGGAGTTCCCCTTTCCATTGTATCTGATCGTGATCCTAGGTTTACTTCTAACTTTTGGAAAGGCCTGCAAAAGTCATTGGGTACTGAATTAAATTTTAGTACAGCTCTTCATCCTCAGTCAAATGGGAAGTCAGAACAAACAATTCATACCTTGTAGGATATGCTACGTGCTTTCCCGAAGGATTATCAGGGAATTTGGGACCAACATCTTTCTTTGGTTGAATTTTCTTATAATAACAGTTTTCATTCCAGTATACAGATGGCTCCATTTGAAGCATTATATGGAAAATTGTGTCGAACTCCAGCTTTTTTGGATGAAGTAGGGGAAAGGAAGCTGATGGGACCAGAAATCATAGAAGAGATGGCAGAAAAAGTTTAGTTGATTCAGAAACACATGAGAATAGCTTAGATCAGGCAGAAAAGTTATGTGGATAACCGGAGTAGGGATCTATCATTCGAGGTAGGTGATCATGTTTTTTCAAAGTTTCACCATATAAAAGTGTGATGCAATTTGGTAAGAATGGAAAGCTGAGTCCAAGGTTCATTGGACCATATTGAAATTTTGAGAGAGTTGGATCAGTTTCTTGCTAAGTGGCTTTATCTCCAAGTTTTTCCCAGGTACACAATGCTTTTCATGTTTTTATGTTGTGAAAGTATATGCCAGATCCATCTCTTGTTTTGAGCCCATAGGTAGTTCAGTTGGAAGAGAATCTCTCTTATGAAGAACAACCAGTCCAGATTCTTGACCGAAGAGAGAAAATGTTGCAGAATAAGGTAATTCACCAGGTAATGTTTTTTTGGAAAAACCATATGGCTGAAAAGGCAGTGTGGGAATCTGAAAATGTTATGAGGGATAAATACCCCCACTTATTTTGATAGGTGAATAAAATTGCGAGGACGCAATTCCCAAAAGGGGGAAGGATGTAACATCCTAGGTAAATAAAGAATAATACATTTTCATATTTATTAATATTTTTAAATTAAATATTAATTTTACTTTAATGGGGTTTCTATGTTCGATATTGTACCTGATACACAACAACGAGTTTCTTTGAAATCTTACATTGCACACTAGTAATATAGTAATATTATTTTAAATGATAGTTAACACATAGCCATTGTATTGGCGGGAAATAATAGAAATAACTAAAATAGGATTATTAATGTTTGTTAAATGTTTTTACATTTATCCAATAAAATATAAAGGCTTAAAATAAGAAAAGAATTCAATTTTAAGCATAAATACTCTAATATTCACCAAAAGGACGATTCATCGCCTTTTGATGGTGAACCCTATTTAAATATAGTTTTGGTCACTCTTATACATTATATTGGATAAAATAAAATTATTTTTCCAAATCGGGACATCAAAATTTACTTTGTGTAAATTTTTGGTATTTTTCCGATAAAGTTCATTTGTTAATGAATAGTGAAAAATGTTGTATTTTAATTCAAAAACTCATTAATCTAATTTATTAATATTATTAAATTATCTTTTTAATTGATTTTAAGGTGAAATTAGAATATAATTTTACAATTTAATCCAATGGTGGTCATTGGAATTTATTTCACTTTGAAATTGGACTTAAACTAGTGTCAATCTTTTGATATATATTGTTTCAAAAAAACACACTATTTGTTTTGACAACGGGAATTAATTATTAAATTAATTAATGAAACTTATTTTTTTTGAATTTTTTAAAATAGACATCATTTTTGAATTCATAATATCAAATATATCTTCAGGTGAATTTTTGGTATTTTTCTGAGAAACTTCAATTTTTGATGAATAGTGAAACCACTAAGTAGTAGATAAAAAACTGATTTTTAGTTTAACTTAAACTTTACCACTTTGGTGAATTTAATTTCAAAAATCCAACATACATGGTTATCATTAGTGTGTAAAATGTGGTTCAATGGGATTAAAATAATTTTTTGGTGAATAGTAACTTTTATGTTTTATTAATCGCGATTAGAGGTATTTAGTGTAATTTAAGGTAGAAATAATGTTATAATAATATGAAATTACTTCGACACATGTACTAACCTTATTGTATGTGTTATAACCGACCAATACAATCCATTGGTCAACTTGGGGACCCCATGGATCCACTTGGGTAAAAAAATGACATTAATAACATTTTATTTAAAGGTAAAATAAAAATGTCACAAACATGTATTGTTTTACTAGAAAAATTACATGGGGTTATACAGCTCATATTTTTGACTATAAATATTCATTAAAAGGGTAAAAATATTTCCTACATCATGATATTTTTTTATAATTTTTAGACATTAAATAAATTAAATTATTTATGACACCATGATGATGCGCGATTACCTCATTCTTTAATGATTAAAATAAAATGAAAAGATAATGTAGAATATAAGAACTAAACTTTTAAAAAACCTATTGTATGGGTGGATTTAGAACTATTATCACCTTATCCTCCAAAAATATAATTGTGGGACCTTTAAAATCCAAAACACGTTGTATAATAAAGTAACATTTTATAACTTTCCAAGAGTGCCACTCCTCCCTCTTATAAAAGGCCCCCACCTCTACCACCATACCCACACCTCCCAAGACTTTGGCTTGGCCAATATCTACTCATTTTATCTCTCCACATCCCTCTACTCATCCTAGAATATTTTCATTAGGCAGAAATCTCTTCAACCAATCCATTTTGTTCAAACCAAGAGAAGTTACCCGATTAAAAGGTAATGTCTTCACTTGTGTTCTTTTGTTTTATTTTGCCTCTCCATCCCCCTAAACTCTTTTTATTCATTCATTTTGTTAAAAAGACAGTATCTTAAAAATACTAGGATTTTGTTATGAGAAGTAGTTTATTTACACTTACACACACCTCCGTCTAATGTTTAAAGAACATACATTTTCTGTGGTTGGCGAATTACTGACTCACAAAATGATGATTGTTCAATATTCCTTTAACACCTTTCATGGTGGCCATTAAGATGTCACTAATTTTATATATGATATATATTATGTTTATGTTTTCCTTATGCTTCTATTTTTTCATTTATGGAATACCATTATGGTTTCCATTATGGGTAAACAAGATAATTTCATTTTAGGAAGTGCGGTCTACCGCCCCCTCAAAGTGATTCGATTCATTAATTCCATATGTGGGAAGTATAAAGGATGGAGTTAATTATATTTTATATGATATTATACTGGAATTATAATATACCTGTATATCATTATTATTTCCCTCTATCAAATATGAAATAGAAATGAAAGTAGCGTTCATGCGTACGTACAGCTTACCGTCTCCATGAAAGGTGCAATTCATTTCTTACCTCTAAATGTTATGTATTATTATAAATACATGTATATGATGGATATATATGATATATATGATATCCAAAATAGTAATATCACTCTGGATATAATTAACCTTTGACCACATGAACAACGTGTAATTGTAAGAAGTTCATTTTTGACTTAAGAACCAAATATCGACAAAACGAATATTATTAACTTAAATGATTACATAATGTTTATAACATTGCAACAAGTTATATAAAAGAAATAATAATCTTGAAAAATGTTCTTAATAAAGTTTAAATTAACAATAGTTTATTATTCAGGATATTAAAGAGCGATCGAGTCAAGTCGGACACGAGGTAAGGGACTTTGTCACAATCTCCTTTCATTGAGGCATATTTTGATCTAATAGAAGTCTTTCTTTTATACGTTGTATAAAACACCTTTGAAGTTTCATTTTAGTCAAAGGGAATCTTTTTCTATGAATTGTTTTACTAAACGACAAAAAGGAATGTTTATTTTAACGTACGCGGTGACAACGACCTTTTCCACCACCGTGAGTATTATTTGGTCTTTGGCTTCCTCAACAAGCCGTAATGTTTTTAAAATGAAATAAATACCATATACTCTTTTATGTATTTTGGTATTGAAAATGGTTTTTATAATGGATTTGTTATGTCAATATATTTAAGTGATATATTGTGATCACAATGTGGAAATTTTTTCTTTCCATTATATTTGGTTTATGTCTTATGATTTTATAATGGTACTTGGACATTTGACGGGTGGTTACCTGATAAACCATATGACGGGTGGTGCCATGAATACCAGGATGGGTGGTTACATTATAACCTCCAATTCACTGGGTATGGAAGTCGATCGTATGTTTATTCCATTAAGTGATATGTGTGGAAGTCGACAGTATGGTAATTCCATTTAGGTATGATTATGTCTCAAGTTACCATTATATGTTATGTGTTCTTTAAATGGGTTTTATGGTAATATTTTGTCCAAGAAAGGGTATGTAATGAACTATTATTCAGTGAAGAGTATTTACTACTTCATAAAGGTGAAAAGTATTACTTTGATAAGGTATTTATGGTTTACTTGTTGTTTTGAAAAACTAACAGTTTTCCTTCTTCGTGTATCCCTTATTGAGCATTTTATGCTCATCCCAAGTTTTTTTTGAAATGTTTTTCACAGGACATAATGTGTAATAGGTTCAAGGATGGGATCAAGGAAATTTCATGCTGTCTTAAACATGGAACAAGATGTGACTCTTTTTTTAAGAGTTCATGTTTTGTAAAAAATGAAAACTTTGTAGAAGTGTCTACTATGTGATCTTTTGAGATGTAATAGTTATGATCTAATTATCTCAAACTCTAAACCTGAAAAGATCCTCAATGTGAATTATTCATTTAATTCAATATTAAGTAATGTTTAAGGTTGGGGCTTTATATCATATCATTCTCAACACATGATGGATCATTTACAAGTCAAATAGTTAATCCATTATTTGTGGGTTTATAAAATGCTACAACATATTCCCTTATACTGCTGATTTTTTAATTCAATTTACATCATAAAACTATGAAATTGGTTATACATAGTTTTTATTATTATATATCAGATATTGTTAATTATTATTCAAAAACTGATCAATTATCCATTACGGATTTAAAAGATAATGGTTCATAGATGATTTTTTTGGGGCTGATTATTGGGTTCCCACAATGTTGTCAAGGGAGAGGCTAATGTGTCTACTACCTAGTTACTTGTGGATAGAAAACGTTATAGACAATAACTATTTCATGTAGAATTTTGGAGGACATAGAGGATAATACCAACTCATTATTTCAAAATGCATTGACACAAGCTTATACATTATTTGTAAAAATGTCACAAACATATGGAATCGGGATATTATATGTGGGTATTTTCATATAATGAGTTTGTATAGTATAAATTGTTATCATAATCACACTAAATAAACTATCATGATGTTGTTTTTTCCAACTATATGAAGTTTTAAAGGCCACATGTTTTTGGCTATATTGAATTTTAGTGAAGTATCAAAGATGATAAATTCAGTTTAAATGTGTGTCGCATAAATGAATTAAATTTCGATGACTGTAGAAGTGGTATTTTAATTTATGTAAAACATCTATAACCTTTAGTGTAATCCATAATATTCATTTATTATTAATGGTTTTCTTTTTAATCATTAAATTGGTGAATTTCATATGGATCAAGAATATATAATTTAGAGGAATGATTAAAGGAAACTCCCAATGTATATCTAACAATGATAATACATGGGTATTTAAGAGTCCATATGAATGTGTTACAAGACCTAATTCCTTAAACTAGAATTCTATTTTTTAAATTTCTATGAAATCATGGATGGATGGGTATTTATAATATCTAGTGGCGTAATGAGATATGTTTTGTGAAGTATATCTAAAATAAATGTAGTTAATGTATAACACTATTGTGAATAATTTTTTTAGAACTATGGGACTTTGAGATATACCATTTATTTCATGAATCCATTTCCTATGGTGATATTTTGTCTGACGGCCAAAGAAAATTTTCATTAATCATCCATTTCTATCTTTTATTCCCCCATCGATGAATTTTTTAGAATTAATTAATACCCCTAGTTTTAATTGTAGCTGATAGGGATGAATATGATAATATTTAGATGAAATAACACCAATATGAAACTATTTATGGTCACTAATTTTTTTAATTTAATACAACCCTTGGAAAATTAAGATTGGGTGTTCCCTCATTGTGTACAACATGATTTCTTGATAAATCAGATTCTTCCTATCATATCTTTCAAAACTGATTTTTTTTAATATTATTGTAACAAATCCCACTCCACGTGAAATATATGTGTATTACATGAATATATTTCATTGAATATCATTATGTGTAAAATAATATATTTAAATTGGACGTATGTCTCTAGCCACAATTTTTATATCAAAAGATTTATGATTCAAATTTTTTTGGTACCTAGTGTAATTTTTTTAACCACATTAATTAGTTTATAATTATGGCAAGGAACATGCTTCATCGTCACAATGAATATGTTTGTAAGGGAATATATTCATTTGAGAGCATTCTTAATCAATTTATGAGAACAAATCACTCTCTCTAAATTCATAGAATAAAATAATAATAACTACAATAATTATATTATGATGATATTAGATAACATCAATCTTAATGATTATGTTAAAACTCTATGTCATGACTTAGATTCTCTGAAATATGGGTTACTAAATTGAGTATTATGACCTAATACTGACACACTCCCCAAATAATCATGTCAATACAATAAATGAGGAAGATTTTTTCATTGAAATATTGTGTCCTTGGTCTGAAGGTATATTAAAAATAGGTTTCATATAGTGAATTAAAAGTATTATATTGGGATACTGATGGAGCATGGTAAAAAATTTACTACTAAATGATAATAATCATATTGAGTATATTTTTTATTTTTGAGTTTTTGGATTATAACTATATAGATGAAATTATGAAGAATCATAGACTACTCATTTTTTATCTGTAATCACCCTAATGTTGTACTAGAGATATTTAGAAGGTGGTATCCATATTCAGCATCATTTAATTATTATAATATATAGGTTTTGATATGGTTTTCAGACATGTGCCTCGTTAAAACGGTCCCATTCCAGGGATACTTGTATGATGTGTTCAATTGAGAAGTGATTTTATAGGAGGAATATAATAAGGTGTCAGTTATTTCTAATAAACGTATCGTTTTTGTGAATGAAGTATTTTGACACATATCCAACACCAAATATGTGTAATTAAATATTTTGTTTGATTTATTCATAAATACAAAATATTGTTCAATTATAGCGATATAGAAGAAATTCCTAGAGAAACTACAAATTGTAATGAAGTTATCATAGTGGGAAATATTATAGGTATGCTGATGAAATATATTGTGTTGTAGTCTACCGGTACATTCTCAAGATTATATGAAATATGGTTTCATTACATTAATTATTTCATGATATTTGTTCCCTATTAAGGATGTCCACAATGGGTGTTTTCAATAACCATTTTTAGTGGGATAATGCAGGATATGGGACATTGCACCAACATAGATGTCCTAGTGTCGGAGAATATCTATATGTTTCTAATGAATATTAATATACAAAAAATATATGATGTGTGTATCCTATTCCACCTCTTGTATGGATAAATTTTTGAACACATGGGAGTTATGATTCTCTCAAAACATTCAAAACCCCCAACTCAAATTAATTCCCATGTAGATCAGACAACACTGGAAGACATCCTTATCATCATGAGAATGATTTGGTTATTTTGGAATTGTGATGTTATAGTATTTCAAATTAAATTTACTGATCATTAAATTTATAGAAATTATATAATATATATTATGAAACAATAAAGAAAAATTCATATCTCATTGACATCTGATGTGGGGTATTTGTAGATAAAACTGTTAGGAATGCTATTTTGAAGATGTACAACATGTATTTGATCGATCATCATGTCTATTCACTCTAGAAACCTCATCGAATATAGTATAATGGAATATTTTTTTACAAAAATACAAATGTTATATTATAGTTATATACTATGTTTTCAAATGAATATAGTTGATATAGAAAATAATTTTCATAAAATGGTGAGATTTATTGACTGATATACTTAGTGATGGGATAGTGCCTTCCCTGTAGACATACTGAGGTGACTGGAGGACCAATAAAATTCATAGAAATAGGTCATATGGTAATTATAATAAGTATGATACATTGAGGGATAAACATGATATTAATTCAATTGAAAACATAAGAGTAAAGAAAAAATAGTAAATTTATTACTTTTCATGGGTGAAAAAACTCATGTTGGGGTTATTATAATCCAAATAATCCTATATAAATGATTATTTAGGAAGGGTAATTCATTGATTTAATTTTCATGTGTCCCAAGTGTTCACCCATTTGATATTATCCCCAAAATTATTGAATGGATAGATGTTGATGTCTTCTATGAAATGTTGGATTACTGTGATAATTTCTGATGGCTCACCAATGATTAAGAATTGTGAAAAATATACAGGTGAAACAAATAATACCTTAAGGAATATTTCATGAAACAAATAACTTAATTTCACCCTTTTTAGATTCTTTAGAATATATAAATTAATTTTTAATTATAATTTATGGATGTGTAATATTGAATCATGTATCTAATTGAGATTCAATGCTTCTAGAGATGAACACTCCTAGATAACAAAAATGGAATGAATTTTTTTAATGTGTGAATGTAGAGGACCCTAATGATGAGGAATCATTGGGAAATTCAATATACATGGAGTATACTATGGTAGGTGATATTGGTTATCCCAAAAGATACACTAATTATCTCAATATTGATGTGGTAAATTTCTAGGATTTTTAAACTTTAAAAGATTTTCAATGAATGAGACTTTATAATATGTTTCCATTGAATATCAAAATAACCATAGAGAATATATGAAGTGGGGATTTAAAACAATATTTGATACATTTCCTAAAGAGGTTCTGTGAAGGCAAGGTCCTGGGAAATTGGTAGGAGGAAATGGAACACACTATTTTTGTATGGAGACCCATAAATTTCATATGTAAACATTTCATTTTAGGGGATGAAATGTTGATACATAACAAAATGTCCCATGATAGAACTATAAAAATATCTTGAGATCAATATAGTCTCCCATAATGATTATCAGAACAATTACCCTTCATACACACGTCATTGATAATATATTTAATCATATCTTGAGAAAAAAATAATGGTTGAAAAAATATTCATATTAAGAATAGATAATATTGGTATCAATTTAAAATAAATCATAAAATTGGTATAAATGATATGTAAACATGAGGTCATTCATTGATAATCATTCCATTAAATTCTGAGAACAAAAATATGATTCATTGAAGAATGATTTTGTAGTTCATATGACATAAATAATAATGGAATCAATGATCATTGAACATGTGAGAAAAAAAATTCATAAGAAATAATATTTTGGTATACAAATAAGCCTAAAAATTATTTCTTATATCACGTCTCATTTAAAATACATTTTTATTGGATTTGGTTCTCTCTATATACTAGGGTATCTTTAGTAAATGTTCACACCCAAAACTACCATTGTGGAGAATTTCCATTAACAAATTTGTTTTATTATGCTTTCTACTCATTATTGTTAATGAGATATAAAATAATAAATAATGTTCTAGAGGGTGATATAATTCTTTTACCATCCATAACACAATGAAAATAATGCATTTCGGTACCACAAAATAATTGAACAGTGATCATAGCATCACCCATGGAAAATAAATGAGATTCATTGTCATTTGATAATTTCATCATAGCACAACACATATAAACCAAATAGGGTTCTTAATCATCTCATCGCTAACATAATAAACCATCAATATTGGAAATAATGATTTTATTCTAGGAAAATGGCCTAATAATGCATATTTTACATTAAATGATGTTATATAATTTGAGAGTGCATCAATAATACCATTACGAAATTATTGAATAAAAATACATATTTTATTATGGAATAAAACCATTAAAATAAAATAAATATTGTAATATATTATTAAAGAAATTATTTTTAATAATCCATTTTAACATATAAATGGATATTCCAATATTTTATTAGTCACAATGTTTGTATATTGTTTTATTTCAAGTACATTAAAAAATCCTTTCAGGTTTTCTGTAAAAATTAAAAACTACATAATTTTTTATATGATAATGAAATTCCATTTGAACAATTTTTTTCAATATAAATCATTATTATAAAATTTATTTAACAAATTATTAGAGATCTATAGAATATTTGTTGAAATGTTTTTAAGACCAAATAAATATAAAAGGGAAATTTTTCACAATTGAATAGATAAGTAAAGTCATATTTAATTTAAAATAATATTGTTGACTAATGAATAAATAAATTAATGAAACGGAAATAAAAACATGTGATATGAATATATTTCGGTAGGATATAAAATTTTAAGGGATTCAAGAAAGAATAGTCATAAAATTGGGCATCTGGATCTTAATCACAAACAATAACAATAATAAATTTCCTTGTAAGAATAATCACATACTGCTTTAGCATATTTTGAATCGAAATCCCCATGGAAGAATAACAATTGTTGAAACATTAAATTTCATTATCATAATTATTGTTAATATAAGACAAGTAATGATTGTTTTTATAAACATATCATAATGGAATACTGTTTTGTAACATAACATATATATTTGATAAAAATTAAAATGAAATTAGAATATAAACCCCCTGCTCATCTTCGATATTTTAAATTTGAGTTAAAAATTCCTGTTATACATTTCCTAAAAAAAACAAATAATTTCATAATTTTCAAAATTATTTACTTGATTTTTAAAATTCTTTCACAACCATTGAGTCTATATTGTGTGAAAATATAGAATAATTATGTAATTTAAAATAATTAAAAATAATGTAACCTAAAAATAAAAATTTATCTATCTATTTAGAATTATAAACCAACTATAAATTTTTTTTATCCAACTGAAATAAAATTGTTGATATTATAATTAAGAGATTACCATTTTTGAATTAATATTTACTCATCATAATATATTAATTTTTTAAAATAATGATAACATATATCTAAAAACTAAAATCATGGATGATAATGGTATCCCAAACTCAATGAATTGAATAAATAAATGTGTTAATTTTTTTTATAATAATATATATAATATTATTTTTATTACTTTCTCTTAAAGAGGTGACCATATTTACCTTGTAAATATGTATAATGAAAGAAAAAATAACGGTAAATATTAACCAAATTTGATAAAATTTAATATGAACATTTAAACAATGATTAATGATTCAATTTAATTATGTTGTTCAAATCAATATTAATATATAAGATTATAATGTAATGAAAATAGGTTTTATAAATTTGTTTTTTTTAATCACAAAAATGATCAAATACATAATTCATGTATAATAGAAATTAATAATTAACAATCCATTATATATATATTTCAATAAAAAAAGTATGACAATAATATATATTTAAAAACACTATTATACATTAAAATTAAAGTAAATTATTTCTTTACATAAATTTTTTTTCATTACTAAAACCTAATTTTTTTAGAAAATATCATCATTTCACCACAAGATAATTTTGACATTTTGATATTCAAAATAACTTTTTTAAAATAAAATTCATAAAAATAGTGGAAAATAATTTGAATATTGACACCCAAAAATCCATAAAAATAAATTTTTGTTAAAATTTTTTCAATTATAGAAAATTACATGACTAAAAATTTGGTGCGTAGTTCATGAAAATATTCAATGTATTCTTATTGATTATTAGTATGGTGAATATATTGAGTAATATTTTTATTAATATTCATAACAATCAATTGAATGAATATGTATAATTTGAATTATAATATTTTAATAATAAATCAAAATTTTATAATCATTATCCTTAGCTTTTATGAGATCTAGTGATCTTATTTCTTAAAAAATTTATTTTAAGGGTGACATATTATCAAATAAAAAATAATGTTTTTCCCCATAAATTTATTTTAATAATTCTCATAAAATGATTAACATTTGAAAATACAATTTTTAAAAACCAACAACATAAAAAATATACGATACATCCCCTTTAAAAGAAAGAATTTGAATTAAAAAAGGAATCTACAATGACACATAATAATGTATAAAAATTGATAAAAATTAGTGTGATGTGAAAAATAAGGAAATGTATAAAATATTAATATCCAAATTATAATGGAGTGTTACACTAAACATAGCATTGAGAAATTTCATTTCCCCTAAACCATAATTCATTAATGTGTAAAAAGACTGTAAATTCATTATTTTTAAATTAAATGGGTAGAATGATAATTTCAAAATCCATAATATAAAATTTATTGATTAAAATAATGTCAATAAATAGAGAATGAGAAATTTTACATAGATGATTTGTTTATTTTTAATAAATAAAATTTCATCATCTGGTTTTTCTTATATATATTTCCACATCATTCCATATTCCAACATAAATTTCTTTCTATATGGTGAATAAAAATAAATTTAAAAACATCATATGATCCCCAAAATAATTTCAATTAATCAATCTTAATATTTTTAAAAGAATTAAATTTTTAACACAATATATATAATATAACACATTATTCATTAAATCGATAATAATAACCCCCATATATCAACTTCATACATTCCAAAATACATAACCTTAATCCACTTCCAAAATACTGTTGAACCATTAAAAACATGAGAATCATAATAATTTAAGGAAATGTATTTTTTTCAATCTCAAAATAAAAATTTATTCTGAGAATTCATAATGTTAATAAAAACATAACATTTCAAACTAGTGAATATGTTGAGAAGATATACTATTAAAACATATTGATATAATGAATCACAATTGAACAACAAAGAAAAAATATATGCATAAAAAATAACACATTCCTTATTCCTTGAATAAAATAAAAAATTATTGATTTGATTTGATTTTTATAAAAATTAAATAATTTCAATTGATGATTATCTAAATAATTTCATCATAAAATCAAGAAACCAATAGTACCCACTTTTATTTATCAATTTAAATCATCTCTATGTCAAAAATAATCACTAGTATCTCAACATTGGTCAAATATTAAACTTTACCCTTCCCCATGTCAGGTTTCTTCAAAAACTACTCCACAATATTGACTCACTATTGTTGTTTATTTTTACCATTAACCATATTTGTAACACCCCGGGTAAATAAAGAATATGAAATTCTTATATTTATGCCTATTTGTGAAAAAAATAATGTTTTAAGGGGAACGCTATGCTCGATGGCGTACCCAATACGCAACAATGGGTTTCTTAGGAATCTTACGTTGCACTCTAATAATAAGATAATATTATTTTAAATGGTAGTTAACGCCTAGCCATTATCATGGCGGGAATGAACAGAACTAACTGAAAAATGATTATATATGTTTGTCAAATATTTTTACTTTTTACAATAAATGTTAGAGGATTAAAGATGTGAATGAATCCAATTTTTAAGCATAAACATTCTAATATTCTTTAAAAGGTCGATTAACCGCCTTTCGATGGAAAACCTCTTTTAGTTCAACTTTTTTACAATTTTATGTGTTATATTTGACAAAATAAAATTCTTCTTTAGAATCGGGACATCCAAATTTACATTGTGTAAATTTTTGGTATTTTTCCGATAAAGTTCATTTTTTTTATGAACAGTGAAAAATGTTGTATTTTAATTCAAAACCTATTTTTAATCAAATTTATTTATATGATTAGATTATCTTTTGAATTGGTTTTAAAGTTAAATTAGAATATATTTTTACCATTTAATCCATTAGTGGTCGTTGGAATTAATTTAATCTTGAAATTGGACTTAAACTAGAGTCAATCTTTTGATACTTATTGTTCCTTAAAAACACGCTATTTGTTTTGACAGTGGGAATTAATTATTAAAATAATTAATGTAAATTATATGTTTTGAATTTTTTAAAATAGACTTCATTTTAGAATTCATAATATCAAATATAGCTTAGGTTGAATTTTTGGTATTTTTCAGAAAAACATCAATTGTGATGAATAGTGTAACCACTAAGTGGTAGTTAAAGAAACCGATTTTTCGTTTAAATGAAACATTTCCACCTCTGTGTTTTGAATTTCAAAAATCCAACATACATGGTTGTCATTATGAAGTAAAATGTGGTTCAATGGGATTAAAATAATTTTTTGGTGAATAGTAACTTTTTATGTTCTTAATCGCGATTAGAGGTAATTAGTGTAATTTAAGGTAAAAATAATGTTTTAATAATGTGAAATTACATAGACACATGTCCTACCCTCATTGTATGAGTCATGGCCGACCAAGACAATCCATGGGTCGACTTGGAGACCCCATGGAGCCACTTTGGTCGGAAAATGACACAAATACCTTTTTATTTAATGTTAAAATTAAAATGACTCAAACATGAGTTGTTTTACTAAATCAATTTTTAAATGGGGTTATACAAGTAATATTTTTGACTATAAATAGTAATTGGAAAGATAAAAATATTTCCTACATCATAGAATTTTTTGTATAATTTTTAGACATTAAATAAATTAAATTATTTATGACATCATGATGATGCAGTGATGACCTCACTATTTAACGATTTAAATAAAATGGAAAGATAATGTAACATCTTAGACCTACACATGTCCAAAACCTATTGGATGAGTATATTTCGAACCCTTACCACCTTATCCCTTAAATAAATCGAATTGGGACCTTTTAAATCCGAAACTCATTTTCAAATAAAGTAACATTTCTTTACATTCCAAGAGTGCCCCTCCTCTCCTCTTATAAAAGGCCACCGCCGCTACCTCCTTACCCACACGTCCAAAGCCTTTGTCTCAGCCAAACCCTGCCCATTTTGTCTCTCCAAATCCCTATATAACTCTTAGAAGCCTCAATTTGGGAATAATTCTTCCCAAGGAAGCCTTTGAGGTCAAACCAAAGGGAGTTACCCGATTTGAAGGTAATGTCTTCACTTGGGTCCTTTTGTATTATTTTTCTTTTCCAACCCCCTAAACTCATTTTATTCATTTATTTTGTAACAACTCATGTATATTAAATATACTAGGATGTTTTTATAAGAATCATTCGAGCTACACTTACACACACCTACATCTAATGATTAAAGAACATACTGTTTCTGTGGATGGTGAATTTATGCCTCACGAAACGATGATTGTTCAACACTCATATAACACCTTCAAAGGTGGCCATTAAGATGTCACTATATTTATATATGATATATAATATGTTTATGTTTTAATTAATCTTATTATTTTTCTTTTTTTTAACACCTTTATGGTTTCCATTGTGGGTAAACACGCTAATTTCATTTTAGGAAGTGCGGACTACCGCCCCCTCAAAGTGATTTGATTCGTTAATGCCATACGTGGGAGGTATAAAGGATGTATTTAAATTTATTATATATGATTTATGTTACATATAAATGATTAATATAATTATGGAATTAAAATATACATACCTCTCATTTAGTTTTAATTACATTAATATGACATAGAAATGAAAGTAGCGTTCATGCGTACGTACGGTTTACCGTCTCCATGAACGGTGCATTTCTTTTCATACGTCTAAATGATTATGTAATATTATAAATACATGTATATTATAGATATATATGATATATATGATATCAAAATCATGAATATCATTCTGGATATAATGAACCATTGACCACACGAACAACATGTAATTTTAAGAAGTCCACTTTCGACTTAAGAACCAAATATCGATAAAACAAACATTATTAACTTAAATGATTACATAATGTTTATAACATGGAAATAAGTGATATAAAAGGAATAATTAACTTGAAAAAGTTTCTTAGGCAATTATAAATTAACTCAAGTTTATTATTCAGGACGTTAAAGAACGATCGAGTCAAGTCGGACCCGAGGTAAGGGATCCTACTCCTCTCTTTCTTTTTAAGTACACTCTTTTATGTCATTCCTTTTAAGCTCATATTTCCTGTGATTGGGATGTTCTTTTATATTACTCTTACTTTAATTTTTATGTTCATATGATGAGAGAACCTATTATCTCTCATCAATTCATTTTGGAAGTTTTGAGTGGTGCCGTTAGGCTGCCGAATTTTCTTAAGAGATCTAACCTCTCTCTTTCTTTTTAAGTACTCTCAATTATGTCACTTCTTTTAATCTCCACCTTGTTATGATGGTGGATGTCCTTTTATATTCCACTTTCTGTAAATTTTATTTTAATATGATGAGATTCCCTATTTGATCTCATCAATCCATTTTGGATGTTTTGAGTGGCGCTGTTAGGCTGCCGAATTTTCGTAAGAGATCTAACCTCTCTCATTATTTTTAAGTACTCTCCTTTATGTCACTTATTTTAAGCTCCTATTTTTTATTATGGGGGATGTTATTTTATATTCCTATTTCTGTAAATTTTACTGTAATATGATTAGAGACCCTATTTGATCTCATCAATCCATTTTTGGATGTTTTAAGTGGCGCCGTTAGGATGCCGAGTTTTTGTAAGGGATTTTTCATCTCACTTTTATTCCGATGAGATTTATGCTACATTTTCCACAATTTCATTAGAGTGGTGTATGTAATTCCCATTACTTTAATCATTGTGTAATATAATTTCATTTATGAGTATTTACATCAATTTTGTATTGTCCTTCTTTCACGGGGTGTATGTTTCGAAAGATACCCATGTCAGTAAGGGAACCGTTCACCCTCCTCTTTTTAAAAGACTTCTTTTGTTATGTTTTTTAATTCACATAAAATTATGTTCGGATATGTTCTTCTATATCCTTAGTGATTTAAATTTTATGTCCATGGGATGATATACCCTTTTTATCTCTCATCAACTCATTTTCTGAATTTTGTAGTGACGCCGTTAGGCTGTCAAATTTTTGCAAGGGAACCTCTTAGCCCAATTTTGATTCTTTGGGATAAGCTTGTACTCCTTGAATATTTCGATCTATGAATATGTGTGAATAACCTCTGATCTTTGTACACTTAATATCCACTTATATTTGGTGTATTATTTTGTCACACATAATTATGTAATTGATTTATCCTTAATCCAAGGATATCGTCTTTGTATGGGACTTCGTCTCAATCTCCTTTCATTAAGGCATATTTTGTTTTATACACAACCTTCTTTTATACGGTGTGTAAAATCCTTTGAATTTTACGTTTATCCAAAAGGAATCTTTTTTTATAGAAATCGTTTTACTAAATGACAAAAGGGAATGTTTTTGTCGTACGTATGCGGCAACAACGACTTCTCCGCCGCCATGACCATTATTTGAGTTTCGGCATCCTCTACAAGCCATACCTTTTTTTAAAAGAAAAAATAAATACCATGTTTTACTTTTCCCTTATTTTGGTATTAAAATGGTTTTTATAATGTCTTAATATCAATGTTTTGTATTGATATATGGTGATTGAAAATTGGAAATGTTATGTTTCTTTTATGCATGTTTTATGTGATACGACTTTGTTATGGTTCTTGGGGATTATTATGAAGACGGGTGGTCCTGTGATAAACTAAGGGTGGGTGAGCTCGATATACCTCTCCAATGCATTGGGTAACACGAAGGGGTTAAACGTTAAGCTTTCTCCATAGAGATTTAGGGAATATACTGTGATGGGTATTCAAAATGTAACCAAGATGGTTACTCCCTACGTAAGAATGTTATGAATGCCTCAAGTTACCTTTATGTCTTATGATTTCTATGATTTATTCATGATTTTATGAGGTATGTCAAAGTGCTTATGTTTTATGGGTAAAGTATGATTTCATTCTTAAGTATACATGTACTCATTTTTCCATTCCATATTTTTATATCCCTTACTGAGATTTTTATGCTCATCCCATGTTTTTGAATTGTATTTCACAGGTCAAGGGAAGGGTACATGATATGATGATAGTGTAAAGTAAGTGCCAAGAAAGAATCCATGTTTTATTTTCAATATGTTTCCGTTGATGGGAAAAATGAATACTATCTTTTATGTAACCACTTTTCTTAAATGTGGAATGTATTGCAAGTTTCATGATCTAATTCTCTAAAACTCTAAACCTGAAAAGATCCTAAATGTGTAATCTTGTAATAACTCAAGATTAAGTAAGGTTTAAGGCTGGGGCCTTATAGTTGGTATCAACAGTCGGTTTAGATAACTTTAGAGGTTAAGGTATTCTCTAAGAATAAGTGACATTACCATAATGGTTAGGATTTCAGAAAGAGTCCCCATTTAAGATAAAGTGAATGAGGTAGTATATCTTAGTGTTTACCTTTCTCATTAGTACATGATGGTTTTGTTGATATACTCACACTATCATTTCTGTTTTTAGTGAATGGATGGATCTAGCAGGCAACAAAGAGACAACAGTTTTGAAGGAAACTTTGGTGGTTCTCTGATTAGGATACTAGATAAAATGGGGGATTCAATGTGGAAACTCGTGGTGGTACTAAACCAACTATCATGGAGTCATGATCAAACACTTGAACCTTGGTATTATCTGTAATGAATCTTGTATGAGATGACCAATCGATGTGGAAGTTCATGTAATAATTATAAAGGTAACCATTAGAGTTTATATGATCCTTACTTTTGAGGTAATTATTGGTAATTATATGTTATGATGGAAAATGAAATACATGAGATAAAATTGAGGTTAAAATATGTTAGGATTATTTTTGAAGATTATATCTCGTTTTGGGGAATGTTTTAAGAATTATATAGTTTTGGAAAAAGGACAACACGCAGACCATGTGACAACCCGTCGCGTCGGACAAAGCTGCAGGAATCGAACCCACAACCAAAGTGCGACTGGTATTTATCGCCTACCACTGGACTACATGAAGTCCCTGGTTAGTTTGACTAATTCGTTTTAGTTAGATAATATTAGGAATCAAGAGTAATCTTATTTTGGGTTATCTATGGAAATTATTAACCTATCATCAAGGATATGTGATTAGGTTAATTACTTTTCAACATGAGAATTTAAGAGCAACTGATGTTATTTGGAGATAAAAGTTAATTTGTACCTTCGAAGACTATGTGACTAAATCCTTAAAATATTTGGGTTTCAATCTTAGTTTGGTTTACATTGAAGAATTTTATGGACAAATTTTTTATCAAATAGTCCTCATTGAACATTGGGTTTTGTTAGACAAATTTTGGAGATTAAGAATAGATTTTCTTTTTATAAAGGGTTATCCATTTCTGGATTATATGATCTTGTACTAACCAATTTGGTTTTGGTTTTGGTTAAAGTCTAAAGACATGGGAAGTATATAGTTCTCTTTTATGGATTAGGTTATTCTCTAGAAGTTGATTGTAGTGAACAAGTCTTCCTAAATACTCATCTTTTGGAGAAAATATGAGTTTGTGTAAGAAATCTAATAAAAGTTGAAAGTCAACATGATAAGTAATTATGTTTCCTTATAAATAAATTCCTCAATAAAAAAACAAAAAAAATTTGTCTATTAACTTTTCCTACTGGGGAATCGAATATCGTTTAACCCACCACAAGTTTGTGATTTTCTTATGGTTAACTTTCTCCTAGACATGTTTACTATCAATCTCCCTCAGAACATGACCCTTTGTTTTTTCTTCCATGTCCATGTTTTCCTACATGTAATCCTAGTATTGGTTAACTTGGGTGACCTTTGTAATTCTCTTTCTTTATTTTAAAGTGATAGTTTTACTGACACTTGTTCCGATGTGGGATTTTCAATGATGTTTCCAAGCCCAATTTTAAAAATTGCGAGGACGCAATTCCCAAAAGGGGGGAAGGATGTAACACCCCAGGTAAATAAAGAATATGAAACTTTTATATTTATCCCTATTTGTGAAAAAATAATGTTTTAAAGGGAACGCTATGCTCGATGGTGTAACCAATACGCAACAACGAGTTTCTTGGGAATCTTACGTTGCACTCTAATAATAAGATAATATTATTTTAAATAGTAGTTAATGACTAGCTGTTGTAATGGAGGGAATGAACAGAACTAACTACAAAATGATTATATATGTTTGTCAAATTTTTTTACTTTTTACAATAAATGTTAGAGGATTAAAAATGCAAATGAATCCAATTTTTAAGCATAAACATTCTAATATTCTTTAAAAGGTCGATTAACCGCCTTTCGATGGAGAACCTCTTTTAAACCCATTTTTTAACAATTTTATGTGTTATATTTGACAAAATAAAATTCTTCTTTAGAATCGGGACATCAAAATTTACATTGTGTAAATTTTTTGGTATTTTTCCGCTAAAGTTCACTTTTTTATGAATTGTGAAAAATGTTTTATTTTAATTCAAAACCTATTTTTAATCTAATTTATTTATATGATTATATTATCTTTTTAATTGGTTTTAAAGTTCAATTAGAATATATTTTTACCATTTAATCAAATAGTGGTTGTTGGAATTAATTTCATCTTGAAATTGGACTTAAACTATAGTCAATCTTTTGATACTTATTGTTTCTTAAAAACGCGCTATTTGTTTTGAAAGTGGGAATTAATTATTAAATTAATTAATGAAACTTTTATGTTTTAAATTTTGAAAAATAGACTTCATTTTTGAATTCGTAATATCAAGTATAGCTTAGGGTGAATTTTTTGTATTTTTCTGAAAAACTTCAATTTTTGATGAATAGTGAAACCCCTAAGTGGTTGTTAAAAAAACTGATTTTTGTTTCAATGAAACTTTTCCACCTCTGTGTTTTGAATTTCAAAAATCTGACATTAATGGTTGTCATTAGGAAGTAAAATTTGGTTCAATGGGATTAAAATAATTTTTTGGTGAATAGTAACTTTTATGTTCTTAATCGCGATTAGAGGTAATTAGTGTAATTTAAGGTAAAAATAATGTTTTAATAATGTCAAATGACCTAGACACATATCCTACCCTCATTGGATGAGTCATGGCTGACCAAGAAAATCCATGGGAAAACTTGGGGATCCCATGGAGCCACTTTGGTTGGAAAATGACATAAATACCTTTTTCTTTAATGTTAAAATTAAAATGACACAAACATGAGTTGTTTTACTAAAACAATTTTTAAATGTGGTTATACAAGTAAGATTTTTGACTATAAATAGTCATTGGAAAGATAAAAAGATTTCCTACATCATAGTAGTTTTTAATAATTTTTATACATTAAATAAATTAAATTATTTATGACATCATGATGATGCAGCGATGACCTCATTATTTAACGATTTAAATAAAATGGAAAGATAATGTAAAATCTAAGACCTACACATGTCCAAAACCTATTGGATGAGTATATATCGAACCCTTACCACCTTATCCTCTAAATACATCAATTTGGGACCTTTTAAATCCGAAACTCATTTTCAAATAAAGTAACATTTCTTTACTTTCCAAGTGTGCCCCTCCTCTCCTCTTATAAAAGGCCCCCACCTCTACCTCCTTACCCACACTTCCAAAGCCTTTGTCTCGGCCAACCCCTACCCATTTTCTCTCTACACATCCCTCTATAACTCTTAGAAGCCTAACATTGGGCAGAAGGCTTCCCATGGAAGCCTTTGAGCTCAAACCAATGGGAGTTACCCAATTTTAAGGTAATGTCTTCACTTGAGTCCTTTTGTATTATTTTGCTTCTCCAACCCCCTAAACTCTTTTTATTCATTTCTTTTGTAACAACTACGGTATCTTCAATATACTAGGATGTTTTTATAAGAATAATTTGAGCTATACTTACACACACCTACATCTAATGGTAAAAGAACATACTATTTCTGTGGATGGTGAATTTCTGCCGCACGAAACGATGATTGTTCAACACTCATATAACACCTTCAAAGGTGGCCATTAAGATGTCACTATATTTATATATGATATATAATATTTTGATGTTTTACTTAAGCTTATGTATTTTATTTTGGAATACCTTTATGGTTTCCATTGTGGGTAAAAATGATAATTTCATTTTAGGAAGTGCGGACTACTGCCCCCTCAAAGTGATTTCATTCATTAATGCCATATGTGGAATGTATAAAGAATGTATTTAAAGTTATTATATATGATGTATGTTACATATAAATGATCAATATAATTCTGGAATTAAAATATACATACCTCTCATTTAGTTTTAATTCCATTAATATGACATAGAAATGAATGCAGCGTTCATTCGTACGTATGACTTACCATCTCCATTAACAGTGCATTTCATTTCTTACCTCTAAATTATTTTGTAATATTATAAATACATGTATATTCTGGATATATATGATATATATGATATCCAAATCATGAGTATCATTCTGGATATAATTAACCTTTGACCACACGAACAACATGTAATTGTAAGAAGTCCACTTTCGACTTAAGAGCCAAACATCGACAAAACAAACATTATTTACATAAATGATTACATAATGTTTATAACATGGCAATAAGTGATATAAAAGGAATAATGAACTTGAAATAGGTTCTTAAGAAAGTATATATTAACTCAAGTTTATTATTCAGGACGTTAAAGAATGATCGATTCAAGTCGGACCAGAGGTAAGGGATCCAACACCTCTCTTTCTTTTTAAGTATACTCTTTTATGTCATTCCTTTTAAGCTCATCTTTCTTGTGATTGGGATGTTATTTTATATTAATCTTACTGTAATTTTTATTTTCATATGATGAGAGACCCTATTCTCTCTCATCAATCCATTTTGGATGTTTTGAGTGGCGCCGTTTGGCTGCCGAATTTTTGTAAGAGATCTAACCTCTCTCTTTCTTTTTAAGTACTCTCCTTTATGTCACTTATTTTAATCTCCTATTTGTTATGATGGAGGATGTTCTTTTATATTCCTATTGATGTACATTTTATTTTAATATGATGAGAGACCCTATTTGATCTCATCAATCCATTTTGGAAGTTTTGAGTGGCGTCGTTAGGCTGCCGAATTTTCGTAAGAGATCTAACCTCTATCTTTCTTTTTAAGTACTCTCCTTTATGTCACTTCTTTTAAGCTCCTCTTTGTTAGGATGGGGGATGTTATTTTATATTCCTCTTTCTATAAATTTTATTGTAATATGATGTGAGATCCTATTTGATCTCATCAATCCATTTTTGGAAGTTTTAAGTGGCGCTGTTAGGCTGCCGAGTTTTTGTAAGGGATTTTTCATCTCACTTTTATTCCCAGGAGATTTATGCTACATTTTCAAAACTTTCCCTTGAGTGGTGTATGTAATTACCATTACTTTACTAATTGTGTAATATAATTTCATTTATGAGTATTTACATCAATGTTGTATTGTCTTTCTTTCACGGGGTGTATGTTTCGAAAGATACCCATGTCAGTAAGAGAACCTTTCACCCTCATCTTTTTAAAAGAATTCTTTTGTTATGTTTTTTAATTCACATAACATTATGTTGGGATATGTTCTTCTATATCCTTAGTGATTTAAATTTTATGTCCAGGTGATGAGATACCCTTTTTATCTCTCATCAACTCATTTTCTGAATTTTTTAGTGAAGTCGTTTGGCTGTCAAATTTTTGCAAGGGAACCTCTTAACCCAATTTTGATTCTTTGGGATAAGCTTGTACTCCTTGAATATTTCGTTCTATGAATATGTGTGAATAGCCTCTGATTTTTTTACACTTAATATACACTTACATTTGGTGTATTATTTTGTCACACATAATTATGTAATTGATTTATCCTTAATCCATGGATACCGTCTTTGTATGGGACTTCGTCTCAATCTCCTTTCATTGAGGCATATTTTGTTTTATACACAACCTTCTTTTATACGGTGTATAAACCACTTTGACTTTTATGTTTATCTGAAAGGAATATTTTTTTATACAAATCATTTTACTAATTGACATAAGGGAATGTTTTTGTCGTACGTATGCGGCGACAACGACTTCTCCGCCGCCATGACCATTATTTGTGTTTTGGATTCCTCTACAAGCCATAACTTTTTTTAAAGAAAAAATAAATACCATGTTTTACTTTTCCTTTATTTTGGTATTAAAAATGGTTTTCATAATTTTTTTATATCAATGTGTTGTATTGATATCTTGTGATTGAAAAGTGGAAATGTTAAGTTTCCTTTATGCATGTTTTATGTGATACGATTATGTTATTGTTCTTGGGCATTATTATGAAGACGGGTGGCTCCGTGATAAAATAAGGGCCGGTGAGCCCGATATATCTCTCCAATGCATTAGGTAACGCGAATGGGTTAAACGTTAAGGTTTATCTGAAGAGATTTAGGGAATATACTGTGATGGGTATTCCAAACGTAACCAAGAGGGTTACTCCCTGCGTAAGAATGTTATGAATGCCTCGAGTTACCTTTATGTCTTATGATTTCTATGATTTATTCATGATTTTATGAGGTATGTTAATGTTCTTATGTTTTATGGGTAAATTATGATTTCATTCTTAAGTATACATGTACTCATGTTTCCTTTCCAGATTTTTTTATCCCTTACTGAGCTTTTTATGTTCATCCCACGTTTTTGAAATGTTTTTCACAGGTCAAGTGAAGGGTACATGAAATGATGATAGTGCCAAGGAAGTGTCAAGAAAGAATCCATGTATTATTTTAAATATGTTTCCATTGATGGGAAAAATGAATAATATATTTTATGTAACCACTTTGTTTAAATGTGGAATGTAATGCAAGTTTTATGATCTAATTCTCTAAAACTCTAAACCTGAAAAGATCCTCAATGTGTAATATTGTAATAACTGAAGATTAAGTAAGGTTTAAGGCTGGGGCCTTATAATATTAATTAAAATACATATTGTATCACCTATACAAAAATATCCTTAGATATTTCGTGATTCCCATAAATAAAATAACATTGATAAAAACAATTATGTAATAATTCACAAATCCAATTACATGAACACCTTAATCATTTCACATTAATGACTGGAATGATATAGGTTTTTATGGGTCTAAGTATAATCCTTTAAAAGTGTTATTTAACTCAATTAATTCCTAGGTTCCCCATATTTGATTAAATTACCTATCAATTAGTCACTATGATGATATTTATTTCCCTTTTTTGAAATCCTCATTTTTAATCAGGAAATAATTTCAATAAGAACTTATATTCCACACATGCAAAATTTTTAATTTATTTGAAAAATTTTATTTTCTTGTAACCATCCCCATACCAAGCATTATTTAATTTTATCCTTTTTACTACATTTTCTCAATCGTCGAAGATGATTTGAAATTCCATTCATATCTACATTTGTGTGTCATTGTTTTTATTAAATTGATATATTCTAATCATAAATCAGGAAAAATGAATAAGTATAACAATATTATCTATTAATTAAGTCATTTTATCAGTTAGTATCTTAGAGTATGCACAACACTCATCACATTTAGTATTAACATGATTCGTTGTAGCTACTCTCATCAACTAAAACTGAAAAATAATTATTTTAGTTATAAATATCATAATCAGAAGAAAAAAAATTTAGATGATGTCTAAATCATGATAATATCATTTACAAATCTGACACATATAATTATCCTAGCTTCTCCTTGGACATCAACTTTTCAAATAGTTCATAATGACTTTTATATAAAATGTCAATTTACAATAAAATATCAACCCGGATTGTCAAACTATGTGAATAGTAAGGTCACCTCACCATAAAATAGATGGACGGTCATGATATACTTAACCAACACTTTTCAATGTTATTACCTATAGATTCATTTTTATAAATACACATCCACGTTTTGTATCTCTATGCTAATGTATTTTTAGGAAAATAACATCATATTTATATTAGAAACATTATAACATTATCTTATACATATGATTATCACCAGGGTTGTCAAGAAATTTCTATTATCTAAATCAATAAATATTATCTACAAAATATTATGATACAATCTAAAACTACCCATAGTTTTCATACAATACTATTAAATCATATTAAATGAAATTTAATTACATAAAAATCTTATACCATATTAAACATTTATTTTTTAGTGTCTTTTAAAACATGTCTCCATAAAAGACATGTTCATAAAATGTCTACATCTTTTACTACTTTATTCCACACAACTATCACAATAGTTATGAAATTTATAGTTAAAAATTTTCATCCTGTCATGGGATAAAAAAATGATTTTTTCATATGTTTAGTAAGGTTGATAGAAGAAGATAACAAATATAATTTAAACATAACATAATAATAATTGGTATGGATAAATGATCCTAGCCATTATAAAATCTGACCTGGTAGTTCTTATATCATATAAATGAATCGTGGAATAATGCATGTTAGTTGATGAGTAATGACTCATAATGTGATCAATGAACATGATCCAAAATTGCATAAAATTATTATAATACCTTATTTATGGTCATACACATTACTATAGAAAATAATTTCTGTATTGAAGGATTATTTTTTTATACTAAAACAGTTATTAAGGATAAATAACTATTACATTGTATAATTATTAAATCCTAACTATGATTACTATCAATGTGGATAGAGTATATTAATGAACTAGGTTCACTACCCATTCAAGTATTTATTATCAAAAGAGATATCCATAATTTTAAAATAAATTAGATGGATATATAATATCAATCACACCTGTAACATAATAAAAATTATTCATATGTGTTCCATAACATCCTAATGAATTCATCACATCATAACTATTGCAAAATAAATGTGTTTTGATATCATTGCATCATTAAATAAAAACATAAACAATTAAAAATAATTCATTATCACAAAAATATCGTTATAATAATAATTAACCATTGAGTGATTTAATATGGAAGGTATCATATAATAATTTTCCCGGTAATGAATATATATCATCAATAAAATTGATAACATCTAAAAATACCATTATAAGACCACTTGGGTTATTCCATATGGAAAATACTAGTTTAATTTTAGAATCACTTATATAAAAATAATAAATATTCATACTAATATGGAAAACTTTTTGTTTGAATGGATCCATTGAATAATGTAATTAAATCTTTAAATATATTTGTTTTCAAGAAATCAATAAATTATATACACAATTTTTATGTAAAAATAATTATTTCATTAAATTTTTTTATAAAAATAAAATAGTGCATCATTCATAAAATCATAAATATATTTATATTATACCATTCAACAAAAAATAATTCCTTCATAAAATGTAATTAAATAATCATTTTCCATTATAAAAAATCTGGATTACATTTTTAGAAAACACGGACATGGTATAAGAATGATTTTCACCCATATATGGATATAATTTCACATTTTATTAAATAGTGAATTATTTATCTTTAATATATAAATAGAAGATAATGAGATTAAATCATTTAATTTCTATCAAAAATATATATTATAATAAAATTAAAGGGATTATTGAAATTTAATTAATAAATTTACAAAATTAGAAACCAAATCAAGAATTATCTCAATAAATAATGATAGTCCAATGTAAATCCCTTGATATTTTAATGAATTTTAAATAAAATGCCACATTAATCAAGAACATGAACTTAAATATAATATATATATATCATAAGGATATTAATAATATTACATGGATAAATGAATTTATATGTAGCTTATAATTGATATACGTGCACAATATTATATATTTCCTGAAGAATACAAGTTTAGATAATAAAACCATTCATGAAATGAAACATTCTTTGATGCTTATCTAACATCCAATATAATTAATTAATATTTTTTGTAATTATATAACATATCAATTTTTATACTTTTAATATAATTTATGAACCACTTATAACATTTGAGCTAACATTTACTACTAATTTATTACTAAATCATCATTTCACATTGTCATGTTGTTTATATTTGTGAGACCATTTTTATAGTTTCATTCAATTTACATTGATCATAGTTCTATAATCTCTATAATGTTGATAATGATAAAAATAAAATATATATTCATTATGAATATATATAGTCATCCATAAAAGATAAAAAAAATTATTTACACTATTAATAGAGATTGTAGGCCATATGTACTCATAAATGTTGTTATCAGCATTTGACAGATTGACTAGAAAAAAATAAAAAATAATTATAATTTATAAGAGAATTATTTTATTTTATATATATATTATATTCATTTAATCCATAATTATTTACATAAATTTAATGCATAATTGAAAACAAAATCACATAGATTTATTGAAGTGGTAGTTGACAAGTATGCAAAATCGACATTATTGTTTTAAAATAGATTGGAAAAAATATATGATATTATAATTCTAGAACAATAATAATGTTATAAGCATAATTCATAAACATTATAATCATCGTTATAATAATCCATGTTATTTTTTTATGGAAAATTAATTGTGTCATTATGTGGAGGTGGTGGTCCAAACAAACTCACGAGCCACAATTTCACTTACTATGTGATGGAATATTTGATTGATAATAGAGGTTTCATGTTCATAATTGCATTTTTTGTTATTTTTTATATTGAATTTAATATTTTATATAGAAAAACATATATTTATAAGTTGTATAAGATTATATAAATATAAATTTTTTTGGTAAGATTATTAAATCTTTGAGAGTCTCTCTTTACATCCCATCTCAAGGAAACATGTAATGGCCATTTAATATGACTAAAATATATAAATAGTAAATACATAAGGTTATAAGAGTTTTTATTAGGGTTATATCCTGCTATATTTCATAAATGGTGTTATAAAGACAGGAGAATAGGTTCCCATTTATGAGTGATTAGATGGGTACTATTAAATTATTGAAACTATTAAAGTAGTATAATTTTTCCATGATTTCTAGTTCCAAATTGATGTATTTTGAAAATATTTTGAGAATAAATTTTAAAAATATCATCAAAGAATGTTTGTAATATTTCAGGTTATGATTCACATTTATCAATTTCATTTACCCTTATGTTAAACATTTTGATAGTTAACACAATATCAATGTTTTTACAACAAAAGTGTACATAATGTTACCATAAAAATAAATGTGACCAAAAAATGTACCCAAAATATTATTTTTATCCTTATCCCATAAACATGGTCAAATATAGGATTTTTATGAAATAAAAATCTTTTAAAAAAATATTTTCCATTATAAAAAAATCATTAATGTTGTATTTGAATACACCTGAAATATGTTAATATAATAGATGTTTAAATCATGTTAAATGGTTCATTATTGAATGTATTAAATGTTAAAGAGTATTAGGTTTTCATATAACAAAAAATAATATTTTAACATATTTTATACATTATTTTATACATTATCGTTTTAATTAACGCATTGGTTAAACTCATTAAAATAACTACGACAATGATATTTTCAATATTCAAGGGCTATAATTTTACATATAAATTGAAAATTGGATTATAAAAGAAAATTAGAATACATTATCGACCATGTCCAAAAAACTATCATATATAGATATTTTTATATTTTTCAAATAATATAATACTATATTATATAACATCAAATAATATTGAAGTTAGTATAAGAGATATTCATATATTTTTCAATAAAAAATAATATAACTAAAATATAATTCAAATATAAACCACTGAAACATAAAAAAATGTTTTTCTCTATCATTATAATACGTGGGAAACTAAAACTCATTAAAAAAATTACTTTTATATCATTTAATATAAATTTGATTATTTTCCCACCGCTTTTTCAAGAACTATGAAAATGTTGTGTAATAATTTATGGTAATAATTGAAACATAAATAATTGAGAATAAATTAACATTATTAAAAATTTAATGCACCGAATTAGAATTTCTAACAAGTAATAATTTCTTTTATCACTATCATAATATTATCAACATGTTAAAATAAATTTATTAAAATTTTTATCATATTTAATTAAAACAATATATATTTAATATTCAATGAAAATTGGAAATACTTGTATAAATTCAAATATTTCATGAGGTTGACTGAAACTATATTTTCCAATTATTTGAATAAAATTATAATGTTTATTTTTAATCTTTTTCATTCTATTTGACCTATTTCACTAAAAACAATATGATAATAATTATTATTGTTATTATTCATAATGATAAAAATGGACATATTTGTGAAATTTGTACTACTAAATTTTAAATTTTGGACTTTTTATAATTAATTTTTTTTAATTGGTATAATTAAATTCTAATTTAAATTATTAAATCATTATGAATAACATTTTATCAAAATAAATTGTTCCAAAAGGAAAATAAAACAAATTCATATATATTGAATATTATTAAATAATTAATTATATTATATCAATTTAAATTAATCTTTTTTAATTTTTTCATTAAATTCAAAGAATAGTGATATGTGAAATGAAAATACAGTTTCACAATAATCTTATCTTCCACTATTCATAGAGAGATAAATTATTTTCATAAAAATTCAAAAATCCACCACAGGGTAAATGATTTCATTTATTTTATAAATAAAATTTATTTTTAAAAATAAAAATACTAAATGTGGAATATTTTAATTATGATATCTAAATAAATAAATAAAAATCATTACTGGGGAAAATAAATTTTCGAAACAAAAAAATAACTTCCCTCAAAATTCAATGCATATTTTTAAAAAAAATACAATCCATTTTTATGGATTTAGAATAATATAAATTTATTTTAAAATATATATATCCATATTCATAACCAAAAATTCAGTAGTGATGGAATATTTATATAATAAATGTTGGTTAATATATCTTAATTTATTTTTCACTTTTTGTTTTTTGTATATAAATCATTATTCATAGTAATTTTTTAATCAAATTTTCTAGGTGTTACATTCATTGATAATGGTTGGCTAACATTCTATTTGTGAGGCCCTACATTTAGTCAAGGGGATGACACTCTTTTTGTAACACCCAATGTAATTATAAAATAATTATTATTAATATTTATTAATATTTTTGAATTTGGTTGATATTTTACCTTATAATGAATGTTGCACACAATATCATTCCCAACACACAACAATTCTTTCCTCTGAAAACATATTTTTCCTGTAAGAATTAGTAATAGTGAAAGATAATATATTTTTAATATTATTATTTAAAGTGGAAGATATCACCTAGAATATTTTTTATGTAATTAATGTGACTAACTATATTATTTTGTAAGAATTTATTATTTATTTACATTCATAACATAAATTTTATAGGCTTAAAATAAAAGTATATCAAAATTTAAAAATTAAATACCCTATATCTTTTGAAATGTACTTTTACAACTTTTAAATGTAGAACCCATTTTAAATATAATTTTTGAAAATTTTATAATTTTTATATGAAATAATAAAACTCATTTCTCAAATAAAAATACAAAAATTTACTGTGGGATATTTTTGGGTATTTTTTGAGAACATTCATATTTTCATGAATATTGAATAATGTTGAATTGTTTTTTTTTTGAAAACATCTTTTCCCCCAATTTTTTAATATAGTAAAGGTATATTATTATTTATTTTTTAAATGTATCTATATAAATTTTATATCATTTAAACCAATTTTTTCATTATAATGAATTACACATTGAATTTATATATAAAAATGTTGCAATCATTTTAACATTTTTACTCAAAAACTCCACATTTTTGGCCCATCTACAGGATTAAACATAAATTAATTTTATCAAATTATTTGAGTGAAAATAACAAAAATAGATTCTATATTTTCAACAATAAATTTTATTAATGTATAAAAATATAAACTTGAAAAAAAATATTAGTGACAATAATTAATATTCAATAATACGATTAAGGGGAAAATTATCATAACTGGGGACCAACCCAAAAACATAATTGAAAAACTTTCCTAGAAACTATTAAAAAATAATATATATTCATATTTAGTACATATCATCCATTTTATCTAATTTGTACAATTATATTGGCCACATTACATTGGATAATGTTGGTGGTATTCCTTTTTGGGAAAATTCTTAATTGCCACTCCACCTCCACCAGAATAAGGAACACAAACATCCTATTCCATCACACCTCTCAAGCCCATTTGGATTTCCCAAAAAATTCCAAAATAATCTCTCAAAATACATCCCGTTATCCTAGATTCCTCACCTTGCAAATAATTCCATCCAAGAATCCCTTAGTGATAACCAAAACGAGTTATCCAATAAAGAGGTGACTTTTATCAACATGAATTTTTATATTGTTTCTTTCACCACTCATTCGATTTATTATTTCATGATTTTATAATATAATAAATATAATCAATTTGATTATATTTTTCTTTTAATTTATTGACATAAACCTACACCCACTTCAATATGGGTAACAAAATTACCATTTATGTGCATCGTTCTATAACCTCACATAAAAAAGTTGTTTATTTTTAATTTACCACCTCGCATGGTAGGGAATTATGATGGAAGAAATATTTTTATATGATATATATCTGGTATTTAATATTAATTCATTATTATAGAAATTTAATATTCACACGCATTCTTGCATTCCTTTTTATTAAAATTGATAATGTTGTTTATGGACGTTTGGACTACCGCCTCCTCTATGGATTGTGATACATTAAAATATAATATAGACTATGCCAAGTATGGGTTTAATTAAAAATATGTTACATAAATTATTTCTATTTTATATTCCTAACTTAATTATAATTCTGTTAATGTAATATTCCATTTCCATTATAACCCCACCACACAGTGAAAATGTCATAACGTTGTTTTCGAATGTGTGGACTACCACCTCCTTGACATGATATGATTATTTTTTAATACCAATATTTAAATATATATGTATATATGATTAAATCACATGATATTTTATATTTTTTTATCTTCATTTAAAGTTAAAAGTCACTCAACATCATTATATAATGATCATTGAAAATGGAAACATTACCCATGCATACAAACGACCTACCTTCTCCAAAGTTGTAATCATGGTTCGTTTTTTATAACCATGTTTATTTATTTTTAAGAAAATTATTATTTATGTATAAAAGTATAATTTGTTAATGATATTTATTTTTTTATATGTTTTATAATGACCTTCTAACCGTAGCTGACCTATTAATGTTGTTTTTTACAAATAAACTGAATATTGTCAACCCACTCAATGAAAATATAATTGTTTTTTTAGTTGATTAATACATTGTAATATGTGAAATAAAAGTAATAATAAAATTGGAATAAAATATAATGAAGTTAAATAATTATGAAACATTTATTTTTCAAGAATATAAAGTCACAGATTATGAGTCAAACTCAGGGTTAGGGATTTTGTCTCAATCCATTTCATTGAGGCATTTCTTGATGATATGAACCTTTATTATTTTATAAATTGTATATACAACCCATTTGACAGTCCATATCCATTAAATTTCCAATATCATGTCATATATTTTATTTTAAATGTTCTTTATTCATATGTATTGTGGTTTTCATCTTCGAACTCATATGGGGTAGTTTAAATGTCTAAAGGTTTAATTTAAAAATATATCTATGATATAAATATTATTGATATTGTTTCATATATTTATTGATATGGATATAAATTAGTTATAAAGGACATTTTATGTTTATTTTAATTTCATTATAATTATTTAAAAAAAGATTCTTTTTATATGTTTTAAACAAAATGGTAGGAAAAATGAAAAAAGAAATGTTCTACTAACAATAAAAACTATGACAACAATTTTTTTCCAAAATGGAAATTTGTTTTAGGATTCCATTTAAAAAATCCTTATTATATTATAAGAATAACCAATTTGAACTTTTATGTGTATTTTGGTATTGAAAATTCGTTTTTAATAGAAATTTGATTATTTATATAAAATGGGATTTAGAAAGAAAATATTTTATTAATATATATAGGATATTTTCATATGAGTTTAAAGGATATTTCCAAATAATTAAATGTTTTATTTCTTTTTTTGGTTCATGGACATTAGAAATAATTTGGGGAAATAGATACCACCTGGTGGGACGATTATATCTTAAATGATGGGTCATCCCAAATAGCACATGACTGAATTATTTAATTATGATACTCTCCAAATAATTATTTTTGATATATTTCGTATGGTTATTCAAATATATAAGGGTCATATAAGGGTTATATAGGGGTTAAATGTAATGGCATCCCATGGTTACATTATGAATGTTCTATTTTTTCAAACGAGTTTTCATAAAAATACATTTTTTTAAAATGTAAAATAAATGATATTTTTTAAAGAATGACATTTCCATTTGTGTGAAAAATGTCATGTTTTAAGGAAAACAATTCATGACTTTTATTGTTTATCATTAGACTAAATTTTTCCTTCTTTTTATATCTGTTATATAGATCTTTATGATCATATATCATTAATAAATTTTTATTAATGAATTAATTATTATTATTGTATTGAATGATGACATGTTTAAATTTTTGAGTAAATTTTTTTAATGATAACATGAATTATTTTTTATAGTTTTATATGGTGTAAAAGTGTACTCGAATGAAAATTTTACACTTTTTATTTTATGGATTTGTTAAAAATGATTTATGGACAAATTATCTAAAACTCTAAACCAAAAAATCGAAAATGTAAAAGAATGTATTTTCTTAACTAAAACACAAGATAATGTAATTATTACGGATATGTCCTTATAGATTTTATAAATGTTCTATTTTTATGAATGATGGGGTTAGGGTAATATAAATTACTTTCACTAGAAATATTTTAGCTTTTGGTCATGAAAAAATATTACATAATTTGATTAATATAATATTAATCTATCTTAAGTAAATCTAATTAGTGGTGGTCAATGGTTCAAAATGTTCAAGAATGTGTGTAAATTGATGCATAATATTGGGATGAATCTATTAATATTTTCTTATGGATTTTGTATTTATGATAGAATAAAATAATTTATGGATTATTTTTTGTAATGCTTAGATTTTAAATTTTTATATATTCTAATATCCAGGAAGAATATGAAATTAACAAATTGATTTTTTAAAAATCCTCAATTAAAAACAATAAAAAAATAACAATAGTGATTTTTTACAACAAATTTTGTTCCTTAGAAATATTGTTTTACAATATGGAATAATTAGGGATCCTACTAATATGATTGTAAAATGATGTCTAAGAAATAAAAAAAATCACTTAGATTAATAGTTTTCTGGGATTAGTGGGTAACTACATAAGGTTTTTTGAAAACATTTCCCTTTTTTATCCCACTGACTACTTATACTTGAAATGAAGTTATGGTAATCTAGAAAAATGAATGTGATGGTTGTAATCAGGAACTGAAATGATTGGTGAATGATACTATATTGGCCTTTCCATACAGAAATGGTGAACTCTTTTTCATTAGTGATTCTATATTGATATGAATTTATTGTATCCAAATAGATTAGGACCAGTTACGTTCTAATGTTTCACATCAGTTGAATACTAAGGTGTTCAATTACCCCAATCATGAATTAGAATTCTCGTATCATTTTATTCTTTAAAAATTTAGAGGCATAATTTTTTTGTAGTGTAGCATGCCAATTCTGTTGATCACAAATGTTTTATGTATATATTCAATAATTAAAAATTTATCCTAAGACATATAATATGTCTCAACATAATCAAGTATTATTTTTTCACGGTTCATTATCATACTGGAAAAAAAACATAGTGGATGATGTTTTTTTTGAAAAATTAATTCCACGTTAACTGTGCTACATTTGGCATGTGACTCATTGCTTGACGATTTGATGAATTTATTCATAAAATTTATCGATTTAATGACCTACAAATATTTTATTTTCAGTTTTAGTGAATTAAATGTTAACAAAATAAGATACAAGGGCTCATAAGGTTGATCAATCATTTCAATAATGGGTATAATCCATTACGAATAATATGTTTCCTTAATTTAAAATGGTTGAAGATATTGTTTTACGATTTGGGAAAATATTTTTTGTTTCTTGTGATACATTATTCATTGTTTTCAATTCCTTCTAGGATCTATAAAATGTATAAAAAATATAGATTATTAGTGGTGGGGTGGAATGAAAACTGATATAGAAAAATTTAGAGTGAAGTGTTTGACTCTCCAAAAGACAAAAGCCAAAAATCATTTTCCAATATTGATTCTTCTATTGTGGATAGTGTTGGAATGTAAAAGGGAATATAAATAAATGTGTATCATGTTACGATTACATATTACTTCTCTTGGTAATGATGTAATTTGGATAATTATTGATTTTCTAACAAAGATTGTAAATTTTCATCCCATTGATGATATATTATCTCTAGATCTGATTTCTAGACTGTATCTAAAAGAGATTATCAGGTTACATGGAGTTACTATCTCTATTGTATCATACTGTAATCCTATGTTTACATATATATATTTTTAAATTAATTAATAATTCATTGGGTACTAAAATAAATTTTAGTATATCTATTCATTTTCAAAATGATGGAATTTTTAATTGTATGATTCAATACTTATAGGATATGATCCATTCATCATCAATGGATTACCATGGATGCTCTAATGTATGTATTTATTTAGTGTATTTTTTTTATAATAATATATTTATTCCAAATATATATTTGGGAGAATTTGTGAAAATATATGGGAAGTGGTATTGGACACATGATTTAGGCATTGTTGTAAGACAAAAGATGTTCACAGGACCATAGTTGTAGAAAAAAAATAAATATAATTTAGTTATTTTGGTGATATGGGAGGGTAAATCATGGTATATAGAATTGTTCTATGTATAACCAGTGGAGATAAAAAAAATTTAGGTAGGGGATCAGAAAAATGTAATTGTGTCTCCATGGAAATGTGTGATGTGTTTCGGTAATATGGAAAAGATGAGTCCACAGTTTATTATACCATATAAAATTTTATATGTAGTTAGATCAATTTTATACTATGTGGAAGTATGTTTGATAATTTTTCATGTAGACAACGTATTTCAGGTTTATATGTTAAGGATGTATGAGCTATATTCATATCTTTATTGGAGCCATGAATTAGTTCTGCATGGGGTGAATCATTCACATGAGGAGCAACTAGTGCAGGTTCTTCACTGATGAGAGAATATTTTATAGAATAATGAAATTAACCATGTTAAGGATTTATGGAAAAAAATGGTTAAATATGAAACATGGTAATCTAAAAAATTTATTAGGTAAAAATATACCCACTTATTTCATAAGTAAATAAAAATATGAGGGCACAATTTCAAACATGGGGGAGGATGTAACATCCTATGTAAATATCAAATAATCATTTTCATTGTTTGAAAATATTTTTTAATTATATATTTATTAAGTCTTTAATAAGATGCTACATCCAATATCATACCTAACAAGAAACGATGTGTTTATCCCAAAATATACATTTCATGCAAGACACTGTTAAACTGAGAAAAACAATTTGACATTAATATTATTTCTTAAAGAGATCTTTATCGCCTAGTTGTTGTATCATTAGGACTGAATATGACTAACTATAATATTATTTAACATCTTAATTAATTTTTTTACATTCATCTAAAAATATTGATATGCTTAAAATAAGAATAAATATAATTTTATGCATAAAAAGAAATATAAGTTTTATAAGGTAGTTTTAACACCTTTTAATGGAGACAACATAATAAGTTTATTTTCTGTAACATTAATATTTTTTTCCTATAAAAATATAATTCTTTATTATAATATAATTATAAATGTTTTTTCTTTTGGTGAATTATTGATATTTTTTTAGAACATTCATATATTTATGAATAGTGAATAACACTGAATTTTAGATCCAATTATTATCTTCCTTCTAATTTATTTATGTAGTTAAATTTTTTAATTAATTGGATTTAATTTATAATTAGATAAATTTTATATTATTTAAAAAATCATGTTCATTGGATGCAATTCCAAATTTAAATTTGATATAAACACTTATTAAACCTTTGGACATTTTTACATTAAAAATATTCTCTGTCCACCCATCTGTGGGATTAAAATTATGTTAAATTATGCCACTTATTTTATTAGTATTAAAAAAACAATTTCTTTATTTGGAAATATAAAAATCTATAATGTAGTATAATATCAAAATAGTTATTTTATAATTTACTTTTTCATGTAATTACAATTACATAAACTGATAAAGAGGAAAATTATCTTCATATGGGACTAAAACAAAATAGATTCAATATCCTCAACGCTTGTCTAAAAGACAATAGATGTCCATATTTTTACCATGTTCTACATTTTTTCAATTTTAGACCATTATTTTAGCCACTAATCATTGGGAAAAAATTGGTGGAGTTCCATTTTAGAAAAGTTAAATGAATTATACTCATCCTCCACTATAAATTGACACTCATCCTTCTAATTTATTCTCACAAATTCATCCAATTTACCAATTCCAAATCCATCAAAAATATGTTCCCAAAATATTTACCATTATAAAAGAGGCCTAAACATGGAAAACCCCATCAAATAAAAACTTTGGTGCAATCCAAATGGTTATACCCGAGGAAGATGTAACTTTCATAAACATAAATTTTTAATTTGTTTCCTTATCCACTAAATTAATTTATTATTATTAAATTATTATATAATATAATCATTATAATCAATATAATTTAGTTTTTTATTTTATCAGTGTGATCTACACCAACTAACACATCCATCATCTAGTTAATGAAATTATCATCCTTGTATGGTGAAATACAAACTCACAGAATGATGTCATTAGTTTTTTCTTGACCATCTATCATTGTTTAGATTTATGATGGATGTGATATTTTTGTATGATATATATATATATATATATATATATTATTTATGATTTATTCAGTATTTTATAATTTTTATATACACATACCATCCTGAATTCCATTTTTTGTAAAATGATAACTGCATTTGTGGGTGTGTGGACTTCCATCTCCTCCAAGAGATGTGAAACATACACAAATTACATGAAATGTATTAAAGATGGGTTTAATTGAAAATATATAGTATATATGATATTTATATATATCATATTCATGATATAATTAATCTTTTATAAATATAATATATCATGTTCATAATTACCCATTAACACACTGAAATTTGATAACATCATTTGTGTATGTGTCTACTGCAATTCTCTTACCAGAATGTGAATCCTTGTACATAAAAATAATTATATATAAGTATATATGATTTTATAAAATGGTAATTATGATATAATTATCATTTTTTAAATATAAATGTAACTTACCTTCTTTCTATAATGATCATTCAAAAATGTAAATGTCACTCATACCTATGTATGACCTACCATCTCTATAATTGTAATGTTGGTTCATTTATTATAATCAGGTTTCTTGATTAGTTTTTTAATTTTTATTTATATATAAATATTATAATTACTTCATGATTACTATTTAGTATATTTTTATATAATTCCCTATTTATCCATTTTTGACATACCAATGTTATTTTTTGACACATAAACAGAATGTTGGAAATCACATGATGTAATCATAGTTGCTTATATAGTTGTTTAAAACAATTTAATACGTGAAATTATAGTAATGATAATCAGGAAAAAATACTTATAAAAGTGAATAATTAACATATGTTTATTATTCTATATGATAAATACACATGTGACAATTAAGACTCTATATAATGTATCTCTTCTGAAACTCATTCAATTGAGAAGTTTATTGATGATATGAAAATTTATTAATTTACAATTTTTATTTAAATACCATTTGATATTCCATGTACATATTCTATTATACTGACCAGGTCCTCTCTAGTCAATTTATTTGTGAAAATCCAGTGTTTTAGGAGTTACGGGTGGTCATGCTTGAACATTTCATTAATTTCAAGTTTTTCTAGTTATCCAGTGTTGAGTTAGGAATGGTAGGTTACTAACCATGAGTTAGTACATGTGAATCGACCAACAATAAGTTATCCAATGATGGTTCATCTTGTGTGGAGTCGCTAAATGGTGAATCATCCACTAGTGACTCACGCCAGTGATTCATCTATGGGTATCTCATCTAATGGTGATCTGTCCCTTAGTAGGCCACCCCAAGGGAGAATCAAGTCGGTGACTCAAAATAGTGACTCATAGATAGTGAATCAAGACTGTTAGTCAATGAAAAATTACATGAAATCATTTTCTCATCACTAATATCTTACACCAGGGACATTTACAACATCTATTCATCCACTAGTGACTCACCCACCAGTGACTCCTGATCGTAACTCACCTAATAGGGAGTAATTTTGACTTTGTTTCAAAATATCCAAATTTTCCATATTCTCTCATTCAACATTTACATTGAAAAAAAATGACATTAAAACCAAAATTATGTGCTATTGATGTTTTCTCAATGCATATAAATTATATGTTTAATTTCCTATCACTCAGTAGATTTATGTTAGTCAAAACACATAGTCAATATTCAATTTTAATGGGGTGTTCTAATCGATTTCATATGTCAAGAGTCTTGAATATATTACCTAAATTTTGGACACCCTTTATTCATTCAATCAGACTCTTTTATCAAGATATATAATAGTCGCATAGCCTTTATTCCATGAGGATCCATGAATCAATGTTCCAACATTGTATCTGGTTTCTGTAGAGAATTCTGCGCACCCTGTTTGGGGAAAGGGGGTGGTGATGAATTTTTTTTTTAGTGTAGGGATCCCTTTTCCCTTTTATTTGGTTATCTTATGGGGTGACTATATGAGTGTTTCCCAAGATAATTTAGACGAATGCATGTTCAATAAATATAATCTATCAAAATTTAATTCAATAAACATGGGTATATTAAAAGTGGCACATTCTTCTATTTTGTTTTTTATTTATATTTATTATACTTAATGAAAATCATTGTCATTTGTGGACATTGTTTTAAACTCTAGGTAACATGTGATGGAGTATTTTTTATCATGTATTCAATTGGTATATAGGAGAAGTTTTACTATCCACATATACCTGGTAAATAAATGTATGCCTCATTATTGTACATCTCTGTGAGAGCCCTGGAATTATCAATGTGGAATTAATGAATCGTTGTTTGTTAAATCCAATACACCCAACCGAGTTTTGTGTGGTTGATTGTTTTATATGGATTTATTCTATTATGGGCGTTATTTTTTTTCTGATGATGTGGTTGAGAGAACCTCTATATGGTGGGGTGATATATGTGGTGTAATAGAATCCATGGTAAATAGATTGATATATTGTTAAATGGATGGGAAATGTTTGAGCTTCTAGGATGTAGGTTCGGGTAGTGTTATTTTATGTTTATGGGATTGATGGGTGTGGTGTGATTATATTGTGGGTATATTATGATGGTTTTAATGAGTTGTGTTGTTTATTTTTTATATGAGTTTGGGGGAGGGTTTACTTAATGAGATGATGGATCGGACAGAATAACATTTATGACTAATGATTGTAGTGGGTTAGTTACAGTGGTTCTTTTTCCACTCTGATATTAGGTTCTGTGGAATTTTTTATGTTTGGTTATTATTTTTCTAAATAGAAATGTAATGAATAAATTAGTTCTCAAAACAATTAATTCTAACTATTTAAATGAATTAGTCAAGGTCATTAATTGAAATATGGCATGTTGGTGTGGTTATGCATTTTGATGTAGCGGGAAATGTGGTTTGTTGGGATAAATGTATGTTTGTAAAAACCCATGGGTTAACCCTAAGTCTTTAAAACTAAATGTTTATATACCATTATTTTCATTATTTTTTTATGTTCACCACGCCCTATTTTATCACTTTGTACTTAACACGCCTATCATCATTGGGGAGGGTTTCTTTTCCCACCATCACTGTTGGAGGAAGTATTTTGTGTTATTGGATATTCCCTACTCCCTCTTCAAGTAATTGGAAGCCTAAGACTCTTTAAATGGGTTGTGGTGTGGTGGTGAGGCTCTGGTGTCTTCAGTTAGGTGTGATTTCCAAGGTGTCTATAGGATGAAATATGGTGTTCTTACTAGGTGTATTTAGGGTGAGGAATGGTTTTTTCACAGCTTTCTACTTGGGGAAGTTGTATGGTTGTGTCCTTGGAGTATATGGTTGCGATGTTCTGTGGTTTTGTCCAAGGTGTGTGATGGTAGGATGTGTGGAGCATTATATGACCATTTTTGTGGACTAGATCTTGGGTCCATGTTTATGCATTTAGGTTGTGATGTGGGTACTTTGGAAGAGTGTGGTAGCTCTATGAGGATTTTTGTTAGGTTATGAGCAGTTAAAAAGTGGGTTTTGGTGTGGGGTACCCAAACATTGATGTTCTTATTACATGACATTCATTTTTCAGTGATTATTCATTGGTGAAGTTGGGATGTCTAGAGTTTTGTGATAGGTTGTCTTGGTTTCTACAGTTTTTTTCCCACAAGGGACACAGTATGTGTTTCCCACATGTGTATGATTGAATTTGGTGTTTCCTTATGAGTATTCTTGTATGCTCACCCTACATATATAAAATTACATCTTGATTTCTAGGAGGACTAAGTGGACTGTGAAAAGAATTTTTGGATCATAAATTATGATAGTTTGTGTAGATCTTCTAATACTTTTTTTTACTTTAGATATACTTATTTTGTAATAGTTATATTATAATCATGTTAGTGGGATGGTATTGTATTTGATTATATATTTACATATTTTCCTAGGAGTTTTTTGGATGAAACATGTCATCTCTTGATCATGTTTTCTTATAAATATGGCAATGCCTCACATTTCATCAGATTTTGTGCTTGTGGTGTTGGTATCCACCTCGAGGCCTTATGGGGGGCAGGAAATGAGGGGAATTATCTCTCTTACTCCACTTCTAGTTCGTTGAGTGGAATCTTTCGAGGAATGGGGTCCTGACAGAATGGTGTCGCAGGTTTTGGTTAAGAGATAAAACGGATTTTGGAGTTTAAAACTGTAATTATTTCATGTGTTGGTAGGGAAACAGTCCTCGGATTCCTTGGTACGTTTCATAGGCCAAGGAAAAATAGCTAGGATTCTGGATTTTACGATCGCATGTGATTTAATGCATGGACTTTGGGCATACCGATTGACCAACTGAGGGCAAACTATTTATTGGGTATAGACCCTAGGGAATGTACATGAATCATAATGAATTTTCTCATATTTTAATTTTGGAGTTCTAGGAAATTTCAAATAATTAAAGAGTAAATTTGTTAAATGTGCTTAAATTAATATTAAAAATAATTCCATACTAGTTGGACTTAGGAAATGTGTTTTCTCAATTTTATCTATGGAACCCGGTCATTGTCTTCATGAAGAAAAGGTATTAGATGTATTATTGGACAATATAGTTAACTGGTGGATTGTGAATCTAGTAGAGTAGGATTTCCAATTATAGAATGCATTACCTTCTTTCTAACAGTAGGCTCTAGGAATGTTCAAGGGTTGCTTTTTGGATATAGAGATGGTGAGTTGGGTCGAGGATCTTTTGATCACCTTTGGCTTGATGTGACCTCTGATATCGAATAGGGTTTCTCTATTAGTGATCCAGATTTGGGGAGCTACAATCAATGGTGGATGTTGAAACCAAGAGATAGTAAAAAGGATGATATTTTGTGTTCTGACAACGAGAAGGTGTTCTGGGTGGAATTAATTTCTACCAAAATGATAGTCAGGAAGGAGAAGTAGCTACTCTAACTACATAAGGGTAGTATATCGGTATGAGAGTTGGGTATTATGTTAATATATCTCCTTTTTTCTCTCGATCACTTTTTAGATGAGGATTTTCATGGGAGACATTTAGATGATGGACTTCATCTTTCTCTTCAGTACATCGTTATTCCCTTCCACATGCGAACATACGTGGATGTCCATAATAATGTAGTGGTAGTTGAACCAATGAAATAATGAGGATGTATACTATGGGAGGGGATAATTTTGGGTTTTACTATGATAATTTCTACTATAATTAGGTTTTAGGCATCTAGACAATCATGGTTTCGTCTAGTGGGGAGTCGACTTCAGCATATCTTGTTTTTGCCTTCAGGTCCTTGTGATTTTATAGTGAACATGGGACTGAGGTGTTTCACTTTTGGAGCATGTATTAATTTTCAGAGATAGTTCTCAATGGCTATTTGACCATATTATAGTGGATGTTGGATGGTCTGTTTCCCACCTCAGCAGTAGTTGTTGTCATAGAAATTCTAGCAGTTGGGAAAACAAGATCATGTTCTACCGAGGGGATATAGAGCACGTAGGGGTTGACCTCAAAGAATTCCTTAAATACCATAACCTAGGTATGTTCAAGAAGGCGTACTTCAGCCAAGGAGAATAGGATAATATTTTGTTCTGCTTCACACCACTGATGCAATAGTCCAAGAAGGTCCAGAGTCCAGTCATTGTACGATCAGCTGATTTAGTAATCATTCTTGCAATTTGTTTGATGCAGGTGATTCACACTTCTTTTTCTCACCCTATGTATCACATGTTTTGGGAATATAACTAAGGAATTATAATTAATATATTTTTGAGAATTCTAGTTCAAAGTCGTAGAAACTTTCTTTTGTGTGCTCGGGATGTAGTCTGACGATAAGACCACATCAGTACCATTGGGGTCATTTTCATTTACAAATGAAACCTTATGATGTCGTCCTTAGAATCAAGTAATTATACTATGTGAATTAATTTATCAACTACTTATGGATATGATTTTTATTTTAAGATGTGGATGGCCATTGTGTTCCCTTCGATTGTGAGAAGAGCTGTCAGGTGGACAGTCTTCATGTGAAGACTCTTCTTTCAATGTTGGTCATGCTCTATATGGAATCAGTGGATGTTGATATAGATGATGTTCCCAAAAAATTTTGGGAGTTCATGGATGATTTTCATCTTGAGGATATGACTCTACCCCATCAACATGATTTTGAGATTAAAATTTACTTATAACCTAATTCTTGTCAGATTTCAATGGCTCCTTATCAGATGGAACCATACAATATATGGGAGATGAGGATATAGATAGATGATCTGATGCAGATGGGTTTTATTTTGCCTAATTTGTCTCCATGGGGTGCTCCAGTATTTTATATAAATAATGTGGATGACAGTATGAAGATTTTCATAGACTACATAATGATGAATCTCGTAATGATTAAGAACTATTAATTTCCCCAAAGGATAGATGATCTTTTCAACTAGCTGTGGGGAGAATGTTGGTTCTCTATGACAGAATTGTGGTATTGATGTCACTAGTTGAGTGTGAATGCAGGTGATATCTTGAAGACTACATTCATGTGTAAGAATTTACCATACGAGTTCATGGTTATGTTATTCAGTGTTACGAATGCACCATCCGTGTTCATGGGGCTCACGAACTCCATTTTCCCTGATGTCCTTGAACAATTCTTCATTGTATTCATCTATGACATCCTGATATTCTTGACGTCATAGGTGGAGCATACGGAGAATCTCTAGACTATCATAGAGGTTCTTCAATTCCACCTTCTCTATGGAATTTCGTCCAAGTGTATTTTCTATAAAAGGGAAGTACACTTCCACGGACATGTGGTGTCTCATCATAGTATAACAGTGGACCCATCATAGGTCGGGGTAGGTTTTCATGGGTAGCACCATAAAATATTATTGAGGTTGATAGTTTTTTCAATTTGGCATGTTATTACATGAGGTTTATACCCAATTTCTTTAGAGTATTGGATATATTGAGATCTCTAAGCAAAATGGACTAGCTTTTGGGTGGAGAGAATAGTACTATACAGGGCTCTAATGATCTAGTTTATATAGAATGTGATGATGTACATGGTATTTTTTTAATAATTTCCATGTGGTAATGAGATTCATGATAATGAAATAGCAATGAGAAATATCTTATGGGTCCATTTAGTAACATCCCCATGTATATAAATATTTATCCCAAGATCTCGAACTAGCTGCATTCTTTTTTTCACTGAGGTTTTTGTGATATTACCTCTTCGGTGAGATCATTTTTTTCATCACAGATCACATGATCATTATGTATAACTATTCTCAGTGATATATAAACATGTAGAAATAGATTTGGCTGAATATTCTCTAGGATTAGGACTAGGAAATGTCTTTGCACTCATTAATGGTAAATTTCATGGTTGATGAATTGAGTAGAAAGTCACAAGATGAGGTAGTTGGGTAATTTATAGAATCTTGGGAGGGAATGGAAGAGTTGTCTATATTGCACATAGAAGCAAGAATTGATGGTGGAATAGGATTATTTTCAAATGATAGTGAAGTATAATCTAATGTAGCCAGTGCTAGAGTCTCAGAGGGAAGACTCAGAGGAAGAGGTGATGCAGTATCGCATTGACTAGGGAAATACTCCAAATTTCTGGACATAGGATGGTCAGAATCAGATGACTTCCACAAAAGGCCATTTCTTTTAGTGGGGATTCATGAGGGGGTCCTCTGTGAGTTTCACAACTCACCCATAGTGGTACATCCATGAAATTCTAATATTTATGGTTCCTTAAGAGATTAGTTTTTATGGATTGGTATGAAATGGGAGGTATCATAGATTTTGGATAGGTGCATAGTGTTATATAAGGTGATGGTAGAGCACATTATACCTAGTGGTTTGTTGTTTCCCATAGATGTCCCTGAGAGGAAGTGGTATGAAATCATGGTGGATTTCAACATTTAATTACCTATTGATTAAGGAGGTTGTGATTTTATCTTATTATTATTGGATCAATTGATGAAATCAACTCACATAATAAGGATTAAGGTGTCAGGAACAATGTATGACATTTTTAAGACGTGTGTGGATGAGGTCGAGCAATATAATGGAGATCTAGTATCCATTATCTCAGATCATGATACATGTTTTACATCACAAGACTAGAGGGGATTGCAGCATGATTTTGAAACATTGGTACACCTAAACACTATATAACACCATGAGATATATGGATAGATAGTGAGGACCATAGAGATACTTGAGGAAATATTGTGGGAATGTGTTTGGTATTTGGTTGGATCTTTGTTGTGACACTTTCCCTTGGTATAGTTTTCCTATAATAATATCTATCAATATTTCTTTATCATGGATCAGTTATAATATTTTAATGGGATCTTGTGTAATTCAATTTTGTGTTGGAAATAGGTTGGGGATATACATTATGTTTTTCAAGAGGTTGTGCAGACCACATCATAGATGGTTTGGAATATTCATGAGAGGATCAAAGAAATTTGGGACCATGGAGATAGAAATTTGGGATCAAAGAAATTTGGGACCATGGAAGTCATTTTTCAATTGCATTAGGAGGACCATGGAGATAGAAGTTTGGGACCATTTTTTCCTGAAGGTTTTCCCTCGACATAGGTAGTGGAGTTTTGGAAGAGGGATAAAGCATTCTCAATGGTTCATCAGTCCTTTTCATGTATTGGGGTGAGTTGGTGAGGTGAAAAACCTATTGTCATTTCCAACCCATTTGGAGAGATTCCAAGATGTCTATCACCTCTCTCATCTTCCATAGTATCTACGCAATGAATCACATGCCATTAACAAGGGAGATTTGTATATCAGGTATGATGGGAAATTTTTTTGAATTACTAGTGGTGATACAGAATCAATGGGAGAAGGTGACATGTGGATGGAACATTCCCTTGGATTGTGTGTTTTGGAGGCATGGTTTCCTCAAAGAAAATAATATTGAAATGAATATATATATGCATTCCTAGTACCCAGGTTTTTTTTGGAGTTTTTCCTTGATGTGTTTCCTTGAAATATAATAGGTGAATCGGTATATTTATGAGATGAGTTGTTTCCTTATTTTTTGATGTATGATAGTTTCCTAAAATCGGAACATGGGAAAACCCGATCCTAATCAAGATATGTTGATTTAGATGTCATTAGTCCTATGCGGGAATGTCGGTGCCACCAAGATTAGACAGTTTCTAAACATAGAGGAAGAAATTCCAGTACTCATATTTCCAGACAATATAGCTTTTGGTGAATTTGTGGTGAATATTGTCATTTTTTATTCTAATATTTTATGGAGGAGTTATTCTTTGATATTTTTCAATCACTCCATCATTCCAACAAAACAGGGTGGTTTTAAATTGAACATAGATGTTGTAGTGTTGTTTTGATTATAGGATGATTCATGACATGTATCATACATGGTGGTTGTTTGGACCCCTTTTTCTTCTGCGTAATATTTTTAATTTTCATAGGCATGAATAGTTTGAGAGGTATCTGATGTAATTGACCAGAATTCAATGGTCTATTCCTTTTTCACAATCTAGTGTTCGAATTGTTCAAGGGGGTAACGACATCTCATTTCAAGAGTTTCTAGTTTTTTGAGTTTTTTAACATTTAGATAGGAATTGTAGGTCACTGACAGTGAGTCTAGACTGGTGACTCGACCAACATTGGATTATCCAATGAAGGCTCATTAAAAGGTGATTCTCCCAATAGTGACTCATTAACTAGTGACACGAGATGGTGATTCACCTAGTTTTAGATCATCTAATTGGGAGTGTTACACTAAAAGGTGGTGACAGTAGGTCATCCCAATGGTGAGTCACATCAGTGACTTCTGATGGTAATGCACTTATGTTGGGTTGTGACGGTGAGTTGTGATGGTGAATCCGAGAACATTGGATTTCCATTGGTATCTCTTCACTAGTACCTCGCACTATTGACTCGTCTGGTGGCCATTCATCCACCATTGAATCACCAATAATGGGAAGATGATGGTGGATCACCTAATAGTGATACATTTCGATTGTTTTTCTAAATTTCTAGTTCTTCTCAGTTTTTCCAAATTCACCCCTTAACATTTCATTTGACATATAATGATTTAAAATCATGTTTATTTTTTTTAATCCATTTCAATGGATTTAAATTATATCTCATTTTAAAAATGGTTGGGAAGATTTATTTTACAAAATACACATTGTCATGATCAACATATAATGGGAAGTTCAATACAACTTCATATCCCTTGTGTCTTGGATCTAGTCCATCAAAACTGGATACACTTCCTTAATTATTTCTATTTCTTTGTCTTCATAACCTAAAATCCTAGAACCTTTATTCACTGAGGATTCACGTATCTATGTATCACCCTTCAATTGTGTTTCCATGGAGCCTTTCACACCTCCTTTTTAGCCCAATGAGGATGTATTTATCTTATGTTTATTGAGGTAGGGATCCCTTTGTCCCTTTGTTATGTGTATCATTTAAGGTGGGTGTATAAATGTTTCCAATGTGAAGGAAGTTGAATATATTTTTAATAAATATTATAAAATGTAACTTAAATAAATAAATTGTGTCTAATTAATGTGTAACAATTTTCTTATTTGATTGATTGTTGATATTAGGATTTGTATTGGCTATATACCTTTTGAAAATCATGGTTATTGATGGTATTTGTTGGTGCACTTGGGAGGACTAGTGATATATTTTTCTTGATCATGTGTTGAACAACTGTATATATGAAATTTAACTAACCACATATAAATTGATGAATAAATTGATGCCTCAAGAATGAACTGCTCTATGATAACCCGTGAATTATCCCAGTGAAATTAAATGTTGATCATTTTCTGAATCTGAATACATTATTCCATGATTGGCGTGATTATGTTCCATGTATGGTTTTATACTATATTGAGCCTTGTGTGGTGTTATGGTGGTGATGTTGGGAGGATGATAGTATTGAAATGTTGTATGTGTGGTTTAATGGTTTCTTAAGTTTAGAAATTTGTCGTTTTTGTAATGGATACAAAATGTTTGAGTTACAGGGCTGTATTTCGATATTTTCTATGATTATATTTCTGGGTGTAATGGTTATGGTGTTGTTATACAATGGGTCTATCAGTTTGGTTGTGATGTGTTTTGTTATTGAAATTGGAAATGCATTGGGGGTTTCCTTGTTCAGATGATTGATTGGGCAGAGTTACTTTGAAGAATGATGATGTCAGTGGGTTAGTTATAGTGGTTCTTTTTCCTCTATGTTATTAAGTTGTGTGGATTGATTCATACTGTGGATAATTGATTCTAATATATAAATGGAATGAATAAATTTCATTTCATTACAAGTAATGATAATTGGTAAAATGAGTTGGATTGGGTTATTAATTGAATAGTTTCTTATTATGTGGATGTGTATTTAGAGGTATAAGAAAATGAGGTTCGGTGTGCTAGATGTTTGTTGGTAAAAAACACATAGTTTGTGAATGAGTATTTGACACTAAATGTATATATAACATTATTTTATTAGTGTTTTCTATACTCACCCACTATAATTGAGAACTATGTTCTGAGAACCCCCATCATCATGCAGGGGGTATTTTCCCAAAAATCTATATGGGATGATTGATGGATGGTCATTGGATCTTCTTTGCTCCCCATTCTAGGTATTGGTTTCTGTAGACACTCTGTGAAGGTTTTGGTGCCATTTTGAGTACTAGATATCTATAGTAATGGTTTTATTTCCCATGTGTCTATTGGATGGGAATTGGTATGCTTTATAGGTATCTTCTAGATAAGGAATGGTTTTTGACATGGTGCCTCTTAGAGAGATGTTCTACAATTGTGGTCCAAGTGTATGCCGGCATGTTTTGATATGGTTGTGGACCATGTGTTTTTGGATAAGATATTAGGATATTTAAATTCTTGTTTGGCATGGATATCCATGAGGAGGTGGTTTGTGCATGAATATTGTGATATGGGGCTTGTGGAAGAGTGTGGTTGTTCTATGATGTTTTTTGTTAGCATTTACGCATTTAACTATTGAGAAGTGGTTCATGGTACCAAAAATCAATGTGATTATTAACTACTTTACATGACTTGTTTTTTTGGTTATCTTTTCTTGGTGGAGTTGGGATTGATTGTATTCCTTATTAGGTTCTCATGGTTTCTATTGTTTTTCTCGTAGGGGAATTAGTAAGCTTCTCCAACATTAGCACAAGAGACTAGGTTTCTCCTACTGAGAGTATTTTATTGGTAACCTTATGTATATAAATTGGCCTTCAGTTTCCTATGAGGTCTATATGGACTATGATGTGAATTACTAGCTCGTACATGGTGATAGTTGATGTGTCACTACATAGAATTGATTTTGATATAGACATTAGAGAATCATTTTTTGTAAAAGATATATTTTAAGCAGGAATGTGGGATAGTTGTTGATTTTCTTATATATATATATTTGTGTGTGTGTGTGTGTCATGTTGTTGTTTTGGATGAACCATCTTATATCCAAATATTTTTTTCTTATAAAATGGGTATTTCCTCCCATTTCGTTATATTTTATACACTTGGTGCTAGTTTCCAACCCATGGCCTACTAGGGGAGGGAAACATGGGTCATTATCTATCATCCAATACTTCCAGCTTTGGATGGGAATACTTGGAAGGACTTAGTCATAAAATATATATTTATATATATTATCATGTAATTTTATATTTTTTAAATGTTTTTATTTCATGTAGATTTTTATTAATATGTTTGATGTGGTATTAGTCACTTTTAATGTTTAAATGTTTAATTTGAAAATATTTTATCCATATCAATATTGTTGATATTATTTTACATATTTATTTATATAGTTATAAAATGGTAATAAATTATATTTTATGACTATTTTTTATTCCTTAAAATTTATTCAATAAGGAATCATTTTAGCTGGTTTATACAGAATGTTTTGACAAATTCAATAATATGTATGTTAAATTTTTAATGAAAATAAAAATAATGAATTTTCTACCACCATGGCCATTAATTATTTTTGGATTCAGTTTTATGATTTCATGATATATTAAATGAAAAAAAATAATCATGGAATTGAAAATGATTTTTCAAAATAATGGCTAATGTTGTATTGAAAATTTGATTTTTGAATGAAAAGTGTGTTTTAATATCTAGAATATATTTTCATAATAGTTTAAATGAGTTTTAAAAATGATTAAATTTTTCATTTCATTTTGTGTTAATTGGAAATTATAAATGATGGGAGGGTCTAGATATCAATGGGTGAGCTCATTATCGATTAATGGATGTGTTCTTTGAGATGATTCTGTCATTCCTTGGGTAGTGATTATAATCTCTACCAAATCATTTGGGATGTTGGACTTAAGTTTGTTCTAATATGTATGGATTCTCTAAGGGTTTAATGTGGTGATGTACCAAGGTATTTATATTAATGTTATATTTTTTCTAATATGTATTTGTGTAAATATTTTATATTAAAAATGTAAAATAAATTATATTTATTAGAGGATGATATTTCTCTTATTGGATAAAATTTCATGTTTTCAATAAATTTTATTCATGAGTATTAGTATATATCAATAGACTAATAGTTTTCTAATTTTTATATCCCATACTGATCTTTTTATAATCTTCCCTCATTTTAATAAAATTTCAAAATATATTCTGATGAATTAGGGTTGAAATAGGCCATTATTAAATTTGTGAAAATTTATCATAATATATATCCTGATTTATTTTTTCATGTATTATATATTAAAAAAATTGGATACATATTAGATGACCTCCCTTTTTATTTTATGGTTTTTTATGTGTGAGTTATGGCCAATTTCTCTAAAATTCTAATCCTAAAAAAGACCTCCTATGTCAAAAAAGTAATTTCATGACTAAAAATCATGATTGTGTATTGATTAAGGACAATTCCTTGTACTTACCATCAATATAATATTATTCCTCATGATTTTATTTTACTAAAAAAATTGAAAGTCGATGATAATTTATTTTCACATTCACCACCGAACCATCAAGCTTGATGAAATATCAACCAAATGGGAAAATAATATATCCACTAATCTATATGTTTTATTCCTTGTGGAACATACAATTAGATCTTCAAATATGGATCTACTATAAAGTTAATTCAGTGATAGGGGAAATATATTAGTGGTTGGTGTAGGAAAATGATGATCAATAATTGATGGTTTCATATAATGATATTTAATCCTTATTCTCACAACTATATATTCCATATATAATTCCCTCACATGAATCATTTTAATTACCATTTTATCTACTATGATGAAATTTTTTCTCTGTTATTTTAATATATATTTAGGGAAATCATCTATCCAGGAAAATACATAATTATATAGGGGTCATGGATAATTGTGTTAATATTGGATATTCTCTCAAGATGTTAGTGGGTGAATATGAATATATAGTTGACAATATATATAAGTTTACACAACCTGATGAGTCCATTTAAATTCATAGAGCTATTATACAATCTATATATGAGGTAGTTAGTGGTGGGTCATCTTCCAGTACAAATTATAGAACCACCGTATCATCCACGGATGTGTTAGTAACAAATGGATCCCCCATCGTAGCATTGAATTGTGAGGTACCCATTATTGGAAAAGAAGATCCACTACATATAGTGTTAGTTGATAAATTATTGGATGATTTTTCACATGCAAGTTAATATGACCTCCACTATAATTTGGACTTCCGTTCAACTTTACATGAGTTTTGACCTGTTATGGAGATATTGGTGGAATTTTTTTTCTAAGAGGCTGACATTCATTAGTTGGACAACCCAGGGTCAGTTGTATCAAAATGGAACCAATTGAGCTATTTTTTAGGAGAAATAAGTTTTCCAAACATCATAACACCCATTATATTGGTTGAGTTAATGTGTCTTATGGGATCTATACACCATTGGTTGTTGAACCTATGGATTGGTGGAGCTGACTGTTGTTCACAATATACTATATAAAAGTATATCCTAGTTGATAATGTGATATTGGAGTGGTGAAATAATTTCTATTGTAAGTAATAATTAAATTTAAATAGGGGTCACATATCCCTAAGATCTTAGTTATTATTTTTATATGATGGCAGGACATATGTCCTAAAAACGAGTATTTATTTTATTTGGGGAAAAATGATTCACTATTTGGATGATCAGATGATAGTAACTCTAGTCATTTTATCTAAAAATATCAAAAATAGTGTTTGTTGATGAATAACAATACACTATTTGAATATGGATGAATTTTCTATTCCCCAAAGTGGATGAGAAGATGAGAGAACAAGTTAGGATCTATAATGTCATAGAGATGAATCTGTAGTGGCAAGCCAATATCAATGGTCATAATGAATGATCCATGCATTGTAGATTTTTTAAATAAACAACGGGATCCAAAATGTGTATGTGCCTCTTTATTTTATCATGAAATAAAATACAATACTCAATCCAATTTTCTATATTGATTATTACACTTAATTGAATCATCGTGGCTCTGAACTATAGATCTAATTGCCAATGTGATCCAAAATCAGTGAGGGAAACAATATGAAAATATCAAACTAATTTTTTAGAAAATATTTTTACACTAGATTGATGTGTTATAATCAACATATTTCATTTATTAACATTAAATATTCATAATCACGTGGAAATAATTTTCGTATAACTCCATGGATTAAGATTCCCTGAATGTTAATAATTTGTGAGAGGGTAAGACATCATGGGTGTTAGAGATACACATATGGAAAAGGAAAGTAAAAATATTATATTTTGGAAAAATATGAACATTTATTGATATATGGTAGGGGATGTTTGGTTGTTGAAATGATTCATCAACTAGAAATCATGGGTTCCAATTCTATTCTATGGAAGATTAATCCTCTATAATTTGATCCATGAAAATGAGGTGGGAAAATTTGGCCATGTTTCACCTCTATATGGGGGATATATTAGAATATGATGAATATATAAATAGTGGTTCATATAGCCATGATTAGAGTATTCCTTTATAAATTTGTTTCATGCCCATAGGAGAGTCTTTTTGGATTTGAATTATGGAATATGATCTGAATATAAGGGACACAAATCTTATTGATGATGGTAAATGATACCAAAAAATACTTAATACACCAATATAGATACACCATATAGGATCAATATTATTTATTTGGGTGTATTAAATAGAATGAATATGTGAAATAATATGGGGAGAAAATGTTCAATAGTCCAAATATAAAATGATATTACTCGATCATTCTCCAAGGAGGAGACTGGTGGTTTAATAGGTTTATAAATTTATGATGGTATAGCATTGATCATGTGGTGGATATTTTGAGATTTTTCCACTTGTAAGTAGGGTAGAGTGAGATAGTATTTATTTTTGGAAATAATTATCATGATGAGGTTTTTGATTTCTAGGAAAAAATAATTTTTGTAATGTATCACAAACATTGGTAACATGTCGTTAATGTTCGTGATTATTAGATATTTAACACCTTTAAATATGTAAAAACATGAGAGAAAGGTGAATAATAAAAATTATGAGCTAGGAAAGAGATTAAACTTATTTCTTCAAGGGTCCACAAAAACTAGTACATGATTAATTTGTATTTCTTGGTATGATATAAATTGGATTATCCATATGTCACTACATATCCTTTAATGAAGTAACAAACACATGAATTGTTCACAGAGGTGTTGTAAAAGTTATTGGCCACCATATATAGTGTGCCAACCTATCTTGAGAGGATTGTGTGTTGGTTCTATAGTTTAAATTTCTCACTAAATGATGTTATCTATGAATTATGAAATCTTGTAGATATTACATTGAAGTGAATTTTAATTTTATATTCCTAGGATGTCAAAAAAAGAGAATAATTTCAAAATTTGTGGTTGTGGGTTACTCAAATTTTAGTCATGCGGTGGGAAAAATGTCACATTTTTTAACTTCTTATGTCTTAGTTGAAAGTCCAATGTTGTGAAGGGATGTATTTTTATTTTCCAAAACTAGTGGGATTATAAATCAAATATATAATTTTTTAATGTCTTAACAATAATTCTAAGGGGTTTTCAACATATCATACTATGTGGTTATATTTTCCCATGCAATAGGGGGTGACATAGGTATTGAAGGTATACCATTTTCATTGTCTTCCGTTTCTGGGATTTCATACTATTGGGAATTAATTGCTCTTTCTTTTGGATGTATATAGTCATTTAGGAATAATATAATATAATATATTTTATTGAGATATACCTTTTCCCTAGATTTTATAATAGTTGAAACTCATATTGGTCTGAATAGGAGTGTGAGTAATAACATTTTTTGGGCCAATGAGATAAAATCTTATGTAAAAAGAAGAAATTGTGAGGGTCTTATGAATATATATAATTATATAGATAATGGTTTAAGAATATTTGCGTTTTTGTTTTTAGACCTTGTAGTGGACACCAACATAAAGTCATGGAGTGTAGAAATATGTTATCTCATGAGGCACAGGTTGGTAATATAATCATTCTATAAATTCATGTCAAAAATACCCAAGATCCGCAAAAAAATGGAATTGTGGTGAAAATTTCTTGACGTAATTGTTCATAGAATACTATAAACTAATATTATATATATATATCTTCATTGAAATTACCTTGATGAATTTTTTATTATTCACCTTATGAAACATTTAGTTTAAATAAAGAAAAATAAATAAAAATATTATATCCTAGTTATTAAATTGACAATAATGAATAGTAATACTCTAATTAATTGCAATATATATAATTTTTTCGAATAGTGAAAATGTATTTATTAATTTGAAACAAATAAGAATTCAATTTCAAGAAAATAAATTTTACATATCAATAATATGATTTCTTCAAATTTTGTCATTCTTTTATATTGTGTGTGGAAATTAAAATTACTTTTAATCATTTTTTAAAAAAATTATCAGATTAATTTCTTCTCTAAAATATTCATTTCAATATTTTATGCTTTTAAAATTTAGGGTTTTTCAAAGACAGTATTTTTTTATAGAATAGTGAAAATTACAAATATTTTTAAAAAATGTCATTTTTTCAATTAATTTTCTATGACCTTTTTAATTTAACATTAAATTTATAAATAACATTTTAAATTATAAGTAATATTCATAAAAAAATAGTAATATTTATTAATCTATATACTGTTATAGGTTCGTTTTTTATGCTAAAAATACGTTTTTTATAAAACTATTTTTCTTCACCAAATGATTTATTATAAAAATAATGTAAACAAATAACTATTTATGAATTTTTTGAATAATATTTACCCAATTTTTAATCAATAATATATTTTGAAATTCATATGATAGTGATTACCCTTAATAAATCATTGTAAAATCTTTTTTATGCTCGATATTATAAATTTCCAAAATAGGTATCCATTTCTTTTTCAAGTTTATTAAAAACTAAACTCTACCTAGTATAAAATATGAATATTTTAATTTGGATTTTGTATTTTTAGTCAAATAATAATAAATTATTAATGTTTTAACCTTATTGTTTCTCACAGTTTATAGTAATGATGGTAAAATTTTATTTCCGTGGTTAATGGTAAAATGTATTTATTAGAAGTTTTAATTAATGATATAAGTGTATAAATGTCAAAAAACATATCAAATTAAAATATTTTGATTCTTTTTTGTCTTATAGATTCCTTCAGTAAAATCCATGGACATTTTTATTAACATTACATTGAAAATAATCTTATCTTATTGAAATATTTTATTAGATTTCATGTTTTCCCATACACTCACATATAAAACAGCCTATTTTATACTACATTAGTCAAAAAATGTATTCCTTTTAACTCAGAAAACTCATGTAAAAATTATTCATAGGTTTCTTTACTTCATTATAGTTCTTCTAGTATTCTAAAAAGATAAATCTTTTCGGGATTAAGGTTTAAGATAATGTACATTAGTAAATAAAGATGATTTAAACATAACTGTTCTCTTACTATTTTATTTTTGCTCTTAATTCCTATAATATTTTTATTTATATAATAAAATTATGAAAAAAATTCATAAATATAATTATATGATATTATTATTATGTCACAACTATTTAACAAATCGGGTTTCTCAAATTACTAAACAACATACCGCTCATTCATAGGTGTCAACTACTAAGGCTACATAGCATGAAGATTCATTTTCTGAGACCAATATTCATTGTTGGTAATTATATTAAATTTAATATATATATATATAGGATTTTTACGTTATAATAATTTTTTATTAATTTTGAATTACTTTTTATCTTCCTTTTTTTAAATCCCTAAAAATAGAAACATCAAGCATGTATAAGTGGGGACTATCTTCCTCTTATTTATGGGAATTATTATAATAATTTATATTTTAGCACCTTGACCTATAACAACTGGGTCTCGTTGATAGCACAACCACCCCACCTTTATGTGCCCGTCAGGTCCTGGCCCACCAGGTACCACCAGTTTCCCAGAGACACGTGATCCCTACCATGGGGTCTAACCATGTGCTTGAATGGGTCATCTGACTAATAACTATCCCCACATGCATAACTGGGGACTATCATCAACATGTTGTGATGTAATTAATTTTTACCACTTATTTATGGGAATTATTATAATCATTTATATTTTAGCCCCTTTACATATAACAACTGGGTCCTGCTAATAGCACAACCACCCCGCCATAACATGCTTGTCAGGTCCTAGCCCACCAGTTACCACAAGTTGTCCTGTAGACACAAGATCCCCACCATGGGGTCTACCCATGTGCTTGAAGATTCATTTTCCAAGACAAATATTAATTTTTGGTAATTATATTAAATTTAATATATATATATATATATATGTTATTTACGTTATAATAATTGTTCATTATTTTTGAATTACTTTTTATCTTCCTTTTGTCAAATGCATAAAAAATAGAAACATCTGGCATGCATAAGTGGGGACTATCATCTTCATGTTGTGATGTAATTCATTTTTTACCACTTATTTAGGGGAATTATTATAATAATTTATATTTTATCACCTATACCTATAACAACTGGGTCCCATTGACAGCACAACCACCCCAACATTACGTGCACATCAGGTCCTGGCCCACCAGGTACCACCAGTTTCCCATAGACACATGATCCCCACCATGGGGTCTAACCATGTACTTGACACGGGATCCCCCCCATGGGGTCTAACCATGTTCATGAACGGGTCATCTAAATAATTACTATCCCCACAAGCTAACACATTTCCTTTCCGGTGTGTTTTTCCCTCACTCGTACACAACTTAGGAAACTTCCCAGAAGGTCACCCATCCTGATCACTACTCCAGGCCAATCACGCTTAACTATGGAGTTCTAATCAAACAGGCTCCTGAAAAAGAAGGTGAACCTTGTTAACATGAGTCATATAATTTTTTTCATTTAACCCTGTATCATTTGGGGATGTTACAATCACCCCCCCCCCTTAGAGCACAACGCCCTCATTGTGGGCCCTACATCTCAACCTAGGCAGTGCACCGCACTTAAGGTTATGTTCCTCCTCTGATACCAAATGTAACAACTAGGTCCCGATGAGAGCACAACCACCCATCCTTAACAGGTCCGTCGGGTCCTGGCACACCAGGTACCACCAGTTGTCCCATAGATATGTGATCCCCACCATGGGTTCTACCCATGTGCTTGAAAGGGTCATCTGACTAATGACTATCTTCATAAGCCAACATATTTCCTTTCTAGTGTGCTTTTTCCTCACTCGCACACACCCTAGAAAAATTCATAGAAGCTCACCCATCCTGATCACTACTCTAGGCCAAGCACGCTTAACTGTGGAGTTCTAATCAAACAGACTCTCGAAAAGGAAGGTACACCTTATTAACATGATTCATATCATTTACTCATTTGACCCTGTAATATTTGGGGATGTTACATTCAGATCATGAAATTTTGGTTTAGATGATATTATACAAATGATGGGTTTTTGTCAATTCATATAATATCAAACTAGAAGAAAGTCACACACATCATTAATGAATGAGAACTATATGATAAAACGTAAAGTTTAGTTGAACCGTTCTCTGATATCATTCCAAAGGGGGAATTCATCATCATCTAGATATTTAGAATATTTTCCTCTATTTTCCATAGAATTGGATTCTTTTTATTCTTAATTAATCAAATAATAAGGGGTTTTAGTTTATGTTTCTCATAATTACAATTTACCCAATTTTTGGTGGAAGGACACATGTTTTAAAAATTAAAAAAATGTAAAGGAAATCACATATTGTCTTCATTATCCTCGAGGAACATAAGTTTCAACCCACCTGTTATGTTGCAGATCGATATCTTGCATAAGTATATCCTCAAATGTTATATTTTTATTGCCCCATAACACCAAATACCATGATCAAGTTATTCTATGCAGTTATATGGATATAATATGGTTTATATTCTATCACATTATGAAGAAATATAATATACATGACATACATTCAAACATGTATATATGAATGATTCCCTGGACGGGTGTGTGACAGAACATCATGTCCAATCTCATCATGAATAGGGTATTTCATTGGTGAAGTATAAATGTAATGATTGTTCCATAAATAGTTTTCTATGAAGTCCTAAAAAATTTTATTATCAAATGCATTCCAATGTTAACCATTGTAAATGAAGAGCATGTCACCTAATACCCTCAGGACTAGGATTATATTTGGCTTCATGCTATTCATCCGAAGAAACAACCTTGGGATTGGACTTATTGGTCATGAAAGTAGAAAAGTTGGATGCGTAGGTGGACAATTTCAAGTTTAATAATCTGGATAATAACCATGTGAAGAAGAGATTCTTCTCTCCAAATGAGGAGAATATGCATTCATCTCCAAATATTGTGCATGGCGGGAACTAGTTATATGAGGTTATCACTAGACACATATATAGTCCAAGAACGAAAAAAGATTAAATGTTTCTTAAAATTTACATGATTCTAATTAAACTCCCCCCATGCATTCATAGAAGTCCCAATGTGGATTATTTGTTAATGCATATCCTCCATGATGTTATCAAATTTCACAAGAACATATGTGAGTCGCATAATAAATACATAAATCATTAGTGTTTTTAAGATGTCATTTGAAGCGTCATTATTTTCGGATCTCAACCAAAGTAAAATGGTGTGGTGGATGGAAAATAATTTTTATAGTACATGCCAGTATTCTTGGATTTTCTAAGGTAGCATGATACATCTTCTATAAATACGGAATGGATTTCAATATTTGAGGTATTCTACCAATTAGGTGGAGTGATCTTTCATTTTACTCAAAAAATATATCCTTTCAAGAATATATAATGGTTAATAGAGTTATATTATATAGAATGGACTTTGTGTATTTATTCATACAAAGGGGTGAGATTCCCCAATCCTCCACCATGCAATCATTCATGTGAAGAGTTGTTCTATCGCATAATCTATCTTTCGAGATGATGTAAAGCACTGTATCCCATCTTGTGAATGGATGTAACACCATTTTGGATTCATACTATAGTAAATATAAAACTATGATCTTTAATACACCGTAATGTGAGCACAGAACTAATTTCATATCCTAGACCTACCTTTGGAGACAAGGGGATCAAATTACGACATACCCAGTTATGCAATGAATACTAAACACCAAATCTGCATCTGTATATGTTCGATTCCTATATAATTTACTTGATTCACTATGAAAACAAATAATGAATGACACTCAATACTCAATGAACCATACCAATCATATTGGAGTACAAATTACACATAAGAAATATACATTAGTGCATGAGAAACCCCATTCTGTGATATATATCGTCACAAAAATAAAATAAATATTATATGTATATTCAATGTGAGATTGAAGAGTGACTTATTTTCAATAATCAATCACATTAACTCATTTACTGAATCCCATTAGGCTTTGAGCATCATGTGACTCCCCTGTGTTAACCTTCATCTGTAGAACACATTCGAGTGGATTGGGTTATATGACATTTATGTGAAACTGCTCATCATTGTTTCTTCACCCTTTTCAATTATTCCTTAGCATGAAAACACCCTTGTTCATTTTGTAGAATAATATAGACAATAAAACATGAAAAAATAAAGGCATGCAAATCGATTGTCCCTAATAACATCTTCACTCAATCCCAAGTTCCATAAATGAATATACGATGCATTAAGGGAAGGAAAAGTTATTGTCCCTTAAAATTTTCACATTCCCTTGAAAATACATCATTGATAATGCGACAAACCATAGACAAGTAGAATGTTTTTATGTGGAAACACTAATGTGCTTTTGTGGGATTAATTAATGGTCTCACAAAACACAATGGGAAAAGAGAGTGATTTTCTAAAAAACACAATCCTGGATATGCGAGATATAAAAAATCATTATTAAATGAGGATACAAATATGAAAAATTAGGGATCCTCTTGAGATCTTAAAATTCATGTTATGTTCCCATGGTGGTTTGTGGGACACCACAAGATCCCGATGATATATCTACCTCATCATGTGAAAGATCACCAATATCTCATCGCCATCACACCATGAGTCGTGCATATGTTAAAGAGACCATGTGATTCCCCTAGGATCATAATAGAATAAATGATTTAATTTCACATAAAAATCCTATGAATATCTATATAACCATTATTAGTCATGTGACACATAACCAAAAAAAATAGAGTAAATGTCCCTGACAATACTCATCAAATCTTTAATGACTCATGACCATTGTAAAATATAACAAAATAAATAATACAGAAGGAGGGTGCATCTCACGGTAATAAAATTTTTGAAACATGATAATGATGTACAATAAATGGTCTCACAATACCCCTAGACATATTGTTCGGATCATTTAAAGGTTTTTTACAAACCATATTGTCTCATGGAAAATCCCAAAAAGTTCACCCGAGATGATGAAAAAGCCCTTCATCGTTCCTCACTTTCTTTTGAAGGCCCATGAAAATGTCATTATGAAAATATGGGTGTCCTTTGGTATATAAAAATGATTCAATAGAGCCCCATTAATTTGTTAGAATTCAATAATGGAGGTGTTTCTAGATTACAATCTTGGTCATCAAAAATCAAATAACACCCCTAGAGAAATTCATGACCATTACTCATGAAGATGCATGATTCCCAAGTCCATTTTTGACTCCATCCTATACCCAAACTAGATACACTGTGAAATTCAATGAACAAATATGGTGGGGAGGCTTAGAAATTATCCACATAAACATGAAAAAGGGACCCTATTCTCTAGGAAGACAGAAGAAATCATGGAACCTAGTACCAGTGATAGAGAGGATTTCAGGGAGTATTATATCCCATGACTAGAAAGATATATATTAATTTATATACTAGAAAACAAATAGAGTGACTATTCACCTTACATAAATCACATCATGTGATCATTCATAGTTCATACATCATAATTTTGGAAGTACATGCATGGGACATACCACACATCTACTATATTTTTTAAGACTCAAAATAAACTGACAATGAATAAATATAAGGAATTCGAAATATAAAAGTTAGAAAAAGACTCAAGATGGGACACCTAATCTAAAAACATATACCCTGATTGTAATACACTTCACATGAACTATTGAGGTCATGAGATACACTAAAACATATTGCCAAGATCATGAGATGATCCATTGGTATTCAATTCAGATCATGTGAATTTCCCCGGATGTGGAGAAGAAAGTCATTTGGAACCACTATAAATACCACCTTGATCTCACGAAACACACCAAATTTTTCATCCTAACATCTTGATTCTCTTCATAAATGTCTCCTGACTTATATGGTTTCACCATTTCATGTCAGCTAGGTCTCATGGTGCAACTCGGACATGTCAATGGGATCTTGTGATATCCAATGGGTTCACCATGTAGGTCTGGTTTCATCCTCCATACATGCCAGCAAGAATATTCAAAATCCTCTAAGACATGTCAAAGTAACTCACCCAACACCCTAAAAGGGTGTCAATAAGTTCTCATGATGACACCAGGGTATGTCTACCAGATCATGTAGAATCTACTAGAAATGTCAGTTATGGTAATGTGAAGGACTCTATAAAAATATAATAGGGTCTTGTGATGTCCTCAAAATGAGCCATCCTAGGTCATGGGATAATCCTCAGACATACCATCATGGATATGCAACGTCCCCTTGAAATGTCAAATAGATCGCAAAATTATCTATTGACAAATTAGTCATACATTCCATGAAATGTAAAGAAAATATCAAAGACAGTCAAGGAGGAAATCATAATTTATCAAGAAGGAAATAAGGCCAAGTCACATTGGGAATCATAGGACAATATAATTTGGTTCTTCCTCATTGCGTAAGCCCTGTTTATATGGGAAACCATAGCATGTAATCCCTTACCAATAGAACTATGACAAATCTGATTCCATCCACAACTAGGTTTCTGATGGCTCTTCATAAATCCCATGTTTCTTTAAAAACCACCAAAGGGCCTTCCAAGTAAATAAATATCACTTTTATAAGCAGTGAAACTGGCCTTTTCCATCCGTTTTTTCCCAGACTAGGCATTACTCATGGGGGATTAGGGGGTTTCAATGATCAAAACATTTTCAACAAAACGATTTATAAGTACAAGGGAATCCTAGAACATGATCACCATGTTCATCTTCTCTGTGTATTCTTTGATGATAAGGGAAACACAAGTGTGTAAGCCCCAATATAATGATCTATGATAACTCTGATTCATACAATAATACAGATATATATGAAGCCTCTTAATGGACTGAGCTCAATATTAAGTACCCAAGGGCCATCCTTGGTCTTAAATCCCACATCCATATGTAGTGATAATTGTTATAATCCATCCCATGTTTCTCACACCATATATAGCTCATTGGGATTAGGGAGTCTCAATAAGAACCACATTGGAATCATGAATCTCCACCATCCAGGGTAGATTCATCATGTAATCCCTAGATAATGGATTGATAGAAACTTCCCCCGCTTGAGGACATATACCTTGGGGGATGTCCCAAGGGCCTGATTGAACTATAGAAACATTGATTACTTATATAACCAGGATATGTAGGTTTTCTCCTCATGACATGAGCTCAAATATTCCTCCCCAAAATTCCCACACATATATATTATCTATATGATGATAAATTATTTGGATTTCATAGAACTATGTGGGTTTTGATTCCTATGATAAACATGAATCATATGACGCCCCATAATGGATCAATTTCCTCCTCTAAATATTAATGACCTCCCTATGTATTATAAAATTATGATATATTTGAGTTTTACATCATCAGCATATGAAGAATATATTCATTATTAGTATGTGGTTGAAGAACCTTATATACATAAAGATGGATTCAATAAGGAGATTCCCCCATTATATTTTGAACAGAGAAGATTTAACATATAATTTTTTTTATTAGGGTAACTAATCCCATATCAGGATTATGAAGAGATCCTAAAACATATATTAATTCTAAAATAGGATATTGATGTATGAAAAATTTCACTTCAAAAATGTGTGGTGAGAACAACATATATTCCTCTCTACTAATGTGAGTCCATATGATTCATTGGTTCTAAAACCTCAATTAACAATAGAGATTTGGAATTCATTTATGTAACAAGACATAGATGGGGGATCTATTGAGAGTTTCTTTACCTGATGATAGTGACTTTGCTTGAAATGAACCCCCCATATTCAACCATTAGTCTAATCCAAATAGGTGTCATGATCAACCTATTTCCAGATGTTGAAACACTATTTAGACCACACAAACACTAAGGTGTTAATTATTCCTTTAATCTCATCATTCTGGAACTCTATAATGAAAAATTCTAATTAGGTGTATCTTGATCCCCATTTTGTATGAAATATTTTCTCTAGTTACACATTCTATATTTATTACACTCTAATTCCACATATAAAATAAAAATATCTAATTTTATTTTCTATTATATAATTTTTTTATTTAAATAATTATTCCAAATTACTCTATTTCTAAATTTCACTAATTTCATTCCAATTTTTCATGAACCAAAAGGTTAAATATTTCTTAAATATGATAAACCAAGTTGTGAAATACATATATCATCAGATAAGTTAAACCAAACCACCTCCATATTTGATAGATGATTTAGGAAATATATTTAATATATATTTCTTCAAATCTAGTCTTTCAATCTGTGTTTTGAATATATAGACTATATGTTAACATGATACAATACATTAATTTTTTTTCCAATATTATAATTCATTGATCACCATTTTCATTGGTTAAATGAAAGTGAATATGAATTTAAAACATTCAATAGATTTGAATTGGTATCATTGTGAAATAAATAGAACTGATGATTCCAAAAGATTTAAAGCAACTTTTACTTCCAAATTACTATAAATCATTTATTTCTTCATCTCTAATAATATTTTATACTAATTTTCTGTAAAAAATATTTTTTCAATTTACTATTTGAATAAAATCCCTCTCATGATTCTCTTTCATCAATCGAAAACAGTTCTATCATATAAATAATACTCAGTCTCTCATGGATATTATATCTATAAAATCTTTACCAAATCTATTGTTTCAAAAACAATTAAATTCATATCTCAATTAGAACTATATCTAACACCTTAATCATCAGTTCCATGTATATACATCACTATCAATTTTACTATTTTGAAATATTATTCTTTTATTTTCCATTTAAATCTTAAATCCTAGACTATATTTATAAAAATATTTATCATTTTCTTACTATGAAAAAAATTTCCAACCATTCTCTGATATAATGAAAAATATAAACCCTTACTATATTTACCTTTCCCATGATTAGTTCTGACTATGATTGCATTTGTAACTATTTTTAAATTTTTCATATCAATAAATTAGAAAAACAATTTTCTATAGTTTAAAAAATTATAACAAACCTTTTGAATAACATTAATACTATGAAATTAGGGTCACCTATCATCTAAATATCAAAATATATTTAAATCATATATAAAAATCTATCCTTTTATTTGGAACAATTTACACAAAAGATAATATCATTATAATGTAAATGAATGTTAAATTTATGATTATTTGATGATTTATAAAATATTATTGACATAAACATATCTCTTGAATTCAAATTTTATTATGTAAAATTATGAATGAGAAATTGAATCCTAAATATAATTCTACATTCAATATGAATCCTTATTCAATTTATTCACCTTTCATTTATATTAATAAAACTTGAAAAACCATAGGTAATTGAACATATAATTCAACATTGAAAAATCCATTCAATAATGTTATATATATATACATTTGATATATATTGAATCAAAATTATATAATAATCACTATTGTTTTCTATATGTAATTTAGTTAGTCCCTCATCTTAATGGTTTCATCCTTATTTATGACTTTAAATTGTGTAATAACCTAAAATATACGATATCATTATTCTATAATATATTCTCTTGCTCGACATATTTCATTTTGAGAAACCAAATTGTTCCTTCGACGTCATAATAATTCAATATTTTCTCGATAACCAATATTTTCCTCTTTTAAATTTAATTTGATGATATATTCTTAAATCCAGGCCATAATTCATCCTTTTATACTTATAAATATGTTATATGCTCCACCTATGATTTTGAATTGAAGATATCAACACTCCTCACTCCCAAGTGGTTTTCAATGTTTTCAATCACAAATAATGATAGAGTCATGTATAAATGCACATTTTCCACCATTATGTAATTTTATAACTCTCTACTAGAATTATTTTATCATATAATTGAATTTAAAAGACATACCTTTAGGATATAGTATTAGTTTCTAAAAAATATTCATTAATATCATTAATTTTGTTAAAAATTTCATATAGATTAGTGAATCTATTTTTTTCATAAATTTTATAGAACTCACAATGACATCATCATACCCCCTGAAAATGAAAATCCTCTTATTAAAGAAAATGTTTCATTTTCTATGGGCTAAAAATCATATGAAGTATAATTCAATGATTTTATCTTCATATTTTCCTTCTTTTAATTATTTTTATGAATATAAAATTTATCAAAAATACTATGGTGTTCTTCAACATATATTTCATCTGGGTCATCTCACATATATTGTTATATTTTCTCAATGATTATAGAAATCCATGTTTTGTGGATATAGTCCTTTCACCATTCCATATGGACAATTCCATGAAATAGCACTCTCAATGAGATATTTGTTCACTAGGTTTTTCACAATTTTATTTATCCTTTCATTCGCTATATTGTTTATGGTGTTCATATTTTTTAAAAATTATAACCTAAAGATGTAAAAATATCATAATTATATGGATTTAAAAAAATAATATACTATATATATTAAAAATTGTTTTTTATTTATAGTTGTTGAGATTTAAGAAGAAACAATAAAAAAATAGGAATATTTTATTTTTCAGCATACAATGATTTTCCCCACTATATACAAACCATATTAATCCGAAAAAAGTATTCAAATCTCACAAACATTCACTGCATGTGATACTCTTCTAGACACAACATACATATTACCTCTATCCATTACCTATGGAAATTGAAAACTAAATAATGCATGTGATCATATAATCAGTAAGGGATAAATACTGAAGCCAATACATAACATGGCTAATATATTGGGCCACATATTAGATTATGAATATAATAAAAAAATGTTATTTTATGAGTAATATAAGGATAACCTTTAAATAAACAATAACTTCAAGATGTGGGTATAACCAAAACATTAGACATTCATATAAATATACAAATTTTTATCATTAATTTGTAATGAATGCCTATTATAATGATTTTCCCTAAGATATCACCAAATATTATAGTACCCAATTTTCATGGTATCATGAGCATGTTATCTCTATTGATTAATTACTTATCGAATTCATTATAGAACTATTAGGGAACACCATTACATATATTAAAATTGTTTATCAACAAGTTATCATAAACCATTACCAAGGAATGCTTCCATGGTATCATAAATATGTCATATATAGATATTAAATCTTTATCCAATGGATTATATTGATATTATAAAAACCCATTCATATTTATAATATTATTTGTTATAAATAATTATCTCAAATGTAAATCCATAAATTATTAATTATCCAAATAAGGAAATGGGTCAAACGATACTGGAAAGAATAAGAATAATCTATCAAGAAAAATATTTTAGTAATTTTGATAATATAAAAAAATTAGAATGAAAATTGGGTGTCAGAATAGATGGGAAATTCAATTGAGAGAGTATTAATAAAAATAATTTGGAAATTAATATATCATTTACCATTTGAAAACATTTATTTTATAAAATTATCAAAGTAATAAATTAATATATATAACAAGAAATCATATAGGGGAAGTGAAAAATGATTTTTTTTGTGTAAATATGTTGATACATAGAAATTAATATAAAAAATAATTTTCAAAACATTTTTAACAATTTCATAAAATGATGAAGTTACAATTAACAATAAATTTTTTTCATGAAGGTGAGGTCAGATGAATTGAATATATTTTCATTTCAAATATATGCTTCACTAATAGATCCATTAAATTAAATAAAAAATAAACAATTTTTTTGTTAAGGATAAAATATTGCATTTCAGATTTATTGAGATTAATTTAAATATTATCATATATATTTTTCAAAATTAATAATTGTAAATTGGGTAATAAAAAATTATTTTTAGTAGAGGATTATGTAAATATTATGTTCTCATGGTAGAAAACAATTTTTGGGTTCCAATTATAAGTAAACATATTATTGATGAAGGAAAATATCAATAAGGATGAGAAACATTATTTAATTTTGATTTCAATTATTATTAACAGTGAAATATTTTTTGGGAAGAGATTCATCAATTTAAATATATAGATTAAAATTAATTCCCTCTAGGGATAAATATAATGTATGGTGAAACAGATTCTTATAGAGAAATCATCTAATTATTGAATAATGATGTACATGAGGAAGAATTATAACTCAACGGATAGAGTTGAGTTATCAACAACCCTTTAAACATTTATATCAAATAAATCATAATAAATTTTTAAATATAAAATTACAAGGATCTTCAATCCATGTGATTAAAATTAATATGGGAAAATATATTCATTAGGGTGTTATAACCACATTGTAATGATTTTATTATTTATAAAAAACAATATGTATCATGAAATTATATTTGAGATAAAGAACCCATTACTTTAATTATTGAGTTCTTATAAGGATCTAGTATCTCTTTTATAAAAATATAAATAACCTAACTACTTATTTTCAAACATTTTTAATATCCATAACATATTATAAAATTCATTTATAATTATTCTATTCAAGTATATTTGTAATTTACTTTCAATATCATGTGTGAGTAATCTTGATCATTTTAAACTAGTTTCGAATTAGTGGTGTTTTAAATAATTAATCTCCTAAAGAAAATAATTACATTGTCAAAAAAGGTACTAGAAATATCGTTTATAATTATTTATAACTTTTTAATTTCAACTTATTAGTAATTTAGTTATTGTTACAAGAAAAGAATATTATGATGAACTTGTTCAAATAATTTATAACAAACAAATATTGTTGTCTTAATTTTGGAATTAAATATTTATATTAAAATTACATATTAAAAAATAATTATTATTTACATATTATTATTTTTCAGTTAATTTTCAAATCCATCCATGTAATAAATTTATATAATTTTTTATTTATGTTTTTAAATTGTCTAAATAAATAAATGACACAATCTATTACATAGTATAGATATGGAAGTGGTTATTTTTTTATAGTAACAATATCAAAATCTTATAATGACGTAATTTATATATTTTTAAAATAATGAATACTTATTTGAAATATCTAAATGAATATTTCAAATGAAAAATATTGTGTCACTTATAACGGAATCATTTTCCCTATTGGTATGTTTGCCTTTGGTAGTTCATTTTTTAATGATCTATTATAGTAAATATTAAATTTATATTTCCAATTTTGTGTTTATAGAATATAAATCATGAAATAAATTTCTTATATATATTCTACAAACCAATCTCTAAAACTAACCATGAATAGTGGTGATAGAAAATGAAAAGCTTATTTCATAGATTTGGTGGTCTTCACACATATATGAGACATGATTATATTTTTTCGACAAAATGTGAGGGGAAGAGATCATGGTTATACAATAATTATAATAATATTATAGTATTTTATTTAATACTTACGAAATTATATAAGAATAGTCAATATAGTTTTTGGAAAAGGATGGATTAGTCAGATAATTAAAGGATGTTAATGAATATGTAATAAAATAATGAGAATTTCGATCTTCTCATTAAGTGTCATTTGAAAATAAAGTAAATGAGGATATTTTTTAGAAGGCATAGCCTATTAAACATATATATGGGATCTAGGGGAAGTAAAATGGTATGTTTTTAATTTTAATTTTGACTAAAAGGTGTATCTTAACGTTAGTAGATGTTATATACTATAATTGAATAAAAAAATGGATAAAATAAGAAAATAATGGTATAAAAGGGATTAGAATGGAATTTCATGAGATTTGGGAGAGTTATAAGATGAAAAAAAAATTACACTTGTAGATATGTAGGTAATATTTTCTATTATGAAATGGTATTTTATATATTATATGTCTAAAATTGATTTAGTAAAAATTTAACCACATTAGGTTAAACATTTTAAAACTTATTTTTCTTGATTTAAATTTAACAATAGTAACAATCTTTTTACTAATAAGATAGTATGATGATTTTTTCCAAATATATGTGTTATGAATTGGAAATTTTACTCTATTTCATCTAATTAAAATCTTAAAAATGTAAAAACTAGCCTATTAAATTAAAATTCCCAATGTGTAAAACAAATTTTTGATAAAAAATACATTTAAATCATTTAATGTTCTTAATATAATTTATTATTTTTTAATAATTAAATTTTTTCAAAGCTACTTTTATAATTAATTAAAAACAATATTAATGTATTTATTCAAAATATATTTATATCATTAAAAAATCAACAATATTTAAAAAATTATAATTTCTTCTAAAATAAATATTTATCTTGGGTTACAAATATTTACCATTGAAATTTTTTTTTGATCCGATGAATTAGATTTAAAAAGTAACATAATCTATAAATTTATTATTAAAAATATTAAAATTCTTTTATAGAATTAAAGTTCTAAAATTTATAAGTATCAGTTTTATCATTATCACACATAAAGCATGGAAAATGGTTTATGAAATATGTATCTTTTAATCACAAAAAAAAATTTATTATATGATTATTAATAGTTATTGGAGAGTTGAAATATTATTTTATAGTATGTGTTTTTTATTATATTCTTTTAAACAATTATTTAAACAAAATATAATAACGTTTATAGCGTAAGAAATGCCAATTTTTTAAACAATTATATTTTTATATTCAAAAAATAATTTAAATTTATATGATTCTATAAAAATATATATTTCAATCAAGGAATTAGTATTAAAAAATTATTATTATTTTTTAAAAATATATTTCATAATTTTTATACTTATATATTTGTCATCTACTTTAACTAGTATATTTTAATCGTTATATAAATCTTTATGGTTAGTTTCTGGTCGGTGTTGTGCGTGAAGAAATATATTAAAGAAAAAAGGTTTCAAAAGAAAGTATTTATTCTAAAATATCATGGTGTTATATGTATATTTTTTATACTATATTTTTATAAATAATTTTATTTCTTAATCCATGTATATTCTAAATTTTATTCTTAAGATATGAGTTTGATCTTCCACCCAATTTCATTTTTTTTACCAATAAAATCAATTATTTTTCACAATAAAATCCATCATATATTCATAAAATAATCCACCAAACCATATATTTTAATATATAAACAATATTACATATTAGATTTCAATTATTCTTAAATTTTATATTGAACATCATATCTTTGTGTGGAAACTATCGTAAAAGTTTGATCACTTATTAATGTTTTTTGTATACATAATCATTTCCATCAACACTCATATGCATTCATAACATATATTTTTTATATATTTCTTAATAAATATATTCAAAATCATTGATTAGTTATTTATGGTGGTTTTTATTGTCAATTTATTTATCTGACAAATGATTTTATTGCATAAAACATTTTCTACTATCATAAAGAAGAATCATGCATTCGTGATTCATTCCACTTGATATTGATTTTTTTACCTTTTACACATCAATAAATTGAATTATTTCATTTTATATAATTATAAAACCAATATCATTAATTGATACAATATGTTATAAGTCAAAATATTTACTCGTTACCATATGTTTATTGAATATTTCACCATTAATAAAATTTTATTTATTCATTAATTCATATTTTTCATGTTTAATCTCACAAATGATAAATATATTAAATTCTATATCATTGTTAAATTTAATCGTTCTATAAACACAATACCTCATATTATTTTGTAGATTCATTTTCTTTCTCAGTTGGGATGAACCCTAATATTCACAAATCCATGTTTTTTATTTATGAATTAAATTAAAATTTATACCAATATGTAATTATCATTATTTTTATACTAATTTATAATATAATTAGTTGATTTGACCCATAATGGGGTCACTAATATTTATTTTTCACTTCTATTGTTATGTATTCCTCATCAACATCCATTTGGGATAATTTTTATCCCTGCAGAATTGAGTTGATTGATTCCTAATCTATTTTATCAATATAATAAATGTTTTTAATCAAATTCCTAATTTTATTACTCATAAAACATTTTATAAAATATATAGTGAAAAAATATTTATCACTATAAATAATTCATTCATTTAGTTTTTAGGTATGTTCATAACCTCATTTGTTAGCATCCATGTGAATTACCTTATAGGTAACTCCATGATTCTTTAAGATAGATAATTATATAACCAAGGTAGCCAAAAAATGTAAACATAATTGGTTGAAAATACTATCACATTAGCTCCACATATTTTTTGCATTATAGAATCATATTGGCTATTGAAAATCTATCTATGATTAAGAGATATCTCAAAAAAATTTCTACAATTATTAAATAATTTATTGAATTCAAAGTCATGGATGGTTCACCTATAAATCAAACTCTAATATTACACTTATTATGGGGTTCATGATCATTAAATATATTAATGACACTACTTATTCCTATTTAACTATTTCTATAAAATCATCTTTTAGAAGATCCAAAATTAATGGTTCTTCCTATTACAACATATTTACATTTAATATTTCAACATCGTATAAAATGTAACAAAATTCTTTCAAAGGAAATAATTTATTATTTCTCACCATTCTATATGAAAATTAAATTCCTTATTTTCCATATATTATTTTAAATATTCCTCTACAAATTAATAACATAATCAAATTTTTCTTGAGAAATGACTGGCTTTTTCACAACCATCAAATAAAAACTATTTTCATCTTAGTATTAGTGAACATACATCAACAACATCATAAATCATCCCCCAATTTTCTCATCCATTTTTTATCTTTAGTCACATTAAAATAGATTCTTGTCCTTCATTGAGTTTTATCATTCCGTCGAGTTGGTTTTCCTCCTCAATTTATGATTTATGATTTTCAATAAAAATCAATATAGAATACACTAAATAAGGTAGAAAATATATTTCACCTTTTTTAAGACAAGTTAAATCATCAATTAACTTTATGGTATATATTATCTTCAATATATATTTTTATTTGGATTTACATCCTTAATTTTTAATCATCTAGGGTTTCTTTTTTTTCTAATATACATCATCATCTTTACCTTTAAGTATTCTGGGTCACCTTATATATTTGTACCCATTTTTATAAGACCATATAGAACCTTTTAGAATCATTCCCATGAAGGATCAATTACCAAATTTCAAAATTCTTTCAGTAATTGAATGGAATTCAAAAACAAAGTCATCTAATAAACATTCACCTTATTTAAAGTGATATTTTTAAAATATTAAATTTCATTTACATAGAGGTTTGAATAATTTCTATTATATATTCCAAAAAATCATATATGATAAATTTCCATTATTATTTCATATTTTATAGCTCCCAAAAAATTATTCCATTGGACTTCGACATATTTTTATTGAATATAGATGAAAATATCTTTATGATTATATTGTTAATAACAACGTTATTAGTTTAATTCCCAAAATTATATTAATAAATAAAATAAAATCATTAATTATACTTGGTGAATGATTCAAATAACCTTAATTTTTCTATAATGGACAATATATTTATTATGTATTTTGATGTTCGGTGTTAACATGAATTTTATTTAGGTTCCTTATTTTACTATAAAATTTCAAATCTGAATAAATTCTGTAAATTTTCATTCTTTTAGTGATTATATGGAATAAATGTTCAATAAAATAATTTGGATATATATTTATACAATTAAATTTATGGTAATATAATCAGAAACTTACTTCCTTCCCCATTCGTCCTCCTTCACAAATATGAGATAGCATATCCAATGTATTCATAATGAAAGTGCAGTTAATGAATTTTTATAAATATGATTTGATTAGTATCAGGATGAGTAATTTTTATGCCTTTTACATAGTAATAAAAAGTTAATATTAATTTCACACAAATATATCTCTATTGAATCACTCACATGTACTCTTTAATTTAATCAGAGTAAAAAATAAAATCCATAAAATCAATGATTTGGTCCCATAAAATTATTACCAATTAATTGAATATATAATTGAGATAAACTCTACATTAATTGACTATATTCTTAATATTTAGGAAAAACTTCAAAAATATATTACCAATCAGTAGTAATTTTATTTCAAATTCAACATATTTTAGGCTTCATGACCCATGACACAATATGAGATGAGTGAATTTAATCATCTAATTAATTTCACAGGAATAAGATCATAATATCTAAATCCTATGAACAATTTAAATTAATAAATAAAAATCAAGAAATCATAAAATAAAAATATGAAATTTATTTTTGATGACATTAGGAATTTCATTGGATCACATTTACTAGTAACTTCTATGGCGCATAAAATGATTAGATGGAATTGTAAAAATTAAATATGCACACATTATTCTGATTACAATATTTAGGTAATGAAAAGAATAAGATCAATGTTAACTCACACTTTTTTCATATCAATTAAATACTTCAAAGAAGAGATTCAATAATATGTCAATATATATGTACAACAAAATAGATATAAAAGATTAATCAAAAACCATCATGATGATGTTTATTTTTCTACAATAATAAATTTTATAATCAAAAAAATTTCCCAATGAATTCACTTATATTATATCCTGAAAAACATGAAATGTGAAATTGATTTTAATGTTATATTCCATGTTTTCCACCATAATCCTATAATAATTCTTCACAATATGAATATTTTTTTGTCAAAAAATGTCAACAATTAACGAAAACTAGTCAAACCATAATTATAATCTAAACCCCCTATGTATGAGCTCAATATTCCATAAATTACTAAATATTTTTATAAATTCAAAATGAAAAAATGTAACATATATTTTCAAATTTCATAAACTATTTAATTGAAAATTGTTTACACATAATTTTTTTATTAGTAAAAAATTTTACACAAACTACCATGGAATCGATATCCAAATCCCAAAAGAAATATTGTAATTTTTATCTTTAATAATTCAAATATAATTTATAAAATAATGTTTTTGTCCCTCAAAAATGGCATGGTTGTTTCCACCTTCACAAAAATAGTTACCAAATCTATATCCCATGAAAATATTTAAAATAATTTATTCCAAAATATCAAGCATCCAATATTTATATTAATAGTTATAAAAAATTCTTATAGGATAATCAAAAACCAGTTTTAAATTAGATATAAAATGGTTAATATCTCAATATTAATACATCCATGATGTTCTCTCCCTCATAATTGTGTAATTTCCATCTAATCATTGTAATTGTAATAATTTGTTATTTTATAAACCAGGATTACCAAAGCCATTATCTCAGAGTGTCTATAGAGATAAATAAAGTGAAACCCCCATGAAATTGGAGCAAGGATGAAATATAAATTTTTAATAAAAATCAATGTATTTAATTTATAGAATATTTTTAACTAATATAAATTAAAATATCAAGCACAATGTTTTGGAGGAATCTAAAAGAACTATTTTTTTATTCTCATAAAATAAATGGATTGGGTGGTTGTAGCCACAAGATACCAAATACGTTTCCCTTAGGTAACCAGTTGCGTAAATAGTGTGTCTAGACACTTTGTTAGGAATTTCACTAGTTTTAAGTCCTCTACACCGTACCTCATATACCACTATATATCTACTGGAACTCCATCATAAACATGGAAATACTAGTTAATGTTTTTATTGTATCTTGAAATGACTTATTTTAAGGCCTATTAGGAATATCCCCATTAGGGTTTCAGTGTCCATATACTTGGGTTAGGATAGTAATTTTTCCAACATTATCTTCCTTTTCTCATCAATAATTCCTTAGTAATTTGATGTTAGTGCAACAAGTTTTTCTATTTTGATGAAATATTACCCAATTCTTCCTTATTTCATTTTCCACATCCTATTTATCTAAATTGAGGATGAATTTGTTTATGTTTTTAATATATATTCAATTGCATAATGGAAAAAATTAAAAAATAATGTGTATTTTTCATGTGATGTTTTTATTATTTTAATAAAAAAGGAATCTTCATATTGTTTTCTATTTCAGTGATGCTAAGTCACTAAATTATTTTATTCTTGGATTTCATTAACTAAGGGTAAATTTTATATATTCATTGATTTTTTCATATTGTGTTTTTTTGGTAGGGAACATGGATATTTTACAAGGGTTGTTTCCATCTTATTTCTTAATTTTTTGTGACGTTTCAACACTCTATGATGTGTACTACATTGAAACATACTTGTATTATTTATAAAATACATATAATAATTAATTATAAATAGTTAATGAAGGAAAAAATCAATTATGTCGGCATTATTGTATTAAATGGGAATCATATATTTTTTTCAAATATTGATAAAGGTAATAAGTCAATATATTAATCACTCATATATATAACTGCATGTATTATATGTAATTTATATATGGGTAATGGGAATGTTTAACTCTAGTGAAATCCATGTAATATTTTGTTAGATTGGGTGACCAGTAATTTCCAAGTAGGGTGGTGTAAGGGAAACCCTCAAACATACCCTTGAGGGTTTAGCTTCATCCTGGCCTTTTTTTATAAATAATATTGTTTAATTTTATTATAGTATCCATAATGGTTTTTGGGCCATTGTTAATGGAAATAGTGAAAATATAAGGAATCATACAAGGTACGTCAATTTTCATTGCCAAAAAAATATTTGGTGTTACATTTAATGGGATATTTGAGGAAGAATATGTTGTTTGAGTTATCCAGGGATGACAAATAAATGTGATAGATTATTATTTTTTAATGGTCCTCTAATCCTAGGTAAATAAGTAGAATTTTGATCTATAAGTGTTCAATTACTATATTAACCATTAAAAACAATTTCAACATACTTTTAGTCTATATTGTAAGTTATATGTTAGTTTTAGGATGACATACAATGTGAGAGGTGACATATAATGTAGAAGAGGGTTCTGAGGTATAAACTATTGGTACAACAACATGAATAATGTGAATTGACCAGGAAAGGGAATATTGTAATAGTGTGTGATACTAACATTATACATCTATATTGGTGTTGTTAGACCTAGGGGATATAGGATTATATTAGAAACACTTTAAGATTTTAAGAAATATTTTTTCGATTAAATTTATTTTCTTTGATAGATTTAATTGCATGGAACTACATGTTTAAAAGTACTATAATACAATATTAAAATATCAATATTTAATTTTATATTTATAATGTAGCTATCAAATTGGTAGATATGAAAAGTATTAAATAATTTATGAAATATATAAAAATTTACCACTCAATAAAAATATATTTGTAATTTCTTAGTTAATAGTCACCCAATTTTTAGACATATTTTTTTATGCTTCAAAAATTCTTCGCCTACAAATATGTTCTTCATGATTTTTGTGAAAATATATTATAATTAATTTTTATAAATTTTATGATTTTTTTCAAAATAAGATCATATTTTTTATATAATAAAATTCATAATTAAATTAGGTATAATTTTTGAGATATTTCTAAAAATATTATTCTTCAGTGAATAGTGAAAATACTAAATTTAATTGAAAACAATGTTTTTTTTAAAAAAAGTACCAAATGACCCTTGTTAATAAAAATTGTTCCAATATAAAATTAGTTATTTTTTATTTTAAATAATCAAATTATGTTTCTTATAATCAATATCCTATTTTAATTTTTATAAAAACAAATTTATGCTGATAAATAATTTTTCTAAAATATAATTTTTGTTGTGTTTATGGGATTTATAGTATAATTAATTATTTTCAGATAAATGAATTTAATTTAATGAATGTAATTTATTTTGGGTTCACCATGTAAAATTTAAGAAATGGGTACTTATATAAAGTTCATAGGAAGAAGAAAAACTTTGTATGAAAAGTATTAAAATTAAGTATCTTTAAAATATTTTATCTCTTAAGTTATCACCATGTCATATGAATAATATAAAAAATATATAAATCATATTGAATTATTAATTTATTAAAAAAAATCAAACAAATTCGACATAAAAAAATAATTTATTTTTTATTCCATGATAAATTAGTAAATTATTTTTAGTGTCAGGGAAGAGATTGCAGAGGGATTGCAATTTAGAAAAAAATTCCTAGAGATAATCTTTGAGATTTAATAAGTCCATCTTGGCCAATCATTTTTTCATTTTCTAAAATCTGGTTTAAGGTTTTCTGGTACCCATTACATAAATTCACAACATCCTGTCACAACATCCAAACAAATTCAAATTTCAATTTCAAAACAGCCATCCAGAAGATAGTTGTTCTCACACGCCGCACCTCCATCGAGCTGTTAGCCCATCATTGTCAGAAAACTATAATGTATGCCAGCACAGCCATCGTCATCGCCGAACACCAACAAACCCCATCTTCATCGTCTCCAGGAAAGCAAAATCCATAGCCTGCATCCATGTATCAAACTATACAAACAAGTTATCATCTTCAACCAGAACGTGATCGAGCTCACCATCATTTGTCGTCCTGGACCAGGACCAAAACGAACAACCTCCAAGGCCATTAACAACTAGTCTATAACTGAATATCCTCCTAGAAACATCAAAAACATAGAATGAAAATTCAAAAAGGGAAGACATGACAATGCCTTCACAAAACACCATATACTAGAGCAACAAAATCAAACCCTATCTCTCCAAGACACGAGTTGGAAGGAAGAATCCAAACCATATCTTAACTGGTCATGAAAAACTCCACAAAAACAAAAGGATAACATCGGTAATCAAGCCATACATCACATAGAGCACCACTGCCTGTGAACCCCATCTACCAAGAATAAGGGTTTGTCCAACAAAACCTCCTGCCGACATCCTCATCTTAACAAAACAAAATAAGCTCAGAATGCCGCCATCTGAGAAAACCACAGATGCAACACTCAACCTCCAAACTCCCAGATCTATGGCCGAAGTGATGAACTCAAACCGTCGGTCCAGGGAATCAGGCGTAGAATCAACACCGAGTCGTGAAGACCCTACTGCACGCAAGATGATCCAATACAATTTCGCGACAGTACAGAGAACACCACCTCAAACCACCAAACCAGGGAGGAGGGAGCGCAGATCCGGGATAAAGGAGGTGGCGTGAGAGAAACCCTAGTAGAGCGATGTTCCCCTTACGGTCTCATCTCCCTGGAGTGAGAAAAACACCCCATCTTGGAATTATATATTAAATATTATGTATCAGGTTTTTATTTTTTGTTGCTGAAACTGTATTGTGGATTAACATGACATGTGCCCTACCAAAATACATGTGTAATGATTTCATATGGAAGGAAAAGTAAGAACATCAAATTGCATAATTTTTCGTGAAATTGATATGAGTTAAAATATTTATTGAAAAAATATCAATACAATATTTATATTACTTATAATATTATCATGATTTAAATTTACCTACAAATTTTTGGTATAAATTAATTATAAACTAATATTGCATAACACCAATATTACACTTAATAAATTAATAGAAAAAATAAAAGATTTTAAAAATAAAATATCTAAAATAATTTTATGTATTTAATTTTTCACATGAATTTATGTATATATATAAATAAATATGGGTATATTTTAAAGGAATTTATTTGAAATACATTTTTTCAGGATGTTTTTAAAGTAAAATTAAATTGATAGTGTTGAAATTTTCAATATTTATATTTTATTAAAATAATATATTATTTTAATTATTTATCAGTTATTAAGTTCATTGAAGTCAATAATTAGAATATTATTTGGATGAAAATTTCATAAAATTTTAATTTATGATACAATTTTCAATATATGTAATGTTATATCCTTTTATGAGTGTAAAATATTCTATAATGGTTAATGCTAACATTTGTTAACTAAGTGGTAAAAAAGAAGAGTTAAATTAGAAAATATACCTATCTAAATTATATTTTTTTCATTTTATTTATACCATATCCTACTTTTTATAAAAAAAATTCTATTTTGATTCATTTTATTAATAGAGTATGTTTATTAACACAAAATCTTTTCTAAAATTCCAAAGGTGCCCCTCACCAAAATTATAAAGGGTCACATCCTCCCTAACTTCATTACAATCCATTGATGCCTCTAATTTTTAAAATCACTACCTTAATTCCTTTATATATTTATTCAACACATCATATATCATTTTATCAAAGATACTACCCATTCATGTTTTATGATTTAATATAAAATTTGATTTACAGCAAATCTAAAATCATCTTACTTGGCCCCTTTAAATTTTTTTTATTTTACCTCATCTAAATATATGTAATTATGATAAAATAATATATTTTGTATCATAAATATACTAAAATATTATTATAATTATTATTATTAAATCGTGAATATTCTCTATCTTTTCCATCAAATGGGAAGTGAACGTATTGCTCGTGCGTACGCACATCATTCCATCTCCACGTAGTGATAATATTCATTTTAAATCATAATATTTAATGGATGGTTGTAATGATGTATTTCATTTTTATATATAATAATTATTATATAATTAAAATTCTGAACTTAACAAATAACATTTGTCTTCTTACATTTCAATCTATTGGGAAATGAAAATGTTGCCCATCCGTACGTCTAGACTACCACCCCCTTGGAGAAATATGATTCATTTATCATTTAAATTTTACATAGATTATAATACGAATTTATATGATGACTATAAATTATTTATGTTATATAAAAATGAGTCTATGATGGTTAATTAATATTATCATTCTTTCGTTTCATCCATCAAAAAATCAAAGACATCATTCATGTGTACATAATACCCATCATGTAACATCCCAAGTAAGTAAAGAATTATGGATTTTTTTATCTATGTCTATTTATGAATTGGATAGTCTTTTAAAGGCATAAATGAGAACAAATCCAAACTTAAGCATTGAATTTTCTAATATTTTTAAAAGATTATTTTACCGCATTTTAATGGAGAACCATTTTTAAATATATATTTTGACAATTTTTTAAGTTATATTTGACCAAGTGAAATTATTATTTAGTATTGGGACATTTTAATTTACTTTGGATAAATTTTTGGTATTTTTCTGACAAAGTTCATTTTTTTAATGAATATTGAGAAATATTGCATTTTACTTCAAAACTGCTTTTTCATCTAATTTAATTATATAGAGAGAATATCTTCTTAATTTGTTTTAAAGTTTAAATAGAATATATTATTACCATTTAATCCAATAGTGGTCATTGAAATTACTTTCACTTTGAAATTGTACATAAACAATTGTCAAACATTTGATAGATATTGTTTCTAAAAAACCCGCTATTTGTTTTGAGAACAGGAATTATTATTATATTAATTATTACAATTTCTGTGTTTGTAATTTGGTAAAATGGATTCCTTATTTGGAGTCATAAGGTCCAAATTATGTAATTAACACTCTTTTGTTTTTGTACATTATGAATAGTAACGATGGTGATAATCATTAATTATCGTGAATAATTAGTAATCGGGTAGTTAAGGGTAATAAAATAATATCATAATAATAAAAAATGACCCCAACATGTGTCCTAATTCTACTAGTTCAGTCATGGCCGACCATGGGATTCCTTGTTCTAACTTAGGGACCCCATGGAATCACTTTTTTGTGATAGTGACACTTTATCATTTTATTTTTAAAGAAAGGAGAATATCACAAAAGTATGTAACACCTAAGTAAAAAAATTTTAGTTTTTTCTAAAAAAATGATCTCTTAGACTATAAATAATCATTGGAAATATACAAAAATATCATACTTCATAGTATTTTTTTATAATTTTTAGACATTAAATAAATTAATTTTTTTTGTGACACCATGATGATGCGACAATTACCTCATTAATGAACAATTTAAATAAAATTAATAGATAATGTAGAATCTAAGACATACACTTTTCAAAGACCTTTTGGATGTGTGGATTTAGAACCCTTATCACCTTATCCTAGAAATTTATTATTGTGGGGCATTTAAAATCTAAAACGCATTATATAATAAAGTAACATTTCTTGACATTCCAAGAGTTCCCCTCCTCCCTATTATAAAAGGCCTCCACCTATACCACCTTACCTACACCTCTCAAGCCATTGGCTTGTCCAAGATCTACTCATTTTACCTCTCCATATCCCTCTCTTCATCCTAGAATCCTTACCTTAGGCAGAAATATCATCAAGAAACCCTTTTGGTTCAAACCAAGTGGAGTTACCTGATTTAAAGGTAATGTCTTCACTTGTGTTCTTTTGTTTTATTTTGCTTCTCCAACACCCTAAACTCTTTTTATTATTGTCTTTTGTAACAAAACTAGTATCTCCCATATACTAGGATGTTGTTATGAGAATGATTTCCTTTACACTTACACACACTCAGGTCTAATGGTTAAAGAACATACTGTTTCTGTGGATGGAAAATTTCTGCCTCACGAAACGATGATTGTTCAATCTTCTTTTAACACCGTTCACAGTGGCCATTAATTTGTCACTCTATTTATATATGATATATATAATTTCTATTTTTTCCTTATGATTCTGTATTTTTCATTTATGGAATACCTTATGGATTCAATTATGGGCAAACACGATATCTTCATTTTAGAAAGTGCAGACTACCACCACCTCAAAGGGATTTGATTCGTTAATGCCATATGTGGGACATATAAAGGATGGAGTTAATGATATTATATATTATATTATACTAGATTTTTAATATACCTTTATATATGTATGATTTCACTCAATTAAATATGAAATAGAAATGAAAGTAACGTTCATGCGTACGTACGGCTTACCGTCTCCATGAACGGTGCATTTCATTTCTTACCTCTAAATGTTATGTAATATTATAAATGCATGTATATAATGGACATATATGATATATATGATATCTATATCCTGAATATAACTCTATATATAATGTATATTTTACCACATGAACAAATTGTAATTATAAGTAGTTTATTTTTGGCTCAAGTACCAAAGATCGACAAAACGACAGTTATTAACTAAAATAATTAAATAATGTTCATATCATGGTAATAAGTGGTATAAAAGGAATAATTAACTCAAAAAAGATTCTTAAGCAAGTATAAATTAAATATAGTTTATTATTCAGGAGATTAAAGAATGATCGAGTCAAGTCAGATACAAGGTATGGGACTTCGTCTCAATCTCCTTTCATTGAGGCATATTTTGGGTTATACACAACTTTCTCTTATACGGTGTATAAACCCATTTGACTTTTTATTTTATTCCAATGGAATCTTTTTTTACGAAGTTTTTTACTAAATGAAAAAAGGTAATGTTTTTTTCGTACATATGTGGCGACGTCGACTTCTCCACCGCCGTGACCATTATTTGAGTTTCAGCTTTCTCTACAAGCCATAACTTTTTTTTCAATGAAAAAAATACCATGTTTTAATTTTCTTTTATTTTGGTATTGAAAATGGTTTTGATAATGTTTTTATTATATCAATGTGTTGTATTGATATCTTGTGATTGAAATGTGGAAATTTTATGTTTCCTTTATGCATGTTTTATGTGATACGATTATATTATGGTTCTTGGGAATTGTTTATGAAGATGGGTGGTTCCTTGATAAACTAAGGGCGGGTGAGCCCGTGATAGCTCTCCAATGCATTGGGTAACCCGAAGGAGTTAAACGCTAAGGTTTATCTGAATATATTTAGGGAATATACTGTGATGTGTATTCCAAATGTAACCATGAGGGTTAATCCCTATGTAATAATGTTATGAATGCCTCATGTTACCTTTATGTCTTATGTTTTCTATGATTTCTTTGTAAATCATATGATTTCATGAGGTATGAAAAAGTGCTTATATTTTGTGAGTAAATTATGATTTCATTAATTCATATGTATACATGGACTAATTTTCTCATTCCATACTTTTATATACCTTACTGAGCTTTTTATGCTCATACCATGTTTTTGAAATGTTTTTCACTGGTCAAGGTAAATGTAAATGATGTGATTATAGTGTTGAGAAAGTGTCAATAAAGAATCCATGTTTTATTTTAAATATGTCTCCTTTGATGGGAAACAACAATATTGTCTTTTATGTAACCACCTTGTTGAAATGTGGAATGTAATGCATGATTTATGATCTAATTATATAAAACTCTAAACATGAAAAGATACTCAATGTGTATTCTTGAAATAAATCAAGATTAATTAATGTTCAAGGCTAGGGCCTTATAGTTGGTATCAAAGGTCGGTTTAAGTAACTTTAGGAGTTATAATTCTATTAAATGATTATCCAAAAATATTTTATTTATGGTCAAATTGAAATGATATAGAATTTGAAGATTACCATGTTGCTTCATCTAATACATGTTTGTTAAGAATAGTTTTCTGCTGAGGAAACAGGGAAGCAGTGCTAGGAAGGAATATAGAAGGAAATGGCCTTCCAAATTAGCATCCTGAGATAGTTGAGATTGGAACGGAATAGTTTGTTGCAGTAATGGTGCAGTTGACTCAAGCGATAAATGGTAGTGGTATTCCCACACGAGATCAGCCAGATCAACTGCAGAGGAACATGTCAGTGGTGGAACATTTCATGAGGCTACATCCCCCATAATTCAAGGGATCATATGTCCCTATCCTATCTAAAGGGTGGATTAAAGAACTAGAGAATATTTTCGATGTCATGGGGTGTTCAGACAATCAAAAGGTTAGTCTTTTTATTTACTGTTTGGAGGGTGAAGCATATCAGTGGTGGTCGACCGTTAAAAATATCAAGGACACTGATGAGATTGATGATCTTGACTGGGATGAATTCAAAGGTATGTTTCTTGAGAAATATTTTCCTAATGCTATTTGACTTAGGATGGAAATACAATTCTTGGTATTGAGGAAAGAGGACGACTCAGTGGCTGCTTATGAAGAAAGGTTCACTCGATTGGCAAGGTATGCTCCAAATTTTATCCAAGACCTTGATAGTAAAATCAATTGTTTTTACTCAGGATTAAAGCCAAAATATCGAAGGGCTTTAGCTTCTCATGAGTTCAAAATTTATGAAATTCTTTTTTGATGTGCTGAGAAGGTGGAAATTAGGTTTTCGGATGATCAAGTGTTCTATAACAACCAATAGAAGAATAGACCGAGGTGGCAGGAGAAAGGGAATAATCCTATAAAGAATTCTGGTGGTAAGAAAACTAAGTTTTCAGTTTTTTATAAATGTGGTAAAAGGAATGATGGGTAATGTTTTCTAAATTCTGGAAAGTGCTACTGATAGGGTAAGATGGGACATAACGCTCCTGATTGTACTGAAAAAGGTCGGGGTGATGGTAAGACTAAATTTGATTTACAGTTAGTGAAATGTTTCAAGTGCAATGAGATGGGTCCTTATGCAAACGACAGTTCGAAATAGAGCTCAAATTATGGGAAGCCGTCAGACTACAAGCAGAAAAGTGTGGTGAAATCCTCTGCAACTACTTTAGCAGATGTTGGGCCATCAAATGAAGTGGTATCAGGTACTTTGTTTGTTTTCTCAGATTATGCCAATGTGTTGTTTGATTTGGGGTCTACACATTCATTCATCTCTAAAAAAATTTATAGTAAATTGGGAATTCCATCTCAAGAAATGACTCCTGAACTTGTTGTAAAACACCTAGGGGAAATGTTGACGCCAAAATAATTTATAAGAATCTTCCTATCCTTATCTGTGGAACGAACCTACTTGCAAACCTTATTGTTTTACCTCTAATAGAGTTTGATGTTATCCTGGGTATGGATTGGCTCTCTGTTTACCATGCTATGATTGATTGTAGAGCTAAAGAAGTTTCTTTTTGAAAATTCTTTCAGTTTGTATACAAGAATGAACCATTACTGTTGATAACATTTCAAGAGGCTGTGAAACTTGTAAAATATGGAAATGAATTTTACCTTGCACATATTGTTTAAAACAAAGGAACCGTTCAGATTAATGATGTCCCAGTGGTAAATGAGTATCCTTATATTTTAACTGATGAGTTTCCTGGAATAATACCGGATTGGGAGGTTTAATTTATTGATTACTTAGTTTCTAATGCTAATCCAATTTCAAAAACCCCTTATTTAATGGCTCAAATTGAACTTTTAGTGTTGAAGGAGCAATTGCAAGATTTATTAGAGAAAGGTTTCATTTGACCTAGCACATCATCATGGGGTGCTCCTGTCTTATTTTTTAAAAAGAAAGGTGGTTCTATGAGACTTTACATTGATTATAGAGCCTTGAATAACATCACAGTTAAAAACAAATATCCTTTGACTCATATCGATGATCTGTTTGATCAGCTCCAGGGAGCTGAGTATTTTTCAAAGTTTGACATGAGATCGGGGTACCATCAATTGAAGGTAAAGCAAGCAGATGTTCTGAAGACCGTGTTTCGTACAAGATATGGCCATTATGAATTTTTAGTAATTCCTTTTGGGTTGACCAATGTACCTTCTGTATTCATGGACCTTATGAATAGAATTTTCAATGAGTTCTTGGATAATTTTGTGGTTGTTTTCATTGATGATATTTTGGTGTTTTATAAAAGTAAAGAGGAGAAAGAAAGTCATTTAAGGGTTATTTTGAAAACCATAAAATAAAATAAATTGTATGGGAAATTCAGCAAGTGTGAGTTTTGGTTGCAACAAATTTCCTTCTTTGGTCACATTGTTTGTAAAGATGGAATAACTATTGATCCTGCCAAAACAAAGGTTGTTGAAGAATGTCCAAGACCCACAAACGTAACTGAGATTTGTAGTTCTCTTGGTTTGGTGGGATATTACTGAAGGTTTGTTAGAAATTTTTCACGGTTATCTAGTCCAATGACTAAGATAACACAGAAGGGTGTTAAGGTTATCTGGACAAAAGAATGTGATGATTGTTTTCAGGAATTGAAAAAAATATTAGTGAATGCTCTAGTTTTGGCACTACCTTTTAGGAATGGTGAGTTTGTTATCTACAGTGATGCTTCATTGAAAGGACATGGTTGCGTCCTAATGCAGAATGAACAGGTAATTTCTTATGCTTCACGTCAGTTGAAAACTCATGAGGTAAATTACCCTACACATGATTTGGAATTAGCTGTTGTTGTTTTTGCTTTAAAATTTGAAGGTATCATTTGTATGGTGTAAAGTGTGAAATATATACTAATCACAAAATTTTAATGTATATATTCACTCAGAAATAATTGAACCTGATATAGAGGAGATGGATAGAATTTATCAAGGATTATGATTTTACTATTCAATATCATCCGGGAAAAGAAAATAAATTGGCTGATTCTTTGAGTCGAAAAAGTAATGCATCATTAACCATGTTATGTTTGGAACATGATCCTTTAGTTAAGGATTTGATGAACCTTGGCATAGGATTTGTTAGTGTAGGAATTTTTTCTTTTTTGTTTCAGGTATCAGTGAAATCTTTTCTATCAGACAGAATTAAGCAAGCTCAAAAGCAAGATAGTGAGTTGCAGAAAAAGGTAGAGCTGGTTTAGAAGGGTAAGTTTCCTGAATTCAACATTAACAATGATTGTGTTTTGATATTTGGGAAGAGATTGTGTGAGTTGTGTGATTCACATTTGAAGAGAGAGTTGATATGTGAAGCTCATAGTTTTCCGTTTTCATTTCATCTAGGTAGTACTAAGATATATAGAGATCTTCGACAGTATTACTGGAGCGATGGAATGAAAAGAGATATTGCTGATTTAACTGTGAAGTGTTTGACTTTTCAACAGGTTAAAGTAGTGTAGTGGTTACCGAAAGGGATTCTTCAGCCTTTACCAGTACCAGAGGGGAAATAGGAGAATATATCCATGTACTTCATTGTGGGATTTCCGAAGACACCTCAAGGTAATAATGCAATCTAGGTTATTGTTGATCGCTTGACTAAATCAGCTGATTTCCTTACTATATGAGATACTTTCACCCTAGATCAAATTTCTAATTTGTATCTTAAATAGATAGTGAGGTTATATGGAGTTCCCCTCTCCATTGTATCTGATCATGATCCCAGGTTTACTTCTAACTTTTGGAATGGCCTTTAGAAGTCGTTGGGTACTGAATTAAATTTTAATACAGCTTTTCATCCTCAATCAGATGGGCAGTCAGAACAAACAATTCAGACATTGGAAAATATGATACGTGTTTGTTTGAAGGATTATCATGGAAGTTGGGACCAACAACTTTCTTTGGTTCAGTTTTCATATAATAACAGTTTTCATTCCAGTATACATATGGCACCATTAGAGGCAATATATGGGAAGCGGTGTCAAACTCTATCTTTTTTGGATGAAGTGGGTGAAAGGAAGATGATGGGACCAGAATTGTTAGATGAGTTGGCAGAAAAAGTTCATCTAATATAGAAACACATGAGAACAGCTTAGAGTAGGCAGAAAAGTTATGCGGACAACACGAGGAAGGATCTCTCTTTTGAGGTTAGTGATCATGTCATCCTCAATGTTTCAACATGTAAAAGTGTGATGCGATTTGGAAAGAAAGGAAAGTTGAGTCCAAGGTTCATTGGACTATATGAAATTATAGAGAGAGTTGTATTAGTTTCTTAACTAGTGTATTTGCATCCGAATTTCTCTCAGGTGCACAATATTTTTCATGTTTCAATGTTAAGGAAGTACATGCCATATCCATCTCATGTTTTCAGTCCAGAGGTAGTTCAAATGGAAGAGAACCAATCTTATGAGGAACAACCGGTCCATGTTATTAACCACATGTAGCAAGTATTTCGGACTAAGGCGATTCATCAAGTAAAGGTTTGGTGAAAAAAAAAACATGATTGAAGAGGCAACATAGGAATCTGAAAATGCAATAAGGGATAAATACCCCCACTTATTCGATAAGTTAATAAATTGTGGGGACGCAATTTTTAAAGGGGGGAAGGATGTAACATCCCAAGTAAGTAAAGAATTGTGGATTTTCATATCTCTGTCTATTTATGAATTAGAAAGTGTTTAAAAGGCTTAAAATGAGACTAAATCCAATCGTAAGCATTGAATTCTCTGATATTTTTAAAAGATTATTTTACCGCCTTTTGATGGTGAACCATTTTTAAATCTATCTTTTGAAAATTTTATAAGCAATATTTGTCAAAATAAAATTATTATTTATTATTGGGAAATTTAAATTTACTTTGGATAAATTTTTGGTTTTTTTATGACAATGATCATTTTTTTTAATGAATAGTGAAAAATACTGCATTTTACATCAAAGATGATTTTCCATCTAATTTAATTATATAGATAGATTATTTTTTTAATTGATTTTAAAGTGTAAATAGAATATATTTTTACCATTTAATCAAATGGTGGTCATTGGAATTAATTTAACTTTGAAATTTGACATAAACAATTGTCAAACATTTGATAGATATTGTTTCTAAAAAACCCGCTATTTGTTTTGACAATGGGAATTATTTTTAAATTAATTACTACAATTTCTGTGTTTGGAAATTTGTAAAGTGGATTCCATATTTGGAATCATAAGTTCCAAATTATTTAATTAAGACTCTTTTTTTTGGACAACATGAATAGTAATGATGGTAATTATCTTTAATTGTCGTCATTAATTAGTAATCGGGTAGTTAAGGGTAATATCTTCACTTGTGTTCTTTTATTTTATTTTGCTTCTCCAACCACCTAAACTCTTTTTATTATTTTATTTTGTAACAAAACCAGTATCTCCAATATACTAGGATATTTTTATGAGATGTATTTGATTTCCACTTACACACACTCTCGTCTAATGGTTAAAGAACATATTGTTTCTGTGTGTGGCGAATTTCGGCCTCACGAAACGATGATTGTACAATATTCTTTTAACACCTTTCATGGTGGAAATTAAGATGTCACTCTATTTATATATGATATATATTATGTCTATGTTTTCCTTATGATTCTTTATTTTTCATTTATGGATACCTTATGGTTTCCATTATGGGTAAACGCGATATCTTCATTTTAGGAAGTGCGGACTACCACCCCCTCAAAGTGATTTGATTCGTTAATTCCATATGTGGGACGTATAAAAGATGGATTTAATGATATTATATATGATATTATACTGGAATTATAATATGACTTTATATCATTATGATTTCACTCCATTAAATGCAAAATAGAAATGAAAGTAGCGTTCATGCATACGTACGGCTTACCGTCTCCATGAACGGTGCATTTCATTTCTTACCTCTAAATGTAATGTAATATTATAAATTCATGTATATACTGGATATATATGATATATACGATATCTATATCAGGAATATAATTCTTGATATAATGGATATTTTACTACATGAACAACTTGTAATTATAAGAAGTTTATTTTTGGCTCAAGTACCAAAGATCGACAAAACGACCGTTATTAACTTAAATAATTACATATTGTTCATAACAAGGTAATAAGTGTTATAAAAGGAATAATGAACTTGAAAAATGTTCTTAAGCAAGTAAAAATTAACTCTAGTTTATTATTCAGGAGATTAAATAATGGTCGAGTCATGTCAGACACGAGGTATGGGACTTCGTCTCAATCTACTTTCATTAATGCATATTTTGTTTTATACACAACTTTATATTATATGGTGTATAAACCCCTATGAATTTTAATTTTATTAAAAATGAATCTTTTTTATACAAATCATTTTAATAAATGACAAAAGGTACTGTTTTTATTGTACGTATGTGGCAACAATGACTTCTCTACCGCCATGATCATTATTTCAGTTTCAACTTCCTCTACATGCCATAACTTTTTTTAAATAAAAAATAGATACCATGTTTTAATTTTCTTTTAATTTAGTATTCAAATGGTTTTGATTATATCAATGTGTTGTATTGATATCTTGTGATTGAAATGTGGAAATTTTATGTTTCCTTTATGCATGTTTTATTTGATACAATTATATTATGGTTCTTGGGCATTGTTTATGAAGATGGGTGGTTCTGTGATAAATTAAGGGCGGGTGATCCCGTGATAGCTCTCCAATGCATTGGGTAACGCGAAGGAGTTAAATGCTAAGGTTTCTCTAAAGATATTTAGGGAATATACTATGATTAATATTCCAAACGTAACCATGAGGGTTACTTCTTACATAAGAATGTTATTAATGCCTCAATTTACCTTTATGAATTATTTTTTCTTTGATTTATTCGTAAATCTTATGATTTCATGAGGTATGAAAAAGTTCTTATGTTTTATGAGTAATGTATGGCTTCCTTAATTCTTATGTATACATGTAATAATGTTTTCATTCCATACTTTTATATCCCTTACTGAGCTTTTTATTCTCATCCCAAGTTTTTGAAATGTTTTTCACAGGTCAAGGGAAAGGTACATGATGTGATGATAGTGTCGAGGAAGTGTCAAGAAAGAATCCATGTTTTATTTTAAATATGTCTCCTTTGATGGTAAAAAACAATATTGTATTTTATGTAACCACCTTGTTGAAATGTGGAATTTAATTCATGATTTATGATCTAATTCTCTAAAACTCTAAACCAGAAAAGATACTCAATGTTTATTCTTGATATAACTCAAGATTAAGTAATGTTTAACGCAGGGGCCTTATACATCATCTCTAGGAATGATTTAATTAATTTTTCAATCCATATTAGTTATAAATGACTCTAAACCTTCACATAATAAATATATATGATATTTACATCATTATTTAAATTTTTATATGTTTTTACCTTGTTATAAATTTGTGGACTAGAACCGTTGAACCAAAACATACCTGAAAATAAAGAAGATATAAACCGAAATAAAGGGTTTTTTAAAAAAGTATTAATTTACATTTCATAAATGGTTATATCTAAATAATATATGGTATGATATATCTGATTATGTTAATTTTATATATTCATAACTAATATATAATTAATATAATGGAGGTTCCATAATTTATGAGGGAAGTCGGATCTTATGTAATGGAATTTTGTCTCAAATTTCCTTTTTTGTCATATGTTATCTTGTGAACTTATCTTCTTTTTTTTGGAGTATATAAAAACACAATAAAATAATACATCATTAATTGATTTACTATAATTATAATTAAATTTTAATTTAATGTCATTCCCTCATAGAGTTTATGATTCAAATTTTACCAAAGTAGTAATGGATTTTCATCTAACTATTTTTTGTTGGAAATATGTCTTATTCAATAGTAGTTTATTTATGTGGGATATATAATTAAAGTTAATTTATTTTATGGTTAGTATTATACATGTTGTGGGGATTTATATATTCATATATTGTTCTTTTATTCATGGGTAAAATGATTCAAGTGTAATCAATGCATAAATGGTATAATGTAACAATCTCATTGTTTATAGGGATTGTTTTTTATGATTATAAATCTGAAATACTATTAAATATATCTCAAGAAAAACATTAAATTTCTTATTATCTAATTAAATAATAAGAATACATGTTTTAGTTACATTTTATCAGTTTAAGAACTAAAAATATTGAAATTATTATTTTACGGGAATATCATTCATTTATCTCTTTGGTGAAAAGAATTTCATTAATATTCCGGATTTATAAAAATGGTTTGGAGATGATTTTTAATATACCCCAATGAGGCTATAGATTCATTTTGATATATTTATGAATTTATATAAAAAATATTTAAATGTAATTTTCTATTCTTCTTCCAAATGAGGTACTTTATTTTACTTTTACCAAATGTATGAAATAATTCATTATATTTTATATGACAATAATGGAATTTTACACCATTATATTGACTAAATTTTTTGATTATATTTTTGCAATATTCGATGGATATTTTTATAGAAAATTTTTCCAATAATATTATCTAAATTTCTAAATTTTAATAATATTTTATCATATTTGAATTGATATTTTCCTCCAGTAGTTAAAAATACATTAATATTATTTGTATACCTCATAGATAACAAATCGTGACTCCATATATGATTTATTGTAGATATAATCCATAAAAACCATTTTTATTCATTCTTTAGATGTTTTATGTTTATTCTGAAATAAATATATAGAAATATATTAATTTTTCATGGGTTATTATATAGAAAAATAATGGAATGTTTTTTAACCCCATTTATTGATCATGATTTCTACTATGATGTAATATTTATGAAAACAATTTATTTTCCATGGGTTATGTTATCATTATATGTTTTATAAACCCATTGAATTTCATATCATTGGTTCTAATAATATTAATGTTTTAGGATCCTATTATAGACATATGTGTGATTTTTTATGTTGTGGGTGGGAACTATATCTCCCACCAATGGGTTGGGTAATGATTAATGTCTCAATAATAAAATTAAATAGCAATGAGGAGTGGAACGAGTTCAATAGTGGACATTTTCCACTATGATAATCATTGGAGTGATCCTTTACTAATATGATGGTTTTTTGAGTGAGCCCATTCAAATAGGGTACTCTTATAAATGATCCTTACTACTAATAAAATGATTTTTGCCGATTATATGTATTCAAATATTCTGTGTCTTATTAAAATTTTATTCTTCCATGTTTTGTGTTAATTGATTCCTTTATCATTCATTTCTTATGAACTAACATTTTTTATAGAATTTCTCAAGATTATTATTTGTGATTTGAATGGGATGGATATATAATGTCAAACGGATGCTCTCGCATCCTAATAATCATTTTATTCTTATTTGATCATTGATATCTCCCTTATTTACCAAAACTGGGCATTTGAGATCTTCATTTATTATTTTTGCATTCCCCAATTTATATAGAGAGTTATTAGTTTGATATATATATTATAGTTTGTAGTTATTATGGTTAATTTTAGACAAGTTGTAGATACTTTAGGCACTTTAGTGTCTGTGTTTCAAAAGTAAAATAGACCCGTATGATTCAAGAGTGTAGAATTATGTTATATGACAAAATTATCTATTATGATGTGATATCATTATGTGAAATGATTAGGTAACTATGGATTTTATCATAGAGTGGGTTATTTTTTTATTTTAATATAGGTTGAGAAAACATAGAGAAAACCCTTGGATTCTGTATAAGTATATACTAACACAGAAGCATTTTTGTGATGACTATGTACAGTTTAGGTTTTAAGTAAGGTTCCATATATGTATAAGAAATTTTCATGATTTAAAATCCATTAAATTATATTTCAGGATTAATTTTTTATTACTATTATTTTTATTGTATTATATTTAATAATTTCTTTTTTGGATTTTGTCAAAGGCTATAATAGGAAGACGTCGTGAAAATAACAAATATGATGGAAAATGAAATGGCTACCCTCAAATGAAACCAAGTTAGATTGGAACTAGAATGTAAATCCTTATTATTATTTATAATTACCTATATTTATCTGTGATTATAATCATAAAATTAGGTGAGTTTAATAGTATGAAAAATAAGTGAAAAATTGGCATATATGGAAGTTCGGGTGGGGAAAATCATGAAAGTATGGATGGTTAATATCATTAATCTCTATAATGTTGGAATACTAACCTTGAATAATATCTAAAATTGAAGGAAGGATGTTTTATATGTTGAAATAAATGAAAAAAGAGAAATGAATTTCACATGAATTCAATGTCTTATATCTGGGGAATCATGTCATCATCCAAGTCATTATGCACTTCTATTTGGTATTGTATTATCCTAGGTTTATGGTATATAACATGTAAATTATTATTTTTATGTAAGGGTGATGGTTGGGAGATTTTTATAAACAGTATTTAAAAATTTGGTGCTATAGGAGATGTGTAGGGGCTATAGATAGTCTGTCTAAATAGTGTAGATATACTAAGAGAAACCATGTGCATTTGTAGTTTTGATGCAGTAGCTTCAACACAATTTTAACATAGTTAGGGATACAAAACGATGAGGCTATGCATGGTTTAACTTGAGTATGTAGATAATGCATGGTTAGCATACAGTTTGTTTAATTTTAGGGTCAAATCATGCACGTGGAAATAAGTAATATCCATTTTCTTAGGATTTTACTCGTTTTTTATCCTACTTGCCCTTTTTTCCTAAATGTCCATAATTCAGAATTTATCTCAATTTATGGTTGGAGAACCACTTTCATGTGTATAAGAACTAATCTTAATCCCCCACTTTGTGTTTTAATGGACAATTATCTCTGAAAGTGACGTTTATCACCGTTCTTGTTTGGTTTCTTTGATCTACTTAGATTTACTTCTCTATTCCTCTTTCTTTTTCAGATATACACCTTTTATTGGTAGATATATGTTGGGGATGGAAAATATTATGATATTTGAGTTATTTGATACTATGAGAGGAGATCTAAGGAAATTTTTGGGAGTTTCAACTTGGTTTCATGAGTGTTCATCATCCGTTGTTAGTTTTTGTCACAACCTTCAAGGTAGGTCTCTTCCCTATCAACACCTGTTGCTAGAAATGATTGATTCTTTAAAAAAATTCTTGAAAGGAATTTATTTTGAAAATCATGGAATAAATCTTCTCCAGTAATGATTGATGGATTTTGGTGAAATTTTGTGATCTTTGGTTAATTGTTGTGCAAATAGATTTAGTTTCATGAATTTAAAATGGATATATTAATTTCTGGATTTTCTAAAATATCTAAATGGTTGTTTGGAATGGGGATTTCTATAAAAATGGTGCTTTATTGAATTTTTCTGTATTAGAAATGGATTTTATGGAAAATTTGTTTTCAATAAAAAGTTTGTTTTATTGAAATGGTGTTTTGGTATGATCCATGGGCATAATTTCTGTTTGTGTTCATGGTGTATTTATTGGGATTGGTTCAAATATGACCTTGTGCTTAGCGTTAATGTTCAAATGGAACATGGGATATATTTTCCAGGTGATGACTTGTTAGATCAATTAGAAACCACTCATGAGTATGGACCTGTCATCACTTAGCATGCTTGGTTGGTTGTGTGGACGTGTGGAATTGATTTGGTATGCCAATGGAATATTGAAAAATGAGTTTAATTCTTCTTCTAGTTTTTTTTTTGAAAAATAACATGATGTAAAATTGTTATCATTTTCACTTGTATGATTTTGGTTATAAATGGTTCTTGAAACTTTATTATATATAGTTATAAACTATTTTTGAGAATTTGTATATTATAAACTATTTTATGTAAATTTTTCTAACACATCTATCCAAATGGAATGACTAAGGATGTCATTGTGGGGAAAACCTATTATGTTTTATAATCACCCCAACAATAGAAATTTTTTGATTTTATAGATGGTATCTCCCATGACATGGGAAAAGGTAATGTACCACATGTTTTTAGCACCACCTCAACATAGTTGGGTAGTTTGGTGTTTTGGGAACCTAAAGAATGTAGATCATGGAGTCATGTAGTATTTAGGGATCCATTAGTTATTATTCCATTTTTTACATCAATAATTGTTTGGTATTATAGAATTCCACATTTTGTAATGGTTTTGATATACATAATGTAGTTGGGTTGTTTTGGTTTCGTTCATGCATCATTTTGTGAATGCATTGGTCATGGTTTGTTTGTTAAGTGGTATATTTATTAAAGGATAAATCACCCTCAACTTGTATTTGAAACCCTTTGAAATTTATTTATATTCATTTTCATCTAAGATTTGTATCTTAAGGCCATTTAATGACTCATTGTACCCTCAGGATAATGAGAAATAACATGCCATTACAACTTGTATCAGCTTGTTCGGTCTTTCCCAAACAATTATTTTTATGTTTCTTGGTCTGTAGTTGAATTCATTATTGTGTATTCCTTGGGTTTTGATATTATAAAGTAGCATGGCTTTCTAGACATAAAATGTAGAGACAAAAATTATTTATCTAAACTTTTTATGATGAACTTCGTGTTACCAGGAGTTGAGTACATATGTGTTTTAGAGACACTTATAGGATTTTGGAATCTCATTTTTAGGGTTTTATCAATTGAGATGAGAATGAAATGAATTATATAGTAATGACCACTGAATATAATTTAATTCTATATTTCGATAAATAATTTATGATTTTGTTCAAGGTATATTTTTTGATAAATGCAAAATTTGATTTCATATGGATGATTTTAAAAAGTGAATGATATATGTATTTGGAAAATGGTTTTATTTTCAAAATTGAAAAGGGTATTTATCTTAAAAATTGAATAACATGGAAAAATTTGTTTTCTCAGAAATAATGTTATGATTTTTTATGTGATAGAATTTGAAATTATAAGCCAATAAGTTTCTAGGAAGTGAGATATGTCATGTTATAATTGTTAAGAAAATGGAACTGAGTATGAGTCATAGAAACAAACCAAAATAAGATGCCATGAACATGGTTTCACCTGGATCATAGGTGAACCAACAGATGGTTCAAATTATTTTCAAAGTATTTCAATCAATGGATGTCATGACCCATCCCTCGGGGCCCATGTCATGACTACCCCAACACCACCTTCCATGGGCCAGGGGCTGGAGGCTAGCACAGGAAAGGTGTCTCACTAATACGGGAAGGCATTTTCAATTTAACATGTACAGACACCCAGACTAGAACACAACAAGATGAAACCAAGATGTAACTGTTGTGGTAAAAAGAGTGATGAAAGTAATGGGGACGAAATAAAATCCCAACTAAAAGTAAAAGTACAACTAAAAAGTACAAATACAACTAAAAAGTACAAATACAACAAAAAATTTCAAAACAGCTCCTAGTTCATCCACCAAGGATCTTACCAGTAGGGTAGGTACAGATCATGAACAGTAGTCCTTGTGTCATATCATGCCAAATTGTCCACCTATGAGCACTATCTAGTCCTGGCTCCCTCAACCTCGATCACTATTTTCTATCATTTTCACAAGACACAATAAGGTGCGGGTGTTTCCCGTGGAGAGGTGAGTATAACGATACTCAGTAGGGACCATGAGACACCCCGGAGGTCTCCTAGATATCCACAAAGGAAAAACCCCAAAGCAAGACCACAATATAAAAGCACGAATTAGTCAAAAAAAATACTTAGTATATGCCCATACATATACCTATGTTATCAAGATATACTTGTCTCATACATGGCAGAAGAATACCATAAAGGTAAAACAACGAACGTAAAAGTACAACAATGGTAACACCACGAAGGTAACACCACAAAGGTAAAATTATCACATAGGTAACACCACGAAGTTAACCCCACAAAGGTAAAAGTACCACACATGTAACACCAAAAAGATAACACCATGAAGGTTAATCTACCACATAGGTAACACCCCGAAGGTAACCCCATGAAGGTAAAAGTACCACATAGGTAACACCATGAAGATAACACCACTAAGGTAATAGACTCAGCTCGCACTAGGTATATATGTAAGGCACATAAGTACAGATGATTAGTCAAGAAGCTAGATCATCTTACTCTGTCGACAGGCACTGCAGCTGATTATATGAAGTCTGACCCACAAAGGATCGATAGGTCCAAATCCCCACAATGACCCACATAAGATCTGACCCACACATGATCATTATGTTCTAACCCACATAGGATCGTTGTGCATTGACCCACAAAGGATCTGACCCACACAGGATCGCTCGGTACTAACCTCTATATGATATTTCCATAACCTCCACCTCACTACCATCTACTGGACTCCTGCCCATAGAATGCTCGATTCTGGGATAACCCAACCACAATCCATTGGTCATACCTTAATATCCAAGATCCTCCACAAAGAAGTATTGCAAAGGTTCGTCGTGTCATAAAGGTTCCAATGCAATAGACGACTTGTCAATCGGCTTCTCGGTCTGTGGCTTATAAGAATTTTAGTTCTGAGGGCCCGGTTGGAATCGAATTTGATCTAACCAAGCCACATTCCAACTTTTTCCAAAACTCATGTGCATAATACTAAAAATACCATCTCACTCTAGGGTTCCTAACACTGTAGATGGTTCATCAAATGGATGGTCATATTTCATGTTATGGACCATTAGGTGAAACTGGCCTAGAAGGGCCTGAGTCCAGTCCGACTCGGTCTGGGCCGACCCGACCCTTTTCGGGTCAACCTGACACGGTCTGGGTCTGACCCGGGTAGAATGGGCCATAGGGGGCTCGACCCAAGGGTCGTGGTCCAGCCCGACCCACATGGCTCGCGTGGCCCAGCCCGCAAAGGCGCCACCCACTGGGATCATGTGGCACGACCCCCATAGGCGCGGCCCACTGGGCTCACTCGGCCCATCCCACAGAGGCGTGACCCAGTCTACGGTGGCATATCCCAATGGGTATGCACGTCCCGCTGGAGTGGGGACCGCCTGATCCGATGCGTGGGGGGGAGTGTACCACCCCGACCCCTCTAGACCAGAGTCGGTTCATTACATGTTTTATCGACACAGTTAGAAGGAATGAAAATCGTAAAGGAAAGATCAATTTAGTTGTTTTCAAGAAACTAGATACATAGTCGTAACTCAAATTACATTGCAAAAGGATACAAAATACATTACATAACAAAAACGAAAAATTGCCTCCCCAATAACTCAATATATGATCTTCTCTTAATCACCTGTTGAAAGTAAACAATGAAAGGGGGGAGCTCAAATGCTTAGTAAAGGATAAAAATAGAGGAAACATTAATCAATAATAACTAAATTGTAAACCATTTTACATAATTAATATGGCATAGTGAATAAATGAAAAACTCACGCCATTAATTTACTGATAATGAAACTTCATCCATAGATTTTTTCATAGTGAAAACCACATGGATAGTAATAAATGATAATGAATAAAGAGAATTATTATTAATTTTACTTCATTTATCTAGTACATGATACCATAATATAGTTAAAAAAATTTAGTTATGTGGGTAGAAACCCGTCTGATATTTAGTGACAAACATGAAGGGTTTGTCGCCAAACTGATTATCTCATGAGACCTGTCGATGAATCAAGGGGCTATAGCTGTCCCCACCCACCACTACATTTCCAAAGAATTATTTATACATATATTAAACACAAGATCAGTATGAGTTTACATTATCCATACAGAAAAGAGGATACAGATTCATCAATATTACTAAAGTCAAAACAACATTCAAAATAAATACCGCATATAAAATGGTATACAACATAGAAAATAATCATATCCATTTTATAAGAATATGGAAATTAAAATGGAATATAATATCAATTGAAAAGTAATATCAAATGGGTAGTAGGTACACCACATAAGAAATAGTAGGTGTAAAATACTAATCAAGTCACAATGATGTGTATATTGAGACAAACCTCGTTACCACGTTGTAATCAATTGAGTCGTATAAATCAATGTTAATAACCACAAAAATATTCACATAATACCATGAATATAAAGAGATTCACGATAATATATATCAATTTTCAGTACACTTATAACACATATAAGATATAAGAGGCAGACAATGGAAATCCCACAGAATTGAAAGTGAGATGAGAAAATCCATTACAAACATTTCGGCAAGGTAACGAGTGTTCTTGTGAGGGATTAATGAGAGGTAAAGAGGTATAACATTATTTATATATCATAAGGGTAGTATGGGGGAGTTTTCAAATCATACCCCTTCATTAGGTATTAAAAATAAAAGATCACAGCATAGGGGAGATTCTTTAACAAAAGTGAGATAGAGGATCCCATACCTAAGGCTTGAAGGTGTTCTTGATTGTTATTAACGACATGAATAATCAAATTAATCTCCATTAATTAATAATTCCAGAACCTCACGAACATTTAATTGATATTTTATAACCTTATTAGGTTCATTAATGGCCTTTTTTATGGATTTAAGAGATTCAATTTTATTGTTTTGATAGCATTTTCATCTTTGGTTTTCATGATTCGTTAACATGTATTCATGAATTGATGTTTGTTTTAAATGGGGTAAAACATCCACAATTGTAAATATACATTATTATTGACCTAAAAAATATAAATTATCTTATAATTATTCTGGTTATATACCACGAGGATGACATATTCGATGAGTTAAAAATAAACGCTTCGATTTGTCTTAACATTTTTGTGCTCAATAAACATGTTTTGTATTGTTATTCCATATTATGGATGTGTAAGGATTAAAGAACATTAAAAAAGAAAAAATACATATATTATGATCTGTTTCAACCATTAAAAAGGTTTCATGGCCAGTATTTAAGATATTAATACAAAATGAAAACATGTCTTCCTTGAGTGTTATAAATTAACACATCTCAGACGGTGTTTTCATTTATTGTATAAAAGGAACGGAAAAAAGAGATATTATGATGAAATATTCCATTATCAGAATGAAAATACTACATATTTAAGGTAATATAATTATCATGGAATTTTTGTGTGGGGAGGTTAGAAGAGAGTACAATATAATGGAACATTGTAAAATAAATTTAATGAAAAGAGAAGAGAGGTTCACCTCTTGAGTACTCCAACTTGAGAATATAAATAACGCCTTTGTTTTGGCCTTTTGGTGAGACCAAGAGGTATTGGACGTGGGGAGAGGTCTTGGAAAGATTATTTGGTTGAATTTTGGCAGGTCTTGAATCTTGAGTGGTGTGGGAGGAAGAGGGGGGTGAGGGGTGAGTTAAATAGTGGAGGGGAGAGGGGAATTCTCTATATTATATTCATCAATTTATTATTTCTCTAAATGATAAGGAATAGTGAGTCTGCCAGGACCATGAATAGTATATTTATCTTTTTAATCTGAATCAATTGGTCTTACATCAGAATAAAATCATTCATGACTCTATAATTAGTGTATTTAGCTTGTTTTGTAAATTATGGTATTTCACTATTCATAAAAAATTCAAGAATTTCTGAAAAATAAGAAAAATTCACACTAACCATTTTTCGACTTGAAGAATCCAAAAATGAAGTATGTTTTTCAAAAATAATTTTCTAAATATGATTAATTAAACATTTAATTAAAATAATTATATAATCAAAAAATATAAACACTTAAATTATTCATCTTCATTTTTAAGCTACCTAAATTTGTTTATACATTAATGCATATGGATACAACTCATAAGATTCATAAAACTATTCATAAGTTTAAGTAACTATTCATAAGGGTAGGTAACTATTCATAAAGGTATGTTACTATTCACAAAAAATTATGTTAATTCTATTACACTCTAAATATCATCCTAAACACAACTGTGTATGTCTGATCTTCAAAAATAAAAAAACACCATTAGAAAATTTAAGTTAAATTGCTAGGATTTGACTATATCCTAAATAACCCTATTTTGAATCAAAAAAACTCAGTGATTTATGAAATATAGGCTATGACTCATATAAAATTAAGAGAAACATACTATAAAATGTTTAGGGTGCTACATTATTCCCTCCTTCAGAAATTTCGTTCGAGAAATTTTTTAATTATAAAGCCCGCCGAAAATATGTGGGTTGTTCTTCTTCATAACATCATCTGCTTCCCATGCTACTTCCTCCATATTTCGGTTTATCCAATTAACCTTTACTAAATGAGTTGTTTGATTTCTCAATACCTTCTCCCTTGTGTCAAGGATCTTGATAGGCTCTTAATAGTATGAAAAATCTTGTTCTAGTTCTATTTCTCCATAGGTGAGTACATGCATTGGTTCTGGAATGTATTTCATCAACAATGACACATGAAACACATTATGAAATTTAGAAAGACTTGGATACATTGCTAAATGGTAAGCTACAACTTTTATTCTTTCCAAAATTTCAAATGGTCTGATGTACCTGGTGCTAAATTTCCGTTTCTTACCGAACCATAACACTCTCTTCCATGGAGATACTTTCATATAGATATGATCTCTCACATGGTATTCCAAATCCTTTCTCTGGTTGTCAGCATAACTCTTCTACCTAATTTTGGATTCATAAATATGGGATTGGATTGTCTTCACCTTTGTCGTCGTCTCTTAAATAAGTTCTGGAACTATAAGTTTCCTCTCACCAACATCGCCCCAACAATTTTGAGATTGATATCTCTTTCCATATAATTCTTCACATGGAGAAAATTGAATACTATAATTATAGGAAAATTCCACTATTGGAATGTATTGATCCCACATACATTGAAAATCAAGAAAGAATGATCCCAGAATGTCTTCTAGAGTTTGAATAGTCATTTCAGACTCTCCTTCGGTTTGGGGGTGATAAGAAGTACTCATATGAAGCTCATTTTTAAAATAATTCTAGAGACATTTCAAGAATTTTGATGTAAACCGGGGATATCGACTAGAAACAATCAATTGAGGTGCACCATGAAGTCTTACAACTTCATTAATATAAAGCCTTTCTAGGCACTCATGTGGTAAATCCTCTCTTATACGATGTAAATGTGCAGATTTTGTGAGATGATCAACAAATACCCATATTGATACATTACTTCTTGGTTTCCTCGGTAGACTGGTGACCAAATCCATCATAATATTATCCCACCTTCACATAAGAATTGGTAGAGGTTGGATCACTCCCCTGGGATTCTGTCACATTTTCATCACTTATTTACAAATTAGACACCTTGACACGTAGTCATCAATTTCACATTTCATATTATCCTGACAAAAATATTCCATCATATCTTTATACATTTGTGTGCAAACTAGGTGTATAGAGAAATTTTAGCATCATCTAATAGTACAATTTTTAGATCAGTTACTGATGGAATGTATAAACCCTTCCCAAATTTCATAACTCCTTCTTCATATATGATGTCTGCCAATCTCCCATCCTTGAATGCATTAATTTTCTTATGCAGATTCTCATCATCAGATTGAGATCCTTTTATCTTCTCTAATAAAGATGGTTTAGTAATCATTTGAAAGAGGAAATATGTTTACCCTTCCTGAACAATCCCCATATTCATCTTCATTAGATCCAGGAATATAGTATCTCTTTCAATCCTAATTTGGATCAGGAGTCCGTGATCTTTCCTACTTAATGCAATTTCCACCTTATTTTCCTTTCCTGGGTGGTAGTGTATTGAACAATCATAATCTTTGAGTAACTCGAGCCATCTCCTTTGCCTCATGTTTTCTTCTTTTTATGAGAAATGTATTTCAAACTCATATGGTCCGTATAAATCCCATATCTTTATTTGTAGAGATAATGTCTTCATTTTTTTAGAGCAAATATTACGGCTACTAACTCAAGATCATGAGTTGGATAATTTTTCTCATGAGTCTTCAACTTTCATAATTCATAATCAATAACTTTATCAGTTTACAAAAGGGTGCAACCCAGTCCATTCTTTGATGGATTGTTGTATGTCACAAATCCCTCATTTCTTAATGGAAGAGTTAAAATTGGAGCATTGACCAGTCTTCTTTTCAATTCATCAAAGCATTCTGTACATTATTTTTTCCACACAAACTTAATTCCATAACTTGTGTGCATGGTTAGCGGATTAGCCATTTGGGAAAAATTCTGAATGAAACGCCGATAGTAACCTACTAAGCTAGTAAAACTGTATACCTTGGTTATATTTATTTGCATGGGCCAATCATGGATTTCCTTTGTATTTATAGGGTCAACTAGGATTCAATACATAAAGATAATATGTCATAGAAAAGAAACATATTGATGCCAAAATTCACACTTTATAAACTTTCCATATAATTCATTTCTTCTAAGAGTTTTCAGAATAATCCGCAAGTGATTCTAATGGTCTTCTTATCTATTTAAGTATACTTGGATATCCTTGATGAATACCATGACAAATTTATCAATATATTCCTTGAAAACATTATTCATTAAATCCCTAAAAATATGTGGGGCATTAGTCAGTCCAAAAGGAATCACTGTAAACTCATAATTCTCATATCTAGTTAGAAATGTAGTCTTAAAAATATCTTCTTTCTTCACATCATGCTGATTATATCCAGACTGATGTTCAGTCTTTGAAAAGTACTGATCTCTAGGAATTTGATCAAATAAATCCTCAATCTGAGGAAGAGGATACTTATTCTTTTTTGTAATAGCACTAATTTCCCGATAATCAATGCATAGCCTCATCGATCCATCTTTCAAATTGAAAAACAAGACTAGGAATCTCCGTGGAAAACAATATGTCAAATAAATACTTTGTCACTCAACTCCTGTAGTTGTTTCTTTAGCTCTACTTACTCCACAGTGTCCATTTAATCAGGGGTATTTGACATAGTCTTGAACATGGAATTAAGTCAATAGGAAACACAATTTCATGATTTAGAGGATGTCTAGGTAAATCCTTTGGAAATAAATCAATGTATTCTTGCACTATAATCACATCTCTGATCTAAATATTTCTTTCCTCACCAATAGATATTGGTTTGTCTTCCTCTCCAAGTATTGTATTTAGTATAACTACTAGGGGTGGATCTAGATAAGAATCATGTGGTGTGGTTTTTGAACTAAAGATAAGAGATTCTACACCATTTTAAAAAAAATTAACTTCCTTTTTCTTGCAATAAATCTTCACATCATAGTTTGACAGCCAATTAATACAAATAATTGTATCAAATTAATTCATTGGTGTGACGATAAGGTTTGAAATCAAAGCACGGTTCTGTGTCACGAGGGGTACTAGTTGAAATGCCTTTGTTTCAATGATGCATCTCCTAGTAGTTTTGAAAAATAATCCCTTTATTAAATAAAATTGGACATGTCCAATTTTCTTAAAAATCTGGGAAGATATAAATTATTTGGATGATCCAAAATCAAATAAAGTGTTGTCTAGGATTGAGGAAACAATTAATGTACATGCCATCACAATATTAGGAACATCAACTTCTGCGGTTGTAATTGCGTAAGATCTTCGTTGATCTCTCGGACTTTTCTAAGGTATGTTTCCTTGGTGATTAGAAAAATCATTTTAATAGTGTCCCATATATCTACAATTTTAGCATTGAACATCAACAAATTGTTTCATCCCCTAGAATTCATGAGAGAGATAACCCTTTTCTTCACACTTATAGAATACTCTAATTCCTTTCAAGCATTTCCAGAGATGATTATTCCACATTTCTTGTATAATAGGAATTTCTTCATTCCCTTGTTCTTAATTGGAGATTCACCTTTCCCTTCGTTATTAGAGTAGCACTTTTTATCTTGGTTTCCCTTGAACAAATTTGATATAGAAAACTCATTCTCTGTTTTGATGGAACACGATACAATTTCGTCATATGATGAAAATGATTGAGAATACAGTTCCCTTCCAAAACATGGATTAAGACCTTCAAATAAATGATCAATATTGTCTATCAATTTACGTATGTAATCTATGACATACCTGGATAGCCTTCTGAAGGTAGCCTCGTACTCTGCAACATTATCTTCTTCCACTTTCTTTAGGACAAGAAATTTCCTCTTCATTTCAGTTCTTTATTCACAAGGGAAATATTTTTCAAAGAATATTTCCATAAAATTCTTCCATTCCATATCTTATATTTCTTCTTCTTCTGTGTTATTCTGAATCTAAGACCATCATTGATCAGCATCACCCTTGAGACCATATACTACTAGTACCACCTTTTCATTTTCATTGAATCTTAATTCCATTAATATATTATCATGGGACTTGATCCATTTCTCAGAAACCACTGGATTAGTAGTTTAGTAGAAATATGGGAGCTTCTGTCATATGAAATGATCCAACATAGGTGTTTAATGGTTATTCGTTACAACATAAATTTGTTGTCCTAATGTATTCATGATCTGATCTGCTCCAACATTGAATGTGTTGACTTGCTCAGTGGGGATATCTCTACATTGCCCACGATTATTGATTCCCATTATCCCATTAGACTCTATTTCTAAATAAAGGGATACACTAGATTAGGGTATTAATCATAATCTATAATCTTAACTTAACTAAATACTTAGCAGAAATTGAGATCCTATGAATGGATAATCCCATAATCAAAAAAATGGTTTTTTGAGAATAATTTACATTTCAATCCATCATAATGGCTTGTAAAGAATATCTGAATTTTCCTAAGAATATCCCCTGGGATTGTCATAACAAAGAGTGTAGAAAGGCATGTTGTCATGTACCAGGATACCACGGGTTAAGCCCAAAACTCCTTGTCGGAGCATTCACTCCTATGTACATATATTCCAGAGCCACCTCTACTTCCTCGTATCCAAACAGAGATGTATTGCTTGAAATATCCACATAATCTACTCCTTAATAAAATAGAAAGTCTTTCTTGTTTTTTTTTACTCAAATCCTATCTTAGGGACTCTTCCCGAATCTACCTCTTCTAAATCTATTCTCCAAGGTTCTTACTAAACTTCCTCTAATACCAACTATAACACCCCGAACCCTCTAGACCAGAGTCGGTGCATTACTTTTTATATTGGAATGTTTAGAAGGATTTAAAATCCTGAAAGAATGATTAGTTTAGTAGTCATGAATAAACTAGATACATATATGTAACTCAAATTTCAAAGGAAAAAAGTTACTAAATACAATACATAACAAAAACTAAAAACGGCAACCACAAGAACTCAATAAATGATCTCCTCTTCATCACCTGTTGAGAGTAAACAATGAATGGGGTGAGGTTAAATGCTCAGTAAGGGTAAAAAATAATAGAAGCATGAATCAATAATAATATAATTGTAAACAATTTTACTTAATGAATATGGCATGGTGAATAAATGGAAAACTCCGGCCATTAATTAACTGAGAATGGAACTTTATCCATAGATTTTTTCATAGTGAAAACCTCGTGGATAGTAATAAATGACAACGAATAAAGAGAATTATAATTAAATGGATGTCACGTATATAGTACATGATACCATAATACCAATAAAAATGATTTAGTTCTATGGGTATAAACTTGTCTGCTTTTTGGAAACAAACATGAAGGGTTTGTCGACAATCTTGTTATCTCATGAGACTTGTCGATGCATTGAGGGGATATAGCCGTCCCCACACACTATTGCTCTTCCAAAGAATTATTTATACATATATTCAACACAATATAAATATGACTTTACATTATCCATATAGAATAGAGGATATAGATTCATCAATATTTGCACAGTCAAAACAACATTCAAAATAAATACCTTATGTAAAATGGTATACGGCTAAGACAATAATAATATCCATGATATGAGAATATGGACATTTAAATGGAATATAATTTCAATTGAATAGTGATCTCAAATGGGCCGTAGTTACAACACATAACAATGAGTATCTGCACAATACTAAGCAAGTCACAATGAAGTGAAAATTGAGGCAAATCTCGTTACCACGTTGTAATCAATTGATTCATATCACCCAAAGTTAATAATCGCCTACTGAATCATAGAATAACATGATTATAAAGAGAATAATGATAATATATATCAAATGGAAGTACACCTATAACAAATATATGAAATAATATACAAACAATGGGAATCCCACAAAATTGAAAGTGAGATGATAAAGCCCCTTACAAACATTTCGGCATAGTTACAAGTGTTCTTGTGAGGGATTAATGAGAATTCTAGGAGTATCCCTTTATTTGTATATCATAAGGGAAGTATGGGGGAGGTGAAAAAACATACCTCATCATTAGGTATTAAAAATAAAAGAGGACAACATAGGGGATATTCTCAAACAAACGTGAGAGAGAGGATCCATTACCTTATATTTGAAGGTGTTCTTGATTGTTCTTAACGACCGGAATAATCGAATTTAGATTCAGTAATTAAAATTTCCAGAATTTCAAGAACTTTTAATTTATATTTTATAAACCATATTAGGTTTATTAATGGCCTTTTTGATGGGTTTAAAATATTAAATTTTATTTTTTTGGTACCATTTTCTTCTTTGGTTTTCATGATCTGTTTACTTGTATTCATGAATGGATGTTTGATTGAAATGTGGCTAAACATATATAATTGTTTATTTAAATTATTTGTGACATTAAATAGATATAAATGATCTTATAATGATTATTTTTATATACTATTAGGATGACTCATTCAATGAGTTAATAATTAACGCTTCGATTTGGCATGGCAGTTTTCGTGCACAATAAACATGTTTTGTATTATTATTCCATATTAAGAATGTGTAATGAATATAGAAAGTTAAAAAAGATAAAATACATATATTATTATCTGTTTCAACCATTGAAAAGGTTTAACGGCTAGTATAGAAAATAATAGTGCAAATCAAAAACCCATATTCCTTGAGTGTGATAAATTAACACATCTGGGATGATGTTTTCAATTATTGTGTAAAAGGAAGGGAAAAAGAGAGATATTATGTTGAAATATTTCATTATCATAATTAAAATCCATTAAATGTATGCTATTGGAATTATCATGGAATTTGGATGAGGGTAGGTGAGAAGAGAGAACAAAAGAATGGGACTTTGTAAAAGAAATTGAAAGAAAATAGAAGAGAGGTTCACCAAATGAGAACTCCTTGATAATCTATATATGATATTTTTGTTTGGCCTTTTCATGAGACCAATAGGTCTTGGACGTGGGGAGAGGGCTTGGGAAGAGTATTTGGCCGAATTTAGGCGAGCCTTGAAGTTTAGTGGTGTGGGAGGAAGAGGGGTGAGGGTGGTTTATACAGTAGAGGGGAGAGGGGATCTCTCTATATTATATACACTAATTTAAAATTTCTCCACAAGAAAATGAATAGTGAGAATTACATGACTAGAAATATTAATTCTATCATGTTAATATGAATCAATTGGGCTTATATCATCATAACATCATACATGACTCTATAATTTGTGTATTTAGACTATTTTGTAAATTATGGTGCTTCACTATTCATAAAAAATTCAAGTATTTCAGAAAAATAAAAAAAATAAATATAACCATTTTTTGTCATATAAAATCCAAAAATGAAGCCCATTTTCCAAAAATAATTTTTTAAATATGATTAATTAAAATAATTATTTAATCGAAAAGAATATACACTTAAATTATTCTTCTTCATTTTTATTGTGTCTAAATTTATTTATACATTCATGGGTGTGGATACCATTCATAAGAGTCATATTACAATTAATAAGGGTAAGTTACTATTTATAAGGGTGTGTTACCATTCATAAGGGTATGTAACTATTCACCAAAAATTATGTTAATTCTATCAGACTCTAAATATCATCCTAAACACAACCGTGTATGTCATATTTTTGAAATTCCAAACACACAAGTAGGAATTTTATGTTCAATGGATAGGCTATGAATATCTCCTAAATAACTAAGTATTATTTCAAACAATCCTTGTGTTTTAGGAAATATAGTTTGTGAATTGAATGTATTTATGAGAAATATACAATTACATTTTTGGGGTGCTACAAGGATTCCCCCCTATTTTCCAAAACAGTTGAGCGGCCATTCGTCTTGTGAAGCGGCAGCGCCACGGGGTGCTGCCCGGTCACCGAGGGATCCTCAGGAGGGTCGGTCCCTCCACCGTCGAGGCTTTCAGCTACAACCTCCTCCAGCAGCATGCAATGGTGTGCTGCTCTGCCTCAACCTTCTACGACTGGCTGGAGCTGGTTGTCGTCTTCACCCGGCATGGCTTCAACTATGGCCTCTCCCACCCGCAGCGCACGATGGCACGCCGCACCACCTCCGCTCCTGGCCACTCCGCTAAACGTTATGGCTGCCACTGTGGAATACTGTTGTGGCCTCCTCCTGCGGTGTGTGATGGCGGTCCACCTCTATCATGGTATGCTGGTTCCACTGCGTCGGCAGTCTTCCACATGGAACGGAAGGGTAAATAAGGTAGCAGAGGGTTTCTGACATGTTCATTTGGCCCACGCCCACTGATTTAGCTTGAAAACAATAGGGAGGAATATGATTCTATAATAACATGAAATTATAAAAAAATAAATATATACCTCATTTTTGTTGGATAGACTGCTTGCTGGAAGAAGCGTTGGTTCATTTCATTCAGTGGTGCTCATCACAGCCTGCTAGAGCTGTCTCCATCCTCCAAGTGATTGGCATCATGGATCATTATCAAAACTTCAACTCTTGGTGAAGCCATTCCAATTCTCTTCCCCAAGATCCATATTATTAGGAGAGGGGGAGAGTGAGTAACGCCCATGGAATTAATATCGGTTCATTTAATAAGAACCTTCCTAATTCCAATGATGTTTTTACAACAGATTTGAGGAGTCTAGGTATTTAATGGCTTGACACATCGTTGATCCCACCACTCCCGCTTGTCCATTAGAGGAAAAGAAAGAAATTAATAAAATAAAAAAATTATTTTATTTTTCTTCTAAAAGGTCCAAAATTGAATTTTTTTTTCAGAGTTATTGTAGTTGATATGAAGCATCCCTTGATAGAATCATTGCATTACAGATTCAATGGTTCCCTTGGGTTTTTAATCTGAGAACCGGTTCAAATGATAGAAAATTATTCCCACACTTTTACTGAAATTACCATAAAAAAAGTTTAGAAATTCATTCTGTTACACCAGGACATGGAATAATACGCCGTGAATTCTCTCAGAATTGTAATAATTCCATATAATTTTAAAAAAATTACATGAAAAAATCTAGTTCATTTCATTCCCCCTAACATTGGGATTTTTATCCCCAAAATCCACAACCTAGACAAAGGAAACAGATGGGGGTAATTGGCATAAATCTGATCCACCCGCTCCTATGTTCTCTCCTGGAGGTTCCTGTGCTACAAATGAACATGCACCAAAGTTATAAATCATCCATGATGGTCCCACTCCTGTTGATCCTCAATATCTTCTGTAACCTCTATAAACGTCACCCCATCATCAAATTCCAGCTCTCCATGGTCAATGACATGAAATGTGTGATGCATGTATCTCCTCAGCTGGGATATGTGGAAGATATCATTCACTATCTCCAATTGTGGTGGTAGTTCCAAGAAGTATTCTACCTTTCCCATCCTCCGAGGTATATGAAAATAACATATAATCCTCGGTGAGAGTTTTCCATCTCAGAAAACTCTCCACAAACCTCATCACGGTGAGACCTCTAGGAAGATGTGGTATCCTTCCTCAAACTCCAATGGAATTTGTCTCCTATCTGCATAAGACTTATTTATGCTCTGTGAAGTCTTCATCTACTCAAGAATGATCTACACCTTGTCATTGGTATCCCATACCCACTCTGGTCCCATAATTACTGACTCCCCTGGGACTTTCTAGTATAGGGGTGATCTTCAAGGTCGATTGTAAGCACGTTGCATGTCCTCTTGTGTCTGAATGTTCTGATATGTCTAACCATATTTCTGTGGATGAAAGGCAGTGCTCAAACAAATTAGTTCCAACATTCCTCCTATAATACCTACCACAAATGAGATTTAAAACATGAATCGCGGTCGGAGATGATCATCGATAGAAAACCATGAAGTCGTACAATCTCCTATACATATAGTAATCCCAAGACCACTATTGATTCCTGCTCTCGGATGGATAGGAAGTGGGCCAACTTGTTGAGTCAGCCAAAGATCACCCAGATGGAATCTTCTCCCCTGTATGTACATAGAAGCCATGTCACAATGTCCATGGAGATATTATCCCACTTCCACTCTAGAACCTCTAGGTGATGTGTTAAGCCAGCTAGAACCTGGTGCTCAACCTTCACTTGCTGACAAGTGAGGCATCATGAAACAAACGCTTACACTACTTTCTTCATCCCTAACCACTTGTGCTGATGTCAAAGATCCTGGTATATCTTCACCGCACTAGGATGTACCGCCATAGGTGACATATGGAACTCCCTCAACACCTCCCTTAGCGCCACTTGTATCATGGTGCATCCAATAAAGAGGATGACGTGCTCCCAGCCTTCATAAAATCCATCAGGTGTCGGTCCTGTGGATATCGAATCACATCGTGCCTCGCAGTCAATGATCCCAAGAAGTGACTCTCGAACACATAGAAGAAATGTGGTAGTGATAGTCACAGAATGGAGGTAGGCTGTTTCATCTTTATCCACAAAGGATATCCGCAACGCAGTTAGCTGCTCTATCGCCTCACTCAGTAGCTATAAATTAGAACTCCTGATGAGTGTGTCTGCTACTACATTCCCCATCCCAAGTGCATAGAGTATCTAAAATTCATAGCAATGGAATAAATCTTTCCATTGTCTATGTCTCAGGTTCAGTTCCTTCTGTAAGAAGATATACCTGAGACACTTGTGAACATAGTAGACTATAAAATGTTCACCCATCATGTAACATCGTCACATATTCAAGGAGAATATTAGTGCTGCTAACTCCAGGTCATGGGTGGCATAGTTATTCCCATGGTGTCTCAGTTGTTAGGAACCTTACGTGATCATTTCTCCCTCCTTCCTTAAGATACATCCCCAACCGGTCCTTGATGTGTTGTAGCAGACTACAAACCAAACACCCTCTTTTGGTTGCAACAAGATTGTGGCACTCGTTAGTATCTAACTTAGCACCTGAAAACTCTACTGGAATCTCCCCATCCACAAAAAGGGTTGTCTCTTCTATGTCAACACTGACAAAAGTGCCGCAACTCTAGAAAATTTGGGTACGAATCTAAGGTTGTACCCAGTAAACCCCAAGAATCTTTGCACCTCTGTCACACACCTGGGTGGATCCCAAGCTAGAACAACCTCTATCATTTCCATATCCACTAACACAACAACCTCTGAGAAAACGTGTCCTAGAAAGTGGACCTCTTGTATCTAGAACTGGCACATCGAGAGATTACCCTAAATCTGGTTCTCTAATAGTGTATCAAAAACTACATGCAGATGATCAGTATCCTCCTCCTCTTCTGATGAGTATACCAAGATGTCATCGATGAATACCACTATAAAGCAATCGAGGAATGGATGGAAGATACTATTAATGTGTCCCATGAACACTAAATGTGTGTTGATCACACAGAAAGGCATAACCAAGAACTCGCAGTGGCCATGATGACTTCTAAAGGCCATCTTCTGCACATCCTCATCTCATACCCTAAGATGATGATAGCCTAATCTGAGGTCTATCTTCAAAAACAATCAATCTCACATCAAATGATCAAAGATATCATCAATCCTTGGGAGTGGATACTTATTCTTCACGGCCACCTGGTTCAAGCGCTAATAATCTGCATGGAGTCTCAAACTTCTATCTTCCTTCTTAGCGAACAATATCTGGGTTTCCAATTAAAAAAACCTAGGCCTTACAGTCCCCTTCTTCTGCAAGTCCTTTAACTATACATGTAACTATCGATGCTCCTCGAATCCATCCGATATACTGGTGTAGATATTTGTGTTTTCCTAGGGTATATGTCAAGGTAAAATTATACCTCTCTATGTGGAGGTTGTTCTGGAACATCATCAAAAAAGACATCGGTATACTCGTCCACCACTATAGGATAGCTCGGACTCTCAAAAACTACTACTCTGTGGTTAAGGCTATCAAATTGTTGTGTGATCGGCTACACCCTGCTCTGGATAACTCCATCATGTGCTGCAAAGGTTCCCTTCTCACTGTGACAAAAAACCTAGTCCCATCCTTGAGGACACACCACACATTATTCCTAATGTTGTCAATCTGAGCAAGGACTACGGATAACCATTCCATACCCAATATGATTTCATAAGGCCTCGACGTTCTTACTAGAAGATCGCAGCCAAAGCTCTCGACTCCTATAGTAAGCTCACAATGTCGTCATCAGTGTGTAATCATCGAATCCTCTCCTTTAATAGTATTTATCCATAAGCATCAACCTAATGGCTCCACCAAAATCTCTGAGCTTTGAATGAGGGTTGTGGAAATACCAGAGTGACTGGGACTTGTGTCTATAAGTATTATAGATAAGGTGGTGTAGACATAGATTTCACCTCTAATCATCTTTAGAGTGTCATGGTCATAGGCCTCAGCTGCCTAGAGCTGAGCTCACCCATGTCCACCTACTCCTTGTGGTCGGGGTGGACCACCTATAGGTGGTGGTGGTAAATCCTCGAATCTCCGCCCACCGCCTTCCATAGACAACTACTCTTCAGTGTCTGCATGTTCTATAGGGACCTCCCCAATTGAACCTATGCCTCTGCCTTAGTAGTATGTCCACAGTTTTTTGGTCATCTGTATGGTGGGTCAGGCTGTCACAATCGATGTGACCCAGCTCGCTACACCAGTAGAACTACCTACACTTCAGCTGTCCCTGTTTGTCCTGTTATACCAACACCACCAAAACTGTATCCTAAGGTTTTCCACCAGATGTTCGAGATCTCTTGGGCCCCTACGTAATCTATCAACATCCTGCTGCAGATGAATATGTAACCTGACATCTGGAGGTGGCTCTCATCATCGTTGCCTTCTCAGTTAGGATGCTCTCCACCAAAAGTTCTCTCTCTACCACCCCATCCTACTTCGGAATGATGAGTGACATCATCAATGCTCTGATATCCTTATGGATACCCTACTCAAATGTTTGGGCCCTGATGAAATGGTACCATACCAAGTCAGTGGATTAGTGGGAGAGATCAGTGAATGTCGCTGAGTACTTGTCCACAGTCCTGCTACCCTGTTGTAACTACAATTTCTTTTGTATACGCAATGAGCATAGAGTCGTTGGAAAGAACTCTACCCTAAAACGGTCCTCCAAGTCCACCAAGGTGAGGGTCGCCTCTTTTTGTAATAGGAGTGTCAGACTCCACCATCTCCCAGCTGCTCCATGGAAGGTACTGACATCTAGGATCACCATCAGATCCTCTAGTGTCCCAACTAAGAGAAAAACTCTGGCCACAGCCTCCATCCATTCCTCATCCACCAGCGGATCCATCATGCCTCAGAACCTCAGAGCTCTCTATTTCTAAAACTCGTGAAACTCACTCAGTCGGCATGAACCCTCTACTGGTGGGGCTGGTGGAATCTTATTCCCAATGGGTGGTGGTGCTACTGGTGCACCACCAGATGGTACCATCGTTGTAAGAGGTCCCTGCACTGAAGCCTCATCGCATGGTGGTCCATCATCTTGTACTCTCTCAGGAATCGAAGTTGGCTATCTACGTGGTGTAATCCTTATATAAAATAGGTGTTCCATTATAAATAAGTTATACATGGTGATTTGACTCAATGAAATCAAAAGAAATTTTTTTTAAAAGAAACTCTATCATTGTTTTTGGTCACTGAGTCAGAAATCAAAATTTAGGGTCTTAGTATATGGATACTTCAGCTTCTACACCCACACTGGATTCCCCAAACTAATGACCATAACTATAACACTCAACATAATTTCCACATAAAAAAGATCAAAGCCCTTATTCTTCGGTAGAACCGACCCCTATGATATAACTTTGTCACGACCCATCCCTCGCGGCATGTGTTGTGACTACCCCAAACCTGCCTTCCATAAGCTAGGGGATGGAGACTATCACATGAAAGGGGTATCCCTAATATGGTAAGTCATTTCCTTTTTAATTTATACTGACACATAGACTAGAATTCCACAAGATGCAACCACGAAGTAACTGCTGTAGTAAAAAGAGTTCTGAAAGTAAAGGGGCTGGAATATAAGCCCAACTGAAAGTAAAAGTTTAATTGAAAAGTACAAATACAACTAAAATGTACAAAACAGCTCCAGTTTCGTCCACTGAGGATCCTACCTGAATGGTAGATATAGTTCACGAATAGTAGTCCCCATGTCACGTCATGCCAAATAGACCACCTCCGAGCACCATCCAGTCATGGCTCCCTCAGCCTCCATAACTATTGTCCGTCATTTTTGAAAGACACAATAAGGTGCGGGCACAACCCATGAATGGGTGGGTATAATGATACTCATTAGGGACCCCGAGACTCCTGGAGGAATCCTAGAGTTCCACAAAGGAAAACCACAAAGAAAGACCTCAACCACAAAGCACAGAGCAGTAAAAAACTAGACTTCCGTATATGCCCATACATATACCTAAGTTATTAAGATATAATTGTCTCATACATGAGGGAAGAATACCACAAAGGTAACACCACGATGGTAAAAGTAACACAAAGGTAACACAATGATGTTAAAATTACCACATAAGTAAATCCATGAAAGAAACACTGAGAAGGTAAAAGTACCGCACAGGTAACACCATGAATATAAAATCATGGAGGTAAAAGTACCACACAGGCAACACCAAGAAGGTAACACCATGAATGTAAAAGTACCACACAGGTAACACCATGAAGATAACACCATGAAGGTAAAAGACTCTGCTCACACTAGTTATATAAGTAAGGCACCAAAGTAAAAATAATTAGTCGGGAAGGTAGATCATCTTACTCTGTCGAGAGGCACTGCTACTGATTATACAGAGTCTGACCCACACAGGATCGATCGTTACCAACCCCCACAATGATCCACCCAGGATCTAACACACATAATATCGGTATGCAGTGATCCACATAAGATCACTTAGCATTGACCCGCATAGGATCTGACCCACAAAATATTGGTATGTGCTGACCCACAAAGGATCACTCGGTACTAACCTCCATATGATATGTCTCAAACCTTCACCTCATGGCTAGCAACTGGATTCTTGATCATAGAAGACTTTATTCTTGGAGAACCGCTCTTCAAGACATAGGTCATAATTCAGCTACAACGATGCTCTATGATGAAGTTTCCCAAATTTCTACCATGTCGTAAGGGTTCAAATGCGATAGACGTCATGTCAATCAAACACTCAGTCTGTGGCTTATTGGAATTTTAGTTCCGAGGGCCCGTTTGGAATTGATTTCAATCCAACCCGGCCACACTCAATCATCTCCAAACCTAAATTGGAGTATAAAAAATGGATCATCTCACTCCCAAGGTCCCTATTTCATAGACAGTTCATCAAATGGACACCCGGATTTCATGTTATGGTCTTTTAGGTGAAACTGGCCTGGAAGGGACCGGGTCCGGTCTAACCCGGCCTGGACCGACCCGACCCGGGCAGGCTGGGTCATAGTAGGGTCTTCCTACTGGGCTACATTTCGGCCTATCATGGAAGGGTGCGGCTCACTGGGCTTGCACGACCTGACTTACGGAGGATCGGCCAGCTGGGGTCTCGTGGGTCAGCCCATAGATGTGCCGGCCACTAGGCTCGCTCGGCCCGTCCCTTGGAGGCCCATCCCAGCCTGTGGTGGGCTGGACCGCTTGGCATGCATAGCCCGCTGGAGCAGGGCCCGTCATATTCTATATGAGTGGCGTAGTCCCCTCGTTTTCCCGAAAGGTTGAGCAGTCTTTCGGCTTTTCAGGCGGGGGTGCCAGGGGGCGCCGCCCGATCGCTATAGGATCCAAAGGTGGGTGGGTCCCACCACCTGTGTTTCTTCGAGCTGCGAACTCCTCCATCGCAGTGTGACAGTGCGCCACTCAGCCTCTACATTCTGCGACTTGCTCAATCTAGTTGTCATCTTCACTTGTCATGGCTTCAGCCGCGACCTCCCCCACCGGCGGCGCGCGATGGCACGTCACACCCATCTGCGATCGGCTGGTGCTGGCCGCTCTTCTAACCACCAAACCATAGTGTCGCGGCCTCCTCCTATAGTGCGTGACTGTGCACCACCTCTATCATGGCCAGAAGATGTCGCCTCACTGGCGGTTTTCCACAAATAACACAGAGGTAAACTAGGTAGCATAGGGTCAGGGGCAGGTTTGTTTGGCCCGCTCCCTCCACATTAGCTTGAAAACATGAGGGGGAAATAATTTTCAACAATAACATGAAATTATAACTAAATAAATCCCTATCTCATGTTCATTAAAGGGCCTCTACGGTTAAGGAAGATTCAATGTTCGTCGTTCAGTGGGGCTCGTCACCGCCTATTAGAATCGACTCCTTCCTCCAAGTGAATAGTGTCACAGCACATTATAAGAACTTCACCGCATGGTGAATCAGTGACAATACTCTTCCCTATTCTCTATATAAATATTAGAGAAGGATGAGTAACACCCATGCAATTAATGGAGGTTCATTTAATAGGAACCTTCCAAATTCCAACGACACTACTAGAAAGGATTTGAGTAGTCAAGGAATTTAATGGCTTGACACGTTGTTGGTCCAGCCACATCCACTTGTCTGTTTGAGAAAAATAAAGAAATAAATAAATTTAAAAAGTTATTTTATTTTTCTTTCAAAAGGTCAAAAATCTATCTTTTTCTCTAGACATACTGTGATTGAAGTGAAGCCTCCCTTAAGTGAATCTCGGTGCAGCGGATTCAACGGTGCCATCAAATTTTTAATCCGAGAACCAGTTCAAAATATAGAAAAAATTTCCCATGCATTTAATAAAAATAAAATAAAAAATATCATAAAATCATTCTGAGCACACCAGGCATCATAATCATGCGCCGTCAAATTTTGGCAGACTCAAAATAATTCCATATAATTTAAAACAAATGCATGGAAAAATATGGGTCTTTATAATGGATACAAGGAATCAGAGGGATGAGCCAAGGCATGTCAATAATTCCTCCTTGTATATGAAGTATAGTCCACCCAACTCCAAGGTAGATTCTGAACTAGAATAGGTATAGGTGTGGCTGAATAGGATGAATTTCATCCTCAAATTCAACAGAACACCATCAGATTTGAATGTCAAGATAGAAATTTATATTATAGAGGATCATACATGTCAGTGGATGTAACTAGTGATCTTTTATAAAGGGGTTCATTTCCTTACTTGGGAGGATTTTGAGTAATTTTTTAACAAAAAATTCAATCCTCACATGTTATGGATCCAGAGGATGACATACATCTTAACTCTAAAGTAGGAAAATCTCTCTATCTCTGAGTATAAAGAAAATTCATGCATATAATATACTTTTCACATGATTTTAATGTAAGTATCTGTGATGTCACACATATTTTATTAAGGGATAAGGAATGAAATTTTATTGATTATTTTGGTGCTCTATATTACAGATTATACAGAGATAGTGAATAGAGAAATCGTTGATGAACAAGACATCTCTAGAGCAATGAATGGTGGATGTATGATTATACATATGGTAAATAGTGGTAACTTGAATGTTGCAAGAAATATTATGAGGGACTCCTATTTCCATGGTGTAATGGGAACACAAAATCAGATATATGGATCCATGAACCTCCCACCATGACCAAAGCACTATGTGCGATGTTTCCAATGTGCTACCATTGACAACATGAAGTGGGAGTGTAGAGAAAAAATAAGATAAATCCATAGTTTCAGCATAATGATACAAATTTATTGTTTTTTTTTCAATTATCTATGGTCAAGAGCTCAAGTCACTTCTCAGGTGTTGTGGGCATCATATTCTTCTATTGGGAGAGGAAAAAATTCTATCTCACCAGTAGAGTAGATCTAAATATGGTTATTCTTATAATACCATAACTCCTCAATAAGGTAAATCTAATCAAGGAAACATGGAGAATATTACAATAATGAATAAATTTTATGTTGATGAGAATATGATTGTTGATGATCAGGATGGAATATATTTGGTGAGAGGTATAATTCATTTAAATTTTACCCTTATGCGTGTACTTTTTTTATACTAGTTAATTGGATTCCTTCATTGGTTTTCGTGATAATTGCATTCTATGTTTAAAAATTCAGATGATTACTTTTATGATAAAAATCATAACTCCTCTTGGTAAAAGTGAAAGTCTATCCTTCATGTGTAGATTTTGTTGTATAACTTTTAATGCAGCTAAACCGAATTGGGAATTATCAGTGTGGGAGACGGATTCCTATGTTGTAATCCTTGGAATAGATTGGATGAAAATATTCAAGTCTAAAAATCACTATTATAGGAGGGAAGTAAGTTTCTTGACTAGGGATTGAAATGAGCTTATCTCTAGAGGAAAGAAGGTTATAAAGATACATGCAATGATAATTTTCACACCAATGGTTGGAATGATCTCTTATCAGTTGGTAGCACTGAACACAGCATCAATTTAAGAGATTAAGAAATGTAGTTTTCCAATAGTTTGGGATCAATTTCCATATGTCTTTCCCTAGGATTTCTTGGGGTTATCACCTCTAAGAGAAGTGGATATTACGATTGATCTTCTTCCAGGGACCAGTCATATTTCCCATCCATCATATAAGATAGAACCAATAGAATTATGAGAATTGAAATTCTAGTTGGAGAAAAAATAAAGAAATGGTTTCATTCATACAAGTATGTCTCTGTGGGAATCCTTAACCCTATTCATAATGAAATCAGATGGAACTATAAGGCTATGTGTGGATTATCATATTATTAATCAAGTTATGATAAATAATTAGTATCCAATTCTATGCATTTATGATATGTTTGATCAATTTAGGGGATATTAGTGGTTCCATATAATTGACCTATGATTAAGATATAATCAATTGTGTGTTTGGAAGGTAGATATTATGGACAAAGATTTCAAAAGCAGATATGGAATCTACAAGTTTTTAGCCATGCCTTTTGGTCTTAAGAATACACCAGCAGTCTTTATCTAATTGATGAATCATATATTTCAATGATATCTAGATTATTTTTTGTGGTATTTTTAGATGACATATTGTGGTATTAAAGTAAAGGGGTTGAGCATGGGAAAACATTGACAACAGTGTTGTGACTCCTAAGAGACGGTCGTTTTTATGAAAAATTAACAAAGTGTGATTTTTTGATAAAATAGGTATGGCTTCATGGCCATGTAATTTCTTAAAAGGGTGTTTCATTGGATTCATATAAGATTTAACTTGTTACCTCATGGAAAGCACAATGAATTTCTTCGAGATATGATGTTTTCTTGGACTAGAATGATACTACCGACACTTTTTGCGTTACTTCTCACGATTATCCTTTCCAATGACATCACTTAAAAAGGAGAATCTTCCATTCAAATGGATTAAATAATTCCATAAGTCATTCCAAGATATGAAATATTTTATTACAATGACACCTATCTGGATTTTTATATAAGTAGGATAGGGTTACGTGGTGTATTGTGGTTCTTCTAGATCTGGGTTTGGATATGTTCTCTTGCAAGGAGACCATGTTTTTGCTTATAATTCAAGGAATATGAGAGAGAATGAGTATAATTACCTAACACATGACTTAAAGTTAGATTCGGCTATCCATTCAATAAAGACATGGAATCATTATCTCTTTGGGGAGAATTCTATTGTCTTCATGAACCACAAAAGCTTGAAACATATTTTCTCACAATGATACTTGAATCTGATGAAAATGAGATGGTTATCTCTAGATGATTGAATTCAAATTTGGTGTACACCGGGAATGGTAATTCGTTGGATGATTCATTAAGAAGAAATTCATATGCGCAGCTAGCAGAGAAAGCATTAGATGAATGGTAGTTGATGTTAGTCATAGCCGAAATTCTTGTGTAATGTGAAGACTGAGGTGATGTTGAGTTTTTATTTTTCGTTTTTGTGGTTCCTGATTTGGTAAATATTTTCAAAGAGGCACAAAATTCCGATGTAGAATGTTGGGTTATGATTTCAAAAATTAATTGTGGGGGGACCATTGGGTGATGGAATCATGTTTGGAGTTTGGTTTTTTGGTTCAATGATCGGATGGTTGTATCTAGGTCTTTTTAGCAAAAACTTATTCTTACTTACCACCATTCAAGATGGGATGTACATCTGTGAATACAGAAGATGTATAAGGCATTGAAGTAATTGTTTTAGTGGATAGAAATGAAAATCACAGTGGTTATGTTCGTCTCAATCTGCTTAAATGTTCATCAAGTTAAGGCAGAGCATCGAGGACCAGTTATTATGTTATAGTCATTACATACCCCATAGTATAAATGGGAGAAGATAGAAATGTATTTTGTTATAGTTCTAATAATAACGGTTTAAAAAAATGATTACATATGGATGATAGTGGATCATCAAACCATGTCGGCTCATTTAATTCTAATCTGTGAAACTGATACGGTGAGGGATCTATCAAAAATTTAAATTCAGAAAGTGGTAAAGATAATTGGTGTACTAGTGTCAATCGTTTCAAATATATATTCAAGGTTTACATATTTTTTTGGTAATCCTTATAGAAATCCCTTAGGACTCAATTGACTTTGAGTATGGTGGATCTTCCTTCGAGGGATGGCCAATCTAAAAGGATGTTACCGATGTTTGAATAAATGTTGTGGGCATATGTAATGGATTTTTTTGGCTAATAGGAAGATCACATACACTTAGCGGAGTTCTCATATAATAATAATTATTAGGCCTCAACACATATGTCTCCATTTGATGTCTTGTATAGGCATCCTCATCGTTCTCCACTGTGCTTAATAGAAATAGAGGAGACATCACTAGTTAGGACTTTTCTTGTCCATGAAACAACCTAGAATATTCAGTTGATCATCAAGATGATGGATACAATAGAGAGTCATCATAAATCTTATGCATATCATCATCAACAACTATTGTTGTTTTTCATTAGTGATAATCTTTTCTAGAGGACATATCCATGTATTGGACATCATCATTTTTGGAAGAAGGTAATGTCATATCCTCTATAAATTGGCCCTTTTGAGATACTGGAATGTGTTGGAGAGGTGTTATATCGATTTTAATTTCCATCACGGTTCATTTAAGTGCATAATACGTTCCACATATCTCAGTTAAAGAAGTATCAGCTAGATTTGGACCATGTGATTAGATCAGAGCACATTAACCTAGAGCAGACTAATTTGATGGTAAATATCCTAGAGTAGATTGGGGAGATGTAATATAAATTCATTCATGGAGAAAGAATCAATCTATTTTGGGTATAATGGAAACAAGGTCAGATTCAAGAAGAGATTTAGGAATGCGATAAGGAAATGAAAGATATGTGGTCAGAACTCATTCAGGGTAGTAAGGGTTTTCTACATTCTGATGATGGAAAGATCAATGGTGGGGAAAATGTCATCCCCACAGTTTTTTGTTGTAACCCTTACATATTTCTTTTTATGTAAGAGTGTATTTTGGTAGTGTTTGGTAAACTTTCAATATGTTTTCAGGGCAAAAAGATATGTGCATGGGCTATGCATAGTTTTTCAAAACTACGAGGATATTCTAGGACAAACCATGTATAGTTGCAATTTTGTTGTATTAGATTTGGAATAATTTGTGCAGATTTAGGGAGACTATATGAGGAATCCATGTAGGGGTTTCCGTAAGGTAGTATCTAATGCATGGTTAGAAAATGGATTGTCTATCCGTGTGGTCTAACCACTTGTATGGATAAAGTAAGATCCTATTTTTTTGAATCATAAACATTTTCCTCCTACTTTATCATATTTTCTTCAAAATTTCCCTAATTATATATTTCTTTTCATTGAAAGTTGTGAAACCTCTCCCTACCATTTAGAAACTAATCTGGTGCTCTCCATTGGCATTTGAAAGCCTGATTCTCTTGCTAAGTGATGTTCTTCAACATTCTTGTCTAGTTTAATATATATACATATATATAATTCTCCTACACTATTTCTATTTCATATATTTGAATTTAATGGGTAGATATATGTTATCGGATTCCAAATATGATGATATTGATTTTTTTTATTGTAGGAGAAGATATATATGGCCATTTTTAGTGGGGTTTCAACCTGGTTTCAGGAGTGTTCTTCATCTATTGTCAGTTTTCATTAAATCCATCTGTGTCTGTAGTTCCCTATCAAATTCTATTTCTAAAATTGATTGTAATTGTTATAAATTGGTTTATTAGAATATAATTTATTTTGAAAAGAATGGAATAAATCTTCTCTGGTGATGATATAGGGTTTGTGGTGAAATTATGTTATCTTGGTGAATCATTGTGGAAAGTTATTTAGTTATTTGAATTAAAAATGATTATTTTAAATTATGGATTTTATGGAATTTAAAACTGGTTGTTGGTAAAGGGGTTTTATATAAGTAGTGAATTTTATTGGAATTATTTGTCTTTGAAATGATTTTATTAGAAAAATGGTTTTCAATAGAATGGTTGTTTTATTGAAATGGTGTTTTGGAATGATCCTTGGTCATAGTCGGTGCTTGTGTTCATGTTGTATTAATGGGGCTTGATTTAAATATTACCATATGTTCAATGCTGAAGTTCAAATTGAAAATGGGATATAATTACCTTGGTAAAACTTGGTAGATCGTTAAGAAACTACTCATTTGAGTGGAACTCTCATTGCATACCACACTTAATTGGTTGTTTGGATGTGTGGATTGGATTGGGAATGAAAAAGGAATATTGAGAAATTTTTTTAATGATTTTTTTAGTTAATTTTCTATAAAAATAAAAATCAATAAAATTGGATTCAATTTCATGGTGGTGCTGAAAACCTACTGAGAGTTATACTCACCCATGCTTTGGAACTTTTTTGATTTAGTAGATGTTATCTTCTAGGAAATGGGAAAAGGTAAAGTATCACATGTTTTCAGAACCACCATGTGATAATTGGGATGATTGGTGTTTTTGGAGCATTGATATTGGGGAGCATGAAGTCTTGTTGTATTTTGGGAGTCTTTATTTGTTCTTCCACATTTTACTATGATAATTCTTTGGACTTCTATTTTTGAACACTTTGGATTTTCATTGATATGAATAATGTAGTTGTGTTTTCTTTCTTTTGATCATGGATCATTTTTTGAATGGTTTGGTTATGGTTTGTTGGTTTAGTGGTTTATTTATTAAAGAGAAAATAGTCACCCACTTTTATTTGAAACCCTTTAGAATTTATTTCCATTCTTTGGCATCTTGTGGATGTCACTTAAGGCCATTTAATGACTCATTGTAGTATCAAGACAATGAGAATTAGTGGGTTATTACAGTTATATTGTATACTAAGGACGAACCCATTCCAATTGAACCATAAATGTGAAAGGATAAACTTGATTTTATACTGGAATTAATTAATTATAGAAATTATATTTCTTTATATTGTATTAATCAATCATATATGGATTCTTTCACATTAGATTTCTTGAAGGATTTGAAAACAAAATATTAATGATATGAATAACTAATAAAATTGAGAATGTTTTGTTTGGATAAAGATATGATTGATATTACTATGATACTATTAATGACCTTAAAATTGGTAAGTCAGTTAATTAAAAAATTATTTATTCCATATTTGATGATTATTATTTAATTTTATAATCTCTAAAAGAAAATTAGGATTTTATTCAAATAAAAAGGATTTTTTATGTGAGGTTAGCTTAAATATTATGGGCACCACCATGGGTTTAATTGTGTAAGGATGATAGTAAGTTTAAAAGAATAATCATTGTCATTTAAATGATTTCTATTATGGAAATTTAATACTCTATCATTGTTCAAAAACCCTTTGGGGTTGATATTTGATTTGATGATAAGTTGATTATAAACTTCATTATAGTTGAATATAGATAATATTGGTAATTTAAAATTGATTAAAAAAATAGGGATTTTGGTTAAAGATATTTATGACTATATTAGTGATTACGATTTAGGTTAGTATCCTAATTTTATTCATGTTAATTTTAATATTTTCATTAAGTTACAATATTATATTGTAATATAACATGTTGGTTAATGATATTCAGTAGATTTTTCCTTTGGGTTTTGGAACATGTAAACAATAGGTTTAATGAGATATTTCATATCAAAAGATAATTAGGAAGAATGAAATTAGACTATTTTATAAATAAGAATGTTTAAGGGTATGATATAACCTTTAAGAAGAAAAATTATTTAATGATGATGTTATTAATGTAATTACAGTATTGGAAAATAATGTTTCATTTAGTTTTATGATGTTTTATGCAATTTTATAATTATCATCTTTAATACACCTTTTGATTTTGTTTAATAAATAATGATATATGTAATATATTGGTGATTTTTTTTAATATTTAAATGTTTATTTTAGTTCTTAAATGATAAAAAGTAAGTCTATAATTCTCATATTTTGGAGAAAATGATTAGATATTTGTGGATATTGATTAAGGGGTGATATTATACATTTCAATTAAGTTTATTTTCATATGATCATACTCTAGATATGATTGGAATTATTCAACACTAGTAAATGTATCCTAAGACAATAAATATATCCTATTACCATTAATTAAGATGAATTCATGTACTTTTAACCAGTCACTGATTCATGGTATTATTATTGTATGATTTCTCCTAAAAATGTTCTCTATCAATCTCTATTTTCCATTGGGTATTAGTTATTTCTACCATGTCCATACATTCAGTTGTAAAAAAATTTCTCTTATTTGGGAACCTAGTTATTTGTTAATGTAGATGAAATGTTTATTTTATCATCACCCTTTTAAGGAGGTGTTTTACTAACCATTTTTTGTGGATTTTCACAAAGGAATTTTAAAATGCTTGACATTTGATTACCTGAAATGAGTTCAAATTGAGAGGAAGTAATTTATTGAAAGTGGTAGAATATAATACCCTTATATTTTGTTTATTTTTTCTCAATTAAATATAATCACTAAAATATCTTGTTTTAAACGCCACACAGAGGATAAATGAACTGCTATACAAAATTTTTGTTTCAAACATTTACAAAGTACCACATTTCTAAAAAATAAGATAAATATAGAATTACTTCAATTATCTTATTAATAATCCAATTATGATCACTGAAATAAATATTATTGTTGAATTTGGTTTGAAATCAATTTTATTCTTAAAATACATTTTTATAAAAACATATTTAATATTATTTTAATAATTTAAATAAATATAAATATTTTTAAAATATATGAAATTTATTTTTGAAAATAGAATTTACTATTGTTTTCAACTATTCAAATTTATCATAATTTTATTTTTTTTAAATTATTATGATGATGATAAATTTTTATGAATTTTTTTAAAAAAAATATTTTATGAAGTAGTATGTTTATTATGATACCATCATGATAAATATGTAATATAAAAAAATTATAGAAAATATACAACAAAACAAGAATTATAAAGTCATAAAATTATAATACACATGTTAATATTTAAAATATAAATTAGAATTTATTTTTTTAATAAATATGAAAATCATTTTAAATTTTATTCTACTACTTACATAAACTGAAAAATTAAAATTTAGTACCATAATGAAATTGTTTAAAATGGAATAAGACCATGATGGAATTTTTCCTAAATATTATCTATTATATATTATTTTTACATTAGACACTAATTTTAGAGGTATATGAAAACTGAATTATCGAAATTCTTGTCCAATAAATTCCCAAGGATGGAATAGTAAAAATTACATATTAAATAAGTTTTCATGTTCTATTTGTGAGTTAAAAACATTTTAATGAATATAAAGTTATATTTTGAGCATAATAATCTTATTTGGATGATAATAATTAATTTATAATGTTTGGGGTTAAATAAATAAATAAATTTCTTACAAAACACTAACACATAATTTATTTAATTAATTGATAAAAAATGATTTAAATAATAATACAACAAATATAATGTTAAATATTTAGTATTTTACATGAATTTAATCAATCAATATAACATTTTTGGGATTTTTATGAGAATATATTCTAATTACCACTTTTTCTGGTATTTAATTTCTAATTAAATGTATAGTGTCAAATTTGACATCAATGATATTTTATGAAAATATATTTTATTGATTATTTGAAATGTATTAAAATAATGATAGTGGAATATTATTATATCATATATTATCAAATGACTTAAAATTTATATTTATTATTTTTTATACCTTATATAAAACAGTAAAACCCTTTATGAATGAAGAAGACATTATTATGGTTAATGTTATAATATTTAAATTAAGGGGTTGATGCAAAATTTGGGGTATAGTATTTTACATAAAATAGTAAAATTTATATTTTCTGATGAAAGATAAACCATATGGTACCCTATTTATGAATCCCTATAAATATGGATACATTTAATTTTATAGAAATATTGTATTATAATTTGATCTTTCAATAAATTATTCATGTGAAACTCACATCAATAATAGTAAGTATCCTACTATCACATTTATTTAGACCAAATGTATCCCTATAGATTATAATATTGATGAAATAATAACCTAATAAGTTTTTTCTCAACACATACAATATCTTTTTTCATTTAAAAAATTTCATCCGTTGAGGGTTTAATCTATATACAAAAAGGGGATTCTCAATGAAGAGGTAATAATCTTACCAAACCTCTTTTTAATTTTTTTATTGATAAGACTAATATATATATATACATATATCATATTATCATACTATAATAACATCAGTTCTTGAAATATACTTAAATGTTATTATGATTTTGAGATAACCATTACCCACCCTCTCTCCCATCAAATGAGAAATGAGTGTTTCTATCATCCATACATATGACTTACCATCTCCACATAATGGTAAAATTAATTTTACCCCATAAAATTTCATGGATGGTAATTATTTTGGATTTACTAGCTACATATAAAAAATTTGAAACAATCAATCATCTAAAATTATAATATTGAATATACCTTCTTTTGATCAAATCTCTAGGGAAATGATATCATCACTTGAGAGTACGTGTGGATTGACAGCATCACAAAACGATGAGATAAATTATTCATTTATATTTCACTTGGATGGTAATAATAATTTATTTTATAAATATATAAATTATTTAAATGATTGTGTTTAAAGATTAATGAATTTATCAATTTATTTCATTCATCTGTCAAAAAATGAAATACCTCATTCATGCATATGTATGGCCTATCATCTCCAAAATCCATTTAATACATATACATATATATATATAAATTATAAATGGGACTAAAATTTTATATAATGAACTTACATGATTTTTTTATCATGATTACCATTCTTGAGGTGATGAATGTGTGATCAAAATATAATTACCAAAACTACCAAATATCATAGATTAATAACAAAATATATATCACCTGGAATAGTTACTACAATAATAAATTGTTAAAATATTGGTGATAAATGTCTATAAGTAATTATTATATGATATTATATATATATATATTCAGTTCCACAATTTATGATCAATAAGTAAATATATATTATATACAAGGTTCCAACATTGATGAATGATGTCGGATCTTATGTAGGGTAATTTTATATATAATTGGAATCTTTGGGGAATTTTTATGTTATGCACCTATATTATTTATTGTGATGTATATAAATACCCATTAACATGATATATAAGTAGTTAGTTTATTCTAATTATATTTAATGTGTCACATAATTTAATTCATTCTTGGATATTATGACTCACATGTTACCAATGTAGTAAGGGGTTTCTATTTGGCTTTTAATTCTATTAGACACAACTACTGTTCCCTAGTTGATTCTTTTGTGCTGGGTATAAACATATATTTTTTATTTTATTATTAAAATTATAAATTTTAAAGGGTTTTCAGTATCTTTATATGTTCTTTCATTAATGGAGCTTAAAATTCAATTGATACCAACGTATTAAGAGATTTATGATTCAATTACATTACTTATGGAAACTGTTTATGATTGTGTTTTTTATGATGATACACTATGATATATATCTTAGTAAACTCATAAAAATTCTTCCCATATGATTATATAATTATAATATATTTTATAATTTTATTTTCTTCAACTTAATTACTCAAAAAAATTTAATTATAATTTTATGAAAAACAGAATTCATTTATATCACTATTAAAAACTAATTTTACTCTCATATGCATGTATTATAAAAATGTTCATATGAATAATTTTATTATTCTATAATGAATTTTATTTTCATTTTATGCATGATTTACTTTTTAAAAATGGTTTTTTAGAATAAAATTATTTTCATTTTCCCAATAAGGTACTTTTTTATCATTCTACAAAAGTATGAAAGGAATGGTTATTTATCTTATAAAACATAAATGGAATTTCACACAACCATTTCCAATCAATGAATTAATTATTAGATTACATGATTCCATTGTAATTTTCAATGAATTTTTTTCCATTTTTTTTAATTTCTTAATTTTGAATTATTGATTTGAAAATTAAATTTACATATTACTAAATAAAATTTGTGATATTTAAATTGTATTCCTACTAATAAAATAAAAATACCATTATTTAAAATATCCATTAAGAGGGATATGGTCCAAGGATACAATTATTATTATTTCATAGTATGGTTTATGTTTATGATGAAAATATGTGTGTGAAATCCATTCCTTTTATAAGGGTTATGATATTGTGAATTAAAGGATTGTTTGAAAAACCCATTAATGTTCTATGGGATATGCTATGATAGAATGTTTAAGAATCTGTTTCTTTTCAAGGGGTTATGATATGATTATACTTTTATGAAACCCAATTTTTTCATGTTATGTTGAATTATTAATGTTTATTATCATTTAGAACACACATATATGACTTTTATTATTCGATGGGTGTGACCTATATCACCCTACAACACAATGGGTAATGATATATGTCCCATGAGATAAATAATACTATAATGGCAAGTGAACCTAATTTTGAAGAGGATTGATCCACTATGATGTTATTGGGAGTGAACCATGACTACTATGATGGTTTGTGGAGTGAACCCATTCCACTATGATTTCCTTGGGAATGTTCCTTGAATAATAAGATTTTTTTTATTAGGTTTCTTCTAAAAAATAATGTCATCTTACAATGTTATGATTACACGGAATATATTAATTTATTCCATTATGATTCAAGTCTTAAAAACATATATGATTTATTTCATTACCCAATATTATGACTAATTATACAAAGGGTATGTATTTTTAATGTTAGACTAATATTATCCCATAAATATTATCATGTAATGATAATGTGACGAATTATATCTCCCATGTCTACCCTTACTGAGCATATTAGATCCCCATTTCTTGTGAATCCATTCCAAAATTATTAATAAAGGTACTTCATTCATATATCTATGAAAAGTTATTGTTAATAAGAAAATAATTTGAGATGATTAAGATCATTTATGAACATGTTTTTCAGGTTTCCAAGATTCCGAAGGCATTATACCTATATGATTATAGCATGGGTAATTATATTATTTAATGGATATTCATATATTAAGATGTGATTTCTACATTATAAATGCATGGTTCATGATAATATTCGATATATTAACTAAAAAATTTCATGGCACACATTAAAGACATAGTATAACATATTTTAGACACATGATGGGATGTATCACCTAATTACTCTATTGAGGAAATGCATAAAGGATGATGATATTTTATCAATAAGTATATGGTTACAAAAAAATTACACTAAAAACTCCATAATTAAATTTATAAATATAATGAGTGATATAATAACTATTATGGTTTATTATATTAAAATATTAGTTCAGTAAAATGTTAACCATGATACATAAAATGATCTATGACCATATTGGATGTGATTCCCTTCAATATAAAATAATTCATATTCATAGGTTGGGAACTATGATAATTGGTTATAATTTTCATTAATTGTTTGCGTGTTATTCAAATTTAATTTTATTAGTAGGAATAGTTCTGGTGATATTTTAATCATGTTTGATTCCTTAAAATGGTATGGTATTTTTGTGAAACTATGATGATACATTTCAGTTCATTAGGATCTCTTCAATATGATGGTAAATTATGTGAGGTTGATGTATTATATTTTGAACGATTTATTGACCATATTAATGGGTTTATTTAGATTTAACAATTGAAAATCATTAGTACAAACTGTTCAGGTGCTATTAAAACCTCGTTTCTTAGGATACCAGGTTACGTGATTTTGGGTGGATATTTCCTCAAACCAAAATATTTATTTTTTATATTTTCATTCTCAACTTGAGTATTGGATGATTCTGGTATGAATTATTCTAATTAAGTGGATTCATGAGAACCCTACTATTTGATATGTTTCAGCACGTGATTTTTATTGATTTCATTTCATTCCCTTTATGCATGGATTTTTGTTATGGTCATTATTTAGGGAATAATTTATAAAATTATATTGTCTTTTATTATCATGATTTCTATTTTAACCTCATTGTACACAAAGAAATCATGTAGGATGGAATCATAGATCGATAAACCTAATATAGGTGAGTGGGGTAGAGAATATTCTTTTGAATGGATAGACAGGTATCGTCTAAGGCATCTGGATGATTCTTGGTACTCTTTTTTTAATATACACTCATTTAATATAGTTTATTTTATTTTATAATTGGGTGATTTTTTCCTTGGTGTATGGTAGAAAAAAATAATGAATGTCATTTTTTTAACATTTTTTAGTATGATATATAGTGTGATTTCATTTATACAACCATATATTATAGACTATTTTTATGTATTGTATAGTTGTTTATGTGATTTTTCAATCAATTCCATTGATTATATAGAGGGTATAATATTAGTAGGAAATACTATATAACCCATGCAACTAGTTAATGTCTTATAGTATATATGTTATTATACTAGATGTAACAAAGAAACTTGAATTGGATTACATGAGTAGGTTTTGGGCTAGAGAAAATATTCGGTTGAACCAGATGATTGTTTTTATTTTATTTTAATGATTTGATATGTGGTATATGGAGAGAAAACTACTCAAATTATGGGATAGATGTTTTCATTTTTTCTTTATGATGTATATATGTATAAAAATTTAGGTTTTCATTGTGTCAGGATTGTTTCTATATATTTAATTTCTATAGTTGGGGTGTTTTTTAAAATCATGTGTGTTATCCTAGAAGAATACTCAAGAGGGGGGTGAATTTAGTTCCTATTAAAAAATATCTGTTTAAATGATTTATATTGAAATCCACCCATTCATAAGACATGTTAATCTATAGTGAAATTATAAAGATTGTAAAGGTTAAATTATTTTCTCAAAGATTGATTTGTTCTCAGTTATATTAAATCTGAATATTAAGTTAGCTTTTGAAACTAACCTTCTGGTTCACAATAATTACAAACACTTTCTATTTTAACTATCAGATTTACTTTAAAATAGTTTTATAATTCAAAGAAGTTGGAAGCAAAATATTGAAAATATTTTAATCTAATATTATAAGCACAACATTTTTATCCAAGAGGTTCAATAACAAGCTGAGACATAGTTCTATCAAACAATTTATTTATAATATTGATCCAAACCCTGAATCGGGGTTTAAAACATTACTCAGACTATTCAGGTCCTCAGACCTCTACCACAGTTCTACGTGGGAAAGCAACAACAACAGCGCACTGGTTGTCCAGGTCCTCATACCTCTACCACAGTTCTTCGTGGGATACACAATGGTATAAAGAGTTTTGTGTGAGGATTTCAGTATCATCCAGTTCATCTTAAGAGTCAATGTGTGTCCAGAAAGATAGAAGCACACACTGCTCGTAATGTAATAAAAATAATCATAGCAAAGCTACAATACTGAGATGAGTTTAGAATGATCTTATGGGATTTCAATACATCTCTGGACTCCTTTGAATTGAAGCAGAAGAAGCATTGAGTCCTTCTCTAGAAGTTAGCTGGAAAACAGAGTGGCGTGGTTCTGTTTCTTCACTTCTAGTACAAGTGTTCAGCTTTAATGTGAGAGTATTCCTTGTAGCACTTAAACCTCCTCTTTGAACTTCTGTTCATTATGTGTATGAGTGTTCTTCAAGTTCTTCAAGTGTTTTTCTCTGCATGTATCTGTGTATCTTCTTGTATATGTCTCATATGTGTCATTTATTCTTCCTTATGTATATATATATATATTCTCCAGTATCTCGATATTTCATTTATTCCTTGAGCTCTGGAAATAGGAATGATTACCTTTTATAGGTACAAGGTACAGTTCCCTAACATGCCAACAACCCACATTAATTAATAGTAGTTGGATTGAATTAATTAAATATGACTGTAAGCATTATATTAATAATATTGTAAAATTATAGAGTCTAAGTAACTGTGACTGGTTAATAGTCATCTTCCATCAGTAGCTCTTTGTCGGTAGACTTGTAACGGTAGTTGTTGTAGCAGTTGCTCATGTATTAGTAACTCCATCTGTCGATAGCTCAAGGTATCAGTAGCTCCATCTGTCGGTATCTCTTTTTAAGGGTGAAATTCTGTCAGTAGCTCTTCCTCGCTATCAGTAGTTGTTATAATTGGTAGTGGTACCTCTCTCAATCAGTAGCTTCCCCTATCGGTAGCTCCATTATATTGGTAGCTCGTATCAGTGGACTTGTATCGGTGAACTTGTATATCAGTGACATTTTCTATCAGTAGACTTAGTCTATTGGTGGACTTGTCTAATAGTGAACTTATATCAGTGAGCTGGTCTGTATCAATCATAATTATAACTATTAGTGTCTTAAGAACATAAATTCTTACAAAGTACATGTTCAATTCATATTAGTTCCTGATTGAATAAATATCATACTTCATCATTGTTAAACATAAATAAGAATTGATTAATATATTCCATGATATTATATGATTATTTTGACATCCATACTAAATATAGAACATGAAGGCATAGTTATTAAACATAATTATTATACAGATAAGCATGATTTGGGATTATCAGAACATATCTAATCATATTCATGTTTATAAAAATAGGTGAGTCCAACAATATCCCCCCTTTTGATAGTAACAAAGTATGGCATTATAATCCTGAATAAACTTTACTGAATCAGATTAAGATACATCTAATGGAATTTCTCAGTGTCACCAGATCATAACTCTCAAATGTTTCAGAGTTAAAATATGGAAAAACATAAGTGTAAAAAGAAATAGAATATTTATTTCCCACAAAGACACATGTTATAATTTTCACCCCCTTACTGTAATTTCTCCCAAAATTGAATGTTCTCCCCATATTATAATTTTTCTCCCCCTTTTTTATTAGAAAATAGAGAAAAGAAATGGTTCAGAGCATAAAATAAAAGAGAGAAAATAGACATTTTTATTTTACATGAAAAAGTTATATGAGAAAACAAAAATTTTCTAAAATCTCTAGACTCATTCAATCAACTTCCTGGATGTCCACTTTGGATTTCCCTTTATGATCGAAGGACTAAGGTTGGGTAGGTTGAGATGCAGTCTTGGGTACTCTAGTAATTATTAAAGGTGGTTCATCTACTAAAACACTGCCAGGTCTATAATGAGTACTCCTCTATAGAAAAGAGAGAATGAGGGGGGAACGATGGCGCCTTTCTCTCCTGGCCATCCCCCACTCCGTATCGGCTCGTCTTGGGTTTTCCATTGAAACCCTCCGCCAGGAATCGGCGGCGTGTCTGAGTGCCACACCTCTTTATCCCTCTCTTCTGCTATTTTTCCTATTTCAATCTTCTCTAGCTCCATGGGTTTTTTTCATTCTTCTTTGAATTGTGGCTTCGGCACTCGTCTCCCGGAATGACTTCTTTGGTCCTGTCGAAGGTTGCTGTCATTGAATCCTCTAGCTGCCGCAAACATACTCTCATCTCATGTTCCACTGCTCCTATTCAGGTCATATTTGGAGCGATGTTAACATAGTGGTTTTGGCTTAAGTGGTTTAGTGGTCCACATTTCTTTAAGCACTTCTTTCTTCGTTCAGTCTTTGTTTTAGTTTCTGATATCAGTCTAACCATGCTGTCGTCGTCTAGAGTCCTTGATCGCTCAAATACCTTCCCTTACCTCAAGAACCTATTCTTCCCTCCGAGTTGGATATGATGTGGGGGTTCCATAAAGGTTTTGGGAGGTGGGGTTCGACGAACTACAATGCCTCTCATGCGGTATGTTTTCGTTTTCGGTGAAGGTTTGTTTGACTTATTTTCCTTGGTGGTCAATCTGTTCGAGACCTTCTCGGTGAAGTCCTGATGGTGTGTTCCAGTTTTGTTGTGATATATTTTGGCTTTGGAGGAAGTATTTTATGGTTCACAATAGTGATGTTTCTGGCTATGGATCCATTCAATTCATGGTTTGATGAAGTGATTTTGATTTTTAATAGTGTTTTTCCAGTTTTTTGTTTATGATGGATGGTGTTGTTTTTTTAGTGGTTATGTATGGTGATTTCCGGCGATGGTGTGATCTCGGGATGGTGATGAAAGAGGCGGGAAAGTATGACATTGATGGTGGGTGTACAACTCAAGGTGGGTGCGTGACATGAGGTGGGTGTGTGACGTGAGGAGGCACATCAAGTGAGGCATGATGATTGGATCAGTTTGAATGTTAAATTTTAAATTTGAATTTGGATCTTGTATTTTGTTTGGTTGTGGTTACCGCTCACCCAAAAAGAGAGTATCTTGAAAAATTAAAAAAAAAAGTGAATTTTCAGTCTGTCGGTACTCCTTTGTGTGATTGTAGGGGTCATGCTTCTGATTTTCTAAGTATGAGTCATTTGAGGTGTGGAACCAGCAGAATCAGTGGTAGGTAAGGAATGCGGCATGATGATAGGTGTATTTTCCACATACAGGAACATCATTAAGATATTCCTGAAATCCATAATGATATCTAACCCTCTCTCCATGGCAGAGATGAAATCATCCTTGTTGTTCATAAATTTGTCCAAAGTAGGGGTCATCTCCCTGATCTTACGAACTTGTTCTCTAAAGTCTTGAGAGACCGGGGGCAGTTTTAGATTCTCTAAAAGTAGCATAAAATGATTGTTTAGTTGATTCAATGTTTATACTCTCTGATAATAATAATCAATTTTGTCTTTGATTTCCGTCTGGGTTACAGTAGAATCTTTCATATAATCTTAGGTGATTTTTCTGATATCCCTGGTATTAGTAATCACCTAAGAATCAGATGAGCTACTGGAAATAACTTGACCAAGTTCTCCTTTCATCATAGACCTAACTATTTTACATCAACTGATACTTTGGATGCACAAAGAGGTGATATAGTAAAAGCTATTATTTCTTTGAAAGACTGAGTGAAATTACTTATCAATTTTTTCACAACAAAATCCTGAGTCCTGACATGCATTGTTATGGTATTATTAAAATCTCCAAACACATCGACAAACTATTTCACTATACATCTAATGTAGTTGATTTCAGTATAGACTTGAGATTTAGAACTCATGAAGGTGTCAGATGAAGCAATATATTTCCTTAGAGTGTCAACAACCTCTAATAAACTTTTAACTTGATTTTGAAATTCCATTACTTCATCCATCACTTCTATTATAGCACTTGACAAAACACTTACCAGAGAAGATACAAAATAACATTCCATATTACATAGCACTTCAACTAAATAGGTTTTCAATTCAGATTTCAATGCCTCAAGATCTCATTTTCTCACAATGTCTTCAAGAAGAGCTATATGAGCTACTGGTTGAGCAGTAACTTCCTCTGAGAAAATATAATAAGACACAGGATGCCTTCTAATGTGTGTCTCATCATCAGAATCAGGATAGTCTAGTCCCAATACAATAAATCCTGGATCCATAGACCAATCTTCCTCTTCATAGGTCACAGAAACCGATCCTATCCTTATAGGTTGCTCCCCCGAAAGTGGAGCTTCCTCATCTTCAGCACCCACTTCAAACATATCATATTCAAGGAAGTAATTTACAACCATATTTATATCTAAACCAAGTGTCAAAGGCTGAGGTATATTATCAATAAGTACTGGTCCTTTTAGTTCAATTACCACCTCAACAGGCATAAAAGATATCTCAATCAGAGGACTGAGACTTAAACATGTACTTCCATTTTCAGATACTTCTTCTTATTCTTCATCACTAAAACTAGAATCTGTATTAGTCTCAACACAATTTGATTTAGGAAGGTCTTCCTCATCCACATATATTTCTTCAACACTTTCTCCCAGAACTGCTTCCTTTTTAGGTAGGGTCACAGGTGGACTTACATTTCCATATGATACCTTTTCAGCAGCAGGTCTTGGAGGAAAATAAGGACCCCTCCATCTTCTATAGAGGTATCCTCCTCAACATCATCATCATTATATTGAGTTTCCTCCTCATCAGGTCCTAGAACTATATCTCTCCTCTCTCTTGGATGATTTGGATGCTCAATAGGGTTAAATTTATCATAAACATTCTCATCATCATTTACCCATTCCATTTTCCATGGGTTCTAGCAAATCTTCATGTACTGACAACTCGTTTTGGTAATAAAAAAGTTTTCGATCACAACCACTTTCTCATCCTGAGACTCAGCCACACCTTTTACCTTTGTCATCAAAGAAATCAGCTTTGAAAAGAATAGAGCATTTATTTTTTGACTTTGCCCTGGTCATATCTTCAATTTGAATCATCAGAAGCCAACGCAGATTTACTTGGACAATATGCCTTACCAGATACAGCAGGAATATATCTGGGAATCTGAGGATTTCAAAATCCCCTCTTCTTGGACTCAACACATTCTGGATAAATTTTAATAGCAACCATTTTTCTCCATCCATTTCTGTAGCAACTACTTTTATTGGTGTTCCTTCTCTAGTGACCTCTTTGAAAGCAGTTTCACACTCAAAAATGCCACTGGTAGGAGGTAATGACTTTGAGGAATATCCAAACTCACCCTCATGTGGAACTTTCAAGCACTCATCCCATTAAATAGAAGAAAAATAGATTATATTGTGATTCACTATTGATACCATTCTGTTCTCACCCTCAGATTTCTAAAAATGAACAAACTCATAGAATTCCTTGACCAGTTTGGGATAATAAAGACCATTGTTATTTGCAAAACATTCGAGCAACCCTTGTTCCTCCAATATACATAGAATGAACGTTTTACTATGTAGGAGCCATTCTGTACAAAGTTCATTGTCAATTACGATATTTCTATTCAGTAAGTGTGGGTTCACTGTACTCTTCTCACAACATGTTCAACTGCCACTACCTTCAGATCCTTCTTTCTACCACTTTCCACTCAGTGCATCACCTTCATCTCTAACTACTGGCCTTTTACTCTTGTCCTTCTACAAATCGTGAAGCTTAGCGTTCGAGACAAACAAAGGTTTGGGAGCTAAGGTTCGAAGTTAAAGGGTTCAAGGTGGACTAAAATGAGGTTAATACAAATATTTTATCATTTAGGAATCAAGAAATAAATAAATGAAAAATAATAAATATAATAAAGACGATACATATTCCGGTTTCTAAAAAAACAACATGTTTAAAACAGTGAAAACTAGTGGTAACATATACATATGAGGATTCATAACGGAGAGGATCAGTAATAGTGCGGTTCTAACGGTGAGGTCCATACTAGTGAGGTATTATGGTGAGGTCCATACCAGTGAGGTATAACGGTGAGGTTCATATTAGTGAGGTATCATTAAACTATTAGGAAAACAATTATCATTCCTAAATAATGTTTGATGTAATTTACCTCTCTAAATTTAATTATTTGGTAAATATATAATCCAAATGATGTTTAGGAGAAATTAATTCAAGAGTTATATCACCTTTTTGATAATGATCTCTCAAAAAGTGATGTCTTAAATCAATGTTCTTAGTCCTAGAGTGAGACACAAGATTCTTGGAAATGTTGATTGCACTGTTGTTATCACAGTTTATAGATACATGGCTAAATTGATATCCATAGTCCAATAGAGTGTGTTTCATCCATAGAATTTTTGCACAGCAACTACCAGTAGCTATGTACTCTACATCAGTAGTAGACAATGCAACAGTATTCTTCTTTTTACTACATAATGATACTAAGTACATTCCTAGAATATGACATGTTTCAGAAGTGCTCTTCCTATCTAACTTCCAACCAGAAAAGTCACCATCTAAATAACTTATTAAATCGAATGATTTTACTTTTTGATAAAATAATACTAAATTAGAAGTATGTTTATGATATTTGAAAATCCTTTTAAAAGTAAGCATGTGTGACTCTTTTGGATTAGCTTGAAATATTTCACACATACACACAATAAACATAATATCTTGTCAACTAGAAGTAAGATAAAGTAAATTCTCAATCATACCTCTATAATTGGTTTGACCCACTGGTTTCCCAGTTTCATCTACATCTAATTTACTAGTGGTACTCATAGGTTTATCACTTTCCTTATTACTATCCAAACAAAAAATGTTTCAAAAGAACCTTTTTATATTAACATTGATTTAAAATAATACCATTTTCATTTTGAAAGTCTTGAAATCCAAGAAAATATTTGAGTTCTCCCATTAAACTCATTTGAAATTCTCTTTGCATACTCTTTGAAAAATCAATACACAAATCATTTTTAGAAGGATCGAAAATAATATCATCAGTATAGATTTGTACTATCAAAACATATTTGGAAATCCTTTTGATAAAAATAGTTGGATGAGCAATCCCTTTAATAAAACTTTTTGAAATAAGAAAATTACTAAGTCTATCATACTAAGCTTGTGGAGCTTGTTTTAAAACATAAATAGATTTAGAATGTTTAAAAACTCTGATTTGAAAAATGGGGATTAGTAAATCCAGAAGGTGGTTTAACAAAAAACAACTTCAATTATAAAACCATTTAGAAAAGTACTTTTAACATCCATTTGATATAACTTGAAATTCATATGAGTATCATATGCAAGTAGAATCCTAATAGCTTTTAACCTAGAAACAGGTGCAAAGGTTTCCTTATAGTCTATTCCTTCTTCTTGACTATATCCTTGTGAAACTTTCCTTTCTTTATTTCTAATGATATTTCCAGACTCATCAACTTTGTTTCTAAACACCCATTTAGTGCCTATGGTCAAGTTTCCCTTAGTTCTGCCTACGAATTCCTAGAATTTGTTTCTTTCAAATTGATTTAATTTTTATTCCATTGCCATTACCCAAAATTCATTGTTGATAGCATCATTGATATTTTTTGTTTCTAATTGTGTAAGAAAAGATTGATGTTCAACCTGATTCCTTATAGAGCCCATATTCTGAGTTCCTATATCTAAATCTCTTACTACTGAATCTAAAGGATGGTTTTTAAGGGTCATAGTTGGTCTAGAAAAGGTAGGGATAGAAATTTAAGGTTCATTTTTAGGTTCGGGTTCAACAGAAATAGGTTCTGGAAAATTTCTAGTACTGGTTGTTTTAACCTCAGGTTCACTGATTTTGTCATTAAGGTTCATAATTGACATATCTTTGTCAATATTTTCAAGAGGGGTTTTAGGTTCATGTGGATCAGTTTCAAAAAATTTTATTTGTACATATTCTTCCACACATTTGTTCCTATTATTAAATACTCTATAATCTTTTCTAGATATATAATATCCATGAAATATACCTTCATCTCTTTTGGATGCAAACTTATCAAGATTATATTTAGTATTGAGTGTTAAGATTTTGCAACCAATAACTCTATTGTAATTAACATTAGGATTCCTATTATTCCATATCTCATAAGGGGTCCTTTTGAGAATTTGGTCTAATCAATACTCTATTTATAATATAAAAATTTGTATTGAGAGCTTCCTCCAAAAAGTAAACTGGGAGATCATATTTATTAAGCATAAATCTTGAAATTTTTTGAAGTGTTCTCTTTCTTCTTTCTACTACACCATTCTGTTGTGGTGTTCTAGGGGCAGAGAAATTTTGACTATAGACATTATGTGAGAAATAAGTTTCAAACTATTGATTTTCAAACCCACGACCATGGTCACTTCTCATGGTATTAATCTTAAGTCCACTTAGTTTTTAAACAGACTTGTTGTATTTAATGAAAGAAGAACAAGTTTCACTTTTGTGAGCTAGAAAGTATACCCAAGTATATCTATAAAATTCATCTACAATGGAATATACATAGTGATTCCCATTTAAAATAGAAACTCCAGATGGTACAAATAAATCCATATGAACCAACTTGAGAGGTTGAGAAGTTGAATCTTCTTTCTTTGATTTGAAAGAATCTTTATGTTTTTTTCCCTTTTGACAAGGATTACAAACTTTATCTGTTGGGAATTCTAGTCTGGGTAAGTCTCAAACTAAACCCTTCCTAGTCAGTTTCTAGAGTGAATGAACAGTGCAATGTCCTAATATTTTGTGCCATAGCTAGGATTCTTTATGAAAATCATTTAAACAAGTATCATTTTTTACGTAAAGAATTCCAATCTACAACATATATATTTTCATTTAATAATGTAGTAAATACCAAAACATTTTTAGAATTAAAAACATTACATGAATCACTTTCAAGTTTTAAATTGAATCCATCTTCACAAAACTGAGAAATACTTAATAGATTGTATTTTAATCCATCAACAAACAGTACGTTAGAAATAAAAATTGAATCAGTTTTACCAATCTGGCCTTAGCCGATGATTTTTCCTTTTGAGTTATCCCTAAAGGTGAAATTTCCTCCATCAACTTTGAATAAGGTCTTCAATCATGAGTAGTCTTCTATTATATTCCATGAATATCCATTGTCCACATACTATATCCTCCTATAGAAACTTTTTATGCAATTTTCCTACAAAACAGATATAGACAGAAGATAATTTTGGTAACCAAATTTTCTTGTGTCTAGAAAAGTTATCAAGTAAAACATTAGGTAGCCATATTTTTCTAATGGGTTTCCTATAATTAACAGATTCAAATGATATTGATGAATAAAATTTTTTGGTCTATAAGAATTTGAATAGCTAGATGAAGCATAAGAATTGCCAGAATTTGAACTAGCAGCATACTCTCCAGATTTTGAAATAAATTTATTTTTAACAATCTTTCTCTGTCCATGCTGGTAACCTATATCAGTAGTATACTTTTGTGCAACTTGTTTTCAAATAATTTTAGTGAGAGTAGTTTTTCAATTTGAAAAATTCTCTAAGACTTTTATAAGTTTCTTATTAGACAATTTGAGTTCAGTATTATCATTCAAGAGTTGAGACTTCTTTTCCATTTCTATACTATGATCAGAACTAACAATACGAGTCAAGGAATACTGCTTCTTTAATGATTTTCACTTATCATTCAGTTCATTACAAGTATCATCCTACATATTACGGTATTCAAATAATTCAGATTTAGACATACTATAATCATTATTTGAATCAGATTCATTCCCGGAATAATAATTATTGTGCATAGGAACTGTTACCTTAGATTTTTCATTCATGAAACACATGTTGGCATGATTCTTTTCTTCAGAATCAGAAGCTTCAGATCTACTTGAGCTATCTTCATAAACACTCCATGTAGATTTCTTGGATTTTTTGTATTTCTTATCCTTATAGTCATACTTTTTCTTAAATTTCAGTTTTGGACAGTCATCTTTGATATGCCCTTTTATTTTTCACTCATAGCAAACTACTCCATCATCATTATCAGTTTTCCTCCAGTCTTTGTTCCAATTTCCTTGTTGATCATACATACCCTTATAATCATATTTTATAATGAATTTATTCTTTCTATATAATTTCTTGAATCTACTGGCTATCTGAGCCATCTCTTCATCATTGTTTGGGTCAAAATTTTCACTAGTTGTGCTTTCTTCAGTTATCTGAACCTTTTCTTTGCCATTTCTCTTTGATAAAGTGGACTTGAATGCCACTGACTTCTTCTTGGGTTCAACATCTTCCTCTTTATTCTATTTTATCTCTTCTTCATACATCATCAATGTTCTAATCAGCTCCTTGATAGGTAGCTTTCCAATGTCACATGATTCTCATAGAGAGACAGAGGTTCCTCTCCATCTATATGGTAGGAATCTCATTATCCTCATGATTTTCTATTTTGATGGTACATATTTTCCTAGTGAGCTTATTGTATTAACTATCTCATTAAACCTGAGATACATATCATAAATAGATTCATAACTTTTTATTTTAAAATTATCATACTTAATAGTGTATGTATTTAGTCTCATTTATTTAACATTGGTTGTTCACTCATGGTAAATATCCAAAGTATCCCAAATTTCATAAGATGTCTTACAAGAAGATATTCGATTAAATACTTCATCTCCTAAAGTACAATACAGGGCATTCATTGCTTTACAATTATTATTTTATTTATCTTTCGTAGGTTTATCCCAACTAGTTTTAATAGTTTCTGGAATATTATATTGAGTCTCCATAGTAGTCTAGATGTCAAATACCATACTTTCTAAATGGATTTTCATTTTTATTTTCCATTGGACATAATTGACACCATTATAGAAGGGTGTCCTGTTGGTTGCTATGCCTTTCAATTTTTTATCAATAATAAATTTGTTTTAAAATGATATATGAAGATAAAAAGATTATAATTAACTGAAATTTTGAGATCTTTAAGATACAACTATTATCATAGTTGAAAAATTTTCAAAAACAGAGTTTTTTGAAAAACGTTAATCTACTCCCTCTGATACCAAATTTTGTCCTAGAGGAATACTCCAGAGGGGGGTGAATTGAGTTCCTATTAAAAAATTACTATTTAAATTATTTATATTAAAATCCCCCAATTAATAAGTCAAGTTAAGCTGTAGTGAATTCATGAAGATTGTAACGGTTCATTTAGTTTCTCAAAGATTGATTAGTTCTCAGTTAAATTTAATATAAAGATTAAGTTAGCTTTTGAATCTAAACTAATGGTTCACAATAATTAAAAACACTTTATAGTTCAACTATCAGAGTTAAATTAAAATATTTTTATATTTCAAAGAAGTTAGATTAGGAATATTTAAAATAGTTTAAACTAAAATAATATGCACGGTAGTTTTAACCAATAGGTTCGGTATGAAGTTGAGATTTAGTCCCCTCAAATAGTTTATATATAAATTAGATCCACTCCCAGGATAAGGGTTTACAATAGTACTCATACTACTTAGATCCTCAGACCTCTACCATAGTTCTACATGGGAAAGTAGAAACAACAGCACACAGACTGTCCAGGTCCTCAGACCTCTACCACAGTTCTACGTGGGAAAGAAACAACAACAGCACACAGGCTGTATAGGTCCTCAGAACTCTAGCACAGTTCTACATGGGATAAGAAAATGTATAAAGAGTTAGGTATGAGGATTTCAGTATCCACCATTTCAGCTTAGGAGTTATTGTGTGTCCAAACAGATAGAAACACACACTACTCATAATGTAATAAAAATTATCACAATAGAGAAATAATATAGAGATGAGTTTTGAATGCTCTTGTGTGGTGTCAATATAGCTCTGGACTATTTTGTATTGAATTATATGAATCTTTGAGCCCTTGGGAAGTTTTTTGGAAAACAGAGTGTCGTGGTTCTATTCCTTCACTTCCAGTACAGTTGATCAGCTTGAATATGAGAGTATTCCTTGTAGCACTTGAACCTCCTATTTGAACATCTATTCTTGATGTGTATGACTGTTCTTTGTGTTCTTCGAGTGTTTGTCTATGTATGTACATGTGTATCTTCTTGTATATGTCCCGTATGTGTCTTATGTTATTCCTTAAGTATATATCTCTATATTCTCCAGTAGCTAGATATTCCTTTTATTCCTTGAGCTCCGACAATGGGAATGATTAACTTTACTAGTATGAGGTACGGTTCCCTGACATGCAAACAACCCACATTAACTAATATTAGTTGCATTGAATGAATTAAATATGATTTTTATTATTATATTAATAATATCAACAAAGTTTAGAGATTGAGTAACAGTGACTGGTTAGTAGTCATCTTCCATCAGTATCTCTTTGTCGGTATACTTGTAACGGTATCTCTTGTAGTAGTAGCTCATGTATTAATAGATCCATTTTTCAAGAGCTCCATGTATCGGTAGCTCCATGTATCGGTATCTCTTTGTAATGGTGAAATTATTTTAGTATCTCTTCCTCACTATCCGTGGATGTTATCATCGGTAGCAGAATCTCTTTCTATCATTAGCTTCCTCTATCGATAGCTCAATTATATCGGTAGCTTATATCAGTGAACTTGTATCGGTTAACTTGTATATGAGTGACCCTGTCTATCACTATAATTAGTCTATTGGTGTACATGTCTAATAGTGAACTTATTTCAGTGAGCTACTCTATATCAGTCGGAATTATAACTATCAGTGAATTAATAACTTAAATGCTTACAAAGTACTTGTTATATGCATATTAGGTCCAGATTGAATTAATATCATACTTCATCATTTTTAAACATAAATAACCATTGATTAATATATTCCATGATAATATATGATTATTTTTACATCCATACTAACCCTAGAACATGAAGGCATAGTTATCAAACATAATTATTATATAGATAATCATGATTTGGGATTATCAGAACATATCTAATCATATTTGATATTATCAAAATAGTCGAGTCTAACAATGTTTTTTTAATGGTGAATAATTTATTATTTTATTCCATTTCAATGTTTTCTAGTCCTATGTGTAAATATATAATACAGGGAATGTTAGATCCCACAAAAATAAAATCTTTTGAGTTAATTAGAAACTAATTTTAGAAAAAATTAAATAAGTTTTTTTATTGAAATAAAAATCCGTAGAATATTTTTCATTTATCCATATCAAAAATTAGAGGACTTATAATTAAACTAACCAATATTTAATGAAATTCAAAATAATAACAGTAGTGATCAATTTCATCAATATAAACATGGATGTGATGATAATAATTCTTGAATGGGTGGTGTGTATATTTGATCCATTATATTGATGAGAGACATATAACTATGGGTGTCATCTTATATGTCTTAATGTTTTATATAACAAAAACCTAGATTATTATTTAGTATCTATGTCAAAAATGAGTTAATTGGTATGTGGGATTCATTCGGTATGAAAATTGAGTGATTTTAAAAATGTTTCTTCATTTATTTATATGCAATAAATATATTAGAATCATTGATAGTAATTTTATTACCTATGTATTCTAAAGATCAATGAGAGATGGCTAACTGTATGATGGGATGTTTCATATGATGTGGTATTACATGGGTGTGGGACTTCTCTGGAATGAGATTCCATAGACTTTTGAAGATCAAATATCATTATGGTAGTGAATCTAATAGTCTCCTACCTTTGGATCCTAGAAATTTCTATATTCAATTATACATGTACAGTGTAGTGGAATGGACAATTAATTTACATGGGATTTTGATATTAGTGATCTATTATCTCCAGTTTTTAGAATATTTCTTTTGGGATAAACATGTCCTTGAATATTTGAAATATCTACTGTAAAACATTATTATGTGGGTTGAGACATATTATTTGGGGAATGGTAAAAATGATTATTAGTGATGTCTGGTAATATATCATGTGATTTCATTCTAGTAATTTATTTTGGATAAGTTGTAATTGTATTTAATCTCATAAGATCTTATAACTTATAAGAACGTCAGTGGTCTCATTATATTATAGAAGTTTTTAAGATTCAATAGTGATTCATAAATATAACGACCCATACTTTACATACATTGTTATTACTTCAAAATTGAAGTGTACTTATTACAACATATAACAAAACCATGAAAGGACCGTATAGGTATAGTGTCTTTAGAAACATGGAAACATAAAAAACTTGTTCATAAAGCGTCTACATTGTATCCCATTTATTTCATAATATCTATAGTCCCTTTTGGAATATATTACTTAATAAGCTTTTTCCTGACCTAGGGAAAGAAAACATAAAAAAGGGTGATCTCAAATGCTCAGTAAGGGTAAACAAAAGAAATATCAATCACATCGAATTCATAAGAACATAACATTTTGGTAATCTTAACCTGTAAAAGAGTGAATAATTTCATAACATGGGATAAATCATAGTAGTGAAATGAAATCCCAATAATCATAACTTAAAACATGAAACTTTTGGAATACACACATTTTTATAGAGAATCATTTCTTATTAGTCAAGACTCATTTCCAAGACAATCTTAGTGGAAAAAGTCCATTTCTGAAATGAGTTCACTCCTCGTTTCAGTCATGTTTCAATGAACCGGTTTAACCTGCCGTTCCAGCCATGTCTATCTCATGAGATATAAAATCCTTACCCAATTCATTGGAAGTAGATATAGGTCCCACCCATCTCATAATTATATCATTCTTATGTGTGCCACAAAATCATAAACAATACATCATAGCATAACCCATGTAATAAAAACCGGATTCTTAAACATTGTGACATCATAAAACAATTCATATAAGATAAAGGAATTAAAAAAAATAATTCCATCACAACATAATCAAATCGATGTAATAATAGGGATAGAAACAGAACCCTTTATTATCTTAGATGGAAAATAATTTTGATAAAACACTTGAACTCCATTCTTGAGGAAAATATCCTTTCTACTTCAAAAACACTTTTCCTTTCTTAAAATGTCATACAATTCTAAACTAAAAGAATTTGATTACAAATAAACTTGAAAACTTTTAAAGGTAGCTTCTTAGAAATAATGTTTTAAAAATCCATTCATACCGTATAAGATAAAAAAACATTCTTCTCGTACTTTTGTCAGAAAAGTCAAAAAGTACCTCGTACGAAAAACGATAAAAGATTCCTTTCATATCTTTTACTAAAAACTCACCGAAGGGTAAAATTGGATTTAAACAATTTTATGTGGATGGAAACAAAATTAAATATTGAGGAAACATGTATGTGGATGATAAAATACACCCTAGTAAATTCTGAAGTATAAACAATCTCGGATAAAAATTGAGATTGCTAGATTTTCCCTTACCCTAGGTCCGATTTGCTTCGTAAGTGTCTGAACCTCATGTATAATGATTTAAATAATGTTATTGAATTATTCCAGAATAATACATATTGTTATGATATCATATATGGTCATTTTCTTAGCTTCTTATTGGTAATATTTCATTACTACTTGTTATTCGGGTGTTTATTACTTTTTGTTCTTATGCGTGTTTGTCGAATAAATTGTTATTATTCTCTTTAGGTTATAGATACCTCATTTCCAGAATGGTATTAGTGTAATATATATCATACTCATTCATTCAATTCATTTATATAATCATTATGCAATGATGATCATGTAGAACGAATCGCATCACATCGTGGAGATGGTATTCCGTACGCACGCACGAGCGATGATATCGTTCCCATGATCATGGAATTGTATTGGAGTGTATGTATACTATTTCCAAATCAATAACACTTTACAATAATCATATATATTCATTAATTTCACCCTTATACCCATCCAAGTAAGGTGGTGGTGGAAAATAGATTACACCACGGCGTGGAGACGGTATTCTGTACGTACGCACGTGCAATGATTTCGTTTTCCGTAGGATGGATAAAAGGTGAAATGGGGTTGTTTCGTATTTATAATAACATATCAGTATTTGAGTGATACTGATTTTATTACCGAAAAATGAAACAACTAAATAAGAGGGAGTAGAAGAAGAATGGAACTTGAAGAAAACGGTAGAAGGTATTACCTCTTTTTCGAAGTGCCTCCTTTAAAGTTTCTCTTAAGGCACTACAGTTGGTCTTTTGATAAGACCAGTACCTCTAGTAGGTTTCTAATGAAGTGGGGAAGTGAAATGGGCAGGTTTGGCGGAGCTTGAAGGCTCAAATTGGTGTGAGGAAGAGAGGGAGGAGGTGCCCTTTTATAAGGGAGGAGAGGGACACCTTTGGAAATATAAGAAATATTAGTTTATATTAAATCCCAACCCCACATAAAAACATCCAAAATGACTCATATATTAATCTTAGATGAGATAGGGTTGTAATCTCATCGACCAATAAAATTTAGACATGTTATGAATTTATTTTAAACATCATAAACTTGATTTGTCCTTATTTATCAATTTAATTTTATTTGTGGTAATAATATTATAAATTTTAATTTAATATAAATAAATACATATGTGTTGTGAATTTTCCATAATTTGTCACTTCATGACATTGTCGACCATATAAATTTTAATTTATATTTTTTAAATATTTTTGTCATTTTTAAACAATTTTATAATATGTTATTTTTATAAAATAACAATAGTGTCAATTTTGACACTATTCATTTATTTGAATTTAAATAAAATATAAATAGGAGATATGTTTGAACTAAAAGCTTTAATTGATTCATAAAATATCATATGTATCTAGAAAAGTAGTTTAGCACATTAAATAGTTCATATAATATTTATTTTAATATTTTTAAAACAATTTATTTGATATTTTAATTAATAAAATAATTTCAACATCACTATTGTGTCATAATTAATGATAATTATTTAATCCCTAAAAATTCTAAATAAATTCCTATAATTTAGATAATTGTATTATATATCTGGAGACTATTCATTTTTGAAGTTTCATTATGTTTATCACCAAATTAAAATTATTATACTTATAAGATTTAAGAAAGTGACATGTTGTCACATTCTTTGGTTTTAATAATAATTAAACTATTTTCATGGACAAAAGTCCATTAAATGAATCAAATCCGACCCTTAGGTGATATGGGTCAACATTTAGTCATCCAATAGGATTTTGGAAGGTGTTAAGGTAATTTTATAATCTTATATTTACCCTTAATTACCCGATTTACCTTTAACTATGGTAAATAAAATTTACCGTAGTTACTATTCATAATGCCCAAAAATAAAAAGTACCCTATTAACATAATTTGGACCCACTGATTCTGAATATGGAATCCATTTTTCAAAATTTAAAACATATAAGTTGAAGTATTTAATTTAAAATAAATCACGTTGTTAAGAAAATGGGTTTTTGAAGTTAAAACATTGCCAAAGATTGAAATGTTTTTACCTATGAATTCAATGTGAAATTAATGCTAATGAAATACATTATATTAAATGGTAAAAATATATTATATTTATACTTTAAAACCATTCAATATTATAATTTATCCATATAAAATATCTCAATGAAAAAAGTTGTTTTTAATTAAAAATTAGCGTATTTTTACTATTCATCAAAATATGAAACTTATCAGAAAAATATCAAAAATTTATCCAAAGTAAATTTTTATACCCTGATTCAAAAGAAGAATTTTATTTTGTCAAATTGAACTTATAAACATGTCACAAACTAGATTTAATGTGGGTGCGCCATCAAAAGGCGACAAAACTGTATTTTTTGAAAAATATTTCTTTTATCCAAAAAAACTGATTTTTCTTTTATACCTCATTCTAGAAAATGTATAAGTTGAATTAAAATGTTATAAAATTTAAAATTCAGTTAGTACTATTCATAACGGCTAGTTTTAATAATATTTTAATAGCATATCGTTGTTTAGTGAAACTCGGTATTGCGTATGATGCAAACTATCGAGGAAGGCCAATGTTGCATGTAAAGCAAGCCAAGCTAGTGTTGTGTGTAGTGAATGATTCCTTTGATGATTTATATAACATAAAAACAAAATATTTCTCATAAAATTCTTGGGTGTTACATTCTACCCCCCTTAAAATTAATTTTTCCCTCGAAATTCGTCACTTTGTAACAAACAGATGAGGATAACTCTCCCTTGTCATATCCTCAAGCTCCCATGTAGCTTCTTCTAATTAGTGGTTCCTCCATAAAACTTTCACCAAGCGAGTGGTATTGTTTCGTAGGACTTTTTCGTTATGATCCAGAATCTATATTGGTTATTCTTCATAAGAAAGATCTTGCTCCAGTGGTACAACTTTTGAGCTGAGTACATGTGAAGGGTCAGGTATGTACTTTCTCAGGAGAGATACATGGAACACATCATGTACTTGAGAGAGATTCGGTGGAAGTGCCAATCGGTAAGCTACCTTCCCAACACGATCTAGTATTTCAAAAGGACTAATATATCTAGGGCTCAACTTCCCCTTCCTTCCAAATCTCATGACCCTCTTCCAGGGAGATATTCGTAAGAACACTTTATCACCCACTTCAAACTCTAGGTCTTTTCTTCGGTTGTTGGCATAACTTTTCTGTCGACTCTGATCTGCTCTTATGTGTTGTTGAATAGATCTGACCTTTTCTGCCATTTCATCAACGAGATCAGGTCCTAATAGCTTTCTTTCCCCAACTTCATCCCATCAAGTTTGAGTCCTGCATTTCGTTCCATAGAGAGATGCATAAGGATCCATCTGAATACTGGAGTGAAAGCTATTATTATAAGAAAATTCCACCAAAGGTAGGTGTTGATCCCAACCACCGTTGAAATCCATAGAGCAAGCTCTCAACATATCTTCTAGAGTTTTAATTGTTCTCTCAGAATGACCGTCTGTCTGAGGATGATAAGCAGTGCTAAAACTCAACTCTATATCTAGAGTATGCTGTAGACTTCTCCAGAACATCGAGGTAAATCTCAGATCCCGATCAGATATAACAGAAAGTGGTACTCCATGCAATCTTACCACTTCCTTTACATATATCCTGGCAAGCTGATCTAGAGAGAAATCCTCTCTAATAGCAATGAAGTGTGCAGACTTTGTAAGGAGATCAACTGTGACCCAGATAGAATTATTTCCTTTGGATGTTTTAGGAACTCCTGTGACAAAGTCCATAGTGATGTTTTCCCATTTCCATTCGGGTATGGGTAATGGATGTAACATCCCCTTAGACTTCTGTCTCTCAGCATTAACTTGCTGAAAAACCAAGCATCAAGAGACATATTTAGCAACATCTCTTTTCATGCCATCCCAAAAGAATTACTCTTTCAGGTCCCTATACATCTTCGTGCTTCCAGGATGAATAGAGAATGAAGAATTATGAGCCTCATCCAGCAGCTCCTTCTTTAATTCGGGGATGGGAGGAACACAAACCCGATTCCTGAACTTTATTATCCCATCACAATCAAGGTTTAATTCAGGAAAATTTCTCACCTTCTTTTGTAACTCTACATCTTCTTTCTGTGCCTCTTTAATCTTCACATGTATAGATGGTTGAACATTCATTTGAGAAAGTTATGATTTTCCCCCTTCCATTATAATTCCAAGATCCATCCTTTGTAAATCCATAAATATAGGATCTTTTGTGATCCTCATCATGGATAAGCTAGAATGGTCTTGTCGACTTAATGCATCTGCCACCTTGTTTTCTTTCCCAGGGTGGTAATAAATTGAGTAGTCGTAATCCTTAATCAGCTCCAACCATCTTCTTTGGCGCATATTCAGCTCCTTTTGTGTGAAAATATACTTTAAACTTTTATGATTAGTATAAATGTCACACCTTTCTCCATATGGATAATGCCTCGAAATATTTAATGCAAAGATTACCGCAGCTAACTCCAAATCATGATTTGGGTAATTTTGCTCATGGATTTTCAACTGTCATGAGGTATAAGCTATCACCATATCATTTTTCATGAGAACACATCCCAGTCCCTTCTTGGATGCATCACTATAGATCACAAACCTTTCTCCACTACAAGGAAGTGTGCGTACAGGTGCACTGGATAACCTTCTTTTCAACTCCTTCAAATTCTCTTCACATTCATCCGTCCACACGAACTTAACTCCTCTTCAAGTCAACCTAGTGATTGGATTAGATAATCATGAAAAATCATTCAAAAAACGTCGATAATATCCAGCCAAACTAAGAAAACCTCGGATCTTAGTTACTTTTTTTCATCTCGACCATCTTTCGATAACCTCTGTTTTTGCTGGATCCACAGATATCCCCTCTTTTGAGATTATGTGACCCAAAAATGCAACTTTTTGAAGCCAAAATTTACACTTGGTAAATTTGGCATAAAGCTTATCCTTTCTCGGGGTCTTCAATATAATTCCCAAGTGATCTTCATGGTCCTCCTTGCTCTTTGAATAGACAAGAATATCATCTATAAAGACTACCAAAAATTGATCAAGGTAGTCTCTAAAGACTCTTTTCATCAGATACATGAAGGTAGCAGGGGCATTAGTAAGACCAAATGGAATCACTATAAATTCATAGTGCCCATTCCTTGTATAGAAAGTCATGTTTGGTATATCCTCCCTTTTAAACCTTAATTGATGATACCGTGAATGAAGATAAATCCTGGAAAAGTATTGAGCTCCGAATAGTTGGTCAAATAGGTCATCAATGCATGGGAGAGGATATTCGATCTTGATAGTGATCTTGTTAAGTTCTCGATAATCAATGTAGAGTCTCATTGATCCATCTTTCTTCTTAACAAAATGAACAGGTGCTCCCCAAGGTGACGTAGTAGGGTGTATGAATCCCTTATCAATATTCTCTTGGAGTTGCTTCTTCAATTCCTGCAACTCAATTGGGGCCATTCTATAAGGTGTATTTGAAATAGGCAAAGCACCTGGTACGAGTTCTATTGAAAACTCAACTTCACGATTTGGTGGAAGACCCGGCAATTCCTCTGGAAAGACATCATCAAACTCCCATAAAATGGGAATATTCTTAATCGTGAGTTTCTCTCCAACCATTTGAGATAAATAACCTTCATTTAGTGGAATCAAGACCCATAAGATAGAAGGAATTTCCACTAGAAGGTTATGTTCATCCTTGCATCGATAGACGATCATAGATTGATATGGAATATGAAATGTGACTTCCCTTCTTTGGCAATTGATATGAGCTCCATATAAAGAAATCCAATTCATGTTAATAATCACATAAAATTATACTATAGGAAGGATCACAAGATTTGCAGGAAGCACTTTCCCACAAACTTCAATCGGGGAAGAATTATAAACTTTTGATGCGATTGTTGTGCCATTAGGTGTTGTCACAGCTAACTCAATATCTAATTTTTGAGGTAATACGGTTGTACCCTTAGAAAAATCTTCAGAAATTAAATAGTGGGTGGATCCAAAATCAAATAAAACATTTTCTACTTTAGAGTGGATGGTACGTGTACCTTTCACCGCATCGTTATCGTACTTCACATCACTGATAGAAATTGCATGTGACTTTCCTTTTTCTTCAGCCTTAAGATTTTGTTGATTTCGATCATCATCAACAACCCTTGTATTTGGGAATTTGATGGCATAATGCCCCATCTCCTTGCACTTGAAACATTGAAGTATAGTAGGTTCATTCGGTGCGTCCATTCCTTTGTTTACATCATTAGACATCTTCTTCCCATCATTGCGACATTCAAATACCCAATGACCTTCCTTTCCACATTTCAAACATTTACTTGTCCCTTTAAGACAACTCCCTCCATGTTTCTTTCCACACATTGAGCATAAGGGAAAGCTCATCTTATTTTCAGTGTGCTCTTTAGATTTTCCTTTGAATTCCATTTTCCTATTCTTATCAAACCCATATGACTGATGGGTTACTCCAATATCTCTCTCGACTTTGAGAGCACATCAAACTATTTCCTCGTAGCTATTTAATTCCCTTCTGGCTAACGCCCTTCGAAGAATTGGTTTTAAGACACTAAAGAATCGATCGATCTTACTCTCAGGTTGGATAATAATACCAGAAGCGTACCTTGCAAGTCTTGTAAAATTTTCTTCATAGGTACCAACAGATTCATCATCCTTTTGCTTCAGTTCAAGAAACTCTTTCTCCATCATTTTTTGGAGAATAAGAGGGATGTACTTATTGAAAAAAAAGTTCTTGAACTAGTCCCATTCCATGGACTCAATTTCATCCCTTTGCCTCGTATTCTTAATAAGATTCCACCATTGATCAGCATATCCTTCCAAACAATACACTGCTAGGATGACTTTATCATGTTCAGAACATTGAATAATTTAAAATATCTTTTCAGTAGTACTAATCCATTGTTCAACAACAAATGGATCAATAGACCCGCTGAAAGAAGGTGGACATTGCCTCATGAAGGATTCAACAGAATGTTGCTCCTTACTTTGCTCGTTTGGAAGTCCTACATGATTCATATCTTAAGAAAGTTGTGTGAGCATGGCTACAAGATTTTTCATTCCAGCTCCCATAACGTTTGGTTGCTCAGGGGGACAATCATTGCATTTCCCATCGCATTCTGCATTAACACGGTTCCTTCGAGTTCCATCCTTTGACTAAAACCAAGAAGAATAGTGTGAGCAACACTAATTATAATAGGAAAACCACATAATCAAGAATAAAATTTCACACTTAAGGTCTTATCCTAGTTTATTCATGGTCATTTCTAAAACACTAATATTGTGTTCTATGCTTAGAAGTTTCCTTAGGGTTCTTACTAAGGCTTTCACATTCAAGTTTCCAAAGGTTGACTATACCTTTCCTCTGATACCAACTATAACGACCCATAATTTACATACATTGTTATTACATCAAAATTGAAGCGTACTTATTACAACATATAACAAAACCATGGAAGGACCATATAGGTATAGTGTCTTTAGAAACTGGGAAACATAAACAACTGGTTCATAAATCGTCTACACTATCTCCCATTTATTTCATCATATCTATAGTCCCTTTTGGCATATCTTACTTAATAATCTTATTCCTGACCTTGGGAAAGAAAACATAAAAAAGGGTGAGCTCAAATTCTCAGTAAGGGTAAACAAAAGAAATTTCAATCACATCATATTAATAAGAACATATAACTTTGGAAATCTTAACCTGCAAAAGAGAGCATAATTTTATAACATGGGATAAATCATAGTAGTGAAATGAAATCCCAATAATCATAACTTAAAACATGAAACTTTTTTGAATACACACATAATCATAGATAATCATTTCTTATTAGTCAAGACTCATTGCCAAGATTATCTTAGTGGACAAAGTCCATTTGTTGAACCGAGTTCACTCCTCGTTTCAGTCCGGTTTCACTGAACTGTTTTAACCTGCCGTTCCAGCCATGTCTTTATCATGAGATATAAAATCTTTACCCAATGCATTGGAGGGAGATATAGTTCCTACCTATATCATAATGATACCATTCTTATGTGTGCCACAAAATCATAAACAATACATCATTGCATAACCCATGTAATAAAAATGGGATTCTTAAACATCGGGACATCATAAAACAATTCATATAAGATAAAGGAATTAATAAAAATAATTCCATCACAACATAATCAAATCAATGTAATAATAGGGATAGAAACAGAACCCTTTTATTGTCTGAGATGGAAAATAATTTTGATAAAACACATGAACTCCATTCTTGAGGAAAATATCATTTCTACTTCAAAAACACTTTTCCTTTCATAACTGTCATACAATTCTAAACTAAAAGAATTTGATTAAAAATAAACATGAAAACTTGTAAAGGAAGATTCTTGGAAATAATGTTTTAAAAATCCATTCATGCCGTATAAGTTAAAAAAACATTCTTCTCTTACTTTTGTCGGAAAAGTCAAAAAGTACCTCGTACGAAAAACAACAAAAGATTCCTTTCATATCTTTTACTAAAAACTCACCGAAGGGTAAAATTGGATTTAAAAAATTTTAGGTGGGTGGAAAAAATATTATATATTGAGGAAACATGGATTTGGCTGATAAAATACACCCCAGTAAATTCTGAAGTATAAACAATCCCGGATAAAAACTGAGATTGCGAGATTTTACCTTACCTTAGGTCTGATTTGCTTCATAAGTGTCCGAACCTCCTGTATAATGATTTCAATAATGTTATTGACTTACTCCAGAATCATAATTATTGTTATGATATCATATATTGTCATATTATTAGCTTATTATTAGTAATATTTCATTACTACTTGTTATTCGGGTGTTTATTACTTTTTGTTCTTATGCATGTTTGTCAAATAAATTATTATTCTTCTCTTTAGGTTATAGATACATCATCTCCATAATGGTATTAGTGTAATATATATCATATTAATTCATTAAATTCATTTATATAATCATTATGCAATGAATATCATGTAGAACGAATCGCATCACATCGTGGAGACGGTATTCCCTACGTACGCACGAGTGATGATATCGTTCCCATGATCGTGGAATTGTATTGGAGTGTATGTATACTATTTCAGAATCAATACCACTTTACAATATTCATATATATCCATTACTTTCACCCTTATACCCCTCCATGTAAGGTGGTGGTGGAAAATAGATTACACCACGGCGTGGAGACGGTATTCCGTACGTACGCACGCGTAATGATTTCATTTTCTGTAGGATGGATAAGAGGTGAAATAGAGTTGTTTCATATTTATAATAACATATCAATATATGAGTGATACTGATGTTATTACCTCATAATGAAACAACTAAATAAGAGGGAGTAGAAGAAGAATGGAACTTGAAGAAAACGGTAGAAGGTATTACCTCTTTCTCGAAGTGCCTCCTTTAAACTTTCTCTTAAGGCACTAGAGTTGGTCTTTTGATAAGACCAGTACCTCTAGTAGGTTTCTAAGGATGTGGGGAAGTGAAATGGTCAGGGTTTGGCCGATCTTGAAGGCTCAAATTTGTGTGAGGAAGAGAGGGAGGAGGTGCCCTTTTATAAGGGAGGAGAGGGGCACCTTTAGAAATATAAGAAATATTAGTTTATATTAATTCCCAACCCCACTTCAAAACTTCCAAAATGACTCATATACAAAGCTTAGATGCGATAGGGTTGTAATCTAATCAAAAAATAAAATTTAGACATGTTATAAATTTATTTTAAGCATTATCAACTTGATTTATCCTTATTTATCAATTTAATTTTATTTGTGGTAATAATATTCTAAATTTTAAATTATTATAAATAATTACATATGTGTTGTTAATTTTCCATTATTTGAAACTTTATGGCATTTTCAACCATATAAATTTTAATTTATAATTTTAAAATATTTTTTGTGATTTTAAACAATTTTATAATATGTTATTTTTATAAAATAACAATAGTGTCAATTTTGTCACCATTCATTTATTTGAATTTAAATAAAATATATACAGAAGATATGTTCGAAATAAAAGAATTAATAGATTCATAAGATTTCATATGTATCTAAAAATTAGTTTATCACATTAAATAGTTCATATAATATTTATTTTAATGTTTTTAAAACAATTTATCTGATATTTTAATTAATAAAATAATTTCAACATCACTATTGTGTCATAATTAATGATAATTATTTAATCCCTAGAAATTATAAATAAATTCCTATGATTTAGATAATTGTATTAGATTTTTGTAGACTATTCATGTTCGATGTTTCATTAAGTTTATCACCAAATTAAAATTATTATACTTATAAGATTTAAGAAAGTGACATGTTGTCACATTCTTTGGTTTTAATAATAATTAAATTATTTTCATGGATAAAAGTCCATTAAATGAATCTAATCCGACCCTTAGGTGATATGGGTCCACTTTTAGTCATCCAATAGGATTTTGGCAGGTGTTAGGGTAATTTTATAATCTTATATTTACCCTTAATTACCCGACTTACCTTTAACTATGGTAAATAAAATTTACCATAGTTACTATTCATAATGCCCAAAAATAAAAAGTATCCTATTAACATAATTTGGACCCACAGATTCTGAATATGGAATCCATTTTTCAAAATTCAAAACATATAAGTTTCTGTAATTAATTTAAAATAAATCCCGTTGTTAAGAAAACGGGTTTTAGAAGTTAAAACATTGCCAAAGATTGAAATGTTTTTACCTATGAATTCAATGTGAAATTAATGCTAATGACATACATTATATTAAATTGAAAAAATATATTCTATTTATACTTTAAAACCATTAAATATTATAATTTATCCATATAAATTATCTCCATGAAAAAAGTTATTTTTAATTAAAAATTAGCATACTTTTACTATTCATCAAAATATGAAAGTTATCAGAAAAATATCAAACATTTATCCAAAGTAAATTTTTATACCCTGATTGAAAATAAGAATTTTATTTTGAAAAATTGAACTTATAAACATGTCAAAAACTAGATTTAATATGGCTGCGCCATCAAAAGGCGGCAAAACTGTATTTTTTGAAAAATATTTCTTTTATCCAAAAAAATTGATTTTTCTTTTATACCTCATTCTAGAAAATGTATAAGTTGAATTAAAATGTTATAAAATTCAAAATTCAGTTAGTACTATTCATAACGGCTAGTTTTAATAATATTTTAATAGCATATCGTTGTTTAGTGAAACTCGGTATTGCATATGATGCAAGCTATCGAGGAAGGCCGCGGTTGGGTGTAATGCAAGCCAAGCTAGTGTTGTGTGTAGAGAAAGATTCCTTTGATGATTTGTATAACATAAAAACAAAATATTTCTCATAAAATTCTAGGGTGTTATAATAAATTATTTATTGCATGTTGTGGGATATTAATGAAATTATATATATTATTAAACTCAACGTTTTATAATAGATTATATGTCATGGGAAAATATGTAACACCCCATGCTTCCATGGTATACTTCTTCTTAATAATTCAATAACGTGTGGTGTAGGCAACACCAAGTTCAAGAACACCAAGACCTATCAAACCAGCCTTTTAAATAATTTATGAATAATATTAACCAAATTTTTCATTTCAAATATATCTAATATAATTTTAACCTTTATATTTATTTCATAGACATAACATAAGGTCAAATTCAATTTTTCATATTAATGGTGTATTTTTCAAAAAAATCAGTTTCTTCCACCTTTTAATGGAGAAACCTTTTGAAATATAATATTTGAAACTATTATATATTAAATTTTATTAAATTAAATTCTTTATTATAAGAGGGATATAAAAATTTATTTTGGTTAAACTCTTGGTAATCTTCTAATAATTTTCATATTTTGAATAATAGTAAAAAATACTAAATTTTAATTGAGAAAAACTTATTCAATCAAAATAATTTATAGTGATAAATTATACATTTGAATCATTTTAATGTATAATTAGATTATATATTTATAATTAATATAATTTAATTAATTATATGTATTTTTACATTTTAATTGGACAAGAACACATATTAATCTTTTGATAGTTTTCAATTCATTAAAACCCTCTTTTTGGTTTTAACAATGAGAATTACTTTTAAATTTATTTTTGCAAACTCTATGATTTGAATTTGGAAAAATGGATTCCATATTTGGAATCATAAGGTCCAGATAGTGTAAATAGATTACTTTTATTTTATAACATTATGTATATTAGCATCAGTAATTATTTTATTTTCCATGGGTAAAGGGTAAACCAAGTAAATAAGGGAAAAAATATTATTATTATTATATTAAAGTTCCCTAACACAAGTCATAATCATATTTTATGAGGTATTTCAGACCACGGTCTTCCTTGGGTCGATTTGGGTACCCCATGGGGCCACTTGTATTTTAAAATGACAATTTATAAGAATAAATTAAAAGTATAGAAAAATATAACATAAACATGTATCTTTCACTAATATTATTTTTATATAGGTTTATATAATTGATCGCATATACTATAAATATAAATTAGAAATATAAAAATATTTCCTTCATCATGATATTTTATTTATAAATTTTATACATAAAATAAATATATTTATTTAGCACTTAAGAATGATGCATTATTTTACTCATTAATGAAAGAATAAAATAAATGATAATATAAATATTAAAATAAATGTAATTTGAAGCTTTTTCATCCAAACATGAATTTTTTTGTTTCAATTGAAATATTAGGTATTCATTAATCCCTTTAGTTTGAAGTATTACATTTCTTATGAATTTAAAAAAAATTAATTACTAAATATTGTCAAAATTGACATAAATGAGTTTGTAAAACAAATACCATTTTATTAAATGATTTAAAAATACAAAAGATATAAAGTTTGAAAGAAAACATAGATAGTGATAAAAACTTCTTAAATGATCCACTTTAGGTTTTCTTGGAATTATATAGTAATGATATTTACCATGTAGTATAAAAATACGAGAGGACATGGTATGAGTTAACATATTTTGAAAAGGGTTAAATCTAAAATATTAGGTTACTTTTATGACATAAACATGTATGAAACTGATTGGTTGAGAGGATTTAGACCCATAATAATCTTATACTCTAAATAAATCAATTATTATCTATTATAACCTGAAAATGATTTTATAATAAAATAATATTTCAACCATTTCCTAAAGTGCCTCTCACCTCTCTTATAAAAGGGCACCACCCTTTCTATTTAATTCACACATCCAAACCCGTATGGATAGGCTAAAAACATGTCCAAATATCATCCCAAATTACCTCAAATCATCTTAGAGGAAACAAAATTGGGAACAATTCCATCATAATTAATCCATATGTGGAAATCAATAGGGGACACCTGAAGAAGAGGTAATCATTTTATCCCTTCTTTCAAAGTTCAATTCTTCTTCTAATTACACTTACTAAGTTGTTACCATAATAAAATAATAACTTCAGAATATAATATGTGATGATATTTATTAATGATTATTTTATAACCATATTATTCCTTTTTACCCATCCTTTGAAAAATAATACCACCATGTGTTCGTACGTATGGCTTATTGTCTCCACACTGTGGTGTAAGTTGTTTTTCATTGCACTTTATTTATATGGGTATAAATATGAATATAATAAATGTAAATAATAAATATAAATTGATATTTATTCTTTAAAACTTATATTCCATCCAATTCCTCACTATTTAATCATTAAAGGAATGATATCGTCGCTCGTGCATACATACGACCAACCGTCTCCCCGACGCGATGAGATTCATTCTCCACATTAACCATCCAATAATGATTATAAAAAATATATTACTCATAATTATGAGTTAACAAACATAATAATTATACTATAATTATATATATGTGTGTGTGTTTACATATATTTCATTCACATCCTTCCATTCAATATGATAAAAAAATGGAAACAACGCTCATGCATACGTACAGCCTACCGTATCTAGGAACGGTGTATTCCATTTTATATGTATATATATTACATATATTTATATTATTAATATATATATGATATATATATAATATTATACATTCTGGGAGTAATTAAATCATGATCTAAGTAATATTATCAATAATAACAAGTCAAAACTTGTTCAATAAACAAAGCAATATTACCCGAAATGTTGTATTAACTTGGAAGTGTTAATAAAGGTGTAATATAAAGTCATAAAAGAATTATATATTATATCATAAATATTATTATGATTCTTATATAAGTTAATAATATGTTTAAAAACATTATACATGATTTTGGGAGTCGTACACAGTGTATCAGGCTTATGGTAAGGGTAAATTCCTCAATCTCATTATTATCTGAGATTGTTTATGCGTATGTATTTACTAAGAAATATTTATCATCCATGTATATGTTTCATTAAAATGTTTTCAAAAAGAATTTTTAATGGTTTTTTGGAATTGAATATTTAATTATATTATCATTTTAAATGTTTTAATGATTTAATTTTCTAAATTTATTTAATTAATGTCAATATTTTAAAATTATTTTAATGATTTATTTATTTATAAATGATTGTTTTAAAATATTAATTCTTTTCAAAAGTTTCAAAGTCGTATGGGAATATTTGATTCAAAAATCACTTTTAAATGACATTAATTATAATTTTTTTGACCTTTAAATGATTTCATGAAAAAGTGATATTTCTCTCAAAGAGTTTTACTTATAATTTTCAACAATGTCAATATCATTTACTAGTTATTATTCTTGATTACGGTTTATTTATTATAATACAGTCTTTCGTATTGTATTTAATGAGTTATGATATGTTGGAATGTGGATGTTCTATTTATACACCATTTCTGTTTTATGGTTAAAGTATTGAAATTTCATATAGTAGTTTTAATACGAATGATTGTGTTACGTGTCACCCTTTTCATATGAGGAAAACATTAGACTTAGTGAGTGATGGTAGGGGATCACTACAGCCCATCGATGCATCGATAGGTCCCATGAGACAAACTAGTGTCTTGGAACCAGGCCTTGATAGAATATTTGTGAATGATCTTGGAACAAGGACTTGAGGTAGTAGTTATTATATATCGAATTATGCATTCCCTCATTATGAAACTAGTTATTACATGTAATTATTCAACTAGTATAATATCTATGTGCATGTTTATATAGTAATGTTTGATTTGTTATTTCTATATTATGTTTATGTTTATGTTTTAAAAGGTGTTTGTTTTTATTATTAATCTTTCCTTAAAAGTTAATAGCTTTCTCTATATTATTTACCCTTAATCAACATCTGAGATCACCACTTTCTTATGTTTTATTTTCCCAGGATTCCCAGAAACTTATTATGGTTGAATTCAGGGTTAATCTAAGGGAAAAATGAAATTCTTAATGGATTATGTATGATTTGTTTTATGTTATAAATTTTAATGTATCATTCATGTATGTAATCTATTTTCCAAATTTATAAATTCATCGGTCCTTCGGGACTTTATTCCTTGTAATCAAGCAAATGTATTAAAATAATGCACCGACTCATGGTAGCTCGGGTTGGGGCATTACAGTTAGTACTAGGGGAAGATTAGAAACAACCATGGAAATAGATTTAAAAAACTAATATTAGGTATCATAACCCTAAGATTGAATTCGAGGACAAGTATTGAAGAGAATCGTAGAATTTTAAAATATAGATTATGTTGGTATTCCTTGAAAATAGTCATTTTCAAGATAATACTACTAGATATAGTTATGGTATATATAAACCTAGGGGGTAAAATTATGACATGGTGTTTTGAGATAGACTTGGGGAAACCTAGTATACGACAATGGGCCATAATTCGCACCATGTTTGACACTCCTGGGGATATGCTTAGGAAAATCCATATTTTATTTACAAAAAATTATGATGGATTTATGAGTAAATATGTCCTCAAAGGAACCATATTAATGATTATCGATAATATGTGCATATAATTTTCAATTTATGTTATGAATTTTAATATTTTAGAATTATGCATGATGATGTATATCTTAATTTAGTGGTTTCTATTATTTAAAAATTTTACCTATTGGAAGAAATGGAAATTGTATCAACTCTTGTAATCCATGTAGTGATTGAACTTCTATTCAAGATAATGATAGGGAAGCTTGTGAAAAAATTGGTATTGAACATCTTATAACCATATTGGGATATCAGACTCAGTTTATAAATACTAAACATTCCCATTTGGAGATTCATGATCCACAACATGGAGGATCAATGATATATCACTTTATGAGACAACATCCTCCGACATTCAATGGGACTACAAATCCAATTGTAACTGATAAGTGGATATGATCTTAGGGAAAATATTTTATCCATTGGGAAGTAATGAATGGGAAAAGGTTTTAATGGAAGTTTATCGTCTCTCAGGAAATTCGAATCAATGGTGATAATTTTTTAAAAATAAAAAAGGTGATGAAGAAGTGGGAAATATGGAATGGAGGATGTTTAAAGAACTTATTCTAGAAAAATAATTTCCCCATGAATAGCGAGATGATATGGAAATACAATTTCTAAGCCTGAAGAAAAAGAAGGATGAGAATTTTTCAATGTATGAGGTTATCTTCACAAGATCATCAATTCATTCTAGAGACTACATATGTTACCCAAGAAGTAATAGTAATCGATTCATTGATTAATTAAAACCATTCCTCTGATGGGAATTGTCCTAACAAACATTTTCACCATAAAAAGATGTAGTCCTGTGTGCTATAAAGACATAAAAGGAATTATCTATGTCTTATAACATTAAAGTAAATTAATATAAGAATATAATGGTGGATAAATAGAAACATAAAGAGAAAAATGGAAAGAATGATTTTCTCTTATGTGATAATTGTTGGAAGAAACTCTCTGGTACTGGCCTAAATGAAATAGGAGTTTGTTGAAAATGTGGGGAAAAAGGTCACCAAGATCATGATTGTAAGGGAAATAAAGAAGTCGTCTAATTTTATAATTGTAAAGATATAGGGCATTATGAAAATTATTTTCCAAAGCATCAAGGAAATATAGCTCATAAAAGGCAAATGGATCATGGAAAATATTACGATATTACTATAATTGAAGTGGAATATTTAATGTTTTTGTGTTTTATTATGAAATAATTATATTCTGCTTATAAAAAGAATGTGATATATATAAGTATTGTACTGTTGTATTTTTTTCATTAAGTTTTTAATATGATGAAGGTAATCATAAATTAATGATTTTATAATAAGAGTAGCATTACATTGTTAGGGTAATATTATGTTATAACTTATTTTTAAAAGTTAGTGACACTTTAGACTGAGATTGGACAATAGTATATTGGATAACCCTAAATGATGGGATGGATAATTTTGGACATTGGATATTATTGTTTAAGATTATTTTTCAAATGTTATAATACTATAGTTTTAGAAAAATGACAACCTACAGGTCAGGGGATATCCCATTGCATCTGACAATGCAGCGGGAATCGAACCCACAACCAAAGTGTGACAAGGCTTTATCATGTACCAGTATCCTACATGAAGTCCCTTGTTTGTATAAAATAGTTTTCTTCATTTAAATGTTATATTTTTATATTTGGAACTTTATATGATTGAGATAAATATACTATTTTTGAGTTTGTGATTGGAATTAGTTAAAGTATTAAACTCAACATATAAATTAAGTTTGGTTCATTATGTTATTAGTATACAAAGCAAATTAATTCTATAACACTTGGTAAGGAATCATAAAACCTATAATGTTTTCCTTGTACATTCTTTTGTGATGAATCAAACTGTCCCTTAGATCATTGCTAATTTATGGATTTTAGATTATTATCTTTCTCCAAATAATATTTTCTATCACTCTCCATCAGAACATGATGGTTAGTTTTCTATTCCATACCCATCTTTTCCTACATGGACTCCTAGTAAGTTTCATTTCTGGTAACCATTATACTTTTCTTTATTTCAAAATAGAGTCCTCATTAATCCATTTTTTAAGTGGGATTTCAACTAATCTATTTTTAAATAACAAATCCATAGATTTAAATATAGATTTTAAATTGAGAGGATGATATTTATTGAATGAGGGGATATAGTAACACCCCAATCTACCATGGTACGCTTCTTCTTTATAATTCAATAGTGGGCGATGTATGCAATACTGAGTTCAAGTGAACCATGACCTATCAAACTAGCTATTTAAAAGCGGTTATAAATAGTATTAACAAAAATTTTAATTTTATATATATCCCATAAAATATTAAATTTCATATTATTTATTTCCTAGACAAAATATAAGGACAAATTCTATTTTTCAGATAAAAGAATTATTTTTCAAAAAATGTTTTTTCCCACATTTTAATGGAGAACCCTTTTTAAATCCAATATTTGACACTTTTATATATTTATTTCTATGATATTAAATTCTTAATTATAACTAGGATATAACAATTTAGTTTGTATAAGAATTTGGTACTTTTTTTATAACTTTCATATTTTGAAAAATAGTGAAAATAATAAATTTTAATTGATAACAACTTATTTAATACAAACAATTTATAGTGATAAATAATACATATGAGTTGTTTTAAAGTATAATTAGATTATATTTTTATCATTTAATATAATTTAGTTCATTATAAGTATTTTTACATTTAAATTGGACATACACAAGTATCAATCATATGATAGTTTTTATTTCTTAAAAACCAGCATTTTGTTTTTGTCAACGGGAATTAATTTCAAATTAATTTTTGACTACTATGTGTTTTTTATTTGGAATAATGGATTACATATTTAGAATAATAATTTAAAAAATTGTTTTGAAAGGTACCATTTATTTTTTTTATTATGAATAATATCTTCATTAATGATTTTATTTACCATGGTTGAAGGGTAAATCTGGAAAATAAGCGTAAAAAATTATATTATAATAATAATAAAATACACTAAAACATGTACTAATATTATTGGATGAGAAATTTCTGAACATGGGCTTCCTTGGGTCGATTTTGGGACCCCAATTAGCCACTTTTATGTTAAAATTAACTTTAATAAGAATTATTTAAAAGTATATAAAAATATAACATAAACATGTATCATTCACTAAAAATATATATATGGGGTTATATAATTTATCTACTAGACTATAAATAGTAATTAGAAATATAAAAATATTTCCTACATCATGATATTTTATTTATAATTTTTATACTTAAAATAAATAAATTTATTTTTTACACAATAATGATGCAGTATTTTCCTTATTAATGAAATAATCAAATAAATGATGTCATAAATATTAAAATAAATATAATTTGAACATTTTTATTCCATCCACGAATTTTTTGGATTACATTGAAATATTGGGGATGAGTTAATGCATTTGGTTTGACGGAATCAATTTGTTATGACTTTATCAAAATTCAATTAGTAAATATTGTCCAAATTGACTTAAATGGGTTTCTAAAACAAACAGTATTCTATTAAATGATATAAAAATCATAAAAATACAAAGTTTGGAAAAAAAAACTATGATAGTGATAAAAATCTCATTAATGATCCACTTCAGTTTCTCATGGAATTTTAATTTAATGATATATACCGTGTAGTATAAAGATACAAGACGGTATGGTAAGAGATAACTTATTTCACAAAGTGTTAAATCTTAATGATAAGGTGTATTTTGTGACCTAAAAATGTCTAAACCCTATTGGTTGTGATTATTTCGAACCATACTCATCTTAGACCAGAAATAAGTCAATTTATAGCTATTATAATGCATAAAAAATATAATAAATTAATATTTCATGATTTTCTGAAAGTGCACCTCACCTATCTTATAAAAGGGAACCTCCCTTTTTCTTAATTCACAACTCTAGTGCCCTTTGTCTCAGACAAAAACTACCCAAATCTCCTCCCATATTCCCTAAATTCAATTTAGAGTAAATAATTTTGGCATAAATCAATCTAAAATAATCCTTTTTTGTAAATCAAAAGGAGACACCTGAAGAAGAGTTAATCATTTTATCCCTTCATTCGAAGTTCATTTATTCTTCTAATTCCTATTACTAAGTTGTTACCATAATAAAATAACAAATATAGAATATAATATGTTATTATATGTTTTCAAGATTATGGTACAACCATATTCTTTTTTTTACCCGTCCTATCAAAAACAATAACACCATGAGTGTGTACGTACGACTTACCGTCTCCACACCATTGTGTAAATTGTTTTTTCATGTAAATTTTTTTAAAAGTGTATGATGATGAATATAATGGATTTAAATATTAAATATAACATGATAATTATTCTAAAAAATTAATATTCCATCCAATTCCATACACTTTATTTATTAAAGGAACAATATTGTTGCTCGTGTGTACGTACAACCGACCGTCTCCACGAAGCGATGAGATTCATTCTCCAATTTATCCTTCCACGGATGATTATAAAAAATATATTATTCATAATTATGAATTAAATGACATAATAAGTCTACTATAATTATATATATATATATGTACATATATTTCATTTACTTACTTACATTCAATATGACAAGAAAACAGAAACAACATGCATGAATATGTACGGCCTACCGTCTACCTAAATGGTGTATTCCATTTTATATGTCTATATATTACATATATTTATATTATAAATATATATGACATATAAATCATATTTTACATTCTGTATGTAAGTAAATCTTGATCTATGTAACTTGATCAAAAATAACAAGTCAAAACATGTACGATAAACAAACAATATTACCCGAATTGTTGCATTAACATGGAATTGTTGAAAAATGAGTTATATAATGTCACAAAAGAATCATATATGTTAACATAAATATTATAATGATTCTGATATAAGTTAATAATATGCTTGAAAACATTATAAAGGTATTTTGGAGTCGTATGGAGTGTATCAGACTTAACGTAAGGGGTAATTCCTCAATCTCATTGTTATTTGAGATTATTTAGGTGTATATATTTACTTGTACATATATATCATACATTTACATGTATTATAAAATTTTCTTGAAAATGAATATTTTAAGGTTTTATAGAAGTTAATATTTTACTAGTTAATCATTTTAATTTTTTAAACAAATTACTTTTCTAAATATATTTAATTAATATCCATATTTTCTAATGATTTTAAGGATTTATTTATATGGACATGATTGCTTTAAAATGTTAATTATTTTCAAAAGTTTCAAAATATAATGACGCACTTTTATTCAAAAATATATTTTAAATGACTTTCTTTATAAATTTTTTAACTTTTAAATTATTTCATGAAAAATGGATATTTTTCTCAAAGAGTTTTACTGATCATCTTGAACTATGTCAACATCCTTTACTGGATATTATTCTTGATTGAGGTTGATTTATTATAATAAAATATTCCATATATAATTTAATGATCTATGATATGTTTCACTATCTATGTACTATTTCTATACTATTCTTGGTTTATGGTAAAATTAATGGAATTTCATATGATAGTTTTAATATGAACGATTAGGTTATGTTTCACCCTTTTCATATGATGGATGCATTGGACTTAGTAATTGATGGATGGGGTACACAAGAGAACCTTGATGCATATTTAGGTCTTATTATACTAACTAGTGTCTTGAAACGAGGCCTTGATAGAATATTTGTTAATGCTATTAGCATAAGGCCTTGACGTAGTAGCTATTATGTCCAGCATTATGCAATCCCTTGTTATGAAATTAGTTATTACATATTAATGATTTGAATAGTACAATATCCATGTGCATGTTTATATGGTAATTTTTTATTTATTTTTTCCATATTCCATTTATATTTATTTTTGAAATGGATAATATTTTTTTATACAGCATGCCATAAAATTTTTTAGCATTCACTGAATTATTTACCATTACTGAGAATCTGATCTCACTCATTTCTTATGTTTTATTTTAATAGGATGACAAGAAGTGTATTATGATTGATATGTATGATAATCTAGGGGAATAATGTCATTATAGAAGGATTATTTATGATGTGTTTTATGTTAGAAAGTGTAATTTATCATTAATGTATGCAATCTATTTTCCAAGACTACTAAATTGATCGGTCCATCGAGACATGATTCTTTGTAATCATTCCAATGTATTAAAATAATGCACCAGCTCAAGGTAACTAGTTTGGGGGTGTTAAAAAATATTTTGGTAGTGAAGGACATAAATTAGTTAACCCTTAGGATATAATATTGGGTATATGTGAGTTCTATGGAATCGTTTTCTTTAATTGGATTTACTTTTTCCAGAAAGAAATTATGGATTTGTGTATAATATATTTGGAATATACTATATTGATAGTGTGGTCATAATAAAATTGTGTGGTCATATAATCATAGGTAGGATGATATTTCACCTATATGGCAATTGAGGTAAGAAATCAAGTAATCATTGATAATGAGAATTTATTAAAGTTTCAATAGAAAAATGATGTGTTTCATGGAATGGTGGGATTATTGAGGAATATTATTAGTGACTCATCTTTATTGAGTTTGGAACAAATGAAATTGAGAATAATTTACTATAAGTTTATAAATTTTACGTCATGATATAATATGAATTTCACATGATAGAGATTTTGTTCAATCATTTTTTGAGACATATATTGAGACTTAGGGGTTGTGATAATTGATAGTTGGTAGAATTTGATATTAGTGTAATGGGGTATGATGAAAGTTATGCATCCTATAGTGAGTCTATAAGGACAGGTAAATTGAGTTGTAATGGTATTTCATGGTGTATATACACCCTAGTGAATGATCTTTCATCACATTATTTTCATTATGGTTTCATTTGAATTTACATTTACAGAATTTTATACACACAGATATATATATATACTTAGTACATGGTTTATTTGTGAATGAATTTTGAAAATAAATAACTATTTTTTTTACAGAAAACATTGAAATGGTAGTGGAAATTGAAGGTCTTTAATTTAAGCACAGTTTAGCTCAATCAAGAATTGACCTCGTCGCCCACACTTAAAACTGAACATTTTCCCAAAATTGGAATTAAAAATGTTGAGAGAACACAATTTAATAGTTAATGTTCAAAACAGATATTTAATTAAGTAGATTTATGACATGTATAGGGTCTCATTGAAGATGAAAAATATGGTCTTCCATAATGATTATTTAACAAGTCGGTTCATTATCTGAAGAAATGCATTATCATTTAAGTGAGTGATAATGATTTTCAGAATAGTTCATGAAATATCATGTAACTTGTGGGTTCAAGTAAAAATGGTGTAAGAAAGTACAACATATTTTTATTTCAATTAGATGTTCAATAAAGAATAAAACAATCATGAAAAACACCCCACAACATAAGCAGATTCAATACACAAATTCTCAGCCAGTATGAACCCCGGGACATAATTTCTAATACATTTAATTGGTTTAAGTATCAATGAATTTAAATTTTTTGTAAAGAAGAGAATGATGAAATTTTTTAAACATAGTGACCTGAAAAAAACATTCATTCCAATATAAGAAATATTTTTCTTCTTCAGAATATGCATAATTTTTCAAGATAGATATGCAAAATATTTTTATACTGAATGATTAATTTTGTAAGTAACATTTACTATGTCACCGAAAATAGAACCAGGGAGTCAACAACATTAGTGAATCGGTGGATTAGGTGCATTGATGAGTCAGTGACAGACCGATAACATTAAAAGTGTGACATATTAGTGATTTTTTATTAATGTGAACAAGGGAATAAAAATTTAATGATGAACTTAAAGTACTACCCTAAAATGGATTTTCATTAATCCTTGAGCATGGGAATTCCACTCCATTGATTAAAATAGAAGAAACTTGCTTATTTTTCTAAAAAGAAAAACCACAAGCACCAAAAAGACATATCCAACAAAAACATAACAATAACTAATAGAGCTATCAGTCTATTCAAAAAAAAATAGTTCAAAATAGAAAACTAATAAAGGGAATGTGTTTACTCCCATGAGTCACTGATTTTTTAGTCTTCAATGTGACTTTATTTAATTACAAACTTTTTTTTAAAACAAAATAAAAACAATGGGATTCCTCCCATGAAGCGCAAGATTTTTAGTCCCCAGTCAGATTCCCCTAAAACTAACCATAGTCACTAGGTGTATGTGTTTTCCTCAGTAGGAGTCACCACATGTGTTTATCCCAATTGTTATTAATAGAACTTTAAAGACATGAGATTTCCATGGATGGTTTTTTTTCTTAAATACATGGGAAATTTACGAGTCATAAAAAATTTACGGTGCTTGATTTTGAGGCCCAGTGTGCCCAGAATGAATTTATGTAGATTTTTTTGCGTACGTTCAGTAAATGTACGAGCGGGATTTTATAACTTTTGAAGTAGTGCTCGGAATTGAAATCCAAGGGGATCGTTGAACTGGTAGTGCTTGTATTCACATAAGAATACTTTCACTTCGACAACATTTAGTCAAGGATAGAAGTTAGTTTTTGGGTTTTCTTTAACAAAGTAATAAAATAAAGTGAGCTGCACTTTATTTTATTGAGTCTCCATGTGGGTGATGGTGGTTACAATTTCCTCATGGGATTTGGAGGTGGGGCCGCCACAACTTAACCCCCCATGAGAGGTTATGGAGGTGGGTCCCACCTGAACTCAACCTCCCATGAGAGGATAAATGAGGTGGGGACCACCCGGGATCTTAACCCCTTAAACTCACCATTAAAGTGGAGAAAATTCTTAACATTCACATTAATTTAGGGGATCCTCTTCACCTCCCCTAGCCTTTAATTTTTATAATCCCCCACAATTAAGGGGGACCCTACCTAATTAATTCTCCAATTTGAATTATTGTGCCAAAAAAATAATAGAAAAACACATTCATCTATTATTTTCACTTGGAATTTGGGTGGATGTTGGGAAATATAATTATTGGGAAAAGAGATAATTCTCCCAACGAAGAACGAATAATGAAGAACGTGTTCTTCCAACGAAGAACGTGTTCTTCCAACGAAGAATGTGTTCTTCCAACGAAGAACGCGTTGTTCCAATTAAAAACGCCAGTGACAATCCTTCTCCAACTTCTTCCCTAGACACCAACCGATGTGGAGCGTCTTCCACAAGCCAACACAAGAGGGGATTGGAATTGTGAATGGCAGATGTGACAAATGATGATTCTCCTCCGTCTTCGTCCCGCAACATCACATACAACAACCAAGGATTAAGGTAGGGTGTTTACATTGAGTGCCTCATTCTTCCCTCCTTTTTGGATAATCCAGGTTGTTTAGCTTCATTCTTTTGAATCTTATACTATCACCATAAACACGGATGATACGGGCCAACCTAACATGGCCTGACATCCTCTATCGATTTTCCTTCTGTGGTGTTCTTCGGCATGGTGATGTAACAACGATGAGGCGATGAAGGCGACGATGACAAAGGTCGCTCTGCCCGCGGCCTCCGTGAATCACGCTACCCCCGCAGAGCTCCAAAGATCCCAACTGAACACTTACACCCCATTCCGGCCTGATCTATACTGAAATGGGCTGCCCGACCACCACCCAACTGTCGGCCCGCCTGCCCGTGCCCCGTGCGGCCTGCCCGTGCCCCGTGTGGCCTGCCCCTGGCTTGCCCGGCGCCCCGCCGCCCTGCCCGTGCCCAACGTGCCCCGCCCGCGGACTCCCAAGCTGAGCCGCTCGAGTCATACCTCACGTGGTGTTGGCCAAACCAGCCTTGGCCTCCGGACCGAGCTGCCTACGCGGTGACCTCCGGGCCGAATCTCCCTTGCAGTCTGCTAGGTCAGGCCTAGTAGACCTGGCCGAACTTAACATGCTGGGTTGTCCAATTGGTGAGGCCAGACCCAATAGGTCTGACCAGGTCGACCCAGACCAAGTAGGCCCAAACTATAGTTGGACCGAGTCGGTCTGACCGGGTCGGACCAGACCTGAGCCCACTACCGACCCTTTACATTCTTTGGACATTTCTTTGGCACTAGATATCTGTTTGATGAACCGTCAGTGGCACTGGTATTATTAGAATGTGTCGGTCCCTTTGAAAATACCCCACTAGAGTTCAAGTTATATTTGAGATATGGTATGGTTGGATCGTACACGAATCAAACCGGCCCCCCGAGACTAAAAATCTAATAACTCACAGACCGGGCATCCGGTTGACGCATCGTCTGTTACATTGAGTCCCCTATGATGAGGCGGACCTTTGACGTACTTCTATGTGGGACTTCATGAAAGTTGGAGTATCGACCTATATCTTGTGGAGAGGACCCTCCCGGAGATGAGAGAGCAGAGTACAGAGACCTAGTAGCTGGTTGAGACCTGATGACTGCATGACCGATTTGACTCGGAGTGATTCGACTAGCCCAGTGGAGAGAACATGGTTGCGGTGGCAGACGCACGACGGAGGAGCTTCTGGTAGTTTGAGGCAGACCTGTGGTACTCAATATGAGGAGTACCTCTACAATCTATTAGGTGTAGCACCAGGTAGTTGGCGGTAGACCCATAGTGGGGATCGCCTCTGTCTGAGCACGGAAGACCCACAATACTCAACAGGAGGAGTACCTCAACAGTCCAAGGTTAGTGTGAGCACCTGGTTGTGGCGGAAGGCCCACTGTACATGACAGAGGAGGAGTTATCCAGCAGTCATGGTTTCAAAAATAAGAATCCTAGTTGATCTGAGTCAGTGACTTTTGTGTTTACCTTATGATTGAGACGGATTACTTGATAACATAGGTGTATGTATGGGAATATACCTAAGTGTGGTTATCTGTTTCTTTCTTACTTTGTGGTTTATCCTTGTTGGATTTTGTGAGACCTTGAGGGTCTCGGGGTCCCTACTAAGTATCATTATACTCACCCCTACATGGGATATTCCTGCACCTCGTTCTGTTAGATGCAGATGACAAACAGCGCTGGCCAAGGCTGAGTGAACAATGACTGGATGGTACCCGGAGGTGGAACACACAACGTGACGGTACACAGAGGAGACAGATAGTCGTGGAGTGTTGTGGAGGCTATCTATACCTACCCTTTAGGTAGGACTTCCCAGTGGATTCTCTAGCATCTGTTTACCTTCCTTTAGTTGTACTTGCTTTCTGTTTCCTTATACTTTAACATTGGGCTTGTATTTACGGCCCCTTTTACTTTTCATTACTATTTTGTTCATAGTTTTACTTAGTGTTTTTCTTCCATCTTGTACTCTATTTTTGTTTTCATACAGTTTATAAATGTAATGCCTTCCCAGATTAGGGATCTACGCCTTTCGTGCTAGTCTCCAGCCCCTAGCCTATGGACGTCAGGCTTGGGGTAGTCACGACACGGGTCCCGAGGATGGTTCGTGACAAATTGGTATTAAAGGAGTCGGTTCTACCACAGAAAATAGGACTATAATCTTTATTTTCTGTGAAGTAATAGTGTTATGGGTAATAAGTATGGTTTTCAATTCAGGGAGTACAGTGTTAGTGCAGTAGCTGACGTATCCATGCACCAGGACCCTGACTACTGATTTCCATCTCTGTGCACAAAAAACACGGATTACGTGTGTGTTTTCAAAAGTTTTCATTAAGTTAGCTCAACCAAGTCCGCTCACCAGGTATAAATCTTTTGACTATGTCACATCTTTTTCTTTCAAGATGCCTCCCCACAGACGACCAGTTAGAGCCCCAAGAGTTGTTCGCGCAGATAGACAATCGAGCGATGGGGCCTCAGTACAAGGCCCTCTTCCAGAAGATGTACCAGCGGAGTCACCAGCTGTACCACTTTCTATTTGGCCACTGATTCCACCAGCCCCAGCATCATATGATGCACACCGCTTGAGCGCGTTGCACAAGTTCCAGCGCCATTGGCCACCCATGTTCAGGGAAGATATGGACCCGCAGGCAGCTTAGGATTGGCTGGAAACTATGGGGAGAATCTTCAAAATGGTAGGGACACCAGGTGACTTCATGGTGATCCGTGCCGTGAGTCTCCTTTAGGCAGCAGCATTTAAATGGTGGAGTCTGATGCTCCAGGTTCATGATGAGATGAGGATACTCTAGGCTGACTTTGAGATCCTATTTCGGGAGGATTTTGTCCTAGCCACCCAATTAGTGGTGCAGATACAGGATCTACTGCATCGACTTCAGGGTAGAATAACTGTAGCTTAGTACTCAGCGAGGTTCACAGACCTCTCGTGCTACTCCACTAATATGGGCTGGGACCCATTTTTTAGGTCTCAGACCTTCAAGTAGGGACTTAGGCGAGAGATCAGGGATTTTATGATCTCCCTCATCATCCCAATGCAGGCAGTGGTGTTGGAGAGAGTCCTCTTAGTGGAGAGTTTCTTTGCTGGGCAGTCTCCAGCAACGATACCCACCACTAGTTGACATGCAGCAGATTCTTCTGCTGCTAGAAGTAGAGAGATGTCGTAGAGGTCTAAGAGGACCAGACCTATAGTTGGATGACTGCAAGACTCATAATCAGTTGTGCGGGGCACCTGGAGTGGAGACAGAGCCAGACATTCCAGGAGCAGATAGTTTTACTCATGCGGCGGGAATGGTCACATGGCTCGTGACTATCCGACCCGCCTTTTGGATGATCAGTAGATGGTCAAAGGACCGCCCAGAAAGATACAGACATTCGATCAAGTCGTACCATAGGGAGTATGCGGATGTGGCAGAGGATCTTACCATGCAGCTGGTGGTGGATGACGATTTGAGGTGTTACCGCCACCACCACCAGGATGTCCACCCCGACCACAGGGAGCATGTAGATAGGAGAGAGCTCAGATTCAGGTAGCTGAAGCATACGACCATGGCACACCAGAGATTATTCAAGGTAAAATATGTATCTACTCCACCATAGTTCCAGTTCATATATACAAAGGCTTCAGTCACCCTTTAATTTCCACTGCCCTAGTTCAGAGCTCGGAGATTCCGACAGATCTGTTGGCTCAATCCATATGGCTAGACACTCCTACGGGAGAAGACTCAATGATTACGCACTAGTGTCGGCAGTGTGAGCTTACTCTAGGAGATGAGAGCTTTAGCTGGGATCTCCTTGTAGTGGCATCGAGCCCTTATGACGTCATCTTTGGTATGGACTGGTTATCTACAGTCCATGCTCATAACATCTGTATTAGGCTAAATGTGTGGTGTGTCCACACGGATGGGACCAGGTATACCTTCACTAGTGAGAAGGGAGCCTTTGCAGAACTGGACAAACTTACTCAGAGGAGGGTGCAGCCGATCCATCATCAGTTGTCCTTCCTTGCCCTCAGAACAGTTGATGTGGAGAGTCCGAGCTATCCTGTAGTGGTGGACCAGTAGGCTGATGTTTTCCCTAATGATGTCCTAGGTCTACCACCTCACATAGAGGTGGACTTATACATTGACCTGTACCCTAGGAAGGCACCGATATCTACACCAGCATATCGGACGGCTCTTACTGAGCTTATTGAGCTGCGAGTACAACTGGAGGACTTGCAAGGGAAGGGATTCATTCAGCCATGTGCTTCTCCCTAGGCAGCCTCGATTATATTCGCAAAGAAGGTGGATGGGACCTTGAGGATTTGTGTCAACTACCGTTTCCTGAACCAGGTGAATGTGAAGAACAAGTACCCACTCCTGACGATTGGTGACCTCTTTGATCACCTGAAGGGAGCACGGTGGTTATCCAAGATAGACCTTAGATTAGGCTCTCACCATCATAGAGTTCAGGATGAGGATGTGCAGAAGACGACCTTCAGATGTCGGTACGGCCACTATGAGTTTTGGTTATGAAATTCGGCATAACCAACACTCCAGCAGTGTTCATGGGACTCATGAAAATGACCTTCCAGCCATGCCTCAGCCACTTTGTCGTAGTCTTCATCGACTACATTCTGATCTACTCGACTAATGACGAGGAGAATTCTTACCATATGAAGGTAGTAATTGACACACTCTGAGAGCACCAGAATTATCGAAAGCTCTTGAAGTTACAGTTCTGGATATGATAGGTTCACTTTTTGGGACATGTAATCTTGGAGGCTGGAGTTGTAGTGGATCCAATGAAAATTGAGGTGGTACTAGCTTGGGAGCCACCTAGGAGTGTGACATAGGTACGGAGTTTCCTGGGTTTGGCAGGTTACTACTGTAGGTTCGTACCAGACTTCTCCAGAGTTGCAGCACCACTATCATCCTTGACAAAGAAGTGGAAACCCTTCGTGTGGTCGGAGATATGCCAGCAGAGATTTCAAGAGCTAAGGTAGAGGCTGAATAGTTCCTCCATATTGAGGCTTCCAGAGGAAGGTGTAGGTTACATAGTATTCTATGACATATCAGGGACCAGACTTGGGTTTGTCCTGATGCAGGAGCGATCCGTGATCGCATGTGTTTTTCGTCATTTGAGACATCATGAGAAAAACTATACTATCCATTACCTAAAGTTAGCAGGAGTGTTCTTCGACTTGAAGATGTGGCGACACTATCTGATGGGTGAGCATTTTACCATGCACTCTGATCACCAGAGTCTCATGTATATCTTCTCTCAGAAGGACCTAATCCTGAGACAGCGACATTGGATTGAGTTCTTCCAGGACTATGACTTCAAGAAAGTCTATACTCCTAGGAAGGGAATCATTTTTGCATATGCACTCAGCATGAGATTTTTTAAACATCTACTTTGTGAGGTGACAGATTAGCTAGCTGATTTATAGATATCCTTTTAAGATAGAGATGGAGAAGCCTTTCTACAGTCTCTTTCAGTCACCCCCCACTTCTTCAGTGAGTTAGAGAGGCATAACATCGAGATGCTGACTGCAAGACACAACGTGCTCAGATATCCATGGGACAGACACCTGATGGATTTTCTGAAGGTGGGGAGCACATCATCCTCTTCAGAAGGTGTACCATGGTACCAGTGTCACTTTAAGAGGAAGTGTTGAGGAAGTTCCACACATCTCCTCTAGTTTTACATCCATAAATGGAAAAGATGTACCAGGACCTTCGACGACAGCACTGCTGACCAGGTATAAAGAAGATAGTAGCAGAGTTTGTCTCTCGATGTCTCACTTTTTAGCATGTGAAGGCGGAGCACCGGGTACCAGTAGGCTTGGTTCATCATTTAGTGGTCCCAGAGTGCAAGTGGTATGGTGTATCTGTGGACTTCGTGATGGGTCTTCCTTATACATCCAGGGGTCATGACTCGATTTGGGTGATTGTCGACCGACTCACCAAGTCATCCCACTTCCTACCGATCAGAGAGCATGGTTCAGTAGAGATCTTAGGATGCCTCTATGTGCAGGATATTTTGTGGATACATGGAGTACCTTTATCTATTGTCTCTCATCGTAACACATGGTTTACTCCCTGGTTATGAAAGGGGTTGCAGGAAGCTTTCGAGACACAACTTTATCTAAGCTCCGCATACCATCCTAAGACGGATATCCAGACATAGTGGACCATTCAGAACCAGGAGGAAATTATTTGTGCTTGTTTCCTCGACTTCAGTAGCATTCGGGATGTTCACTTACCTATGGTGGAGTTTCCCTACAACAACGGGTATCACTCCACCATCGGGATGACCCCTTTTGAGGCCTTGTACAGATGACCTTGCAGATCACCCTTGTGTTGGAAAAACCCAGGGGAGTCAGCACTGGTGGGACCGGAGATGGTACGTGCTACCATAAAGAAGGTGCATATCATCCAGGAGAGGATGAAGACTACATAGAGCAGGTAGAAGTCTTATGCTGATAGGAGACATAGGCCTCTAGAGTTCGAGGATGGTGAACATGTCTTTCTACGGGTCTCACCTTGACAAGTTCTATAGATATTTGGCTGAGGCGAAATGTTAACTATGAGATTAATCGGACCTTTATAGGTCCTCAGCAGAGTAGGTGAGGTGGATTACCACCTAGCTCTTCCATCTCAGTTGCACCGAGTGCATGACGTCTTCCACGTATCTTGGATGAGGAGATATGGGCACGACCCTTTCCACATCATCGACCATGGAGAGTTGGACATCGACGATGGGGCGAATTTTATGAAGGTTCCAGTGGAGATTGAGGATCAATAAGATCAGGTCCTACGTGGATTATCGATACCTCTAGTGCGCGTTTGCTGGCAGCATGAAAACATCCAGGAGAGCACATGGGAGTGGGAGGCTCAGATGCGTGCTTAGTACCCCCATTTGTTCCCATAGTTCTAGTTGTAGCTTATGGGGATGTGAAGCCCTGAGGTGGAGAGAATGTAAAGGAACCGAATTTCCATGGAAATGTTTTTTCTTAAATACATGGGAATTTTACGAGTCTGCGAAAATTTATGGCGCTTGATTCGGAGGTCCGGTGTGCCCAGAATCAATTTTGAAGTTTTTTTGGGTACGTTCAGTAAAGGTACGAGCTGAATTTTATAACATTCCAAGAGGTGCTCTGAATTGAAATCTGTGGGCACCGTTGAACTCGCAGCGCCAATATTTGCTTAAGAAGAAATTAACTTTGACGGCTATTGGTCGAGGATAGAAGTTAGTTTTGGGTTTTCTTTAAAAAAATATATAAATTGAGCTAAAAATTATTTTATTGAGCCGCCATTTGAGTGATGATGGTTCAAATATCCTCATGGGAGTTGGAGGTGGGGCCACTACACCTTAACCTCCCATGAGAGGTTATGGTGGTGAGGCCCAACTGAACTCAACCACCCATGTGAGGATAAATGAGGTGGGGACCACCCGGGCTCTTAAACCCTTAAACTCCCCATTAAAGTGGAGAAAACACTTCAGCTTCACATTAATTTAGTGGAGCCTCTTCACCTCCCCTTGAATTAAATTTTTCCAATCCTCCACAATTAAGGGGGAGCCAACCTAATTAATTTTCCAACTTGAATTGTTGTGCCGACAAAATAATAGACATACACATTCTTCTATTAATTTCACTTGGCATTTGGGTGGAAGTTGGGAAGGAGAATTATGGGGAAAAGAAAGAATTCTCCAAATGAAAAGCGAAGAATAAAGAAAGCGGTCTTCCAGCAAAGAACGCATTATTCCAATGAATAACGTCTGCGACGATCCTTCTCCGACATCTTCCCCGGACACCTACCGACATGAAGCGTCTTCCACAAGCCGATGATACCCAGGATTGGAAGTGTGTGTGGCGGACACGACAAATGATGATTCTCCTTCATCTTCTTCCCACGACTTCACCGACAACGACTGACAATTAAAGGAAGGGGGTTTACTTTGAGTGCTTTGTTCTTCCCTCCATTTTGGATAATGAAGGTTGTTGATCTTCGTTCTTTTGAATCATCTTCTATCACCATATACACGGAGGATATAGGCCAACCTAACATGGCCCGACATCGTCTGTCGATTTTCCTACTCTGGTGTTCTTCAGCATGGCGACGTAACAACGATGAGGCGATAAAGGCAGGGACGGCAAAGGTCATGCTACCCACGACCTCTACAAATCGCGCCACCCCCACGGCGTTTCGGAGCTCCCAACTGAACACCACCGGCAGGTGCCGGCCTGAGCCACGCCGAACTGGGCTGCCTAGCTGCTGGCCCGCCTGTACGCCCCCTGCGAGGCCCTCCCGCGGCCTGCCCGGTGCCTCGCCGACCTACCTGCGGCCTGCCTGGTGCCCATCCGGCCTAACCGTGCCCCACAAGCCCTGCCCGCAGCCTGCCCAGAAACCCGCTGGCCTTCCCGCTCCCCACGCGCCCCGCCAGCGGCCTGTCCGGCGCCTCGTCGGCTGCTCGTGCCCCGTGCGCCCTGCCCACATCTTCCCAGGCCACGCCGCTCGAGCCGCGCCTCACATGCTGCTGGACGAACCGGTCCCGGCCTCCGAATCGAGCCACCTACGCGGGGACCTCCAGGCCGAACCTCCCTCGCAATCCGTTGGGTCGGGCCGAGTGGTCCGGACCAAACCTAACAGGCTGGCCGGCCAAATGGGCCGGGCCAGACTAGGGTTGGGTCACGTCGGTCCAACCGGGTGGGACCGGACTCTGGCCCACTACCGACTATTTACTTTCTTTGGCCATATCTTTGGCACTGGACGTCCATTTGATGAACCGCCAGTGGCCCTGGTATTATTGGAATGTGACGGTCCCTTTGAGAATACCCCACTAGATTTCGGGGTATATTTGAGATACGTTCTGGTTAGATCGTAGACGAATCCAACCGGGCCCCCAGGACTAAAAGGATAATAACTCACAGACCGGGTGACCGGTTGACGCGTTTTCTATTGCGTTGAGACCCCTATTATGTGGCGAACATTGAGATACATCTACGTGGGACTTCGTGACAGTTGGAGTATTGAAATGTAGCTCATGGGGCGGACCCTCTCAAAGACGAGCGAGCGGGGTACATAGACCTAGTAGCAGGCAGAGACCAGATGACTGCTTGACCGATTCTACTCAGAGTGATTCGACTAGCCCTGTTGGGAGCGCCTAGTTGTTGTGGAAGACCCACGGCGGAGGAGCACCTGGTAGTGGCGGCAGACCCATGGTACTCGATAGGAGGAGTACCTCTGTATACTATTTGGGGGAGCACCTGGTAGTTGGCGGAAGACCCATAGTGGGGAGAGCCTCTATGTGAGCGCGACGGACTCACTATACTCGAAAGTTGGAGTACCTCAGCAGTCCAAGGTTAGGGGGTAGCGCCTGGTTGTGGTGGCAGACCCATTGTACTCGACAGAGGAGGAGTTCTCCAACAGCTGTGGTTTTGATAATAATATTCCTGGTTGAGCTGAGTCAGTAACTTTTGACGTTACCTCATGATTGAGACGGATTACTTGATAACTTAGGTATATGTATGGGAATATACCTAAGTGTGGTTATCTGTTGATTTCTTACTTTGTGGTTTATCCAAGATGTTTAGGATACAGACGACAAACAGTGCTGACTGAGGCTGAGTGAAAGAGGACCGGACGATACCCGAAGGTGGACCACACGACATGATGGTACACGGAGGAGACGGATAGACGTTGAGTGTTGTGGAGTCTATCTGTACCAACCCTTTTGGTAGGACTTCCCGATGGATGATCTTGCAGCTTTTTACCTTCCTTTAGTTGTACATGCTTTTAGGTTTCTTGGACTTTACAGTTGGGCTTGTATTTCCGGCACGTTTTACTTTACAGTAATCTTTTGTTCATAGTTTTACTTATTGTTTTTCTTCCAACTTGTACTATGTTTCTATGTGCTTAGAGTTTATAAAGGAAATTCCCTCCCAACTTAGGGATTTACGCCTTTAGTGCTAGTCTCCATCCCCTGGCCTATGGAAGGTGGGCTTGTGGTAGTCACGACACGGGTCTTGAGGATGGGTCGTGATAAGAACAATGACATTGGAGGATCTTAAAAATAAAAAAAACAACTAACCCCTGATCACATAAAAAGTATCCAAGCTAACACCCTTTAATAGTTGTGGGAAAAGAAGTGTAAAATTCCATAATTGTTTTAGATTTGAAAAAAGAAACATTTATAAGAATGGAAAATAGAGAATTAGTTGCATTAAAGGGTGTCGCATTGTCCTTATCGCTATCTCCATCATCTTTAACAGTAACAAATTCAATCTCAGGGGTGTTTAAGGGTGAATTATGATTAGCACGTTCATTAAGGGGATCAATAAAGTGGTGAACCGAATGTTGTACATTGAAACTCAAGTGTAAATCCCCCTATAAACTATTATCAGAATCTATATGATCGTTTTCACCCAACTCATTTGAGAATATATTATGTGAGAAATAGGGAAGAAAATTGAGTTGACCATTATCAGATTTAGGTTTTACAATGTAATAAATCTATTCCAAAAGATCCTCACCAGTTAACTTACACTCAACATTTACTGCTTCTAAAAAATAAATTATGCCAAACTAAATTGTGTGTTTAACCTCATATTTCGGTTCTAGGCCAAAAGTTTCACATTCCAAACTAAAAATTATAATTATCTCCCAGGAGTCTCCACTCTCAAAATGTATTGGTGTGGAATTGTCGAATGAGAGTCCCCCCAACTGCTTGCTCTGTTTATCACATGTTAAATTCTCTAACATTTGCTGCAAGTCACTTCATGTCATCCACCGACTTAGTTCGGTACATCATTGTGCGCCCACCCATGTGTATATTTTTGGTCCATCGCTTGTTGTTTTATAAATTCCTTTCTAAATAACTCACTAAGATTTAGTTAAGTGAACCTTGACATGACTATAGCTTCACTTGAACCTGAACATTGTAAAATAGAGGTGCAATAAAAAATAGTTTTAAAAGTAAAAAATAAGTAAACATTAAATTATTAAATAAATTATATTAAAAAGTTAAATAATTATTTTAAAATAAATTGTTATTAATTAATATATAATTTTTTTGTTGTTATATGTTACAATTTATTAAATTTATTTATTATTGTAAAAGTTACTAATTTATTAAGTTATTAATTTATAATTATGTTAAATTATTAAGATTCGGTCTTTATTTATTAAAAAAGAATTATATTTTAAAATTAGACTAATTAATTTATTTTATTAAATTGATTATTATAATTTTCTTGTTTCTAAATTTAACTTATAGTTAAGTAATATTTATTTGATTAAATTATTTATAATTAAAAATTAATAATTTATTGTGAGCAAAAATTGAACTCTAAATATTTTATGTAATTATTTACCTTTATAATTTATTTCTTTATTATAATTTATTTATTTACATTATGTTATAATTATTTATTGATTTTATTTATATTATTACTTTTTTTTTATATTTTATATTTTTTTAATTATTTTATATCCCCCCACTTTGTCTTGTTCTATAAGGTGCTAGTGGGGAAGATCTGGATGGTTCTTCACAAAGGATCGAGCGGCGGGTAGGTCCAGCGGCTCCCTTCGGAGGCTCCACTGGCATTGCCTGATCCACTCAGCTTCAACAGCCAGCATCAGACCCTCCAATAGTGGCCTCATTTCATCCTAAGCATGGAAAACAGTTCCGTAGCACGGCTGCTCGTGTTTGGATTACCCTCCATAGAGGAGTGTTCGATTCTTTAAGCAGCTTCGGTCCAGATCTACCCGGCAGTCTACAGATCTCCACTAGCAGTGAATCTAGGGTTTCAGTTATGGAATTGATTTGCTGTAATTTAAAAATGTTGAAACTCCATTTTGAGTATGGAACTGGTTCGTATCAGTGATATTTTGGTGAATGATGGTAGTTGAGTTACTGGTATGATGAAAGGGTGGTGGAAAATATAATCCATGGCGTCGAACAACACGAGTGAGTAGGGGCGGTTTGGTACATGGGGGAAACCGATCAAGAGATGAGATGGGTAGTAAAGAGACTAACGGACAACCGATAGGATAAACGGTTGTGATGAAAGATCAATAGTTTGAATGACTTATGGTGTGTATTAGGGAAGACGTGCTATTGGTAGGTTGAGGAAGTAAAGCGACTAACGGACTGTCGATAGGATAAACCAGTGTGAAGAAAGCAAAAAGAATGGGCAGATGGGGTTGGTATGTGAAAATTGTGATGTTATCAGTGTCATGAGATTGAAGGAGAAAAAAGTAAGGTAGGGGAAGGCAACATCGTTTGGACGTGTTCTACCAACACCTAAAAGGAAAAATGGAACAATTTCGGTATCATTCACACATAAGTAGGATGCTATCCATAGTTATGTAAGATAAAATGCAAAATAAAAAAAGTAAATTATAATAATTAAAAGAAAAAATCTCACATTAAAATAAAATAAACATCTAATCAACAGATAAATAAAGAAAATAAACTTATAATAAAAATAAGAACAAAAATAAACTAATGAAAGAATAATTTAACACTTAATTTAATTAAAAATGTTACATGATCAACTATAAAATAAAAGTGATAAGTCCAAAATTAAAACAAAAGAAGAGTTAAAAAACAAACTAACACAAGATTAATGATTAAGTTAAAATAATACAATCTATTTATAGAATTTAATTATTCTTATGAACATTAATCGAAAAAATTGTTTTATATTGAAAAGAATAAAATAAATGATAAAAGATAAAAAATATTAAACAGCGAGTAAGAGGGATTTACGTCAGTAACTCATTAATTCAACAAAAAATTTTTTTTATGTCACTAACACTTGGTAATTACTCAAAATGTTTACTCCACACATAAAACAAAAAAAATTAAATGAATAAAAATCAAAATTAATTAATTAACTGACTAAAAGAGGGCTTTAAAGTGAGAACACTTTTTTTATTAAATTATAACTAAGAAAGATAACTTCTATTTAAACTAATAATATAATTATACAAAATAATTAATAGATTTAATTTATTTTAATGAATCAAATTTATTGGATAAAATATAAAATATAAATTTAAACTAACTTATATGAATTTAAAATGATTAATTGATTTTTTAATAAAAATGACATTAAAAATCAAGAATATTAAAATTTCCAAAATAAATAGGAAATTTTAGGACTCGAAAAATAAATAAGACTAAATTATTTATTTTAAAGGCTTAAATGGAAAAAAAATAATTATAAAAAAACAATTAATTAATAAATTTACTCATAAAAATACAAGTGTTAATATTTAAAAAAAGTTTCAAATTAATTAATTAAATTTTTAAATATTAAAGTAAAATATGTGACAAAGTGTGTAAAAAAGAGCCACATTAGTGATCTCAAATTCTCATTAAGGTTAAAAAAGGGAGATACCAAATCATAAAAAGTGATTAAGAGTATAATGACATGATTATAATACTACAAAATCAAACCCTGCATATCAAAGATCATAATAATGATACATTGTGTAGTCTATGAAATTTTAGAAGAAATGAATCATTACACAATCAGCAAACCTGATCCATGAAAGAAAATCATTTGAATAAGTCATGGAAGTGTTTTATACACTTAATAATAACAATTTACTTTTATTATTTTCAAAGTCTCACTTACAAGTATATCATATTGGGATGGGTTCACTCCGCAAACAATAATATTAGTTATATATAACTCCAAAGACAATCATGGTTGAAAATGACTGTAACTGAACCGAGTTCAATCCCAATTCCAGTACAATCTATCTCATAATATATAAATTTTTTTCCCATGCATTAGATATAGAAATAGGTCCCACCCATCACATAATGAAAATCCAACATAAGTGTTCCTCAAGATCATTAAAGACTCATCATATCATAACAAAAGAAATGAATTGGGTTTCATAAATATTTCCTCTTATCAATGAATATGTAAAATAGATATTTTCATAATTATTTTATCACTTCATCAATGAATTACATGGTTAAAAAATAGTAGGGTTCTTAAGAAAATTATCATGGTATGACCCATGGACAAGAAATGTGTTTCATAAAATTTTTATCATAATAATAATTTTACAAAATGAATAAGTATAGTACAATTTATTCATATCCCAATAAAATAATAAATTATATCAAAGGATGTCAACATAAATGAGAAATGATTTTGTATAATAATATTCGTGGAACATTTCTTAATGAACTAAAATTTTCCTTTAAAAGAATATTGTAAAAATAAATATCCATAAAATATTTTGGAAATACAATTTCATGGAAATGGACTTCAAAACATATAATATAGTCCATAAAAATTATAGAAATTTTTTCTTGAGAAAAATGACCTTTTCAAATTGAAAAATTGAATCTCAAACATAAAAAACTCAAAATTATTTTCTTTGACAATATCCATTGAAATTTATAAAGTAAGATTTAAAAACTTTTCATATATATCCTGTGGAAAATAGCCTTTCAATTTGAAATTTTTTTAATCATAAAACATTTTTGAAATCCTTTTATATAAAAATAAACTAAAAACACATAAAGGAATATTCAAAACATTGAGCGGTCATAATTGTATAAAATGTTGTACATGTTAAAATAAATATTCCTTTCACATTTTTGGTAAAAGTCAAACGTGCAATTTTTATAAAAGTAAATAAATAATAAATGAAAAAATTTTATAAAAATTAAATAAGAATTCAGAATTCTTCAACAAATAATTTTTTATGTTTACATATTTTAAAATATTTTTTTAAAAATATGTTTTTATGAGAAAAAAAGGTTTTGAATAGAATAGGGAAATAATATCAATTTTTATTAATTATATTCCTTTGAACATAGGAGAACATAAGTAGAGTAAAATGGTCAGAAAAAATATTTTAATTTAATAATAATAGTATAATATTTTTTCATGAGTTTCATTATACATGTATCATAATATTTCATCGTTGGATTCATAATCATGGGAAATCCCAATAAAAAAATGGATTTTATAATAAAAATCTCACCACATTGGTGACATTTAATATGAATTTACTAGAAAAAACATTGTATTAAAAATTTATTATCATTATAATATGTATATTCATGATATAACATGTCTATTGGGTATTATATACACCTCACATAAGATGATAGGTTCATAACATGTTATATGTTTTAATAAAAGAAACTTCTCACAAAAATACCTTACCACTTTGGTAACTATTGAACTGTAATTCCCCAGAAAGAGAGTACCTCAAATAGATATTTGAATCCCAAACAATTTATGGAAAATAATTATAAAATAGAATCATTAAGTGTTTATTCACATCATAAATGGCATTGGTGGTGAATATGTAATGTGTGTCGAGAAATAAAAAAGTGAGTGATAAATTACTTCCCACTTTGGAAATCCCTTAAATTTTAATCCCAAATAATGAATAAAATAAAAATAAACATTAAAAATTATTAAATGAAGAATATTAATTATATAACATATAAAATTGGTAGTATGTAAACAAAATCAAAAAATAAACGAGGAGGAATTTGGCATAAGTCTCCTAGAGATTAATGTGAGGCAGGAAATTCCATAACTATTTTGATTCTATTGAAACATAACACCAAATAATGTATAAAACTGAATAAAATATTAATTTTCCGGTAAATATTTATATTTATGACATATAATGTAAAAAAGGGATGTATATTTTTACTTCCCAAATATAAATAGGTGGTAAATTTGGCATAAGTATCCAAAATATAAAAGTAATTTTAGAAATCCATTATGACATTTGTAATCTTTTTAATATTAAGGATAAATAAAGAATAAACAAAATAAACATTAAATATCATGAAGTGAAATATATAAATGACATAATATTTAAAATGGCCAGTATCTATTTAACACACAAAACAAATGAGTGGTTAATTTGGCATAAGACTCTCAGATATAAAAATGTGACAACAAATACATTACTACATTTCTAATCCTTTTATTCTGAATCCTTGATATAGAAAAAATATGAATGAAAAATATATATAATAAAAATAAGTATATTATGTTCGTAAAAATCAAAATTTTATGTATATATACACCAAAAAATGACACAAGTGGGGAATTTGGAATACATCTTCATGAGACCAAAGTAATACTAGAAATCCCTTACCATTAGTATCCAATGCTTTCATACACATTAGAATCAATTATATAATCAATTTATATTTATTTTAAATAAACAAAAGAAACTTATAAATAAATATCAAACAATTTATTATCAATTTATGTTCTTTTATTACCATTTAATCAAAAATTCCACGTTAAAATCATTTTTCATGTAATAACTGTTTTGTTTCCCTATTAGGCTTTTGTTTTTTATTTATGTTACACATTAAGAATAAATTTTTAAAATCACATCCATTATGTTAATAATTATATGAAAATATATATTTAGTATATATGTATTTATATTAAAACATATGTGTAATGGGCCGGACCTCTCAGGTCCATTACTTTGTGAAAATGTGGTGATAGAAGTGTCCCGGGAAATCAAGTTGACTTGGGGTGCGTTTGGGTGGACTTTTAAGGGAAAATGAAGTGTAATAGCCTTCGCATGAGAGGCGCACTATTTGCCTAAATCGTGCCAGGTTTGTCTTGGAGGCAGAGGCTAACATGTGGTTAGCGCATGGTTTGTCTAACAGTGCGGACTAACCGTGTGAGGGGTGTTCGAAGTGGAAGAATCTAGCTCACGGTTAGTGCACGGTTTGGTAAACCGTGCGGACTAACCTTGTGGGAACGTAAAGTTAGATCCTAAAATTGTGGATCTAACTCTTTTTTCCTTTAATCACCTCATTTAAGCACCTAATCAGGCATAACTCGGGATTACTCTCCCTTGAAGGTTAGAAAACCTCTCCCAAGAGTTTTGTAGGTGATCCAGATGATTCCCTTGGAAAATTGGAGCCGGTTTCTTGAGGTATGTGTTCGTTTCTTCTTGTTTTTCTTAGATCTACTTAGATCTACTCCTCCTCTTCTATCGGTTTCTTGGATCTACACCCGTTATGGTAGATCTAAGTGTGGGGATGTCTATTATGATGAGTTTTGGTCTTGGTTGTGTTAGGAGAGGAGATCTAAGGAGGATTCATGGAAAATCGACCCAGTTTCTCGGGCGTTCATCGACCGTTGTGGTTTTCTGTCGAAAACCTTTGAGGTAGGGGATTCATTGATTCTCTTTGGTATGTGTAACGGTATCGATAGCATGTTGAATCCCACTGGATGATAAATGAGTGTGACGAAAGATCAATAGTTTGAATGATTTATGGTGTGTAGTAGGGAAGATGTGTTATTAATAGGTTCAGGAAGTAAAGAGAATAACGGACTGGCGATAGGATAAACGAGTGTGACGAAAGCACAAAGAATGGGCACATGGGGTTGGTATGTGAAGATAGTGAAGTTATCATTGTCATGAGATTGAATGAGAAAAAATTAAGGTAGGGGAAGGCAACATCGGATGGACGCGTTCTACCAATGCGTAAAAGAGAAAATGGAAAAATTTCAGTATCAGTCACAAAAAAAAAAGCACTATCAGAAGTAGGATGATATCCATAGTTAAGTAAGACAAAATGAAAAATGAAAAAAATAAATTATAATAATTAAAAGAAAAAAATATCACATTAAAATAAAACAAACATTTAATCAACTGATAATTAAAGACAATAAACTTAAAATAAATATAAGAACAAAAATAAAAAAAAAAGAAAGAATAATTTAACACTTAATTTAATTAAAAATGTTACATGATCAACTATAAAATAAAAGTGATAAGACAAAAATTAAAACAAAAGAAGAGTTAACAAAACAAACTAACACAAGATTAATCTATTTATAGTATTTAATTATTCTTATGCACATTAATCGATAAAATTGTTTTATATTGAAAAGAATAAAATAAATGATAAAAGTTAATAAAATTTTAAACAGTGAGTAAGAGGGATTTATGTCAGTATCTCGTTAATTCAACAACAATTTTTTTCTATGTCACTAACATTTGGTAATTACTCAAAATATTTACTGCACACATAAAACAAAAGAATTAAATGAATAAAAATCAAAATTAATTAATTAACTGACTAAAAGAGGACTTTAAAGTGAGAACACTTATTTTATTAAATTATAACTAAGAAAAATAACTTCTATTTAAACTATTTAAATAATTAAAAAAATAATTAATTTATTTAATTTATTTTATTGAATCAAAATTATTGGATAAAATATAAAATTTAAATTTAAATTAACTTATATGAATTTAAAATGATTAATTGATTATTTAATAAAAATGACATTAAAAGTCAAGAACATTAAAATTTCCAAAATAAATAGTAAATTTTAGGACTAGAAAAATAAATAAGACTAAATAAATTATTTTAAAGGCTTAAATGAAATAAATTAATTATAAAAATTAATTAATTAATAAATTTAATCATAAAAATACAAAAGTGTTAATATTTTTAAAAAAAGTGTCAAATTAATTAATTAAATTTTTAAATATTAAAGTAAAATATGTGACAAACTGTGTAAAAATAGAGCCACATTAGTGATCTCATATTTTCATTAATGTTAAAAAAGGGAGATACCAAATCATAAAAAAGTGAATAAGAGTATAATAACATGATTATAAAACTACAAAATCAAAACCTGCATATCAAAGATCATTATAATGATACTTTGTGTAGTCTATAAATTTTTAGAAGAAATGAATCATTACACAATATGAAAACCTGATCCATGAAAGAATAACATTTGAATAAGTCATGGAAGTGTTCTATACACTTAATAATAACAATTTACTTTTATTATTTTCAAAGTCTCACTTACAAGTATATCATAGTGGGATGGGTTCACTCCCCAAACAATAATACTAGTTATATATATCTCCAAAGAAAATCATGGTTGAAAAAGACTGTAACAGAACCGAGTTCAATCATAATTCTAGTAGAATCAATCTCATAATATATAAATTTTTATCCCATGCATTGGATATAGAAATAGGTCCCACCCATCACATAATGATAATCAAACATAAGTGTTCCTCAAGATCATTAAAGAATCATCATCTAATTATCAAAGAAATGAATTGGGTTTCATAAATATTTCATTTTATCAAGCTATATGTAAAACAGATATGTTTCATAATAATTTTTTCACTTCATCAAAGTATTACATGGTTAAAAAATAGTGGGGTTCAAAAGAATATTATCGTGGTATGACCCATGGACAAGAAATATGTTTCATAAAAATCTTATCACAATAATCATTTTACAGAACGAATAAGTATAGTACAATTTATTCATATCCCAATAAAATAATAAATTATATCAAAGGATGTCAACATAAAAGGGGAATGATTTTGTATAATAATATTTATGGAACATTTCTTAATGAACTAAAATTTATCTTTAAAAGAATATTGTAAAACTGAATATTCATAAAATATTTTAAAAATAAAATTTCATTGAAATGGACTTCAAAACATATAATATAGTCCATAAAATTTATAGAAATTTTTTCTTGAGAAAAAATGACCTTTTCAAATTGAAAAATAGAATCTCAAACAAAAAAAAACTCAAAATTCATTTCTTTGACAATATCCATTGAAATTTATAATGGAAGATTTAAAAACATTTCATATATATCTTGTGGAAAATAGCCTTTCAATTTGAAATTTTTTTAGTCATAAAACATTTTGGAAATACTTTTATATAAAAATAAACTAAAAACACATAAAGGAATATTTAAAACATTGAGTGGTCATAGTTGTATAAAATGTTGTACATGTTAAAATAAGTATTCCTTTCACATTTTTGTTAAAAGTCAAACGTGTAATTTTTCTTAAAGTAAATAAATATTAAATGAAAAATCTTTATAAAAATTAAATAAAAATTCAAAATTATTTAATGAATAATTTTTTGAGTTTACAAATTTTAAAATATTTTTTAAAAATATTGTTTTATGAGAAAAAATAGGTTTTGGATAAAATAGAGAAATAATATCAATTTTTATTAAATATATTGCTTTGAACATAGGAGAACATAAGTAGAGTAAAATGATTAGAAAAAATATTTTAATTTAATAATAATAGTATAATATTTTTCATGAGTTTCATTATACGTGTATCATAATATATCATCATTTGATTCATAATCATGGGAAATCTCAATAAACCAATAGATTTTATATTAAAACTCTCACCACGTTGGTGACATTGAATTTTAATCTACAAGAAAAAACATTAAATTAAACTTTTATTATCACTAAAATATGTATATTCCTGATATAACGTGTCTATTGGGTATTATATACACCTCACATAAGTTGATAGGTTCATAACATGTTATATGTATTAATAAAAGAAAATTCTCACAAAAATACCTTACCACTTTGGTAAGTGTTGAACTGTAATTCCCCAGAAAGAGAGAACCACAAATAGATATTTGAATCCCAAAAATTTTTTGGAAAATATTTAGAAAATTGAATCATTAGATGTGTATTCACATAATAAATGGAATTGGTGGTGAATATGGAATATGTATCGAAAAATAAAAAAGTGAGTGATAAATGACTTCCCACTTTGGAAATCCCATAAATTTTAATCCTCAATAATGAACAAAATAAAAATAAACATTAAAAATTAGTAAATGAAGAATATTAATTATATAACATGTAAAAGTGGTAGTATGTAAACAAAATAAAAAAATAAATGAGGAGGAATTTGGCATAAGTCCCCTAGAGATTAATGTGAAGTAGGAAATCCCATTACTATTTTGAATCTATTGAAACATAACACCAAATAATGTATAAAACTGAATAAAATATTAGTTTTCAGGTAAATATTTACATTTATGACATAAAATGTAAAAAGGGATGTATATTTTCACTGCCCAAATATAAATAGGTGGGAAATTTGGCATAAGTATCCAAAATATAAAAGTATGTTTAGAAATCCATTATGAAATTTGTAATCTTTTTAATATTAAGGATAAATAAAGAATAAAAAAAATAAAAATAAAATATCATGAAGTGAAATATATAAATGACATAATATTTAAAATGACCAGTATCTATTCCACACATAAAACAAATTAGTGGTTAATTTGGTATAATACTCCCAGAGATAAAAATGTGACAACAAATACATTACTACATTGCTAATCCTTTTATTCTGAAGCCCTGATATAGAAAAAAAATGAATGAAAAATAAATATAATAAAAATAAGTATATTGTTTTTGTAAAAAGTAAAATTTTATGTATATATATTCACCAAAAAATTAAATAAGTGGGGAATTTGGAAAATATCTTCAAGAGATGAAAATAAAACTAGAAATCCATTACCATTAGAATCAAATGCTTTCATACAAATTAGAATCAATTATATAATCAATATATATTAATTTTAAATAAACTTAAGAAACTTATAAATAAATATCAAACAATTTATTATCAAACTATGTTCTTCTATTACCAGTTAATCAATAATTACTTTTTAAAATCATTTTTCATGTAATAACTGTTTTGTTTCTCTATTAGGATTTTGTTTGTTATTCATGTTACTCATTAAAATTAAATTTTTAAAATCACATCCATTATGTTAATAATTATATGAAAATATATATTTAGTATATATGTATTTATAGTAAAACATAAGTGTAATGGATCGAACCTCTCCGGTCCATTACATAGTCAAAATGTGGTGCTAGAAGTGTCCTAGGAAATCAAGGTGACTTAGGGTGAATTTGGGTGGACTGTTAATAGAATATGAAGCGTAATAGCCTTCGTACGGGAGGCGCACGGTTTTCCCAAACCGTGCCAGGCTGGTCTTAGAGGCAGAGGCTAACGCACGGTTAGCACACGATTTGTCTAACCGTGCAGACTAACCGTGTGAGGGGTGTTTGAAGAGGCAGAAGCTAGCGCACGGTTAGTGCACGGTTTGGTAAATTGTGCGGACTAACCATGCGGGAACTTAAAGTTAGATCCTAAAATTGTGGATCTAACTCATTTTTCATTTAGTCACCTCATTTAAGCCCCTAATCGGCCATAACTCGGGATTACTCTCCCTTGAGGGTTAGAAAACCTCTCCCAAGAATTTTGGAGGCGATCCAGAGGCTTCATTTCGCAAATTAGAGCCAGTTTCTTGAGGTATGTGGTCGTTCCTGCTTGTTTTTCTTCGATCGACTTAGATCTACTCCTCCTCTTCTCTCTGTTTCTTGGATCTACGTCGGTTATGGGTAGATCTATGTGTGGGGATGTCTATTATGATGAGTTTTGGTCATGGTTGTGTTAGGAGAGGAGATCTAAGGAGGATTTGTGGAGAATCGACCTGGTTTCTTGGGCGTTCATCGACCGTTGTGGTTTTCATCGAAAACCTTTGAGGCTGGGATTCGTTGTTTCTCTTTTGTATTTGTAATGGTATCAATAGCATGTTGAATCCCACTGGATGATAATGTAATTGACAAAATAAATATATTGAACCGGATAATGAAATTTCTTTGATCGTTTGTTATTTCCTCTTGTTTACTAGATAGTGTAATACATATGCCTTGCTTGTTAAGCCTGTTGTTCCTACGGAAATTAATAAAGAATGTAAAGCATGAATTAATTTATAATTGGTTGGCTAATTATAAAGATGCATGAAAACAGACCCGGTTCTTGTTGTAATTTGTTATTGATCAAATTTGGAAAGGTAAGCATGTTTAATCTTCAATGATAGCTTACTGACTTGGTTTGTGATGTTGGAACCAATCATTTGAATTTGTTAATTCATGATAGATTACATGACTAGATTGAATTCCATTAAGGGTTCTGAGTTACCCTCTTGTAGTGAATTTGGGCTAAGAGCCCATTTGATGTGATGTTTACATCCCTGCTTCTTGTGCTGTGATGTGACCCTAGAGGGGTGTTGTGATATGTGGGGGCATGGAGGCCTTGTGGTTGTAGAAATGTATGATGCCTAGAGCGGCGAGATGCATCGGTTTATGTATATGGGTGTTAGGGAGGACACCAGGGATGATGGAATGGCATGGATGTGGTTGTTGGATGCTTGGTGCTTTTTTGGTTGGTTATCTGTTTTAAATTATTTCCCCACTACTCAAGGCAGCTGGACATGATTACCCTTCTTCAGATGGAGGTGAAGATACACGGGGTATGCCACGTGCTTTCCGTGTTTATCCTCTCAAGGGAGAATGGGTCTACTCCCTTGCTATAGGCAGCAAAGACTCGACGGGTAGTACTTCTACTAACCGTGTTGAGACCCCTTGTGTTTAGTGGCGTAGGTTTCTTTTATAGAATACCTGGGAATATAGGAAATTAATTCTATAATGAATGTTTGAATAAATGATGTTAACCCATGGGTTTGGAATTTGATGAAACTTAATGATGAGGTTGAGAACTTTTGAAGGGACAATGTTTTTTGGATGTGATGTTAATTGAATTTAATGAGGAATTGTTCTTGGTCAATTAATGTTCGAAGAATTAATGAACATACTGTGAAATTGATAAAAAGGGGATGAAGTAATCTAATAAATCCCGTTAATTGGTTGTCTGATTATAGGATATCTAGTCATAGAAGTGGAAGCCCGGAGTCCGAGAAACATTAGCTGCAGTTGTGTTTATGACTAGATTATGCCCATAGTGTGATTGTGAGTTATAATATATTCTGTACTATTTATGTTTCTATAATCTACTCCACCCTGTTAGTAAGGGAAACTGACACCCGATGGATTCTGAGCCCTGGGGGGTGTTTTCTACAACATTCTTGTGGGAGGACGAATGGTTGACTGCCCCCTTTAGCCCCGCTCTATTCTCTTGGTAGATACTAGTGCCATTGGAACAATGGTTAGTTTCCCCCATATATGTGTGTAGATGGCTATAATGGCTTGTGGTTATTTCACACACATATATTCTGGATATAGTATCCTATGGACTACTATAGGTGTAACGTGTATAGGTTGTGATGTCTTGAGGATCCTTACTCGGTTTATGGGCTATAATGGATTGAGGTATAATACCCGACATATGATACATGTTAGGAGAGCTGTGGTGGCTCCTGGAAACTACCTAGCTACTTTGGTTGTGAGGATGGTGTGGTGCTTAGCCCAGGTGTCTGCAGGCAAGCCTTGTGGTGCAGGTGGTGCAGATTGTGGAGCTTAGCCCAAGTTTATACGGGCAAGCCTTTGGAGAGAGATGCACATGACGTATGTCATTGGGGAAAAGTGGAAAACCAGTGGGGAAGTAGTAGTGGTTTACCCTTTATATTCTTTATTATATGATATATTCTTGTATGCGTTACTTGGTGAGAGTAGCCATGGTGAGGTTGGGAATTTAGTATACCTGTTTAGGTGACGAGTTAGTTTCACTATTGTTCACTGTGATTTAGCATTCTTTCTTTACTTTTGCACGAGAGGCTTTGGGGAGGATCTGACTGAGTATACTGTTATACTCACCCAACGTTTATACAAACTGTTTTTCTGGTCGCTTGGAGAAAGTTGTAGATCAGGCTGGTTACCACTAGCTTGTGGTTGTAGGAGCTGTTCAGGCTTGTGGTCACTGCAGTTTTTTCCTTTCTTTTGGGTACCTGTATTTTTTCCTTTTAGTTGTAGTAATTTTTCATGTCATTCCATATATGTACTTGGGTTTCATTTATTTTATCAGTTTTGAGTTGGAGTTGGTTTGTGTCTATTTTATCTCTCTCTTCTACATGTGTTCTCTTAGAGGGTATTGCCCCCCATTTGTGTGATTATTATACCCTCAGTGCTAGTTGCCAATTCGGGGCCTACTAGAGTCGGGACTCGGGGGTCATTATCCCCCTTTTCACATTTCCGGCCCAGGAGGGGTACACATTGTGGGGAGGGGGTCGTGACAGAGTGGTTTCAAAGTTCAAGTTGAGGGATAGGATGGAGTTCGAGGTTAGGCACATGTGAGTATTCATGGGTTGGTAGGGAAACAGTGTCATTCATGTTTATAAAGTGAGGTAAACACTGGAGACCGGCTGAGACATAGGCGTTTAGGCCCCCCTATGATCTGATGTACGTACCATTAAGTTTACAATGGATACTAAATAGGGTGATACTAGTTGCAGGGTAGAGACCTAGGAAAGGATCATGCATCATTCTTCTTTGTGTTTGTGCTTGAATGGGTAGACCTTGGGATAGGTTAACCTAAAACGAATGAATGAAAAAAATTAATTAATTAATGTTGAGTCTTCTATATTCTAGGTTTAGGAGATCTAATTGTTTTTTATTTTGTAGGTATGGCTCCAGGCCGACATCCTTTTCAGGGTTGCATAGAAGATGTCCAGCAGGCTGTTCCAGCAGGTCTCCATAGGGTAGAGGTTGACGACGACGACACTTGGAGGAAGACACTCCAAGAGTTTCAGCGCCAGAGTTTGCAGAAGTACGAGGGATCCTTTTCAGATGCAGTCACAGAAGACTGGTTGGAGGAAGTTGAGATAGGATTCGGTTTGATCTGGGCTCGGAAGGAGAACTGGGTGTCCTTGGATATGTCGATGTTGTGTGGAGCAGCAAGGCAATGGTGGTTCTTGTTCCTCGAGGATCGTGAGGAGACATAGATCTCATGGGAGGAGTTCTGAGACAAGTTTAGAGCTGAGTTCCTTTCTTCGACTGCAAAGGTGTCCAGTCACTAGGAGATTCATACCCTTCGACAGGGGAGCACCAGTGTTCGAGAGTTTGGAATACGTTTCAGGAACCTTTTACGATATGCTTCGAACCTGTTACCGGATGAGGAGGCCAAGGTGAGGCATTTCGAAGAGGCTTTGCGTCCAGAGATCCAGTTCCAGGTCACCCAATTTATGTTAAACATATATCTTGAGTTGCTGGTAAGGGCAGAGGTTGTTGAGGGGACTTTGTCTAGGACCGGATCATCACAAGAGGGGAATCTGCAAGATCCCTCACGAAGTGAGGCTGTGGTCTGGGGTTCCCGGTTTTCAGGGCAGAAGAGTTTCTGTTCATCCGAAGGTAGGTCCCAGCCCTTCACATCTCGTTTCCCAGGAGGTAGCCACTCTCAGGCCTATGACAAGGGATCATGCGCTTGTTTTTTATGGTGGTCATGGTCATCAGCAGCAGGAGTTCCCGAACTTTTAGGGCAGTCATCGTGCACCAGGTGTTATGCTCCAGGTTCCTCCGTTAAGGCAGTTTCCGCCGAGGTGTCAGCATCCAGTTCCACCAGCTTTAGATCAACAGAGGGTAGATGGGGTAGGCAGAGGATAACCCCATGACGCTCCCCATCCATAGAGAGTAGAGCAAGGCCGTGGTGGTGGTCGTCATCAGGGTTAGAGAGGCCGTGGAGGAGGTCGTGGTCAGATTCATGCTCTAGTGTTGCCAGCACCAGATGTGCCAGATGTCGTTCGAGGTACCCTTTGATTGTTTTCTACCTTGGTGTATACCTTGTTTGATTAAGGAGTGACACTATTTTTCATATCACCTACCCGAGTCCATGCTTCGGGACTTGAGGTAGAGATGCTTCCAGTGCCCTTGGCATTGACTATGCCAGTTGGAGGTCGAGCTAACTTGTTTAAAGTATGTAGAGACTGTGATCTAGTGTTGGGGAAACACCACTCTTGGGGAGATTTCCTATGTTTACGGATACAACCATATGATGTCATCCTTGGCATGGATTGGTTGTATTCGGTGTAGGCTATCGTGGAATTCATTAGGAAAAAGGTCTTCTTGATTGGAGAAGATGGAGAGAAAGTGGTTTTTGTTGGTGAGCGCGATCCTTAGATGGGTCGTAGGCAGATTCCATCCTTATAATCCATGATGGCTGAGTTGATGTTGAGTTCTTCATAGGTTCAGCAGTTGGTGTTTCCTATGGTCATAGAGGAGTACCATGATGTTTTTTCAGAAGTGGTTGTAGCCTCACCCCCTTGATGAGAGATCGAGTTTGGGATCGAGCTACATCCAGGAGCATCTCCTATATCTATGTCTCCATATAGAATGGCCCCTTATGAGTTACAAGAGCTATGTATACAACTTTATGGTCTGTTGTAGTGCGGTTTTGTTTGGCCGAGTGTGTCACCATGGGGTGCACCAGTTTTGTTCGTGAAGAAGGCCGATGACAGTTTTTGGTTGTGTGTCGATTATCGTCACTTAAACAAAGGGACAATAAATAATCACTATCCTCTTCCGTGGACTGATGGTGTATTTGATCAACTGAAGGGTGAATGCTGGATCTCAAAGATCGACTTGCAGTCTGGATATCATCAGATGCATATAAAGGATGAGGATATCCCGAAGACTACTTTCCTTTGTCGTCATGGTCATTATGAGTTCTTTTTAATGCCATTTTGAATGACGAATGCTCCAACTATGTTCATGGGATTGATGAATGCTGTGTTCTGTGAGTTCCTGGACATGTTTGTGGTGGTTTTCATCGATTAAATCCTTGTGTACTCAAAATATAAAGAGGAGCATGCAGAGCATCTAAATGTTGTTTTGAGAGTTCTTCATAAACATCAGATGTTTGGGAAGTTGTTGAAGTGTGAGTTCCGGGCTCGATAAGTCTGTTTATTGGGGCATGTTGTGTCCCAACAAGGAGTAGATGTGGATCCATTGATGATAGAAGCAGTTGTGTCTTGGGAATCCCCCAAGACAGTTTCAGATGTGCGAAGTTTCTTTGGTCTCACTGGCTACTACTGGAGGTTCGTAGAAAATTTATCATGAGTTGCGACTCCTCTGACAGCTTTTACTGGAAAGGATCAGGCATTCATATGGACTGATCAGTGTCAGGCAGCTTTCGAGTATCTAAAGGAAAAGTTAGTAAGTGCTCCAGTTCTTTTTCTTCCAACTGAGGGAGTTCAATTTGATGTCTTCTTCGATGCTTCACATATGGGGTTAGGATGTCTTCTCATGTATCATAGGTCAGTTGTGTCTTATGGGTCTTGACTATTGTGTCCCCATGAACGCAACTATGCCACCCATGACCTTGAGTTGGCAACCGTGGTGTTTGCTCTGAAGTTGTGGAGAAATTACCTCATTGGTGAATGCTTTGTGGTTTTCATTGATCAGAAGAGTTTGAGGTATGTTTTCTTGCAGCATGACTTGAACTTATGACAGTGTCGTTGGATGGAGTTCTTACAGGAATACAACTTCAAAATATCGTATACACCTGGAAAAGGGAATGTTGTAGCTGATGCGCTGAGCCGAAAGTCACGTAGTATTGTTGTACGTGAATCCGGAGATTCATGGAGAGTAATGGAAGAACTGTCAGCATTACATCTTGATATGTGAGAGTTGGGGGTAGAGGTTGTCTTTTTCATATGATGGTACAATCATCCCTGATGCAGAATGTGGAAGAGTCCTAGTTGGGAGATCTAGAGGTGGAGGTTTGGAGAGACCGATTTGTTTGTGGTAAGTCCCCTGATGGTTGGACGGTGGATGAACAACACTGAGTGTTGTATCATAGAATGATTTTTGTTCCCTTAGGGATGTATGAGACAGTTCTGAGAGAGTTCCACAGTTCTGCTTCAGTAGTACATCCTGGTGTGACAAAGATGTATCGATCCTTGAGGAGGCAGTTTTTGTGGCCTGGGCTAAAGCGTGTGGTTGCGGAGTTTGTGGCTCGATGTTTAGTATGTCAGAAGATGAAGGCCAAATACCATGTTCTTTGTGGTCTTCTCCAGCGATAAGAGATTCCTCAGTGGAAGTGGGTGGACATCTCAATGGACTTTGTTACCGGTTTACCTCGAGCTCCGGGAGGACATGACGCTATTTGGGTGGTAGTGGATCATTTGACAAAATCATCCCACTTCATAGCGATCATGGAGTCGAGCTTAGTGGAAGTTTTGTCGAGGTAGTATCTGGAGGAGGTGGTGAGACTTCATGGAATACCAAGGATGATAATTAATGATTGAGATCCTCGTTTTACCTCCAGGGTATGGTGAGGTCTCCAACATGCTTTTGGTTCTCAACTGTGACTTAGCATTTCTTTTCATCCTCAAACTGATGGTTAGACAGAGCGAACCATCCTGACTCTTGAATACATGTTGCACTCTTCTATTCTAGATTTTTTAGGCTCATGGATGAGGCACTTACCCTTGGTGGAGTTTTCCTACATTAATAGTTTTCACTCCACCATTGGTATGATGCCGTTTGAAGCCTTGTATGGCCGACCTTTCCATTCTCTGTTGTGCTGGAATGGGGTCGGAGAGTCAGCAATTCTCATACTGGAACTAGTTCAGAATACAACAGAGACAGTTTAGGTGATTTGGGAGAGGATTAAGGTAGTGCAAGATGGTCAAAAATCCTATGCTGATCAAAGAAGGAGACCCTAAAGTTTAATGTTGGAGAACATGTGTTTTTCAAGGTGACTCCCCATCAAGGCCAGCTAAGGTTTGGCTATGGAAGTAAGATTTATCTCTAGTTTTTTGGGCCTTTTGAGGTGTTAGATCATGTTGGAGATGTGGCGTATCGATTATCACTTCCCCCTCAGATGAGTCGGATACATGATGTTTTCCATGTATCACAGCTACATCATTATCTTCATGACGACTCTCACATTATCGGTTGGGGAGGGATTGATATTGATGATGATGCCACCTTTGAGGAGAGACCTGTGGAGATCCAAGACCGTAAGGAGAAGGTGTTGCGCGGGTGTTCCATCCCCATAGTTCATGTCTTGTGGCGACACGGTGGCATGGAGGAGAGTACTTGGGAACGTGAGTCACAGATGCGTATCCAGTACCCAGGGTTGTTTGATGGTTGACTCTTTTCATGTATCATTGTAACTTTTTTGGTTATGAAACTTTCATATTTATGAGATGTCTCCTTTTGTTTCATTAGTGGATTTCTCTCTTTTGAGAGGTATCTTAGGGGGTGGTTGTCCAGCCCCTGTATCGTTTTCTCTTTAGGTGGGTTTTGGATTCTTGAGGACGAGAATGTTTTGAGAGGTATCTGATGTAATGGACCGGACCTCTCAGGTCCATTACATAGTGAAAGTGTGATGCTATAAGTTCCCCAGGAAATCAAGGAGACTAGGTGTGCATTTGGGTGGAATGTTAAGGTAAAATTAAGCGTAATAGCCTTCTCATGGGAGGTGCACGGTTTGCCTAAACCATGCGGCCAAACCGTGCCAGGCTGGTCTTGTAGGAAGAGGCTAATGCACGGTTAGTGCACGGTTTATCTAACCGTTCGGACTAACCATGCGAGGGATATTCGAAGAGCCAAGAATCTTGCACATGGTTTGGTAAACCGTGCGGACTAACCGTGCGAGAGCTTAAAGTTAGATCCTAAAATTGTGGATGTAACTCGTTTTGCCTTTAATCACCTCTTTTATGCCCTTAATCAGCCATAACTCGGGATTAATCTCCCTTGAAGGTTAGAAAACCTCTCCCAAGAGTTTTGGAGGCGATCCGGAGGCTTCCCTTGGAAAATCGGAGCTGGTTTCTTGAGGTATGTGGTTGTTCCTGCTTGTTCTTCTTAGATCTACTTAGATCTACTCCTCCTCTTCTCTCGGTTTCTTGGATCTAATCCTGTTATGGGTAGATATAAGTGTGGGGATGTCGATTATGATGAGTTTTGGTCTTGTTTGTGTTAGGAGAGGAGATCTAAGGAGGATTCATGGATAATCGACCTGGTTTCTTGGGTGTTCATTGACCGTTGTGGTTTTCCATCGAAAACCTTTGAGGTAGGGGATTCATTGCTTCCCTTTTGTATGTGTAATGGTATCGATAGCATGTTGAATCCCACTAGATGATAATGGAATTGATCTAATAAATATATTGAACTGGATAAAGAAATTTCTTTGATCGTTTGTTATTGCCTCTTGTTTACTAGATAGTGTAATATATATGCCTTTCTTGTTAAGCCTGTTGTTCTTGAGGAAATTAATAAAGAACGTAAAGCCAGAATTAATTTATAATTGGTTGGCTAATTATAAAGTGGCATGAAAGAAGACCTGGTTCTTGTTGTAATTTTATATTGATCAAATTTTGCATTTTAAGCATGTTTAATCTTCGGTGATATCTTACTGACTTGGTTTTTGATGTTGGAACCAACGAATAGAATTTGTTAATTCAATATGGATTACATGACTTGATTGAATTCCATGAAGGGTTTTGTGTTACCCTCTTATTGTGAAATAGGGATAAGACCCAATTTGATGTGATTTTTACTTTCATGCTACTTGTGCTATGATGTGACCTTGGAGGGGCGTTGGGATATGTGGGGGCATGGAGGCCTTGTGGTTGTAGCAGTGGAAGATGCCTAGAGTGGTGAGATGCATCGGTTTATGCATATGGGAGTCAGGGAGGACACCAGGGATGATGGAATGGGATGGATGTGGTTGTTGGATTCTTGGTGCTTTGTTTGGTTGGTTATCTGTTTTAATTTTTCCCCCACTGATCAAGGCAGCTGGTCTTGCTTACCCTTCTTTCGAAGGAGGTGAGGACACTCGGGGTATGCCACGTGCTTTCCGTGTTTAGTCTCTCAAGGGAGAATTGGTCTATGCTCTTGCTATAGGTGGCAAAGACTTGACGAGTAGTACGTCTACACACCGTGTTGAGCCCCATTGTGTATAGTAGCATAGGTTACTTTTCTAGAATGCCTGGGAATATGGGAAAGTAATTATGTAATGAATTTTTGAATAAATGATATTATCCCATGGGGTTGTATTTTGATGAAACTTAATGATGAGGTTGAGAACTTTTGAAGGGACAGTGGTTTTTGGATGTGATTTTAATGGAATTTAATGAGGAATTGTTCTTGGTTAATTAATATTCAAAGAATTAATGAATGTACAGTGAAATTGGTAAAAATGGGATGAAGTAATGTAATAAAGCCCTTTAATTGGTTGTGTGATTATAGGATACATAGTCTTAGAAGTGGAAACCCGGAGTCCAAGAGACATTAGCTGCAGTTGTGTCTAAGACTAGGTTATGCCCATAGTGTTGTTGTGAGTTATAATATATTTTGTAATTTTTATGTTTCTATATGCTACTCCACCCTGTCAGTAAGGGCAACTGACACCCCAGGGATTCTAAGCCATGGAGGGTGTTTTCCCCAACATTCTGGTGGGAGGACGAATGACTGACTACCCCCCTTTAGCCCCGCTCTCTTCTCTTGGTAGATACTAGTCCCATTGGCACAATGGTTAGTTTCCCCCATATATGTGTGTAGAGGTATGTATTGTCTTGTGGTTATTTCACACACATATATTCTTGATATAGTATCCTATGGACTACAATAGGTGTAACATGTATAGGCTGTGATGTTTTGAGGATCCTTACTCGGTGTATGGGCTGTAATGGCTTGAGGTATAATAACTGACGTATGATAAACATTATGCGAGCTGTGGTGGCTCCCACAAACTACCTGGAAACTTTGGTTTTGAGGATGGTGTGGGGCTTATCCCAGGTGTCTACGGGAAAGCCTTGTGGTGAACGTGGTGAAAATTTTAGAGCTTAGCCCACGTTTATACGGGCAAGCCTTTGGAGAGAGATGCATATGACATATGTCGTTGGGGCAAAGCAGCAAACCAGTGGGAAAGTAGTAGTGGGGTACCCTTGATATTCCTTATTATATGATATATTCTTGTATGGATTACTTGGTGAGAGTAGAAATGGTGAGGTTGAGAATTTAGTGTAAATGTTTAGGTGACGAGTTTGTTTCACTATTGTTCACTGTGATTTAGCATTATTTATTTACTTTTTCATGTGAGGATTTGGGGAGGATCCTACTTAGTATACTATTATACTCACCCTATGTTTATACAAACTGTTTTTCAGGTCACTGGGAGCAGGTTGGATATCAGGCTGGTTACGACTATCTTGTGGTTGCTGGAGCTGTTCGGGCTTGTGGTTACTGCAGTTTTTCCTTTCTTTTGGGTACCTGTAGTTTTCCCTTTCATTTGTAGTAATTTTGCGTGGAATTCCATATATGTACTTGGGTTTCTTTTATTTTTTTCAATTTTGAGTTGGAGTTGGTACTTGTCTATATTATCTCTCTCTTCTGCATATGTTCTCTTAGAGGGTAATGCCTCCCATTTGTGTGATTATTATTCCCTCGGTGCTAATCGCCAAACCGGAGCCTACTGGAGGTGGGACTCGGGGGTCATTATCTCCCTTTTCACATTGCCAGCCCAGGAGGGGTACAATTTGTGGGGAGGGGGTCGTGACAATAAGTTCTTGATATAGAAAATTAAATGCATTTTTCACGGAGATGGTAGGTCGTACGTACACATGAACACTTTTTCTATTTTTTCAACAGATAAAATGAAAAGAACCTAAATAATATATTACAATAATCGAATCATTTTTATATCTTTTATATTACAAATATTTATTTAATATTTCTTTATTACCTTTCATTTAATGCATATATGTTGATCGAATCACAAAACATCACGAGGTGATAGTCAGCTGTACACATGAGGGATGTTATAATATCCCTAAACAAATGGATTATTAGAAATAATAATTTATATAATAACTAAATATTTATGTTAATTTAAAAAATATAATATAAATATATTAAATACTACATTATATCAACATTTTAAATGGTTGATAAATAATCCAAACTACAATAGACCGTGAGGAGATAGTCCACCCAACACACGATCGATAGTTTCGTTTTCCATTTGAAAGAAGTGTTTATAGACATACCTCATTACAATAACAAAAATACATCATATTATATAGGACATAATATTTTTTTATATTTTTTGTTTTGATTCATAATTTAATTTTCCAAAATAAAAATGTAAAAGAAGTTTCTTATTGAAGTCATTTACATTCACTTAGAAGCATCTCGATGGTAGGTCTTATTAAGGACCCTAATGATAGTATTTTAGGAGGACCAGATACTTGATAAAATAAATATTGATATTGGGGAGTTATTTATTCATATATGTTTCATAATATATGGATTTATATGTTTTAATATGTGAATGGTGATGATGGCCATTTTAATGGGGTGTGAAAGGAACCCACATAGATTCTATATGTAGATTTCCCCAAAGAACCAAAAATAATAGTGTACATCCAAATAAAAAATAATCAAAATGAACATATATTATGTGTTGGTATGGATACGAATGAAATATGGAAATAAAATAGGAATTTTACTAGTTATATTTTTATTTTAACCCTTATCTTCTTAGTTTTACCCTTGATAAAACTAGTTTTACCATAATCACATTAATTTATTTTTACCTTAGTCACTATTAATTATGGAAAAAATTGTGTTGAAATTATTAGAAAACAAAAAATATTTTTATTCCCTATAAAGAATCAATATTTAAATATTCCAGTCAAATATTTTTATAAAATTTAATTGAATATTAATCCACCAAACACTAAGATAAATAACGTTTTCGAAAAGAAAAATCTTCAAATGATTACAATGTTTTCATGTAATAATTAATTGATTAAAATATTAAAATGACCTAAATTGTATTAATAGATATAAAAAACAACTAATTTTTTTTTAAAACCATATTTAAAAAAAAATTGTATTTAGAACCATCAAATAAAACCAAAATTAAAAATAAAAGAGTATTTTCACTATTCATTTTAAAATTAATATTCATATAAATTTTTAAAAATTTCACACTGAGATCATTTTGAAATTATTATTTCAGAATTTAATATTATTTTATCAATAAAATTTAAATAATTAGATAATCATTGAAATATGTGTGAAAATGGTAACAAAAAATCTTATTAGAAGAAATGTAGTTTTAATTGATAAATTTGATTAATTCATAACACTTTTACATAAAACAAATAACATTAATTTTAAGAGTTTTACAGAATATATAATATATATTTCATTAAAATCCTTCACAAAATGTGTTTTTTTAATTTATTCTTATGGAACATGTTTTATTCATAAAAATGTTTTCAAAATAAATATTATTTATTTTAAAATAGTTTTAATTTAAAATTTCAATTAGTTTTTCACCAGTGAAATAATTTTATATAAATTTATAAATCATATATTTTATTAATTTATTTAATCTAATTCATACATTTCATTCCAATATCTCAGGGATAACTATCAGATTTAATAAATACATTTCAATAGATTTACATCTTTTATTTAAGATCGATGTCGCTAATAACAAAAGATATCTAAATACAAAATTATATTGAAAAAAATATTTCTCATAATCCCATGATGTAATATAATACCCCTCATAAATAATTATTTTCCTCACTATTTGAACTAGTGCTCATCTTGAAAGGGATTACCATTTGAAAAAAACTATTATGGGAAACCCTCCTTGTAAAACGGGGCAATCATAAATCCACTTGAATAGAGAGAAAGGGATGTGAAAATGACATCTGAAAAATTATATACATGGTTTCCCAATATGATAACCTTGGTGGGAAATTAAAACTAGTGTAGATGATAGAAAATTAACACAAAAATACGGATGGAGAGGGCTAAAGAACATGGTTTGGAGAAAGCTAACGAAAAAAAAGGAATCAACCAAAGGGGCATGAAAATGGTCACTGATATCCAAAAATTGTGATAATAGGAAAAAATATATTCATATATATTTTTCTAATCTTGTGGAATTTTCTTGACATGTTTTAATTACATTAAATCATTTCATTTTATAGGAACAATCTCATAATTAGGTTGACGTTTGATCAATTTTCATATCATCTAATACATTAATAAATAAAGATGATTTTTATGCTCAAACAACATGTGGATTATATGATCCAAGAAATAATTAAAAATCATTCCATTTATATTTATTCATTTTAAAAAACAAAAATTTTAGCACATGTTATCCAATAATAAAAATTATTTATATAGTGGAATAATAAAATATTCACTAAATTATCTTCCAATGTTCAACATAAACCATTACATAAATGATTAAGTTTATAAAAACATGAAAAATCAAGGATAATTAATAAGGGAACTTAATTTCTCAAAATAAACATAACATTAATCCCAAAAATATCATAAACTTTCTCATGATTTTCCTGTAAGTAATATGTGCATACCATACTCATATATTTTATTGAATCACATTAATAAATATATTTACAAGAAAAACTAATTTAAAATATAAAAAAATCATCATACCCTGAATTAAATAATAGATTATTATTTTTATTCCATATATCCAATACTATCTTAAGCACTTCAACTCATTGTGTTATCTAAATGGGGCCTATATATCAAGGATAAGACTTTACCTATGTACCATAATAATGATGTCTAAGACATATAGATATCAATAAGAATATATGACCCCTCAATTCAAATGGTAATAGATTTTGACTATGATCTACATATGATTACTAAGTACTCTAAGTTGTATCCATCTATTACATGATCAACTAAATATTCTTCATAGTTTGAGGGACAAGTCTTGTCCCAACTAGAAAAGTCTCACCTTTTTCCACTTAAAAAAGTAGAGAATAAAAAATATTCCCACATAATACATCAATGTGATATATTTTATTGAGGCCTTATACATGATACTATATGAGAAATCCAAAAATAGTACATTCTCTTCCCCAAAGGCACTAAATCTATTATGCAATCCTGCAACATGTCTTCCTTAGTTAGTGACATCCATTTGGATTTTTCATCCATCAGAGGGTAAAATTTTGTATTCATTTTCAAATAAGTTCCATTATATTTTCAATCAAGGTCATCTATATTCATAATTACCATACATTCATCAATTAATACTTTCAACATTGGGCCAATTCCATTTGGTTTATTCCGTTAACTAAAACCAATAAAAACAATGAGAAAAAATAATCACAATGGGGAACCACATTATCAAGAAAAATATATTAATATATGTCTAAATCATGTAAAATTATTTTAAATATATGTAACCTTAATATTGACATATGTAATTTAGTGTCATTTCTGAAATCCTTCATGATTGTTTGTAAATTTTTTGTGAATTTAAAAATCGTATCCATAGGGATTGTAGAACTAGGTGGGAAACTAAGAACATTTTCATGCACTAAGTAATGATCGAGCCCATCTCAATGAAAAAATTTTAATGTAATTAACCGTATATACATCTTTTCCACATTCACATTCACTTGTAGTATCACTATAAGGATGTAATTTCTTGGAAACCACTTGTTATATCCTTTACTAAAATTCCTTTAAATTTTCCTATACTTTGAGTGACCCTTTAACTGATCCTTATACATTTCATTAGGGATATCACAAAAGTAATATCATCCTAGTTTCCAATTAATAACTAATCTAATCTATTTGATACCACCAAAATAACCTTAGGGTTTACATAAATATATATTAAATCTTTTTAGATAAATATTCATAACATTACACAAACACACACTTGAGTGTCATACAGAGATAATGCCTTTTATACTTCTAAACGTAAACAATTGGTTTATAATAGTTATAAATAATCATCAAAATATGTCCTTAATACATAAAAACTTTTTTGAAAACTTATAACACATAATAAATTTCTAGATAACCTGGGTAAATGAAACATAAAAATGGGTGAGGTTAAATGATTAGTAGGGGTAAAAAAGAGATATGTAAGAATAACATAAAAATAAGGTTATAAGAACAAGTTCATAACAATAGAAAACCATACCCTCCATATCAAATATTATAATATTTAGATATCTAATAAAACATGGAAGTTCCTAAGACTTGAAGAATAATAGAATAAGGGAACATGATCCATGAGATCATAATATTTTTATAAGGTATGGAATTTTAGAATACACATAAGAATATAAAATTATATCTATAGTATTCAAGTCTCACATCGAATCCAATCATAATTGAATTGGATCACTCAAAAACCATCATTGAGGTCATGGTTTACTCCCAAGGACATTATAGTTGATAATGTATATTATTAAATTATCTTCAATCCCCATTATAGTCCTTTCAAATCTCATGAGATATAAATGTTTATCAAATTTTGTGTATAGAGATAAATATTCCACCTGTCACATCTAGAAAATGATACATATGTGTACCACAATATCATAAACCATTCATAATATCAAAACCCATGAGATGAAATTCGATTTCATTAAAATATCATTCTAACTCAACATGTGAAAAATAGAAATGTTTTAATATCATTTCATCATTTTGACATAGAATAACCCTTGAAAAAGATGTGGGTTTCATAATAATTTTTCTATGTTATAACTCATGGAAGAGAATCCTGTTTTATAAAAATATTATCATCCTAGATCATTAATTGATGAAATATTAATGGTATCATTGGTTTATATCCCCATCAAAGAATAAGTGATATCAGATTATTTCATCTTTGACCAAATATTATTTTCAATGAAAAATCATGTGTAATTATTATCCAGGAATATAAAATTTCATTAAAAGTAAATTTGTAAAAACTTAAATTTAAAAAAAAACTATAATTTCCTTTCTTTTAAAATAAATATTAATAAATATGTAGGAAACATAAAAATTAATTTAAAAGTCTTCTTCTAGAAAATAATTTTTTTTCGTTTGAAAAAACTTTTTAAATCATAAATCCTTATCAACATTATTTTCATTGATGGTAAAATTTGAAACATATGAAAGAATAATTAAGAGTAATTTCAAAATCTTCTTGAGGAAAAAATTCCATATACATTAAATTTTTCTAAACCAAATTTTTTTAATCCATTTCATTAGAAACATGTTTTGAGACATATCATATAATATTTAAAATATTGATTGTTCTTGATTGTAGAAAATTTTGTTTATATTAATACAGTGACTCTTTTCCCATTTTTTGTTATAATATTAACATGCATTGGTTTAAAAATGTCATTAATATTGATTTTAAATAAATTTATAAAATTTTAACCATCAGTAAAATTTTCATTGACAAATCATTTGGTAAATTTTGAAAATATTTTAATAAAACATGGAATTGGAAGGAAAGTTGGTTTTTTACAGAAGAGGGAAATATAGATGATTTTTTTGAAAAATATTTTTTTGGACACATAATCCCTTAAATAGAGTCAAATTAAGGTAGAAAAAGTATTCTCATGAAAGAACAACAAGAGGGGAAAATCCCCAAGTTCAATGAGAGGTAGGTAATAAGATTAATTTATTAGAAGAACATACATGAGTAATCCTAATAAAAATGATATTATAACATAAAAATTAATTATTTGGAAACATATAAATATAATCTCCAAGAAGGAATAAAATTAAATTAATCTAATTATATCTATAAATTATGGATATGCATGATAAAAAAATTAAAATGGGTATTATATAAACCTCATAGAATATGATAGTTTCATAACTTAATATATGTCTCAAGGAATAAAAATTAAATAAAAATATCTTATTGAATTATTAGACTCTAAACCATAAATAAGATAGAAGATAGATACTAAAATGGGTATGTAAATGGAAAAAATCATCATAATAATCACACAATAAATATGTTGACATTGTATACTACATATAATTAAAATAAGTGGTCATTATAAAATATATCTAATAGACGAAATAAAGTGAGAGAAATACTATAAAAATATGGTAATCCTTTTAATCATAATACCAAATAATACATAACATCAAATTAAATATTAAATATAGTTAAAATATTTATTTTCATGATAAAAATTTTAGAATTAATGGTATATATACACCCAAAATAGTGAAGAGTGTCAGATTTGGAATAATTCTCCAACAGGTAAAAGTGTGACTATAAATCCCTTACCACCTTGGTAATCCTTTAAATAATAATCAGAATAAATAATAACATAAAATTATACATTAAATATCAATAATATAAATCTATTAAATTTATAACATTTTAATTGGTAGTATATATACCCCACATAAAATAAATGAAGCATGAATTTGGAAAAGGTTCCCAGAGATTAACGTGAGACATGGAATCCCTTACCACATTTGAAATACATTGAATAATATGCCCTGTTAAAAAATAAAAACAAACTAAATGATAAACATCATTAATTTATTGATATTAATGACATAAAATGTAAAATATGAATTATATATACACCACACAAAATAAAAAATTTGTTAATTGGGCATAAGTCTCATATAGACTAAAATGAAACTAGAAATCATTTACCACTTTGTTAATATTGTTAATCTTAAACAAAAATAATGATATAATAAAACAGAACAATTAAATATAAATAAAATAGGGATATTGTGGATATAAAAGTTAAACTTATCATCATATATAATCCTCATAAAAGAAACTAGTGATTAATTTCAGATAATTCTCCCATAAATAAAAGTCCGACTAGAAATATCTTATTATAAGTATTTAATTCCATCATATACATTAAAAAATAAAATATATAAACTATAATTTTGATAAACAAATATTTTAAATTACGTAAAATATTTATTTGAAACTATAAATAATTTTTTAGGTCCAATTATTACACGTTTATCAATAATTCTATGTTAAAATCATGTTTCACCTGATAATGTCTTTGTCTTTTGAGCATGTTTTGGATTTTTAGTTTCAATAAACATATTTATATCATGTTATGATCATATTAATAATTTTAAAAATGATATAAAAATTATATATAATCATTATATATGATTTTATTATATTCCATAAAATATATAGATATAAAATGAAATACATTATTCATTGATATGGTTGTCCATATGTATGCATGAAAGATGCTTCCATTTTTTTGATAGATGAAATAAAATAATATAAAATAATATATATCTATTATAGAATCAATTTAATGTCATATATATCTCAAATTTATATTTAATATTATCTTTATTACCTTCCATATAAATCGAATGTGATGAATTAATCACATCGCTTCCTGAGAAGGTAATCTACTATACACATGAGTGACATTATCATAACACCCATGAAATATAATGTAAGATAGTGTAATTGATATAATAATTATAAATTTATACTAATTTTTTATATATCATAAAAAATATTTTACATCTATCATTATATGTATCCTTGAATGGTGGTGATGGAAAAAAATCAACATTGTTTCATTAGGGGTAGTCCGATATACACAGGGTTGATGCCAATGATTTACATTTTATTGAAGTGGATTTTGATACATATTTTTAGAATAATATAATAAAATCTAACTATATTATATATATTTTTTTTTCAGAAGATATTATTGAATATGGAAAAATATTAATGGCAAATAATGAGCACAGCTGAGATAATTAGGTTCACATAGAAGAACCTCCTTGGGTTCTCATATTAAGGACATAATTGTTGGTATTTGGGGAGGAACATAAACTCAAGAACTTTTATATCGATTTTTTGGATGGAATGGTTTATGTTTTTTATCACGATGTAGCTGGATTTTTGTGAATATATGAATGGTGGTGGTTTATTTTTGAAAGTAGTAGAAAGGAAAAAATGTGAATACTACTTGAAAATTTCCAAAAATGAATCCAAATTAAAACTTTTCATCCCAATAAAATGACAATATCATCATATATGTTAAATATAAAACTATAATATTTAATTTTTTACAATAATGATTAATTTTTTATTGTTATAGTCATTTTAACCCATATCTTTATTGTTTAACACCTAAGAAAACCCATTTTTATCATTACCGATGTAATTAATTTTTACAATTTTCAATATTCACTATGGTTAAAATTTAAAAAAATCCTTATTATAAAATATAAATTATTTTAATTCCAAATATGTAATACATTCGTAAAATTTTCATGAATAAAATTTTTAAGATTTAATTTCAAATTAATTCTCTTGATGAGATGAGAAAGCGGATTTTCGAAGAGAAAAATATGTTTCAATTATCGTAATGATTTATTTCAAATTAAAAAATAATAATGAATCTAATTAAATTAAAATGCATAGTAGATATATAATTTAAATAATTTTTCATTTTAAATAATATTAAAAAAATTTATGTTTTTAAAATTATAAGAAGAAATGAAAATTTAAAATAAAAACCTATATTTTATAATTTTTAATTAAATATTTATATTCCAAAAAAATTATCAAACATTGACCTGATATAATATTGAAATAATGAATTGAAAAACTAATTTAATTTTTTATATAAATTTTCTGAAATTTTAAAAAATTATGTTTATGAAAACTCTAAAAATGGAAAAAAATTAGTTTTTTGAAAAGTATAGTAATTGTTTAAAAAAATTTATATATTTTCATAACTTGTCTCTAAATAGAATAAATTAATTATAAAATTTAATTAATCATTTAATATACACATATCAATAACATTATTCAGTATTTTTTTTAATTTATTGAGGTTATATTTGATTTTTATAAAATTGCATTTTCAGAAAAATATTTCCTTTATTTTCAAATTGATTTTATTTTCATATCTAATTAACATGTCCCCAAATATTTTATTTTAAATACCTATTTAAACTATATACATTCACAATTTAGTTATTACTATCCATAAATTTCATTACAATTTATATGATATAAATATCATATAATACTATAACATTTCAATAATATGACATTATTTATTTAAACACGGTGTCGCATGTAACACAAATTACAGAAAACAATAATTTCATTTACAAAAATTCAAAAACAATATGGGTGTTAATAATAATATCTGAAGAGTTTAATGGTTCAGTGGATAATTAATGCATCTTGGGATCATGGATTTATGATTGTTGTTTCATTTTTTATCATCCCTTCTTTATGGGACCATGAATAGTTTATTTAAGAGTTATATCCTGAGAGTACGGTGATACTAGAGCACATGTTAGAGGATGATTGAGTAGTAAGATGTTCTTCGGAAGAAGAAAATCTGATTTGTTCTCATGGGTGGTTATTATTGAAAAATTATATAAGTGAGAGAGGATAAATGTTTATCGTGCATTTAAATGAGCTATACATCAAGGGTTTGTGATGATGTACCATGATATATTAAATCAGTTTTAGTCTTTATGTATGAAATGATACCAAACAAGTATTGTATCATGGTAATTTACCTTTGAGAGGAAATTTTCCTATGATAAACATACAATTGGGTTTTTATCCCCTTAATGTGCCTATTTGGAAGTGGGAAAATAATTAAATTGACAATTTGGTTGGTTTACTATGAAAAATATAAATAATGATGCAATTTTATTGATAATAATTTGGTTAATAACATTTTCTCATTTATTTATGATTCATGATAACCTTTCTATGGATGAGTTTTGAATCCTATATGTATCAGATACTTTATACCATTTTAGAACTCTATTTATCTTATTACCATAAATATATTTTTATATCAAACATTTATTTTATTTGGACATACAAAATGATCTGGTGGACCTACTAAAACTGAACAAAAATGTATCATATATAGGAAAATATATAGTATGAGAGTAAGATATAATATATGTGGAATATATATTAGTAAAGTGTTATAGAAATTGATAGACCATATGATTAACAACATTCCATGGTTGAGTTCCCATTAAAAAACCTCCATGATTTAGTTCAATTTGAACCTTTTGTGTAAAATTATATTTATCCTTATCACTCTACATAATGTTTACAATATGGGTGAGGAAACATCCATGGAGAAACATTTGGTATGTGAGATATCTAAGAGAGTGTAGTTAATTTGGAAGTGTTATGTCATCAATCGGAGTAGATATCAATCATATGTGGATATGAGGTGGTGACCCTTCTAGTTTAATATGGGAAATTTATTATTCTTGAAGGTGACTCCAGAACTATGAAAATAATAGTTCTGGTATAAAAGACAACAATCACTGAAATATGATGGCCATATAAGAGTACATATCTTACTAGGAAAATGGAGTATGATTTACATATTACACCATGATAGTGATGTATGAATTATTTATTTAATGTATCTCAGTATTGGAGGAAAATGATTATTCCTAAACATGTGCTCGATATTGAGGACCTTTAGGTGGAGCTAGATTCATCATTTATGGAGCACCCTGTGTGAATAGTAGACTAGAAAGATAAAATGGAATAAGAAAATATAGTGTCACTTATAAATGTACTAATGATTTATATATTTCTCCAATAAGGGACATTGGAATCTAGATCTAAAATAAAAGATCATTTTCTTCATTTTTTAGAAGGAACATTAGATATAGTTTTCTAGGATAAGAACTACATAATAGGGTGGTTTATAAAAGTGTAGAGTATTATTGGATATTTTTTCCTTACACTAATCCCTTTATTATGTGGTTTTTACTTATTATTTGAATGGATGAATTTTGATATGTAATGTAGTTAGTATTTGATGTTATTATAGGATATAATGTGGATGCATGGTTGTAACATTATTAGAAGAAAATGCAAGGATTATCTCAAGAAACCTTATAACTTCTCTAGATGTTCATAGAGGGAAAATATTGGACCTCAAATAGACAGTGATAACAGTAAATAATTTCCCCACAAACCATGTTTCCCAAGATAGCGATGAAAAAATAGTTTTCTTAACAATTGCCAAAACATTAGGGAGCCTAAAAGTAGTATAAAGTCTCAATCAATTGGATAATAGTTTTGGAAAACATATGAATAAACAATTTTTTGAGAAATAATTAATACAAAAATAATAGTTTTGGAATAAAGCCACCTTTTCTTCCTCTTATAACTTTAGATATAAAGACTTGGGACTACAGAGTATCTTTTTAGTGTATTTTATCTATTTCGAGTTCAATTTTAATAGATCCAGTGGCATTAGATTGTTGGGAATCATGGTATGTTACATATCTTCCATTTTTCATCATTTGTATTCTAGGTCTACCCATTTTAAAATTAATGTATGCATATATTTAACATTTCATGTCTTGTTTAATGTATTTTGATATGATATAATGATGGAATCAAGGATTTTAAATTAATATATGAGATATCTAGTGCATTGAAAGAATTTAATAAACAAATATATGATCTATAAAAGTTTGAATATCCTATGAGATATTTATGTGTGTGTATAATACATTTGATTTTAACCACCTTGAATATAAATTTAGAACCACTATGTTAAATAATTGGGATCAGTTATATGATTAATCAGATTTAAAATTTGATCTGGTTGGTGTGAAATGTTTATTTGGTTACCATTGATTAGTGAATTTCGGAAATCGATGTCAATGATATTAATGTGGGAAGTCCTTACATCTATGGGACATATTTATATTTGTTTGATACATTTACCATGTGAATACATGACTATTTCAGATACCATTCTATAAAATAAATGTATGATATGTATATCTTGTCATGAGAGACCATTTCTTGGTTATAGTTTAACAGTTCCTTGTTATGTCATTTATTTCTTATGTAGTGTTTCCTATCCTATAGAATTTATTATTGTGAGGTAATATTCCTTGATATGTTATCTCTTATATGTGGGTTTTACACTACCAATGAATTATTTTTTCAGTGTTCAGGCTTATTGTTGGAGCTAATATTTTCCGATGACTCCTTTGAGGGGGAGTGTGGATGAGAAGACTAATTTGTGGTTCCACTCATCGGTAGGTTAGAACCTGAACAAAGAATGAGTAATCCCATTATAATTTGAAAATCCATTGGATGAGTGTTCATATATACCTATATGACCTAACAATTGGTAAAATCCTTCATATGAGATAGATTCTATAGTTTGAGAGTGATATGTATGAATACCATCATAGAATAGTAGGTAATACTGGTTTATTAATATGAAATTTCAATGAAGGTGGGACATGATTTACTCTTATAGAACAGTAGTTACAACCCTATCCAGATGCCACTTAATTGGAGCCATGTGCCTGGTGGGACTTATGACCCCATGTGCATCTCCCTAAATGCCATAGGATGTCGATTTGCAGCCAGGGACTTGGATGTGTCCATGGGGAGACAGTACTCTCACTACTATAGTGTATCAAAGTGTATAAATATAAAAATTGGTAAATAGAGGAATCAATATCAGTAAACATAAGGAATAGAAAAATTAGAGATAATAATAACAATAACTGAATGAATTGGAATAACATATAACAACTGATGGTGATTTTTTATATAGCTAGTAGGCTGGAAATCATGGATACATAGTAGAAATCATAACATGTTAAAATAAATAATAAACTTTATAAAAAACTATCCCAGGAATCCCAATCTCTAGCTTAATAATCCTCTATCAACACTAAACTTGAATTAGAAGAAATATTCTTTCTAAAGAATTACACATATGTTTATCAATAACTGCATACTTGCAATCCACATTAGGTACCAAATGATGCCTGAAGAGGGTGTGATATATATCTAAGCAGACCACCATCAATGATTTCTATATCATTTCCCTGATTTATTTAAATGTTAAAGTTTGATACTACTCATATATACATTAGACTAGTACAATTTAAATAAATACCCAAGTACCTGCTTCATCCCTTAGCTGGTGTCTGAACATGTACCAGGTCATTAATTAATTGATTAACAGTTTATACAAACATTCCATGGGAGGCATAACCATCACATACATCACCTTGTGATATTATAAATAGCGATGGTTCCATGATATAACTAGGTGGCCTATAATGGTATTTTATAATGATGTTCCTAGGTAATATCCAAGGAAATGTAGACCTCAAGGGCCGCCAACTAATTAATGGAAATAGATTGGAAAGGGTATTAATCTAATCCAAATAAAATAGTCCAGTCCATTCCAAAATAACATGCCCATTCCAAGTTTTAATCAATGGAAAAAGGGGACTCGAAATGACTTCTCCTTATGGTATTTTACCATGGAACCTACTTGTTAATGATTTATCCACTAAGTGTATCCAATGAATCCTATGGTGATATTTAATAGTGATGTTCCAAGGTAATAACCAAGAAAATGTAGACCTCAAGGGTTTCAAACTCGGTAATGATTTTTTATTAACTAAGGGTAGGAGCTTAATCCATGGATAATAATCTATTTCCTTCCACAATAAGATTCCTACCGAGTCCAGGAGTTCATATAAGGTAAAATGGGTCTAAGAAATGAATGGGCACGATGAACATTAAAAATGGAAACCACTTATCAATGATGGATCTGAGGTGTGTAACCAAGGAAGCCTATAGTACATGAGGGATCCAATGGATCCATACTATGAATATAGAGTTATACAAGGATTGGGTTCTAGGTGGGTCTCATCCTCATCAATCGATATACATGAATTTAGAATGGGGTACTCAGGTACTTAGGGAACCCCCTTGGGAATCCAAGGATATCTTGAGTTAGGACACTTCTATTTTGATAATGAAGTAACATATAATTCATAATGTTAAATCCACTACCTTTCAGTTGTGCAACAAGGATAATTGATCATGAAACCATTTAATCTAGTCATAATTAATCAATAATCAAATTTGGTCATGACTATCGCATAATTAGTGTGACAAGGCCAAGTAGAATTCACTTATTAATTTAAACAGTTAATAGAATATTTATAAATCATGTTTCAGTCCTCTAAAATCTATTAACATTTTAAGGGGTTCTACGAACATTCAACCTATTTTTCAAATACATTTAAAAAATCCAAGTCATATAGTTAGTATACTTTCCAATGCCCATTTCACATTTATTATCAAATTAAACACATACCATAGCTATTTCATGTAGTGAGAATAAATGGTACCTTCAATCAAGAAATTCAAATATTAAATAAAGACATATAATAAAGAAAATATCACATTTAGAAAGGTCAATCCATGTCCCACACGAATGGTGGCTCAAACCTATAAAAATAGAAAAATGAAAATTATGGAGAAACAACCTACATGGGAAGGACAGATTTTTTGTCATAGACACTAAAAAATAATCAATTATTCAGATATAATTTTACCATATGGTCTTAATGATTATAATAATGTCTTGTACATTCAACAAACAAAACAGGATGGAGTTGGAAGGCCCCACCCAACAATTCCAAAATCAACCAACCTTAGGGATGAGTTATAAACTAAAAGCCTTAGTGTAGTACAACTCTCCGTGTCTAGTATTAGACTATAATTGGACATGGAATATAGTGGATAAGAGAAAGGAGTAATATATATTACACCTCGAAATCTATGTCGATAGAAACATGCATGAAGAGTGGCTCAAATGGACTCGAGTACATATTGTTTCTCATCCTATGCGATGAACGAAAGCTAAAACGGATCCAAGATAAAAGAAATATTTTGATCCCTAGGATAGGTCTTCAAAATCTCAAAAATTGGAAAAAAATGGATGTTTTGACCAATATAAATCATATCAAGGAAGCACGTAGTGATTAATTAGATCATTAAGGGTAAAATGTAAAATTTCCCAAAAATGAGTTTGTGAACGGTTTTTCAAACCCTTCCTAATCCCTAAAGAAGCACCAAGAAAAGTGGGGAACTGCCATGGTTAGGCTACACAATTTTGGAAAAAATGCACCAACGATGTAGAAAGGAATTGTCTAAAAAATCATAACACCCACACGATTTCCTATAATCATGTGACCTCCCCACACGATTTAATAGAAATCATACATGGGGACTAAATCTCCTAAAAAATGGTTTCCCAGATCTGAAAATCCCCATACCCCCATAATAAATTTTATAACTTTCTATGAAATCTTATTAGGTCCAAAATAAATAATTATAATGAACATTAAAGGATACATACATGAGGGAAAGACTGTGTTCTTACAGTCTCCCCCTTAAATGAACCCGTCCATATGTTCATCTTCTATGTGTGGTGAAACCTTATTTGAGAACAAATATAGACCCTAGGCCTATATGTTGGCCTCCTTATCCTATGTCTCATTCTAGACATGGTCATGCTACAATATCACCTATTCTGGAGGGATAAACCTGCCTCCAACAGCCTTTATGTTGAGGTCAAAGATGCATATTGGATACTCCTAAGAGGTAGCATCGATATTTGACTCAACCTCCTTTGGATCAAAGGTACAATATGGGTCAAAATTATATTAGAGATGATATGAAATATGGGAGAGTACATGCAGGGAATGGGACCATTGAGGTAGAAGAAACTGATAGGCTAACAACCTGACCCTCTATAGAATGTCTAATGTCCCTATGTTATAAGGTGACAACTTCACTTACATCTAAATTTTCCATGCCCTAGCATGGGGTATACATGAAAAAAAATTCATCCCCAACCTCTAACTCTAATTTTCATTGATGGTGATCAATATAATGTTAATATCTAGACAAGGTAGGATTCATATTCTTCTCATCCTTGAGAATATTTGGAAGCCCCCACAACATCACCCGACCTATAAGGGAAGTAGAGTATCATTAAAATGATCATGCTTTATTTCTAACCACAGAATGATCGTTAAATATCAACTTTATAGTACTTACTATAATCCATTAATACTTGATCCAATGCTTGACTTCAAATTGAAATATGTAAAGGGGGACTAGTTGAGCCATCTTATCTGGAGATCTGATCATGTCATCATCTCGTTAAAAATCTAGTCAATGGTTCTCCCCACTATGAATTTGATCAAAAAGAGGTCCAATTCCAACCCATGGTATCTACACAATTATAATTATCTTACAAATAATTCCTCTTGGTGTTCTAATTACATTCATAAAGTGATTTGTCAAAATAGTTAAACAGTTGATTACCCACAGACACCTTTACATATGTCAAGTCATCTTTCCATAAAAATCACCAGCCATCAAAAAATCCACATGAATCCATATGAAGATGTTCCTAAAAACATCCATTCACCTTCTGTATACATTAAATAAGATGGATAATAATCAAAACAACCTCTTTCTAATCATTCTCTAAGATGTAATGGTTAGACGAATGGTTCATCAAAAACTGAACCGAAATATCTTCCTCTATGTAATCCTACATTTTCCCCCAAACACGTCCACTGAAGTGGATAACTGACATTTCATGATATTTACTATATTAACCAACATCTTACCAATTAAAAAACCTACTTTTGAACAAACAATGTTTTTACGATGATCCATCTAATTGGAACTGTCTTTCCTTTTGAAGAACACTTTTGATCCACACAACAAGACCATGTAACCACTAATTCACTAAAAAGGAGTCTAAGTAACTATCCCTTCATATTCCATAATCCATTTTATTACTAAGCCAATGGTATAGGCTAAAACATCCATGTGAGAACATTTACTGAGCCCAAATAGGTATTCGCATGATGGTCACATAAAAAGAAATTGGTTGGTGTCCAAGAGTTCGTCCATGGTGTTCCTACTTGGGATCCCACCTATCAATCTGGAATAACCAAACCTCCTAAAAAACAACACATCCCACACTCAAACCTTCAAGAGGTCACTAACCATCAAAATGACTTTGAAACATTATAATAGAAGAAGTCTAACTTTTTATTAGTGAATCAATGATGATGTAAAGAGAGGGGACATGTTGATATCATTAACATGATTACAGTAAAAAGATTTTAGGATTTTCAAGAAGATTAGATGAACCACTGTGGGTTGAATTCCCTTTAAATAATCATGAATTTATCTTTCAAAACACCATTACAACCTGATCTGAAATCTTTATTACCCAAGGCATCACATGATCTCCCATGCTTGGATGATGAAGTCTATCCAAAACCAACAGGGTTTCCAAAATGTAGAAGACAACCTACAATTTCATACTGTTTTCTATTAGATTATAACACGATTCTAACCTCAAAGCCTCCATGGAATTCAAGAATAACCAAAAATTTCCCATTGGTCCTCTTATGATATTATCCTTCCACAATGAAGGGCACATATTTACCAAAATAGACATAAAAGTACCACCTCAGAAATTTTTTAATCATAAAAATAAGAGACATATCGGTTTACCATAAGCATGATAGATAAAACTCACATTAACCACACATGTCATAAATCTTCAAGTAATTCTTACATACATTAGGGAATTTGTGAGTAAATACAAAACCAAACTGATTTGAATTTCAATACACATGATCCACTTCAAATTCATCCCAATAATTGGCAATAACATGTTTCCATTAATGTCCATGATTTTGTACTAAAGATATGACCCATGAACGTACATAGTAACACAATGATCAACGATTTTACAAAACCCAAATAGTTGGTTATATCATTTACCAACTCGATAGTTACTATGTATGTGAACTCATACTACCCTATGGTTAAAGAAGAAAGAAAACAACTCCATACTATCTATAGGCTATCACCCTATCTATCAGAGTATTAGGTAATTAGTACAGGATATTTGACCAAAATTAATACTGCCTCATATGAACTCTAACAAAGATGATGATATACCAAGTCTCCCATTTTTGAAGAAAAATAATGCTTCACATGATCTGTTCAACACCCAACCACGCCCTTAGAATTTCATACATGGTGAAATCTAGCACTAACGAATTCTCAATCCCTTAAAAAGGGAAAAGGATACCCTGTCCACATATCCTGATAAGGGTTTCATTTAAAAGGTTAGAGTACTATTATAGATTTCTATCATGGTTTTTCCCTTTTGAAGCATAATCGTTGAACCTATCACTAGTTCATGCCAAGAAGAATTCACTAGGATAAAAATCCTATTAATTAATTCATTATGATAAAGGATAATTACTATGAGAAACGATAACATTTATATTCCAAGTAATGCTAAAAAGACAATTTAACCAAGGACACCACATACAAGTACCATTTTATGGTGATTACAATTATTCACAATCAAAATTTAATTATTTAAAATAATCACATAGACACACCAGAACATATTTTAAACACAAGAACTTTGTACTTGTTTTAAATTATTAACCAAGTCATAAAAGGAATGTCATATAAAAAATCTTGTTAAATAGTAATCATTTATTGACATCCCACCATAATTTTTGCAATTTATCAGACACATTCCTTTTGACAGATACGGTGACATGCGAGGGTAATGTCAATCCAACCAGGGTTCCCCAGAAAAGAAACCCTATAGAAATTTGTTTATTTCTCATGTTCATAAACACACATACTGGGTCATCTTAAAATAAAAATACCCTAATTGAACTACCTAATCTATTTTTGAATATTTGATTCCAATTTGGAACCTCAAAAAAACTTAATGTAGATAGATAGAGACATTTATGGAAGCAAAAAAATTAATTTCTCACTACCCAAGGAATACTACCAACACATACCACATAGAAGTCTATGTATAGGTAAGTGATCAGTTATATGTTTCAATGGTTCTAATAGATGATGGTTCAATTTTAATTTTCTGAATAATTTATTGGGAATTGTTTAATTTCAATTTATATTTACCTAATAGGTTCACTGCATTACTATTCATAAATATGACCAGGTAGGATAAGGACAGAGAACCATTCCACTAGAATATTTTAATTTTCTTATAACATATATCAATGTTCTTTTAAAATGAGTTTTCCATCCCTGTGAATCAAAGTCCATATATCTTATCACTAATATTGATACCAACTTGAATTTCTATTTAAATAATAGATAAGGTAAATGACTTATTCTGTCTCATAAGGGCTAATAACACCTCATTAATTGAAATAGGTAATCACTCAATCACATAACCAAATATTCATAAGAATTTATACTAGAAAGTATCAATCAAAAATCACTAACATATCAAGAAATAAAAGTAGTGAAATTTAACAATATGGAGTGGAAATATGAAATACATATAAATTATAGGTGCCCATAATGATTCATTTAACAAAAATCCTTGACCTCATATCATTGGGACAAGAATAAAATACAATCTCAATCATAAGAATGATCAAAAAACACCTTCTAGAATGTGCATATCAAAATGGTTAAATAATATCAACTGTAATAGGAAAAAGAAGAACAATAATTATATTTTTAGAATCATGGTTTGTACCCCAAACAATGGTTTGTAATGTCCAACCATGGATTATGACCAATTAAAAATTGTTCCCAAACTCTATTTTATTGTATTATAATAGTAAATAAATAAAATAACTCCTTTGATACCACCTTGTGTCTTCCCATACATGAATTTCACTTAATTGGTTCCATAAGCCCAGTAGGCCACATAGTCTCCCGAACCTCTCCCTAAATGCTAGAGGTTTGTGACTCACAGCGATGGACCATGGTGTGTTCATTGGGAGAATATTCCCTCATTACCAGAATCAAACATCAATTAAATAGAAACAAAGTTAAATAGTAGAATAAATATTACTAAATAGAAGGCATAAGGGAAATAGAGACAACAATATGAAAAACCAAATCAACAAGAATAACAACACACAATTGATGATCATATGTCTTGTATTTAGTATTTGGGAAAACATGGATACAAAGTGTGAGGAATAAAATGTTACACCAAATTATAATGGAAATAAAATGACTATCCCAATCATTGTGAGATTCGACTCAGTCATATTCTGTCAAATCCATGATATCACACAAACCAATCATCTTTGTGAAGAATTAAGTTTCAATTTATCAACACCTGCATTCCTGAAATCTTACCCAGTTACCAAATGGTGCTCTTAGAGGGTGTGATTTAAATCTATGTGGTCCACCAGTAATGATGTCTATAATATCCAGAACATGTAATGGAAACATAATTATGTGAATGCATTCATTTAAAATTTAAATAAATATATTGTAACAAAATATCCATGTACCTTCTTCAGCACTCAATGAGTGTCTGAATATATATCTAGGTCATTAATTAATTGATTTCCTGTTTATATAAACAATTCAGATGAGGCATAACCAGAATTGAAATCACCAAATGATAATATAAATATTGAAGTTTCCATGATGTAACTGGAAAACCTGTAATGATATTTTATAATGATTTTTAAGGAAATAATTAAGGCAACATAGACCTAATGGGTCACCGACATGGTAATTATTATAGAATTTCTAAGGGTAAGAGTTTAATCTAAGGAGAACAGTCCAAGGAATTCCATAATATAATTCTTAATGAGTCCAATGAGTTAATCCAAGGAAAATGGGGATATTCAGTGATCGGGAATTATGAAATTTTAAAATGGATTTTACATGTCAATAATGGATCCCATGAGTATATCCAAGGCATCATATATTGATATTTAATAGTCATGTTCCAATGTAACAACCCATAAAATGTAGATATAAAGGGTCGCCAACTCATTAATGAATGTATCCTGGAAAATGGTAAGAGTGTTTTCCATGGATAATAGTCCATGGAATTCCATAATAAAATGCCTAATGAGTCCAAAGAGTATATCCAAGGTAAAATGGTTCTAAGAAGTGACTAAGATCGATGAGCTTTAACCATGGAGAAAACATGTCAATTATAGATACATGCGGTGTATTTAAGGAATTATGTAGTACTACATGATGTATCCTTCAGTTTCATATTATTCATCTGGTGTTAGACAAGGATCATGTTTTAGGTTGGTCTCAACATAAGAAAGGTGTATCATTGAATCAATAATGGGGTCCATGAGTGCTAAATGCAATCCACTGGTAATCTGTAGAGACCTAGAGTCTTGAAAATCATATTAGGAAAATGAAATAATATATAATTAATAAGGTTCAATCCATTACCTATAATTAGTGGGATAAGTCCAATTGATCATGCAACCATTTAATCAATATGGAATTAATCATTAAGTCTATTTGTTTCCAGTATTTCCTTTTCATTAGCATGACAAGACCAAGTAGAATGATACAATTCATTTAATCCATTTTAGGAATTTTTATATATAAATATTCACTATTATACCTTTTATTAACATGTTAAGGGGTCCTAAATACATGAAACCTATTATTCAACTACATCTAGAATAAGATTTCATATACATAGTACACATGGAATTTTCTATTTCATATTTTATTATCAAATTAATGCTCTTACCTTAAGCAGTTTATTTGGTGATAATATATGGTACTTTAAATTTTACAATTCATAAATCAATTCATTCCATCTAATATAGAATATCATACCCTTAAAAAGGTCTAGAAAAGGAACAACTGAATGATGGCTCAAATGTGTAAAAAAATAAAAAATTTGGGAAAACAACCTACATGAGAATGACAGAGTTTTTGGTATACCCACTAACTTCTAATGAATTATTTTTAAATTTCATAACCATATGGTTCTATTGAATAATAAAATGGCATATAAATTCTACAAATGACACTCGATGGAATCGGCAGGCCATATAGAGAAATTCCAAAATCTATGAACATAATGGAGGAGTTATAGATATCCTACAACAAGATTGTATGAATCTCATAATCCAAAATTATCCACTAATTAGGTTTGGAGTGGAGTATATATGAGGAAATATTTAAACCTCTTACACATCAATCACTGGTTCAAGTGGAAGAGAGATGAATAATATCTCAAATGGCATTGAGTAGATACCATTGTGCATCGAACATGATAAATAGAAGATCAAATAGATCCTAGATGATTTAAATCCCTTGATATATAAGTTAGGCCTTAGAAATATAAATAATGGGAGAATATGGAGGTTTTTTACCCCATAAATCATATCACAGATGAAGGAAGGGATCAATTAGACCATTAAGTGTAAAAATATAAAATCACCCAAAAATTAGCCTCTGTACGGTTAGGCCACACAAATTACAAAACTGTGCACAAACTATGAATGGTTTCCTATAGAAGATGGTCACATGCATTGTTAGGCTACATAGTGATATAAGTATAGCACTAACCATTAGGTAATTCCTTATCCACAAATCATGCAACCAATACGGTTTGATCTAGCAGATCGACCTCCCCACACAGTTGACTATAAATCATGAACAAGGCCTAGTTCTCCCAAAAATATGAGTTTGAAGCTCTAAAAAAACCCAAGACACCATTGATATTTTTTCCAACTCATTAGTATTCCATATTAGTTAGAAAATAAATAACTGGAATGAAATTTAAAGGATCCAAACCTGATTGAGAAATAGGGTTCTTAGAGTTACAAGGAATTACCTACACTATGTGATTACTACATGTGATGTTCTTACAGTATGGATTCCATGCAGTTAATTCTAGGTTCTATCGAATTATAGTTAGAATGTAATAATAACACATTATTTTTTGAATGATTCCATGCTAATTTACCTTTACATCATTTCATAAACCACTCTATACTAGTTATCATATAGTATGGATTCATTTTTGTTATACTTTTTTATTTATACTCAATCCCAGCAAAGGAATCTCAATGAATTTATAGAATTTATAATTTGTGATCTAGAAAATAGAAATTTCTACACACCCAATTATTGAGGATATTATATTTAAGTTGTGGTCTTAGTATGGTGATATACCATGTATTGTTTTTAGATTATCCATCATTTATATTTGTTTAGTTATAGTATTATACTATCATAATTTTATTGTTGTGGTCATATTCATTATTATTTAATCACATTACATGGGATATGTTAAAAAATTATTCTTCTTGTACTTTAATATTTATTTAATTTTGTTATATTTATGATTTCTTATCATGTGATGGATATGGTTACCAAGTGTATTGTCAACCCACATCACATTAAACTACTTCCTCTGGTTAACAAAATCTCGCATATGGGGAATAATGCATGAGGTTATTTGGAACATAGGCTAAAAAGTGATTATTTAGGTTTAGGTGTTACAGTCCACTGGTTTCTTCCCCAAACGTGTCATTATTCTATAAAAACATAACTTTTGAACAACATTTTTTAATGTAACATTGCATATTGATCCAATATCATTAGTGGATTTTATTTATTAGATAGATTCACCTCATGAAGTACCATATAAATGGTCAAAACATTAGATGTATCATGTCTATATATTATTAGAAAATAAATGTGAAATAGAACATGTAGTCAATAATTTTATTAAATATGATTGATAAGAATTTTTCCTACATTTTCCAGAATATTAAATGGTAAAATGAATAATGGTCTTTATGTTACCTTGTTACCAAATTAAAAACATTTACATAGATATACTTTAAAAAAAAGATCTATACCTAAAATTAATGGTATTTCGTTATATTATCTTTATAGATATTCTTCCCACTTGTAGATAAAACCATATGGTAATGAATAATCTATTACTCCTTAACCATATATTCTTCCATTTCATGTTCTCAATGCTTTTTCCCCACTATATAGTCCTAAAATGATGATCTTCAAGACTAATTTTCATACGATTCCTCAAAATGTTCTATGTGCATATTACAATGAAATGTATTACTATATGAAAAATAAATTATTTAAAGATGATGATCCAAACATCCTATTAATTGGAAATATCATCTGTGAAATATATAACTTGGTGTCTAAAATATTCATTCCCACTATTATAAAAATTGTGGATGAATTGTTTTACTAAAATTTAATTTTTTTACCACTGACATTTGATTTCCATTAAAAACATTGAGGCAAATATGGGATAATAGTTATAAAGAATATAGATAGTGACCTCATTTAATCTAATTATATCATTATAACATTGTTTTGTAGGTTAATATGATGATATAAAACCTATAATTGTGTAAACATTTTCAAATTTAGTGAAACAATCATCAATAACCCAAATCCTATTATTAGATCAACATATCAATAGTAACCATACAAAAATATACTTTGATATATTAGAGTATTTTCATTTAGTTAATAGAAATGGATAAATAACCCCCATTGTAAATTTTTTCTAACATTTAATCATTAAAAAATTAAAAAATATCAAGGTAAAATATATAGTATATTTCTTCATTACTTCCTAAAAATAATATTATATATGGTTTGTATACCTCTTATTACTTCCATGGTGAATATAAAATGATTAGTTGTGTGATTCAAAAAATATTCCTTCTTCAATATGAAAACATACGGAAGATTATACCACTTCCAAAATCTACTAAAACTATCTTTATTAACATTTACATTGAGAGATTTTTCCTTTTTGATTGATTCTATAGTTTCTTTCATACCTTGGTCTTCCTTCTATGTAATAAAAATTATTATTTACACTTTACTGCACTAATACTTGAGAAAAAATATAAGATGTTTCTAAATAAATATTTTCAAGGACTACATTCAATAAATCAATAGTAAATGATCATGTTCTAAACAAATATTTTTAATGAATCATTTTCTCTTCTTCATAAATAATCATATACTATGTATTATTTATTTATATGATTGTAAATTCATTAATAATTTCCCTTTATTAGTTCCAAACATCATTTTAGAATCATGCTAAACTATTTTGAAGTGAATAAATAATTGAATATTTCTTAGTGAGTATATATTTCAAATTTTAGTCAATAGAAAATACGACTCAAAATATTTAAATAAAAAAACGAAAACTATGAGATTAAACACCAGGTAATACTTCTCATATAATTTTAATTTACCTGATGCATATGAATTTACTTTTTCAGATTTCATTACGAAAATACAATGTCCTTTCAATGAAGAATCAATGGATGTCAATTTTTAACCATTTATTATTGGAAAAGTGAATACTGTAGAATTATCCAATCTTCTATTAAATTCAATTAAACATTCATCACATTACTTTTTCTAAATTAATTTTCCTAATTTTCATGTTAACATATTTAGTCAACTAAATTAACAAGAAATTTGTTTCAATAAAATATCACCAGTAACCCACTAAAACATGTAAAAATTGAATGTAGGTGACACATGTAAGCATTCAGAACTCTTCTACTACACCACTTTTATCATGATCAATAGTTCCACAATATTTTAAAATATTATACCAAATGAATGAAATATACTTCAAAAAAATCCCAATTATATAATTTTTGAAATAAAACCATTTAATTTAATTTTTTAAAATCAATACTTCGATATTTATCATATTCCTCAAAAAATATAAAATAAACTAGAATGTCAACATTGAAAAAGAACATTGAGATTATAATATTAAAAAATCATAATATCTATTAATAATGGAGGTGAATTTTTTTTACATATGAAAAAAAACAATAAACAATAATTCTCACACCTAGTATAGAATATCATCCCGATAATTTCATTATCTATCTTATAATTTTGTGACACCCATACGTGAGATAATTTTTTTATAAAATACATAGTATCCTATAGCTAATAATATAAGTAATTGATATTAGAAAACAAATTCATTTTCAAAAAATGTTATGTTATTGAGTTATTTATAAAAAATAAAAGCCTCGTGGAACTATAAGTATTTTTAATAAAAAACAATAGCACCCATATGTTTATTTCTTGGGTGGAGAAAATGATAAAAAGTAAATCATGTAACTACTTGTTCAATTGTGAAAAGTAAACTCAAACCATTTGATAAGTAGTTTTTTATTTATTTTTCTTAGAATTAGACATTAAGACAAGAGTAAATTCAACTTATCAACTAGGAATATCATTAGAAAAATAATCATTATATACATAATTATATTTATTCTCTAATAGAACATCACTAATTAGAATAATTTTTTATTTCATAAATACAAACAAGATAAAATTCACTCACATATTTTTTTAGTTTATACCATTCATGATATATTATCAATAGTATAAACCCAATGATATATATGAATTTAAACTCATATGGAAAATATATTCTTAAATAATTATATATTTTACCTTTCATTCCTTGAAAAACTGAAGGATAATCAATTTCAAGAAATATATAACACTATATTGTGGGAAATAAAAAAATGTTTATTAAAAAAATTACACATATAATAGTATGAAAGTTCCTATAAATTAATTTTTCTTTAGTAATACCCATATAAATCTTTAACAAGATTACTGACTTCATTTAATTAAATGGTATATAAATTCTATGTGTAAATTCATTGAAAAAAATAATTAATAGATATTAAATAAAATTATACATAAAATAATATTAAGAAACATGAAATATAAACGAGAAAACAATATTAGATTATCTAATATATTTCATATAAGAGAGTTAATAATTTTACACACATCTTTATAATCATTATTGGTGATTCCCACCTTGAGTAACAATATTTTAACATTCATTATCATTATCACCCTACCCATTAAAACTAAAACATCTCATCATGTGAAAAATAAATACTTTCCCAATATAAGTATGGAAAAACTCTTATCCATGTATTCATGATTCAAATGACTTAGAATACCACATTTGTTACACATTCTTAATCATACCAAATATTCATCACATTTCCTTATACCACATTTGGATAATTTGGTTTGATTACATCTAGAGTTCATGGTTGAGTTTTACTATATTGCATGCTACATTAACAACTTGTTTACCTTTTTAAAAAATTTAAATATGTTATTTAAAGATAAATATAAACATTCTCACCATAATGAAATAATTCCTTATATCATTTAAATTTATATAATACCAACGATCTTCATTAATAGGTTTTTAGGAAATTATAAAACCAACGAATTTTACTTTCACATACCACAATTAAATTTAGTACAAAACTTTCCAAAATATTAATATATTATTCTTATATACCCCTTGAGTATTATTTATTTTTATTAAATTATATCAAAAAAAATTAATTCAATGTCAATGTACATTATAAAAATACTTCTCATAAAAATAATCATTAAATTCCATTAACACTATGGTATTAATATAATGTTTTTCCAATAGTATTATCAATTATAAACAACCACTAATAAGAATAAATGATAAAATGAAAAATATAAATAGTTACCTTTTGATTTTCTAAAAATCCAATGTAATAAAATATATTATTCAATACATATACACAAAATTTATATTTCATAGGTTCTGATGATTCACCAAATTTTGGATAGTGTTATTTCATGAAATTATCCACTATAGACATATTAATTTATGAATAATTTGTTTTCTCCCTATCATAGGTTCCTATATTAATATCATTTTTCATATTAGTTATTACATATAGAAAATTTTTCATTCCCACCATTCTAGTTTTATGATTCATGGGGTTCTTTTCCTCTTGAAGAAATCTTAATTCAAATTCTTTGTTTCCACTAACGAAAAACATTTTAAAAACTTTTATATTAGATCAATAAAAATAGAAATAATTATAATCATTATAATTTATAAGAAAATATATAAAACCATATAATGTATAATAAAATCAATAATTTATCACAATGAATATGGGAAATCTTGAAAAAATAATTTTTAGAAACAAACTGTTTACCAATAAAAGCTCAAAAATATTAATTAACCACTAAACTAAAAATATTTCCAGAATAATAAAAATTTAGTAAATTTTTGGAATCATTGATAATCATATTCATAACATATTTTTCTTATAATCTGACACAAGTATTATGAAATAAACCCTTATTAATTTGATTATAGTAACTAACATAGAAATTTCTATTAGTTTTTCTTATGAAGACAAAATAATTACCTAATGCATTGAAGAGATATATAAATTTCACACATAATGATGATATATATTTGGATCACCCATTATCATAAAAAATTAACAAGTTTCTTATCCTGAAATAAAATTATTCTTTAATTTTTTTTGTTAAGAAAAACCCTAAAACCCCAAATTGAAACAAGAAAAAAACTATTTCCATTATCATATATTTATAAGAATAAATATCCCTTTTTAATGATAACTATTATTTATAAGAAATTAACATAAGAGTGGGAAGAATATATTAATTGAAAAATCATTCTAAAATTTATAGTATTATTGATAATATTTTATCAAAATGGTAGATTTAAAATTACATCAATTGGTATTCATCAAAAATTCCAATTTTAATGTAAAAAACTAAAAATTACAGATTTTGTAATTGATAAAAATATTTCTTCATAAAAAAAATTAAATAATGATAAATTTATATGAGGTTGACCATATTGAATTGTTGATATATGAATAATTTTTTTTGGAATGTTTTAAGTACAAGTAATGTATAATTAATATTTTAATGGAATAATCATAATAAGGTTTTAGTAATGAATTTATTATTGATTTTGTACAATTTAAAACAAAATAATTTTAATGAAGATTTATATAATTGATTTTATACCCAGTTTTTTTCCATCAAATAGATGATGAACAAAATTCATAAAAAATTTCTTATAGGATACATAATAATATATGTCGTGAAAATGGTGTAAATCTCAATGAAAATAAATTTTGGTGATAAATCCCATACCTTGAGTCGTACCAAGCATGAAATGTTCTATAAATTCTGAATAATGAAATTATATTAGTTTTATACATTCTTAATATAATCTTTAATGTACTTTTCATTATTTTTATTCCATTTAATTCATTTACTATCATGTTTTATTTAGTTAAAGATTTTTTTTCTTCAGATTTTATGTTTTGTGTTCGTCCGGTTATGACCTCAAAATAACAATATTTTGTTTCCCATATTCAAAGGAGGTTTTTATTCCAATTACTCTTGAATTGTTAAATTGTAATTTTTTAATATTTATATATTTTATACATTTAAAAAATATACTATGTAGGGACTTAATATAAAATAAATCACATTATTTCACGGATTTGGTAGTTAATACATATGAAATAATGACCATTCCTTTTCTAATGGGTGAAAAAACCATGTGAATAAAATTAAACTGTTAAAAATCATAAAAGTTTTATAAATGTCATATTTTCACATAAAATTTATCCTTATGACAAAACATGTTAGGTAGTAATGAAAAATAAATAACATCCCTTCAAGAAGGTGGTATTCCACACATACACACAAGTAATGTTGTCAATGTCTAGTGGATGGAAGGGGTAATAATAAAATTAATATACTATATATAAATATAAATTATATTAATCATAAAAAAATATATATATTAATTTTATCCATTATTTTATCCATCCATATAAAATGGTGACAAGAAATGAAACATATACATACATGGTGACTCTAATCCATATGTATCCATGAGCGATGTCCATATTTTTGATTTAGAGGAAAGGAAGATGAAAAAGGGTTTAAAAATTTATATAATAGGAATTTAATATATTTAGGATAATTATTTTAATATTAAATAAAGGTTGAATAATAATTTAATTAGATATAAGATGAAAAGAAAATGAAAACAATTAGATTAGATTTTTACCTATTCATTGGGAGAAGCCCTATGTCTTATAGTTTAATAATTATAGGTATGTTAGATTAGTGAGACCTAAAACTTTTGGATTTGGGGATGTATTTTCACATTAGATTTTGGTAGTTATTTATGGAAATAAATTCTTCAAATTTTGGGAGGAATAGAGAATAAATGGTTCCTATTTAACTTGATGAGAGTGGAACTCATGTAATCTATTTAAATACTTAAAAACAATTAATTTCATACATATTTTAATGTGGATAAAAAAATATCCAATTTCAAAGATAATATTATATAGGTAAAAATCCCATGATTCGATAAGATTTAATAAATGATTCTGTAGCCTTTTAACATTATTTGTTAAATAAATTTTCTATTTTTAGCCTTTATTGTGGTAACTAATTGATTAATGTTACTACATATAATGAAAAAATAAATAAATTTTCTGTATGAAAAATCTTAAACACCATGTTATATATATGGAATTATTTTCAATGTAATTAATTTTTAGATTTTAAAATATTTAAAATTAATATAAGTCCAATTAAATGAAAAACAGTTTTTTAAAAAATTACCTTATTTATCCACAAAAATAAATTAGTTCCAAAATAAAATATTTTTATTTTTTTATAGAAATATTCATATATTATTTAATAAAATGTATAAGATGTTAATTTACAATAATATAAAAAATACAATGAGGCTTTTAAATAACAAAATTTAATGAATAAATGGTAGTTTTGAAAAAACAGATATTTTTTAATATTCAATCGAAAAATAAAATCTGTGGAAAAATAAAAAAATTAATGTTAAGAATAATTGGAATCGATTAAATCATAAATTAATATAATTTTAACAAATTTAATATTTTAAATTTATGAAATTATATGTATAAACATGTATAATGCATATAAAAATAATATGGTTGAATAAAACTGTTACTTTTTTGAATGAACGATTTTATAAGAGTATTTAAAAACTATGATTTTTATCAATTCATAAATGGTATAGTTATAAATATTTATATTGGTTTATTATAAAAATTTCCTAGGTTTCTCACACATGATTTGGTGTCAGGGACAATATAAAAAGAGCATCTTTTTAGTTCAATATTTGGGAGTATGTGTTTGAGAGACTAAAAGTTTTAATAATGCAGGGATCAGAAAAATTGAGTTGATATATTTTTATAAGATTAGTATAACATAATATTTTTAAATATAATCATTTGATGAAAATTTTATTGTTTTATCATAATTTAAAAGATACAGATCACCCATTTTCTGTCTTAAGTGATTTTATTTTAAAGTGATTGCATAAATTTGTTTGATTTTTTATGTTTTAATATTTTTTTAGGTTTATATAAAACCTAGGTTTAAAAATTATTTTTTTTACAAGGTTATTTTATATGTATTATATTAATTTTTTGGCACATATGTTGAATTGTATAGATAACCTTCAAGATTAATACTTTGTTTCATTGTGAGGTAATTATATCTAACTGTGATAAAGTGTTTTAACATACTTGTAACATTAAAGGACTTCGTTGAATGGGAAATTATTGGATTTTACGAAATTTTAGTTCAAATTATTTGATATTATCTGATGAAAAATGATAGATTTTACTAATGTAATCAGTTATGATTTTACTGAAATTTTATAGTGATTCTGGAAATTCTGGAAAAAAATTAATATATTTTTGAAATTTTATGATTGTGGCATATTAATTTTTTTATGTGTCTTGATGAATATTTAAATATGTCATGAGGAAATGCTTATGTTTATTTTTAAAAAATTTCTATACAAATCAATTAGATTTTTGGGTTTCAAATATTAGAAAGAATATTTTGATGAATTTTTGGGTGAATTATTTATAAAATGATTTATGATAAACATAAATTTTTTTTTCTATCATTTAATGTTAATTTATTATTTATTCTTATGAATGTTTAGTCATATTTAATTTTTGTATAATCCTTAATTATGCAATCTATTTGGGTTTACATAAATTTCTATAAACTAGAGGAAAGCATTTTGACTATTGTTCTGATCCTATAATCTAATAAAATTTAATTATAGATCTTTAGACCTAAAATATTCTCCATGTATTATTATTATTTTGAATATTTTGTGGGGAATAGGTGTAGAACTGTAGAAAACTCAACAAAAGGGCAATCTTTTGCTTCTGAAAAGTGAAAAAATATAAAACTATATTTTCTCATATTTTTTATCTTGATATTGAAGGAATTTATCAACATAATAATGATTTAGATAAATATACTGAGCCTTTTGTGGAAAATATCTTTCAGTTGTAATGGTTTTATTAATTCATTCAAATGTATTAATCATATAATGAAATATATATGAATTTAGAAAATTTATTTAAAAAATATTAGGTTTCAGTTTAGTTATATAGAAATTATTTATGAGGGAAAATTCAAGATAATAAATTATTAATATGTCATGATATAATAATTTTGGTATGAACAAATTAATATTTAAATTTCATAAATTTTTAATGTCAGAGAATGTAAATAAAAGATATTTTATTATGTAATTATCTTATTAATTTAATTATATTCGAAGCCATACATTTCATGAAATAATGTACTAAACTATTTCATGATATATTAAGATAAACCATTAGTAAATAAATTGATAGTTATCATTTATGATACTTATATTTTAAAAGTTCATTTTTATTCATGAATGATTATGATCATAAACTAAATAATTAAAATCATATTATTAAAAATATTCAATATTAATAACATATATATTTAAATATTCTTTTTGGAAATATTTTTAATAATTTAATTGACTTAAAAATACATAATTTTATGTACAAATAATTTATTACACATTTAATTATGAAATTAATGAAATGAGATTATGAAAACTTGAATTTTAAGAAGGTAGTTTTAATACAAAATATTTTTCATTATATTTAATATTTTCAATTTAAATTTGAATTCAAAAAATTTGTTATTTTAATTTAAGGGATTGAACATCAATTTTTTTTCGACATGTGAAATTTGTTTTGGTCTAATTTTACAGATTATTATAGGATGGTTGATTTTTGGTGAATAGTTAAAATACAGTATTTTCAAATATCACCAATATTCGACCTATTCATGCCCAACCTCCTCATGATATTGTGTTGGTGTATAATTCTTAACCAAGCCCTGTGGAGATGGCTAAGGGGACATTTATAAGGAATACACCCAATAAGGATATGATCGATCATTCTAATTATCCCAAACCATTAAGTCCAAATGTTAATGCCTTTTCTATCTTTGTGTAAACTTTTAAAAATTCTCAACCCATTTCTATTACCTCACATGTTTCTCTGAGTCGGAATAAATTAAAATAGGCTCAATCATTCTCTGTTGAATACATCCACGATATAAAAGATCATGTTTGAAAAATTTGAGGATGAAGAAATCAATATATATGAAAGAAAATATAATTTTTAAATCATATTTTTAACCTATATATATATTATACATGTAATAATATGCATCTAAAAATATCATGTATAATTTAGAATCCCATGTATTTCAATTCAATTCCTAAGAAAAGTTTTATTCTAATAAAAGAAAGGAATTTTAATTTATTTTTATATGTAATTTTATGTTTACATCAAATTTGGGATTAGTTTGATAGTTATAAAACTATTATATATTTTTTAATAAACCAATAAATTTAATTATAATCAACATTAAAAATTATTTTGGTTTAAAATATTTTATAATAAATTTAAATTAACTCATTTTTCTTTTCGTAATTTTAGTAATTATAATATTTAACAGCCCCAAAAAATGAATATTTTAAAAGGAATTATATATATATATTTATTTAATTATAATAATAAATATTACGTAAAAGTTTCATCTTTTTTTGAAATAATGTTAATTTACCATGGAAGTTTATTTTTACCACATTTATGTCTAAAAGGTTATAAGGGTTGGTTAATATAAGATATAATGCATAGAATATCAAACAAATAATCTATTGATATAATTTTATGGTAGAGTATAAAATTTATAACAAATTATCTTCTATAACAGAATAAAATTGAGCTTCTTTCCCTGAAAATTGAATTTATTATATTTTAATTACCTCAATTTTTAAATGGATTCCACTATTAACACTTATAGAATTCCACCTTATATCCTCAATTACATAATCATATTTAGAAAACAATAAAATAAAATAATAGATAAAATACATTGAAAATACCATTATTTATGAGTTATATTTTCTTTTCTTCTAAAAATATCCATTTATATGTCCATAATCATTTTTTCAAAATAATTTATCCAAGGAAGAGGTTATTCATATTAGAAATATTTTTGGTGTTTCTTTATTTTCAAAGTTACTCCAATGTTTTTATGAACATCGTTAAATAATTAAATAAATATAAATAATATTATATAAAATATGTTAATTTTACAACTATTTTATTTCTCATTTCCATTGAATTATGCATATGTGCATACTTCCTCCTCCATGAAATGATAAATTTTATTTTTCATCATAGCCTCATATGGATGGTTATATTTAAATATTTAATTTATAAATATTATATTTATACAATTATTATTGTAATCTAAATATAATCTATTTTTAATTATCCTTTTTTACCATCTATTAGAAAATGGAAACGTCACTTATCTATATATACAGTCTACCATATCCATGAAGAAATATAAATCAATTTTCATTGTCTACTCTTAATAATGGATATATAAAAAAATAAAGGACTAAATATGATTCTTATGAAAAAATTATGGATAATTAAATATAAATATTTATGTACTATCTCTTCATTTCATTTATTGAAAAATGATAATGTCACCAAATCATAGGTTTGAACTACATTCTCTATGTACGATGTATTTCATTTTTTGTAATCACCTTATATGGATTGTTGAGAATGTGTGTTTAATATATATGTATGGTATATATGGAATGATTAATATTTTTTCTAGGATGGTACAATGAACATTATGAATATATTGAATCGTATGAATCAAAACATTCATGAGAAACAATATGACTAAAACCCAGATAATTTATTTTTAATAATGAATTAAGAATAAATATGTAAAATGAAGTAATTAAAATGATATCTTGAAAGAAAGAAATAATATGGATCTGATATTTTTGAATATAGAATATAAATTTATTATATAGGATATTGGAATGCGTTAGACATAGCGAGAATCCACGAGAATCATTTTTTGTCAGAATATTCCTTCTTAGTGAGATGATATAAATTATTGACCTAATCCCATTATAATGTTTATATGATGCCTATATGAAATGTTATATCATAATAAATTCATTAATCATAACAATTAACTTTACATTTCATTTTTTTCTCTCTCTTCAAATAGGTTATTAAACATGTTTTGCAAAATTCATAGAGTTTATTGAACGATCTAACTTGATACTGTAATTTTTTTTAAAAACCATTAAATGGAATTGTATATTATTAATCCCCTAAAATTCATATATTTTATTCTACTATGGTTAATTCTAGGTTATAAATGTATTCTTTCAATTTTACATTATTTGGTTCCCAATATGTTGATAGATTGTTTAAATGGAAATGATACCTATTTTTCATTAATTATACAAAACATTTCTCATCCAAATGCATATTCCATATTTTATTTTAATTAATTACTTCAATATAATTTAAATATTTCCATGTAAAATTTAGTTAAACATCTACTTTCTATTAAATATTGTAAGATGAATATTTTTAATATTTTTTAACAAGTCATTTTTTCATTTATTTTAAATTTCTAGAATGAATCTCTCTTTAAATTTTCCCAAATAAATGGAATTTTACATAAAATTTACATATATTAATTATTTAGAATCCATTTTATGTTTTATAGTCTTCCAATGTAAAATATATCATCATTATTCTTTGAATTTCTCAATGTAAATGGATAATATTTATATAAATGTTGTGAAAGGATTTAACATAAATTTTGTAAATTATTATATTATTCTCCACTATTATTTATATAATAATTTCTCACATTAAATACTATAGTATATTAAATTATTTTAAAATAATAAATTTAAAATTTATTTATGAAACCATATTAAAAATGTTATTTATGTTATTAATAAATATCTTTATAAATTAAAAGATCAAAACATAAGTTATTTTGAATTTTATTATTCCATTTTCCTCTCTAATTTTTTAACATATACATTTTATTACTAAAAAATCATTTAAAATGAATTAATAATCATTTTTAAAAATATAATTTATTTTGGTTAGTATCTCACCACATGCACAAGGATTATTCTTACTTTAATTAAATTACTGAATTTATAATCTCTATCAACCTATATTATTCTATTGAAAATATATCAAAATTATATAGTATCATGGTTTTAATTATCATTTAAATATTTTTCACAATTTTATAACTTTTTAATATATGGTATAACATGATGTAATATTTCAAATAATGTTATTATATTTATTAGGGGAATATTTTCGGAAAAATATTTTATCCAATATAGTTATTTATTTATTGTTATTTTATATTAATTTTGAATTTTATTTTTTATTTTTTACATTTATGTGATGAATGAATTAGATGTACAATGTGATTGGAGGGGTCTCATATATCATTTAAATGTATCAACAGGTCTGATTAGAAAAAATATTTGGTTAATTTTTGTATTCATTTCCAATTTATGTATTGAGTTATCGATGATATGTTTATGATTAACCTCATTATCATTTCCCTATGTATGAAATACATAATTATTTACAATGTGGTAAATTATTTTCTTATTCCATTCATTAAATTAATTCATGAAATTGATTCTTTTTAAGGAATATTTCATTATTTATTACTCTTACATTATTGTCCATGCCTTTCTAATTTTTTTTATTTCTTACCCCACATTTGTTCCATTTGAATTTCATTTATTATTCCTTAAGATTCCATTTACCCAACTTATTAATAATTGTAATAATTTAGATATATTAATAAGGGTATCATTTTCATGTAATATTTTAGGACATACTGATGTCTTATTGTGGAAAAATAAAATTCATTTATAATACTAAAACAATTTATTGTCTATGAATGATATGGGATTTATTATGAAATATTTTCCCAAAGTATATAAATATAAATACTTAAAATGGGGTTTTATTTAATATAGGATCAATAAATTAATTTTATTATGGAATGGTAAAATTTGATAACAAGAATTGGTATCAAATACAGTATGAAAATTATTTGTTTTCAGTTCTGGTTTTGAGAGTATGGGTCTTGGATACTATATAATTGGTCATAAAGACTACCCTTGACATTATATACACATGGAACAACCATGTATTATCTGAAAAATAACCTTTAATAACCTAAAAAACATATTTGATTTATAGTAGGTGATATTGTTTAAAAAATGAAAACAAAATCTCTATTATGATGATATATTACAAATAAATTCTATTAGTCAAAAATATTTTCAATTTTTTTTCAATTAATTCATAAAAAACATATAAGGTGCCCAATAAAGATTAGTTGAAATGGATTTAGTGATAGGAATTTCATGGAGTATTTGATAAATGAATATTCTAGATGAATTTTGATACTATGTTGTTAAAAAATCAATGTTAATGAATCATGAGTTATGGTTAACAAAAAATTTGAACTAGTAGCACAATGTTTCAGTTAGGAGGAAGGAATGGATTATCGTAAAACCTTTTTATAGATATATAGATCCAAATACACGATAATAATGTCAATATATTTTATAAATATTAATTTCAGGAATTATCAAATGGATTTATTGGGTGATTTTTAAAATGGATCCATTCATGTGGATATGTTTCATAGAGTAATCTATTAGGTTCTAAAATTACAAATTTCAAGAGTTTTTTTAAATATTTATTTAATTTATTGTTTAATATAAATTCTGGGGGAACATTATGATATGGTCAGGGATTTTCATATAAAAACATTTTTCCTGAAGGATAAAATGATTTTACTCTGTTAATAAATATAATTTCTATGATATAATATTAGTTTAAATATTTATTAATTATATTTTTGGAATCAACAAAATATTATAGTTTTGTTGCGGCGGTGGTCTTCATTAACATGGATTTTTTTTATTTTGTCATGGTGGTAAGCTCAAAGTTGTTGGATGCCCAAATTTGTGTAGTTTTTTGCAGATTGGGCATTGAAATGTGTGGAATGGATTTTGAGGGGTTTTGCATGGTGGAACTGTGGTCTAATATCATTATGGCATGGAAACCAGCTCACCTATAGGGGTCTTCTAGAAGAGTTTCAGAGTAGAGAGATTTCACTGCCCATTTCTATTTGTATTTGGTTGTTTGAGAAGGTATGGCAATTTCCATCGGTTAAAGGCCTATGAAATTCTGCACGAGACTGTTTTTTGAGTAGTGATGTGATGTTGAAAGCTGGTCTTATCATGATTGATTATGGGGACAGGTTACCTCTGTATTGAATTTGGTTATTTTGTTCCTTGTGACCTTGGATTTTGGGGGTATGTTTGAATGTTTTAAGTCACTGATGTCATGTTGGGTTCCCCTCACCCTTAATAAGGGTTAATGATAATAAAAAAAATTAATTTTCAGTCAGTAAAACTTTCAATTACAATATAATTATTTCTATATATAAAGTAAAATTTTATGAAATTTGGAATCAAAATAAAAATTTCTTCCACCAGAAAAAATTTATCCATGAACATTATCATGATGACCACAATATAAACCTTACTCAGATGTCATGTGTTGTATTGAATATAAGTAATTGTCAAACTCTATGAGTAATACATCAAGGTTATACCTATATATCACATGAAATATAACACCCAAAATTAGGAATACCATTAAAATATTTCCCTAGTCTAATGATGTGGTAGTGAAAACATCTCTTTTAAAGTAGTCCATAACTGTCATCTATTTGTTGAGAAATAGTTTCTTCAATATTCAAATGGACATTATTCCATAGTTTTCAACGTAAAATATATTATATGTGTATTTTAAATATCCAATTGTGTAGTTAATTCTAAAAAATTTTATATAAAAGTTTCAGATTCTAAAATAGGCATATGGAAAAAATTTATGGTTATTTTTATTTGACTGATGATTTTCTAAATTCAGGTATTTTCACACCGATAGTATATCCTCCATGACCTAGAATCTTGTGAACAACCCAGATTCTTAATGTCTTATTTCCTATACCATTAAATCCATGGACTTTTGTTTCATGATTCAGAACCCATCCTCACGAAAAACTCCACTTGTTCCATGCTTCGTACCAGGACACACATAAAAAAACATAGAGATATGTGCACTAAGAATTTATTGGTGGTTACCATCAATAGTAAAGAACCCAATATAGGTATTTCATATTAATGGAATCTAATAACCCCCTCCTAATTTTTGACAACATGTAATCCTAGGGAACACCCAAAGTCAAAAAGTACTCTGATTGACATGATTCCAGAAAAAACCCTTTATATGAATATCAAATCAATGTATAAAGAAAAGAAAGATATTTTTTCACATAAATTCCCTCCTAACTAAAGTATTTCCATGTATTATAGAAAAAAGTAGTAAAAACAAGGGTACTAACTAACTGGATACTACCACTCAATATATATAATGGATGGGTGTCGAAACATATCTGAACCAACTACTTAGTTGTTGAATACCTGGTTACTGACTATCATGGTACCTATTTCCGGATGTAACATACTTGGTTGATCATTCACATAGGCCAAAAATATTTAATCTTTTAGTCTATAATACAAAGGATCTACCAATTCTCACTTATTTAGGATTAGTGATGTGCTATGATCTCAGGCCTTCAGCACAATGCATCCACTTTTATTGTTGACAATGAATAACTATTGATAGTCAAAAAAATATTTTAAGGTAGGATAATACCTTGTTTTTTATACTAAACCTATAAACTCCATTTGGATCTCTACATATTCCTTATGATGATATAAAATTTAGTGTTTTGTATATGTATTCGGTCTTGAATCTCCTCTCGCTTTCCACATGATAATTCAGTTAAAATACTCCACTTTATTACTTAAAATTCTTTGGCTCAAGGATCTCCTCTTCGTTTTAAAAACTTTCATGAGCCAAGATACTCATCTTGTTTTATAAAATGTTAAATATAGACTCATAAATTTTGATAATCATAAATAGATCTGGTGTTCATAAGTCCCACAAAAATTCCATTCTAGGAACCATTCACCTAGTAGTCTACTTTGGTTAACTATTATTTATTAGGAAGTCTCCATTGATTTATGGTATTAAAGGAACCATTGTGTCCTTACCAAATAATATTAAAATGTATAAAGTGATTCATTATACCAAAATGGACATTTAGGGGCATAGTTACCTTTATAGGGATACAAATAAATACCATTTTAATAGAGTTAATACTAACCTTACAACACTCCATGTTTTATTTTCCTAAGATACCAATATCTATCAGGATAAAGAAAAAATCCTCTATAATTAAATATATGGATATAATCTATAGAGTGGCTAAATTACTATATCAAGTGAGAGAAACATAAATCCCATATGTAGAGTCCTCTTAGATTCATGTTCTTAATTAATCTCTTTCATCATTATTATTTCTATAGGGATTTCATGAATATTAGTTTAATCTATAAGAGTTCCCCATAGAAAAAATAATATCCTTAAGGTATGAGATAATATAAAGTTCTTTTGTTAGACATAATGTCACATTACAACCTATCTAGAAGATTTAGAGGATGATCTTGTTCAAAAATCATGATATCTCTACAATAACAAAGAAAAAATTAATCCTTGAGAAATTGAAATTCATTTTAAACATTAGTCCCTTTATAGTGGTGTTATTGGGAATATATTATTCTTTATTTTTAAATACCTTGGTATAAATTTTATCTTATCTATATTGAAAATATTTAATGATAACCCCACAGAATCACAATTATATATTGTTAGAATAGTTATTAAGAACCTGATGATTTTTTAAAACATTCAATTTACATAAACTAATGGATATTAACTTGAGTTAGTTAGTTATTAAAAAGTTAATTATGGTTGTTTTAATTTAAATCAGAATAAAACTTAGAACATATGTAACTTTTAAGGAAACTATATTTTGTTATCGAGAAAAATTAAATAAATTTTATTTAACTATTTTTTCCCTGATAGATTTATAGTTTCAATAGGATCTGATGGAAAAATATTGGATGAAACATGTGTTTTTTAGTTATGAATTTCCAGTATGGAATATCAGAATAAATTATGATAATATAAGGGCTATTATAATAATAATTAATCTTATATCATATTTTTGGGAAAACACACTCATATGATAAAGATATTTTGAAGAGTTTTTTATTAATATGTTAAAGTAATATAAAAAATTAGGTAACTATTTTTATTTTTTTAATCCTTAAAAATCATTAGTATATAATTATTATAGAATATATCATACCTATATTTGGAATTATTTAGTAATCATTACTATTTTTTAATTAATATATATTTTCTTATCATTATTTTTTATTTGATTATCTAATAATATTTATTATTATTTTATGTTTTTGATAATTATTTCTAATATATATTGAAATAATATTGAATTCAAATTTTATTTTGAAGTGTACGAAGCTCCCCATGAGTTCACTTCAAAGTGAAGGTTAATGTACGTTATAATAATAATTAATTTTTAACGTTATCAATTCACTCCTAAGTTGTAACACCCCAAGCTTCCATGGTATTCTTCCCTTTGAATAATACAGTAACGTGTGTTATACGCAACTTCGAGTTTTAACACACACCACAATAAATCAAACCAGCCGTTATGAATAGTAATACCCACTTTTTGATATTTTATAAATTTTAACTTTCAAAATGGACATCATTTTTGGATTCAGAATATCGAAATTAGCCTAGGGTGAAATTTTCGTATTTTTCTGAAAACTTTCAATTTTTGATGAATAGTGAAAAACACTGAGTTATATATTAAAACTGAATTTTATTTAAAAAACAATTTAATTTATTTAAATTTAATTAAGGTCAGAATAGATATATAATATATATATATAAGTTCAATGTAATTAATTGGAGTTAGTTTAGAATTATTTTAGATATATAAAAATTTTATTGAACTTTTCACCGTCTTTTACCCTCCTCCTAGGAGAATTTGTAAATTCACATAAAACATAATTCTACCGCTTTTGTGAGTGGAATTTTGAAAATCCGAGAGACATGTTTAATATCAAGTAGTAAAATTTGGTTCAATTAGATGAAAATATTTTTTGGTGAATAGTAACTTTTTTACTTTTATTTAACACGGTTAAAAGTAAATTGGGTAATTAATGGTAAAAAAGATATTAATATTACTCTAAAACATGTCCTAATTCTATTGGAAAAGTGTATATGGACCAAAAACAACCATAGGAATACAATATTATCATTTAGGTCCAGTTGTCTTAATTAGGACATTTATTATTATTTAATTCAAAGAAGAGTTAAAGGAGATAAAATCAAAGTTTAATAAATAATTTTTTTTTAATTTATGGTTATACATAAGATAAATGTGATTATAAATATTAATTAAAAAGCTTAAAATTTTTCCTACATAATGGAAGTTTATTTATAATTTTTAGACATTAAATAATTTAATTTATTCATGACACAATGTTGATGAAGTAGTTACCCAATTAATGAAATATTAAAATAATTGATATTATAAATGTCAAAATAAATGCAATTTGAGACTTTTTATGAATTAAACTAATTTTATAGGTTAATATAACATATTATAATTGGTCATATAAATTTTTTTGAAGTAATAATGCTGTTATGAAATTATCAAAAACTAAATATCCAATAGTGTCAAAATTGACATAAAAGAGTTTTTAAAACTAATATTATATTATTAATTAATATTCTATTACTAAAAATCTGAGGATCAGACAAAGCACTTATATAATGATAGGTGTATTATTAATGGACCTCTTGGGGGTATCTTGGAGGTATATTGTATGTTTATTAACTATATAATATAAAAATACAAAGAGACATGGTAAATGTAAAACTATTTAACTAAGAGTTAAATATAAATGATAAGGATAATATAGTGACACAAACTAGTCTAAAATATATTTTTTGAAAGTATTTCGACCTATCCCCACCTTAACCTTTAAATAATCCACTTTTTAGCCATTAGAAACTGAAAATGAATTTATTATAAAAAATATTTCTAGCTTTTCCAAAGGTTCCCCTCACCCCACTTATAAAAGGGTACTCCCCCTTCTCTCTAATTTACACCATAAAAGCCTTTTGGCTTGACCAAACCCTATCCAAATATTCTGTCAACTTCCCTCAATTCAACCTAGAGTCATTAGTTTGATATGAAATCCAATCTAAGGAGCCCTTTTGATCAAATCATAATGAAGAACCTGAAGAAGAGCCAATGTTTTCACAACCCTATTTCAAGTTCTTTTCTTCTTCAACTTCTTCATTATTTGTTATTTCCATACTAAAATAAGAACTCCAGTATCTTTTATATACTATGATGTTATTATAAATATGGTATAGCCATATTCATTATTCTATCCATCCTTTAAATGACATGTCACCATACATGCATACGTACGGCCTACCATCACCACGTCGTGGTGTAATTGTTATTCAATACATTATTATTTGGATTTTTATAATAATGACGTATAATTCATGTAAATAATATGTATAGAATGATAATGATTCTGTATATATTATATACCATCCAATTATATATGATTTTAATATCAAAATAATGATATTTTCGCCCGTGCATACGTACGGACTACCGTCTCCACGAACGCGATGACATTCATTACCCATCATATTCATACAAGTTTAATTCTCTTTTTATGATTAAAAATAATGTTCAAGTAATTGATATCATTCTGTATATGAATAAGATAAAACCTATCCATAAAAAACACGACTTATGTAACAAAACATATAATAGAAAATGAGTAAGTTAAAACCCAAAACGACGATAATACCAAGATATTATTATCAAATGAATGTTAAAAGATCATATATGATATCATATTAATGAATATTATTCTTGTATAATTAAATAACAATTATTTCACCATTATAAAGGAGGCTAACCTACCCTCTACCAAGGAAAAAGTACAATGTAACGGTTTTCTTATCTAACTTTTAATTCCGTGAGATATCCATTGTTCACCACTTATTTATTGCATGTGGTGTGTGTACTTCCCATGATTGTATTCATTGTGAAATATACTTTAATTTATGCATATTTACATAATAATTGTATGATACATCCTTCATGGGATTTATGTTTCATAAGTTACCAAATTGGTAAGGGAATTACAAATTTCAATTTCCACTCATTCGGATTTACGCATACTTCATTGATTATTTTACGACAAGATTATGTGTGGAATCACTAATCATTTGCTTATGTCATAATTTACACTCCCCTTTCTGTGGATATACTTTGGATACACATAATCACTCCATTAATAAATTCTCAAGTCATCAATATGAACTTTATAAGAGTAATTTTAACTCAATCTCCATTTGTTGAGTTAAATATCCAATTCATTGGTGTTGTTTTTGCAAGAATATGCGTGAATGTTCTTTGATTGATTTACATTGAATATCCAATCATATTGAGTGTATTTATATTTTTCACACATAATTATGTTGTTGATTTATCCTTAACCTAAGGATATGGTCTTTATAAGATATTTCATCTCAATTTACATTTTATTGAGACTTATTTGTTGTTATACACAAAATCACTTTTATATGGTGTATATAATGTACTTTGAGATAGTATATAATGAATACCTTTATTCTCATGATATTAAAATGTTTTTATTACCTCAATTATTTGTATTTTAGTGTCTCTATTTTGTTTAGGAACTCTAACTAAAATATCATTTTAAATGTTTTAAAGATTTATTATTCTAAATCATTCTCATTAATTTCCATGTTTTAAAAATGGTTTTAAGGATTTATTTATATGGAAATAAATGTTTTCAAATAAAAATTCCTTTTAAAAGTTTCAAAGTGGTATGGGACACTTTGATTCAAAAATCTATTTCAAATGGCTTCTTGACAAATAGTGTGACTTTTAAATGTTTTCAACAAAAAGGGGGATATTTCTCTCAATAGTTCAATGATTATTTTGACCTTTTCCAATATCGTTCATTATTATTGATTGATGTTAATATGATATAATAAAATCATCCATATTGTATTGAATGAGTTATGTTTGACAATGGATGTGTTATTTTTATACCATTCATGGTTTGTGGTTAATGTATTGACATTTCGTATGCTAGTTTTAATACAAATATTTATGTTATGTTTCAAACTATTCATATGAGGAATTTATTGGACATAGTAAGTTACGGGTGGAGCCTGCTATAGTTACTCGATGCATCGGTAGGTCTCATGAGACAAACTAGTGTCTTGGATCAAGGCCTTGACAAAATCTTATTTGTAGTCTTGGCACAAGGCCTTGACTATGTGGTTATGATAGTCTGGCATTATGCAATCAATCATTATGAAAGGGGTTGTTTATATTCCATGTGGTTATTCAACTAGTATAATATCCATGTGAATAAGTAAATGGAATTATTTCATTTTATCTTTTCCATATTACTATTAAGTTCAAGTTTAAAAGGCTTTTGTTGTTTTATACATTTCCTTAAATATTTATGCTTATTTATGAAAGTTTTTGTCATATTGTTATCCTTACTGAGCATCTGAGCTCACCCCTTTTAATGTTTTATTTTTCCTAGGTTGTGAAGAAGTAATTTATGAATGACCTGCAGGGATAGTATGAGGGGATATGAAGACAATATGTTTTTGTAGTTTTTTTACTTTATAATGTAATGTAAGACTTATAAATATATCTAGGGTTTCTGAGACTACTAAACTAATCGGTCTTTAGAGACTTGATCTTTTGTGATCATGCCAATGTTATGTAATAATGAACTGACTCTGGGTATCTGGGGTTAGGGCGTTATAGTTGGTATCAGAGGAAGTTTAGTACAATCCTTGGAAACTAGATTTAGATAAACTCTGATTAGATCACATTTCCCTAAGATATACTTTGAGGATTAGTAAAGAAAAACATCCTAGAATTTTAGAATTGAATAGATTTTGTGAGATTTCCAAGAAATACTTCCCTGTCTTGATACGAGTAGGTAGAGGTGGATCTGGAACAGATGTACCTAGGGTAAAACCTAAAAACACCGCTTTGAGATAGACTCGAATGGGAACTGGTTCATGACAAAGGTCCTTGTTGCACTCTTGGTTACGACACTCCCCAGGGATATACTTAGGGTAATTAACATTTTAATTAAAAACAATTTTATATATTTTAATATAAAATTAGAATAAATGACCTTGGTTAATCCTAAGGTGTTTCAAATTGAGAATATGGTGTCATGATATTCTCTAAATTATTTTATGACTACTGTTACTCACACAATGCTTTCTAGTTTTAGTCAATGGATGGAGTCCAAGGAAGTCATAGTAACTTTGAAAATGATGTACAAGGTGGGAACGGTGGTGCAAAATGAGCAAAAAAATGGAATGTTGATCGGTGTAAAAGATATCATGTTCATGCCAAATTAGTTTTCCAAAAATATGATCAACAACACATATATTAACCAAATCCCTGACTCAACAAATAAGAGGAAGGTGATGAATGATAAGAGCTCCAACAGTGGAGATCATTGAGAAAATAATCCTAAATTTCTATCATGCAAGAAATGTGGAAGGAGTCACCCAGGAAAGTGTCTCAATGGATCAATGAAATGCTTTATGTGTGGGAAAGAATGACATAAAGTGAAGAGTTGCCGAGGAAAAATGAAGAGTACTATGGAAGAAAATCAAAGTGGTCACATGAATCCATTTACACTCATTTTCCATAAATGTAGGGGACCTGGCCATTACCCATGTGAATGCCCTATTATATAGGATATTTTCTTGGTCAAAGAAGATGCTATGTGGAAATAAATGGTTGGATAAATGTTTAAAAGTATTAGTGATCCTTGTTTATGAGATTACTTTGGAATAACTTTCTCTTGTATTTTTAACCCCGCAGTTTTCCATATGAGAATGATATTTGAGGAAGACTTATATTTTCCCTTGTGGATATAGTTATAAATAACTATTTGGTTTTATATAATCATTGGGGTTGAGGCAATTAAAAGTTATTATTTTTTTGGATGAAAATGCAAGGTATTAGATAAAATTTATTTTTAAAATTATTTTATGGTTATTTTGAGGAATTTATCTCATTTTAGTATTGTTATAAAATATAGTTTTTGAAAAATGACAACACGTAGATCATGTGACAACCCGTCGCGTCAGACAAAGCTATGGGAATCGAACCCACAACCAAAGTGCGATTGAGATTTATCGCATACCACTGGACTACGTGAAGTCCCTGGTTAGTGTGACTAATTATTTTTAGTTAAATGATTTTATTGATCAATAATAAGTTGATTTTGGTTCTTATGTCTTATCAAATGAATACCATTAGTATAGGAATATTATTTGGTGATTAAGTGATAACTATTATTTTGGAAGATGTTCGCTTTTTTGGGAAAAATATATGCCCAAGGAAAATAGAATACTATGGGATTTCATTGGAGGAGTAATGGTGTATTTTTATCTATGTTTTTATTGAGGATTTATTGTGATTTGGGTAATTTATGGAAATGATTAACCAATAATAGAGAATATGTTATTAGGTTAATTACTTTTAAGTATGTGACTTTAAGAGTATTTTATGTCATTTGAAGATACAATTTAATGTGGAAGAATACAAAACCAAATTCTTCTAAGTTTTGGGTTTCAATATTAGTTTGAATTATATTGAAGTATTTTAAGGACAATTTTTAATTTAATGGTATTTATTTAACTTTGGGTTATTGTTGGTTTAGTTTTAGAAATTAATATTACTGTTTCTTTCTCTAATGGAATAAAATTTTGGGGGATCATCAGATCTTATACTAACCATTTTGTATTTGATTAATCACTAAAGACAATGTAAATATATAGTTTATCCTTCGTGGATCATGTGATTCTATAGATGTATATTCTAGCTCTTCTAGTTTAACCATGTATTTTTGAATACTTATCATTTAAAAAAATGAGTTAGTGGTAGAAATTTATTAAAGAATGAAACTTTACTTAAAAAGTAAGTATATCCATTTACGTTCTTAGTCAATCTAAGAAATTAATTCAATATCTTTATGTAATGTAACTTAAAAGAAAAGAAATTTTTTTGACCATTTACTTTTACTAAGAGGAAACTAATGACTATTTCCCCATCATAAGTTTGTGGTTTTCTTGTTGTTACCTTTCTCCTGATCATGTTTTCTATCCCTCTCCATCAGAACTTGACACTTATTTTATCTTCCATATCCATGTTTTTCTTCATGGAATCCTAGTGTGGGTTATCTTGGGTGACCTTTTTACTTCTCTTTCTTTCTTTTAAAGTGATAGTTTTATTGACTCTTTTTCCGATGTGGGACTCTCCATTATATTCCCAAGCCCGATTTTAAAAATTTAAGGGACGAAATTTATTGAAGGAGAGGAGAATGTAACACTCCAATCTTCCATGGTATGCTTCCCTTTGAATAATACAGTCGCATGTGTCGTACGCAACTTTGAGTTCTAACACACACCACAACCAATCAAACTAGCCATTTTGAATAGTAATACCCACTTTTTAAAATTTTATAAATTTTATCTTTCAAAATGGACATCATTTTTGGATTCTGAGTATCGAAATTATCATAGGGTGAAATTTTGGTATTTTTATGAAAACTTTCAATTTTTGATGAATAGTGAAAAACACTGAGTTATAGTTTAAAACCAAATTTTTATTTAAATAATTATTTATTTTATTTAAATTTAATTATGGTAAAAATAGTTATATGATACCTATATAAGTTCAATGTAATTTATTGGAGTTAGTTTAGAATAATTTTAGATATATACAAATTTTATTGAACTTTTCACCATCTTTTACCCACCTCCTAGAAGAATTTGGAAATTCACATAAAACGTAATTATACCACTTCTGTGAGTGGAATTTTGAAAATCCGAGAGACATGGTTAATATCAAGTAGTAAAATGTGGTTCAATGAGATTAAAATAATTTTTTGTTAATAGTAACTTTTTACTTTTTTTACCACGGTTAAAAGTAAATAGGGTAATTAAGGGTAAAAATGATATTAATATTCCCCTAAAACATGTCATAATTATATTGGACAAGTGTATATTAACCAAGAACAACCATAGGAATAAAATATTATCATTTATGTCCACTTGGAATAGATTAGGACAGTTATTATTATTTAATTCAAAGAAGAGTTAAAAGAGATAAAATCAAAGTTTAATAACTAAAACATTTTTAATATAGGGTTATGCATAAGATAAATTCGATTATAAATATTAATTATAAATATAAAAATATTTCCTACATAATGGTATTTTATTTATAATTTTTATACATTAAATAATTTAATTTATTTATGACATAATGGTGATGTAGTAATTACCTAATTAATGAAATATTAAAATAATTGTTATTATAAATGTCAAAATAAATGTAATTTGAGACTTTTTATGATTTACACTAATTTTATAAGATAATATTACATATTATGATTTGTTATATAAATTTTTTTCGAAGTAATAATGTTGATATGAAATTATCAAAAACAAAAAACCCAATATTTTCCAAATTGACATAAAAGAGTTTTTAAAAAAAATATTATATTATTAATTAATATTCTATTTCTAAAAATGTAAGGTTCGTCTAAAGGACTTATATAATGATAGGAGTATCATTAATGGACCACTTGGGGGTTTCATGGAGGTATATAGTATGTTTATTAACTATATAATATAAAAATACAAAGAGACATGGTAAAAGTCAAACTATTTAATTAAGAGTTAAATATACATGATAAGGTTAATATAGTGACCCAAACCTATCTAAAATCTATTGGTTGAAAGTATTTCGACCCATACCCACCTTAACCTTTAAATAATCCACTTTTTTTCCATTAGTAACCAAATATTAATTTATTATAAAATAATATTTTATGTTTTTCCAAAGGTGCCCCTCACCCCTCTTATAAAAGGGTACTCCACCTTCTCTCTAATTTTCACCTTAAAAGCCTTTTGGCTCGGCCATACCATGCCCAAATATTCTATATACTTCCCTCACTTAAACCTAAAGGAATTAGTTTGATCATAAAGCCATCCTAAGGAGGCCTTTTGATCAAATCAAAAAGAATAACCCGGAGAAGAGGTAATGTTATCACAACCCTCTTTCAAGTTCCTTTCTTATTCAACTTCCTCATACATTGTTATTTCCATTTTAAAATAATAACTACACTATATTTTATATACTTTTATGTTATTATAAATATGTTACAACCATATTCTGTATTCTATCCATCCTTTGGATGACATGTCACCATGCATGCGTACGTACGGCCTACCGTCTCCACTTTGTGGTGCAATTGTTATTCAATACATTATTATTTGGATGGGTATAATAACATTGTGTAATTCATGTAAATAATAAGTATATCATGAGAGTGATTCTGTATATATGATATACCATCCAATTATATATTATTTTAATATCAAAAGAATGATATTATCGCTCGTGCGTACATACGGACTACCGTCTCCACGAACGCAATGAGATTCATTCCCCATCGTATCCATACAAGTCAAATTCTCATTTTATGATTACAAATAATGTCTAAGGACATGATATCACTCTGTATATGAATAAGATACAACTTATCCATAACAAACATGACTTACGTAACAAAACATATAAAAGAAAACGAGTAAGTGAACACCTGAAATGATGATAATACTAAGATATTATTAACAAAGAAATGTTAAAAGATCATATATGATATCATATTAATGTATATTATTCTTTTATAATTAAATAAAAATTATTTCACCATTATACCGGAGGCTAACCTACCCTCAACCAAAGAAAAAGTACAATGTAAGGGGGTTTCTTATCTCACTTTTAATTCCGTGAGATTTCCATTGTTCACCACTTATTTATTGCATGTGGTGTGTGTACTTCCCATGATTGTATTCATTATGTAATATATTTTAATTTATGGATATTTATATAATCATTTTATGATCCATATTTCATGGGATGTATGTTTCGTAAGTTACCAAATTGGTAAGGGAATTAAAATTTTCAATTTCCACACATTCGGCTTTACGCATACTTCATTGATTATTTTACTCCAAAATTATGTGTGGAATCACTATTAATTTTCTTATTTCATAATTTCCACTCCCCATTCTATGGATATAATTTTTATACACATAATCACTCCATTGATAAATTCTCAAGTCATCGATATGAACTTGATAAGAGTAATTTTAACTCAATATCCATTTGTTGAGTTAAATATCCAATTCATTGGTGTTGTTTTTACAAGAATATGTTTGAATGTCCTATGATTTATTTACACTGAATATCCAATAATATTGAGTGTATTTATATTTTTCACACATAATTATGTCATTTATTTATCCTTAACCTAAGGATACGGTCTTTATAAGATATTTCATCTCAATTTACATTCCATTGAGACTTCTTTGTTGTTATACACCAAATCACTTTTATATGGTGTATATAATGTACTTTGACATAGTATGTCCTGAATACCTTTATTATCATGATATTACAATGTTTCGATTACCTCAATTATTTTTATTCATGTGTCTCTCTTTTGGTTAGTAACTCTAAAAAAATATCATTTTAAATGTTTTAAAGATTTATTATTCTAAATCATTCTCATTAATTTCCTTGTTTTAAAAATGGTTTTAAGGATTTATTTATATGGAAATTAAAGTTTTAGAATAAAAAATCCTTTTAAAAATTTCAAATTGGAATGGGACACTTTGATTCAAAAATATATTTTAGATGGCTTCTTGAAAAATAGTGTGACATTTAAATGTTTTCAAGAAAAAGGGGATATTTCTCTCAATACCTTGATGATTATTTTAATCTATGTCAATATCCTTCATTATTCTTGGTTGAGCTTAATCTTATAAAATATAATCTTCCATACTGTATTGAATGAGATATTTTTGACTATGGATGTGTTATTTTTATGCCATTCATTGTTTGTGGTTAAAGTATTGACATTTCGTATGCTAGTTCTAATATGAATGTTTATGTTATATTTCAAACATTTCATATGAGGAATGAATTGGACTTAGTATGTGATGGGTGGAGCATTCTATAGCTCTCCGATGAATCGATAGGTCTCATGAGACAAACTAGTGTCTTGGCACAAGGCCTTGAAAAAATCTTATTTTTAGTCTTGGCACAAGGCCTTGACTATGCGGTTATGATAGTCTGGCATTATGCATTCAATCATTATGAAAGTGGTTGTTGATAGTGTATTTGGTTATTGGACTAGTAGAATATCCATGTGAATAAGTAAATGGAATTATTCAATTTTATCTTTGCCATATTATGCTGAAGTTCAAGTTTAAAAGGCTTTTGTTTTAGTTATACATTGCCTTAAATGTTTATGATTATTTATGAAAGTTTCTGTTATATTGTTATCCTTACTGAGCATCTGACCTCACCCCTTTCAATGTTTTATTTTTCCCAGGATATGAAGAAGTAATTTATGAATTACCTGTAGGGATAGTATGAGGGGATATGAATACAAGATGTTTTTGTAGTGTTTTTTACTTTATGGTGTAATGTAAGACTTATGAATATATCTAATGTTTCCAAGACTACTAAACTAATCGGTCTTTCGAGACTTGATATTTTGTAATCATTATAATGTTATGTAATAATGCACCGACTCTGGATAACTGGGGTCAGGGCATTACATAAGTTACATTTACATACTCTCTAAACTACATATAGTTAGTTTAAGCTAATATTTTTTATTAAGAAGGATAGTTGATACTAATAATATTTAGATAAGAAAATTTAACAAATTTTGGAATTCATATATCTGTTATTTATTTCAATTCAACTAATATATATTTTTTATTTAACAATGATAATTAATTAAAGACTCTACTTAATTTTTGAAAAATTTAGAGATTTTAAGCATTTAGAAATTTAAAACCACTACATAACCTGGAAAACCATTCAAAACGACCCTTTTCAATTCAAAAAACTTATTTAATCAAACCAATGATATATTATAATAATTATCATTCTTCAAAACTATTAGGATTCCGGTTATGAAATCTCATTCTACTCATTGGCTTGAGTTGTGGGAGAATTTCTACTTAGAAATTAGATACACCCATAAGGCGTTGAAGGTTGGAAATAAATGCTAAGGGCTTCAAAATATTTGGGGGATGATTTTACCATTAAAAATAATATGAACCAACCAAAAACACCATAAAAAATCACTAAATGATACATGATAACAATGTACACTACTCGATTTATACCAAAAATATATCAAACCCAACTATAATATGAGTATCACATCAAAATAGTAAAAACATAATATATAGTGATGATGAAAAAAATGAAAAAACTCAAATAATCTAAGACATAACTCCATGATCCAACTCTAAAACCATCAAAATGTATCTTGAATCACCAATAAAGTGTTTTTTTTCTTTTCCTTTAATATTTTATTGATAAAGGACATCCAAAAAAACCTAAGTTCCAATTAATTGGTTAGTAATGAAAACCAGTAGGTTTCCCCAAACGATATACCTACTCGAGACACTAGTATAGATCATGTTTTCATATTCATATAAATTAGTTTATATAAAATAATTTTAAACATATTATATTACAATATTAAATAATTTATATAACAAAGAAGTTTTCTGAAACACAATACTTTTTTGAAGGAAAGTGAACAAAAATGTCATTTAATCATTTCTTAATTTTCACTTTGGAATAACCCATTCTTTTTCACATAACCCCACACACCCATTTATCCATAAAACCATAAAATCTTGGTGTTATCATTTATAGTGGAACATCACATCCATAACCCATCCCTTTGATGGTTGTAAATCCCAAAAAATCTATATAAAACTACTCATGATTAACCATTTAAGACAACCACATGTCAAAAACGTCATTTACAAACCATTTAAATAAAAGTATACTTTTATTTAAAAACATTTATCTTCATCAAAAACCAAATAAAAATCTAGAAATCATCATTATAAAATCATGTTACCCATTTCACATTCAACCAAAACTTCTATTTTCACAATTCTATAAATTGTCACCAAATAAGGCTTTCATCATGCAACAGAAAAAAAATTCACAATAAATTTCACGAAAAAATTCATGTTTAAATAAATACTTCATGTTCTAAGAAGATGTGTCAATAGTTAATCTACATACCTCAGTAATTGTGATGGAAACATTGAACAACACAAAAACTCCAACAAAACTTTGTTGAATCTATAAAAAATCATTTTATATCATTCCATAAAATAAAGTAAAATAAATATCTAAGAATGATTACCTAAAAAATTCTTGATATATCTCAAAAATATCAAATATAAGAATTATAGAGATGTATCTATGAATACTAGAAAAAAATATGATAAAATAATACATAAAAAGGGAATTAGGATTCCAAGAACTGAGAAAAAGTTTTGGATCACCACAAGATCAGTAGGGTAATACTCCATGGTCTTTTAGAGGAATAAATATAACGTTATGGATGAAATGGAGTAAAAGTATTGGTTCATAGCTAATCCTGACCATGGTTAACAATATTAGAATATAGTTTTTAAAATACTTTTGGTTTACCTCATAGTTATGTAAACCATGCACTAACCAAACAGTTGGTTCTGCCTTGAGAAACAACTCGCATGGTTGGTCTACATAGTTAGAAAAACCAAGTGAAAACTATGCCAGTGTCCTCTGTCCTACTATGCATGGTTTCACCTTGGTGGTCGCACTGTTTGAGAAAACCTTGCACTTAACTGTGTGCCTCCACTTCAATACTTGACTCACTGTACACAAATTCTTGTAGGAGTTTAATGTTTTCGAAAACCTTTGCTCAAACCATGAATATTTATAAATTTCCAAAAAAACATTACAAAATACATCCAAACCATTCAAAACATCACCACACCAAATTATATAATTAAGAGGAACAAGAAAATGGTTACTTACATGAAACTGAGGGTACTACATTCTACCAAGAATTGGATATTACTTATTTTTAATGTTGAAAACCATCACGTACCTGATAGTGTTCGGAACATTTCTCAACCATTTCCTTCTCTTGTTAGTAATTGTTTTCCTAAATTAGACCACACTACCATAGAACTGACACAATACTGATGCATTTTTGATTCATGACATTTTTTTTATTATCAGAAATTTGTATCATCACATGTACCAAAAAAAATCCAAATCTTTGTCAATTTGATCCCATAAAATCATGTATTCCGGATCAAGATTATTATTTTTCAAAATATATAAATTAAATACAGTGTGCACAATAATGTACTAAGGTGTATTTTCAAACCATCATTCCTCATCACCAATCCATTCAAGTATCTCAAAAGGGCCTATATATATTGGACAGAGTTTTCCCTACTTCCCAAAATGATGACTCCCATTCCTTGGAGAGATCCTCTTGAACACATGGTCACTCATCTCAAATGAAATCAACCGTAAATGAGTATCCACATATGATTTCTGACGAATATGATCTATCTTCATCTATTTCCTAAACAACTGAATCATCTGAATTATTTCATGTACAATGATCTACCAAACCCTTGAGGTCTCACATGTTTTCACAAAGAATAAGTATAATGACAATAAAACCCATAAAACACTTAAAAAATATTCATATGTATCAAGGCCAGTTAATTGGTGTCATATTAGAACTCCACTGGTGGTATGCACTCATCCAATGAGCAACCAATATCCATTCTACAAGACCACATCATATCTCCCAGCATTTGTATCATTTGTTGAAATATCCCAACTATTTGACTGCGATATTCCATACTCATAGTTAACTGAGTCCCAAGGTCATTCTATAAGGTTTTCAGGAAATTGGATGTAAAAATCAAATTTCTATATGAAATTATTGAAATTGGTACACCATGACTCTTTACCATATCTTAGATATTGATCTTTGAAAATTCCCTTATTGTATGATATTTATGTATAGGGGTGAAATGAGATAACATTGCGAGATGATCCACTGTCATCGATATCAAATCATGTTTTTTCAACAATCGATGAGAGACTACTAAAAAATAAATTTATATTTTCTCTAATTTTGAATGATGAATATTTAAATACTACAACATACCTATTATCCTATGATTTTCATTCTTAACCTACCAACCTGTTAAACACCTTGATATAAACTCATCCCCCATCCATTTCTAACTGACCCTACAAAACTATTCCATCAATGCCTTATATATATTTTTTATTCGAGGATGAAAAACACATCTCAAATGGTGGTAGGATTAAAGATGTTATTTTGTAGAATCCATGGGTACAACCCTCAAATTTAGAAACGAAAAGACTAAACATCCATCCTGTTTCCATCCCTCAATGGTATACCTAAAATTGTGTTTTATCCTTACCACCAAAAACTCATAATCATAAGTATGTTCCGATATAACAATCTCAACAAAATGGGGTACAAAATAAACTAGAAAGAAAACGGTTACATTGAATCTATATTAACATTACATGTTTATGTCTGATATGACCAATATCAACTACCACTGATCTGATGCCTCTTTTCCAATTTAGTATATGACTTAATGCTCAATCCATCTTCCATCATATTTACCTTATCTAGTGTATACATAAATTAAAATTCTATCATTTATAGATTCCTCATACATGTTAGTTTTCTCAGATTCAAATCCCATTTTGAGGAAATATGTTTCAAGAACTTCTGATTCGTATATACTAGGATTTTCTCTCAATATAAGAAATGACACAACATATTTAAATCATGGACTATAGTAGCTGACATATAATCATGTGATGTTCTTTCTTCTAATTCAACTATAACTATCTTGATCTACATGAAATGACATGATATCTTGGCACGATAACTCATGCCATCCCATATCTCAAAGCATCACAATAGACCACATACCCTTATCCTAAATCAGGAAATATCAAGATTAGTGCTGATGTAAGGTAATGCTAATAATAATGAAAATACAAATGGAATTCAAAATACCATTTGAATGGAAACTTTTTTTCTAGAAAAAGTTATCATTATTGAATCTAGTATAGAGAAATCACAAATAAAACCTCTATAATAACTAGAAAGACCAATGAAACTACATACCATGAAGATATTCATTAGTGGTTTAAAAATTATAATAACCATTTTATTTTTTAAAAATAAATAGAAACCTATTTTAGAGATTGTATACCAAAAGAAAACATTCCTACTCTATAAAAAATAACTTTTTTATAATTTTTCAAAAAACAGATGATCTATCACGATTCCCAACATCATCACCAAGTGGCACTCATGGTCAGCCATTGTAATTTAATGCACCAATATGTCATCCAAAAACAACAACACAAAAGAATCGAGAAACAATTTAAATATCTGATTCATTTATTCCAAAAGTAACAATGTTGAATTTTTATGTTTGACCAAAATAACCACATACTCATAATGCCAATATCTACTTTTATATGTTGTTTTTTATAATATCACCCTTTTGAAATTTCAATTTTTGATGTCAGAATCACACGTAAAATTTAGAGAACCACTGAGCTCATATCAGTTAACCAAAAGTTTCATCATTAAATGGATATGGATAGTAATTATTTATTGTAACTTGGGTTAGATTAGAACAATACAAGAACAACCAATGATTTCAATCCACCTATTTGGAAACCAATACCAACACTACCAATAGAGTCGTACCAGGATAAATGATCCATTTTCTTTCTAGATCATCCATCTATGATTTTATTTCTTTTAATTATATTGGTTCCATCCTATAATATTTAATATTAATATGGCTAGTCCCTAGAATGAGATAAATATTAATCTCTAATATAATTCTAGTGGAAACCCTTTGAAATTTTCGAGAACAACTTCTAGAAACTAATCATCAACCACTAGAAAAATATATCCTTGATCTCTTGCATCGATGAAATATTAAAATATAAAATTTTTTATACGATCATTCTGACTACAATTTCAAAAAACCTCATTTCACCTTCTTTTCCACTATAGTATACTTTAATGAGATGCTCGACATCATCATCAGCCAAAAAACTGATATGTCGGGTATAAAAGTCGATGCGAGCCTAGAACATTTTAAACCAACCAATAACCAGAGTTATTTCATAGAATCCATCTCTTGAATAGATAAATAAAATCTCATCTCATATCCATATAAAATTATAGAACATGATATACCATAATGGCTCAAGATTCTATTTGACCAAGAATAGTTGGATGTTTCAAAATAGAAGGAATTATATCAACATTTAAACATGGAATATCTGTAAAATGAGATAAAAAAGTAATAGAAATAACCACTATCAATAATATATTTCATAAGAATATAATTTATTATAATGAAACATCTCAATGTTGGGGGCCATATTTATCATCCACAATAACATTCTATGTTCGAAAAAATGGCTTAATTTGTATACCTTTTATCATTTTTAATTTGATGAAACTAACCTTACTCGGGAGTAATGGTATCCCTATATTCTCCATGGATAGATTTATTCTTCTATTTAGATTTATGAATCACCCATCATATAATCAAATCATATTAAATTTGTAACCCATGAGATGTATATAAAAGTCCCAACCATGGAGAACTATGACAATTCAGATGAATATTCCCCATCTAATTTCACTTATTTCAAGATATAAGTGGTTTCGTACAATCTTGCTTCATGCGGTCTAATAAAACAAAATACAAACATCTTAAATTTATCTTTTGTTTTGTAGAAAAAATACACCGATCTAGCTGTCTGATTCTAATCCATTCCATTATATATGAAATAATTGTCTCTATTCTGCTTCCTCCCAACATTAGTGATCCCAACATTTCATATAGGTGTCAATATGCTCCATCTACAAATATATTATTTGAATTCCCTTTTTATAACCATATCACTTTTGACAATTTTTTATATTATATTATAAAAAAACCAAACTATTTTCTAAAATATACTATATCATCCCCAATTAGAAAATTTGTTCATTAAAGGATGCACTAGAAGTAACATTGGTTGGAAATAGGACTAAATTCATAAATTTATACATGTAATCAGTCACTATGAATCTCTCTTGTTTCATGCTGAAAATTTCGATCATTTTTGTAATCCTAAACATCTGAGGGTATAATTGTTTGTTAAATAAGTTATTCAAAATACTCCCAAGAAATGACTTGGTCAGATTTTGAATGAACTACTGAATCCCACCATTGGAATAAATTATCCTTTAGGATATACATCACCAAACTGATTTTTAGGTTTTCTGGTGTGAAAAAGAAATAAATGATTTGATTGATCCTATTCCACCACACCTATACCATCTATGGCTAGAAATCACCCTAAAGATTGGATGCTTTTATTTGAGGAACTGGAAAATATGACCCACTTTTCTTAGTTAAACCCTTATGTTCCCACCCTCAACATCAAAAAAATCCTGAAATATAATCTGAATAAGTCGGTGTTTCACCTATGATTCTGGGGTAACTGCATTCTCAACATCTTTCTCAAGTAGGTTTCAATGATGCATATTGGGGGACATTTTCTATAAACATAGCAAATGAAATAATTATCACCCTTTATAATCATATGTCTAATAACGTTCAAATTCTATCACATTATAACTATCAAAGAAGTAATTTCACAAATTAATAATTTTCCACGTTTAAAATTGTTTTAATAATCCTATAAGATTTTGAAAGTAAATCTATTTTAAAAATAAACATATCGTGCCTTTTTCCAAAATCTAAAAATTTTAAAAAAAATCAACACATTTAAAAATATATATATATATTTGCACCAAATTTTATATCATTACTCAAAATGAAATTTTTAGTCCTTGTGGGAATTAATTTCAAAAACTCATGTCTTTATTGTCTAATTTTATAAACACATGACAATGATATTATGACTCCTATTTGTGTGTCTAAAAAACATATGTACCAAAATACTTGGTAATATGATGTTTAGTATAAATGGTTATATAGTAATTTTTATGCTCTACACTTAAAAAATTGAGAATTCTACTCTTTTCTATGATCCAAACTCAAGAGTAACTCTAAATGAATTTTAAATTCCATTATTTATACAACATATAACCTTGTATCCAAAAATGTATCATTTGTATGTTAAGGACTGAACATGCTAATACCACTTATAACATCACACCCCTCTTCATTGGAATTAGTCGAGGAGTAATTTCTATAGAGTTTTAATCTATATCCCCATGGCACCAAAAGTTATAAATAAATTACAAGGGCTTCAAAATAGTTTTGTGATGACTTTAAATTTTGAAATAAAATAACCCATCCATGAAAAATATAACAAAAAACCACTAAATTATATGTGATAATGATGTATACAACTAAAATTATACCAACAAAATATCAAACACAACTACATTCTGACTATCGCAGTGCAAGTCTACAAACATCAAAGTATTATGGGGAAGATAGATCGAGAAAAAATATAAGACGCCAATACATAACACTATGATCTAAATCAAACTCCTTACCCACAATTCAAGAAGGACCACTAAATAATTGTGATACTTTACATTTACCTTTGTCATGAAAATAACCATTTAAAAAATCACTAAAGTGCCAAATTAAAGGAGAGTAATGAAATGTAGTAGGTTTATCCAAAATTAATTCCCTACTCATGCCACTAGGATAGAACATGTCATCACATTTATTTAAAAAAATTATATAAAACATTTTAAATTTTTATTTCTATCATAATATAAACAAAATTTCAAAAAAAATAGTTGTCTCAAACTGAATTTCTTTTCCATGGAAATCCAACAAACACCTCAATTAATCATTTATCAATTTCATTTTGGTATAAGAAATTCCTTTTCCCATAACCCCACACATGCATTCGACTAGACAACCATGAAATATTGGTGTTACCATTGATGGTGGAATATCATGTCCATAACCCATCCATTTTCTGGTGGTACTTCACTCAAAAAATCTACCAAATTCTACTCAAGAATAACCATTTAATCCAATAAAATTTCAGTACATTATTTAAAAATAGGTTTAAATAAAAATGTTCATTTTTTTGAAACAAATTTTCATTGAATTAGGTTCAAATTAACTTTTATAAATACACATCTTAAAATCCGGTTACCATTTTCACTATCCACCAAATCACCAAATTTTCAAATTTCTATAAAACATCACCAAATAATTTTTTCATCACAAATAGAAAAAAATCAAATTAAATTTCATGAAAATAAAAAATTTTAAAATAATTCCTTTATTTTTTTAATTAATGGAGTCATGTGTGGAGCCATCTACATCATTAATTATGAAGAAAATGAAGTACAACACAAAAATTTCAACAAAACCCATTCGAATCACTAAAAACATTCCTTTTATCTCCTTTCATAAAGATAAAAAAATCCAAATATAAATATGATTGTAAAAAAAATTTCTATCTTAATAGTACTAGATCTATGAAACAGAGAGAGATAAGAATGTAGATATAAGAAAACTACCAAAATTATAAAAAGAAAAGACATACCAAGGGAATCATGCTTTTACACATAAGTAAAATCCTTCAGATCACCACTAGATCGATGGGGAGGGACTTTAAAGGCTTTGGGTTGAAGAAATAACGTGATGGGTACAAAATGGATGGAAACAAAAGTTACATAGCTAATCCTAACCTAGATCAACTCTTTTAGGATCTATTTTTTAAACTGTGTACTAACTACATGTTAGCCTCTTCCTTAGGAAAGACTATGAATGGTAAGATTACATGGTTAGAAACATCATGCACCAATAACGCTAAATACCTTCATCCCACTTTCACAGTTTCTCATGGGCTCTCACATAATTTTTCTAAACATTATTTCTAACTATGTGGGTCCCCATTAGCAACTATCTCTCATTGGGTGGTTTCTTGTAGGTGATCCATAGTTTGAAAAAAAGAACTAAAATAATAAACTTTTATAAAAGTCCTAACAAATAAAAGGGATTCAAAACCCTTCAAACCTTCACCTAAACACAATACATAATTAAAAGTAATATGTAAAATGTTATATACATAAAATCGGGGGTTCCAACCTTACAATATAGTGGTGGTATAATATTATCAGGGTATTAAAATTGAGTTAGGACTATAGGCTAGATATATCTAAAGGGATTGGGAATAATAAAAAGTTAATGGCCGATAATGATTGTTAATGATATTACATTGTTTCTTGGGATCAATTTGATTAGGTGATGTTTGAGTTATACCTATGTGCTACCATTAACAAGTGTGTTAAGGGATGGTTTTTTTGTAACTTAGTTATAAGAGATGGGATATCTAGACCTTGTATTCTTGTTATTATAGAAAATTGCTATATTGTGAATGATGAGGTTGAGACCCCAATTCCATGATATCTAGGAATGGATTTGAACTACATTTTTGTCATACCATTTTCACAAAATTAGTTATTTATAATTACAAATATTCATATTTAATTATTATAACAATTTATCACTGATAAGAATGTGGTATGATGATTTTTTATATTCTAGGTCATATTAGTTTGACTATATCAAGAGGTTTTAATCTCAAATAATTATTCCTCTAATTTTATTTAAAAATATAATCTATTTTTTACTATTTCATAAACTACATAGTTAAAAAATATGCAGTTTTATTTTATATTTTTTGCCCAAAGTTTATGACATTAATATTGTACTTGTTCAATTTTTCAGTTTATAGAAGAATTAAATTTTAAATGATAATTCAATAAATATATAGAGGGTTGAAAAAAATTTCTTGAATTATAAAAAAATACCATAAAAAATATTTCATTTATCTAGGTGGAAGTCAGACATTATTTTCTCGATTCTCTAAGAAATGGATAATGTTACTATAGAATTTCAGGTACTTTATCGATTACAGGTTTTGATGGATGGTATTTTTTCAATGATTAAATTATATAGGAAAAATTCAAATAATAATAATTTTTTTAAATATATATGGCTTTAATAAAAATTTTATTCATTTAAAAGGTAATCTAAAAAAATTGTTTTAGTGCTCTTTGAATTAAATATGGTTCTGTTATATTTCATCGAAGTCATTTTTTATATTATATTTACTTTTTTATGATGATATATAATGCCATAATGGTATTTTATATTTATTTATTTATTCTATATATTTTTAATAAATTATATAAATATAATTCCTTAAGACTGAATATTGAATTTGTTTCAAAAATCCTCAAATATTTATATAATTTTATGATGTTGTGATGTATATATATCTAGAATTGAATGAACCCCATGTTAGTTTAATTAACCACATGTAGGTATTATATGAAAAATAAAATGGTTATATGAAACTTTTGTTGGTATGACTCCCATTGTTTAAGCAGAACCATAAATTTTTATGATAAATGACAAGTTGGTGATGTTGATCCACATGATGGTGATGATGGATCCGACACTACATCGAATAGGAAGAATCCATAATCCTTGACTACCTTAATTTTTATAAAGATTATGTAGTATTACTAGAATTCTAATATGTAATATAGAAACTTAGATGAATGATAATTCTAACATATTTTTTAACAATCAAGATTATAGTTATGAAGCACCACATAAATCTATGCACATGTGTTATGTCAAATTAAAATAATTTAAAACATACAATTATATACATTATTAGTTTAATATGATTCTCAAACCATGGAATCATAGGTAATATAATAACATCATATAATTTTAAGAATTAATGTATATTAGGGTGGATAATTTTCATCACCTTTATGCATGAGTTGAGAAGGAACTGTACACTTGAAGACTATAAGGGAGAAGATAATCTTTTCATGAGGATATCAATATTGAACTGAATGAAGTGAATAAAAATTACGTGGAAAATTAAATATTTATAAAAAATTCACTACCAATAAATTATAATTTATTGGTTATGAACTTGAGAGCCATTCATTATAGAATATTATTTTACTCGATAAATTCAACATCAGTAGACATGAGTTTTTCTTCATAATTGAATTATAAAACATGAATGTCTCATGAAAAATAATGTGAATCCACTTATGATATATAAATAATATTATGATGATCAACCCATTTATATGTTTAAAAAATACACTGTGTTATCATTTTCTGCATACTATCAATGTTCTTATAAGAACTCTATCTTAGACCAGGATTTTCACACTGATGTTCTTAGAAAAAATAGATTGTTATATCATATCGATCAGAAACATAATAAAATCTATATGATATATGGTAATAATGTAAAAGAATAGGTAATATTTATGATAAATCCATTTCCTATATTATAAATATTCATTAATTATATTTTTTAGAGCTATGTTCACCATAAAAATAATATGTAATTTTTCAATAAAAAATAAAATAGTATTTTCCACTTTAAAGTAATTTATTTGTATTATATTGGTTTATATGAAATATAAATTTCTAAAAATTATTATATTATTTTTAAAACATGGACTCCACTTCTGAAATTGGAATATCAAAATTAGCATAGACTGAATGTTTGGGAATTTTTTAAAAAGGTTATTTTTTAGGAATAATACAATTAACTGATCATTAACAATAATGAATATTAAATTAATGTATTCAAAACACCCCTTATGATATTTATTGAATTAAAATTTTATTTATATAATTTTTATTAATCATAATCTAATTAAAATAATTATAATCTAAATTAGTCTTAATATTTGAATAAATATATTTTTAAACATAAAAATATAATTTTCATGAAAACGTGATTTATTTTATTAATAAAAATTATTTTAAACATAATGTATATCACATATTTAAATTAATTTAATAAATGGAAATAAATAATTTGAAATATCATATCCAAATTATGTAATTGGGACTAATTTATTTTTTCGTTAATAATTTTTTGTTTGGAAAACAAGTCAATAAACATGTAAATAGATAAAACAAATTAAAAAGGTTAAAACTAAAATAATATGTCCCTAAAGGACCTATAATTTTCTCAAAATAATATTTTATGGTCATATTTAGATCCTAACCCACTCTATATTCTAAAACTTCCCATTTTAGATATATTTGGTTTGAGTAAGGCATTATTATATTATAATTATTAAAAAAATTTAATGTTTTCCTCACTATATCATTAAAATGGTAACCCCATATCCACTATTATTATATTTCATGATCCTATAACAATTCAAAAAATAATTCATTCTAATCAACCACCACTAATCCTACTAGCCCTGAATTTTACAAAATATCATCTTAGGAAGGATCTATGTATTATCCTATGGAGGTTGTGTCAGTAAAGGAAGATAAAGAACATACTTGACATGTTCAACTTTTGGTATGGGATACCTTACTATAAAAAGTAATGTTAACTATTTTATTTATAAATCATTATCTTATTTTTCCATATTCTTAAAATTATTTTAGTATTGTATTTATGTTAAAAAAAATTACAAAGGACATTTTATGTCACACACAACATTCATTCAATGGTTTATAAAATAAATATTTTTTTATATAATTTATATGAAATATTTTTAGTTTCATTTAAAAAAGGAAAAAAAAATTTGTTATAACATCAATGACCTCAATTAATTCTACCATAGAAGAAACCATTATTTGGAATTTCTTATACATTAACAGATTTATTGTTTTAATCCAATAAAAACAATATTCCATTTTATCTTGTAATTATATATTTAGAAATTGTGTTCTAATGAATATTTATACATTACAATTCAAATAAAAATTAAATATATGTTCAAAAATATATTTTCCAATTTTTGGTGATGAAATTGATGATTTTATGTTTTTTGTATATGTTATGGTTATTGGAAAATTTTTATTAATACTAGTGATCCTAATTAGAAACCCAATTCATTGGAAAATGAATATTTTCTTTAGAATCATATTCTAGAATTAATAAGAAAGGTTAATCTATCTTAAGGGTTATTTCAATTTTTATATGGAGATGATACTTTAAAGCACGTATAATATTTTTTTGATGATTTTAAATTACTTGTAATATTAATATTTTGACATAATAAGGTGAAGAAATGATATATTCTTTATTGGAATGATTATACCCATTAAGCGTAACATGGTATATATTATGAAAAAACATTTATTCTCATTTATTCTAATAAAATCTCAATATTACTATTTTTTTATTTATTAACTCATATATATATTTTTATGAAAGATATTGGGAAGTAAAAGTGATTTCATATATAATAAAATGAGTATTTATTCTCAATGATTATTATGATAATGAAATTTTTTTACTGTGATATCAATGATTTGAAATGGGATAAAATATTTTTTTCAGTCATTGTATATTTCCCTTACTATGAATTTTTTTCTCATACCATGTTTACATATTATTTTAATTGGTTTTATAGGACATGTGGGTATAATTATGAAGTTGTTCATATAATCACAAATATTTATCTAGAAAATAAAATGTATTTCATTTTAAAATAACAATATTTTTTATAAAAAAGATTCATTGTTGATGTACCCAATTTGTAATTTATTGTTTCATTATGTAACATTTATTAAATATTAAAACAAACCTATATACTTGAAAAGGTCCTTATCAATGAAAAATAGATTGAATAGTGTATTTAAAACTCAAAAAATGTATTTTTGAAGGTTGGGTCACTTATTTAATAGAGAGTAACTATTTAGATGACATTATATACTTGGATAATAGTAATATAATAACACTATGAAAGAAAATTATCTTTTTTATTATTAAAAATTATTAAGTACAAAGTAAGAAACCACATAGGTTCTCCCTGGAAGACAAAAAACATAATATACCAAAAAATCATAGAAGAATATCTTTATCCTGTTAGAGACATTACCCCTAAATAATTTTTTGTAAAGAGTGGTTACCTATGTTTTTGGATAATCCTTTATAATTTCTTCAATGTGACAAGACATATTGTCCCACATTTTATTCTTATCCTCTTAGTTTCTCTTCCTTTTGTGGAATAATCTTATATGTATAAGGACTTTCATGTTAATCTATATACACTACTCACAATTAGTATCCTCAAGAATAAATATTTCCATTATCCTATCAAACTACTCTAGTGTGGAATTTAGCAAAAGTGCATCCACCATAAATTTTTCATCAAATTGGGAAAGTTGAAACTTTTTCCCAGTTTGAGTCATCCTCCTCACCAAACTCTTGAAACTGACCTGCCTATATACACTTGAGGGGAATACAATATAAAACATGGATCTACTTTTATTAGTATATGTTTTATAGAGTTTACCTCTAAATGATATATCATATTAGTCATGAAATCCATATCATTTTGTCTGTATTTCTTAATATACCTGGTCTCCGTTGTCATTTTATAATATGAGATGTCATTGGTCCAATTTCTTTTCTACATGTTAGTCAAAATGTTACTCCCTGAATCATGACTAGTCTTCATCTTCTTTATATTTCTCCAGAAATACAATACATTTCTATTTCTTCCTCCTATATTACACTATGAGATATAACAAGGAATTTATACATTAAATTATTCCCCATATAGTCCTTTCCCCTCAATTAGTTCTCCATATATAGTGTCATTCCTATGAACGTAGTTAACCTGACAATTTTTAAAAATTCAAATCAGTTTTCATTTTTCAGAATCACATGGTTCTTCATTGAATTGTAATTATTTATTCAATTCTCTGACTCACCAGATCTACTACTGTAATCATATGTGAAAGGTCTTGATCAATGTCGCTTTAACCTTAACCTAAAATTTATCCAAAACTACCACATCTTTATCAAGTTTGCTACTTGATTACAGTTCCAAAACCTATGATAATGTATTATGATAGATACTAAAGGATATAAAAACACAAAACCCCCACACCCCTATATTATATGGTTCATATAGTGTAACATTGTGATCATTTAACTCGCATTTCAAGTGATCAAAAAGGTCCAAAATCATCAACTCATTTGACAGACATAAATCTTTCTATATGAGATATTTATAAACAACATTGATTCACCTTGATTAATCATGTAAATGGATGGAGAAATCATCATCAAGTTGAAGTGGTTTATCCCCCCATTTCTGACTCAACAATGACTAGAAGAAGCCTAAATAAACAAAAGTCTGGACGATGAGTAATGATTGACCTAAGATTCAAAGATCATAACTTGTTTTCATATAAAATATTCTCCAGCTTTAATCAAATCCCATTTTCATGAGTGGACTTGAAATATCAAATTCCTCACATATATATTATTTTATCGTATGAAAAAACAAATATATTTCAACATTATGAATGCATAAACATTCCATCCAAATTTATAAGTATTTGTATATTTAAGTGATTTGGGAATGGCAGTGTGTCTTGGAATGTTTTAAAAAATCATGATGGTAAGAACATATCATTTAATAAGGATTTCATATGACAATTGAAAGTGATAAAAGATACATCCATTAAATATTAGAATATCATTTGACCACACATAAATCAAATCTTCCACTAAGGATAACTGAATCATCGTATGACATTGAAGATGAGGCTAACAATCACATGTTGTTGAAACCACCATGCTCTAAAAAAACTAGTTAGAATCATACACTAAAGGAATTTGATTACTAAAATGATCCACCATGGTTAGATCCATGATACTTTCTTAAATTATGAACTCGAACGTTGATCATGAATGCTAAAGAACACCATCAGGTAAATGAATAACGTTTTGGATTAATGATATAATAATGAATATAAGAAGAAAATTTGGGTTTAGAATGATATAATAGAGTATTTCAACATTATATTATAGGTAGATGCCAAACCATCCAACCATCCCAAAAAATGGAAGGGGAAATACTTATATATATTCTATTAGTGCATCACTACCGAAAGAGTGTTGAATGTGGGACGATAAAAACATTTTCAATTGAATACCCCTAAGAGATTCAAATTTTTTGAACTGTTAAAATGATTTTAAATTTGAGAAATTCTTTTATTGTTATTATTATTATATGTTAATATTTACAATGTTTTTACTAATAGGAAATAGGAATGATAAACTAATAAGGCACTTGTATAACTATATAATTAAAAATCAGTATTCTGGAAAATTTTCAAATAGAAAAAATATTTTTTTTCTATGATGGATTAGTTGAAATATGATATAATAAGTGAAGAATTCCATGATAGGGAGATATAATCTTCTACACCATAGATAATTATTATTATATAGTATTTTATGATAATACACCAACCAAAATTAAGTGTATTAGCTCAGGTAGTGATAGTTAAAGGATGGTTCAATGCAATGGGATGATATTAAATGTTATGGATTATTCAGAATATCAAAAGGAAACAATTCATAGTTATTGATCAGAAGGTGAAGTCGATTAATGGTGGTTAATGGTTATGAATATCATAAAAAGAGAAGATATTGGTTCACCAAAATGGGATGAATATATCAATATAATCCTTAAAAAGTATTTTCTATTTTTTTCAACATGGTGTGTAAATAAAATTATTATATTTGAGGAAAACGGTGGAATATTCAGTAACCTTTAATAAATAAAACATCTCTGGATTGGAAATGTATACAGTAAAATTTATTTGAGATATTGATACTATTTTTTTGATTTAATCATGATTGAAGACAATACATAAAAGGGTATTTGTTTTCTTTTCTGAATTTCTATATAATGAGACACTTCATTGTTATGATTAGATGATATAAATGTAGTTTAATTCTGAACATATATTCCTTGGATATATGAATAAATTTAATTCCATAATGGATGTAATAGTGAATAAAAATACTTGAAATCATAGGAAATAACATCAAATTTCAATTATATGATTAGTGTGGTAAAAATAATATTTTGAATAAATTATTAATATTGGAATGTTTTTTCGATTAAATTTTTCTTTGCATGAGTCATAGGGATGGAATGAAAATGATACAAAAGAGAAATAAAAATATGAAAGGAAAAAATATTAATTTTGTAATGATATTTTTCATCTTGAGATTATATTCCATTGAATAGAATAAAGGGTGAATGTTTTCAAGATAAAAATATGAATAAATATGATAATTAATTTGTGACTACTTCAACAGATTTTGCATCATCCATTAAAGAGTTTTCATGTACATTATATGTTTATTCAAATTATGTTAATATCATGGTTTATTATGGTTTTATATATGTTTATTTTTTAACAAGTTTTTTTAAAATTGGATATTGCACATAGGAAATGATGCTAAGACATTTTGTAATTTCTATAGGATGATCCTAGGTTTAGGTACCATCAGTTGAAAATAACAGGGAATAGATTATTTACAATGTAATTTTCTTACTAGTTATGGAAATAATTGATTTTTTGTTATTCCCTTTTGTTTTCTAAATACATAAATATTTATTATCATTATAAATAATGTTTTCGATGAGTTTTAGATAATTCTGATGTTATGTTCATTGATGATATATTTTATATTTAATAATATAACATCTTTCCCATCCTCATTGGATTGAGATAGAGGGATGATGTTACTAGGCCTTAATAAACATCCACAAGGCACCAATGGAATGTAATTAAGTCCAAGGGATTAATGAATATGTGGTGGATGATTTTCCCTTTGAGCCAAAAAGTTTCTAACCAAATATTCCATAACATGAAAACCACTACATGATGCATGATATTATTGAAAGAAACTCAAAGGGAAAAAATTATACTAATACCATATACCTATAGTACCAAAGTGGGAGACAATAATCAAAGTAAAAATTTGAATGAAAATACATCAAATCAATGATGACCATATAACTCCAAATTTCCAACAAGCTCCATGTCATAATCTCCTCAAAACAATTCATGTATCTTTAATCACCACAACAAAAGTGTGATACATTAATATTTCTTGTATATCAATAAATAATATCTTAAATGGCACTAATATTTCAAATTAGGGTTGTATAATGAAACTCAGTAGGATTTCCCCAAATTAATTTCTACTCATGCCACTAGTAAGAAAAAAGTTAGCGCATTTATATAATCCAATTGATATAAAAAAATTAAAATAGTTCAATAATTCATCAATTAGACAAATAATTCCATACCAAATACGTTTTCCCAAATAAAAAAATTTCCATGGAAGGCTACCAAACATGTCATTCCATCCATTTTATGAATTCAATTGGAATTCCCCATTTAAAATTTCACTGTCACAGATGACTGCACACAAGAAAACACATGATTTGGGTCACCAATGATGTTGGAAATTTCACATCTAAACCCATCCAATTGATTTTGGTACACTCATGACCATTATCCACCCCTTTGATAAAAGATTAACCATTTAATACAACACATTACGATACAACCATTTCCAAACCAAATCATTCAATTAAATAAAACAACACTTTTATTGAAATGCATAACAACAACCCAATTTAATAAAAGCACCCATTAATTGAAACAAATTACAAAAACAATTCTAATTAAATAAATATTTTATTGAAAACAAATTTTCATGAATCAAAACCTTTTCTCTTTTTTTAAAGTGTCATTTCAAAATCATGTTACCAAATTCACCTTGCCCAAAACACACAATTTAGAAAAATTCCACAGACTATTACAAAAAAAGGTTTCAAACAATAATTACATAAAAAATACATAATAAAATTCCCATAAAATCAAAAAATTTAAATCAATCTATAATGTTATATATAGGTTACTCAATTTCGAAGCCACCTACCTCGAGTTTTATGGTGAAAACTAAGAATAACACTCAAATGCCAACAAAACTAGGTTAAATATCTAAAAACCAATCTTAGAACACTTTCCATAAAATTAAAAAACAAAACTATGTTTATTTGTAATCATCTACCTTATATCGATCTATATATAATGTATATCTAAGAATCTAAATGAGAGGGAAAAGTATATCTAATGATAACCACAAAAGACTACCAAGATCGAAGAATGGAAGCAAGAATACTTCTCTAACGTAATAATAGAAACCTTTGAATCCCCTCTCGATTGATGGGAGAAGCCTCTACTACCTTTGGGATGATCAAATCTTGAGTTAGGGATATCATGGGGAAAAAATAGGTGCTAAAATGTGAAAAAAAAACAAAGAACCACTTTTTGTGGACCCTGTTTTTAATTCATTCATGGATAGTCATAGGGTTTGGAAAACTATATGCTAACTATACAACATCCATGTATAAATAATGAACCTAACATGGTTGGATCACATAGATATAAAACCATGCACTGACCATGAAAAATTCAATTTTCTGAAAATGATCAGTTTCTCCTAGGTTTCCACGTGATTTAGAAAAATCATGCTCTACCCAGGTGCCTTCCCCTCTACCCATATCTCACACAAAATGGTGTTTTGTAGTATTTTCAATGTTTTCTCTAATAGTGAACCAATATTTCACCATTATAATGTCCCAAAAAAACAAAAAAAATCTTCAAACCCTCCCAAACATCACCTATATACTTTTCATACTAAAACATAATGAATAAAGGGTTACCTCCTTGAAACTAGGGGTGCTACATTCTCCCCAACATTTTAATTTTCATCTATAGATAGTATAAAAACATCAATTCACTGAAATATTTTGGAAATTTATCTTTTATTTCCTTCCCACATTTCCATGTCTCTTAAAGAATCATACCATCCTTCCAAAAAACCCACACTAGAGTGATGAAATTTCCAAGAAAAACATTCACATTCATATACACTATAATCACTGGCATATGCACCAATAAAGAAACTAAATCTAGGTTAAAATGATCCTATAAAATCACATGGTCATGATCATGCTGACACTATTTCAACAGAGATGCATGGAATACATTAGGCACAAAACTCAACCATGCTAGAAATGCCATCTAATATTCCACCTCTCCATCCTATTCCAGTATCTCATTGTGCAATATGTATCAGGGAGATATCATTCCCTTTATCCCAATGTGAGGATGTGAAATCCTTGGAGAGATCCTCGATAACACATTATCACTCTCCTTGACTGACAAAGGCCATCAATGAGGATCCACATATGATTTCCAAGGACTTTGTGCTGTCTCTATCTATTTCCTGATCAAATGGATCTTCCCCATTGGTTCTGGAATGGGGCATAGTCCAACTTGGGAATTCACATATGATTTCACCCAAAAAATGTAAAATGAAAAGGAACCTCGTACAATTCCTCAAAAGGTTCCATATGTATCAAGGCTTGAATTTTTTTGTTATATAATATCTCCACAAATTGTATGCGCTCTTATAATGAGCCAACAAAATCTCTTTGAAATTCCTAAAACATGCATTGAATAATTATTATCATCATTTTAAATTTACCTTCCATATGAGGATCATACGATGTACAAATTGTGAACTGGGTCATAAGGGATTTCTATAAGGATTTATATAAATGAGATATAAAGTTTGGGCATCTCTCTGACACTATCGACACTGGTACGCCATGATCTTTACCCCTAATCCGATATAGGGTATTGAAAAGTCCTCCATCATATGAGATTAATTAATAGGGATGAAAATAAATGAACTTTTGAGTACATACAATATCACACATATTGAGTCATGTTTCTAAAACATTATTTGGAGAGATATTACAAACTCCATTTATATATTATTTGATTTTCAGACTGGAATAAATAAAGACTGCAACATACCTACGAGTTTCTAATTATCTTCCTTATACGTATTATTTATTCTAATATAAATAAGACATAATGAATGGTGGTATGCATCAATATGTTTTTTCTGAATGTCCATATGTATGACCATCCAATTTTTGAACCACAACATTGAACTCCAATCCACCCTATATCCACCAATGATATCCACAACATATAGTTTTGGCCTCATAACCATGCATCTGTGTTGAACGTCTAGGCCCATTTAACCATATTCAATAAATCAAGATCATAATAAACATGAATAAAGACCATTACTTCAAATTTTTCTTCACATTCCATGTTCTTGTCGACTAGGAACCACATCAACTTCCACTCATATGAAGCTTATTTTTCTTACATAGCATATGACATTCTTCTTATAGCATCCACTACTGGAAAACTAACCTTTACTAACGGTTTGGAACCGTTGGTATAGGCCTCCAAACCGTTGGTATAGCCTATACCAACGGTTTGGAGAACCGTAGCCAAGTAAGCCGTTGGGATAGGTCTATACCAACGGTTTTCCAAAAACCATTGGTATAGACCTATATCAACGGTTTTGGAAACCGTTGGTATAGGTAATACGAAATCTATACCAACGGTAATGGAACCGTTGGTATATAAAATCCGAAAATAAAACATCCGCTGGGATTTGATCCCAGGACCCCTCGTTTATAATCGAACGACTTAACCACTAAGCTAACATCACTTTGTAAACATAATTTCATAAATATATATATGTATTATCATAATTATTTAAAATTTTGATTCATATAATGTTCTCGGTTAGTAGATCTGGAAAAAAATTAAAGAACCTATCCCAACGATTTTCAAAACCGTTGGGATAGCCCTTTCCCAACGGTTTTAAAAACCATTGGGATAGGTTTGGGTGGGATAACCCTTTCCCAACGGTTTAAAAAACCGTTGGGATAGGTTTGGGTGGCTTGAAATGTATGTTGGCCGAAGGTTGATTTTGCCCCTCCCTTTCCCAACGGTTTTGATGAACCGTTGGGAAAGAGGAGGGAAAACTCTTTCCCAACGGTTTTGATGAACCGTTGGGAAAGAGGAGGGAAATAAGACCCTTTCCCAACGGTTCACCAAAACCTTTGGGAAAGGGGACTCTTTCCCAACGGTTTTGCTGAACCGTTGGGAAAGAGGAGGGAAATAAGACCCTTTCCCAACGGTTCACCAAAACCGTTGGGAAAGGGGACTCTTTCCCAACGGTTTTGATGAACCGTTGGGAAAGAGGAGGGAAATAAGACCCTTTCCCAACGGTTTTGGTGAACCGTTGGGAAAGAGGACTCTTTCCCAACGGTTTTGATGAACCGTTGGGAAAGGGGAGGGAAATAAGACCCTTTCCCAACGGTTTTGGTGAACCATTGGGAAATGGTAGCTATACCAACGGTTTTTACAAACCGTTGGTATAGAAGTGTTGGGAAAGATCATCTTTCCAGTAGTGATCGTGCACCATATTTCCTTTACCTGGTGTATACAGCATGTCAATGTTTAACATTTGGATATTCTACATCCACATTATTTATCTTAGTTTCAAATCCTACAGTGACAAAATATTTATCAATATCTTATTACCCATGAACACAATAAATTTCTCAATATTGAGATAATGGTGACACATCTTCAAAGAAATCACTATCACCGGAAACTCTAAATCATGTGTTTAGAAGTTGTTCTCATAAAAAATTAACTACCTTGATATATTATAAACTCTATGATAGCCTTGGATGAGAATAAATACCATCCTAGATCTCTATGGATCATAAATCCCAACTTACCCTTATCCTAAATACCAATATATCGAGATATGGGATTACATCATGTGATCATTGAACTCTTGAAAATAAATCTAACATAATAGTCCCATTAAAATGGAATTTTATTATTCTATAAATCTATCATCGGTGAATCTAGTCATTTTAATTAATGATCAAAGAATCATTAATAACCAACTACCCTAAGGACAATATATATCTCAAAGAAAATATTTGGCTATTTACAATAGATAACAACCACTGTATTTCCTAGATCCAAAGGAAAACCTTTTAAGAGATTACATGGATAATGAAATGTACCTATTTTTTTCCAATATTATAGCTTTGATATTTCGAAAAACAACTAATGATCCCTTAGTATACCCAACACTATCTCTAAGTGTAACTCATACTCATCAATTGTTTGTGAATACACCAATACGTCATCTTCAAACACAACAACCAAAGAATCCAGAAATCTCTAAAATATCATATTCATCAATTTCATAATGATTGATAGTGAATTTGTAAGACCAAAAGACAATACAACATATTCATAATCTCCACATCAACTACTAAAAGTTGTATTTGGAATATCATCCTATAAAACTTCAAATTCATGATATTCTGAGAGAAATTCAATCATAGATAACCACTCAGGTCCCCTAAATTGATAAAAAATCATCAATGTGTGGAAGTTGATAAATATTATTTATTTTAACTTGTTTAATATTATGATAATCTATATACAACCTAAGAGTCCAATCTTTTTTTTTACAAACATCACCGATGCTACCCACAGAGACTTTCTTGGCTGAATGAACCCATATTATTCCAAATCCTTGAAATAAATATTAAATTCCACTAATTATTATTTTTACATATGGTAATAAAGAACTAATATTAGACTTGTCCCTAGAAACAAAACCATTGTAATCTCCACTGTCTTGTGGCTGGAAACCTATAGAAATTTTCTAGAAAGAAATTTAGAAACTAATAAACAACTAATGGGGAAATTCAATTCTTGATCAATTCAGTTAATGAAAATTTCAAGACCACCATATGGTTTGAGATCTTTCCAACATTGGGTAAAAAATGTTTTTGAACCTACCTTTATATTTTTCTTTACTCTAAACAGATACCTGATGTTGTCATTAGTTGTAAAATTGACTCTTCATGTATAACACTCAATATGATCCATAGAAATTTTCAACCAATCCATACTAAGGATAAAATAATATATATATATATATATCAAGTATATAGAAAAACAATAGTTATAGAACATTTTGTACAAAAAAATTATTCACCCAGTCTTTAATGTAGAGGATTTTGATGTTTTATAACAAAAAGCATCATCTCAAATTATAAACTGGGAAAAATAAAATAAGGAGAAGAAATAAAGGATTTATATACAAAAATATCGAACAGAACACGAATTCTAGATGAATTAAAAATATTTTTAGCTCTCACAATTGATGGTTTAGACTGATCATCCACCATTACCTCCTCAGCTCCAAATAATTTCTTTCTCCCCATGTTTTGATTGTTATTAAAATGTAGAGATTACACTAACTAAGGAGTTGTGGTATTCCATGAATGAGAATGGATAACCCTATGATATAGATGATATTTATTTTGTTTCCCTCATTCCATCAAATCATATTATGCCGAATAAACCTAGGAATTAACCCAAACACCCAAAATATGAGTTGTACGACAATAATGGTGAAGATCACCCAACTAATTTTAATTAGGGAATGATATAGGTTTTATCATACACTCTTCCATTATGTGGGTAATATATCAAAAATAGAAACATCCTAACTTTCTCTTTGGTCTTGGAGGATAATTTACCTATCTAGATATTTTATTCTGAGTCATGATACCACTTTGGAAATAGGTTTACCACTTCCACTTTATCCCAGCATTTGATTTCCCATTGTTTCCCATACGTATTAACACAATACATCCTCCTGTATCTCATGATAATTCTTGTTATTCCTATTTAATTTTATTGACCATATATTTATATTCTGTAACACATAGCATACTAATAATTGAAAAAATATCCCACATCACCATTGATTAAAAAATGTGTCCCTTTAAGGATGCACTACAAGAAACATCATGTGAAAAGTGATCCAAATTCATAAATTTAGCCACATAATCCATTATATAATTTTTCCCAACTTCAAGATAAATAATTATGTCATTATTTGAATTTTAACCATGTGAGGATATAATTTTTCATTTAAAAATTAATCATAATACTCATATGCAAGAATGTGGTCAAATTTAGATTAAGCTACTAAATGCCACCACAACTGTGAAAGATAATCTATCATATACATTGCTAGTTGATTTCATGGTATACTATTATGAAAATGAAATTGAATATTTGGTTCATCTTGTTCAACCACACAATTTACTTCCATGGTTATGATTCACACCAAAAAATGGGTAGATTTAGCTTCTGGAACAGAATATAATGATCCATCTTCCTCAGTTCATCCATCATGTTACCCATATCTAAAGCTTGAAAATACTGGAAGATAATCCAAACCATATCATGGTTAACTTATGGATTAGGTGCAACACCATTCTCAGTATCTTCCTCTGTTTGGTTCCAATTACACATAGAGTGTTCCATTTTCTCTAAAAACAACAAATTTTCTATGTCTCACTCTCTATCAACTGAAGGAATAAAATGTCAAATTCAAACACATCATACTATAAAACAATGATTTACAAAATTAATATTTACAATGTTCATAAAATTTTCCAAAATTCAACTATCATTTTAAAATTAAACAATTTTTAAAATACCTCAATGATGCTATTTTCAAATTATTTCATTTGAAAAAATATATATTTTTCAAAAATAAAAATATTGATACAAATAATATATCATTACTAAAAATTAAATATCAGATCCAAGTTTGAGGTAATTCATATAAAATTAAATTCATACTCATATCATTAGATTAACCCATGATAATGAGATTCTAAATACTATAAGTTTCTATGAAATAGTTATATACCAAACTCCTTGGAAACATAAATTTCATCAAAAAAAGTTTAGCTGGATCCTTTTATTATATAAATTTCAAGTACTGAAAATCCTTATACATTATACCATCCATACATAATAAATTAAAAAAATTAACATCAACTCCATGACCTAGATAACTGAAGACCACATATTAGGTAAGGACTAAACAACCTAATACTACATGTTCAAAAAAGAAATATAGAAGGACCAAGAAAGATACCACTTATAAAATCTCTCCCTTACTCTATAGATTGATATAGAGTGAGGAAGATACATATCATTAGAAAAAATAACCAATTATCCAGAATCTAAAATTAAATTCAAAGGTCTTCATTAATATATAAGGGATGATTTCCCTTTGAAAATAAAATAACCAACCAATCATGCCATAACCAAACTACCACTACTAGATTAATGATATAAATGAATGATAATTCAATGAAAATACATTTATATCATTATAAACTAAAAATATTACCAAAATGGAAGATAATAATCAAATTGCACAATATAAGAGAAAACAAAAAAACAAAATATGACCACATAAATCTTGATCTACAACTATCTGCATGGTCAAATCTCAACAAAACATCCCAAGTATCACTAAGAACTACTAGAGAAGTGGGATTGTTTATATGTTCCTATATCCTAAAAAATAATATCTAAAAATTCATCAATGTAGCAAAGAATATGTGATTAAAAAAGGAAAATAGGCTTTCCCCGAATGACTTCCCTACTCATGAAAATATGATGGAACAAGTTAGCACATTTATATTTGAAAATGAATTTAAAAAAATGAAAAAAGTTCAACAATTTATCAACCAGACAATCAATTTTGTACAATATAAATTTTCCAAAAAAAACTAGGAAAAACCCAAATATATCTTTCCAACTATTTTATAAAATGAATTGGCATTAACCACTCCATATTACATAGCCATAAACAATTTCACACGCCCACATGCAAGCTTTGTGTTACTAGTGATGGTGAAACATTCACACAAAAACCCATCCTTTTTATGGAGGTACATTCATGATCAATATAAATACCCTTCAACCCATTATCATCCATTAATTAAATGACGCTCCATTATAACCATTTCCAAAAAAATTCAATAAATTCAATAAAATTTCACTTTTATTGAAAACAATAACAACTGAAAAAATGGATGAAACAAAAATTTATTGAAAACCCCTTTTCCAACTAACAATTTTAAAAAAAACCCACTATTTATTGAAATTTTACATGAGTAAAGACCAAGTAACTATTTTAAAATGATCATTTTAAAATCATTTTACCAAATTTACCTTGTAAAAAAACCATATTTAGCATAATTCCATTAAATATCCCCAAAGAAGGTTCCAAAAAATAATTTCAAAATATCATAAAAAACATAATAGAAAAAAACCAAAATGAAATCAATCCATCGTGTTCTAAATAGAGGAGATAATAGTGAATCCACCTACCTTATTATTTATATACAAAAAATGACACTTAAATACAATAAAAATTGAGTTAAATCTCCAAAATAAAACATTTATTTATTCCCTTAACATCTTCAAATCCATAAATACTCAAATTTCGAATAAAATTCCATATATCTATCAGAATCAGATATAGAGAAAATAGATCAATACAGAGTGAGAATTAGATCTATTGAGAATGTATAAAAACTACAATATTGAAGACTTATGTAAAGCATCAACATTCAACGTACCAAGAGAATCTGCAAAATCCCCTCTTGATCAATACTAGAAACCTACAGTACCTTTGTGTGGAGAAAATATCATGCTAGGGCCATCTTGGAGAAAAAAACTTGTTAAAATTGAAAACCAACCTAGATTAACTTTTTTATCTTGTTTTTAAGACGAACACATTTAGTAACACGGTGAGGAAAAAATCATGAATATTTTGTGTAATCCACTTCCTTAAGTATGAACCTTGAACAATTGTCTCACATGGTTAGAAAATATTGCACCAACTATGAAAAATACCACTATCTAAAAAATAACTCTTTCTCCGAGGACAGAACATGGTTTGTAATAAATATGTTCCAATTATAGACTTTAACATTAATCCATGTCACACTATGCACGTTTTTCTGTAGGAGTTGCATAGTGTTCACTAATCATACACCAACCATAAACCTTTAAAAATCCACCCCAAAATATAAAAAATCTCTACTAAAACCCTCCCAATAATTACCATTATAATTTATATACATAAAAACTATAAAAGAGTGGATACATTCTTGAAACTAGGGGTTCTAAAAAAAATTCTTAGGTTAATGAAAATGTATTGTGGATTGTTCTAAAAACCTAAAATAAATTAATTTTTATGTAAAATTTATTAAAAGGAATAAATAGTGGTGATATATTTATTTACTTGGACATATTCTAAACTAATATGGTTTAATATTTGATCTAGATAAATCTAATGTGGTAAAAAATGGAAAATATCAATAAATGTCCTCAAAATTAATATTTTTCATTAATTTCTCAGTTACTATAAATGAATTGTTTCTACATATTTCATGTTATCTGAGAACTAACTATGTTGACTCAAAAAGGAGTTAAATTTATCTATATTAATGATTTGGATTGATATTTCAAGGACCTAAAAATATTATTTTAAACTCTCTATTTTTTTATACCTCGTGAAATGGGGAATTTCTCATATACAGTGATGCTTAATTGACATTAATTTGTTGTGTTCGCTAGAAGAATGATTAGTAAATTGATTATGGGTCACAAAAATAAAAATATAATGATTAAATATTTTTACATATAATGGTAAAATAGTTGTTGTGGTGTTTGATTAAAAAATATGGAGAAATAATTTATATATCGTAATGTGTAAATTATAAATCTATCAAAAAAATTGATATATATATATATATATTAACTCAGTAAGAGTTAAAAAATTTCTAAAGAAAAAGGAATTGAATGATTATGGATTATGAATGCATGATTCATTACCATCCTAGAAAAGTAAATTGGGTTGATAATGATTTAAGTTTAAAATATAAATAATTATTAATTATGACATCTTTTAAACATGCTTTTTTGGTATACGATTTCATTTATATTTATCTAGATTTTTTCCCATTAATGACTTTTGGAATTATGTGTGAGTGTAATCATCTATGTAATATAGATTTAATAATCTATAATAGAGGGTTTTTTATTGTTAAAGGTGTAATTTTTGAATAAGGACATGTTCCCAAAAATTTATAACAGAAATAAGGGGTTTTATGATTTAGAAAATGACTATTTGTTCATTTTTATTCATATGTGAAGAAATAATCATTGAGAAAAACTCATATAAAAATATATATATATTCAAGAATTTTATTTTTGGAAGGAATGAAGAAATAAATTGATGATTTTACAATGAGACTCTTTATTGATATGTAGGTAAAACCTAGAGAAAACTATATATGAGAGTGTTTTCGCCCATTATATTTTTATAATACAATTTGGGGAATATATCGATAAATTTTATTGGGGGGGGGGGGTAAGACTAGTGACATATAGAAGTAAAAATATGATTTTTATAATTGATTATCAATTGAATAAATATATAAATTCTCTCCCAGTTCATTGAAATTTTAAATTATATAATCAATCTAGATATTACTTCAAATGGAATTTTTGATTTGATGGGTCTCTCATTCAATTGTATCTAACAATTATTCAAGGAATAATTTGATTTTCTAAAAATTAATTCAAATTTTTTTATATAAAAAATTAAATACTAGTATTTTATTCCTTCGTCAATGGGATGGGAAGTATGATATAATGATTCAGACAATGAAATTCTTTCTATATTATTTTTTGATAGATTACCACAAAATAATTGATCAATATCTATGATTATTTAGAAATTATTCTAAAAATATACGTCCATCAAGTATATAGATGGAACCATTTGAGGAATTATATCCAAATAGATATTAAGGTTCTTCTTATTTTGATTACAGTAATAAAAGAAATATGTTGGCAACAAATTTTTTTGTAGAAATGGTTTAGAAGGTGAAGATAATTTAGAGACATATGTTAATGGATCTGAGTAGAAAAATCATAAATTGATTAATGTATGGATCAACAATTTTTCAAGTTAGGTGATCATATATTTCTTAAATTATATCTAGAAAATATGGTTTTTTGTTTTTCTGAAAATTGAAAATCAAGTGTTCTATTTGTTGGAACATATTAATTCTTAGAGACGGTTGGATGAGTTTCTTATAGAGTGGATTTTCTGCTGATATTATCATATGTATATGATTTTTACATGTTTAATTATAATGGAATTATGTATCAAATTCATCTCTTGTTTCAATAATGAAGGTATTATAGGCAGATGAAAATATTTTTTTATGAGGAATAGCTCGTTGAAATTAGTGATCAATGTAGGATTTTTTGTGGAATATTGTGATCAATAATGATTCGTTTTTCAATTGAATAAGAAACATGGGAATCTAAAAATTCTATAATGGAAAAAATATCCCCACTTGTTTATTTAATTAAAAAAATAGTGTTGAAGAAATCTCCAAAAGGGGGAATAATTTGACAACCTAGAAATTGTTTATTATAAATAAATTTAATTACAAATGAATTTCAGGAATTTTTTTATGGAACTATATTACCTACAACAAAAGTAAGTAGTTTTTCAATAAAAAAGGAATGGTTTTATTCATAACGAATTCATTTACAGGTCTTATATGGTTATTTAAAAATCAACATTTCTAAGTTTTTTAATTAGAATATAGAAAAATAAACATCATTTTTGAAATCAGAATGTCAAAATTAGATTAGCATGATTTTCTTTAAATATAATAAAAATGATAAATTTTTTAGTGAATAATAGAAAATAATAATTTGTTGAAAAATTTACTTTTATTTCAGGTATATAAAGGGTAAACTTTATTTAAATTTATTATAATATATTATTCATTTATTTTAGTAAAACTTATTTTAGTTAATGTCATTGGAATCAATATTTGGCATAATTTTTATATATTAAAATTTTCATTCTAAAAATTACACTTATCAAAAAAAATAGTTTCATAATGTATTGTGGGTTTATTTAAATGGTATTTTATTCAACTAATTATTATTTAATTTGATAAAATGTACTCCATATTTTCAATTATCATGTCTAAATTTCCAAAATCTCTCTACCCCATTTTTTATTAATATGAATAATAACATAGGTAAAAAATCACATATAGTCTTAGGAATTAAAAAAGGTTAAAATGGATAATACAAAAATGATAAGGGTTAAAATGTTCTAAAAACTCATCCATATATAGTTTTAAATTCATATATCAACCCATTCCCTTCCCTTCATTAAAAATAATCCATTTTTAAGATATTATTATTGATTAAGAAATGAATATATTTTAATCCATTGAAAAGTTTGAAGTGTTTTTTCTCCATCACTTACAAGTGGACACTCCCACTCATCTCTTCATCACACACCAATTTCCTCTTCACTCTATGAATCCCTACTATAATCCATTCATAATGTCCAACTCCACATCCAAGAAGCCCTAGTTTGATAATAAAAACTTTCTATGATGACTTTTGATACAAAAATAAGAATGTTGTCAAAAAAAGAGGATGATAATGAATGTACGTGACAATTTATTCTAGATGAAAGGAACACTTTACCATAAAAACACATTTTAAATGTTTTAATGATATTTTTTCTAAATTAAATTCATTCATGTACATATTCTTAAAATATTTTATAAATATTTCTATTTTAATGATAATAAACTCTAATAGATTCTTAAAATCACTTTTTTACTTTCATAAAATTGTTTAAAAATTTAATATTATTTACATATCTAATATGGAATTATTTTACATTTAATAAAAAGGAAAAATTAATTTTCTATTTAAATGTATATGACATCAATTTATTATCTGGAAATCATAGTTATTATTTAGTGTTTGTATTCCTTTATATGAGTCAATATTCTTTTAAGAAAATAAGTATTCCATTTGTTCTGGGAGTTATTGCATTTAAAATAGGGTTTTAAAGAACTGTGATATAAAAAATATCTATTAATGTATTACTTGTTGGTTCAATAGGTAATTTTATGAGTTTGATAAAGGAAATAGAATATTTTATGTTCTTAATGATGTTTTTGGTCATTAGAAAATTTTTATAAAGACATGTAATCTTAATATATCTCTCTAATGCATTGGGTATTGACTATATTTTCTGATGAATTATGTTGTAATTATCTGAGTAGATTATTCAGTTTTTACAGATTATTATTCTGGTTCATTTAAATATTCCATGAATATATTTTCCAGGGGAACCTCTATAACATCCATGAATCTATTCTCCATCAGGTGATAAAGTCAGTTGGCTACATGACCTCATGGGCACATCCTTGTTTACAGAAGCAACCGATTAGTAGCGAGGGTGAATGGAATATAGTGTGGAAAATATAACCTCTGGTAAATATTTTCATGGTGACTGGAAAAATAAAAGTAGAGTAGAAAAATTAATATAAAAAATTAATACATAAATACGAATAAAAATATGAGAAGTTAAAAAAATAATACAAATAATAATATCCCCACTTTTTATGTAATGAATATAATTGATATTGAGTAATTTTTAAATGGTAGATGAATTAGACAATCCGTGAAATCTTGACTGTAGATAAATTTTATTACATAAAAATATCCATGAATTATGTATTATAATGTTATATTAACTATAAGAGTAATAATAAATTTTTCATTAAAAAAGTAAATGGTTTTATTCACTCCAAAATCTTTTACATATATTATATTGATTTTTTATAAAATAGATTTCAAAATTTTATAATTGTAATATGGAAAAATTATCGTTATTTTTCATGTCACGAACCTTCCCAACAACACCCAATTCACGACTCTCGATGACCTCTTGTAATAGGTTAGTGTATGGATTCTATCACTATATAGGCATATCAAAAATACGAGAGGCCTTTTCTTGTGGTATGTGTATGAGTGTACCAAAAAAATCATAGTCAAACAGTGTAGATATAATGTAAACTAAAAAATAGTTACATGTATAAATATTTCTCCCTACCATATAAAAGAAAATTACAAAAAGTCTAAAAGGGAAATATAAAACCCCATTATAAATTCTAAAAACATCAAACCTTCTCAGATGGAGGGGACTCCTTCGAATGAAAAATCCATAAATTCCCTTGTTCATTTACCAAAAAACTCATCAGTTAGGCTGGCTCGCAAATCTCTACCTAATATGGATCCTCCTTAGATTTCATCGATTGGACAACTTATTGCACAAGAAAAACAATGTGTAGACAAATCCCATGAAGGTGTGAGTATAAAATAAAATAGTGTTCACCCCATATACCAAAAATTAAAATGATAAAATGAAAGTAAACATTCCATTCGACCCCTAAAAAGGAAACCAAAACTAGATAGAAACTCCATCTCAAATCCAACCTAGTATATAAAAAACCTGCCAGATCAGTCCACATGGGTTGTCTACCAAGACATGTGAAAACTACTAAATGACTCATAGAATCCCCTAGATACACTCATATCAACCATAAAATCTCATGAAGTTCCAACCACAAATCCAGAAATAGTATTCTACATGAGATTCAATGGTGACACTCATCTTGGAAAACACACTCCATGAGTTCATCCATCCAAGATGGAATATTTCCAATAGATACAATCCATCAAGAAAAACCCTACCATACCTAATATTACATTTGATAGATCTCACATTGTTAGGAAAAACTCAACCATCCCTAATAGAATATCTGATTGATGAAAAGCCATCAGTTATCAAAAATATAGTGGAACATATTTTCCATACCATGTGTCATTTATATGAGAGAACATTATCATTGGAGTGAACCAAAAATAAATCCATAATGTAACCAATAGAACATCAATACATTGATAGGGTATCTCACCCATCTCGGATAGGGAAAATAATAACAATAATGAAACCAAAAAAATGTATCAACACATAGAAAGGGGGTCACTATCAGAACCAATGGGGGACACTAAAAAACAGTCTTTAATATAATATACCATTCCTTCAAGGATAGGTAATCACTCATAGTACCACTGGGGGAAAACCGGAACCAAATTAGGTATCTGAACGATCTCACAAAAAGATGTTCTCCATTTTTACCACTAGGGGACATGAAAATACCAATCTGGAATCATGGATATCATATTTATTAGATAGTGGATAATTCCTGTGTTATTTGTGTTGTGATAATTTCAAAAAAACCCACTTGGTAAAACCCATGATGTATGGGATATTACTCCAAATGATATAGAAATCCATACTTAAACTATCTTATGAGAAAGTAATTTTATACTCGATGGTGCCACAGACCCTACTAAAACTGCCTTTTATGTAGGGGATCGTATTTCCAATGATTCCATGAACCCTACCATGCTATACCAAAATATAGGGTATTTATTCCCTTGTTTTTTTGTTAATTATGATACCAAAACTTAATGTAGGGAATTTGGTATGATAAAGGGTTCTTCCCCAACAACCCAATAGGGATAGAATAACTCTATTTATGTTCATCCTTTTTAGGGGATCACAAACTTGTAATAAGGATGTAATTCCACACACTACTCTCTTAGGGATAGAATAGGGGTTATACTCAATCGATGACGGTCGAAACATCTCTTTCCTAATAAACCATCAACATCACATCACATTTTTTCTCAACAGGACCAAATTATGGCCACTATCGCATTGCACATGGAATTTTTCTCAGTATTTGCTACTCACAAGGCTAAATTCAAGCACTAATGAAAATGATACAAAAGGATGATTTCTCTGAGGAGAGTACATCGAATGTATTGGGGTCCAAATGATTTTTTAACATACCTAAAAATCATGTCTTGTCCTTTACTACATCACTTGGATGACCATGTACTGATTAAACATTGTGTACATGTAGTACACGGTGTGTCTCACCTCACCCAGGCCTCCTAACATGTATTTCTTCACATGAAGAATCCCACCAGGTATCCACCCATGGAGGGAACCAATAGATCATGTCATGTCTGGTCAACATAGCCACATATCTATGCCTATTTACAAAACCATTTCCATGTACCTTATGTATGTGAACACAAGCAATGTACTTTCTAATGGACATGACTATTTAAACAACTACCATGGCCATGTCATGGGGCCACATGACATTGGATACCTACATGAAATGTAACCTTAGTACATGTAATGTAGTCTAAAAAATTAATAATCAAAAAATGGGAATAATAAACTACATTTGGCTCTGCACCACATGCCATGTGATCTGGAATTTTGAACATGAATTCCCTATGGGGTGCTTGAATCTACCAATTTTCCACCAAACCCTTGAAATAAACCACCATTTGATATCTATTATTCATAATAGAACTATAAAACCTGAAAAATATTCATATAAAGTTAACATGGCTTAAAAATAATATCCTCTTACCCCATGGAGAAACGCAGTTGCATTGAGTATAGAATGTTGCTCGGGAGCCCCTAAAGAAATATTTGGGATTGATTATTGTCATGATAGGAGATTGGTTGTGCCTCATATCGTTAAGTTCACCATGGTTCATCCAATAGTTCAAATTTGGAGGTTTTTCTCCTCTTATATTCCATGATCACTCTGAATAGGGGAAACATTATTATTTTTATTTTTATTAAATCAATAACCCTCCATTTAATACCCTTCCATCACACACCCCCATCCAAAAACTCGGTACTAAAAATTTTCAATTCATTCCTAAGGTAATCACAACATTCAAAACACAAAAAAAATCGTATATTTCTTATATAATACTCCATATGGTAGTTATTTCACGATTTCACGAAAATTGTTTTTTGTTGATAAAATATAATTAATATTTTATATATTATCCCACTTTGGATCTCTGGGCCCTGGAATCTTGCACTGACTTTGTGCCTGGTTTAAGAAATATTATTTAAAATATTCAAAAGTATTATCTATAAAAACATGGTTCATTATGTCCTCATCAAAAAAGAATTTACATCCACTAAAATAAATATACTATGAAATGTGAGAAAACTAAGCTCTCAACTAGGACCGTTATACCGGCGATCTCACTGAGGGATCATATGAATCCAATAAGAACACACTTAGGGGAACCAAAATTTCCAAACCACACCGATTTCCTCTATACACTAGGATTATATCATTAATAAATGAGGTCACATATTTCTTTAGTTGTGATTGGTGGAAAACACCATTCACCTGATCTATATGTAGTCATATGGTATAGTGGTAGTCTATTTTCCCAGCCTGACACATTTACTAATAAAAACCAAAACCTCTTATCCAACCCTAGATTAACTGAAAACTAACCACCTAAAGAGTGTCACATAAAAATATTACACTGATCCCACAAGGTTACCAACAAATAATAAAGGTATACTAATGTGTACACACAAGGTATTACAAGGCCCCTGTGCAAACCTCTAACTAGAAACTGCACCTCAACACATAAGTCAAAGGGACTCATCTACCAAACCATCGGTTTTGTTTGTGAAAAAGGTTGATAGGAGTTTACAACTTTGTGTGGATTGTTGTCGCCTGAATTAGGCCACGATAAAGAACAAGCACCCTTTTCCGAGGGATCAACGACCTCTTCAACAAGTTGAGAGGTGCGAAGTGGTTCTCTTAGATTGATCTTCAATTCGGATACCACCAATAGTGGGTTCGTGAGGCTGACATCATAAAGTTAGATTTCCGTTGTCGATATGGGCATTATGATTTTCTGGGGATGCTCTTTGGCATGACAAATTCCCCCGCTATTTTCATGGATTTTATGAACAAGATCTTCTAGCCGTACTTCGACCGGTTTGTGGTTTTCTTTATTGATAACATACTCATCTTCTCTAAAATGGAGGAGGAGAATTCGAAGCATTTGATGGTGGTCCAAGAATTACTCCAGGAGCATCAGTTGTATGGGAAGCTCTCGAAGTGTCAGTTCTGGATTAATGAGGTTCACTATATGGGCATGTCAATACTGAGCATGGATTGGCCATAGATCCTGCAATGATTGAGAAGTTCTTTCTTGGGAGCCACCCGTGAATGCGTTAGAGGTGCAAAGCTTCCTTGGTTTGGTAGGGTACTACAGGAGGTTCATGGAATATTTCTCCACGATTGCTGCCCCTTTGACCACATTGATGCGGAAAGGACAATTGTTCACCTGGACTGATCAGTTTCAGAAGGCCTTCATGAAGTTGAGACATAGGCTGACTAGTGCTCCAGTTTTGAGGCTTCCAAAGGAGGGAGTTCAGTTCATGGTGTACTGCGATGCTTCAGGAGCTAGGCTCAGGTGCATGATGATGCAGCAGCGGTTAGTGATTGCATATGGGTTAAGACAGTTGAGGCCCCATGAGTATAATTATGCGAACCATGATTTGGAGCAGGTAGCGACAGTCTTCGCCTTGAGGTTATAGAGACACTACATTCAGGGTGAGCATTTTGTGGTCTACTCAGACACCAGAGCCTCAAGTAAATCTTCATTCAGAGGGATTCGAATTTGAGGAAGAGGCGATGGCTGGAGTTTCAATAGGACTATGATTTCGAGATAGTCTATACTCCAGGGAGGAGATATGTAGTAGCAGATGACCTTAGTAGGAAGTCCAGGGCTCATTTAGTGCGGGATGAATCAGAGAAGTTGGATTCCCTATGGCTGGCCTTGGTGGAGCAGGAGGGTACGGCTTTTCTATAGTCGATGGTGTTGACTCCTTTTCTCCTTGAGCATGTGATAGAGACGCATCTATGGGATGTCGACATCGAGGTACTGCGTGATCATATATCCACAGTCAACACACCCGATGGATATTCTGAAGGATGGAATCACGAGATCCTGATCCAAGGGTTAGATATAGTTCCAGTAGAGATGTGGGAGGAGGGGATGTGAGAGTTCCATGGTTCTCCCTTGGATGTACATACCAGTGTGGGGAAAATGTTCAGAGATCTTCAACGGCATTTTTGGTGGTTGGGCATGAAGTAGAGCGTAGCTGAGTTCATTTCTCAGTGTCCTACCTGTCTGTAAGTGAAGGTAGAGCATCAGGATTCAGTAGGGTTTTTATAGCCCCTTGATATCCCAGAGTGGAAGTGGGATGACATATATATGGACTTCATCACAGGGCTTCTGCGCACAGTGAAGGAAAATAACTCCATTTGGGTGATAGTGGGCCGACTCACGAAGTTGGTGCATTTACTTTCCATCAGAGAGTAGAGCTCGGTGGAGAGTCTAGGGCAGCTTTACGTTCATGAGATCATCCGAATTCATGGAGTACCCTAAACGATTGTCTCTAACCGTGATACGCAGTTTATGTCGCAATTGTGGAGAGGCCTGTAGGAGTCACTTAGGATTCAGCTGCGGATGAGTACATCTTTTCACCCCCATATTGACAGGAAGATAGAGCGCACTATCTAGATGTTGGAGGATATGCTTAGGGCGTGTGTGTTAGACTTTGGGCTGAGATGGAAAGATCACCATTCCTTGGTGGAGTTCACGTACAACAATTGTTACCACTCTACTATCGGCATGTCACCTTTTGAGGCCCTCTATGAGAGAACCTGAAGGTCACTGTTGTATTGTACAGAGGTTGGGGAGACCTCCCTCATGGGCCCAGAGTTAGTGCAGGCGATGACCAAGAAGGCGTGGGTCATTCATGAGTTGATGAGGATGGCTCAGAGCAGATAGAAGTCCTACTCAGATCATCGTCGTAGGCCTTTGGAGTTCAAACAGGGGGACCTTGTCATTTTGAGTGTCTATCTGCGGCATGGTACATGACGGTTCAGCCGGGGTGGAAAGCTATCCCCAAGGTTCATTGGGCCCTTTGTGATAGTGCTTAGGGTTGGTGAGGATACCTATTGTCTTGCCCTACCCCCCAAAACTAGAGATGGTGCATGACAACTTCCACCTGTCATAGAAGAGGAAATACATGCACTAACCAATGCACATTATCGGCTGCGGAGAGCTGGACATCAGGGATGGAGCCACCTTTGTGGAGAACCTAGTGGCAATTGAGGACAGGCAGGAGTGGAAACTACATGGACATACCATCCCTTTAGTTTGTGTGATGAGTCAACACGAGAGGGTGCAGGAGAGCACCTGGGAACAAGAGAGCCAGATGTGGGCTCAGTATCCCAAGTAACTTTTGTAGTTTTGTTTTTCGGGGACAAAAAATATTGAAGGAGGGAATGATATAATAACCCAGGTTTTAATCCTGTAAGACTTTAAAATTTTCTTGATGTTTTTCCAGAGTAGGGCGTTCAAACGGCGTGTGATTTCTGAGCCCCAGTGTTGCCGGAATTATGTTTTTAAGTGTTTTCACACTGGACACACCTAATAAACAGAATAACTCCTAAATGGTTTTTCTTATAGGAAAACCGAGGGCACCATTGAGTCTAGAGAATGCCGATTACCCTAGTAGGGGTGTAACATTCACGGGCGCGACCCTTATGTGGAAACAGCCACGAGGGGAATTTTCATAACATAGCAGCCTCGGGCATGAACATTACAACATCTAAACGGAGGCTCAAATTAAAATTCTGAGACTGCTATTCCACTCAGAATGTGGATTTCACCCTAGGGGCTGCTTAAACCCGACCCCGTTGAAGGTTCCGTTATGGGCCCACTAGTGGGGGGGGTTTAAGACTTAATTAATTTTAATTTATTTGGTTTCTCTACTTAAAACATTCTTCCTCATCCACCCTTATCCTCCCCTTATATTTTCTCCTTGTATGAATTCCTCTCAAGAGGCTTCAAGCTTCCACTTTTCTCCGGCAAGGCAGTGGCGTTTCCAGCGGACCGTTCGTGATGCTACGGGCTACGCCCTGTGAGGTAGGAAGTTTGTGTTTGCATTTTTATTTTCTGAATCTACATTTTATTAAATTCACTGTGTCAAATTTTTATCCAATTTTTCAGCGAAGAACATAGATGTGTAGGGATCGATTCGAGCTTCCCAATGATCCTTTCGGATCAAATTTTCGAGTCCTGAGGTGTCGGGGGTGACCACGGGAAGTTTTTTGGCCAAACTATAGGTTTTCTGGCAGTTCAAGGGCTGTCCGTTGGTTGGCGTGGTGGCCAGGAAGTTCCTAGGCGGTGGTGATCCGAGGCGGTGGTGGTCGCAGGTGGCGACGGTCCCAGGTGGCCGAGGTCCCAGGCAGCGGCAGTCCTCAGTGGTGACAGTGGGCGGAGGTCGCCGGTGTGGGGTGCGACGGGGGTCGCAGCGCGTGACCCCATGCGAGAAACCGAGACCCGCTAAAGGTGGGTCGCTACATGGGAAAATGACCGGCTATGAGGGCCCATCATCCGGGTGGACCATGGGTCAGTGGTCGGGCCACGCGGAAGGACCGTGGGCCGACGCTGCGGGCCGGGCCGGTCCAACTCTAAGGGGGGTAGTCCCCTTGACTTCGAACACCCGTAACATTTTCTATGGGAGTCCGTTATGTGTGCCTTCTGTGGAAGAAATATCCTCGGCTAAAGATGGAGATTTTGAGATGGTCTTGGGGATTTTTAATTCCCGGGATGGGGGCTTAATGGTGCGTCATGCTCATTAAGTACCTCGTCGAGATTCTTCTCTCGGATAAAGTGAACAGATCTGAAGTCTGTTTAAGGCATCATCAACGACGTTGTGACCCTAGAGTCGAAACGAAGTGGTCCAAGGTGGTTTCAGGCATTGAATCCAGAGTTGAGTCATGGGTCCCATGGGCCGTCTTTTAAGCTGTGAGCAGCGTTTTGTGACTTTTTCATCAGACGTTCGTTCGGGGTGAATGAGTAGTCATTTCGGCGTGTTTTTATGAGAGTATCGTGATGTCGTAGTTCACCTGACCTCCTTCGAGACCGAGGTGTGGGCCCCACTATAGCCATTTGGGCATAAAGATGAGTTTAAGAAAATTTTTTATGGGAGTTTATTTCCAGCGAGTAACTAGTCTATCTCGTGTGTTTTTTTTGCGAGGTTTACAACGGTGAAATTTGTTTGGGAATGTGGAGATTCTTTCGAGATCTGATTAAATGTGGAGACATTAATGGGACTTGGTTGAAGGTTCCCTTGACACACTCTGACCCAACACATTCGCAATGTTAGCGACACCCAGAGATGGTTTGGGCAGTGCAGAGTTATCGGACCAGTTCAAGGTTTACCCCCCAGTGGGGCTGGGCAGTGGGTTACCCATTGACCATTAGGGTTTACCCTCCAGCGTGGTTGGGCAGTGGGTTACCCTATGACCTTTTTGGGGTTACCCTCCAGCAGGGCTGTGCAGCAGGTCACCTGAAAAACTTTCGGGGTTTACCCTCTAGTTGGGATGGGCAGTGGGTTACCCGATGACTTCTTTTAGACTCAGCCCTTCGAATGAGTCTAGTTGGTGGTTTTTCTTCGTGAATACTAGAGCAGGAATTTTTGTGGTATGGTATAGTGATGAGGTGACTTTGGTGTGAGGGATTGTTGGGCATCAGTGATGCCTACCCATAGAATTGTTGACGACATATCTTGGGCTAATCTTGGAGATGGAGATCCCCTTACGCACTCATTTGAGATTCTTTTTGGGTATATATATATACACCCTACTTTCATTCCCACTACTTGGGTTCAGATAATCTCCTTTTAGGAGGGGCGACGACACACGGGGTATGCCACGTGATTTCCGTGTCTAGCTCCTCGTGGTCAGATGAGCCTACTTTCTTTCCCTTGTTGGGTTTAGTTGCACTCTATTTTCTATACTCATTCATTGTTCACTGTTCTGTCTACTGCTCACCATTTTATTACCTCCTTTGTTGCTCCCTCGATCTTTCGGTGTATCCTACTGAGTATCTATATACTCACCCCTTCATGGGCTTTTCCCACACTTGGTGTTCCATTATAGATGACAAACAGGTCGATCAAGACTACGGAGGAGCGTAGAGGGCACAAGAGCTTGGGATGTGTTTAGTAGTCATCGTAGGACTTGCAGGTGTGATACCCACTAGATGTTTACTTTTTTTACTTGTTGTATGGTTGTGGAACCTTTTGGGTTGGGCACATGTTTTTTCCTTTTTCTATTTAGTATCTTGTTTGTACTTTTTAGCAATTTACATGTTCTGTTTTAGAGGTCGATTCATGCTTTTGTTGGGATACTGTAGTCCATACTTTGGTTTCCCTTTTACTCTGAACTTTTTTATTGAGTGGGATGTGTGTCTGTATAGGTACTTAGGCAAAGGCCTCCCTGATATTATTACACCTTCGCCGCTTGTCTCCAGCCCCTGGCCTATGGAGGCGTGCTTTGGGTAGTTTTGTCTTGAGACTGGTAGGGTCGGGTCGTGATAAAACCGGTCAGATCAATCCATAGGGGTTTTCTACCAAGACATGTGAAAACTCATAAATGACTCATAGAATCACCCAGATACACTCATATCAGCCATAAAATTTCATGAATTTCCAACCACAAGGCCAGCAATAGTATTCTACATGAGGCTCAATGGTGACACTCGTCTTGGAAAACACACTCCATGAGTTCATCCATCCATTATGGAATATTTCTAATAGAAACACTCCATTAGGAAAAACCGCAACATCCCTAAAATTACATTTGAGAGGGCTCACATTGTCCGGAAAAACTCAACCATCCCTAATGGAAAATATGATTAATGATACGCCATCAGTTATCATAAATAAAGTGGCACATATTTCCCATCTCATGAGGCATTTATATGAGAGAACATTATCATTGGATTTAATGAAAAATAAATCCATAATGGAACCAATAAAACATCGATACATAGATAGAGTATCTCACCCATCTCTGATCGGGAAACTAAAAACTATAATGAAACCGAAAAAATGTATCATCACATTGAAAGGGGATCACTACCATAACCAATGGGGGACACTAAAAAACTAGTATTTAATATAAAATAAAATACATTAAAGGATAGGGGATAACTCCTAGTACCACTGGGGGAAACCCGAAACCAAATTGGGCATCTCAAAGATCTCTCGAAAAGGAGTTCCCCATTTTTACCACTAGGGGACATGAAAATCCCAATCTGGAATCATGGATATCTAATTTATTAGATAGAGGTTGATTCCTGTGTTATTTGGGTAATGATAATTAAAAAAACCCACTCAGTAAAACCCTTGATGTATTGGATATTACTCCAAATGATACAGAAAACCATACATAAACTGTCTTATGAGAATGGGATTTTATACTCAATGGTGCCACAACCCCTATGAAAACTACCTTCTATATAGGGGATCATATTTACAATGATTCCATGAACCCTACCAGGCTATACCAAAAGATAAGTTATTTATACCCTTATTTTTTTTTAATTATGATATCAGAACATAATATAGGGAATTTTGTATGATATAGGGTTCTTCCCCAACCACCCTAGAGGGATGGAATAACTATATTTATGTTCATCCTTTTGAGGGGATCAAAAACATGTACTAAGGATATAATTCCACACAATACACTTTTAGGGACAAAACACGGGACATACTCAATCTATGATGGTTGAAACATCTCTATCCTAATATACCATCAACATTACATCACATTGTTTCTCAACAGGCCCAAATTATGGACCCTATCAGGTTGCACATGGAATGTTGCTCAGTATTGGATACTCACAAGGCTAAATTCGAGCACTAATGAAAATTATACAAATTGATGGTTTCTCTGAGGAGAGTACATCAAATATACTAGGGTCTAAATGATTTTTTAACTTACAAAAAAATCAAGTCGTGTCCTTTACTACATTACTTGGATGACCATGTAGGGATTAAACATTGTGAACATGTTGTACATGGTGTGTCTCGCCTCACCCAGGCCTCCTAACATGTATTTCTTCACATGAAGAATCCCACCAAGTATCCACACATAGAGGGAACCAATAGAACATGTCATGCCTTGAAAACATAGCCACATATATGTGCCAATTTTGCAAACCATTTCTGGGTACCTTATGTCTGTGTACTCAAGAAATGTACTTTTTAATTGACATGACTCTTTAAAAAACTACCATGGCCACGTCACATGGACACATGACATTGGATCACAAAATGAAATGTAACCTCAGTACTTGTAATGTAGTCTAAAAAGTTAATAACCAAAAAATGGGAAGAATAACCCACATTTGGATCTCCACTACATGCCATGTGATCTGGAATTTCAAACAAGAATTCCCTATAGGGCACTCGAATCTACCAAGATTCCACGAAAACCTTGAAATCAACAACCATTTGGTATTTATTAGTTGTAATAGAACTATAAAATATTAAAAAATCATAAAAGGTAACATGACTTAAAAATAAGATTGTAACGACCTAAAGTTTCACTAATGGAAATCCCTCTGGATCTAGTTAAATGTCTCTTTATGTAAAAAGTTTATATAAAATTTAAAAATATTTGGTTTTATGTTAAGAATTGTGATGATTAATTTTATAGTCATTGAACAGTGATCACATGATTAGTATAAATATAGGGCTCTAACAAATTCAATTTACTCAGACAAAAGAAGCGATGGCCTCATCTAGTAGAATCGCTCTATACGAAGCCCATTTATTGGAGCATAGAAAAGAGGTGGAATCCTTGGGATTCGCTCTTGACCAATCCCATGCTGAGATTCATAATTTCAAGCTCGAACAAGACCATCTTTGGGAAAATTGGAAGTTGATAAGGATTACCACTCGAGCAATGTTGTCTAAGCCACCCCAAGAGTTTGTCACCATCGCACACCTAACCCTTAGGTATTATATGGATGTTTTAAGGGGTTATGTAACAAATCTCTAGTAATATGTTCATATATATATTATTTTTATTGTATATAATAATGAATATATCTTCTTTTCATTATTTATACATTGTGAATAGTTTTTTTAAAGTACAAATAGTGTTTTTTGTTATTATTTAATTAAGAAATAAATTTTAATAAATTAAAGGATTTTTGAATTAAATAATATTTTAATAAAATAATAATAATATTATTAGATTAATTTTATTATATATAAATGATCATATAATTTTATAAATACAATTATAATTTTTATTAATGTTTGAAAGCAATTTCTGTCAAAACCTGAGAATTTTCGATAAATGTCGGTTTTTATTTTAAAAATGAAATTTAAAATATATTTAGAAAATTATTTAGATAAAATAAATTATATTTCAGGAATCAGGGTGTCGAAATTATCCAAAGGTGAATTTTTCATAATTTTCTGAGAGAGTCAATTTTTTGGTTAAAAATTAAATATCGTTTAAACATATAATGTGTTTTATGACATAATAATGACCCAATGGTGATGTAATAAAATTAAATAATATTTATTTTAGGTCAATTTATGTTTTACCATTAAAATAATTTGATTTTGGGTTTGTTCGAATTACATTTCAAAGCATTAATGGACCCCTCAAGACTTATTAAACATCTTGTATTTTTAAATTATTTTCCATGGGAGTGTCACTCACCTCCACAAAAGCAACCCCATTATTTTAAGAAGTTTGGACTTTGGCCATATAATTTTTTTTCCTATTCCCTTTTCCAAAAACCATGGGAAAAAACATGATCTGATTTTTGGTTTGGATTAGTTTAATGTAGTGGGTCCCAAACCTAAATAATAAAGAATTCACTCACCTTTCCTATATAAACCCACCCAATCGCCCACTTCCTCCTCACTCAAAGCCTTTTTAGTTCGTCCAAACTCTACCCTACTCTCTCTAGAATCCTCCCAAGGATCCCAAAGCTCCCAGGAAGCCTCTCTCAAGCCTCTCTCAAGACATTGGAAGCACACTTCCAAGTAAAGGGTTTTTTCTTCCTTTCTCATTTTGTCTAATTTTCTTTAAGATGTTTTGCCCATTTAATTTAAATTATGAATGATGGTGTATGGTTTCACACCTCACTCATATTGTCATCTTTATGTTTGAATGATGGGAGACCCCTTTATCTCTCATTATATTCCTCCCATGTACACCTGTTACTATGCCGAAATTCCGAAATGAACTTCTATCTCCTCATTTACATTCAAGCAATACTTTTGTATCATGAATCTAAATTACATTAAAATTGTTGGGACATATATATATTACCTATTTAATGTACATTACATGTAAATATGATTAAGAACCCTTTTCTCTCTCATAAACCTTTTTTTATTAATTCTTATGTCACACTGTTACGCTGCCAAAATCGCACCGACTTTCTATGCCAATGCCATTGTGTAGTGAATAACATGCCCATTTCTCCATCAAGGGTACTCACCTTTATGCACATTTACTTATTTATTATAATGTTTCATGTATGAATTCCACATTCCCTTATTGTGGAATAAATGATTATGTTTTATGAATCAATGTTTTATGATCCATTGGGCACACTTATGCATGAAATGAAATGTTTAAGAAGGGTGCGCCCTTATAGAGCTCCAATGCATTGGGTAAAGTATAGTATCATTATACATCATGTGAAATGTATATTGACTCATGATAATTCAAGTGAAACAAGGTTTTACTCGTGCTTCATGTGCAATGAGAATTTACTCATGCTCCATGTGCAATGAGCATTGGCTCATGCTCATTCCATGTTAAGTGTTGTTGCCACATTTCCATGTTATGGTTATCACGCTTTATCATGCCTTTATGTTCATTTTTTTCTTGTGATCTATTGATATACCTATTGTCTAACATGTATTTTACTCCCCATGTATTCCATGTTTATTACCTTACTGGGCTTTGTAGCTCACCCTTTACTTATGTTTGTCCTTAGGTTATCCCATGCAATGCTAAGTACGAGGGAATGTAGTGGTCATCTAAAAGAGGTTTTAAATAATGATGTTTTATTTCATGTTTTAAGTTGTTATGTAATGATCATAATCCCCAAATAAACTAGGCCTCTCGATCTTCCATGTTTTATCAAGTGAATAATTTATGTATTAAATCATGTTTAAGATTGTAATAAAATCAGGGTTGTCATAGTTGGTATAAAAAGATAGGTTTAGTTATTTTTGGGATTAGGATTAGAAAACCTTAGCAAAGCCTTAGAGACAAGACTATTTATAATAAAAACATCCCTATGTTTTGGTAAGTACTGAATAAGTGGTTTATCAAGAAAATATGTCCCTGTCTAGATACGAGCAGGTAGAGGCGGCTCAGGCACATATGTATCCTAGGGGTAAAACCCGAAAACACCGCTTTGAGATAGACTCGAATGGGAACTAGTTCATGACAACGGGCCTTGCTGCACTCTTTGTTATGACACTCACGGGGGATATGTTTTGATAAATTTCACAAGCTTAGTATGAACCCTTATTAAGGGAATTAAAAAAATACCCCTAAGAATATATATGCTAGAAAGTAGATCATGAAAAGCCTAGATTAAAGCCTATAGAATCATGAGTTAAGGAAATAATAGTTTACCTATAATTCACCAACTTTTTTCATTGGATTACCATTTATGTGTTACCCCCTAAATTTCCTTCTATTCCAGCCAATGGTCTGTAATAGGAGGACTCGGGCTAACAACCGATGTGAAGATCAGTGTGATGACTATACTAATGAGATGCCCAATCCAATGGTAGCGGGAATAATGAGATTTTTCATGCTTCTCTCTCAGATAACTCAAGATTTGAATAGAAACACGGGTCAAGAGGAATTTTCAACCCCCCTAAGTAAGAAAAAGTCACTATCAAGAGCTTCATGAGACAAAGGCCTCCTACTTTTAGTGGATCATCTGATCCCACGATCTTTGAACAATGGATCAAATCCATTGAAAAGATCTTCTCCATCCTTTAATGTTCTAAACAAGAGAAGGTTCTCTAGGTAGCTTATCGTATGGAGGGTGAAGCTGATCAATGGTGGACGTTGATCAAAAATACGAAGCCCGAGGAGGAGATCGAGGCGTTGGAATGGAAGGATTTCTGGAAGTTGTTTTTCGATAAATATTTTCCGTGCACCCTCCAGCATAAGATGGAAATGGGCTTCCTTTACCTAAAAAAACAAAGAAGAATTTGTTAGAGCGTACGAAGAGAAATTCAAAAGGCTTGCATGATACACTTTCGCCTTTGTCGTTACCCCCAAATGAAAGGTCGACCGCTTCTTTGGTGGGCTAAAGGCTAGCCTGTGGAAAGCATTAGTGATCCGTGACTTCGACAACTATGAGGAAATTTTCCGATGTGCCCTCAAGGTCTAAATGGAGATCGGGAAATCATAGGGGTATCATGGGGACAAGAAGCATAAGGTGGATTTCAATTCTGGAGGTCCGATGGATAAATCCAACAGTGCTGAGAAGATCTAGAACCCCACTTGCCAAAAGTGCAGAAAGAAGAACCCTAGAAATTTCTTCAAGGGGACGAGGAAATGCTTTAGGTGTGGAAGAGAAGGGCACCTAGCTGTTAAATGTCGGCAAGAAATACATGCGGCTGCGATAGAGGTGAGGAACGTTCTGTTCTAACCTCAACACATTTTTCATTTCTATGACTGCAAAGAACCGGGGAACTTTTCAAATAATTTCCCAAAACCATGGGTTTTTGGAGGCAACCAACAACCTCCAAGGAAGCAAGGAATATATTTTTTCATCACTTCTACCGAAGTGAACCTTGAAAAGGGAGTGGTGATAGGTACACTAGTTATTCATCCATGAATAGTGAAAGTACTTTTTGATTTAGGTTCTACACATTCTTTTATATCTCGAAAGTTTAGTAGAACAATCCTAGCACCACCACAAATCATAGAAGTGAAGATGTTGGTGAGTACGGAAAATGGGTAATCATTGCATCCCATGAATATAAGTCCTCCCCTGTTATAATCTGTGGATTTAATTTCCCGACGAACCGCGTCATACTACCTATGGTGTAATTTTCTGCAATTCATGGCATGGATTGGTTTTCCTTATATAGAGCCAACATAAATTCTCGGGAGAGGGAAATCACACTCCATATGGAGAATCGACCCCGAGTCTTCACAAGTGTGAGGAGGAATATTAATCTCTTTTAGCTCCATCATCTCAAGCATGGATATTACTGACCTATGAGTACGCATATCTAGCATAGATGATTGAGTTCAAGGAAGAAAAAATCTTTGAAGAAATGCCCATTGTGAGGGAATTTGCTAAAGTGTTTCCCGAGGAACTGCCTGGTCTTCCTCCTAGAAGAGATGTTGAATTCTCAATTGAACTTATACCAGGGGAACTACCAATATCCAAGACTCCATATAGAATGGCTGTCGTGGACCTTGAAGATCTGAATAAACAACTATAAGAGAATTTGGATAAAGGGTTTATACGCCCAAGTGCTTCACCATGGGGTACACCAGTCCTCTTCGTCAAGAAAAAGGATGGGTCAATGCGGATTTGCATCGATTATCGTGAACATAACAAAATCACGATAAAGGACAGGTATCCACAACCATGGATCTATGAGTTGTTTGATCAGCTACATGGAGCATAATACATACCCAAGGTAGATTTGCGGTTGGGATATTAACAAGTAATGGTGAAGAAGGAAGATGTCCCCATGACTTCTTTTCATACAAGATATGGGAACTATGAAATCATAGTAATGCCTTTTGGACTCACCAATGCTCCAACAATCTTCATGGACTTGATGAATAGAGTCTTTAGAGATTACTTAGAAAAATATATGGTAGTCTTTATAGATGATATTATAATATACTCCAAAACCACAGAAGATCATGAGGAGAATTTAAGAACTGTACTAGAGAATTTGTGCAAGGGGAAGATCTATGAAAAGTACATCAAGTGTGAGTTCTGGTTGAAGAAGGTCTCATTCTTGGGCTATATCATCACAAGCAATGTGATATCTATTGATCCCTCTAAAACAGATGCAATTGAGGGATGGATGAGGCCAACATCAGTAACAGATATCCATATCTTCTTCAGGTTAGCTGGATATTATCGACAATTTGTGAGAAATTTCTCCCGATTTTCCAACCCTCTTACCAAGCTAACTCGAAAGGGAGTAATGTTTGCTTGGAGTGATGAATGTGGATAAAGCTTCAAGGAGTTGAAAAGGAGGCTTATCACTCCTCTCATGCTCACTTTACCCAAAAGTGGGGAAATTTTTTGGTATTTAGTGATGCTTCGAAGAAGGGCTTGGGATGTGTGCTAATACAGAAAAATAAAGTGATATCATATGCCTCATGGCAGTTGAAAATCCATGAAAAATTATCCAACACATGATCTGGAGTTGGAAGCGGTGATCTTTGCCTTGAAAATATGGCGGCATTATCTCTTTGGGGAGAAATGTGAGATATATACTGACCACAAGAGTCTTAAATATATATTCACACAGAAAGAGCATAATATGCGCCAGAGAAGATAGATATAGCTCATCAAGGATTATTACTGTTCAATAAATTACCAACCTGGGAAAGTAAACAAGGTGGCAGATACCCTAAGTAGAAAGGACCCGACAATTATATCAATGATGATAATTGAGAAAGATCCAATCTTCTTAGACTTGCTGAAGATGGACATGGGAATCATAAATAAGGGAGCATCATCAATCCTTTCACAAATTATTGTTCAACCGTCTCTTTTGGAAAGGTTAAAGGATGCTCAAAAGGATGATTTGGGAATTCAGGAAAAAGTGGAAGCTATCAAAAATGGAAATCCTTGGAGTTTAATGTCAATGAAGATGGAATTATTTCATTTCGGAAAAGGCTATGTGTCCCATTACATTTAGAGATGAAGAAGGAACTTTTGTAAGATGCACATAGTTCTAATTTCTTTATTCACCCAGGGAGCACAAATATGTATCGAGATCTCTGAGAAAACTATTGGTGGGATAATATGAAAAAGGAGATCGCTGAATATACATCAAAGTGTCTGGTGTTCCAGCAAGTGAAGGCAGAGAGGCAGAAGTCTAAGGGGATGATGCAACCATTGCCCATACCAGAATGGAAATGGGAGAACATCACCATGGATTTTGTCACCGAACTTCCAAACACATCCAAAGTCAACAATGCAATCTGGGTTGTTGTGGATCGTCTTACAAATACTGCACACTTCATTTTTGTTAGGGAGGATTTCTAATTGGATAAAATGGCACAGATATATATCAGGAAAGAGGTAAGGATGCTTGGAGTTCCACTATCTATTGTGTTTGACCGAGATCCAAGATTCACCTCTATGTTTTGGAAGAGACTTCAACATGCTCTGAATACTGAACTGAACTTCATTACGACCTATCATCCTCAAACTAATGGCCAATACGAGCATACTATCCAACCACTTGAGGACATGTTGAGAGCGTGCTCAATGGACTTTAAAGGAGGACGGGATCAAAATCATCCTCTGGTTGAGTTCTCTTGTAATAACAGTTTCCACTTGACCATCGAAATGGCACCATATGAAGACCTTTATGGGAAAAGGGTCAGAACACCAGAGTGTTGTGATGAGGTCGGTGAACGTAAGAAGCTTAGACTGGAGATGGTCGAGGAAATGGTGGAAAAGGTGAAAACCATTTAGCAGCATATCAAGGCAGCCCAGAGTCGACAGAAGAGTTATGTAGATAATCGTCGACGAAACCTTGAGTTTAAAGTTGGATTCATGGTTATTCTACGCATATCTCCATGGAAGAAGGTCATGGGGTTTGTAAATAAAGGGAAGTTAAGTCCAAGGTTCATTGTCCCCTTCAAGATTCTTGATCGTTTCGGGGCTGTGGCCTATCGGCTAGCACTTCCACCTACCATGGCCAAAGTACATGATGTCTTCCATGTATCCCTCTTAAAGAAGTTCATACCGGACCATTCACATGTACTCTCTTATAAGGTTGTACATTCGGAAGATGATCTTTTTTATGAGGAGAAACCAGGGAAGATCATAGATCGTAGAGAAAACGTTCTACGAAATAAGACAATTCCCCTTGTCAAGGTGTTGTGGAGAAACCACATGTTTGAAAAAGCGACATGGGAATTGGAGGAAATGATGAAGCTAGTTACCCACATCTGTTTTAGTGTGAGAAAAAGGAAATTTCTAGGGGGAAACATCTTAAGGGAGGAATATTGTAATGACCCAAAGTTTCATTAATGGAAATCCCTCTTAATCTAGTTAAATGTCTCTTTATGTAAAATGTTTATATAAAATGTCAACATCTATGGTTTTATGTTAAGAATTATGACTGTTAATTTATAGCCATTGAACAGTGATCACATGATTATTATAAATATTAGGCTTTAACAAATCCAATTTACTCATACAAAAGAAGCGATGGCCTCATCTAGTATAATTTCTCCATACGAAGACCATTTGTCGGAGCTCGGAAAAGAGGTGGCGTCCTTGGGATTCTCTCTTGACCAAGCCCATTCTGTGATTCATCATTTCAAGCTCGAACGCAACCCTCTCTGGGAAAAGTGGATGTTGATAGGGATTTCCACCCGAGCGATGTTATTTGAGCCACCCCAAGAGTCTTTCACCATCTCACACCTTACCCCTAGGTCTTATGCGGCTGTTTTAAGGGGTTACGTAACAAATACCTAGTAATATGTTCATGTATGTTATTTTTTTTATATATAATAATTAATATACCTTCTTGTCATTATTCATACATTGTAAATAGTTTTTAAAGTAGAAATAGTGTTTTTAGTTATTATTTATTTAAGAAATCTATTTTATTAAATTAAGGGATTTTTTAATTAAATATTATTTTAATAAAATATTATTTTTATTATTAAAATAATATTATTATATATAAATGATCATATAATTTTTTGAATGCAATTATAATTTTTATTAAAGTTTGAAAGCCATTTCTGTCAAAACCTGAGAATTTTTGATAAATATCAGTTTTTATATTAAAATTGAAAATCTACATATTTAGAAAATGATTTAGATAAAATAAATGATTATTCTGGAATCAAGACGTTGAAATTATCCAACGGTGAATTTTTCATAATTTTTTGAGACAGTCAATTTGTTGGGTAAAAATTAAATACTGTTTAAATATATAATGTCTTTTATGACATCATAATGACCCAATAGTGATGTAATAAAATACTATAAGCTTTATGTTCTTCCAATATATGTTTTACTCTTAAAATAATGAAATTTGGGTTTATTTGACTTACTTTTCAAAGCATTAATGGACCCCTCAATACTTATTAAACATCTTGTCTTTTTAAATTATTTTCTATGGGAGTGTGACTCACCTCCACATAAGAAACCCCATTATTTTAAGAATTTCATACTTTGGACTTATAAAATATTGTTTTCATATTTCCTTTGAAAAAAAAACTATGGGAAAAAACCATGAGATGATTTTTGGTTTGGATTAATTTATTGTAAGGGGTCCCAAACATAAATAATAAATAATTCACTCACCTTTCCCATATAAACCCACCCAAGGTCCCACTTCCTCCTCACTCAAAGCCTTTGGAGTTCGTCCAACCTCTTCCCTACGATCTCTATAATCCTACCAAGGTGCCCCAAGCTCCCAAGAAGCCTCTCTCAAGCCTCTCTCAAGCCTTTGGAAGCACAATTCCAAGTAAGGGTTTTTTCTTCCTTTCTAATTTTGTCCAATTTTCTTTAAGTTGTTTTTCCCATTTAATTTCAATTATGAATGTCGGGGTATGGTTTAGAACCTTTCTAATACTTCCCTCTTTATTTTTTAATGATGTGAGACCCCTTTCTCTCTCATTAGATGCCTCCCATGTACACCCATTACTATGCCGAAATTCCAAAAGGAACTTCTCTCTCCTCATTTACATTCAAGAAACAATTTTGTATCATGAATCTAAATTCCATTACAATTTTTGGGACATGTATCTATATGACCTACTTACTGTCCATTACATGTAAATATGATGAGTAACCCATTTCTCGCCCATCAACCATTTTTATGAATTCTGATTTCACACCATTACGCTGTAGAAATCGCACCAATTTTCTAAGCCAATGCCATTGTGTAGTGAATACCATACCCATTTCTCGCTCATCAACCATTTTTATGAATTCTGATTTCACACGATTACGCTGTAGAAATCGCACCAATTTTCTAAGCCAATGCCATTGTGTAGTGAATACCATACCCATTTCTCCATCAAGGGTATTCACCGTTATGCACATTTACTTATTGATTATAAATTTTCATGTATTAATTCCACATTCATTTATCATGGAATAAATTATTATGTTTTATGAATCCATGTTTTATGATCCATGTGGCACACTTATGCATGAAATGAAATGTTTATGAAAGGTGCACCCTTATAGGACTAAAATGCATTGGGTAGAGAATAATATCATTATAAATCATGTGCAATGAGTATTGACTCATGATCATTCAAGTTCAACGAGGGTTTACTCATGCTACATGTTAAATGAGAATTTACTCATGCTCTATGTGCAATGATCCTTGGCTCATGCTAATTCCATGTTAAGTGTTTTTGCCACATTTTGATGTTATGATTATCATGCTTTATCATGCCTTTATGTTCACCCTTTTCTTATGCATGTACTCATGTTATCCAGTGCAATGCTAAGTACGAGTGAATGTAGTGGTCATGTAAAGGAAGTATTCAATAAAAAGGTTGTATTTAATGTTTTAAGTTATTATGTAATGATCCTAAGCCCCAAAGACACTAGGCCTCTCGATATTCTATGTTGTATCAAGTGAATAGTTTATTTAATAAATCATGTTTATGTTTGTAATAAAAGTAGGGTTTTCATAAATATCCTCCTACCTCATAGAGAAACACAGTTGCTTTGAGTACAGAATGTTGCTCGGGATCCACTACAGAAAAATTTGGGATTGATTATCATCATGATCGGAGATTGGAGGTGCCTCATATCCTTAGTTTCACCATGGTTCATCCATTAGTTCAAATTGGGAGGTTTTATCCTCCTATATTCCATGATCACTCCAAATATGGTAAACTTTATTATTTTCATTGTTATTAAATCAATAACCCTGCATTTAATACCCTGTCATCTCACACCCCCAACCAAAAACTAGGTATTGAAAAATTTCATGTCATTACTAGCGTAATCACCACATTTGGATCACAAAAACAATCATATATTTCTTATATAATACTCTATATGGTAGTAATTTCATGATTTCATGAAAATTGTTATTTGATGATAAAATTTAATTAATATTTTAAATATTATCCCACTGTGGCTCTCTAGGACCTATAATCTTCCATTGACTTTACAGCTGGTTTCAGAAATATTCTTAAAAAAATTAAAAAGTATTATCATTAAAAACATGGGTAATTATGTCCTCATCAAAAAAGAATTTACATCCACTAAAATAAATATACTATGAAATGTAAGAAAACTAATCTCTCCGCTGGGACCCTTATATAGGCGAGCTCACTGAGGGTTCCTATGCAACCTACGAGAACACACTTAGGGGAACCACAATGGCCAAACCACACCCATTTTACATATCCACTAGAATTATATCATTAATAAATGAGGTCTCATATTTCTTCAGTTTTGATTGGTGGATAACACCATTCACCTAATCAATCTGCAGTCATAGGGTATAGTGGTACACAATCTTCCATGCCTGAAGCATTTACCAATGAAACCCATAAGCTCTCATCCAACCCTAGATTAACTGAAAACAAACCTCCTCAAGCGTGTCACATAAAAATATTACACTGAGCCCACAAGGTTACCAAAAAACAATAAAGGGATACCCATGTGTACACATAGGGTCTTACTAAGCCCCCGTGCAAACCTCTAACTTACTACCCCACCCACACATAGAAGTCCAACTGACTCATCTGCCACACCTCAAAAAAATCCAATTTTTTTATCTATCACCTAGTTTTACATGTATAATACAAAACATATATATGGATGGAGAATATATCTTACCCAAGTATTAGAGTCTTTGTTAAAACAATCCTACACCATGCTATACTGATGCCCCACATCACCCTAGAGAAACCACCAAAAATAATTAGAATGATATTTTTATCTAAAAAAATTATCATTTAATACTAATTCATACTATATAAAAGAAAACAGATAAAAACTATAATAATTAATGGGAAAACTGGGTTATATTCTTACATAACCTTCATCTATCCTCAAACTCATCCTCAATCTCCCTGAGACTAGAATTGAAATCCAGGGATGGTGTTGAAAACATCTTCCACTATTTACCACCTCTTATGATAAACCTAATATTATTCAATTTCCCCAAACATGTGTAACTCCATGCTCTAAATACATAATCTACCAGGGTATTCCATCAATAGTCTATATCTTGGTAGCACAGTGGGTCAGAAATCATTGAGAAAGATGTCTCTGGCCATCACAAACATTGATTTTCCTAAACTAGGCCTCTCTATATCTGGGAAAATCACACTAATCATCATACCCGCTATCCTAGTATCCCTTCATGGAGAGCCTCTCATTCTAAAATCCATTATCCTTCTATAAGATACTATCTACCAAAGTATTACATCCCAGGAGGCTAACACTAATGGTTGTGCTATACTTATCTAGAAATATCTCTTTCACCATGTTCCACTTTAGAACTCTAACATAGGTGGGAATGTAGAATGATAACAGTGACTCAATTATCTCCCGTAACAATCCATTTTCAATGGACTCTTATCTGAAAAAAATATTTTTATTCATATCCAGGACGTATCAAGATTGGTCTATAAACCTCTTCAAATACTCATCCTTGTACATGATAACCTGCCAATGTTGTATAATCTCTTAGATACACATAGTTTTAAATGTGACTAGATAAAATTATTCCTTGAAGAGTCACTAAAAATATACACATGTGATTATTACCTAATAATGTGTTTTCATCACAAGAGTCATCCATCACATGGCCAATCCTTACAGAAGACTCAATGTTAGGACCACCTTCAGATCTGAAGGTGTCCTCAAATTATAGAAAAAAGTGTGACTACCTCAATCCAATCATTATATCCTTTAATTTCTAGATCACCTTGATACCTTATAGTTCACTACCTCCATAACTCATTCATATCACTTAGTCTATGTGAATCCTCAGCGTGAACATCCAACATATCCTACTACACAATTTGTGGAGGCACAATGGGAAGACCACCCCAATGTTACTCCCTAAGGACCAGTGCCCAACAAAAAATGATTTATTTCTACTAGGATCATAATCAAAATCATTCACCAGAACCTGAATTGAATCACTAAACGACATGGTCAAAGTGTATATCTAGATATTTGACCCTAGAAGGCCAAGGAAACCGCACCCAGTCCTATATGAAGCATGTACAAAAATTCCTCTATGAACATTGTATTAATGTTCATTATAAACAAGTATGTTATCAGAGTCCTAGTGAGTGGATACGTTTGTCACCAAACCCAAACTAGAGTCCATAACCAGAAATACAAACTAAAAACATTAACCCTATCCCAATTCAACTTAATCCAAGCTCATGGAACTGTGATCCCAAACTGGAATCGCTCTGATACTAGTCTATCATGTCCCATCCCAACATGGCATGATCTGTCACTCCCCATGCTCGATTCAGATATACTATGGCATGGACTACATTTTAATGTATTAATATATCACAAATTGGAGGTCTTAGCCTATGGTTCATACACACACACACACACACCGATACACATCTCCATGAATCATTGAAAAGATAATATAAACTAAAAATGAAATGAATGAATATATACATCCCATAACCAGAGTACAATATATGTACTAAAAACATACAAGTACAAAATTAAATTCCACCAAAAATTGTATAAACATCCAACCATATCATATGGATGGGATAAATATCAAATGTAACTTCTTGAAATCTCCTCAACCATGTATGAGGAAACACCTTTGTCAATGTCTGTCACTAAGCTCCACCAGATCTGGGTCCTCTTGGGACTCTATCTAATGGAATTTCATATTAATAAGGCACAACATGGGTGGGAATATCCCATGAATATGTGAGTATATAAATACTCAATAGGAATTAAAAATACCAAATGAAAAGGGAGAAAATTAATAGAAAATTTCCTCAAGATAATGACAGAGGTAAGCCAAATGGGAGGGAAACTCCATATTGAACCCATCATTATCTATACATGACTAGATAGCTCATTCCACTTGGGTTGTCAAACAATAATTGATAAATCACCAAAAAAATCCTAGTATAACAATGATATACTCAACTCAATATTCATGTATCATGTGGTTTTGAACACATTTCTAGCTGTGAGATTCTACTCGAGGCTCTATGAGAACACTAGTCGAGGATAACACACTCCATGATTGTAGCCATCCCATATGGAACTCTTCTTAGAGATACACTCCCTAATGAAAAACTCCACCCTCTGTTATGGTAAATATAAGATAAATCTATCCATCGAGAAAAATATAGACATCCCTGATTGAAAATCTATGAGATATCACTTATTTGGGTATCATAAAGACAATGGAACATAAAATCCTTAACAAGTGTAATATATCTGAGAGAACATGCTCTTCAGACCACACAATGAAGAAACAAAAATTGGAACCTGGAGGATATTGATACTTAGATAGGGGAGTTGACCTATCCCATATTGGGATACTAACATCTCTATTATATTCATGAAACACTTCTACAAAATGGGTAATTAACAACACATTTATTTATTAGTTCTAGAATAAAATGATAAAAAATGGCATATTTATTAGCGCTAATGAAAGTGATGATAAATTTAACCTTTTATCAGTTATTTTATTTTAGCACTGACAATGGAAACCATTGTGAATGATTTATTTTTAGTGATGATAAAGAGTACACTTTATCAATTCTTATTGATTAGTACGGATAAATATTTCATTCATCAATTCATTTTTAGCCATAATAAAATTAAATAATGAAATAAATAAAAATTAAAAAATGTGTTTGTCAGAAATAAAATATTTAAAATTTATTAATTATTTAAATATTGATAAAGATTAATTGATTAATTATATATTATTAAATATTAATCATTTTATTAATTAGATAATTATGATAATTAATGTTTTTAAATTGCATATACTAAATATATAGATATATATTAATCGATATAAATATGATTTATATATTTCAAAATATTTATGCACATTACATTAAATTGTCATATATTAATTTAATAACGGTTTATAATTTAATAATAATATGAATTAAAAATATTTACTAATTTCATAGTACATGGCATATAATTTAATTTAGTTTTATTTTATAATTTAATATAGATCAAATGTGTGTTATATTGATTTCACATGTACATAATTAATTAATTTTTATATAAAATATGAACACACACAGATCTTATCAAAATTTTCCTAATTTTTATAATGTACCTATATTCTTAATTTATTCAACTTCACTCATTTTATACATATATGCAAGCAGTAAAAATTATATATTCATTAATAATGATAAAAAATATATTTTAATCAATATTTAAAAATAAATATATTTATAAATGTACATTCACTCTATTTATACAATAATATATTTCTAATTATAAATATATATTTATTTTTTTTTAAATTATTAAAATAACTATAAATAAATAATTATTTATATTTAAATAATTATTAAATTTGTAACAATTTGACTTAAATAATTAATATAAATACTGTATTTATAATTATTTTATTTATTAAATATATATATATATATATATAATTATATATATAAATATATATATAATATACTTAAAAAATATTTATATAATTATAAATAAATAATTATAAAATTATATCAAATATTTTAAAAAAGAAGTATATTTACTATATTTAAATATATATTTATTTATTAAGTATTTATAAATATTTTCAATTTTTTATAATTATATCTTGAAATATTTTAACAACACTTTTGTAGTATGTGATAATAAAAGAAACATTTTCAGTTCTTTTTCATGTTGGTGAATATGAATTTTTTCCAAGGCTAAAGAAATCACGGATAAAATGAAAATTTATCCACACTTATTGGTAAGAGATCATAAAAGTATCCCAATCTATTTTAAGACCCCAAACGATTTGTGAACTTGTCGTGATTTAGAAGCATTTGGAAGGGGCCTCCCACTACTGTTACTCTTCCTCAATAAATCAGTGGTCGAATCCCACCACTCGACTACCTCCAATCATCTCATCTGACATCTGAAGAGGGTCACAAATTTTCTTCAACCTAGCGAGGTAGTCATTTTGATTTTATTTTCTTATTTTTAGTTTTTTTATGATTTATTCTTCCATGATTTTTTTTATGATCCATTTTTTATGATCCATTATTTATGATTTTATTTTGATCCATTTAATAGAGAATTATATGTGGTCTGTTTTTTGTTTTAACTGGGGATGTATGATTTGTTGTTTATATCTAACAATGAAACTTTCATAGATTCATTGTTTTTTACTACAACGTTTTATATGTTCTTAGTAAAAAAAATTACATATATGTATATAAATGTGTAGAAATATTCATTTATACTCTTGTTCGTTAAATACAGATATGTGGATCATTAGTGATTCCCTAATTATTAAACATATGTTGAAATCATTCATGGAAACATCGGTGGACATGCAAATTCAAATACTATTTTTCAAAAATCGAGTTAGTGGAGTGATTCATATTACTCTATTGGTTATATGTATCACATGATCAAGTTACTCATAAAATTCAATATGTTCCTTAGTTTTCTTATGGAATAGATTCAAAGAGGCATCCCTAGTTAAGAACATGAGGTTTTATTACATCATGCCTTCACTTTTTGAATCATTATGGTTCCATTAGTTCACATTATGTTGGAATATTTCGTTTTTATCTATTAAATATTTTTTAATTACTATAAGTGGGTGTGTTTTTATACTGTAATGACATGTTTGTGTCTCTATATAGCTATTACATCATTTATTTCCATAGTTTTTGGTCTAAAATGTATGGCTATATCGAGTAATAATGATTTTGGGTATGTATTTTTGTTGACTCCAATGATATTTCTAGAATTTTGTTTGAACTATTCTTCTAATATTTTCTATTGGGGGGAAATCCCTTTTAGGGGGTTTTGCACAAAATGTTTAAACTATACATTAGTGACTTTGAAGTCTGTTAGAGGTTATAAGATTATATGACCTGGTGTTGTTTGGGTAATTCAAGAAAGGATTATTACACTATCCATCTTTTAGTTCACACCAAAAAGCATAGTGATAATATCATTTATTATCTTTCTTTATCTCAATCTATTTTTTTTATTCCAAAATCCCTTATTATTTGTTTTTTAATATCTAAGTGCTCAAATATTCTAGTATAAATGATCTATATTTCTCTTATTCTAATTGTCTATAACATTCACTTTTGATAATGAATATTTTATGTGTATTTATTTATATATTATAAAAATTAGTCATTTATGAGTCCAATATGATGGATATTGTAATAACCCAAGTTTTCCCTATGCCCTTCCTTTGTGAATAACCATTTTTGAGGTGTTCTATGGGCTCTCAGTTTCTCATTTCAAGGGTTTTCTAAATTTACAGTTTTTTCATCAGCATGTCAGTGCGTCAGCATGTTAGTCTATCAGTTCGTCAAGGGGAATCATTATTAGAGAATCAAGTGGTATCAAACATAGTGAGTCATGGGGTGTCAGCATCAGTGAGTCAATGGGGTGCTGGCATTGGTTAGTCTATGGTGTCATCCTCAGTGAGTCAAGGGTGTCGGCATTGGCGAGTCAAGGGGTGTTAGAATCGGTGAGTTAATGGTGTCAGTTTTAGTAGGTTGCATCGGTAGCTCAGTGATGGTAGGCCAGGGAGTCGGTAGGTAGAGTCATTGGTTAAGTAGGTCATGGAGTTAGTGGCACAACATCGACGACTCACCCATTAGTGACTCATTTCCAGTTAGTTTCTATATCTTCTAGTTTCGCCCCTCTAATGTGTTTTTCTCTATTTAATTTTAATCTATCAAATCATATCCATACTATGGTCTATCTCCACAATTTTTGAGCGAAATTATTAAATATCAATTAATTCCAATGTGTGAAACCACCATGCTGAATGGTCAAACCACAACCCAAATGTTATGTACATTGAAATGATATCCATTATTTTGGGGTCTTCCTAGATTATTTCCATGATCCAATATTCCTTGCTCTATTTTTTCTCTTTGTTTCCCAGGAGACTTCCACCCAAGAAGATTCAAGAACTTACACTAGAGCCCTTCCCAATCATCCTTAGAGTTCATCCCATGAATCACACCATCCCTTATTATTGGCACAAGAATTAACATGGATCCTTTATCATCCATTTAGGGACTATCATTTGTATCTATTTAATTTTGCATCATGTGGGGTGGGTATATTAACGGTTTCATGAGAGGAATGGATGGATAATCTTCTTAATAAAATAATTAATCTATTATTTAATATGATAAAAAGATTACTCAATCGAATAAAATAATGGGTAGGGTGTGGTTAGATGTTGGTCACCTCTTTTATTTTTTTATCTTTGATTCATTTATGGTTGTTGTGGCTGTATGAATTCTGAGAATCCAAGCCTATGGTGGACTTTTCTTGTTTAATGGTGGTAATATGTTTTTTTGTGCTGTTTTGATGTAGAATAGAAACATGAAATCTGATTAATCACATACACTCATATAAATAATGGGAAACCCTAGGATCAAACATGCTCTATAATCAACCTGGTTATATTCAAGTAGAAATTAAATAACCATTTTCAATTAAATTTGATAACTCTTGGTTTGATGGTTGTGGTTATGTGTTGTGCATTCTGTTCTGGGTTTAGTAGGCTTGGTATTTGGGTTATACATGGGGATGTGTTAGTGTCCCTATTCGAGAGATTAATTTATTGTAGAATTCATAAACCTGTAGGCAATGTGACTGTCATTTTTCTATTTTTATCTCAGTATTAGAGATTTATTTATTTTGTAATGGATGAACTTGTAGAAAACTGAACTACCTTTATCTTGTGTGGTAGCCATGAAGCGACGTCGAGCAGTGGGACTGTAGTGTGGTTATAGAAAAATTATGTAGTGGGGATACATTGGTTTTTTTTAGTATCTGGACTATAGGGAAAGGTTGTGAGAGAAGGATTGGGATGTATCACTTTGAGTAATTATAGTGAGAAGGAGTTAAACAGGGATGTGTAGTGGGACTGTGAGTCTAGTTTTGTCTTTTGCACTGTGGGACTATAGATTGGTTTTGTTCGTTGCTTGGTGTGGTTATTGTATTTAGTATCTAGGAAGTGAAATAATAATTTTAATGTGAATACCATAAATAAATAAATGGAAATTGAACAAGAAGGGAGTGGGGTTTATGATTTAGAAGTGGAATTTATAGGGTTGTTCTTGTAGGGGTAGCAGCAAAAGAGGTGCTGGTGTGGGATTTTATTCTGTTCATTTGAAACCCATAGGTTCAGGCATAGTGTTTTTTTACACACACACACACACATATATATATATATATATTATAGTTACATATGATTCCTATACACACCCCACCCTTGTTGATCACTATGTTCTAAACACCTCCATTTTATGGGGGAGGGTGTCATTCCCAACATCTCAGTGGGAGGATGGAAGGATGTTTACTAATTTCTTCCTCACACCCTTTTTGGATATTTTTACTCAGGCTTATTTTAGCAGGCTGTAATGTATTGATGATTATCATTGTCGAAGATTGTTCAGGCAAAGGATTGTTTTTGGACAGGGGGATCAGGTGTTTTCGGGCCAGGTATGTTTTCCATGTATCTTCAGGATGAGGCCAAGGTGTCTTTAGACAAGGGAATGGTTGTTGTGGACCACGTGGCTACAGGTGTGGTTGGGTGTGGTTGAGGCATAGGTGTGTTAGGGGAGGTTATTACAATGGGACTACGTGTGGGAAGAGTGGAATCGTCAAGATGTCAGATTGTTAGGAATGATCTGTTAACCAATGCGAATGTTTTGTGAGGGGGTATGAAAATGTCGATCTACTTACATTATTATCTTACATGAGTTGCATTAATTGGGTGAGTGTGCCTTGGTGTGTTTGGGCGGGTTACTTTTCCTTGGTAGGTTCTTGAGGCTCTACTTTTTTGTCATAAGGGAATTATTATTTCTACTCACTTGTGCACAAGTATCTTTAGTTTCCAAACTGTGTAAAATTTGATAATCACTATATGTATGTGAAAATATTTGTAGGTTTCTAGGAGGACTTCTAAGACCATGATGGACCTTTATAGCTCGGAATTTGGGATAATTTTTGTTTTGTTTTATTTCCATGGTACATTACATGTGATTTTTTTCGTACTTTGTATTAGTTTTACTCTTTAACATGCATGGGGAATAGATTATTCGATTTAATTCTACCATTATCCTTTGGTGTTTCTAGGATTTACCATCTTATCTCATGATCGTTTTCTATAAAAAGGTCAACACCTTCCATTTATGTGAGATTCTATACCCTTGGTTTGAGTTTCTATGGCCTAATGAAGGTAGGAATCTAGGGTAATTATCCCTCCTTCACCTCCAGGAAGGAAGTTCATGGAACTTTTTTATCCCTTCCCTCATATTAGAGAAGGGGGGTCAGGACATAATGGTATCAGAGGGTGATGGTTAAGAGATAGGATGGATATCGTGGTTAGGCACGGTGTAAATTTCATGGAATGGTAGGGAAACAATGATAGGTGATATTAGAGCATGAAATGGGATAAGGAATACCAACTAATACATGGGATTTTAGGGACCCATGTGATCTAATTCAAGGACTATAAACCTACTGAACAACCAGGTGAGGATTCACTAATTTTAGGGAAGAGAACCTAGGAATGGTAAATGCATCATAATGACTTGTGTTCTTGTGTGTCTTGGGTGTTTTGGGAATTTAAAATAAATAAAGAGATAATAAAAAATGGAATTTTGGATTTCAGTGAAATCCACATGATTTCAATGAAGGTAATACATTAGTATTTCAATGGAACTGTGGATTTGGGATGGATGTAAAATGTCTGATATCAGTAGATGTTATTGTAATAAATTGATGTAGATTCAGCCAATTAAACTGATGATGGTAAATCAATTCCTGTAGGTTATTTCTATCATGGTGGATTGTGTATTTTTTGGTCAGGAAAGAAACAAGACTACATTTCCTTAAGAACTATAGAAGACGAGTATATTGAAAATACTCAATAAAGAACACAGTTATTGTGGATGAAGCAGTAGATTGAGGATATGGGAGTTGTAGTTAAATCTCTAATTGAAATCCATTATGGTAATTCTAGTGATATAAATCATAGAAAAAATCAGTTTCATCACTCAAGGAAAAAGAACATTGAAATAATACAACATTTTATTATAGAGATGGTGGAGTATGGGATTTTGAAGTTCGAATATATGCCAACAACACAACTAGTAGTAGATATTCATTTGAAGTCCATACCCAAAGAAGTGTTTGAAAGGAATCAAATGGCTCTGGGATTCTAGTAAAATCCACGCACTTGAAAAACTGTTGATGTTGTACACCCAATCCCTGAGGTATAGTGTGTTTTACATAATTTAAATATATGTGTTATTTACCCTAATGAATACAACCATTAACTGCTCTTTGGGTTTGTTGAAAATGGGGGACAATGTGTGAATATTTCAGGGGACAATAGAACTGATGATAATTTGATAGGTGGGGAAGCAATATAAGGCAACATTATGCTAAGATGAAGCTATTTGAAAGATTTTTAAAATAGGGGGTCTCAAATCAGACAATTTGAGAAGTAATCGACCACATATTACATTTCACGATAGTAGAGATTCATGAAGAACGTAGTTGATTGGTTTCAATAGTAGGTGTCGGGAATGAAGTGATTCGTTGATTAAATATTTATTATAATCCTGTTTGGAATGTCGTGCATGAATCATGTGTTGTTAGAGTATCTGTTATGTAATTATTTTATTTATATATTAATTACATGAAATGATTACTGATTAAAATTTGAAAAAGAATTAATAAGTTATTAAAATGAAATGAATTGTTATGAGAAGAGTGGTCAATGAACCCAAAGGGGGATATTATTAATGTGTCCTCTCATTATTTTTTTGGGTATGATTGTATTTTTTGACAAGGCCTAATGATTTTTAATGGGAATGCTTGATGTTTGAAAAAGACTAGTTTTTAAAATGGAGCAATTTCCTCGTGTTTTCCAAATTTTTGGGCTTAAAATCAGGAGTTTGATGTTGGAAAGGGAAGGGTTTTCTCATAGGAGTGAACCGTGTGAGAAATGAAAAAAAAAATCATTAAAGAAAGAGATTAATGTAACCTGAGACATGGATTATGTACCATGTATGGGAATGATTCATGAACATGTACCAAGCAGTGAGAACAGTACATAGAAGTAATGTACAAAACCAAATATGGGTCACGGTTGAATTTTTTGCAGTATAAGGAAGGGGTTATGGTTCTAAAAATGGTGTGCCACATAAGAAGAGATGTTGTAGGCAGACCATATAGAAAAATGTTTCATGGGAAGGCATCTTGTTCATGATAGGGGAAGAAGTAAATGATGAAGGAGGTGTTTCATTGAAGAATTGGAAAATCTTTTATTATCAGATTTTTTTATCTTTTCTGATATGTGGAGTTATAATCGCAATGATTAGAAGTGAGATCAGTTTTCATTAGAGAATATTCTTACTCCATGAATTTGGTTATCCCTGAAAGTGGTTCACATTGAATTAATTCCACTAACACTTTATGTTGGAAACTATATCCCACCAAAGGCATGGTACGTAGGGGATCCTGAGAAGGAAATGTGGTTCACGAAGAGGATTTCATGAATTAGATGTGATTAATGAGGTATAATTCGACAAATGGTGAAGTTGTTCTCGAAATAAATTCTTTAAATTGTCTTTTCGAGGCACAGATGCCCACCCAAGTAGAAGTGGTTCATAAAGGAGGATTTCTGGGACGTGGAGGAGGAAAATTTTGTATGAGGACGAAGAAAATGTAGTATGAAAAGGTAGTTTAAAGAGGCATATGATAAGGTAGTCTATGAATAGAGAACATTTCACTGAAAGATGGTGGTTTGTAGAGGGGGCTTAGGGAGTTGGTACGTGAGGGCAGTATGCGATAGTGAAGGAAGAGGTTGTTTGTGGATTGAGGGGGGTTCATGGAAGAGGAATTAGAATAAGGAGGAGTCATTATGTGTAGTAAAGCTTCTACATAGTACATGGGAGGAGTAAATGGTTTTTATAACACACTAATAGGATTTAAAAAGCATCAAATTAATTTTAAATATACATTTTTTAACATATCATTATGCAGAAAAGAGGATTTTATCTATAGGTTAAAAGGGGAATTCAACAGTGCATCTACCTATATTTGAGGATTAATGAATTCATGAAAATTAAGGGACCTACATGACCATAAATTTTGTTTAACCTACAAGTCTATAATATCTGAGTGGATTCCATTCCAAGGGATGTCTTCAAATAAAGAGGATGACAGATACCCATTCCACTAGTAATGATCCAGAGAAAGAGGCATATGGAGTGACCCATGGGAATTTGGTGAGAATACACTAAACCATGTAAAGACAGTGATCTTGGGAATAAAAAACTTGTCCAAACATTGTTCTCATTATTTCAATTGATCCTTAGATAATTCTGTACATCAGAAAACTACCATTTTATACTCATTGGACGTATCCCAGTGATGGTGAACCATGTAAAAATCTATACGTCCATGTGCATGATTTACGACAATAATTTCAATTCATCATCATCAGATAAAATTTGAAAGGACATTAACAATAGAGAGCATAATAAGTGACACTTGTAATAAATATTATAGGATCCAGTGGGGATAGAAAAACTTTGTAAAGAATATTTGTACCTTGATTCACCCCCTCTCAAGGTATATATGCCCCTTTTGGACCAAGAAACATTCTGGGTCATGATAACCTTTTTCCGGTGGACATATTATGGCCATCTTAGTGTGTAAGCTATGATTAGTAGAATGATATGACATACCCCATATATGGAATCCATAGAGTATTATCCTTGATTAATGTAATGGTATTACTTCCCCCATATAGGGTATCCTCAGTTTGTAATCACTAATCGGTGTAATGATATAATTACCCCCACAATTTTCTATCCTCTGCATGTATGTCTTAGAAATAATTTATAATGATAACTCTATTTCCTTCCATAAATAGAATATATAGGACTCCTTCATAATTCCCTATAATAAATACACATCCACCTTGGGTTATATCACCCTATGTCAGCAACATTATGGCCATTAAGACCTAATCATTCCAATGTTCTTATCATTATTTTATATCTACTAGTAGATAGAGAAGGCATTTGAACTATGAGAACATGTATTTATACAAAATATAGGACTTTAATGTAATAATCCTATGTCTAAAAACATATATAAAACATTAAATGGGTTGTCTCAAAACATAATCTCACATCTAAATGTAGTGTGATAGATTACATGTGATTTATCATTTCTCACAACAGGCATGGAACATCTGGGTATAAGTATTTTAAATGATCACATCATTCATATAATGAACCACCCCATTTCAGGGAAACCTTTTTCACATAGTTTGATGACTGTAATGATATGCTGACCCCCACATAGAGGTATCTGCCTCAGGGTGAGTCCCATGGGAATGACTGATCTATGATGAATCATATTCCTACTATAACCAAGATATGTAGGACCCCTCCATGAAGATTATTCTCATTAAATGGTTTATATTTTCTTTAAAATGTATTCTTTTTTAATGATGTTAATATGGAATGTTTTGAGGACAAATTTGGGTTTTGACATATGTTATAAATAGGATATGTAATATACTTCATAATCGATCAATCCCATCCTTTAAATATTAAGTGCCTCAATGGATGTAAACAAATTATGAAGATCCTTGTTGTATAGATTCAAAACATAAGTATCAACCAAATTATGAGAGTAGGATAAAGGACCTCATTTACAAACGTATAGACTCATTAATAGACCTCCCATTTTATATAGAAGGATTCAAGGCTTGATAATTTATTTAGGTTAACCATTACCATATAGGGATTATGAAATGACTCTCAAACATATAAAAAATATATAATAGGGTCCTAGAGTAGGAAATGGTTCCCCCCAAAAGGGTCTAATGAGGCCAGAAACTCATCATCGTGATCAATGTTAGTTCCTAAACATATTTTTGTATTAAAACCCAAAGGGCCGCCAACATTGGTAATGTAGGTCCATAGTCATTTATGAATGTGGTAGTTATTGAGAGTTTCTGTTAAAGATAAAAAAAAATTACGCAACATGAATGATTTTAGAATAAATTAAACCCCACACAATCAAGCAATCATGGTAATTGAAACATATATTTCTGATGAAACAGAAAATGGTGATCTGAATTTGAATAGATAACATTTAATCTATGAAAACTTCTTCACATGTTAAATAGGATAAACATCCTAAATCACACATTACCATTTTTCCCTACCAATACATGTGTTATTTTTTGATTAATCATAAATAGTTTACCCAATGTGAATATCTAAAATACTAAAATGATAGGTTTTCTAGGAATCAGTCCATTTTTGACATCCTATAAAAAGCATGGGGACCTAAAATGAATCATACAAATGATGAAAAATATATACTAATCCCCTATTTCATAGGTCCTTACAAAATAATTAAACCCTCTATGTGACACTTTTATGTGAGATGAATGGTCTGTCTAAGAATGAGAAAGGACAATTGTGTAACACATTCATGTCATATTTAGAACATATCTTGCCTATGATGATGCACTGATCGGTGGCTTGTTTAATTTTTTATTTTTGACTAAAGATACTTATATCACAAAAAATACCTTATCTAAGATAGTATCTTCATTCAAGGATCATTCTAGAAAACTAGGTATGGAAATAACCACAATGAGTCATAAAAAGACCTCACATTCTCGATAAATTGATCATTAGTTGGAAAATAATTTTTTGAGAATCATCGACATTATAAAATCCAGACCCCTAAGGAAATATGTGAGGTTCTCTAGATGTTGAAATAAATGTGTCCTCAACATTTGAATAATTATACTATGGATCCAGTGGCACTAATTTCCACTTCTAAGTAATGCATATTCTTATTCAAAGAGTGTTAAAACACCACCTACCTTATATAATGAAGGAGGATGAAGTTGTTAATTACTAGAACCCTCAAATTAAATAGCCTCTTAAAAGGGATTCTATTAACCTAAGTCTCTATATTCCACCTATTTGTACCATTCAGTGACATGATGAGGGTACCACATTCCACAATACCAGCTCTGACACCCATGAATGAGAAATGGGGAATACCCATGGGACATGGAATGATCTGGATAACTTGGAGTGGGAACATATTCCCACATCCACTAAAAACTCTCCCTGACATATTATTGCATTTACTAGCTAGCATGCTCATATCCCCTCTCACATGGAATATGTATACTGGAATATTACTATGGAAATAATAGAGGAGGTGCGTATCCCAACAACATGGCATAAATCCCATAAGGATATTTTGATGGAACAAGGATAATATATGAGAGATAATATCCCACCTTAATTGATGATTTATTCCACTATATATTGGGGGAAAAAATATGTATACTGAAATTGATGACCACTCAACTCAAATGTGACACTAAATCCTATAAATACCTTATTAACTCTATCAGTATATTCTAGAACTATTAATTAAATATGAATATGTGTATATTCCTATACATATAACATTGGTATTACAACACTCTGATCAGTATGAGAATTTGGTTTCTATGGAGAAAAATATCATTCATTCTCCTATTTAGGAGGATTATTGGCATATCATGGTATATTTTGATGCACTAGATTGGGGTAATATTCTGATTTTATCAAAGTCACACTATGATAGAGTGAAACCAACCCCTGAACAAGCTCATATTCTTGTAAGAAATAATAGGCATAAGTTTCATACTCCAATGGTAAACAATCGGGATCATATCCATGGTCATATGAAGGGTGTAAAGATGTGTGAGTGGAACATGCATCAATGAAGTCTAATATTCCTATAAAAAATTTCCAACGGCATACTATAATGTCATAGAATTTGGATCAGATAACTTTTCTGACCGAGCCTCAACAAGTGATGGTGGAACACACCTCAGGGAAGGTTCTTATTATTATTAGTGAATCTACTTTTAATATTTTAGAAAAAAAAGGATGTTAAACTGATATCCCTTCTCCCAGTAATGAATGAATTTTACAAAAACCATTAAATTTCATACAGTAATGGGATCATATCCCTTCTCTCATTTTATTGGTCCTTTGGAATATGCTATTGGGTGAATGGAAATTTAGATTAGGCTCAAATTCTTGTTTCACGCACTTCTCACCAAGTGAGAGTGGCTTATGCCTCAAGACATGATCATATTCAAATAGAAAGATATTGGTGTCACAATACAAAAAAAAAGCATGGATATCATATCCACATTCTGATCAAGTCTCACCATGTATATGTGCAAAATTCCTTATGATAGGCTTATATTGATTTCAATTATGATACACTTCATATTATAGTAAATTCTCAATAGTGGGGTCATACTCACATAGCACAAAATGGTTAACAATATATTCTAGTAGTTGTCCAAAAAAAGAATCATATTAGTGAACATTTCTAGAAGTATTGTTGACATATTCCATCCATGATGAAAAATTATTCTCATATTCATATTCTTACAAAAAAAATATTCCTTGAGATTTTTTAAGACACATTTCCCACACCCCAAGCGTCCTCCAATGCTTCAACATGAACATAATACAATCATTACCTTGATAGTGCTTCACATAGTAGTGTGGAGATGTATCATAAAGAGTACACTCTTAACATCTTCCATGGTCACCCCCCACATTGAAATCTCCCACAAACATGGAAGTCCTCCCCATTCCCAGAAACCTCTATATAGTTAAGTGATAAAAATTTAGATTTCAACATTTATAGAGGTGATCAAAACACCATGGTCAACAACATATAGTTCACTACCAACTGACAACAACACTCAACTTCGGTTAAGAGGTGCCCCATTATAAGAACATTATCTAGCCTAAACAAATAGAGGTGTGAAGCATTAATGAAGAGGAAGAATATATTGTTATATTGAGAGAGTTATCTGGAAAAAAACTCCCCACCATGTTCTAGGAACTTTCCATTAATGATTTTGTGATCCCTTGTGATCTAGAGATTTAGTTTACACATTAACTACACAAAAATATGTGGGAAAATCATTAGTGGATGATGTCTAGATAACTCCTTAATATTTAAAATAATGATTTCTCTTATGTCTTCAAGATATTGTGTTGTGAGATATACCTAGTTTCTATATCTGTGGATCTATACCGAAAAAAGGAATTTTAAAATATACAATATGATTTCCACCATTTCAACATAAATTTTCAAAAACATATCATTGTATCCACACAATGTATTAGTATTCAAGGATAGAAAATTAAAGATGAATTTCACATCACCTCACCCATGGAATTGTATATCACCTCATATACAATGTTCGTTATTATCATCACCTCTAGATAAATTGAAAGAATGGGTAATACAAGAGAAATTTGGTCTCTATAATAGAATTCCACTACTTCAACGGTCCCAAGACATCACCAATAAATGGATAAAATGACCAATATGTCTTTGAACAAGGAACCTCAAATAAATAGGAATTCATTTAGAACATGAAATAAAAAATATTAAATCAACACACCAGCATCCCATATAAACCAAAAATCAATATGCGATTCCACTTCACCTAGGTCTTACACAATCATAACTACCCCACATAAAAAATTTCACAATAGATACACCCACAGAAACAATACATAACAAAAAGAAAACCAATGACCCGAGAGAATATATACTAATACCTCCACCTTTCAGATCATCAATAACTTAGAGGATTCAAAACATATTGACAAAAACTATAAATCAACCCCAACCGGGTGTTCTTGAGGAATTTTTTCATAATCACAATCCCTAGATTCATAAACCATTTATAGGGTCCAAGAAAAATTAATCGAGTTTCCACATCAACCCTATCCCACTAATGTGTGGAAATTTATACTATAGTGACCATACTAAGATTCATAAAATCCTTCGCAAAAACAATTTTTCATGCAACAAAATGATCAACCAATACCAATTATTTCCCCATATAGTACAGAGCCCATAAGGATGGTGGAATTTTAATAATCATCCTTACCAAATATGAAATATGTATTCTCTATGTTAGGGGTAAATATAGATGTGCAACATCACATCTTTTCCTCCTATAATAAGATAAAACTATCCTATTTCAGGCCGGTTATAAAATCATGACTACAAACTACCTCATTTTTTATACTCATAGTACACGATGATAAGAACATAAGGTGAAGGAAATCAAACCAAGGTGGGGTCATAAGAAAAAAAGGATTCTTATTGAAAAGGGTTTGTGAAACAACCTTATTTTTGGTAGTGTAGAATAATTCTATAGTGTTGAGAGTAATGGGATAACTACCATTTATTGAAATCCATATGTAAATTTTTTCCAAACTCAATATAATAGATAATTTATAGAACAATGAATGTGCGGAGTTCTACAACATGGAATATATGCCCCAAGATGAGGATTTGTATATAACCACTAAGGTTTCATGTACCCAGAAAAATTAGAGGATCAAAAACCTAGAACCTTCAAATATCATGTTGTGACCTCTATGGTGTAACAAATCCAAGGATAAAGGGATATGTGTGTATTCTTCCCAACTAACTCCTAGAAGATACAAAATTTATTCTATAGAATAATTAATGGAACAATATGATAAGGGGGTTCAAACTCTCATGTAGCTCAATGATAATCTACAAAGGGAAAATTTACCACTATGTGTAGTCTTCGGGTGGAGACTAATATTCCTCTTTACATACATATATAATGATATGATCCACATGAAAGAGTCGTATCTAATCACTATACTATCATTAGATCATATAATCTAGCCTACATAAATAATGATGTTTAAAATAATCATAGATTAACTCTATTTTGGTGACAACCTCTACCTCTCAAAGAAAATCATTTTGTGTTAGATTAAATTGAGAATCTGTAGGGGATGAAAACAAGACCCCCTTATCTAGCCCTGCCTACATCCTCTTGATGGTAGGATTCTCAAACAACATCTCCTTTAGAATTTCTCAACGCCATTGAGTTGTAGGATAATCAAATTGAATCCATTAAAGGGAGAGTTTAACATGTATAACATAAGAAGAAGCCATATATTTAATGCATGGATTACACCTTTCACACACCAATTTTTGAAATCCTATATTCTCAATATTTTATGGCATGGTAGACCCCAAACAATATTTCACACAATTCGTATCCCAATGTGGTCTGATGATGGGACCTCATGATCAATATGATGTGACCATGATGAGGTATTTCGTATAGACTCTAATAGGGTTATCCATTTTTTTAGAACAAACACATTCTATAAGGATCAATTTTGAGATGTAAAGTCCTTCATAATCATTTACCCTTCCGTTTAATCTCTATAATATGTAAAATCAAAACAAAATTACCTAAAGAACTGCAACAATCATGAAAATGAGATCATATATAACTTTATATCCATATGAACTGTTTTAACATATTCAATTATTATCCCACTATTGAAGGAGAATTGTATTGATATATTTTATGAAAATCAATATGATGGGATAAAAAAACCTCTTATAGCATCAAGACTTCTATAAAGATTATGTACGTTTTTATAAATAGAGAATATTTTGTAAGATTACATTGAGAAGTCCTAAGATAATTCTCGAGTCATTCCTTCAACATAGTGGAAAAAATTCCGAGAAGAAGACATGACCACTATTACCTTATGACATGTACAAGTGACCATTCTAGAAACTATAAAGGTATCAAAAAACAAAATTCCTCATATTAAGTAGTATCAAAAAAATAACTACCTTGACTAGAAGCACAAATGGATCTCTTACTCCTAGTATTTGATGAATGGATGAGTAGAAAAATAATCCTTATGAAATGAACATGTCTTAGGTTTGTTTCCTTGAATCTAGGGAAAATAAACTTCTAAATCATTTATAGCCCATGAATCCCAAGAAGTTTACCTCACTAATCATCCTGAGACCTTACATTTTCATTAGAAAATGGGCCACAACATCAAGGATTTCATCCTCTTCAAAGATTTCATCTAGATAATAAATTACTATAAATATGTAATCTTGAAAAAATACCCAGTACAGGTGGCCTACATAACCATTTCATAGTTATATTATATAGGCATTGGGAAAAGATTAACCAGTAATGGAGAGAGGTTTAATAACTATATCAACCTAAAGAGAGTTGACAGACCATATACCGCCCCGAGAGAATAACATTATAGGAAAAAAAGTTATCATCCCCTAGGAATTAGAAATCATATATTCCTATTAATGATTTACATAATAATTGAACAAAGTAATAAATTGAATTATAGGAATCGTATTCATCCCCAACTCAAACTCGGGCTCTTGAAGCTTTCTTAACTACAATATCCTAATAACTGGCACAATGCAAACAAATTAAACACTCATCTGATGAATTGATCATCATTGGTTATGTTAATGAAATACATTTGGTTACTGATAGAGCTAATATATACAATATTTTTAATGTATATTTAAATGATTTAACCTCACAAATTTAACAATTTGATCTTATTTGTAACAATTTTGGATTTAGAGTGTGTTTTTGGATAAAAAGTTTAAATAGCATAATTCTGGATTTTTAACAGATTTTTATCACAGGGGTATTTTGGTCATTAACAATAAAATAGATTTCTAAATTTTGTGATTCTAATTTTTTTGGAATTATTATTTTATTTCCTGCAACTTTGTCTTCAGGACCAGGGGCTGAATCGATATTCTAGATGCCCAAAAAAATCAATGAATTTGACAATTTTTCCGGGAGGACTGCATTGACCCTACATTGATAATGGAATCATATTTCGGCCTACACTACTCCAAATGATTCGATTTCACCTGTATATGACAGAGGACTCCCAGACGCGCCTCCACAATAAATTTCAAGCCGTTTGGAATCCGTTATGATGGCCGTTGAGTGATAGAGTTTTGAAGGAAGCTTCCAAGAAGCTTCATCCAAAGAAATCGATTTTCAATAAAAAAACCACAACGCCTTCAATACGCGTCCAATTAAACTGAAATTTTGAGCGTGGACGGAAAAGACATTGATGAAAAATATTTATGAAGAGGTCCACGCGTGAATCGGCCATTTAATAGGTCGAAAATGCGACAACTTGGTGAAGATAAAATCTTCCTATAAAAGGAGGGGAGCTCCTACCTCTCAAGACATATTCTAATTTTCACCACACCATCCGTCACAAAAGGGAGTTGGCTTGAGAGAGAGAAGGGGAATGTGGATATTTTTATCCTTAAGAAGATGAAATACTTTTAATATTCAATAGAAAAGATGAAGGCTTCTCAATTGATGGAAGGCTAAGCGGTAAGTGGTTGCGGATGGCGACACCCGACAGACACTCTCTTCCGAGTTTGGATGTTAATGTGTAATATATTTTTGAATTTCTCTTGAACCTATATTTTTGAATGAATCTTGTTGTTTTATTTCATAAATATAGTTTCAACAAATTTGTTTTGACCGTTTTTCCATCTATAAAGTAGAACAATTGACTTCACTATTTAAAATTATTTGGTGAGGTTTTGTCATTGAGCATAGCGAATTCAATTAGGTTCAATTACTTGGAGGTATTTAAGTAATTGAATCACTTATATAGGTGGGACAACAATCATATTGTAGTCTTAAATATGGTGTCTTTTCAAATTTGAGTTTAAACCTGGGGGTCCTTGGGGTTACATTTAGGAATTTCAAATAAGAGATATTTTTTATATACAAGGAAGAGGGGAGTGTCCGAGAGGGTGAAGCTTGTCTGCAACTGCTATTTTTATTATTAATTTCAAACCCACTTTATCTTTCCTTTAAAATTATTTTAGTTTAGTATTTAATTAAAATATTATTTTCAAATTTTTAATCAAACCCCCATTTTCATTTCATTAAAAACAAATAAAATAACAAAAGTGACAGTTTTACAACTCGAACTGCAACCTCATCGAGAGACAACCCTGTGGTCTCCACTGTGCTACATTAAAAGGGAAAATATTGATTGAGTGTTTTATGAAAGAAACGCTCACATCAATTGGCGCCGTTGTCGGGGAGGTTTCTAGAGTTGATTTTATTTTAGTTATATATATATATATATATTTTCCCTTTCTCTTGCATGACCCGAACTTCTGAACCGAACTTGTTACCTTTAGATTCAGAAATTGATAGAACTTTTTACACTAGGGTTAGAGGTAATAATACACAAGTTTCAAGTTGTGAATCTTCCACCAATAGACCTAGGAGGGACTTAGTTGAAACTGAAATCCAAATGGATGAAAATATAACTTTGAAAGAACTGGCTTCGTCCTATGAAGAAAATCACGAGAATCCTGTAGAGTACGCTGATTCCCCTGCTGGATTTGAAATCAATTCCAGTTTCATCCACCAGCTTCCCAAATTCAATGGGTTGCCTGGTGAAGACCCACACAAACACCTCCAAGATGTTAGTTACCTATGTGTCAACATGAATCCTCATGGAGTTGATGCCGATCAAATGAAGCTTAGGTCGTTTCCTTTTTCTCTAGATGGAGTTTCTAAGGAATGGTTTTTCTATTCTCACTCAACGTTGATTAGAAATTGTAATGAATTAAAAAATATTTTCCTTGAAATTTTTTTCCCTGCGTCTAGTACTGCCTCCATTCGATAGGAGATTTGTGGAATTAGGCAGACACAAGGAGAAACACTTCACGAATATCAGGAAGGGTTCAAACGTCTTTGTTTTAGTTTCCCCCTTCATCAAATCAGTGACCAGCTTCTCATTCAATACTTTTATGAAGGATTGTGTCTCACTTATAGAATTATGATCGATGCTGCTGCAGGAGGAGCTTTAGTTGATAAGACACCAGCTGCTGCTAGGATTTTAATTTCAAACATGGCCCAGAATGCCCAACAATTTGGAACCAGAGGCCTTCTTCATGTCAAAGCTGCAGAATAATGCCCTACTACTAGTCCTGAAAACAACACAATTGCAAGGCAACTATATGATCTTACCACCATGGTAAGGTCAATAATGTCGTCTAACACCACACCAACCCAACCCAAACCTGAAGCGGCTTTCCAACTATATGTCCACTATGGGATTTGTTCTTCGAATGAACATTTTAGTGACCAATTCCTGCAAATTCAAGAGCCTCCTGAGAACTGCAATGTAGTTTTTCCTGGAAGACCATTTCAACCAAACCAGGAAAGACCATTTCAAAACAACCAAAAATTCAATCAAGGATGGAACAACAACTCAAATGAATGATTTCATCAACCTGAACAACCAAGAGGATTCTTCCAAGGACAATCAAGTAATTTCCAACCAAGATATTTCAATGAGCAAGACAATGCTCATTCTTGAAGTAATTTTCAACCTACCCCTCCCACTCAATACTCTGATAGGAACCTTGAATAAGCAATGAGGAAAAAACTAGAGGAAATGAGGGAACTAAAAGAATACAAAAAACAGCAAGATAACAAAATGAATACCTTGATGACTCAAATGGGTAAACTTGCCTCTGGTATTAATTGCATAAAAAATCAAATAAGTGGTGGTTTACCCTCACATCCACAAGTAAATCTGAGGAATAATGGGAAGGAAAATGTGAGTACAATTGAACTTAGGAGTGGAAAAAATTGAAAAATCCTCATATTGAGAACATCAAGCCTTCTTCTGATATTGTTGATGAAAATCCTACCATTGAGAAAAATGATGAAAAATATGAAGTTGATAGAAAATCAAAGTCACGAGAAGAAATCTTTTTTGAAAGAACAAAGAATGATTGGAAGAGGATTTCTGGTCCTTATGTTCCTCCAAAACATACTCAGAATACCCAAGAAACATTCAAACCTCAACTGCCTTATCCATGGTGTGAACCACCACCAAAGTCAAGTGCTGAAAAAGAATTGGATAAGGAGGTTTTGGAAACATTCAAGAAAGTCCAAGTCAATATTCCATTGCTCGATGCTATGAAACAAATTCTGAGGTATGCTAAGTTTCTGAAAGACATGTGTACCAACAAGAGAAAGTTCAAAGGGGGTGAAAAAGTAAACTTAGGAAGGAATGTCTCATCGATGATTCAACATGCCCTTCCGGTCAAGTGTAAAGACCCTGAGACATTTACCATTCCCTATACCATTGGGAAATGTGAATTCAAAGATGTGATGCTTGATCTAGGGGCCTCCATCAATGTCATGCCACATTCTGTCTACTCATCTCTTCAGGTTGGAGACTTGAAACCCTCTAGAATTATCATTCAACTTGCAAACCGAAGTACCACCAAACCTGCTGGAGTTATAGAGGATGTTCTCGTTCAAGTGAGTGAAATGATTTTTCTTGTTGACTTCTATGTTTTGGATATGGAAGATGATCGGTTCAGCACACATGATCACCTCATCCTAGGGAGGTCATTTCTAAAAATGGAAAAAGCGATCATCAATGTTTACAAGGGAAGACTTTCACTGGAATTTGGAGGAGATGTTGTTCATTTCAACATTTTTCATTCAATGAAACACCCAGTTGAGGATCATTCAACTCCCCATGTAAAGATGATTGATTGGTTTTCCTCTAGCATGTTACCTGATTTTTTCTGCGATGAAATACCAACTGATGTGGAAAAAGATGGAAATTTGTTTGATACTGAACAAGATCAAAATGAGGATGAAATTGGAGACTGTGAAGAGTCTTGGGATATTGAGACTGGATATTTGAGCAATAATGAAGATGAATTTCTAGAACCATTGAATCTGTTAGTGGTATTCTAGGAGAGGTTTCCAATTTTTCACATGAAACAAGTCTTGATATCATAGTAAGAGATAACCATGATGAACATGGAGCTTCACCAAACAATCAAACTTCTGAAGAGTTCCCAGTTATCAATGAAACCAACCCACCTGTGGTAGAATTGAAACCCCTTCCGGATAACCTAAACTATGCCTTCTTAGGCCATAATGAACAATTCCCTGTAATAATCTGAAAAGATTTGTCAGAAACCCAGGAAAACCAATTTTTGGAAGTTCTGAAGTACCACAAGGAAGCCATAGGATGGACTCTCTCTGATCTAACTGGAATCATCCCCTCGGTTTGCATGCACAAAATTTTACTAGAGGAGAACACTAGACCGATAAGACAATTTCAAAGAGGACTGAACCCTACACTTCTGGAGGTTGTGAAGAAAGAAGTCACCAACTTGTTGGCTGCTGGAATTATTTTTCCAATATCTGATAGTCAATGGGTAAGTATAGTCCATGTTGCTCCTAAAAAAAAGTGGATTTACAATCTGAAGGAATGAATTTGGTGATCGTGTCCCCATAAGGCTTCCAAATAAATGGATAATGTGCATTGATTACAGGAAACTCAATTTGGTTACAAGGAAAGACCACTTCCCGTTACCATTCCTTGATCAAGTCCTTGAAATACTAGCTGGAAAAACCCACTACTGTTTTCTGGATGGATTCTCTGGATATTTTCAGATTCACATTTTACCTGAGGATCAAGATAAAACCACTTTCACATGCCCATTTGGAACTTTTGCTTACAGAATGATGCCCTTCGGTTTATGTAATGCCCCAGGAACTTTTCAAAGGTGTATGATAAGCATCATCTATGAATTTTTGGAAACATGCATGGAAGTTTTTATGGATGACTTCACTGTGTATGGATCATCTTTTGAAAGTTGTTTGAAAAGCTTGGAACGTGTCCTGAAAACATGCATTGAAAAGAACCTTGTTCTAAATTACGGAAAATGCCATTTTATGGTTTCTAAAGGGATCGTTCGTGGACATGTTGTGTCCCGTGATGGAATTCAAGTTGATCAATCCAAAGTTGAGGTCATTTCTTCATTACCATACCCAAAAACGATGAGATATGTGAGATCCTTCCTTGGGTATGCCGGATTTTATAGGAGATTCATTACAGATTTCAGTACGATTGCACTTCCATTATCCAAATTACTCCAAACATATTTCCCATTTGTCTTTGATGAGAATTGCATAAATTCGTTTCATGATCTGAAACAAATATTGATAACCACGCCCATTGTTCAACTTCCTAAATGGGACATTACCTTTGAAATAATGACTGATGCATCTGACTTTTCTCTTGGGGAAGTATTGAATCAAAGGACAGAAAAGAAATCTCATGTGATTGCCTATGCCTCCCGAACTCTTGATCAAGCCCAACAAAACTGCACAACAACTGAGAAAGAACTGCTGGCTGTTGTCTTTGCTCTAGACAAATTTAGAAGTTATCTGCTGGGATCCAAGGTGATTGTTTTTACTGATCATTCTGCAATCAGATTCTTTATGAAGAAACATGATGCAAAACGAAGACTTCTCATATGGATTAGGCTTTTACAGGAGTTTGATGTTGAAATAAAAGATAAGAAAGGATGTGAGAACCATGTTGATGATCATTTGAGCAGGATACCATCTATTGGGAATAAAAAATTTCAATTGAGTTCCCCAATTAAGTAAACCTTTCCAGATGAGGATTTATTTGCTGCTCAAAGTGAAATACCATGGTTCTCTAATCTTGTAAACTATTTGGATTCTTATGAAAACTCCCACTAGTTTTCCAAAAATCAAATTGATGAACTTGTGAGTGATTCAAAGAAATACATTTGGGATGCTCCTTATTTATGGCACATTGGTAGTAATAAAATGATACGAAGATGCATTCTGAACTCTGAATTTCAATCCATCATACATTTCTGCCATACATTAAACTATGAAGGACACTTTGGGCCAAAAAGAACAGAAAGAAAAGTTCTTGATTCTGGATGTTATTGGCCCACCATTTTTAGAGATGCTTTCGAATTCTGAAAAACATGTAAAAATTGTCAATTCCAAGGAAACATTTCCAATCGGAATGAGATGCCACAAAACCCACTTTTGTTTTGGGATGTTTTTGATGTATGGGGAATGGATTTCATGGGGCCTTTTCCTAATTCATTTGGATATCTATACAACTTGTTGGCTGTTGATTACGTTTCCAAGTGGGTAGAGGCTATCCCCACCCGAACTGATGATGTAAAGATTGTGTCTAAATTTTTGATAGGAAATTTGTTTTCAAGGTTTGGATTTCCAAAGTTTCTAATTACAGATCAAGGTACCCATTTTTGTAATAGGACTTTGGAATCACTTTTGAAGAAATACGGTGTTAATCATAGGGTATCTACGCCCTATCATCCTCAAACAAATGGATTGGCTGAGTTTTCTAATAGGGAGATCAACCAAATCCTAGAAAAAACAGTGAACCCAAATAGAAAGGATTGGAGTTTAAGACTTGATGATTCTCTTTGGGCCCATAGAACTGCTTTCCAAACCCCCATTGTAATGTCACCATTTATATTGGTCTATGGAAAAGCTTTTCATCTACATGTTGAGTTAGAACACAAATCCTTTTGGGCTGTAAAAACATGTAACATGAACCTATATTCTGCTGGGAAAGAAAGAAAATATTGTTTGAAGGAGTTGGAGGAGATCAGAAATAATGCATACAAAAGCTCCAAGTTATACAAAGAGATAAGCAAAGCCTTTCATGATGGGAGGATTCTCAACAAAAACATCAAGGAGGGAGACAAAGTTCTGATGTTTGATGCCAGATTGAAACTCTTCCCAGGTAAATTTTGTTCCAAATTGTCTGGCCCATTCATTGTTACTCATGTTTTTCCTTTTGGTGCAATACAGATTAAAGATCTAGACAAGGGTACATCATTAACTGTCAATGGGCATCGGTTGAAGCTATTTCGAGAAAATTTTCAAGATCCTCTAGGGGAGGAGATGCAACATCATGACGCAGAATATAATTGATGCCAGGTTGTGTCTTTCCTTATCATTTATTTTTGCTTTGTATTTAATTTCCTAAATTTCATGCTAAAAAAACTACACAATGAGGACATTTCATAGAATAAGTGGGGGGGGGGACACAATTCTGGGTAGAGTACATTTTTTACGAACTTTTTTTTTGAAATTTTTTTGTTGTCAAAATTTCATTCCATTTTTTTCTTCTTCTTTTTTCGTGTTTCTTTTAAAAAAAGGTTTTGGAATTTCTTGAATTTCATTTGAAACTCATGCATGGAGTGAACCAACTGATTCTTTGAAACTAAACATAAATGAATGCTGAAAATGAAATTGTTTTAAGTTCAAAAATTTGGAAAATTCTTGAAATGGCCACTGATTTTTAAATCTCATGGAACATATCACTGACATTATGATTGAAATTCTCATTCCTGTGAGGCCTCTAAACCCATTTTTACATCTTCTTTACATTCACCTCTTTCTTGAGAGAACCAATTAATGTTTGTTTAAACCAGAACTTGATTTATTTCTATCAAAACTTGAGGGATGAGATACTTGTTATTAAAATGATTGAGGCATTTGTTTGAATATTGGAGCCTCCTTTTCATTATTATTTTTTTCAGCCTTCCTTGAACATTTTATCCTTCATGAGCCCTTAGTAGCCATGTATAGCCAATTAAGTTAGCCACATTACAAGCCAAATATCCCTTTCCAACCTTCTATGGAAGTATAAATGCATGATCTAGTTGAACTTAAGTGTGTGGGGGAAGATGACTCATGATGTGCCACCTCATTTGGTGTTGCTTTGGGAGAACATTTAAACATTGAAGGCATATTTGTGATGCTGGAATATATTTTTCTGAGAGTTGTGCCTATCTGGAGCTCTCAAATGAAATGGAGCTGTGCCTGTCTGGAGCTCGCAATTGAAATAAGCTATGCCCAATCTGGAGCTTTAAAAAAACTTCATACTTTCTACTGAAATATTGATGGAATGGGGTGGAAAACATAAGATCAGAGCTGATTATTTTAAGAGAATATGGAGGAGACCATACTTGACTAAAAATTAGAATCATCATTTCTGCTTCAAAAAGATCCAAACCCTCCTTATTCAGCCACATAATTTTTCACATTTTAAACCTACCAACCCCAAGCCATAGAAAAACCCTATAAAGTCCTCATGATAATCACATTTTCTTGGTTCACATCGGGTGGAGATGTAGAAATTTATCCAGTCTATGGTAATTCTTGCATGAGTTGGATGAGAAAAGCCTTGTTGCAAATCTATATTGTGTGCTGAGACAAAATGAATTTGATGTAAGTGTGTTGTGTCCATGAGAAGACAAAATAAGTGGAAATGGATTGAATTATTTGAATTTAGAATTATAAATATTTTTCTTTAATGAGGCATGATATCTTTTTAATTCATTGTGGTAAATTGGTAAACTCCATTGGTATGTGTTTTATTTTTCTTGATACCATGCTCACTTGTCTAGGAGTCCAAGAGCCAAGTGCGGGGAAATTGATATAGCTAATATTTAAAATATTTTTAATGTCTATTTAAATGATTTAAACCTCAAAAATTTAACAATTTGATCATATTTGTATCAATTTTGGATTTAGAGTGTGTTTTGGGATAAAAAGTTTAAATTGCATAATTCTGGATTTTGATCATATTTTTATCACAGGGGTATTTTGGTCATTTATCATAAAATAGATTTCCAAATTTTGTGATTCGAATTTTTTTGGAATTATTATTTTATGTACTTCAACTTTGTCTTCAGGACCAGGGGCTTAATCGATATTCTAGATGCCCAAAAAATCAATGAATTTGACAAATTTTTCGGGCGGACTGCATTGACCCTACATTGATAATGGAAACAAATTTGGGCCTACACTACTCCAAATGATTCGATTACACATGGATATGACAGAGGACTCCCAGACGCGCCTCCACAATAAATTTCAAGCCATTTGGAATCCTTTATGATGACCGTTGAGTGATAGAGGTTTGAAGGAAGCTTCCAGGAAGCTTCATCCAGAGAAATATATTTTCAATAAAAAAACCACAACTCCTTCAATACGCGTCCAATTAAACTGAAATTCTGACCGTGGATGGAAATACATTGATGAAAAATATTTATGCGAAGGTCCACGTGTGAATCGGCCATTTAATAGGATGAAAACGCGACAACGTGGTGAAGATAAAATCATCTTATAAAAGGAGGGGAGCTCCTACCTCTCAAGACATATTCTATTTTTCACCACACCATCCATCACAAAAGGGAGTTGGCTTGATAGAGAGAAGGGGAAGGTATATATTTTGATCCTTGAGAAGATTAAATACTTTGAATATTCAATAGAAAAGATGAAGGCTTCTAAAGTGATGGAAGGCTAAGCGGCAAGTGGTTGCGGACGGCGACACCCGACGGACACTCTCTTCCGAGTTCGGATTTTAATGTGTAGTCTCTTTTTGAATTTCTCTTGAACCTATATTTTTGAATGAATCTGGTTGTTTTCTTTCTTAAATATATTTTCAACAAATTTTTTTTGACCGTTGATCCATCTATAAAGTAGAACAATTGACTTCGCTATTTAAAATTTTTTTGGTGAGGTTTTGTCATTGAGCATAGCGAATTCAATTAGGTTCAATTACTTGGAGGTATTTAAGTAATTGAATCACTTCTATAGGCAGGAAAACAATCATATTGAAGTCTTAAATATGGGGTCTTTTCAAATTTGAGTGTAAACCTGGGGTTCCTTGGGGGTACATTTAGGAATTTAAAATAAGAGATATTTTTTATATACAAGGAAGAGGGGAGTGTCCGAGAGGGTGAAGCTTGTCTGCGACTGCTATTTTTATTCTTAATTTCAAACCCACTTTATCTTTCCATTAAAATTATTTTAGTTTAGTATTTAATTAAAATTTTATTTTCAAATTTTTAATCAAACCCCCATTTTCATTTCATTAAAAACAAATAAAATAATAAAAGTGACAGTTTTACAACTCGAACTGCAACCTCCTTGAGAGACAAACCTGTGGTCACCACTGTGCTACATTAAAAGGGAAAATATTGATTGAGGGTTTTACGACAGAAACGCTCAAATCAGTTACCCCATCATAGATGATGAATATTATCTAATTATGAGTTCCTTATATCTAACTGAGGAACATGAGGCCACATGAATAGGAACCGAGGATACATGGGATAGTACATGCAGGTATGGACTTGATAACTCTGTCACTACACTAAATAGGATGTGTATGAAGTGAATACCCATTGTAAAGTGACATAAAAACTCATAGAATAATCATAGTGATTATATAAATCACTATAGTAGTCTCCCCAACACATTTATCTTATATGAATCACTTTCATGGGTGAGAATTCTGGTCAACCCTAAAAATGAGGAAAGTCCAAAACAAGCTACCTCACTAGAAATAGATTATCACTAAACCATTGGATATGTACTAGGATCATATTCCTCAAATTACATATTTATAGAAACACTTAATATAAAATTGAACCACCTTAGGAAGCATCGACCATTTCAACAAAAGTATGACAAATCTAAAATAGCTTGAAGTTGTCCAAACCAATAATTCAATCCTTGATTATTTTCATCTTTAAAAAGAGCTCCGGGAGGAACCCATTGAATCCCTATAGGTACAAATGATTTATAGATATATGTTGTTTCAACATAGGTTTATATATAGGATAACATTCCATTAGAATGTTTTTACTCCATAATGTTCATCGATAAAAACATGAGAGAGTTTATCTATAGACACATCATCAACCTATATGTTTTATGTAGAATCAATAATGTAAATTTCTGAATATCCTTGGTTGAAAATTGATCAAGGACTGGTCCCATCTTTGTTCAGACCCTCAAAAAATTGGGATTGATAGAAGGGGGTCCATCTCACACAATGCATACCATTAAAGGTTATGATAAATATGAGAAAAGACCTATCCAGATGATCATGATAAATCCTTGGTTTGGGGATCTCACATCTAATTTTTAGTTTATAGTTATCCACCAAGACATCACATATAATTTCATGCTCAAAATTCCTTGGATTCAAAAACACATGGTTATACCTTTAATTTTCAATCAGTTTTTGAAATACTACACTAATGGAATGGTTGGAATTATACATGGTGATAGTGACCTATTCAAGACATGAATGTACATATATTCTTAGGAATGATTCTATAAAAGGGATAGAAATGAAATAATTTTTGGTAACAGTATAAAATTTTAATCCCCCAAATGATATAGTACTGATCTTTGTAATCTCTAGAGAATGATTGATAGAGTCTGTGTGCTTCCCATAATTTAGATTGATGTAGTAGACTTGATTCCAAATGTCTGTGAACCTTCAGTGCCAATAGATAATGTAAAAAATATATATAGAGTATCTCAGCAATGTCTCTAGAAGTAGGGGATGAAAAATTATCTTACTATATCCTCTGTCATCCTAATAGTGACAAGGATTCCATCAAATTTACTTCCTCATATGAATATGGCTCGACAAACTCTGATATAGAGGATGAAGTAGATGAACTAAGGAACTTCACTTCTACATTTGAGGAAGGAATATCCCCCTGCATCGATGATTCCAGATAACTAAATAAGGGAGGGAAATAATTCCTACATTCCATATTGATTAGTTACAACATTACCCTTGAGGATAAATTGATGTACATCTTAGTTATAAAGAATAATTGATACATGTTTGCTTGGATGTTTACAAAAATGACATGGATGAACAATAATTTGGCCACCCAACATGTCATCTTTCTTGATGACCATTGTGGTTTCATGAAGGAACATAGGATGATTCACCCATCTTATTATACCAATCTAAAAGAATATTTTAACAAATATATCAAATTAAAATTTTCCAAGAAGTGAAATACACAATATGGATTTTCAATTTTATCCTAGTCACATAAATGGATGAGATGAATAGGGTTTTCAATAATTTCATAGACCATTATCGACATTTCTTAAAGGATGATTTATAATTACCAATCACAAAATATAGGATCCATGAAAATTTTTTCTTCCAAAACCTTTGTTTCTTGGGAGCGTATTCATGGATCAGTCCAATAATTATGGTCCCTAAAAATGAGGATACCACTAAACTCAGATCCAAATTAGTTCTATTGAAATTGAGTCATTACTTTTTTATTAACAAACATAAATGTAATTTATCAATGTTCTATGAATCATATCATTAATCCCTTAAATGGAAAAATAGTTTAATGTTATTTCTATTACTAGTTGGTCAAATCCCAACAGTGATGTGATCAATTCATAGAACCTCAAATAGTATTTTACATGTTTTTACTAAATAGCCTAAATATGAATCCACTAAATTTTTTTTAAAATCATAGAATTTTCTTAACTTTGAGTTTTATAATATTGTTTATTTGTGGTCAACCAAAACAAATAACAATGTTATTTTAGAAATTTCACCCCCAAGAATCTCAAATACATGAGAGGTATCTAAAGGAACCCCACCAACATTAGTTGTTTTATATAAAATATAGCCATAATATATCATTCCTTCACCATGAAAAATGAAGAATGGAATCACATATCATTGATATTGGTACTTCAAATAAGCCATACAGAGTCATACAAAGCACCAATTTCACCCACCGGTCATGATTCTAGTGGTGGAAGGAATTACCATTATCTTATATGTGGACCCCGTAGAATGATCACATAAAACTCTCCATGAATAAAATATTTTTAATAGGAAGTTGAAAAATTTCTACTACTTCGTATCAAAGATGAAAGTAAGTGATATTAGATATTATAATGTCAATATGAACTACCTCATACTTATCTTTCTAGTGAAATTGATGATACATTATGTTCATCAGAAAATATTACTCATGGCCTATCATATTGATCAACTGAAGTACATCCATGGTCATCCCCAAGTAGGAATTTATCATGATGATTAGCCATTCATTAAAAATATGATATTTAATGTGTTTCATAGATATCAATGAATGATAAGGACCTGACTGATTTCCCCACATAAAATCCCACCTTATATTGTACACTAGTGAACACGGAGTTACCAGATTAAGAGGATTTCTATTCCCATTATACTATACAGACATTGGATATGTAATTTGTAGGCCCCTACTAATGACCAATAGGAAAAAATATTCCAAAACCTAAAATAAAAGCAGGTTGTCTATGGGATTTTATTTGTTTCGCTAGATAATGAAAATTTTCCTTATTCAATATCATTGTCTAGAGGCTTCTCTAAAAATGATGTCGAATAAAAATCTATCACATATTGATTGGAACTAGACTTATAGTTTTAGATATCCTACTTAAACAAAAAACAAGTATCTGAACAAGTGAAAGAGAAGATCAATGGTGAATATTCCAAAAAATAAAGAATAACGGATCCCTCTCATTATCTATGTTAGAGGGATAATGAGAGAATTACTATATGATCCCACACTACATCATATCCCAAAATCACAAAATACACATGATGATGTATTGGATAATGATAGAACAACCCTAGTTGACCCTGATTATGAGGATGGAATATTTTTCATCACACACAAAAGGATTATTCCATTAATAATTATCAGTGACATGGAAGATATCAACCTGGTCAACATCTCCCCAGAGTGTGATGAGCCGATATCCAACACTGGATAGATAGATCCCATAATATTTTATCTAAAAAATGGCACTCCCCCCACAAATCGAGATAGAAAAGACCAGATTTGACATTGAGTATTGAAATTTACCCTTTGGGATGGTCCAATTAGAAAAATAACCTTTAAAAGCGAGGATTTACCAAAGTCCTTCTATGATAAATAGTAGAAAGACAGATTCTCTTCACCAAGGAAGAATTCCATGTTTGATCATTCAATGATCATCATTCTGGGACCAGGATATCCCACTAAATTTGGAGAATGAGATAACAAAAGAAAGAAATTATATATGACTATGTGGAATACAATTGTAAATGTCATACATGCCATATTTGTGAGAAAAAAAATCCGTCAAACCGTAGAATTTTTAAAAATATGTAAATATTTCTAGCCATTTTCCATATAGGAAATGGATGATGTAGGGTTATATCACCTATCCATAGATAACTTGATTGAATACATCCTTTCTTTTACCAAATTCTATTACCAATGTGTATAGGAAATAATAAACAAGGAATTTGTGATGAATAATATTATAAACTTTACGAACTCCCACATCATCTCCATGTTCAGAGTCCTTCACGGGATATTATAATAAAAACCACACCAACTTCTATTGTACGTAATTGATGAAAATTTTCCCCAAAGTACAAAATTGAGTCAAATCACTCATCCTTCTATCTTGGAGTGAGAAATGGATAATTAGATTCCATCAATATGACTCTTTCAAATATAATCTAAAAGATGATGAATATGGAATGTAATTCCGATCCAAAGAAGTTCATCCATTCAATTTGGTCCTAACATACCACTATGTGTACTTATATTCAAGAAAAATTGTTTTAATTGATTTACAAAACCAGGTAATCTTTACCCATAGAATTTCATTTCCCCTAATTTATAATAGAAATCTATAGGAAAATATTTGATGATGATACATTTTCAAAATAGGATGGATTCATTAGAGAACCTAGATGATAAGAGGCTATAAACATTTCACTACTATGATGTCTTGTAGAATTGGATCCCATGAGCCTTCAATAAAAATGTTCATCTTTATTAATTATTTTTAGGAGAAATTTTAGTGCATCTAAGAACCCCATGATACCAGGAAAGATACCATGGATGATGGAACCCAATTGGGAAGGACCTAATATCATAAATATGGTCAATAATAATGGATGATACTCACAAGCTATAGTGGAACGGGAATGTGTCACCCCACACCAATAATGTGTTTCTTAAGAGGTAATTATAATATCTTCCATCACATGTCTCTCATTATAAAGTCATGAATTTAATCTGTATATTGATTGTTTTGACCACATGAAATCAATGTGTACATATCACATCCTCATCTCATGATTTTCTACTACATGGGAACAATTCTTCTCACTAATGATTCATGCCACACAATCTAGATCCATAAGAATGAGAAATAAAGCTCCCTCATACCTATGTGATAGTCATGTATTAATTGTGAATATCTATACACAATAACTATGTTTATATTTATTCCTAACCTAATAGGATACACAATGATACCTAAGACTCCAGTCATGGGTCCATCATCAATATTTATCATTAAAATTAGGTAACCATATTCCTCACTACATGATGTAAAACTGTATAGATCACTAATATCTTTTCTCCTCTAGATTGGGTGACCATTATCCTTACCAACAGACATTAAATTATATGAAATTATTCCACACCACATGACACTACATTTCATGGTTTTCCATAACTATGTCTGGATTGATTCATTTCATTACCTGATAGATATAGATGTGAAAACCTCCATTCATCAACCAAGAAACTATATACCACTTAATTAATAATAAGAGACATTCTTACTCACTGTATAATGTTCATATGTATGAATAATTTACTAACAACATGACACTAAACAAAAAGGGTTTTTAGAAATGTGCACGGTAAAATTCTCATTCCGATGAGATACATAAGGATGCCAAGATCCTATATATTTTCACAGCTATCACATTATACAAAATGAATATTTCCATTTTGAAATTGACTCCATGTAAAAAAGAATAATTTTCTATTTTCCTTGTTAATCCCACTGAGAATGGCACGCATGATCATAGAAATTTTGGTAAGGGCTTCCCCACAGGATGGATTCGTATCATCAAATCACAGGGTTATCATTTTAAAGAATAAAATTCCATAAATGGAACAACATGTGTACTCACCACATGATGTTATACTACATTGATGATAAATATTCTTTAAAAAAAACTACACATTACTGTAAACATCTCCTAAGGGGACCACTATCATTTTTTCATTCTCCCACCACACCTCCATTCAACATCTACATGGGACTTTATTCCTTCCATCATTGGTTATGCAGTAATGCTTGGATCCCTAATCCTTGGTATAGCGATAAAAATAGACCAAAATAATTCCCCTGTAAATATGGATCAATCAATTGTTCACTATTTAATGTTCAAGAACTATATATGTCTTGAATCATATCATTACATGATATGTATTGATGACTAGACCCCCATCCATTGTTCTTATCGCTATATTCTTATTTCATATTGGGGAGCCTAAATCCATGATAAATGACCATAAACATCATGGTTCCCCTAAAAAAATGTGTATCTTGATTCTTATTATTATAATATTTTTAATGATGAATTGATCTTCAATCGTATTCCAAGTTATAGTAACCAAAAAATATAATGCATCCTATGAGTATGAGTCAAACATTCATATGAAATTTCTTATTCAAGAACTATATTTGTCTTAATTAAAAACCCCATAGGATGCACAATGACTCTTAGAGGTCTACACATTGTTTATTTTCAAGATTTTAACTTTGGTGGATCAATGTTTGAACTTTGAAACATTAATTTTGAAATTTGGTTTTTGTTTGAATGTAGAGTTACTAGTAGTCAACAGAGTTTATTTTAAGAAAATATAAAAAATGGTTTGTATGATACATAGTGACACAATGGATATTAGATTCTTGGGTATAACCCTGATAAATAACAAATTCCCCCCATCACTGTGTAAGAATCAATCTCACACATATATCTTCTATACAAGAACTATGTAAGGATTGATTCTGTTCAATATAAGATATGCATATACACCCAAATCATCAATCCTAGTTTAAACTGAAAATGATAAAAGAATAAAATTTAACACCTAATAATATATTATTTAAATATATGTATGGAATGTCCTTATAATAGGTATTTAAAAACAAAGAAAGAAAGAAACCCTTATCACATGCCATTAAACTCTGAGGTAAATGTGATAGTTTAAGGACATTAAATCATCACGAAAAATATGTCCCCACAACATGAAGTTAAAATTTGACATCCATATACCATTATTATTTATTATCTATAGAACATAAGAGATTGAACCTAGTTAATGAGATTGTCATATTCTTTCATTATCTTTTATTCCCCTCAGCAAATAAATTACACATCATGTTTTGAGTACCTCATGATTCTAAAAACCATTCCGGAACCAACAAAGGAATATATTTCTCCCTTTTTGATATTTATAACTATGTATAATGTTTTATGTAACACCCTGGTATTTTTTGTATTTTTTTGAATTAATTTAACATTTTTAATATTTTAATTTTATGTAACATTGAATATATTTTATTTTATATTAAATCACTATTTTTCCTTCATGATATGAAACACCAAGGAAATCATGAAAAAAACACAACATAAATATTATCTTCCTCAACATAGAACAGTAGGGTTAGCATGCATTAAATGAAATAATGAGTTTCCTCGATGGCTTGCGTAACATGGAAGACCTTGGTTTACAAAACAATAGTATATCATTAAGATCTTATAACATTATATAATATTATATATCCTACATGTTGAATTAGATCTAATGAATATTATTAAATAATTTTTTAATATATTTGGTTTAGACAACATAATATCAATTAAAATGTTACCAATAAATTATAAATTAATATGAAAAATTATTGAATGTAAAAGGAAATATTATTATTTTTATGGCCACAAATCTATTTTACCCTAATAAATTAAATTAAATAAATTTATTGTGTGTAAATAATGTAATATATATTTTATATATTAGATAAAATATTTTTTATATTGATCCAATAGATATGATAGACATAAGATAAAATCAAACCCAATTTTATGCCTACAAACAGATTTTTTATAAAGGTAGTTTTATATCAATTTTATTGAGAACCCATTTTAAGTACAATTTTTGGCAATTTTATAGATTTATTATTTCAAATGAAAATTTATATTTGGAACTAAATCATAATAAAAAGGTTAGAATATTTTTTGGTATTTTTCTATAAGCTTTAATTTTATAATGAATAGTAAAAAAAATTAATTTATTTGAAAATTAAATTTAATATTGTTTAATTATAATAATAAATTATATATTAAATAGGTTTCAATGTATAATTAGATTATATTTTTATGAATTAAAACAATAATGATAATTATAACAAATTTCATATTGATCATGGATATAAAAAAATTAATGTTTTTTTCTTAGAAAACACACATTATCGACCCAACTATGAGATTAATTTAAACTAATTTCATATATTATTACGATATTAATTTGTAAAACTGGATTCCATATTTGTAATCAAAATAATATATATTGTGTAAAAAGGACAAAGTAATTTTTCAAAGTCAAGACTAGATGTGGGAGGCTGTGAACGAGTGATATCTTTTTCTTTTATGTTTCCTTAATTTTCAAACATCATTCTCCTCAAATTAATGATTTATTTCCCTGATAAACACAATTATAACACACATCCACAAGAACATTATAATTTACAAGGTTCACTACTCAGCAAGAGTAGCATCGTCAATGGTATGGTTTGGAAACAATCAAAAGCCTCACAATCCACTAGAAAACAATACTTTGATGTGGAATACAATGAGTAAGATGTGCCCTCACACTCTTGTAAAACATTGAAAACAATAAAATAGTGTTTTTTCTTCCTATTAGCACAAATATGAAAAAAATAGATTCTTCTTGGTTGAAATTAAAGAATTTTGTTTTTCAAAATAAATATTCTCTCTCCCTCCTAGATATTGGTAGGAACATCATTCTGTTCTATGAGAAGAGTCATGATTCCTATGAAAACTAAATAATTCCTCTATGTATTTTTTTCAATGTGTTCCATGAGTACTTCACAGAGAGCCTTCTTCTTTTTTGAACCCCCCTTCTTTGTGGATTACATATTCTTATGCGGACCAGTGTTGCTTCGTTAACAACTGGTACATTAGTAGACCACCTCTTCTATGTGGTATCATTTCCTTTGCAGGATATAGTTACCAAAATACTTCTTCCACATATTGTCCCTATGAACCTTCCCAATCATGGAAATAATACCCTATGAACATCTTCTTTCTTGATGGATATTATTCTCAGTGAACAAATTACCTTCATAGAATTCTCCATCGTGAAACATTCCAAACATCTCTATATTTATTCCCACAGTGATTATCTATTATTATAAATTTTTCTAACATAATCAACCGATTATGGGTCCTTATATATGAAAATATATCAAATAATCCATCTAATATTATTTACCAAAATTTTCATTGTGGTACATCTTTCACTATGAATTATTCATTTCCCATATATTGTGACTATATTGTGAACTATTTTTTATTCCATGGTCTCCATAGTGAAAAAACCTTTTACAACAACCAAATTCTCAACTGACACTGCTCCATCCATGAACTATTTTCCCCTTGTAGTTCTCATATCACCTTTATACCTCTACGGTGGATGATTCCTTCTTAAAAAATATCTCCACCTACTTTTCAAAATTGACACCCTTCACCATGAACCTCAAGGCTTCCATGAACCTTGAGTCTCCATTGATACTTTCCTATTAAACGGTCTGCATACCGCATGTCACAGTATGCCTGATGCATCAAAACAAAATACTTCATTTACCAATTTTACTTCACCGGTCCACATACATCATATGTGGTACACGAATTATCCTTTACGGTCTGTGAACGGTGCTTCTAAAACTACCTTGAGAAAAAATATTTTTCAATAACCCAAAATCAGGATTTTAAGGCGCAAATATTTGGTTAATAATGGGAAACAACACAACCTTAAGAATATTCTTTAGAAAGAAGACTCTTATTTCTTCCTCTTATCTGGATTATTTGAAAATCTTCTACATTCATCATGAGCCATATCTGTCATGATATATAGTCATCGATCAAGAATATTTAGCATCATCAAATTTTTTCTAGGAAAGAATTTAAACCTCCCAATATTCCAAAAATATATCTCTTCCCATTAAAACATAAAAACTATTGGAAACACATTCACTCCCCTTTATTTTACATGTCTTTCATTACTAGTTCTCCAAATAACTTATGATACTTGTGGAATAAAAATTAGAAGAGAATCATAATATTTTCTAATGATTTTAAAAATTAAATTGAATTTTTCATTTTGAAACAAAAGATAACACGCTTAAAAAAACTCTTGATATATCCTTCTTTATACATCATGGTACCAAGGAAACATATTTTTTTCCAAAATTATCAGTGAATGCGATTAAAATTAATTACATTAGGTAAGGTAAAAATAAATTTAACTATGGACTAATCATTAAATTTAAGAACCAAAAAGACCTAAAAACTTGTCCAAAACCCATTGGATGGCCATTATTAATCTATTCTTTTTCTATTATGGAGTTTTTTTCGGTTTGGTATAAATCATTTAAATAAAAACATGGGTATACCTAACTTGTTTTAAAAAATGACATGTGTGAACATTGCCTTCGTTATAAAAGGCCACCACCTGTCCCTCTTTTTTAGACCACACAAACCTCATAGTTTCAGAAAATATCTACCGAATACATATACCAATTTACCTATGTTACTTTTCTAAGCCTCCCATTGGTAATAGTATCTTTTAAGGAATAATTTTGAAAAAAACAAAATGATGTTACCTGATTAATAGGTAACAACTTATCTCATGATCATTTCATTTACTTTCCTTATCCACCACATAAACTATCATTATTACATGATTTTATAGAAAAAACAGTATTACCAATATACTAACGTGTTTTTATGCTAAGGTTTTTACATACACTTACACACACCTCCATATAATGGGTAACGAGCATACTGTTTATCTGTACATCGAACCACTACCATACTAAACGATGATTGTTCATTTTTTCCTTTACCGCCTCTCATGGTGGACATTGTTATGGAAATTACATTTATAAATGATATATATTTTGTCTTTATGTTTCTATAATTCTTTTTAAATATTTACCTCTATACATTTGATTTGTTTTAAATATTAAAATTTCATTTGAGAAAGTGTGGACTACCACCCCCTCAAAGCAACTCGATGCATTCACACATTACATGGAATGTATTACGGGTAATTTTAGTGAAATCCTATGACATGTATAAAATTATTATAAAAATTTAATGATATTATATACATATATACATATAGTTCCTTTAAATTATTTCTTTCAATATGATAAAAAAAGAAACAATGTTCATGCATACATATGACATACTCTCTCCAATGATAGTGTATTCCATTTCATACTTCTATATTATATAGATTATTATAATAAAAAAAATACTGAATATAAATGATATATATCAAATTTTACTTTATTTAATCCTTATATCTGTATGTGGAAAAAATAAATAATAAATTATGACACATTCAAATAATAAAGATAATATTATTTATAGTTGAACATTAACATAGGATGGTTAAAAAAAGGGTAAAATAAGGTCATAATAAAACCATATATTGTTTTAGATATGAGAATATTGTTATATTAATTATGTATAATATATTTATATATATTATACAGGTGTTTTGAATCTGTATGACGATAGTAAAGTCCCAAGGTAAGGATATTTCATCCCACTTTTTATTTTTCTGAGATAGATGTTGTATTCACCAATCGTTTCTTTTTTGTAGACTGTATACTAACCCTAGATGTATTTATTATTTTCTATAGTCAAATTTATTGATATTTACATATTGATTATATGTCTATTATTTTATGGGTATTAATTTTCAAGTGTTACAAAATCTGAAAAATAGTTTTATCTCAATTTTCGTTCTTCGAGACAAATATTATGTTAAGAACCTAAATTTATTTTGAGGTGTATATACTTCCATTGTTCATTATATATCTTGAATTTACATATTTTCATGACAATATATTATTTTTTTAATATTATTTTCTTACATGTAGTGTATTATACCATGTTACAATGTGATAAGAGAATATTGATACACTCTCATCACTTTTCTAGTTAAATTTTGTTTATAATTACTTTTATAACATCTTATAACTCATATCTCTTGAGAATTCATGAATTTTATTATACTATTGATATTCATGAAATATTAATGTATTTGTACCATTTTTATAAATGTTGTTAGATAATATAGTTAAAAATTGTTATGGACAAAATCCAAACTTTTCCCTTTTTTCGGTTAGAATTCTATGTTTCGTGAAAACAATGTTTTCTAATAATGGTTACAAGAATATTGTAACATTTTTATAAAATAATTAAAATAAATTTTTACCATTTTAATCTATTACCAAGAACATTGAAGGAATCTTCTTGTTGTTTTTTGAAGAATTCATTTTTTTATCCTTTTTTCAAGGAAAAAAAGAATGTTCATTTTACCACATACCACATGTAGGATTTACCCACCATCATTTCATTGAAGCTCCCATTTCAGTTATAAAAAGAAAATTTTAAATAAAATATTTTTAATAATGATTTTAATGTAATTTGTTTCAAAAAAATTTCCAGATTATATTATATATTTTCAAGGGAAATTGTTTAACAAATCTATTGATGTCTTATATATATACCTTCATAGTATTTTCAATGAAATTATTTTCATAACATTTTCAATTTTTTAAAATTTAATGAACATATATTCAAATAAATATGTTTCTTAAAGATTTGGAATCTTATTTTATATTTTTTTCAAGGAAAAAGGTTTTCTAAATGATTGAAATTCTTCTCTATAAAAATTCATGGTACTTTCAATGGAAATGATTTTAAAATGAATTTATGTATTTAAAAACATTTTTCAATGAATAAAAAATATATTCCAAAATAAAAAAGTTTATATGATATTTTAAAATTATTTTCCATCTAAGATAATGTTCGTTGATGTTACTCATTCCCTTCTAAGAAATGATCTAATGGGTCAATTCATATTCTTTTTATAAATGAGTTATGGTTAATGTCATTGTATTTATGAAACATATTTCTCTTTAAGAAGTTATATAATATTGAAACTCTAGTCTTTTTACGAGTTATGTTTATGATGAAATGATTATGAATCATTCCTTTTCTACTAGGTTATGATATGATTACATGTTTATAGTTCCCATTTTTTTCATGGGTTTTGATATGAATAATTATTGTCTTTGGGGGAATGTAAGAATGATTTAAATACTTTATGGGTGGTATCTATATATACTTCCAATGCATTAGATAATGATTTATGTCTCTTGGGAAAAACTGATATGGTCTTGGGAATGAACCTTGACTTTAATGATGGTTGTGGGAGGTAACCATGAATAACCTACTGGTATAAAGAGTGAAAATAGGCTATTAAGATGGACATGGGAGTGAACTATGAAATACAAGATGGTATGGGGAGTGAACCTATACTACCAATATAGCAATGGAATCAATTACATAGATTCTATTGAAATCATATTATATATTCCTATGTGTTATCCAAAATTCCATGTTTTATTCCTATATTATGATTTAATGGATTTTTTTATTTATTTCCTTATGATTCATGTTTTCTGAACATCCAAGCATTAGCTCGTGATTCGTGTATATAATAGTTTATATTCAGGGTATGATCTTCTATTTTTAGGACCATGTTCTCATACCATTATTATGATGATTATTCTTACATATCTCCCTTATTTACCCTTAATGAGCTTATGATATTACCCCTTTTTATATTCCCTTCCCCAAGGTTATATAGATATTTATTATGTTTTATGTGTATAAGAAGTGATTTAGTAATGAAGAACCTTGTGGGAGAAAATTTATCTCACTTATGTACCAGTGTTCATATTTACTTGTTTCCAAAGTCATTATATAAATTAATGTCCGTGGGAATCAATTTTCATGATGCGTTAGGTGTTCTGAAAATTTTATGTAATGTTAATGTTTGAATAGATAGGGTCTCCATAGTCGGTATCATGGAATATGTTTAATTATCATTTGGAAAGAAGTAATAGAAAACGTTAGTGAGATTCCAAGGTGTATTTCTAAATATAATTCTAGGGATGTGTTTATGCATAAATATAATAATGAGTCAACATTTAGTAAAATGTCATAGAATATTGGTAAAAGGCAGAGTGGGAGGTTTCATTTTAATAAACCCATATCTGGATACTAAAAGTGGACTTGGCTCTAGAATATATGTACCTTTGGGTAATAACTCCAACAAGATGTTTTATGATACACTCAGGGAAATCAGGTACATGCCAACTAGCATTATTGCACACCATGTTTGACAATCATAGGGGGTACACTTTGGGGATTCCAAAACTCTTCATAAACCATCACGAAGGATTTAAATATAAGTTGGATATGAATAAGATATAATGAGCCTATAGTTTCATAGGTTAATAATGATTTTAGGATTTAGATATCCTATAAGTAATTATTTTCATGATTATGTAGTATCATCTATGATAAGTAATGCTAACATTATGATTCTAGTTTTATTAAATGGAGGGAATTAAAAGTAAGTGGATTAAAATTGAATGTGGTGGAATATTTTATGATGAGAAGTCATGTATTATGATCACTATAGTGAATGATGTTGTGATCATTCATAATTAGTTTTCATAGAACTTCATTAAAAACATATACATTAACCAACTCATGTACTCTACATAGAATACAAAGAAGGAGTTCACTGAGAGTTTGGGTAATGGAGACCTTGGTGGAATGAATATTTGGTTACCTTTGTGTCAATAATTTATAAATAATCACATAATTTAAAATCTAAGAGGAAGAAGAAGAAGTTTTGACTATGAAAAATGACACAAATCAAGTGACATTAAGAAAAAAACATGTTTGTTAACAAAATGGATGGAATTATTTTCATCTCTAAAGTATCATTGAAGGTTAAGTCTTTCTATGTATGGAATAAATGGGCATTATGAAACTCAATGTCCCAATAAGAAATATCCTGAATAGGGTTAGCAAGGTGGTATGAGTAATGGTTACAGTTTAGATGATGAATTGACTACAGATGAAATGTGAAATGAAATAGGTATTGTGTAATAGGATGAGGAAACCTTGTTAATTGAATACAAATTAAGTGGAATAATAAAATATTTTATATATTTGTATTCAACAAGTATGTTATATGAAAGGTGAAATATATAAGTATTTTTTAATTTATGTTTTTCACTACAGATTTTTTATATCACGTTAAATGGTTTCAATGAAATATAAAAATGTTATAACAGAAATGTGATGTCCCTGAAAATACATGATTAAGGGAATCATAAGCCTTAATATGATACTTCTATTATGATAATGTTATGTCAAAAATTGTATGTGGGATAAAAATAAGTATGTTGGAAGGTATTGATTACCTTTTAACAAAGAAAGGTCTTGTTGAAATGTAATTTAAGATATATGGATGATGTTTACAACTTATTTAATTTATGAAATATATTCATTAATATATGGAATAAAGAATAATGTATGTTTTCCTTAAGTATTTATGGTAATTCTGGTTATTACCATGTTTCAATCGAATATATGTTGTGGTAATTCAGATGTATGGATTGTGATATCCAAGAGATAATTTTTGATATACAAGATAATAAATGTAACACTAATTTCATCACATTTTTTTATTGTTTTTTATTTTAATATTTTAGAAGGTTTATATGGTTTAATATTTATGTATAGATTTTGTTAATATTTGGATAATGTTTGTGAGAATAAATTTTTATCTTACCGCATGAGGATTTATGCATATTGGATAACCTATTATAAAAATGTTGTGTCGATGGATAATAATAACATATGGGATGGAATATCTTTTATCTCATGATATGTTAGTGATTCATGAATGAAAAATTAATTTTAATATTTGGATAAAGAGGTGAACTAGAATAGGGAACAACAAAATAAGAGGTTTTCTTGAAATTAGTCAAGTATATATTTCCTAGAATTTTTTTATCATTAAGAAAAAGTATCTTGAAACCAAAAAATTTATCCTAGTACCTATATTTTTTATGAATAATATTTTCCATCATTTCATCACATATTTATGGTTTTTTAATTGTTAAAATCTTTGTAACCATATTCTCTATCACTATCCATCAGAACATGATTTTTATATATCTCTTCCATGTCTTTGTTATCACTTCCATCCTATTTTATCCTATGTGGAAATCCAGTTATATGTTACTTTTGGTAATCGTTATGGTCCCAACATTACTTTTTTTATGATAAGTTTTAGTGTTAATTTTTATTATGAAGGTTTTTTTTGAAGAAAAAATTAATGTATTAAACCATTTATAACCTAAACAAATTTTGAGGGAGAAATTAATTTATGTGGGTAGAATGTAACACCATCATATTTTGTGATTTTTAAATAAATTTATCCATTTTATATATTTCCTTTTACGCAACACTGAATATTACTTAATTTATATTAATGCACTATGATTGGATTTAATTATACCCATCAACATATATATCTTGCACAAAAAACATAAAAATTATATTTATTTGCATAAAACATTGAGGTTATATTTTGTTACACACAAAAATGACTCTACTCAATGGCTCGTGTAACATTCAAGGCTGAGTTTTATAAAAAATAATATGTCATTAAAAAGTTATTAAATTCTATAATAAGTTACATATTTCATTTTTAATTCATGGATATGAATAGTATTAAATAATTTATTAAAATATATGGCTTACAAAATATAATATGAATTAATATTTTACAAATTAATTATTAATGAATATGAAAACCGAATGAATATAAAAGGAAATATCATTATTTTTATGGTCATAAATCTATTTTACCCTAGTAAATTATGTTAAATAAAATGAGTGGCTAATAAAAATGTAATATATATGTAATATATTCAGGAAAATATTATTTATATTCATCCAATATATTCTATAAACATTTGATAAAAACAGTTCCATTTTTATGTATAAAACCCTATTTTTTATTAATGGATGTTTTACTTAATTTTAAGGGAAAAGAAATTTTAAATCCACTTTTTGGGTCTTTAATAGATTTAATATGTCAAAATAAACATAAAATTTGGTATTTAAACATAAAAATTATGTTAAGATAATTTTTTTTATTTTCCTGTAGGGTTTCATTTTTAATTAATAGTTAAAAATACTGAATTTTAGTTCAAACAAACTACTTAGTATAATTTATTTATAAGGACAGATTATATTTTAAATTGGTTTAAAATGTTTATTATATTATATTTCAACTAAGTATTCAAATATATAAAATTTGAGGAAATTTCACATTAACATAGATACAAAAACATAAAAATATTTTGAGTGTTTTTAGATAAAAAACGACACTGTCGACCCAACAATGGCATTAAGTTTATATTAATGTTTGAAAATAATGTTATTGGAATTTATAAAAATGGATTAAATATATTTTATTAGTTTAATTTATAATGTCTAACAATTTCACCATAGTTTTTGACAAAAATTATTAGTCAAGGTAGTTAAAATGAATTACACCAGTTAAGTTAAAATTAACCATCACTAAGGACTAAACATTAAATTGAAGACCCCTAATAACCAATACACATTTACAACACAAAATTTATGTAATTTCTTTTCCATTAACCTTAAATTCATGAGATATATTTGAATGAATTTTTAGGAGAAATGTGGGTACAACTAACTTGTTTTAAAAAAATCCCATGTGTGTCCTTTCCCCTGTGTATAAAAGGCCAAAACCTATCCCTTTTCTTAACACCTATGAAATTTCCTAGGTTTGGAATATATATTCCAAATAAACTTTCCAACATCCCTATATTCCTCCTCAATTCCACCCTTTGGGAATAATTTCTTTCAATGATGTGTTTTGAAACAAACCAAAATGAGTTACTTGATTAACAGGTAACAACTTCTCCTAAGATTGTTTCATTTATTTTCATTCTCCAGACCTTTTACTATCTTTATATTGTACTTATATAAAAAATCTATATCCTAAATATAAAAGGATGTCGTTATTTGAAAGGTTTTACCTACACTTACTCACACCTCCATCTAATTGGTAACAAACATATTGTTTATGTGTACGGCGAACTACGACCCCACTAAATGATGATTGTTCATTTTCAATTTATTTACACCTATGTTAGACATTATTATGAACAATATATTTAAATTTATTATATATTATATCATTAATATTATATAATTATTATAAAATATATAACGTTATATGTTTGTTTTGCTATAAATATGATATTTTCATTTGAGGAAGCGTGAAATACCACCCCCACAAAATGATGTGATTCGTTCACACACTACAAGGAAGGTATTTAGAATGGATTTAGTGAAATTATAATATATTAATAACATTATAAATAAACAATAATTATATTTTTGTGAAAACAGGTCCTGGTGACAGTACATACACCCAGCCTAAACATGGCCGTCAGGTCCTGGCCTGCCAGGTACCACCAGTTTCCCTGCAGACACGTGGTCCCCACACTAAGGCCCACCCACATGCCCGAACGGGTCATCTGACTAATGAAAATCCCCACAGGACAACAAACAATGAGATTCGTTCACACACTACCTGGAAGGTATTTAATAAGGTTTTAGTGAAATTATAATATATTAATAACATTATAAAACTACAATAATTATATTATTGGGACAACTGGGTCCCAGTGACATCATAGACATATAACGGTATATATTTTTTTGGGTATAAATATGATAATTTAATTTGAGTAAGCATGAAATACCACCCCAACAAAACGATGTGATTCGTTCACACACTACATGGAAGGTATTTAGGATGGTTTTAGTGAAATTATAATATATTAATAACATTATAAAACTACAATAATTATATTATTATGATAAATGGGTCCTGGTGACTGCACATACACCCAGCCTAAAAATGGCCACCAGGTCCTGGCCCGACAGGTATAGCCAGTTGCCCCGCAGACACGTGGTCCCCACGCTGGGGCCCACCCACATGCCAGAATGGGTCATCTGACTGATGACAATCCCCATATGCCAACAAATAATGTGATTCGTTCACACACTACATGGAAGGTATTTATGATGGTTTTAGTGAAATTATAATATATTATTAACATTACAAAACTATAATAATTATATTATTGTGACAATCAGGTCCCAATGACCGCACAGACACCCCGCATAAACATGGACGTCAGGTCCTGGCCTGCCAGGTACCACCAATTGCCTCGCAGACACATGGTCCCCACATTGTGGCCCACCCATGTGCCCGAACGGGTTATCTGACTAATGAAAATCCCCACATTCCAACAAACGATGTGATTCGTTCATACACTACTTGGAAGGTATTTAGGATGGGTTTAGTGAAATTATAATATATTAATAACATTATAAAACTACAATAACTATATTTTTGTCACAATCGGTTCCTGATGACAGCACATAAACCCCGCCTAAACATGGTCTTCAGGTCCTAGCCCTCCAGGTACCACGTGTTTCCCCATAGACACGTGGTACCCACATTGGGGCCCACCCACATCCTTGAATGGGTTATCTGACTAATGAGAATCCCCACATGCCATCCCAAGTCCTTTCTAGTATGATTTGTCCTCACTCACAAAAACCCTAGGAAACTTCCCAAAAGGTTACCCATCCTGATCACTACTCCCGGAAAAGCATGCTTAACTGTGGAGTTCTAATCAGAGAAACTCTCAAAAAGAAAGGTGCACCTTATTGAAATTAGTCATATCATCTAGTCATTTAAACCTTCGCCATTCAAAGGTGTTACAATCACCCTTATTTTGGATGGTTTTAGTGAAATTATAATATATTAATAACATTATAAAACTTAAATAATTATGTTATTGTGACAATCGGGTCCTAGTGACAGCACATACACATAACCTAAACATGGCCATTAGGTCATGGCCCGACAGGTACCACCAGTTGTCCCGCAGACATGTGGTCCCCATAATGGGCCCCACCCACATGCCTGAACTGGTCATCTGACTAATGACAATCCCCACATGCCAACAAATGATGTGATTCGTTCACACACTACATGAAAAGTATTTAGGAAGGTTTAAGTGAAATCATAATATATTAATAACTTTATAAAACTACAATAATTATATTATTTTGACAATCAAGTCCCGATGACAGCACAGACACCCCACCTAAACATTGTCGCCAGGTCTTGGCCAGCCCGATACAACATTTTTCCCCACAGACACATGGTCCCCACACTAGGGCCCACCCACATGCCCATAAGGGTTATCTAACTAATGAAAATCACCACAGGCCAACACAAGTCCTTTCTAGTGTGCTTTTTAATCACTCACACTCAACCTGGCACATCCTGATCACTACTCCCGGAAAATCATGCTTAACTGTGGAGTTCTAATCAGACATGCTCCCAAAAAAAGGTGCACCTTTTTGACATGATTCATATCATTTAGTCATTTTACCCTTTATCATTCAGAGGTGTTACAATCACCCCCACTTTAGAGCACAACGTCCTCATTTTGGGCCCTATATCTCAACCTAGTATGTGTGATACACTTAAGGCCGGGTACCACCATAGATACCAAATGTGACAACCTGGTCCCGATGACATTATAGAACCCCCGCCTTAACATGGTCGATAGGTCCCAACCTTCCAGGTACCACCAGTTGCCCCACAGAAACACGGTCCTCACACTGGGGCCCGCCCACATGCCTGAACAGGTCATTTGACTAATTGTAATCCCCACAGGCCAATAGATGTCCCTTCCAGTGTGCTTTTTCCCCACTCACACACACCCTGGGAAACTTCCCAGAACACCACCCATCCTGACCACTACTCCAGACCAAGAACACTTAACTGTGGAGTTCTAATCAGATAGGCTCATGAAAATAAAGGTTCACCTTGTTGATATTAGTCATATGATTTAGTCATTTAACCCTTTATCATTCATGGGTGTTAGAATACCGCATTAGAGCAGTAGAAAGCGGTTCACAAATTTTGTATCATGAAGAACATCAAGAATGAGTAAGGGAGGTATTTAAATATTTAACCCTACCTCAAAGGTTCATTGATGTGTCACAAGATGAAAACGGTGAAGGCGAAGAGGGTTCAAACAATCTTCACCTCCCCAATAAGCTTCCGAAGTCAGGCTCGGGCATCGTCCTCTTTCTTGGCTCCGAAGAACATTATTTGATGGATACGGAATTCTTCATTTGGAGGATAAGGTCTTCGTTGGAGATGAGTTTCTCCAAGATCTTCAATGCTTCTCCCTTTTCCAATAATTTCCAACCCCAAAAAAAGAGAGGTGAAAACTTATTAAATTATGTCTATCAATTTAATTTAGGTTGGCACAATTAATTTTTGGCATAATTAATTTTACTATGTTGGCATAATAAATTTGGAGGAATTCCATGGGTTAACTCTTTATTAATGAGGAAGTTCAAGGGGTTTCTCCCATTAAGAGGGTTCAGGTGGTCCCCACCTTTAGGAATTCAAAATGGGGGTTTTAGTTCAGGTGTTCCCCACATCTTTTAGCATTCACATGGGAGGTTTCAACAAAAAATAAAATAGAAGTTTATTTTTTTTATTTTGTTTATTTTCACAAAAAACAAAAAATATATCATTCACCCTCGACCCACTATGGTCGAGGTGAAGGTCTCCTTAAGAAAATACCAGTGCTTTCAGTTCAATGTTGCCCTCAGATTTCAATTTCGAGCACCGGTTTAAAAGTTACAAAAATCTTCTCGTACATTTACTGAACATACCCGAAAAAAAGTTCAGAAATTCATTCCAGGCACACCAGGATTTGAAATCATGTACCATCAATTTTCGAAAACTCGTAAAATTCCCATATATTTAAAAACATTACATGGAAATTCATGGTCTTTATATTCTCCCCACCTCAGGGCTTCGCATCCCCAAAAGTCACATCACAAAACATGGAAAAAAAGTGGGGGCACTAAGCATGAATCTTAGCCTCCCACTCCCATGTGCTCTCCTAGAGGTTACCATGTTTCCATTGAACATGAACTAGAGGTATCGACCACCTAAGAAGAACCCACTCCTGTCGATCCTCAATCCCTACTAGAACCTTCATAAATTCCCCACCATCGTCGACGTTTAGCTCCCCGTGGTCGATAATGTGAGAAGGGTCATGCATGTATCTCCTCAGCTGGGATACGTGGAAGACATCATGCACATGGTGCAATTGAGATAGAATTTCTAGGTAGTAATCCACCTCGCCAACTCTATTGAGGACATGGATGGGTCCAATAAACCTCAGAGAGAACTTTCCACCTCGGCCAAATCCCTGAAAACCTCATCGAGGTGAGACCTGTACAAATACATGGTCACCATCCTCAAACTCCAGATGTATTCATCATCTATCGACATAAAACTTGTACCTCCTCTATACAGTCTTCATCCACTCTTGGTTGATCTGTACTTTCTATGTGGTTGCTTGTACCATCTCTGGTCCCACGAGTGCTGACTCCCCTGGGTTAGTCCAACACAAAGGTGATCTGTAAGGTCCTTCGTACAACAACTCAAAAGGTACCATCCAAGTGGTGGAGTGATAGATTTTGTTGTATGTAAACTCCATTAAAGGAAATTGATCCTCCCAGATGTGACCGAAGTCGAGGACGCAAACATGTAACATGTCCTCAATGGTCTGAATGGTCCCCTCAGTATGGCCATCCATCTAAGAATGGATGGTGGTTCTCAAATGAAGCTGCATCTCGCAAGCCTCTTACAACCCCTTCCATAGCCCGGAAGTAAAACGTGTATCACGATCATTGATAATCGTCGAGGGTACTACATGTATCCACACAATACTTTACACAAAAGGCGTCCCAATCTTCCTACCGAACCCTACCCTCTGATCAATAGGAAGCGGGCCGATTTGGTGAGTCGGTCGACGATCACCCAGATAAAATTTTGACCTCTGGATGTACATGGTTGTCTTGTCACTATGTCCATGGATATCCCATCACACTTCCACTATGTGACCTCTAAAGGATGAACTAAGCCTGCTGGTACCTGAGGCTCGACCTTCACTTGCTGACAGGTGAGGCACTGAAAGACAAACTTTGCTACAACTTTCTTCATTCCTGACCACCATTTCTATCATCAGAGGTCCTGGTACTTCTTCACCACTCCTTGATTTACTGCTAGATGGGATGTGTGTAACTCCCTCAACACTTCCTCTTGATGTGTCACTGGTACCATGATACGTCCTCTGAAAAGGATGACATGCTCCCCACCTTCAGAAAATCCCTCAGGTGCATGTCCTGTGGATATCCGAGCACGTCGAGCCTCGCAGTCAGTGTCCCCACACTATGCCTTTATGACTCGCTAAAGGAGTGGGGTAGTAACTGTAAGAGATTATAGAAAAGATGATCCATCTCAATCCACAAATGATATCTATAAAGCGGCCAGTAGCTCTGTCACCTCACTTAACAGTTGTATACCATATATCTTACTTAGTGCATATTCTACAACGTTCCCCTTCCCAACAGTATAGACTATCTCTAAGTCATATTCATGGAGGAACTCAAGCCAACATCACTGTTTTAACACCTCAATCTTCCATGGTACGCTTCTCTTTTGAATAATACACTAGTGTGTGTTGTACGCAACTTCAAGTTATAACACCACAACCAATCAAACAAGCCACTATGAATAGTAATACACACTTTTTGAAATATTATAAAAATTCTCATTCAAAATGGACTTCATTTTTGGATTCATAATATCAAAATTATCTTAGGGTGAAGTTTTGGTATTTTTTTGAAAACATCCAATTTTTAATGAATAGTGAAATACACTGAGTTGTAGTTTAAAACGGAATTTTTATTTAAATGATTATTTATTTTATTTTAATTTATTTTAGGTCAAAATAAATACATAATACCTATATAAGTTCAATGTAATTCATTGGAGTCAGTTAATAATAATTTTAGATATATAAAATATTTATTGAACTTTTTACCGTCGTTTACCCACCTTCTAGGAGCATTTACAAATTTACATAAAACTAAATTTTACCACATCTATGAGTTAAATTTCAAAAATATAAGAGAGCTGGTTGATATCAGTAAGTAAAATGTGGTTCAATAAGATGTAAATTATTTTTGGTGAATAGTAACTTTTTACTTTTATTTACCATGGTTAAAAGTAAATAGGGTAATTAAGGGTAAAAATGATATTATTATTACCCTAACACATGTACTAATTCTATTGGATAAGTGGGATTCAACAAAAAATACCCTTAGGAATAAAATATGATCCTTTAGGTCCACTTTAATTAAATTAGTACATTTATTATTATTTAATTCAAAGAAGAGTTAAAAGTGTTAAATTCTATGTTTAATTACTAATTTTTTTTAATATATGGTTACACATAAGATAAATTCTACTATAAATATTCATTATAAAGATAAAATTATTTCCTACATAATGGTATTTTATTTATAATTTTTAGACATTAAATAATAAAATTTATTTATGACCCAACGATGATGCAGCAATTACCTAATTCATGAAATATTAAAATAATTGATATTATAAATATCCAAATAAATGTAATTAGAGACTTTTAATGAATTAAACTAATATTATAGCTTAATATGACATGTTAGGGTTGGTAGGAAGAATTTTTTTCAAAGTAATAATGCTGTTATGAATTTAGAAAATACAAAATACCAAATAGTGTCAAAATTGACCTAAAAGAGATTTTAAAAAACATATTATATTATTAATTGATATTCTGTTGCTAAAAATATGTGGTCTGGAAAAAAGACATTTAATTATAGGTTTATAATTACATAACCACTTGTAGTTCTCTTGGATGTTTATATAAATTTATTAAACATATAATATAAAAAAAGAGACATGGTAAATGTCATACTATTTAACTAAGAGTTAAATCTAAAATATAAAGATAATATAGTGACCCAAACATGTCTAAAACCTATTGTTTGAGTTTTTTTAGACCCATATCTACATTATACTTTAAATATATCATTTTGGAGCAATTAGAAACCGAAAATTTATTTTATTATAAAATAATATTTCTAGCTTTTCCTAAGGATCCCCTCACCCCTCTTGTAAAAGGGAACTCCCCCTTCTCTCTAATTCACACCATAAAATCCATTTGTCTCAGACAAACCGTGACCAAATATCCTCTAAAACATCCTACCTTCATCTTAGAGGCATTCCTTTAGTCATAAATCAAAACTATGGTTCCCTTTTGATCAAATCAAAAGGAAGAACCCAAAGAAGAGGTAAATATTTCATCACCTCTTTCAAGTTTCTTTCTTCTTCCTCTTCCACATTATTTGTTGTTTCCATTATAAAATAATAACTATAGTATCTTAAATATAATGAGATGTTATTATAAATATGGTTCAACCATAAGAATTATTCCATCCATCCCTTAAATGACATGTCACCAAACGTGCGTACATACGGCTTACCGTCTCCACATCGTGGTGTAGTTATTTTCAATATATTATTATTTGGATGGGTATAATAATGATTTATAATTGATTTAAATAATAAATATAAGATGATAATGATTCTATATATATGATATACCATCTAATTATATATTATTTTAATATAAAAAATAATGATATTGTCGCTCGTGCGTACGTACGGATTAACGTCCCTACGAACGCGATGATATTCGTCCACCATCCTAATTCATTCAAGAAAAAATTTAATTAGATGATTAAAAAAAATTTTCAAGACTTAATATAATTCTGAATATGAATAATATACACCCTTCCCTTAACACAAATTACTTATATAATAAATAATATAAAGAAAAATGAATCAGTTAACACTTGAAACGACTATAATACTAAGATATTATTAAAAAACTAATGTTAAAAGATCATATTTGATATCATATTAATGTATATGATTCTTGTACAATTTAATAAAAATTATTTCACCATTATATAGGAGGTTATCCTACCCTTGACCAAGGAAAAGTATAAGGTAAAATTTAATTTCAAAATCTCTCCATTATCCAAGGTTGTTTATATAAAATTATCTACTGGGACCTCTTTATCATCCACATCCATGTTTGTTAAAAATGTATTTCAAAACATTCTTACTATTTTATATACTGTGGGTTAAATTAATTTATACACTTGTTTGACTATTATAAGATGTTTATAAAGGAATGTTTTTTTGTTTTCTAAACAAGCTACTTTATGACCTTTTCGACAAAATTAAGTTAAGAATGGTTTTTAACTTATACAGTGGGTGTGGCTATTTTACACCGTTACCACATCGTCGAAGCATCCCTTACAAGCTTATAAGATTATTTTCAAATATAAATTTTTTATTTTATAATTATGTGAATTTAAATGATTTCAAAATAGAAAGACATATTTCTCTAAAAGTGTTTAGATTTCATCAATGTCAACATTCCATGATGGGTTTTAAGTTTGTTTGAAGATGATTTATTATGATACAAAACTTTAATATTGTATTGAATGTTTTGTGATATGTTTGTATGTGGATGTGTTATTTCATACAATTCATTTCTTATGGATAAGGTTTTGACATTTTGTATGCCGGTTTTAATATGAATGATTATGTTATGTTTAAACCTTTTTATATAAGGAGTGCATTGGACTTAGTAAGTGATGGGTGGAGCCCACTATAGCTCCTCGATGAATCGGTAGGTCTCATGAGAAAAAACTAGTTTCAAGGCACATGTCCTTGAAAAACTTTTATTTGTAGTCTTGACACAAGGCCTTGACAATGTGGTTATAAAATTCTGGCATTATGCATTCCATCATTATGAAAGTGGATATTGATATTCCATTTGATTATTCGACTAGTAGAATAAACATGTGAGTAAGTAAATGGAATTATTTTGATTAATATTTTCCATATTATAATTAAGTTTATGTTGAAAAGGATTGTGTTTTAGTTTTATACATTTCCTTATATGTTTATGCTTATTTATTAAATGTTTCTGCTATATTTTTATCCTTACTGATCATTTGAGCTCACCCCTTTCTATGTTTTATTTTTCCCAGGATGTGAAGAAGTATATTATGACTGAACATCTGGGATATTCTATTGGATCTCAGTGTTTTCCATGGAATCAATGTTGTTGTAGTTTTCCATTTTATGATGTAATATAAACCTTATGAATGTATCTAGTACTTCCAAGGCTACTAAACTAATCATTCTTTTGAGACTTGATCTTTTGTGATTATGCCAATGTTATGTAATAATTCACCCACTCTAGGTAACTAGGTTTAGTGCATTATAGTTTGTATCAGAGGATGTTTAGTACAAACCTTAGAAACTAGATTTAGATAAACTCTGATTAGAGCACATAGACCTAAGTTAGACTTTGAGGATTAGTATAGAAGAAATTCCTAGAATTTTGGTATTGTAGAGATTTTTTTTGAGTTTTCCAATAAATCCATACCAGACTAGATACGAGCAGGTAGAGGCATCTGTAGCACAGATGTACCTAGGGGTAAAACCCAAGAACAATACATTGAGCTAGACTCGAACGGGAACTGGTGCACGACAATGGGCCTTCCTATAGTCTTGGTTACAACACTCCCGGGGGATATTCTTAGGATAATTCTCATTTTCATTACACAACATTATTAAGGGTTTATGAGTATATAATTCATCAAAGAAATCATTTTTTATGATTATGGATTGTATCCATAAACATTTCAATTTATGTTATGTGTTTTACAAGTTTGAAATTATGTATTCTGATTCATAAAATAATCTAGTTTATGCCATTATTTAGAAATGGTCCCTAGTGGAAGGAATGGAAACTGTATCAATGAACGAACTCCATGTAGGGATTTCTCTCCTACTCAAGATAATTATAGTGGAGCTGGTGATGAAACCAGTGCTGATCTGCTAATCACCATACTAGGACAACTCAATCAGGTTATGAATAATAACCTTACCCATATAGAGCACCCTGATCCGAAGCATGGAGAATTGATGTTATATATCTTCATTAGGAACCAACCACAAACATTATATGGGGGTAAATATCCACTAGTAGCTGAGAAATGGATAAATTCCTTAGAAAAAATATTACATGCCTTGGGGTTAGCGAAAGGGAAAAAGTTTTCATGGCAGTTTACCTCCTCACTAGTGATGCTGGTCAATGGTGGTCATTAATTCAAAACACAAAGGAAGATGATGAAGTATTAGATATGTAATGGTTGCAGTTTAAGGAAATTTTCTTAGAAAAATACTTTCCTTATGAACATTGAGTAGATATGGAAAGGAAATTTCTGAGTATGGGGAAAAAGGATGATGAGAATGTCGCAAAGTATGAAGCTAACTTTATGTGGTTAGTGAGGAATGCTGCAGATTATATACATAACCAAAGAAGTAAGATTGATCCTTTCATTGATGGGTTAAAACCATTTCTCCATCGAGCATTAGTCTCACAATCATTATCGTCGTACGAAGATATTGTCTCTTGTGCTATCAAGACAGGAAAAGAATTCTCTATGCCATAAAACTTTAAATCAAAGCAAGGGAAGAAGAGATCTGCTGAACACTATCAAAATATAAATAAGGGTAAGAAGGGAAAATTTGAATATCAATCATGTAGTAAATGTGGGGAAAAACAACCTGGTACTTGCCTGAATGGAATTGGAGTTTATTACAATTGTGGTGAAAAAATGCCACCAAGCTCATGATTGCAATGGGAAGAAAGAAGCTGTTGATGTTGAATGCTACAATTGTAGATAAAGAGTGAATTATGCCAATGAATTTCCTAAGAGTTAGGGGAACATACCTCATAAGAGGCCAAGGGATCACTTCCAAGATTATTCTATCAGTACTTCTGAGGTTGATGCTCTGAAAGACATAGTGGAAGGTAATATAATTGTTTCCTCATGTTTAGTCAGTGATTTATTTGATTTTGTATCATTGCATTGTTTCATATCTACCGAGTTTACTATGAAAATTAGATATTTCCAATTTGATTTAATAAGGGAGTTGTCAGTCAAAACTCTTAAGGGAAGTACCATTCCAACAAAGTCTTGTGATTCAGTCCCCATTAGGGAATATAAATGTTCTTTATCTACCGATATCATCATCATGCCCATGATTGAATTTTATATAATCCTCATTATGGATTGGCTTTCAGACCATGAAGAAAAAAATTATTGTACGAAATAGAAGGTCACAATTTTTTATGATGATGATAAAGAATGCCTTATCTTTAGAGTAGAATATTCAATATATTCTTCTTATCGAGATCCACCCCATATAGCTCAATGACATTAAATTATTGGGGTGGAAGAGAATGAAATAACTATGGGTGAGGAAATGAATGTACAAATAGGGGATGTACCTATTGTGATAGAATATGTTGATGTGTTTCTAGAAGATTTACCGAGACATACTCCACGACAAGAAATTGATTTCTCCATTGATTTAATTCTTTGATGAAGGCCCATATCGAATACCCCTTATCTAATGGCCACTATCGAATTAGAGGAACTAAAGAAAAAACTAGAGTAATTGAGTAATAATGGATTTATTCTCCCTATTGTTTCTCCAGGGGATCCCCTGTCCTTTTGGTAAAAAGAAAGATGCATCTATGAGGTTCTGAATTGATTACAAGGAGATCAATACAATAACAATAAAGAAAAAGTATCCCCTACCTCACATTGATTATTTATTCAAACAACTTCATGGAGCTCAATAATTTTCAAATATTGATCTTTGATTTGGATATCATCAGTTATGTGTGGAGAAGGAAGACATTCCTAAAACAACATTTCGAACAAGGTACAGGCATTACGAGTTTACAGTAACACCTAATGGATTGACTAATACACCCTCGGTCTTCATGGATATAATAAATAGAGTTTTCAAGGAATATATTTATTACTTTTTAGTGGTATATATTGATGATATTTTGGTATACTCCAAAAGCTACGAAGATCATGGAAATCACTAGCACATTATTTTGAAGACTCTTAGAAGACATGAATTATATGGGAAGTTAAGCACGTGTGAATTCTGGCTTCAAGAGATTTATTTTCTTTGCCATATTTTCACTAAGGATGGAATCTCTGTTGATCCTTCTAAGACAAGAGAAATCCAAGAATATATAGCACCGATGAGTATAACTGAGGTAAAAAGTTTTATTGGTTTAGGAGGATATTATCAACGTTTCATCCAAATTTTTTCCTGGTTGACTAACCCAATAACAATGCTCACACGAAATGGGGTTACATTTGTTTGGAAAAAAGAGTATGAAGAATGTTTTGAAGAATTTAATAGATGATTAGTCAATGCTTCTATCATAAATCTACCATCAGGGAATGATGGGTTCGTTAATTATTGTGATGATTCAAAAAAATGACTTGGTAGTGTCCTCATGAAGAATTATAGGTTTATTTCCTATGAATCATGACAACTAAAACATAATGAGAAAAACTATCATACTCATTATATTTAGTTATCAGCTGTAATATTTTCATTGAAGATTAGGAGACACTCTCTCTATGGTAAAAAAATAAGAGATATATATTGATCACAAGAGTTTGAAGTTTATTTTCACACAGAAAGAACTCAACATGAGGTAAAGGAGATGGCTTGAACTACTCAAGGATTATGATTTCACTATACAATACCACCTAGGGAAGTAAAATAAGGTGGCATATTCTTTTATTAGAAAGGATCATGGAGTTTTGAACAAGATGAGAGTAGAAAAGGATCCTATATACATGGATCTAGTAAAGATGGATATGGGAATCACCATGGAAGTTGAAAAATCAATACTTTTTCAAACGGTTGCCAAACCATATTTACTGGAATGAATAAAGTGTTCTCATACCAATGATGAAGTGTTTCAAAAGAAGATTAAAGGTGTGAATGATGGGTGATTGAGTGACTTTGTGTATGAATATATAATTTTGAAATTTGGGAAGAGTCTTTGTGTTTCTGATATACCTGATCTAAAAAGGGAATTTTTGGATGATTCTCATATTTCCAATTTCTCTATACACCATGGTAGCACCATGATGTATAGAGATTTGAAGGAACTTTTTTGGTAGGAAAAAATGAAGAGGGAGATTGCTGATTTTGTGTCAAGATGTATAGTTTATCAACAAGTGAGGGCTGGACGACAACAACCTGGAGGAGTCATGAAACCTATTCCTATACCTAATTGGAAATGGGATAATATTATGATGGAATTTGTCCTGGGACTACCAAAATCTCCTAGAAATAATGATGCAATATGGGTCATTATTGATCATCTTACCAAGTCGGCACATTTTATTGCCATATGGGAAGATTTACCACTTAAACGTTTAGAAAGACTATATATTAATAATGTTGTAAGACTTTATGGAGTAACACTATTGATTGTTTCTAATCATGATCCCTATTTTACATCATGATTTAAGAAATGTCTTATGAAATATCTGGATACTAAACTTCATTTGAGTACTGCCTACCACCCACAAACTGATGGACAGTCAGAACAGACTATTCAAACCTTAGAAGATATTTTGAGGTCATTCTCACATGACTTTCAAGGTATGTGGGATCAATATATATCTATGGTAGAATTTTCCTATAACAATAGGTTCCATTGAAGTATCCAGATGGCACCATATGAAGCTTTATATAGAAAGAAATGTCGCACACCAACCTGTTGGGATGATGTTGGAAAAAGAAAACTCGTAGGAAAAGAACTTGTGGAGGAAATGATGGAAAAGGTAAAGGTAATCCAAAACCACATCAAAACAGCTCATAGTAGGCAGAAGAGATATAATGATAATTGATGGAAGGATTTGTAATTTCAGGTAAGATATCTTGTTTTCTTGAAGGTGTCTCCATGGATGGGTGTTATTCATTTCATTAAGAAGGTAAAATTGAATCCCAGGTACATCAGACCTTTCAAAATTCTATAAAAAATTTGGGATGTAGATTACCATTTGGAAATGATGCCAAGTATTTTCAAAATTCCTGATGTATTCCATGTTTCACTATTCAGAAAATACATGCCTGACCCAATGCATGTACTCAACTATGAGGAATTATAACTGGAACCTGATATGTCTTATTGCAAAGAGCTTGTCAAGGTTCTTGATAAAAGAGAACAAGTGTTGAGAAACGGGACGACTCATCTGGTAAAAGTTCTATGGAGAAACTATAAGATGTATGAGGCAACTTGGGATCCCAAGGAACATATGATGAAGAACCACCCGAGTATTTTTATGTAGTAACATTCTTGAAATATCTAGGAAAAAATTATTTTAAGTAGGGGAGAATGTAACACCCCAAGCTTCCACGATACTCTTCTCTTTGAATAATACGGTAGCGTGTGTTGTACATAACTTCAAGTTCTAACAGACCACAACCAATCAAACTAGCTGTTATGAATAGTAATACAAACGTTTTGAAATTTTTTAAATTTTATCATTCAAAATGGGCTCCATTTTTGGATTTGGAATATCGAAATTAGTTTAGGGTGAATGTTTGGTATTTTTCTAAAAACATTCAATTTTTAATGAACAGTGAAAAACACTGAGTTGTCGTTTAAAACTGAATTTTTATTTAAATTATTATTTATATTATTTAAATTTATTTTAAATCAGAATAGATACATAATACCTATATAAGTTCAATTTAATTCATTGGATTTAGTTTATAATAATTTTAGATATATTAAAATTTTATTGAACTTTTTACCTTCTTTTACCCACCTCCTATGAGCATTTTCAAATTTACAAAAAATGTAATTTTACCACTTATGTGAGTTGAATTTCAAAAATTTGAGTTACATGGTTGATATCAATAAGTAAAATCTGGTTCAATAAGATGAAAATAATTTTTGGTGAATAGTAACGTTTTACTATCATTTATCATGGTTAAATCTAAATAGGGTGATTAAGGGTAAAAATGATATTATTATTACCCTAACACATGTATAAATTCTATTGGATAAGTTTAATTACACCAGAAACAACCTTAGGAAAAAAATATGATCCTTTAGTTCCACTTGAATTAGATTAGGAAATTTATTATTATTTAATTCAAAGAAGAGTTAAAAGTGTTAATTTCCATGTTTAGTAAATAAAAAATTTTAAATATAGGGTTAAACATAAGATAAATTAGACTATAAATATTCATTATAAATCTAAATAAACTTCCTACATAATGTAATTTTAATTATAATTTTTAGACATTAAATAAGTAAATTAATTTATGACACAATAATGATGCATTAATTACCTAATTAATGAAATATTAAAATAATTGATATTATAAATATCCAAATAAATATAGCTTGAGACTTTTTATGAATTCCACATATTTTCTAGGTTAATATGACATGTTAAGATTAGTTTTATGAATTTTTTTCTATGTAATAATGCTGTTATGAATTTAGAAAAAACAAAATACCAAATAGTGTCAAAATTGACATAATATAGTTTTTAAAACGAATATTAAATTATTAATTGATATTCTATTTATAAAAAATCCATGTTTTTTTAAAAGACTTATATAATGATAGTTGTATCATTAAATAACCACTTGGGGTTCTCTTGGATGTTTATAGTATGTTTAATAACCGTATAATATAAAAACACAAAGAGACATGGTAAATGTCAAACTATTTTACTAAGAGTTAAATCTAAAATATAAAGTTAATATAGTGAACCCAAACTGTGTAAAACCTATTGGTTGAGTGATTTTTGACTCATCCTGACCTTATACATTAAATAATTCAGTTTTTAGCCATTAGAAACCAAGAATTAGTTTATTATAAAATAATATTTTTAGCTTTTCCTAAGGTGCCCGTCACCCCTCTTATAAAAGGGAACTCCCCATTCTATCTAATTCACACCATAAAAGACATTAGGCTCAGAAAAACCCTACCCAAATACCCTCTTAACTTTCCTCCCTTCATCCTAGAGGCCTTAATTTTTTTATAAAGACAACCTAATGATCCATTTTCATCAAATCAAAAAGATGAACCCAAAGAAGAGGTAAAGAGTTCATCACCTCTTTCAAGATCCTTTCTTCTTCCACTTCCCCATTCTTTGTTGTTTCCATTATAAAATAACAAATCCAGTATATTATATATACTATAATGTTTTTATATGTATGTTAAAACCATATTAATTATTCCATCCATCCTTTAAATGACATGTCACCATACGTGCGTACGTATGACTTACTGTCTCCACGTCATGGTGTAGTTGTTACTCAATATATTATTTTTTTGGATGGGTATAATAATGATTTGTAATTGAGGTAAATAATAAATATAACATGATAATGATTCTTTATATATGAAATACCATCCAATTATATATTATTTTAATATCAAAAGAATGATATTGTCGCCCGTGTGTATGTATGGATTACCGTCTCCACGAATGCGGGGAGATTCATTCCCCATTGTAATCCGTTCAAGAAATATTTTATTTAGATGATTAAAAATAATGTTTAATGACTTAATATAATTCTTAATATGAATAAGATACATCCTATCCTTAACAAACATTACTTATGTACCAATTAATATAAAGGAAAATGAATCAGTTACCACCTGAAACGACGATAATACTAAGATATTATTAACAAGGCAATATTAAAAGATCATGTATGATATCATATTAATGTATATTTCTCCTTTATAATTTAATATCAATTATTTCACCATTATACAGGAGTTTAACCTATCCTTGACCAAGAAAAAGTACATGGTAAGGGTTAATTTAACAATCTTTTCATTATCTGAGGTTGTTTATATATAATTATCTATTGGGACCTCTTTATCATCCACATCCATGTTTCTTAATAATGTATTTCAAAACGTTCATAATATTTTATAGAATATGGGTTAAAGTCATTTTTAACCTTTTTGGACATTTATAAGATGTTTATAATGTAATATTTCCATCATTTTCTAAACAAGGTAGTTTATGACCTTTTAGTGAAAAATAAGGGTAGAAAGTTTTTTAACTTATACAGTGGGTGCGGCTATTTTCCGCCATTATAACATTGTATAATCTTCCCTTACAATATTGTAGGAATATTTTCAAATATAAATATTTTATTCTATAATTACGTGACTTTTAAATGATTTAAAAATAGAAAGATATATTTCTCTAAAATGGTTTTTGATTTCCTATATATCAACATCCTTTGATGGATTTTAAGTTTGTCTGAAGTTGATTTATTATGATACAAAACTTCCATATTGTATTGAATTTTTTGTGATATGTTTGAATGTGGATGTGTTATTTCATACCATTCATGGTTTATGGGTAAAGTATTGACATTTTGTATGCCAGTTTTAATACGAATGTTTCTGTTATGTTTAATCCTTTACATATAAGGAATGAATTAGACTTAGAAAGTGATGAGGGGAGCCTTCTATATCTCCTTGATGCATTTTTAGGTCTCATGAGACAAACTAGTGTCTTTTCACAAGGCCTTGACAAAATATTATTCATAGTCTTGGCACAAGGCCTTGACTATGTGGTTATGAATGTCTGGCATTATGCATTCCATCATTATGAATGTGGCTATTGATATTGCATGTGATTATTCGACTATTATAATATCCAAGTGAGTATTTAAATGACATTATTTTGATTTATATTTTATATATAAAGATTAAGTTTATGTTGAAAAGGATTTTTTTTTGTTTTATACATTTCTTTAAATGTTTATGCTTATTTATGAAAGATTCACCTATATTGTTATCCTTACTGAGCATTTGAGCTCACCCCTTTATATGTTTTATTCATCCCATGATGTGAAGACGTATATTATGACTGACCTGCAAGGATAGTCTATGGAATCTCACTTTTTTCCTTGGAAACAATGTCTTTGTAGTTTTCCATTTTATGATGTAATGTAAACATTATGAATGTATGTAGTACTTCCAGGGCTACTAAAATAACTGGTCATTCGAGATTTGATCTTTTATGATCATGCCAATGTTATATAGTAATGCACTGACTCTGGGTAACTAGGGTAGGGGTGTTACAGCTGTCTCAGGTTCAGGCCCTTCTGAGAGAAGATATACCTGAGACACTTGTGATCTGAGTAGACTATAAAATGCTCACCCATCAAGTAATGTGACCACATATTCAAGGATAAGACCAATGCTGCTAACTCTAGGTCATGGGTAGTGTAGTTATACTCATGATGTATCAGTTTTCATAAACCATATGCGATCATTGCTCGCTCCTACACCAGTACACATCAGATCCCGGTCCCGGATGTGTTGCAGTAGACTACGTACCCTATGCCCTCCTTTGGTAGCCTCAAGATGTAGGCACTAGTCAGCCTCTACCACAACTCCTAAAAAATCCCCTGACATCTCTCCAACCAAATGAATGGTTTCCCCTTCTTTGTCAACATTGATAAAGGTGATGCCACTCTGGAAAAATCTGGCACAAACCTCCAGTAGTATCTGACCAATCCCAGCAAACTACGCTCCTTCGTCACACTCCTGGGTGGATCCCATGAAAGTACTCCCTAAATATTCGTTTGATCCACCGCTACACCATCCTCTGAGATTAAATGTCCCAGAAAGTGAAACTCTCGGATATAGAACTAGCACTTAGAGAGCATACCATATAGATGGTTCTCTCAGAGTGTGTCGAGAACTATCTACAAATGATAGGCATGCTCTTCCTAGGTAGCCGAGTAGATCATAATTTCATCGATGAAGACCACCACAAAGAAATTATAGTAAGGATGAAAGATCCTATTCATGAGTCCCATGAACACTGCTAGAGTGTTGGTCATGCTTAATGGAAAAACCAGGAACTCATAATGGTCATACCGACATATGAAATTCCTCTTCTGCACATCCTTTTCTCGCACTTTGAGCTGGTGATAGCCATACCTGAGGTATATCTTTAAGAACCACCATGATACCTTCAGCTAATTGAAGAGGTCTTGAATCCTTGGGAGTGGGTACATGTTCTTCACGGTTACCTGGTTTAGGCTCCTATAGTCGATAGATAGTATCCAGCTCCCATCCTACTTCGTGGTGAAAAAAATCAGGGCTGCCCAAGGTGAAACACTTGGCCGAATGAATCCCTTCCCATGTAAGTCCTCTAGCTGTACCCCCAGCAAACGATGCTCTGCAAGAGCCATCCGATATGCTGGTGTAGATATCAGTGTCATCCTAGAGTACAAGTCAATGTAAAATTCCACCTATATGAAAGGAGGTAGACCCATAACATTATCAGGGAAGACATACAAATACTAGTCCACCATTATAGGATAACTTAGACTCTCCACATCAACCACTCCAAGGGTAAGGCTAGCCAACTGATTAGTGATCGGCTGAACTCTCATCCGAGTAAGTCCATCCTATGCTTCAAAGGCTCTCTTCTCACTGGGGAAGGTAAACCTGGTCCCATCCATGTGGAAACACTACACATTGTGCCTAATAGAGTCTATCTGAACATGGACTGTAGATAACCATTTCATACCCACGATGACATCGTAAGGCCTCAACACCGCTACTAGGAGATCCCAACCAAATATCTCACCTCCTAGAGTAGGATCACACTACTGGCACCAGCGTGTAATCATAAAATCCTCTCTCATAAGAGTCTCTTGATGTAAGGATCGAGCCAACGGCTACGTCGGAATTTTCGAGCTCCGAACTAGGGTAGTTCCAATAAATGAATGACTGACACATTTGTCTATATGTACTGTAGTTAAGGTGTAGTAGACATAGATCATACCTTGTATCATCTCTGGATCACCATGGTCATAGGCCTCAGCTGCCTGAAGCTGAGATCACCCCTGTCCACATGATCCCTATGGTGGGGGTGGACCACCTGTTGGTGGTGGCAGTAACATCTTGAATCGTCGCCCACCGCTAGCTACATGACCATATCCACTACCACATCCACCTTCTCCCTACACACCTCCTAATTGGAACATCTATCTCTTCCTGGGAGGTCCATCGACCACCTTCTAATCATCCGTATGTCGGGTCGGAAAGTAACGAGCCATGTGACCCTTCCCACGGCATATAAAACACTCCTTGTTCCCCACATGACTGGAGTTATCCCTAGTACCCCGCACAACTGATCCTGAGTCATGTGGTCATCCACCTGTAGGTCTGGTCCTCTTGGACCTCTGTGATATCTTTCTACTACTAGCTTCAGAAGACTCTGATATGTGACACTCAGTGGTGGGTCTCGCTATTGGTTACTACTCAGCAGGAAAACTCTCTACTAAGAGGGATCTCTCTAACACCCCCGCCTGTGTTAGGATACTGAGAGAACTCATCGAAGACCTGATATCCCTCTTAAGTCCCTAATCAAAGATCTGGACCCTGAAAAATGGGTCCCATTCCATATTAGTGGAGTAGCATGAGAGGTTGCAAAAATTCAAAGAGTATTGAGCCACAATCATGCTTCAGTATTGAAGATGAATATGCTCCTGAATGCGCACTGCGCGAAGAGTCATTGGGACAAATTGTGCCAAAAACAGGCTTTCAAAGTATACCTAGAGAAGTGTCACCTCGTCTTGAACCGAGAACATCAAGCTCCATCATCATTCAATTTTTTCCTGTAGAAGACTGGTTTCAAGGATCACCATGAGATCAGTTGGTGTCCCTACCTATCGGAAGACTCTCACCATGGCCTCCAGCCAATCCTCATCCACCTGTGGGTCTGTCTCTCCCCTGATCTTGGGTAGCCTCTGGAACTAGAACTCGTGCAATGTCCTCAAGTGCTGTGCACCCTCTGTTGTTTGGGCTGGTGGAATCGGTGGCCCAACGTGTAATGGTACTGCTGGTGCATCCGCTAGTGCCTCTACTGGAAGAGGGTCGTGCATCGAGGCCTCGTCGCTCGGTGGGAAATTAGTGCGTACTATACCCAGAACCATAGTGGGCTATCTGCGTGGATGCATCCGGAAATTAAACAGGTGTGCCAGGATCAATAAGTTATACATGGTGATCTGACTCAAGAGTTTCACAAAGAAAAGTTTTCAAAACACACACGCGGTTAGGGTTATTGTGCAATGTGTTGGAAATCAGAAGTCAGAGTCCTGTTGTATGGATACGTCGGCCGCCAGACCAACTCTGGGTTCATAAACTGATAACCACACTCACTAAAATTAACAGTATTTCCATTAAAAGAAATATAATTGTCTTATGTTCTATGGTATTACCGACTCCCCTGATACCAATTTTTCACGACCCGTCCCCGGGGGCCCATGTCGTGACAACCCCAAGCCCACCTTCCATAGGCCAGCGGTGGGAGACAAGCACTGAAAGGCATATTCCCTAAAACTGGGAAGGCGTTGCCTTTATATCATGTAAACACACACAACCAACCACACAGAAATATACAAACACATGTAAACTGTATTGAAAAAAGTTTGTCGAATGTAAGAGGGGCCAGAATACAAGCCCAACAGTAAAGGTACATATACAAATTAAATACAATACTACTGAAGAAAGAGAAAGACAGCTATTGGGTCATCCTCTGAGGTTTCTACCTAAAGGGTAGTTAATGATCACCTCATCCGCACTCCATGTATGCTCATCTCCTCTGCGTACCGACACGCCGTATAGTCCATCTTTGGGCACTGTCCAATATTTGTACCCACAGCCTCGATCAGTGTTGTCCGTCATCTACAACAAACACAATAAGGTGCGAGCAAAGACCGTGCAGGGGTGAGTATAACGATACTTATTAGGGACCCCAAGACCATAAAGTTCTCACAAAATCCACAATGGATAAACCTAAAATCATGAAATCAACTAAAAACCCTACTTAGGTATATGCCCATACATAAATCTAAGTTATCAAGTATACCCATCTCAATCATGAGAAAACACAGTGTCTGACCCAAAAGCCCAAATCTCAATGGTTCCATAAAGGAAGGAATACCACAAAGGTATGTACCACATAGGTATTCCACACAAAATAATACCACCAATGTATTACCATGATGGAATGTACCACACAGGTATGAACTCGTCTCACACCAGGTATAACTTAGGTACATTATTATAGATGATTAGATGTAACAACTAATTCATCTTAGTCTGTTAATAGGAAGAACCATGAAGGATCCTAAATCATCATCATAACCATAGAGGATCTTAGTTAATCGTCAGAACCACACAGGATCCTAGTACCTCATCAGACCCACAGAGGATCCTAGTACATCGTCAGACCCATATAGGATCCTAGTACACTGTCAATATGTCGTCAGACCCACATAGGATCCTAGTACACCGTCAGTACATCGTCATACCCACATAGGATCCTATTACATTGTCAGTAAGTCGTCAGACCCATACAGGATCCTCTTACATCATCAGTACATCATCATACCCACACAAGAGCCTATTACATTGTCAGTACGTCGTCAGACCCACATAGGATCCTTGTACAGCGTCAGTACGTTGTCAGACCCACACAAGATCCTATTACATCATCAGTATGTCTTCAGACCCTCATAGTATCCTCGTACACCGTCAGTATGTCATCAAACTCACACATGATCCTAGTACACCATCTGTACGTCATCAGACCCACACAGGATCCTAGTACACAATTAGTACGTCGTCAGACCCACACAGGATCCTAGTACACCATTAGTACATCGTCAGACCCACACAGAATCCTATTACATCGTCATTACGTCTTCAGACCCACACATGATCCTAGTACATCATCATTACATCGTTGTATCCACATGAGATCCTAGTACATCGTCAGTACGTCGTCATACCCACACTGAATCCTATTACATCATTACAGCCAGTTATAAGGTTCCCACACTAATTTTTCTTGTCTATGGGAGAGTCCTCTCCTCATGATATGGTAAATACTCCAATAGTCACAAAGTCCAAAGAAGAAGTATATCAAAGGTCCACCACATTATAGGGGTATCAACGCAATAGACTGTGAATCAAATAGACACCTGGTCTGTATGTTATTAGCCTTTTAGTCCCGAGGACCCAGTTGGATTCATGCTCAATCCACCCCGACCGTACCCCAACTTTATCCAAATCATGAGTGGGGTATACCAAAAGGTCCATCTCCCTCCAAGTTTTTTGGCACCATAGATGTTTCATCAAACGGATGCTCGGTTCCAATGTTATGACCAAAAAAATGTAAAGAGTCAAAACTGGTTCGGGTCCGGTCCGATCTGGTCAGACAGACCTGGCCCGACCCAGCCTGGGCCTACCTGGTTTGGGTTGACCCAGCCAAACCTTCTGGGTCCGGCCCAGCCCACGCTGGGTGGCGCACGATGTGGTGATGCAACGACGGTGAGAAGGGATGTCGTGGGATGGCGGGGCACCTCAGGGAGACTATAAGGCCCCAGCCTTAAACCTTACTTAATATTGAATTAAATGAATAATTCACATTGAGGATCTTTTCAGGTTTAGAGTTTTAGAGAATTAGAACATAACTATTACATCTTAAAAGATTACAAAGTAGACACTTCTACTAAGTCTCCATAAAATAAAAAAAACTCTTAAAAAGAAAGATGTCTAGATTCCATGTTTTAGATAGCATGACATTCCCTTGATCCTATCCTTGACCTTATTCCACTTTAAGTCCTGTGAAAAACATTTCGAAAAACATGGGGTGTGCATAAAAAGCTCAGTAAGGGATACAAAAAGAATGAAAACTGTTAGTTTTTCAAACATCAAGTAAACCATGTATACTATATTAAAGTAATACCTTCACCTTCATGAAGTAGTAAAAAAACCTTCACTGAATAAAGTATCATTACTTACCTTTTTGTAACCAAAGGATTACCATAAAACCCATATAAAGAACACATAGAATATATAAAGGTAACTTGGGACATAAACATACTTAAGTGGAATAACCATACGGTCGATTTCCACACATATCACTTAATGGAATAGCCATACGGCCAATTTCCATACATACTTAATGGAATAGCCATACGGCCGACTTCCATACCCAATGAATTGGAGGTTATAACGTAACCACCCGTCCTGGTATTCACGGAACAACCCGTCATATGGTTTATAACGTAACCACCCGTTAAAATGTCCATGTACCAATATAAAATCATAAAACATAAAACCAATATAAAGGAATGATAACATTTCCACATTTCAATCACAATATATCATAATAGAATCCTTTATCAAAACCATTTTCAATACCAAAATACATAAAAGAGTATATGGTATTTATTTTATTTTAAAAAAATTACGGCTTGTTGAGGAAGCCAAAGATCAAATAATACTCACGGTGGCGGAAAAGGTCGTTGTCACCGCGTACGTTAAAAAAACATTCCTTTTTGTCTTTTAGTAAAACGCTTCGTAGAAAAATATTCCTTTTGCATAAAAGTAAAAGTAAAAGGAGTTTATACACCGTATAAAAGAAAGTTGTGTATAAAACGAAATATGCCTCATTGAAAGGAGCTTGAGACGAAGTCCCTTACCTCGGGTCCGACTTGACTCGATCGTTCTTTAACGTCCGGAATAATAAACATGATTTAATGTATACTTCATTAAGAACCTTTTTAAACTTCATTATTCATTTTATATCACTTATTGCCATGTTATAAACATTATGTAACCATTTAAGTTAATAATGTTTGTTTTGTCAATATTTGGTTCTTAAGTCGAAAGTTGACTTCTTACAATTACATGTTGTTCGTGTGGTCAAAATTTCTTTATATCCAGAATGAAATTCCTGATTTGGATATCATATATATAATATATATCGAGCATATACATGTATTTATAATATTACATAATCATTTAGAGGTAAGAAATGAAATGCACCGTTCATGGAGACGGTAAGCCGTACGTACGCATGAACTCTACTTTCATTTCTTTGTCATATTAATGGAATTAAAACTAAATGAGAGGTATGTATATTTTAATTCCAGAATTATATTCATCATTTAGATATATCATTAATTATATATATACATTATATACATGTAATTTTAATAGTACATTACATTTGGGGATAAGAAATGAAATGCACCGTTCATGGAGACGGTAAGCCGTACGTACGCATGAACGCTACTTTCATTTCTATCTCATACTTTAATGGAATGAAATAATAATGATATAGAGGTATATTATAATTCCAGTATAAAATCATATATAATAACTTTAAATCCATCCTTTACACGTCCCATATATGGCATTAACGAGTCACATCATTTTTAAGGGGTGGTAGTCCGCACTTCCTTAAATGAAGATATCGTGTTTACCCATAATGGAAACCATAAAGGTATGCCAAAAATGAAAAATACAGAAGCTTAAAGAAAACATAAAAATATTATATATCATATATAAAAATAGTTACATCATAATGGATACCCTTGAAAGTGTTAAATGAGTATTGAACAATCATCGTTTCGGGAGGCAGAATTTCGCCATCCACGGAAACCGTATGTTCTTTAACCATTTGAGGTAGTTGTGTGAGAGTGTATCTCAAATAAATATTATAACAACATCCTAGTATATTGAAGATACTGGTGTTGTTACAAAAGAAGTAAATAAAAAGATTTTAGAGGGTTGGAGAAGCAAAATAAAACAAATGAACACGAGAGAATGAATTACCGTTAAAAGTGTAACTCCCTTTTGATTTGAGCCTAAAGGCCTCCTTTGAAAGGATTCTGCCCAAAGGGAATCCTCTAGGATGAGGAGAGGGATGTGCAGAGAGTAATTGGGCAGGGTTTGGCCGAGACAAAGGCTTGAGAAGTGTATGAAATGGGGTAGAGGTGGGGGCCTTTTATAAGAGGAGAGGAGGGGCACTTTTGGAAAGTAAAGAAATATTACTTTATTTGAAAATGTGTTTCGGTTTTAAAAGGTCCCACATTGATATAATTCGTGGCTAAGGTGATAAGGGTTCGAAATACACTCATCCAATTGGTTTTGTACATGTGTAGGTTTTAGATTTATCATTATCTTTCCATTTTATTTAAATCGTCAAATAATGATGTCATCGCTGCATCATTATTATGTCATATATAATTTAATTTATATAATGTCTAAAAATTATAAAAAAACTACTATGATGTAGTAAATACTTTTAGCTTTCCAATGACTATTTATAATCAAATGTTGGACTTTTATAACCCCACTTAAAAATTATTTTAGTAAACCAATTTATGTTAGTGTCATTTTCACTTTAACATTAAATAAAAATATATTAATGTCATTTTCCTACTAAAGTGGCTCCATGGGGTCCCCAAGTTTTCCCATGGCTTTTCTTGGTCGGCCATGACTCACCCAATAGGTGTAGGACAAGTGTCATGGTGTTTTCACAATCTTATAATATCATTTTTACCTTAAACTACACTAATTACCTCTAATCGCAATTAATGAAAAAAAGTTACTATTCACCAAAAAATTATTTTAATCTCATTGAACCACATTTTACTTCTTAATGACAACCATGTATGTCGGATTTTCAAAATTCAATACACATTAGTGGTAAACTTTCATTTAACTGAAAAATCAATTTGCTTGATTACCACTTAGTGGTTTCACTATTCATCAAAAATTGAAGTTTTTCAGAAAATTACCAAAAATTCACCCTAAGCTATATTTGATATTCCGAATTCAAAAATGAAGTCCATTTTAAAAAACTCAAAACATATAAGTCAAATTAATTAATTTAATAATTAATTCCCGCTGTCATGACAAATAGCGTGTTTTTGTGAAACAATAAGTATCAAAAGATTGACACCAGTTTAAGTCCAATTTCAAAGTGAAATTGATTCCAATGACCACCATTGGATTAAATGGTAAAAATATTTTCTAATTTCACTTTAAAACCAATTAAAATAATAATTTAATCATATAAATAATTTAGATTAAAAAGAGGTTTTGAATTAAAATACAACATTTTACACTATTCAAAAAAAAGAACTTTATCAGAAAGGTACCAAAAATTTACACAAAGTAAATTTTGATGTCCCGATTCTAAAGAAGAGTTATATTTGGTCCAAAATAAAGTATAAGAGTGATCAAAACTATATTTAATGACTGTTCACCATTAAAAGGTGATAAGTGATCCTTTAGTGAAAATTAGAGTATATATGCCCTAAAATTGAACTCTTTCCATATTTTAAGCCTTTATCTTTTATTGGGTAAATGTATAAACAAAAAACATATCTAATAATATTTTAGTTATTTCTATCCATTCCCGCCAGTACAACGGCTACTTGTTAACTAACATTTAAAATAATATTATTTTATTACTTGTGTGCAACGTAAGTTTCAAAGAAACTCATCGTTGCGTATCGGGTACACTATCGAACATAGCAACCCCTTTAAAATAAAATTAATATTTAATTTGTAAATATTAATAAATATGAAAATTCTTTATTCTTTATTTACCTGGGATGTTACATCCTGCCCCCGTTTTGGGAATTGCGTCCTCGCAATTTTATTCACTTATCAAAATAAGTGGGGGTATTTATCCCTCATAGCATTTTCCGATTCCCACGTTGCCTCTTCAATCACATGGTTTTCCACAAACCTTTACCTGATGAATCACCTTATTCCGTAACACTTTCTCCCTATGGTCAAGAATCTGGACCGGTTGTTCCTCATAAGATAGGTTCTCTTCCAGCTAAACTATCTCTGGGCTCAAAACATGAGATGGATCTGGCAAATACTTTCTCAACATTGAAACGTGAAAAACATTGTGTACCTGAGATAAACTTGGAGGTAATGCCACTCGGTATGCAACTGATCCAACTCTTTCCAGAATTTCGTATGGTCCAATAAACCTTGGAATCAGCTTTCCTTTCTTACCAAATCTCATCACACTTTTCCAATGAGAAACCTTGAGAAAAACATGATCACCTACCTCGAAAGATAGATCCTTCCTCCGGTTATCCGCATAACTCTTCTGCCTGCTCTGAGCTGTTCTCATGTGCTTCTGAATCAGCTGAAATTTTCCTGCCAACTCTTCTACCAATTCTCGTCCCATCAACTTCCTTTCACCAACTTCATCCCAGAATGCTGGAGTTCGACACCGCTTCCCATATAATGCCTCAAATAGTGCCATCTGTATACTGGAATGAAAGCTGTTATTATAAGAAAATTCAACCAAAGAAAGATGTTGGTCCCAACTTCCCGGATAATCCATAGAACAAGCTCGTAGCATATCCTCCAATGTCTGGATCGTTCGTTCTGACTGCCCATCTGATTGAGGATGAAAAGCTGTACTAAAATTTAATTCAGTACCCAACGACTTCTGAAGGCCTTTCCAAAAGTTAGAAGTAAACCTGGGATCACGATCTGATACAATGGAGAGAGGAAATCCATTTAACCTAACTATCTCTTTATGATACAAACGGGAAAGTTGATCAAGAGAGAAAGTATCTCGTATAGAAAATAAATGAGCAGATTTGGTCAAGCGATCAACAATAACCATTATTACCTCGAGATGTCCTCGGTAATCCCACAACAAAGTCCATGGATATGTTTTCCCATTTCCACTCTGGCACTGGTAAAGGCTGAATCATCCCTTTCGATAACTGCTGCTCTGCTTTAACCTGTTGACATGTCAAACACTTCACAGTAAAATACGCAATGTCTCTTTTCATTCCATCCCACCAGTAATACTCCTGCAGACCTCTGTACATCTTAGTACTGCCAGGATGAAAAAACAACTCATTCTTCAACTGTGAATCACAAGGCACACATAACCTCTTCACAAACCTCAAAACACAATCTTATCCAAGAACTCATGGAAAATTTTATCCATAAGTTCCATGAATACAGCAGGTGCATTGGTTAACCCAAAAGGCATAACTACAAATTCATAATGGCCATATCTAGTACGGAACGCAGTCTTCGGAACGTCTGCTTCTTTTACTTTCAACTAATGGTACCCCGACCTCAAGTCAATCTTCAAAAAATACTGAGCTCCCTGGAGCTGATACCACTTCATTCGATGGCCCAACATCTGCTGAAGTTGTTGCAAAGGATTTTACCACCCCTTTCTGCTTGTAGTCTAACTGCTTCCCATCACTCAAGCTCCTTGTCGGACACTCGTCTCCATAATGACCCATTTCATTAAACTTAAAACATCTTATCGTTGGCTTTTCATTTCCTGCTTGATCATCTTCCTTACAGTTACGAGCAATATGACCAGACTTACCACACCGAAAGCACTTACCAGACTTGGATAAACATTCTCCAGGATGCATTTTACCACACTTATCACATGATGGATATTTGGTTTTCTTACCTCCTTACTTCTTTGATGAATTCTTCCCCTTTTCCTGCCAACTAGATCTCTTATTCTGTTGTTTGTCATAGAACACCTGATCATCGGCAAACTCCATTTCCACCTTCTCCGTACATCGAACAAGTTTTTCATAACTTTTGAACTCAAGAGAAGCTAAAGCCCTTCGATACTTTTGCTTTAACCATGAGTAAAAACGGTTTATTTTACTATCAAGATCTCGTATGAAGTTTGGAGCATACCTTTCCAATCGAGTGAACTTTACTTCATAAGCAGCCACTGAATCATCCTCCTGCCTCAATTCTAGGAACTATTTTTCCATCCTAAGACGAACCACCTTAGGAAAATATTTCTCAAGAAACATACCTTTGAATTCGTCCCAGTGAAGATCCTCAATCTCATCACTATACCTTATATTTTTCACCATCGACCACCACTGATCAGCTTCACCTTCAAAACGGTAAACAGAAAGACTAACCTTTTGATGTTCTGAACACCCCATGACATCAAAAATCTTCTACAGGGCTTTAATCCACCCTTCACCTTTCACAGGGTCAGATGATCCTCTGAATGATGGGGGATGTTGCCTCATGAAATGTTTCACCACTGACATGTTCCTCTGCGGTTGATCTAGCTGATCTCATGCATGGATACCACCACCATTTATAGCCTGATTCTACTGTGCCATCACTGCAACAAACTGTTCGGTTCCGATTCCGACCATCTCAGGTTGCTGATTTGGAAGGTTATCTTCCTCCTGATGTCGTCCCAACAACGCTTCTTTGTTTCCTCTGCAGAAAACCATTCTGAACACAGAAATATCTTAGGCGAAGCAACATGGTAATCCGTAAATGCTATATCATTTCAATCATATTATAATTTAACACTTTTCTAACTCCTAAAGTTGTCTAAACCGACCTTTGATACCAACTATAAGGCCCCAGCCTTAAACCTTACTTAATATTGAATTAAATGAATAATTCACATTGAGGATCTTTTCAGGTTTAGAGTTTTAGAGAATTAGATCATAACTATTACATCTTAAAAGATTACAAAGTAGACACTTCTACTAAGTCTCCATAAAATAAAAATAACTCTTAAAAAGAAAGATGTCTAGATTCTATGTTTTAGATAGCATGACATTCTGTTGATCCCATCCTTGACCTTATTCCACTTTAACTCCTGTGAAAAACATTTCGAAAAACTTGGGGTGAGCATAAAAAGCTCAGTAAGGGATACAAAAAGAATGAAAACTGTTAGTTTTTCAAACATCAAGTAAACCATGTATACTATATTAAAGTAATACCTTCACCTTCATGAAGTAGTAAAAAAAACCTTCAGTGAATAAAGTATCATTACTTACCTTTTTGTAACCAAAGGATTACCATAAAACCCATATAAAGAACACATAGAATATATAAAGGTAACTTGGGACATAAACATACTTAAGTGGAATAACCATACGGTCGATTTCCACACATATCACTTAATGGAATAGCCATACGGCCAATTTCCATACATACTTAATGGAATAGCCATACGGCCGACTTCCATACCCAATGCATTGGAGGTTATAACGTAACCACCAATCTTGGTATTCACTGCACCACCCGTCATATGGTTTATAACGTAACCACCCATTAAAATGTCCAAGTACCAATATAAAATCATAAAACATAAAACCAATATAAAGGAATGATAACATTTCCACATTTCAATCACAATATATCATAATAGAATCCTTTATCAAAACCATTTTCAATACCAAAATACATAAAAGAGTATATGGTATTTATTTTATTTTAAAAACATTACGGCTTGTTGAGGAAGCCAAAGATCAAATAATACTCGCGGTGGCGGAAAAGGTCGTTGTCACCACGTACGTTAAAAAAAACATTCCTTTTTATTGTTTAGTAAAACGCTTCGTAGAAAAAGATTCCTTTTGTATAAAAGTAAAAGTCAAAGGAGTTTATACACCGTATAAAAGAATGTTGTGTATAAAACGAAATATGCCTCAATGAAAGGAGATTGAGACGAAGTCCCTTACCTCGGGTCCGACTTGACTCGATCGTTCTTTAACGTCCTGAATAATAAACTTGAGTTAATTTATACATGATTAAGAACCTTTTTAAACTTCATTATTCCTTTTATATCACTTATTTCCATGTTATAAACATTATGTAACCATTTTAGTTAATAATGTTTGTTTTGTCAATATTTGGTTCTTAAGTCGAAAGTTGACTTCTTACAATTACATGTTGTTCGTTTGGCCAAAAGTTCTTTATATCCAGAATGAAATTCCTGATTTGGATATCATATATATCATATATATCCAGCATATACATGTATTTATAATATTACATAATCATTTAGAGGTAAGAAATGAAATGCACCATTCATGGAGACGGTAAGTCGTACGTACGCATGAACGCTACTTTCATTTCTTTGTCATATTAATGGAATTAAAAATAAATGAGAGGTATGTATATTTTAATTCTAGAATTATATTCATCATTTAGATATATAACTAATTATATATATACATTATATACATGTAATTTTAATAGTACATTACATTTGGGGATAAGAAATGAAATGCACCGTTCATGGAGACGGTAAGCCGTACGTACGCATGAACGCTACTTTCATTTCTATCTCATACTTTAATAGAAAGAAATAATAATGATATATAGGTATATTATAATTCCAGTATAACATCATATATAATAACTTTAAATCCATCCTTTACACGTCCCACATATGGCCACCCTTGAAGGTGTTAAATGAGTATTGAACAATCATCGTTTCGGGAGGCAGAATTTCGCCATCCACGGAAACCGTATATTCTTTAACCATTTGAGGTAGTTGTGTGAGAGTGTATCTCAAATAAATATTATAAAAACATCCTAGTATATTGAAGATACTGTTGTTGTTACAAAAGAAGTAAATAAAAAGAGTTTAGAGGGTTGGAGAAGCAAAATAAAACAAATGAACAAGAGAGAATGAATTACCTTTAAAAGTGTAACTCCCTTTTGATTTGAGCCTAAAGGCTTCCTTTGAAAGGATTATTCCCAAAGGGAATCCTCTAGGATGAGGAGAGGGATGTGGAGAGAGTAATTGGGCAGGGTTTGGCCGAGAAAAAGGCTTGAGAAGTGTGTGAAATGGGGTAGAGGTGGGGGCCTTTTATAAGAGGAGAGGAGGGGCACTTTTAGAAAGTAAAGAAATATTACTTTATTTGAAAATGTTTTTCGGTTTTAAAAGGTCCCACATTGATATAATCCGTGGATAAGGTGATAAGGGTTCGAAATCCACTCATCCAATTGGTTTTGTACATGTGTAGGTTTTAGATTTTTCATTATCTTTCCATTTTATTTAAATCGTCAAATAATGATGTCATCGCTGCATCATTATTATGTCATATATAATTTAATTTATTTAATGTCTAAAAATTATAAAAAACTACTATGATGTAGGAAATATTTTTAGCTTTCCAATGACTATTTATAATCAAAATATAGACTTGTATAACCCCACATAAAAATTATTTTAGTAAACCAATTTATGTTAGTGTCATTTTCACTTTAACATTAAATAAAAATATATTAATGTCATTTTCCAACTAAAGTGGCTCCATGGGGTCCCCAAGTTGTCACATGGCTTGTCTTGGTCGGCCATGACTCACCCAATAGGTGTAGGACAAGTTTCATGGTGTTTTCACAATCTTATAATATCATTTTTACCTTAAACTACACTAATTACCTCTAATCGCGATTAATGAAAAACAGTTACTATTCACCAAAAATTATTTTAATCTCATTGAACCACATTTTACTTCTTAATGACAACCATGTATGTCGGATTTTCAAAATTCAATACACATTAGTGGTAAACTTTCATTTAACTGAAAATTCAGTTTGCTTGATTACCACTTAGTGGTTTCACTATTCATCAAAAATTGATGTTTTTCAGAAAATTACCAAAAATTCACCCTAAGCTATATTTGATATTCAGAATTCAAAAATGAAGTCCATTTTACAAAATTCAAAACATATAAGTCAAATTAATTAATTTAATAATTAATTCCCGCTGTCATGACAACTAGCGTGTTTTTGTGAAACAATAAGTATCAAAAGATTGACACCAGTTTAAGTCCAATTTCAAAGTGAAATTGATTCCAATGACCACCATTGGATTAACTGGTAAAAATATTTTCTAATTTCACTTTAAAACCAATTAAAATAATAATCTAATCATATAAATAATTTATATTAAAAAGAGGTTTTGAATTAAAATACAACATTTTACACTATTCAAAAAAAAAGAACTTTATCAGAAAGGTACCAAAAATTTACACAAAGTAAATTTTGATGTCCCGATTCTAAAGAAGAGTTATATTTGGTCCAAAATAAAGTATAAGAGTGATCAAAACTATATTTAATGATGGTTCACCATTAAAAGGTGATAAGTGAACCTTTAGTGAAAATTAGAGTATATATGCCCTAAAATTGAACTCTTTCCGTATTTTAAGCCTTTATATTTTATTGGGTAAATGTATAAACAAAAAACATATCTAATCATATTTTAGTTATTTCTATCCATTCCCGCCAGTACAACGGCTACTTGTTAACTAACATTTAAAATAATATTATTTTATTACTTGTGTGCAACGTAAGTTTCAAAGAAACGCATCGTTGCGTATCGGGTACACTATCGAACATAGCAACCCCTTTAAAATAAAATTAATATTTAATTTGTAAATATTAATAAATATGAAAATTCTTTATTATTTATTTACCTGGGATGTTACAGAGACGGGTCAGTCATGGTGCGGCGTGGCACCGCAGTGCAGCGCGGTGGCTACATTGCTGCGGTCCACCGCGGCTGGCCAGATGGCCAGCTGTCCTATCCATGGGGCGCGGTCAAGAGCCGACCCATCAGCGGTGGCCGGTTTGGTTGTCGTCTTCCCCCGTCACAAAGATTTCATCAAAAACCACAGGGGATTGTGGAGAGGTCGGGCCATGTTTGTTTGGTCCGCACCCTCTGCGTTAGAGCGGTAGTAAGCGGTTCACAAATTTTGTATCACGAAGAACATCAAGAATGAGTAAGGGAGGTATTTAAAATATCAAACCCTGCCTCAAAGGTTCGTTTATGTGTCGTGAGATGAAAATGGTGAAGGTGAAGAATGTTTTGATGATCATCACCTCCACAACATGCTTCTGAAGTCGGGCTCGTGCGTCATCCTCTTTCTTGGATCCAAAGAATTATATTTTATGGAAATGGTGTTCTTCGTTTAGAGGAGAAGTTATTTATTAGATATGTGTTTCTCCAAGCTCTTCCAAGCATCTCCCTTTGCCAACAATTTCCAACCTCATAGAAAAGAGTGGTGCCATCTTATTAAATTAATTCTATTAATTTAATTTACGTTGGCACAATTAATGTTTTGGTCAATTAATCATACCACAATGGAATAATAAATATGGAGGAAGTCCATGGATTAACTCTTCATTAATGAGGTAGTTTAAGGGGTTTCTAACATTAAGAGGGTTTGGGTGGTCCACACCTTTAGGAATTCAAAATGGGGGTTTTAGTTCAGGTGGTCCCCCCCTTTTTTAACATTCACATGGGAGGTTTCAACAAAAAATAAAAAATAAGTTTATTTTATTTTATTTTTTTCACTTCCATGAATAAAAAAAAAATATATCTTTCACCATAACCCATGAAGTCGAGGTGATGGTCTCTTTAAGAAAATATTGGCACTATGAGTTCAACGGTGCCCTCGTATTTCAATTCCAATCACCGATTTAAAAGTTACCAAAACTCGCTCATACTTTTACTGAATTCACTCAAAAAAAATGTTCATAAATTTATTCAAGGAACACCGGGCCTCAAAATCATGCACCGTCAATTAACATGGACTCATAAAATTCCTATATAATTAAAAAATTACATTAAAATTTTTGGTCTTTACAATTATATACATATATAAATATAATTCATTTTCATCCAATCTTTGAAAACGATAATTTAAACAAAAATAATGATCATGCGTACGCGCAGTCCATTATCACATTGAATGGTGTATATCATTTAATAATTCAATATTATATATATTATTATAATAAAAATTTAATGGAATTAAATTATTTTTATATCATTTTTTTCATTCTGAAATCATGATATATGTGTAAGGACAAAATATATAGAAAATTAAGACACATGTGAAGAACAAAGAGAATATTGTCTAATGTGAAACATTAACATACGATGGTTTTAAAAGGATAATATAAGTTCAAAATAAAACCATAAATGGATTTATATATAATAATATGGTTTTTATAATATTTATAATAATTTTTTATTTTATATACATGTTGTTTTAAAAATAAATATGAGAGTCAAGACACATGTTAAGGGCATTTCATCTCATTTCATATTATCATGACATACATGTATATTCAAAACCCCTTCCTTTTGTGTGGTGCGTACATTAAACATGGATGTATCCATTGTTTAATATAATTAAATTATTATTTTTAAATCCTTATTTAATGACCTTTATTTCATGGTTTTGATGTTTCAATATTTACCATAATTATAAAATTGTTTTGTCTACATTTTTGTTATTTGAGACTCTTGTATTTTAATGCGCCAAAATTATTTAATAGGTGTATATACTTCCATTTAATGTGATATACCATAAATATACTTATTATGTTTACATAATAAGAATCATTTAATTTTATTTTCATACATTTTTAGTATAATCCCATGTTACTAAGTGATAATTATTTCTTGGAACACTCTCATCAATATTAAATATTGATTATGTTTATGATTCATATAATGAAATCATATAACCCATATCTTAGTAACATTCATGAAATATATTCCCCTATAAATATTAATTATATATTTATGTATTGGATACATTTTTCTACTCTTTGGTGAATATATAGTTAAGAATGTGTTTTAAAGAAATCAAGAACCTACCCGCTCTTCGGTCAAAAAAATATTTTCCATCAAAACCATTTCTCTAAAAAGGGTTCCAAGAATATTTTAATATTATCCATTAAAATTTAAAATAAAATTTAACCACTTTTTATTTTTCCAATATCTTCAAATAATTATTCTTGTCATTTTTAACAAGGAATTTTTCAAACTTTTTTTTGTGAAAAAGGGTTGTTTTTTGTTGTTTTATGGAATGTATTTATTTACCCACAGTAAATATAATGAATCTTCATTTTAATTTTTAAATTGATAATATTTAACCAAAAAAATTTAAAATAATTTTCAAGGGAATATTTTTCAGAACGTTTTCATCATTACTTTTTATATTTTGAAGGAAAATTGATCTCAGAATTTTTTCAAGCCTTATTTATATGTTTTCAATGGATTTTCAAAGAAATTGTTTTCAAAACATTTACAATATTCTTTAATATTTTTAAAATATAAATTATTTTGAAAAATATTTCAAATTTTTATATGCTTTAAATTTTTTTCCAAGAAAACGTTTTTAAAATTGTTTTGAAGCTTATTTTATAAGTTTTAATGTAAAAAGGTTTTCAAAATTATTTCACCTTATATATATATGTTTTAATGTAATTTTATATGAAAATTATATAAAAATGTTTTTATGTATTAAAATATTTTTTCAAATAATAAATTATATTTTCCTTAAGAAACATTTTTGTACAATATTTCCTAATTATTTTCCATCAATGATCAAGTCTATTGAAGTTACTCATTCCATTATATAAAATTATATAGAGGTTCCATTCATATTATTTCTATGAATGGGTTATTATTTATGTCATGGTCAATATGAAACCAATTTTTATTTCACTAGTTATATTCATTTCAAACCTGCTTCTCTCGAACGTTACGTTTATGATGAAATCATTTTGAAACCATCATTTTTTCACTAGTTATGATATACATACATTTTTATAATTACCATTTAATTTAATCGTTTATGATATAAATATTTATGATCTTGTTGAAAATGCTTGTAAGATTTTTTTATGATATTGGTGGGACCTATATCTTCCTCCAATGCATGGTGTAAATATTTATATCTCATGGAATATAGTAAGATGGACTTGGGAATGAACCCTAACTACAAATATGGGCATGTTAGTGAAACATGACTACAAAGATGGTATGAGGAGTGAAATCATGCAACTAAGATGGCGATGGGTGTGAATAATGACTATGAAGATGGTATGAGGAGTGAACCTATACTACCAAGATGGTCTTGGAAGTGATGCCTTCTCTATTATAGAAATAATATTATATATAATTATGTGTCTTCAATAATTCCATGATTTGTTCATATATTATTATTTCATGGATTATGTTCTTTATTTCCTTATGATTAATGTATTATGAACTTCCATGATTTAGGACATGATTCATGTATATGATCTTAAATATGTAGGGTATGATCTTCTATTTTCATGATCATGTTCTCATTCCCTTATTCTTAGGATTATTATTACATGTCTACCTTGTTTACCTTTACTGACCATCAGATCTCATTTATTTTTTATGTTTACATCTTACATCTAATGAAGATATGTATTTTTTTGATTTTTCTAAGAGGGGATATATTCAAGAAGAACTTAGTGGGTCATAATTTACCTCACTTATGCACCATTGTTCATGTTTCTATGTTTCCAATCGCTCTATACCAATTACCAAATTTGGGATTTTGTTTGTATGAATTTTCAAGTATTATCCAAATGTTATGTAATGTTTTTGTTTGAAATTAATTTTTCTTTAAATCTTAGACCAACCAACTAGAGATATATTGGACATTTATGAAGAGATTTTTGGTCCTTGTGAGCCTGACATCACTATGTAAAAACTCAATAGCCAAAGGTGTTCTAGAAAATACCCTATGTGATTTTTATATATTATTAATCAGGATATGGAAACCTTGATCCAATATTTACAATGTTTTGAAATCCCACTCATAAGGATCTTGATGTTCTCTTAACCATGAGCATCATAATTAGGCAATTGTGTAACATTCTTCATCTACTAGGTCTAAGTGCATTAGGACATTAAAATTCCCATAAATTGGTCACATATACAAGAAATTAAATTCAATACATTAATGGAATAAATAGATTGACCGTAAATTGCTAGTGAATGTTCCACTAAACATGTTGGTTTAAAATCCAAAAAGGGTTTCCTGAGAAAAAATTATGTCACCAATCGATAAAATATTCAACTTTTGAGTTTAAGAAAAGGTTATGGAAAAATTAAATAATGAATAAAGATAATAGGGACAACTTTGTAATCCTAGTAAAATCTATCCATTATCTTTAAACACTATAGTGTAGGAGAAAGATAGGGAAATATTTTTTCACATCTCATCATCGTGGTAATGTGTTCTGTATGTGGTGACACAACATTAATGGTGCTTGACCCCTTCATAAATCCAATATATTCCAGAAATAAAATGTCCTGATTTTAGCTTCGTAACTCATTGTTATCATTTCATATCAATTATAAAGAAACAGTAATGTATCTATATTACCTTCATATTGATGTATAATAGAATAAAACTAAAAAAATAGTTGCATGAGTTCCCTATATGAATTAATTTCAAATTCTTGTTAGTGTGTCATCACCATGGTAGAACTCAACACCTAAGATTGTTCTGGGACATCCCTGGCATGATTATCTAGAACCATCAACTAGATCTGAGCTATTTGAAAGATTATTTACAATCCTCATACCATTAACATTCAATGTGATTTGAAATATTTTAGGTTACATCAATGTGTATTGTTCTTGTTCCCAAGGAAGGGATGTGGAACACCATTCTTGATGTTGTGGATATCCCACACCCTCTAACATGAAGCTAAAAGGAATATGTCTTGATCTTCCTAACCTAAAATATAAATTTCAATTGGGTTCTAAAACCCATCCAAGATATTATTTTAATCCAAATCCCACTTCATTGAAAATATTATTGAATATTCCGAAATCATTCAAGGCCATTGAAAATTACCGGGTATCAATTATACTTGACCAATAATGTAAACCATATGGACCCATGAATGAGGGATTTTACCACAAATTAGAGGAATATTATCCTTATTATAATATTAATTTAATCCTTAAGAGTTGTTCTTAATTTGTAATATAACTCGGAATCTTTGGGTGCTTTAGGTCACCTCTTGTATGTATTCACATTCATTCATTCATTCATTCATGTTTGTGGACACATGTTTTAAACATCACTAATTCTAACTATCCAGTTGGACCCTAGATCACTATTTTTTCCCTATCCACCAATATTACCCACATGAATACATCATTTGTCTTGTAAAATACTAAAGACACATATATTTTACAATGACATTGACTAATAAGGCCTTGATATACCAACTGTAGCAACATAATCTTTATATGAAAGAAGCATCATTCCTTGTGATCTGTAGAAACACAGTGTAAGAACTTAGAAACATAAGGTGTATTGTGTAATCATTATCATTTATACCACATGTATCATGTTCATCAATCTTGTGACTTTAGTATTTCATTAACATCATGAAATTTAATAGGTCAGATCCATAGGATCAAAAACTATCGAAGTATAATTTCAATGATAAAATATAGTAATCTAAAAAATAGATGGTCTGAGCTAGATGAAATGAAAATAGTGCAATAGAAGGTTAAATCTAAATGATCCTAAACATAAAAAAAAGAATGGCTGATCCAATATTCCAAAAACTACAAAAATATAAGGTCTATAAAATATGACCATAAACTATGGTGATAGAAGGTCTAATACAAAAGACCATAAACTACATCAATCGAAGGTCTACGTCAAAGGAACATAAACAACTGCACAAAAATGGTGTAGTTTCTATAAATATAAAATAGAAAATAAAATTAGAAACTATTATCTCTAGATTGAAAATCCAATAAAGGAATACTTTACAGTAGTTGTCTCCCTTATCATAGGATAATCTATTTATGTGATTCTGGAAATATTAAACACACATAAAAGGACAAGTTAAATAAATTCTCAAGTCAAACCCTCCTAAAATCATATCTAAATAAAAATACACTTCCATTATTAATAAATCCTCATCCATGTGATGATTAAGAAAAATTAAGATATATATAAAATAAAGTGGTACAAATACTCTCATGTCGATCATATGGACTTTGTAAAAATCAAACAATTCTTGTGAAGACCATTCCCTTCATCCAAAAAATATCATTGTCCCTCTAGTATGTATATTATATCCAAATTATATGAATATGAATAATGGAATATCATGAGCACTACAATAGATATATCACATAGAAATCACATATTGGTCCGAAGTCATGAAAATTTCTCATGAAAAATCTATTATTATTTAGAAATTCAAATCCAGATCAATAAACTATGTTACACATGATGAATGAAAGGTAAATTGACAATGAAATATAAATGTCAAATGATATTTTCATGGATATCATGAAAATGGAAATATTTTCGCATTTTTTAGCCTCTCTAAGGATTCAATCAAAAAAACTATGATGATTAAACTAATATATTATTTCATCAGTTGAGATGGGAAATCAGTAAGATTATTATTAGAAGATTTTATGGAGGACCAATGTATCACCTTCCCCACTTCATCCAATATAACCCAATTGTGAGTACATTGGTTAAAAAAATATATTTATTGAACTATATTCTATTTAGTTTCTAATGAAGATGATGAAGGTTAAATTTAAGACATCAAGCTATCTAGGATGTCCACATGTCCCATTATAATTGTAAATAAGGTAATCAATGGGATTGAGGCTCAGTTATGATCTAATAGATTCATTCCAATTCCTATTAATATTACCCCATTAGTTTATCGTGGGGATCCCCATTATGAAACTTGTGCAGTCCCCTCTCTCTAATGACCAACATTTCTCATATCATGATGATTTATCACATGATTTCATATAATGGGAGATGGTAAAATTTGACATCCCCCTAATGAGGAAGGAGATGGTGAATTCATTCTTCCTTATCATGAAACTTTTCTATGGGGTTTTTCATGATCATTTTATGAATATTCTAATATGTCAGAATGTTTTTTTTTCTAATCCTCTTTAGCTTTTGTTGTAGATACGTAAAAAAATAGATCAACAAAATGAGATACTGAAAAAGTGAAATACAATGTTCCATATACTTTTATCTCAATGGACACATAATTTGAAGGACTAGAATTGTTAGTCATTTCTTCCACAATAATGGGGTTTTCACCCATAGGATGGTTATACTTCATAAAAAACACACTAAAATCTTGAATTAGCTCAATTGTTTACAAAATCAATGGAGTTGGTAAGAAAAATGGTTTATCCAATTTATGGGCCAGTCAGTTTAGCACACCACAAATATATTCTTCCATAGATGCTTGGAAATAATAATAATCGAAGAAGATAGGTATTACAATAGGTGGAAGGATAATATTATATTTTTTATCCTCAAATTCCAACAAATACTAATACTATACGATAATACTTGGATACCTCTCTCCCCACACATCAACTAAATGGTTGGGGTAACACATTGCATAAAGAAAATAGTACAGTGAACAAGTAAGGGATAGATGAATTACAAACAATCAACTAATCTATCCAAGCCACCTGAAACCCATCCTAAAGAGCTATTTTGTATGACCGTTCATCAACAGAACTATATCCATTTTCAGTAACTATCCTATTCGGTGAAGGATAAGGTATGAAATAGAAAAAAATAAGAATAAATCCTTATTCGATCAAAATCATCAGGACTCGATAGTGTTGTATTAACCCCAACAAATTTAATTATCTTTGGGGGGTGGAGGGAATGATGATGATGGGATATCAAAAATAATATGGTATATATATTGGTCAAAATATCCCCTGTCCAATCAAATAGAAGTTGGAAGTGACCACAAATTTTTTATGGGATGTTTCCTTGTACAATATAACCTAGAATTTTGTAAATACTTACATCAGTCAGTATAGATAGATTTAGAGGCCTTACCTCTGATAGCTGAGATTTCATCCCCATTTTGATATATGGGATTTCCAATCATAATTCACCATCCCAAAAAATATACTAGTTCAATAACATGGCCATAAAACCCTCTAGTCTAAGGCTCAGGAATGTCTCCCATGTCACCCAATATCCCCACATATTATATTCCCTACATTACTATATTTCCCAATATGTTTCAATGCTATCATGTACTTACTAGGATGGACACAAATGATGGAGTATAGTGATCGGTTGAGCTCCTAAATAGTGGAGTAAAATTTTGATCATTTCATTAAAAGTGAACAGTGAGTTCGTATTCATTTATGTCATTAACATTTCATTCCATATTTTGAAAAAAGGCTTATCCAAAATTATAGTCTATACAGAGTCATCCCTGACATTCATAGAGGGAAGAAATAGGTCATACATTTCCATACTGCAGATGTCATTCCCATTTGATAGACACCTCAAAGGATGATTTATACTTCTCTGAGGGATGTGTGTTTTGAATTAGTACCAGGGCACCAATGACTAATTAGTTCTATAAGTAGGGTATTATTAATGTAGATGATGAATAGGGAAACTGATATATCCTCGTAAGTAATGGTAGTGTGTAAGTTGTTAGTAAATTCTAAGAAAAATTTTCTAACACGAAATGGTCATGGACATTCATCTATAAATTTACCCAAGGTTACAGACCCCATTTTGAACCCTAGATTCAACCTAGATGGAACACAGAAGTGACAGATATAATCAAATAAATTTGACAGATTGGGTGGTAGGTAAAATCACAACCACCTGGATCCATATGGGAGTTTTCAAGAATGTAAGAAAACTCATGGTACGATGCTGAAATTAGTTTTCATTATTAAAAAAACTCATCAAAGTAAAATCTAGTGATGTTGAAACACATCATGATTGAATATTGTAGTCCTTAGAAGTGATGGAATGTTATCCAGATTGTCAAATTTGTACTGGGGAAGTATATGAGATATGGGAAAATATTGTTGTTTAAAAAACCTTTACTATTTAAATAGTCATTATCAGAATCTACATGTTATCGAGGTTCATCATTACATTTTCCAATGATCATAAACATATGGATAGCCTGAGAGGGAGATATAGGGGAGCGTAAATCCATATTACTGAAAGTATGTTTTTTAGGTCAAAAAAATAAAAAAATATCCTCTCATAATAAATTTATAAATTTGGTTGCATCATGTGCATATCGTGAATCAAAATTGGATTCATGAATGCATGAACTAATGTAGGAATAACGATAAATAAGAACTATTAAAATCTCACATATTAGATAACACCCAAGGTGTATATACCTCGTATCCATATGAACAGTCATAAGATTCATGTTAGTTTGACCTCACATGTTTACCCGATCTGCATAATAGTAATATGGTCTTGAGACAATACAAGGGGATCACGGGAAACCTATAGGGTGGAAATGTTTCCATCGAAATGGGATTAATAAATTATCCATATTTCATTTATTATTAGTTTTGGAAAGTGATGGAAAAAAGTAAATCCCATGAAACTGTTCTCACAAAGATGATATAATTAAATAGTTGTCCTTATTGAGTCTTTCTGATAGATCTCATGACCAGTTGTTATGGAAGGTATCACAAAGTGGTCACATGATTAATGTAGATCAATAGAACTCTAAATATTTTATGTCACATGTAAATGGGATTCCATGTTCTCCCCTACTTATAGGGACCATAATAGAATGTAAAGACTCACCTAAAATACCAAATGTTTCCCAAGACAATGATTGGTTATATCCAGAACGAATCAGTTTAGAATATTTATTCCTCCAAATAGAGTAATAGTCCCTATAGAGGACCCTCCTAAGGGTGAGGTTTTTAACACCCACAAAATGAGAATCATCAAATGATCAATTAATGAACTACCTGAACAATGGGTATTATTTTCCCTTTAAATAAACAGAAAATAAGATCACCAAATCTTACTAATTAGGTGAACTCCAAAATGGCACATGATCTCATGCACTTCAAAAGGTCATTCAATTGGGTCATGCACAACACATAACCAATTTTAGATCACACAAATCCCCTCTGACAAGCCCCAATTTCCATATAATGGAATCCATGACACTCATGTTTCATGATAAATTTTATAGGTATGTTCCTCCATGTCATGTAACTTATCAACCGGTCGGTGCCTAACAATCATGAAAAAAAATTGTAAAATAAAGTATGAAATTTAAAAAAAAAATTAGTGGACCTTAGTCGTTCAAAGATCTTGTTGTGTTGAGCATATATATTCACTGAGACACCATATTTCCCAAGAGACAAGTCAACCTTGTCATGCGAAATCACATCAGAATGTAAAATGTTGTATGTGAAGAGTATCATACATGTCCACTTGTTTTAAACATTCCCCTACGACACTATAAGATAGGAAGAGGACATATCAATGAAGATTATAACATGTGGATAGAAGATCCCATCGTGATCATAGGGGACACCATGAGCAATAATATCTGATGTAACATCCCGAACCAAATTTCATTAGGAAAACTCATATAGTTTCTTTCTTATGAGACCTCAAGTCGACATCTCTATACACTAGTGAATTTTGACTAGAAATAAGGGCTATGATGTGATAGTAGAGAGACTATAACATCAAATTACAGAATGTAAAGAGCCAAAATAGTTATATATCATTCAAAAAATTAATTAAGGAGAGTGTGGAAGTAGTAATAAGACATTATTATACCATTCTATATTAACAGATAAAAATATAATAAATAACAGAATTATATTCCATACATAAAACACTGGTCACCCACTAGGTCAAAAATATAGATACTGTAGTAGGAAATAAACTAGAAAATTTACATGTCTATACAACTAAATCTTAGCCATACCATGTACCCAAACTCTAGACAATATCGAACTACATAGGCTCTATTAGAAGAACCAAAATGACTGAATCCTCATGACCATGAAACTCTAGTCCTCAACCATATCCACCCAGAAGTTTTGCTGAACCTGAAAACCATATATATAGTCTACACGTACACTGATATTCATGTGAATGGGTGAAAAATAATCTTAGAAGGCCACCCCAATGATGAAACTACAAAATACATTTCAATAATTGTATGAAAATGTTATATATATATATATATCATCCCTTAGGTATAGGTTAATAGATAAGTAAAGACAGTAATGTGAAATCCAAATCAAAACCTAGCTTTGTAATTCCAATAAACTAGTAAAGCTCCACCAAGGATGTCCATATATATACATATATGTATTATTTTATAGTAAAAAACACATACATTTATAGATAAATATGAATATTCCTGAGTAATCTGAATGAAATAACATAAAAATCAATAAAAATATTATCCTTGGGTCTGTAATCCTAATAGCCTAGAAATAATGTGAAACGGAATTGATCTAGAAACTGTATCACTCATGTCATGTATAATTAAGTTGATGTTTTTATTTTAATCCCTATAAAAATGTACCTGCTTTTTCCAATGCTAGAAATATCATTAATAAAGGTACATCATCATATGGGGATACTCTTCCTACAACCTGGTTCAGCCATACATGCCTCTAATAAATATTAATAGGGTTTCCAAAGAAGTGCGTCCAGAAATCCTAAAAGTGGTCATGGGGAGAGTCATCATAGTAGTCATTCCATGTAAATCTAGTTCAATTTCATATCCCTAGATCTTAGTCCATAAGCGGTCAAGACATTTTGACTGAGATGAAATGTTGGGGTCAGAAACATAGGAAAATATTAGGATAGATAATTTTTGAAATGTCATACACACCACTCACGATGTAGAAGTTAAAGTCAAAAATATGTGTGATATTTCTTTTCCAACCACCATAAAATGGATAGGGGCACATAATACTGATCTTAGAGAGAACATTTGTAGATCCTCATCATACAAAAGATCAAGGATAACATATTCATCATCTATAATTCATAGGATTAGGAGAGAGTAATCATCCTCTATATAATAAAAGTCATTGAGATCATAATCATCCACCAACAACCCTCTATAGAGGATAGAATAATCATCCTAATTTATCACATAATTCAAGGAATGAATAATCATCCTCATCACTCAAGAGAGCATATTCATCCATTAGTATCATTACTATAAACACTATGAATTTATATCATTGTCACTAGCCCAACAACTAGTGACTTGGAAGCACCTCTAGAAATACCAATAAAAAAATAAAAAAATATACATCTCTACACATAAATCCCATGTCGTACCTTTTTGAATACTAGAAAATATAATAAATAAAATGGTTCAGAATCCAAATATGAGGAAAAAAGTTTGGGAATCCCAATAACAAATAAATTCTACTTGCATTTGTATCGACAACCACTAACCATGAATCAACTCAGGTAATCATCCCTGAATCATAAATAGACATGTGAATGAATAAATAATTGTGTGGGTAGATAAAATAATAAACAAATAGCTACTAATACAGACCCATGGGATTAGAATTTTTGCATAGGTTATAAGGTGACACCCACTACCATATATACCAATATAAGACAAACTAACTAAGGTTCTATCAAACAATAGGTAACATACAAGGTACCTTCAAGTAAAACACTAAGAGGCATCCCACATTGGATCTATGACTGAAAATGGTAATAGAGGAATAAAGGGGATATTATAATGGTAAGCAACTAGAGGCATCCTACATGTGGTTCTCTTAATGGAACATTAAAAATGTGGCATCCTATATGGGACCCTCTCAACAATTTACAAACATAGAGGCATCTTATAGGGTATCCGTATATCAAAAAACTAGTAAAGGGTAACCTAGATAGGATTCCCTTGGTCATCTTGTAAGAAATGGTATCCCATATAGGATCATTGGTATAAGAAAAAGATAGTGGAATCCTACAAAAGAACCTCTAGGTAGAAATGTATAAAGAGGAATCCTACAGGGGATTCGTAAAACAAATTGAACTCACGACCTCTTAGCCCAGAAGGGTACATATTGTAAGGGACTTATTCTCACGTAAAAATATAAAATGACACCAGTCATGAGAGGAATATATGGAACAATATCAGATCAAGGTATGCAACTATGTTTTTCTAAATATCCAACCTATCATTCTCAGGTGACATTGGATATAAAAAATGTGGGAAGAAACTCTCCATTTGGAAATGATTAAATTACCAAATATGATTCCATAAAACACCCAAAGGGGTTAACCATCATGATATATGTGAAAATATACATCAAAAGGACAACTCACGGGTCCAATTATGACTAATGGAAAAAATTCAAGAAAAAAAATAGGGATGAAGGGGGTAGAACATGGCATTTGTCACTGAGAAAATTATGAGTACTCTTAATGCCCCACCTAGGCATATACATTGGAAAGACATAGAATGTAAACAAAAATGTACAATGTGTGTAATGGGGTCCATGGCCTATATCCTACATGGTGTACCTTCATGAGCCCCTCAAATGGTCTTGCCATGTACTTGGCCTAGCCATGTATTCTTCATGGTGTGCCACCCACATGGTGTATGGATCTGTACTCTACTTGACCATGTAACCATACATGGGTATCCTTTCCTAGTACTCAACTACATGGTTGAGTAACAGTACAGAGTGTGTAAACCCTATTATATGGAGTGTATGTCATAGAATTATTATTCCCTAAATAAGAAGAATGCATTATGTGTCACTGTGATCCACAAGCCCTGTTGACGAGTTTTCCCAAATAAAACCCCCTCAAATAACCCTAAAACACCCATTTTCACCCAAAAAATAGTTCAACGAAACCATATGGTATTTAGTAAACCATAATAGGAGATTAAAAATTGATAAAGACTAAAATATGAGGGTTTTTAGTAAAATATAAAGAAAATCCTCCCGTTTGGTAGAGACCTCCGAACCATTACCCATTGTGGCAGTCCATGGTTTACACACATCGACCAGGCATGTCCTGGGATCCATAGAGGTCCCCCTATATCCTTATCTCCCCATATCCTTCTAAATATCATGCTTTCTCTCTAGGGATCAGGAAATAAGAGATCCCCAGGAGGAATGCTTGAGAATCTATTATGAAATGAGAGAAAGAGAAAGAAAAATAAATAAAAATAACAAAATGGAAAGGAAATGTAAAATGGTCATGACCCATCCCTAAATCCCATCATGAGTTTATACACCACCAAGGGAAAAATTCATTCGGGAATCTACGGTGGTGACTGAATCTCAATCTGAGAATCTGTTAAAAACATATGGCTAAATGAACTTGCATGACTATGTTTTTATTTAATTTATTAAATATTTATTATTTATTATTTTGCGAATATTCAAATAGTTCATATTTCTACAAAACATATTTCTTTGGGTAAGCACCCTCTTTCTGGACCAATGGAAAGATAAAAAAATTATCATATATTTTATACTTGGGTAAAAGGAACATTTCACACTTTACAATTATTTAAAAGAAAAAATTATTATTTCTTTTGAAAATTTCATTCTAGAAAAATATAGATCATTACAACACCCCCTTTATAAAACTTATCTTACGTAAAAATCCTTGTAGAAATATTAGTAGTCATTCGCTCACCTTGATAATATTCAAAAATATATTTGGAACTATATAAATTCCATTATTAGCATTAAAAACTATCTTTTATATTGATGACATTTAAAATCGATTAATCTTGTACACCACATCATAGTATTATCCTTATAATCATCACCAAACCTAACCCTGATCCCAATAATCCATTTAACCATCGAATTTAAATGGGAAATGATAGACCCCACCCTAAAATGGCCAACCATTCACTCCCACCATATGGATTACCTTACACCACTCCTTAAGAATATCCTCAACAAGTTTCATTCCACAACCAAGGAGTAAATTTTAAAAGAATAGAATCTTGATGTAGGGATGGAAAATTCTCAGCATACTCAAGATGATTCAAAACAGGGAATGTTATTATCTAATATTATTTCAATAGGGTTCCCTAAATTCGATTAACATATCCATATGATCCATGCTCGTGGAAAATAGGTTAACATCAATTTAATCAACAGTTAACACCACTTATCCCAAAAAACCATGTCTTAGTCCATCAATGAGTAAACCATATCATGGTACCCGATTCAATATCGATGTCACCTCTAATAAAGAGTGACACTATTAATTTATCCAAATCTACAAGGAAATAGAGTCCACATCTTGTCACGAAAATATCAGTCTTCAGCTTCTTCCCAACCACTCACCATTTGAAAATCAAATGATGCAACACAAAATGAAATTTAAGTTTATCACTTTTATCTTAATCCAATGAATAATTAATTAAAATTATATTATGATCATGAAATATATAATGATAGTATGATTATGTGAGAAGATACCTTGGATCTCATCTTCAAAATCAGGCTCCTCACCTATACCATGATTTATTCCATGACCAACTAAAACCCACCATTATTCCACTCATGAGAATATACATCTTCTCTTACAATAGTAGAAACTATGAATACATTGATTTAATTGGCAGAAAAAAATGAAAAATACATCATTCCAATTATAGTATTGATACCAAAGAAACCAAGATTCCTCATTAAAATTTGAAGGAATCAACATGCATATAATAGAAAAACCCAAGAACCTACCATTCATGGATCTCAAAGAAAGAGTAAAAAAAAGATCACTACCTAAAAAGGGATTTTAAAACTCTAGAAAACCTCCATCATAAAATTAAACAAAATATACATTATCCTATAGGGATCCATGTCAAACGAAGGGGATTTAAGCTGCCATGTAGATATTCTGAACATGTATAACAACTGGGTCACAAGGTCTAACCACCAAGCCACAAATACGAAACCTCTATAAATAAGTCAAGGACCAAAAAAACTATGTGGGGGGATATAAAAACCCAACCTACAAGGACCTAACAAAAAGTAAGAGTCCTCATAAAGAAACAACTCCCTAGTGGTTGTGATACCAACATAGAAAAAGAGACTAAAATGAGACTTATTGCGAATCTATATATGGTAATACCTCTTGATTTCTGATTCCGAATAAAGTTAATGGTATCCTATAACATAGTACTCATTGATTAAAAAGGATAAACATTACTAGAAAAACAACACCATATATAGGGTACAATAGAAATTCATTACATGCCATATCATCTTACAAGGGTCACGAAACATCCAATGCACGATGCCCGAGTTAATAGCCTCAAAACAAAAAACCTCAATGTAGATACACATAAACATCAATAAGAAATATATATATATATATATATATATAACTAATCCCAAATTAATAGGCCTATGTCATTAGTAAAATACATACAATTAGGTACATATAATTTGAATCTTATCTTCCAATGATGATGGAAGAAACACATAATTCTTTTTCCGTCCAAGACTAAAAATGAATCCCAAGTCTCATTATAATGGTAAAAGATCCATAAATCAATGATAAATCATTAAATCCATAAAACTTTTTAGTTTATCAAGGATAAAATTATATTAGACTATAAAATCTCATATTATAAAAACAATCTGATAAACTTGGAAACAATTACTTCATATAAGAACATGTTTCCTAAATACGCCAATCGTATATACATCAATAGTTTTGAAACATTACTAATACTGATGTCTATCATATCCTAAATAGTAAATACCATGACAGAAAATCAATGATAACACTTCATGACATCCTGAGCATGATACCACTAAAATAGTTCTTTGAGATGGCTGTTAACAAGGCCTCAAGCATTCCTCCTTGTATGCAAGAGGCTGAAAAATTGTAGTGATGGAACTGGGTGCGATTGTGGGGAGACCACTCCCTCTTATCATTGTAAGAAAATTGTGAAAATATCTTGGTATAACAAAAAAATGTAAATAAATTGATTGAATAAGTAGTAAAAAAATGACATAGAACATGATGTAATAGTTAATGAAAATATGCAAATTCCTGTATAGCTATGACATACATACAACATTGGTCACCCAGTGGGAGGGCCAAAGATATACATGAGTAAAAATTAAACTGGAAAAAACTACATGGATATACTACGAAATCTGAGCCATACCACCTACCCAGTCTCCAGACATGATCAAATCGAACCAACATGATCAAAATAAACCACATGATAAACTCATATTGAACACAGAACTATAAGCCAAAAACCTATCCACCATTAGATTTCTCGTAACCTGAAAATGATATAAGTTTATAGGTACACTGAGGAACACATGCATGGTTGAAAAATAATCTCATTAGTCCACCATAATGATTAACCTATAAAATATTCTAAAATATGTGTATGAAAAAGGAATATAGTAATCCTATATAAGAATCAACTAAAAATATACATATTGACAATAACATGAAACCACATTTGAACCCATTGTATGTAATCCCAATCAAACAGGAATGTCCCACCACAGGTGTCTGTATATATATACATTTATAGTCCCATACCTATATATATACATAAATATGAATTTTCATGAGTAATGTGAATGAAATAACATCCAAACAATTCAGTAGTTGATCCTTGGGTCCTTAATTCTAGTGACCTATAAATACTATGAATGGGAATTGAGATAGACATCATGTCACTCAAATTATGTATAAATTAGTCAATATTTGGGTCTACAATACCACTCTATATGTACCTTCATTGGCCATTGCTAGAAATATTTTTGATCATGCTATGTATCCACAAGGTCATACCTTTTCAACACTTGGGTTCACTGGTACTCACTACCAATCACTATAAATAAGGATTATCTTAAAGTAAATCATGAAAAACATTAAAAGGACACTAAACTAATTCTCATACTACTCATTACAAGTAAATGATGTTCAATATCTCAGCCATAGGTCCCAATCCATAGGTGGTCAAAATATTTCTACTCAGATGAACCATAAGGTTATAAAGCTTAAGAAATCTGTTAGAGAGATCATTGGTAAGTTTTAATATCATCACCTCAAGATCCAAATGTTAAATTCAAACATAGGTGTGTGATTCCAAGCTCAACAACCGTGACTAGAAATGGGATCATAAGCCTAATCGCAAATATAATGTCTATAGTTCCTCATCTGATGCAAAATCAAGGAGAGTGTAGTCATACACTACATTGTATAGGCCGAGGAGAGAATAATCATCCTTTATAGACTGCATGTTGAGGAGAGAAGAATCATATACTAAAAACCCAAGGACGAGGAGAGTACAATCATCATTATTTAACCCATGATCAAATGAGAGTGTAATCATTCATGAGTATCATTACTTTGGAAACTATTCATGTATAACATAGTCATATACTCAACAGTAAGATACCAAAAAGAACTTCTGGACATCCCAATAAAATAATAAGAAAATATACATGTCAACTGAAAACTCCTAGGTAATACCTCAGTCTATAATAGAAAATGTAATAAATAAAATGGATCTGAACCTGGATCACATGAAGAACGTTTGGGAATCCCAATGAGAAAGAAAAAGGCCTCGAATCAAGAACAACACACACCAACCATGAATAACCTCTTCTAATCATTGATTCACCAATGTTAAACATGTGAATTCATAAGAAAAAGAGTGAGGGTGGCTGAACGCCTAAACCCGCCACTACTTCTATAGACACTATGGATTACATGTTCGATATGTGTTCTATTGTAAGATTGACTTCCATATATAACAAAATACAATATACTAACCTAGTAGTGGTCAAATGATGGTTCATCCATAGGTTCCCTCAAATTAAAAACAGAAATACAACCTACTTGGCAACCCCATCAGAAAAATGGAAAAGGAGGAATCCTACATGATAACCAATAATGATAAGAAATAAGAGTCATCATATATTGGATCCTTATAACATTATACAGAAAAATGGGAATCCTATATGGGACCCTAACAAAAAGTAACAATGTATGGCCTATCCTAAAGGGTATCCTTATAATAAACCAAATTTGAAGGGGGACAAACATGGGACTCTCTGGGACAACATGTAAGAAAAGTCATCCCACATGGGATCCGTAGTAGAAGAAGAAAATAGAGGCACCATACATGGTATCCTATAGGTATAAATAAAATAAATGTAAACCTTCTAGGAATTCTTGATAAATACTGGTCTCATAGACTCTTAGGCCAAAAGGGATAATCTCGTAAGGGAGACATCCTTCATAAATATATTCAAAGATAGTTTTATTTGATATATAGATCAATTCCAAACTGATATCATGGTCTCAATATCCTTTTTAACACCAAAAATAAAATTCATAGGAGAAACTTTATATAATTACTATAGGAAGAACCTATCTGTTAGGAAACTTATGAATGTCCACCTAAGAGCCCTTAAAACACCCCAAGGGTTTCCCTATAACGATCTATGTGTAATGATACATAGAATAGACCACATGTTTGTCCCTTTTATACTAGTGGATGAAAAAACCAAAACAAAACAATGATTTTAGAAAATGGGTTATATGTAGAGTATCTCCCTATGTGTTACCCAAAATCTCCACGTGGGCATGTACTTTCTCCGAACATGGTGTGTAAATAACCAAGTAAACAATGAAAAAGATGGGTAAACATCATGTAACCAAGATGGAGTACCAGATTATGTCCCTTGGATGGATTTGCCATTACATATCCTAGAAACATACATGTATGTGGCGTGTGTCCCACACTGGGTCTGGTCGTGTCCTCTACATGACTATCTACCCCTACAGAGTCACTCTGACTAGGGACTCAGCTACAAATTCATGTACCAGTACATGGGATGTACACATTAGTATAAGTAATGGACACATTAGTACAAGGAATTTACATTGAAATTGTCATCTTAGAAAAATAAGGAGAACACAAAACATGTCTCTCTAATCCACACGCTGTGTAGACATGTTCTCCCAAATATAATACCCTTGAATCGCACTGAACTCCTACCACTATTTTCACCCCAAGAATTGTAGATCGGGACCCAAGCATCCATAAGAAATAATAACAGGGGATTAAAACCTGAAAATGATTAAACTATCAGGATTTTTATAAAAACATAAAAAATACTATCATTGGGTGGAGATCACTGATGCTTCGCCCATTTTCAATGTCCATACATGTCACAGATCATTGTAATGCATCTTGAGATCTATTGTGGTACCAATATTTCCTTGTATCAAACTACATCTATCTCACTCCTTATTTATCTCTAAAATTCATGATTAATGGAAGATACATGGTGTGTTCATGATAATCCTAGAAGAAGAAACTAAAAATAATAATTATTGAACGAAATGGAAGAAAAAGTAATGGAAAAGAAAAAGGGGCATGGAGCAGCCCAAGCACCCCACTCGAGTTTATGCCCCACCTAATAAAAACACCACATTCAAGAATAAACAGTAGATATAGAATCTAAATAAGAAAATTAGTTAAATATTTTTTCTGAATGATACTATCCCAATTAATTAGTATTTAATTAATTAAATATTTAATATTTATTATTCTACTATAATGTCAATACCTCGGATTTCCACCACTCTCCATTCCTCGGGTAAAAATTCAACCAAAAAACAAATGGAGTGGTAAAAAAATATCTAAAATCATGTTTCTTGGGAAAATGATCATTTTAACTCTTACAATAATCGGAAAGAAAACATTCAAATTTTTGCTCAAAATTGTATTGTAGAAAAACACAGGTCGTTACAGATACTGACGATGAAAATTTGTGTCCACCATTTCCAGAACCCGTATTGATCGTATGGAAACCACATGAGAATATAAGGAGAAAGGTTTGGAAAACCATTTAATATTAATTATTAAATTATAAAAAATGTGGAATCAAATTTGTTTTCACTCGTATTCATGTGAGGTGCTGATGTTGACCGCAAGACACGACCAAGAACTAGTGACTTATCCATATTTTCATGAAAATGAATACTGAATTTTCACCTTCATCATCTGAAGGGTCTCATACATGTAAATTTGAATCCATGATTTATACATCCACCCCGTAGAAGAACATATAGTTGTCCCACAACAATGCTCGTAAATCACCACATGACCTATTATTGAACTTGTGAAACATCGCAAGAGGGGAGAGTGATTGTTTTCGACAACACATACATAAATTCATCTGTTACCCGACCCTAGTAATGTAAAGTTTAAAATAAACAGGGAAAATGATACATATTATTTTCAAAACAAGAATATGTTGGTCCTAATGGGAATGGGTTCAGATATAATGGGTGGTGTCCAATGATCACGTGGGGCCACCCATGACAGGCTAGTGTGACACAACAAAATCCCTTGGGCATAAATCCTGATCTGGTAAATCCCCCGATTAAAGAAACATTTCTCCCACAAAATCCTCTAGATGTTTCACCATTGATCATGTGATGGGAATCCATATAGATCTTAATCTTGGAAACACTCCTAGTTAGGTCGTATTTCTCATCTAAAAGTTGTAAGACATGACAACATGGTTAGAAAAAAATTATTTGATTAGATATGGTGTATTAAAAATGATAGTGTAAGAACCTTATAATGGTCGCTGAATATCATGTGATTCTGTTAATGACTGAGGGTTGGATCTAGGAATGTTTGTTACACCAAATCCATCAACTGACTCTAGCTCAAATATATGAGATATGTTCTATGAAATGAAAAATATAACCTGGGAATCAAGGCATATAAATCCATCCCATTACAAGAAACAAAAACTAATCAATGATCCATTGCACGTGGGAGCATAGTATTTGACATCTCAGAGTGGCCATGCATGAGATGGCATGGTTTTCCTCCATGTAAATATAATGGGAACATACTTAGGTATCATGTGACATGTATAAGAACAATGAAAGGTAACTTTTAGATTATGTGAATTAATTCTATCATATCATCCAATATATGATATGAAGGTCCATCATGTCATCGAGGACATGAGAATGATAAAAAATTAGCTAACACTAGAAAAACCTGAGGTACATTTTAATAAAAGGATAGAATAATGTTTAAATATTTATGAAATTATGAGAACATATGATCGTATCATCATGAACTTTGCATGACACCCCAATAACATGCAATTTTACTTGGACATACTACTAAAATTATGATTCCCTCCCTAAACATACCATTTGGATCATGTGATTTCCCTTGTACATCGAAAATAAATTCAAACTTCACAATCTATGTATAACTCACAAGTCTTGAGATTCCCCATGGGCTTTCTTGTCAAATATTTCTATTCCCAATTGGAATGTCTCCCATGTTCTGCAACAACAATAAGAAAAACCTAGCGAGGTATTACATTGAAATCGAGACAAGAAAATAAAATCATGTGAATTCTTCTAAACAAGTTAGATTTGATCACATGATTTTCTCTTGAAATTCCAGCCTTGGTCATGAAATCTCCTCCAAACTGGCCAGCTAGGTCATGCAACACTCCTCGCACATGTCATCCATTGTCATGCCATGTCCTTCAGTCAATCCAACCAATTCATGTGACATCTTTTGGACAAGCCATCCTAATCATATTATCTCCTCCCAAAATGATATTATAATAACAAAATTTCCATCATAATGTCAACTAGATCGAGAAATTATCACTCAACATGTCCTCTGGTGAACCATGGTATGTCTAAAATTCCAAAAATATGTTAGGAAGATTATTTGATCTTGGAAGGAAGATAATCAGGGCATATCAAGCCTACATCCCAATACATGATAACCATTTATCGAAGACATATTAGGGTATCCTATGTGTACAAGACCCTATTAGTGGAATGGTATAACTCCCCTATATTGGTAAGCACAATTTTGCAAGTCCTAATATGTGGCATGATATGAAATCCTCTATATAGGGAATCCTTATTTTGTAAGACCCGATCACTGGTATGATATGGATGACACCATATTAGGGAAGCCTATGTGTGTAAGACCTGATATAACTGAACTACGGGAACTTCGATCATTCGATAACCTAGAGTATTAGGATTCATTCCTAAGAACTGAGCTCAAATAGGAATCCACCACAATGTACGTCCCCTATGTCTCGGACATTCCAAACATGTGGACCCAATTTTTACCATGTTTTTATCTTTCATTCTCATCCACCACCACATAGTGAAGGGAACTAATCTACGATAACCTGGATTCGAGTTGCAACCAGGATACGTAAGACAACTTCTTAAGGCCCAAGATACATATTAAACACTTAAATATCTTTCTTAATGCATAACTATTGAATGGAAATGATGTGATATAGATTGTGATCAGTTGTATATCACACCAAGAATGGTTCACATGGACTAAGGGATTGGAAGTGATCAAATCATTTATATATTGAACCACCATATGTGAGGGATCTTTATTGTTTAAGCCATAATTAGTGACATGATGTTACTTCCCTCATACAGGTTAATACACTTTAGGGTGTGTCCCAAGTTAATGAAGAAACTATGATGAATATAATTCATTTTTAACCCTTATATGCAGTACGCATCCTTGAGGATCAAGATCAATTACTAGTTTCTAATATCCATCACATATTTCCTTTTTTAATGATGTTAAATTGATCATTTTTTGAGGATATGGGGGTTTTCAATACTATTATTAACATTATATATAGGAGTCCTCAAAACAGCTTAATCCCATAATCAATATACTAATTTACATACTTGAAGAAAAAATATTATGGATTTTTTGGTTATCTAGATTAAAAAAATATGCTACCCAATAATGGGGGATGGATGCAGATACTCCGATATATAAATATGGAATCATTAATATAACTACCATTTCACATGAAATTATTCAAAACATGATTATTTTTTAGGTTAAATTTTCCTATATGGGGAATATTAATAGATAATGGAAAATTTCATTAAACAATAAGAGTGTCCTAGAGTAGGTAACAAATCCTCCCAAATGGGTGTGATGATATCCACTTACCAACTAATATAATAATAAAATTTCATTGGCATCGTTGGGTAAAAAAATCCAATGAACCACATTCTTTGGAAATAAGGTTCATACGTTGTTATGAATGTGTGAGTTTTTGGAATTTTCCATTTAATAAACAAATGATGAACCCAAATTGAATGATTTTACAACTGATTGGCCCCCATATAATCAATCTATTGGGAATGGTCATCCACAAAATTCCAATAGGACTAAAATTTTGAACCTAACAAGAATAATATCATTAAAATTATGAAATAATCATCAAATGATAATGTGGATATACTACCTAGTTCTCATCGAACCATTTGTTTCTTATCAAGGAACATGATATCTTACCAAGAAACAGACCATCTGTGTCATTTTATTATTATATTATTTTCTATTTTCTCTACCTCAAGTAAGGAAAACATTGATATATATTATTTTTACTGGAAAAGGGTTTTGACATATGAAATAAATTTTAATTGTTATGGATGATCATTTATGGTTTGATTTAATGTAATTCAAGTGGTTAGAATCTCATGTCTTGGTTTTTTATAGAATACTCTTCCATGACCATAATTGGAATACATTTTGATATGTAATATAGGTTGAAATCATTAATTGAGATAATTTTTCGATGGTTTATCTCCACTTTCATGGAAAATAATTTCTCACACAAAGGAAAGGGCAATCAATAATGGGTTTTAATGGTTGTATTAGACATAAAAATAAATAATATGTCAGATGGAATGAATATTGGTTTGTTTCTCTATGTTTTTTGACCATTTCCATAGGACTTATTGAGGATATTATTAATGAATATTACTGATGATTAACCTTTACATGAGTAATTACAGGTTATCATGGGGTTTTTAATCTTGTTTATGTCTTGGATATTTAGTTGGATCACTTGGATATTCCTCTAGTATTACACTATGGGGTTAATCAAGTATGGGTTGAGTTAAATCCATTTCTCTAGGTGTGGATTGAAAGCATAATTATTTTTTTTTAAAAAGAAATAGATATTGTTCAAAGTAGGATATGTTGCTTTTAAGTACTAGTAACATGGTAGTATGCATATTGAATTATTTTTTTTGTCACATAATTGACTCTATTAGTAAGAGAAAAACTATTTTTTGTGAAGTAGTTTTCATGTCATTTTTTATAACTGACTTGAAAATCAAGACATATTACTTTTTCAAGACTGTTTTATAAAAACTGATGTGAAAATTCATTTTTTACGTTGGATTTTTTCAAACCTGATGTAAAAATGTGTATATTATTCACTCTTTAAAATTGGTTTTATAATTTAACTGACAAGAAATAGTGGGTTTTTACATTGGTTATTGTAAAATTGATGTAACAGATATTGACTATTCATTTTTAATGTCAGTTAAAATATAAACAATATAAAAACTGTTTAAAAATTTATGTACTGATTTAGGGTTACATTTTATAGCCTACATGTATTGCGATAGACCTGTTGTTTCCCTCTCAACCAAGCCCTAAATTTCTTGTTTCTTCAATTTTGTGGTTTAAATCTCTCCTTAATATCTAAATATAACAAAAAAATTTCGTCAACCTTTGTTTACACATCTGAAGTAAGCCTCAAACTATTTCATTTCTCTATTTTAGATCATTATTTTGTTTCACATATCTAAACAACTATTGTTCATTAAGGTGTTATTCATTCTCTTATTATAATACTTATACATTGGGATTTTTCATCTTTATCATTACACATTCTGTTATAGATCTACTTGTCTCCAATTTCATAACTTAATGTTTTGAATATATTTTATATTTTGTTAATTAGTTTTTTCATGATTTTAATTTTGAATTTGATATTAATTTTTCTATGCTATTTATGTCTTTTTATTTGGATTTTTGGAGTTTTATTTATGGTATATTATATAAAAAACAATGAGATGCATTTCTTTAGTTATTAAACATATTATTATAGGGTACTTTTCAAACCTTCAATGGTAGAGGGGATTATTTAATTGGTAGTACAAATGAACCTTGTAGTGGGTAATAGTTCATATGTAATAGTTATTTATTATAGGATATCCATGTATGATTTTGTTTATATTACACCACCTTTGATAACATTTAACCTTAATTATCTGGAACTTTCATATAAAGATTAATGTTATGAAGTGATTTAGTACTGAAAGGAAGTGTTAATCTGTATATCCATTATTTCTTCCAAAACATTGAACCTTGTTTATTGAATTTTAAGATACCTAAAAATGATATTTTCATATTTAATGTGATTAAATTATATAAGATCAATGAATTTAGAAAGTTGTTGGTATTTTTGAAATTATTGATTCACAAGAAAATTTGACAAAAAGATTATTTGAAGGGGTAAAAACTTATGAATGGTCAAACATGTGGATGAAATTTCTACAATTTCACAAATTATTGGGATGCATAAGAGTCCATAGTATCCCATTCATAATAGTACTCAGCTAACAGAGTAAGATTTCGTGGAACATTTTTATTATTAATAAAACCAATCTCTCAAGTGGATTCAACTAATTTTTTATTATTATGATGATTATTTTGATCCCTAAATTGATTTAAAAAAATGAAAAAATTATAGTATTTAGTTGGCATCAGTAACCCATCTACTTGTTTCATACATACATCTTCCATATTTTTTCCAGTATATAAATTTTTCTTGATAGCACAAAACCAAATATATTGATAATACTAGGTTCTATGATAAGTAGATTTTGAAATAATTGTTCGATGGAGATCACTGTAATATAAATTATATTTTAAATTATAATTCCCCTTTTTTGTTTTGAAGTAGATTTATTAAATTTTAATAAATTAAAATTTTAATAATATTACAAAATTAAATAATAAAATGCAGTGGCTATTGTTAGGTTGACAACATATTGGAACAAGTTACTATCAAATTCTCAGTGAATGGCTCACATTATTGAGAATGTATATTATACATATGATTTTATAATGTTTTAATTAGACGCAAATTTTATTTAATGTGATACTTTTTAAACTAACACTCAATTTATGACTATATTATATTTTTAATTTTAATATATAATAAATAATGTATTTTTATTAATAATAAACTATGAATTAGTTGCTTTCATTGTATATATTTTTATGTATATTGTTTTATGGTTATCATTATAAATATTTTTAAATAATTTAATATGGTTATATTCATTTTTTTACTTGATGAATTTGTTAAAAGAACATATTTTGTAATTCCTTTCACATGAATTAATTTTCTCATAAAAATATTATATTTTCCTTTGAAATTTTCTATTCTTGGATTTCTGTATTTTTCAATTTCATTTTATATATCAATATTTTATAAATTTTTACCTGTGTTTTTGATATTTTTTATATTTGTTATCGATTATGAATTGAGTATGGTCTAATGCACCTCTAATAAGTGCTGAATATGAGTAAGGTGTCAATTCCTTTTTGGAATTTTCTAAAAACAACATTGTAAACAATGAAATGTTTTTCTCTCCATGCCTAAAATGTTTAAATTTGAAGATGTTGAAAAAGAAGATAGATAAAATGTCATTTAATTTTTCACGGTATTAATTTGATATATAGCCCTTGGATTTGGCATGGAAAAATCAGAATTAATTTCCGATCTATTGATGATGATCCATTACAATATGATAAATAAGATAAACATGATGAAATGATTCATAATATTGAAGTAGAGATAACTGAGAGATAACCAAAAATTGAGTGTATATAAGGTGATGCTGAAATATCATTATATCCAGGTTGTATGTAATATACACTTTTATCAACGATGTTATGACTGATAAACCATAAATAAAAACTTGGATGGAGTGAAAACAGTTTTGTAGAGATGCTACAACTATTGAAAAACATTCTTCCAAAAGATAGTGACATTTTTTCACATTATAAGGCCAAGAAAATATTTTTCCAGGTGGGATTGGGGTACAAGAAAATACATGCCTACCTGAATGATTGTGTTCCATATAGGAAAGAATACAAATTTCTGTCAGAGTGTCCTAAATTTGGGACATCATAGTACATGTCGAAAGAAAAATAATTGGATGATTAAGAAGGATTGGATACACATGCCAATGTATTTTGATATCTTCCAATAATTCCACATTTGAGATTATTATTTTTTAATCCACATAATGAATAAAGTATAAGATGTAACAATGATGAGTGGATATGTGATGTAAAAATATGTCATCTAGCCTATTGTCCACAATGGAAGAACATTGATCACCATTTTTCTACATTTGAAAATGATGTTTGAAATCTAAAACATAGATTGTGCACAAGTGGAATGATTCCATATCAAATAATTAGTTTCACACATAGTAGATGTCCGATTTATTGTAATTTAAATCTTCTGTCCTAAATTTTGTATGATGATAAAATATGAAATGTTTATTTTAATGATTAGTGGACAAAAATAGCCCGAAAATGATATTCACATTTTCTTATAACCATTAATTGTTGATTTGAATTTCTTATGGGAGGATGGTTTAGGGGTATACGATTGTTATAAAATGGAAAGTTTTTAATGACATGAAATGATTCTGTTCTCGATAAATGACTTCCCAACTTATGCAAATTTTTATAGATAAAATGTTAAGGGGAACAAATCATGTCCAATTAGGGAATAACAGACATTATATTTACAACTTCATCATGTGTGAATAACAGAATACATGTGTCATAGATTTTTTTTTCCTATGGATCAAACTTATATATGATAGAAAAATGATTTCAAAAGATCATTAGAATTTGATAGTTCTCTAAATCTTTTTTGCACTGTTCATCATTTTGAGAGGCTGAAAAACATTGATGTGACATTCAGAATGATACATAAATCTGAAAATGATAGAAATATTTTGAAGAAAAAATCATTTTTTGAGCTTCTATATTTGAGATATCATGAGGTGAAACATAAAATTGACTCATTCAAGTGGATAATAATATATATTAAATTTTTATTGGAACACTATTAGATATTAAATAATGTACTAAAGATGGGTTGAATGCATGAATTTATTTACTCTCAATGGGAAAAAGTTTGGGGTTGGCTCCCACTACTCATGGAAGGTGAACATTTCTACCCTCATCTTTTCATACCTTGTCCAAGAAGGATAAAAATAACTTTTTTCAATTTCTTCATGAAAACAATGTGCAACATGGATATTCTAAAAATGTAAAAAATTATGTTCCTTTAAAGGATTTGATATTGAAAAGTATGAAATATCATGGAATTCACAACATGATGCAATAACATCCACTAGCTACATTATGTAGAATAATTCCCCAAGGTGTTAGAATGATTATCATGAAGGTGTTTTATTTCATTAAATCTATTTATAATAAGGTGATTGATTTGAATGCATTGCAAATTTTAGAGAATGATGTGGTTTCTATACTTTTTCAATAAGAAATTTATTTTCATCAATGTTTTTTTGATATAATGGTGTATTTAATGGTTTATTTGGTGTAAGGAATAAATCTTTGTAAACCTATACATCAATGTTGAATGTATGATTTTGAATGTTATATGAAGATATTGAAGGGGTATGTTGAGAATCCATATCGACTTAAAGCAACTAGTGTTGAGTAGTATATTTCAAAGCAGGTTGGAGAGATTTTTATAAGATATATGTTTGATGTGGAGCACATTAGTTTTCTATATCTCTCTATAAAAGAGTTTATTTTTGGGGAAAGGGGATATCTAGATTGAAAGTCAAATCATTGATAGGTGGATAAATAAATAAGATATATTTATACATATAGAATAACATATATGATGCGAAAAAATATATAACATTAGATATGAATGAGTTGGAAAAAAGTTATCCAAAGAAGAACGATATGTGGATTTTGAATGAGCATTACAGAAATATTTTGACAAGGTTTAAAGAGACAGTGAAATGAAGTTCATTAGAATCATTGAGACTATTAGTGGGTGGACCATGTTCAAAATTGACAACGTGGTCCGAGTATGACACTAATGACTATACATTTCATAAGACAGATCAAGAATTCCAAAGTGCAGTTCAAAATAAAAATGTGTCATTGTTCATAGAAGAAATACATGTTTCAACTTTCAATGATAGAAAACCATTCTCCATATCAACCAAATATTATTTTGGTGATGATGAACATGATATAGATTCTGATTTTGGTGAGATCCATACATCCATGGAAGGATTAACAAATAATATTGATGAACACATTGAATACAAGGTTTTTTCAATAAAAAACGATCATGAAGAAGGAATTTGGGGAAAAATAATTAGTAAATTCATAATATAATAGTTAACACATGTTTAATTATAGTTTACTTTTTAAATTTTCATAAGTTAATTATTTTAATTTTAATTTTTTTAATTAAAACACATATTATAACTAAATAGTTAATTTTTCTATATTCGTTTAGTTTTGTTTAGTTTTCCAATTTTTCCCTTAAGTATCAAATCTATTTATATATATATATTTAATTATTTTAAATTTAAAATTTTAAATAAAAACAAAATATATTGCCTAAGAATATATTATAAAATAGTTCTTTTGGTTGTAAAAATGATTTATGAGGTTGGTGAATTTCTACAATTTCATTTCTTATATCATTAATGTCATTAGTCTTCATTCTCCTTTTCAATTTCGACTCTCATTAATATTATTCACATTTTAGATAACTAAAATAAATATGAATTAAAATGTGTAGGTCTATTTTACTTTTCATTTTTCTTGATAATTGTTAATTTTGTTATTTACATATTCAAGTATATGATGGTTTTTTATATTTTTTTAATAATTTATGTTTCTTTCATGTTTAGGATGACATATCAATCCTATGGTACACTTTATATTTCTAGAGATGATAATAGTAATACATCTAGGGAGGAACAAAAACATATTCTTGTTGATGAGCCTATTCATCACTATTTACCATAGATATCCACTTCAATAGGGGAAAAGAGATTGAGGGTTGGTAAACATGGCACCACATATTTTCAAAAAATATAAGTTTCTCAAACCTATGAACAAAGGATACCATTCGGATTTGATGATAATGATATTCTAGTAGTGGAAAAGGCCATATAATTCATATATTTATCATCAGTACATGATAAAAGAAATGTTATTTTTTATTGGTGATGTATTGAGAAAAGAACACAATCACCATTATGGGAGACCATTTGTGTAATCTTGTTTGTTATTATTTTAATTATCTTGAATTAATGTTTATAGTAATATATGTTTTTCATCTTCTAATCAGATGACATATGACATACCAAATAGTGGTGGAGTATGAAAGAAAATAATGTTTATGGTGGCTAGGAGATTGATGGATTTGGAATAATTCTTCACATAACAGTTCATTTTTGGGAGTAGACAACATCAAAATTCGTGTGATATCTATCCATTTATAGAGGAAGATATCTGGAAACAATTTTTTTGATAGTAGATGATGAGATGAGTTTTTTGGTAAGTGAAATTTTACCTTTTTATATGTTTTTTATATTAATGACCTCAACATTGATTTCATTATTTTTTAATCATAATTTATAGCAAGCAAGGAAGTATCATCATGAGATTTCAGATAAAAATGTACTCCCTCATTTATTTTATTAGGGAGGGTATATGTTATTGGAAGAAACCCCTGCTAGATGAAAAACTACAGAAGCTAAGAGCTGATCCATCCAGATCTGAAGTGGTTTCCCCTCCCCTGACCCCACTAGACATGAAAAATAGAAGAGGGATCAAATAGGAAAAAAGACCAATATCTTATAGATGATTCAAGTGTTGTATCAGATATTATTGTAATATTTTTGTTTATTTATATAATTTGAATCAAATCTCTATATATTATTTTCATTATATATTTTTTTCATAATTATATTAAGGATTATCTTGAGTATAGAACACACGGGTTCATTACTGTTGAGGTTATATATGATATTTTAGTTGCATCATTGTGAAAGGATTAACACATAGGTCATGTATGATGATACCCGACATGTTTTTCGGTAATAAATGTGTATCCACATTCAGATAATTATTCAAAGGGGATTGTTTAAAAAATTTAATCTTTGGAATCCATATTTTAGGAAATTGATGTAATGATGGAAAAAAGGATCATAGATTTGGTATAGGCAATGTTTAAAGACATGCAAGTATATTTTCGGTCTATCAAACCGACTCCTCCACCTCGGCCAGTGGATCCCAGTCCTTCTTATCCTTCCCTGACACCCACTCTCCAAAACTACCAATTATCTAAGGGTTATTTTTTGATGATACACATTATATTGTTTCATATGGGATGATATATTATATTAGTGATACCATTCATCATATCTAAATAGAGATAGATCATCAATGGCATTGGTCGGACTAGGACACTCAAGAGGGGGGCTGTATTCAGTTCTGATAATTTTTAAAAAAAAATATTATTTGATGATTCCCTAATTTAAAAAAACAGTCTTGTTAATTAATTTTCTGAATTTTTAATAGTTCGACTCTTCATTTAATTTCTCAATAGAATGATTATTTCTCCGTTATATATACCTAAAACCCAGAAATAAAATTTGAAACCAATTTACTAAATAAAAATAACTATTGACACTATCCAAGGTATGTAAATGAAATAGAGATTTATGAAATATGAGTTAAAATAAAGAAAATCTAAATAGAAAAACATAGCAGATTACAAAAAGTTGTTCTGTCTCAAGCTGAGACATAATCCACTCCACTTGGTGATCATATTTCACCAATATAAATATATATAATTCCTTGATCCATACCCTAAATCGGGTTATACACAATATTAAACAAGATTTTATAGGTCACATGACCTCAACCCTAGTTCTACAGGGGATATATTATGACAAGGTCAGACATGACCTCTTCTATATTTATATGTGGTCTAAGCAAGGTATAAAAGGATATTTGTGTAAGGTTATACTATATCTTCTATATTAGTGCCAAAGAAAATGTGGGTTTAATATATAGATTCACACAATACGTGAAATATTTAAGAAATAGTACACAATAGATCAGAATATAATAATAATGTATTAGAAATTCTCATAGATTTGTTCTATGCGGCTCTGGAATTCTAGGATGTATGAGACTTTATGTTCTGGTCCTCTTCTGAAAACAGAGTGTCCTAGAGCTTTGTGTTCTCATTTTTAGTTCATTTGGTTTCTATACTTATTTTTATTGTGCTGTTTCTGTAGGGATGTTCAATGTTTTGACCCACAAAAATACAACAAGTAGAATATGAGAGTTCTTTGTGTGTTCTTCATTGTGTTCTTTCTTGCATGTATGATCACTCTAACATCTCTTCATGTCTGATTTTCACACTCGTGCAAAACCATAATATTTATCATGTGTGCTTATGTGATGGAAACCAATGAGCCCGATCCCTTCACCTTATACCTTTTAATGTCAGTTTTCGTGTCTAAAAAACATTAATTTTTTTAGTGTCATTAAATGTGTAACATCTCTATTCCATAAGACACCTAAAGGCACCCCGTACCCGGTTGGTCACATGGCCTCAAGAGCATTTCCATGAATTCTAGAGGCTGAGGACTAGCAGTGAGGGCCTTGGGTGTGATAGTGGGGAAACTATGCCCTCATAGGTAGAGTAACATAGCATAAGTAAACAAATGGAAATATCGGAAGCAACAAACAAGCAATTAGTAGACAGTAGAAGTAATAAATAACTGGAGAATATATATTAAATGATGTGTGATACATAGTTCTAGGAAAGTATCGAAGAAAATCACAATTATTAAATACAAAAAGTACTAAACCAAAGTACAAAATAAAACAGATAACAGATCCTCATCATCGCAGGCCTCATCTTGGTCCCATGCTCTCCAACTCCATAGCAATCATGTACCTGAAGTAGAAGGGTGATTGACCTTATCTATACCTGCATCAGTATAATGAATTTGGGCCCAAATTCATGGACCAAATAGGGTGTGAGACTAAATCCCAGTAGGTAACCACCATGAGATCTGTGCCTAACAGTCAGTGAATATATGGCAGGAAATAAGAAAATAAATTCAGTAAACAAGGAAGTGCACATGATCCTCATCCCAGTTCGTGAGGAATCCTTTCATGCATCTGGATGACTAGGGATCAAATCTAGTTGGAGGAAACTTTTAGGGTCATGTAGAACTACTGTAGCTGTACTGTAAAAGGAAATGTGCAGTACTATAGCAGGTATTGTAGAGGGAACTATATCATGGATTGTTTGGCACTATTGGAGTAGGGAATATTCCTTCATTTGGGCCTTCAGGTCACCAATTTGGTCCCCGAGTCTTTTAAGGACTTTAGGAGACCCCGAACTTTAGGTTATTAAGGCCTTCAGGACACCTCAAGGCCTTTGAGACAACTTATTTGTAGATGAAAACCAGACATCCAAGAAGGAACAAGCTTCAGAAGGAGGGGGGGCAAGGAGCTTTCACTAGTGTAGAAGCTAAACAGATTGCAAGAATGAGAGGGTATGGCAGCTATCATCAGGACAAGCCTATGCATGCACAAGAAATCCTAGATGAACAACTAAGGAAAGGTGGAGAGCTATTTTCATGATGAAGATGCTGGGGAGGATCAGTTCCAAGTAGTTAGTCTGGGTTGTATGTAATGTTTGAAGCCTACGGGAAATGAATTCCTCTACGACCTTTGGGCCATGTAATACTTACACCAACGGGCCTTGTAAGGGTTCCACCTTACCCCTTGAAAGGTTGATTATCAAAAATCAATAAAAAATGAAGGACAATAAACAAGGAAGTACTGAAGTTAATCAATTCCTACAGTTTCAAAGCATTTCAGTAACCACATCGAAAGTAAGCAGATAATCACAATTGGTAACCCTCCGGGAAGTACTCACAGCCTATCCTGTATGGTCCAACCTAACAACACAAGCAAAAAGATAACACAATAGGTAACCCTCTGTGAAGTACTCATAGTATATCCCCTTTGGACCAACCTAGAAACACAAGAAACCCTCTAGGTAGTACACTCTGACTAACCCATCCAGTTCTGCTTAAGTATCGACTCTCTGAGGAAGCACTCACAGTCAATTCCTCCTACAGTCTCGTATCAGTAACTTAAGGTGCTCTGGGTATTCACTTACGTCACATTCCACCTATGTCAAACTTTGAGGAACTATAGACACTCTAAGGAGTCACTTATGTCAATTCCCCCTATGGTCTCTCATCGTATGTAGAAAAGACACTCTGAGAAAATCTCTAATGTCCATTCTCTCTATGGTATATACATCAGGTTCTCAGGGCCCTGTGTAGGTCTAGAAAGCAAAGAAACGTGTATCAGCCAATGTAAACCTCATGAACTAATTGACTAAATATTCTACAACATATCATCTTGTCAGAACGATAGTCACAATATCCTACAATACTAGGCATGGGAAACAAACGAGGCAGCCTAACAGGCTAAGCAGAACCAAACAGTCATAAACAAAACACGCATGGGAAACACTTTCAAAAGAATAGTAGTTCACCCTATTCACAATCAATTAACCTCTACTCAAGCAAACAATCATAGAAGATAAACAATAGGGATAAAATAGTAAACATGCAACACCCCGTTCATAGGTATTGGTGATTTTTCACATATAACTCAAATACATTCAATGGAAAGGCACCAACCACCTACCTAGATGTTGGTAGATAACAATACATGAACCTAAAGCCTTGAATCAATAAAGAATACCCTATATATACAAAAACATCTTATATATTAAACCAGGGATAACACGAGAAACAGGAGGAATTAGGAAACGAATCCATAGAAGAAGGAAGAGTTTTCCAAGGTGATCCCAGCACAATCGATGGTGATCGATTCGGTGAACAGATGCTCGGTCGGGGGCTCGAAGATGATTCGTGGCCTTACAGATTCTCTTGGAAGAACCAGACCTACAATTAGAGCATTCTATCTATCAGACGGGACCCTGATACATTTAATTAAGAAAATAAAATACATGGAATTTACTTTATCAGTAAACGACGTGTAATTTCTGTTTATGTACTCCTCTTTAGGTGACCTCCAGGTCACCCCCACATGGTCGTGTGCATGACCACTACATGACTAGCACTCAGATACCCACGTTAACCGAGTACACGGTATGTAGTACCGGCATGTACATAAAATTTTTCAAAACATTCCTCCTTTTACAAAAAAACACCAGAAAATAAAGACATACCTAAAAAATAAGATTCGGGTTCTTAAAAACTTCCCCCATTAAAGAAATTTGTCCCCTAATTTCCCTAGCAAGGAGGCATAGAAGAAGAAACCACGAACAGCTCCAGCCACTATGATCGTACATCAGCCTCCCCCTCCCAAGTCTCATTCTGTACTCTCTCGTGCTGCCATAACACTCGTACTAGAGGAACAAACTGACCACAGATAACTTTCATACTTCGATCGAAAATCCAGATAGGATGATCCTCGAATGACACATCCACTTCCAACTCAACATCCTCGGGATGGAACACATGAGATGAGTCTGAAAAGTATCATAGAAGCCTAGAAACATGGAAAACGTCATGCATAGCCCTGTACCAATGAGGCAACTGCAACTGATAATTAATCTTCCAAAATCTCTCCAACATATCAAAAGACCCGACGTACCTCAGTGAAAGCATACATTGTATCATAATCCTTCTATGTCCCATCCTCGGTGCGACATGTAAGAAAACCTAATATCTGACCTCAAACTACAAGGGCCATCTCTGCTGATTAGAATAATATTTCTATCGAGACTGTGCAGTATCCATCCTTTTCTGAATGAACTCTATCTTCTCTGTGGTCTTCTGGACAAGATGAGGTCGCAACATAGCGGCCTCTCCTACCTCCATCCAACATAAGGGTGATCAGGATGGACTACCATACAAATCATCCTAGGGTGACATCTGAATAGTTTCTTGAAAACAATTATTGTAGGAAAACTCCACAATAGGTGTATGATTCTCCCATGAACCTTCAAATCCAGGATGCATGCTCAGAGCATTTCCTCAAGTACCTGAATCTTACACTTAGACTGACCATCTATCTGGGGGTGGTAAGTTGTACTCAAAAGTACCTGTGTACCCAAAATGATCTGTATACCTTTCCAAACCCGTGTAGTAAAATGAGCAACCCTATCAGAAACAATGGATTGTGGAACCCCATTAAGACGTAAAATCTCTTAGATGTACATATGTCCCATATCATAAACACTGAATGTCTCATTGATCGATAAGAAGTGAAAAAACCTTCATCATTCTGTCAATAAAGACCCAAACTGGATCATTTTCTTAGGGCGACCTCATTAAACCTAACAAGAAATCCATCGCTACATAATTCCACTTCCACCTAGGAAAGGGTAATTGCTGCAAAATCCTGGATGGTCACTGATGCTCTACCTTCACATGCTAACATGTGGAACACCTCATGAAGAAACCAGTAACATATTTCTTCATACCTAGCCACCAATACTAGCGGTGTAGATTACGATACATCTTTGTGACGCCAGAATGAACTGCCCAAACATAAGAGTAAAAGTCAACCCCATGGAGAAGTACTGGGTCAGATGAAACCTTTTCCTGCAACTCCTCCAACTGCTTCTTGAGCTCCAGCCACTCTGGTGTAGCCATCCTATAAGGAGGAAATGACACTGGTGCCGCTCCGGGCACAAGCTCAATAGAAATTTCTACCTCACGCTCTGGAGGAAAGCCTGAAAATTCCTCTGGAAAGACATCTCTGAAATGATCCACCGGTGGAGGAAAGTCTAACTGTCAAGTCTCCTGGTCATCCAGATATAGACTATCCATATCGGTTGTAACTCCTCACAACCCATGATGCTCGGGTCCTTCTCTTCTTGCCCGGACATCCCATTCGCCCTTATGAAGAAATGATCCACCATCTGGTGATGTGAAAATCACCCTATGGTGATAACATTCAACAACATCTTGGAATGGAACTAACCAGTCCATTTTGAGAATAAAATCTTAGCCTGTCATTTCTAAAAAATAGAGGTCCCATAAAAACTAACACCCACCAATATCTATAGGGCACACTTTTCACTGACGTACACTAGTCGTTCTAGGCCCCAACGGAGTGTCTAACATCAATATATTGGCAGAAGAAAATATACAGAGCTTAAGGATCTCTACAAAAACAATAGATATAAACCTATGGGAATCCCCATTATCAATAATGGCAGGAGGTAAAACTGAGTCAACTATGATCGTACCTCGAACTACAGAGGGTATGTGATCCGACTCCTGTTGGGTCTGCTTCACTACAAAAGCCTGACATGCACCATGGCCATGTGACCCTTCCTGACCACCCGGATCTAATCCACCCAGTTGTCACTGAAAGCCTTGTGATTTCCTACCACAACCAAGACCTCCACCTCAGCTTGAACGGCCAGAATAAATCCAGTTCCCAAACTAAGGAGAATCGGGTGGCACTGATCCTGAATATAGAGCCATAGAAGAACCCATGTCACCATTTGTTGGTGAAACAATCTGAAAAAAGCACTGAAGATAACCCATCTTGCCGCAAGATCGGAACTCCACTGGGTCTTTTGGGAAATTTTTCCTTGTATGCCAGATCTTCCCGCATTGTTAGAACACCACCTGGATACCAGAAGAAGATTCTTACCTACTTGGATCTCCATATATAACTCCCAATGGAGATTCCTACTATCAGTAGGAGGGAAAACATCTTCGGATGTCGAGTCACCCTGGCTCATGACTCCATAATCCCTCAGATTTCACTCTGTGATCATGTCTGGTTGACGATAAGAGTGATTGAGGTCAACCAGAATATTTTCTCCTGTGATCGGATGTCGTGAATCAGACCATCCTCAAGCATCCTTTCCATGAATAACTCATCACCTATGGGAATAGGCATGAAGTGCTGCAGCTCATTTAAGCTAGAAGAATACTCCATAACAAAACGATTACCCTGCTCTAGACTCATGAACTCATGGGCTCGATCGGATCTCAAGGTTTATAGATAGAAGTAGTCATAAAATATATGTTGGAACTCCTCCCAAACAACAACCTACTGATGCCCTACCAATGAGACTACATCCCACCATCTCTTAGAGGAACCCTGAAGCATGTAAGTAGTAAGCTTGACCCTCTTCATTGATAGAGTCTCTAGATACTTGAAGATAGAAAGCATGGATTCTAACCATGACTCAGCAGCCTGAGGTCCTCCATCCCTTGGAAATGTGGGAGGGTGATACTGATGAATGACCCACGTCAACTCTGCCATAGACGGGGAAGGATGCGGTACACCATTGAAGGTCTGTACGAACCTCATAAAACCTTCCGTAAACTGTTCATCAGCACCTGTGTCTAGTATAATGACTGGTGACATCACTAGCACAAATGGAGGATCTGCTAGAAGTCATTGATCAACCATGTCTGGTGTATTTTCATTTCCCTATAACTAGTTGAAAATTGGAGGACATCTCGGTGTCATGACTGCAAGTTCATGCACACACCTTAGATCATGATTATCAAGGACTGAAAGCTAGAAGCATAAGAAGGGAACAGAAGAAAGAAAGCATTCATGTTTTACAAAACATAGATACACAGTGTGTATGTCCACTACACAACGTGTACTTGAATCCACTTCCCCTGCTCGAGTTCTCTTACAAGGCTAAGCCACACGGTTCTCCATAGAAATAAACAACAAGGCGTATTAGTGATAGACATAGTGTGTACTAGGCAAGCATCACCAAACAGTGTTGTTAGATACATGTCTGGTTACACGAATGACTATACACGCCGTGTTCCAAATGGTCGCAGTGTGCAGTTAGAGGATTTCACTGACCCATGTTATTAGTTACATGGACAACTACATGGCTGACACTACATGATGTGTTCCAGATGGACACAGTGGCTATTAAGAAAGATAGAACCAACCTGGGTTGTTAGTTACACGGCTGGATTTCAGGATCATACTACATGGCCTATTCAAAACTGACACGACATGTATAACTTATGTTTTTATCCATCCGTGTCGTTATTCAAACGGGGGGACACAGGGTCAACACAACACTGTGTGTACAACCGGTACATGGCGTGTTCCCACAAGAATTTCCTTACTTCGTGTCCCTGCCCACATGTCCTTTGAGATAGTTAGAGAATACACAGCGTGTACATACGGTACACGATGTGTACTTAAGAAAAATTGTTTCTTCCTAAACAGATGAACACATGGTGTGTATTCAAAATTACATATCGTGTATTCTGGGTTTTTTCAGACAATAATCCTCAGAAACTACTCTAGAACCCAAAAAAACACCAAAAACGACCATTATGTGCCAAATTCCGATCCGTAAGGGCCTATACTCCTCTCGAATCAAAGATTAGAATCTTATACATGTTATAAAAAAGCATAATAGTGTACTGATCCAACAAATTCTAGTCCATAAGGGCACATAAAACCTCAAAAACCAAATTTTGGCATTCATTCAAACAAAACCATACATAATTTAACAATCTATCAAACAACAAGTATACTATGAATGAATCTATCACAACATCATGCATATCTAGCACAACACCTATCAAAACAACATGAAATCGCTAATGCACCCTAAATGGCATGGCAAGAATGCATGACATGTGATTTATAACAGGTTCCTATATGTTGCATGATATGGAATACCCTCATCTCATCGGGTTTCAATAGAAATATAACCTCAATATAATCAACAATAACAACACAATACATGCGAGTCACCCAAAAGAGAAATCAAATCAACCGTAAAATTGAAAAACCAGAAAAATTGTAATAAACTAAGTTTATTGGCTTTTCCCTGTACACATGTTAGCTACTCCCATGCACAACTTATTACCAAGTACCTATTCCCTCCTATCCTTGACTAGACGCTCCAAACTATAAGTTAAGAAGAAAGTAATTCCTCTTATATCACTTTGTAACATCTTGGTTCCAGAATCTACCCAAAGGTGCCCCGTTCCCGGTTGGTCACATGGCCTCAAGGGTATTTCACTGAATGCCAGAGGCTGCCGACTAGCAGCGAGGGCCATGAGTGTGATAGTGGGGAAACTATTCCCTCATTGACAGAGTAACACAGCAGAAGTACACAAATTGGTATAGTGGAAGTAGTAAACAAGAAATAAGTAGACATCGAAGTAATAAATAACTGGATCACATATATAAAATGATGCATGATACATATGTCTAGGAAAGCATCCAAACAAATCACAATGCTGGAATACAAACAATACTAAACCAAATTACAAAAGAAAATAGAAAACAGCTCCTCAGCATCGCAATGCACAGCTTTGTCCCATGCTCTCCAACTCCACAACAATAAAGTACCGAAATTGGAAGGGATCTTTCCCTTATCTATACCTGCAACAATATAATCTGTTTGGGCCCAAAAGCATGGCCCAAAATGGGTGTGAGACTAAATACCAGAAGGAAACCACCATGAGATATGTGCCTCATAGGTAGTGAATATATGGCAGGAAATAAGAAAATAAGTGCAGTAAAAAAGGAAGTATTCAAGGTAAACAATTCCTAAAATTTCAAAGCATTCCAGTAACCACATATCAATGAAGCAGATAATTACAATAGGTAACCCTCTAGGAAGTACTCACAACCTATCTACTCTGGTCCTACAATGTAACACAAGAAATAAGATAACACAACTAGTAACCCTCTGGGAATTACTCACAAACTATCCCCTCTGTACCTACCTAGAAACACATGCAACCCTCTAGGCATTACACTCTGTCTAACCCCTCTGGTTCAAATTATGTATAGACTCTATGTGGAAGAACACACTGTCAATTCCTCCAAGTGTCTCGTATCTGTAAGTAAAGGCACTCTAGGGAAGCACTTATGTCACATTCCCCCTCTGGCCCATGTCGAGGAACTATAGACACTCTGAGGAAGCACTTACGTCAATTCCTATATGGTCTCACATAATAAGTATAAATGACACTCTAGAGAAGCCCTTACATCCATTCTCCCTCTGGTCTATACACCAGGTTCCCGTGGTCCTGGGTAAGACAACAAAGCATAACAATGTGTATCGAAAAAAATTAAACCTTAAGAACTACTTGGATAAATAGTCTATGACATATCAGCATGTCAGAACAATAGTCACACCATTCTACAATACTAGTCATTGGAAAAAAACAAGGCGGTTTAATAGGCTGAGAAGAACCAAACGTTCCTAAACAAAACATGCTTGTGAAACAATTCTAGAGCATAGAAATTCACCCTATTCACAATCAATTAATCTCTACTCAATAATACAAGCATAGAAGTTAAACAATAAGGCTAAAACAATAACATACAATACCCTGTTCATAGGTATTGGTTATTTTTCCCATATCACTCAAAGAAATTCAATAGAATGGTACAAACCACCCACCAATGTGTTGGGATATCGATATATGTGAACCTCCATCCTTGATTCTCCCATGAACACTGTAGATCTATAAAAATGCCTAAAATTTTCAACCAAGGAGAACATAAGAAAGAGGCGGAATCATGAAAAGTATCTCTAGAAAAAGGAAGAACACACCAAGGTTATCCCAATGCAATTGATGACGATCAATTCTGAGAACAGACACTCACTCGGGGGATTGGAGAAGATTTTTGGTCTTATGGGTTCTCTTGGACAAACCTAATATAGAACTAGAGTATTTTGTATATCTGATGTGACCCCAGTATGTTTAATGAAAAAAATGAAATGCACGGTGTGTACTTTATAAGTAAATGATGTCTACTTATTGATTTCGTACTCTGTTTTAGGCGGCCTCCTGGTCACCCCCACATGGTCATGTGCACGGACGCCACACTGCCAACACTCGGCTACCCATAGTAACCGAGTACGTGTCGTGTACTTAAAAATATCATGGCATGTACTTTAAATTTTTTCCAGAATTCCTCTTTTTCCACAAAAAACTAGAAAATAAAGACATACCTGAAAGAGAAGATCCAGGCTCTTAAAAAATGACTCAAATATGATTGTTAGAATCATATTCTTAATTTAATTTAAAAATACATAAAATTTGTTAAGAAACAATGTCGTAGTTGCAGTGATTCAGGAATGGTTGCATAGTCACGGTGAGTCAGAAGTGGTGACTTGGGACTTTTCCTGTTACGATGTCATGGAAATAGTATCTTGTCCTTTTTCAAACATTTGAATTATGTTTTCATACTATGATACAAAACTAGAGTTACGAAAATGGTGTATATTCCTTTGGTAAATCTATAACTGGTATAATTTTTACTGTGTCTTTTCCTTTTTGAATTATGGAACCGGTAGCACGATTATAGTTTCTGGTCCTTTGGTAAATCTGGAACAAGTATAACGGTTTTGGGGTCTAATACTTTTTGAATTTATAGAACTGGTAGCATGTGTACTGTTTTTTGAAAATGGTTTCACATACATTGCGGATATAAAGACAAACTAGTGAGACAGTTTGATCATAGAAATGGGGTCTCTTACTTATTTAAATATATGTCATCTTTCTTAAGAAGTAATACTCACAAAATGCATTAAGGTTTATCATAATCATAATAATACATATTAGAACATGTGTAGTCATGATTTAAGATGATTTTTATGATCTACATGATTTACATGATTTTCTTGATTTTCTTGATTTATATGATTCACAAGATTTAAATGATTTAAATGATTTACATGATTTACCTGATTTACATGATTTACATGATTTATATGATTCACATGATTTAAATTATTTCTAAGCATAAAAATAGGATTTTTCCAACAAACACCCCTTTTGTATGATAAAAATTCATGGAATTTACCAGCCGTAAATATTATAATGGAAAAACTGATTTCATTTAATATCAAGGTATTAGATAATATATGTCAAATGAGTGTTTTTACATTTATCACGCATGCCATATCTTTTTCCCCTTTAGGATTAAAAAAATATAAATAAAAAAATTAAATGTATATAATACTAGAATAAAAGTTATGAGAACACATTTAATTGAATAAAATAATAGAGAATAGAAAAATCAAGAAAAGATCATACATCACATACTTATCAAATATTATCCTTTCACTTCTCTTAAGATTTTACAGTATACACTTTATCAATGTTAAAGACAACAGGAGGGGAAGTAAGGGGTTCATAATTGGATGTGGTAGAAGCATTAGTAAGGGAAGGTAATAGAACTAATTCAATGATAGATGGGGAAAGGATTGGTCTGGTGGAATACGAAGGCAAATGATGTTCCACAATGATAGGTTTGGTCTGGAATAGAGCTTGATAGACCGACATTATAGTAGTGGAAAATGAAGTGGATTAAAAAGGATAGGTGAAATGAGGTAGACCATTCCTTAAAAGAGCCACTATAAGAGCCACAATGGCTATACTCTAAACATAATTTTATGGTTTTATTAAGTTAATTAAATCCTATATGAATTCACCACCGTATACTACATCATTTTATATTTCATATTTATTTTCCATGAATTTTACTGAGTATGTTTTAATTTTATTATCTTCATGACATTGATCTTTGAATGCTTGAGATATAGGAGGTAACGTTAAATTCTCCACAAGATAAATGATATGGTTGTTCATATCATGCTTGTAATATATCCTCTAGAACTAGTAATCCATATTCTTAGATATTTCATGATGAGGATCAGTGGTAATTTTTGAGTAAACATAACCAATTTAAGAACATGGTCAATGTTATTTAGGATTGTAGAGAGACCCTCTTGATCCATTCAACCTAAAAGGGACTAAAGAACTTCTATAAATACTGATTTGATTATTTCACTTTACAAAGGCATAGATGGATGCATATAGATATATGTTGCTGAAACAGTTGACGTGAGAGGTTTAAGCTGATTTAGAATAGTTTGTAAACATCCTTTATACTCAATAGTCATATTATCTATTCCAGAGATAAGCCTACGCATCTCATCTTCTATTTATATGTCGGTATCAACAACATTTTCATAAAAATTAATAATGTTGTCTTAAATTAGAGATAAAAACATCTATGGGATCGTATTCCCATCATCCTCACTGAGATAAGAAACATGATATTAAGCAATTTTCATGTATTTCTTCATTTATTCATTAATATATTTTAATTTTTTCACCTCGTAACTCAACTACATATTTTCAATCCAAACATCAAGAATTTCATAAATAATATAGGGTTGGACATTTCATATGATTTCCTCAAGAAGAGATATGGGATACCATTCACCAAGATTGGTCATAGGGAAAGGAGGTGACTTTATGAGCTTCTCAAAATCCAATAACAAATTTTCTCCAAAATAAATGAGTTCTGCATGACTTACATAACACGGAGTTTCATGAACGGGTTAATGAGTAGGAAATGAGACATGTTCTGGATCCTTAGTAGATAATACATCTTTAGTAGTAACAAATCTATACACTGGTTTTAGTTGAAAAATGGTTGAATGATCCAATCCATAATCTAAGTTTCCTTCAGACTCATCAACATAAAAATAAATTGGAAACTAGTACTGGGTGTATATAGACATTGAATCCATAGGGTCTGGAATGTCAATCCATTCCATGATGTTTTTTTCTCCCCCTCAATAGATGAATAAATTGTAGGACTAAAATATTAAATCTCTTGACCAGTTTCCACACCCACCGCTCTGTCAAATCCATCAAAATATCTATGTAATCAAAAATTTTGTTCCATTCATAATTTCTCATAAAAAATCCAATATGTTTCTATATACTCTTATATCTATTTCGCAGTAGTAGCATGCTCTTCTATAGTGTCATTTTATTCATTAACATATTTAATCTTATTAACATCTTCACCCTTTATACATGCATATTCATCACATTTAGAGAGATGAGATTTTATAGGGGAAACTTCCTTAGGAAATCGAGGACATTATAGAGTGGGTTGTCTAGTCCATTGAAAAGAATTTGGATTATTATCTTATCTATATGAAGCTTTTTCATCTTCAATTCTAGGAGAATCATCTTCAATTTCATTGTCTTAATATTCCACAAGCTCAACTGACTCTAATCCCAGGACCCTGAAATTATTAGGTCTTGAAGGGTTTTAAATAGGATTAAAATCCTCACACAATCTCACATTATATTCAACCCATGATCTCTTCCAAGGATTCCATATGATCTTTATTCGTCTTCATGTATCCTTAGATATAAAAAACCATAATAATCAACCACTTATTCATTATTACTAAGAACACCTTGGGGTAATATCGTTATAGAGATAAACATTGAATAAAAAGGAGAAGTTGATTTTGATGTTTTCTAGATCATGTCACATATGCGAATTATAGTGTACATTAATAGATTAATATTATAACCATTCTTCAGAATAGGTATCAAAAACACATCCTGATACATAAGAGTGGGAATGTCTTATTTCCATGGAAATATTAGCTGTTCAATAGACATAAAAAAACATATAATCTTTATATAGTTTATAATAAATAGACCTTATTTTCTTTTTGTTTTAAGTTGAACTACCCAAATCCTCTTCTTGGATAAAAAATTCACTTGGTGGAGGACCGCATTGATTGTCCTAAAAAAAATTGTCTTCTGGTTTTCCTAAGATGGAATCCCAAAACCTCGATGTAAAGGTATGCCTCTGTCTATTCACCCATCTTCCACCAACAAAATCATCTTTAGATATGAAATTGAATAGAACATACTGATATAATTTGAAAACATTCTTTTGATAGAATGGAACATTCTATTTTGAAACTCACTCTATCAATCCTAGTTCTTCCAAGACATTTAGAAAAAGAAACACACTTTAAAGGAGCCACTTTGAACATATTTCTTTCTCGGGAATGACTGTACAATCCTAAAGACATAGGTATAGTGGTTTCTTAGGCTTGGTATTCAGAGAATTAATTTGTTTCCTTGAAGACTGATGCTTTCCAAGAGATGGGGGAGATAGACACCTTATCCATGGTATCCAATGCGGTATCAATAAAGACGAGTAGCTTGACATAAAAAATATTAACTTCAGTAGTATAGAGTAAATTTTAAGAGAGATGTGAAGAGATGAGTTTTCATAATTTTGGGAGTATGGTGTTTGAAAAAAAATCATGTTATAAATAAAATAATCAATACATCAATATGGGAAAATGATTTCGAAAAATAGAAGCCTGTGTCAAAATGGTGAGACCGGAATATGCAGTCACAGTGTCAAAATTGTGGTGTGACTCTAAATGGTGTGACCCTAACTAGTGAGACAACAATCACAAGAGAGAAAACATGAGAGACAGTAACTGAGAGATAGCAACTATGAGATAGTAATTGTTAGAAAATAAAATTATTACACAAGGATGATAATTTCTAATTCATGTATGATGTAAATAATACATTTAGAATTTGAAGACTTTTTAAAAATACTAGAAAGATAATGTTCAGTGAAAATGGATTATAAAGTAATATCACCCTTTTTATAATGAACTCTAAAAAATCAATGTAACAAATCAATATTTTTTTTAATGAGAAACATGGTTCTTATATATTTTAAAATCACTTGTGTTATCAAAATTTATATGTACATTTCTAAATTGATGTCCATAATCTAAAAAAGAGTTTTTTATCCACAAAATTTGATCACAACAACTACCTGAAACACTGTACTCAACTTCAGTAGTAGATAATCCAACATAATTTTTCTTTTTACTACAACATTATTCTAGTGACTTTTAAAAAAAAGTGACATGTTCCATTGGTTATTTATCTATATTACATACTACCAAAAAAATAATCATTTGATTAGCTAACTAAGTAAACTAATTATTCTCTAGGATTGACCAGTCCTATGTTGGTAGTATGTTTGAGGTATTCAAAAAAAAATTAACAACAAAAAATGCTACTCTTTAGGATCTTCTTGAAAATGATCACAAACACTCACACTAAACAAGATATAATGATTGCTAGAAGTTGTGTAGAGTAAATTCCCAACCATTCCTCTATAATTGGTTTGGTCAACAAATTTACCATTTTTATTAAGATCCAATATATAGGTGGTGCTCATAAGTGTATCACTACTTTTAGTACTTTCCTATCCAAAATGTTTATACAATATTTTTAGTATATTTAATTTTATTAAAAAACATTATGTATTTTGATAGATTTGTAATCCATGAAATAATTTGAGTTCCCCCATAAACTCATTTCAAATTCATTTTTCACCATCTTTGAAAAATCAACACATAAATATTTTTTTGTTGATCCAAAAATAATGTCATCAATATAGATTTAAAAAACTAAAAAATCATTATAAATTATTATGTATAAAGTGAGTAGATTCATCAATACCTTTTGTAAAATCATTGTAAATAATAAAACTAATCAGTCTATCATTCTAGGCTCTTGGAGCTTGTTTTAAACCATATAATGCATTTTAATTTTAAAAATGATTTGGAAAATGGAGGTTTGTAAAACAAAGTGGTTGTTCAACAAAAAAAATCAACTATTGACCCATTTTGTAATACTCTCTTAAGATCCTTTTGATATAGTTTTAAATTTAGATGTTTTTCATATTATAGAACGATTCTAAATGAATCATGTCTATGAAGTGGTCCAAAATATTCTTAATTATCAATCCATTTTTCTTGACTATAACCTTGTAAAACCAATCTAGAATCGTTTCTTACAATATAACCAAAATCATCTACTTTATTCCAAAACACCCTATTAGTGCATATAGTCATGGTGTCTTTAGGTCTATCTAGTAGTTTCTAGAAATTAAAACATTCAATCTGATTTAACTCCTACTGCATTTCTATCACCCAAAATTCATCATTCATTACCTCATTGATGTTCTTAGTCTCATGTTGTGACATGAAAGATTGATATTAAAACTTATTTCTTAGAAAAGCTCTAGTCCATGTTACTTTATCTAAATATGAAACTATAAAATCTAAATGATGGTTCTGAAGTGTTCTAATAGAATTATAAAAATAAGGGATAGATATTTGAGGTTCTTCGACCAGATCAAGTTTATCATGAATATATTTTGGAAAATTTGAAGAACTGGAATATTTTACAGTTTGCTTGGCAGTAGGGTCAAAATATTTTTCATTTATTTCTTAATTTGACACATCATCCTATGTGTTTTCTATAGTGGTATTAGGTTCATTAAGATATTTTTAATAAAATTTTACATGTACAAATTCTTCCACACAATAAGTTCTTTCATTAAATACTATATAGGCTTTACTAGTGATTGAATAACCTAGGAAAATTTCTTTATCACTTTTGGAGTGAAATTTTTCAAGATTTTCCATAGTATTGAGAATATAAAATTTGCAGCCAAAAACATTGATGTAATTATCCTTGTGTTTTTATTGTTCCACAAATCATAGGGAGTTTTCTTAAGAATTGTTTTTATTAAGAATCTATTAATAATATAAAAAGCTATAATGACAGCTTTAACCCAATATAAAATAGGTAGATCATATTCATTATGCATGGTTCTTGCTATTTATTGGACGAGTTTATTTCTTCATTGCACAACACCATTTTTTGAGGTGTCCTATTTGAAGACATTTTATGAATATATCCATTATGTGAGAAAATATATTCATACTCTTGGTTTTCAAACTCACATCAATTTTCACATCTTAAGGGTTTAATTTTATGAAAACAAAGGTTTTATATTGTTCTACCATACATGACCATATGATAAAAATCATCACTATATGGAGCTAAGATAAAGGTCCATGTATATATAGAACAATCATATAAAAGAACATAATTGTATTACTTCACATTAAAACATAAAGATCTATATGGTTCAAAAAAGTCAATGTGAACCAACTTGAAATGTTAAGAAGGTAAAACTTCTTTCTTTGGTTTGAGATAGATTATGTGATGTTAACCCTTTTGAAAAGGATTATAGAATTTTCTATATGGAAACTCATGTTTTGGAAGATATTGGGATAATAATTTTATAGTAATATTTTTATGAGATTTTTTATTAATTTGACATAGTCATCTATGTAATTGCCATGACTCATTGTGAAAGGAACTCAAAAAAGAATCATTTTGAGAAACTAAATAATCTATATTAACATCATAAAAATTTTCATTTCTAAAAGAAAAAAAATACTAATTCATTTTTATAAATTTATCATTGAAACCATCATCACACAAATGAGATTTAATAAGTATATTCTATTTAAATCCATCAACAAAAAGTACATTTTCAATTAAAACAGATTTAGAGCTACAAATATGGCCAAGGCTAATTATCTTTCCTTTATCATTATCACGAAAAGTAAAATTACCACCATCAAGCTTTCTTAGATTCATGAAGCATGAGTAATCTCCTATAATGTGACTTGACACCCTCTATCCAAGTACCATATAATTTTAAAGGATCTCTTCAAATAGATTTCTTAAAAAAGAACTATTCAAGAGACTATTTTTGTACCTAGATTTTTTTGGCTCAAGTAACATTAATAATAAGATTTTTTGGAACCCATACTTGCTTCATGGGTTTCTTATTAATAGTTTAAAAATTATTTCAAATGTAAATATTATTTTTTTTGAAAAATTAGAAGTAGGTAATGACTTCCTGGAGATAAAACTAGAGAATTTATTAGTTATGGGTATGAATATATATTTTCCATATTTTTTTATAAAAATATTTTTAACTATGTTGTTATTTCTATGTCGGTATCCAATATTAGTAGTGTACCTAAGAGCTAATTGTTTACCATGAATTTGTTTTAGGGTATTCCTTCAATTAGTAAATTTTTATAAGTACTTTTTTAGCTCCCCATTATATAATTTTTGTTTATTGTTCTCTTTATGTAATTTAGAAATATTTTACATTTTTATTGTAAGGGAATATATAATAGTAAAGTGAGAGAATGCTATTTTATTTGATATTTATAATTATATTTTAAATAATTGCTTCTATATATAATAATTTTATATCACACAAACATTTCATCACTAGTAATATTTTCATAATCACTTACATCTCTAGAATAATAATAATTTTTTACAAGAGTCTCAATAGTTACCTATGATGAGTTTTTCATGAAACACATATTGTCTTTGTCTGCATTTTCATCTTGTAATGATTATGAGTCACTTGAGATATCCTCAGAGGCAGTCCTTGTAACTTTCATTGACTTTTTTTAAATTATATCTTTGTCCACATACTTATTTTTTCACATTATCTTGGGGTAGTCAGAAATTTTATGTCCTTTTCTATTACATTCAGAGATGACTATTTCATTTGAGTTCTCATTACTTTTCCAATACTTCTTATGGTTTCCCTTCTAATAATACTTTCTATTGTAGCTAGGATTCCTAATGAATTTATTCTTCAGATAAAACTATTTAATATTTTTGGATAATTGATTAATATCCTCATCAATCTTTGATTTTGAATCATCATTACATGTACAATGAGAATGATTCTATATCGTTTCCTTTTATTTATTTTTAGAAGTACTAGGTTTGAAATACATTGGCTTTCTATTTGGTTCATCCTCTTCCTTGTTGTCTACCTTTAACTCTTCGGCATACATGATTAGCTTACATATCTTCTCCTTGAAAGGAAATTACTGATATCATTGCATTCTGTAATTGATTTTTAGGTTCCTCTCCACCTTTCATATAGACATCTATGTAGTTGCATGATTTGTTCTTTAAAATCCATGGGATTCCATAGGATATAATTGTATTTAAAATTTCATTAAACCTAAGATACATATTAGAAATGAGTTCATTCGGCTTCATCTTAATGCTATCATACCTAATTGTATAGGTATTAAGTATCATTTCTTGATCATTAGCAGATCCTTCATTTGAGATATCTATCTCATCCCAAATTTCATTTGTAGATTTACAAGAACATATTCTATTAAATATTTCATCCCTTAAATAACAAATAAATGAATTCATATATTTACAACTATCATTGTAACCATATTTTGTATCTTCACTCAAAATAGGTCTTCCAGACTCTGGTATTTCATATTTATCATATATTACAATCAACATATCAAAGCCAATACTTTCTATGTGAATTGTCATTTCTATGTTCCACTATGAATACTTAGTTCCATTAATGTTGGGATGTATTTGGGTTGCAGCACCTTCCAATATATTATCAGTAACAATGAATAAAAGATCTATTTTAAAGATATATAAATTTAGAACTAAAAGAAATTTATATATCTTAAAAAAAACTAAATGATAGTTGAGAATATTTGAAAAATAATTGAAACCTTTGAAAATAAAAGTTAAAAGAACCTTTCATTCAAAATTTTGGTCAGAGTAGGATTCTAAATAGGGGTGAATTGAGTTCCTATAATTTTTTTGTTAAAAACAATATTTGAAGATCACCAAATTTAAAAAACATCAAGCCAATTAATAAATGTAGTAAATTTATAATAGTTTGAATATTCAATTAATTTCTCATGAGATTGATACTTATCAGTTATATAAACCTAAAAGATGAATATAACATTTGAAAACAATTTAATAAATCAAAATAGTCATAAAAAGTATCGAAGAAAAACTATCAATGTGAAACTATGATTTCTAAAATATGACTAATAATAGGGAAAAACAATATGGAAAAAACATCAAATAGAAACATTTGGTTCAGTATCATGGATAAACCATATCCAATCCATGTGGTGACCACCTTCCATAATGACAAATATATATAAATCATCTATCCACACAATGGATCATGGTTTACACAATAGTACACAAACTGTCCCAGTCAAAAGAACTCAACCATAGTTCTTCATGGAAAATATAACAACCATGTCACATAAGAAATCTTCCACAGAAATATGTGGGTGGAAAATGGTGTAAAAGGATATTTGTGTGTGGATAACTGGTATCCTTCAGTTCATTACAGGAAAAAAATTTGTGTTTAATAGACAGATGCACATACTACTTGAAAGATTAATGAAACAATACATAATAGAGACTAATACAATAATGACAGATTAAAAATTATATGAGTGTTGTTCTATCAAGATCTGGACTTCTAGGGTGTATCATATTTGATGTTTGTGTCCTCCTATAAAAATAGAGTGTCATGGATCATTGTGTTGTTATTTTCATTTTAGCGATTTACTTCTCTTCTCTTCATTGTGTAGTTGCTACAAGTATCTTTGAAGTTTTTACCCACAATAATATAGCTAGAAGAATATGATATTTCTTCATTTATTACTCTATGTGTTTACTCATTCATATATGTTCACTGTAACATCTCTTCTTCTTTCTTTTTCACACTCATGTGCCATATTTTATATTTATCCTGAGTTCTTATGTTATGGATAACAATGAGAATGGTCCCATAACCACATACCTTGTACTGTCAGGTGCCTTGTATACAAAAGTTCATTTATTAACCAAGTGTCATTAAATTTCACAAATATGATCATTACAATCAACATTTAAATTTAATTAAAAAATATGGAAAAATTGTTAAGGAATGGCATCACAGTTGTGATGAATTAGTAACAGTGCCACTGTCATCGTGAGTCAGAATCTGTGACGTAGGACTATTTCTTGTTATAGTTTCATATAAAATGTATTATTTTACTTTTCAAACATCCAAACAATGTCGTCCTATGGTTTCAAAAATGTAATATTATGAAAATGGTATCTAGGAGTTTGCAAATTTAGGATCCAGTATCACGATTACAATGTCAGGTCCTTTGTGAATTATGGAACCAGTATCATGGTTATGGTGTGTGATCCTTTGAAAATTTTGGAACCAGTAGCACAATTAGAGTGTATGGTCCTTTTCAAATTTATGGAACTGGTATCATGGTTATGGTGTCTTGGAAATTTTTTCACATACTTTTGTTATTTACAGACTAACTAGTGAGATAGATTGATCATAGAAATGATGTCTCAAACAAAGTCAAATATTTTCCATCTTTCTGAAGAAGTAATACTCAAAAATTGGATTAAGGTTAATAATAATGATTATAATACATAGTATAACAAGAGTAATAATGATTTCTAATATTAATATGATTTACATTGTTTACATGATTTATATTATTTACATGATTTTCATGATTTTCATGATTTTTTTGATTTACATGATATACATTATTAATATGATTTATATGATTTACATGATTTGTGGGAATTAAAACAGGAAGAATCCAACAAGTGGGTCACTATTAATGATATTATATATAGATCAATAAAAAATTCATGTCCTACAGTTGAATTGTGTATAGTTGGATGATGTATCAATCATTTTTTTGTTTTTACATCTCGACTAATTGACATATTACTATAAAAGTATGTATATATATTATAATTAATTTAATTATTTTATTAATTTTTTTTCTCATTGTAATGTTTACATTTCCCTAATTTTTTTAGGAATACATAAAATTTAAAGAAATAAAATATAGACAACAAAAATATTAATGTTTCTTGACTTCAGAAATATATTCCACTAGTCATGATCGATTATAAACATAGTCTAAAGTTTTATTGGAGGAATGAGAGATTTCATTTGATGTTTTTATTTTTGGATGTTAAATTAATGTGAACATTTGGAAATGTGATATCATGTAGTTCTTATCTGGGGGTAAATTGGTAATCAACACAAAGAATGTTTCTTACATGTAAGTTTATTTTTTTCTTCCTTTATATTATTGAAAATTTATAACTATGTCTCCTCTATAAGAGTTATCTATAAGAAATTTTTACTGAGCATTATTATATAGATGTGTATGCATTTATAGACCCACAATTTATTTATCCATTAGAAACTATAATGACTTGTGGTCAATGAATATTTTTTATAGTTGAAGGATTTTAGTAGAATGATATAATTATGTGTTGGATGTTTCTATATATTTAAAGGTAAGAAATATGTTTTATCACAATTTGTTATATAAAACATAACATATTAACAACTCATACAATTTTTTTTATATTAGATCTCACTGGATGTTGTGTGTTTTTTCCATGAGAGAGGACATTGTATTGTTTATTCTATATCCATAGTGATGCAATAGAAATTTTATAAATATATTGAACACATAAGTTTTATTATTAATATAATAGACAATATTATAATGAATAAAATTTATTAATGATCATATTATTTTCAAATTGGGTATAGGATTCACTAGGGAGATGTCAAAAAACAAGACCAGAAAGGCCACCAAGATCAAAGATGTAGAAGATAAGGATAATTATCATTTTAAATTACTAAATTTTCGATATATTAATTAAAAATGTTATTTTGAAATTAAATCTCGTTAAAAGAGTGTCATAAAAAACAAGGTGGAACTGAATGTGGATATTAATTTTTAAGATTCATGTATGAAATAATGTTAACTGGCACATTTATAATGTTTCCTAAGGTTAGATTTTTTATAAATCATTCCATAATATTTAATATGTTTTATTGAAAATTCAAGTCAAATGATCTCTGTATTATTTTAGTACCTATTTTATAATGATCGTTCAAATAGTGCAGACAAGTTGAGGCATTTACAAATTGAATGGAAAAATGATTTTAAAAGTTTTATAGGTTTTTTGTTTATTTCAATATTCAATATATTGTGTATTTTCCTAGATTTGGGCTACCAAATGTGCTATTTTATAACTATTTTTGGTAGAGGTGATGAATAATTTTACAATTTTTTATTTTATTTGAAACATCAATGGTATGTGTATTATTATGACAATTTTATATTATAACTTTTGTGTTATATTCTAAAATTGAAATATTTGTTTTCGGTTTCTGGCTACTGCTTGTGGATGATAAGAATCAGTGTACTTTTTTTCAAAAAATCATATTTCCAAGTTGGTTATTTGATAACTGACGTGAAAAATACTTGGGTGATGTTTTTAAAATTGCTTATTCAATAACCAATGTGAAAAAACATTTATAATGTTAGTTATTCAACATAACTGACGTGATAAATAATCCATAAAATGTTATTCATGTTGATTATTGGATAAATGACGTGAAAAATATATTGCAGATGGTTTTTTATGTGGGTTATTTAGTAAATGACGTGAAAACCAATTTATCACGTCGTCGATTATTATAACTGATGTGATCAATGGTGCATACTGTGTTTTTATCATCATAAATTTAATAACTAATGTGATAAATGGTGCATAATTTTTTTCCCCATGTTAGTTATTGGATAACTAATTTGAAAACTCAAAGGAACTAATTATTTATAACATCTGTTTTATGTAGCCCACATGAAAACAAAATAATAACCCATCCCATGAGTCCAATGTCATGACTACCCCATGCCCTCCTCCGATAGGCCAGGGGCTGACGACTATCACATAGTAAGAATATCCCACAAAGGGGATGCATTTTCCAAAATACCTATACATGCGCACACAACAACAAGAAATAGTGCTAAACTGAAAACACTATGTAAACATCTATGAATACCAATACGATAACCACTGAGAGTAATAGTGAAACTAAAAAGTGAATGGGACAAAATAAAAATCCAACTGAAATAGAAAATTAAAATATTCTAGGTCTTATCTGTGGGAATCCCAACCTAAATTGTAGGTATAGTAGGTTGTCTGAATGTCACTGAAGCATACTACATCTGTCGGGTCACCCTAAAGCACCACTCTCTCTAGCCCACTGAAGACTCCATTAAATATGTCGATCATTTCACGAAACATGATATGTGTGGGAACATCCAATTCAAGGTTTAGTAAAACAATACTCAGTAGGAACCACAAACCGCAATGGAATTACATAGAGTAAACCACAAGGAATCACAAGAAGTATACCACAAAGAAGAACACTAAAAAACACCATGAATGAACACCAATAAATAACACCACGAAGGAACACCGCGATGGAACAAAATGAAGTAACACCACTAAAAACACCATGAAGAAACATTATGGAAGAACAAAACTAAGGAATATCATGTAGTAACACTACTAAAGAATACCATGAAGGAACACGATGAAAGAACCTCACGATGGAACAAAAGTAAGGAATACCACAAGGGAAATCCATGAATGAACACCATGATGGAACACCACTATGGAATGCCATGAAGGAACACCACAAAGAAACACTGCGAAGGAAAATCACTAAGGAACACTATGAAGGAACACTATGAAGGAACACTACAATAGAATACCATGAAGGAACAACACTACAGAACACCATATATACTTCCAAAGAGACACACGAAGTGTATCCTATAAGAGGTATAGTTAGTAGATTCACTAGAGTAATCTCAAAAAAATTATAGTATTATTTTATATACATGGGATTTTTGTAAGAATCCATAGTACATTCATGTTGTAACACAAGGAGTGTTGGTAATAGATGGAGTTTCATAACACACAGAGTGTAGATAACAGATGGAGTTTTTTTACACATGAAGTGTCAGTAACACACTGAGTGTCATCAAAGACTAGAGGACCCATACCCCAGTGGGGTAGTCGTGTGACAACTCGGTCTATGAAAGACACAGAGTCTAATAATGACACATGGTCAAGGTAAGACACAAATTCTAGGAAAGACACACAGTCATGGTTAGACACACAGTCTAGGTAAACCACACAGTCTAGGTATGAAACAACATTTAGGTAATCACATATCTTCAAGAACTACTACAAATACGCCTTTTATTAGAGCTAAAAATGGCCTTTAACAGCGCTAGGAAAAGCACTATTAAAGACGGTGAAGATAGGGGGGTCCCCTTTATCAGCCCTTCAAAAAAGTGCTGATAAAGACCCCTTTTATCAGCGCTAAAAAAAGCACTGATAAAGGGGTCCTATATCAGCACTTTCGTTTTAGTGCTGATAAAGGACCCATTTATCATCGCTTTTAAAAAAGCACTGATAAAAGTTAAAAAAAAAAGAAAAAATTTAGAAAAAATTACAAAAAATTAAAAAAATCATGCCAATCGTGGGGGGGGGCTTTTTTAGCGCTTGATCCCCCTTTTAACAGTGCTTTTTAGCCCCTCCAGTGCCCTCATGCACCCCCTCCACCCTTTATCAGTGCTAGCCCCCAACATCCACCCCCATGTGGGCGCCTCTACCTCCAGCAGGTTTTTAACTCGAGACCTACCCCATGCGTGCCTAAGCCCTTACCACTACTCTATTTTGATTTGTTTTCTATTTCATGATATCTATATATATATATATATAGTTATATTTATTCATATAGTAATATATATTTATACTAATATATATACATATATAGTTATATTAATATATATATATAGTTATATTAATATATATATATATATAGTTATATTAATATATATATATAGTTATATTAATATATATATATAGTTATATTAATATATATATAGTAATATTAATATATATATATAGTTATATTAATATATATCTCTATTTATTTATAAATATAGTTATATTTATTCGTATAGTAATATATAGCTATATTAATATATATATAGTTATATTAATATATCTATATATAGTTATATTAATATATATCTCTATTTATATATATATATATAGTTATATTTATTCGTATAGTAATATATATTTATATTAATATACATATATATATAATTATATGAATATATATATTTATAGTGATATTAATATATATATAGAGTAATATTAGTATATATATAGTTATATTAATATATATATATATATATCTAGATTAATATATATATATATTGTTATATTAATATATAGTAGTTATATAAATATTCATATATCAGAATTTTTAATAAAATGTTTATTAGTTATTATTTAGATAGAGCTAATATATTTTTGTTTGTAAATATGTTTAATTATTTATTTTAAAATTTTAATTTTTTGGTGTGAATATATAAAAAATATGTACATATAGTTATGTATTTGATTATAAATAGCAGTGCATTATAAAAAACGATAAAATTTAAAAGACATAATATCAATATGAATGTAATACCTTGGAATAAATTCAGTCCCAACCAAAAATGCCAATAATAACCCCTCAAACGAGGCTGGAAACCCACAAAATGTTAAAAAATCTGGGTACCCCGACTAAAAACTCAGTTTTGGAAGCCTCTTAGGCCTCTTTTGGCCTTGAAAAACGCTTGACTGGTGTCCCCCCGGGTCACCGCGACGTAGAGCTTGTCACATGCTTCGATTTGATATGTGGTAGAGCTTAAATGGACACCCGGATCAAAAGTTATGGTCGTTTGAAGTTTCAGTTGCGTTTTCAACTTATTTTGGATCTTTTTTTTAATTTTTTAATTTTTTTAGTCATCAAATTGTTATTAAATGACTACTACTCTATAATAATTAGAAAATTATTAATTAAAAATATTTTATTTAGTTTTTAAAGAAGCCATTTTCACAAAATACTTTGTATATTAAGTATATTAAGTGTTAATGTACATTTATACTTATTTAAAATATATTTAAAAATTATATATTATATCTATATCTATATAAGTATATTTATATATTAATATATTAATATATTTTTTTTATTTTTTAATTTTTTTTTTGAATTCGACTATTTATCAGCGCTTTTAAAAAAAGTGTTGATAAAGGCCACCCCTTTATCAGTGCTACTAAACAAGCGCTGATAATGGGGGGCCTTTATCAGTGCTAAAAAAGCGTTGATAAAAGGGGGGGCCGGGAAAAACTGTTTTTGTGGTAGTGAAGGCAGTAACCTGCCACAACATTGCATCATTAGAACTCTCGTTGCGGGAGTACATACACCTCGATACCAAATTCCATATTCCCAATTTTAGGAAAACACACATAGATTTTCTCAAAATTAATCCCTTATCGTGACTATCCCAACATAGAAAACTGCTCATCAAAATAAACCATTGTATGATAGTTATGAGAATTTTAGTGAAAAGGGGTTGGTTGGGTCTGGGTCTGGTCTGACCCACTGGGTACGACCCAACCCGACCTACTGAGTTGACCATGCATTCTGGGTCTAGCCTGAATGGGTTGGGATTGATCCGATGTACTAATCCTCTAGCCCAGCACCGACCTCTGGTGTGGGCCGATTTTCTCCACCAGGATGCAGTGGGTGTTGGGTCCCTACCTGGTCAATGTGGTTGAATACCGCGTTCAACACGGCCAGCCATTGCGTGAACCTCCGTGATGTTATTTATGTGTTTTCCCACCATAGTCCCACTATTCCACAACCTTATACTTCATTATGTAACTTCATATCATGTTTGCTTGATCCATAATGCATGCATTCAAGATAGCGGCCCTGTCTGGAGCCTGTGAATGTTACCCTAGGTTCCTCCCACTATAATGATTCATACTTTACATACACTATTATTACTTAAAAATTGAAGCATACTTATTACAAAATATAACAAAACCATGAAAGGACCGTATAGGTATAGTGTCTTCAGAAACTGGGAAACATAAAAAACTGGTTCATAAAGCGTCTACACTGTGTCCCATTTATTTCATCATATCTATAGTCCCTTTTGGAATATCTTACTTACTAACCTTCTTCCTGACCTGGGAAAAGAAAACATACAAAATTGGGATCTCAAATGCTCAGTAAGGTTAAACAAAAGAAATATCAATCACATCATATTCATAAGAACATAAACTTTTGGAAATCTTAACCTGCAAAAGAGAGAATAATTTCATAACATGGGATAAATCATAGTAGTGAAATGAAATCCCAATAATCATAACATAAAACATGAAACTTTGTGGCATACACACATAATCATAGAGAATCATTTCTTATTAGTCAAGATTCATTGCCAAGACTATCTTAGTGGACAAAGTCCATTTCTGAACCGAGTTCACTCCTCGTTTCAGTCCTATTTCACTAAACCGGTTAAACCTGCCATTCTAGCCATGTCTATATCATGAGATATAAAATCTTTACCCAATGCATTGGAGGGATATATAGGTCCCACCCATCTCATAATGATACCATTCTTATGTGTTCCACAAAATCATAAATCATACATCATTGCATAACCCATGTAATAAAAAAATGGGATTCTTAAAAAACATGAAATCATAAAACAATTCATATAAGATAAAGGAATTCATAAAAATAATTCCATCACAACATAATCAAATCAATGTAATAATAGGGACAGAAACAGAACCCTATATTATCTTAGATGAAAAATAATTTTGATAAAACACTTGAACTCCATTCTTGAGGAAAATATCATTTCTACTTCAAAAATATTTTCCTTTCTTAACATGTATTACAATTTTAAACTAAAAGAAGTTGATTAAAAAAAACTTGAAAACTTGTAAAGGAAGATTCTTGAAAATAATGTTTTAAAAATCCATTCATTCCGTTTAAGTTAAAAAAACATTCTTCTCGTACTTTTTTTGGAAAAGTCAAAAAGTACCTTGTACGAAAAACGACAAAAGATTCCTTTCATATCTTTTACTAAAAACTCACTGAAGGGTAAAATTGGATTTAAACAATTTTAGGTGGATGGAAACAATATTACATATTGAGGAAACATGGATGTGTATGATAAAATACACCCCAGTAAATACCAATGTATAAACAATCTTGGATAAAATGAGATTATGATATTTTCCCTTACCTTAGGTCCGATTTTCTTCGTAAGTGTCCAAACCTCCTGTATAATGATTTAAATAATGTTATTGACTTATTCAAGAATCATACTTATTTTTATGATATCATATATGGTCATATTCTTAGCTTCTTATTAGTAATATTTCATTACTACTTGTTATTCATGTGTTTATTACTTTTTGTTCTTATGCGCATTTTGTCAAATAAATTCTCATTTTTCTTTTTAGGTTATAGATAACTCATTTCCAGAATGGTATTAGTGTAATATATATCATATTCATTCACTCAATTAATTTATATAACAAATATTCAATGAAGATCATGTATAACGAGTCGCATCACATCGTGAAGACGGTATTCCGTACGTACGCACAAGCGATGATATTGTTCCCATGATCGTGGAATTGTATTGGAGTGTATGAATACTAATTCAGAATCAATATCAATTTACAATAATCATATATAGTTATTATTTACACCATTATACCCATCCGAGTAAGGTGGTGGTGGAAAATAGATTATACCATGGCGTGGAGACGGTATTCCGTACGTAGGCACGCGTAGTGATTTTGTTTTCTATAGGATGGATAGATGGTGAAATAGGGTTGTTTCATACTTATAATAACATATCAGTATATGAGTGATACTGATGTTATTACTTCATAATGAAACAACTAAAGTAGAAGAAGTGGAAGAAGAAATAAAGATGAATGAATCGGTAACGGGCATTACCTCTTCTTTGAAGCGCCTCTTTGAGACCTCCTCTTAGGGCACTAAAATTGGTCTTTGAAGAAGACCAGGAACTCTAAGATGTTTCTAGGGATGTGGAGAGGAGATATTTTTAGGGTTTGGACGAGATTGAAGGCTCAAAGTGGTGTGCGGAAGAGAGGGAGGAGGTTCCCTTTAATAAGGGAGGAGAGGGGCACCTTTGGAATAACTAAAAATATTATTTTATTATAAAGTCAAATTCGGTTTTTAATAGCTACAAATTGATATATTTCGAAGCTAACGTGGGGATGGGTCTAAATCCTCTAATTAAATAGAATTTAGACATGTTTAGGTATCAATTGTAACCTTATCATTTAGATTTAACTTTAAGTTAGATAATTTAACTTTTACCGTGTCTTCTTGTTTTCTTACACTATAAGGTTAATAAACTTACTATATCAAGCCAAACGAACCCCAAGTTGTTTATAATTAATATATATAACCTTATCTAATTCATTTTTCCGAACCTTCGATTTTTTAAGAATAAAATAACAATTAATAATATAGTATTTGTTTTAAAAACTATTTTATGTCAATTTTGACACTATTTGGTAATTGATTTTTGTGAAAATCATAACAAAATGATTAGTTCGAAAATATTTAATTAAATCAATACTAACATGTCATATTAACATATAAAATTATTTTGATTTATAAAAAGTCTCAAATTACATTTATTTGGGTATTTATAACATCAATTACGTCAATATTTCATTAATAAGATAATTACTGCATCATCATTGTATCAGAAATGAATTAATTTATTTGAAGTCTAAAAATTACAAATAAAATACCATTATGTAGGAATTCATTTTATCTTTATAATGAATATTTATAGTCTAATTTATATTATGTATAACCCTATATTAAAAATTCATTAGTTATTATACTTTGATTATAAATATTTCGACCCTTCTTTAAATAAATTGATAATAAATGTGCTAATCTAATCCAAGTGGGCCTAAATGGTCATCTTTTATTCCTAAGGTTGTTTTTGGTCGAATTACACTTATCCAATAGAATTAGGACATGTGTTAGGGTAATAATAATAGCATTTTTACCCTTAACAACCCTATTTACTTTTAACCATGGTAAAAAAAGTAAAAAGTTACTATTCACCAAAAATTATTTTCATCTCATTGAACCACATTTCAGTCCTTGATATTAACAGTGTCTCTCTGATTTTCGAAATTCCACTCACAAAAGCGGTAAAATTAAGTTTAATGAAAAAATTCAGTTTTTTAACTACCACTTAGTGGTTTCACTATTCATCAAAAAATGAAGGTTTCCAGAAAAATACCAAAAATTAGGCCTAAGCTATATTTGATATTATGAATTCAAAAATGATGTTTATTTTACCAAATTCAAAACATATCAGTTACCTTAAATAATTTAAAAATTAATTCCCCTCATCAAGACAAGTAGCGTGTTTTTAAGAGATAATAACTATCAAAAGATTGACACTTGTTTATGTCTGGTTTAAATGTTAAATTACATCCAATGAACAACATTGTATTAAACTTTAAAAATATATTCTAAATATACTTTAAAAACATTCAAATTAATAATTTATCACTATTTATTATTTCGACTAAAAAAGGTGTTTTTAAATAAAATTTAATAACTTTCAATATTCATCAGAATATGAAAGTTATCTGAAAAGTACCAAAATTTCACCCTAAACTAATTTCGATATTCCGAATCCAAAAATTAAGTCCATTTTGAAAAATAAAATTTACAAAATTTCAAAAAGTGGTTATTACTATTCATAACGGCTAGTTTTAATAATATTTTAATAGCATATCGTTGTTTAGTGAAACTCGGTATTGCGTACGACGCAAGCTATCAAGGAAGGCCGCAGTTGCGTGTAAAGCAAGACAAGCTAGTGTTTTGTGTAGTAAAAGATTCCTTTTATGATTTATATAACATAAAAAACAAAATATTTCTCATAAAAGTCTAGGGTGTTACACCCACCATGTGGTTGTGCCGCCGACAACTCCCATTCCGAAGGCTTCCAGTATCGCTGTAATGGGATATGTTTTTGAGCAAGTATGATCTTCATGATTATTGGATCAATATATTCATTGATGTGGTGTCAAGATTTTCTTTTAGTCACTTCAAGAGTCCAGTCATGTTTGGATCCTCCCGGTAAAGCTCGACACGACCACATGGGTCCGTCGGTGAAGTATGCAAGAACAGGGATAGAAAATGAACTATAAAAACCCATTAAAATGGGATATGCATTTTTTCATGTCAGCCCAAATTCAATATCGTTATTAGGATCATGAATAATGAAATAAAATCACAAATAACTAATTCTCTCATTAATCATGCATTATTAACCATCATGCAAAAAAAATTGAACCCATGATCAACTTGTTCTTGGGTAGGTCTACATTTTTAATTGGAAAAAAGAACATGGAAATAAAATAACATAAAACTAAACTACCTACCATGAGTTTGTATCACTTGAAGTCTTATATTGATGTTTCATTGTCAGATGGATCCTTATTCTATTGGTGTACATCAATTCATTGAAACTTGATCGAATCACGTCTTACGATCCATTGTCACCGGTGAGAGAGCCTCCTCCACCTTGACATATGGAAACTCCAAGGTTCATTCAATAACCATGGATTTTTTACGATGATTATTAGAAAATATAACACCACTGTGTCAACACAAAACATCTAAATAAAATATTTTAATAAAATATTTTAATGATGTTCACTTCAAAAAACAAACTTTAACCCTAGACCCGTGCTGGTTGAGATTATGACCTACATAAAAAAACACGACCTTACAAACTCAAAGACAGTATTATATTTTGCATTTATGTCAAAATTCATTAGTTATATGGAATTGAAAAATAAAATAATTTTATTCAATTATTTTATTTATGGTTATTTCATTTTCATGTTTTCTCCCTGAAGACTCATGCCGACTAATGTAATGTTGTGCTTAGGGTAAAACTACCATCTCTAATGCAATGGTGCCCTGTTATTTATGATCTTGGAAAATGATGAAGATTAATTAAAAAATTTCAATAAAACATCCCACGTGTTCTATTTAGAAACATGAAATTTTTTCGATAGATCATTCTAGTCACTCTTGGCCTTGTAATTCCACAACGTCTTAGTGTCTGGTCTCATTATTTTCTAATGAATAGCCTAAAAATTATATCTGAAAAATTTGAGTTGTTACAATATCCCCACCTCAAGGATTTACATCCAAAAAATCCGAAACAAGGGATACCCAAATAGATGAGGGTATGATCACGAACATGAGCTCCCTTCTCCCATGTTCTCTTTCAGGGATTCTTGTGCTACCATTGGGCTTGTACAAAAGGAGTCTTCCTCCCACAGAGGGTCCTCCTGTGTTGATTCTTGATCTCTTGGACCAGTATTCAAAGTGAGCATCCCAATCAAAAACTATCATCTATTGTATTCCATGGAATCGAGCTATATCATATACGTAGAGGCATCCCATTCTCTCTACTGAGATATTATCCCAATAAGTTATTAAGTGGATACCTAGTGAGTTAGTCAATGATCACCCAATTGGCATCATGTCCCCTGGATGTATGTGATAATACCTTCACAAAGTCTGTCTATATCCTTTCCCACTCCCTTCCTAGATCCCCAAGGATGAAAATAGAATCCACTTCCATGGATAGGGGCTTTACAAGGTGAGTTAAAAACCCACAAAACCGATTAAAACAAAAAGTATAATTTTATATCAATATGTTTGCCCAACTTAAACCTATTCTATCATCCCTAGTTTTTTCTGTGACAACTAAATGTATATCCTGACACATCTTGCCACTCTAGGTGTCCACTGCTACTATTGTGCATCCTATGAAAGGAACTACATACTCCCCACCTTTCAAATATCCATATAGGGAAATACCCATGGAAAACAAATTAGGTAAAGTCTCATTATTTGTGCCATTGATCCATGCCACCATTACATACTATAAGATTGGAGGGGTAAAAACCACCGATTAGAGGTAAGACGAATCATCTCTATCCATGAAGGATAACTACCATGAGGCCAATTGCTTTGTTTCCTTGTTTATCATGAATGAACTTGATATTTGGATTAGATAATCTACTACTAAATCCCCCTTACTAAGAGTATAAACTCTCTCATAGTCATAGTCCTGGAGTAAGTCTATCCAACATATCTACCTCATGTTCAAAACCGTATGAGAGAAGAAATAATTGAGAAGAATGTGGTTTGAGTAGATGATAAACTACTCTCCCATCAGGTAGTGTTTCCACATCTTCACAGCGAAGACAACAGTTTGAATCATAATATCTTGGGTCATGTAGTTCTAGTCATGTTGTGTCATCTAAGGTTTAAGATATGAAATCACCACTTACCTCTACATCTAAACACAACCATGTCAAGTCCTGATGCATCACATAACACTACTTACTCAACTCCATCCTCTAGAGAAATCGTGATCTAGGTGCTCATAAAACTCTTATAAAATTTGAAGAAATTTTGGGCACCTTTCTAGGCATGTGAAACGATTCCACTTTCAACTGATTTATGTGTTCATCAACCCTTTGATAGTAGATACTCGATCTCTATGGTAACATAATTAATTCTCCGATAATCAACACCTAATATCGAACATTGGTTCTTACAAAGGCCTTTCTCTACCAATCCTCCAACTATACCCTTAGCTCCCAAAGTACTACTTAATCCATCTGATATTCTAATGATGATATATGTTCCATCTCCAGGTGTATAAAAATACGTAATTCTATCATACATCGGGGAGGTAAACATGGAACACCTTCTAGAAATATGTCCTTGTAATCTTCCTTTACTTTTGGGAACATAAAACTCATAACATCCACTTCCACATGGGTATGGATAACTGACTTGAGAGTTATCAACTGTATCGTCCTATGTACAAGTCTATCCTAAGCATGTCGAGATTTATTTTTCACCGACCAAGGAAAACCCCATTCCATCGATGTGGACATAACACACCTTTTTGTCCAAAAACATTCAATATTAACATGGAATATTGATAACCAATCCATACCAATAATGATGTTATAATTCACCAAACATTGCACCAATTTATTCCAACTGAAACACTCAGCTCAATTGTCAGATAAAACTACTAAAAGTAGTGTGATTATTGAGTCTACTTTTGTAGGTATCTATAGATATAAAGGCCATGTCAACGATTTAACAAAAAACTCTAGGTATCAAATATGATCCCAGTAAAGGAAGAATTATTTAAACCTATTTATATTAATACAAAAACTAATATTATTCTTAGAATTTATCTTGAATCATTCTTGGATCCCATGGGTCATATGTTGTGACAACAAGAAGCTTCCCATTAAACTTTCATCTAGCTCCCTGAGCCTAGTGTGGACCACCGGGGGCTGTTGGTGGTAGCATGTCAAAATTTCTGCCACCTCCAACTACTCCCCCATCCCCTCTACCAAATCTTCCACCATGTAGATCCATATGTTCCTTTCACTCTCCCTACCTTGATGGCCCAAACAACATTTCTCTATTAGCACCCTGATGGTTTGGTAAATTTCTATAAAGATATCCACATCCATCTCATGAAAATAATTTCCTCTCCCTAGGTTGATTGGACTGACCCTATGAGCCTTGATCTGTCTATTCTCTAATTTGGGACTTCCTATTATAATATCTTACACATCCGAGTCTCTGAGATTGATGATGGCTTCCTACTTCCATGTTTTCTACTCAAGATTTCCCACTTTTGACATCCACTGGTTGTACCCACTCAGCAATGGGACATTCAACCACAATGGTTCTCTCTAGAACCCTAGAATATGTAGAAGTGGACAGAGTAATAGAACTGGGATGGATGGCCCTAAAAACACCTCACTAAGACGTCTGATCCCTGAACTATTGGTCAAATAATATTCATTGAGTACCTGGAATGGTTAATATGCCTCGTTTAGTACTCATATACTGACATGTCATCCTGCTGAAGCTATATAAGCTCTTTAGGAATCCATATCCCATAGATTGTACTATGAGAAACTGTTCTCTATGAAAGTTTCTCAAACTATTTCCATAAAAGTTTCACCTCATCATAAGACTAGGTAATCTAGACTCTTCCATTGTCACACCGATCCATGTAGAGGGATCACTACTAGAATCACCATCCATTCTAATGGTGTCCTGGCTAGAATTAAATCTCAGTCACCACATCAAGAAAGTCCCCAGCCCCAAGAATGTCTAAATCTCCTCGGATCCTGAGGGGTCTCTCTTGCTGAAACTCATGAAGTGAATAAAGCACTCACATATTATATATTGTTACTGTGAGTACCATGTTCTACTATATAGGTGGTTGTATTGTTTATACACCACCTGGATTTGATATCTATATTATAAATATTTTTCCCATCCTGTCACCCTGTGGATAAGCTTCGTGATCATACAGTAGAATTTTGGCCAGTTGTCTATGTGGAAGCATATTGAAACCAAAGAAGATATACCAAGATCAATAGTGTATACATCATGAGCTCCGTATGAATCAGGAAGGACATGAGAAAAAACTTGATTCCTATATGATGAACGAACCATTAATTTCCCATGAAACTAGTGCCTTTATGTATTGAGGAAGAAGGAAAAATTCAAGGTCATAGTGTTTGGATATATCAGTTTCCGCACCAACTCTAGGTTCTATGGCCTGAAAGATGAACTTAGAACACATAACACATTTTCCACAAAGCAAGAGTAAAACCAACTGCCCTCTAATACCACTCTACCATGAACTATACACCAGGGCCCTTTTGTGACTACCCCAAGCCCACCTTTTATATACCAGGGGACAGGCGAATAGGTATATTCCACCAAGGGGGTATTTTTCTTTGTACCTGTACATGTGGACACATATCCAAGAAAGTGTGATGAATTGAAAACACTGAGTAAATAGGTATGCATGCCACTAAGACAACCATTGAGAGTAATTGTACTACTTTAATGTGATCATCAAAGAATACAAGCCCAACTGAAATATAATAGTACAAGATCCATGAATTCATCCGCATGAAACCCAACCTGAAGGGTATGTACAATATGATTTCCAAATGTCATTAAGGAATACCATTACTATCGAGTCTCCCTAGAGTACCCCTATCTCCATCCCACCAAAGACTATATCATACCTAACAATTATCTGCACTAGACACAACATGTTCGGGTGAAGCCCGTGCATGGGTGAGTAAAAAATACTCACTAGGGATCCCAAACTAAAATATAATTACACAATGTAAACCGAAATGAATCACAAAAAGTATAAAACAAAGAATAAAACTAATAAACACAACCAAGTAACACAACTAATGAACACCTCGAAGAAACACCATGAAGGAACAACATGAGAGAACACCACTATAAAATACCATGAAGGAACACCACTAATGAATACTAAAAATGAACACCAAGAATGAAAATCACAAAGGAAAACCACCAAGGAATACCATGATGGAACACCACAAACAAACACCATAAAGGAACACAACTACAGAACACAAAAAAAAACACTACTAAGGAATACCATGGAGAAACACCATGAAGGAACACCACAAATGAACACCACTAAGGATATCCATTATAGAACACCAATAAGGAATAACATAAAGGAACACTACTATGGAACACCACATATACTACAAAAGAAGAACATGATATGTATCCTATAAGAGGTAAAATCAAGAGAGTCACTAGTTTCATCTCACATCATGTATAGGTCTATGGTACGTAAACATGATTATCGTTAGAATCAATAGTACCCTCATGTAGTGTCACACAGAGCATTGGTAACACACAGAGTGTTAGTAACACATGGATTGTATATAATACATGAAGTGTTGGTAACACATGGAGTGTTAGTTACACATAGAGTGTCACCAAATATTAGAGGAACCACACCTTGGTGGGATTTGAGAGTACCAACTCAGTCTAGGTAAGACACACTATCTATGTAAGACACATAGTCTAGGTAAGACCCCCAATAATGGTAAGAAAAACATTCTAGGTATGACACATAGTCTAGGTAGGACACACACATTAGGTAATCACATAGATTATAAGTCACAACTAGTTGTAGGATTCAGTCCTTAGAAAAATCATTATGGGAGAACCCAATCCATGGGAAAAAGGCAATACACATGATCCATTTCAAATAACATAGTGTATCTCAAAAGGAATTCCTTATCACAAGAGTCCCTTTTCCACAAAAATCTTATCAAACAAACAAATTATTTGGGTGTTAGGGGAATTTTAATGAAAAGGGGTCATGTGGGACTGCGTCCGGGCCAACCGGTTACGAAAACCCTGACTTGACCCAGTCCCACTTATCTAAACCTAGCGGTTCCATCCTGACCGAGCCACCGGGTAAAACTAGCATGCTAGGATTGACAAAAAAGCTAGCATGATTACCTTTCCCGGCCTGCTAGTGTTTGTTGGTTTGCTCCACCCAAAAACAATGGGTCCCCCATCCCTACATGGTTAACACAAATGACCATCACATTCAACGCTGTCAGATGTGGCAGTTGTCATGAAATCCTTCCATGGTTTTTCTAGACATAAGCCTTGCACCATATGATGTGGCCTCCTACAATGTCTATCGGAGCCCTATGGCCAGTATTCAAGCCAAAAACCTTTTCTGATACCCATGGTTGTTCTGTGGGTTCCTCCGGCTGGGTTCTCGTGTCACCATATTCCACGGTCAGATCCCCTTCAGTGGGCCTCTACCATCACTACTGTAGCCTATTTTTTGACTTGGAAAGACCTTCGTGATCCTTGGATTACTGTCTTCACTGTTGTGGTATAATGATTGTCTTACCCTCACTCTGGGGGTCTAATCCCATTTAGAACCTCCTGACAAAGCCTGATGTGATAATGTGGGTCCATCAGTGAAGAACAGAAGAACAGGGATAATAATGTCACCAAGAACACCCTTTATTAGATTCTATTCCTTGGTTCATAACTTCCTAAATTCTTTCTTATTAGTAGGATCACAATGAATAAATTAAAATGACAATAATCTAACTCCAACATTAATCCCTCATCTTTAACCATTCTGCATAAGTGATATAACCCTGTATCAACATGTTCATGGGTTGGTCTGCATTAATCATTTGAATCACGAATGGGGAAAGGAAATTGCACTAAAAAATCCCCTACCTTGAGTTTGGATAGCTAGCAGTTTAATATTGAATTATCTTCATCACATCGATCATTGTTCCACTAGCGTTCATCAATTCATCTTCACTTGATCGAATCCTGACCTAGGATCCATCATCAATGACAAGAAAACCTCCCCCTATTTTCCACAATGAAACTCTAGGGTATTAATATAACCCTAGATTTTTTATGAGGATTATTAAAGAAGAAAACACTACGATGTCAACACATAACATCCAAAAACTATCATTCACCCTTGACCTGCATTGATCGAGATTATGAACTACTTAAGAGACAACCCCCATTATTAAATCAATGGTTGTGTCAAATTCTAAATCCTAGTCACCATTAATGATTTATAATCATTTGGAAAATAAAATATTTTATTTAATTATTTTATTTAGGGTTATACCATTTCTGGGTTTTATCATTTGAGACTCATGCTAAAAAGAGTTTAGTCACACCTAGGGTAAAACTGTCATCCTGAATGTAATAGTTCCATCAGTGTTTTTATTTGGGCACCGATTTAAGAGTAATTCCTCTTTTTCAAGAAAACTCTTCACACACTCTGTTTAAAAACATAACAATTTTCAATAGATTTTTTGATGCACTCTGGTCCTCAGAATCAGATGTCTTCTTAATTCCTAGTATCTTTGAATTCCAAAGAATTTTCTATAAAATGTATCGAGAAAATTTAAATCATTATAAAAAACTTATCTTATATGTCCCCTATAACTATGTCTCCTAAAACACTATGAAAAAACCCTAGAAAAACTCAATGTTTAAAACCATTTATGCACTAGTTTTTTTGGTATTTCTATATAGAGTCATGGTTTCATTATATTTCTCGGTAGTAAAATTGAGTTAAGCCTATAAACTATATATTTTCAGAGCACATCAAGATCAATGCGTCTTATACTTATTTATATGTTATCCAAGAAAAAACTATATACACAAGGATTCAATAGGGTGGGATATGGAAGAGTTATGGATATTTTTTACCCATATGTTGTGTTCCTACATTCTATTTAAGATTAGATGAGGGTTATGATGTTATGTATGGTTTACATATATCATCATTAGTTGTGATATTTTTTAATTAAATAATATTGAAGTTTGGGTCTACATTCACGGGGAACTAAAACATGGTTCTCATACAATATCTAATCTAATATTATCATAGAATAATTAATATGAGCACTAGTATCTCCTCTATGAAGGACTATTTAATTTTCACCATTTCTATATTTTTTTTTATTAAATGAAATTTTGGAAATATTTAGATAGTTTCATTATGTGAAAGGGTCAGAACCTATGATTCAGTTTCTAAAATTACATTCCCCATGAGTTTTTGTTATCATGATATTGAAAGTGTTGGAATGGAACCTATGGTCAGGGTGTGTACAATACATCACCCAGGTGTTATTCTTCTCAAGAACAAGGTTGATTCTACTAAGAGGATTTAAAATTACCTAGAACATTTGTTTCAGCTCATATTTCTCTTTCTATAATTTGGAATTATATAAACATGTTTATGGAGACGTTTCCACATTATCTAGATCACCTTTTTACGTTATGTGACTACAAAGGTTCGAATGTTAGAATAGATTTAGGTAGTGGGGTCATGAATCGTGGGGTTCTTGAGAGAACACGATGTCCTATAATGATTTCATATGTACTATTATTACAATGTGTTAAATTTACTTTAACATACATAAATTATATATTGTGACATTATGAAGGGTTACAATTAGTTGTACACTACTGAATTATATACTGACACTCATAAAGGGATCCCATTTCATATGAAAGTTTTATGTTTCAAATTTATATTATAGGTTGTATAGGGGATCTGGATGGTATTACATGATAAGTATTTGTATAGAATATAGAGGATAGACATAAGATCTTCTTTTTATCTCTCCATATAGGATTTACTATATTGAATATTCTAGTAATTTGTCTTCCACACGGGTGGTCATTCTAATGTATATAGTTATGGACGTCTTACATGGGTCCCATCATTTATATCAAGATTTGTTTTACCAATTATTTCTTAATAAAACATAGATATGATTATTTATATTTACTAATTTTTTATATTAGGATTTTATTAACTATATATTATTATATATAATTAAAAAAATACTATAATATTCTAAAATTAAATATTATATTCTTAATACTAGTCTTTATCCTATAGAATATTTGGAGGAACACATGAGGTCACACGATTCTCTTTTTAGGGAATGTGATTATGTTCCGGAGTTGTCCCATTTCACCATGATCCCATTAAAATTTCACTTGAAACCAACTCATATATAATCTTATTAATATGTAAAAACCTATAATATCATTTTTGTATAGAAGTATAACTATTGTGTTCCTCAAAATACCTCTACTATATAATGTAAATAGACATAATAATTCATCAATTAATGAACTATTCAACAAAAACTCATTTAAATAAAAAAAACTAATCTTCAACACAAGAAAACACGTAATGTGGTTATACATCATTATACAGTAATTATAATATCAATAAATAATTCCAAAAACAATCGTCACTATGTAGAACATAAAAATAAATATCATATACATACTAACACATCTACAAAAAATTAAAAATATACATGTTGTGGGAATATCAAAATCCTTCATCACATCATTGTCTCCAAATACCAGATACTCCCATCGTGTCAATATAATGAAACAAAAATTTCCTCTAACAACCACATCATATACCAAAAAAACAATGACAAACAAATTTCTCCAAACTAACTTGACCAATATAGGAGAAAAAATTTATATTAAATTAAAGAATCAATGCAAAATAGTTAAAACAATCCTTTGAAAACCAATTATCACAACATTACAGTTTAAATAACATAATCTAACCTATTATTACTAATAACAACTAGAATAATAAAATCCTTATATCCCAATGTATCCAATCTCAACCAACTATTAAAGAATCACATAAACTAATAACTATGCCTCCACTTTTTGACTATACAATCTCTATGGAATCTTAATCAATGAATCAAAATGATAATTATAAATATTAAAATAAATAATATATCTTGTTGAAAAGCATAATTTTTTCCTAACAATATAAAAGTATACAAAAATTATTGTTAATTTTAGTTAATACATTATACGACTAGCCTCTACCTATTAATTAATTCATTCTACTATCATAAATTTATATGAAATTACCATCTCCAGATTCTATGATTAAATTTTATTCAATAATTTATAATTATATTACTCTTAATTCTATATTTTAAAATATTCATATAAATTTAGTTATTTTATAATTGGAAATATGTTAATCAAATAATATTCTTTCATCTTACCAATATAAATATTCAAATCCACTTTACCAAAAAAGTAATGTTAGAATACCCAAACTTGTCAAGAATCATTCCTTTGTGTGTTCATCTGATAATTTGTTTATTCATCTATTACATACCCTTAATATAAATTACATTATCTATTATTTAATATATCCCATCCTCCATATAAAAACGTGATAAATAAGAGTTATTATTTAATTATAAATGATGTTTACTGAAAACTCCATTAACCATTGATATAAGCCACAGTTTTATTACTCCTATGAAAAATTAAAATAAATACTAATGATGAACCACATAAATATAATATATATCAATCTAAGTACAAACAAGGAGTCTCTAGCTATGGCTGAGAGTTCACTCCTAGGGTTTTCCTAGGGTCGGCGTCTCCTTCCTTCCTCGGAGTTCTAGATCTGCGGTGTTGGTTCGGTTCGTTCGAATCTTCTATGGCTGTAGCATTTTTTTCCTATGTCATGTTCGTTATCCCTTATCCTGTTCCGCTCCTCATATCCCCACAACGAAGCTACTGTTCCTGGTTGACTCATGGGAGTCTCCGCCTGTTCCCAGAAACTCTTGTTTCATAGAGGGAGTCGGCATCATTCCCTACTCGAAATCACCGTTCGGCCCAGGTCCGACCTTCCAAGAGGCCTTTCAAGCCCTCCTGGAGCTTTAATCCCTTGTGGGTGACATATCGGTGAGTGGGAGGTTGTTTCATGAATTCAAACATCTCAAGCTTTACCTTCTTCACGGATCCGAGACTTCGGAACCATCTGCTCTCTGTTCGGGGTTTCCTTTCGCTCTGGCATCGCGAAGACGGGAGAGGATTGGAGGGGCGGGACTTATCTTCCACTCTGTTGAGAAGTTCTAACGATTTGGGGTTTGAATCTCACAGCCCTATATGCGATGGATCACCGTGATTGAGCGCTCGAGAAGGGGGTGTGCCGCGAAGCACCGGGCGCAAAAGAGGATGATCTGCGAAGAGGCAGTTTTGCGAAGCATCTACCGCGAAGATCTGTGGTGGTGGGGTGTTCGCGCTATTTTTAATGCGTGAAGAACATTCTGCGACGGCCTGTGGCGCTGGGTGTGCGCGAAATTTCTGGTTCACGAGTTTTTGCAGATATTTCAAGCCAAGAAGGCCTGGCGTGGAGATTTTCCACGCAAAGAGCCTGAGGCATTGTGAAGCCATGAAGGCCTTTCACAGTGTGTTGCCCCGCAAAGACTGGGGGGTGGGCGCGCGATGTGGTTTTTTGGACCAGGTCTTGTTATTGTAAGGGTGGTTTGGATTCTGCACAGGTGCCGGCCCCTAATGAGGATAATTCTTTCCCCATTTGATTTGCACTATGGATGCAGACTTTGTTAATAAATGGACGAGACTATCCCTAATAGACAACAAAAAAGCGGTGATCGAGGCACGGAAAAATGAAGACCCACTCTTGGAAAAACGTATGTCTCTGCTCATTGTGGGAATGTTCATTGAAAACATTTCGGTTAATCATGGGGCTCTAAAAAAACTCTTTAGAACATCTGGAAACTTGAGGCAGGAGTGGCTATTCAGAAGGCGGGAACTAATCACATCATCTTAGAGTTCTTTAACAAGAGAGATAGGGACAAAATTTTTCATGGCATACCATGGTCAATAAATAATCACCTCTTTCTCATGGACGAATTCAAAGGGGGAGATGATGTCCAGTAGGTGAATTTAACCTGCTCCCCCTTCTGGATACAAATTAAAGGAATCCTCTTCTATGTAAGAATGGAACGCATAATGAGGGAAATTGGGGACAATCTTGGACACTTTCTTGAATGGGACTGCTCAGACCCAATACAATGGGGCCCTGAGGTTCGAATCAAGGTGGAAATTGAGGTATCAGATCACCTATTGAGGGGAATGTTCCTAAATATCGATGACGCCAACTCCTGGATATCATTCAAATTTGAGAAACTCCCACTCTTTTGTTTTTTTGTGGTCATCTTGGCCACCTGGAAAGAACGTGCATCACAAAAGCAAAGAATGGATCAGGTGAAATCACACACCAATATGGCCCTTGGATCCATGCAAAAATAAATAAATTTTGTCTCATCCCTGAGATGGAAAAACAAAAGGATCGTGACCTTCTCATGTTGGAACATACCAATCAGGTGGAACCCATGCATGGAAAAGTCATTATGCTGGGACCTTCGGAGTTCTCTAATGTTGTCTATCCCACTCCGGGAGAATATGGAGTTCATCCTAACCCCCTGAAGGGCAAAAATCAATCATCCACAAGGTTAGAGACGAAGCACAAAGAACCATCACGGCAATGCTCAATGCCAAATCCACCGCACTTTGAACTGCCAGATTCGGATCCAGGTCCACAATTGACCGTAAGCGACATATCACTAATTGAGGCCAATGGAATGAAGGGAACTCCAATACTGGGCCCAATCACCCATCGCACATGGAAGAGGGTGCAATGTAGAGGAAGTGATGATCGAGCAGAAGACCCAAACCCCAGGGCCAGGAAATGACAAACTGAAACATGTCAATCGGTGGGGAGTCCCACCAAAAGACGGAAAATGACCAGTGGTGAAACAAGTCTTGAGGAACAAAAGGTGGCGGCGGGTGAGACCTAGCCCTGCCTAGAGTAATGATTTTGTTATGCTAGAACTATCATGGGCTTGGCAACCCATGAACGCTTCACATGATTCAACGCCATTTTGCTCAATTTCACCCCGATATGGTTTTCCTGTCTGAAACCATACTAGAAAACAAGGACACCAATGGTATTGCCCTGAAGTGTGGTTTCCAAGGCTACTTTCTGGTGCCCAGAAAAGGCCATTCTGGGGGCCTCTAACTTTTTCGGAAGGACAATATTGACATAAACATTTTTTCTTTCTCTTTAAACCATGTGGCTGCAACTGTTCAATCGGAAATGCACCCTCCCTGGACCTTTGTGGGATTCTATGGATGGCCATGCCATGCTGATAGGGTGCAGTCATGGGACCTTATGAGAAATTTGCGACACGATCTACCTAGACCTATTCTTTTTGGTGGTGACTTCAATGAGATCATGATCCATAAGGGAAAAATAGGTGGAAGCACTCGACACTCAGCCTCGATGTCTAATTTCAAGGACACGGTCTCTAGGGCGGACCTGGTCGATCAGAGGTACACATGTAATCCTTTTGCATGGTTCCACGACAACACTGAATGCACCTGCATCGCTGAGCGGCATGATAGATTTCTGGTTTCTACTGATTGGATTACTTTGTTCAGCATGTTTCATGTTGGCCACTTGGCCCTTAACTATTTAGATCGTTGCCCTATTCTCATTGAATGTTTGCAAGGTAAAAGACAATGACAACTCAGAAGACCCTTCAGATTTGAGAGATTCTGGTCAAAGTACCAGGAATCTGAAGAGGTTGTCCTATCATGCTGGACAAGTTCTCACGAAGACGTTGGCCTCAATCTCCAACAGGTTGCATCTGGGCTGAGAGCTTGGAGTTACTAGAAGTTCCACCAACCTAATAGGCATTTTTATGTCCTTGAAAAGAAGTTTCACAACTTACTCAGGCAACCATCATCCAATGGAAATATCTCCAGGATTGGTGCTACTCAGAGAGAGCTAGACGGGGCCCTTTGTGTTAAGTAAATATTTTGGGCTATGCGGGCACATGACATCCACATTAGAGAGGGAAACGCTAATAAAAGGTATTTCCATCTGAAAGCATCAGCTTGGCGTCGAAAAAACTCTATCATGAGCCTATCACGACCTGACGGAAGAAACTTTTCTGACACCTACGGAATTCACGAAGCTTTGGTAGGATATTTCAAGAACCTCTTCTCCACAGGTACTCCTTTCATGTTGGATGAAGAGGAAGAATGCATCAGACCTATGATTACCGATGAGATTAATTGGAATCTTAAAAAAGATGTGACGAATGATGCGATTCACCTGGCTTTGAAACAAATCCACCCCACTAAGGACCCAGGACTAGATGGTTTCCACGCCCAATTTTTTAAAAAATATTGGCACATTATTGGTCCCAACATATGAAAAATGATTAAAAACATCTAGGCAGGGAACACAAGTATTTCCGTCATCCATGAAACTGTCCTCATCCTTATACCCAAAATCAAGAATCCTCAGGCAATCTCGGATTTTATACCTTTCAGCCTCTGCAATGTCTCATATAAAATCTTATCAAAAATCATGGTTAATCAGTTGTGTCCTTATCTTCTTGATATTATCTTTGAAAACCAGAGCACCTTTGTGGACAAGCGGCTGATTAATGATAATGCAATTGTGGCCCATGAAGTATTCCAATCAATGAAAATGTGCTCCACTGTGAAAAAAGGAACCATGGCCTGGAAACTGGTTATAACCGAAGCCTATGATAAAGTGGAATAGCAGTTCCTAAGAGTTGTGATATTGAGAATGGGCTTCTGCACTAAATGGATAGATATTTTCATGCACTGCATCTCGACCATCTCTTTCAGAATCAAGGTCAATGGGGAGCTCACTAGAGGATTCTCCCCAACCAGAGGCATGCACCAGGGAGATCCTCTATCCCCTTTTCTCTTCATCATGGTGGTAGATGTTTTCTCTAACCTTATCTCCAGGGCTGCATCTGCTAGGTCTATTCATTGAGAAAAGGTCTTTCGTGAGAGCCCACAAGTGTGACATCTCTTCTTCGCCTATGACTGCCTCCTTTTTACCAGAGACACTATTAATGAATATAAGGTGATCAGCCATGCGATTCAGCAATATGATTGGGAATATGGATTGTCTATCAATCACGGAAAATCAGAGATCTCCTTCAGCGTAGGGGTGCCTCCTGCCAAGAGAACTGAGCTTTGTGCTTCTGCAAGAATCCATATGGTCGATAAACACCAAAAGTATCTTGGACTCCCTACAATGATTGGCCAATCCAAAAAATAATAATTTCAACTCTGGTGGATAGAATTGAGAAAAAAAAATCAAGGCTGGACCCCAAAAAACATCTCTAAAGCAGGAAAAGGAACCCTCATTAAAGATGTCATTCAGTCTATCCCCAGCTACTTTATGTCAATGTTTAGGATCCCGGCGGCCATCATCAAACTGATCCATTCTCATACATCCAACTTCTGGTGGGGGAATAACGATGGAATAAATAGACCATACTAGGTGGCCTGGGAGAAACTCTGCCAACCCAAGTTAGAGGGAGGGATGAGATTCCGAAATCTTCTTCTGTTCAATGACGCACTGTTGGCCAAAAAATGATGGTGCCTTTTGAACTGAACTTCATCTCCTTGTGCGTGGGGACTCCATGCCAAGTACGTTCCCCACACGGACTTCCTTGGATCCTTCCTTCGCCCCCGTCCTAGCTTCCTCTAGAAAAGTATTTGGGGGACCTGAAATATCCTAGAGAAAGGGGTGGGCTGTAGGATTGGAAATGGCTCATCTTTCAACATCTGGACTGATCCCTGGCTTGTCGATAAGGATGGTATGCGAGCCACATCCCCCGCCCAACCAGGTCTAGAGGACGCCACTGTCAACTACCTCTTCTCAGACCAGGGTCCAGGATGGTGCCTGGAAAAGATGCAGAAATGGTTTAATGATAGAGACCAAAGACTTATCTTGAGCATCCCCTGTGTCCCTAATGCAGGCCCCGACCATATTATTTGGACATATGATGTTTTAGGCGACTGCACAGTGAGATTCGGATACAGACTGGCTCTTGGTTTTCACTCTCTCGACCGGGCTGATGGACCACGAAATGCACTTTGGAAGCTCAACGTCCCCCCAAATATTTTCCATTTTTTGTGGCAGGTGTGCATGGCCACCCTCCCTACCAAGATCATCCTTGTTTACTGTCATATGGCCAGTCTTAACTCCTGCCCTTTCTGCCCGAATATTCCTGAAACCCCCCGGAACGCCATCTTTCACTACCCAGGAGCCAAGGAAATTTGGAAAAAATGGGGTTCGACTCTAGATGATTCGCCAGACATTGCCTCTAACCTCCCCGATCATCTAATGTTTTGGTGTTACTCTCTTTCATCATCTGAGGCAAGCTCCCATTGCACCCTGGCTTAGATCATTTGGGTTCGGCGTAACGATTCTGTTTTCCATCATGTTCATCAGCCTCCCGAGTTTTGGATTGAATGAGCCACTTCATGGATTGAGGGATGGAAGGACAGCGAAGGACACTTTATGCCAGGTGCTTCCTCCTCCTGGTCCCATCACTGGATCCACCCAAAGGAATGGTGTCTTAAGCTTAACATGGACACCTCTCTCCCCAAGGATGGGCATGTTGCTCTCGGCCTCCTGGCTCGAAATCATCTGGGGCAGATCATTGCAGAAAAATATGATCCACATCATGCCTTCTAGGAACCAGCTATTGTTGTGTCCTATGCCATACTTGTAGGGATGATGCTCGCTATGGAACGCGGATGGGCCGATATCATCATCATGTCTGACTGCCTTTCGGTTATCAATGCTATTAACCATGAGAAATCTGGACTCTAGGCCTTTGGAGTTATCATCAGAAGAATCCGCTCACTGTGTCACGGCTTCTCTTGCTGCACCTTCTCCTTTACCAAAAGGGAAGGAAAAAATTCGGCCCATCAGCTGGCGGATTCAGGCCCATTCGATATCAACCAACTATGGCTGGAAAATTTCCCCTCTTGGCTCGGCTTATGTATGATTGCTGATATTCTTTATTAAGATAATCCTTCTTTCTTCAAAAAAAAAGTATAAAAAAGAGTCAAAGATGAAATTTTTTATCTTGAAAAATGATTTTCTATGATTTCATGATATATTATAAAATAACTCACAAACCATAGCATGGTATCTCGAAAAATAGTTTTTTAAAAATGGTAAAAGATCGACCTTAGAATAATTTCTGAAAATCAATACCTTTACATAAACCAAATAAAACGGATCTATTTAAATATATAATAGTGAATTCATATAAGAATATTGAGAAATATGTGGGGTATATTCAATTCACACAAAACTATTCGGTCATAATAATACAAATTAACATTAGAGGGGGGTTGTATCTTTCCAATAATCATCCCCAATTCTTGATTTTGATTCTATTTTTTAATTATGTGGATATAGAATGTTTTCATATCTAAATTTATTGAGAAGAAGATAAATAGAAATAAATAACATAATAATTTATAGTGGTTAAGGGAACAAAGCTACCCTAGTCCACTGCACTAATTCTCTCTATGATAGTATGATGAATTTCACTAGAAAGGTACACTTATCATAAGTCCTCACATTGACAACTGAATGCATGTCGTTGACACCTTTATAATAAGACTAGTAACATTTCCTTCTAGTTATATAACAGAGAACTGATGATCCAAAACATTGTATAAGAAGCTGACACTTCACTACAGAAGGTAACATGGAGTTGATATTCCAATTAATTAAAATAGTTTCACTTAATTATGGTTAGGGTTGATTGTCGCAGTTGTAGCAAAAAAAACTAATGGTAGATAGACTATATTATACCAAAATAAATGTCTTCTAGGAATACAAACTACATAAACTGGTTTCAAATGATTTTAAATATGAATATCAATAAACAAAATCCATAATCTTATAATAGAAAAAGATTGTAAAACATATATATATATATATATATATATATCCAAATTTTGTCCTATTCTGAAAATTAAAGAGTCGATCATTTTTTGTAGAAGATTCGTAAAATATATTAACATGAATATAGTAGTAAGTGTGAATGAATAAATTTTGTGCCACTCATATCACATATATCACACACACCACCACTTCATTCAAAAAATTCAATGATCATATAAATATATTTAATTTGGTTAATTTTATCCAAGATAAATGCCCAAAAGATCCCAGTAATTCAAATCTCAATTGGGAAGGGGAGTCGTATCTTCCCTTAAGAACATGAGTGCTTTTCCTTGATAAATACAGTTCATTAAATCAATCATAATGAGATTTGAATTAGTCGTAATGAATCATTTAGTTTTCCTATAATTATTTCAATATTGATTCATGAAACTTGGATAAAATCATGAATTTAAAACTCCTTATTTGAGTAGAAAATGGAAGGGGTGACTTGCATAGCATAAGGTTTGTTTACATGTATGGTTCAATTTTATAGTTATTTTTTGTAGCATTGGGTTCATATCAATATATGGTTCATAATCCATACTTTCATATGAACATACCATAAGGATAATAGTAACATCAGGATGGTGATCCATACATTCATCTTTTCTATATAAAATTCCAAATGTAGCATTCATTAACCATATATCCAGTTTTTCAAACATAGGTTTTGAATAGTAATTCTAGACTCCAACGTAAGGTTGATATTCAATAAGTTCATTTATTCTTGAATGTAGGGTTGTTGATATATACACAAAATATGTAGAGTATAATAGTTATGATAATTCATATATTCATTCACCGAACATAGTGTTTGAACATTGTTTCCAAAACAAATCTTATAGCATTCCATTTCATCATGGATAAAAACATGATATATATTCTTGAGACATACATATGGAAACATTATTAGAAAACAATCAAGGGTATATTTGATAATAAAAATAATTATATAATATAGAGTATTGTTTATAAAATACATACCCAAACATCTCCCTCTTATTGATGATCACAAAATCCATAAAATACCTAAAAACATAGGATTGGTAGTAAAATTTATAAAATAAATTGAAATTTCAAAAATTATTTCTTTTTAACAAAACTATTTTGATTAAAATGTTTTTTCATAGAAATATTCATTTCTCAACTATTATACACCATTTTTTTATATCAAAAACATATTTTTAATGATAAAATGATTTAAACCAAAATTAATATAGCACTGAACTATAAATAAATGTTATATACCACTTTAATAAAAAATGATAAGTGATATGGAATTGTAATATTAAACCAAAATAAAATAATAAGAAAAATAAAATAAATATAAAACTAAAAAATTATAAAATTAAAGTAATGGTAAAAAATTTATACAAATGTTTTGTAAAATAATGTGTAAAACTCATTATCAACTAAAATTCTCATCAAAATGAGGTTTTCTGATATTATTGGTTTATTTGATCAGAATCTCTATTAGAAGTAGTCTCTATAGAGGGATGAGGAAATTTATTAAAAATTAGATGAATTTCATAAATCATAAATAATAGACTCTGAAAATTGTTGTTGACCTGATCCATCCATTATTGTAGGAGCTTCCTTGAATCGTGTTATGTCACTATGCTTTCGACCAAGTTTAACTTAATAAACTCATTCAATGATTCTTTAAATTGAATAACAGTTTTCAATCTCTCTTGGACGTGATGAATAAATGGTCCCAACTATGATTTATTAAGGGACATCCAATTTATGAAATCATTCTGATTTACTATAAGTACATTGAGAGGAGTATTGTTACACTAGAGAGTGTACAATCTATTTTTGAATTCATCCATCACAGTAGAAATTATTTGAAATATCCTTATCATGTCATGGGATTTTAGATGAGGTGTATAATTTGATAATTTATGAATGTCCTTAGAAGATTGAAATTATCTTTCCATCATAAGATTCATTTCTTGAATGTCATACTTCTTCATAGACTCATCTTTCAATTATTTGAACTATATGCCTAGTTGTTAAAAAATAATCAATATCATACATTGAAATTAAATTTTCTTGAACATCATTGACGTGAGTCTGAAGGGATTCAAACATGGATCATAGAATAGTTGAACATCTGAGTTCCTATATTTTACACTTCTCATATTATTAATATTTTATCAAATACATATTTTTTCTCTCAAAAGGCATTGACATTCGAATTAAAACATCATCATAATTGTAATAAGACTCTGAAGTGATTTGTATTTATGTATGTACACCATTTTAAATAGAAAAATTCGATTACACATGAAATTATAATCTCTCTCTCAATAGAGATCCTTTTTTAGAAATAGAATCATGACCAATTAGTGAATGGTGTTCAAGGATAATGACATTTCCCTATGATGTTCTTCTCTATGTGACTCTTACGAAACAGTCTCATTCACATGATCCTCATGATGAACTTAATTTTCTACTTCATCAATAACATTAGGAATTTTGATTGTAATTATTCATCTTGGAACAATATTAACCTCTTGAGGTCGATATTCGACCTCTTTATCGAGTTATTGTCTGATAGAACGAACATAAAAAATCATCCTTTGCTTTTCCAGAGCATTTTCCATCAGCAACTATTGTTGTTCACTTCCAATAGGTAAAATACTATTTTAGGAGATTCTATAATCATATCCTTACTTCTTAAAAGTACCATCATATATAATGTTATCATGATGACATCTATTTTCGATAGTCATATTTAGGATTCTTCCTCTTCTCAACAACAAAAAGGAAAGGATTATTCTATTGGGATAATATCCCATTTTTTCTCATATGTAACAACAATGAAATATATACCTTATATTAAAACGAGGAAAACTGAAAATAATTTTGGTCAAATAGAAACATAACATACATGTATTGGTATAAAAAATTCTCAAGCTTAGCTATTCTAAGAAAAATTCAATTTTTTATATACATTATAATGACTATTAAATCTCTAGTAAGGTCTTTGGTCATCACTTTCTTGATGGTTCATGTTCTAAACAAAATAAAACATAATTTACTATGACTTATATTTTTCATCACCAAAATGTTACAATTTGAAATGGAAATCTCCCTCATGGGGAAAATGAAACATCTTATCTATATCCATCAAAGAATTAGAAAATTCACTATCACGAAGCATAGAGATCAGAGTGTAATCATCAATTCTAAAACTGATGTCAGGATTTCTTCAAAAAACTTTTACATATATGTTGAACATAATGGGAGTATTATCATATCCAAAATACAAATACAATCCTTTAAATATAATCAATTCATTTATAAAAAGATAATTTCAATATAAATATTCAAAATCTATCACCTTACCTTGAATAAAATTTCCATACTTAACTTGTGCGTATGTAGATACACCCAAATCAATATCTTCACGTATTCTTTGTGTTTCCATTTCTTAATAGTTAGTGATTCATGGATCCTAGGATTTCTGTTTTTTTAAAATGGAATGAGATAATATTAGGAAAACTAAAGGATGTGAAGGGTTAGATCAGGATATAGTAAACAGTTTTCACACACTAATTGAGAATATACACATTATGTTTTAATTTTAAAAGACATGTAAAATACAAATAAAAATGAAATTATTTTAAAAACTAATCAATACATAACCGATTAAAATAATTAGAAATTAATAATTGAATACAACATTGAAAATTACTGAAAATAAAAATAGAGAGATTTAGAATAAAATTAAATTATAAACATAATTTTAAAAATTAAGTAATCCTACATCACCCTTAATAAAAAAATCATTGGGATGTGGTTTAGAGAAAATATCATTTAATTCATATTCAGTGCTAAAAAATTATAAAGTAATATCCTTTTTAGTAATTTCATATCTTAGATACTGATTCATTATATCTATATGCCTATTCATAGAATGGATTATAATATATTTTTTTGAAAAATTTATAGAAAAATTATTATCACATAAAATAAGAATATTATTAAAATTTAGTCCAAATCCTAGTAGTTTATTATTAATCCACAATAAATGTGCACAATAACTCCCAGTGGAATGATATTCTACCTCAGCTATTGATAGGGAAACTAAGTGTTTTATAACATGATCATGATACTAAATATTTTCCAAAAATTTGATAGGTTTATAAGGTACTTTTTCTATATAATCAACAAACATAAAATTCAGTATCTAAAGATTAAATTAAATAAAAATCAGAATTTTTGGGGTAATGAAGATATTGAAAAAACATTCCTTTTAAATATCAAAAATTTATTTTAAGTGTGGTAAGATGGGATTCATTTAGATTTTTTTGAAATATAGCGTATAAATATACATAATACTTAATTTCTGGTTTGCAAGAAATAATATATAATAGACTAAAAATGGATTGTCAGAATGAGAGGGTATGGATATGGCATCGGTACTAGCATGTGGTAGCATGGGAAGCCTAGCTAGATGGACATGAAAAGGTGGAGAGCTACTATCAAGATACAGATGATGGGGAGGGGCAGTTCCTTGTAGATATTCTGGTTGAATTCCCTAAGACCGTCGGGTCATGTAATCTCCTAAGCCTATGATCCATATAGTCTATGAGCTTACGGGCCTTGTAAGGGTTCCCCCCTCATCCCTTGAATATGGGGTTATCAAAAATCAATAAAAAATAAAGGTCTTCGGGCCATTCAGGAAGAAATTGGTTTTTAGAGTTTTTAAAACTAGTAAAAAGTTTAACATAAACTTATTCCATTAAATATGAATTTAAAAAGGATGTTTCAAAATCCATATGATATAATTTAAAATTCATATGAGATACATATTATAAAAGGATTATTATATCCTATAATTTATTTACAAAGGCAATATTTTTATCATAATATATACATTAATCCTAATTATATACTTTATATATTATTCTATATTTTTTTATTATTATGATCCCTTGATCAAACTATTTATTTCTAAAGACCCAATTAGTTCTTATTACTTCCTAATTGGTTTTTATTTCTACTAATTTTCAAACTTCATTCATTTTGAATTGGTTTTTTTCTTCTTTAATTAATATCATTAAACTCTCATCTTATAATTCTTTATCAGTAGTATTAGGTTATAAATGATATAGAAAGAAAAAATCATCTAAATTTCATACATTTATAATTGTTTTAATTCTTGTCTCTCAGTATCCTATAACAGTTTGTAAAGGATTTTTATTTAAGGTTATAGAATTTATAGGAAACAAACATTTAGGTTCTTTAGTTTCGTATTCTTATGAACTGAACTAAAATATAATAATGTAAATTTTAAATTCATATTTAGGGGATTCAAGTATCATGTTTTTAGTCAAATCAATAACATCATTTGTTTGACCTTTCTCCTTACTAAAAGGGTTAGATTCATTAGATTTAACATGAAGCAATTATTCCACAATCCTTTAATTTTTATTAAACATTCTATAAGTTTTAGATGTAGATGAATATCCTTAAAATTTTCCATTATGAGATTTTCGATTGAATTTAACAAGATTTCAATTTGTGTTCATGATAGAATACTTGTATCCAAAAACACTAAAGTATATTATATTAGGTTTTTTCTATTACATGGTTAATTGGGTTTCCTTTTTAAGAAGGAAATATTAAAACTCTATTCATTATATTTTGGTATGTTCTTGTATCTTTTTTCCAAAAATAGGTAGGATTTTTGTTTTCATTCAGCATATTCCATTCCATTATTGAATAGTTCTATTTATTTTTTCAACAATTTAATTTTTTTGATGTATTATTGGTAAATGGAAGGTGTGTTTAATACATATTATTTAGAAAAAATATTTAAATTTTTGATTCATAAATTATCCACCATCATCACTTCTTGATGAAGTTATTTTAAAAACATTTTCATATTGAACAATTATTCCAAAACATTCAAAAATAGTGAATACATCACTTTTTAATTGCAGAAAATATACCCAAGTAAATAAATAATAATCATCAAATAAAACTAGGCATATAATATACCAACATAAAATTTCATTTTTTATGGTCTAAAAAAATCTATGTGGATCAATTATAATGGTTTAGATGTAGAAATTTTATTAATATATGAGAAATAAGATTTATGTTGTTTTTAAAATTAACATAAATAAAAAGTATATCATTTACAAATTTATGACTAGGAAAATCAAAAACTAATATATTCATAGATAATTTTGGTAAAACAAATACATTGTAATATCCATGTCATCTATTCCTAATCCATTACACATTTTTCTCATAAGTTAAACAATTCACTTTCTATGAACACAAAGAATCTGAATCCAAGGTATTATTGTTTTCAATTATATGTGATATAAATTCAAGCAATATATCATTGAAAAAATTTCAATAATTTTCAGAAAACCCAACATAAAAACCATCATCACAAAGATGATAAATACTTATCACATTTTGTTTTTACACTTGTACATATAGTACATTTTCATTGATAGAGTATTTGGAAATCCAATAGTAACAAATACCATAATATTTCCTTTTTCATGTCATCAAACGAGACTATTCCTCCATTCATTTGAGTCAGCGTAATGGAATTTGATGAGTCACTAATCAAGTTCCTAGAACATCAACTATCTATATAACTTATATCATTCTTCTTCATGTGGTCTTTTTTCTGCAAAATAATTTACACAAATGTTTGTTTTAATACCCATATTTCTTGGGTCCTATAGAGTTAGTGATCTATGATTAGTGAATCTTGATATTCCAAATTTTAAAATAATTTCCATTACATTATTTTGAAATATTTTTATAAATAAAATACAATTTAATACCACTAATTTGAGGATTTTTCAAATTATATTTTCTAGTGATGTGAAATATTATTCCAAAATAATAAAAGGTAGATTTTTCGAAAGGGACAGAAAATATTTTTTATAATTTTTTTATTTTTCACCCCTAATTCCTATTCCAACTCTTTCTCTTTCAATTACATTATTTCCAAAAATCTCGTATATAATTTCTCCACCTTTCAAAAAAATATGATTAGTACTTTTACAAAAATAAATTTCATCCTAAAATTCTTTAATCCTTTCTCAGGATCAACATAGTTTGATAAAGAAGAATTTAATTTTTAAACTAGTTCTTAATATAGTTTTATCTTTTTATCAATTTATTTTAAATTAAAAATGTGAATATTATTCAATGATTTATGAATCATTAATAAAAAATTGTATTTATCTCCTAAAATTTTAAAATATTTATCTAATTTATCATTGGACAAACTATTAATTTTGGAATTAGTGGAAAATATAATTTATCCTCTTCTTCTTCAACTATGAAGAATATGAAGGAAGTGATATTTGATTTCTCCATCTCTAAATAATATTTTCAAGAACTATTGGATTCCTCAAACACTCTACAAGTATCTTTCATTGTTCTTGTTATTTTATTCTCATAGTCATCATTTTTATGATATATCTTTTCTATCATTGATCAATATTATTTTAATAGATGGAAATCATGTCTTATGTGACCCTTTTTTGTATTCATAGTATCAATTTTATTTAGGTTATTTCTCATCCATACTGAAGGGTTTTATAAATCCTCATTTATTCTTTAAGAACATATTGAACTTTATTGCTATCTGATCCAATTCAATTTCAGAATGTGATGAATAATGATTTTTCTCTTCTTTTTTTCTCTTTCTCATATGACCTTGAGATGTTAATTTCAGGGATATATTTTCCATTTTCACAAATATATTATAAAATTCAACATCATCTTTCATTTCTACATCATACAACATCAATATGCTAATCAGTTCCTTCATTTTAAAATATTTTATAGGTGGTGATTGTCGAATAGTTTTAGATATGATATTACATTTAAGGAAAGTAATCTAGATAATATTAGTGCATGATCAGACTAAATAATAGGATATACCATTCCAGTAATATTATTGATGATTTTGGTAAGAATTCCATTAATATATTTTACTATTTCACCATAAAATGTTATAAATGTGACAATCAATAGTTTAGCATTATCATTTTTGATTTGTCTAATACTGTTTGTTCCTTCAAAAGAATCTTCGGTATTTTTCACATTTAATAGCCAGTAAGAAATATTGATACATGATTAATCTCATCTTTTCCATGTCTGCAGATAATTCCATTCATTTATTTTGAATTGATCTCATATTCAACTTCTATTTTTTTAGTACAAGTCTTTGGTTTTTTAGGAATAATATAAAGAGTAATTATCTTTGAATAATCATTAAATCCAAGATTCTTCATATAGATAATCATTAAAGATTTCTGACATTAATAATTTTCACCCTTAACGTATGGGTCATGAACTACATACATTATTTATTTTGGATCATCCATTGAAATATTCTTTTCATATGCCATATTATTTTCAGCGTACTATATCGTTATCCTAAAATCTCAAATATGATACAGATTGTTAGGTCCGAATAATAAAAGTTAAAAAAGAGGGAGTGAATTGATTCTTTTCAATAATATTCCCCAATTTGGGATTTATGAATCCATTTTTGAATTATTTGGATATACAATGTTGTTTTCTATAAAAATAATGATTATAAGATAAACATATTGAATAAACACATCAATTTTATAGTGGTTCATTTCACAAATTTCCCCTACTCGAATCCATTGATTCCCTCTCTATGTGCTTTTTGAATTTCACTGGTATGTTCCTCTTATCATAATACCAAAAATCCACAACTGAGTTCAGATAGATGACACCTTCACAATAAGGCTAATAATAGATCCTTTTAGTTCTATATCAAAGATCTAATTGTCGATATCTTAGTAAAAGAAGATGACACTTCAACATAGTTGAGTATGATTATTTGATAATATAATAAATCAAAAGAGTTTGATTTGGTGGTGGTTCTAGTTTATCTTCATAGTTTACGTAGCGACAACTGACAATAGAAGGATATTATGCTTCAATTATATAATTATTAAAGATAAATTAACTATGAAGCTATCCTTGTAAAAAATGATCTTCAATATGAATATAATAAAATAGAAGTTGTAATCATTTAGTAACACAATATTGTAACATGTATTTATCCAAAGGGTATCCTCTTCTACAAATTACAGATTAAAATATTTTATTTTGGAAGATCTATAAAGTATATTCACAATAATACATTTATATGTGTAAATGAATAAAACATATATCAAACACATCACATATTCCACACACACCACCACTTGATTCCCAAATACATTGATAATATAAAAAACTTTATTTATGTTAAGAATATATATGAAAATCACTTGAAATACCACATGAAATCAAATCTTAATTGACTAGGAATTTTGTAACATCAGTTATGAACATGATTTATATTCTCTAATGAATATGGTACTTTCAATTGATCATAAGGAGCATTCAATTAATCATATAGAATCATTTAATTAGCCTATAATTCTATTGATATTTATATATGGAACTAAAATAAAATGAATATTTAAAAACTATTACAATGAGTAGAAAAATGTATGGTTGGCCTGCGTAACATAAGGTTCCTTTGAAAATCATATTATTCATATCAACGTACGGTTCCTTATCCATTGTCTCATCCGTATGTAACATAGGGATAAATCTAATGTAGGGGTGATGATCCATATGTTCATACTTTCAGCATAAAATTAAAAATGTAGAATTTATAAACTATATGTTCTGTATTTGGAACATAATATATGAATAATTTTTCCACACTCCAATGTAGGTTTGATATTCTATACCTTCATTGATTCCCAAACGAACAATTTCTTATCCATTTTCTAAATATCCAACATAGCTTAGGGATGATGATCCATATTTTCATTCAATAAATGTTGGGTTTAAATAGTGTTTACAATACAAAAACTATAGATTTTCATTTCATAAGGGATAAAAACATGATATATATTCCAAGAAAATACTTAATTAAATTTTAATAGAAAAAAACCAGGGTGTTTGTGATCATCAATAATCATCCTATAATATAGAGTTTTGTTGAGAAAATAAATGCCCAATAAAAACTATTTTCTATAAAAAAAATTATTCCCATTAACGGTTATTATAAAGGATTAATTTATCAAAATAGAACATTTTTTCCAAAAATTATACCATCAATTAAGAAGACATCGAAACATAACACATTAAATTTTTTACTGAAACCCTAGGAGTGGTGTTTAATTCAAAATAATTATGTGATACCCTTCTTCTATTAATCAACGATGAAGAATTAATAGGGAACAAAGATAGTTATAAACTCATTCAAATATATATCCAAAAAATTACATCATTCAAAATAATATTTAATATTAAAATACAATTAAAACTTTATTATAAATCAATAAGAAGTAAAATAAATCATTTTGATAACTCTCAGTTTTCTACACATGCCCTTGAATGGCTGAATCACTCCCCACCAGAAATACTCTCAAAATTCGTCATTTTTTATCTAAAAAAATCAATGAAGAAACATACAGTGTATCCACCTTCTATCTCTAATATATTCTCAATTTAATTATTAATATGAGAAAAAATAGATAAATGAAAAACATAAAGTTATAATCCTTAATAAAACTCATATTTGAAAATTTTTGGATTATATTGGTATTTTAATTTCAAAAATGGGAATCTGAATCTCTAAAATTTAATGAATGATAAATTCAGATCATGAAATTATTAATTTCATCTATTCATAATCAATTTTTTATTTTGAAACCTTCATATAAAATTATGTATTGATGATTGTATCAGGATTAAAATTGTGATATCAAGTAATGAAATACTGTTTATTTTTATGTACAATGATTTGATTCTTTGAAATTAAATTCCAATGTATACTACATGATTCATATCATTCCATGATGATATACTATAACTATGACATGTTAAGATATAAATAATGCTTTAATAAATTTGGAGGAATTTGTAAACAGAGTTATTGATAACTATATAATAAAAATTAAAGAACAATATATATATATATATGTGCGTGTGTGTGTGTGTGTCAAAATATATTGTATGTGTACCTTAAACGATTTTTTATCACTATATGTATCATCATCCATCACCATATGGGATCGCTGGAGATCACGTAAATGGAAATCGAATAATAAAACCACTAATGTTTTCTGTGGGTTCAAATCAAATCAATACATATACAATTTATGTCATCCTTACTATATTTTATTCTTATACCTCACTGAGTAAAGGATGAAGGATATAGTGAAATTTTTATTTTGGGATTTATTTGTATGATATTATGTAGAATATCATGAAACAAATTATAGTTCCACTTATATACATTCATTTACGATGTTCATCAATCACTCAAATGTTTAAAAATCTATTAGATACCTGATTAAATGCTTTATCCAACTCATGTAACTCTTTCATTAATGAAACTACCTATATTTACATCTTATACAATGTTCATTAATGATTTGAGATGTAGATGATCCATTTTAATTTTGAAGCATAACATTTAATAAACCAATTAATCTTAGACAATGGTCTAACATATGATAAATAAAATCATGACCACATGATATGCTAGGGGAAATATTATCTCAAGATACGGATCACATAGATATCATATTATGTTTTTTTCATTGTTTGTACATGTTTCTTCCCAAGGATAATTTAATTGAAAATGTTACGTCAATCCAGATGGAAAATGAATATTTTGATATCTAGATATTCATAACATGAATTTAAAATGTGAAGTGGCATAAAATAAAATTCCATGACATATGGTATAGATTCATCATTAAATATGATAAGGCCAATTTCAGCACATGAAAATGGGATTCAGGTAAGATAAACTTCTCTCTCCCACTAATATTAAATCCTAAAAGACGTTGTGTCATATCATCTTAAATTTATTCATATATAGTAACCTATGAAACCATATCCAAAATTCATTTATTTATGATCAAAAAACTTTTGGAAAGACATCACAAGAATCACCATGTATCTCATTATTTTTAATACCTATTGTACACTAGACAAAAAACATTTTAAATAAAATATAAAAAAATATTTATAGCATATCTCTATGCTAAAAACAATACATATTCAATAAACCACATGGTTTGATCCCATGAGCCATTATATATTGAAAAAAATATAAAACTATACATGTCTACAACTACCTGAAATGTGTGGTTTCATGTACATTTTAGTGTAATAAAAACTATAAAGTAATCTAACATGTTCTTCATCAATAATTTATATATTAATATATATATCCACAAAAAATAACATTCTAGGATTCTCTATCATAATTTACCATTTTCTAGGAAATCAACTTCACCTAAAATATAGAGTATGTCAATACCATATAGAGAACCTATATGTACTTTATTTCCCAAGAATAATCATACTAGGTCAATGAATATATCATATGTCAATAATTTTTTTTGATTAGGAAATCATGTATCCCACATAAAAATAAATAATCAAATCATAAGTATAATCAAGGTTTTGATTAATAATTTGATGCCTATATCCATTAAGGGAACTTATGGAATACATGTAATAATAGTGGAAAATCACATTATGGTAAATATATAACTAATTACATGATACAAAACATACCATACCACCCCATATTATATAATAATCAAGGATTTTAAAATAAATGAATCCAATAATATTGGTTTTCATGTTTGGTATTACAACATAATCAGTTAATAGGAACTCCAAATTTGATCCAACAACCCCATGTATACCACTAGCATGGATAATGGAACTCCATCTAGTATACATAGTGGTTCATTCAGTGAAAAAAATAAACTTTTTCTGCATGAGAATAATAAATATCTTAACACAATAATCATAATCAAGTCAAATTTAACATTTTATTCATATACTATAATACTCTATGAAGAACATCATTGAAATATAACACAAATTAATGCTTCAAAATGACATTTACCATTGAAATTCATGAAATATATATGAATATATGAATCTATGTTTCTGACATGATATAATTATTAATTGGAGGATGAAATTTATTTGTTACAAATTATAATAAAATAAAGTTTTATTAACACCTAAGATGAATCTATATAGGAACATATCTACCATATTATATCTGATAGACTTTCTGATTATCCATATTATTTTAGTGTCTTATTGGGTTTTACTTACTTAGTACACATCCATGATATTAATTAAACATCAATATAAAACCATATAACCCCTATCAATATCTATAGTGAGTAAAATATATGATAATTGTTTTGAAGTAATTGTTCATTTAGGACTCATATGCATGTTGTTCAACAACATGAACATATCTAAACATAATTAATCTATTATATTAAATTTTCAAATATCAATGACATATATTACATACATAAAAATATTATTTGTATAAAATTATCATCAATGAAACACTTTCCATCAAAAACATTCTATAAAATATTTTAATAAATAATTGACTTATTTTTCTTATTAATTATCAGTGAATCCTAAAGTACATTAGTATAAAGGTCTATTAATTTTTGTATTATAACTAAATGTAAATAATTTAATTTTATTACAAATGTTTTAAAAAAATATTAGGATTTAAATTTAAATTCACATGGTATATTGGATAGAATATTCCTATAGGATAGTGTGATATTATATTTTTTATAGTATCTTAATGTAAATTTCTCATATTTCATATCATTATATATATAACATTTATTATATTAAATGAAAAAAAAATTATTGTATACATTAATGTTCATTTATTTATTAAACATCATATTCTAATGTTTTAACATGCACCCAACACTCTCATAGAAACTATATTCTCATAAAAAGATCATTTTTTGATACTGAAAATATTTTCTTATAGACAGTAACACTACTATTATTTAAATGGATCCACAATCCCCTTTCTGTCAGCTCTCAACCTTATGCTCACTCCGCTAGGGTTCTTGCTCCCCGATTGGATTTCCCCCAATCCTTCTCTTATTCTTTATCATGGTTCTTCTACGCTGTTTCCCCCAGTTTTCTCTCATGGATTTTCTACTCCAGTTTCCTCTTAGGTGTTGGTTTTCAATTTGGATCTAGTGATGACATGATTGTTCTTACGTGACTACCTCACTTGTTCTCTGTACTCATGGTTATGTGCTTCTTTCCTAGATGGATTGGGAGCATCAAATTCAATGAGTTTTTTTACTTCACAGTCCAGTGGTTGTGGATCCCCATGTATATATTTCTTCTATTAGGGTTTTGATACCCACTTTTACTCTTTAATTTATTTTTGTTCCCATTTTCTCTAAGATTTTATCCGAAGTTCAGTTTCCATATTTGATTCCTTCTTCTATGCGGTGTTCAATCTTTTTTGGATGTTATTATTTTTTTATGTGATGGGTTTGCTCCGATGTGTTTTTTTCTACTGGTTGGTCACTTATGGTGTTGGTCATCGGTGTGATGGCTTCAGTGAGGTGGTGCAGAGACCTCTAAATGGAAGATATTTTATGGTTGAGTTTGACGACAGCTATGGTGTTTACCTTCCTCAACATTGATGGTTCTAGGATTTTACTACCACTATTTCAACCTGCAATTGCACATTTCTTTCTCTGCTCTAGAACCAGGATTCCCCCCATCTCTCTATGTTCAAGCTATGTAGTGGACTTCGAGGCTCTTTGGGTTAATATTTTATGTGGGAAACATCCTGAGGAAGATGGTGACGAAGGATTTATTCTTAATTGAAATGGGATATGAGTTTGTACGCGCAACTTCTAGAAGATGATAGTGAATATGGCTTGATCCTCAACAAAAATGAAGAGATTGGATCCAATGATCTTGATGACAGTGATTGGTAGAGACCCAACAACTAGTTATAGCATGATGCAGGCTAGTTCACTGCCCAATTATGTGGTTTTGATCTATTCATTTTTTTAATTTTGGATTTCTGAGTGGTCCTTGGTTTTTTTAATTTGAATTTAACTTTGAATTTACTATAGGGGGATCTTATAGGGCTTTTCTTTTTAATGGTTTGGATTTTTTTTGGTTCACAGTTACCCTTTACAAATTTTATTCCAAAATAAATCTAAAGACTGTGTGTAACTCAAAAAAATCACACTAATTTTATTATAGACTAAATATATATAAAAAATAACAAATCGTTTTCATATAATATTTTATAATCTATGTGTATAAATGATTTTCATTTTAAAATAGGTCTATTCATGAAAATATTCCACTGATGGGTTGCAAGAACACATTCTATCACATTTTAACAAATTACTAAATAATATAATTATCCTTGTTAAAACATTTCTATCATTTTATCATTTTACTGAATCTGATGAGGAATTATCCATATTCACAGAATTAATCATCTCATATTATTTATAGAAACTCTTAATTATAAAACAACATCTCATATCCTATAAGTGAAATGATATAAATATACCCAACCTTTACGTATGTCAATTTGGTCCTAATTTATTCTTTTTTCATTAAAATTTATGATACAATAAATTTTACATCATTACTTGAAGGCAAGATTTCTTCTATATCAATTAATTTCATTTTTTTCTACTTTATGAATATGTTATTTATAATGTATAAATTTAATTTCATATACCCTTATCACCCAGATAGTCAATTTTTATAATTATAACACCTGACATTGATAATCTATAGAGTTCTATAAACCCCTTCAGGTTTCTTAAAAATTCATCACATTGAAATTATTACACATCTTGATATAAACCACCATTAGGTTTTAGGGACTTATAATATATTTTTAAAGAAACAATTTTTAAAACTCCAACAAACTTTAATTTTTTTCAGAATTAAATTTTACCCACTAGACCATTTAAGAAAGAACACTTGACTACCTCTCTCATTCCCTGAAGTAGGTGGTAATTCAAGTGCAATGAAATTTAATATAAAGATAAGAATATAAAGGATCAAAAAATTTAGTGGTATCAATATAATTTATATTTAAAGGAATATTACATTACATTGAATATAATATTTTATTCATTTGAATATGTGAAAACATTACTATTTTAATTTAAAATTGGAATCATCATATATAGTAATATTCATTGTTTTCTGGGGAATTGGAGAAAATATAAACTTATGAGCTCAGTTTCATTGTATGTGGAAGACAAAAATTAGTGATACTATAGTATATTAATTGGATAAATTATATTTAATGTATTATCAAATTGAGTAATTCCCTAAATGAGCATAAATTTTCCATATATAATATAATAATACACAAACACTTGGATATCATTATCTAATATCATAGTTATATAATACACAATGTTGTACATCATTAACATTTAGTAAAATATATTGTCCAAGAATATAGTTTTATATATATGGTTATTTTTTTACCAAATACCCATGATAGATTATTTAGTATGACCAATTGATGCATCGATGGGATATAAAAGTCTAGGACACAACTATGTGAATACAAGACCAATGAATCCATCTTATGCTGATAATGAATAAAAATATAAATTCAGATTTTATATAAGTAATATCATACATAATACACATTTATATAATCAATATATTACAATAATATAAAATTAATATAATTAATTTTCAATGATTCCCCATCCAATGGAACAATATAGCCATTTTGGTGAATTCTTAAAAAAACTATATATTTTCAATTTAGTTAAAATCACACTTACCAAAGGAATGGAAAAAAGGATTTAGTTAATTTTAATATAACACTTTTCGGATATAACTATGAAATAATTTTTTATAATGGTTTACATAGTGCTCATAAGTCATCCAGAGCATATCCCTACAGAGTGTCAAACTATGTGTACAGTATGGCCCACCAGTTCTGCCCTGAGTGAAGGTTGAGTTTATACACAACCATCCTTCTTGGATTTTTAACCCCTAGGTTCATCTTTCACTAAGCCTATAGGGAGTTTCTTTAATCCAAACAAGGATTTCATTACTAGGAATCCACATGCTCAATTCCAAAATATCATTATGTTTTATTGAAATGGGATTGTTTGATAATTATAGAGGATTTTAATGGTACTATAATGAAATGAAAAGATGATATATAATTTATATAATTATAATGATCTCATGTAATTAAATAATAATATCCTTTTTCATTAAAATGAAAAATAAATTGGAATATTTTAAAAATAATGCTAGGGAAGAGGTTAGAAAATCTAACCATGGAATGTGGCTTATTAAATTTTTTCATAGACACTATATTATCGAAAAAACTCAATAGAGAGATACTTTAGATTTTAATTAGTAAGTAATTGTGATCTATGAATTTATAGTGTATATGAATGGTAGATTTTGTGTAATTGAGGTCATCTTCTTGGTTGTAAGGGGTGTTTCATTTAAAAAAATAAGTAAAGGGAAATGATTGAATCAAATAGATTTTTGGTGTGTTTTGTAAAGAGATGTTGGTATGAAATGTGTTATTTACTTTACTCCCCAAAAATTGTCTTATAAATGTGTTTTTTTATTAATTTAGTCCATAAAATTTTGATCCATATTAATTTACCAATTTTATACCCATTAAAAATTATTGGATATTTAAAATCATAATTATTTATTTAATGGAAATATAAGCTGACCCCTATTACTAATTATAAACTTGATTATTCTTATTTTTTACTCTAATTGATCAATTTCAATTTCTAGGTATAAAAAAATTAACAACAAATTAAAACATAAGATATAGATAAAATTGTATTTTTTATAAAAATTTCATTTTATACATTAATAATTTTTTCCTATTTCATATAAATTACATATAAGATGTGTTCTAATATATTTTTTATTATATCAGAGTAATAATATAAAACATATTATTCTATTGATCTAGTTACAAAGAAAAAGCATTTAAATGAATGATTCATTGAAAGAAAACATCTTTTAGACAAATAACAAATATTCCCAATAATAAAATTTCAATATTTATAACCTAAAAATATTAATATTTATTTGAATTTAAATAATAAAATTTTTAAATATGAATTTATTTATATTTATATATAAAAATCCATTATAAATATAATTAATGAGCCATAAAAATTACATATTAATGTCACATTAAACTTGAATTGACTTTCATAAATTACCAAAAATATTTTAGTTTTAATTTTTTAATGAGTTGGGTAATAAATATTACATTGAAATAACATTTATTAATTGTTGGAAAAATCTACATAGTATCCATTTTCTGAAAAAAAAAACTTTTTAAATGAAATATGATTTCTTTTTGAAAAATATCTTCATAAATATGATCATGCCTTTATCCTTGTCAGCGTTCATCCATAAATACCTAGGAATGTTTTATTAAAACATGGGATGAAAAGGTGAAAATTAGTTATGAAAATGAAAAGAAAATTTTCATTCGTCTATTGAAAAACATGAAAACACTTGAAAATAAAATTCTAAATAACATACATTTTTAACCCCAATATGAATATTTATTACATTAAAAAAAATTATCTTACTTTCTGAAATCAAACTATTTGCATTAATAATCATTTGGAAAAAATATTTGAAATGAAGATTCATTGTGAAATCAACATATTAAATCCCTTAAATCCCTTAAAATATGAATAACCATATTTTCAACATCCAATATAATTTTTCAGAGAACATAATAATTTCCAACTACATCGTATCACCATATAGGTGCACCCATCAAAAAATATAAATCTATCTCATCCAAAACTATTTTTGAAAATCCATAATATAAGATATATCAAGATCAACCATGTAATATAGTGGTTCTGGACCCTTCATATATAATTTTCATGGACAATATAATAAATAAAACCCTTGATGAACTGTTTAAACTCATGTGAAAAACTCATTCGGATATCAAAATGCTCTTTTCATTTTTAAATCAAATCTATTTTCAACACCAAAATGTACATAAATGGGAAATAATTTTTTGAAAAGAATATTAACATAATATATTATATACAGTGGGAGGAAAAATAGTTGTTGATGTACATGTTAAAATAGAACATTTCATGCATCATTTGTAATGTAAGTATAAATATTCCACCAAAACATTAATTCTAGAATTCATTTCATTGAAACCAAAATAAAATTACCATCACAATTATGTTAATCCCATATAGAAACATTCATAATATAATTTCAAAAATAGTTAAATGAAAGGTAAATATTTCTTAATTTTATATATGAAAAGATAATTAATGTTTAAGTGTCCCTTTACATGATATCGACACATCACAAATGTTATTTATATTCCTAAATAATAAGAAAATATTAATTATTATGGTTTTTAGAACCAATTAGATGTTTTTATTACTTTTTTATCACTTATTAACATGTTATATAAATTACTTAATTATTCATGTTCACATCAGTTGTTTTTGGGATATTTAATTTATTATTCCAAAAGAGTTCACTATAACTTTTGTATGGTAACTTTGTATGATAAATATATTAAAAGAGTTCACTATCCTATCATTTCTAAAATAAAAATAATAATATAATTTTATTTTTTATACATAAAATATACTTTTAATTCCAACTATTAAACAATGTTATTTAAATTGTACAACATTACAATCACAAAGACCTTAGGTTGTACATACACTTGTGTAACATTTCCAATTATCATTTCTCATTATGGAATGAAGGAAAATAATATTTTATATTTAAAAAATTATCATCATATCATAAATATAATATTATTTATTTTTAATACATATATATATTTGGTTTATATGATGTGATTATGAAAATAGAATCATGTCACATTGTAGAGGTGGCCATCCACATGAACGCACAAATAGTGTTGTCAATTTTCAATTAATTGATAGGGATGACGTAAAATGAAATTCTAAATTTTCATAATGAAATACATTAAATGAATTATATATATATTATAAGTATATCATTATTTACTAACTTTAGAAATGGTTATGTATAATTAATTACCTTTGTTCATAGGCTATATTTCTACAATACACAAGAGTGGTTATTTCATCTAATATTTGATTGTGGATGGAGGTGGATATAAGTTATTAAATATACATTATAACATATCAGTATATGTTGGATAATGTTTTAATTATTTTATCTTGGTTTATGTTTGTCATCCCAACCATTTATTCATATTTATACACAATTTTTAACATAAAAAACCAGTAATTTAAAATTGGGATCGAAAGGGCCAATAAAAATTGGAAGACACGGTCCATAGTACTTAAAATTATGTGTAAAATAAAACTTATTTATTTTTTCTCCATAATGATATCCTAAATCAATTCAAATTCATAAAAAAACAATAGAAAACCCAAAAAAATCAATGGTTGATCTAAAGAGTACAGTAAGGGAATAAACATGACAAGGATGCATAAAATATGTGTCAAATATATAAAATGATATCATAAAAAAGATGGAACATGACTAATAACATAGATAAATACCATAAATAACAAATTATCATGAGAATAAGGTGTTATATAAAATTGGGAAGCAACATAAAACATGACTTAAACATAATCCATAGCTGACTACCTAGAGAACATTACTTGGTTAAGAGAGTCCCATAGTAGATTGGGTTCACTCCCCAATCCCATACATGGAGTCGTATTAGATAGAAACACTAAAAAATGAATTGGATGTATATATAATTTCAGACTGACCCCTTATATTAATTTCATATGCAATAATATTTCTTCCACATAATATATCAATAATAAGTAAAAAAATAAGAATTATCCATGGAATGGGATGGTTTAAATAATCTTTTCCCATAACATAATCAAAATATCAATTTCAAATAATGAAATTAATAAATGAATGTGAGGTATATATCAGACATTAAAAGGAAGTTATATTGATAATTTAATGTATGAAAGAAACATATATAATTATTTTATTAGATTTCAAAATAATTAATGTTTTTCTAATTGATGAATTGGAATAATTTTATAAATATTTAATAAAATCTGGAGGAAAATTACAATTTCAATTTGAGAATCACATTTCAAAAATTAAAAAAAATTAAAAAAATTAAAAAAAATATTTGAAAATAACCTTGGAAACATATATAAGATGATTCAATGATTTGATTGGTTATGATAGTCAGTAATTCTATACATGACACGTTTTTTATTTCAAATATTTCATTCAAATTGATAGTCAGTAATTCTATACATGCCACGTATGTTATATCAAAGATTTCATACGAATTTTTGTATAAAAATTCCAAAATACCTCATTTGGAAAATGATAAGAAAATTCATTTTTTTAATCCAAACTATGAGTAAAAAAATCATCAATAATAATTTTTATGGGTTAAAATATTTTTTAGAAATACTTCAAATAAATTATGGACATATATGATAATCTTATTTTGAGTGAAGAGAGAAATATAGTATGTTTTAATTAAAAAACATTAATAATAATTTTAAGGTCTAATGTGTGGAAAATGATACTATTAGATGAGAATTTCATATATTTACATCAGATAATAATATATTATGATTTTATTAATGAATTATTAAATAATTTCTAAGGGTGGAAATTTAAGTATAAAAAATCCTGATTAAAATGAGATTGTATCATAAATCTTTACTAATTTGGAATCTTTTGAATCATAACATCCAATGAATGATGTAGATTAATCAGATTTTAAAATCTAATGAACTAGTTGGGATTCATGTTATAGTATTTAAATAGGATGTAAATACACCATTTAAATTAATTAAGTTCATAAATTAATATTTTTCATAAGGAAATTAATCCTGAGATAAAAAAACATTCAAATACAATATCTTTGAAGTGGGGATTAATAAATGAATTGATTATATGATTCAACTAGAAATGAATATAAAAAAATATTAAATAAAACATAAAATAATAAAGGATTTTTAAATATTTATTCTTACAATATAATAATCAATTCTTTATAGGATTATCCAAATGAATGGAAACTGAGTTATGAAACCCATTACAATGTTCATTTCATAGGGATGATATTTAATATAATGGTTTTATTATGATTAAAAAATTATATCAAAAAAATAATATTTTATTTAAATCATAATGTTATAAAAAATCATTTTAAATATAATTCTGGCATAATTTAATCATTTAAGTATACACATAACCCAATGAATGAAAATTTAGTTTAATAACCCATAAATTTTTTGTATCATTGAGGGGAGTTTTAATAAATGGGATCATTATGTGTAAAAATATAATAACCACACAATAAAAAGTTTAAAGAAAACATTAATAAATAATAAGTAATTTCTCATATAATCTTGGCATAATATAATCAATGAAGTAGGCATAAAATACAATTAACGAAAATTGAGTTAAGAAACCCCTTAACTCAATATTCCCTTTCGGTGAGCACTATATAACCTCCTATATTGTGGTTTCAAAAAATTTATTAACTTAAAAAATAATCATATAATAATTTATAGTATCATATATGATACCTTTTGTGACATCACATCACCCATTTGATAATAGTCCTTCATTATTGATATTGTTTTAGGTGTTAAGTACCTTCTTTTCTCATGCATGTTTTATCCTAAAATTTATGGACCAAAAACATAGTTTTTTTGAATATTTTTCCAGAATTATATTAATTTAATAAAATTATTTATATTTATTTGATACTTCATTATATCTTTTAATGATAATATGCCTTGGAAAATTAATTACAACAGTTCGTGAGGCAGTATTTTGCAATACACAAGAACGATGTTATCATTTATTAAATGGATGTTATATTAAGAAAGTATATGCTGACTTTTTTTCAATATAATTATTTATATTTAATTAATATCATATATAAACATCAAATAAATCCATTTTTCCTTCAATGAATGTAATTATTGAAAGACTAATCACATAACTTTATTAGGTGGTAGTCTGCCGTGCACTTGAATTACTATATTTTTTCCCAAATGAATTTAAAGTAAAAAAATTATCAGATATTAAAATTTCATAATTATAAATATATCTTAAATAATATATATATATATATATATATATATATATATATAATCACGATTTGAATCATTGTATCTAACTGTGAGAATCATCGATTAAAAATATATTAAGTTTTTTTTGATTGTATATTTCTCTGTACAAATTATCAATATTTTTGTTACCATTTAACGGAGGTAGAGATGTGTTTAATTCATTAAAATAAAATTTATAAAAATCCAGATATCTTTTATACACTATTTATATCCTCTCATCATGTTTTAATATTATTTTAATGAGTTTGAGGAAGAGATAAAATAAAACACTTAGTTAAGGACACTATTATTTAGTCGAACAATTTTTTTAATTACTGGAAAAGTACATACTAGGATGGATTTATGATAAATTAAATAAATACTATATTAGTTTGGGGATGTAAAAAATGATTTTTTTTGGTATTTTTCAAAAAAAATGGATGTGTTGACAAGTGAGGATGGTTGGTGGCCTTTTATAAGTGGACGTGAGGGAATACTATGATGTTTTGGAAATAATGAATTCCAACCTTGTTTTTCCAAGGTAGAAATGCTCAAAACATAGACTATTTTAGAAAAATATTATATATATGGTCAAAATATAACACTTAATTAGTATTTAGTAGTGTTTGGGGTCATTTTAACCCTTATCTTTTGAGTTTTACCACATAGTTGATTTGTTCATACCTTAACCATAATAAATAATTTCACTCATTTCCATATTAATTTATATAAAAAATAAACATTAACACAAATAAAATAAATTATGATTATTTAAAATAATTAATAAATTTTTCTAACTCCAATTCACATGTTTGGATGATATTATATTATAATTAATCAAATAAACATCTCGGAAATTAGGTTTAAAAGAAACACATCTTTTTTGTAAAAGGTGATATCATATTAACAATATAGAAAGTACTAATAATTAGAGGAATTTAAATTCATACTGATATATATTATATAAATATCATTTAAATCTTTAATCTTTAAATTTTATTCTAATTATTTAAATTTTATAAGCATTATACACATTAGAACTGTTGTTTGGAAAATTATTTTAAATCCTAAAGAAAAAATTATTAAAACAAATATAGGTAAAATATTGCATAGATGAGGTTAATTATAATTAATATAATAAAATTATAGTTAATATAAATTTATATCAAATTAAAATATAATTTGAATTAATTTATTAAAAATAAATTAGTATTTTATAAAAATATATTGGTTTCATACTTTACTAAGAAATTAAAATTTTCGAAAACATCAAAAATTTCATAACAAGTAAATATCTAAATAATGATTTTAAAAGAAATTTTCGAATTAAAATTTTCTAAAATTAATAAACAATATTTTTAAATTATGTTTGAAAACTGCTACTAAAAATAATATAGATAAGTAATATTTATGGAACACAATTTTTCTTTCAAATGGTGATTATATAATTTTTAAATAATTTATTATCATTTAATTTATTTATGACATGTTTAAATCATTAAATTTTAATAATTTTGTTTGTTATATTCATACCATCCCATTTAATTTCATGGTTAAGAGGCTCATGATAAATTATTAATATTTTAATAGTGTCATGTTTCATTTAATCTGGGAATTGTGTTAGTCACAAGATATGAAAGAGACATATTTTAAATTTTTAGGGTTCCAAATTCTTCCTCTAATAAAAAATTCATCATTATAATTTTATTATTTATCAATAATAAATGGTATTGCATTGAAAAATTCATTTGAGGAAAACCCACATCACAAAATTGATTAAAAAAATTTATAAATAAAAAAGAATGGGAAATAATAGAGTCATCTTGAATAAACAAGAAAATAGATTATAATTTTGATGTTTATTGGACGTGAAGATAGGAACATTGAAGAAATGTGTAAGTAATTATAGAGAGTATTAGAGATCATTTTTTCCACAATAAATTAAATAATCATGAGAATGCAAATGACTACAAAATAATAAATCTATAATGATTTAAAGGACTGTTGAATCATCAGATATAAAGGTAATATGAAAAAAAAATTGTTTCAAGAACCTTTTCTTAGATTTGAGGGTTTATGTTTTATTAATATATAGAAGAATAAAAAATTGTACATACTTCATATCATTTTATTCCATATATAATGTTTCAAATATTCCTTATGTTTCAATAAGTTTTACATTTCCTCTATATTAAAGGAATGCATATCCAATTTTGAAATATTTTATCCCTAATGCACTAAAATAATGTTTCAGTATATCATGATATTCATAAAATAGTAACAATTCATTCATCCAATCTTTATTAAATCCAAAATTTCTAGCACAATGTAAGATAATTTCAAAAATGAATATGAATATATTTATATAGAAAATAATACAATGAATCCAAAGGTTAAAAATGATGATTCTTTAAATATGTAACCATATATCCCAATTAAAAATTATAATCTTCTCATTTATGAAACTTTTAACATCAATGGTCATATCTTACCCTTAAACATAAATCCCAAAAATCATAAAATAATTCTTCCCAAGAAATAATTTTTGTTTTTTTTTGAAAAGGATGGAGCTCAAAGACCCCTTTATTGAAAATAAAAAATGAAACAGTGGAGGAAAATACAAGATCAAAAAATTTCAAAAAACCATATCAATAATTTATCCATCCACTCTAGATCGAGTGCTCATGTTGTGGTGCGAGATCCTCCCACACCTTCCATGAGGATGTCGTCCTCGCCTCCAAGTCCTGACTTGCATCCAAGGCCCACCACCATCATCTGAGAGCTCAACCACCTTATCACCATTCATGACTTCAGCTCCAAGTACACCATCATTTTCTTTCCCATTATCTTCACTACTATCACAAGCAAGTACATCAAAGGGATTATGAATTCGCACCTTTCTTTTTACCTTATCATTATGAGTTTGAGGAGTGGAATTAATATTCAACAAACTAGAATACCCTCTATCTCTAGACTTCTCAATCCTCATTTCCAAAGGAGCCGAAACTGAAGGTGTCATCAGACCATGAGAAGACCTAGAGGCTAATCCCACATGGGTTTTAGAGTTACCAGAAGATGTGGCTTGCATACCTTTATTTGACTTTATGGGAGTACTCATTCTTCTGGAGACATGTCCATGTTCGAAGGCCTCTATCTTCTTGCCACCATCTTAAGTCAAGGCATGTTGCACCACCCCTCAAAGGATCTGAGGGGTAGAAAACACAGTGCTGGAAGCTTGTCTCCCCCACAATTCTACAGACATTAACGCACACAAGCAGTGCTTAACTCCACTCGAAGATGCTCCAGGGCCAACATATAGGACAAGAGAAAAAATGGATCCTACCTGTTTAGACACAACATCATCAAAAACAAAAACCTGAATGAAAAAGAATCATTTGAAACATAAATGATTCTAGATCCAGCATCAGCGCACAAAGATCCTGTTACATCAGAGATAATCAGCAGAAAAATGAAATGAAAACAAAACCATATCATCCACCTGATCAGCTGAAAAGGCACAGATCCATTGGAACAAAAACCCCCAGAAGGAAAAAAATTAGAAGTAAAAAAAATGAAAGAAAAATCCAAAATAGGAACCTTTGGACATGTGTAAACAAGAACTGAAGACATCAAAAAAACACAATAAAACCAAAAACCAACAATAACCAATTTAATGGGATAACACAATAAACAAATAATAGAACAAGTCGAACAAGTCAAAAATCAGGAAAAAACATCTATCCCTTTTAAAAATAGAGATAACATTGACGGGGATTTGATCAGACCAAGAAAGATTCCCCCCATCGGCTCCTTTATTAGCCAGACTATCAGCCATAGCATTAGCCTCCCTAAAAACATGGGTCAAAATGAAGTCAATAACTTAGGGAAGTTGTAAACAATTAGTCCATCTATTCATAAGATTCCAAAGGATTTGAGTATAAGAGGTTATAATTTTATGAACAACCGTTGGGGAGTCACACTCCAAACAAATCCTATTCAACACCATATTTTTAACAATATTAAGGGCAGAAATGACACCAAGAATCTCAGCCTCAATAGATGTGGAAAAACCACAAAAGCTGTAGGAGCAACCCAAAACATCACCAAAGATATTCCTGAAAACTAAACTATAACCTGAAGGACCCGAATTTCCTCTAGAAGAGCCATCATTATTAATTTTAACCCAACCCAACAAAGGATGATTCCAATAAACTTCCATAGTACCCAACGAAGGCTGAAAATTACCTTTATCCTTGATATGCCTAAGAAGAGAAAAATCGTGCATTGGGTTGTTAAAATAAGCCTTACAAGGGAGATTTACATACTTCATGATAGACAAAATACCAGCAAGGATGGACTTAGTATTAAAACCAACTCTATCATGAAGACCCTTGTTTCTCTCCATCCATAAAGAATGAACAATTTTAGCATCAACAACTTGAAAAAGAATCAACAATATATGATATACAGGGAGAAAGAACATTCCTTCAAGTATGCCTTGAATAGTAGAATTTTTTTCATTTTAACCTCAAAAATATCATAAAGTACCCTCCATATGGAGGTTGATGTAGCATAAATCAAAAAAAGATAATCCAAATCCTCCTAGTGCTGATGATAGAGAATACAAACAGAATAAAGAGAAATGCCACAAACTTGTAAATAAGAATCAATAGGGACTTTACCTTGAGCCAGTCTCCACAAAAACGTGAATCGAGAGGGGGGAGTGATTCTCCTATTAAACTTCCCAATACAATATAAACCTAACACCGAATTATTTTCATGAGTGTATAATAATTTAGAAGTAGGAATACTAGAGGGATGTGGTTCCCAAATATTGAAATCACCAATAGAGAAAAACAATAATTACTAATAATCTATTTAACATGATTTAGAACAGCAGAAATATCATTTAATTGATCCTTAATAGAAAAATCAAGGTCCAGATTAGAAATGACATGATTAAGTGTATCAATAAGAGAAACACCAGTCCAATTATCTTTCCAAAACATGAGAGAAGAAACCTGAGATATAGACCATCTAGAATCAACATTAATAAGAGATAAACCCGATTTAAAAGAAGGCCAAATATAAGATTACAAATAATTAATGTTTCCACTTATGAGTTTACTAAGGAATCTAGAACTCAGGAAAGCAGTAGCTTCTGGGTTGTTTTTTATTAGATTCGAATCAAAATAAGCCTGAAGGGATTGATTAAAAATACTAAGATTTTTGATACTAAGATCCCCTTTCTCAAAATATTTGAAAAAAGTGTTCCAAGACACATTTACCGATCTTCTTTCCAAAATAATACCATTCCAAATTATGTTTTTGATGGCCACATTAATAGATTAAATAAGCTAAGATGTCAATTTATAAACATTACATGAATAAAAAAATTTAGAAACAATAACATATTTGACCAGACAAACACGACCGACCATTGAAAGGGACTTGCCTTTCCAGGAAGCAAGCTGATTCTTGATCTTAATAATAATCCTAGAAAAATAACAAGACTTTTTATGACCACAAGCATGGGAACACCAAGATAAGTAAAAGGGAGAAAACCTTCTCTAATCCCCAAATCTGTGATGACCTTTGATTTCCTTGTATGAGAAATATTTGTACCAAAGTAGACAAAGGACTTATTCCAACTAACCTATTTCCCAAACACTTACTCGTAATGCAGAAGAGCATTCTTGATTTTATTGATATTTATTTTATCCCCTTGAGTAAAGAGAATAATATCATCAGCATAAAGGAAATGGGTAGGAGCAGAGATACCACGACCAACACCAATAGCCTTTATCTTACCATTCTTGGACATGATAGAAAACAGTCTACTAAGATTACCTTATAAAATAGAAAAAATAATAGCTGAAAGAGGATCACCTTGCCTAACTCCTCTAGAACAATAGAAATATCCCTCTGGAGATCCATTTACAAGAACAATGATATGGGAAGAATCAAAAATGATCTTTATCCAATTAATGAAATTGTCTTCAAAACCAAATATAGAATGATTTTTAAATATAAAACCCCAATCCCTTATGTCAAAAGCCTTTTTAATATCTAATTTGAGAGAAACGTTACCACCAACAACATGTTTTTTAAAAAGATTTATACATAGAGAAGCCATGGCAAGAAAATCTTGATTGGACCTACCTTTGATGAAACCAAATTGATTTGAAAAAAAAAATTATTAGAAATGGGTGCAAGTCTACTAGAAATAATCTTATTGATAACGTTTTATAAAGTATTGATATGAACAACACGCTTGAATAAATGTATCTCATTTTCATTTTCCATATTTGGAATAAGAGCAAGAAATTGAGAATTTAAACCTTGAGGAAGATTTCCCCCTTTGAGAAAATCAAGAACAAGGTTGCAAAAATCATCCCCAATGATCTCCCAATAATTCTGAAAAACATTTTCTAAAACCATCAGGACCCGGAGAGATGTATGGATTTAGACTGAAAATTGTAGCCTTGATTTCAGGTTCTAAAGGAATGAAAACAAGTCTCGAATTATCCTCCTAGTTAACCAGTTTAGTAATAATACCCTCTGTAGGGAGGTAAATGGCAGATGATCCCTTAAATAGGTCTTTATAATAAGAAATTCAGTGCTTTGAAAGATCCTGTCTATTATCCAAAATTTGGGCACCTTTTATTAATAAAGCAAGAGGCTTATAAATTTTCCATACTCAATGAAGATTATTAAAGAATTTGGTATTTATATCTCCATTTTTGAGCCAATTTTCTTTGAAATAAGCCTTTTTCATTACATGTTCAATATTGAGAAAGTTATTAATTTTAAAAGTCATCGTAGATTCCAAAGAGATATCATGAGAGAAATCCTCACAAATACATTGCTCTTGGAAATTCCGAAGAGAGGCTTCAAGATTAGAGATGTCCGAGTCAAGATGACTGAACCCATACCAACTCCAGAATTTAAGATTGCCCTTGAGAATCTTAAATTTAAGAATACAAGAAAAAACATTCCTATTGCTCCCAACCCTACACCAAACATCCTGAAAAAGCTTTTCACATTCAGGATTAAGAACCCAAGATTTATTAAATCTAAAGTGGAAAGGGGATTTAACACCCTTAACCGATAGGTCTATCATAATAGGATGATGATAAGAGTTAAACTGAGATAAAGACATACAAGAAAAATAATCCCAATAATGCAAGGAGAAGTCATTCACGAAGGCCTTGTCAGTTTTACTAGCCACCATACCATTAAGGTTCCATCTATACCAAGTAATCTTAGCCCCAACAAGATTTACTTCAAACAACTCATTTTGATCAATACAACCCTTAAATTCTACATAATAAATAGAATAAGTCATAGGACCAATTTTTTCTTAAAAATTAAGTATCAAGATAAAATCCCCAATAATGATCCATGGATCATTAATTATACTTTTGAGAAAACCAATTTCAACACAAAGAGATCTACGATCCTAATAACTATTACTAGCATAAATGAAAGAACAAAACTGCTTAATGCCCAAAACAGAAAAGGAACAATTAACATGTTGATTGCATGAACCAACTAGGAGATGATCAGATAAAGAAAAATGAGCCAAGACCCACATATTATTAACCTTAGAAAAACTATTTTTCAAACCAATTAAATCGAACCCCATATTATCCAGTCTAGCAAGACGATTAAAATAAAAAATTGTGGGCTCAACAATCCTAATTAAAATAGGTCTGTACAGCCTAATATAGAGCTTAAGAGACCTAATTGTGGCCTCATTAGACATTCCTTGACAATTCCAAAAAAATCCTAATTTGAAGCCTTATTTCGGGTGAACCCCCCTCTTATTCTCATCCCATCATTAATTTTAGTAGATTTAGTAGGTTTACCTACATTCTTCTTAGGTAACTCATGAATTTGAATTAGGCTAGTAGTATCAACAAGTGATTTGGACTTAATATCATGCTCTTAATCAGAAACCAAATCCACCCTGTCAATATTTTTAGAAACAGAAATAGAAGAATCCTTTATCTTGGGTTCAAATTCCCTAGGATCAGAGATTTTTTGAGATTCAGTAGCATGAAAATAAATCTTTTCATTTCTATATTCATTAAAACCAGCCTATAATTTCTATGGGGGAATGATCAAAGAAACAATATCTCTAGAGGAAATGAAATCCTTTTATTTATATGGGTCTAACATGGCCTTATCAGTAAAAATGGAAGGAACAACATCATTAAATCTGGTAGAAATCATGTTTTTAGGAGAGGAATTATACTCTAAATGGGGGACTTTATAAGAACTATGAGGCTGTAGATTCAAATCTTGATCTAAAATATCCTTTGAAAAGGAGTTAAATATTAATTCCACCTCCAAATTCATTTGTATTCTATAGAAAAGTTCAGTTATTCTTTGAGAAATATCTAATGAAATTAAACTATCATTGTAGAGACCCATAGCATGACGTATATAAACATTACATTACTTTTTTGGAATACTTAATAAATGACAAAAATAGACACCCAAAGACCGTATTAGTTTAGTGTCTCTGGAAACCTGGAAAATAATATTCTAATCATGGTGAAAGATCTTCAACATCTACCATAGAGATCTCCCCCTTTTGTTTTCTTACCTAAAACCTTTCTTTATATCTTGGGGAGAAGAAAACATATAAAGGGTGAGATCAAATTCTCTGTAAGGGTAAGCATGGATTTAATGAAACAACCAATATAAATTTGAATTTGAAAACATTAACATAATGTTTAAACATCAAAATCGTGTTTTGTGATATAAATCATGGAAATACGTAAGGCATATATGCTACTGAAACATCAATCATGCTAAAATAGCATGGGGAATAAAAAAAGTATTTGTGTAAAACCATTAAGCACATGATATTATTTCCATAGTAGCCAAGGCATTGCTGCCAAGACCATCACAGTGGACAAAGTCCCTAATTGAATCGAGATCACTCCTCGTTCTAGTCCTGTATCACTAAACCAGGTTAACTTGTCGTTCCAGCCTTGCATATCTCATGAGATATAAATCTTCACCCAATTTTTTGGAGGGAGATATAGGTCCCACCCATCTCCTAATGAAATCACTCTTTCATGTGCCACAAAATTAACATATATCATTCATAACAACCAAATGAATAAAATGGGTTTCGTAAACATCATTCCATCATAACATAATCCATATAAAAGAAATGAATATCATTTCATCATAGGAAAAATAAAACCATGTAAATAATAGAGACATTATACATGAAACATAAACATAATAAATAATGACATATTAGATGGAAAATAGTTTTGATAAAACTCTTAAAATGAATTATTGAGGCAAATATCCTTTCTTCTTCAAAATCATTTTTTTACAAAATTCCATGAAATTTTAAAATAAAATGATTTTTGTTGAAAATAATCATGAAATCTTATAGAATAAGATTCATGAAAATTAGGCATTATGAAACCGTAAATATCTGTTCATGACGTAGAAGTTAAAAAAAACATTCTCCTCATACTTTTTCTAGAAAATTCAAAAAGCTCCTTATATGGTAAACAAAAGAATGATTCCTTACATAACACAATGTAAAAGTCAAAGAGGGGTAAACATGACTTTAAACATACATGGAAGAATAGTAAACACTTTATGAAAAACATTTTTATGGGCATGGATGAAAAATACAACCCCAGTAAATAATTACGTATAAGAAACCTCATATAAAAATGAGATTTGCAAAAAATTATCCCTTAACTTAGGTCTAATTTCTTCCAAACGTGTCTTAAACTTTTCTTCCTTGTGTTCTTCCTTTTGATTTGATCAAAATGGATCCTTAGGATTGATTTTAGACTAAAGTAAGGCCTCTAAGATGAAGGGAGGACAATTGATATTGTATTTGGGTAGTGTTTGTCCATTCCAAATGGCTTTGAAGGTGTGAATTAGAGAGAAGGCGGAGTGCCCTTTTATAAGAGGGGTGGGGGAACCTTAGGAAAAACATAAAATATTATTTTATAATAAATTCATATTCGGTTTATAATGGCTCCAAAGTGACTTATATTAAGTCTTGGGTTGGGATGGGTCAAAATCATTTCTACCATTATGTTTTAGACAAATTTAGGTTACCATTTTAACAATATCCTTGAGATTTAACTCTAAGTTAAATAATTTAACTTTTAACATGTCTTCTTGTATTCTTACACTACATGGTTAATACCAGAAAGGTTTGGGGTCATGCCCCTTTATTAAAAGAAAATAAAAAGGACAGTAAAACCTTTTGAGATGGGTAAGGTAAAACCCATTACAAGCCCGTAGGCCCAGTGGGACAAAGCCCAATCAGAGACACCACCCAAAACATAAGAGCCTAATGGGAAAACCCACGACATGTGAAACCCCTTACAAAACCAAATCCAAATACAAAACAATGGCACAAAGCCAGAAGCAAACCAAATTAATGCACAAAGCCAATAAATGATATTTGGGACCGTAGCCACACTGGACCCCTTGACCGTCGACGAAAATCGAACCGCCGCAGATCTTTTCACACATGACGGACATCGTCACTGCCTCGCCACCGCCGTAGCCAGATCTCAGTTCCCCACACCATCGAAACCCGAAAGAACTAGAAATCAATCTGCCGAAGTGGAGAGCCCCCCGGAGTCCCAATTTCATCAGATCTAAATCTTCCAAGCGAAGCCATCGTCAACTCCAAGAATGAAGCCCAATCGCCGTGGATTGACCGAGCGATGTCGCCGCCGTGACCACCGGGAAACCCTTCCGACACCACTGTCCAACGTGCACTCCCTGAGCACCACCGCGCCAAGAACCGACACCGCCGCACAAGCCTTGTGAGCGCCGTCATCGACGCCGCCGATCACATCGCAGTGCAACAGCCCTAGAAACGAACCAAAATAAACCAGATCTGATAAACCTGGATCAGAACGAAGACGTCGACCTCCACACTGAGACGCCGTCCATCGCCCGCCGAGAAGCATGCCACTGTCGCGGCCTCGCATTCTCAGCCAAGGACCATCATCCTGCACCATCCATCGCCAACCGCTACCGCCAGAGGGAGAAACGCAATCGCCAAGAAAGCCAAGGTGAAACCCTAGAGGCAGGGAGCTCTCGGCCGAAGCCGAGAGCTCTCTTACACTACATGGTTAATAAACTTACTATAAACTACCAATCGAACCCCAATTGGTTCACTAATATCATATATATAATTAAATAAATCTTTTTTCTGATCTTTAGATTTTTTGGACCATTATATAAATTAATAATATAATATTTGTTTTAAAAACTCTTTTATGTCAATTTTGATAATATTTGGTATTTTGTTGTTTCTAATTTCATAACAGCGCTATTACTTCGAAAAAAATTCATCTAACCAAACCTAATATGTTATATTAACCTATAAAATTAGTTTAATTCATAAAAAGTATCAAATATAATTTATTTGTGTTATTATAATACCAGTTATGTTATTATTTCATTAATAGGGTAATTACTTCATCATCATTGTGTCATAAATAAATTAAATTATATAATGTCTAAAAATACTTAATAAAATACCATTATGTAGGAAATAATTTTTATATTTTAATGAATATTTATAGTCAAAATAATATTGTGTTTAACTCTATATTAAAATTGATTTAGTTATTAAACTTTGATTTTAACTCTTTTAACTCTTCTTTGAATTAAATAATAATAAATGTCCTAATCTAATCCATGTGGACATAAAGGGTAATATTTTATTCCTAAGGTTGCTTTTGGTCGAATTAAACTTATCCAATATAATTAGGACATGTTTTATGGTAATAATAATATCATTTTTACCTTTAACTTCTCTATTTACTTTTAACTGTGGTAAATAGAAGTTAAAAGTTAATATTCACCAAAAATTATTTTCACCTCATTGAACTACATTTTACTTACTGATATCAACTGTGTCTCTCGGATTTTTGAAATTCCACACACAGAAGCGGTAAAATTATGTGTTATGAAAATTTTCAAATTCTCCTAGGAGGTGGGTAAAAGACATTAAAAAGTTCAATTAAATTTTTATATATCTAAAATTATTATAAAATTAATCCGATGAATTATATTGAACTTATATAGGTATTGTGTAACTATGTTTACCTAATAAAATTTAAATAAAATAAATTATTATTTAAATTAAATGTCAGTTTTAACCAATAACTCAGTGTTTTCACTATTCATCAAAAATTGAAAGTTTTCAGAAAAATACCAAAAATTCACTCTACGCTAATTTCAATATTATGAATCCAAAAATAAAGTCCATTTTGAAAGATAAAATTTATAAATTTTGAAAAAGTGGGTATTACTATTCATAATGGCTAGTTTATATAATATTTTAATAACATATCATTGTTTAGTAAATCCTAGTATTACGTACTACACACGCTATCGAGGAAGGTCGGGATTGCATGTAATGCAAGCCAAGTCAGGGTTTCGTGTAGTGAAAGCTCCCTTTGGTGTTGCATATAACAAAATTAAAACTTATTTCATTTAGACATTAAAAAAAATATACTTAATGTTGCATAGAATAATTTCCACAAAACGAACATGAAATTGTGTGTAGCACGAGCCAAGAATAGTGTTGCGTATACTACAAGCTAATATGGTGTTGCATACAGTACCAGCTAATCTTGGTGTAGTGTAAAATAGAATACATCAAAAAAATTAAAAATAATATATCTCATAAAATCTCAGGGTGTTACATTCTACCCCCCTTAAAATGAATTTCTCCCTCGAAATTCATCGGGGTTATAAATCTTTTACTACATGAAAGATTCATTTATTGAAACCCACATCATAAAAAGGAATAATAAAGCTTAATTTTAAAAATTGAATTATGAAACATAACGGTTAACCAAATTAACTCATCATAGGGTTTCCACATAAGAGAATATAGGTGAAAATATGGATATGGAAGAGAAATACAACCATCATGTTCTGATGAAGTGTGGTAGAGAACATGGATTTGAAAAAGCAAAAAATCACAAAGAAATCAATTTGTGATGATCTAAGGTAAAATATAATTCATCGAATATGAGGGTACTAGGACACCGTTTTTGGTTTTTAAGATCATTTCCCTAATGTTGATAAATTTTTTTCACAAGGATAAATACTTACTTGATTTCAGTGTAATATCAACGTTGGTCATTCCATGAACAATATCCACTTTATCTCTTATTTAAAGAAATGAAGTTGAATTTTTCCTTCATGAAATGTTAGCAGATCATGGGATAGAATGATAGTTTATTCCATCTATCTCAAAAATTTAGCAAAAGTTATTAAATATACAAAAGTCCATCTATGGTGAGATTAACCGTAAATGATTCCAAAAATGGACTTATACTTCAACGATCATACCGCTTAATAAAATAAAACTAATTTCTACTAACTAGGGACTTCCTGCAAACTAGTGGTAGGTGATAAAGGCCTATCGCACTTCAATTGTGGGTTGGATTCCTGCAGCCTTGTCCGATGCTACGGGTTGTCGCTCGTTCTGCAGGTTGTCCCTTTTTTGAAACTATACTATTATAACATTCTAGAAATAAAATCAAAAAAAAAGTTCTAGCATTAAACAATACTATATGATGTTCAACTTAATCCATTCCAACCTTATTACTTATCCAAAATACTTCTTTCCAAACTCATTGTATATAGAGAATGATTACTAAAAAGTCATATAACAAGAACATGAATACAATCATTTATCCTTCATATATCACAAGATATATCTTGTTCGTCACATTTAAAACATGTGATTACCTTAATCGTATATTCTCTTGAATCATATATTACTATAGAACCTTAGTGAAAACATGAATTCTCTCAAAAGTTACCACTTTACACATACCAAAATCTCAAAAATTATATATACTCAAACCATGATATCACTTTGTCTTTATCTCAATCATGAGCTCATGAATACTATCAGACATATTATTTTCTTCTTATCCCTTCATTATGCACATATCATCTGCTTTCAAAAAATATTGTAATCACGTTTCATGGTTACTGGTACCATATTCTTATGGAAAACAAAAATTGACAAATACATAGATATTCCAATATACCATAAAAGTACCTCAAAAACACCATTCTTTAATACCAATACATAAACACTTCAATCCATCATCTTCAGTGATTGTCATGTAATAATTCATTTCTTGATTTAGAAGTAACATCTTAGGTTAGGGAATTGAGTTGGGTAATGCCCATGTTCTCCACAAGTAAGACATTGAACTCCATAATAGTTTGTCTCTCTATGACACTTCTCTCCACACAGATAACATCTCCCCCTCCATTTTATGTATTCATCAAAGTTCTTCTTCCCTTATTTAGAAATCCCAATCTTCCTTTCTCTATGCTCCTCACCATTCGAACATGCATAAAATTCCATCTTCCTCTTATTTGATGAATTAGGAATACCACTAAAGTTCACCTTGTTAATTATATATCACGATGACTGATTCAGAATAATAACAAAATCATTCTTTCTAGTAATTACACAATTCTGTTGCTCATAATCACCAATTTTTTCATTGGATTCAATTTTGACACAATTCATTCTGGTTCCCTCCATTGACTAAAACCAAAAACCATGGTGTAAGAAACAGATAAAATAACAAGGAACCACATAATCATAAAAAGTCACTTATGGGATGTCTAACTTATCACACATTCTTTAATCCATGACACCCTAGGTTCACCCTAGTTTATTCATGATCGTCAACATAAATCTAGGACTGTAACTTATAGTTATACTAAACCTTAGGGACATCCCTAGACATACCTTAGATATATCTCTAGGGATATCACTAATTTTTTTGCATCCTAGTTTAAAAATGTTAACTAAACCTTCGCTCGGATACCAACTGTAGAGACCCATAACGTGATATACATAGACATTACATTACATTTGCAGAATACATAATACATGACAAAAATAGACACCCAAAGACCGTATTAGTTTAGTGACTTTGGAAACTCGAAACCTAATATTCAAATCATGGTGAAAGATCTTCAACATCTCCAATAAAGATCTCACCCTTTTGTTTTCTTAACTAAAACATTTCTTTATATCCTGGGGAAAGGAAAACATATAAATGGTGAGCTCAAATGTTCAATAAGGGTAAGAATGGATTTAATAAAACAAACCATATAAATTTGAATTTTAAAACATGAACATAATGTTTAAACATCAAAATCTTGAGTTGTGAAATAAATCATGGTAGTACGTAAGGCATAGATCATAATGGAACATCAATCACGCTAAAATAGCATGGGGAATAAAACAAGTAATTTTGGAAAAACATTAAGCACATGATTCCATAGTAGCCAAGACATTGCTTCCAAGACTATCATAGTGGACAAAGTCCATTAATGAATCGAGATCACTCCTCATTCTAGTCCTGTATCACTGAACCAGATTAACTTTTTGTTCCACCCATTTCTATCTCATGAGATATAAATATTTACCTAATGCATTGGAGGGAGATATAGGTCCCACCCATCTCATAATGAAATCATTCTATCGTGTGAGACAAAATAATCATTCATCATTCATAAAAACCCAATGAATAAAAAGGGTTTCATAAACATCATCCCTTCATAACATAATCCATATAATAGAAATCAATATCATTTCATCATAAGAAAAATCAAACAATGTAAATAATATAGACATTATACTTGAAAAATTAACATACTAAATAATGTCTTCTTAGATAGAAAATAGTTTTGATAAAACACTTGAAATGAATTCTTGAGGAAAATATCCTTTCTTCTTCAAAATCCTTTTCTTTTTAAAAAATGCCATGCAATTTCAAAAGAAAGGGATTATTGTTGAAAATATTCATGAAATATTGTAGAGGAAGCTTCATGAAAAATAGGAATTATGAAACATTAAAAATCCATTTGTGCCGTATAAGTTAAAAAACATTCTACTTATACTTTTTTCTAGAAAATTCAAAAAGTTCCTCGTATGGTAAACAAAAGAATGTTTCCTTACATTACACAATATAAAAGTCAAAGAGGGGTAAACATGACTTTAGGCATACATGGAAGAATATTAGACACTTTATGAAAAACATTTTTATTAACATGTATGAGAAATATAACTCCAGTAAATACTTACATATAATAAATCTCAGATAAAAATGATATTTTCAAAAAATTATCCCTTACCTTAGGTCCAATTTCTTCCGTATGTGTCTGAAACTCCTCTTCCTCGGCTTCATCCTTTTGATTTGATCAAAAGGGATCCTTAGGTTTCCTTTTTGACTAAATTAATGCCTCAAGGATGAAGGTAGGATAGTTTAGAGGGTATTTGGGCAGGGTTTGGCAGAGCCAAATGGCTTTGGATGTGTGAATTAGAGAGAAGGGGGAGTGCCCTTTTATAAGAATGGTGAGGGGAACCTTAAGAAAAACTTAAAATATTATTTTATAATAAATTCATATTCGGTTTATAATGGCTCAAAAGTGACCTATGTCTAGTATTGGGTGGGGATAGGTCGAAATTATCTCAACCAATAGGTTTTAGACAAGTTTAGCTTACCATTTTAACCTTATCATTTAGATTTATCTCTAAGTTAAATAATTTAACTTTTACCGTGACTTATTGTATTCTTACAATATATTGTTAATAAACATACTATAAACTGCCAATAGAAGCTAAATTGGTTCATTAATATCATATATATTACTATATAAGTCTTTTGGCCGAGCCTTATATTTTTAGGACCATTATATCAATTAATAATATAATATTTTCTTTAAAAACACTTTTATGTCAATTTTTAATCTATTTGGTATTTTGTTTTTTCTAAATTCATAACAGAATTATTAATTAGAAACTAATTCATCTAACCAATCGTAATATGTTTTATTAACCTAGAAAATTATTGTAATCCCTAAAAATTCTCAATTTACATTTATTTATGTATTTATTATATCAATTATGTTAATATTTCATTAATAAGGTAATTACTACATCATCATTGTGTTGTAAATAAATTCAATTATTTAATGTCTAAAAATCATAAATAAAGTACCATTATTTAGGAAATCTTTTTAGATTTCTAATGAATATTTACAGTCTAATTTATATTGTGTTTAACCCTATATTAAAATTATTTTAGTTTTTAAACTTTGATTTTAACTCTTTTAACTCTTCATTGAATTAAAAAATAATAAATGTACTAATCTAATCCAAGTGGACCTAATGGGTAATATTTTATTCCTATGGCTGTTTTTGGTTGAATTAAACTTATCTAATAGAATTATGACATGTGTTAGGGTAATAATAATATCATTTTACCCTTAATTACCCTATTTACTTTTAACCGTTGTAAACTTTAAATTAAAAGTTACTATTCACCAAAAATTATTTTCATCTCATTGAACCACAATTTACTTAATCATATAAACTGTGTCTCTCATGTTTTTTAAATTCCACTAACTGAAGGGGTAAAATTATGTTTTATGTAAATTTTCAAATGCTTCTAAGAGGTGGGTAAAAGATGGTACAAATTTCAATAAAGTTTTTATATATCTAAAATTATTATAAAATGACTCCAATGAATTACATTGGACATATATAAGTATTATGTATCTATTTTGACCTAAAATTAATTTAAATAAAATAAATTATTATTTAAATTAAATTTCGGTTTTAACCAATAACTCAGTGTTTTCACTATTCATAAAAAATTGAATGTTTTAAGAAAAATAACAAAAATTCACCCTAGGCTAACTTCGATATTCCGAATCGAAAAATTAAGTCCATTTTGAAAGATAAAATTAATAAAATTTCAAAAATTGGGTATTACTATTCATGATGGCTCGTTTATATAATATTTTAATAACATATCATTGTTTATTAAAACCCAGTATTGCGTACTACACACGCTATCGAGGAAGGTCGTGATTGCATGTAATGCAAGCCAAGTCAAGGTTGTGTGTAGTGTATTCTCCCTTTGGTGTTGCGTATAACATAATTAAAACTTATTTCATTTATACATTAAACAAAATCTATACTTACTATTGCATAGAATAATTTCCACAAAACGAACATGAAATTGTGTGTAACACGAGCCAAGAATAGTGTTGCGTATACTGCAAGCTAATATGGTGTTGGGTGTAGTACAAGCTAATCTTGGTGTAGTGTAAAATAGAAGACATCAATGAAATTAAAAATAATATATCTCGTAAAATCTCAGGGTGTTTCAATCATTCATGTCTCCACCAGATTCTTGTGGAAGATTGTGAGGACAAGGATCAGATAGAAAATTTTCTTCGTCCTCCATAGTATGAGCCCAAGATTTATCTTGGGTGATTTTCAGAGAGGAAGGAAGAGGATATGAATCTTTCCTCATGGAATTACTATAAATAACCAACTTAGGAGTAAGCCCTTTATTCTTGCCGATAATTGTATCATCATTTAAATTATTTCCTTTATAAGGACCCCTAACGTTATTTTGAATCACCCTACAAGATTCAATGGAATGCCCTACAATTTTACAGAAATCACATAATAGGGGAATTCTCTCAAACACAAAATTAACTTCAATTCCTCGTTCATTAACAAGAAGGAAAATAGAACTAGGCCATTTAGAATCCCAATTAACATCTACTAAAATTAAATCATAAAGACCTAAATCTCCATCCAATGTTCTTTGATCAATCTTTATAGGAGATCCAAAACAAGAAGCAAGATTATTTAAAATTTTCAGATGCCAATAAACTATATTTAAACCATGAAGCCTGATCCAAATTTTGGCATTATAATGATTTTGATTAAAAGGATCAAAATTAAAATCCCATTCATAGATTCAATACAGACCTGGTTTATGATGAAGGTTACCTGTAGACCGGTCTATACGCATATCATCTTCATTCAGAAAAACCAAATGAAAATAACCCTTACCAATTGGAATGAGTTTCCATGCACTTATACCCCAACAGATTTAAATTTGATGTTTAATGTCATCATACGACCAAGGATTATCCCCCTAGAAATTATCAATCTACATTGAAGTGAGAATTTTTAAAGATTGAATCGTGATTACAAAGCATCCAGATCCTCCCCCGCCAAGAAAAAACCATCTTCCAATTTTTTGATAGAGGAGATATTAGGAAAATCCAATTTCCCTGGATCATGAAAACCTGATAGGGATACTACGAAGGAAACTCCAAACTTTCTAAGAAAAGTAGAATCATCCATACCCTTAGTAGAAGAACTCGGAGCATCCTTGAAGGAGAACTCCCAATCCAGATCAAACAAAGCCATGTTCAGGTGAAAAATAGGAATCAGAGAAAGACTCTATTACAATGAAGAGAATCACCTTTCTTCACTCTTGAATGAGATGACATCCTCCAAATCTCCATTGAAATATTTCTTGATAATACTAGAGTATATAAATATATATTAACCCATTAAAGTGGGCCCAAATTTAAATTAATCATGCTAAAATCAATAAAAATAAAAAATTTACATGATCCTAAATATGTTTATCCAAACCAACAAAATATTTATCATTCAAATATTTTATGTAATGAAATTTCAATATAATCCATTACACTTTGTAGTACATTGGTAGCAAATTCCCCCTTATTGACATTTGGTTTTTGGTTCAACCAGGTGGCTTTCTACAATAAGATTGGATGTCTCCCAATGTTCATGTTTTTATTTTTCTAAAACAAAGGAAAAGTTAATGTGATAAACATATTAAAAATTATTCATTTTCCTATAATGTTAATGTGAATTTGATTAACATATTCCAAAATATATTAGTACTAAAATATCTATTTAACCACTATGGTTTTCTATAAAATGAATAAATTTCAAAATTATAAACTAATTAAGAACCTAAATAACACCTCCAGGATTATCATTTTCCCAATTATATATTTTTTCATAGATTTTCCATGTATAAATAAATTATATTTATAGTTCATTAATAACATTTAATATATTCTTTTAAATTTTTAAATAAAAATACTATATATATTTCCTTAAAATTTTAATGATACCATAAAAAATTCAACAACATTATTCTAAAATTAAATAAGAAAAAATCAATCATTTTCATTGAATTATTATCAAAAGATAGGACCTAACGAAATAATCCTTTGATTAGGGAATTGACATGAATAATGAAAATGTACCCCATATATGATACATTGAATTCCCTAAAACCTTTTTTATCTATACTATAATTACCCAAATAGATAATATAGAAATATTAACTATTTTTAGATAAATATTCATAACATTTCAAAAACACATGCTCGGGGATCATAAAGGTATAATTCCTTTGGAAACATATACACATAAACAACTCGTACATGATGGAGCTATGTCATATACCACTATGTTCATCATTATTAGAAACCTTCTTATACACCTCATACAGAATTCATTTCATCATAACCTTGGGAAGGAAATCATAAGAAAGGGTGATCTCATATTATCTATAAGGGTAAAAACGATATATAAACATATAATCTGCATATTGGTACTAGAAAATTATAATATCTTTTAAAAACCAAACCCTACATGTCATAGATCATAAATAAGATTCATGGAAAAAATCCTGGTAGTTAATAAAACAAGATTCATAATGGAATCAAATAACATATACAATGAGATCATAACATTTTAAAAATAGATATATTCATGGAATAAGTAGAATAATAGAAAATCATTTCATTGGTAGTTTATGTCTCATTTCTAGGACTATAATATTGGATTCGTTTTAATACCCAAACCATTGTACTAGTCAAGAATAACTCAAATGACACTCGAAGTGGTTATACTACCTTACTGAATATAGTTCACTCAAAAATTTAGTAATATTTATATCATGAGATATAAATATTTACCTAATTCATTAGACAGATATATAGGTTCCACCCATAACATAATGAAAATAACACATAAGTTTGAATGAAGATCAAAAATCATTAATCATATTAGAATCCATGAAATAAAAAATGGGTTCCTAAAAATTTTCTCATAACATAACCTATATGAAATATATATGTTTATAGATCATTTAATCAAATCATCATTGTATAACCCATTAATAAATAAGTGATATTCAGATGAATTTTATCATGGCATTACACATGGAAGAGAATAATTTTCAAACCATAATTCCATCATAAACATAAACCATACATTAAAATATTAAGAATGGTATCATTGTATCATATCCCTAGTAAAGTAAATGTTCCATTAAAGGATGTCATTATAGATAGAAATTTTTTTAAAAGAAAAATTATTAAGAACATTTGTTGAGGATAATATAATTTCATTAAAAATCACCCTAATTACATTATACATTAATAAAATAATTCAGAAATTGTTTCCTTGAAAAATAACTATTAATATTGATACATGAAGAAAATATTGGGCATCATGCATAAATAATTCCATTCATTCTATGCACATTAAAAAATATTCCATTCACATTTTCATTAAAATCTAATCCATGATAGTTTTGAAAAAGACATGTAGATCCTGTGAAAACATTTTAAACAAATTATTAATGGTTAAATATTTATCTAATAAATTATTTGCAAAATTATTAAATCATTTATAAAAACATTTTAAGAAAAAAGGGTTTTAGAAAAGAATGGGTTTTCAACTAAGGAGACAAATAATAATGATTCTTCTTAAGAACACATTTTGAACTCTTGTGTATATAAATTTTAGAAAATGAATGTAAACATGTTCTTAAAAAAGATGAAATTAATAAGAAATTATTTTCGTTTCATGAGAGTTATATCTTATGATTTCATCATTGGAATCATAGTCATGATCAATCCCAATAAATGACAAGATTTTAAAAAAACCATTACCAATTTGGTGATGTTGAATCTACGCTTCCTGAAAAAATATTTTTTAATGAAGCATTGAATTTAATGAGAATAAATTAATTGTATATATTAAATATCAAGAGGGATTTATGTAATATTCATAAAATATGATAGGTTGGTAACATAATTTATGTCTCAATGAAGGAGAATTATGAAGCAAAATACTTTACCATAAGTCTTGACTTCATTCGTATATGTTCAAACCTCCAGTATAATAAATAAAATTATATTATAGGTTTATTAATTAAATATATATATATATCACAATATATATAATTTATTTAAGATGTTATATAAACCATTTATTCAATATTCCATGTTAATTACATGTTTTTTTTCAATAACTACTTTTTTGTGTATGTTTTCATTTTCTATTTATCTGGTCCTATTAGTTTTATTATTTTTCTATAATCCATATAATGTATAACATGATATAAATAACACATATAATTATTATTTTTTGAATTTATATTTATCTAAAAAATATATATATTGAAAATGAAATACATCTTTCATGGGGATGGTATGCCATATATACGAAATAATGTCATTTCCATGTTATCAGTAAATAGAATGAAATAAATGAAAACAATATTTTACCATAACATAATCAATTTTAAGAAAAAAAAATGTAATTTATTTTCATTAATCCTATACTTGTTAAATTTCAAATAAATCATGAATTAATCACATCGCTTCGGGATCAAGTTGTTCATCATGTACCAGAGCAACGATAAAATCTTCCCATAAAATGGAAAGTAAGATGGTGTATGTTACATAATAATTTATAAATGATCAAATATTCATTATTATCATAAATAAATATTTAATAATCCGTTATATCCATCCATTAGAGGTGGTAATATAATTAAAATACAAATGTTTTGTGGGGTGTAAGTCCGTCGTACACACGAATGATTATTTTATATCACATTTCTTCTTGTTGGGATAGTAGTTGGTTTTGATCATGTCAGAAAATATCACATTATATTTAATATATGTATATTATTAAATCTTCATAGTGTAAAAATAATTTAATATTTTGGATGGATAAATAAAATGAAAACACTCAGTGAAGAATGATACCTCTTCTTTGGGTGACATCATTAGGTTTGAATGAGAGGCCTTCCTAGGTTTTCATTCTGAGCTAAATATGTCTTATAAGTTGTGTGTGTGTAATTAAGGAAGATATTTGAGTAGGTAGTTTTAGAAAAAAATTTATTTTATATTTAATGAGGAGTGGATATGGGTGTAATTTTGAAATTGGGGTGAGATGAATCATTTTAATTTTTGCAATGAAAAAGCTTTACACATGTTTTTTACATTCCAAAAATACTCCAAAATAAACCATTCTTGATTATTTTAGATGATAAGTTATAAATATGACTATAAAATGTGTTTATGATGTGATTTTGGGTCATTGTTAACCCATATAATCTTATATTAACATCCATTAAACCCATTTTTACATTAACCGTATAGAATAATATTTACACTTTTAACTATTTATTATTGTAAAAATTAAGTTGAAAATATTAGATAATATATGTTATCCTTATTTAAAATATTTAATCAATATTTAAATTTTAAAATCACATAATTTTAAAATATTTATTTAATATTAAACAAGTATATGGGATGAGAGTACGGTTGTCAATAGAGGAAATTATCAAAAGTTTAAAAAACGTAACAAAAATTCAATATGAAAATTAAACAATGAATTATTTGGACGAATTGATATAAAATCTAAATAATATTATCTTCAACCCAATTTAATAAAACAACCATATACATTATTTAAATTAATATATTGTTTTCTATAAAAACACATATTTTTAACAATTCATCTAAAAATTAATCATTCCAAGAAAACACCAAAAAATAATCCAAAGGTAATTTAGACATAATTTTCTAAAAATAATGTATATTTTATGAAATTAATTTTCTAAAATTTAACAATAATTTGAATTTTTCAAAAAATGAAATAAAAATTCAATTTTTTTAAAAATTATTATTTTCGAAACATTTAAATGCATTATAGAAAAATACGTATTTTTTATTTTTGTTTTGATTATATAAAATCCTTATACAAAATATTAAATATTTTTTTATTTGTATTCATTATTCATAGTTTCATGGGTATTTTATAATAGCCATTTTAAATTAATATAATTTATATATTGTTGTGGTTCATTAAAAATTAGTGTTGCGTTCAATGAAATATATCAATGAAATTTAATTTATTTGAAAAACATATTTCAAAAATTAAATTTTTGTAACCGATACCTATTATTTTAATATAAAAAATATATTTCCCCCAATTTTAGATTTAATTTAGTTCCTTATTAAAACATTATGGACATGAAGGAAATTGAATCTTCTTTATTTATCAACATTAACACTTGTACATCCAAAATATTCCATTATTATCTTCTTGGTTGTGGTTGGAAATTAAATTATATACTAGTTATTAATTGATATTCATGATACATAATTTGGAATCCTTAAAATATGTCTAAATTATTATCCCAATAGGTGAGGAATAACATTAGGTTTGTCATTACATGTACTATTTAATTGGATGTCATAATTCATTATCTTATTTCCCCAATAGAAAATAAAAAATAAGAAACAAGATGAGAAATAATAAACAGGGAAAATTGAATCATAAAATCCATGAAGGATTAACTTATAAATGATATATAGATAAAAATATTATTGGCCTATATGTTTTAATCGATGTTATCCATAGTAATTATTCTTATTTGATTTATAACATAACAATTAAGATGTATTTCATAGTGGTTCATATAGTGTTTGTGAATTTTGAATGAATAAGACCATGATGTTTCAAACTAAGTGTATAAATGGAATGTTTTCAAGTTCCATTTAATGATTTAGTCAAGCCTAACACTCTATTTTTTATTTTGTTACCGACAATTGTATTAGTTTCAGAACCACATCCAATTTTATTATCCATACTGGGAAGTAATTTCTCAAAAACAACTCATATTATACTTTACCCAGATTCTACGATATTTTCATAAACGTTGTAACACCCTTATACATATACATAGGTATATCAATAAAATTTTATAATTTTTGATTAATAATTTTAAATAAATCATCACTTTGATACCTAATATAGTTATCAAAGCCTTTTACTTGTTTTATTACATGAATCTTAACAAAAGAAATCCAATAATTTAAAATTGATGATTGAAAACACCAAGTTTATTTTTACTTATAAGTTCATAATACATCAAAGTGATGATAAAAAAATCCATTTTATTATTTATAATTATATTATAACTCATTTAATGATCCTAAAACTTCATATCATAATGTAGGTAAAGCATAGAAGATAGGGGTGAGGTATAAAGCCTAGTAAGTTAACAAACATAATAAGGTATCATAATATTAGAGTCAAGGTATAGAATAATATCATAAAAGAGAATGAATATGCGTAATTTTATAGAATCATAGTGTAAAGAATATGGTTTCATATGTTATTGTAAAAATAGGTTATGTGGTAGTTATATAACACATGATACCAATATAAGTCAAGTCTAACTTCTCAAAAAAAAAATATGGTGGATAGAGTCTCATAATGGATTAGGTTCACTCTATAATCTCATACATGAGGTCTTATTAGACTTAAACATTGCTAATTTTATTATATGGATATATAATTTCAGTCTCACCCATCAAATTGAATTCATGTATATTCTTATGTATTCAACATAAGATAATCAATCATATGAAATAACATAAGAATTGCCATAAGAATGAAATGGATTACATAATCATCTAAAATAACATAATAAAAATAGGATGCTCATGGAATGTATTTGATACATAAATATATAGAATATAATACCCTATAAAATCAATATATAGGTATAAAATAATATATTTTCTATCTATATATACATATTTTATATCATTTCCATAACCATATAGGTTTTTTCCTTAATGAATTTAAATATGTTTGAAAATTATTAAGAACATTCTACATGAAAATAACTATTGCATCATGAAAATATATTATTGAAATAAAAATTTTCAAAAATATTTTAAATAAAATTAACATTAGAAATAACCATATATTCAAATAAATTATTCATCAAGTATTTGTCTCCTCATGGAAAATGTTAATTATTTACGTGAAATGTATGTTAAAACATTGAGTCCATTCACATTTTTTAGGAAAAGTAACATGTACCTCATTTTGGAAAAAGACAAGATGATTTCATATAATACTTTTTTTATAAGTCCAATTATGGAAAAAATATCATTAAATATTCATAGGATAATATTAATGTAAATTTGAAAACACTTAAATAAAGACATTTTCTTGGGAAGTGTAACGCCCCGACCCTAGAATCCTGGATCATGTGCATTATTTTAATACATATGCATGATTACAAGGAACCATGTCTGGAATAATCGATCAGTTTAATAGTCTTGGAAAACAGATTACACAAATAAATGTTACATTACACATTCATACATAAAACAAAAAATAAATAATATGTTGAGAATTCCATTATTCCATTAGATTAACCCTGCATATCAAATATAATACACTTCTTGGAATCCTGGGAAAACAAAACATAGGAAAGGGGTGAGCTCAGATGATCAGTAAGTGTAAATAATTTAGCAAAAGCTATAAACATTTAATGGAATATTTGTAATAAAAACAACAACCTTTTATAAATAAACATGAACACAATATGGAGAAATTAAATCAAACATTACCATGAAAACATGAACATGGATATTTTACTAGTCGAATAATCACATGTCATAATTAATTTAATAATGTGGGAATGCCTAACACCGAACATCATTACCACATAGTCAAGGTCACGTGCCAAGACTACAAATAAATTTTTTTAAGGCCATATTCCATGACACTAGTTTGACTAATGGGACCTACCGATGTATCGAGTGGATATTGAAGGCCCCACCCATTACATACTATCTCCACTACATTCCTCATATGAAATTTTTAAACAAAACATTAACATTCATATTAAAACTAGAAAACAAAATGTCAATACATCATCCATTAAACGTGAAGGGTATAAAATATCACATCCATAGTTAAACATTTCATAATTCATTCAATACAATATGGAAGATTTTATTATAATAAATCAACCTTAATCAAGAATAATATCCAAAAAAGAATGTTGACATTGTTAAAAATTAACAGTAAAATTTTTTGAGAGAAATATCCCTTTTTGGGAAATTATTTAAATGTAAAACATTTATAAAGGATTTAATTTAAAATATATTTTTGAATCATAGTGTCCCAGAAGAATTTGAATATTTTTAAAGGAATTAACATTTTAAAACATCCATATCAATATAAATGAATCCTTAAAACCATATTGAAAACATGGACATTAATGGGAACAATTTAGAGGAATAAATATTTAAAACATTTAAAATGATGTTTTCGTTAAAGAGTACATTAAAATAATAATTTTTAAATGTCTTTAATGAAACATTCTCATGGATAATAAATATTTCTCAGAAAATACTTACACATAACAATCTATGATAATAATGAGATTGAGAAAATTAACCCTTACCTTGCACTTTCCATTGGACGAGGGTATGTTTAACCTCCTGTATAATGACCATAGTATGATATTAAATTATAAATGAATCATATTCATATTTATTATGTCATAAATGATTCATTTATTACTTTATACTACCCATTTAATAATTATTTTCATGTTAAATTAACATTTCGGGTAGTAATCACTTTCTTTATCGTACGTGTTTTAACTTATTATTATTGATCGTATCATTTAGATTGTGATTTAAATACATCTATAATATAAAACATTATTTATATATAATATATATTTAGAATATAAATATGTATAATAGATAGATATATGAAATGGAAAACCCCATTTATTGAGATGTTTGGTCATACGTACACATAAACATTGATTACGTTTTCATGTCATATTGAAATGTAGTAAGTGAATAAGATAAATTTAAGTACTTACATAAATAAATACATATATATATATATATCAAGTATCATTATTATTTAACATATTTAATAATATTTATTTTTATAATCATCGTTGAATGGTGATCCTAGAAATGAATCTCATCACGTTGTGGAGATGGTAAGTCGTCCCTACACACAAGCGAAGATAGCATTTCTTTAATGATTAAAAGGTGTGGAATTGGATGGTATATTAATTTTACAGATAAATTAGAATTTTATTTTAATTATTTATATATATATATATTTCATCATTATATAAATCCAAATAATATACTGTTGAATAACAAATTACACCACAACTTGGAGACGATAAGTCGTACGTATGCACACATGGTGACATTATCATTCATAGGATGGATAAGATAATGAGTATGGTTGTAAAGTATTTATAATAAAATCACTACATGTAGAAGGTACATGAGTTATTATTTTGGATTTAAATTTACTAATAATGAGAATTTGGAAGAAGAAAAGATAATTGAAAGAGGTGATAAAATAATTATCTCTTTTTTGGGTGATTCCTTTTGATTTAATGAAAATGGATCCTTAGGTAGTCTTTCTACTCAAGGGGAGGACACTAGGTTGAATTGAGGGAAATTGGGAGGTTATTTGTGTAGGGTTTGGTTGATCCAAATGGCATTGGAGGTGTGATTTTTAGATAAGGGGAAGTACCCTTTTACAAGAGATGTGAGGTTCACATTAGGAAATGTTTGAAATATTATTTTATTATAAAATCATTTCAATTTATAATTCCTAAAAACAGATTTATTTCAAAGATAAGGTGGATGTAGGTCTAAATCCTCTAAACCAATAGGTTTTAGACAAGTTTATGTCACCATATTAACCCAATAATTTAAATTTAACTCTTAGTTAAATAGTTTAACATTTACCATGTCCTCTTGTAATATTATAAAAAATGGTTAATTAACATACTATAAAAATCATAGAGAACCACACGTGGTTAATTAATGAAATATTTATCATTATATAATTCCTTTGGGAGAACCTTATATTTTCAAGAATATTATATCATTTATTAATATAGTATTTGTTTTAAAAACTCATTTATGTCAATTTTGACACAATTTACTATTTGGTTTTTGTGAAAGTCATAATAGTATTATTACATGAAAAAAAACTCATTCAATCAACCCTAACATGTAATATTAATATATAAAATTATTGTATGGTCTCAAAAGCCTCAATGTACATTTATTTGTTTTATTCATAATATCAATTATTTTTATCATTCATTGATAAATTAATTACTGCATCATCATTGTATCATAAATAAATTTAATTATATAAAATATGAAAACTATAAATAAAATACCATTATGTTGGAAACATTTTTATCTTTCTAATGAATATTTATAGATGAATTTATGTTATGTATAATCCAATATTAAAAATTGTTTATTTATTAAACATTGAATCTAACATTTTTAACTCTTCTTTCAACAAAATAATAATAAATTTCCTAATCTAATCTGAGTGGACCAAAACGATCATATTTTATTCCTATGGTTAATTTTGGTCAAAATATAGATATATAATAGAGTTATAACATGTGTTGGGGTAATTATAATATCATTTTTTCCTTTAATTACCCAATTTATTTTTAACCGTGGTAAATAAAACTCAAAAAGAACAATTCACCAAATATTATTTTCATCTTATGGAACTAAATCTTAATCACTAATATCATTTGTGCCTCCCAGATTTTTTAAATTCAATTCACATAAGTGGTAAAATTACATTTTATGCAAATTTTCAAATGTGCCTAGAAAGTGGGTAAAAGAGGTTAAACAGTTCAATAAAATTATATAAATAAAATTTTATTATAAAATGACTCCAATGAATTGAATTGAACTTATATAGGTATTATATATCTATTTTTACTTAAAATAAATTTAAAAAGAATTTGGTTTTAAACAATAACATAGTGTTTTTTCAATATTCATGAAAAATTGAATGTTTTTAGAGAATACCTAAAATTCACCATAAACTAATTTTGATATTCTTAATTCAAAAATGAATTATATTTTCTCAAATTAAAAACATTTAGGTTTGATTAATTAATTTAAAATTAATTCCCATTGTCAAAACTAAAAATTCAATTTTTAAAAATGTTAAAACTATCATAAGAATGAAATGTGTTTATGTAGAATTTAAATTTTTAATTACTTATTATAACCTAAATTGTATTAAATGATAATAATATAATATAATAATACTTCCAATTCATTCAAAATAATAATTTAACACAATAAATTATTTAGATTAAAGATGTTTTTTTCAATTAAAATTTAGTATGTTTTCACTATTTATCAAAATATGAAAGTTATTAGAAATGTAACAAAAATTTATCCAAACTAGATTTATTTGTCCCGATTATAATAAAGAATTTAACTTCATTAAATTAAATATATAAAAGTGTCAAATATTGGTTTTAAAAATTGATCTCCATTAAAAGGTGGTAAATGTTCATTTTTTGAAAAAGATTTCTTTTATCAGAAAAATGAATTTGTTCTTATATTATTTCTAAGAAACACATAATATGAATTCTAAAATAATATGGATTATATAAAATTTAAAATTTCTTTAATACTATTAATAACTACTCTTTGAACGTCTAGTTTTGTAAGTAGTGGTGTATTCAGACTCGGTGTTGCATGTAGCACAAGTAATTGAATTTATTTGAAGAGATAACGTGCTACGAACTCTTGGGTATATCTTAGTGTAAAGTTCTTTAATCAGAGTTTTATAAATTTAGTTTCCATTTTTTGTACTAAAATTCCTCTTACCAACTATAACAATCCAACCCCAGAATCCCAGAGATGGTGAATTATTTTAAAACATTGGTAATATTACAACGAATCAAGTCCCGAAGGACCGATCAGGTTAGTATATGTGGAAAATAGATTACATACATGAATGTTACATTACACAACCAAATATAAAATAACACATAAATAATCTGTTGAGAATGCCATTATTTCCCTATCTAAACCCTTTATATCAAAAATAATACACTTCTTGGAATCCTGGGAAAACAAAACAAAAGAAAGGGGTGAGTTTAGATGCTCAGTAAAGGTAAATAATTTAGTAGAAGCTATAAACATTTAATGTGTGATGTGTAAAAAAACAACAGCCTTATACACATAAAATTGAACACAATATAGATAATATAAATCAATCATTGCCATATAAACATTCCCACGGATATTATATACTAGTCGAATGATCACATTTGATAATTAATTTCATAATGAGGGAATGCCTAACACCATATATCAATTCCACATAAGTCAAGGCCTCATTCAAAGACTATAAATAAATTTTTTGTCAAGGCCGTGTTCCAATACACTAGTTTTTTCCCATGATACCTATGGATGCATTGAGGGACTATAAATGGCCCCAACTATCAATTACTAAGTCCACTATATTCTTCATATGAAAATGTTGAAACAAAACATAAACATTCATATTAAAACAAGCATACGAAATGATAATACTTCAACCATAAACCATAAAGGATATAAAAATAGAACATACACATTAAAACATATAATAACTCATTCGATAAAATATGGATTATTTTATTATAATAAATCAACCTTAATCAATAATAATATCTAGTAAATAATGTTGACATAGTTGAAAATTACCAGTAAATTTTTTTGAGATAAATATCCCTTTTGTGAAATTATTTAAAAGTAAGACATTTATAAAGGAAGTAATTTAAAAGATAAATTTGAATAAAATTTTCCCACACCACTTTAAATGTTCCGAATGGAATTAACATTTTAAAATAATCATGTCCCTATAAATAAATCATTAAAGCCATTTTAAAAACATGGGTATTAATGAGAATGATTAAGAAGAATAAATATTTTAAACATTTAAAATGATGTTTTTGTTAATGAGTACCTTAAAATAATCATTTTGAAATGTCTTTTATGAAACATTGACATGGATAATAAATATTTCCTAGAAAATACTTACACATCAACTATCTCGAAAAATAATGAGATTGAGGATTTAACCCTTGCCTTGCACTTTCCTTTGGTCAAGGGTACATTTAACCTAATATATAATGACCATATTATGTTATTAAATTTATACTAAAACCATATTAATTTTTATTATATCATTAAATTTTCATTTATGACATTATACTACCCATTTAATAATTATTTCCTTGTAAAATTAACATTTTGTGTAATAATCACTTTCTTTATTGTGTGTGTTTTAACTTATCATTCTTGATCGTATCATTTAGATCATGATTTAAATACATCTAGAATATAAAACATGATTTATATATAATATATATTTGGAATATAAATATGTATAATAGATAGATATGTGAAATTGAAAACACCATTAATGGAGACGGTATGTCGTACGTATGCATAAACGTTTTTTCTGTTTTCATATAGTTTTGAACGGAAGTAAGTGAATAAGATATTTGTAAGTGAATACATATATAAATTCATGGATATATATATATATATATATATATGTATGTATATATATCTAGTATCATTAATATGTCATATATTAATTACATATATTTTTATAATCATCATTGAATGGTGAACCTGGAAATGAATCTAATCGTGTCGTGTAGACGGTAAGTCAGACAAACACACGTGTAACGATATCATTTCCTTGATGATTAAAATGTGTGGAATTCGATGGTATATTAATTTTATAAGGAAATTATCATGTTAATTACATTTTTTATATACATATTACTCATCATTATATCCAACAAAATAATATAGTGTTGAATAACAAATTACACCACGATGTGGAGACGGTAAGTTGTACCTATGCACGCATGGTGACATCTTTATTAATAGGATGGAAGAATAATGAGTATGGTTGTAATATATTTATAATAATATCACACTATTTAGAAGGTACTTTAGTAATTACTTTGGAATGGAAATAACAAAGAATGTGAAAGTGGAAGAAGAAAATAACATTGAGAGAGGTGATAATGTAATTACATCTTCTTTGGGTATTTCCTTTTTATTTGAACAAAATAGATCCATAAGTTGGATTTATGTTCAATTAAAGGCCTCTAGGTTTATTTGAGGGAATTTTGGAGGATATTTTGGTAGGTTTTGGCCATTCCAAATTGCGTTGGAGGTGTTGTTTTGAGGGAAGAGAAAGTACCCTTTTATAAGAGAGGTGAGGGCCACTTTAGGAAAAGTTTGAAATATTATTTTATTAAAAAATCATTTTCAGTTTATAATGCCTAAAAATTGATTTATTTCAAAGATAAGGTGGGTATGAGTGTAAATAATATCAAAAAATAGGTTTTAGACAAGTTTAGGTCACCATATTGAACCTATCGTTTTGATTTAACACTTAGTTAAATAATTTAACTTTTTATCATGTACTCTTGTATTATTATAATAAATGGAAAATAAACATGCTATAAAAATACAAGGAAACCCCAAGTGGTTAATTAATGAAATATTTATCATTTTATAATTTATTAGGGTGAACATTATATCTTTATAAATATTATATCATTTAATAATATAGTATTTGTTTTAAAAACTCATTTATGTCAATTTTGGCACTTTTAGTATTTCATTTTTGTGACAGCCATAACAGCCTGATTACTTAGAAAAAAATTCATTTAATAAACCATAACATGTCATATTAATCTAGAAAATTCTTTTATGGAATTAAAAGCCTCAGTTGACATTATTTTTATATTTATAATTTCAATTATTTTAATCTTTCATTGATAATGTAATTATTGTATCATCATTGTGTATTAAATAAATTTAATTATTTAATATCTAAAAAGTATAAATAAAATACCATTATTTAGGAAATATTTTTTTATTTCTAATGAATATTTACAGTCAAAATTATCTTATGTATAACCATATATTAAAAATGGTTCAGCTATTATACTTTGAATTTAACACTTTTCACTCTTCTATAAATAAAATAATAACAAATGTCATAATCTAATCCCAGTGGATCAAAAGGATCATATTTTATTCCTAAGGTTGTTTTTGGTAGAAATACACTTATCTAATAAAATTATTACATGTCTAAGGATAATTATAATAACATTTTTACCTTTAATTAACCTATTTACTTTTAACCGTGGTAAATAAAAGTCAAAAGTTACTATTCACCAAAAATTATTTTAATCTTATCAAACCAAATTTTACATAATAATGTCAACCATATCTCTTAGATTTTGGAAATTAAATTCAAAAAAGAGGTAATATTACGTTTTTTTCAAATGTTCAAATGTTCCTAGAAGGTTGGTAAAAACATTTAAAAGTTCAACAAAATTTTATACATCTAATTTTATTATAAAATGACTTCAATGAATTGAATTGAACTTATATCGGTATTATATAGATATTTTTACTTAAAATAAATTTTAATAAAAAACATAAATGTAATGTCCAAGATTTTTCCATCTATTATTTTAACATTATATGGGAATTAATTCGAGACCATGCTTTGAGGCGGCGTGCAGTTCTGAGGCCCGGTGAGCCCAGAACAAATGATTGAATTTAATTTAATAATTAAAAACAATGCACGTGCGGTTTTCTTTAATAAGTGGAATAACTCCTAAACGGGTGTTCGGATCAGAAATCTGAGGGCACCATTGCATTCAGAATAGCATTTTTACCTAAGGTGAGGCCTAACATCAGCTGGCGCAGGTCGGTAGTAAAATATTGGTTTTGGCCACAACCATAATAAAATATTTTATTTAAATATTTTATTTAAATCTTTGTTACAGTGAAATCCCTTATCTTTTTAAATAGAGATTTCGCAGGGGATCAGGGTTACAATTTCCATAACCCTGAAACCCTTGGCGGCTCTGGAGGCTATGGAGGAAACCTCCCAACGCGGCAACGACGACGCAGCGACCAGATCATCACCGAAGAACGCCGCGAAATCCATGTAGGATGTTTAAATTGTGTTTTCTTCCCCGTTCTTGATTTCTACAATGAACATGGGCTAATCCATGAACAGATTAGTCCGGGGATCAATCGTTCTTGTGGGATGGGCTTTTTCAGGGATTCTGGGAGATTAAATCCATAATGATTCTTCTATTGTTGATCTTTTCTGCTCCATTTAATCATATTAACGGGAGCAGATCAATGCCATTACGAATGACGGCGGAGGTCCGTTCCTCAATTTTGTTCCATTGGATTTCTCCCCTTTCTCTCCTACGTGTTCTTTGCATTCTTTTCCGGGAGATGAACAACGGATCGTTGCACATACGCTTGGTGACACAATGATCCGAGATTGTGGATCCAACCCCGAAGTGGTTTCACAGAGGTGCGATGACAATTTCGGCAAGCGGTTCGGAGCGGATTGGGAGATACGAGTTTTCAGGTGTTTTTCTTCAAATGGATCATTCGACGTTTATGATCTGTTTTAAGAGCTGAAAACACCCGTTATGATGTTCGTGTGACAAAACGAACCAATCCCGGGAGTATCATGATGAACGGACAAGAAACTTAGATCTAGAGGTTCGGCGGCGGCGCGATGAAGAAGACGACGTTTCTAGAAAAATCCCAACTACACGCCGTGTAGTATGGGATACATGGCGTGTGTTTGTCAGTGGACCACATGGTGTGTACTCCGGGAGTACAGGGACACGGGCAGCGTACACGGCCAAGGACAAGCCGTGTATACCTCTCCCCGGCTAGACCCAGCAAGATACCCGGGAAAACCCATGTACTGGTACATGGGTAGGCGACACGGAAACAGGCAGAGACCGTGTACGTGCACATGGACAGCGTACACAGAGAGATCCCCATGTGCTCAGAAATGGAATGTTATCTTTCTACACGCTGTGTAGTTTCTTTCTCACCAATAAGCCGAGTGACACAAGCTGTTTACACAGGCAGTACCCAGAGTTAGGAACACTACGTGTACTTTTCTACACGCTGTGTAGTCATGTTTTCCACAGACCGGACAGACGACACGGTCTGTTTACACGGTCAGTACCTGGGGTCAAGGAACACGGCGTGTATTCATACTACACGCCGTATAATAATTTATTCAAGGCTTGATCTACTTGACTTCTGCGACGTGGACTAGTTTTCTTAGGGTTCGTGTCCTTGGTCCTTTCCCTAAATGTTCTGGTATCATTTCCTTTAAAAAGAAGTATGATCCCTTCAGCAGAACTTCCTAAATAGAGTTGTTGGAATCCCCTCTCTGATACATAGATTCAGATCCTCTATTCATTCCTGGAACCCTAGGTAGAGTTCTTGGTATCGACGTGACCAACTTTACCTGGGCGTCGATCCTCTACTTAGCAGATTAGCTCAGACAGAGTTGTCAGAATCACCCAATGACTTGGTCATGATCCTCATCTAAGCATCATCTTTCCTTAGTACTTGTGGAGTGTGTTCTCCTGGAGAGAGTACTACGCGTCTCTCTCTCTTCAGACCTAGGAGTGTGTTCTCCATGTTAAGTGCTTAGTTGAAATCTTCGAGCTGGATCCTAGTGGTGGTATTCGCGATAGTCATTTATGAATGAGTATATCTGGATATTATTGGGGTATGTTCTTTAGACATATACTGTGTGGAGATGACTGTATCTTTCCTCTGTTGTATTTTCCTTGTTCTATTTCCTTTGTGGTTTTGGGGTGTCCTACTGGGTATTTTTATACTCACCCATGCAGAGGATTTTCCCACACGTGTTGTGTCTTTTGCATACGAGCGAGCCTTTGACAGGATTCTTGGCAGACCAGGACCGGACAATACTCAGTGAGATCAGACAGGCCGAGGTGTGTTCCTACGGGTATAGACTACAATCCCAACACCTTTCTTATAGTTTGGACTTTGTTGAAGACTTTCTTTTTGGTGGGATTGTACTTTTGGCCCAGGGTTTACTTTCTTGCACTTTACTTTCCTGTCGTACTCTATGGTTGGGTTTTTGTGTATGCATGCATCTTTTTCATTTTTAGTAGTTTTTTACATTTTAGATTTGTGAACTTGGAGATGTGTGTGCGTGTTTACAGGTTTATAGGCAATGTCTCCTATGTTAGTAGTATGCCTACTCGGTGCTAGTCACCAGCCCCTGACCTATTGGAGGTGGGCTTGGGGAGTTGCGGCTTGGGCCCCACTAGAACGGGTTGTGACAAAGTGGTATCAGAGGTGGTCAGTTCTACCTTAGGACCGAGAGTCTGTGAGTTGGTTTGGGGCAACAGTGTTAAGTGTTTCGAGTTCATCTTTAAGGCCAGGGACCCTAGTGTTGGGGTGGGCGGCCGACATATCCATTCCCCATGACTCTGATAACTTTCTTTTCGACTCTAAACATGAGAACACTAGTTGTAGGGAAAATAATGGTACTTGCATCATATAGGAATGGGTGGTGGTTTCCATGTCCTTTTTGAGTCAGCTCTCCAGATATACTCACTAACTGAGGTACATCTTGTTTCCTTACAGGATGTCTCTGCGATGCGCACCCACTAGGATCCAGCAGCTCGATCATGAGGATGAACCCCTTAGTGATGAAGCTTTGATATAGGGATCGGATCCCCCAGTTTTACCACCAGGTGGTGTTCCAGTTATCCCGCCACCTGTGGAGAAGTGTTTAGTGCCATCTATACCTGTGGAGGAGGAGCGCAGGCTGAGTGCACTCCACGAGTTTCAGAGAGAGAGGCCCCTGAGGTTTCGAGGATAGCCTGACCCTCAAGCGGAAGAGGACTGGCTGGAGGCGGTGGCTAGAGTCTTCTATTTGGTCAGGACACCAGCAGACCAGATGGTGATCCTGGCACCGAGCCTTCTACAGAGCTCGACAGGATGATGGTGGAGCTTGGTGATCCAGGATCATGACGAGGCAACACTTTCTTGGTCGGAGTTTGAGCGTCTCTTCATAGAGGAGTTTTCACCGGTTACCCTGAGAGTAGTACGCACACAAGAGGAGGGGATGGACCACCGAGGAAGATGCAACGTGTGGAGCATGTAGATCCATGGGGAGGCGGATGTGGTAGGGTGCTGGGAGAGCAGCCGGAGCTGGTCGGCATTTCGATCTTTTACCACCACCACCCCCAGGAGGTCCACCCCAGGCTCAGGGAGATGGTGGACAGAGGCAGGTATAGCTGCAGTCGGCAGAGGCTTATGACCCAGGTACTCTTGAAATGATTATAGGTACTATCTATGACTTTTCTACATTTTCTATCGGATTGATAGACACAGGTTCTAGTCATTCCTTTCTGGCTACTTATCTTGTTTGAGACCTTGAGATTCCAGTTGAGCCGTTGACTCGACCCTTACTCTTAGGAACACCGACTGGAGAAGATTCAGAGATCACACCTCTTTGTAGACAGTGTGACATGAACCTTGGAGGCGAGAGTTTTGGTTGGAACCTCTTGGTGGTAGCTTCGAGACCTTACGATGACATTTTGGGTATGGATTGGCTATCCACAGTTCATGCCCAGATCGACTGTTCTAGGCGAAGGGTGCAGTGTGTCTGTAGTCATGGAACAAGGTTCTCTTTTGTCAGTGAGAGAGAGACCTGGGCATCACAGGATGGACTCGTGCATAGGAGGGCACAACCGATTTCACATCAGTTGGCTAGCCTAGACCTTGGTACAGCAAATACTACAAGTTTCTAGTTTCCAGTAGTAGTGGTTGAGTACGAGGACGCTTTTCCAGAGGATGTCCCCGGGCTACCTCCCCATCGGGAGATATATTTCTGCATTGAGTTGCAACCCAGGATGACACTGATATTAGCATCAGCATATCGGATGGCTCTTGCAGAGCTTAATGAGCTGAGGGTGCAGCTAGATAACTTGCAGAAGAAGGGCTTTGTGAGACCCAGTGTTTCACCCTGGGCGGCCCCAGTGCTATTTGCCAAGACGGAAGACGGGAGCTTGAGGCTATGTGTGGATTAACGACACTTGAATCAGGTGACCGTAATGAACTGGTATCCACTACAAAGGATCGATGACCTCTTAGACCAGTTGAGAGGGGAACAATGGTTCTTGAAGGTTGATCTACGATCAGGCTATCACCAGTTGTGAGTACGGGAGGAGGATATTATGAAGATGGCTTCCAGATGACGCTATGGTCACTATGAGTACTTGGTGATGCCCTTCGGTTTGATGTATGCCCCGGCGGTGTTGATGGGGCTCATAAACCGGATCTTTCAGCCATATCTAGACCGGTTTGTAGTTTTCTTCATCGATGATATCCTTGCGTACTATGCGTTCGAGGAGGAGCATGCGAGACACCTAAGAATGGTTCTGGACACACTCTGAGAGAACCAGTTGTATGGTAAAATCTCAAAGTGTCAGTTCTGGTTAAGAGAGGTCCACTTTCTAGGACACGTTATCTTAGCCGATTGTGTACCAGTGGACCCAGCCAAGGTGGAAGCAATGCTAGCAAGGGAGCCACCCCGGAGCATGATGAAGGTGCAGAGTTTCCTTGGTTTGACATGCTACTATCTGAGATTCATCCTTGATTTCTCCAGGATTTTAGCACCCATGACAGCTTTGAATCGAAAGGGGCAGCCTTTAGTTTTGACCAAGAGATGCCAGAAAGCTTTCCAACAGTTGAGATAGAGTTTGACGAGCGCCCCGATCTTGAGGTTTCTGGAGGAGGGTGTTGAGTACGTAGTGTTCTACGACGCATCAGGAACCGGGCTTGGTTGTGTCCTGATGCAGAGGCAAGCGGTGATTGCCTATGGCTCACGTCAGTTGAGGCCACACAATAAGAACTACGAGACCCATGATCTTGAGTTGGCAGCGGTATTCTTCGCATTGACGATGTGGCGGAACTACCTGATGGGTGAGCAGTTTACCGTCTACACTGATCACAAGAGTCTCAGATATATCTTTTCTCAGAAGGATCTGAATTTGAGATAGAGGCAATGGATTGAGTTCCTCTAGGATTATGACATGGAGATCGTTTATACTCCTGGGAAGGGGAACGTAGTGGAAAATTCTCTCAGCAAGAAATCCAGTTCGCAGTTGCTGGATGAGGTGACTAGGTAGTTGGCCTTCTTACAGTTATCCTTCGTGGATGGAGGTGAGGGAGATTACCTTCATTCGATGGTTGTTACCCCTCCACTCTTATAACGAGTCGGGGAAGCACATCGGAAGGATTATAGCTGTGAGACTCTATGTGCTCAGATATCCACAGGTGATGCTGCTGATGGATATTAATAAGGTGGGGAGCACGTTGTTCTTTTCAGAGGGTGAATGGTAGTACCAGTGACATTGTGGGAAGAGGTTATGAGGGAGTTCCATACATCCCCTTTTGCAGTGAATCCAGGCCTGGAAAACATGTATCAGGACCCCTGACGTCATTTCCGGTGCCCAGGAATGAAGTGTGTGGCAGAGTTTGTTTCTCGGTGCCTTACTTGTCAGCAAGTAAAGGCCGAGCACCAGGTGCCAGCGGGTTTGACTCATCCAATGAGGTGCCAGAGTGGAAGTGGGAATGGATATCCATGGATTTCATGATGGGTTTACCACGTACGTCCAAGGGACATGATGCCATCTGGGTGATCGTTGATCTACTCACCAAGTCGGCCCACTTTCTAGCCATGTGGGACCAGAGTTTAGTGGAGAGCTTGGGAAGCCTCTACGTGTAGAAGATAGTCCAACTTCATGGGGTTCCATCCATGATCGTCTCAGAACATGATGCTCATTTCATATCCCAGTTGTGGAAGGGATTGCTGGAAGGTTTTGGGACTCAGTTACGCTTGAGCACAACATTACATCCCCAGACTGATGGTCAGACAGAGCCGACCATTTAGGTCATGGAAGATATGCTTCGGGCTTGCATACTTGACTTCAGTTGTTGCTGGGAGGATCACCTACCACTGGTGGAATTCTCTTATAACAAGAGTTATCATTCCACTATTGGTATGGCACCATTCGAGGCTTTGTACGGGTGACCATGAAGGTCGCCACATTGCTAGACTGACCCGGGAGAGTCAGCACTCATGGGCCCAGAGATGGTGAGAGCTACTACAGAGAAGGTGCAGGTCATCCAAGAGTGGATGTAGACTGCATAGAGTCAGCAGAAGTCTTATGCCGATAGAAAGTGGAGGCCCTTGGAGTTCGAGGAGGGAGACCATGTGTTCCTTCGGGTCTCACCTCGACGAGGATTGCAGAGATTTAGCTGAGGCAGCAAGCTATCTCCGAGATTCGTTGGCCCTTTCCAGATTCTGAGTAGATTTGGAGAGGTGTCATATCAATTGTCTCTACCTCCTCAGATGGACCAGGTACACAACATCTTCCATGTGTTGTAGCTACAGAGATACGTGCATGATCCATTCCATGTCATTGACTGGGGTGAGCTCGACATCAATGATGGAGCGACCATTGCTGAGTACCCAGTGGAGATCGAGTATTGATAGGAGAAGATCTTTTGTGGGTGAGCTATTCCCTTGGTGCGTGTCTGGTGGTAGCACGAGATTCTCCAGGAGAGCATGTGGGAGCGGGAGGCTCAGATTCATGTGCAGTACCCATGTCTTTTTTAGTAGCCTTTGTTTTGGCTTTTCAGGGACGTAAAAGCCCTAAGGTGGGTGTGATGTAATGTCCCTAATTTTTCCATGTATTATTTTAACATTATATGGGAATTAATTCAGGACTAGGCTCTAAGGAGGCCTGCGGTTCCGAGGCCCGGTGAGCCCGGGACAAATGTTTGAGTTTAATTTAATAATTAAATAAACACGCACGTGCGGGTTTCCGGAAAAAATTTAATAACTACTAAACAGGGGATTGGATCAGAAATCTGAGGGCACCATTGCATTTATAACAGTGTTTTCACATTAGGTGAGGCCTAACATCTGCCGACACAGGTCGGTAGTAAAATCTGTTTTTTGGATGCAACCGTAATAAAATATTTTATTTAAATCTTTGTTACAGCGAAATCCCTTATCTTTTTAAATGGAGATTTCGCAGGGGATCAGGGTTACAATTTCCATAACCCTGAAACCCTTGGCGGCTCTGGAGGCTCTGTAGGAAACCTCCCAACGCGGTGACGATGACGCAGCGACTAGATCATCGCCAACGAATGCCGCGAAATCCAGGTAGGATGTTTAAATTGTGTTTTCTTCCCCATTCTTGATTTCTACGACGAACGTGGGCTAATCCACGAACAGATTAGTCTGCGGATCGATCATTCTTCCACAATGGGATTTTGCAAGGATTCCTGGAGATTAAATCCATGTTTATTCTTCTGTTGTTGATCTTTTATACTCCGTTTAATCCTATTAACGTGATTGGATCAACTCCATGACGAACGATGGTGGAGGTCCGTTCCCCAATTTTGTTTCATTGGATTTCTCCCCTTTCCCTCCTTCGCGTTATTTGCGTTCTTCATGGGGAAATGAACAATGGATCATTGTGCATCTGTTCTAAAATGCAATGATCCGAGATTGTGCGTCCAACACCGAAGTGGTGTCACGGAGGTGCGACGACTGTTTCGACAAGCGATTCGGAGCGGATCGGGAGATACAAGTTTTCGGGCGTTTTTCTTTGGATGGATCGTTCGATGTTTATGATCCATTTTAGGATCCGAAAACACTCGTTATGAACTTCGTGTGAAGAAACGAACCAATCCTTAGCGTATCGGGATGAACGAACAAGAAACCGAGATCCGGAGGTTCAGCCGTGATGCGAGGAAGAAGACGGAGTTTCTGGAAAAATCCCGACTACACATTGTGTAGTATGGGATACACGGAGAGTGTTCGTCAGTGGACCACATGGCGTGTACTCTGGGAGTAAACAGACATGCACAGGGTACACGGCCAAGGACATGTCATGTATACCTCTCCTCGGCCAGATCCAGCAAGATACACGGGATACCCCATGTAATGGTACACGGGTAGGAGACACAGACATGGGTAGAGACCGTGTACGGGCACATGGCCAGCATACACGGAACGAGCCCCATGTTCTCGGACATGGCATGTTATCTTTCTACACGCTGTGTAGTTGCTTTCTAATTAACAAGCTGAGTGACACGGGCCATTTACACAGGCAGTACCCAGAGTCAAGAACACGATGTGTACTTTTCTACACGCCGTGTAGTCGAGTTTTCCACAGACCGGACAGATGACACGGGCCGTTTACATGGGCAGTACCCAGGGTTAAGGCACACGACATGTAATTATTCTACACGCAGTGTAATAATTTCTTAAAGTCTTGAGATACTTGCCTTCTGCGACATGGACTAGTTTTCTTAGGGTTCGTGCCCTTGGTCCTGTACTTGAAGGTTCTAGTATCATTCCCTTTACACAGGAGTATGATCCCTTCACCAGAACTTCCTAAATAGAGTTGTTGGAATCCCCTATGTGAGACTTAGAGCCGGATCCTCTATTCATTACTGGAACCCTAGGTATTGTTCTTGGTATCGGCGTAACCAACATTACTGGGGAGCCTATCATATACTTAGAGGATTAGCTCAGACTGAGTTGTCAGAATCACCCCATGACTTAGTCGTGATCCTCATCTGGGCATCATGTTCCCTTAGTACTTGCAGAGTGTGTTCTCCCAGAGCAAGTACTTCGCGTCTCTCTCTCTTCAGACCTAGGACTGTGTTCTCCCTGTTATGTGCTTAGTGGAAATCCTCGAGCTGGATCCTAGTGGTATTATTTGAGATAGTCGATTGTCCATGAGTATATCTGGATATTCTTATGGTATGTTCTTTAAACATATACTGTGTGGATCTGACTGTATCTTTCCTCTGTGGTATTTTACTTGTTTTATTTCCTTTGTGGTTTCGGGGAGTCTTATTGGGTATTCTTATACTCACCCCCGCATGGGTTTTGCCCGCACGTGTTGTGTCTTGTGCAGACGAGCGAGCCTTTGACTAGATTTTAGGCAGACCAGGACCGGATGGTACTCAGTGAGATCAGACAGGCCGAGGTGTGTTCCTACGGCTACAGACTACAGTCCCAGCTACTTTCTTACAGGTTGGACTTTGTTCCAGACTTTTTTTTGGTGGTCTTGTACTTTTGGCCTAGGGTTTACTTTCTTGCACTTTACTTTCCTGTCGTACTCTTTGGTTGGGTTTTAGAGTATGCATGCATCTTTTTTGTTTTTATTAGTTTTTACTTTTCAGCTTTGTGAGCTTGGAGATGTGTGTGTGTGTGTGTACAGGTTTATAGGAAATGTCTCCCATGTTAGTTGTATGCCTACTCAGTGCTAGTCACCAGCCCCTGGCCTATTGGAGGCGAGCTTGGGGATTTGAGGCTCGAGCCCTACTGGGACAGGTCGTGACAATAAATATGTAAATAAAATGTTGGTTTTAATCAATTATGCATTGTTTTTTACTATTCATCAAAAATTAAAAGTTTTCAGAAAAATACAAAAAAAAACACCCTAATATAATTTTGATATTTGGAATTCAAAAATAAATTATATTTTTTCAAATTCAAAACATTGTAGTTGCATTAATTAATTTAAAATTTATTCCCGTTGTCAAAACCAAAAGGAGGGTTTTTAAGAAAGTAAAACCAATCAAATGATTGACATGCGTTTATGTCATATTTAAATGTGAAATTACTTACAATGACATAAATTTTAATAAATGATACAAATATAAAATAATTATCTGCCAAACCATTCAAATAATAAATTTATCACTATAAATTATTTCAATTAAAAATGTTTTTTTAAATTAAAATTTAGTATTTTCACTATTCATCAAAATATGAAATTATCTAAAATGTTCCAAACATTTATCCAAACTAAATTTTTATGTCCTAATTATAAAGAAGTATTTAATTTGATTAAATTTAATAGATTAAAGTTTCAAATATTGGTTTTAAAAATGGTTTTCCATTAAAAGGCGGTAAAATTGTATTTTTTTTAAAATTCTTCTTTTATCTGAAAAAATGAATTTGGCCTTATATTATGTCTAAGAAACACATAATATGGATTCTAAAATTATATGGAGTATATAAAATTCAATATTTAGTTAATAATATTAATAAATGATTTTTGAACGGCTAGTTTAGTAAGTATTAGTGTGCTCGGATTCAGTGTTGCATGTAGCGCATGTTATTGAATTACGTTGAAAAGGTAACGTACTATGAAATATTGGGTTGTTACATTCTCCCCTCCTTCAATAAATTGTTTCCTTACAAATTAAAATTTTTCTTGGAAAATAAATGGGTTAAAATAGAAAAATATCTTTTTGGAAAACTCGCAGGGTAAATTGTGTTAATAAAATATAGTCTTAATAAAAGGGAAAGGGAAAAAAAAGTAACCAAAAATTTTGATCTCAATTAGAAGAAAATTGGTGGCAATTTGAGACAATTAGTGGAGGGAAAACATAAATATTCATAGGGAGTGATTGAGGTCATCATTCACAAACAAATGTGAAATTGAGGGCCTCAAAGCCATCAATCTATGATGATTTAAAATATCATCGGTTCAAAAAAAACATAAGGTATTTGTATAACACATTTTTTTTTTAAATCCCTTCCCTAAATTTTAAGCATTAATTTTATCATATAATAAGAGGAAAAAATATTCATGACAATTAGAGTTTCATCCTTCAACTAATGCCTACCACAAACTCATCTTTCACTCCAAAAGACAATAGAATTCAAAAATATTTTATTTATCCTAATCCTATAGGGTTCAAAAAATAATGAATTTATAATTCGTTTTTCAGACTATTTTAAAATACTAAATTATAAAAACTAGTACATTATGTAGGCTAGTGGTAGGTGATACACCCTTGTGACCCATCTGTTTTTGGTTCAAGTCTCGTGGCCTTTCCAGGTGCGACAGGTTGCTACCCGACCTCTAGGTAGTCCTTTTTATAACAATACAAAAATAATATTATTAAATTATTTAACCTTAACAATAGAATCCAATGTCAAACTTAATCTAATTTAACCTTTAGACTTATCTAAAATAATTCAGTCCAAAATCAAAGTCCAAAATTTATTAGGAAGTTAAACACAATGAAAATCTTTTTTCCATGTAATAACATGTGAATACCTTCATCATGTATTCTTTTAAAACCCAATAACACCCTGAATTACCATAAAACCTTTTTCATTACATTCATGATACCTTATTCCTTATAGAATACTGGAAATACCCCTTATATCCAAATATTTTTTAAGCTACAACAATAATGGAATAAACAAGAAATTAATTAGTTTCAATATAGTCAAGAATTTATAATATAATTCATCCAAATAAATCATATCTTATTCCAAAATCACTACCTTAGTATCATAACCATATTAAGGAATATATTTACTTCAACCATGTATTTTTCAAAAAATGTAACTTGTCATTGAGTCACTTTTCTTAGAACCATATAATCTCAAATCATCATTGAAATAGTACTGTATTAAAATCCTTATTTATTTCTATAATTCATATAACAAGTACATCGTTGATACAACACTCAAATGAAATAATTTTTAATAACAACATAAGAACACTAGTAATTACTCTTCATCTGTGGTAGTATCGTAACATGATTATTATCCAATATCATAATTTGGGGCATACTCTGATGATATGGACATTGATTCAGAGTGTCCCAACTCATTGCAGATGAAGAATTGCACATTTGAAAGCTTTTTATTACGCTATAAACAAGTAAATTGTGTCCTTTCTATCCACACTTATATAAAACTTCCATTTCCTTAAAGAATTAACCAAGGTGACTCTTTCCATAGTTATCATATATGGAAAAATTATTCGTTCCCCTCTTCCCTTTATCCATCATTCTTTGTACCATCATTTTCTTCTCTTGCTTCCCTTCAAAGTTATAGGATATTGAAGATTATTTAATTATCTTATTAACACATCGTACTATTTATTTATATGGTTAGAATACATGGTAGACTATTTTCCTTTTTAATGATGGCATAATACCATGAAATAAATTTTCCTTATTACTCTTTAGATCATGTTGTCATAATACCATGAAATATATGATCCTTCGTATGGTAGTTTTAATATGAATGTTTAGATTAAGTTTCACCCTCTTTATTTGAGGAATGAATTGGACTTATTAAGTGATGTTTGGGGCCCACTATAGCCCCTCTATGCATTGGTAGGTCTCATGATACAAACTAGTGTATTTGTACAATTCCTTAACAAAATATTCATTTGTATACTTGGAACGAGGCCTTTCCTACATGGTTATGATGTCCAGAATTATGCATTCCATCATTATGAAATTATGTATTAATATTACATGTGATTAGTATACAAGCAGAATATCCTTGTGAGTAAGTAAATATAATTATTTGATTTATCTTTTCTATATTATGCTGATGTTTATGTTTAAAAGACTTGTGTTTTATTTTTATACATTTCCTTAAATGTTTATGCTTATTTATGATCGATTCCTCTATATGGTTATCCATACTAAGAATCTGAGCTCACCCCTTTCTTATTTTTTATTTTTTCCAAGATGAAAAGAAGTATATTATGATTGAACTGCATAGATATGCTAATGGATATGAGTGTGTTCTAAGGAGACAAAATGTTGTTTTATTTTCCTTTTAATTAATTAATGTAAAACATGTGAATGTATCTAGTATTTCCAAGGATACTAAACTGATTAGTCTTTTATGACTTGATCTCTTTTGATCATTCCAATTTTATGTAATAATACACCGCCTCTGGGTAACTATGTTAAGGGCATTACATTTGGTATCATATGAAGATTAGTACAAACCTAGGAAACTAGATTTAGAAACACATTGATTAGATAACAGTACCCAAATTTACAATCTAATTATTAGAATATAAAAACATATAAATTTTTTGGTAATGTAGATATTATATGGGTTTTTCAAGAAAAACATCACGTCTGGATACTACAAGTGGACATGGTTCTGAAACAGATGTACCTTGGAGTTAATATTCCTACAAAGAGTTTTGGGGTTAACCCGGGGTATCTTGGTACACAAAAATGGTCCATAATGCCTACCTGGTTTGACACTTTGGGGGGATATTTTTAGGATAATTCACATTTCTTAACAAATTGATTTTAAGGATTTTTATATAAGATGAGAATTAATATCCTTGGTAAATACTAATGTATTTTATGTTGAAAATAAGGAGTAATGAAAATATTTAAATGATTTTATGATTATTTTTACTCCTACTATGATTTATTGTTTTAGTCAATGACTAGAGTTGAAAGAAGTCATAGGAAAATAGAACATGATGTACAGGGTGGGTACAATGGGGGAAATGAGAAAGAAAATAAAATGTTGACATGCATGAGAGATATCATGTTCATTCCGAATTAGTTTTCCAAAAATATGGTCAACAACACATATATTAACCAACTCTCGAACTCAATAATGAAAAGAAAGGAAGAGAATGATAAGAGCTCCAGAAGTGAAGACCATGGAAAAAAGAAATCTCAATTTCCATACAACCATAAATGTGGAAGGAGACAGCTAGGAAAGTGTCTAAATGGAATAATGATATTATTTATGTGTGGGAAATAAAGACATAAAGTAAATAATTACTGAGGAAAAATTAAGATTACTATGGAAGAATCTAAAAATGTTCCTAAGAATCCATTTACTTGTATTTTCCATAAATATAGGGTACCAGAGCTTTACTGGAGTAAATTCTCTGTTCTATAGGATAACTAATAAGTCATGGAAGAACTTATACGGAATTAAATGGATGGATAAATGTTTAAAACTACTAATTCTCTTTGTTGATGGGATTACATTCGAAGAATTTTCTCTAATATGTGTAACCCTAATGATTGTTATCAAAAAATTTATTTGAGAAATAATTATCTTTTCTTATGTGGATATATTTATAAAGAACTATTTGGGTTTATATTATCCTTAAATTTGAGGAAATTATAGGTTATTGGTTTCTCAATGAAAATGCAAGGTTTGAGATTAAATTTTTGGTTAAAATATTTAATGGTTATTTTGGAGAAATTTATCTCATTTTTGGAATGTTATAAAATTATATAGTGTATGTAAAAGGACAACACACAGACCATGTGATAACCCATCATGTCAGAAAAATCTTCAAGAATCAAACCCACAACCATTAGACGACTGAGGTTTATTACCTACCACTGGACTACTTGAATTCCATTGTTATTATAACTAATTCTTTTTAGTTAAATGATTTTATGGATAATAAATATGTTGATTTTGGGTGAAAATGATTTATTAAATGGATATACCTTGTATAAGAAATTGATTAGGTGATTAAGTGATAAATGTTATTTTGGAAGATTTTCTCCCTTTTGGAAACATTATATGCCTAAGAAAAATTGAATACTATGATATTTCATTGGAGGAGTAATGGTGGATTTTTATATTGAAGAATCTATGTTTATATTGTGTACATATATCAATTTAGTTTATTTATGGAAATGGTTAACTGATTATAGAGAATATGATAGCAGGTTAATTACTTTTAAGTATGTGACTTTAAGAGTAGTCAGTGTTATTTGGAGATAAATGTTAAGATCTATCATAGAATAATATGTTATAAAATACCTATGAATTTTGGATTTAAAACATAGTTGGATTATTTTTATTTTTTAAGGACAATGGTTTATTGAATGATCTTTGTTGAACTTTGGGTATTTTTTATTTTTGGATATTAAAAAAATATTTCTTTCTATAAGGGATTTCCCTTTTTTGGGATCATATAATCTTGAACTAACCATTTTGGTTTTGGATAATTTATAAAGGTAATAGAAATATATAGTTCATCTTTTTTGTATTATGTGATTATCTATAAGTTTATTCTAGCACTCCATGTGTGACCAAGTCATCTTGAATACTCATCGTTTAGAGAAAAGATGATTTTGTGGTTGATATTTATTAAAGGATGAAACTTTACTTGAAATGTAATTATATCTCCTTATGTTATTATTAAATATCATATATAAATTCCTCAACATTATGAAATGGAACATAAAAAAAACATTGTATGTTTACTCTTCCTACTCGGTAATAAAAGACTGTTTAACCCATCAAAAATTTATGTTTTTCTAGTAGTTATCTTTCTTCTGATCATGTTTTCTATCACTCAACATGAAAACATGATGGTTTTTTTCTCTTTCAAATCCATGTTTCCTTACATTTTACCCTAGTTGTGGTATCTCAGGTGACCTTTTTTACTTCTCTTTATTTCATTTAAGAGATAGTTTTATTGACTCTTTTTCTGATGTGGGATTTCAACAAAGATGTTATAAGTTATAAAACACCTAGTTTTTGTTTCGGAGTTTAAATATCAATGATGGAATAATTTTAATTAGGGGATAATGTAAAACCCCATTAATTCATATTATGTTATATGAATAATGTAATTCAATTGCTTATATTGCATGCAACACTGACTTGGAATATATTATATGCAATATTGAGCTTCTATGAAAAACACTTTAGTATAATAATTTTTCAAATGATATATTTATAACATAACAATTAAATATAGTAATAATAATAATAGTAACAAATAAATTTTAAATTTCATTTATAATTCTATCTCATATAAAAACCATATTTATAAAGAAATGTATAAGTTTCATTAAAATCTACGTAGTATTTTGATAAAGGAATTACTTCTTATGTTCTTTTGTAAGCAATAATAAAATTAATTTTTGAAACTATTATAAATATAATTTGGTGAAATTGAATTAATTTTTGAACACGGAATATCAAAATATTATTAAGGTGAATTTTTGGTAATTTAATGAGATGATTCATTTTTTAATGAATAATGAAAAATATTGAGTTATAATTCAAAACTTCCTTCTCAAAAAATTTATCTATATTGTTATTTTTTCATTTAAATTAGTTATAGAGTATATATATATATATATATATTATTTTTACTATTTAATATAATTTTGGTCATCAGAAGTAAATTCAAATTTAAATTGGATATAAATAGATTTAAACCATTTGTTAGTTTCTACTTTCTAAAAACCCGCTTTCTGGTTCTCCAAACAAAAATTAATATTAAATTAGCTAATTCCACATATATGTCATGGATTTTGTAAAATAGACATCATTTTAAATTTGAAATATAAAAATTATCTTCGGGGTAATTTTTTTGTAATTTTTCTAGGACATTCAATTAGTGATTAATAGTGAAAACATTGCATTGTAAATAAAAAATAATATTTTCGTTTAAATAATTATTTTTAATCTAAAATTTTTTTAATGTAAAGAAATATACATAATACATATATTATCCTAATTTAATTAATTTAAATCATTTTATAAAAATATTAGATATATAAAATGTTATTGAACTTTTTAACATCTTTTACTCACCTTCTAGGCACATTTAAAAATTTTCATAAAATGTAATTTTACTACTTCTAGGAATTGACATTAAAACATTTGAGAGACAATGTTGAAAAATAATTAAGTAATATTTTGTTCAATAGGTTGGAATTAATTTTTGGTGAACAGTAACTTTTGAATTTTATTTACCACAGTTAAAAGTAAATGGGGTAATTAAATGTAAAAATGATATTATAATTACCCCAACACACATCCTAATTCTATTGGATAAGTTTATATCGACCAAAGTCAACCATAGGAATAAAATATGATTCTTTTTAATCCAAATAGATTAGATTATGAAATTTATTGTTATATTATTTAAAGAAGAGTCAACGCATTAAATCAAAATTTTAATAACTAAACTATTTTTAATATAGGGTTATACATAAGATATTTTACACTATAATTATTAATTATAAATATAAAAAATTTCCCACATCATGGTATTTTATTTATAATTTTTAGACACCAAATATTTAAATTTTTTTGCGACCCAATGATGATGTAGTAATTACCTTATTAATGAATTATTAAAATAATTGATATTATAAATATTAAAATAAATGTAAATTGAAACTTTTTGTGCCATAAACAAATTATATAAGAGAATATGACTTGTTATGATTGATTAAACATTTTTTGTCAATGAAATAATATTATTATGACTTTCATAAAAACTAAATAGTAAATAGTGTTAAAACTGACTTAAATGAGTTTTTAAAACAAATACTATTTTTAAATGATTTAATATTACAAAAATATAATTTTTATAAAATGGAATTATATAATGATATCTCATTAATGAACCAATTGTGGTAATATTTCAATTTTATAGTATGTTTATTAACCATATAATACAAAAATACAAGAAGACATGGTAAAAGTTAAACTATTTAACTAAGTGTTAAAACTAAAAGATAAGGTTAATATGGAATCCTAAACATACCTAAAACATATTTGTTGAAATTTTTTCGACCCATCCCCACTATATCCTCTAAATAAATCCTTTTGTATCCATTATAAATCGAAAATGATTTTATAATAAAATAATATTTCAATCTTTTCATAAAGTTCCCTTCAACTCTCTTATAAAAGGGTACTTATCCATCTCTTAAATTATCACGTCCAATTCCATTAATCTCTACCAAAAACTACTCAAATATCCTCCAAACTGCCCTCACTTAAACCTAGTGTCCTTACGTATATCATAAAGCCAACCTTAGGAGCCCATTTGTTCCAAAAAAATGTAACAACTCAAGAAGTGTTAATTATTTCATCACCTTATTAAAAGAGCTTTTCATCTCCTATTTTCTCTTTCTTTGTTGTTTAAATAAAAAAATAATAGCTCCAGTACCTTTTATATAATGAGATGGTAATATAAATTTTGTATAACTATATTCATTGTTCTATCTATCCAATTATTGGAAAAGTCACCATACCTGTATATGTATGACTTATCATCTCCACGTCATGGTGTAGTTTTTTATTACACACTCCATTATTTGAATGGGTATAATAAAGAGTATAATTCATGTAAATAATAAATATAACATGTTAATTTTTCTTTATACTCCATCCAATTACAAACGATTCCACCATCAATAGAATGATATTGTCGCAGGTGTGTACATATGGCTTACTGTCTCCATGATGCAATGAGATTTCATTTCCCATCGTAACCATTTGGGAATAAATTTCATTAGATGATTAAAGATAATGTTTAAGAACATAGTATAATTATGAATATGAATCAAATACATCTTATCCATAACAAACATTTCTTATGTAAAAAACATATAAATGAATATTAATCATTTAACACCCGAAATAATGATACTATGTAAATATTATTAGCAAAGAAATATTACAAGATCATATATGATATCATATTTTTGAATGTGGTTCATGTATAATTTAATAAAATTGATTTAACTATTATACATGAGGGTAATTTACCCTCTAATAAGGAAAATTAATAAGGATTTTTCATCTCACTTTTTATTCCAATGAGATTCAAGCTATATTTTCCAATATTTGCATTTGTCTGGTGCATGCACAACGCATGATTGTATTATTTGTGTAATATACTTTAATTTATGTGTATTTACAACTTCATTGTATTATCCTTCCTTCATGGGGATTATGTTTCGTAAGGTACCAATTTGTGAAGGGAATTTTTAATTTCAATTTCCACTTGTTAGGTTTTACGTAAACTTCATTGATTATTTTACTCTAAGATTATGTGTGAAACCACTATTTATTTATTTATGTAGTAATTTCCACTCCACTTTGAGTGGATATACATTTGATAAAAATAATCACTCCATTATTCAATTCTCATGTCGTCTATATGAACTTCATAAGATTAATATTAACTCAATTTTCCTTCATTAAGATAAACATCCATGTCATTACTGTTATTTTTACAGGAATATGTGTGAATGTACTCTGATTTATATACACTGAATATCCAAACATATTTATTGTATTTATACTTTTCACACATATTTATTTCCTTGATTTATTCTTAACCTAATGATACGATCTTTATAAATAATTTCATCTCAATTTACATTCTATTGATACTTCTTTGTTGTTATGAACCAATTCTCTTTTATATAGTGTATATAATATGCTTTCGAATAGTATATCATGAATACCTTAATTCTCATGATATAATAATATTTTTATTACATTAATTATTTTTATTCAAGCATCTGTGATTTGGTTAGGAATTATAAATAAAATATCATTTTAAATGTTTTAAATATTTATTCTTCTAAATATTTCTCAATATAGTTTATGTTATAAAAATGGTTTCATGGATTTATTTATATAGACCTGAATGTTCTAAAATTATAATTCCTTTTAAATGTTTGAAATTGTTTTGGGACACTTTGATTCAAAAATCTCTTTTAAATGACTTCTTGATAAATAGGGAGGCAATTAAATGTTTTCTATAAAAAGGGGATATTTCTCTGAATTAGTTTTACATCTTATATTCAACTATGTAAATATCCTTAATTATTATTGATTGAGGTTGATATATTATAATAAAATCTTCTGTATTGTATTGAATGAGTTTTGTTTGACTGTGGATGTGCTATTTTTATACCATTCATGGTTTTTGGTTTAAATATTGACATACCATATGCCAGTTTTAATACGAATATTTTGATTATATTTCACCATTTTCATATGAGGAATGAATTAGACTTAATAAGTGATGGGAGAGGCCTTTTATATCCCCTAGATGAATTAGTAGGTCTCATTATACAAACTAGTGTCTTGGCACAAGGCCTTGAGAAAATATTTATTTTTAGTCTTGGCATGAGGCATTGACTATGTGGTTATGATGTCTAAAATTACGCATTCCATCATGATGAAATTAGCAATAGATATTACATGTGATTATTTGATTAATAGATTATCCATGTGAATATGTAAATGGAATTATTTGATTTATCTTTTTTATATTATTCTTATGTTTAATTTTAAAAGGATTTTCTTTTAGTTTTATAAAATTTCTTCAATGATTATTCTTATTTATGATAGATTTTGGTATATAGTTATCCTTACTAATCGTCTAATCTCACCCGTTTCTTATTTTTATTTTTTCCAGAAAGCAAAGAAGTACATTAGGATTGAACTGTAGTTATATTCAAAGGGATATGAGTGTTTTCTAAAAAGACACAATGTGGTTTGGTATTCCTTATCACAATGTAATATAAAACATGTTTATTTATCTCGTACTTCCAAGGCTACTAAACTGTTCGGTCATTTGGGACATGATCTCTTGTGATCCATACAATGGTTTGTAATAATTCACCGACTCTAGGTAACTATGATCAAGGAATTATAGATGGTGGAGTGATAACTATTATTGAATGCGAACTCCACCAGTGGTAGGTGGTCCTCCCAACTGTGGAAAAAATCAAGGACACATGCACAATGCATGTCCTAATGTATTTGAATATTCCTCTCTATTAGACCATTTATTTGAGGATGAGAGGCAGTGCTCAAGTATAGATGATTCTAAACACTTCCTGTATTTTCTTCCACAACCAGGATGTAAAACATGCGTCACGGTCTGAGAAGATCATTTGTGGAACCCTGTGAAGTTATAATATCTCATGTTTGTAGAGGCATCCCAAGACCTATACCAATCCCTGTTCTCAATTGGGAAGGAAGTGGGCCAAGTTGGTGAGTCAGTCAGTGATCACCCAGATGTAATCGTGGCCCCTGTATGTACATGGAATCCCTATCATGAAGTCTATGGAGATGTCATCCCACTTCCACTCTGGAACCTCAAGTGGTTGTGTCAAGGTTGCTAGAACCTGGTGCTCGGCCTTCATTTTCAGAAAAGTGAGGCATCATGAAATGACTACTGCCTCTTCATTCTTAATCCCTATCCACTGGTACTGGCGCTGAAGGTCCAAGTACATCTTCGCCACACCACGATGTACCACGAAAGGGATGTGTTTAACTATCTCAACACATCCTGTCATAGCATCACGGGAACCATGGTGAGCCCTCTTAAAATGATGATGTTCTCCTCCCCATTAGAAAATAGTTTAGATGCCCATCTGGAGGATATCAGATCATTTCGGGCCTCACAGTCAACGTCCCCATGTTTTGCCTCCCATACTCGATTAAGGAGTGGGGGTGTGATAGTCAGGGACTATAGTTATGATGCTCCATTTCTATCTATGAAGGATTATTGTAACGCAGCTAGCTGCTCTGTCACCTCACTCATCAACGGTAACCTAGACCTCCTACTGAGTGTGTCTTCCACCACGTTCCCCTTCCAACGGGAGTAGACTATCACAATTACATAGTCCTGGTGGAACTCCATCCATAACCAATGTCCTAGGTTCAGGTTCTTATGTTGGAAGATATACCTAATAATTTTGTGATAATAGTATATAATAAATTATTCTCCCATTAAGTAGTGCCATTACATCTTCAATTCAAAGACCACTGCAGCTAACTCTGTGTCATAGGTAGAGTTGTTCTGCTCGTGATTCTTTATCTACAGTGAGCCATAGGTGATCACCACTTTCTCTAGCATCAGGAAACATCATAGTATGGTCCCTAATGTGTGGCAGTAGTCTACATACCCAACGCCCACTTTTGGTAACCTCAATGTGGGGGTAGTCGTTAGTCTCTACCTTAGCTCCTAAAAACTATGCTAGCATCTATCTATCCACAATAAAAGTTGTTCCTTCTTTTTCAAAGTTAAAAGGGTGTCACTACTCAAGAAAAGTTAGGTACAAATCTCTGGTAGTACCGAGCTATCCCAAGGAAACTCTGCACCTCGATCACAATCATGGGGGGCTCCCAAGAAATAAATTCCTCTATCTTTACCAGATCCACTGCAACTCTATCCTTTGAGATAACGTTTCCCAGAATATGGATTTCCTGTATCTAGAACTAGCATTTCAAGAGTTTACAATAAAACTGCTGCTCATGGAGTGTATCCAGAACTCTCAAAAGATGAGTGACATTCTCCTCCTCTCACGTTGAGTACACCAAGATATCGTCAATGAAGAACACCATGTAGAGATCGAGATAAGGATGAAATATCCTGTTCATTAGTCCCATGAAAACATCCAGGGTGTTGGTCATGCCTAATGGAATCACCAAGTACCCATAGTGTCCATACCAGCATCTGATGGTTGTCATTGGTACGTCCTCATCTCGTACCCCGAACGGATGATAGCATGGTCTAACGTCTATCTTCAAAAACCATCGCGCTACCTTTAGATGATTGAATAGATCTTCAATCCTTGGGAGTGTATAGTTGTTATTAATGGTCACCTGGATCAGAATTTGATGGTCCATGCGAAGCCTCAAACTCTTGTCAACCTTCTTGGAAAACAATATTGGGGCTTACTATGGAGAAACATTGGGCCTTAAGAACCCCTTACCCTGAAAGACCTCCAACTGTACCCTTAACTCACGAAACTCTATAGGAGAAATCCAATATGCTAGTGTAGATATCAGTGACTTCATGGTGTACAATTGTATGTATAAGTCTACCTCTCCGTGAGAAGGTAGTCTTGGAACATCATCAGTAAATACATCAACATACGGGTCCACCACTGTCGGATAACTCCGACTCCTCTCATAAACTACTCTAAGGGTAAGAATATCCATCTGATGAATGATTGGTTGTACCCTCCTCCAAAAAAGTCAATATTGAGCTGTAAGGGTCCCCTTCTTGTCGGTGAAGTAAAAAATTGTCTACCCTTGTGGTCACACTGCACATTCCACCTAAAACAGTTGTTCTGATCAAGGACTGTAGATAACTAGTCCATACCCAAGATGACATTGTAAGGCCTTGATGGTATTACTAAGAGATAATAGCTGAAGAGCTCACATTCTAGAGTAATATCTCAATATTGAAACCAATGCGCAATCATCAAGTCCTCTCTTGTAAGAGTATCTAACTATAAGGATTGAGCATATGGGTCTACCAGAATATCCAAGATCCAAACGAGAGTCATGGTAATAATAGAGTGACTGACTCATATGCCTATATGAACTTCAACTTGGGTGGATTGCATAGAGATCATACCTTGAATCATATATGGAACATAGTGTTCATAGGCCTCAACTACCTGATTCTGAGCTCATCCCTATCCACATGCTCCCTTGGGTCCGAGTGGACAACCTGGAGGTGGCGACGATAGAACCTCAAACCATTTCCCATGCCTGCCTGATGACCTACTCCTCTTCCACCTCAGTCATCCTATAGACATCCTCTCTTGAGTATTTGACTCTTCCTCAGAGGTCCTCCGACCATATTCTGATCACCCATATGGGAATTCAGATAGTCGCGAGCCATATACCCCTATCCACCGCAAGATTAATAGACTTTAGTCCTCAGATGACATCTGCTACCTTAGGAGCTCCGCACCTCTGACTCTACATCCTAGAGTCGTCCTCTGGACGTTATGTCCTACTTGGACCTCTACGTCATCTGTCAACATCATGATGTAGATGACTCTGTTACATGTCATATGGTGGTGGATCTCAGTATCATTTCTTGTTCATCTCGGAAGCTCTTCACCAGTTGAGCTTTCTCAAGCACTCCAGCCTGCATCAAGATATTGAGGGATATCATTGATGCTCTGATCACCCGTCAGAGACCCTTCTCAATAGTCTGGGACCTAATGAAAGGGTCTTATAGAATGTCTGTGGAGTAGTGAGATAGGTCAGTGAATCTTTCTGAGTACTGGGCCACTGTAAAGCTACCATGATGTAAGTTCAATAGCTCCTGAATATGCATAGAGCAAAGAATTTCTATAACAAACTCTGCCCTAAAAAGGTTTTCGAGGTCCAACCATGATTGGGTCACTTAATCATGAAACTAGTTCATTAGGCTCCACAATATCCCTATTGTTCCCTGGAGGAGACTAGAGTCTAGGATCACCAACTGGTCTTCTAGTGTCCTAAATAGGCGGAAAGCTCATGATAAATCCTCCAACCAGTCCTCGCGTGCATTTTGATCAGTCTTTCCTCGAAACCTTATAGGCCTATCTCTCTGGAATTCATGCAATGTGTTCAGTTGGCATTCATGGTCTACAGGTGGGGTTGGTGGAAATTGATGCCCTACAGGTGGTGGTGCGGCTAGTACACCTCCCAAAAGTACTATAATCGAATGGGGGCCCAATAGTGAAGCCTCCAAGCACGGTGGGCTGTTATCATGAACTCTCTCTAAAATTTTGGTTGGCAGTCTACGTGGAGGAATCCTATAAAAAACGATGTTCCACGATCAATAAGTTATATGTGGAGAGGTGACTCAAAATAGATCAAAAGAAAAACATTTCAATAACACACGCAATCAATGTTTCTTGTACCGAGTCGGAAATCAGAATTCAGGGTCCTTGGGTTTGGATATGTCGGTTACCACACCATCATTGGCCTCCCTAGACTGAAATCTGAACTCAATACACATATCACTATCCATCCCTTGAAAATAGCATAGCCTTAGTTCTTCGGTATAACTAGTCCTCCTTTGATAACACTTTGTCTTGACCAACCCCCCATGGCCCGGGTTGTGATGACCCCAAGACCGTATTCAATAGGCCAGGGGTTGGAAACTAGCACGTGAATGGAATATCCCTCAAATGGGAAGGAATTTCCTAAACAATTATACACACACAGACCAGGAACACAACAAGATCAAACCACTTGGTATAACTGCAGAATGAAAAAGTGTGATGTAAATCAGAATGGGCGAGAAAACAAACCCAACTAAAAAAGAAAAAATAAAGTAGAAAGAAAAAACAACACTAGAGGACATCCTCTAAGGATCATACATGAAGGGTATATACATCTCCTTACTGCTACTCTCTACATCAAATCGTCAACTCTATACACCATCTGCTCCTAGCTCCCAAACCTCAGTCAATTTGATATGTTGTCTGCACAAGACACAACATGGTGCAGGAAAATCACGTGAAGGGGTGGGAATAACAATACCCAGTAGGGACTCCAAGACCTCCCCCTGATGGTCTCCCAAAATTAAAAAAAATGTAAAACTAAAAAGCATGATCCAAATCCAATTCACAAGTAAATACGCATCCCAAAACAGGTATACAACTTGAAGAACAAAAATAAGGTTGATTAGTCATAAAGCTATATCATCTTATTTTGTCGAAATGCTTTTACTCATGAACTGCACTAGGACTCTAGGAGCTTACCCAATAAGGACCACTAGGTGCAGTCCCAAAGAGGATTTATAGGAGCTGACCCATAGAGGATCTCTAATTTCTAACCCGCAATGGCTCATTAGGTGCAGACCCACAGAGGATCATTTAGTGCTGACCCTTAGAGGATTGTAATGTCCTAGAACATGAAAGATATTTTGGTTCTGACCCACGGAGGATCTCTATGTGCTAACCCAGAAAGGATTACTAGGTGCCTGCACATAGAGGATCACTAGGTGCTGACCCATGGAGGATCGCTAGGTGCTAACCCACAAAGGATCACTAAATTCTGAACCACTGAGGATCACTATGTGTAGAACCATAGGGGATTATTAGGTGTTGATCCACGGAGAATCATTAGGTGTTGAACCATGGAGGATCAATAAGTGATGACCCAATAAGGATCAGTAACTACTGGCCCATGGAGGATCGCTATTCCTTCATCACGTCACAACCAGCAACTAGATTCCCACACTATGAACAATTGATTTCGGGAGGATCTGATCCTCATACCATTTTTCATACATAAACCTCAAAAAAGACCCATGACGAAGTAACACAATGAACAAAAATTTAATAAGTGTTCCAACCCAATAGACAGTGCCTCAATCAGAAACCCATTCTATAAATTGTTTGTATTTTAGTGCTGGGGCCCGGTTGGATTTGTGTCTGATACAACCCATCTATACAGAAACTATATCCAAATCCAATGTGGAGTCTCTCAAAAGTACTGACTAGGCCTAAGGGTTTTAATGTAGTAAACGGTTTGTCAAACTGATGTCTGGTTTATGAGATATGCCCCTTTAAGAGACTGTGCCAAATTGGTTCGGGTCTGGTCTGTCCTTGTCGGACCGACCCCACCAAGTTCTCTAGGCCCAAACTAAATCGGCTGGGATAGGCTCAATCCTTTAGGGGACTGGTCAATCCAGTTGGACCGCAGGCATGGCCAGTTTGCAAGGTGCATCTTGCCAGCAGGGTGTGTCCCTCCAGCTAGGTGCGGGGGGGGGGGGGGGGTCAGATCCCCACCCAAACAGACTAAGTCTTTTCGAGTTCCACCTATAGTGGCACCAGTCAGAACCACTCTACATGGCAGTCCGCAGGACCGATCATCAGCAAGACCCTTGGGGAACGAGTCTTCCCTCCACTGTAGCTCGGAGTCGTGACCCTCTTACGTGGTGCACTGGAAACCGTCAACGGAGCTAGCGTTGGTCGGCCACCCCTATCCATCGTGGCACCTTCATTCGCCGCCACCTCTTTGCAACTAGTAAGAACTGGCTGACTACTTCTCCAGCCACCTCTTCCTATTGCCTTCTCCTCCTTCAGTCACTACTTCCTATGGTCTTCAGTGCCATAACACCAATGGTGCTTCCGCGGGCCTCAGTGAAGTATCATAGTTCCATTTTCGTTTCTGTCGGTGCCTATAGGCCTCCCAAGACATTGTCATGATTTTGTGGCTCCCGGTTTCATCTTACCTCTTTATTTGTTGATCCCCCATGATTAACAAAACCAAAGAACAAATGGCGGAGGGTCTAGGTGTGGTTTGGCTCAGCCCGCACCCTCTGCATTAGCGTTATTACAAGGGGAGAGTTCCAACATACTAAATAGAAGATGAATTCATAAAACTACTAGAAATAATTAAAGACAATCCCCCACTCCATATTCAATTGAAGACGCTGAAGATGAGAGATATTAACCCATGTTATAAGGTGTTCGTTTTCACCCGTCATTGTCCAGTTTGATTCCTCCAATGGTTGTCGAATCTTCATTCTATGATGCTGGAAGACATCGCTAATACATCATCAAATGTTACTCTCATGAGTGACCAAAAAACATGAATATTCATTGTTTAAATAAATAAATAATCTCCAACATTGTGTTTAATATTATGATTCATTAATTTCCTATAATTAATGACTCAATTAAACACACAAGCATTGTCATCACAAAACCAATGAAATGAGAGGTTGAAGACATTAAAAGTCTTTTATTAAATGTTTGACGTTGCACTGCCATCCCACCACCACTTTACAAAGTTTGAAAAACCAAAAAAATAAAATATCCTTTAGTTATTCTGTTATTTTATTATTTTATTCCAAAAGATCCAAAATTTAACTTGCCCATCCTACTATTTCCAAACAATGTTAAGCTTCCCTTACGATAATACTTGAGGTGTGAACTCAACAGTGCCATCTGATTATTAATGTGAGTACTAGTTCAAAAGATAAAAATTATCGCTCACATGTTTACTGAACATAACATAAAAAAATATTAAAATTAAGTTCTAGGCTCTCCAGGCCTCAGAATCACATGTCGTCAATTTTCATACACTCATAATGATCTCAAATAATTTAAAACATTATATGGAAATTTTGGGTCTTTTCACATAATATTCTTTAATGGATATATTTATATTTATATTACAAAATTAAAATGTAAATATTATGTTTCTTTTAAATTAATATTAATTTTTCTTCAAAATGATTATTTTTAAAAATATTAAAGAGAAGTTTTAGGAAAATGAAAAATGGAATTTTCTATTTTAACTTATGTTGTGTCAATGTATTTTCAATCCAACATCAAAATTTTTTGATTTTTGGATTCCATTGCAATAAATCATTTTTTATACAATTAAATACCAATACTAAATATATCTATGTATTTTCCAATTTTTTTTTAGAGGAATTTGTATTTAATTAGGGCCAATTTTTTCCTATGTGGGAAAAGTTTTGTTTTTTATGTTTAATGATGAAAACTACAAGATTTTTTTATATGATTCTTATGGTTTTTCCCATTGTTTATTATGATGTTTCGTTCCATTATAAACCACTGATGGGTTCTCATGTTAAAATACATTTACATGTGGGTATATAAAATCACTCTCACGCATTGGGTAAGATGTATTTTGGTAGTTGATCATGAATATTATTCCATTAATAATCGTGAATGTTTTTCCATTGGTGACTCTGAATACTATTCCATTTGAAATCATAATGGTTGTTCCATATTTAAGAATTATATGAAAAATATCCACAATTTACCTAAATTATTTTTTATAAATATTATGTTTTTTTTAAAATCATATGATTTATTATGTTATGAAAATAAGCTTATATTTAAAAATAATTAATTTCATAATTTTTTGGAAGAATTTTATGACTCTGTGTGATTGATTCAGTGATATTTTCATGACTTAAGAGAAAAATATTTGTGTCTTTTTTTCAATTAATATATCTAATTTATTTATTTAGGAGAAAAGTTACTCATAGAATCTGATTTCCTCTGTATGAAAATATTTATTTAAAACCCGATGTTTATTTCTAATTAAACTCATTTTTAAAACTATTGATGGAATAATAAGATTATTAACAATATTTAATGTCACTTAATGAGATTTTTGTGATAATACCATTTATTAAAATAATTTTTAAATGGTTTTAAAGATGATTAAGGACAATAAAGATGTCACATTGAAGATCATAATGATTTTCTATGAATAAACATGTGTTTTATTAAAATTAATTTATAATGTTAAAAAAATGGATACATGTTGGATGAGTACACATTGAAATATTATGATTTTTTATATAATTTAATAAACAATTCTCCCAAAATATAATAATAAAAAGTTTATTTAAAATATATAGAGTGTATTCATTTCTAATGACCTAATTTTTAGAGTGTTTAAGGTTGGGTCTTTAAAATAGAATCAAAGTAATGTAGTAGATAATGTTAGTGGTTAGTATGTTATTAAATCATAATTTAACATTCCTCTATAATGAAAAATATTTTTAATTATTGGAGAGTTATAATTATTTTTGATAATGTAAATGATTTTAAAAAAACATGGTTGAGGATATCTTCATGTCTATATTCCATATACTGACATTTATTTTGACTTTATTGATATAATCACACTATCATTTTCGGTTTTAATAAATTTATGGTTCCAAAATTACCTAATTTCTAATTAATTTAAAGTAATTTATAAAGGATTTCCTAATGAGAAACTAAATATAATTTTAACTATAGTGTATTTTTTTCTTAACTATATACCACATGTTGTGATTGAAAACATGAGTGTTGTTGTGTTTCCTATCACAAAAAATATAGAAATGAAGCTATATTGGAATTTATGTGTTAATGATCATAGAGGTAAAAATTTTAAATGTCCTATTTGGTAATAAAATTGGAATAATAACTAAGACGAATTTATTTAAATTACTATATGATGTTGTATAAGTGGTAAAGGGTAGAATAAAGAAAAAATAATTTAACAGACATTGAAGTGTTCATTTAACATTATGAAGGGAATAAAGTTCTTCCATAATTATTAATTAATTATCATTAAAATGTATGGGATTTATTTGAATCAATTTTTAATGGGTATAGATAATAACGAGAAAATAATGGGAATATTAATAAATTTTTAGAAATGCATAATTCAATTATATTAGAATGTGATGAAACTATAAATGATCTATTAATTGTATAGATTATATAATGGATTATGTTTTAATATTTTTTAATAATAATACATGCTTTTTATTGTTTTTATAGGAATTAATTATAAAAGAATAATATTGAGGGACGTGGTTAATGGATTATGGATAGAGTTGAATGGTTAAGTTATCTTCATATACTGATTCATGAGTATTGATGTAGTGGTAGACTTAATGATTACTATATTATTTAATTAATTAATATTACTTTTAGGTTTTATGTGATGAGATTATGTTGGGATACATTTATTATGTTCTCATATATGATTGAGGTATCTATAACCCTTATGTTTGAAATGAAAAAACGTTATTTGATGAAGAATCCTCTGTTAATTATCTGGACTTATGTTAAAGGTATTGATAACCGTTAGGGTATATATGACATATCATGATTGGGAACATTTTCAATATTTTAATCATATTTATGTGAAAATCATAAGATTTATATATTTTTTTAGAAATAGGATAACTTATAATACAGGAGATGATCCATTCCATTTGGTAAGGTTGTGAGGCCTGAACCAACAACCAAAGGGAAACTAGGGTTCAATTCCTACAAGTGGCCCATGTGATGTCCTAGTATGAGTTAAATTATATATAAATATTAATTTCATGTTGTGAACATAATTTTTATGTTATTGATAACCATGGGATAAAAAGTTAATTGTTGATTATCTGATTAATGTTTTTCTTTGAGAAAAGGATCACAATATTATTGGGGAACATTATATAATTGTGGTAAATATAATATTATCATATTTTATTTGTGTATTAGTGTTTGAATTATTTTTTCGAAGAATATATCATTTTAATGTTTCTTAATGATGATTTCAGTTATTTATAAAATTTATTAGCATAACATTAAGATTATATTAAATATTTACTAGGAATTTTATTTTTTAAATTTAAGGATATTTATATATATAATTATTTAGTATGAACATTTTTTTATTAGGCATGAATTTTGTATATTAATGTACTATTTCATTGTATAATGTTTTATTAATTTTTTTAGTTATATTACCTTGCCAAAATAATATTGGTTTTTCATAATATATAAAAACATTTTTAATGTATTTTTATTAATTTTATGAATTATGTGACCCATTAAAAGTTAATTTTATTTCTTATTTTATGAAAAATACGTAAACAATATTCATTTTTTGGAGTACAATCTATTATTATGGTGTTAATATATTGAAGAATGAAACTATACATGTCATTTTTGGATATTTAATTATTTTATTAGCTTTAATTGTAATGATATTGATATTTATTGATAAAATTCCCTTGAAATAAAAATGATATCCTATTATGTTTATTTTAATGAATCTAAAATCATTATCACAGCTATTTATTTTATGTTTTTGTGTTCGTTAACTTTATTGTGGTCATTAACATTCTTATAGAAATGATCTCTATCAGCCTCCATAATTAATTATAAATTAATATTTTCTTTATTTTTTCCATTTTAATTTCATACTAATTTTATCCTATTTGGGATCATAGTTATTCATTAATCCATGATACGTTCGTATTTCCGATTTCCTCTTCTCAAGATTAAGTTTTACTAACTCCTTTTAAAATATTTTATTTCACTAATGTTATTTTAAAATTTGAAAACATCTGTCATCAGGCGCAAATTTAAATTTTGGTGAAAATTTTTATTAATTGTGGGGATTTAACATCCAAACATTTTAAAATAAATACTTTATTCAATATGATAAAATAAACACAACAACAATCATAAACAAATAATGAAATATTATTACCGTTATATGACTAATAAATAATGTTGATGAGTTTGGAGTTATGAATAGTAATAACACAATTAGTATATATATGGAAATATCCAACATTATAAATTTTTTTGATTAATTATCCTGAAATAAATACATAATTGTCAATAAAGTTATTTTATGATCCAAAATTTATTTTATTAAAAAGTAATTCATTTTCTTTTTAGAATCGAATATGATAAATAATTTATATAACTTTTTAAAATACTATTTGGTAGAAAATTTATCATTTTCGAAATAAAAATATAAAAATTATCGTTGTATAAATTTTTGAGAATTTTCTAAAACATTTTCCATTGAATAGTGATAAATACTTATATTTAATAAAAAATATATTTTCTATTAAAATATTTACAAATTAAAATTAAAATTTTCATTAATTTAATAATTAATTTAATAACATTAGATAGAAAAATGAAATTATATATATTAAAATAATTTTTTATATGAATTTTGAATAAAAAATATCTATACATAAAAAAATATTTCATTAGAAAAATTCTTTACATTGTGTTTTTTGAGTGTAACATTAATTTAAATTCTTAAAATTCTATGAATTGAATAATCAAAAATAAATTACTTATTTTTAATTAGGATTAATTAAATTAGAAAATAATTCCATTTATTTTATGTCATTATGAATACTAACTATAGTAAATAATTATCACTAGGGTAAAGATAAATCATGTAATTAATGTGAAAAATAGTTTTATAGGGCCCTAAAATTGTGCCTTGCATATTCTTTTATGAAATTGGATGACTGATTTTTTTCCATTTCCAGCCATGTTTTGAAAATAAATCAATAGGCTAATATATTTCTTTTATTTTGACCATTATAATATTTAAGTAAAAAATAATGTCAAAAATGACACTTTAATGCTTTTATCAATAATTATTTTTTTGAAAAAGATAAAAATAACATATATTTTGTTCTAAATAGGAATTTTAATGATAAATTTCAGTTTTTATGTTATTTTATTTCAATTTTTTAGTGATGGATTAATTATCATCAATTCATATGCATAAGAACGCAATATTTATTCAATCATTAAAGCAACTGAATAAATTTTCTATTCAATTATTATAATTAATATAATCATATAAAATTATTATAGTCCCATAATTTTGTAGATAAAAATACTGATTTAGATATTTTTGAATGTTTTATATTTGAATTAATTATTTGATATGTTGTTTTTAATGTAAATTGAATGGAACATCTCCATAAATGAAATTAATGATATTTTATAATAAATAAAATTTTATCAAATTGGTTGATATTATGAAAAATAAAATATTTTTTCAAGACGTTTTGATATTATATAAAACATATATCGTGTTTATGTTGTGAAAATTAACCTTTTTTAGAGATATTTTGACCCCCAAATAGTAAATACAATTTATCTATATAATTATCAAAAAGGATAACTGGGGGTAAATATGATAACGGTTCAAGCATAGTCTAAATATAAGGACCCGACCTTATTACATACATAATCTTTAATTTATCCCAAAAAACACTTCCTTTTACTTTAAGGATTTTTTCATGTTTAAAGATTTAGAAAATTGGGACTTAATACATTCATAACATTACAAATTGTTACTAAGTGGATATTATAAAAACAATTTCCATTTTTTCAAAATATAAAACATTAAAACATAAAACAGTATTCCTTGAGAATTATTCAAAATTTGACATGGATTCCTACTTTTTCATACACATACATTAACCTGTGAAAATAATTTAAAATTTGAGATGAGAAAAAAAACTCAATAAGGGATATTAAAAGAATGAAAAAACGCATTAGTCCATGAATACTTGTAATGTATGAAATCACTTTCAAAAGATATACTTATATATTTTATATATATAATTACTTTTTAAAACATGATACTTCAATAATAAAAAAGAAAATAATTATAACCATAGTGGTATCTTGGGGCATTACCTGCCTAATCATGTAGCCCTCTCAACTACCTTATAATTTTTAACCCTTACGGCTACCTTTCTATTTGTCTAACCATCGTAGTAACACATGGAGTAACCATACGGCTGACCTCCAACATACACATAACCAATGCATTTTAGGGAGATATAGGTCGCACCCTTCATGATAAACAATTCCCATGAACCAGAACATAATCATAAAAAATTAATAATAGCATAAAATCATAGCTTTTGAATTTTGTAAAACATAATTTTAAAGGATCATTTTAAAAGAGAAGCCCCTTATAAATTTCATACAATTGAAGAGATACTTAATATAGTGGATGGAATACATATACACTATAATTAGACGTAATTAAACATAATATAATCAAAACCCATAACACAATCAATTTTAATACCACATAAATAATGAAGTAGAAGGTTAATCCAAAGAATGGAAATCAAGTTAAGAATTCCCTTAACTAAGGCATGTCTTACTTCAAACATGTTTGAAAATCCTAAATAATGTTTAAAAGAGTGTTATTATTATTTTATAGAAACATTTTCATTTTAATAAAATCTTTTATGATCATTTTATAACATCATTTAACCAATTAGTTGTTAGTATTTTGTTCCTTGCACTGTGTTGGGTGAGTTCCTTACATGAGTTTCATGATCGGTTCATGATTGATGTTCTTGTCAATTGTAAGTGAAACTCCATAATTGGAATGGAAATGTATTTACATATTTCCAGTACCATAATTTATACCATTAATAATTTTTATGTTTTTTATGAGGATGATTCATACTCTAAATCATTAATGATGTTCATTTTGATTGTTTTAGTGATTCGTTAATAAAAACAACCTCATTTTTTCTTATAAATTAAAACCATGAGTACAAAAGAATTCCAAAACCATGGATGAGACATAATACATATATTATAACTTGGTTCAACCATATAAATGGTTTCATGACAAGACATAAAAGAACTAATGAAATTTTAAATCACATCATCCACGATTTTGGTAATTCAACACATCACAGACAATGTTTGTATTCCTTGAATAAGTGGGAGAACAGAAGAATAATGATGATGAATTTTACATGAACATGACAACATATAGAATATACCTGATTTATGGAGATTTCATTCCTCTTGGTTAATAATAGAAGAATAAATATTATGAATGGAATGGAAGTCAAAATAAAATAATAATTGGGAAATCCCTTACAAAAATTAGGCAACCTAACTTCCATGCATCATTGTTTGAGAAAATATTAATAAGAGAGGGGAAATGGGTCAACCATATAGAAATTAATCATAATAAATAAAATATCAATAATAAGAAGTATATTAAAACATTTTATTGAAATTGGAATGTTATTCCACATAAAAGAGAACATGAATGGAAAAAAGAAAAAAATTGATAATTTTCAATCCATATAGATTAACTCCTATAACATGATGTTTGGGAGCTTGGGAGCTTGAGGAAACCTTGGGAGAACTAATAGGGAGGTTAAGAGGCAATATATTCTTCTAGGACTACTTTTTAATGATGATAATGTTGCAATGGTTTGGTATTTATAGCAAAAGTGAGGGATTATTTTAATAATTCCCAAGGGACACCTCATTAGTTGTAGTTGAAAAACCATGGGCTTGCCCATGGTATTTTCCCATGGTATAAGACACTTGGGATAGCTCCTAACTTATTTTACAATACACAAGTCTAACAGTTTTATTACATCATTATTACATCATTAATGATGTCATTAACACACCGAAACTCAAAACTGTATTTTTTACTATTCACCGAAAAATCAATTATATCAGAAAAATCCCCAAAAATCACAATAACCATTTAGAGACATTTAGAATTAAAAAATGAATTCCATTTTCCAAAAATAAGTTTCTAAATATTTTTAATTTAATTTTTAAAAAAAATCATACATAATTCTAAAATCATTAATTTAAAAACTATAACTACTTTTATATAACATTTACAAATTAATCAAGATGTCATTATCTAACATCATTAAGAAAATAAAATAATAATACGTTTTATTATTCATTAGGTTCATATTAATATTCACATTACTATTCATAAGGTTGTGTTACTATTCACCAAAAACCAAGTTGGTTCCAATAGGCTCCAAATAACATACTGTACACAATTATTGATGACCATTGTCGAAATTCAAAACTTACAGTAGCAAAATTATTTTTACAGGATAATTATAAATATCGACGTTAAACAAAATTTCAAGAATTTAAAATTATTTTTATAAAACCATGGGTTGTTACATTATTCCCAACTTCTGAAAATTATGTCCTCACAATTTTATTTTCTTATTAAATAAGTGAGGGCACCCTTCCATAGTAGCATTTTTAGACTCCGATGTTGCTTCTCCAACCATGGGGTTTCTCCAAAAAAAAACAATTAACTGGTGGATTACCTTATTCCGTAATAGTCGTTCCCTTCAATCCATAATCTAAACTGTTTTCTCCTCATATGAAAGTTTCTCTTCCAGTTTAAATATTTCTGGGATCAAAACATGTGATGAATCTGGCACATACTTTCTCAATATTGAAACCTGAAAAACATTATGTACCTATTACAAACATGGTGGCAGAGCTACTCAGTATAAACTGGTCCATCTTTTTACAAGATTTCAAAAGGATTGATGAACAACAAACTTAGATTTCCTTTATTTCCAAAACACATCACACTCTTATAGAACTGGCATTTCAGGTGTTTACAATACAACTGGTGCTCATGGAGTGTATCCAAAACTATCAAAAGATGAGTGACATTCTCCTCCTCTCACAGTGAGTAGGCCATGATATCTTCAATGTAGACCACCACGTAGCTATCGAGATAAGGATGGAAGATCTTGTTCATTAGTCCCATGAAAACTTTTGGGGTTTTGGTCATGCCTAAATGAATCAACAAGGACTCATAGTGTCCATACCGGCATCTGATGGTGGTCATTGGTACATCCTCATCTCGTACCCCGAGCGGATAATAGCATGGTCTAACGTCTACCATTGAAAACCATCGAGCTACCTTTAGATGATTGAATAGATCTTCAAACTTGGGAGTGAATACTTTTTCTTAATGGTCACATGGTTCGGCAGTTGATGGTCCATGCGAAGCCTCCAACTCTTGTCAACCTTCTTGGAGAACAATGTTGGGGCTTACTATGGAGAAACACTGGGCCTTATGAACCCCTTACCCTAAATGTCCTCCAACTGTACCCACATCTCACGAAACTCTATAGGAGAAATCCAATATTCTAGTGTAGATATCAGTAATGTCATGGGGTTAAATTCAATTTATAAGTCTACCTCTCCGTGAGGAGGTAGTCTTGGAACATCAACAGTAAAGACATCAACATACTGGTCCACCACTATTGGATAACTCGAACACCTCTCATAAACTATTCTGAGGGTAAGGCTAGCCAAGTGATTAATGATTGGTTGTACCCTCCTCCAAAAAATTCAATCTTGAGATTTAAGAGTCCCCTTCTTGCAGGTGAAGGAAAACATTGTCTACCCTTGCGGTAACACCTTACTTTCCACCTAAAACAGTTGTTCTGATCAAGGAATGTGGATAACTAGTCCTTACCCAAGATGACATTGTAAGGCCTTGATGCTATTAATAAGAGATCCTAGATGAAGCACTCACATTCTAGGGTAATATCACACTACTGAAACCAATGCGCAATCATCAAATCCTCTCCTATAAAAGTCTCTAATTATAAGGATCGAGCCAATGGATCTACTAGAATATCCACGATCCAAATGAGAGTCATGGTAATGATAGAGTAACTGACTCATATGCCTATATAAACTTCAACTATGGTGGATTACATAGAGATCATACCTTGAATATTCTCTGGAACACCGTGTTTGAAGGCCTCAACTACCTGATACTGAGCTCATCTCTATCCACATGCTCCCTAAGGTCGGGGTTGACAACCTGGAGGTGGTGACGGAAGATCCTCAAACCATTTCCCACGCTTGCAGCATGACCTACTCCTCTGACACCTCTATCATCCTATAGAAATCCTCTCTTGAGTCTCTGACTCTTCCTCAGAGGTTCCTCGACCATATTCTGACCACCCATGTGGTAAGTCAGACAGTTGCGAGACATCTACCCCTATCCACCACAAGATTAATACACTTTAGTCCTCAGATGACTTCCTCTACCTCGAGAGCTCCAAACCACTGACTGTACATCCTGGGGTCATCCTCTGGAAGGTCTGGCCTACTTAGACCTCTACATCATCTGTCAACTTCATGATGTAGATGACTCAATTACCAGTCATCTGGTGGTGGATCTTAGTATCATTTCTTGTTCATCTAGGAAGCTCTTCACCAATTGAGCTCGCTCAAGCACTCTAGCATGTGTCAGGATATTGAGCGATATCATTGATGCTTTGATCACCTGTCAGAGACCCTTCTCAATAGTCTGGTACCTGATGAAAGGGTCTCATATAATGTTGGTGGTGTATCGATATAGGTCATTGAATCTTTCCGAGTACATGGCCTATGTAAAGCTACCCTGATGTAAGTTCAGTACCTCATGAATATGCATAGAGCATAGAGTTTCTATAAAAACTCTGCCCTAAAGAGGCTTTTTATGTCCAAACATGTGTGGTTCACCTCATCATGAAACTGGATTATTAGGCTCCACAATATCTCTATTGTGTCCAAGAAGAGACTAGAATCTAGGATCACCATCCGGTCTTCTAGTGTCCCAAATAGGCGAAAAACTCATGACAAAGCCTGTAACCAGTCCTCACCTACATATGGATCAGTCTCACCTCGAAACCTCAGATTCCTCTCTCTCTGGATGTCATGAAATGTGCTCAGTCGGAATTCATGGTCCACTGGTGGGGTTGGTGTCAATTGATTCCCTACAGATGGTGGTGCAGCTAGTACACCTCCTGAAGGAACTATCATCGAAAGGGGGCCCAACAGTGAAGCCTCATCACATAGTGGGTCGTCATCCTGAACTCTCTCTGAAATTTTGGTTGTCTATCTACGTGGAGAAATCCTATAAAAAAACAATGTTCCATGGTCAATAAGTTATATGTGGGGAGGTGACTCAAAAGATATCAAAAGAAATACTTTTCAATAACATACACAATCTGTGTTTCTTGTACCGAGTTGGAAATCAGAATACAGGGTCCTTGTGTTTGGATATGTCAGTTGTTGCACCATCATTGGACTCCCTAAACTGAAATCTGAACTCAATACACATATCACTATCCATACCTTGAAAATATCAGATCCTTAGTTCTTCGGTATAACCGTTCGTCCTTTGATAACACCTTTTCATGATCGACCCCCCATGGCCTGAGTCGTGACTACCCCAAGCCCGCATTCAATAGGCCAGGGGTTGGGGACTAGCACGTGAATGGCATATCCTTCAAATGGGAAGGAATTTTCTAAAAAATAATACACACACAGACCAGGAACACAACAACATCAAACCATGTGGTATAACTGTAGAATGTAAATGTGTGATGTAAATCAGAATGGGTGAGAAAACAATCCCAACTAAAAAAGAAAAATACTGCCGAAAGAAAAAAACATCACTAGAGGACATCCTCCAAGGATCCTACATGAAGGGTATGTACATATCATCATTGTTACTCTCCACGTCAACTGGTCACCTCTATACACCATCTGGTCCTAGCTCCCAAACCTCAGTCAATTTGATCTGTTGTCTGCACAACACACAACAAGGCGTACGAAAATCATGTGAAGGGGTGAGAATAATAATACCCAGTAGGGACCCCATGACCTCCCCCCGATGGTCTTCCAGAATTAAAAAAAGGTAAAACCACAAAGCATGATCCAAATCCAATGCATAATTAAAGACTCATCTCAAACCTGGTATACAACTTAAAGAACTAAAATAAGGTTGATTATTCATGAAGCTAGATCATCTTTTTTTTTCAAAATTCTTTTACTCGTGAACTGTAAAAGGACTCTAGGTACTGACCCAATGAGGTCCACTAGGTGCTGACCTAATAAGGATCTATAGGAGCTGACCCACATAGGATCTCTAAGCCCTAACCCACAAAGGATCATTAGGTGCAGACCCACAGAGGATCATTTGGTGTTGACCCTCGGAGGATTGCAATATCCTAGACCATGAAAGATCTCTAGGTTCTGACCCATGGAGGATCGCAATGTGCTAACCCACTAGGGATTGCTTGGTTCTGACACATAAAGGATCCCTAGGTGCTGACCCATAGACGATCGCTAGGTGCTGACCCAAAGAGGATCACTATATGCTGAACCACCGAGGATCACTAAGTGTAGACCCATAAAGGATTTTTAGGTTTTGATCCACAGAGCATCTCAAGGTGTTGAACCATAGAGGCTCAATAAGTGATCACCCACTGAGGATCACTAACTACTGACCCATGAAGGATCACTATTCCTTCAACACGTCACAGCCAGCAAATAGATTCCCACACTATGCACAATTGATTCAAGTAGGATATGATCCTCAAGCCATTTTTCATACATCAATCTCCACAAAGTCTTATTAAGAAGTAACACAATGAACCACAATGTCATAAGTGTTCCAACCCAATAGACAATGCATCAATCAGACACCCATTCTGTAAATTATATGCATTTTAGAGTTGGGGGCCCAGTTGGATTTGTGTCTGATCCAACCCATCTATACAGAAAATATCTCCAAATCCAAATTGGAGTATCTCAAAAGTACTAAATAGTCCTAAGGGTTCTAGTGTAGTAGACGGTTCGTCAAAAGGATGTCTAGTTTAAAAGATATCCCCCTTTAAGAGAAACTGGGCCAAATGGGTTCGGGTCTGGTCTGTCCTGGTCAGACTGACACAACCCAGTTCGCTAGTCCCAAACTGAATTGGCTGGGATAGGACCAACCATTTGGGGCCTGGTGGAGCCTGTTGGGCCATAGGCATGGCCCGTTGGCTAGGTGCAGCTTGCCAGCAGGGTCCGTCTTGCCAGTTAGGCGCGGGGGGTCAAATCCCCACACAAACAGACTAAGTCTTTTTGGTTTCCACTTAAGAGGCTCAAGTTGGAACCACTCCACATGGAAATCCACGTGGACCAATCATTAGTAGGACCCTTGGGGCACGGGCCTTCCCTCCACTGTATCTCGTAGTCGTGACCATCTTATGTGGTGCGCCGCAAGCCGTTAACACAGCCGGCGTTGGCCGGCAGCCCCTGTCCAACGTGGCACCTTAGTTCACCACCACCTATTTACAACTGGTGAGAACTTTCCCCCTCCTCCTCCATCCACCTCTTACTCTTTCCATCACCTCCTTCGGCCACTGCTTCCTACGGTCTTCAGTGCCATCACACCAGTAGGGCTTCCACGGGCCTCGGTGAAGCATCACGGTTCTGTTTTCTTTTCATGTCGGCGCCTACAGGCCTCCCAAGACGATGTCATCATTGTGTGGATCCTGATTTCATCTTACCTCAAAATTAGTCGATCCCCCATGATTAACGTAACCATAGAACAAATGGAAGAGGGTCTAGGTGTTGTTTGGGTCGGCCCGCACCCTCTGTGTTAGCGTTATAACAAGGGGAGAGTTCCAATAGACTCAAGAGAAGATGAATTCAAAAAACTCCTAGAAATAATTCAAGACAATTCCGCACCTAAAATTCAATTGAAGACGCTGAAAATGAGGGATATGAACCCATGTTCGAAGGTGATCATTTTCACCCGTCGTTGTCCAGTTCGAATCCTCCAATGGTTGTCGAATCTTCATTCTATGATGGTGTAAGACATCGTTGATACATCATCAAAGGTTACTCTTATGAGTGACTAAAACACTAGCCTATGCATTGTTCAAATAAATAAATAATCTCCAATATTGTGTTTAATATTATGATTCATTAATATCGCATAATTAATGACTCAATTAAACACACAAGCATTGTCGTCACAAAACCAATGAAATGAGAGGTTGACGACATTAAAAGTATTTTATTAAATGTCTAACATTGCACTGTGGTCCCACCACCACTGTACAATGGTTTAAAAACTAAAAAATAAAATATCCTTTAGTTATTCTGTTATTTTATTATTTTATTTCAAAAGATCCAAAATTTAACTTTTCTATCCTACTATTTCCAAACAAAGTTAAGATTCCCTTATAATAATCCTTGAGCTGCGAATTAAAAAGTTCCATCTGATTATTAATCTGAGTACTAGTTCAAAAGATAAAAATTACTGCTCACATATTTACCAAACATACTATACAAAAAATAAAAATTCATTTCTCGGCTCTCTGGGCTTTGGAATCACATGTGGTCAATTTTCACATACTCTTAATGATCTCAAATAATTTAAAAAAAGTATATGGCAATTTTGGGTCTTTTCACATAATATTATTTAATGGATATATTTATATGTATATTAAAAATTTAAATGTAAATATTATTTTTCTTTTAAATTAATATTAATTTCTCTTCAAAATGAGTATTTTTAAAAAAATTATACAGAAGTTTTAGGCAAATGAAAAATTGAATTTTCTAATTTAACTTATGTTGTGTCAATGTATTTACAATCCAACATCAAATTTATTTGATTTTTGGATTCCTTTACAATGAATCATTTTTTATACAATTAAAATTCCATCCAAAATATATCTATATATTTTCCAAAAAAATATTGAGAGGAATTTGTATTTAATTATGAACAATTTTTTTCCTATGTGTGAAAATTTTGGTTTTTTATTTTTAATGATGAAAACTACAAGATTTTTTAATATGATTCTTATTGTTTTTTCAATGAGTATTATGATGTTTTATTCCATTATAAACCACTGATGGTTTCTCATGTTAAAATACATTTACATGTGGGTCTATAAAATCACTCTCATGCATTGGGAAAGATATATTTTGGTAGTTGATCATGAATATTATTCTATTAATAATGGTGAATGTTTTTCCATTAGTGACTCTGAATACTATTCCATTTGAAATCATGATGGTTGTTCCATATTTAAGAATTATATGAAAAATATCCCTAGTTTAAATAAATTATTTATTTATAAATATTATGGTTTTTTCTAAAAATCATATGATTTATCATGTCATGAAAATAAGCTTATATTTAAGAATAATTAATTTCATAATTTTTTGGAAGAATTTTAAAACGTTGTGTGATTGATTCAATCATATTTTCATGATTAAAGAGAAAATATTTGAGTCTTTTTTTCAATTAATATATCTAATTTATTTATTTATGAAAAACGTTACTCAGAGAATCTGATTACCTATATGAAAATATTTATTTAAAACCCGATGTTTATTTCTAATTAAACACATTTTTAAAACTATTCATGGAATAAAAATATTATTAAAAATATTTCTTATCACTTAATGAGATTTTTGTGATAATACCATTTATTAAAATAATGTTTATATGGTTTTAAATATGAATAAGGATAATAAATACGTCACATTGAAGATAATAATGATATTCTATGAACAAAAAAGTGTTTTATTAAAATTAATTTATAATGTGGGAAAAATGATTACATGTTGGATGAGTACACATTGAAATATTAATATTTTTTATATAATTTAATAAATAATTCTCCCAAAATATAATCATAAAAAACATCATTAAAATATATAGATTGTATTCATTTCTAATGACCTAATTTTTAGAGCGTTTAAGGTTGGGTCTTTAAAATAGAATAAAAGTAACGTAGTATATAATGTTAGGGGTTAGTATGTTATTAAATCATAATTTAGCATTCCTCTATAATGAAAACTATTGTTAATTCTAAGAGAATTATAATTATTTTTGATAATGCGAATGATTTTAAGAATACATGGCTTAGGATATCTTCGTGTTTATATTCCATATATTGAAATTTATTTTGACTTTATTGATATAATCGCACTAGCATTTTTGGTTTTAGTAAATTTATGGTTCCAAAATGACCCAACCTGTAATTAATGTAAAGGAATTTATAAAGGATTTCCTAATGAGAAACTAAATATAATTTTATCTATAGTGTAATTTTTTCATAACTATATACCACATGTTGTGATTGAAAAAATGAGTGTTGTTCTGTTTCCTAACACAAAAAATATAGAAATGAAGCAATTTGGGAATTTATGTGTTAATGATCATAGAGGTAAAAATTTTAAATGGCCTATTTGGTAATAAAATTGGAATAATAACTAAGATGAATTTATTTAAATCTCTATGTGATGTTGTATAAGTGGTAAAGCATGGAATAAAGAAAAAAATACTTTAACAGACATTGAAGTGTTCAGTTTACACTATGAAGAGAATAAATTTCTTCTATAATTATTAATTAATTATTGTTAAAATTTATGTGAATTATTTGAATCAATTATTAATGAGTAAAGATAATAACGGGATAAGAATAGGATATTAATAAATTTTTAGCAATGCATAATTCAATTATAATAGAATGCGATGAAACTGTAAATGACCTATTAATGGTATAGATTATAAAATGGAATATGTTTTAATATTTTTTAATAATAAGACATTATTTTTATTGTTTTTTATAGGAATTAATTATAAAGGAATAATATTGAGAGACATGGTTAATGGATTATGGATAGAGTTGAATGGTAAAGTTATCTTCATATACTGATTCATGAGTATTGATGTAGTGGTAGATTTAATGATTACTATATTATTGAATTAATTAATATTAATTTTAGGTTTTATGTGATGAGACTATGTTTGGATACATTTATTATGTTCTCATATATAATTGAGGTATATAAAACCCTTATGTTTGAAATGTAAAAACATTATTTGATGAAGAATCCTCTATTAATTGTGTAGACTTATGATTAAAGGTATTGATAACCATTAGGGTATATATGACATTTCATCATTAAGAACATTTTCAATATTTTAATCATATTTATGTGAAAATCATAAGACTTATATATATTTTTTAGAAATTGGATAACTTATAATACATGAGATGATCCATTCTATCTGGTAAGGTTGTGCGGCCTGAACCAACAACCAAATGGAAACTAGGGTGGAATACCTACTAGTGGCCCATGTGATGTCCTAGTTTGTGTTAAATTATATATAAATATTAATTTGATGTTGTGAACATAAATATTATGTTATTGATAACCATGGGATAAAAATTTGTTTTTTGATTATCTGATTAATGTTTTTTTTGAGAAAAAGATCACAATATTTTTGGGTAACATTATATAATTGAGGTAAAGATACTATTATCAGATATTATTTGTGGATTAGTGTTTGGATTATTTTTTAAAAAAATATATCATTCTAAATTTTCTTTATGGTGATCTCGTTCATTTATCAAATTTATTAGCATAAAATTAAGATTATATTAAATATTTACTAGGAATATTTTTTTTTTAATTTTAAGGTTATTTATATATATAATTATTTATTATGAACATTTGTTATTAGGCATGAATTTTGTATATTAATGTATTATTTCATTGTATAATGTTTTATTCATTTTTTAGTTATATTACCTTGCCAAAATAATATTGGTTTTTGATAATATATAAATACATTTTTAATGTATTTTTATTAATTTTATGAATTATGTGACCCATTAAAAGTTAATTTTATTTCTTATTTTATGAAAAATACCTAAATAAAATTCATTTTTTGGAGTAAAATCTATGATTGTGGTGTTAATGTTTTGATGAATGAAACTATACATGTCATGTTTGGATAATCAATTATTTTATTAGCTTTAATGGTAATGATATTAATATTTACTAATAAAATTACCTTGAAATAAAAATGATATCATATTAATTTTATTTTAATGAATCTACAATCATTATCACAGCTATTTATTTTATCGTTCTGTGTTCATTAACATTATTATGGTCATTAACTTTCTTATAACAATGATCTCTATCACCCTCCATAATTAATTATAAATTAATATTTTCTCTATTATACATTTTAATTTCATACTAATTTTATCCTATTTGGGATCATAGTTATTCATTAATCCATAATAAATTCGTATTTCTGATTTCCTCTTCTCAAGATTCAGTTTTACTAACTCCTTTTAAAATTTTGTATTTCACTAAAGTTATTTTAAAATTTCCAACCATTTATCATCAAGCCCAAATTAAAATTTTGAGGAAAAATTTTATTAATTGTGGGGATTTAACATCCAAACATTTTAAAATAAATACTTTATTCAATATGATAAAAGAAACACAACAACAAGCATAAAAAATAAGGAAATATTATTACCTTTATATGACTGATAAAAAATGTTGAAGATTTTGGATTTAGGAATAGGAATAAAAAAATTAGTATATATATGTAAATATCCAACATTATAAATTTATTTGATTAATTATCATGAAAGAAATACTTAATTTTCAATAATGTTATTTTATGATCCAAAATTTATTTTATTTTTAGAATAGAATATGATAAATAGTTTATATGACCTTTATAAATACTATTTGATATAAAATTTATCATTTTCTAAATAAAAATATAAAAATTATCGTTGAATAAATTATTGAGAATTTTCTAAAACATTTTCCATTGAATAGTGATAAATACATATATTTAATAAAAACTATATTTTCTATTAAAATATTTACAAATTAAAATTCAAATTTTCATTAATTTAACAACTCAATTAATAAAATTAGATAGAAAAATGAAATTATATATATAAAATAATTTTTTATACGAATTTTGAATAAAAAAATATCTATACATAAAAAATATTTCATTAGAAAACTGTTTTACATTGTGTTTTGCGATTGTAACAGTAATTTAAATTCTATAAATTCTATGAATTGAATAATTAAAAAAAGTTACTTATTTTTAATTAGGATTACTTAAATTAGAAAATAATTCCCTTTATTTCATGTCATTATGAATACTAAATATAATAAATAATTATCATCAGGGTAAAGATAAATCATGTAATTAATGTGAAAAATAATTTTATAGGGTCCTAAAATTATGCCTTGCATATTCTTTTATCAAATTGGATGACTGATGTTTGCCTATTTCCATCCATGATTTTAAAGAAATCAATATGTTACCATAATTCTTTGATTTTGACAATTATAATATTTAAGTAAAAAAAAATGTCAAAAATTACACTTTAATGTTTTTATCAATTATTTTTTTTGAAAAAGATAAAAATAACATATATTTTGTTCTAAATATGAATTTTAATGATAAATTGTAGTTTTTATGTTATTTTATTTAAAATTTTTAGTCATGGATTAATTATCTTCAATTCCTATGCATAAGGACTCAATATTTATTCAATTATTAAAGAAAATGAATAAATTTTCTTTTCAATTATCATAATTAATATAATTATATAAAATTATTATAGTCCATTAATTTTATAGATAAAAATATTGTTTTAGATATGTTTGAATGTTTTATATTTGAATTAATTATTTTATATGTTGTCTATAATGTAAAATTAATGGAATATCTCTACAAATGAAATTAATGATATTTTATAATAAATAAATTTTATCAAATTAGTTGATATTATGAAAAATAAAATATTTTTTCAAGAGATTTTAATATTATATAAAACATATATCATAGTTTAAGTTGTTAAAATTAACCTTTTGTAGAGCTATTTTGACCCCTAAATAGTAAAAACATTTTATCTATATAATTATCAAAACGGATAACTGGGGGTAAAAAAGATAACAGTTCAAGCATAGTCTAAATATAAGGACCCGAGATTATTACATACATAATCTTTATTTTAGTCCATAAAACACTTCCTTTTACGTTAAGGATCTTTTCATGTTTAAAGATTTAGAAAATTGGGACTTAATACATTCATAACATTACACATTGTTACTTAGTGGATACTATAAAAACAATTTCCATTTTTTCAAAATAGAAAACATTAAAACATAAAACATGATTCCTTGAGAATTATTCAAAATTTAACATGGATTCCTTCTTTTTCTTTCACATAAATTAACCTGGGAAAATCATTTAAAATTTGGGATGAGAAAAAAACTCAATAAGGGATATAAAAAGGAGGAAAGGATGTGTTAGTCCATGAATACTTGTAATGTATGAAATCACTTTCAAAAGACATAATTATCACCTGTATATATATACATACTTTTTAAAACATGAGACTTCAACAATAAGAAAGGAAATAATTATAACCATATAGGTATCTTGGGTCATTACATGTTAATCTTGTAACCCTCTCAACTACCTTATAATTTTTAACCCTTACGGCTACCTTTCTATTTGTGTAACCAACATAGTAACACTTGGAGAAACCATATGGTCGACCTCCAACATACACATAAACAATGCATTTTAGGGAGATATAGGTTGCACCCTTCATCATAAACATTTCCCATGAACCAGATCATAATCCTAAAAAATTAATAATATCCAAAAAACATAGCTTTTGAATTTTGTAAAACATAATTTTAAAAGAGGGTTTTAAAAGAGAGGCCCCTTATAAATATAATAAAATTTAAGAGATACATAATAGAGTGGATGGAATACATATATAAACTGTAATTTGACATAATTCAACATAATATAATCAAAACCCATCACACAATCAATTTTAATACCGCATAAATAACGAAGTAGCAGGTTAACCCAAAGAATGGAAATCAGGTTAAGAATTCCATTAACTCAGGATTGTCTTACTTAAAACATGTTTAAAATCCTAAATAATGTTTAAAAATAGTGTTATTAGTATTTTATAGAAACATGTTATTGTTTATAAAATTTTATATGATCATTTCAGATCCTCATTTCACAAATTAGTTATTATTATTTTGTTCCTTGCACTGTGTTGGGTGAGTTCTTTACATGATTTTCATGATCGTTTCATGATGGATGTTCTTGTCAATTGTAAGTGAAACTTCAGAATTGGAATGGAACCATATTCACATATTTCCAGTACCATAATTTCTACCATTTATAATTTTTATTTTTTATATGAGGATGATCCATACTCTAAATCATTAATGATGTTCGTTTAGATCATTTCAGTGATTATTTGATAAAAACAACCTCATTTTGTCTTATAAATTAAAACCATGAGTACAAAATAATTCTAGAACCATGGATAAGACATAATAAATATATTATAACCTGGTTCAACCATATAAATGGTTTCATGACCAGACTTAAAATAATTAATTAATGTTGAAATCACATCATCAACGATTTTGGTAATTCGACACATCACAGACAATGTTTGTATTCCTTGAATAAGTGGGAGAGCAGAAGAATAATGATGATTAATTTTACATGAACATGATAACATATATAATATACCTAATATATGGATATTTCATTCCTCTTGGTTAATAATATATGAATAAATAATATGAAAGGAATGGAAGTCAATATAGAATAATAATTGGGAAATCCCTTACAAAAATTAGGCAACCTAACTGCCATGCAACATTGTTTTAGAAAATATTAATAAGAGAGGTGAATTGGGTCACATATCTAGAAATGAATCATAATACAGAAACTATAAATAATAAGAAGTAAATAAGAACATGGTATTGAAATTGTAATGTTGTATTATATAAAAGAGAACATGAATGGAAAAAAGAAATAAATTGATAATTTTCTATCCTTATATATTTACTCCTAGTACATGAAGTGTGGGACCTTGGGAGCTTGAAGAAACTGTGGGAGAACTACTAGGGAGGTAAGGAGGCCATTTCTTATTTTATGACTAATTTTTAGTGAATATTATGAAGGAATGGTGTTGCATTTATAGCAAAAATGAAGGAATATTTTAATAATTCCAAAGGGACGCCTCATTAGTTGTATTTGCAAAACCATAGGCTTTACCATGGTATTTTCCCATGGTATATGACACTTGGTATAAATCATAACTTATTTTACAATACACAAGTGGACCAGAATTATAACAACATTATTACATCATTAATGATGTCATTAACACACCGAAACTCAAAACTGTATTTTTTACTATTCACTGAAAAATCAATTGTAACAGAAAAATCCCAAAAATTCACTGTAACCATTTAGAGACATTTAGAATTATGAAATGAGTTCCATTTTTTGAAAATAATTTTCTAAATATTTAAAATTTAATTTTTAAATAAAATTATACTTAATTGAAAAATTATAAATTTAAAAACTATAACTACTTTTATATAACATTTAAAAATTAAGCAAGATGTCATTATCTAAAAGCCTTAATAAAATAAAATAATAATACGACTTGTTATTCGTTAGGGTCATATTAATATTCACATTACTATTCATAAGGGTATGTTACTATTCACCAAAAACCAAGTTGGTTCCAATATACTCCAAATAACATACTACACACAATTGTTGATGACCATTTTCGAAATTCAAAACATACAGCAGAAAAATTATTTTTAAAGGCTACATATAAATATCTACATTAAAAAATATCATGAATTTAAACATATTTTTATAAAACCATGGGGTGTTACATTATCCCAAAACTATGAAAATTACGTCCTCACAATTTTATGTACTTATTAAACAAGTGAGGGTACCATTCCCTGGTAGCATTTTCAGACTCCCATGTTTCTTCTACAACCATGGGGTTTCTCGAAAAAACCCTTAACTGGTGGATTACCTTATTCCGCAACCCCAGTTCTCTTCGATCAAGAATCTAAACTTTTTTCTCTTTATATAAATGTTTCTCTTTTAGTTTAAATACTTCTGGTCTCAAAACATGTGATGAATCTGGAACATACTTTCTCAGTTTCGAAACATGAAAAACATTGTGTACCTGTTACAAACATGGTGGAAGAGCTACTCAGTATAAACTGGTCTAACTTTTTACAAGATTTAAAAAGGATCGATGAACCAAAAACTTAGATTTCCTTTAATTCCAAAACACATCACACACATCCAAGGAGAGATTCTAAGGAAAATATGGTCACCTACCTTTAAAGATAACTCTTTCCTTCTGTTATCTGCATAACATTTCTTCCTTCTCGGAACTGTCCTCTTGTGCTATTGGATCCTCGTCACTTTTTCACCCAATTCCTCTACTAATTTTGGCCCAATGACATTTATTTCCCTAAATTCCTCCCAAAACACTAGAGTCTGACAACGTTATCTGTACAAATACTAAAAATGTTCCATCTGTATACTAGAATGAAAAATGTTATTATAAGAAAACTCAACTAAAGAAATATGATGATCCCAACTTCCCTAGTAGTACATTGAACAATCTTGAAGCATATCCTCCAATGTCTGAATTGTTCATTCTGTCTGCCCATATGATTGAGGGTGAAAAGTTGTACAAAGTTTAATTATGAGCCCAATGACTTCTGAAGTCCCTTCCAAAAGTTATACGTGAACCTGTGATCCCGATCAGATACAATGTAATGAGGAACTCCATGTAACATGACAATCTCTTTGAGGTACAATTGAGAAAGTTGATCTAAAGACATTGTATCTCGAATAGAAATAAAATGTGCAGAATTTGGTAGCTGATCCAAAATAACTCAAGTTAAATTGTTACCTTGAGATGTCTTAGCTAGTCCCACTATAATGTCTATGGATACAGTCTCCCACTCCCACTCTGGCACTTGAAAAGGCTGAAGTATCCCCTTTGGTAACTGCCACTCTACTTTAACCTACTGACATGTCAAACATTTCATAGAACCCACCAGTAATAATCAAGAAGGTCTCTATTCGTCTTAGTACTACTAGGATGAACATAAAATAGAGAAGTACGATCTTTACACAACAAATATTTCTTCAACTAGGAATCACTGGGGACATACAACCTTTTTCCAAATCATAAAACACAATCATTATGAAGGTTATATTTTGGAAGCTTACCAATTTTAACCAATTCTACCTTTTCTATAACTCACGGTCTTCCTTCTGTGCTCACGTAATTCTGTCAGACAATGACGACTATACTGAAACCTAAAACCAAACAGATGTATTCCCTGCACCAATAACATCTAATCCAAAATTCATCAAATCATTAATCAAGGGATCATGTTCCAAACGTAACATGGTTAATGATGCATGATATTTTCAACTCAAGACATCATCCACTTTGATTGCTTTTCCAGGATGGTAATTGATCGTGCAATTATAATCCTTTATCAGTTCAAGCCATATTCTCTACCTCTTGTTTAATTCCTTATGAGTGAATTTATACTTCAAAAATTTATGGTAATTATATATTTGACATTTGGCTCTGTATAAATGATGCCCTCAAATTTTTAAATAAAAAACAATAGATGCTAATTCCAAATCATGTGTGTGATAATTTAACTCCAGTGGTTTTATTTCTCTTAAAGTGTAAGTAATTACTTTATCTTTCTGCATGAAAACACAACCACGTTCCTTCAACAAAGCATCACTGTAGATGAAAAAATCACAATTTTATTAAGGAAAGTCCAAAACTTGAGCATTTAATAATCACTTATTTAATTCATGATAACAAAACTCACATTCTTCTGTCCAAATAGATTTAATCCCTTTTCGTGTTAGCTTAGTTATCGGGCTAGATAACCGAGAAAATATCTTAACAAAATGTCGGTAATAACCATCTAATCCAAGAAAATTATGAATCTTTATAACATTTGTGGGTCTTGTCCATTCAGAGAAAACTTTTTTTTCCAGGATCAACTGTTTTTCAATATTATTTTCAATATTCCAAAGAAAAGAAATCTTTTTCTTCCAAAAATCACACTTTCTTAATTTTCCATATAGTTTCTTTTATTTTAATGTTTGTAAAACTACCCCTATATGTTTTTAATGCAATTATATAATTTTAGAAAATACTATAATGTTATCAATTAATACAACCAAAAACATATCCATAAACTCATGAAATACTATATTCATAAGATTAATGAATACAATATGTGCATTATTTAACCCAAAGGGCATAACAACAAATTCATAATGCCCATATCTAGTATGAATGAATGTTTTTGGGATTTTATCCTCCTTCACCTTTTACTGATGGTATCTGGATCACATGTCAATATTTTAAAAGTTCTGAGCTCCTTGGATCTGATCAAATAATTCATCGATGTGAGGCAAATGAAACTTGTTTTTAACAGTGATGTTATTAAAAGCTTTATAATCAATTCCAAGTCTCGTGGAACCATATTTCTTTTATATGAACAAAATAGGGGCTCTCCATGGTGAAGAGCTAGGACAAATGAAGAATTTATCAAGAAAATATTGCAACAGAATTTTCAATTCAAGAAGTTCTATTTAATCAATATGATATGGGGGTTTTGAAATTTTAATAGCATTATTAACTAAGGAAATTATGAATTCAACTTCCTAATTAGGTATGATACCGGGTATCTCATTAGGAAAAACATCAAGGTATTCATTTACCATAGTAACATTATCAATGTGAACAGTTCCCTTGTTCTAAAAAATATGAGAAAGATAAATTTAATTTTTGTCATTCAATAGGTTATATTCTTCCTGATATGTTTTCAATTTTATGGGTTTATTCTTGTATAAAAAATGAAAATCTTACTCGAAAACAACTTCTTTAGCTCTATAGAAAATATTATCATGATAAACAGGAATCCAATCAATTTCGAGAATAACATCAAACTCGACTAAGGGTAAAAAAAAGGTTTCAGGTAAATTATTTCCACATACCACAATAGAAAGATTCTTATAATTCTTCTTTGATATCATATTCCCCCTAGTGTTTTAACAAAAACTTCAGGTATTATTCATTGAGGTGATATTTCCAATTTACCCAAACATTTCTTAGAGATGATGGAATTTGTAGACCCCGTATCCAAAAAAACAGTAGTAAATTCTGAGTGAACAAACAAAGTACCTGATACAACTTCATTGGATGGACTAACATCTGCTGACTTAGTCGCAAAGGATATCACTACAAATTTATGCTTAAATTGTTGCTTCTTTTCATCATTTGGATCTCCATTTGGGAATAAAATTTCATAATGAACCATCTATCCACATTTAAAACACTTTATAGTTTTCTTATCAGGATTAGTATTAGGATCATTTCATTGCAATATCAGGCCATATGTTGAAACATACCACTTCTAAAACACTTCCCAGTTTTTCTAAGACATTCCCCAGGGTGTTTCTCACCACACTATATAGACCCAAACTTGACCTAAATGTACATTACATTACTTTTTCGGAATAATTAATACATAACAAAAATAGACACCCAAGGACCATAATAGTTTAGTGTCTTTGGAAACTCGAAACATCATCTTCTAGTCACGGTGAAAGATCTTCAACATCTACCATAAAGGTTTTCCCTATTTGATTTCTTACCTAAAATCTTTCTTTAAATCCGGGGGAAACTAAAACATATATATGGTGATCTCAAATGCTCAGTAAGGGTTAGTTTGGAGAAAATAAAACAAACCATATACATTTGAATTTAAAAACCGGAACATAATATTTAAACATCAAAATCTTGAGCAATGACATAAAACATGGATTTATGTAAGGAATAGATCATAATTGAACATAAATCATGATAAAATAGCATTGGAATAAAACATGTAATTGTGGAAAACCATTATTCACATGATATGACTTCCATAGTAGCCAAGGCATTGCTGCCAAGACCATCATAGTAGACAAAGTCCATTACTGAATCGGGTTTACTTGTCGATCCTGCCCCATATTACTGAACCAGATTCACTTTCCATTACATCTTTGTTTATCTCATGAGATATAAATCCTTACCTAATGAATTGGAGGTAGATATACGTCCCATCCATCTCATAATGAAATCATTATTACTTGTGCCACAAAATAAACATAAATCATTCATCATAACCCAAAAAAATAAAATGGGGTTCATAAACATCATCCCATCATAACATAATATATATAAAACAAATGGATATAATTTCGTCATAATAAGGATAGAACAATGTAAATTATAGAGACATTATACTTGAAACCTAATCATATTAAATAATGACATCTTATATGGAAAATAGTTTTGACAAAACACTTGAAATTAATTCTTGAGGAAAATTACTTTTCTTCTTCAAAATAATTTTTTTTTAAATTACATTCAATATAAAAAGAAAATTATTTTTTTGAAAATAATCATGAAATATTTTAGAGGAAGATTCATGAAAATTAGAATTTATGAATCTATAAAAATTCGTCCATGCCTTATAAGTTTTTAAAAAACCTTCTCCTTGTAATTTTGCCGAAAAAGTAAAAAAGTACCATGTATGGGAAACCAAAGAAAGATTACTTATATAACACAATGTAAATGTAAAATAAGGGTAAAAATGAATTTAAAAATCCATGTTTATGAAAAACATTTTTATGGACATGGATGAAAAATATACACGAGTAAATACTTATCTATATGCAATCTCATATAGAAATGAGATTTGAAAAATTATCCCTTACCTTATGTCCAATTTCATCCATATGTGTCCGAGACTCCTGTATATTGGGTTTAGACATATTATTAACTTTTAAAATAACCATAATAATATTTATGATGTCATATATGATTCACTTATGACTTTATATTACTCGTTCTTTTGTAAATTCCATGTTAAAGTAGCGTTTTGGGTAAAATCGTTTCATTTATCGTACGTGTTTCGACTTGTTGTTCATGATATTGTTACTTATATACTAATTTACATAATTAAATAATATAAAACATGATTTATATATAATATATATTCAGCACATAAATATATATGATAGATCGATAGATGGAATGAAATACACCGTACATGGAGACGGTAGGCCGTACATACGCATGAACGCTATTTTTGTTTCCTTATAGAATTGAATGGAATTAAGTAAATGAAAAATATATGTAAATAAATACAGTATCATTATTATTTAATATCATTCATGATTATTTATTATATATACTTTATAATCATACTTGAATGGTTAATTACTGAAAATGAATCTCATCGCGTTCGTGGAGATAGTAGTCCATACGCACACACGAGCGATAATATCATTATTTTGATATTAAAATCACAAATAATTGGATGGTATATCATATATAAAGAATATTTAAAATGTTATATTTATTATTTATATCATTTATAATCATTATTTTACCCATCAAAATGATTAAATGTCTGAATAACAAACTACACCACGTCGTGGAGACGGTATGCCGTACGTACGCACATGTGGTGAATTTTTCATTCATAGGATGGATAAAATAACTAATACGGTTGTAACATTTTTATAATAACATCAATTTATATATAAGGTACTTTATTTATTATTATAGAATGTAAAAAAAAAGAAGGAGGAAGTGGAAGAAAAAAAGGAACTTGAAATAGGTAGTGAGATATCTACCTCTTCTCCGGGTTCTTCCTTTTGATTTGATCAAAATGGCTCTTGAGGTTGGATTTCTGACTAAAATAAGGCCTCTAAGATTAAGGTAGGACGGTTGAGAGGGTATTTGGTCAGGGTTTGTCCAAGAAAAGTTGATTTGGAGGTGTGAATGTAAGAGAATGGGGAGTGACCTTTTATAAGAGGGGTGAGGGGCACCTTAGGGAAAACTTAAAATATTATTTTATAATAAATTCATATTCAGTTTATAAAGGCTCTAAAGTGACTTATTTTGAGGCTAGGGTGGGTATGGGTCTAAATAATCTCAACCAATATGTTTTAGACAAGTTTAGGTCACCATTTGAACATTATCATTTAGATTTAACTCTATGTTAAGTAAATTAAATTTTTTCGTGACTTCTTGTATTCTTACACTATATGGGTAATAAACTTACTATAAACTACCAATATAACCCCAATTGGTTCATTAATGTCATATATATTATTATATAATTCTTTTAGCCACACCTTATATTTTTAGGAATATTATTTCAATTAATAATATAATATTTTTTTTTGGAAGCACTTTTATGTTAATTTTGACATTATTTGGTATTTTGTTTTTTCTAAATTCATAACAGTATTATTACTTCAAAAACAATTCCTCTAACCAACCATAATATGTTATATTAACCTATAAAATTAGTTTAATTCATAAAAATTTTCAAATTACATTTATTTGGGAATTTATAATATCAATTACGTTAATATTTCATTAATAATGTAATTACTGCATCATCATTGTGTCTTAAATAAATTAACTTATTTAATTTATAAAAAATATAAATAAAATACCATTATGTAGAAAATATTTTTATCTTTCTAATTAAAGTTTATAGTCGAATTTTCATTATGTATAATGCTATATTAAAAATGTTTTAGTTATTAAACTTTGATTATAACTATTTTAACTCTTCTTTAAATATAATAATAATAAATGTCCTAATCTAATCCAAGTGGACCTAATGAGTAATATTTTATTCCAAAGGTTGTTTTTGGTCGATTTACACTTTTCAAATAGAATTAGTACATGTTTTAGGGTAATAATAATATCATTTTTACCCTTAATTACTCTATTTACTTTTAACCGTGGTAAATAAAAGTTAAAAGTTACTTTTCACCAAAAAATATTTTCATCTCATTGAAGCACATTTTGCTTACTGATATCAACTGTGTCTCTCAAATTTTTGAAATTAAACTCAAAAAAGTGGTAAAATTATGTTTTATGGAAATTTTAAAATTCTCCTAGGAGGTGGGTGAAATATAGTATAAAGTTCAATAAAAATTTTATATATCTAAAATTATTATAAAATAACTCCAATGAATTAAATTGAACTTATATAGGTATTATGTATCTATTTTTACTTAAAATAAATTTAAATAAAATAAATAATTATTTAAAGAAAAATTCGGTTTTAAACTATAACTCAGTGTTTTTCACTATTCATAAAAAATTGAAAGTTTTCAGAAAAATACCAAAAACATTACCCTATGATAATTTTGATATTACTAATCCAAAAATGAAGTCCATTTTGAATGATAAAATTAATAAAATTTCAAAACATGGTTATTACTATTCATAATAGCTAGTTTATATAATATTTTAATAACATATTGTTTTTAGTGAAACCCAAAATTGTGTACAATACAAGCTATCGATGAAGGTTGATTTTGTATGTAACACAATCCAATAATAGTTTTGCGTATACTAAAAGCTAATACGGTGTTGCGTATTGCACAAGATAATCTTGGTGTAGCGTACAACACAAGACATCAAAGAAATTAATAATATTTCTCATAAAATTTGGGGGTGTTACATTCTACCCCTCTTAGAAGGAATTTCGCCCATGAAATTCATCGGGGTTATAAATGGTTTTATACTTGAATGTTTCATTCATAGAATCCCACATCGTAAAAAGGAATACTAAAACATAATTTTAAAAACTAATTTATGAAACGTAACGGTTACCCAAATTAACTCATCACTGGGTTTCCACCTAGAAGAACATAGGTAAAAATATAGATATGGAAGAGAAATATAACCATCAAGTTCTGATGGAGAGTGGTAGATAACATTGCTATGAGAAACCCAAAAATCACAAAGCCATAAATTTATGATAATCTAAGGTACCATCGAGGAAATTTTTTTTGGTTTTAAAGATCATTTCCCTAAAGTTGAAATAAAATGGAATTAGAATAAATAATTAATTTATTTTGGTACAATCTCATCATTGGTCATTCCGTGAACAATTTCCACATCATCTCATAAATAAATGAAGTTGAACTTGTCATTCGTGAAGTGTTAGCAGATCATGTGATAGAATGACAGGTCATTCCATCTGTCTCAAACAAAAGTCAAGAAAAAGTTATTAAATATACATAAGTCCATCTATTGTGAGATTAATTGTATATAGCTCATAAAATGGACTTATACTTTATATATCATACCACATAATAAATTAAAAATAATTTATACTAACCAGGGACTTCTTGTACGCCAGTAGTAGGAGATAAAGGCCTGTCTCACTTCAGTTGTGGGTTGGATTCCCGCATCCTTGTATGACGCGAAAGGTTGTTGCATGTCCTACGGGTTTCCCATTTTCTAAACCTATATTATTATAACATTTCAGAAATAAAAACAAAAAGTTATAGCCTTAAGAAATTATATCTGATGTCTAAATTAATCCATTCCAACCTTTAGGCTTATCAAAAATACCTCTATCCGATTACTAGAAATGTCATCTATAGATCATGTGAATACCATCATTTATCCCCCATATATCATAAGTTATATCTTGATTTTGGTCACATTCCAAACATGTGAATACCTTAATCATGTGTTCTCTTGAAAAATGAATACACATTGAACCTTAGTCAAAACATGAATTCTTTCAAATGTTAACTCTTTCCACATACCAAAATTTCAAAAATTCTATATACTCAAACCCTGATATCACTTTTTCCTTATATCAGTCATGAGCTCATTAATACTATCAAACATATTATTTTTTCTGTATCCATTCATTATGCGCATATCATCTTTTTTACAAAAATATCTGAATACCATTTCATGGTTACCAATACCATTTAACATATACTTTAAATAATTTAGGAAAAACAATAGTGTAACAATCCTTATATGTTTCTTTATTCCATAGTAACATTAAGATAACTCTAGATAAACATACAATCATTCCACTACCTTCATAAACCATTGACTGAGGTTCATCATTGTATTCCTAAACACTTCTTCCATCTCATATATCATTTGTAGTCTCTTCATCCTCATCAACATAAATAATACCAACACGACCATACTGATTCTCTTCATGAGATTTTCCCTCAGGGCATCGGTTTGCATAATGCATGTGCATTCCACATTTAAAACATTTAACTATTGTTTATGTCTTAGTAATACCATTATCCTTGTCCAAAGTGTTAACTAAACCCTTTCCTTTGTAATTACTAGATTTGTATCCTTCTTTTACACACCCAAAGCATCTTCCAGTTCCTTTGAATCATTCTCCTTGATTTATCTTCCCACATGATTTTCATGAGGAAAATTGAACTTTCATTCCTCTAAGATCATCATAAACTCTATCTTTCTCTTATTAGCTGAGTTAGGAAACTTACCAATGTTGAGATTATTGATCATATTATGAGATTTTTTATAAGGCATAATAACGATGTTTTGCCTTGAATGTCCCTTTTCATTTGACTAATCATGAATAATATCATTCCGTTGTCCATCATATTCTCCAGTAACATGAATCTTCCTATTTCTAGCCATTTTCTACAAACCAAAAAGAATAGTGTGAGAGGAAAAAATCACACGTGGAAAACAACATAATCAGGGGGAGTAATTTCAATCTCTAACATATTAGGTTTAATCCTATGTTCTTCATGATCGTTATAATAATTCTATGAATGTAACCTATACTTATACTTGACCTTAAGGACATCCCTAGACATACCTTAGAAATATCTCTAGGGATCTCAATAATTTTTTCTGCATCCCAGTTTCCAAATTTTAACTAAACCATTCCTCTGATACGAACTATAGAGACCAAAACTTGACATACATGGACATTACATTAATTTTGAGGAATACTTAATACATAACAAAAATAGACACATAAGGACCGTAATATTTTAGTATCTTTTGAAACTCATAACATCATCTTCTAGTAATGGTGAAAGATCTTCAACATATCCCATAAATTTCATCCCTATTTGTTTTCTTACCTGAAACCATTCATTAAATCCTGGGGAAAATAAAAAATATAAAGGGTGAGATCAAATGCTCAGTAAGGGTAAGTAGGGATAAAATAAAACAAACCATATACATTTGAATTTGAAAACACGAATATAATGTTTAAACATCAAAATCTTGTGCAATGACATAAAACATGGCAGTACATAAGGCATAGATCATAATGGAAAATCAATCATTGTAAAATAAAATTGTAATAAAACATGTAATTGTGTAAAACCATTAATAACATTATATTTTTTCCATAGTATCCAAGGCATTTCTTCCAAGAACATCATAGTGGACAAAGCCCATTACTGAATCGAGTTTACTTGTCATTCCAGCCCTATATTACAGAACTAGATTCACTTGTTGTTCCAGCCATGTTTACCTCATGAGATATAAATCTTTACCCAATAAATTTGAGGGTGATATAGGTACCACCCATCTCATAATGAAATCATTCTTTCTTGTTCCACAAAATAAACATAAATCATTCATCATAACCCAAAGAATAAAATGGGGTTCATAAACATCATCACATCATAACATAATCCATATAAGAAAAATGGATATCATTTCATCATAAGAAGAATAGAACCATATAAATAATAGAGGCATTATACATGAAAAATAATCATACTAAATAATGTAATCTTATATGTAAAATAGTTTTGACAAAAGACTTAAAATGAATTATTGAGGAAAATATCCTTTCTTCTTCAAAATCATTCTCTTTTCATAAAATTGCATTCAATTTTAAAAGAAATTTATTTTATTGAAAATAATCATGAAATATTATAGAGTAAGATTCAAGAAAATTAGGCATTATGAAGCTGTAAAAATTCGTTCATTCCATATAAGTTTAAAAAACATTATCCTCGTACTTTTGCAGAAAAAGTCAAAAAGTACCTCGTATGATAAAAAAAGATAAATTCTTTATATAACACAATGTAAAAGTAAAATATGGATAAAAATGAATTTTAAAATACATTTAATAATATTAAACACATTATGAAAAAAAAATTATGGACATGGATGAAAAATATACCCCAGTAAATACTTACGTATAAGCAATCTCGGATAAAAATGAGATTTGCAAAATTATCCCTTACCTTATGTCAAATTTCTTATGTATGTGTCTGAGACTCCTGTAAAGTGGGTTTAAACATATTATTAACCTGTAACATAACCATAATAATATTTATGATATCATATATGATTCACTTATGACTTTATATTACTCATTATTTTGTAAATTCCATGTTAAATCAGCGTTTTGGGTAAAATCGTTTCATTTATCGTACGTGTTTCAACTTGTTGTTCTTGATATTATTTCTTATATCCTGATTTAATAAATACTAGAATTTAAAACATGATTTATATATAATATATATTCATCAAATACATATATATGATAGATCGATAAATGGAATGAAATACACCGTTCATGGAGACAGTAGGTCGTACGTACGCATGAATGCTATTTTCATTTCCTTATTGAATTGAATGGAATTAAGTAAATGAAACATATATGTACATAAATCCAGTAGAATTATTATGTAATATCTTTCATGATTATTTATTATATATACTTTATAATTATACTTTAATGGTTAATTATCGAAAATGAATCTCATCGTGTTCATGGAGATAGTATTCTGTACATACGCACGAGAGACAATATCATTCTTTTGATATTAAAATAATATATAATTGGATGGTATATCATATATAAATAATCATTATAATGTTATATTTATTATTTATATCATTTATAATCATTATTATACCCATCCATATGATGAAATGTTAGAATAACAAACTACACAACGACGTGGAGACGGTAAACCGTACGTATGCACGTGTGGTGACTTTTTCATTCATTGGATGGATAAAATAACTAATATGGTTGTAAAATTTTTATAATGACATCAAATTATATATAATATACGGGAGTTGTTATTTTATAATGGAAACAACAAAGAATGAGGATGTGGAATAAGAAAGGAACATGAAATAGGTGGTGAGATATGTACCTCTTCTTCTGGTTCTTCCTTTTGATTTGATCAAAAGGGCTCCATAAATTGGCTTTATGACTAAAGTAATGTCTCTAGGATGAAGGGAGGACAGTGGAGAGGGTATTTGGGCAGGGTTGTGTAGATCCAAATGGCTTTGGAGGTGTGAATTAGAGAGAAGGGGGCGTGCCCTTTTATAAGAGGGGTGAGGGGTACCTTAGGAAAAACATAAAATATTATTTTATAATAAATTCATATTGGGTTAATAATTTCTCAAAAGTGACTTATTTAGAGGCTATGGTGGGTATGGGTCTAAATCCTCACAAACAAATGGTTTTAGACAAGTTTATGTTACCATTTGAACCTTATCATTTAGATTTAACTCTAAGTCAAATAATTTAACTCTTACCATTTCTTCTCGCATTCTTACAATATAATGGTTAATAAACATACTATAATCTACAAATAGAACCCCAATTGGTTTATTAATGTCATATATATTATTATATAATTATTTTGGATGAACCCTAGATTTTTGGAAACATTATTTCAATTAATAATATAATGTTTGTTTTAAAAACTCTTTTATCTCAATTTTGACCATATTTTGTATTTTGTTTTTCTAAATTCATAACATAATTATTAATTCAAAAATAATTCATATAAACAACCCTAATATGTTATATTAACCTGAAAAATTATTTTATTTCATAAAAAGTCTAAAATTACATTTATTGGTGTATTTATAATATCAATTATGTTAATATTTCATTAATAAGGTAATTACTACATCATCATTGTGTCATACATAAATTAAATTATTTAATGTCTAACAAATATTAATAAAATACCATTATGTAGGAAATATTTTTATCTTTATAATTAATATTTATAGTCGAATTTATCTTATGTATAACCCTATATTAAAAATGTTTTATTTATTAAACATTGATTTTAACTATTTTAACTCTTCTTTAAATAAAATAATAATAAATGTCCTAATATAATACAAGTGGATCTAAAGGGTAATATTTTATTCCTAAGGGTTTTTTGGTCGAATTAAACTTATAAAATAGAAATAGAACATGTTTTAAGGAAATAATAATATCATTTTTACCCTTAAATAACCTATTTACTTTTAACCGTGGTAAATAAAAGTTCAAATTTACTATTCACCAAAAATTATTTTCATCTCATTGAACCAAATTTTACATTCTTATATAAACAGTGTCTCTATAATTTTTCAAAATTCAACTCCCAGAATTAGTAAAATTATGTTTTATGTAAATTTGCAAATGTTCCTAGGGGGTGGGTAAAAGACGGTAAAAAGTTCAATAAAAATTTTATATATCTAAAATTATTATAAAATGAATCCAATGAATTTAATTGAACTTATATATATATTATGTATCTATTTTTACCTAAAATAAATTTAAATAAAATAAATAATTATTTAAATAAAAATTTGGTTTAAAACTATAACTCAGTGTTTTTCACTATTCATCAAAAATTGATAGTTTTCAGAAAAATACAAAAAATTCACCCTACGCTATTTTCGATATTCTGAATCCCAAAACGAAGTCCATTTTGAATGATAGAATTTATAAAATTTCAAAAAGTGGGTATTACTATTCATAATGGCTAGTTTATATAATATTTTGATAATATATCATTTTTTAGTGAAACTTGGTATTGCGTATAACGCAAGATATCGAGGAAGGTTTCTCTTCCATGTAACGCAAGCCAAGAATTGTGTTGCGTATACTAGAAGCTAATATGGTGTTGCGTATAGCGAAAGATATTCTCAGTGTGGCGTACAACACAAGACATCAAAGAAATTAATAATATTTCTCATAAAATCGTAGGGTCTTATACACAATTTTCATACACTATAAACTGGATTTTCTTACTATAAAATTTTATTGGTTGATTCTTACCCATTACTTGCCACCTAGACCTCCTCTTCTCCTTCTTTCCAAAATACATGTGATCATCAGAAAACTCTATCTTTACCATCTCATCATGTCAGACAAGATTCTAATAAATTTTGAATTCACGGGAGACCAACGCCCTTCGTTACGTTGACTTCATTCCTCAGTAAAAGTGGTTTATTATTTCAACAAGATCCAGAATAAAATTTGGAGCATACCTTTCCAATTGGGAGAAGATTGCTTCATACACAGCCACAGAATCCTCTTCCTTTTGATTCAATCAAAGTAAACTCTTGATACTTTATACCATTGACCACCACTTATCAACATCATCATGAACACGATAAATAGAAAGACATAACTTTTTATTATCTAAACAATGCATTATATCAAAAATATTTTCAAGGGATTTAACCCATCCTTAAGCTACTACTGGGTCACAAGATCCATTGAAACATGAGGGTTTTGTCTCATAAACTATCCCACTACTGTCATGTTCCATTGTGGTACCTTTATTTGTTCTCTTTCATGGATGCAACCACCATTTATTGCCTATGTTAGCTGAACCATTACTGTCAAAAATTGCTTGGTTCCAATCCCTATCATTCAAGGCTTTAGATTCAGAATGATATTGATCTTTCGGTGCCTCTCCTATTTAGCATCCATGTTCCTTCTACATACAACCTTTATGAACAAACATATCTTAGATGAAGAAACATGGTAATCTTTAAATTCTATAACATTTCAAATTAATGATAGAGTAATAAATATTTTATGGTATAATTTTGACATTATACTAACACCTAATGTTATCTAAACCATCCTCTGATAGAAACTATAAGGACTCCACCTTATTATATACATAATCTTGAATTTAGTCAAGAAAACACTTCCTTTTACATTGAGGATCTTTTCAAGTTTGGAGCTTTAAATAATTGGAACTTAATACATTTAACATGGATTCCTTCTTTGTATTACACATCCATTAACTTGTGAAAATTATTTAAATCTTAGGATGAAGACAAAAACTCAGTAAGGGATATGAAAAGAAGGAAGGAACACATTAGTCCATGAATACTCTTGACGTATGAAATCACATTCAAAACACAAAATTATCACCTGTATATATATACTTACATTGTGAAACATGATACTTCCATAGTACATAAGAACATAAGTAGATCCATAAAGCTATGTTGCGACATTACTTATATAATATTGTAACCCTCCCGGCAACCTTATAATTTTTAACCCTCACAGATACCTTACAATTTGTTTAACCATTGCAGTTATACTTTGAGTAACCATACGGCCGAACTCCAACATAAAAATACACAATGAAATGAAGGGAGATATAGGTCCCACACATCATCATAAAGAATTCACAAGAACTATAACATAATAATACAATATGAATAATATCAAAAAAACATTTCTTTTGAATTTTGTAAAACATAATTTTAAAAGATTATTTTAAAAGAAAATCCCCTGATAAATATCGTACAATTGAAAAGTGACTTAATACCAGGGATAGAATATGTATATAAATTTTAATTAGAAATAATTAAACCTAATATAAGAAAAACCCATCACATAATCAATTTTAATACCACTAAAATAATGAAATAGAAGTTTAACCCAAATAATGGAAATTGTGTTAAGAATTCAATTACCTCAAGCTTGTCTTATATAAAAATTGTTTAAACTTAAGGTATAATGGTTTAAAGAGTGATATTAGTATTTTAAAGAAACATTTTAATGTTTATAATATCTTATAAGATCATTTCATACCCTCATTTCACCCGTTAATTGTTAGTATTTTGTTTTTTACACTGTTTTGGGTGAGTTCTTTACATGATTTTCATGGTCTGTTCATGATTGGTGTTATTGTCGATTTGATGTGAAACTCTATAATTGGAATGGAATGGTATGTAAATATTTCTTGTATTATAATTTATACCATTTATAATTTTTATGTTTTATATGAGGAAGATTCATAAGTTAAAACATTAATGATGTTCATTTATATCATTTTATGGATTCTTTTATAATAACAACCTCTTTTGTGTTATAAATGAAAAACATGAGTAAAAAAGAATTATAGAACCATGTATGAGACATAATAAATATATTATAACCTAGTTAAACCATAGATATTATTTCATTACCACACTTGAAATATGTAATGAAATTTAAAATTATATCTTCCATGATATCGGTAATTAGAGACATCATAGAAAATATTTTTATTCCATGAATAAGTGAGAGAGGAGAAGAAGAATGAGGATGAATTTTCCCTAAACATGTGATCATCCAGAATATACATGATTTCAGGCAATTTCATTCCTCTTGGGTATGAAGAGATGAAGAAATAATTAGAAAAATAAAGGAACTCAAAATAAAACATTAATTGAGAAATCCCTTAAAAACATTCGGCCGCTTAACGGCTATACATCATGGTTTTATAAAATATTAAAAAGAGAGGGGAAAAATTGTCACCCATAAAAAATTAATCATAATACAGAGTAGATCGAGAATAAAAAAGATTTAATAAAGAGGTATGGAAACTTGAATGTTATACCACATAAAAGAGAACTTAAATGGAAATAAGAATGAAATTGAGAATTTTCTTAGCTTGTAGAGTAAATCATAGAACATGAAGGTTGGGACCTTAGGGGAATGAAGAAACCTTGTGAGGACTACTAGGGAAGTAAAGAGGCCAGAGATTCTTTGATGTGGAATTTGGAATGAATTTAATGAAGGAATGGGTGGGTATTTATAAAACAATTGAGGGATTATTTTAATAATTCCCAAGGGACACCTCATTAGTTGTATTTGCAAAACCATGGGCTTTCCCATGGTATTTTCCCGTGGTATAAGCCACATGGGACACCTCATAACTTATTTTACTGCACACTATTCAACTAGTTTTTTGACATCATTGTTACATTATTAATGATGTCATTAACAAATCGAAACTCAAAACTGTATTTTTTTACTATTCACCAAAAAATCAACTATTTCAGAAAAATCCCCCAAAAGCACCCTAACCGTTTATTAACGTGAAGAATTAAAAAATTAAGTACATTTTTTGAAAATAATTTTCTAAAACATAGAACCAATAAAGTATTGTTTAAAGGCTAGTTATAAATATCTACATCAAAAAACATTTCAATAATTTCAACTTATTTTTAGAAAACCATGGGATGTTACACTAAACATATTAAATTTTTATTTTATGATATTATTTTCATATATACTCATCGTATTATTAAAATATTTCATTTGTGATACAATTTTCTCAGAAAAATAATTTATCTCAATTTAATATTATGATAATTACAGCAGATCCATTAACCTCTCTTATAAAAGGGAACATTTTATCCACTTTTATTCAGACATGAAAACAAATTTTTCAGAAATGTTCCTACAAAAATCCATCATAATATACCTAAACTCATTCTATAGTTATTGGTTTTTTAAAAATTATGATCTTATAGGGTTATTCCATAAAGTAGAGGATATTGTCTAAAGAAGATGTATGGATTATAATGTAGCATTTTAGTTTTATTAGTTCTTCTAGATCCTTTTCATATTCTTCAACCAGGATTCTTTAATAATGAAATTTTATAATATATACTATGATATTATTTTTTTAATTAAATAACTTGTATCCATCTTCTTTACTCATCAAATGGGAAACGAAACCATCGTTCGTGTGTATTGTAGTCTACTTCTTCTTGAACCAATTTAAGTCATGTTCCATCATTACCTTTCATGGATTGATATAATTGTGTTTTTAATGTATATAAATGATATTCATTAGATATTAATCATGAATAAAAATTAATATATCATCTAATTTATAACATTTAGATTCATTAAAAAATGAAAATCTCATTTGTGGATATGTATAGACTACTGCCTCCATAAAGATATGAAATTCATTTTTCATCTCAAAATCTCATGGATGATAATTTTTTATATAAAATGATAATATGATATTTATGATATATTTATTATTATATAAATATAAAATAGCACGTACCTTCTTTTGATAATGATTATGAAATAATAGAATTTTTACTAATACGTACATATGACCCAATGTTTACATGGTCATAAAATAGTGAATTAATCATAATTATATCTCATGAATAGTTCTAAAAGTATAATTTCTATATTAAAATGATAATTACCTTTCATTTATTCTATGGGAACTAATGTAATAATGGACTATTTCATTATATTCTACCTATTGAAGACATTTTGGGTATATTATGTGAATATAATATAAATTTCCAACATTATGTTAATTGATTATGTAAGTTAATATAATATGGTAAAAGGAATAATTAAATTCCAAATAGTTATATATAATATAAATATGTAATTTAATCTTATTAATTTTGATTATAAGGAACTTGCATGATGATTCTGACAGGAGGTAAGGGGAACTTGCCTTTAAAAACATATTTTTAAATATTTTAAATGCTTATTTTCAAAATAAATATCTTCAATATACAAATTAATAAAATCATTTCAAGGATGAATTTATATGGATACGAATGAATTTAAAAAAATATGTCCATTTTGAATTTATTTAATGGTTATCAATGGATTCATTTAACATATTTTATACAAGGTTTTTTTTTGAAAAAAAATGTAAAAATGGAATGCTATATTTTAACACATATGTCGTTAATGGTTTTTACTATCATTTTGGTTCTTATCAAATGTTTTTATCCCATTATAATAATTCATGTTTTTTTTCAATGAAAAATAAAATCCTTTTTTTATATGTGTTTACAATGAGGGTTTTAAATGGAATAGATAGTTTAACACGTATAAATTGTTTCATACATGTGCATATAATATTTTTGTATTTGTAATGATTAAAAATACACTATTTTGTGTTTTAATATTATGTAATGGTTCTTGTAAATCAATTATTATTATATGAGGTTTTATTATTAACTATGAATGGTTTCTTAAATTATAATCTAAGGATTGGTTGGTCTATGGCAACCCTCCTTTTAATTATGTCAAATTTATAATGGAAGTTGAAAATGAATATTTTTATATTTTTTACTACAAAGATTGTTTAATTGAAAACTATGATGGTTATTCCATTATTAATCATAATTTTTATTCCATATAAAAACAAGATATGAAACTTTCCTCATGTTAATAAGAAGAATATTTATTATTTCTATGGATTTTATAAAAATTTACTGATTTCTCAATGTAAGATAATTTGATTATGTTTAAATAATTGTATTCAATACAGATTATGGGTTAAAACTAAATCATTTTGAAAAAATAAATATTTTTTCCCAATTTTAATGACACTGTTATAATTATTATTTTTTATTTAACATTTATCAACAAATGTATTATGAAATTATTTTTTGATGGATGTTTTCTTCATTGGTATGAAATTGATTATTTTAAAACCAGTCATTTTCTTAAAATAATTATTTCTAGATATACTAACGAACAGATGGGTTTCTTTTTTTCCATTTATGTCTTAGTCTTAGAATTTTACCTCATCCTATGATTCAAAATGTTTTTCACCAATTTTTATAGAACTGTATGTATAACAAAGATGTCAAGTTGAAAATAATATAGCTTTTCTAATAAAGAAAACATGTTTTATGATAATTTTTTTATATTTTGAGAAAAATGGATACTTTGTTGAATATTACACTTTGTAATTTTTTATTTTTTGTACGTGATTTATGAAATAATTCTCTAAAAAGGAATACATGAAATTATAATTCAAAGGAAATAATGTGAATTATTTTAAAATGATTAAATTTTTTGTTATTATAAGGATTATCAATTATGCCTAGCCTGACTAATTCCTTTCTCAAAAACCATATCCATGAAGTATATATTATGGTCTACATATAATTCCATTCTATGTTTCCACTAATAAACTACTAAAGAAGGTCTCTCAAAAAAGTAATACCCCTATTTATTTTTCTTATTAAATTTATTTCATATAATAAAACTTCTAAATTTGAGATAACCATCGTTAAATAAAATTGTTCAATATCCTAAAAATACTAATTTTTATTATGACAATGAAACATCTATTATCCATCTTCTTTTCCATCAAATGCGATGTGAATGAATTAGTCCTCCAAGAGTGTGGAATACCACATAAATGTATTTATAAAAATCATTTTCCATCACCAAAATTATTTTATGGGTATTATTATGGGTTAATAATTTATACATGAGATTTAATAAATTCTTATGATTTTGGAATTAAAATTTATTATCTACCTTCTTACCTTCTAGGAAATTTGATAATTATAATGTCTCTCATGCATAAATGTGGACTACCTCCTTTAAAAATTGGTGTTATTTGTTTATTTATCCTTTAATAGGATTTAAATGACTTTTTTGTTAATAAAATATGATATATATGATATATTAATGATTCTATAATTCTGAATAAATAATTATATTTCTTCCAATCAATCTGTTGAAAAAATAATAATAGAGTTCATAAATATGTATGGCCTACCTTCCCCATAAACTGTGTTGTTAATTTTTCTACCATTTTTAGATGTTTATAAATAAATATATATTTATAATGAATATTAATGATATTTTATCATGTTAAAATTGTTTTATAATAATGAATATATGATCAGATAACAATGAACAGAGATTCTGAATTGAAATTATCATGAAAAATTTAAATTTTAACAACATGAAATAATAAATTTAATATGGAATTATTAAAAAATAGATGTTAATATTTGATAATTGGATCATATAAGATAGTATATTTTTCTTTATGATTCTTATTTAGTGGTATAATTAAAATATATTTAATATATAGATTATTAGTGAGCCGTCAAAAAATGTGAATCTTGATGTATGCGTTTATCATCTAAAATTGTATTCTTTGGGAAATATGTTATATTATGCACATATATAAATTTATAATATTCATATATAATAATTTCTAAAAAATATATCATTATTCTTATTATGAGAAAGATATCCATTGTTTCATTTGATGTTTTTCTTTTTTGGATCTTATTATTCAGAAGTTACCAGATATGAAAGATATTTAAGATTCAATCTCATTTTAACAGGGATTGTTTATGCTTGAATTTATATTGAAGAAAATTAATTTTTCCTTTCATGATAAATCCATTTAAATGTTTAATCCTCTATTTATTTCATGAGATTAAATTTTTTCCTTTAAAATTTATCTATTTAAGAACTCAAGTGACCAAAAATGTTTTTAAAAGGAAAAAAGACTATATTTTTCACATTAGTCGAAAATCGTCTTTCCTTCATGTATTTGTTTTATAAATTTGTTTTCAAGAATTATTTTCCTATTATATTATGGTTTTTTAATTTCGATTTAACTCATGATAATATTTTAAAATATTTTATTAAAAATAATTTATTATTATTTTTTGATTGATGTGATTTTGAATTTTCACTATTATTTTGAAAGGTATATTTATTTAACCTAAATAGAATTAATTTATCTTCCCACTATTATTAATGATACATCATTTGAATAATTATTTACAATTTTCTAGGTTTATTTTTAATCAAAATATTTTCCATAATATTTATAAAAGTTTTAGACATTAACTATTAGTTTCAAATTAAAATAGGGTTTTTGTTCAAGAAAATTTTAGATTAATATATCTCATCAATGGTAACATTAATTGATGTCAATAATAATTTACTTGGTCTATAATTATTCTTTACCTATTTATTTACAGTTATGATGATGATGTATCAATGAAAAAAATTTCCATTAAATTTCTTAAATAATGATGAATATTTTTTATCTTATAAAATACATAAGAATGGATTTTTGTTTTTTTGATGCATGGAGTGAAAAATATATAAAACTATAATTTATTGGGAAATGATTAATTTTCTATGAAATAAAAGGGTATATTTTACTTTCTGTGATTCTAAAATAATTATGGTACATATGAGGAAATTTCGTACCCTAAAGAGTATACTTAGGCAGTTATACGAAACTCTAATTTGGGGCATGGTTGGTTATCCTAAGAATAACATGTTATTAATGTCTTGGTGGGTATCATTGGAATACGATATTCATTATTACTATGATTCCACACTTTATTCCACTCTTATGTTCAATTATCTAATAAAAATATAATGTTCTCATAGGTATTTCTATTTATCCAATTATAATTCATGTCTTATAAATTGATAATATTTATTCCAAGAATGATGTTTATTATCTTAGATTTTTTAGGTATAATTTCCAAAGGATAATCTCTTTTTATCATAATAACTAAACTCAATCTATGATAAAATGATTATTGGTATTTCCCTTTCTTACCATTACTATTCATCTAGGCTCGCCCTTTATTACCAATTCATTTCACCATGATAAAATGGAAAATTTTATGTATAATTCATCTAATATAGGTTCTAGTTCTAAATAATTAAGAGAGATACAACGTAAATATTTTATGAATAACATTTTTATGTATTCATGATTCCATGTACAAGAAAAATTTATAACTTCAGTGTGTATTGTAATGTATTGTACTAAATTTTCATCTAATGAGATGTAATATTTATATATGAGAAAAGTATTCATCACTATAGTCTTAATGATATTTGATTTAAAGAAACAAAATCAAAAGATAAAAAAATGAATAATGAATATAAACAAATATTAAGTAATATATTAATAATATACAGTCACAAATGTTTATTTTATTATTATTAACGTTCTATGATAATTGATTACATATGTTATGTACATTATTTAGAATTTTAGAGAACATTAGTGAAAATAAATGTCAAATATAAGGGAAATAGTTTGTCAAATTTTTTCTCTTGATTTATAAACATTCTTCTCATTTTTCATTCCCCTATGATCATTAATATTTTGAATTTTAAATGACTTTATATATTTTTAATTCTATTTAAAATATATTTTTTGATCTAAATCCATTTACTTGAAAGGAATTCCTTTTAATTGTATTTTTAATGAAAAAAATGAGAATAATTTTTGAAAGTAATCACTTAACTATGTGTTTAACATTGATCAATAAATAATATTTTTGAAAATCTATTTTCATGTTTTTTCATTATCTTTAAATGATTTATTAGCAATAGAGATATATTACATTTTTTAAACTATATTTTGTTTTATTAAATGATTTTTCTAATTGATTCTTTTTTATTTTAAAATGATTTAATTAAAGTTTTTATTTCATACCAAATGTATGTTCTCTGAAACTGATTTAATTTATATGGGTTATTTTTGAATAGTTAATGACTTACATTTGGATCTTTTTTAATCCCATTATTTTTATTGGGTTATTTAATTTATGATGAGGGGTTTTTATATGGGCTTGTGTATGTATTTATAATGAAGGTTTTGGTTTTATATAACCATGAAATACATTATATTAATGATATATCTCATGATATATATAGGAATGTTCATAAATAGTCTTTTTATATAGTAGTGGTAATGAAGGGTTTGATCACATTTTTTGCATGAAGATAAAGATTTTGTGCACATAAGAATGGTCAAAATTGGATTTTTGACCTTTATTATCTATGATATGTTTGTTCAATATTTTTTCTTTGTTTTTCATGTTATACGAAATTATCCATATTGATTTCATTTTGATAAAATTACACATTTTCTCAGTTCATCCATATTTTAAAAGTATTACACACATTTTCTTTATTCTAATGTGTTATTTGATTATAGGGATGTGTTTAATACATGCCATGTATTTTATGATTCAATATTGATTATGTAATAATCTTACATCACTCTATCATATTTTATTATTTTTGTCTAAAGCCTTTTTATGTTTAATTATTGTTTTAATGTCTTTATCATGTTTTCATTAATGATGTAATATGTTTTCCCTTAATAAGGATCAATGTTCACCCATTTAATTTGTGTCAATTCCCTATGTTATTCAGATGGTTATATAATAGGATATTCCCAGAAATGGTTCTAGTGGAGAATGATTATAAAAACAATTATGTGTTGTAATAAATTTATTTACGTAAATATTCTCCATGACATATAACCAATAATTCCATAATTTTTTAGACTCTTTGTGTGATTTATTATCTAAGGAAAGATATTTTTCACAATTTTAATCATTTTTGTCTTTGATTAATTTATGCATACCCAAGTGTTATTCCACAACAGAAATTCTCTCTATAATCTTGAAATGTCATTTATACCAAATTCATTGCATCTTCTTCTCACCATTACATATAAATACCTTCCCTAGTTATACATATATGAAGAAATAATCCAATAATTAAAATTATTTGTCCTTCCATAAAATATCAGTGTATCCTTTCTATATAACCATTTTAGTATTAATAATGTTATGTATAACATCAACATTCTGAAATGTCTTGACATTAATTTTTTTTTCCAAAAATCCATTTGGTACAATTTCATCTGAGAAGGATTCAGTACGACATCGTTTCCCATACAAGACCATATATAGTACATTTTTACACATGAATAGTTTATATTTTTGTAATTCAATTTCACTAAAGGTGGGTACTTGTCCCATAATCCTTGTAATTTAATTAATAAAAAAATTAAAATATCATATAATGTTGGTATTGTTCTCTAAAACAACCCTTTTTTAGATTGGTATGTTTTTAAAATGTTTATCTCTATATTCAAGAACATTTTTACTTTCCCCCAAAATTTATATGTGAAAAAAGTTTTAGGATCAAGTAAAAGTGATAGTGGTTCACCCTAAATCACCAAAACCTCATTGAGATAGGGTTTTGCAAGATGTTTGATGGGATGATCCCTCATTATTTCAATAAAGACTATAAACATAATGAAATGATCCATAGTGACCCATATAGAATCATTCTTCGTAGATTTATCAAGCTGTTTATTAACAAATTCCATTGTGATATTATCAAACTTCTACATTACTCAAGGGAGGGGTTCCTAGAATCCTTTAAGGAGTTGACTCTTATAATTTACTTGATGTCATAGCAATAATCATTACATATATTTTTCAATTTCCAGCATTAGGTTTTTCTACCGAAGGTTCACCCATAGATCATTATACATCATATTGATATATAGGTGTATGGAAAATTTGATCTATCAACATCATATATCCATTATCTCTTTAGTTTGGGTTCTTATTGTAAACATGGAAAGATTAAATAATTATTAATGACATGTTGATAGGTGAAGTTAATCGATCTCACATATTTCATTATATAAATCATATTCTATTTATTATTGTTATCCTTTTAAAACTTATTTATATTTTTTTATAAGGATGGTAGGGAAATTCCTTGTAAAAGGAATGATGGGTTCCCTTCATTAATAATTTCTAAATAAAAACATACAATATCATTTTATATTAGATCATTTTCAATCATTATTATAGATAGGACTCAATGATCCTTAATAAAAAATTCACTAACCAGACTGCCTTCTTTACTTTGGGGTTGGTGTACTACTCATTTATATTACATGATTAATTTGAGATACATCTTTTGTCATATATTGTGAAATATCAATATGAACATATGTTTAAAATTTTTATGATCCAAATATTCGTTATAAGTTTCACCAAATATATTTTTTGAAATGTATTTTAAATGGAATGGTTAAATTATGATAGTCAATATTATTAGTTGGATAGTTTTTCTCATTGATATTTACTTGAAAATATATATAAGATAAAACGTTATCATTTTCATTAGGACACACCCTTGAACATTTTTTATGTTTCTTAAAAATAAAAAATCATTCTATTACCAATTCTAAAGAAAATATTGGTTAATTCATTAATATCCACATTAGTTTTTCAAATATTTATTCACATTCCGGAATCCATGTTAATTTTAACTCTTTATATGTCAACAAGGTTAACGTAATAGCTAATCAGTAATAGTTTTAAACAACTGTGGGAGGGGTGTTTTTGAGGTGATCCTATTCTTCTTACACCTCTGAGTCTATAGAGGTATTTCACAAATGCTATATAATATGAGGGAATATCTATCATTTTCATTGTGAGATATGCCATGGGATGAGAAAATTTTATCCCCTACAACTAGTGCCATTACATAGAGATTATGGAGGGAATTGATTTATTTTATACTGCCTCTTATTATAGGTGGATATTGGGCATATATTATTAATTATACTATACAAGCCTGATTTATGGGTTACACATAATCACTTTTTAGTGTATTCCATGGATGGGGATGTCCCTAAGCCACTGGTGGATGAAACATGTAAATTTGCATTCATTATTGGTTATATTACATCTTTCTTATATAAACAAGATTCAATGTATGTGGAATCAAAGGACTCATAGGGGGATATTTTACAATGAAGAGTGTCTACATTCCCATTGATGGGGTATTTCATAAACTGGTGTAATGTTTGAGGTTCAGCCACATTGTTGTGAAGAAATGGTCTTTCATGCAAGACAATCCATGCAGTGTCCTAATTCATAAACATAAACATGGTGTTATATTTGATATCACCTAGTTTTTCCTTATTCTTGATCATCCCAATATTATTTTTCTCACTCTTATCAAACCCACTAATTGAAAACTTGTGGGAGATAAATATCATTCCCTATATCCCTAACATCAATGTGTCTGGACTCAGATGTGGTATATCACTGTTCTATTTTAAATTATATTCCTTTCTTGGTAAATATCATCATGTTTTTAAAAAACATATAGTGTTTTGATATGTTCCTGAATGACCACTTCCTAATTGTAATCTATAACAAGACGAAGACATTAAATTCTAATGGAATGGTCTCCACATGAAAATCCTCAGATGTAGTTACTTCTATATCAATGTCATGTGGTATTTGAAGGGACTCAATTAGTTCTTCTCTATATTCATTTGAAAAAATATAGGATCTTATATTGGGAGTTTGTCTTGCCCCCCCCCCCCACGAATAGTATCAAAATGTTTTACTTTTGTCAAAATTTCATCACTTACAAATTTGGTGTAGCTATAATTATGCATTTGAGGAGGTGCAGAGTTCGTGGTGGATGGATAGAGTTTTTGAGAAGAGGTCAAGGGATAATATGGTGTCAATGGTATAGGTCATATATATCCTTCCCGTTGTTTTGAATGATTGGACTACCCCACTACTTCAAGGAAGTTTTTTAAGATTATTGATATCTAAAAACCTCTAGAATTTTTTTGGGACACTTCCTTGTCTCTATTGGTCTTTTTGTTGATCATTAATGTGGATATCAGTGGAATATATATCCTCTATTGTTATGTGACCTATGTATTGGGTTTGACATGACCATGTTGTCTCATGTCTCCTTTCCTACTATTAATTTAGCCACCATCTCCCCGATCATGTATGGGGAACTCATATTCAGAGTCATATTCATCACCATGGAAGGGGTATTCCATGTGTATCAGGTTAAGAGAATAAATTTTTCACTATTCATATATTGGGGGATCTATTTGGAAAGGTAGTTTCCACTCTCTAGATATTGGGGGAAATAAATCTTCACAAGTTAGATCTTGATTAGTATATTAATATAACTATTCCTATTCTATTTCATCCTTTTAGGATGATTGAATCCCACTATGAGAGGTGTCTTCATTATCACCTCCCTAGGTGGTATGATTATTATGGTTATGTGAAGTTGTTCTCTTAGTGTGGTGTGATATTGATCAACTATATTCTGAGTAATCTATTTTTCGATCATCTCCACATTACTACCCAGAAAATTTTTACAATCCCCATCATCTTTAGAGTTGGAAATGGGTACACAAGTCACCTACATCATGATGTCTTCCAATATCACTTGTCCGAAATCGACAGTTATATAGATAACATCATTGAGTTAGACTAAATCATAAATGGTATGACCATTCCTTCTATGTAAAGGGAATTTGTAAGAATTATTTGTGAGGTTTACCTGTTCAAATTTCTCGGGTTATGGAATCCTGAGTAGGTTATTTTCCATGGATTCATGGAACTTACTTGGGGTATTCTCATTTCAAAATCAGTATTCTTTTTTCATCCATTCAACATATTCTATGTAATTCTAATCCCTTTTAAATTCTGATCTGGGTGATTTTTTTTTTTGAATTGATGGTAGTATTTAGGTGATTTGGTGACCAATTAGGTTCTGTGATTGGCACTGATACAGTTTTAAGGGTAATAATAGTTTTTTCTTCCATACCATCCCTTTTCCCTTATATTAACGACACAGTAAAAAATTTAACATACGGTTCATTTAGTTGAATATTGAAAATGTGATACTATATTGGAAAACATGAAAAACCCACCAGGATACATCAATAGGATCAATGGTTTATATATTACATCTATAAGATATTCATCACATAGTACCAGTAATATCCCCTATGAGATAAATATGTAGATTGAATAGTTTAAACCCTTACATCATTATATGAAGTTAAAAACCATCTCATTTTCATGTCTCTAATAGTTCATCAAGTAAATAATTACTATTTTTCAAATCATGGTTCTAAAATGACAAATTAATTGATGAAAATGGTCTTCTCATCATTCAATATATACTTAAGAGGGTTGGTGTACCATATGAAGGATGCGACTACTGGATTCTATAAAAAGACCTCATCTTTGTCACCCCTACTGATCTTGAGGAACCATCATCATGCAACAATGGGACATAAATTTTTTTAAGTGGTGTTTTGGATCTCCCAAATTATCCAAGGTGGAGAATGTTGGTTTTCTAAATGTTAGTGGGAGAAATGTGTTATCTACACATTTAGGATATGGATTCTTCTTTGGAAACATAGATGCACATCACCATTCTAGGTATTCCATTCATGTAGACAGGGTCTCAATAACATTGAGAAGTTATAAATGTACTACTATGTCATCTCCCTGCCATCTATTGGAAGTGGGTGGGATGGATGTGGTTTACCTATTTCCATATCCTTAGGGTTTTTGATTCATTCAATAAATAAATTATCATCTGGGTAGGTTAAGGTTATCATAATAATCAGGGGATGTCATAATCATCTTAAACTTCCACATATATATATTCAGGATGTATAGATCTAGGGATTAAATATTTCTCATAAACATCCCTAGTAGGAAGAATATATATTTTCTGATGTAAGGTTGGAAGGATTTCCATCTGAGACTGAAGATGATACCAAGTGGGAATGTTTCCCCAATGTATCTCCACATTACCTTGTGAAAGGTTCTGAGTCTCACTATAATATTGTTCTATTCATTACTCTATAGAAGTATTTTCATCTCTTCTAGGTGGTGATTGGGATGCAAGAACACCATTTCTTTTATCATTGGAAGTGTTCCTCAACAATGGTGTAAAAACAATATGTGGAGGTTAATGTTTTAGGAATCTACATTGATTTGGTTATTGTATAGCCATAGTTGGTTCATCTAGATCACCCTCATATCGAGGTATGTTTTCTTTATTGCATCTCTCTTAATTTTTTTTGATCCACAATATATTATGCATTGAAAGTGAAGATATGTGATGAATAGTATCTTGTATTTTTAGTCTTACCATTTACATTTATGAATTAGGTCAAAACTATAATACATACATCCATCTTGTTTTTCCAACCCCTAATCAATATTGAAACTTTAAGGATTAAAACCCCTAATGAGTATGATTTCCTTATCTATATATTTGTCCCATATTGTTCAGTGAACAATGACCTTGTCGAAGTTTCTGGTCATGTTTTTTGTGTAGTACCCAAATCAAAGAAGATCATATTATAGTGGGGGGAATGGATGGGATACTTAATGACAATAATTAACTCCCATATAAGAAGAAACTAATTACCTCTATGGTGATGGTGATGATGAAACTGTAGTAAGACCAAATATCCAAGGACTATTTAGGGCCCCAACAATTATTTTTTTTGGATATTTTTATTGATAATATAATGATAATTGTTGAGGATATGATGGATCCAATCATAATAATTGATATATAAATTCCCCCATCCCTACGGGCTCGGGTTGAACTAAAGCCACTCATTATTTTTCTATGACCTCTTTGTGGTGTGATGAACCAGGTAATGGTGGTTAAGATATAAATTCCCTCAACAGTATTTGGTGGTGTTGGTTTTAATTTTATTTTTTTATGCCTTATATCACCACATGGATTAACAATCCTATGGGTTGAGGTTGTGGTAGATATTCCCCATGCCCGGTAGGCTGGGTTCCCTTTTTAATGTATGATATGTAAGATGATACTAGTTTCCATTTTATATGGAAGATCTTGGATCATGTGTGATCTTGGTGTAATGGAATCCAATTATGGGAGTAATTCATTATTTAAAAATATTGGTTTGACCATAAAATCAGGCTATGTGATTGATTTTTTTTACATTTTTCTTTGAGTGTACTAGTTCATTGATATTCTAGTAGTCCTATTCCTCCATTCATGATACATTGGAATCATTAAATCAAATTCATTCAATTGTGGTTACCAACTAACTCACATGTTACTCAATCCCCTAATATTTCTCGAGTCTATGAAAAAATACGAAATCATTTCATGGGAGTTTTGATGTTTAAGGAGTATAGTGAAGTGTAATGCTCCATATTTTCCCAATCCTCATATACATACATATAATATATCTTTTGGAATCATCAAACAGAGAGTTTTCATTATATGAAGGCAAATAATACATAAGTATTTTTCATGTCCTTCCTATCCCTAGTTATAGGATATGGAAAAATAATTCACATCAAAATTACAATGCTTTGTATTTATGGTCTGATGGTGACACTAATATCCTAGATAAGGGAGTTGTTACACATCAAACTATAAGGAATTTCACATATATATTTTTTTGTTAAGGCAATAAATCCTCCACAAGATCATCTATGATATTGTATTTTGAATTGGAGAGAGGATAAAACATCTTGGATGGTGTTTTCCAGCTAACTCTTATCATATGTCTATTTTGATATACTCTTTATCAGTCATAAATGCCTCCACTAGGTCATACTGTATATATTTATTTGTGGGGTTACCTATTGATCATGGAAAAGTGTTGATTGATGTTTATGGGGTAATATATATGATTTTCATCTCCTTTTTTGAGTACCTATCTATATGAAGGAGTTGAGGTTTTAGAACCTCTCTATATAGAGGTTTATCGGAATGGGGAATATTTCCTCATCAAAGGAATAGATCCATGTGGGGGTGACTATAGAGGATTTTAGGAGTAGAGTATATGTGATCTATATCTACACTAACACAAGGAGGACATTCATGGTAATGATAAACTTATACATTTTTTGAAGACTATATGGACCCTCGAGGTGTTGAAATGTATTCTCCAAAATCCCCAAAGACACCGACATTGAAAAAATTAGATACATGAGGCATGTTTGGTATCATTGATGAAATTTTTTTCCTTATATTATGGTGTTGTGATATGATATGATCTTTTTCAATGACAGTTTCCACAACTTATTGATAAATTTTTGGTCCACTTGGACTATGAGCCTATAGCTCACAATCCTCTAGAGTATGCTGATGATCTTCTAAATTTTCTTTTGGAATATAAACCTTGCAATGAATGGTTACATAAATGTTCTTGTAAACCTCAAAAGAATTTAGGATATGAGAAAAGTTTAAATATTCATTTTCTGGTAGAATATGATGACATACCTATGGAATTAAAGAAGTTATATACGCCTCCTCTTGTATTTTTTATGACGGATGTTGGTTCATTCATTCACACGAGAAAATATGTATATAGTCCCATATTATGTGATATTCAAAAATATGAAAGGGAGATTAATTTATGGCAATATTATCTCATAACAAGGTGTGTGTCACTCTCACGAGGTGATCCCCAGTTGTTGTAGGTATATAAGTCTGGTGTTGTACCTTTGGAATATTATGCCAATTTTTTTAATTAGTAAATGATCTTGTACATAGGTATGTTCTACTCTCACTTCTTGGCACTTTATTAATATGGGTAATTGTTCACGGTTCGTTGACGTTAGAAACTGTTGCTATTATGTTTCAATTGAAACGTGTGTTTGTCCTGTTGTACTTTCTGCTCTCAGATAGTGAAGCCTAGATGGAGAAGGAACATGTGCTTGAGACTCTACCTTTGGAATATGACACCATACTTTTTCAATTGGGATATGAACCTATCATGAGTCACATAATTCTCACACATGGTGGTCCACATTTGGAATGTGGATATTATCCTATTATGATTCATTTTCTATGTCCCTAATATGGTGATAATCATCATGTACATGTGAAAGAATGTGATCTTGATACATGACAACATAATTTTATTTCTAATCAGAGTGTTTTTTTCAAGGATTTAGAGATTTTAATTTTTCAAATCTCTATACCATTACTAGTATTTGAATATGTTGATGAATTTCACTATCTATTTCCATAACTTCTTGAAATATTAGCAATGTGTGTAAGAATGTATGACATCAAATGTTGTGTCCCTAATATGTACTTGATGATATATTCAATTGAAGTGTTGAAATAATCCCACATATTTTCTCCTTCTTCCAAAAAAATATTATTATGGGATTCATTCACAAGGGTAAGGATATGTGCCTACCCTTCTGATTTTGGTATGAATATTTGTGAAGATGTTATCTGAGTGAGAAGGGATTTTATTCTACTCATGGTATACTTCCTGAATATATCTATGGGATTTATCAATGGAAGTACGGATATGATACCACCCTTAGTTAACAAAATCATTCCATTATTATCGTGGCATACTTGGTTCCCATTCATGAGAATCATAGGTGGAAATGTGCAAGGTGGTTCCCTTAGAAAGAAACTGGGTGGAACCAATAAGATGGCATTAGTGACATTAGTTGATAGCTTCCATCCATGGATGTTCTGGAACTGAAAGGAAGCATTGGTTTACTCTTTTATACTCCATCATCATTTACTTAAGGTAGTTATTTTTTCAACCTATGGATAGGCTTCCTAATTCATTTGTCTTCACAATGAGTGCCACTACATTATATACAACTTTCAATGGAGGATGTGAGGTCATTGGTTTTAGCATCTACAGGCCCTTACGTCAAACCTCAAGAATTGGTATTATAATGTATTAGTGGTATTTTAGACCACTATATCCACAAGATTATTCTAAAGGTCTCATATGGATGAGTTTGTTCTGTGTCTATAATGGGCTTCAGTTGTAGCATTCATAAAAAATCAATAGATGAGGAAAGGATCTCGGGATAGAGAATTGTTTACAAGTGTAATATCTACTATAAAGAATAAAACAAGGAGAATGTTTAACTATCATTATACCACTAATTAGAATGATACAAGCTAAATAAAATATTAATAGGTTACATAATTGATATTTCATATTACAATTTTGGCCATTTTTCTCATGTGGACTAGTCACAACAATAATGGACATATTTCCTGAGATCCTTGGTAACATTCAGTCAACTGATTATTATTATTATTATTTGATATATTCACATCGGGTTCACTATAATTTTATTTGTGTTAAATATATGTATTTTTTTTCCAAAATTATATTATTTAGGATATATTGTATTTACAATATCTTACATTATGTTTACGATTTTATTAATCCATTATTAAAACTTCAAACTGTTTCCGTGACCATAATTGATTAAGGAAAAACATTCAAAAGTAATGTCGTCAATAGGGATTTCAGACCTAATAGTGCTAAGTAAATAACACTAGTCTATATGATGCTATTATGATCTCATTAATCCCTTTTATTAAAGAATATTTTCAAATTCTAGGACTCTCTTATGGATTCAGGATATTTTCACGAATCTCTTCTTAATCTTAATATAAAACCAATTACCCAAAAAAGTATCGTGGGATAAATCCTTTTATCCACAATAGGGGGTTTTATTAACAAGACCATATGTATGTATCTGATGTTAATTTTCTATCTCCCATTATTTATTAATAATTGGTTGTTACTTTTATTTTGAATCTATATAACTAGTGATTATAGAGTTTCACTTTCATCTATGGAGGTGCTTAATATTATATAAGATAAGATTAAAACATTATGTGTCTTCCTACATTTTAAACTAACTACAATAAGTAAACCCACTATCATTCTTGGTACCTATGTAGCTTAATTTCATGTGGAAAGGGTGCATATGACGGAAATTAGGCATCAGATTGAGCTCGATCCATGGGAAGGCATCCAATGTGTCTTGTTTTTGGCATGAATCAGAGTCACCAAAGAATAGTCACACCTTTATCACATACCCCAATATAGATTCTATTGTATGTGGGTATTCATGATATATCGTTGAGTTAGGATTACGTACTCTAGTTTCCCCAGCTATTAGAGTTTCTTAAAGATAGTGAGAGGACATATCCAAATTCCTAAACCCACAGAGCCATGATCGGTGTGAGAAATAAGTGGGTGGATAGAAAATAGTATTATTGTATATAGATGAGGGAATTGTTCATTAGTGAATCCCATAGAGTATTTTTTATATATATTTCATTCTTTATGATTTATTTCTACATATTATCTTTATGGAAGTAATTAGAGTCATCATAGTTTAGTTCGATTCCAAATCTACTGATGGATGAGGAATAATGATAATCAAATGGGGGATATTGGGTCCTAATGGTTGGAATGTTTTAGATATGATGGGGCTTACACCAAGGGTGATGTGCCTTAGACCACTATCCTTATCAATCCTTAATATGTTTTTTGGTTGTGGGAATAATCAATGTTCTAATGTTTTAGTTGTTTTCTCAATGTACTTATGGATGATGTAGAATGCTAATCTAATGGGATAGCTTGAATATCAATTATTGGAACATCTGATATACAAGAAAACATACAATGAATTGGTTTTCCATTATATATATATTCTTTATAAAGGGTTCATATGTATCATATTTATTTAAGGAATCAGAGTTCTCTTATTTTAGTTGGACTCCCAATCGGTTGATGGGTGAGGTGTAATGATATTCCCATAGGAGAGATTCGGAACAAATGGTTGTAACATATGAGATATGAGGGTAATTACACTAAGGTTGATACCTATTATATATTTAGACATAGAAAGTAATCCCACATATCTTAATCATCGATGTAATTAGAGTTCTCGTAGTTCATTTTCCTTCTTAATCCGCTGATGGATGAGGCAGGAAGTCAAGCCCATGGGAGTGATTGGGACGAGATGGTTAGAACATCAGTTATATATAGGAACATACAATATGGTGTACTCCCATTAGATCTAGGGCCTTATAATGGTTTCCTATATATCCTAGTTATATAAGGAATCATATTTCTCATAGTTTTTTTGGGGGTATTCCCATATATGTCCATCAGGTAAGATTTTTATATGTTAGGGTGCCTATTTGACATGACTTTATTATCTTCTTGAAACATCTGGAGAATTCGGTAAATGTCATGATTGCCTAACATATATGTCAAAATAAAATAACATGATCCATTTTACTTTTCCAAAGGAAATCACTTGATCTGAGTGACATGTATGGATGTCATTGTATGATCAAGGACGACATGCTTAGAGTGTTCCGCAAGACATTGGACTAAATCCATGAGGGATTCATTAGACCTAAAGGACATCTACTTGAGGCTTCTTCAAAATCATTACAAACACATATTTGTTCTGCTACAAGACATTATCAACATTTCTTTGTGAACATTGTGAGACCTAGTTGTCTTTTCTAGAGCACATTTCAATACCCTACTAACATACTCAGAGGTTTTCACGGGTCCTGGATGACATTCTCAAAGGGTTCTGTTAGATCTAGGTAGCATTTCCAATCACAATTGCATATTATAGATAGGTTATGTGAAGTTAATTATGCCTTCACAAGATATTGTGTTCATCTACACTAAATATTTGAAATAGTTTTATTGTTTATACCTTATGTGCCCCATATTTTTTCACGCATTATTCATATTTCTTTTACATGTGACCTAGTCAAAAGGTAGAAACCACATCTCAAAATATATATGAATCTTTAGAAATCCCTATTGTGATAAAAAAAGTTAACATGAGAAAAACTTAATCATATTACATGATCCCTTTGGTCATTCCCTGGGTTTACTAGTGGTAGATCATGTGATAGAAAGATGATTTTCTCTGAGAAGTCTGATCCTATGCTATTGACATCCTCCTAGTGCGTGTTTGATGGGTACTTTCTTATTTTGGTCAGTGAGAATATATAGGCCCCATATCCATAGATATAAAACACCTTATGTCAAAAATATCTCAAAAATATGACATAGAGTCTATGTAGGGATTCTCGTATCAAGTGCTCCACATAAACTGATTTTATGTACTCTAAGGGGCATCACATGATATTAAGTGAGCATAAGAATTTTCCACCATCACCCCTTTTATTTGATGTTGTCATATTAAAGGTATTTTCCTAACCATGATGACATGTCAGAGGACCTTTATATTTTCTTTCCAACATGTCTAGGAGTTTTCAAGACATCAGTATTCCCATAGAAAGGCATTCACATGTTCAAAGATGACATGTCTGTGGTCATTCAAGAGGCATGTATGGCTTGTCAAGGGAGCCTATGTGGGATGAGGAAAACATGTCCATTGGACCTCCTAAGATCATTTTATCATTCTTATGGGGTCCACATGTATTAAATGGTGATATCCTAGGGTTTCTGACCCCTTTTATGTCAATATCACTATATCCTCACTTCACAATAATTTTTCTCCTTTCCCCGTTTTATTTTTTTATTCATTCTATATATCTCCCAAAATTTTGGATGTATTATCGAATAAAATCACTCTAAATGTATAAAATACATTTCATGACAATATATTTATCTTATGGTGATGTTTGAGAATTACCATTGACATCTCATCTTCTGTATATAGTGAAAGAGGGGCAGCACATAGTGGAATTAACTTCTCTGAGACACATTACATAATAATGATTACATGTAAATATGATGTTATGTGACAAGGTGGTCATGTTTCCAGGGGAATTGAGAGGACTCATTAAGCACCAAATCATGTTTCATTAAAATAAATGATTATATAATGTGTTATCATTTTTTAATTTTTATCATTTATTTTACAAATAATTTGGGATTCTTTTCAGTGTTTATCAGTTAATAAAATGCATGATCAAAATATCTCAGGTCGAATTCCTAGAATGATTATATGTAATTATCAATGTTCCTTCTCAAGAAAATAGATGATTTTCTATGGGTCCACAAATGATAAAAAAGATTCAATTTTGTTCATCATTTGCTTTCAAGACCTTCTAGGAGTCATGCGATTGTGTGTCCTTCTCAACGTTACACGATCCGTGAGATTCGTCCACCTTCTCTAACATATGTTCATAGATAAAATAATAACCCCATTTCAAATATTTTATCCATTATAGATTTTTATATTCTCATTTGGAGTGCATCAACAGTAGGTACTTCAGAGATCTTGGTCCTCCTTATTTGAACATATCCTAGAAATGGTTAGTGACATTGAGGACCCTTATTCTAGATTTGTATATCAATGTGGTTTGTTCATTATTAAGGACATGTTATTTTAAATTTGAGGAAATTTTCTATACTTAATTTGATAGTGTATTTAAAGATCACTAAAACCATGCCTAATGAGTATAAATTTCTTCATTTATTTAGGTTTCTTTATAACCATCCTTAAATTCTCTATTTTAAAAGGTAAAAAATATTCAAAGAAAATTTTCATTAAGGAATTATTTATTATATATTAATATTTTCAAAAATATCTACGGATAATTTAATAAAAAATATCAAAAATAGGATCTTCCATGATTATTATAGGGATCAATATACATTCATTTCATTGAATGGAGGGTGAAAAAAATCATTTTATCATTCTCATTAATTTGATATAATTATACACCCGGTGATATAATGTTTGTTATTTCTCCAGATAAATTTTTATTTTAATTCACATTTAAATTAATTTCAAATTTAAATTCATTTCCCTATTATTCTTTACTTTGTTACATGACATGAAATACCTCAACTCTATTGGGTTTTTAGTGTAACTTTTTTAGGCCCTAATACTACAAACAATAATAAGGGTGATTTACTTAAGGGGAAAACATTTGTTATCATTTTGTGTATGTGTTAATAAATTATTTGTATGTTCAAAAATTTTTTAAGTTGTATATTTGTGTGTTGGTTTGTTATATTGGAATGTAATTCATAACCTATAGTATTTTGTCTTATATATTATTAGTGTGTATATGTGTTCTCATTTAATGTTATTATATTGTATTAATTGTATTAATTGTATACAAAGTTAACATGTTTCATATGCATCTCTAGTTACAATTAATATACTATTTTCACTAGTGGAATCTTGTTTATCTATATTATCATAAAACTAATTCATGACATTTTTACTTTATATTTTATTCACTAGTATAATGTTATTTATATTTATAAGCAATCATGAATGTATAGTTTCTGAAATATTTTTCTCATAATTACATGACACAATTCAAATTATTTAATTCCCAATATAGATTTAAAACATGCTCCATGGTCAATAATTTAGATCATATTTTTTAGCCTCAATTATCCCAATTGATTCCTCAAAGGTTTAAGACCTTTAAAAAAGTGTCATTCTCAAACTATAGTATCCTTAACATATTAAAACTTGTATTAATAATTATATATCAGATTTAATTTCATTTTCCCATTATAATTTTAGGTGTATAACTCTCTAATAAGAATTGATATATGGTAATCAGTCATTATTTATTGTTTTCCTATAATATTTCCATATCTATTTCTGTTTTCTACATTTTATTTTTTCAATTTAAATTTAACATGTACATAACATTAATTTGGATTAATATAGCTTTCTTATCTCATTGATCTGGATACATGGACTCCATTAAAACATAATTTTGAAATATAAAATTTGAATATACATTCCATGAACCCTATTTATCAACCAATATATTTACTTTATATCGTCGATATGTTTAGACTAATTCGAATTGGGAAGCATATAATATCCCATATTTTTTAGGTAAGTACATTTTTTTCATTAGACCTCCATTTTTTGGAATTTCCTTCGACATTATAAATTTATTATTGAGTTACTTTGATGATGTAGATATTTTTATGCGTAAAATGACAAAAATTTCAAGGATTTATTTTTTTATTTAAATTATTCATGTTATAAAAATGATAAAGGGTGTTAATATGGATTAATCTGAGTTTGGATGGCGTCATAGGTTGTTCATGAAATTCATAAGATTTCAGGATTAAAGATTCATAGATGGAATTTAAGTGATGTGTAAATGTTACATGACCTATAATTGTCATGAGTAAGATTCTAGGAAGTGTATTCACGATGTTAAATTAATATAGCCATCAACATAGTACACATCATGTAATGATTGAGTAGTGTTATTTAAACGTATTGAGTAATGTTTTCCTCATAATTCATAATTTAGGAAATACATGATGTTAAAGGATTACCCACCATGTATATCTTGGGCTCAGTTGTTTTAATGAAATGATTCATTTATGATTAAATATTTTATTGTGTGTATCCCTCCTACATTAATCCCTAGGTAAATTATAATAAATATAATAATGGATTCCCCACTTCCAGACATCTCGATCAAGAATCAAATCATAGGTTAGTTGTCTTTTATTCATTTTACACTATTAGCATCTTTTCTCATTGTATGAGGGTAATCATTTGACTATAATTGGAAATAACTGTTAATATTATCTATGTGTAATTATATACCTATTCAATCTCATGCACCTTGGTTCTTGTTCATGTTACCTGTTGAAATTGTCTTCTTGATCTTTATATAATGTAAGTTTGTATAGAAAAAAACACTAGTCTATTTTTATTGCTGAATTATGTGAAATATTGTGAGATTTCAGCAACATAACATGAACATTACTTAATTTAATAATGGATGATGAAAAATAATTTTTTATAATATTTTTCGATCCCTTTGGATTAAATAATGTTTATAATTATCTTTCTCCTACCAATTTGGATAGCATACACCAGAATAAAAATTAATTTGATAATGGATTCATAATGTTTTACTGTGACATGAAATATTAGGTGATTATATGTTATAGATTGACCTTGGAAAATAGATTAATGACATTTAAAATGGAAAATGGATATTTGTTATGAAATGGGAATTCATATTTTCATAAAAATGTCTTAAGAAATAATGTAATGAATAATGTGTTACTTGAAAGATAGATGGTAATTATTATAAATTACTGTTGTGGCTTGTGATATATTTATGTGTTATCTTTTCAATATTTATTTATAGGATACAAATGCTGTAATTATTATATATTTGACTCTGTCCAGTTATGTTATAATTCATATCTAGAGGACACAGTCCGATTATAATGTATTGCTTAGATAGAATACACATTCTTTTTCTTCATTAATCCTTATAGTAATTGGAACAATGTGTATAAAATCCTAATATAGGGGCTCTTATTGGATAATAAAATGATTATATATAGAGAATTTACAAGATATAGAAATTATTATATGAAGATATTTTCCTAGATATGTAATTATTTCATTTCTATGTTGTAATTGTTGGCATGGTTTTGTAATAGGATCACTGTTAGTAATGAATCGTTCTAAAGAAGCATTTTTTTAATATTATATTAATGGTTTAATAAATACCCATATTTATTGATGTATTTCATTCAATTAAACTCATAATTGTTTTGTTTTGACAAAGTGGAGTTCACCCACATTATTTTACTCATAACCCATTTGTGATGGTTTCTGTTACCTGAGATGATTAAAAATATGAAGGTATGGATAAGAGAAATGGATCTTTTGGTCGATTTTATCTCACTGGATAGGTTGGATTATTGAGTCGAAACTGAACAGGGGTTTCAGAATGGGATCTTCTTAGTTTATTTGGGTAAGGACTATCATTTTTTAATATTAAATTATGTTTTACATTAAACATAGTCATAACTATCATGAAACGGTTCGCTATTAATTTTTTAATTGGTTCTTATTTTATTTCATAGTCATATATTTTATCATTTCTACTATTTTTATCACATTGATATTTATAATTATTTTTTATTTCCTCTATATAGTAACTTTGTAATAGGGGGATATAGTCTCCCAACTATATTGACTACACCCCCTCAGTTAGTCTAGAACCTATGACATATGCGGAGGTGTACATGAGGTATAATAACCAGAATAATTTTGCTACATGAGTGTGTTTCTTATATTAGTACATTACAAAGTTGTACCATATGTTTCAATTTATTCTTTTTATTTTCATAATAGTTTGGAATTGTATAAAGGAGACAAGAAAGTGAGATACATTGTAATGAGGTTGTTCATGGTAGTGTCTAACCCATGTTTGACAGAAACACCATGTTCCTTGGGATGTGATTATTTTTATGATGTTCTCTGGTTACAGTTTGATTCTATATCACCTTTTGTGAAATGCATGATGTGTAATGTTATTTCTTACCTAAAATTTTTATTCTTGTCCTGAAATTTTATGGGATGAGTATGCATGAATTGTGATATTAAAACAATGATATATCTTGTAATGAATTGTTTGTGATATGGAAATATGTATTACCTGTGATTTATTTTCGTTTATAAACTATGAACTGTGATACCTATTTTATTATTTAAATTAAATGAATCAAATTTTATGTTATACTGAAACAATTACAATCCATGTTTATTGAGACTATGATCCAATGGTCTTTTATTTTTTCAACCTCTTTTGGTTAACCATATTTTTATCTAATGTTATAATGATTTTTTTTTCATATTGATAAAATGAATCATTGTTATCTTCAAATTGATTTTTTGGATAGGGGTAATGGGATCACTCATAGAAAAACATAACTGGATATTCTTTTTTCTCCTAATTATCATATGGAATTTTAGTTTCCAAAAAGCTTCATTTTGGTCATGTGATCTTTATAGTGTGATATAGTCAACATCGTTCCATCGATGTATAAGAAAAAAGGAATGTTTTTTTATAGAATACACCTATGTTTTCTTGTGAGGGATTCCATTAAGTTTCATGTTCTAGATTGATTCAGTCTAATTGATCTTCAATAACCATTAGTGACCCAAAGATAGGATGGTGAAGAATGTGGAATACATGATTCATGGACCGTGTAGGAAATGATGGGATGTTCTAGAGAATACTTTGTAGCATTGGTAGTTGTCTTGGATAGACATTTAGATAATTTTTTGGAGAAAATTTCATCCATATGTGTTGAGGGATAATATGGAATGCGATTTCATACACCTGACACATGATGTCATGTTAGTGATGGTCTAAACTGAACATTTAACCAAATTCCAGTGACTTGATGCATTTTTAGAAGCTGTATAGACCTCCAGGGTGCCATGATGTTGGTACAGATTTTTCTATGAGAACATTTTATAACTGAATATATTTATCTTTAGTATCTTTTCATATGTTATGAATCTACCACTCATCAAGTAATGGAATATGATAGAGGCCCATAGTAAGAGAATGAAAAGTTTTGTACAGAGAATAATTAGCTCTTTTTTGTGGGGAAATGTGTGCCTCAATGATAGTTATCACCAAGGAAACAACAGGAAATGTATTCTGGGTTGTGGGAATCAATCTCAGGTTGGTGTTCTGTTACAGTGCTATTAGTTTCCAATATTTGCCATCATGTTGTCTTAGTTTCTATACCCTAAATTGAGGTTCCATTATTTTACTATACTAGGAAACCAATAGAGGTTTTTTATTGGAATCTATCTGTATAGTAGAATAATGGAATCAGGATTGGTACCATAGTCTAGGAAAGGACACAACTACATCTTAGTTGACAGCTTACTGAGTACCCTTAGATGGCTAGTTCGATATAGGGGATGGTACCCCATTACAATAGTGGAATTATAATAAAGAGGTAATAGCTTAGGGAAATCAGAATTCAAACATGGTTAGAGGGGATAGTAAACTTCTTGTTATGAATGCTACCTTAGCTAGTTGATATGAAGGATATTATACCATTAGATGTATGATTCGTGTTTCATATACCCGTTCTGGATTTTTTATACTGTAGATTTAATTTTAATTTTTATCAACACTTTTGGAAAATGGTTTGTTCATGTTTGTGGAGAGATTGGATTGCATTTTGAACATTGACATATTTTTTGTAATTGTTTAAGAAAATATCCAATAGTGCAAGGCGTATTATCACTAAATTGTTGGTTCCTATTTAATTTGGGAACCATTTTTCATGGAAATATAATGCATTGATTCAATTTTTAGTGAGGATTGATTTGATGTATAACAGGATTATATTTTTTGTTACCTTATAAATGTTACATTTCAATCACTAAAAAGAAGTAATTATATTAACTAGGGTGATTGGGATCATCAAGATTCTCATGAAAAAAAATTAGTTCATATTGGATTGTTTCATAGCACAGATATAAGTTATTTCCCTAGATGATGGTCAAATGTAGTAAGATAATTTTCCTCTAGATTTAATCCATTTTTAGGATATCTTCCCTACCATATACTATGACATACCCCTGAGTGAGAGATTGAGTTTGAGATCATGTTGAAACTGATAAAATATTTAGATTCTACTCCACCATATAGTATTTCACAAATAGAGATTTTTGAGTTGAAAAATAATTAAGATTATAGATATCAAAAATTCTTTATAAGGCTTAAAACATCCCTATGGAGATCTCTTGTTCTGTCCCCTATTAATTCTTATTGTACATTTCACATTACTATATATTATCGGTGATTTTACCAGATGATGCTTATAAATTATTATCCCTATCTATGTATTGATTTTCTATTTGATAATATGCTTGGTACCCATGTTTTCCCTAAGATTAACTTCTTGTCAGAATATCATCATTTTAATGTGATCCTCTCATAAATTCCTTGGACTGATTTGAGGAGAATTCATATATTGAATTATCTCATAATAATGCATTTTGGTTTAATGAACACAAAAATTGTATTCATAGTCTTACTTCATCAGATCTTTCATCCTCTCCTAGACCAGTTTGTGGTGTCTTTTTCAATAATATCTTAGTGTACACCTGTTCAATAGATGATCATTCCCAACACCGTGACATCCTCTTGAATACATTGGGAGATAATAAAATTTATGATATGCTAACAAAATTTAGATTCTATATTGATAGAGTAAAATTCTTGGGCCATGTAATCTAATATCCATGATTGTTAGTGGACCTTGATAATGTTGAAACTGTGGTGTATTGGGAGTGACCAAATTATGTATTTGAGATTCAGAGTATTCTTTTCTTGGATTATTATTACCGACAATTTATCTAGGACATCTCCCATATGGAAGTTCCAATGTTTGTGAAAAACATGAGTGGTGTTATATTTTTTTGGTCAGATGATTAAAAGAGGTATTTTAAGAAGGTTAAGAAAATTCAAATCACAATAAACATCCTCAATTTACCTATTAATGTTAAATCATATATCATGTACTTTGATAAATCTAGTGTTTGATGAGAATAATTTCTAATGCAGGAAGATCGAGTGGTTACCTATGTCTCTTGGTCATTGAGACCACATTATGGGAATTATCTAAATTAGTATCTATAGTCAGGTATGATGGTACATGACCTGAAATTATTGAAACATTATCTCATTGGAGAGATTTTTGTTGTGTACAAAGACCATAAAATATTTAGCTATATATTTCATTAATTGGACATGAACCTTCGATAGAGGTTGCGGGTTAAGTAATGGTAGTCTTTCAAATTCATGTTGTCTTAAACACAAAGATATTGTAATGTTTCACTCCAATGCCTTGAGATTTGAGACAAAGAGTGTGGTTATGATGAAGTTTTGTGATGAGGGGTGAATGGTTAAACTCTATGTACTTGAATATAGATGTTCATAATTACAAGGGATAAGTAGAACTAACATCATCATCAGCTAAATCCATGACTTTTGAAAGGATCAAAATGGATATGATATCTAACCTACAAGGATTAAAACTGAGGGACATCAAATATTGCGGGGAGACTCCCTAAGGACGTTCTAATTCTAATGAAAATTATATTCATTTTCTTGACTGAGTATGGGTTCCAATGGGCTTGTGTGAGGAGTATCATATAGATTTTCATGCTTCTATGTGAACAGATTATCCGGGATTGATAAAATTGTATCGTCATATGAATTGATAGTAATGGTGGCCTGGAATGAATAAAGTGGTAGAAATCATTGTGTAAAATTATTTCATTTTTCAGTAGGTGTTTTTTTAACATCAAAAGCTTGATAGGATATTACTACCTCTGGACGTTCCATATTTGAAATGGAATGATGTAAATATGGATTTTTTTATGGTTTCCCCCTGACACTATACACAAAGGATATATAATGGGTGATCTTGGGTCGACTGATGAAGGTATCATCCTTCATTCATATTATGGATACCATCTTAATTGCTTATCTAGGAAGTATTTATAGATGAGAAATACTTTTGCAGCATAGGTTTTCAAGGGGTATTGTTTAGAATGGACATACTTGTTTCACATCCTCATTCTTTCAGGGTCATATGAAGGCTCTAGGATCGCATGTTATTCTTTTATAGTATTTTAACCACAAACTAATATTCAATCTGAGCTGACTGTTCAAAAACAAAAGGATTTATTATGATTTCGGGTTTTTGATATCAGTTATTTGATGGATTGATATATCAAAATCATGTATTCTGCCTAAAATAAAAGCTTCTATATATCTCTCTAGATGGAAACATTTTAGTCTTTTTATATAAGGCCATATTTTTCTCCTCTTTTTTTGTTTTAAGTAGTTTAGTAAAAACATATTGGTTAAGTCTCATTTTGTATCATCTAAGAAGGTTTAGTTTCTCTTGTTGTGGTTGTTAACCACACATAGGATGATAAATTCATACACTTTCTAGAAGAGATGGCCATCAGTGTTTTAGGATTACCATAGTGTTTTCCATTGGGTGTCTCCATTTTTTGGGTGACACCGTGTCAGGAAATAGGGAAATCTAGAACCCAGATGTTTTGGTCACATTGAGATCATGGAAATGTTTGGTCTTTTGGCATATCGATTAAAACTTCTATGAAGATATTGTTCCATGAGTGAAATATTTCACATGTTGAGGCATTAGAGATATCATCCTGAAACTTCTCAGGTGGTAGATGTTGAGAATATCAAGAATTTTGTAAATGAGTTTTTTGGGGAGAATCTGATGTGGATTGAATACAATAATGAGTCGTGTATCTATGGAAATACTATACATCTAGTTCGAGTGCATTGGAATCATGGTTGTGGTTATGATGAGACCTAGGATATGGAATTTGATATTTGTTAACAATGGGTATAACTATTCATCGAGACCCCTTACTCATTCATGGATAACCTAAATGATTTTCTTTTATATGGTGGAGAGGCAGTAAGACCCTATATTTTTCCTTTATGTCCCTCATTTAGATTTGGTTGAATCATATTTTTTTTTGGTTTTTTCATCTTCATTAAATATTTGTTGTCAATTTGAATTGATGATAGAGTTAATTTTCTAATGAAAATGTCTTATTCTTTGGGGGTATATATATTATATTAATGGAGTATGGGTATAAAAATATAAATGGAGAATAATTGGATTTCTCATGGGTTTGGAAGGCATTGGATGTGGTTTGGGTTCTTCAATAGTAGCTGGGGTTAAAACTGTCGTTTAGGCATTTACACAACATGTAAATGTTAAACGTTGTATAACTGTCAACAAGAATATTCCATGAAACATGTTAATGATGAGAAATGAATACACACTATGAACCAGGTTCAAAACATTTAAAGTTCTTGCAGGGTTATTTTAACTTGAGTCAACTTTTATTTTGGAATACCACAAAATTTGGGTAATACAAGATGTGAATTAATTACACACCATGTATTTATATGAATCATTTGTTTTAAATACATTCTAGATACATGATCCATTCATTATTCTCTTTAATTTCTCCTTTATATAGATACATAGGTTATTTCCATGATATTTTGGAGTTTATCTCTCCCTTTTGGATGTCTCGATCAAATATCGGATCCCCTGTTTATTTTTTTTCTATGGTTTATCCCACTCATATTATTTTTATCAATGTAATGGTGAAATATATTGACTACTATTTGAAACTGGTTTAGATAACTATCTTATATGATATTTTTCTTCTTCCGATCTTCAATGCCTTTGTTCTTATTACCGTTTCACATTAGAATCATTGTCTAGACTTTTACATAACGTTAGGTTGCACTGAATGAGACCCTATGGTATGTTTTAACTATTAATATATTTTAAATATTATGTGATTTCACTAACATAAGATGTACATTAATTTGTTAAATAATGTATGCTGAAAAATCATAAGTATTTTTTGGATCCCTTTGTATTTAATGATATTGATAGATGGCTTTCGGTAACTCATTGGGTGAGCCTACCCTATAATTATAATAAAATGGATTATAGAATAATTATTTTTTATCATGACTTGAAAAATAAAGTGATTTATTATTATATATTATAATTGAAAAGCAGATTAATTTAATATATAATGTATTTTATTTATCTGATATGAAATGGGACTGAATATTTTCATGGAAAATTAATATGATATTATATAATGAATGAATGGGTAATTTAAATGAAAATAGTGATTTGATGAATTCACCATAGTGGCCCATGTTATTATGATTTTTTATAATTTCATTTTCACATTCATGGAATTGTTGTTGTAATTCTTATATGGAGGACTCTGCCTGGTTATGTTAGGATGAATATATAAAGGACTTGGTATAAGGACCTAGCCTTAAACATCACATAATCTTCAATTAAGTTAATAATTCACATTGAAGATCTTTTCAAGTTTTGAGATTTAGAGAATTAGGTCGTAACATATACATAACAATTTTTTTATTACATGTTGACACATATACTCAGTATACATTTTTTCATAAAATAAAAACTCTTAAAAAATAGTCATTTCTAGTTCCATATTTTTTACACCATGGATTTTCCTTGACCCCATCCTAGACCCTATTCATCTTTAAGTCCATTGAAAAAAATTCAAATAAATAACTTAGGATGAGCCTAAAAAACTTAGTAAGGGATACATAAAGAAAGAAAACTATTAGTTTTTTCAAAACGACATATAAACCATGAATACTTTATCATAAGTAATACTTCTCACCTTCATGAAGTAGTTAATAATTTTCACTGAATAAAAGATCATTTCATACCATTTGGTAACCAAATTATTACCATTAAAACCCTAGAAATAACACATAACATATAAAGGTAACTTGGGACATAAACATACTTAAATGGAATAACTATACCATCAACTTCCACACATATCACTAAATGGAAAAGTCATATGGACAGCATCCATACCAAATGAATTGGAGGTCATAACATAACCACTCATCCAGTTTATCATGACACCACCAATCATTTCGTTTATCATGTAACCACCCATCAAATGTCCAAGTACCGTTATAAAATCATAACACATAAAATATTGAAAATATAAACATTTTACTAATAAAATTTCATTTTCATTCATGATATTGAAATAATACATCGATTTAAAAACCCATTTCAAATACCAAAGAACCCAAAAATAGTATAAGGGATTTATTTTCCTTTTACGAACATTATGTTTTATAGAGGAAGCCAACTAACTATTACAACAGAAGAGAGGTCATTGTCACTCTAAACATTAAAAACATTAATTTTTTCATTTCGTAAAATGCTTCGTAGAAAAAAGGTTAACTTTGAATGAAATTAAATGTAAAAGGAATTTATTATATTCTTTATAAAAGTAGGAGGTATTTATTATCAAAACATGCCTCAATGAAAGGAGATTGAGACAAAGTCCCTTACCTTGTGTCTGACATGACACGTTCATTCATTAATTTCTTGAATAATAAAAATAAGTTAGTTTATACTTTCTTAATAAATTTTTTCAAGATAATTATTCCTTTTATATCACTAATTACCTTGTTATAACAATTAGTTATTTTTTTCATATCGGTCATTTGGTTGATGTTTGGAACATCAGTTAAAAAATGAACTTGTTATAATTATAAATTGTCCATGTGGTAGAAATGACATTATATCTTCAATTATATTCATTAATTATATATCATAAATATCATATATATCTAGTATATACATAATTATAAAATTCCATATCGTTTGGATATATGAATATAAATGCACCGTTCTTGGAGACGGTAAGTCGTATGTACACATGAACGCTAATTCCATTTCATTTTTTAATTTTAAAAGGAATGAAAACCAAATCATACATAGGTATATTATTATTAAAGTATAATATCATTTATAATTATAGTAACTATATCCTTTATGCGTTCCACATATGTCATGAATGAGTCGTATCACTTTGAGGGTGTTGTACTCTGCACTTCCTCAAATGAAATTATCATATTTACCCACTATGGAAACCACAAAGGTATTCTATAAATGAAAAATACATAATAATAGAGAAAACATAAACATAATATAAATCATATATAAATAAATTTCCATTTTAATGGCCACCATGAGAGGAAATTGGAGATATTGGATCAATCATCATTTCGTGAGGTAGTAGTTCATCGTCTACAGAAACTGTATGTTTGTATCAATTAGATGGGTGTGTTTGATGTATAGTTCAAATAATTATAATAAAAAAGACCTATTATATTTATTATATTTGTCTTGTTATAAAATAATTTAATAATGAGAGTTTAGGGGGGTGGAGAAGTAAAATAAAAGAAAAGATCTTAGGAGAATACATTATCTTTAAACTGGGTAAATCCTGTTGGTTTGAACCAAAAGGATTCTTGGAGGTGCCTTATGTGAATGTTAAGGCTTAAAAAATAATCATTAGGATGTATGGAGTTTAATTGGTTAGTGTTTGGACGAGACAAGGGTATTTATAGGTGCTAGTTATGAGTTAGAGGTGATGTCTTTTTATAAGGGAAAGGAGGGACTCTTTAGGAATGTTTGAAAATATTATTTTATTATAAATATATTTTCATTTTCAAAAGGTACAAAACTCATTAAAGTGAAATATAAGATGAATATTGTTCAAAAACAATCATACAAGAATAATTTAATAAGTTTTAGATATTTTTGTAAAATTTTATATTCACATTGATTTAAATCATTCATTAATAAGGTAATCACCACATCATCATTGTGACATAAATATTTTTATTTATTTGATGTCTAAAAATTATAAATATAATAACAATATGTAGAAAATAATTTTATCATTATAATGAATATTTATAGTCAAAGTGATAACTTATATAACCCCATGTAATAATTGATTTACTAAAAGATATATGTTTATGCCATTTTGTCTTTACCTTAAATTAATGAATATAAAGTGTCATTATCACTCCCAAGTGGCTCCATGGGGACCCAAAATCGACCCCAGGATTCTCATGGTTGGAATTTTATCAGTAAATAAGAATATAAAAATGTTAGGTTAATTTAATATTATTATAATAATATTTGTTTTCCCTTATTTACCAGATTTACCTTTTAATCATTGAAAATAAAATATTTACTGAAGTAAATATTCATAAGGTCTAAAAATAAAAGATAACTATCTACACAATTTTGACCTCATAATTACATATATGGAGTCCATTTTCCCTAATTTGATACACATAAGTTTCAGAAATTCATTTAAAATTAATTCCCGTTGTCAAAACAAAAAAGTGTTGTTTTAAGAAATAATAAAAATCCAAATATTGACACTAGTTTATGTCCAATTTCAAAGTCAAATTACATCCAACAACCATAATTGGATTAAATGGTAAAAATATAATCTAATTACACTTTAAATCCATTTTAAAAGATAATCTAACCATATAAATAAGTTATATTAAAATGTAGTTTTTAATTAAAATACAGTATTTTCACTATTCATTAAAAAATGAAATTTATCAGAAACAAATTTATCAAAATGTCATTAAAAGAAAATTTTGATGTCCTGATTCTAAAGAAAATTTTATTTTTTCAAATATAACATATAAAAGTGACAAAAACTAGATTTAAAAATGGTTTTCCTTCAAAAAGCATCAAATAACCCTTTTAATGAATACTAGAGTATTTATGCTTAAAAATTGGATTCTTTCTTATATTAAGCCTCTAAAATTAATTGTATAAATGTAAAAACATTTAAAAAAAGTGTAATTAAATTGTAGTTAGTTATATTCATTCCTGCCATTACAATGGCTAGTCGTTAACTTTAATTTGAAATAATAATATTATATTATTATTTTTCAGTATAACTCAACGTTGAGTGCAATGTATGAATTCAAAGAAACTCATTGTTGTGTGTTGGTTATGCCATCAAACAAAGTATCCCCTTTAAAGAAAAATTAATATTTAATTCACAAATATTAATAAATATGAAAATATCATATACTTTAATTACCTAAGATGTTACATCCTTCCCCCCTTTTTGAAATGGGGTCCTCGCAATTATATTAACATATCAAATAAAAGTGGGTATTTATCCCTCATAGAATTATTAGATTCCCACTTTGCCTCATCAGACATATAATTTTATCATAAAACAATTACCTGATAAATTACCATATTCTGCAACACCTTATCTCTTCAGTCCAGAATCTAGACTGGTTATTCCTCATAAGAATTATTTTCTCTCAACTAAACTACCTAGGGACTCAAAACATGAGATGAATCTGGCATATAATTTCTCAACATTGAAACATAAAAAACATTATGTACCTAGGATAAACATGGAGGTAAATCCACTCTATTAATAACAAATCCAATTCTCTCCAAGAACTCATAGTGTCTAATGAACCTTTCACTCAACTTTCCCATCTTCCCAAAAAGCATCCCACAATTCTGGGGAGAAAATTTGAGAAAGAGATGATCACCTACCTCAAAATAAATATCATTCCTTGGGTTATCCAAATAAATTGTTTGCCTACTTTGATGTTTTCTCATGTGTTTCTGAATCAACTGAAATTTATATTCCATATCTTCTACTAATTCTTGTCCCATTAGCTTCCTTTAAACTACTCCATCCCCAAAATCTGGAGTTTTACACTACTTTCATTATAATTCCTCAAATGGAGCCATCTATATACTGGAATGAAAATTATTATTATAGGAAAATTCAACCAAAGAATGAATTTTTTCCTAACATCGATGGTAATCCTTTGAATAAGCACATATAATATCCTCCAAAGTCTGAATTTTTCGTCCTTATTACCCATCTGATTGTGGATGAGAAGCTGTATTAAAATTTAATTCGGTACCCAATGACTTTTGAAGGCCTTTTGAAAAGATATAAGTGAACCTGGGATCACAATCAGATAAAATGGAGAGAGGAACTCCATGTAACCAGACTATATCTTTATTATACACTTGATAAAGTTTATATAAAGACAAATTATCTCAAATAGGAAGGAAATGAGAAGATTTTGTCAATCAATCAATAATAACCCATATAGTAGTGTTACCTTAAGATGTATTCAGTAATCCCATAATGAATCCCATGTATATATTTTCCCATTTTCACTCTTTCACTAGTAAAAGATGAAGTGCCCCTTTCAGAAACTGCTACTCTGCTTTAACCTGTTGACAAGTCAAACACTTCACAGTAATGTTAGCAATATCTCTTTTCATTCCATCCCACCAGTAATACTTCTTAAGATCTCTATACATCTTATTACTTCTAGGATAAACTAAAAACGTAGAACTATAAGATTCATATAACAACTCTTTCTTCAGATATGAATCACAAGGCACACATAATCACTTCCCAAACCTCAAGACAAAGTCTCTATCAATATTAAACTTAGGTGAAATATCCTTCTGAACTAATTCATCCTTTTTTACAACTCACTTCCATCTTACTATGCTTTCTTAATTCTGTCTACTAGGGAAATTTGTAATGAATCCTAAATCAAAATAGGGGAATTGCTTACACTAACAACATATAATCCAAAATTCATCAAATCAAAAACCAGAGGATCTCATTCCAAACATATCATGGTTAAGGTTACATTACTCTTTCAACTCAAAGTGGCAACCACTTTATATTCATTTCCCGGATGGTAATTGATCGCGTAATAATAATCCTTGATTAATTTTGACCATCTCCTTTGTCACATGTTTAATTCCATCTGTGTAAATATTTACATAAAACATTTGTGGTTAGTATATATTTCACATTTTCCTCCATACAGATTATGCCTCCAAATTTTCAAAGCAAAAAAATAGTAGCTTATAAGGCCCCAGCCTTAAACCTTACTTAATCTTGAGTTATTACAAGATTACACATTGAGGATCTTTTCAGGTTTAGAGTTTTAGAGAATTAGATCATGAAACTTGCATTACATTCCACATTTAAACAAAGTGGTTACATAAAAGACATTATTCATTCTTCCCATCAACGGAAACATATTTAAAATAAAACATGGATCCTTTATTGACACATCCTTGACAATATCATCCCATCATGTACCATTCCCTTGACCTGTGAAAAACATTTCAAAAACATGGGATGAGCATAAAAAGCTCAGTAAGGGTTATAAAAATATGGAAAGGAAACATGAGTTCATATATACATAAGAATGAAATCAAACTTTACCGATAAAACATAGGCACTTTAACATACCACATCAAATCATGAATAAATCATAGAAATCATAAGACATAAAGGTAACTCGAGGCATTCATAACATTCTTACGTAGGGAGTAACCCTCTTGGTTACGTTTGGAATACACATCACAATATACTCCCTAAATCTCTTCGGATAAACCTTAACGTTTCACTCCTTCACATTACCCAATGCATTGGAGAGCTATATCGGGCTCACCCGCCCATAGTTTATCATAGAACCACCTGTCTTCGTAATAATGCCCAAGAACCTCAACATATTCCTTTCACATAAAACATGCATAAAGGAAACATTACATTTCCACCTTTCAATCACAAGATATGAATACAACACATTGATATAAAAACATTATGAAAACCATTTTCAATACCAAAATAAAAGAAAAGTAAAACATGGTATTTATTTTTCTTTTAAAAAGAAGGTATGTCTTGTGGAGGAAGCCGAAACTCAAATAATGGTCACGACGGCGGAGAAGTCGTTGTCGCCGCATACGTACGGCAAAAACATTCCCTTTTATCATTTAATAAACACTTCGTATAAAAAAGATTCCTTTTGAATAAACGTAAAAGTCAAATGGGTTTATACACCGTATAAAAGAAGGTTGTGTATAAAAAATAATATTCCTCGATGAAATGAGATTGAGATGAAGTCCCTTACAAAGACCGTATCATTGGTTTAAGGATAAATCAATTACATAATTATGTGTGACAAACAAATACACCAAATATAAGTGGATATTAAGTATAAAATAATTAAAGGTCATTCACACATATTCAAAGGATGACATATTCAATAACTACATGTTGAACCCAAAGAAATCGAAATTGGGTTAAGAAGTTCCCTTGACAGCCTAACGACGTCACATCAAAATGAGTTGATGAGAGATTAAAAAAATGGTATCTCATCACTTGGACATAAAATTTACATCAATAAGGATATATGAGAATATATCCCAACATAAAAATATGTAAATTAAAAGACCCGACAAATGAAGTCTTTTAAAAAGAGGAGGGTGAAAGGATCCCTTACCGACATGCGTATCTTTCGAAACATACACATCGTGAAAGACGAACAATACACCATTGATGTAAATACACATAAAATAAATTATATTACACAATGAGTAAAATAATGGGCAGTACATACACCACTCAAAGGAAATTATGGCAAATGTAGCACAAATCTCATGGGAATAAAAGTGAGATGAAAATCCCTTATGAAAACTCGGCAGCCTAACGACGCCAAATAAAACTTACAAAAATGTATTGATGAGATCAAATAGGGTCTCTCATCATATTAACATAAAGTTTATAGAAAGAGGAATATAAAATAACATCCCCCAACATAACAAAGAGTAGCTTAAAATATGTGACATAAAGGAGAGTACTTAAAAAGAAAGAGAGAGGTTAGATCTCTTACGAAAATTCGGCAGCCTAACGGCGCCACTCAAAACTTCCAAAATGGATTGATGAGAGAGAATATGGTCTCTCATCATATGAACATAAAAATTACAGTAAGAGTAATATAAACTAACATCCCAATAATAAGAAATATGATCTTTAAAAGGAATGACATAAAAGAGTGTACTTTAAAAGAAAGAGAGGAGTAGGATCCCTTACCTCAAGTCCAACTTGTCTTGTTCGTTTCGTTATATTCCTGAATAATAAACTTTGGTCAATTAATAATTTCCTAAGAACCTACTTTATATATTATTATTCAGTTCATATCACATATTATAAGGTTATAATAATTGTTTAATAACGTTAGTTCATATCAGACGTTTTTTGCAGATGTTTGGTACATGAGTCAAAAATGAACTTGTTTGAAAAAAGATTTCTCATGTAGTTATATGTAAATAATTTACAGAATAGTATTAATGATTAAAATATCTTATATATCTAGAAAATATTCATTTTATACTATTCCATATCATTTGGAGATAAAAAACGAAAAGCACCGTTCATGGAGACGGTAGGCCGTACGTACGCATGAACGCAACTTTCATTTTTTGTCATATTAATAGAATTAAAACAAAATGAGAGAGATATATATATGTTATAATTCCAGAATGATATCCATAATTTAGATGTAATATATTACATATATATCCATTATATATATGTACTTACAATATTACATAACATTTTGAGATAAGAAATGAAATGTACCGTTCATGGAGACGGTAAGCCGTACGTACGCATAAACGCTACTTCCATTTCTATTTCATATTTAATGGAATTAAAACATAATGATACATAATATTATATTAATTACAGTATGTTATCATATATAATATCAATAAATATATCCTTTATACGTACCACATATGGTATTAACGAATCAAATCACTTTGAGGGGGCGGTAGTCCGCACTTCCTTAAATGAAGATATCATGTATACCCATAATGGAAGCCATAAAGGTATGCCATAAATAAAAAATACAGAAGCTTAAGTAAAACATAAAAATATTAGATATCATATATAAATATAGTGTCATATTAATGACCACCTTTTAATGTGGTAGAAGAATGTTGAACAATCATCGTTTCGGGATGCAGAAATTCGCCATCCACGGAAACAGTATGTTCTTTAACCATTAGATGTAGGTGTGTGTAATTGTTGCACGAATCCTTATTATAAAAAAATCCTAGTATATTGAAGATACTGGATTTGTTACAAAAAAATGAATAAAAAGAGTTTAGGGGGTTGGAGAAGAAAAATAAAACGAAAGGACACAAGTGAAGACATTACCTTAAAATCGGGTAACTCCCATTGGTTTGAGCTCAAAGGCTTTTTTGGGAAGACTTATGCCCAATGTTAATCTTCAAGGAGTAATAGAGGGAAGTGGAGAGACAAAATGGGCAGGGGATGGCAGAGCCAAAGTCTTTTTAAAGTGTGGGTAAGGAGGTAGAGGTGGGGGCCTTTTATAAGATGGGAGGAGGGGCAATCTTGGAAGGTAAAAAAAGTCACTTTATTATAAAATGGTATTCGGATTTAAGAGGTCCCACATTGATGTGTTTCGAGGATAAGGTGATAAGGGTTCTAAATCCACCCATATAATAGGTTTTTTCCATGTGTAGGTCTTATATTTTACATTATCATTCTATTTTATTTAAATCGTTAAATAATGAGGTCATCGCTGCATCATCATGATGTCATAAATAATTTAATTTATTTAAAGTATAAAAATTATAAAAAAAATACTATGATGTAGGAAATATTATTAGTTTATCAATGAATATTTATAATCAAAAATCTGATCTTTATAACCCCATGTAAAAATTGTTTTAGTAAAACATCTCATGTTTGTGTCGTTTTTACTTTTACATTAAAAAAAAGTTATTTATGTCATTTCCCAACCAAAGTGGCTCCATGGGGTCCCCAGGTTGACCCATGGATTTTTTGGGTCTCCCATGACACATCCAATGAGGGTAGGACATGTTTCATGCTCATATCATTTTATTAAAGCATTATTTATACCTTAACCTACACTAATTACCTCTAATCGCGATTAAAAACATAACAAGATACTATTCACCAAAAAATTATTTTTATCCCATTGAATCACATTTTACTTCTTAATGACAACCATGTATGTCGGATTTATGAAATTCAGAACACAAAGATGGCAAAATTTCATTTAAACGGAATAATCAGTTTTTATAAGTCACACTTAGTGGTTTCACTATTCATCAAAAATTGAATTTTTTTAGAAAAATCCCAAAAATTCACCCTAAGATATATTTGATATTTCGAATTCAAAAATGAAGTCTATTTTACAAAATTAAAAACATATAAGTCACATTAATTAATTTAATAATTAATTCCCGCTCTCAGACCAAATAGCGTGTTTTTATGAAACAATAAGTATCAAAAGATTGACACTAGTTTAAGTCTGATTTCAAAGTGAAATTAATTCCAACCACCAATATTGGATTTAATGGTAAAAATATATTCTAATTTCTCTTTAAAACCAATTCAAAAGATAATCTAATCATATAAATAAATTATATTAAAAAGATGTTTTGAATTAAAATACAACATTTTATACTATTCATGAAAAATAAACTTTATCGAAAAGATACCAAAAATTTACACAAAGTAAATTTTGATATCCCAATTATTAAGAAGAGTTTTAATTGGTCCAATATAATGTATAAGAGTGAAAAAAAACTATATTTAATGACGGTTCTCCATCAAAAGGCGATAAATGAACCTTTAGTGAAAACTAGGGCATATACGCCTAAAATTGAATTCTTTCTGTATTTTAAGCCTTTATCTTTTATTGGATAAATGTAAAAACATTTAAAAACATATATAATCATATTTTAGTTATTTCTATCCATTCCCGCCAATACAACGGCTACATGTTAACAACCATTTAAAATAATATTATTTTATTATTAGAGTGCAACATAAGATTCCCAAGAAACTTGTTGTTGCGTGTTGGGTACGCCATCGAGCATAGAGTTACCTTTAAAGTCATAATAATATTTTATTCACAAATATGGATAAATATGAAAATTTCATATTCTCTATTTTCCTAGGGTGTTAAATCTTTCCCCCCTTTTGGGAATTGCGTCCTCGCAATTTTTAAAATTGAGCTTGGAAACATCCCTGAAAGTCCCACATCGGAACAAGAGTTGGTAAAACAATCAATTTAAAATAAAGGAAGATAAGTACAGAGGTCACCCGAGTTAAACTATACTAGGATTCCATGTAGGAAAACATGGACATGGAAGAAAAATCAAAGGGTCATGTTCTTGAGGGATAGTGATAGTAAACATGTCTAGGAGAAAGTTAACCATAAGAAAATCACAAACTTGTGATGGGTTAAACGGTAATCGATTCCCCAGTAGGAAAAGTTAATAGAAAACATTTTTGTTTTAAGTTAATTTTTATTGAGGAATTTATTCATAAGGACACATAATCACTTATCATGTTGACTTTCAACTTTTATTAGATTCCTTACACAAACTCATATTTTCTCCAAAAGACGAGTATTTAGGAAGACTTGTTCACATTAAGAGTACTATAATCAACTTCTATAGAATCACCTAATCCACCAAAGATAACTATATACATCCCATGTCTTTAGGGTTTAACCAAAACCAAAACCAAAAAGGTTAGTACAAGGTCGGATAATCCAGAAAAGGATAACCCTTTAAAAAGAAAATCTATGCTTAATCTCCAAAATTTGTCCAACAAAACCCAAAGTTCAACAAGGACCATCTGATAAACAATGTCTCCATAAAATTCTTCAAAGTAAACCAATCTAATATTGAAACCCAAATATTTGAAGGATTTAGTCACATAGTCATCCATGATAAATCGTAACATTTATCTCCAAACAACATCAGTTGCTCCTAATGTCTCGTATTGAAAAGTAATTAACCTAATCACATATCCTCCATGATAGGTTAATCATTTTCATAAATAACCCAAAATCAACTTACTCTTAATTCATAAAATCATATAACTAAAAAGAATCAGTCAAACTAACCAGGGACTTCACGTAGTCCAGTGGTAGGTGATAAATACCAGTTGCACATTGGTTGTGGGTTCGATTCCCGCAACTTTGTCCGACGCAACGGGTTGTCACACGGTCTGTGTGTTGTCCGTTTTCCAAAACTCTACAATTATCAAATAATTCCCCAAAAAGAGATAAAATCATAAAAAATAACCATAACAAAATTTAACCTCAATTTTATCTCAAGCCATTCAATTCCATCATAACATATAGTAACCCATAATTAACTCAAAAGTAAGGATCATATAAACACAAATGGTTCATTATAACTATGTCCACAAAATAACAGATAACTATTCCTTGAATAAAATTTTCATATATTAAACATTAGTGTTACACATACTTTAAAAAGTCTTCTAATGTAACCCCATCATCAAAAGAGACTTAATAATCTTAATAATTTCACCATAACTCTTGAAGCCCTTATATGTTGACATCTTACTCATTAAACATTCTTCATAACCCATTAACCATTCCTTTCCAACTTATTCTGAAATAATTCTTTCCTACAAACAAAATCATGAATCATATCCTAAGATTCCAAAATAGGAAAACAACAGTTATGAAATAATCCATACCTTTGATTGGTTATTTTCAGTTTCTTCATCCTCAATCAAAATGGAATTATGTATTGGTAAACAAACATTTGTACGATCTTGGTGATCCCATTCAAGAAACTTCTTCATAGGACATGTGTTTGCATAATGACAATGCACACCACATTTAAAACATTCAATTGATCCCTCAGAAATAACTTCTTTCCCTTTCCTCGAGTCAACTGGATGCTTCCTTTTTCCATGGAAGGTTCTTGCTTTATGACCTTCATTTCCACATATATAGCATATTTCTGTCCCTTTGAAACATTTTCCTAGGTGTTTCTTTCCACATTTTTGACACATAGGTTTTTGAACACACTTACCTTTATGATTATTACCTGTAGTTCCATAGGGATTTGTTTCTCGCATATATGATGCCTTAGAGAAATCACCAAGGTTTAGGTGGTCAATCATGACTCCAGATAGTTGGTTGAGGATAATCACAAGAGTTCTCATTGCAGCTCACATATCATTCAGTTGCTTTCTCAAAAAACTGTCACAGTTTCCTTTACATCCACTGTTACTTTGGGGCCTGCTAGATCCATCCATTTACTAAAACCAAAAAGGTCAGTGTGAGTATATCAACAAAACCATCATGTACTAATGAGGAAGATAAACACTAAGATATACTTACTCATTCACTTTATCTAAAACTAGGACTCTTTCTGAAATCCTAACCATTATGGTAATGTCACTTATGCTTAAAGAATTCCCTAACCTCTAAAGTTATCTAAACCGACCTTTGATACCAACTATAAGGCCCCAGCCTTAAACCTTACTTAATCTTGAGTTATTACAAGATTACACATTGAGGATCTTTTCAGGTTTAGAGTTTTAGAGAATTGGATCATGAAACTTGCATTACATTCCACATTTAAACAAAGTGGTTACATAAAAGACAGTATTCATTCTTCGCATCAACGGAAACATATTTAAAATAAAACATGGATCCTTTCTTGACACATCCTTTTCATTATCATCCCATCATGTACCATTCCCCTGACTTGTGAAAAACATTTCAAAAACTTGGGATGAGCATAAAGAGCTCAGTAAGGGTTATAAAAATATGGAAAGGAAACATGAGTTCATATATACATAAGAATGAAATCATACTTTACCCATAAAACATAGGCACTTTAATATACCTCATCAAATCATGAATAAATCATAGAAATCATAAGACATAAAGGTAACTTGAGGAATTCATAACATTCTTACGTAGGGAGTAACCCTATTGGTTATGTTTGGAATACCCATCACAGTATATTCCCTAAATCTCTTCAGAGAAACCTTAACATTTCACTCCTTCACGTTACCCAATGCATTAGAGAGCTATATCGTGCTCACCCACCCTTAGTTTATCAAGGAACCACCCGTCTTCATAATAATTCCCAAGAACCTCAACATAATCATATCACATAAAACATGCATAAGGGAAACATTACATTTCCACATTTCAATCACAAGATATCAATACAACACATTGATATAAAAACATTATGAAAACCATTTTCAATACCAAAATAAAAGAAAAGTAAAACATGGTATTTATTTTTCTTTTAAAAAGAAGGTATGTCTTGTAGATGAGGTCGAAACTCAAATAATGGTCACAACGGCAGAGAAGACATTGTCGCTGTATTCATACGACAAAAACATTCCCTTTTGTCGTTTAATAAACACTTCGTATAAAAAATATTCCTTTTGAATAAACGTAAAAGTAAATGGGGATTATAAACAGTATAAAAGAAGGTTGTGTATAAAAAAAATATTCCTCAATGAAAGGAGATTGATACGAAGTCCCTTACAAAGATTGTATCCTTGGTTTAAGGATAAATTAATTACATAATTATGTGTGACAAATGAATAAACCAAATATAAGTGGATATTAAGTTTAAAATAATCAAATGTCATTCACACATATTCAAAGTATGACATATTCAATAACTACATGTTGAACCCAAAGAAATCGAAATTGGGTTAAGAAGTTCCCTTGACAGCCTAACGGCATCACATCAAAATGAGTTGATGAGAGATAAAAAAAGGGTATCTCATCACTTGGACATAAAATTCACATCAATAAGGATATATGAGAACATATCCCAACATAACAATATGTCAATTAAAATACCCGACAAAATAAGTCTTTTAAAAAGAGGAGGGTGAAAGGTTCCCTTACCGACATGGGTATCTTTCGAAACATACACCTCGTGAAAGAAGGACAATACAACATTGATGAAAATAATCATAAAAGAAATTATATTACACAATGAGTAAAATAATGGGCAGTACATACACCACTCAAAGGAAATTATGGAAAATGTAGCATAAATCTCACGGGAATAAAAGTGAGATGAAAAATCCCTTACGAAAACACGGTAGCCTAACGACGCCACATAAAACTTACAAAAATGGATTGATGAGATAAAATAGGGCCTCTCATCATATTAACATAAAGTTTATAGAAAGTGGAATATAAAAAAACATCCCCCAACATAACAAAGAGTAGCCTAAAAGAAGTGACATAAAGGAGAGTACTTAAAAAGAAAGAGAGAGGTTAGATCTCTTACGAAAATTCGGCAGCCTAACGGCGCCACTCAAAACTTCCAAAATGGATTGATGAGAGAGAATAGGGTCTCTCATAATATGAACATAAAAATTACAGTATGAGTAATATAAAAGAACATCCCAATAACAAGAAATATGATCTTTAAAAGGAATGACATAAAAGAGTGTACTTTAAAAGAAAGAGAGGAGTAGGATCCCTTACCTCAAGTCCAACTTGTCTTGTTCGTTTCTTTATATTCCTGAAAAATAAACTTTGGTCAATTAATAATTGCCTAATTACCTCCTTTAGAGATTATTATTCAGTTCATATCACATATTATAATATTATAATAATTGTTTAATAACGTTAGTTCATATTAGACGTTTTTGCCGATGTTTGGAACATGAGTCAAAAATGAACTTGTTTGAAAAAAGATTTCCCATGTAGTTATAAGTAAATAATTTCCAGAATAGTATTAATGATTAAAATATCATATATATCCAGTAAATATTCATTTTATACTATTCCATATCATTTGGAGATAAAAAACGAAAAGCATCGTTCATGGAGATGGTAGGTCGTACGTACGCATGAACGCTACTTTCATTTTTTGTCATATTAATGGAATTGAAACAAAATAAGAGATATATATATATATGTTATAATTCCAGAATGATATCCATAATTTAGATGTAATATATTAAATATATATCCATTATATATATGTACATACAATATTACATAACATTTTGAGACAAGAAATGAAATGTACCATTCATGGAGACGGTAAGCCCTACGTAGGCATGAACGCTACTTCCATTTCTATTTCATATTTAATGGAATTAAAACATAATGATACATAATAGTATATTAATTCCAGTATTTTATCATATATAATATCAATAAATATATCCTTTATACGTACCAAATATGATATTAATGAATCAAATCACTTTGAGGGGGTGGTAGTCCGCACTTCCTTAAATGAAGATATCGCGTATACCCATAATGGAAGCCATAAGGGTATGCCATAAATAAAAAATACAGAATCTTAAGTAAAACATAAACATATTAGATATAATATATAAATATAGTTTCAATTTAATGGCCACATTTTAAGGAGTTAGAAGAATGTTGAACAATCATCGTTTCGGGAGGCAGAAATTTGCCATCCACGGAAACAATATGTTCTTTAACCATTAGATGTAGGTGTGTGTAAGTGTTGCTCGAATACTTCTTATAACAAAATCCTACTATATTCACGATACTTTATTTGTTACAAAAAAATGAATAAAAAAAGTTTAGGGGGTTGGAGAAGAAAAATAAAACAAAAGGACACAAGTGAAGACATTACCTTAAAATCGGGTAACTCCCTTTGGTTTGAGCTCAAAGGCTTCTTGGGAAGACTTCTGCACAATGTGAAGCTTCAAGGAGTAAGATAGGGAAGTTTAGAGAAAAAATGGGCAGGGTTTGGCCGAGCCAAAGTCTTTTGAAAGTGTGGGTAAGGAGGTAGAGGTGGGGGCCTTTTATAAGAGGAGAGGAGGGGCACTCTTGAAAGGTAAAGAAAAGTCACTTTATTTTAAAATGGTATTTGGATTTAAGAGGTCCCAAATTGATATGTTTCGAGGATAAGGTTATAAGGGTTCTAAATCCACCCATACAATAGGTTTTGTCCATGTGTAGATCTTAGATTTTACATTATCATTCCATTTTATTTAAATCGTTAAATAATGAGGTCATCACTTCATCATCATGATCTCATAAATAATTTAATTTATTTAAAGTCAAAAAATTATAAAAAAAAATACTATGATGTAGTAAATCTTTTTATCTTTCCAATTACTATTTATAATCAAAACTCCGATCTTTATAACCCCATGTAAAAAAAATTTAGTAAAACATCTCATGTTTGTGTCATTTTTACTTTTACATTAAATAAAAAGTTATTTATGTCATTTCCCATCAAAAGTGGCTCCATGGGGTCCCCAGGTTGACCCATGGATTTTCGTGGTCGGCCATGACACATCCAATGATGGTAGGACATGTGTTAAGCTCATCTCATTTTATTAAAGCATTATTTTTACCTTAAACTACACTAATTACCTCTAATCGCGATTAAAAACTTAATAAGATACTATTCACCAGAAAATTATTTTTATCCCATTGAATCACATTTTACTTCTTAATGACAACCATGTATGTTGAACTTTTTAAATTCAGATCACAAAGATGGCAAAATTTCAGTTAAACGGAAAAATCAGTTTTTATAAGTACCACTTAGTGGATTCACTATTCATCAAAAATTGAAGTTTTTTAGAAAAATCCCAAAAATTCACCCTAAGATATATTTGATATTCCAAATTCAAAAATGAAGCCTATTTTAAAAAATAAAAAACATATAAGTCACATTAATTAATTTAATAATTAATTCCCGCTCTCAGAGCAAATAGCGTGTTTTTATGAAACAATAAGTATCAATAGATTGACACTAGTTTAAATCTGATTTCAAAGTGAAATTAATTCCAATGACCAATATTGGATTTAATGGTAAAAATATATTCTAATTTCACTTTAAAACCAATTCAAAAGATAATATAGTCATATAAATAAATTATATTAAAAAGAGGTTTTGAATTAAAATACAACAACTTACACTATTCATTAAAAAATGAACTTTATCGAAAAGATACCAAAAATTTACACAAAGTAAAAATTGATGTCCCAATTCATAAGAAAAGTTTTATTTATTCCAAAAGAATCTATAAGAGTGAACAAAACTATATTTAATGATGGTTCACCATCAAAAGGCAATAAATGAACCTTTAGTAAAAACTAGGGCATATACGCCTAAAATTGAATTCATTCCGTATTTTAAGCCTTTATATTTTATTGGATAAATGTAAAAACATTTAAAAACATATATAATCATATTTTAGTTATTTCTATCCATTCTCGCCAATAAAACGGCTACATATTAACTACCATTTAAAATAATATTATTTTATTATTAGAGTGCAACGTAAGATTCCCAAGAAACTCATTGTTGCGTGTTGGGTACGCCATCGAGTATAGCATCCCCTTTAAAGTCATATTAATATTTTATTCACAAATATGGATAAATATGAAAATGTCATATTCTTTATTTTCTTGGGGTGTAACATAGCTAATTCCAAATCATGTGTAGCGTGATTAAACTCATGAGGATTCAACTGACATGAAGCATAAGTAATTACCTGATCATTCTTCATTAGGACACAACCAAGTCCTTTCAACAAAGTATCATTGTAGATAAAAGACTCACCATTTTTAGAAGGTAGTTCAAAAACGGTATCATTCACTAATCTTCTTTTCAATTCCTGAAAACAATCATCACTTTCTTTTGGCCAAATGAATTTAACACATTTTGAATTGACATAGTCATTGGTCAAGATAACTGTGATAAATTTTCATCAAACCTCTCTTAATAACCTGATAAATTAAGCAATCTACGGATCTCGATTATATTTTTGGATCCTGGACATTCTACAACAACTTTTTTTTAAAAGGATCAATAGTTATACCATTTTTTGAAACAATGTGACAAAGGAAAGACATTTTTTGTAACCAAAATTCACACTAGCAGAGTATACCATACAATTTATTTTCTTTTAAGGTTTTCAAGAAAACCCTTAAATGACTTTAATGATCCTATATACTTTTAGAATAAACCAAAATATCATGAATAAACACATCCACTATTTATCACCTGATTCCACTTAGCCATCACTTATTAAACTATTCAATTCTGATTCTAACCATTTTTGGATTATGATTTTAAAGGACATTTCCTGCTGATGTCGTCCCAACATAGTTGACCTGTTTCCTATATGAAAAACCATACTGAACAAACACATATTACACGAAGAAACATGGTAATATTAATATGAAATATCATTTCAATATTAAAATAAATTAATTTATGGATATTAGTTTAATAATACCCTAACACATAAAGTTGTCTAAACCGACCTATGATATCAATTATAAGGACCGAACATAAAAATTACATAATATTGAATTAATTCAATAATTAACATTGAGGATATTTTCATGTTTAGAGCTTTAGATAATTAGTTCATAACATATACATAACAATTTTAATAATACATGTAGACACTTCTACTCATTATCTATTTTATTCATAAAATAAAAACTCTTAAAAAAGATTCATATATAGTTCCATATTTTAGACATCATGACTTTTCCATGATCCAATCCTTGACCATATTCATCTTTATGTATTTTGAAAAACATTTCACAAAAAACATGGAAACATCATAAAAAGATCAGTAAGCGATACATAAAGAATGAAAATTGTTAGTTTTTTCAATAAAAAATATAAACCATGAATACTTTATCATAAGTAATACTTTTAACCTCTATGATGTAGTAAATAATCCTCATTGAATAAAGGATCATTTGTTACCCTTTTTCAACCAAAGTATTACCATAAACCCAATAAAAATAACACATAACATATAAAGGTAACTTGGGACATAAACATCCATAAATGGAATAACTATATGTTTGACTTCCACACATATCACTAAATGGAATAGACATATGGCAAAATTCCATACCCAATTCATTGGAGGTTATAACGTAACCACCCATCCTAGTTTATTATGGCACCACCCGTCATTTGTTTTATCACTTTACCACCCGTTAAATGTCCAAGTACCATTATAATATAATAATAAATAAAATATTTCAAATGTAAAGATTTCAATAATAACATTTCCTTTGTAATCACAAGAAAATATATCAATATATTAAAATAATCAATACATTTCAAAAATAATTTTCAATACCAAAACACTCAAAAACATAATAATGTATTTTGTTTCCTTTTAAAAACATTAAGGCTTATAGGGGAAGCCAACTAATGATTATGACGATGGAGAGGGCATTGTCGCTTCAAATGTTAAAAACATTCCTTTTTTCATTTAGTAAAACACTTTGTATAAAAAATATTCCCTTTTAATGAATTTAAAATTCAATGGGTTTTATTATATACCATATAAAAGAAGTAGGTTTATATTATCAAAATATTCCTCAATGAAAGGAGATTGAGACGAAGTCCCTTACCTCATGTACGACATGACCCATTCGTTCATTAATTTCTTAAATAATAAAGATAAGTTACATTATACATTATTAATAAATTTTTCATGTTTATTATTCATTTTATATCACTTATTACCTCTCTATAACAATTATTTAATTATTTGATTTCATATCGGGCATTTTGTCGATGTTCGTAACTTGAGTTAAAAAATGAAATTGTTATAATTAGAAATTTTCCATGTGTTCAAAAATATCTTATATCAAGAATGATATTCATGATTTAAATAACATATATATCATATATATCCAATATATATATATTTATAATTTTCCATATTATTTTGCTATATTAAAATGAAATGCATCGTTCATGGAGACGGTAAGCCGCACGTACGCATGAACGATACTTCAATTTAATTTTTTCATTTTAAAAGGAATGAAAACCAAATGATACAAAGGTATATTATTATTAAATTATAATATAATATATAATTTCAGTAACTCCATCCTTTAAAATTTCTATGTATGGAATGAACCAGTCATATATCTTTGAAGGGGCGGTAGTCCGCACTTCCTCAAATGAAATTATCGTATTTACCCATTATTGAAACTATAATGTTGGGATATAAATTAAAAATATAGAAGAATAGAGAAAACATAAAAATAATATATATCATATATAAATACAGTTCTATCATAATGGCCACCATGAGTGGTGGTTGGAGATATCTGAACAATCATATTTTCATGAGGCAGTAGTTCGCCGTCCACAGAAACAGTATATTCATATCCATTAGATGAAGGTGTGTGGAAGTGTTGTTCAAATAATTATCATAAAAACAACCTATTATATTTTGGATACTTGTTTTGTTATAAAATAAAGTAATAATTAGTGTTTAGGGAGTATGATAAGTAAAATAAAAAAAGAACTTAAGAGAAGACATTACCCTTAAATCAGGTAACTCCCTTTGGATTGAACCAAAAGGCTTCCTTAAAGTGCCTTCTGCCTAAGGTAAGTCTTCTAGGAGGAAGAGAGGGATGTAAAGAGATTTATTTGGAAGAGGATGGTCAAGCCAAGGGTCTTGAGTTGTGTGAGTAATGGGTTAGAGATTATGGATTTTTATAAGGGATAGAACGGGCACTTAAGGAACGTTTGAAAATATTATTTTATTATAAAATGATATTCCTTTTCAAAAGGTCCAAAACTAATTTAATTCAAAGATAAGATGAATATGTTTCGTAATAAAATCATAAAATAACAATTGTACAGGTTTGATGTAGTTTTTTATATTTTATAATCTCATTTATTTAAATCATTATTTTATTAGGTAATCACCGCATCATCATTGTGTCAAAAATAATTTTAATTATTTCAGGTCTCAAAATTATAAACAAAATACCATGATGTAGTAAATATTTTTATATTTCTAAATAATATTTATTGTCAAAGAGATAACTTAAATAACCCCTTGTTAAAATTTATTTACTAAAAGATATATGTTTATGTCATTTTTGTCTTCATTTTAAATTAATTAATATAAAGTTTCATTACCACTCACATTTGGCTCCATGGGGTCCAAAAATTGACCCATAGATTCAAATGGAATTATATGTATCAAAAAAATATTAACATGATACTTTTTATGATAATTTAATGTTATTATAATAATATTATTTTACCCTTATTTACCAGATATACCCTTTAACCATGGTAAATAAAATATTTACTGAAGTAAATATACATAATGTCTAAAAATAAAAGATACATATTTACAAAATTTGGACCTCCATATTCAAAATATAGAATCTATTTTTCCAAATTCAGAATTATAGAAGTGGTAGAAATCAATTTTAAATTAATTCCCATTGTCAAAACAAATAGGTGTATTTTTAAGAAATAATAACTATCAAAATATTGACACTTGTTTATGTCCATTTTTGAAGTGAAATTACTTCCAATGACCAAAATTGGATTTAATGGTAAAAATATAATCTTATAACACTTTAAACCCATTTAAAAATATAATCTAACCATATAAATTAATTATATTAAAAGGAAGTTTTTAATTAAAATACTGTATTTTAACTATTCATTAAAAAATGAACATTATCAGAAAAATATCAAAATTTCATCAAAATTAAATTTTTATGTCTCGATTATTAAAAAGAATATTATTTTGTAAAATATAACATATAAAAGTGATAGAAACGAGATTAAAAAGGGTTTTGCATCAAATGGTGGTAAATCGATCTTTTAAAGAATATTAGAGTATTTATGCTTAGTAATTGGATTCTTTCTTAGTTTAAGCCTCTAAAATTTATAGAATAAATGTAAAATAATTTAACAAAAAGGTATAATAATATTTTATTTAGTACTTTTCATTCTCTCCATTACAATGACTAGGTGTTAAATACCATTTGAAATAATAATATTAAAATTTTTTTCTTTATAACTCAATGTTTTGTGCAATGTATGATATCAAAGAAACTCATTGTTGTGTTTTGGATACACCATATAACATAAAATCCCCTTCAAAGTAAAATTAATATTTAAATAAAAAATATTATTAAATATGAAAATGTCATATACTTTATTTACCTATGATATTACACATGGTCTGGTTATTTTATAATTATTATTTTGTGAACTTGGTCTACATGTGATGTAATGATAATAGGGCATGGTCCGGTTATGAAAAAATTCTTATATATAGGGCTTTGAACATATTATGAAATGATTATATAGATTTATTTCATTGAATGATGAAATGGTTTTATTTATGGAATTACCCGAATATGTGATTATTCTATGGAATTCTACTTGTGGTTGGCATTGTTGTGAAATATGCTCATATATATTTTGGTATAGTTTTGACGCTGGTTTATTGTTTTATTATATTAACAAATTAATTAAAACCATTTTTTATTGATTTATGAAAGTAAATACTATCAAAATAGTTTTTATTAGACATGGTTCCATCGAACAAATGAGTTTTACTCACAACCTATTTGGTCTACTTTTTGGTACCAAGGATGATTACAAAGATGTAGTAATGAACAAGGGATGAGACCCAATTTCCTAATGTTAATTTCATTATGGGTTGGAGTATGGATATTGTACTAAAATGGGGTTTATAACTACTATCTCTGTAGTTTATTTCTGTCAGCAAGGTCTTTTATCTTTATTACTTCTTGTTTGACATTAGAAATATTCCATCTTATCATTGCATGGTTCAATATTATTTGTTTTATTAGTTATTATTTTATATACACGATATATGTTGTATGGTTTATTTTATTTTCATCACTCTGATAATTATTTTGGGTCTTTATTTTCATTGTATAGTAACTTTTTAAGAGGTTGTATTTTCTCTCCATACAATTGTAACACCCTCACTGCTAGTTGGATTCCTCAATCATATGGGTGTGTTCTTGTGGTCCAGTCTCCAACATGATTTGGCCAAATAAATTAGGGCTATATTAAGGGATTTTATTTAGTAGTTTTCCTAATAATTATAAATATTTTCACCATTCATTACATTAGATCCTTTTAATTTATTATTAATTCAGTTATTAATTTTAATTGTCCAAAAACTCACTAGATATGGTTGTGTTAATATTGTTGAATTTTATTACTAATAAAAACCATAACAATCAAATTGGATTAGGGAAATCAAATTTTTAAATGTTTTATAATTCTAAATTTCATTGCCATTTTTTTGTTTATAATTACTACAAGAACACAATATTTTTCCTTCGTACATCACTTCCAATAATCTCTATCTATGTTTTACAAATGTTTTTCCAAAATTGAATATTTTCATTCTCTAAAATATGTTTGTTTTAGATTTTAATTTCATTAACCACAATGATTAATATACCTGTTCCTTTTTAGTAGAAAATTACCAGCTAAATTAATGTTAAAATATTTGATTATTATATTATATTAACACATGAAATGATAGTGTTTAATTTATTTACAGAAACTACAGGGCTTTTAAAATAATTTTTTTTTTTGAATATAAAACCATTCCTCAACAAATCTAAAAGATACAGTATAATCTAATTTAGATAATCATAAAAATATTTTCTATTATATAAGGTTTAAATATTAAAATTTTCAAATGTAAAATTTAATAATGATCTTATATAAAATATCTTTCTACTTAACTATAATGATGAGGTAAAATAACATCCATCGAGAAACAATTTTTGGGCAATTAGGTTTAATTATTATTGAATAATATAGGATCTTACATGCAAAACCCTGATACTTTATGATATATTTCTCTTTAAATAGATTGAATTATTCAATATAATTTTTAATAATCAACACTAATCCTTGTGAATGATACCTAATTATATAAAAAATATATTATTTAATAGTGATCTTTATAAAATAAATATTAAATTGGTGGTATAAAATGAAATGACCTTATTTAAAACAATTTTATAAAATTTTTTAGAAAAATAAAATATATTCATAAATAATTTGTCATTTTTGAGTAATTAATTACATGATTTGAAAATACATGTTCCCTCAAAATGGTACTTATTTAACATAATTAGTAAATAATATAATTAATTAAATCCACTTTTAAAAAATATATTTGAGGAAATGAACATAATTTTTGAAATCAACATGTCAAAATTATTTTGGAAATAATTTTATAAAATCATTTGAATGGATTTATTTTCCAATAAATAATGAAAACACTGATTTTAAGTGAAAACTGTCTAACTATTTCAGGTGTTTGAAAACTTCCAATTTTTTTTAAAAAAAATTAAAATTAAAATATGTTCAATTATATTATTAATAAATATATTTTTTTCATTGGAATTAATTTTATCTGGCCTTTTGTATAAAAACATTTATCCTTCATAGAACATTTGTTTCTAGAATTTTCTTTTCATTACATTTTAGAGGATTATATTAACTGTAATTTCATACTAATATAAATATTTACTTTGATAAAATTATATATATATTTGTAATCACCCTCTAAAAATATGGTGATCTTTCCCCATTCATTTTTTGTCCTAATGAATAGTAAACATAGTAACATTTTGTTACAACATTTAAGCACAAAATGAGTTCCCAGGGGTTAAATCATGAGATATTGGTATTTTTCTAATAAAAGTTTTCTAAATTTTATTTTATTTATCTATTTATACTTAACAATATCCAAAATTAGAATAAATTTCCATTTCAATGCATTTTTATAGAGTATGATATTATTATATTTGAATCAATTAATAAATTCCAAGTCTCTACACTTCCCCGCTTATAAAAGGACACTGTTTTCTCAATTTCATTATTCCACATTGATCCATTGATCCTAACCAAAAAATGAAAAGTTATATTTTAACTAAACTATTAATTAAATATAGTTTATTATATTCTTAAAACATAGTTATAAGGATCCTTAATATTAGATCAAAAGGAGTCATGTTGAAGAACAAGTAATTATCCTACTCAGACTCAATCAACATATTCAGTCACCTAAAACACTTAAATATTTGGTATTTATATTAAAATAATATTTATATTGTCTAAAATATACTAAAACTTTATTTTTATTATATAACTAATATTATGCAACCAAATTTATATGAAATAAATGTGAATGTATCGCTCGTGAATTCATGTGGACTACAACCTCAACATATTGATGAAATTCATTTCCCATAATTGTAATTCATGTATAATTTTTATGGTGTGTTTAATGTTTATATATTATATATTAGACCAAATTATCACTATTTAGTAATAATATCATATCTACCTTTTTACATTCATATTATTTGAAAAAACAATATTTTAACTCATGCATACAAGTGGAATACCACCTCCATGAAGTGAGGTGATTCATTTTTCCTCTATTATATACATGGATGGAAATAAGGTTATTTTTAAAGTATATTTTTGTTATTTATAATGTAAATAAAATTTTAAATGATTAAATAATATTTAACTTTCATTCATTATTGTTTTTAGAAAATTAAATCATAGTGTATATATATATATACAATATTCCATCTCCATTAACATTATCAATTATTTTTATATATCTACCATATATGGTTTATTAAAAGTATTTATAAAGTTAATATACATTATATTTACAAAATTAATTAAGTTCTGGATATTATTTTCAAAAAATTATGATTCATGGCCTAAAACAACATTACCAAGACATTGATGATAAAAGATAAAGCTAACACTTCAAAAATGCAAATTTAACTAAATAATTATTAACTAGAAGGTATTCAAATTTTATTATATGATATTTTAGGAAGGTATATGGTTATGAAATTCAATTTTAATACATTTAAATTTATTATATATTAGAATACATTTGTGAATAATGTTATACCATATGCAGTAGTTTATATGAAAATCTTGTCATTATTTTGGGTTGTTTATATTTAAGTATTCAGTCTGAGAATTATTTGATATTTCTATATTAAAGATAATTTTATATTTATACTATATTTATTTAATGAAGATATTTTATTCCATTTTAATTTTCCTATCTATAATAACTCAATCGACTGAAATACTATCTTTATGAAAAATCAACATTATTTTTCATTTAATCCAAAAAAATTTCTTCCATTCCCATTATTTCAATAAAATGTGAAAAAAAATGTTTTAAAAATTTTATGATTATTTTTTAATGCCACTTTTCTAATGTGTTAATTTCTGTAAATGTTTAAAAAAATCCTCATTTTACTTTTTAAATGAGTTACTTTGTTCATTTTTTAAAATATGTGAAATAGATCATTGTTTTAACATACTCAACATAAACAAAATTCCTCAACATCATTAACACTCAATGTTTTTATGATTCCATAAAATAATTTTATAGTATATTCCAAATGAAATAGTTTGGAAAATTTATGATACATTTTCTAATTTTGATCGAATGATGTCAACATGAAAATTGTATTTTACAAAGGAAATTTTCTGTTAATAATTTTAATGTATTTTTAGTTTATCTGGATCATTTATTGAAAAAATATAATTTAATGTGATTATGTTATAATCATACTTTAATGTTTTTACAAATTATGGTTTATGATTAGTTTGACTGGGGAAAGTATTGATATTTTTTATAATGGTTCTTATAATACGTATTTTTTTTATTATAATGGGATTTTGATTAAATTTTTTATTCATACGATGAATTCAATGGAATTATTATTTCATCTGTGGATACATGAAATATATTTAACCTAAATTTATCAGTAAAAATCATGAGATAAAACATGTTGGTTTTTGGAATAAGTCCATACCAATTATTGAGTGATGTCATGTAATGAGGCCTTAGTTATAAGTTAAAGATGCCCGACATATTTAATTTTTTTATTATGAAACAGACTATCTAGGACCATGTTATTTTTTTAATAATTATTTATTTCATGGATTATTCAAATATCATGGTATTATTTATATGGAATTATTGGGACATAATTTATTCAAGACATTTTTTTCATTTCTAATTTATTTTATGATATCTTCAGTTATATTCTATCTGTAACATAGAATATGATCTCATCACTTTCTTAGGATACATTTCTTAGGGTGTCGGGTTGTGTAATATCAATGATTATAAAATAAATTTTATATTTAAATATTATGTTCTCAAATAAAACACAATTATATATATTTTTCAAATTTAATTGTATATTCATGTATCTGTTGAGTTTACTGTGATGCTTAAAAAAATTATCATTTCAGGTATAATATATTATACATAGTAAAAATAAAATAATGTAACCAATGGTTATAGGCTTGTATAATTAGGGATATTTTAGTTAATGTCACAGTATTTTTACTAAAAAAATAGGAAAATATTACGGAAACAAATTAATTATGGTATATAACCCTATCGAATACACTGTGGATTTTTCTAATTATATGAAAATGTCTTTAATTTTTTGTTAATGTTGAGATTTTCAAGTAATCTTAGAAACAAAACATTGTCATGAGAGTACAAGTGGATTTGGTTTTAGAATAGATTCAACTATGTCAATAAATCCGCAAAAGAGGTGGTTGAGTATATCTTGACTATCATTCTAGTGCTTATCCAATGAGACCTTACTGTACACAAGGTTAGACACTCCAATAGAATATTTATCAGTTTTTTAATATTTTCCTTACCAAAAAATATGAATGATTTGAAAATATGTTTTTATAATGTTACCAAATAAACCATTCATATGATTAAGATATTATTTATGCATAAATTTCCAGTTTATGATATGTGTTTCACTAGCATCAAAATTATTCATTTGGATTCATAATATTATGATTTTATCTAGTTTTGATCATCATTTAAAAATAAAGACAATAAAATGAAATTTAATCCATATCAATTCATGTAAGATTTATATATTATTATATTACAGAGATTGATGTTTTCAACATATATATATATATATATATATTACATATTTTTATACAAATATTCAATACATTACACAAACACATTGAGGAGGACCATATTCATTTAGTATTTTTAGAGGATAGGTACATAATATTATAATATGGTGATATTTCATGAACATCTACCATATTTATCTTAACATTTAGTAATATTATCAAATATACCATACAAAAAACCATTATTCATATCATGGGTAAATGAAAACTAATAAAAGGTGAGCATATATACTCAGTATAGGTAGGAAAGTGAGATATCAAGGGTTAGATAAGTATGAAATGAGCATAAGTTTATGTGATATTTATATTAAAATTTAAAAGCCACAACCAAAATATCTATGGTCTAAATCATGAGACATGGAAAACAATTTGGCAGTTCATTGTATATGAATCACAAAGGAATAAAAAAAACCAATACAATACAACCTAACATTGGCATAAGAAAAGGAATTGTAGTAGCAAAATAAGTTTAGAAAATCATTTCCATAAGAGTAAAGGATCACATAAATTCCTATCAATCTCGAGTACGTTCACCCCCTAAACATTCATATTAGTCAAGGATCACTCCCAAAACCATCACAGTAGATAAAGTCCCTTTCTAAACAAGGTTCACTCCCCATTATAGTCCAATCTATATCATGATATTTTAATCATTACATAATGAATTAGAGGTATATAGAGGTTACTCACATAATATAATTAAAATGATTCATATGTTTGATTGAAAATTATAAACTATTTAAAAAATCATTACCCATAAAATAAAATGGGTTTCATAAATATTTTATCAGATCATATATTATGAAAATGCTACAAGATTCATAATATTTAAATTATTTCATCTCAAAATAACCTCTGAAAAAATCAATTTTGATAACATATTACTCATTCTATAACATATGGAAGAGACGTGTGTTTCCTAAAAACAATTCCATCATAAAATATAAACCATTAATATAATGAATAAAATGTGTTATCTGTAGATCATATACCTAGTACGAAATAGGAAACTTCAACAGCTGTCATATTAGATGGAAAATGATTTAGAGTAATCTTTTAAAAACATTAATTGAGGAAAGAAACATTTATTTTAAAATAAATAATTAAAACTATAAATTCATTAAAAAATATTAAATAATTTTCATTTAAAGTCACAATTTAATATTTATAAAAGAATCATAAAAATAATTTAAATAATTTCTTGAGGTAAATTATTATCTCCCATTTAAAAAAATTAAAACATAAATAATTTTTGAAAAACAATTTCCTTAAATAATACAATTAATAATTATAATGGAATATTCAAATAAAATAATGTTCATAGTTGTGGGATATTTTATTCATGTAATACATTGTAAAATTACGATTCATTTGATATTTTCAATAAAACCAATTTGTACTTATTCGAAATTGACGTAAAAATTCTACTAAAAAATTGAAAAAAAATCCTAAAATGGGTAAAAAAAAGTCTATAATTAATCATTTTTAGAAAGATAAACTCATTTTTTAACAAATTGTTTAAAAAATATTTTTGATAAAAACGGGGTTTTCAAAAGAACATATAAATAAGGATTTTTTTCTTAAAAACATTATTTACAAATCGTGACTAAAAATATATAGGAAAATGAATAAAAACACGAATTATCATGAAATAACCATAGGAGAAAAAATAATGAGTTTATTAATAGATAGTTCATTATATTTATTCATCATAAAACATAAACAATTATGACAATTGATGAGATTGTATTATAAAACTTCTTCCACATTGTATCTTTGATTCATAAGCAGCAATGAAAGAATCAAAATAAAAGGATAATAAAATATAATTATAAAAAATAACATTTTGATATTACTTGTTAATTGGGATAAATTTTGACATAAAAATAAGAAATGTTCACAACATATCATCTAACTCTTAGAAAGAAAATTGGGACTAAACTCCCTTACCGCTATGGTATCTTTTGAACTAGAAACCCCGTAAAATAAATAATAAAATTGTGAATTAAATTGAAATAATTTTTACATTAAGAATTATAAAATCAATTTATGGGTTCTATATATACCACATAAATGAAATAGTTGGTGAATATGTTATGGGTCACATAGAAGTATAAAATTTAGACAGAAATCAATTACATTATACCTTGAATTACTCTATACATGTTTGAACCTTTAGTATAACAAAATTAAATTTCTTATAATTCTATTAAATAATAATATTCATATATATAATACTTCATGTGACAAAATTATACCATCTTATTAACATTTAATTACAATTACTCTGTCAATGTTGCATTTCGTGTAATAACTGCATCATTTTGCATCTACTTTTTAGTTTCGTCTTTTCGTTCCTTTTACCTTAATCATGGTTCTACCATTCTAAAAAATTTATACATCATATAAATCTCAAATTTATTAATTATATATGTATTTATTTTAATCCATTTTAGTTAGATACATAAATTAATAACATCGTTCCTTAGGATGGTTGGTCATATATACAGGTAAATAATGTATTCCATTTCTGTAATGGAAGTAACATAATATATCACTGTTAAAAAATCATTATGATATAATATATATCATAAAATTAAAATATATATATATTACATATACATTTATTTAATAAATACTCATATTTAAATTAATAAAACAATAAAGGAAGACACATCACATCAATCAGGGAGGGAGTAATCTGTCGTTTACACGATTGACTATATTTTCTCCAATGAGTTTTGAAATTAAAAGATAAATGTCATATTAATTAATATAATTATATTTTGTCCATAAATAGAACATAATAAAATTATCATTATACATATTATCATCCATGTATAAAGTTATATATGAACAAATTACATCGCTTCACAAGGCGCTTGGCCGCCATTTAATAGAGACACATTATCGTATCACAAATGGAATGGAATGTAAAAAAGGTATATATTGTTTTAAAAATTAAATAAATATATAAATTTAATAATTATTATATAGATACCATAACTCTGTAATTAAATCCATACTGGATTGGCGATGTTCAAAAATAGACTACATCAGTTCGCTATACAGCAGTCTGTCGTACACATGATTGACGATTTCATTTTGAATTTCATGGATGTGGATATAAATATGAGTTATTTGTTAACATAATAACATATATATAGGTATTTTATTATAATTGTTTTATATTTTATGTGTTAAAAAATAATTTATGGTTTATAAAAAATAATGAAAAAGAAGTAGCGTAGTGGATACAGTTACATTATCTTAGAAGCACAGCCTTTGGATCGATTATTAAGGACCATAGTGTTAGACTTTTGGGGGGAAAAATATCACTTGAAAATGGATAAGTATTTTGGGGAGTGATTTATTTAGTTTTTTTTAAACTATATATATTTATAGAAGTTATGATATGAATGGAGGTAGTTCCCTTTCATAAGGGGGGAATGGAACCCACTTCGAAACTACATGGAAATTTACCTTTAAAATAAATATAAATAAGTATTTCAAATAAAAAATCTCAAAAATCACACCAGATTAGAAATTTATATTCATTTAATATATACAATTCAAAAAAATATGAATTTTTCCGGTGTTATAGTCATTTTAACCCATAATTTAAGAGTTTAACACTTCAATAAATTTATTTTCACCTTAATAGTGATAATTAATTTTTTCTCTTTTCAATATTCATTACTTTAAAAAAACATTATCTAGAATTATAATATAATACAAATTATATTGACTCAAAACATAAAATATATTTTTTCAAAGTCCATTCTCATAATTTAAAAATATTATTTTTAAATTATACTCTCAAATGTGATGAGAAAGTGAGTTTTCAAAGAGACACACGTTGCAAAGTAAAATAGTCATTTTTATATCAAGATTTAATATGAAAATGATTATAATAAAATAAATTGGAACAATTGAAATTTGTATTAAATAATTTTAAATTTAAATCCACTTGAATATAAAAATTAACCAAATAATTTTTTTAAATATAAAGGCAGATTTCAATAAAAACTAGTATTTTTCCTAACAAAAAAAAATTAACCATTTTAGAAAAATACCAAAAAATCAATCAATAATGAATTATATATTAGTATATACAGAATTAAAATTATTTTTTAAAATAAATTTTAACAATATGTAAAAATAAGATGAAAAATTGTTCTTTAGAAAAATAATGTTTTAATTCCTATAAATGGATTTATTATTATCTATTATCTATAAAAAACATAACATGAATTTTAAATTTTTTTATTAAAATTATAAAATATAATTTTCATTTAAATAATTACCAAAATTTTATTTTATAATTTATTAATTTTAAATTAATTTTTTTGCAGAAAGATAGTTTCTCCAAAAAATATATCCTGTATTTCAAAAAATATATTTTTTAATTTCAAATTACATTGGAAAATATACTTCATTATATATACAAGTGTAAACAATTTTACTTTATAATTAATTTATTCCTATTCATAACCTCTATTATAATGGTTGGGAGATAACTATAATTATAAATAATATAATTTTAGTGGTATTACATGTTTAATTTAAACACAGTATAGAAAATAGCACAACATAAACCAAGTGTTGTGTGAAAATAAAAAATTAAAAAGTTTTAAATATATTTTCAAAAAATGTATGTCAAAATATCATAGGGTGATACATTATACATCCATAAAAATTAATTTCACCCTAAAAACTCACCACTTTTGTACTCACAACTACCGATAATGATTCCTCATTACATCCTCATGTTCCCAAATAGATTCTTAAATCATCGTGTTTTAAGAAAACATTAACCAACTTTGTGGTCTTCATTCATATGAAATTATCTATTAGATAAATTTATACATGTTTCTCCTGTTAGAAAATATATTTATCCAGTAGTATGATCTCTGAGTTTAGTACATGTGAGGGATTATGCATTTACTTCCTCAGGAGTGATACATAGAATACATCACGAACCAAGGATTGCTTCAGTGGAAGTTCTAATTTATCTGATACCATCTATATATGATCATGAATTTCAAAGGGACTCATATAACTAGGGATTATCTTTCCATTGAATTACCGTAATAATTTCGTCCTTTAGTTGTGATTTGATAATTTTTACTTCCTCTCTTAATATTTATAATAAAAAATTATTTTTTATGATTCAATGAATATTAGATCACAGGATCCATAATTTATGGATAATACATTCCTTCTATCTCTAGTAATAAAAAAATTTAACCCTAGTTATCCAATATATAATTCTTCATATGGTTAAATAATATATCAATCTCAAAAAACTAATAAAAAGTCCAACATAAACCATCTAAAAAGTATTAACCTGATGGCCCTTCTAAAATTGAAAATTTATAGAGTAGGTCCCTAAAATTAAAAAATTCAACTTAATATTAATTTCCTAAATATCATAACTTATATCATAGTATTCACATAACAAATATGTGAATATCTTGGTCATAAAATTTCATAATCAATGAAATAATTAGAAATAACATTAAACATTAATCAAAATATAAAAATTTCCTCATTTCATGAATAAAAGCATATATTATTTAATATATTTCATAAATACATTAATTGTTTAAGCATTGTAAATGATAACATCATCCACTTTATCTGAAAATAATTAACCATTTCCAAAGACATCAATACAATCCAATTTACATTATTCATATCCATCATTTCTTTATCATAACATCTTTATGTCAACCTATAAAACATATTAAGGGTGTATTTCATTAATCATATATTTTCAAAAAAATATTAACATTCCATTAAATCACTATTCTTTGTAATCTTCACCATTAAACCTATTTATTATTAATCTTGACAAAAATTAATGAAAAATCCATATATATTTCATATTTATTGAATTCCTATATATAAAAACATCATCTATTACACTTTATTCACACACCATCAACCCGGTTTTTAAATCTAATTCCTCAACACTTTTTTCCATTAATATGTTATTTGTAGTCTCTTCAGCATCAACAGTATAATAGTTTTCTATACAACATTTTTTAATTCTTCTAATGATCATTCACATAAGAATATTTATTTTAAGATTTCCCATACATTATGCATTTTAATCATTCTTCCATTAATGATACCTTATAAACACCATTATTTTTATCCATTTCATTATTTGAAAACATCATTTTTCATTTGAAATTTGATTCATTATGTATTTATTTTACATACATAAAAAATCTTCTCATAAAATTAATTATTTCCTTTAATTTATTATTCCAGTAATATTAGCATATATTGAACGGAATATTTATTCCTTAATGGTCTCCCTTAACAAGTCTTTTTGAAAACTCCATCCTTCTCTTCTATGGTGAGTGTGATAGTTGGTTAAGGATCATGTTGTTAATCATGATCTAGGATAATTGATTATGAAAAATAAAATTATCCATTAATAAAGTCATCGTCCCATTTATCTTCTCATAATAACTTTTTTCTATCAAAATCTATGTTAATCAAATTTTTCTAGTTCATACTATTGACTTAAAAAAAGAATAGTTTAATAAACAAAATTCATGGTGCGGAATAACATAATCATGAAAATTAACATAATTAAAGTATAAATCATGACACTAACATTTATATATATGAAACCATAGGTTTATCATATATCATACATAGTCATATAATATTAAAATCAATCACAATGGATCACAATGTGTTTTTTAATTTCCAAAGCATGTCTTTTGGGAGTGTTAAACCTAGTGTCATACAAGGCTCAATGCCATGAATCATGTAACTATTATGCTGAATAAATATAACATTTTGAATTTATTATCCCTAAGTAACCATATTCCAAATTCAAATCCACTTTTATTGTAACATCTCAGGAATTTTTGAAATAAACCCTAAGTTCAATATCACACTTGATACATCACATCGAGCTTAGACAAAAAACTAAATTTTATTATTTAAATGTTTTTGTTATAACCTAGAACTTATTTTGGTGGGTATGAATAAGGTCAAATAAATTATGAAAATATATTTTACACATGTATATATAAATACATGAACAATTAATTATAAATGAATGAAAAACCCATTTTTAAAAAGGATTTTTTTGAAACACTATTTAAATTTTCACAGGTGTGTTTAATTATAATAAATACAAAAATCCCCCTTTTTGGATTATATAAATGAAATACGTAAATATATAATTATATAATATATTAGTTATAATTTTTAACATTCATATTATTGGTTTTATTGATATGGTATAATGAAAAAACCAAATTTACGCATAAAAGAAGTATTTTAATGAAAAGACAGTTTTTCCGCCTTTTAATGAACCCCTTATTTTAAATATAATTTTGAAAAATTTATACATTCTCTTTGAAAAATGAACATATTATTTGAAATTTGATAATCAAAATTTACATTGTTGGAATTTTATATATTTTTCTGATAAGTTTCATGTTTCTATGGATAGTGAAAAAATATTAAATTTTTATTTCAAAACAAATTTTCATAAAATTGATTTATAGTTTGGAATTATATATTTTTATTGTTTTTATGATTAATTAGAAAAAAAATTATATGCTAATTCAATTTATTCCATTGGAATCAATTCCACAATGAAATTGGAAATTTATATATTGTTAACTTTTTAATGTTTTAACATTTAAAAACTAATTTTGTTGTTTCATCAACCTCATTAATTTTTAATAAATTTAAAAACATTTTGTGTTATAAATTTTGAAAAATAGATTCAAAATATAAAATCATATTTTATCTGTTATGTAAATAGATTGCTTTTATTTTTTGACAATATGAATAGTACCTTTTGTAATATTTTTTATTACCATGGTTAAAGATAAATCATGTAATTAATGGAAACAAATAATATTATAAATACTATAAAACATCCCTAAAACATGTCCAAATTTTGTTGGATGAGTTTTGTTTTTCCAAAATAATTATTTGGCTTAAATTATAACCATTGGAAGTATAGCACCCCGAGATTTTATGAAAAATATTCTTTTAATTTCATTGATGTCTTATGTTGTATGACACACAAAAATTAGCTTGTGATATACAAAACATTGTATTATCTTGTATTATATGAAAACAATGTTCTTGGATTGTGGTGCACGCAAGAGCAACCTTCCTCAATAGCGTGCATTGTACGCAATACTGAGTTTCACTAAATAATGATATATTGTTATAATATTACTATGAACTAGCCGTTATGAATAGTAGTAACTAAAATTTTAATTTTATGACATTATAATTAATATTACACATTTTATAGAACATGGTATGAGAACAAAATAATTTTTTTCGGGTAAAATAGGTATTTTTCAAAAAATGCAGTTATGCCGCCTTTTCATGGCGTACCCAAATTAAATCTACTTTTTGACATTTTTTAAAGTTAAATTAGACAAAATAAACTTATTAATTGTAATAAAAATATAAAAATTTACTTTGGATAATTTTTTATATTTTTCTGTTAACTTTCATATTTTGATGAATAGTAAAAATACGCTACATTTTAATTAAAACCTACTTTTTTCATAAAGATAATTTATATGGTTAAATTATATTATTGAATGACATTAAATTTTAAATATAATATATTTTTACCATTTAATATAATGCAATTAATTGCCATCAAATTTACATTGAATTCAGAGGTAAAAACCTTTCAACCTTTGACAATGTTTTATCTTTTAAAACCTGATTTCTTAACAACAAGATTAATTTTAAATTAATTACTGCAAATTTTGTGTTTTGAATATTTAAAAATGGATTCCATATTTTGATTTAGTGGTTCCAAATTATGTTAATAGGTTACATATTTTTTTGATATTATGAATAATAACTAGGATAATTTTTATTTATTACAGTTAAAGGTAAATCGGGTAATTAAGGGTAAAAATAAGATTATAAAATTACCCTAACACCCACCAAAATTTTATTTGATGAATAAAATTTGACCCATATCACCTAAGGGTATGAATATATTCCTTAAATGGACTCTGGACCATGAAAATTATATAATTACTATTAAAACCAATGAAAGTGACAACATGTCACTCTCTTATATCTTATATGTGAAATAATTTTAATTTAGTGATAAACTTCATAAGAACATGAATAGTATCTAGAAATCTAATATAATTATATACATCATGTGAATTTATTTATAATTTTTTGGTATTAAATAATTATCATAAATTATGACACAATAGTGATGTTGAAATTATTTAATTGATTGAAATATCAAAGAAATGGTTATAAAAATAATAAAATAAATATTATATGAACTATTTCATATGCTACATAAATTTTCTATATAAATATGGAATTTTATGAATCTATTAAATCTTTTAGTTCGAACATATATATTTTTTTGATTTTATTTAAATTCAAATAAATTAATAGTGTCAAAATTGACACTATTGTTATTTTATAAAAATAACATATTATAAAATTGATTAAAAATCACAGAAATATTTAAAAATTATATATTGAAATTTATATGGTCTATAATGTCATAAAGTATAAAATTATAGAAAATTCACAACACATAAGTATTTATTTATAACAATCTAAAATTTAGAATATTATTACAATAAATAAAATTAAATAGATTAAATAAGGATAAATCAAGTTGATAAGGTTTAAAATAATTTCCCAACTTCTCTAAATTTTATTGGTTGATGATATTAAAACCCTAACACACATAATATTATTATTGGAGTCATTTTTGGATGTTTTTAAGTGGTTTTACAATTTATTATAAATTAATATTGCTTATTTTTTCAAAGGTGCCCCACTCCTCCCTTATAAAAGGGAACCTCCTCCCTCTCCTCCTCACACCATTTTGAACCTTAAAGCTCGTCCAACCCCTACAAATTTCTCTTCTCCACTTCCCTATTAACATACAAGAGGTCCTGGCCTTCTTCAAATACCATCTTTACTACCCTAAGAGGAGGTTTAAAAGAGGTGCGTTGAAGAAGAGGTAATATCCTTTACCGATTCTTTTAAATTCATTTCTTCTTATACTTCCTCTTATTTTTTTGTTTCATAATAAAGTAATAAAATCAGTATCAATAATATACTGATATGTTATTATAAATATTAAACAACCCTATTTCACCTTCTATCCATCCTACAGAATAAGAAATCACCGCGCGTGCGTACGTACGGAATACCGTCTCCACGCCGTGGTGTAATCTATTTTCCGCCACCACCTTACATGGATGAGTATATTGGTGTAAAGAATAAATATATATGGTTATTATAAGATGATACTAATTCTGAGATATTCTATCATCCTATCCAATACCATTAAATAATTTTGGGAATGATATCATCGCTCGTGCGTATTACGGATTACCATCTCCACGACACGATGAGATTCATTCTCCATGTTAACCATTCAAGAATGATTATAAAGTATATATATAATAAATAATCATTAAATATATGACATAATAATGATACTGGATATATATATATATATATTTCATCTACTTACATCCATTTGATTCAATAAGGAAATGAAAATAGTGTTCATGTGTACGTACAGTCTACCGTCTCCATGAACAGTATATTTCATTTCATTTATCAATCTATTATATATATACTGAATATATATGATATATAAATCATTTTTATTACATTCTGGAAGTAATTAAATCATTATTAAACTAATAATAATATCAAGAACAACAATTCCAAACACGTACGATAAATGAAATGATTCTACCCAAAACGCTGCTTTAACATGAAATTGAAAAATGAATGGCTAAGATAAAGTCATAAGTGAATCATATATGATATCATAAATATTATTATGGTTCTGTTACAAGTTAATAATATGTTTCAACCCACTATACTGGAGGTTCGGACACATACGGAAGAAATTTGACATAAGGTATGGGATAATTTTGCAAATCTCATTTTTATCTGAGATTGCTTATACGTAATTATTTATAGGGGAATATTTTTCATCGGTGTCCATAAAAATGTTTTTCATAAAGTGTTTAATATTATTCCATGTATGTTTAAAGTCATGTTTACCCATCTTTTACATTTTCATTGTGTTATGTAAGCAATCGTTGTTTTCTTTACCAAACGAGGAACTTTTTGAATTTTCCGGAAAAGTACGAGAAGAATGTTTTTTTAACATATACGGCATGAATAGATTTTTACAGTTTCATAAATCCTTTTTCACATGAAGCTTCCTACACAATAATTCATGATTATTTTCAACAAAAGTCCCATTCTTTAAAATTTCATGGTATTTTGTGAAAAGAAAATTATCTTAAAGAAGAAAGGATATTTTCCTCAAGAATTCATTTCAAGTGTTTTATAAAAACTATTTTCAATTTAAGATGATATTATTTAGTATTTTTATGTTTCAAGTATAATGTATCTAATATTTACATGGTTTTATTTTTCTTATGACGAAATGACATCGATTTTTTTATTTAGATTATGTTATGATGAGATGATGTTTGTGAAACCTATTTTATTTGTTGGGTTATGATGAATGATTTATGTTTATTTTGTGGCACGCAAAAAAATGATTTAATTATGAGATGGGTGGGACCTATATCTCCCTCCAATGCATTGGGTAAATATTTATATCTCATGAGATAAACATGGTTGGAACGGAAAGTGTAACAACCCATGATTTTATGAGATATATTCTTTTTAATTTCTTTCATATCTTTTGTTTTACGCTACACCAAGATTATCTTATACTATACGCAATACCGTATTAGCTTGAAATATACATAACACTATTCTTGGCTCGTGTTACACACAATTTCAAGTTTGTTTTGTGGAAGTTATTCTACGCAACATTAAGTATAGATTTTGTTTAATGTATAAATTAAATAAGTTTTGATTATGTTATACGCAACACCAAACGGAGCTTTCACTACATGCAACCCTTACATGGCGTGCATTACACATAATCAAGACCTTCCTCGATAGCGTGTGTAGTACGCAATACCTAGTTTCACAAAACTAGATATTATTATAATATTATTATGAACTAGCCATTATGAATAGTAATACCCACTTTTTTAAATTTTATAAATTTTATCATTCAAAATGGACTTCATTTTTGGATTCGGAATATCGAAATTAGCCTTGGGTTAATTTTTTAATTTTTCTGAAAACTTTTAATTTTTGATGAATAGTGAAAACAATAGGTTACTATTTAAAAACTGACTTTTTATTTAAATAATTATTTATTTTATTTAAATTTATTTTAGGTAAAAATTGATACATAATACCTATATAAGTTCAATTTAATTCATTAGAGTCATTTTATAATAATTTTAGACATATAAATACTTTATTTAACTTTTCACCGTCTTTTACCCACCTCCTAGGAGAATTGGAAAATTTACATAAAACATAATTTTACCACTTCTATGAGTGGAATTTCAAAAATCCAAGAGACACGGTTAATATCAAGAAGTAAAATGTGGTTCAATAGGATAAAAATAATTTTTTGGTGAATAGAAACTTTTTACTTTTATTTACCACGGTTAAAAGTAAATAGGGTTATTAAGGGTAAAAATGATATTATAACTACCGTAACACATATCCTAATTCTATTGGATAAGTTTAATTCAACCAAAAATTAACATAGGAATAAAATATTACCCTTTAGGTCCACTTGATTTATATTAGGACATTTATTAATATATTTTTTATATAATAGTTAAAATAGTTAAAATCAATGTTTAATAACTAAAACATTTTTAATATAGGGTTATACATAAGATAAATTCGACTATAAATATTAATTCGAAATATAAAAAGATTTCATACATAATTTTATTTTATTTATAATTTTTATACATTAGATAATTTAATTTACTTATGACACAATGATGATACTGTAATTACATTATTAATGAAATATTAACATAATTGATGTTATAAATACCCAAATAAATGTAATTTGAGACTCTAAATAAATTAAACAAATTTTTTAGGATAATATGACATGTTAGAATTGATTAAATTAAATTTTTTCTAACTAATCATGCTGTTATAAATTTCAAAAAAAATCATTACCAAATAGTGTCAAAATTTACATAAAATAGTTTTTAAAATAAATATTATATTATTAATTGCTATTCTATTCCTAAAAATATAAGGTTCGAAAAAATGACTTAAATAATGTTATATATATTAATAATGAACCACTTGGGGTTCTTTTGGCTTGTTATAGTAAGTTATTTAACCATATATTGTAAGAAAACAAGAATACATGGTAAAAGTTAAATTATTTAACTTAGAGTTAAATCTAAATGATAAGGTTAAAATAGTAACCTAAACTTGTCTAAAACCTATTCGTTGAGTGTATTTCGACACATAACAACTTTATCTTCGAAAAAAACAATTTTGAGCTATTATAAACTGAATATTAATTTATTATAAAATAATAATTTATGTTTTTCCAAAGGTGCCCCTCTCCTCCCTTATAAAAAGGGCACCACTTCCCTCTTCTCTTCACACCCTTTTGGGCCTTGAAGATCGCCCAAACCCTGCCCATTACCCTTATAAACTTCCCTAGAAACATTATAGTGGTTCTGGTTTCCTCAAAATACCAACTCTAGTGCCTTAAGAGGAGGTCAAGAAGAGGCGCATCAAAGGAGAGATAATATCCCTTACCGATTCTTTCCAATTTATTTCTTCTTCTACTTCTTCTTCTTTATTTGTTTCATCATAAATTAATAACAGTATTATAACTAATATACTGATATGTTATTATAAATATTAAACAACCCTATTTCATCTTCTATCCATCCTACGGAATATGAAATCAATGCGCGTGCGTTCGTACGGAATACCGTCTCCACACCGTGCTGCAATATGTTTTTCCACCACCACCTTACTCGGATGGGTATAATGGTGTAAAGAATAAAAATATATAGTTATTATAAAATCATACATATTCTAAGATGTTATATCATCCAACCCAATTCAATTCAATAATTATGGGAATGAAATCATCGCTCGTGCATACGTAGGGATTACCGTCTCCACAACGTGAGGAGATTCATTCTCCATGTTAACCACTCAACAATGATTATAAAGTATATATATAATAAATAATAATAAAATATATGACATTATAAATCTACTGGATTTATGTGTATATATATATATATATGACATCTACTTACTTTCATTCAAGTCAATAAGGAAAGGAAAACAACGTTCATGCATACGTACGGTCTACCGTCTCCATTAACGGTGTATTTCATTTCATTTATCTATATATTATATATATATATATAATGAATATATATGATATATAAATAATTATTTAAATTCATAAATTAAGTAAATCATGATATAAGTAATAATAATATCAGGAACAACAAGTCCAAACACATACGATAAATAAAAGGATTTTGCCCAAAAATGCTGCTTCAACATGGAATTTATAAAAGAATGGGTAATATAAAGTCATAAGTGAACCATATATTATATCATAACAATGAATATGATTCTATAAAAATTTAATGACATTATTTAATCATTATACATGAGGTTTGGTTACATACGAAGCATATCAGACATATGGTAAGGGATAACTTTTCCAATCTCATTTTTATCCGAGATTGTTTATTCGTAAGTATTTACTAAGGTTATAATTATCATCCATGTCCCTCTTTTCAAAAAATTATTTCATGTATGTTTAAAGTCCTTTTTACCCATTTTTGAATGTTACTACATTGTATGTATGTAATATTTCTTTTGTATACCATACGAGGTACTTTTTGACTTTTCCAGCAAAAGTACGAGAAGAATGTTTTTTTAACATATAAGGCATGAACGGATTTTTACAGTTTTATAAAGCCTTATTTTCATGAAGTTTAATCTAAAATATTTAATGACTATTTTCAAAAAAAATCCATTTATTTTAAAATTTCATGGAATTTTGTGAAAAGAAAATGATTTTGAAGAAGAAAGGATATTTTCCTCAAGAATTCATTTGAAGTGTTTTATCAAAACCATTTTCCATATAAGATGGAATTACTACATATGTGTATGTTTCAAATATATTGTATCTATGATTTACATGGTTTCACTTTTCTTATGATGATATGATATCCATTTTTATGGATTATGTTATGATGGGATGATGTCTATGAAACCCATTTTTATTCTTTGGGTTATGATGAATGATTTATGTTTATGTTGTGGCACAAGTAATAATGATTTCATTATGAGATGTGTGGGACATATATATCCCTCCAATGCATTGGGTAATTATTTATATCTCATGAGATACAATTGGCGGGAATGGAAATTTAATCTGGTTTAGTGATACAGGACTGGAATGTGGAGTGAACTCGATTCAGAAAGGGACTTTGTCCACTAAGATGATCTTGGAAACAATGCCATGGATAATATGTAAATCATGACATGTGCTTAATTGTTTCCAAAATTACTTGTTTTATTCCCATTCTATTTTATCATGGTTAATTATTCTTTATGATCTATGCCTTACGTACTGCCAAGTTTTATGTCATTGCTCAAGATTTTGATTCTTAAACATTATGTTTATGTTTTTAGATTCAAATGTATATGGTTTGTTTTATTTTCTCCATGCTTACCCTTACAGAGAATTTGAGCTCACCCTTTATATGTTTTCTTTTCCCCAGGATATAAAGAAATGTTTTAGGTAAGAAAACAAAAGGGGGAAGATCATTACGGGAGATGTTGAAGATCTTTCACCACAATTAGAAGATTATATTTCGAGTTTCCAGAGACACTAAACTATTACGGTCCTTGTGTTTCTGTTTTTCTTTTGCATTAGATATTCCGAAAAAAGTAATTTAATGTCTATGTATGTCAAGCTTTGGGTCTCTACAGATGGTATCAGAGGAAAGGTTTAGTTAACCTTTGGAAACTAGGATGCTAAAACTTAAGTGATATCCCTGGATATATTTCTATGGTATGTCTAAGGATGTCCCTAAGGTTTAGTATAATAATAGTTTACAGTCCTAGAATTATGTTGATGATCATGAATAACCTAGGGTGAACCTAAAGTGTCCTAGATTAAAGAATGTGTGATATGTTAAACATCCTATAAGTGACTTTTTATGATTATGTGGTTCCTCGTTATTTTAACTATTTCTTACACCATGGATTTTGGTTTTAGTCAATGGAGGGAACCAGAAAGAATAGGTTCAACATTGAATCCAATGGAAAAATTGGTGAATATGAGCAATGAAATTGCGTAATACCTAGAATGAAAAATTTTGTGATTATACTGAATCAATCATCGCGATATATGATTAACAAGGTGAACTTTAGTGGTTTTTATAATTCATCAAATAAGAGGAAGATGGACATTTATACATGTTCACATGTTGAGGATCATAGAGAAATGAAGATTGATATTTCTAAAGAAGGGAGGAAAAACCTTGATGAATACATCAAATGGAGGGGAATATGTTATCTGTGTGGAGAGAAGTGTCATAGAGTGATAGACTATTATGGAGTTCAATGTATTATCTGTGGAGAACATGGGAATTACCCAACTCAAACCCCTGACCTAAGAGGTAACTTCTAAATCAAGGAAGGACTTATTCAATGATAATAATTAAATAGGATGGATTGAAGTGCTTGTGTATTGGTATTCAAGAATAACGTTGTTGAGGTAATTTTATGGTATATTGAAATATCTGTGTATTGGTCCATTGTGGTTGTCCATAAGAATATGCCATCAGTAACCATGAAAAGTGATTGAAATATTTTTTGAATGAAGATGATATGCACATAATGAATGTATAAGGAGAAAATAATATGATTGATAGTATTCATGAGCTCATGACTAATATATGGACAAAGTGATATCATGGTTTGAGTATAAAGAATTTTTGGGATTTTGGAATATAGAAAGAGATAAATTTTGATAGCATTCATGTTTTAACTAAGGTTCTTTGGTAATTCATGTTGCAAGATAATACAAGATTAAGGTATTCACATGTTGGGAATGCAATCAACAAGATATATCTTGTGATATATGGGGTATAAATTATTGTATTCACATGCTTGGAAGATGAAATTTATAGTAATTGTTCTCTTTATACCATGATCTTGGACAGATGTATTTTGGATAATCCTAAAGATTGGAATTGATTTTGTTGGACATAAGTTAGTATTGTTTAAGGATAGAATTTTTTTTTATATTATTGATAGAATGTTATAATAATGTAGTTTTAGAAAAAGGACAACCCGTAGGACGGGCAACAACCCATCGCGTCGGACAAGACTGTAGGAATTGAACCCACAACCGAAGTGTGATAGGCCTTTATCGCCTACCACTGGCCTACAAGAAGTCCTTGGTTAGTAGAAACTAGTTTTACTATATTAAGTGGTATGATATATGAATTATAAGTCCATTTTAGGAACTATATAAGATTAATCTCACTATAGATGGACTTGCGTATATTTAATAACTTTTTCTATCCTTTTGTTTGAGACAGATGGAATGCCCTATAATTATATCGCATGATCTGCTAACACTTCACGGAAGAAAAATTCAACTTCATTTCTTTAAGTTATGAAGTGGAAATTGTTTAAGGCACAAACAACAATAAGATTGTACCAAAATCAAGTAAGTATTTCTTCTATTTCAAAATTTTCAACTTTAGGGAAATGATATTGAAAACCAAAAATGTTGTCCTAGTGCTCTTATATCTGATGAATCAGATGGTACCTTAGATAATCACAAATTTATGGCTTTGTGATTGTTGGCTTTGACATAGCCATGTCCTCTACCACTCTCCATCAGATTTTGATGGTTAGATTTTTCTTCCATATCCATATTTCTACCCATGTTCTCCTATGTGGAAACCCATTGATGAGTTAATCTAGGTAACTATTAAATTTATTACATTACTTTTTAAAATTTAGTTTTAGTATTCCTTTTCATGATGTGGGTTTCTATGAAAGAAACTTTTAATTAGTAAAAAACTTATAACCATGACGAATTTCGAGGGCGTAGAATGTAACACCCCAAGATTTTATGAGATATATACATTTTAATTTCTTTCATATCTTTTGTTGTATGGTATGCCAAGATTATCTTGTACTATACACAACACCGTAGTAGCTTGCAGTATACATACCAATATTCTTGGCTCATGTTACACATAATTTCATGTTTGTTTTGTGGAAATTATTCTACGCAATATTAAGTATATATTTTGTTTAATGTATAAATTAAATAAGTTTTGATTATGTTATAGGCAACACCAAATGGAGCTTTCACTACACGCAACCCTTACTTTTCTTTCATTACACGTAATCAAGACCTTCTTCAATAGCATGTGTAGTACGCAATACTGAGTTTCACTAAACAAGATATTTTTATAATATTATTTTGAACTAGCTGTTATGAATAGTAATAGCCACTTTTTAAAATTAATAAATTTTATCATTCAAAATGGACTTCATTTTTGGATTCGGAATATCAAAATTATCCTAGGGTGAATTTTTGGTATTTTTCTAAAAACATTCAATTTTTGATGAATAGTGAAAACACTGGCTTACTATTTAAAAATCGACCTTTTATTTAAATAATTATTTATTTTATTTAAATTTATTTTAGGTAGAAATTGATAAATAATACCGATATAAGTTCAATGTAATTCATTGGAGTCATTTTATAATCATTTTGGATATATAAAAATTTTATTGAACTTTTCACCGTCTTTTACCCACCACCTAGGAGAATTAGAAAATTTACAAAAAACATAATTTTACCACTTATAAAAGTGTAATTTCAAAAAATCTGAGAGACACGGTTAATATAGAGGAGTAAAATGTGGTTCAATAAGATAAAAATAAATTTTGGTGTGTAGTGAATTTTTACTTTTATTTACCACGGTTAAAAGTAAATAGGGTTATTAAGGGTAAAAATGATATTATTATCACCCTAAAACATCTCCTAATTATATTGGATAAGTTTAATTCGACCAAAAAAAACATAGGAATAAAATAATACCCTTTAGGTTTACTTCTATTAGATTAGGACATTTATTAATATTTTATTTAAAGAATAGTTAAAATAGTTAAAATCAATGTTTAATAACTAAAGCATTTTTAATATAGGATCATACATTAGATAAATTCCACTAAAAAATTTCATTATAAAGATAAAAAAATTCATACATAATGGTATTTTATTTATAATTTTTAGACATTAAATAATTTAATTTATTAATGACACAATGATGATGCAGTAATTACCTTATTAATGAAATATTAACATAATTAATGTTATAAATACCCAAATAAATGTAATTTGAGACTTTTAATAAATTAAACTAATTTTGTAGGTTAATATGACACGTTATTATTGATTAAATTTACTTTTTTCGAACTAATCATGCTGTAATAATTTTCAAAAAATCAATTACCAAATAGTGTCAAAATTGACATAAAATAGTTTTTAAAAAAAATATTATATTATTAATTGCTATTATATTCCTAAAAATATAAGGATCAATCAAATGACTTATATAAGGTTATATATATTAATAATTAACCACTTGGGGTTCTTTTGGCTTGTTATAGAAAGTTTATTAACCATATACTATAAGAAAACAAGAAGACATGGTAAAAGTTAAATTATTTAACTTATAGTTAAATCTAAATGATAAGGTTACAATAGTAACCTAAACTTGTCTAAAACCTATTGGTTGAGATTAGTTCGACCCATACACACTTTATATTCTAAATAAATCAATTTGGAGCTATTATAAACCGAATATGACTTTATTATAAACTAATATTTTATGTTTTTTCAAATGTGCCCCTCTCCTATCTTATAAAAAGGGCACCACTTCCCTCTTCCCTTCACACCCTTTTGAGACTTGAAGCTCGGACAACCCCTTCCCATTTCCCTTATAAACGTCCCTAAATCATTATTGACATTCTGGTCTCCTCAAAAGACCAACTATAGTGCCTAAAGAGGAGGTTAAGAAGAGGCATGTCAAAGAAGAGGTAATATCCCTTACCGATTTTTTCCAATTTATTACTTCTTCTACTTCTTCTTCTTTATTTGTTTCATCATAAATTAATAAAATTAGTATCAATAATATACATATATGTTATTATAAATATGAAGCAACACTATTTCATCTTTTATCCATCCTATAGAAAATGAAATCACCGCGCGTGCGTACGTACGGAATACCGTCTCCACGCCGTGGTGTAATATGTTTTTCTACCACCACCTTACTTGGATGGGTATAATAGTGTAAAGAATAACAATATATAGTTATTATAACATAATACTGATTCTAATATATTATATCATCCACTCTAATTCAATTCAATAATTATGGGAAGGATATCATCGCTCGTGCGTACGTACGGATTACCGTCTCCACGACGCAATGAGATTCATTCTCCATGATAACCATTCATGAATGATTATAAAGTGTATATATAATCAATAATAATGAAATATATGACATGATAAAGCTACTGGATTTATGTATATATATATATGACATCTACTTACTTTCATTCAAGTCAACAAGTAAAGGAAAACAGCGGTCATGCGTACGTACGGCCTACCCTCTCAATGAACGGTGTATTTCATTTCATTTATCTATCTATTATATATATATATATACTGAATATATATGATATATAAATAATTATTTACATTCTTAAAGTAAGTAAATCATGATATAAGTAATAATAATATCAAAAACAACAAGTCCAAACACGTATGATAAATAAAAGGATTTTACCCAAAAACGCTGCTTTAACATGGAATTTACAAAATAATGGGTAATATAAAGTCATAAGTGAACCATATATGATATCATAACAATGAATATGATTCTTTAATAAGTCAATGACATTATTTAAATCATTATACAGGAGTTTCGGTTACATACGATGTATATCAGACAATGGTAAGGGATTACTTTTCCAATCTCATTTTTATCCGAGATTGTTTATTCGTAAGTATTTACTGGGGTTATAATTATCATCCATGTCCCTATTTTATAAAAATGGCTTCATGTATGTTTAAATTAATTTTTATCCATTTTTGAATTTTACTAGATGGTATGTAAGGAATCTTTCTTTTGTTTACCATACGAGGTACTTTTTGACTTTTCTGGAAAAAGTACGAGAAGAATGTTTTTTTAAACTTATACGGCATGAACGGATTTTTACGGTTTCATAACGCCTCATTTTCATGAAGATTACTCTATAATATTTAATGACTATTTTCAACAAAATTCTTTTCTTTTAAAATTAAATGGCATTTTGTGAAAAGAAAATGATTTTGAAGAAGAAATGATATTTTCCTCAAGAATTCATTTCAAGTGTTTTATCAAAACCATTTTCCATATAAGATGGCATTATTTCATATGTGTATGTTTCAAGAATAATGTATCTATGATTTACATGGTTTCACTTTTCTTATGATGATATGATATCCATTTTTTATGGATTATGTTATGATGGGATGATGTCCATGAAACCCATTTTTATTCTTTGGGTTATGATGAATGATTTAAGTTTATGTTGTGGCACAAGTAAGAATGATTTCATTATGAGATGGGTGGGACCTATATCTCCCTCCAATGCATTGGGTAAAGATTTATATCTCATGATATAGAGATGGATGGAATTTCAAGTTAATCTGATTCAGTGATACAGGACTGGAACGCGGAGTGATCGTGAGTCAGAAAGGGACTTTGTCCACTAACATGGTCTTGGAAACAAGCCCTTGGCTAATATGGAAATCATAACATGTGATTAATGGTTTCCATAATTACATGTTTTATTCCCATGCTATTTTATCATGGTTAATGTTTCTTTATGATCTATGTCTTATGTACTTCCATGTTTTATGTCATTGCTCATGATTTTGATGTTTAAACATTATGGTCATGTTTTTAAGTTCAAATGTATATGGTTTGTTTTATTTTCTCCATTCTTACCCTTACAGAGAATTGGAGCTCACCCTTTATATTTTTTCTTTTACCTAGGATATAAATAATGGTTTTAGGTAAGAAAACAAAACGGGGAATATCTTTATGGGAGATGTTGAAGATCTTTCACCACGATTAGGAGATTATATTCTGAGTTTCCAAAGACACTAAACTATTACAGTCCTTGTGTGTATGTTTTTGTTATGTATTAGATATTATGAAAAATTAATGTAATGTATATGTATATCATGCTTTGGGTATCAACATAAAGAAAATTTGGTTCAGTAATACAGGGCTGGAACGACATGTAAACCTGGTTCAGTAAGGGACTTTGTCCACTATGATGGTCTTAGCGGCAGTGCCTTGGCTACTATGGAAATCATATCATGTGCCTAATGGTTTTCCACAATTACATGTTTTATTCCAATGATATTTTATCATGATTAATATTCCTTTATGATTTATGTCATACGTACTGCCAAGATTTATTTCATAACTCAAGATTTTGATGTTTAAACATTATGTTCATGTTTTAAAGTTCAAATGTATATGGTTTGTTCTATTTTCTCTATGCTTACCCATACTAATAATTTGAGCTCACCCTTTATATGTTTTCTTTTCCCCAGGATTTAAATAATGTTTTTAGGTAAGAAAACAAATAGGGAATACCTTTATGGGAGATGTTTAAGATCATTCACCATGACAACAAGATGTTGTTCCGAGTTTCCAAAGACACTAAACTATTACGTTTCTTTGGGTGTCTATTTTTGTTATATATTAAGTATTCCACAAAATTAATGTATTTTCTATGTTTTTCAAGCTTGGATCTCTACAGTTGGTGTCATAGGAAAGGATTAGTTAACCTTTGGAAACTAGGATGTGAAAACTTTAGTGAAATCCCAAGAGATATTTCTAAGGTATGTCTAGGGATGTCCATAAGGATAAGTATATGTATAGTTTATAGTCCTAGAATTACTTTAATGATCTTAGAATTAAACCTAAGATTTTATATATTTAAGGTACTCCCCCTTTATTATGTTGTTTTCCTAGTATGACTTTTTCCTCTCACACTGTTCTTGTTGGGTTATAGACGATGGATGGAACCCGAAAGAACCAAGTTGACCAATGTAATGGACAATGAAATGATTATCCTCCCGAACAACAAAATGTGATGGGAGATGGAGTGAAAAATCTTATTTCTATAATTACACAAGATATGAATCATTCTGGACTTCCAAATGATCATAGAAATGAACAATATCTTATTGAGTCCTTCATGAGGAAACATACACCTTCTTTCAGTGGGTCTTCGGATCCACTTATTGCTGAACAAAGGGTCAGTACCATTGAAAAGATATTTTTCATACTTCATTGTATAGAGCATGAAAAATTCATTTTGACTGTTTACTTGTTAGAAGGTGTAGCAGACCAGTGGTGGACTCTAATTAAGAATACAAGGCCCCAAGATGAAATTGAATCCATTTAATTTGATGAGTTCAAGAACTTATTTTTTAGTAAGTACTTACCTCGTATTCTTTGAACAATGTTGGAAAAGTAGTTCCTTGAGCTTAAGAAAAAGGATGATGAATCTTTTGGTATATATGATGTAAATTTTACACGGCTTTAAAGGTATACATCTTGCTTTATCATCCAACCTGAAAGTAAAGTTGATCGATTATTCAGTGTCTTAAAACCAATTCTTTTATGAGAATTAGCTATAAGAGACCTCAGTACCTATGAAGAAACTATGCATTGTGCTTTCAAGGTAGAACTAGAAGTTGGTGTTACAAATCCATCTCATTGTTTTGAGAAGAAAATAAAGATGGAGTTCAAGGAAAAATCTCAAAACAATGGGGAAAAGGAGGTGAATGTTTCTTTATGCTCAAAGTGTGGAAATAAGCATGGTGGAGATTGTCTAAAAGGTACTAGAACATGTATCAAGTGTGTAAAATAATTTCATCGAGAATCTGAGTGCCGAAGTAATGGGGAAAAGGTTTCAAATGATTTTAATAGAGAAAAGACTACATAGAATGCTCTACTAACACTTCAATGCTACAAGTGCAAGGAAATGGGGAATTATGCTAACCAATACCATAATCCAAGGGTTAATGATGATCGACATCAACATCCACTTAATGAAAAGGACAAAGGGATGTCACATGTGATCACTATTGGTGATGTGGAGTATGACAACTATGTGGTGGAATGATTATGTATTTATGTAGTTGGATTCAAAATAATGTTTTGGAATCTCATTTATAGTATTGTGGAATATTAGAATATCTATTTATTGGTTTATTATGGTTTTCAACAATATTATGGTACCGGTAACCATGAAAAGTGATTGAAATGTTTTTGGAAAGAAGATGATATGGGCATAATGAAAGGATAAGGAGAAAATAATATGTTTGATAATATTCATGAGCTCATGACTGATAAAAAGACAATGTGATATCATGATTTGAGTATATAGATTTTTTGGGATTTTTGTATGTGGACAGAGTTATCTTTTGAATGTATTCATATTTTTGCTAAGGTTCAATGGGCATTCATTTTTCAAGAGAATAAACGATTAAGGTGTTCACATGTTTGGAATGCGACCAACAAGATATATCATATGATAAATGATGGTATTCACATGATCAGTAGATGAAATTTCTAGAAATCATTTACTTTGTGCTATGAGATTGGATAGAAGTATTTTGGATAAGACTAAATATTGGAATAGATTAAGTTGTACATCAGATAGTATTATTTAAGTCTAGAACATTTTTTTCAATATTATTTCTTGAATGTTATAATGGTGAAGTTTTATAAAAAGGAATACCTACAGGATGGATGACAACCAGTCGTGTCGGACAAGGTTGCGGGAATCGAACCCGCAATCGAAGTGTGACAGGCCTTCATCGCCTACCACTGGCATACAGAAAGTCCCTGGTTTATATAAATTAGATTTATTTTATTAAGATATATGATAGATTATGTATAAGTCCATTTTAGGAACCATATATGATTAATCTCACCATAGATGGACTTATGTATATTTAATGACTTATGCTAACCATTTTGTGATAGAAACAGATGGTATGACCTATCATTCTATCACATGATCTACTAACACTTCACAAAAGACAAATTCAACTTCATTTCATTAAGAGATGAAGTGTGAATTGTTCAATTCATGAACAATAGCTAGATTGTACCAAAATCAAGTAAGTATTTCTTTTAATTCAAAAATTCTTCAACATTAGGGAAATGATCTTGAAAACCAAAAATATTGTCCTAGTGCCGTCATATCTGATAAATCAGATGGTACCTTAGATCATCACCAATTTATGTCTTTGTGATTGTTGGTTTTTCATAGTCATGCTCTCTACCACTCTCCATCAGATATTTATGGTTAGATTTCTCTTCCATATCCATATTTTCACCAATGTTCTCTTATGTGGAAACCCAGTGATGAGTTAATTTGGGTAACCATTACATTTCACAATTTATTTTTAAAATTATGTTTTAGTATTCTTTTTTTCGATTTGGGATTATATGAAAGAAACTTTCATGTAGTAATCCATTTATAACCCCAATGAATTTCGAGGGTGAAATTCATTTTTAAGGGGGTAGAATGTAACACCCCAAGATTTTATGAAAAATATTATTCTAATTTAATTAATGTATTGTGTTGTACAAAAAAAATTAGTTTGTGCTATACACAACATCATATTAGCTTGTATTGTATGAAAACACTATTCTTGGCTTGTGGTGCATACAAGAGAAACCTTCATCAATAGCGTGTGTTGTACGCAATACTGAGTTTCACTAAACAATGATATATTGTTATAATTTTACTATGAACTAGTTGTTATGAATATTAGTAACTAAATTTTGAATTTTATGACATTATAATCAATCATACACATTTTATAGAACATGGTATGAGAACAAAATAATTTTTTCAGGTAAAATATGTATTTTTCAAAAAATATAGATTTGCCGCCATTTGATGGTGCACCCACATTAAATATACTTTTTGACACATTTATAAGTAATATTAGAAAAAATAAACTTATTCATTTCAATAAGTATATAAAAATTTACTTTGGATAATTTTTTTATATTTTTCTATTATCTTTTATATTTTGATGAATAGTAAAAATACGCTAAATTTTAATTAAAAACAAATTTTTTATCAAGATAATTTATATGGTTAAATTATAATATTTAATGGTTTAAAAGTATAAATATAATATATTTTTACCATTTAATATAATTCAAGTCATTTTCAATAATTTTACATTGAATTCATAGGTAAAAGCATTTCAATCTTTGATAATGTTTTAACTTTTAAAACCCATTTTCCTAACAACGAGATTAATTTTAAATTAATTATTGAAACTTCTGTGTTTTGAATTTTGGAAAATGGATTCCTTATTTGGATTAAGTGGGTCCAAATTATTTTAATAGGTTACTTTTATTATTTTGATATTATGAATAGTAACTACGGTAATTTTTATTTACTACAGTTAAAGGTAAATTGGGTAATTAAGGGTAACAATAAGATTATAAAATTACCCTAACACCTGCCAAAATTCTATTTGATGAATTAAATTAGACCCATATCACCTAAGGATTTGGATAGATTCATTTCATGGACTTTGGACCATGAAAATTATAAATTTATTATTAAAACGAATGAAAGTTATAACTTGTCACTCTCTAATATCATATAAGTGTAATAATTTTAATTTAGTGATAAACTTCATAAGACTTCTAAAATGAATATTCTCCAAAAATATATAAAATTATATAAATCATTTTAATTTATTTATAATTTTTAGGGATTAAATAATTATAATTAATTATGACACAATAGTGATGTTGAAATTATTTTATTGATTGAAATATCAAATAGATGGTTTTAAAAATATTAAAATAAATATTATATGAACTATTTAATGTTCTCCATGAATTTTGTAGATATATATGAAATTTAATTAATATATTAATTATTTTATTTCGAACATATATTCTGTGTGGATTTTATTTAAATTCAAATAAATGAATAGTGTCAAAATTGACACTAGTTGTTTTATAAAAATAACATATTATAAAATTGATTAAAAATCCCAAAAATATTTACAAATTACATATTGAAATTTTTTTGTAGAAAATGTCCAAAAGTATAAAATTATGGACAACTAACAACACATAAGTAATTATTTATAACAATTTAAAATGTAGAATACCATACCACAAATAAAGATAAATAGATTAAATAAGGATAAATCATGTTGATAATGTTTAAAATAATTTTCAAACAAGTATATATTTAACTGTTTGATGATATTACAAACCTATATCATCTAATATTATTATTTGAGTCATTTTTTGAGGTTTATATATAGGGTTTGAATTTATTATAAGTTAATATTTCTTATGATTCCAAAGGTGCCCCTCTCCTCCCTTATAAAAGGGCACCTCATCCGTCTCCTCCTCACAACACTTTGAGCCTTAATTCTCGGCCAAACCCTACAAATTTCTCTTCTCCACTTCCCTAGAAACATACTAGAGGTCCTGGTCTTCTTCGAAGACCATATTTAGTGCCCTATGAGGAGGTTTAGAAGAGGCGCGTCGAAGAAGAGGTAATATCCATTACCGATTCTTTCAAATTCATTTCTTCTTCTACTTCCTCTTATTTTGTTGTTTCATAATAAAGTAATAAAATAAGTGTCAATAATATACTGATATGTTATTATAAATATGAAACACCCCAACTTCTCATTCTATCCATCCTGCGGAAAATGAAATCAGCGCACGTGCGTACGTACGGAATACCGTCTCCACGTCATGGTGTAATCTGTTTTCCACCACCACCTTACTTGGATGGGTATAATGGTGTAAATAATAACTATATATGGCTATTATAACATTATACTAATTCTTAGATATTCTATCATCCTCTCGAAAACCATTCAACATTTATCGAAATGATATCATCGCTCGTGCGTATGTACGGATTACCGTCTCCACGACGCGATGAGATTCATTATCCATGTTAACCATTCAAAAATGATTATAAAGTATATATATAATAAAAAATCATGAAATATATGAAATAATAATGCAACTGTATTTATAAATATATATATTTAATCTACTTACTTCCATTCAATTCAATAAGGAAATGAAAACAGCGTTCATGCGTACGTACGGTCTACCATCTCTATGAACGGTGTATTTCATTTAATTTATCTATCTATTATATATATTTACTGAATATATATGATATATAAATCATTTTTATGAAATTATGGAATTAATTAAATTTTGATGTAAATAATAATAATAATAATAATAATATCAAGAACGACAAGTCCAAACACGTACGATAAATGAAACGATTTTACCCTAAACGCGGTTTTAACATGAAATTTACAAATGAACGGGTAAGATAAAGTCATAATTGAATCATATATGATATAATAAATATTATTATTGTTCTTTAAAAAGTTAATAATATGTTTAGACCCACTATACAAGGGGTTCGGACACATACAGAAGAAATTGGACACAAGTATGGGAAAAGTTTGCAAATCTCATTTTTATCCGAGATTTCTTATACGTAAGTATTTACATGGGTATATTTTTCATCCATGTCCAAAAAAATGTTTTTCATAAAGTGTTAAATATTATTCCATGTATTTTTAAAGTCATTTTTCCCCTATTTGACATTTACGTTGTGTTATGCAATGAATCTTTCTATTGATTACCAAACGAGGAACTTTTTGACTTTTCCAAAAAAAAGTATGAGAAGAATGTTTTTTTAACTTATACAGCATGAATGGATTTTTAGGGTTTCATAACTCCTTATTCACATCAATATTCCTCTATAATAATTCTTGTTTTTTTTCAACAAAAGTCATTTTCTTTTAAAATTGCATGGTATTTTGTGAAAACAGAATGATTTTGAAGAAGAAAGGATATTTTCCTCAAGAATTCATTTCAAGTGTTTTATCAAAACTATTTTCCATCTAAGATGACATTATTTAGTGTGTTAATGTTTCAAGTATAATGTATATATTATTTACATTTTTTTATTTTTCTTATGATGAAATAACATCGATTTGTTTTATATAGATTATGTTATGATGGGATGATGTTTATGAAACCCAATTTATTTGTTGGGTTATGATGAATGATTTATTTTTATTTTGTGGTATATGAAAGAATGATTTCATTTTTATATGGGTGGGGCCTATATATCCCTCCAATGCATTACGTAAATATTTAAATATCATGAGATAAACATGACTGGAACGGAAAGCAAATGCAGTTCAGTAATACAAGACTGGAATGGCAAGTAAAACCGGTTCAGTAAAGAACTTTTTCCACTATGATGGTATTGGCATCAATGCCTTGGATAATATAGAAATCATAAAATGTGATTAATCATTTTCCACAATTACATGTTTTATTACCATGCTATTTTATAATGATTAATATTCTTTTATGATCTTTGTCATACGTACTACCAGGATTTATTTCACCACTCAAGATTTTGTTGTTTAAACATTATGTTTATGTTTTTAATTTTAAATGTATATGGTTTGTTTTATTTTCTACATGATTAACCTTAATGAGAATTTGAACTAACCCTTTATTTGTTTTCTTTTCCCAATGACTTAAAGAAAATTTTTAGGTAGGAAAACAAATAGGGAATTCCTTTATGAAAGATGTTGAAGATCTTTCACCATGACTAAAAGATGTTGTTCTGTGTTTCCAAAGACAGTAAACTATTACGGTCCTTGGGTGTCTGTTTTTGTTATATATTTAGTATTCTGAAAAAGTGATGTAATGTGTATGTATGTCAATCTTAGGTCTCTACAGGATGCCACCTGTATTAGATAATGATTTTTATATTATTATATTCAAAGAAAAGTGTATTTTGTCAAAAAAAAATTAAAAATTGAAATATTTTAAATATTGGGTTATATAGGTGATATATTAGAATAAATTTTAATTTGGGAGATACAAGATTTTTCTACAGAATGGTAACTTATTTATAAATATTAGTAAAAAAATAATTACTTTAAATAGTAACATAATTATGAAGCAGAAAATTTTAAATTTTGGGAAGAATCTATTAGATATTTTAGAAATATTAAAATAAATATTATTTTTTATATTTATTGTACTATAATAAATTTATAGATTATTTTTATAGGTTAGTGATTACATAAATTATTTTTTTCTAAGATAGCATGTTATTATGATATTTTTTAAAAGTCAATTAATTAATAGTGTCAAAATTGACATTATTGATATGCTTAAAAAAATATTAAATGGTATAAATGTTATAAAACAATTCATGAAAAATATCTTTATACATCACAAAATTTGTTCAAAAATCATTTATTTACTTTTTCATTTTATTTTAATTGTAATAAATAAAAGGAATTTAAATTTCATGATATCATTTTAATATTTTAAATGGATAAATAGGGGCTGAAACAAAATGATAAGGATTACAAAATATTCAAAAGTTATGTGATTTTAATTGGATTATTTGATATAAACCCATCCTCATTATATATTCTAAATAAATACCATGGGACCCATTTGGAATAAAAAATTAATTTATATTAATTTAATATTTTGAAGAAGTCCAAGAGTGCCACTCCCCTCACGTATAAAAGGGCACTCATTGTCATATTTTATTCACACATAAAAACCTTTTTTAGGAAATGTTCTTCCCATATACCTTTCTTGAAACCACACACATATTCTCTCATCTTTATTTTCAGCATACTCGATCCTTAGATGATTTAAGTTGTTAGTAAAATGAGTTCATTCGAAGTATAGGTTCTATTTTTAAATAAGTGCCTCTATTTTATTTCTTATTCTAAATCAATAAAATCTTCATCCACCATGATGAAATAATAAATATAGTATCATAAATATACTGAAATTCTATTATATTAATACCATAACATAAACACATCTCAATATCCATTGAATGGATAATAATTAATTGTTATGGTGTACGGAGGACTACCACCTCACGAATTGATATAATTTGTTTCTCATCACCATCTCTCAATACTAGTTATAAGGATGAGGTTATTGTTTATATATAATATTCATAAATATAAGTTTAATTAAATTATTCATATTATATTAATGATATTATTATCATTCTATAAAGGTAAAATGATAACAAACATATTTCTACCACGATCATTAAAAAATGAAAATGTTACTCATGGATACATATGAACAACCATTTAATTATTATCATGTACAAAATTTTTCAAAACCATAATTTATTTTTTTAAAAAAAATTATAATTTTGGTTTGAAAATTAAAATTATTAAAGTAATATTATTATTTATATGATGTAATTATGACCACTTCGACCAACGAGATCATTCAACTTTCATTTTGGGCACAAGTACAAAATATAGAAAAAACATTTGACATGATCTTTAATAATTAAGTAACTTTTATTACATTATAATGAGTGATAATAAATGAATAAAAATACTAAAACAGTCTAGAATAAAATAAATAATTAAAGTGAGTATATTATTCAGGAAAATAATGATTATACTTGTCGAGTCAGTCACAAGGTAAGGGAATTTCTTTTAAAACCAATTTTAAAGGAACACTTTCAACAATTTTTATAAAATCAGAAAGTGATGTTTTTATCATATAGATAATGAATATAATTTATCCCTTTCATGTTGGTTTAATTTTATTATTCTTCCTTTACATGTTTAATGTTTTTTAAATAAAATACTTTTGTTTATAAGTTTGTGGATTTGTAAAAATTAATTGTCATTTCAAGCTAAATTTTTTATTTTTCTTCTTTTTTTATGTGGTATAGTTATGTTTTGGTTCGTGCACATTGTTTATGAGTATAGGTGGTTACAAGATAAACTAAGGGAGGGTGAGCCAATAATATCTCTTTAATTCAATTTATAATGATATGGAGTAAATCTATAGGGTTTCCCCATGTGATTAATGGAATATACAATAGTTGTTATTCCAAATGTAACTATAATGATTACTCCCTATATAGTTGTGATAGATATGTTAAATGTAAGAGTGATATAGAAGTGATTATGAAAGTAAAATTTATGTTTAATGTTTTTTATGTGGTATTGATGGAATCTTATAACTGTAATGAGGTAAGATAAAGAGATTATGTTTTTTTGGGGAATGTATAACATTGTGAAAATGTATTAATGTGATTATAGTATTCATGGACTAACGATTTCAATCCTTCATTTATCTTACTTATTGTTAATTTTTGTTCTTATTCGATGCTTTAAAATGTTTTTCCAGGAAATATGGATGGTTAAGATAATTTTTGAAGTTAGAAGACTCTTAGGAAAAATTTTCAAGAAAAAATAAAGCATGATTTATTTTAAAAGTTATATATTTTGAATTAAATGGATACTATTTTAGTTGTGTCCAACTTGTATGATTATTAAATGTTATGTATGAATTATGAACTAATTCTATAAAACTCTATACATGAAATGATCAGCAATGTTAAAGAACGTAATTTCACTACTAAAATACATGATTATATAATTTTTATTGTCGGTTCTTTATAGTTAGTATCAATGGTAGTTTTTGATAAATTTATAAGTTAAAGTGTTTTTTAATCATAAGTTACAAGTTTTATGTCGCCTCTATGTTTTCTATGGTAGAAAGTTTCATAATTATATTAGATAAATTGAATGAGTTTAAAATAACATTAAGAAAAATATATCATTGTTTATCATCATTACAGGATTTTGTATGATTATTTTATAAATATACACACACTAACCTTTTTTGAATTAGTATATGGCTAGATATATTAGGCACCAAAGTGAGAATGGATGTGAAGGAAAATGTGGTGGTTCTATGAATAAGAAAACGAATGAAATAGGAGATTAATTGATTGTTGAGCATGTTTTTTTCAACAATACATATTTAATGGGGGATATTGTTGAGAACAATACTCTATATCTTTAGGATGATTTTGATGTTCACAAATACCCTTTAATTGGTTTCTAGTGATTTTAGTTACGTATTTTTCAGGAATTATATATTTTATATATTCTCATTTTCGGAAGAATATTCAAGTGTTTACACTACGTGGAACAATTGCTAAACCATTTGGGAATCAATTTAAAGTGTTTTGGAAACACTATTCATACCTTACGTTTGGAATGCGTAGCGTAAACAAAGAAAGGAAAGTGTAGCATAAAAAAAGGGAAAGGAACCCGCTGTTTACTCTTTACATATTATCATCAAAGTATGGTTAAACCACCATACATTATCAGAAAGTATGAAAGAAAGAACCATACTTGAAGAATAACCCTATATTTGGAAGGAATCCTACGTTTAAGATATTCAGAAATTATGAAAGAAAGGAGCCCTACGTGAAGAAAACCCCTATGTTAGGAAGGAACCCTACATTTGGGATATTGAGGAAGTATGAAAGAAAAACATTACGTAAGTCTTTATTGTTTTTTTCTCAAAAGAATGGTTAATCAACCTTACTTTTGTAAACAACCTTACGTTACATGAAAAAGTATGGATCGTAAACCTTACATTTGAAAGATTATGAAAGTATGATATAAGTTTGGATATGGAAGAGAAAATTATGGATGGTCAACCTTAAATTCATCATCAACGTTGTGTTTGATGAATGTGACATCAACCCTACATTTTTATCTATGTTACGTTTCAGAGGATGCACGAAGTGAAACTCAACCTTATGTTTGGCGTTGGGAATTTGAAGTTGATATTTTTGTTCAATGATCTGCAATAGATTGATCAGGATAATTATAAAGCCGGACTAAACACTAATTTTGAATTATGTTCTTGAAAGATTCAGAATCATTTGAAGAATTGATTTGATAGGAGCTTTTTATGGAGAATATTATGGTGTTTTATGACTGTTCGGATTAATTAACAAGTGTGAATATTGTGAGAAAAAGGGTGATTTTTGTGGATATGATTTTGTAGAGGAAGCGCTCTATATATCTATTCTCATTTTGAATTTCAAAATATACAATATCATAACAGAAACAAGTGTGATATAAGAAAAAAAGTGTACAGAGATCGATATAGCGGAGATTTGAAAGAAGAACACATAGCGATCAGGAATGAAAGTGCAGATACAATCATTGTATTCGAAATAATGTTCTTCTGCACAGACAACGCTATTTATAAAGATTGAAAACAGAGACAAATCAAGATACAATAATCTACTGATTACAAAGAGTGAATATGCTCTGATTTGTTGAAGAAGAAGGAACGGAACAAAAGATTCATTTATTTTTCAATGACAATATTTTTGTGAATATACTTCTTCTTAAAGTTACAATTGTATTTTCTATATCTACTACAACTGGATCGACTCAAAGGGAAATATTTCTGAAGACAACGATTCATCTGCTGTCAATTTCATTCTATTGCAATTGTAAATATCAACTGGAAAAGTACTTCCTAAATGAAAATACTCTTTATCTTGAGTGACCATATTCTCATACTAAGATGAGTAGGTTCGTGTTTGAACTAGAAGTATTTGTTTTCCTGAAAATTGTAAAGGTGTCAACTGCTTTTTTTTAATTGTTGGACGGTCTGTGGAAAAAAGGACCAGATAGTGAAAATCACCAAGCTCGTGGAGTAGAGCATTGGTGGAGTGTAATAGTGGTCTTCTCTTCCCCGAACCACTATACATCCAAGTGTCCCTTCTTTTAATTATTCTACTGCATGATCAAATCTGATAAAGCATAGAGGAAAGAACTCGATCAATCGAAGAGTTAACAAAAAATCTGAAAGACACAATTCACCCCCTCTTGTGTATAAGCTTTATATTTAAGATCCAACAATTGGTATCAGAGGTGGAGCTTCTGATAGATCCTTAGAAAGCAAGAATAATTTAATGATTATACAATAGAGCATCATGATTGATACAAGAGAAGGAATGTCAATGGTCAGATCACCATATTTTAATGGAGACAACTATGGCTGCTAGAAATCGCACATGATAATATATCTAAAAAGCCTCGGATATAAACTCTATTCAAATATCCTGACTCCTTATAAAATTCCTAAAAATCATGAGACATGGAGTGCTGCTATAGAGGAAGAGTATGATATGAGTTCGAAGGCTATGAATGCAATCATCTGCGGTCTAGGACCAGATGAATTTAACAGAGTATCTTAGTGCCTGACAGTATATGAGATGTGGGAAACAGTAGTTGTGGCATATGAAGGAACTGAAAATTTGAGACAAATGAGATATACTACTGCCAAATTCAAATTTGATACTTTGAGAATGTTTGAAGATAAAAGCATTACCCAAATGAATGGGAGATTGACAGAAATTGTCAATAATATAATAGCTCTAGGAGATCCTATCATGCAGGCCGATCAAGCATTAAAAGTACTGAGGGTACTTCCAACTCGATGGAATGGTATCTCTGCTGCAATCAGACAATCAGCACCTGTTAAAGATCTAACCATGAGATAGCTGATTGGTACACTGAGGATGTATGAAGCTTAAATGCGATATGAGGCAAATAAACATAAAGTCTACATCAAAAAGGATGATACTTCCTTGAAGGAAACTTCACAACAAAAGAATACAAAGTTAAATAAGATAGTAGTCAAATACAAATCAGAGAGCTCTGACTCATAAAACTTAGATGAATAACTAGATCACCTAGCTAGAAAATTCATAAAATTCTACAGCAAGAAAAGTGGCTTCCAAAAATCATTTAAGAAAGATGATATGGAAGTAAGATGCTACTAATGAAAAAATATGGGACACATCAGACCAAAATTCCCACAATTGATAGATGCAAAGAAGAATAAATTCTTCAAAATAAATGACTTTGAGAAGAAAGAAAAAAATCTATGAAATCCACTTGGATTGTATCTGAAGACTCAAGTAGCTCTCCTGAATCAAGCTCAGAGAAAGAACAAGTCAATCTGAAAGGAAACATGTGTTTCATGGCAGAAACAGATGAGGAAGCAGGCCACCAAAGAAGAAAAGATATATGGTACATGGATAGTGGATGCTCAATGTATATGAGTGGGAACTCAACAAATTTTATAACACTCACTCAAAAGGAAGGAGGACTTGTCACATTTGGTTACAATGCCAAAAAGAAATATCATTGTCATTGGAACTGTTGGAGATCCAAAAAACAGTCTCAATCAATAATGTAATTTATCTATAATGAATAAAACAAACCATGATAAGTATCTCTCAACTTTGTGATGATGGATATACTGTTGATTTTAATAACAATTGTTGTACTATTTTTAAAGATAAACTGTTTAAATTTAAGGCACCAAGAACTGACAATGACTATACTTTAAATTTAAATTCTTTGTGTAAACAACAATTAAATTGCTTGACTGCAAAAGTAATTGAATCTTGGATCTGGCATAGGAGACTTGGACATTGTAATATATATGTTTTACATATGTTATCTAAGAAACACTTAGTTTCTGATTTTCCTAGTCTCATATTTAAAAGTAACAGATTATGTAATGCATGCCAACTTGGCAAGCAACACAAATCATCATTCAAATCTGTTAACAAAGTTTCTACAACTAATCCTCTAGAAATTATCCATATGGATTTGTTTGGACCTTCAAGAGTATCATTATTGGTTGGTAAATTATATGTTTATGTATTAGTTGATGATTATTCTGGATTTTCTTGGATTTTCTTTTTGAAATTTAAAAATGAAGCTTTTACTTTATTTAAAATTTTCTGCAAATCTGTTCAAAATGAAAAAGGTTTTAATATAATCTTATTGAGAAGTGATCGTGATGGAGAATTTGAGAATCAGGAATTTAATTCCTTTTGCTTAAACATGGGTATTAAATATACTTTTTTTTCACCAAGAACGCCTCAACAGAATTGGATTATAGAAAGAAGAAATAGAACAATTCAAGAAATGGCTAGAACTATGTTAAATAAATATAGCCTACCTATATATTTTTTATCAGAGGCTGTAAATACAGCTTTCTAAATAATTATCAGATTTTTAATAAGACCTATTGTGAAAAAGACACACTATGATCTATGGAATAACAGAAAACCTAAAGTAAATTAATTTAATGTTTTTGAATGCAAGGTTTACACCTTAAACTCCAAGGAAAATCTTGGTAAGTTTGATCCAAAATCTTATGAAGGAATTTTATTGGGATATTCTGCTATTTCCAAATCTTATAGAATTTTTAATAAAAATTCAACGATTTTTGAAGAATTAGTTCATGTAAAATTTGATGAATCTGATCCCTTTGAGAAAAGGAAAGATAAATTAGATGAACCTGACTTTAACAATAACAAGAGACTTGAGAACTTAAAGAATGATTTTGAAAATGATATAAAAGAAATTCAGTCCAGTTCATAGGAACAAAATACTGAAGAACCTTTAAATGTATTTCCTAAACAGTCTAGAACCCTAAAGAATCAACCTTTAGAAATTGTGATAGGTGACATAGAAACTGGTATTCAAACTAAAAGAATCTTAGGAAATTTAGTGGAATTCTCTTCTTTCCTATCCCAACTAGAACCCAAGACTATAAAAGAAGCTTTAGATGATGAAAGGTGGGTAATAGCAATGCAAGATTAATTAAACCAGTTCAAAAGAAATGAAGTTTGGAAATTAGTTTAAAGACCTCATAATTATCCAGTAATAGGAACTAAATGGGTTTTTAGAAATAAACAGGATGACCAAGGTATAATAACTAGAATTAAAGCGAGATTAGTAGAAAAATGATATAATCAAGAAGAAGGAATAGATTATGATGAGACTTGTTCACTTGTAGCAACGTTAGAATCCATTAGAATCCTTTTAGACTATGCATCTCATATGAATTTTAAATTATTTCAAATGGATGTCAAATATGACTTTTTAAATGGTTATTTAATAGAGGATGTTTATGTTGAGAAACCTCCTGGTTTTGAAAACTATCAAAAACCTGATTCTTTTTTTTTAAATTACAAAAGCTCTTTATGGCCTTAAACAGGCACCCAGAGATTGGTATGAAAGATTATGTTCTTTTATTTTAAAAAAATTATTTTACTGTTGGATTGGTAGATGCAACACTTTTTAAGAAAACTGTGAAAAATAATGTTTTGTTGGTTCAAATTTATATTGATGATGTAATTTTTGGATCAACTAATAAAACACTTTGTCATGAATTTTCTAAATTAATGAAAGAAGAATTTGAAATGAGTATGATGGGAGAATTAAATTTCTTTTTGGGAATTCAAATTTTTCAAAAAGATTTTGGAAATTTTTTAAATCAAAGAAAATACATTGCTGATTTATTTAATAAATTTTGACTTGAAAACAGCAAGACATTTACAACTCCTATGTGTACTAATATAAAAATTGATTTGGATGAAATTCAAAAATCATTTGACAACAATTTATATAGATTTATGATTGGTAGTTTGTTATATCTTACTGCTAGTAGGCCAGATATAATGTATTCAGAATGTCTTTGTGCTAGATTTCAATCAAATCCAATAGAATATCATTTAACTTCTATTAAAAGAATTTTTAGATATTTCAAAGGAACTACTTTTCAATCTCTACTATATCCTAAAACATCTGATTTTAATTTGTTTTGATATTCAGATGTTGACTTTGAAAGATTTAGATTAGATAGAAAAATAACATCTGGAACATGTCTCTTTTTAGAAAATTCATTAGTGTCATGGTCTAGAAAGAAACAACATTCAGTTGCCCTATCAACAGCTGAGGCAGAATATTTATCTACTAGCAGTTGTTGTGCATAAGTGTTGTGGATAAAAAACACTCTTATAAACTTTGGATTGAATTTTAATAATACACCTATTTTATGAGATAATATAAGTGCAATTAATATTTCAAAAAATCCTATTAGTTATTCCAGAACTAATCACATTGATATAAGGCATCACTTTTTAAGATATCATGTAATTAAAAAGGATATATTTTTAGAATTTAAAAATACAGAAATTCAATTAGCAGATATTTTTACTAAACCACTTCCCACTACAAGGTTTGATTTTATTAATGGGGAGCTAGGTTTATTTAATTTTGAATAGTTTTTTTTAATTTTAAATATTATTTATTTAATTTTATTTATTTTAATTTTCTTTTCATAATTGTGTAAATTTTATTTTTTAAATACTATTTAAAATCAATTAGTTGTTTTTTTCAAAAAAGGTTTATCTTTTTTTTTAATTTATGTTAAATTATCTTCATATAAATTTTATTTGTTTTTAAAATAAATGTAATGATTAGTGATTACATGGGAATCAAGGCTATGAGATCCCTTTCGAATTCGAAACCATTTTATTTCTACATAACAAAAACCCTTTCAAACCCGGAAACCGTATACTGTTGCAACCCCCTGATCTTCGAATCTTAAAACCCTAAAATCTTCGATCCTTCAGAAATATACTCAGTAATGGCAAAGACCAAGTGAGCAGATGAGGCTGAGAGAAGTGACATGAAGAAGAAAAAGTCAGTTGGGTGAAAAATTTTAATAGGTAATGTTATAGATCTGGAATGGATATTCCAGACTCATCTATTGTTAAAACAGGTTTTGTCTTTTCAAAATCATGAACAGACATTCAATAGTGAAAAGTCTAAGTTTATGTATGACATAGAACTGCATTATTTCTTCAAAACATTTTAGTTCAGTCTAGGTGAGGATGAAGACACTATGATTGCAAACATTGAGGATAGTGATTTCTCAATCTCTTCTATTGAAATAGGTCAAATCTTGAATGACCCTCATGAAGGAGTATATCATTTTGATTTGAAATACATTGGATATGTTGTGAATAAGTCAGAGTAAATTATGTCCTTTTTGTTTGGAACAACTACTGTTAATAAAATGATGGTAAAGGATTTAGAACCAGATCAGAAGATCTTGGTTAAATTTGTTCAGATTGGAATAGCTCCCAGGATTTCAGAAATGGTAAAGATTTTTTACCCTCATATGTAAAAAATGTATCTTCTGTTAAGTGATATCAATTTAAACTTCCCAATGTACATGGTAAGGTACCTCAATTACGACTTCCATAGAAAAGAAATAATGAACTTATATCCTTTTGGAAGGTTCTTTTCAATGTTGTTTCTCAAGAAATAATTGGTGATACTTGTATATGTGAGAACAAGGTGTCATCACGCTAAAACCTTTAGTGATGGGACACTAAGGAAAATTGGTTATTTCTAGAGCACCCTAAAAGAAAAAATCTTTCTAGTGGGGATAGAAGGGGAAGAATATGAAGAAGAGGAGATAGCTTCAGTTCAGCCTGAAAAAGCTAAAGAAAAACAACCTGAAACCAGAGAAACTACAACTGCAAGGAGACATCGTTTTGAAATTATAAAGGTTGAAGATGAAGGAAGTCAAGAAGGACTTCATGTAACAATGAAAAGATCTGAAAGAGAAGAAGAAAACTTAGTGGTTTCTCATCCACTATCTGTTAAAGATATTTTGGGCTATAGTTTGGTGAGGGAGAAGCCTAATATTGTTGAACCTCAAGAATATGTAGCTCAAGTTACTATGGATTTTGAAACAGAGAGACATGAAACTATTGTTGTTCAACTTGAAATAGTTGAATCAGTGGCTGAACTTCAAAATCAGACCCCAATTGAAGTTTTGAAAGAGGGAGTGCCTGGAAGATAAGTGGCCAGTCCTCAGGCTGTTCAGGAAGACACTGTTGTTGAAACTCTTGTTCAAGATGATATCATTATTGAAGAACTTGCTAATGATGCATCTAATGTTCACACTGAAATATTGTAGGAATATTTTTCTGTGGAATAGTCTATAAAATACTCTAAGGAAAAATATATAGACCAAGCTGAAAAGGGAGATAAATAAACAGTTGCAGAATCATTGCCCCTAATGTTGATACATTAAAGAACTAAAGAAGAAAATCAAGCACAGAGTAATTCTACTTCACCTAATGAAGCTATTGAAGAATTTTACAAGAAGTTAAAAAGACTAGAAACTGAGAATGCTACTCTAAGGAGATCTTTGGAATTAGAAAAGTTGAAATTTCAGAGATTGAGATCTAGCACAGTTTAAAGAAATGAAGTTGATAATTTCAAAAAGGAAATGTTGATAGAAGTGGTCAAAATGAAATAAGAAATGGTTTTGAAATCAGATCTTTCTAGTTTTAAAGATTATATAGAAACTCAGTTTGAATCCATAAGGTCCGGTGGAGCCAGTAGTTCAGGTACATCACCTGACCTCATAAGGAGATTTCTGTCTATTAAAACTGTAATGGGAAATATAAATGAGCAGTTGGATGATCATCAATGTAATAGTGCTCTATTATTAGTGTTGTTGGAAAATCATAAATTTTTAGTAGATTATCTTATATCCAGTGAGCCATGTATTAGAACAATGTTAAATCGGATGTTAGAGAAGCTGTCAGTGTTTATAGAAAAATAATAATTAAAGCATGAGTTTTTCAGAGTCAATTTAATCGAGGATATTCATATGACTCAAAAGAACAGAGAGCTCATTATGAAACTTGGAGATGGGATGATGAAGAGACTGAGAAAAAATATTACAAAAATCAAGGATGTTGTTTAGAGAAGATAGAACCTATCTTAACCCTAATATCCCTTGATTCCTGTGTATATCATTATCATAAACATACTGCTGTTTTTGAATGAAAATATGATTCATTTCATATTTGTTTATTTATATGTTTATTTATCTAATTTTACTATTTTACGTTTAAATATGTCAGTATACCATATTACCTTACTAATAAATAGTTAATTATAGAATTTACCTACAGTTTAGTGAAACATTAAATGTGTTAAAATCCATGATTAATCATTATTTTTGATATCACAAAAAGGGGGAGAAATTGGGATAAACACAACATTTTATTTGAAGATTTTAAACTCATATTTATATTATTTCCTGTATATTTTATATTGTTTTGGATTTATACAGATTTATAGTTATACAGCAAACTATTTTAAGTTATTAACAAGTCATTTATTATAAAGGTAAATTTTCTTTTACTTTTTATTCAGAGGGATAATTTTAGATAAAACTAAAAACTTTAATTTTATTCTTAAAGAAAAATAATTTTATTTTTATTATATATAAAGGGGGATAAATTTATTTTTAATGATAATGCAATTTTTATTTATTGAAATTTTTTTGTTAAAATTAAATATTGTTTTTTATTTTCAAAATTCTAATCATTATGTAACTAATTTTAAAAGTTAATTTCTTTAATTAGTATTATTATTTTATGGGTTTTGTGATCATCAAAAAGGGGGAGATTTTATATCATGTGTTGCTTTCATCAATACATATTTAATGGCGGATATTTTTTAGAACAATACTCTATCTCTTTATGATGATTTTGATGTTCACAAATACCCTTTAATTGGTTTCTAATTATTTTACTTTAAGTATTTTTCAGGAATTATATATTTTATATAGTCTAATTTTTGGAATAATATTCAAGTGTTTAAATGGTGTGGAATAATTACTAAACTATTCGGAAATCAATTTAAAGTGTTCTAGAAACACTATTCATACCTTACATTTGGAAAGCGTAGCGTAAAGAAAGAAAGGAAAGTGTAGCGTAAAAAAGGGAAAGTAACTCGTTGTTTACTCTTTACAGATTATCAGAAAATTATGGTTAAACAACCATACGTTATCATAAAATATGAAAGAAAGGAACCCGATGTGAAGAATAACCCTACGTTTGGAAGTAATCCTACATTTATGATATTCAGAAAGTATAAATGAAAGGAACCCTACGTGAAGAAAAACCCTAGGTTAGGAAAGAAACCTACATTTGGGATATTGAGAATGTATAGAAGAAGAAACATTACTTAAGTCTTTAATGTTTTGTTTGTCTCTCTAAAGTATGGTTAATGAACCTTACTTTTGTAAACAAACTTACGTTACTTGAAAAATTATGGATCGTAAACCTTATGTTTGAAAGATTATAAAAGTATGATACACGTTTGGATATAGAAAAAAAAGTATGGATGGTCAACCTTACGTTCATCATCAACCTTATGTTTGATGAATGCAACATCAAACCTACATTTTGATCTTTGTTACGTTTTAGAGGATGCATGAAGTGTAACTCAACCTTACGTTTAGCGTCGGGAATTTGAAGTTGATATTTTTGTTCAACGATCTGCAAGAGATTGATCAGGGTAATTTTAACCCAGACTAAATGCTAATTTTGAAGTATGATCTTGACAGATTTAGAACCATTTGAAAGAGTGATTTGACCAGAGCTTTTCATGGTGAATATTATGGAGTTTTATGACTGCTCAGATTAATTCACAAGTTTGAATATTGTGAGAAAAAGGGAGATTTTTGTGGATCTGATTTTGCAGAGGAAGCGCTCTCTATATCTGTTCTCATTTTGAATTTCAAAAAATACAATATCATAATATAAACAAGTGTGATATACAAAAAAAAAGAGTATAAATATCGATATAGAAAATATTTAAATGAAGAACACATAGCGATCAAGAATGCAAGTGCAGAAACAATCATTGTATTTGAAAAAAAGATCTGATGCAAAGACAATTCTATTTATAAAGAGCGAAAACATAGAAAAATCAAGATAAAAAGATATACTGATTATGAAGATTGACTACGATCTATTTTTTTGAATAATAATGAACAAAAAAGAAGATTCATTTATATGTCAATGACAATATTTTGTGAATCTGCTACTGCTTAAAGTTGTGATTGTATTTTCTATATCTACTGCAACTGGATCGACTTAAAGATCAATATTTCTGAATAAAACGATTCATCTGCTATCAATTGCATTCTTTTTCAATTGTGAAGATCAACTGGAAAAGTTCTTTCTAAACGAAAATAATTTTTATCTCGAGTGACCAACTTCTCGTAGTAAGATGAGTAGGATTGTGTTTGAACCAAAAGTCTTTGTTTTTTTGAAAATTGTAAATGTGTCAACTGCCTGTTTTCATTTATTGGATTGTCTATGGAAAATAGGACCAGATAGTGAAAATCACCAAGCTCTTGGATTAGAGCATTGGTGGATTGGAATAGGATCCTTTTATTCCCCAAACCATTGTACATCTGTGTGTCCCTACTTTTAGTTATTCTACTTCATGATCAAATCTGATAAAGCATAGAGGACAGAATTCGATTAATTGAAGAGTTAATGAAAAATCTGAAAGACAGAATTCACCCCCTCTTGTGTATAATCTATATATTCATGATCCAATATTGATAACTCTTGTGATTATTCTAAACCAACTATCATGAGTAATGATTAACCACTTGATCCTTTTTATGATTTATAATGCATTTTATATGGAAAAAATTAATCTCTTTTGATGTTCATCTTACAATGGTAATGATGATAAATATATTAAATGAAATATGTCTTAAATATGTGGAAAAACACCTTGGAAAATTTCTTTAATAGAAGGGAATATGATTTATATGTGGTAAAGGAGTTTATAAATTAATAATAATCCAAGGAAAAAGGATGCCTTCCATTGACTCCAAGAAAGGGAAATAACATATTCTTGAGTTACCAATCTAGTCTTTTAAATGTGTGGAGTATATTCATTATGAATATTTATGACCTATAATGAATTAACATGAATGGTATTAGTAGGAATGTAAAAATAACTTTTATCAATATCCAATTAAATAAAAATTGAAGGCGAGAAAACTAAAAATGGTATATTCAAGCTATTAATTATTTTATGGCTCATGATTTGACATTTTTGAATCAGAGGACATGATTGATTTTTTTTGTAAGAAATAGGTGGAAACTATTGGTTATAAGGTCATACATAATTCTATATAATTAAAAATTATAAATACATTTGATTCATGATGTATGGTAGAGTGTAGGATGGGGAAATAGTAAAAAATATTAATACTATTTTTCTTAGGGGATAAATTTTGAATATTTTTTTCATTTTTGATGTATGTAATCAATATATTTTTTATGTGAATATATATTATTTCAATAATAATTATGTTTTCTTTTATAGAGACATTTATAATGGTATTGATAACCTTTTGGTTTTTTATAATCTATTTTTTTGGCTAATTTTGGGTTATTACTTTTGGGGATGAAAAATAAAAGGTATAATATAACCATTAAGATTAAATGATGTTATGTTTATTATTTTATATTTTATCATATTATTAGAATCTTATAAGAATTATATAGTTTTATAAAAAAGTGAAAAACATTCGGATTGGTGAGAACTCATCGCATTTTGGTATGACTGAGGAAATCAACCCCACAACCAAAGGGTGACGGGGTTGCATCACCTACCACTGGCCTAAGTGAAGTCCCATTTAATATGAATTTTTCATTCTTGTAATCTATTTTATTTATAATTTACAAAAAATTTAATGGATAAAAATTTCAACTCTTTTGAAGGTCATAATATTTTTATATGAATCAGAATTCTCTTTCCTCTTCCATTTGGGTAAGCCTTCCAGAACTCTAATTATCATTGCAAAACTCTTTAATTATTCATGTGATGAGAAACCCATTCAGTCAATTTCATTTTTATTATAGTAGATAGAGTTATATGAGCCACCCAATTAATATGTGTAATTGTATGAGGAGTGGATATCTTAAGGCCATTGGTTGAGTAGGATTACATTGAGGTCGGAGAAGAATTCAGTTGTATGCAAGCTATTGCCTTTGAATCATGGGTAAATTATAATCAACTGTGTAGACGACTAAGAAAACTCAATTATCATTTTCACCAAATATTCAAGCATGTGGATGTTGAAACATAGATGTGTAAAAAAGATTACAATGTATAAATAAGTAATTAACAAGGGTGTCATGGAGTTGTTCCTCATAAACTTGAATGTAAAGATACAAGGAAAATAAAAGATTTGAATTTTATAATCATCTTTGATTGCTTGAAGAATGACCTTCAGGTGAACATGTTGACTGATCATGTTCCTAATCTAGTGGTGGAAGTTTTGGTGGTTTACTATGTGGAGTTGTATCCACCATCCCACACAAAGTCAGTGAAACTAAGCATAGTTACAGATAATTAGGTGGTAATCAAAGGGACAAGTTATGTGATTGGTTGTTTACCTAGTCCTCTTAATACAAAGTCATATAGAAAATTAAAATTCCTCCAAAAGATATTGAATGTGTCGGTGGACATCCAAAAGATCAGACTCAAGGGGTCTAGTATGCATGAAATGGAAGAAGCTGATTAAATGATTTACACACAGGCAGGGGAATAAACTATCATTGATTTAGAGAATGCATAAAAGGAACATGTTGAATCATAAAACTCCCAGGATCTCCTCATTTATTCAAATGAGGAAATATTAGAGGATTATTTCCTGATAAAGGCCTCAAAGGAGGATATAGACTGAATGATTTAATGATATATGTGAGTTGACATAAATTAATAGAATAAATCTTGAATTAATAAATAGAAAAAAATATGTGGTTTCAACGAGTGGAAAATAAGTTTGTATGAGCTTGTGGACACTTAAGAAAAGTTGACATATCACATCTAGGATCTCATTAAATAAAATACCATTATCGAGGTTACCTATAACAAATGGAGATTATTATTGGTAAGTAATTACAACTGATTTATATTATACTCTAATGATATTATTATTTCTTATGTGGTTTAATTTTATATAATCTATATTCTTTTGGTTTCTCACATTCTCCATAAAAAATTTTATCAACTGAAATTATTTTCTTTGGTGGTAAAATATGATTTATAGAATATATTTCCATGGAATTGGAATATAATTTGTTGATTGAGTGAATAATTTTATTTTGGGGGACTCTCTCATTTTTGGGGATCCTATGTGATCATGGTAGTTAGAATACTATGAATTTTGATTTTAGGAATATTGGTTGAATTATATTTTGGACGAATATTTAATTATATTTGTAAAAATATGGTTATTTATGAAAATGATTAGTGTAACATGAAACTTACTAGATAAGATACATTTTAAAAATAAACATCAAGATAAATTGATGTTATTTATAGATAAACATTAAAACTTCTCTTGAATAGTTAAGGGATTAAATCCTTCTAGTCTTCTTGTTTCAATCTTAAGCTATAATATTTTTTAGGAATTTAAAGTAAATTTATTTTTTGAATGCTCAATGTCTAACATAGTTTTTTTTCTCTCATGTCAATGTCTCACGACATTTATATATATTATATGTTATCATAGTTAAAATTCACACTTCCCTTTAATTATATTAAATAGGAAGTCTAATTAATACTTTTATTCAACGTGAGATTTCAATAAAGGTATTTCTTAAAGTCAAATAATAGTTATTGAGCCCGAATTAATAATTTCATGGAAATAATTTTCAAAAGGCTGTACAATGTAACATCCCTATATTTTAAGAAAGACACGTTTTATTCTATAGGATACGTGATTTTCCACATCGAGCTAAAAAAACAAAAAAAATTATTATTTAAACATTACCTTTAAAACATATCTATCAGAATGGAAGGTAGGAATAGGGTTAACATGATTATGAAATATTATTTACAGTTGTGTATATAATTCAAACACAAACTAAATATAAAGTAATGAAGAATCATTTAGAAAATATATACAATTTTTTTCTCTGAATTTTTTTATGTGCTCAAGAGTGTCTCATTACACCAAATATAAATTCACCCTTGTTATATGATATTAATGATGTATTTATATAATATATTTATTATAATTTTTAAAATTTATCGTAAGTTTTTTTGACTTGATATAAAAAAACAAATTTTATGTATAGAAGAAATATTTTTCTAAAAATATTGGTTTACTGCCTTTTAATGGTGAAATTTTTTGAAATCTTATTTTTGACACTTATAGAAATTTTATTTTGACAGAAAACATATTATTTGAAAGTGGAGTATCAAAATTTTGTTTTTTTGAAAATTTTTATTATTTTGTGATATGTTTTTTGTTTTGGTAAAATAGTGAAAAATATAGCATTTTTAATTGAAAATTTCATTTCCATCCATTTTCATTATAGATCTAAATTATATATTTTTATGGTTTTATAGTTTAATTATAATTTTTTATTGACTAATCAAAATTTTCTCATAGGAATCATTTTCAGATTTAAAATTTATATTTAATCGTTGTGATCTTTTGAATGTTTTTACTTTAAAACCATTTTTCCCTTATCATTAAAGGGATTAATTTTTAATTAATTTCAATATTTCGTATGTTTTTAATTTTAAAAAATGGATTCCATATTTGGAATCATAGGTTTATAATTATGTAAATATTACCCTTTTATTTTTTTACAATATGAATAGTAACTTTTTCAATATTTTCCATTACCACGTTTAAGAATAAATCGGGTAATTAAAGGTAAAAATAATCTTATAAATATTGTAAAATTACCATATAAATTGACATAATTTTATTGGATAAGTGTTTATTTACTTAAAAATAATTGGGCTGAATTTATGACACATGGAATCCACATGGATGAGAATATTATATTTAAAATATTATATTCAAATAAATGCTTATTGTTTCACACTTTTTTTAAAAAATGTGAAATTTTTTTAGTATCTGTTGATATAAGTTATAAATTTTATTTTAAATATTAATTTTAATGATAAATTGATTATTTAAATCACGGTAATTTATTTTTAATTTTTTTGTGACAAAATAATTACCTTAAATGGTGACATATTGAGGATAAAATAATTTTTTTATAAATAGAAGGTTCATATAAAATATATTAAATATTTTTTGGAATAAATAATTTCATATACTAATTTTATAGAGGATTTTTTCATTTCAATGATGTTTTAAAAGTGTTATTTAAAAGATATAATTTTGTTTTCAAATTTTTAAAAAGGGAAGTAATGGATAGTGTCAAAAAATATATTATTGATATTTTAAAATAATTAATATTTTATTAAATGATAATTTTTTGTCTAAAACTACAAATTTTGGTCAAGTGATTTTTATAAGTGTCAAAATTTCTTCAATCACTCCTTTATTTGTTTTTTTCAATTTATTTTGATTATATTGACCAATATATTACAAATAACATGATATCATGGTAATGAATTAAAATATTTATATAAGGGGTAACAAAAAATGATAATGATTAAAAACTATTAAAAACTATTTTAATCTTAATTTTAAGATTCTATTTAGACCCATTTTAATCCTATATCATAATTAAATAACTTCAGACCCATTCTAAATAGAAAGGTAATTAACATTAATTTTCTATTTTTAAGAATTTCCAAAGTGTCCCCCTACTCTTTTATAAATGTGAACTCGTTATTCAATTGTATTCACAATTAAAAATAATTTTGGTTTAGCCAAGTTCATACAAAATCCCTTGTTGAAATCCTATCAACATTTTACAGGCCTTATTTAAGGAATAACACCGTTCTTAATGGAGTAATGTTTTTAATCAAAGAATGTCATCCGAATGAGTGTTATTATTTTTAATTAAGTGTTTCTATTTTATTTCATCTTTGACGCCATGAAATTATTATTATACCATGATTAAATAAAAACTAAAATAAATATAATTAAATTTTATTATGTTAATATTATACCCTATATCCATCTGCAAATACATCAAATAGAAAAATAATTAATCAATAGTGTTTAAGTCGGACTACCACCTCCCGAACAGATATAATTTGTTTTCCATCACCATATATCAATAATATTTATAATTATGGAATTAATATATATATATATATTATTTATATAATATTTATCATTATTAATTAATAATCTATCACATATTTTCCAACCTTTCCATGAACTAAAATATGATAAAATTGTTCGTGCATACGTGATTATTATCAACTCTACGAATTGAAGTGATTCGTTTTTCATTACCATTTCACATAGATGATATATATATATAAGTATATTAAAATTATCCATACTGTATTTAAGATATTATAATAATTATAAAAAATAATAATTTCCTTCTTTCCATAATGATTGTTGAAAATTTTCAATGTTACTCATGAAAACGTATGTCCTATAGTATAGATGATTATAAAATAGTTCATTTTTATATCCATACATAATGCGTTGATTTAAAAGATTAATTTATATATAGAAATTATAATCATGTGATGAATATTATTCAATATCTTATTTACTTATGACCACTTTTACTATTTACATCCTACCAAATTCATTTTGGACTCAAGTAGTGATTATCGATAAAACATATTACGTGAACTTAAATAATTAAGTAATTTTTATAACATGATAATAAGTGATATAATATTAATATTAATATTTCAAAAGGTTATATATAAACTAAATAATTAACCATTGTTTTCATTAAAATATATAATGACAATACATGATTAGTTGGACTCAAGGTAAGGGATAATCTTTTGAAAGCTGCATTTGAAGTCACTAATTACACTATTTTTAAAAAATCCAAAAGGAATATTTCATTAAAATATAGAACATGAATGGAATATTAACATTTATGAATATTTAATATTTTAAGGCATCCATTAATTGTTTAATGTTTTATTTCCAAATAATTTATTTTTATTTTTATGTTCATGGATTTATGAGAATGAAAGGTGAATTAAAGGTGGAAATATTGTTTTTCATTTATTCTTGTTTTATGTGTTATGATTATGTTATGGATCTTGAGAATTTCATAATAGTATTGGTGGTTAGAAGATATATTGTGGGAAGGTAGTCCCGTTATATCTATTCAATGCATTGGATAAATAGATGGACTTAATAGTTAGGTTTTCTACTAAGAGATTTAAGAAATATACTACGATGTGTATTACCAATGAAACCATGAATGATGAGTCCTATGTAGTGATAATATATTTTGTAAATATAAGTGCGATATGGAGGTGATGACAAATTTTAACATTATCATTCATTTTTTCTATGGTATTTTGTGAAATCATTAGATTTCATGTGGTAAGCAAAAGAGAATATGTTTTATGGGTGGAAAGTATAACTTTGAAAAAAAATGAGTTCATGAGATTAAATTATTCATAAAAATTAGTTTCATTCCTTTTTTATATCCCTTATTGAGATTTTTTTCTCATCCCATGTTTTCAAATGTTTTTATATGATATAAGGATGGGTAAGAGAAAATAGGAATTCATATGAATGTTATGATTATTTTTAAATAAAAATAAATCATTATTTATTTTAAGAGGTTTATATTTTGGAATAGTTGGATATTGATTTAGTTTTATCCACCATGTATGAATGTTAAATGTTATTTATGAATTACAACATAATTATCAGAAAATATAGTCCTTAAAAGAACCTCAATGTGAAAGAATGTAATTTCATGACTAAAACTCAAGTTTATTTTATTTTTAGTGCCATGTACTTATATTTTGAATCCAAATAGGGATATAATTGCTTAAAAACCAATCACTAAGTCATTTAAAAATCTTAGTACTTTTTACAATAATTTGAATCATCATTATAATTTTTGTCAAACATATCCATAATTTCTATCTAATGTTTTCCAAATCTATTTTTTAATTTTTAACTAAACATATCATATGGTACCAATTATAAATTCACATTATTTTCATAGATATATATTGCATCTTATTATATAGGTATTAAATACATTTCAAAAACACATGCTTGAGGATAGTAATATTTTAATGTCATTAGAGAGTAGGTACACAATATTCTAATTGGTGAAATATCTACACCATATCCAATAATGGTCTTCAACATAATTGCTCTTATATATAAAACCATACCTAAAATAAGTCATAATAACATGGGAAAGGAAACAAATAAAGGTGAAGATCATATGTTCAATAAGTTTAATCAAGTGAGTTTCACATGGTCAAATAATGATGACAAGGGAATAAATTTAGGGGAACATGCTCTTAACACTTAAAACACATGACATTCATATCAATTGTCATAATATTGAGGCCTTTAATAATGTCTAGAATATTATAAGACATAAATCATAAAGGATTCAATTAAAACTATCAATTAATTAAAAATAATGGAATAATACATGGAATGGCTTCGTTCCCCAGACCATTATAGTAAACAAGGTTCACTCCCAATTCAATTGAATTGTCCAATAATTCTTAATGAAATTGGTTCACTCCACATTCTAGCCCTATCTATCTCATTAGATATAAGTCATTACCAATTGCATTGGAGATATATATATATATATATATATATATATATATGTCCCACCCATCACATAGTGAAAATCATATGTATTTCTGACACAAGTTCATAAAACATCCATTATATCATAGACAATAAATTTAAAAGGATTTAGAAAACACATCACCATATCATAACCTATATAAATGATAAAGGTTTCATAATTATTTATTAAATTAATTATTTCATAACTCATGAAAATTATTTTTTTAAATAATAATTTTGTCATAGTGTAACCCATGGAAAAAAAATAGGATGCATATAAATCATTCCATAATATTAACAAACCAATGAGAGAAATAATAATATTGGTATCAATGGATAATATCCCAAATAAGGCATGGGTAACTACAATAAATTTAATTTTATAAAGATAATGAATCTGAAAAATAATATAAAAATTATCTAAAGGAAAATAAAATTTTAATGGATTTATTTCAAAAAATAAACATTCATAAAACATTTTTTACAAATTTTTCATTAATAATTAATGTTGAAAATTATAAAGGAATCATTATAACAAAATTAAACCATTTCATGAGGAAAATATCCTTTAAGAGTTTTTGGAAAACCATTTCAAAGCATTGAACTTTTTTAAAATACATTTCATTGATTATAACCATGAAAATTTATAGATAATTAATAAGTAAATATAATCGTTATAATGGAAGAGGATTTAATTAATGTTGTCCATGTTAAAAAATGATTCATTTCACATTAATGGTAAATGTAAAATTGGATTGTTTGATAAAAACCTGTATATTTCATTAAAATAATATTTTAAAAATAAATACATGGTTAAAATGTTATTTAATAATTCATTTGAATAAATTTTAAACCTATTTTTGAAAACAAAAATAGAAAACATAAATTTGGATAAAAATAGTTTCTAATAGAAGAGAGAAATAAATAATATTTATCTCAAAACATTATTTTTGACAGACAAGTACATAATGAGTGTAAATTAAATGTAAATAAATGTTTTTAAAATATATAGGCAGAGGAGAATAAAATAAATTAGTTTATAATAGATTTTTAATAATATTTCATAATTGTAAAACCTATAAAATCTTATTAAATGTTGACATTATACTATAAATCCTTTATCACTTTTATAGCATTGAATCCTAAGACCAAATGGAGGATAAAAATTAAATGAAACCTAAAAACAAAAAAATATATAAATTAATTATATTACATATCATTGGGACTGTATATAGAACTCATGAAAGATATATGTTTATAATATGACATATGTCTCAAAGAAGTAAATTTGAGATTAAAATCTCATATCGCTTCAATGTATTTTGAACCGTATAACACAATAAATAGAAATAATAAAATTGATATTTAAATAAAAAAATATATGGATGGATCATCCTAACATTAATTCATAAAACATATATAAACTATATAAAATTAATAGTTGTTGAATATGATATGTTTCTTATGGGTATAAAAAGTGAAAAAGAAATCTGTTACCTTATGTATCACCTTCCTTCATATATTTTCAAACATCCAATATAATATATATATATATAAGATTATTAAATATATATTAATTATTCCTATTGATATTTATTATTCTATATAAGATATAATTATACCCTTTTTACCTGTTTATTAAAAATTCCTTTTTAAAGTTATGTTTCGAGAAATGACCGCTTTTTTTACCCATATATTTTTATTTGGTATTATTGTTCCTTAAACTTTTATCATGGATAAAAATTTTAAATTAATTAAACCATAATAAAAATATAAAAAATATTTAGTTTATATGGATTTATTATTATCCATTATTGTTAGATATAGAAATGAATTATAGAATTCAAGTAGATGGTAATTCGTACATATGCATAAACATTTTTTTAATTTCCTCCGTGGGCAGAACAAAAAATATAACAATTAATAATAAATATGATTTCATATATATATCATAAAATTATCAAATATATATATATATATTTATTTTTTCTATCCTTACTACTATCCAAGTAAAATTAAAATGAAAAACTCATCACATTAGTATGTGTGGTGGTAGTCTTCCATACACATGAGTGATGCTATTGTTTTCTAATGTTTAGGAAGTTAAGAAGTTATATGTCATATTGAATTTACATATTTATTTTTATGTCACAAAAAACACCTATATTTATTATATTTTTCCTTATTATAGTCCATTTATAGCGTAATTGAATAATAAATCACAACACTTTGTGAGGTGGTAGTCCACCGTACACATGAGCATCGTTATTGTATCTCTAATGGGATGTAAAGTAAAAAAAAGTTATTTGTGATATAATATTTTAATAAGTGTATTAAAATGACAAATATTATTTGAATTTGTTAAATACATCATTATATATATTCTTAAATGGTTTTTATGGAAAAAAACTACATTAGTCTGTGATGTGATAGTCCATCATACACACGATCGATGTTGTTGTTTTCAAATATATGGAATATGAGATGGATATAGGTTATTAAATTAAATTTATAATGTCTATGTAAATAGTATTTATAAGAGTATTTATATTTTATTTTTTAATACATAATTACTAGTTGAAAATTAAGAAAAAAAATTAAGGACCATATTAAGGAAAACAACATTCTCTTAGTAGTACCTCTTTAGATATCCTATTAAAGACACTACTGTTGGTCATTTATTAGTAGAAAAATCAATAGAAAACTGGTAAGGTATTTTGGGGATGTATCTTATATGGTATTTTATGATCTATATTGAATTTATAGGTTTGAATATGTGAAGGTGGGTGGTGACCTTTTATATGTGTGGGAATGAAACACACATATAAAAAACATAGAAGTCTCCCTAAAAAACCAAAATGATAATGTTATTCACAATATATAACCTTAAAAATGATTATATATTAGAAATTGGGAATTATAATATTCATATATGGTAGTAAAATAATAATTTCAAAAGTTTTATTATAATTCTAACAATTATCGTCTTTGTTTAACCCCCATAGTAAACCAATTTTTACCATTACTGTGGAAATTAAATTTTACATTTTAAAAACACATTATAAAAAAAATTATGTTTACATTATAATATAATTTAAATTATTATGATTCCAAATTTTAAACCCATTTTTTCAGAATCAATTTTCAATATTAGGAAATTTAAATTTGAAATTAAACCAACAGATGCGATGAGATATCGGTCTTTCAGAGAGACAAATGTTCAAAAGTTTAAATTGATTTTATATCTGTATTTAATATAAAATTGATTCCAATAAAAAAATATTTCATTAAATGATATAAAATTTATGTAATTTTACTTTTAAACTCATTTTAGAAAAACATATCATTATAAATTCTTTATGGGAAAAATTCCATATTAAGAAATCAGAATATTTCACTATTATTTAAAAATTCAATATTTTCGTAAAATCATAAAAAATAACAATATTATAATTTTTAGATAATGTATTAAAAAATATAGTAAATATTTTTAAAGAAATTTTACTAAAGTTTACAAAAATTAATTTAAGAAAAATGGTGTCGAAAATGTGATAAAACTTTTGTTTTAGAATAATACAGTTTTTAAGTGTAATAATGGATTAACAATTATCCAGTCACTTGAAATTTTTTTGATAATGTTATAAAAAAATTCATTATTAAATATATACATTTCATAGAAAAAATTTAGGAAAACTGATTGTTTTAAATTTATTTTGGTAAAATGTGTTTGTGTTCATCAGAATATTATTTACACCAAAATATTTCATTTAATTTCAAATAGATTAAATTTTATATTCTAATATATTTGTTACCAAAACAATTAATTTAATATAAATGTTTTAAAAATATATATGTTCATAATTTAGTCAATTATATCCACATCCTCTATTCTTAAGGATAGTTAATAACATTTATTCTAAATAACAATATTTTAATAGTATGTTAAATTTCATTTAAAATTGTTGTTTCATGTAACACAAGGTAAACCAAATGCTAAAATAAATTTAAAATATTGAAAACATTAAATTTAATTGATAATTTTATTTCAAAAAATATAATCCTATCACATCCCTCTTGGGCTTCATAATGATGTTGGAGCTATATATAGAGCTCGAATAGAAAAAATTAACAATATATTTTGGAAATTGACTCATATTCTGACCAATAACAATGATTGTACACATAAGCTGAGTGATTCGTAATGCATTGAAACAATGACCAATTATTTCATGTAACAACAGATTTCCTCATTTAATGGAACCAAAAATATGTTTTTAGTAGAGAAATGGATTAGTTCCATAGAAAAGATATTCAAAATCTTGGGAGTTAGTGGATGATAGATGGATTTCATGGAATGTAACCATATCATAGATGATATGGCGAAATGTTGGTCAATGGATTAAAATAATAAGGATTTTGAGGAAATGATGTCCATGTAATTGAAGTTTTTTAATAAATTTTTCGTGGAAAATTATTTTATTCATAGACAATAAGAAGATATAGGGAGATAATCACTTATTGTAAGATAAAAGGAAGAGTAAAATTTCACTAAATATAAAGTTGATGTTACTATTCTATAATGGAATTTTTGGACTGTGTATGCAATCTAAAGATTGACATTAATCATTACAATAATTACCTAAATACATTATTTTTACGGGAACCATTCCACAAAAAATTATCATTCAATAAAGATAAAGACTCACATGTTATAATTATAGAAATTAAATTCTCAAATTCATATGGATAAATTGGAATGTATGGTTAAATGGGCTGGATGAGAACAAAATGGATAAGTAAAAGATGTAAATGGGTGATTTTCCGACATGTGATACTTTAACTTCCTAGGTAAATAAAGAATATAACATTTTTATATTTACTAAAATTTTTGAATTAAATATTAATTTTACCTTAAATGGGATTCTATTTTCGATGGAATACCTGATACACAACAATAGGTTTTATTGAAAAATTATGTTTCACACAACGTTGAGTTATACTAAAAAAATATTAATATAATATTATTATTTTAAATGGCAGTTAACGCATTACATTTTTATTGCCAGAAATGAAAAAAACAAACCATATTATGATTAAATATTTTTATTAAATATTTTTACTTTTATCCAATAAATTTTAAATACATAAAATAATAAATAATTTTATTTTAATCATAAATACTTTTATATTCATTAAAAGGCCGATTTACTGCCTTTTGATGGAAAACCCTCTTAACATATAGTTTTGTGCACTTGTATATGTTATATCTGACAAAATAAAATTCTTAATTATAATAGGGACATAAAAATTTACTTCAGGTAAATATTTAGTTTGTTTCTGATAAAATCCATTTTTAAAGAATTGTGAAAAATACTGTATTTTAATTTAAAACTGTCTTTTAATATATTTCATTTATAAGAATATATTGTCTTTTTAATTGGTTTTAAAGTGTAATTATATTATGTGTTTACTATTTAATCCATTATAGGTCATTGTAATTAATTTATCTTTGAAATTGGTTATAAATAAGTGTCAATCTTTTGATAGTAATTATTTCTTAAAAACATGCTTTTTGTTTTGACGGCAGAAATTAGTTTTAAATTAATTTATGCCACTTCTGTGTTTTGAATTTGGAAAAATGGATTCCATATTTTTAATTTTGAGGTCCAAATTGTGTAAATAGGCAACTTTTATATTTATACATTGTGAATATTTATATCTGTAAAAATTTTATTTACCATGGTTGAAGGGTTAATCTCATAAATAAGGGTAAAAAATATTATTATAATAGTATTAAGTTACCCTAACATGTATCCTAATCATATTGGTTGACATATTTCCTACTATGGTCATCCTTGGGTCAATTTTGGGACCCCATGGAGCCACTTGGGTGTGATAATGACTCATTATATTAATTAATTTAATGTAAAGACAAAAATGACTTAAAGATATATCTTTTAGTAAATCAATTATTACATGGTGTTATACAAGTTATCTATTTGACTATAAATTTTAGTTTTAAATATAAAAATATTTCCTACATCATGATATATGTTTAATAATTTTTAGACATTAAAATAAATAAAAATATTTATGACACAATAATGATGCAGTGTTTACCTCAATAATTAATGATTTAAATAAATAAGATTATAAAGATTAAAAAAATACCCAAAACCTGTCCAATTCATATTGGATTATTTTATTTCAAACATGAGTCAACATATAATCAACTTTAATAAGTTTTGGACTTTTATAAACATAAAATAATTATATAATAAAATATTATTTTTAAACATTCAAAAATAGACCCTCCTCCCCCTTATAAAAAGCAGTAAACTATGTCCCATTATTCGCACTTCTCGAGCCCCTTGAATCATAAAACCTCTACCCAATTAAGCTCCATACATCCTTGTCCTCATCTTAGAAGTATTCCCCTTGGAATAAGGCAATTCAATTAAACCTTTTGGTTCAATCTAATGGGAGATACTCGATTTAAAGGTAACATTTTTCTTAAGTTCATTTTTGTTTTATTTTACTTCTCCAACACCATAAACTATTTTTATTCCATAATTTTATAAAAAAAATATAATCAATATACTAGGTTATTTTTATACAAAGGATTAAAGCTAGACTTACACACATCTCCATCAGATGGTTAAAGAACATATTGTGTCTATGGATGACGAACTACTTCCTCATTAAACGATGATTGTTAAATTATCACTTACTGACTATCATAGTGGCCATTATGATGGAACTGTATTAATATATGATTTATATTATGTTTATGTTGTCTCTATGATTCTGTTATTTTTATTTACCAACATACCTTAATTCTTTCTGATATGTGTAAATACGATAATTTCATTTGAGGATGTGCGGACTACCACCCCCTCAAGGTGACATGATTCGTTCATGACATACAAGGAATGTATAAAGGATGGAATTAATAAAATTATGTAACATATATATATAATATGATATTATAATGTAGTTATAATATACCTGTGTATCATTATGTTTTTATTCCATAAAATATAAAATAGAAATGAAAGTAGTGTTCATGTGTATGTATGGCTTACCATCTCCATGAATGGTCCATTTCATTTCTTATCTCTGAATGTTATGTAATATTATAAATAAATACATATAATGGATATATATGGTATTAATGATATGTAAATCATGAATATAATTATGAATATAATAGACTTTGGACCACATGAACAACTTGTAATTAAAAAAAGTTCATTTTTGACACAAGTACCAAATATCGACAAAATAACCATTATTAACTTAAATGGTTGCATAATGTTTATAAAATTGTAATAAGTGATATGAAAGGAATAATAAACATGAAAATTGTTATTAAGAATGTATAAATTAACTTTATCTTATTATTCAGTAGATTAAAGAATGAATGGGTAAAATCGAACACGAGGAAAGATGTTTCTTATCTCACTTTTAATTCTGTGTGATTTCCATTGTTCGCCACTTATTTATTTCATATGGTGTATTGCGTACTACAATTTGATATATATTACCATGATTATATTAATATTCATGGTATTCTGTGATTTATTTGGTGGTTATTAACCTTTGTTCAGGAAACTATATTTATTACAACGTGGTAAAGGGTTTCCATCTCACTTTTTATTCCCATGAGATTCATGATATATTTGCCATTATTTCATTTTGTGTGGTGGATGTACTACCCAAGATTGTATTTTTTATAATATACTTTAACTTATGGGTATAAACATCTTCATTTAATTATCCTTCTTTCTTGATGTGTATGTTTCGTAAGTTACCAAATCAGTCAGGGAACCATTCACCCTTCTCTTTTTAAAAGACTTCTTTCTATTATGTATTTTAATTTATATATTATTATGTTGTTATATGTTATTATACATTATTATTGCAGTAAATTTTATTTCCAACTAATGATATACCCTTTTATCTCTAAAAAACTCATTTTCTGAATTATAAAGTGATGTCGTTAAGCTATCAAAATTCTATAATGGAACTTCTTCACCCAATTTCAATTCTCTAGGTTAACCTTATACTTCTTGATTATATCATGCTATGAATATGTGTGAAAACCCACTTATTTTTTATACATAATGTCAACTTATATTTGGTGTATTTATATTTTCACACATAATTATGTCATTGATTTATCCTTAATCTAAGGATACTGTCTTTATAAGGGATTTCATCTCAATTTATATTCCATTGAGACTTCATTATTTTTATGCACCAATTTACTTTTATATGGTGTATATACTATCATTTGGAATATTATATCATGAATACCCTTATTCTCATGATATTATAATGTTTTTCTTAAATTTTATTCCTAAATTATTTATATTCAAGCATCTCTGATTTGGTTAAGAACTCATTAACTAAAATATTTTTTTAATGATTTATTATTCTAAATATTTCTCATTAATGTCCATGTTTTAAAAAATGGTTTTATGGATTTATTTATATTAACACTAAATATTTAAAATGTTCATTCCTTTAAAATCTTCAATGTGGTATGGGACACATTGATTCAAAAATATCTTTATTAAATGTTTTAAATTGTTTTAACAAAGGTTTGATAAAACATTGATTATGTATATATCTTGAAATGATATATTTTGATTGCAATGTGGATATGTTATCTATCCATTATGCTTGTTTTATGTGTTATGAATATTTTACGGTTATTGGAAATTGTTTACATATATGGGTGGTTCTATGAAAATTCTATGGCTAGTGATCTTGAGATAGCTATCTAATTCATTGGGTAACATGAAGAAGGTTAACATTAATGTTTCTCCTAATATATTTTGGGAATATACTATAATGGGTATTCCAAATGTAACTCCCTACATAATTGTGATAGATACAATGTATGTATGATATGGATTTCACACGTTACCTTTATGATTTATGATTTCTATGTGTTATTCATAAATCGTAGGATTTAATGAGGTATGTTAGGATTGAAAAGTATGGTTTCATTGATTTTTATTTATTGATGGTTTAATGTTTCCTTTCTTTATTTTGGGACTCTTTCTAAGATGTTTATGCACATACCATGTTTTTGAAATGATTTCCACATGAATTAAAATGAATAGGGTCAAGTATGGGATCATGGAAAAGTCATGCTATCTAAAACATGGAACTAGACATGTTTCTTTTTAAAAGTTTTTATTTTCTGAAAAAATTGATACAGAGTAGTAGTGTCTACATGTAATTTTCTAGTTTATATTTAATAGTTATGGTCTAATTCTCTATAACACTAGACATAAAAATATCCTAAATGTGAATTATACATTTAATTCAATATTTTTGTAATGTATTAAGGATGGGTCCTTATAGATGGCATTAGAGGTAAGTTTTGAAAAATTTAGGGATTAAAAGTTTTAGTTAAACACAAGTTTAGTCCCTATGACTTTTATTTCAGTTAAGACATTTTTTTATAGAATTTTAAGATCAAGTAATGTCATTTAGAAATGGAAGGAGGAGGATCTCAAATAGTATTCATGTATCTTCCTAATGACATGCTTGCAATAATGATTAAAAATTCGTGTTCAGATGATTCTAAAACGTTTTCAAGCATACCGCTCACTTATAAAAAGTTGTTTGAGATATCAAACACCTCCACTATACCTCAATATAACCATGGATCATGGGTTGTGTTTAATCAAATAATATTTTCTCAATATTCTCATATTTTCATGAAAGGTAAAAATTATGACAGAATTTTTAAATATTTTACCTTATCAAATGATTTTGAATAATATTATGATTTTGAAAATTTTGCTGAAGAAGGAAACCCATGCGCAACCTATTTATATTTTCTTTTGCAATATTGTCTCTCAACGCATACTTATTGTAATTTAAAAGGACCATTGATTGAAATTTTCAACTCAAACTTAGTTAGAATGTTTTATAAAAATCATGTTTTATAATATGTTTTGAAATTATATGTCATACATGATTAATTTCTAAAACTATTTTTCTATGAACACCCATATGACCATGTTTTAAAAGATGTATTTGGATGAAGGAATCAAATGATTTTGATGGTTCTATAAATCATTATTGTAATGCATTGAATTTCTACATATCATAACCAGATGATGATGAAAACATATGTTCACCGTGATAAAGGTATGTTGTTCATTATTTTAGGAATAGTTTTATTTTATCATATAGAGGTGAAATAAGAAAAAAGGACAATATATATAAGTATTCATGAATTTAGATGTTGAGGTCTTTATGTATTGGGATGAAAATAAAATCTATAATAAAACTTATGAGTATAAAAAATGATGAGGTTATTTTTGAGTTTTATAAAAATTTCAACTCGTAATATGGGTGATAAACCATTATTTCAGGAAAATCCACAGGAATCGAAGCAATAACCTAAGGGTGACAAAGGCGCATCGCCTACCACTATCCTATGTGAAGTCCCTGGTTAGTATGACTTATTCTTTTATGTTAAATGATTTTATGGATCATGAATAAGTTGATTTGGTGAACTTATGTTTTATACAGTGGATATCCTTAATATAGTAAAATGATTTGATGATTAAGTGATAAAGGTTATTTTAGAAGATTTGTTCTCTTTTGGAAACATTATATGGTTAAGGAAAATAGAATAATATGGGATTTCATTTGTTGAGTAATGGTTAAAATTTTATTTTGGAAGAATATATGTTTTTATTATGGACATATGAAGATTTTTTTTATTTATGGAAATGATTAACCTATCATAGAGAGTATGTTATTAGGATAATTACTTTTCAGTAAGAGACTTTAAGAGGAAATGATGTTATTTAGAGATAGTTGTTATGATTTATCTTGGAAGACTATGTGATTAACTTCTTTTGAGATTTGGGTTTCAATATTATTTTGGATTACATTGAAGAATTTTATGGACATTTGTTTATTCAGTTGTCTTTTTTAAACATTGGGTATTGTTTGAAAAAATATGGACATTAAGAGTAGTTTTTCTTTTTATAATTTATTATCCTTTTTAAGGATTATCTGGTCTTGTATTAAACATTTTGGATTTGGTTGATGTCTAAAGATAGGGGAAATATATAATTCATGTTTTTTGGATTATATGATAATATTAAAGTTGATTCTAGCACTTTTAATGTGACCAAGTTAGTTTCAATAATCATTGTTTGGAGAAAATATGAGTTTTTGATAGAAATTTGTTAAGGTATGAATGTTTACATGAAAAGTAAGTTTGTTTCATTATGTTTTTAGTTAAGCTCATAAATAATTTCCACAATATTATGTAAAGTAACTTAAAACAAAAACATTTTCTATTAACGTTCCTTATGGAAGAATCAAATAATATTTAACCCATCACATGTTTGTGATTTTATTATGGTTAACTATCTCTTAATCAGTTTTTATACCACTCTCCATCAAACCTTGATGGTTTGTTTCTCTTCCATGTCCATGTTTTGCTATATGGAATTATAGTATGGGCTATCTCGGGTGACCATTGTATTTATCTTTATTTATTTTAATGTGATATTTCTATTGAATATTTTTCCAATGTGGAACTTTCAATGAAGTTTCCATGCCCAAATTTTATAATTATGAGGACGTAATTCACAAAAGGGGGGAAGGATGTAACATCCTAGGTAAATAAAGAATATAACTTTTATATATTTATTAAAATTTGTTAATTAACTAATAATTTTACCTTAAAGTGGATGTTATGTTTGATGGCATACCTGATATGAAATAATAAGTTTCATTGAAAACTTACGTTTCACACCACGTTGAGTTATACTAAAAAATATTAATATAATATTATTATTTTAAGTAGTAGTTAATGTATAGTTATTGTATTGACAGGAATGAATAAAACTAACCATATTATGATTAAATATGTTTATTAAATTTTTTTACTTTTATCCAATAAATTTTAGAGTCTTAATATAATAAATAATATGATTTTAAGAATAAATACTCTAATATTAATGAAAAGGTCAATTTTTCCTCCTTTTGATGGAGAACCCTATTTAATTCTAGTTTTGGCCACTTTTATATGTTAAATTTGACAAAATAAAATTATTCTTTAGAATTAGGACACAAAAATTTACTTTTGGTAAATTTTTGGAATTTTTTTTGGATAAAATTCATTTTTAATGAATAATTAAAAATACTGTCTTTTAATTGAAAACTGCCTTTGAATATAATTTATTTATAAGGTAATATTATCTTTTTAATTTGTTTTAAAGTGTAATTATATTATGTTTTTACTATTTAATCCAATTTTTGTCATTTTATGTAATTTCACTTTGAAATTGGACATAAATAAGTGTCAATCTTTTGATAGTTATTTTTTCTTAAAAACACATTTTTTATTTTGACATTGAGAAATAAGTTTTAAATTAATTTATGTCACATTTTTTTTCTGAATTTGGAAAAATGGATTCCATATTTTGAATCAGGTGGTCCATATTGTGTAAATAGGTATCTTTTCATTTTATAAATTATGAATATTTACTCTAGTAAAAATTTCATTTTCCATGGTTAAAGGATAAATCTGGTAAATACAGGTAACGAAATATTTTTATAACAATATTAAAATACACTAAATTGTGTCCTAATCCTATAGGGTGATATATTTCTGACCATGGGCATCCTTTTTTCTATTTTAGGGACCCATGGAGCCACATGGGATTGATAAGGACACTTTATATTAATTAATTTAAATTAAGACGAAAACAACTTAAACATATATCTTTTAGTAAATCAATTCTTACATGGGGTTATATATGTTAGCTCTTCATTTATAAATATTAATTTTAAAGATAAAACTATTTCCTACATTTTTTATTTTTTTTAATAATTTTTAGACATCAAATAAATTAAAATATTTATGACTCAATAATGATGTAGAGTTTACCTCATTAATGAATGGTTTAAATAAATAATATTATGTAGACTAAAAAAATATCCAAAACCTATCAAATTATTATTGGATGATTTTATTTCGAACATCAGTCATATTAGCTTCTACTTTAATATGTTTTTACCTTTATAAACCAAAAATAAATATATAATAAAATAATATTTTTAAACATTCCTAAAGAACCCCTCCCCCTTATAAAAAGCACACTAGTAGAAAAATCATTTTTAACGTCGTCAATTTGACATCGGTTTCTTATAAACCGACGTAAAATATTTTTGCGGATAAGTTTTGGCGTCGGTTTTTAAAAAAATCGACGCGAAAAAATAATGAAAAAAATGATTTGTCGTCGGTTTTTTTAAAAACCGACGTGAAAAAATAAAAAAAAAGTTATCACGTCGGTTTTTATGAAAACCGACGCCAAAAATGTAAAAAATATTTACAGTCCTATAGATAATTCCCTAAGCTTTGATTTGACTTGTCATGGAGCAAAAACGGAGTTACGGATTAAAAGTTATGGATGTTGGAAGTTGATCTTCTCTAAAAGAAGTGTTAATTAAGTCCAACTTTCAAAGGTCATAACTTTTAATTCGTAACTCCGTTCTAGCTCCACGACCAGTCAAATCGAAGCTTAAGAAATTTTCTAACACATGGTAAATTGTTTTTTTATGTTTTGACGTCGGTTTTCATAAAAACCGACGCCAAAAAAAACTTTTTTGTTTTTCGCGTCTGTTTTTAGAAAAACCGACGCCAAAAATATTTTTTTTACTTTTCGCGTCGGTTTTCATAAAAACCGACGCCAAAACTGTTTTTTTGTTTTTCGCGTGGGTTTTTTTAAAAACCGACGCGAAAAACAATTTATTTTTACTCTTCGCGTCGGTTTTTAAAAAAAACCGACGCGAAACGTATTTTTTTTATCTTTTTAGCATCGGTTTATTTAAAAACCGACGCCAAATAGTATTCACTAATATGCGGGATCAAAATTTCAAATTTTTTCACAACGCGCGTTTAAATTTTTAAAATTCCGCCTATATTTTCATACAACTGAATCGAAAATATTTTCATTTACTATATATAAATCTGTTTGTCCTTCATTTATCATTTTCATCCTCTTCGATTCAATCATGTTTTCAATGCGGCATCAATAATTAATTTGATTACGGTACGTATTATATTCATTCATTTTCTTTATTATTAATGTCCTTAATTTATAACCAACTCGATTAGATTTCAAATAATGATGATTTAATTTTATTATTGTGTTAAAAATATAAAACGTTCGGATGACATTTACCAAGCTTGGTGTAAGTTTAATTATCGATCGTCGTTTTTATTATCACATGAGATCTACGCTAAATATAAGAGATATGATGATAAGAAACATATCATTTCAATGGAAGATCGAAAAATAATCGAAATGTGTTTGAAGTATTATGTATATTTTATATCATTTGGTGTACATGATTTTAACTTGTGTTTATCTTGTTTTCTTTAAAACATATTGTATCAATCGATACTTTGACATGTTCAACTTCTGACGGTCATAACTTTTGATCCGTAACTCCGTTTTAGCTCCATGACAAGTCAAATCGAAGATTAAGAAATGCTCTAAAACATCGAACAATAAAAATTGCATTTTGGCGTCGGATCTTGTAAAAACCGACACCAAAAATAAGTTTTTTCCATTTACAGCGTCGGTTTTTTTCAAGAACCGACGTCGAAACTATTTTTTAAACTTTTTGGCATCGGTTTTTAAGGAAACCGACGCAAAAAATGACGCGGATGAGTTTATTTGGCGTTAGGTTTTTACTAAACCGACGCAAAAAAGCAATTGAAAACTGTTTTTGGCGTCGGTTTACAAAAACCGACGTAAAAATTCATATTTTTTACGTCGGCGACTTCAATGTCGGTTAAAAACCGACGTAAAAAATAAAAAAAACCGACGTTAAAGACCTTTTTTCTACTAGTGGCACTCACTTCTAACCCATTATTCACACTTCTCAAGAAACATGGATCATCCAACATATACCCAATTAATCTCCCTAAATCCCTCTCCTTCTACTAGAATCCTTACGTTAGTCATAAGGAAATTCAATTAATCATTTTGGTTCAAACCAAAAAAAGATACCTGATTTAAATGTAACGTCTTCTCTTAAGATCTTTTGTTTTATTTTACTTATCCAACCTCATAAACTCTTTTTATTATTTATTTTATAACAACACCAGAATCCTCAATATACAAGGTTTTTGTTATGATAATTATTAGAACTAAACTTACACACACCTCCATCTAATGGTTTAAGAACATATTGTTTCTTTGGATGGAAAACTACTGCCTCACGAAATGATGATTGTTCAGTTATCTCACACTGCCTCTCAAGGTGGACATTATGATGTCACTATATTTATATATATATGATATATATTATGTTTATGTTTTTTATATTCATTTATAATTTTTATTTACAAACATACCTTTATGTGATCTAATATATGTAAATATGATAATTTCATTTGAGGAAGTGCAGACTAACACCCCCTCAAGGTGATATGATTCATTCATGACATACATGGAACATATAAATGATGGTGTTAATGAAATTTTGTAACATATTTATATGATATGATATTATACTGGAATTATAATATACCTCTGTATCATTAATTTTTCATTCCATTAAATATAAAATAGAAATGAAAGTAGTGTTTATACGTACGTACGGCATACCGTCTCCATGAAAGGTTCATTTCATTTCATATCTCCAAATGATATGTAATATTATTAATACATACATATAAAATATATATATTAAATATATTAAATATAAATCATTAATATAATTCTGAAGATAATGGTCTTTTAACCACATGAACAACTTGTAATTATAAGAAGTTCATTTTTGACTCAAGTACCCAAAATCGCCAAAATGTCCATTATTAAATTAAATGATTTCATAATGTTTGTAACATGGTAATAAGTGATATGAAAGGAATAATAAAATTCAAAAAGGTTCTTAATCAGGTATAAATTAACATTACCTTATTATTCAGGAGATTAAAGATCGAATGGGTCATGTCGGACACGAGGTAAGGGGTTTCATAGCTCACTTTTAATTCCGTGAGTTATCAATTGTTCACCACTTATTTATTTTATGTGGTGTATTGTGTGATTAAATGTGATATATATTATCATAATTATATTTATATTCATGGTATTCTATTATTTATTTGGTGGTTATTAACTTTTGGTCGTATGACTCAATTGATTACAACGTGGTAATGGGTTTCCATCTCACTTTCTACTCCTGTGTGATACATACTATATTTACCACTATTTTCTTTGGTGCAGTTGATGTATAGCCCATTATTATATTATTTGTTTAATATACTTTAATTTATTGGTATTTACATATTCATTAAATTATACTTCTTTCATGGGGTGTATGTTTCATCCGTTACCAAACCATTCAGGGAACCTTTCACCCTCCTCTTTTTGAAAGACTTCTTTTTGTTATGTCTTTTAATTTACATATTATTATGTTGGGATATGTTATTATATATCCTTATTGATATAAATTTTATTTCCAAGTGATTAGATACCCTTTTATCTCTCATAAACCCATTTTCGGATATTTAAAGTGACGCTGTCAGGCTGTCGAATATCTGTAAGGGATCTTCTTCACCCAATTTCAATTCATTGTGTTAAACTTGTACTTATTGATTACATCTTGATATGAATATGTGTTAATAACCTATTATTTTTTTACACTTAATATACACTTATAATGGGTGTATTTATATTTTTCACACATAATTATTTCATTGTTTTATCCTTAATATAAATATACAATCTTTATTGGGGATTTCGTCCCAATTTACATTCCATTGAGACTTCATTGTTGTTATGCACTAATTAACTTTTATATGGTGTATATACTATAATTTGGAATATTATATCCTGAATACCTATATTCTCATTATATTATAAAGTTCTTATTAAATTTTATTCCTCATTTATTTGTATTCAATCATCTCTTATTTTTTTAAGAACTCCTAAACTAAAAATTGATTTAAAGATTTATTCCTCAAAATCATTCTCGTTAATGGAAATGTTTTAAAAAATGGGTTTAATGAATTATTTATATGAACATTAATGTTTTAAAATGTTAATTACCTTAAAATATTATAATTTTTATGGGAAAATTTGATTCATAAATATCTTTATTAAATATTTTAAATATTTTTAAAAATGGTTTGATACAGCATTGATTAAGTCTATATCTTGAAATGATATTTAGTGATTTCAATGTGGAGATGTTATCATTTCATTATGATTGTTTTATGTGTTATGAATATGTTAGGGTTATTGGGCATTATTTATGTATATGGGTGGTTTCATGATAAACCTAGGGGTGATCTTGAGATTGCTCTCCAATGCATTGGGTAACGTGATAGAGGTAAACGTTGATGTTTCTCCTAAGAGATTTAAGGAATATACTGTGATGGGTATTCCAAACCTAAATCTCTAAAGATCTATGATAGCTACAATTTAAGCATGATATGGATTCCACAAGTTAAATTTATGATTTAGGATTTCTATGGATTATTCATAAATATTATGATTTCATGAGGTATGTTATGATTGAAAAGTATGGCTTCATTGATTTGTATTTATTGATAGGTTAATGTTTCCTTTCCTTATATTGTCACCGTTACTGATCTTTTTATGATCATCCTATGTTTTTGAAATGTTTTCCATAAGACATAAAGATGCACAAGGCCAAGGATGGGATCTTGGAAAAGACATGTTGTCTAAAACTTGGAACATGACAACTTTCTTTTTAAGAGTTTTTATTTTATGAAAAAAAAAAATCGATACTGGGTAGTAGTGTCTACATGTAATTTTCTCGTTGATATGTAATATATATGGACTAATTATCCAAAATTATAAACTTTAATAGATTTTAAATGTGAATTATTCATTTTATTCAAGATTTTGTAATGTTTTGAGGTCAGGTTCTTATAGATACTTGTGGAAAGTAATGACATGAAAATTTAATAAAGAGAATCATAGTCTTGTGCAACTGTAAAAAAATATAATAATTCTCATGAATTAAAGGGAATGGATAAGCCATAAAAGTGCAGTTATATAAATATAAGTATAAGAGAAACTAAAAAAATAATGCCCTAAATGTCTAGGAAAATTTCAATAGAGAAAACCAAAGGGAGAATGTTATTCATATGGAATTACAATAAATATATTTTTTGTTATTAGTGCCACGGTGATATGAATGTTATCATCTACTCTGTGTTTGAAAATTATTTATTTGATTCAGGCTCCAACCCCTCAATTATATCTAATTAATTTTATAAAGGTACCAAATCACAACATTAATGACTAGATAATGAGTTAAGAGTGAAAAATTGTATTGGTAAGATTACAACATCTAAATTACATAGCATTAAACCCATATAAATTCAGGATAATTTTATTCTTATAAATATTTTTATAATTACTCTAGTTTAATTTTATATAATCATGGGAATGGATTTCCTCTCTTAGTATAGAGCTGATATAAAATGAAGATTAAAGGATGTTTCGTTCAATATTTAAAATCAACCAATAATCATCATTCAGTGAGAGGTTGAGCCCTAAAACCTATTGTAAATTACATCCATTATGTGATTCTTTTAAATCATTTCATGAGGGATATATATATAAAATGGTTTGGGGAAACTAAAAATTGAAAATATTCCCATTGTTCATATATTTGATGTAGTATTTCTAAAATAATTATCTATCCATTCCCCAAATCGTGATGTTATGTTCTTAAAAAACTAATTTATGATTTAATTTCTATATCATAGATTCTATATAGAATGGAATTGATTAAGATATAGTAATTGAAGAAGAAATAACCATAGAATATTGATATGAGATTCACTCATCATAGTGATTCACCATGTGGTGCACTGGTTCATAATTATATAAAGAAAGCTATGTCAATGTGCATTTTCATTGGTTATCAAGATCATAACACAAAAAATATTAAGAATATGTATCCCCTGCTAACTATTGATGATATATATGATGAATACATGAAGGTATATATTATTTTAGTGTTACTATTTTATCAGGATATCATCAACTAATGGTGAAATAGAATGATATACCTAATAAAACCTTCTATAGGATGTATCAACATTTAGAATTTATAATAAGTCATTTTGGACATATCAATTATATTTCAATATCCAATGATTTAATAAAGAAATTCCATATATTACCTTTATTAGTGTGTTAAAGTCATTATAGGTGATGTTTTTATACATTCAACGATCAAGGGAGATTGTGAAAAAAATTGGGAATTTTGAAGAAGACCATAAGGAGTGTGTACCTGAATTCTAAATTTACCATGTCTGATTTTTATTGTAAAAAAGGTTCATTAATGGGTCATATAATAAAATGTGATGGTTTATAATTATATCATTAACATAGAGAAGTTATTGATAAATGTTATAAACTATAAATGGTAATCAAGAACCCCTTTTTTCTTATTTTGGTGTCTACTATCGATGCTTTGTGAGATATTTCATGTAACTATATATTCTAGTCACCAAGTTGAATCAAAATGGGGTTAATTTCATATAAATATATTAATATATAGATAATTTTAATGAATTGGAGAGATGGTTTATCAGTTAAATTGTATACACACTAACTTATAGTGGACAATGGTTTATGATCAATAGAGATTCATTAAGTAACATGGATGTATCCTCATGTAGAATAACATTGTAATTGAATATTCCCCTCACAAATTAAAAATTAAGGATGAAACTTACCTAAATAATCATATAAAGATAGTAGTGGTATGTTTTCATAGAATAATTGGGTTTATTATATATATGGTGAATGATGTGATATATATGAAGATCGTAAAATTAGGAAATATATATTGACACAAAAATTTGAATATGTTTTAGAGAACATATATGAAGTTTATATAACATTATCATTTATCAACTAATTTCCCCAATAGTAAAGTAATAAAGTGGGGATGTTTTTAGTCATATAGACCATGCATGTTTTCCCATGATGAGGATCAAAATAGATCAAATAATTAATAATTTTTAGAATATAGATCCTTAAATCAAATTCAAAGGGGGTAATACATATGTTCTTTACATTAATTTTAAAACATCTATTCGCGAAATGATTAAAGAGCATCAAATAGAATATGTGGAATTACAAAATTATGTGAATAATGTTCCATATTATAACCAAGATTATGTTATAACTATATGTTTTAAAAACTGAGTATGTTCTCAATCAATATTAAAGGATAATATAGATCTATATAATAAAGATCATTGTTCATCATTCCCTAGTACTCTCATATGTATCAAGATGTATAGAGATATAAATATATATTTTTGGTATGTTAACATAAAATTGGATATAGAATATCTTGTATCAAGTTTCCTTGTATGTAATTATGTTAATGATTGGAGACATTAGACTAAGGAGATATTAAGACTGTTACCCGCTCTAGAAACAAAATAGGAAAACATTACAATGTATTTCATCATAAAACTCCCCAAAAAATATATATAGGGTATAATATTTTATGGTATTTAGTCAGTATTCTTCAAAATATCAATGAATAGTGTTTCCATTATAGAATATTTTCCTCTCGACCAACTAACGTGGTCATACATTAACGAAGTAGTAATATCACATGGAGTAAAACACTAAATTGTATGAGATTAAGATCAAATGATTATAAAGAAATAATAGAGAATTGTTCAGTAGTTTATAGATACAAAATTTAGTTTCATTAATTTTTTTTTTGAATCACCCTGTCTTTTTAAAATTACACTATGTTTGATAGCATATAAAACATGAAATAATGAGATTAAATGAATAATGACAGATTATTAAAATAGTTTTATTTCTATTTGAATATTATAACCAATCTGTTATATTTTATGGAATAAATAGGATAATGTAATATATTAAATAGAAATAAAGGTTCTAATAAATATAAATGTATTTATAAATGCATATGAAAAAATAGCATCATATTTAATTAAATCATTTATTTTCACATTGATTTTTATTGATTTTTTTTAAAAAAATGAATAGTCTTTCACCTTTTATAAATTTTTTTATATAGAATTAACATCATTTATGAAATTAAAATATCTATATTAAAATAGGGTGATATTTTGTGAGTTTTCCAAAAATATTAATTTTCACTAAATTTTGAGAGAATATGATTTTTATAAAACATTCATTTTAATAAAAATTTAATTAATATAAATGACATGTTATTAATTTAAATTTATTTTAATGTATCATAGTTATTATTTATTCTTCTTTGAAAAAAATTATTTACATTTAAATAACCATTATATTGGATTAAATTATAACATTCTTTTTAGGGTTAAAATTTAATATCTCTAAACACTTGGATAAAGTACATAATGTTCACATAATTTAATTTATTTAAATGAACACCAATTAAGAAGGATTTAAATTAAATTTATAAATAATATTTCTATGGATATAAATTTAAATTCATTTAATTTTGATTACTTGTCATATAGTTAATGTAATATCATCTTATTCTTGAATAAAACAATTCTGGAAAACCCATTTTTTCAAACTATTTTTTTGGTTCAATATAAAATAAAAGTCATCAAATTTTGTGAATTGAATATGATAAAACTGATTCATTATTTATAATAATCATAATTTATTATATATAATATGGTAAACATAATTTTTGAACCCAATGAATAGTAAAATCTTTTAAAAAATAGTTACCACAGTAAAAAGCAATTAAATAGGTAAATGTGATTAACCATAGGGGTGTAGAGGACAAAATTTGTATTACTAGTGTTATAGGAATTGATCATAATTATATATCCTCCAATATTTTATTCAAAATATTTTGAGGCACTTGTCTTTAGAGTGACTTCCTATAAATTTGTAGTTTTTCCAATTTACAAGAATGTAACTCCTTCTAGATTATAAAAGGGTACCCCTCCTTTCACATTCTCACACCTATCAACAAATTTGAATAGACCAAGTACTGCAAAAATCTATAAAACAATATTCTTAACCACATTCTATAGATTATATTCCTCCCAAAATACCATCATTATGGTCCTCAATAAGATATCCAAACGAGGTTCTTCTATGTGAAACTAATCATCTTCATCGAGATCCATCTTCTTACATCATTGTTTTTCACCAAATATTTTTTCCAAACAATGCCGATATATAAAAACCAGTATTTATTATATTTTTATATTATATTTTTTCTATTTCATAATATTTACCTATATCATATTCCATAAAATGGGAAATGAAACTATCGTTCATGTGCACAGCGGACAAACGCCTCTTTAACCGAAGAAATTAATTTTTCATCCTCACCTATCATGGATGTTGACGATGTTGTATTTAATTTTTATATTTTATATACACTAAATATTAATAATTATTAAAAATATATAAATTCATGTACCATTATACTATACTACACATTGATAAATGAAAACATCATTCATGTGGATGGTAGATTACCACCTCACATGGTGATGAGATAAATTTCTTATTACCGCATCATATAGATGGTTTATATAAGTGTATTTAAATAAATAATATAATATTCAAAATATTATGATAATTATTGTAAAATAATAACACTTACATTCTCTTCATAATTATCATTGAAAAAATGAATCAATACTCATGTGAATGTATGACCAACCATCTTTATGAATGTAATATTATTTTTTTCATAACCACATTTCAGGGTTGGTTTTAAAATTATATTTTTAGTATAAAAAATATTATTATTTAAGGATTATTATTATATATGTTATAGAATAATTATCACATTTACCATGATTAGCACACCGATTTCATTTTGAAATTATGTACTAAGAATCATCAAAACACCTATTATGGACACGACTTATTTATTAAATAAATAAGTCAATAAATTAAATGAATTTAATGGTTTCTGTGTAATTTATTAAACCAATAATATTTTTCAATGATTATTAATAATTTATTTATTTTTTTTATAAATGAGATAAATTACATAATGAACAAATTCAGGAATTAGGGTATGGGCTTTCATCTCAAAACATCCTTCATTGACACACATGTTCTTTTATGCACCACATTTCTTATAAATTATATATCTATATATATATCCCCTTTACATATTTTAGAATTCATATCTAATAATTCATTTTATTTTATGTCAGAGTTTATCTACTTAATTCCTTGGATGTTATGATTTAAATGTTTCCAAAGTAGTAATTATTTATGTTTCAACCTCATTTTAATTGGGATTTTTAATTCTTGAATTTTTGTTCAATGAAATTAATTTATTTTTATATAATAAAAACATTTTTATTTTATTTTACCCTATTTATTTATTTAATTTTCTTTTAATACTACCATATTACTCTTTTAGGTACTTAAAATGAATTCATTTTTTTATAAATGCTGGATTTATTTCTCTCTTGGGTCAAAAATCATTTCCGTTCAAAATCCATGCTTTCAAAAAATATTTAAAAAAATATTTTTAATATTGTATTATGATTTATTAAAGACATTTGTATAGATATTTTAGTTTTAGTAAATATAATTTTAAATGAATATTCCAATAATTTTCCAAATGACCCACATTTTGACATTTTTTACAAAATGTGAAGGGACTATTTTTATCTTATATGTAATTTATAGAATTAATAATAGTCATGAAAATTATTTTATTTGTATAATATATAATATGTTTATAAAAATATTTCAAAATAAAATAATTTCCAAAATATTTTGTGATTTTTTTTTCAAAATTTTACTTCAAATTAGAAATGTTATTTTCATCATCAATGTTATTAATCCTTAAAAATATATTTTTATACATCAATGATAACTAATATTAGTGAAAATGAATTATAATAAAATATTTAAATATGTATCTTAAAAATATAAATTTCTTAATCTCTATTACATTGAATGAGTAATATATTATTATGTTAATTTCTCATATGCCTTCTTTATAAAACCTTATTTAATTATAATATGGGTTAGATTATGCCACTAATTTTATTCCCATGTGTAATTAATAAGTTTATTCATTATTACTGATATCCTTATGTGGAACACATATTCATGATTGTTTTTGGAATGGGATTGCTGGGATGGGAAATATATATTCTTTTAATGAATTGTGTAATCTTTTAGTCTTACGAGAGGTCATGTATGGGATTTGTGAGTAAACCTAATCCCTTATCGAACTATTTCTAATACACAAAGTTATATCAATTATTAGTTTTGAGTTATGTTTATGTTATGTTTTCCTCTTTATAACACATTTTATATGTTCATATAATCTAATAATACCATGATCTTGATATTATAATAACAATTGATTACTCATGTGTATTCTCTTTTATGATAACATGATATACCACTAGTACATGTTCTATGTTTCCTTATCAATATAATCCCCATATTAAGATTTTTATCTCAATAATTTTTTAATATATTACAAAGGTTATCATTTATAGTTTTAAGAGTTTTGGGGTACATGGAATAAATTTATTGAGATTAAAATAATAATTTTTTTTATTTTTTTATTTAACTTAACCTCCAAAGACACTAATTATTTTTTATAATCATTTTTTATTTTATATTTATTTTTGTTTAAAATAATTCACTAATAAATGTAAATGTTTTTTGTGTATATAGGGATTAAATAATATGTTTTATTTTAGTTTCTTTAATTAACTATTCTTCCCAGTAATCTATTCCTCTTCGATCCAAATATTGTATTTAATGTATATTTATTAGAAAAAGAATGTTTCAATATCTCTGAAAGGATTGTGTAGTGATCTGACCACAGATATCCTAGAGACAGTTTCTAACACTATTGCATTGGTATTATTGCAAGGAATAAAGACCTGAAAATACAATTAGTTTAGTAGTATTGTTAAATAATCTATATAAATGATACCTTTTTACAAAAGATTATACTACATAAGAAATATTTTTCTTCTTCTTTCTATGTAAATAATATCATAGATGTCTTTATTAAATCCATTAAATCCCTTCAGATCATTCATATTATTCTTTTAAGATTCTTAGGGAAAGAAACATAATAATGGTGAGTGAAAATGCTTAGTAATTGTAACATATAGTGGAGGAAATATGTAATAAATACTATTAATAATTATGTCATTGAGAATAATAGAACACATATAACATATAATCCACAATCTGAGAAGGAAGCCCATAAAATATTGAAAGGTAAAAAATTGAAACACATTCAATTCAAAAAACTAGATACTGTAAAATAAATATTCAATTGCATGAAACTGAAACACATATAATTTAATCAATGAAATGAAAATGAAATTTATCTATCGATATGTTAATGGAAAATCTCTTGGATGAAAAATAACAGAATATAATACGAGAGATATGATAAATTATTGGATATCATGTGTTAGGGACATGAAAACCTCTACTTTGAATTTACATCCTCAATACAGTTTAAAACAATGGATAGAAACCCATTTAATTTGGGCAAATTTTTTGTCTCATTATAACCTAGCGATGCATCAAAGGGTTATATAATATATGGGTCCCACCCATCATTACTAGTCTAAAGCATTACTTATATCAATTTATCAAATTAACTAATATGTCATATCAAATATCCACTTTGAATAAGTAATACAGAATTATCAATATTTCCCCAAATAATCAAATAACTATCAAAGTATCCACCGTATATAAAAGGGTATATATTTTACAAAATAGTAATATCCATGATAAATTAAATAGATAATTGGAGAGAAATTTAATGATCAATGGTCATTGGAGACTGTATATTTCACGAGGAATAATAAATGATTCAAGGAAGTGACTCTGGATACTATACTTGAACAAATACAAAAAAAATAAACCATCCATAATAAGAATAAGTATAAGGAATCAACCTTAAAAATTACATAATCTAGAGTTATGTAAATAATTCACATTAAGGATCTTTTTAGGTTTAGAGTTTTAGATAATTAAGCCATAACAATTACATTAAATTTCAAAAATTATAATGTAGACACTTCAACTCAGTTCCCATTTTTTCATAAAATAAAAATTCTTAAAAAATATGGGTAATTCCATGTTTTAGAAATTATGAAATTTCCTTGATCCCATCCTTGACCCTATTTATATTTAAGTCTTTTGAAAATAATTTCAAAACCTAGTATGAGAATAAAAAATCTCAGTAAGGGTTATAAAATAATGGAACAAAACATTACTCCATCAATACACATAGAACATAATCTCTTTAACATACCTCTTGAAATTATAAGATTTATGAATAACACACATAAATCATAAATCATAAATGTAACATACGAAGTACATAATATACCTACATGTACCGTTCATAGCTACATAGAGAGTAATGTTTGGAATACCCATCCCAGTATATTCCCTAAATATCTTAGGAGAAACATTAACGTTTACCTCTTTCAAGTTACACAATTCATTGGAGAGTTATCTCAGGCTCACCTACCCTAGGTTTGTCACGGAACCACCCATATAAGTAAACAATTCCACATAACCATAACGTATTCCTAACCTATAAAAAATCATAATGGAAAGAAACTATTTCCACATTGTAATAAAAATAAATAATTTCAAGATATTGACATAATCAATTCTTTGTCAAACCTTTTTCAAAACAATTTAAAACATTTTATAATGAGATTTTTTAATCAAAGTGTAACATACCATTTTGATGATTTTACAGGAATTAACATTTTAAAACATTAATGTCAATATAAATAAATCCTAATAACCATTTAAAAATCATTGACATTACTAATAATTATTTAGAAGAACATTTAAAACAATGTTTCAGTTAAAGAGTTTGTTACCACATGAGAAAATAGTTGAATAAAAATAATAAAATAATTACATTAATAAACTTATAATATCATGAGAATAAAGGGATTAATGATATAAAATGTCAAATGGTAGTATATGAACCTTGTAGGATAATAAAGGTGCACAATATCAAGATATTATTCAAATTAAAGGAGATTTAGACATAGTCCCTTACAAAAATTTGGCAGCCTACTGGCGTCACAATAAAATTTAGAAAATGGGTAGATGAGAGAAGAAAGGGAATATCATCATTTGGACATAAATTTTATAGAAATAAGTATAAATAAGAACATATCCAAACACAATATAATGTAAATTAAAAGTCATAACATAAAATAAGTCTTTGACTAAAAGAGGAGGGTGAAAGGTTCCCATACAATGATTATATCATTAAATTAATGATAAATTAATGACATAATTACGTGTGAAAAATATAAATACACCCAATATAATTGTATATTAAGTGTAAAAAAATCATGTTTATTCACAAATATCTATATCATTACATAATCAAGAAGTAGAATTTTAACCCAGAGAAAGGAAATTTGGTTAAGAAGTTCCCTTATAGAACTATGACACCATAACAGTGTCACTTTAAATTTTATACAATGAGTTGATAAGAGAGAAAAGGGTCTCTAATCACATGGACATAAAATTTATAGAAATAAGGATATATAAGAACATATCATAACATAAGAAAATGAAAATTTAAAATAGGTAAAAGAAGTCTTTAACTAAAAGAGTGTGGTGAAAGGTTCCCTAGCTGATTTGGTAACTTACGAAACATAAACCACATGGAATAAGTATCATACAATGAAGATGTAAATAAAAATAAATAAAATTATATTACATAATTAATACAATAATGGTCAGTACCAACACCACCCAAAAGCAATAGAGGCAAATACAGCATGAATCTCACAGAAATAAAAAGTCAGATGAAAACCCCTTACCTCGTGTCCGACATGACACATTTGTTCCTTGTTCTTCCTGAATAATAAACATAAGTTAATTTCTAATTTATTTAGAAACTTTTTATAGTTTTTTATTCCTTTTATTTCACTTATTACTATACTATAACAATTATTAATTTTTTGAGTTCATATCGTACATTTGGTCGATATTTGGGACTTGAGTAAAAAAATGAACTTGTTATAATTACCAATTGTCCATGTGGTAAAAAATGAATTACCTACAGAATGATATTCATGATATATATATCATATAAATCATATATATTCAAGATATTTTTATTTATAATAGTAAATAACATTTGGAGATAATAAATTAAATGCACAGTTCATGGAGATAGTAAGTCGTACATATGGATGAACGCTACATTCATTTCTATTTCGTATTTAATGGAATGAAACATTAATGATACATAGGTATATAATTATTCTAGTATAATTTAATATATAATTTCAGTAATTAAAACTTTTATATGTTCCACATATGGCATGAATGAGACATATCACTTTGAGGGGGTGGTAGTTCGCACTTCCTCAAATGAAATTATCGTATTTACCCATTTTTGAAACCCTAAAGGTATACTATGAATGAAAAATAAAGAATCATTGAGACAATATAAATATAATGTATATCTCAAATAAATAATGTTCTATCATAATGGCCACCATGATAGGTGGTAGGAGATAATTTAACAATCATCATTTCGTGAGGCAGTAGTTCACCGTACAAAGAAATAGTATGTTAGTATTCATTAGAAGGAGGTGTGTGTATGTGTAGTTTTAATAATTATCATAAAAACAAACTCTAATATTTAGTATACTGATTTTTTTATAAATTAAATAAATAAAGATAGTTTACGGGGTTATAGAAGTAAGATAAAAAATTAACTTAAGAGAATACGTTACCTTTAAATCAGATATCTCCCATTGGTTTGAACCAAAAGGATTACTTGTATTTCATTATGCCTAATGGAAGGATTATATGAGTAATAGAGAGATGTAGGGAGATTAATTGGATAGAATTTTTATGAGAAAAGGGGCTTGAGAGATGTGAGTAATGGGTTAGAGGTGAGGACTTTTATAAGGGGTAGGAGGGGTCTTTAGGAAAGTTTGAAATATTGTTTTATTATAAAATTATTTTTGGATTCAAGAGGTCAAAAACTCATTAAATTCGAAGATATTATGACTATTGTTGAAATAAAATATTCCAATAATAATAGGATAGGTTTTGGATATTTTGATTAATTTTTATAATCACATTTATTTAAATCATTTATTAATAAGGTAATCACAGTATCAGCATTGTGTCATAAATAATTTTATTTTTATGATGTCTAAAAAATATAAATAAAATACCATGATGTAGGAAATTATTTGATCTATAAAATTAATATTTATAGTCCAAGAGATAACTTATATAACCTCATTTAAAAATTTATTTACTAAAAAGATTCAAGTTTATGTTATTTTCGTCCTTACTTTAAATTAATTAATATATTGTCATTATCACTTCCAAGTGGCTCCATGGGGTCCTAAAATAGACCCATCGATTCCCATGTTCATAAATGTATCAAAAAATAGTATTAGGAAACATTTTAGGGTAATTTAATATTATAATAATAATATTTGTTTACCCTTATTTACCGGATATACCTTTTAACCATGGTAAATAAAATATTTACTAAAGTAAACATTAATAACGTCTAAGAATAAAAGTTATCTATTTATACAATTTGGACCTCCTGATTCCAAATATTTAATCCATTTTTCCAAATTTAAGAAAGATAAGTGTCTAAATTTAATTTAAAATTAATTCCTTTGGTCAAAACCAAAAAAACATGTTTTTAAGAAATAATGACTATCAAAAGATTTACCTATGTTTATATCCAATATAAGAGTGAAATTACCTAAAATGAAATTTTTTTATTAAATGGTAAAAATATAATCCAATTACACTTTAAAACCAATTAAAATTATAATAATACTATATAAATAAATTATATTAAAAGGTATTTTTGAATTAAAATGCAGTATTTTTCACTATTCATTAAGAAATGAACATTATTAGAAAAATACAAAAAATTCAACCGAAGTAATTTAGATGTCTCGATTATAAAGAAGAATATTTTTTAAAAAATAAAACATTAAAAATTTACAAAAAATATATTTAAAAAATTTTCACCATGTAACACCCCAAGATTTGATAGTACATTATCTATTCAAAGTAATTTAATTACTTACGCTACACGCAACATCGAGTTCGATAGCACCACGACATACCAAAATAGCAGTTCAAAAAGATGTTATGAATAATATTAACTTAATTTTGAATTTTATATACCCTATATAATTTTATAATTGATATTATTCCTTTAATTGACATAATATAAGACCCAATTCATTTTTTTCAGATAAAAGAAATATTTTTCAGAAAATGCAATTTTAGGGCCTTTTAATGGAGATCCTTTTTTAAAACCAATATTTGACATTTTTTAATTAAATTTAATGAAATTAAATTATTATTTATAATGGGACATAAATAATTTAGTTTGGATAAACTTTTGGTACTTTTCGGATAACTTTCATATTTTAATGAATAGTAAAAATTCTAAATTTTAATTGAAACATCTTTTTTAATATAAATAATTTATATTGTTAGATTATAAATTTGAGTGGTTTTAAAGTATATTTAGATTATATTTTTAAAATCTCATATAATTTAGTTCATTTTATGTAATTTCACATTTAAACTATAAATAAACAAGTGTCAATATTTTGATAGTTTTTATTTCGTAAAAATAAACTTTTTGTTTTAACAACAAAAATTAATATTAAATAAATTTATTCCACTTATGTGTTTTATATTTGGAAACATTTATTCCATATTTGGAATTAGTAGGTCCAAATTTTGTAAATAGTTAACTTTTATTTTTATAAATTATGAATATTTAATTGAGTAAATATTTTATTTACCATGGTTAAAAGGTAAATCTGGTAAATAAGGGTAAAACAATATTATTATAATAATTTTAAATTACCCTAAAATTTGTCCCAATCCTATTGGTTGATACATGTCTGACCATGGGCATCCTTGGGTAGATTTTGGGACCACATAGAGACACTAGAGAGTGATAATGACACTTTATATTAATTAATTTACAGTAATGAAAAATTGGACATAAACATATATCTTTTTGTAAAACAATTTTTATAAGTGTTTATATAAGTTATCACTTTAAGTATAAATATTCTTTTGAAATCTAAAAATATTTTCAACATCATGGTGTTTATTTTATAATTTTTAGACATAAAATAAATAAAATTATTTATGACACAATAATGATACAGTGTTTACCTCATAAATTAATGATTTAAATAAATGAGATTAAAAAAATTCAAAAAATATCAAAAATCTGTAAAATTCATATTTGATGATTTATATCGAACATCATTCATCTTTAATTTGAAATTAATGATTTTTTGACCTTTATAAACTGAAAATTATTATATAATAAAATAATATTTTTAAACTTTTTTGAAGAGCTCCTCCTCCCCCCTATAAAACTCCCTCACCTCTAACCCATTTGTCACACCTCTCAGGCCCCATGGATCATCCAACATATGCCCAATTAGGCTCTCTACATTTCAATATTATTCCTAGAAGCCTTACCTTAGGCATAATGCACTTCATGGATTCCTTTTGGTTCAAACCAAATGGATTAACCCAATTTAAAGGTGACATCTCCTCTTAAGTTCTTTTCTATTATTTTTCTTCTTCAACCCCATAAAATATCTTTATTCCTTTATTTTATAACAACACCAGTATCCTAAATATATGATTTTTTTGTTATGAGAAGTATTTGAACTACACTTACACAATCCTCCATCTAATAGGTATAGAAAATACCGTTTCTATGGATGGTGAACTATTGCCTCATGAAATGATGATTGTTCAATCTTCTACTACCACCTCGTATGGTGGCCATTGTAATGTAACTATAATTATATATGATATTTATGGTATTTATTTTATAAATAATATTATTTAATTATATTTTATATCATACCGTTATTCTGTTCATGTTGTATGTGTACGATAATTTCATTTGAGGAATTAAGGTCTACTACCACCTCAAAGTGATAAGACTCGTTCATAACATACATGGAACATATAAAGGATTGTGTTAATGAACTTAAGTAACATATATAAAATATTATATTATACTAGAATAATAATATACCTATGTATCATTTGGTTTTATTTCCTTTTAAAATAAAACAAATGAAATGGAAGTAGCATTCGTGTGTATGTATGGATTAACGTCTTCACAAACGTGATGAGATTCATTCCCCATCATAACAATTCAAGAATAATTTTTGTTTGATTATTAAAGATAATATTTAAGAACATAATATCATTCTGTATATGAATCCAATATATCCTATCCACAACAAACATAACTTATGTAACAAATCATATAAAGGAAAACAAATCAATTAACACCTGAAACAGTGATAATACTAAAATATTATTAAAAAATAAATATGAAAAGATCATATATGATATCATATTTATGTATGTAGTTCTTTTATAATTTACTAACAATGATTTAACTATTATATATGAGGTTAAAATACCCTCTACAAAAGAAAATTACAAGGTAAGGGTTAATTCCTCAATCTCATTATTATTCGAGATTGTTTATTTTTAAGTATTTACTTGGTCGTATTTATTATCCATGTCCATGTTAGATAAATGAGTTTTCAAAATGATTATTTTTAAGGGACTCTTCAACTAAAATTTCATTTTAACGGTTTGAATATTTATTATATTAAATCATTATAATTAATGCCCATGTTTTCAAAATTGTTTTTATAGGATTTATTTATATAGACAAGAATGTTTTAAAATGTTTATTCTTTAAATAGTTTCAAAGTGGTATGAGAAACTTTGATTGAAAAATGCCTTTTAAATTTCCTCCTTTATAAATTATGTGACCTTTAAATGTTTTCTTGAAAAAGGGAAATTTATCTCAAATAGTTTTAAAAATAATTTTTAACCATGTCAACATCATTGTGAATATTATTTTTGATTGAGGCTGATTTATTATAAATGAAAACGTCAGTATTGTATTGAATGAGTTATGATATGATTGAATGTGAATGTGATATTTTTATTCAATTCTAGATTTATGGTAAAAGTATTGACATTTCATATTCTAGTTTTAATATGTATTTTTATATTATGTTTCAAAATTTTCATATGTGGAATCAGTTAGACATAGTAAGTTACGGGTGGATCCTCATATAGGTCCTCAATTCATTAGTAGGTCTCAGGAGACAAACTAGTCTCTTCTAAAAAGGCCTTGAAAAAACCTTATTTGTATTCTTGGAATAAGGCCTTGACTATGTTGTTATGATGTCCGTCATTATGCATTCCATCATTATGAAATTATATATTGATATTACATGTGATTATTCGACTAGTAAAATAGTCATGTGAATAAGTAAATGGAATTATTTGATTTATTTTTTCCATATTATGTTGCTTTTTTAGTTTAAAAGGCTTTTGTTTTAGTTTTATACATTGCCTTAAGTGTTTATGCTTATTTGTAAAAGTTTTCGCAATATTTTTATCCTTACTGAACATTTGGATCACCCCATTATATGTTTTATTCTTCCCAATATACAAAGAAGTATATTATGACTGACCTACAGGGATAGTCTAAGGGATATGAATGTGTTCAATAGAGACAATGTGGTTTTTTTCATTTTATAATGTAATAAATGTTCATGTATGTAATCTATTTTCCCAGACTGCTAAACTGATCGGTCCTTCGGGACTTGAATTTTTTTAATCATGCCAATATTTTAAAATAATGCATCGACTCTTGGTAAATAGGGTTGGGGTGTTAGAGTTGGTATTAGAGAAAGTTTATCAATAACCTTGGAAACATGATTTATAATAACATTGATTAGAGAACATTACTTTGAGATAGACTTTGAGGATTAGTATAGAAGAACATCCAAGAATCATGGTAATGTAGAGATTTTGTGTATTTTCCAAACAACACATCGCTATCTGGATACAAGCAGGTAGAGGCAGCTCTGGCACAAAAGTACCGTGGAGTGAAAATTCTGACAAGGATTTTTGGTCTTGACCAGAGGTATCCTAATACCCGATAATGGGCCTTGCTGCACTCTTGGTAACAACACTCATGGGGTATATTCTTAGAATATTCACATTTTCATTACAATCTATTATGAAGGACATAGGAGTAAATAATTTCTCAAAGAAAACATTTTTTTATGATTATAGATTATATGAATAATCCTTTAACTTTACATTTGGTATTTTACAAGTTTGGAATTATGCGTTGTGATTCATAAAATAACCTAGTGTATTCCATTTTTTAGAAATAGAACCCAATAGAAGGAATGAGAACTCTAGAAATACGCATGATCCAGGGTGTAAGAAGGGTCATATCTTTCATGGTATTAAGCCAATATTTAGAATGGAAATAGTCTCCCACATATTCTCATCATATAAAGAAATTTTATCATGTGTTAATAATTTAATTAAATAATTCTTGGATTCTTATGGATTTTAAGAGATGTAAGAGATGAAAAGGATGGTAGAGATAAAGATTGATAAAGGGAAGAGGGGAAAGAAAAATTTTACCATATGTGATAACTGTGGAAAGAATCATATTGGTAAATGCATGAAGGGAATGGTAGTTTGTTATAACTATAGAGAAAAATGACACCAAGTACGTGATTGAAATGGTAAGGTTTCAAATGTAAAATTCTTTATCTACAAGGAGTTGGGAGACTATGTGAATCAATTTCCAAATCATCAGAGTATTCCCCAAATGATGCTATTGGATTATAATCAAGTTATGATACTACCACAGATGAAGAGGAATGACTATTGTTCTTATGTAGTTGTTAAAGAATTATTTCATTTGAGTGTTTTATCAATGATGTACTGGTTATATGAATTATTTTTTTAAACAAGGATTGTACTGCATTACTATTTCGTTGAGTATTTGAGATTATATGGTTCTAAGAAAAGTTACTCGATAGCAAGTTAAATTTTTTAAAAAATACATGGTTGAAGGAAAGAAAATATTTAATATCATCCTGATACTATGGTATTGATTTTTCAATAATAGATGATTGATTTTGATAAATTATATTGGATTTTATTGACTACCTTGAACTAATTAATGGTTTTTTATTCCATCATTGTCGGTGATTACAACATTTTTGAATTTAAGAAGTATACCCAATATTATATGATTTACAGAATGAATAAGGAAGTACATACCTATTCAAATATGGTTTTCTGGCATTTCATTTTATTACCACATTTTAAGAGAATACACGATGAAGGTTATCACATGTATATTATGTGACCTTCCTTATAATTTTTGGACTGTGAGTTCAGACAGAAGTATTGTGGATAATTCTAAAGTTTTGAATAGATTATGTTTTACATTGGACAATATTGTTATAGTTAAATCATTTCATAATATTATTTTTGTATGGTCATAAAAAGGACAACATGGAGGTCAGGAGACAACCTGTTGCGTCCGACAAGGCGGCAAGACTTGAACTAGCAATTGAAGGGAGACAAGGGTACATCACCTAACACAGGCCTACGTGATGTCTTAGTTTTTATAATGAATTTTCATTTAAATTTTCTGACAAATGAATTATAAATTTATTATTTTTGAAACCCTATACGAGTAGAATAAATAGAATATTTTTGAATTTTATTATCATTTGGAGTGAAAGATAAGTTTGTGGTAGAAATTAGTTGAAAGATGAAACTCTACTTGTCGGGTATTTTTTTCTTCTTATTCTATGAATACATTAATTCTTAAACATTAGGTAAGGGATCTTAAAACTATAAATTTTTTATCCTAATACCTTATGTTTTTTTTGAACCAATGATATTTTAAATCATCATAGATTGATGGCTTTGAGGCCCTCAATTTTACACTTGTTTCTGATTAGTGACCCCAATCACTCCCTATAAATATTTTCTTTTTCCTCCAATTATAAGTCCGTAATTTATACTAATGTTATACTAGTCGATATCATAATTTGGTGGTGACTTTTTCATTTCTCTTTCCCTCTTATTAAGACATAATTTAGTTAACCCAATTTCATATGTGGGTTTTCTACAAAGGTATTTTTCTATTTTTACCCTTTTATTTTTAAATAAAAATTTCAAATTGAGATGAGGCAATTTATATAATTTGAGGATAATGTAACTCCAAAATATTTCATAGCACATTATCTCTTTAATGTAATTCAATAACTTATGCAACACGCAACACCGAATTTGAGTGCACCACGACTTATCAAACTAGCTGTTCAAAAAGCAGTTATGAATAGTATTAACTAAATTTTGAATTTTATATAGTCCATATAATTTTATAATCCATATTATGTGTTTCTTAGACATAATATATGGATAAATTCATTTTTTCAGATAAAAGAAGTATTTTTTAAAAAATTGTTATTTTCCACCTTTTAATAGAGAACAATTTTTAAAACAAATATTTGACACTTTTATATATTCAATTTAATGAAATAAAATTAATCTATAGAATTGGGATATAAAAATTTAGTTTGGATAAATTTTTGGTACTTTTCTAATAACTTTCATATTTTAATGAATAGTGAAAAATTCAAATTTTTAATTGAAAACAATTTTTTTATAAAAATAATTTATAGTGTTAAATAATACATTTTAGTGGTTATAAAGTATAATTACATTATATCTTAATAATTTAATATAATTTAGTTTTTTTATTTATTTTCACATTTAAACAGGACATAAACAAGTGTCAATCTTTTGATATTAATTATATCTTAAAAACACGTTTTTTGTTTTCACAACATGAATTAATTTTAAATTAATTTCTTCCACTTCTATTTTCTAAATTTAGAAAAATGGATTCCATATTTAGAATAAGGATGTCCAAATTGTTTAAATAGGTAACTTCTATTTTTAGACATTAGGAATATTTACTTGAGTAAATATTTTATTTACCATTGTTAAAAGGTAAATATAGTAAATAAGGCTAAACAAATATTATTATAATAATATTAAATTACCATAACAATTGTCCCATTCATATTGGTTGATACATGTATGACCCTTGGAATCTGTGGGTTGGTTTTGGGACAACATGGAGCCACATGAGAGTGATAAGGACACTTTATATTAATTAATTCAATGTAAAGACAAAAATGACATAAACATATATCTTTTTGTAAAACAATTTTTACAGGGGGTTCTATAAGTTATATTTTCAACTATAAATATTCATTTGAAATATATAAGTATTTCCTATGTCATGGTATTTTTTTATAATTTTAAGACATCAAATAAATAAAATTATTTATGACACATTAATAATGGAGTGTTTACCTTATTAATGAATGAATTAAATTAATGAGATTATAAAAATTTAAATGATATCAAAAAAAATTCAAATTCTTATTGGATGATTTTATTTTGAATATGATTAATCTTATCTTTTTCTTTAATAAGATTTGGACCTTTATAAACCTAATATCATTATATAATAAAATAATATTTTCAAACATTCCTAAAGAGCCTCTCCTCCCCCTTATAAAAATCCCTCACCTCTAACCCATTTCTTACACCTCTAAAGCCTCTTGTATTGCCGAACATATGCCCAATTAGTCTCCCAAAATCCCATTATTCCTTATAGAATCATTAACTTATTCATAAGTAACTTCAAGTAAGCCTTTTGGTTCAAAACAAAGAGAGTTACCCGATAGGTAACATCTCCTCTTATGTTCTTTTCATTTATATTACTTCTACAACCCCCTAAACTCTATTTATTCCATTATATTATGAAAAAATTAGTATCCTAAATATAATAGGTTTTTTTATGAGAAGTATTTTAACTATACTTTCACACACCTCTATCTAATTGGTATAGATAATAATGTTTCTATGTACGGCGAACTATTACCTCACGAAACGATGATTGTTCAATCTTATACTACAACCTATTATGGTGTAAATTATAATGGAACTATAATTATATTTGATATATATGATATTTATTTTATCTATAAGCTTATTTAATTCAATTTTATTGCATACCTTTATTCTTTTCATGTGTTATATATAGGATAATTTCATTTGAGGAAGTGCGGACTACCGGCCCCTCAAAGTGATATAACTTGTTCATACCATACATGGAACCTATAAAGGATGGGGTTAATGAAATTATGTTAAATATATAAAATAATATATTATAACAGAATAATAATATACCTAGGAATAATTTTATATTATTTTCTTTTAAAATAAACAAAATTAAATGGATGTATCATTCGTGTGTATGTATGAATTACTGTCTCCATGAATGCGATGAATTCCATTCCCCATCATATCCATTCAAGAATAATTTTTATTTGATTATTAAAAATAATATTTAAGAACATAATATCATTTTTAATATGAATCAAATACATCCTATCCATAACAAACATTACTTACATAACAAAACAAATAAAGAAAAACTAATCAATTAGCACCCAAAACAATGATACTACTAAAATATTATTAACAACGAAATATTAGAAGATCATATATGATATTATATTTAGGTATCTGGTTTATGTATAATTAAATAACAATGATTTAACTATTATACATGAGACTAATGTACCCTAGACCAAAGAAAAGTACAAGGTAATGGTAAATTTCTCAATGTCATTATTATTGGATATTGTTTATGTGTACGTATTTACTCAAAAATATTTATTATACATGTCCATGTTAGATAAAGGATATTACAAAAGGATTTTTTAAGGGAATCTTCAACTAAAATATCTTTTTAATGGTTTAAATATTTATTCATCTAAATCATTCTAATTAATGTCTATGTTTTCAAAAAAAATTAAAGGAATTATTTATATGGACATGAATGTTTTAAAATGTTAATTATTTCAAAAGTTTCAAAGTTGTATGGGACACTTTGATTAAAAGATGTCTTTTAAATGTATTCCTTTATAAATTGAGTTATTTTTAAATGTTTTCATGAAAAAGGATATTTCTCTCAAAAAGGTTTACTAATAATTTTCAACAATGTCATCATCCTTTTAGATATTATTCTTGATTGAGGTTGATTTATTAGAAATACAATATTCAATATTTTATTGTATATGTTATGATATCAATAACTATGAATATGCTATTTTTTTCCATTCATGATTTATTGTTAAATTATTGACATTTTTTATGCTAGTTTTAATATAAATGTTTATGTTATAATTCAACATTTTCATATGAGGAATGCATTGGACTTAGTAAGTGACAGGTGGAGCCTACTATATCTCCTAGATTCATTGGTAGGTATCATGAAAAAAACTAGTCTCTTGTAACAAGGCCTTGACAAAATCTTATTTGTAGTCTTGGCATGAGGCGTTGATTATGATTTTTTGATGTCCGTCATTATGAATTCCATCATTATGAAATTATCTATTGATATTACATTTGATTATTCAACTAGTAGAATATCCCTGTGAATAACTAAATTGAATTATTTGATTTATCATTTCCATATTATTCTGAAGAATAAGTTTAAAAGGCTTTTGTTTTAGTTTTATATATTGGTTTATGTTTTCATGATTATTTATGAAAGTTTCCCCTATATTTCTATCCTTACTCGGCATATGAGCTCACCCCTTTCTATGATTTATTTTTCCTTGGATGTGGAAAAGTATATTATGACTGACCTGTAGGGATAGTCTAAGGGATATTAATGTGGTCAATGGAGACTATTTTGTAGTTTTTTTTTATTTCTTAATGTAATGTGACGTTCATTCATGTAATCTATTTTCCAAGACTGCTAAACTGATATGTCCTTGAGGACATGATTCCTTGTAATCATGCCAATGTATTAAAATAATGCACTGACTCTGGGTAAATGGGGTTAGGGTGTTACACACCATCAAAAGTTGGTAAATCAACATTTTAATGTATATTAGAGTCTTCATGCTTAAAATTGGATTCATTCACATTTTAAGCCTCCAAAATTCATTGGATAAATGTAAAAGAATTTAACAAAATGTGTAATCATATTGAAGTTAGTTCTATTCATTCCTACAAATACAACATCTATGCATTAACTACCATTAAAAATAATAATAACATTATATTATTATTTGGTATAACTCAATGTTTTGTGCAACATAAGATTTTAAAGAACCCTATTGTTGCGTGTTGAGTACGTTATCAGACATAGCATCCCCCTTTAAAGTAAAATTAATATTTAATTCACTAATATTAATAAATATGACAACTTAATTTTCCTTATTTACCTGGGATGTTACATCCTTCCCCCTTTGGGTAATTGCATCATCGCAATATTAAAATTAGGCTCAGAAACATCATTAAAAGTCTCACATTGGAAAAGATCCAATAAAACTATCACTTTAAAATAAAGAATGTGAAGTCAAAAAGGTCACTTGAAATAGGAAATACTAGTATTAAATTTTTGAAAACATAGATATTGAAGATAAACTAACCATTATGTTCTGATAGATATTGATAGAAAACATGATTACGAGAAAGGTAACCACCAAAAATCACAAACTTTTGATAGGTTAAATAGTCTTTGATTCCCAAGTAGGAAAAGTTAATGGACAATGTTTTTTAGGTTACTTTTCATAATGGTGAGGAGTTTATTAATGAGCTTAACTAAAAACATAACGAAATATGAATACTTTTCATATATACATTCATCCGTTACTAAGTTATTACCACAAACTCGTCTTTTCTCCAAATGATGAGTATTCATGACGACATGGCCACACATGAAGCTATAAAATCAACTTCTAGATAATCACATAATCCAAAAAAGAATAAATATATATTTCCCATATCTTTAGACATTATCCAAAACCAAAAAGGTTAGTACAAGATCAGATAATACATAATAAGGATAATCTTTTATAAAAAATAAATACTACTCTTAATCTTAAAAATTGATGAAACAATACTCAAAGGTCAATAAAGACCATTCAATAAACAATTGTCTTTTAATTCCTTCAATATAATTCAATCTACGATTGAAATCAAAAATTCATAAGGATTTGGTCATATAGTCATCCACAAAAAATTTAGCATTTATCACTAAATAACATCAGCTGCTCTTAAAGTCTCATACTGATAAGTAATTAACCTAATCCCATATTCTCTATTATAGGTTAATAATTTCCATAAAAAAACCTAAAACTATATATGTCCACAATAAAATCATAGATTCTTCCAAAATGAAATTTTAACCATTACTCAACAAATAAAATACCACAATATTCTATTTTCCTTAGGCATATACTGTTCCCAAAAGTGAGAATGTTAACCTTTATAACTTGATCACCAAATAATTTTCTAATACTATGGATATCCATTTGATAAAACATATGTTATCAAAATTGACATATTATTGATCCATAAAATCATCTAACTAAAAAGAGTATGTCATACTAACTAGGTACATCACGTAGGCCATTGGTAGGAGATGCTCCCTTATCACCCTTCTATTGTGGGCTCGCTCCATGTGGCCTTGTCAGACACGGCGGGCTAGCACACATCTTACAGGTTGTCTTTTTATAAAACTCAAAAATAACCATAAATGTTTTTAACCTAAATGGTTTTCATATACGTTTCGTTTTTATCTTAATACATTAAGTCTTCAACATCTTGTATATTATCATTTGTTTCACCTCCATATAATAAAATAAAAATAATCTTAATAGGGGGAACATCATACCTTCATTAATGTTTTTATATGGTTTCATCTTCTTATAGTTCACGTTGGTAGAAGGTCCATTCATTGAAAAAATGATTCATAGATCCATCAAAATCATCTTAATACTTAATCCAAATACACATTTTACAACTAGGGTCATATGGGTGTTTGTAGAAAAATAATTTCTGAAAATAATCATGTACGGCATATAATTTCAAAACATCTGATAAAACAAGATTTCTTTAAAAAATTCAGAACGAGATTGATTTGAAACCTTAAAAAAATGATTCTTTTTAAAATACCATAAGTATTTGGTAAGAGACTATATTGTAAAAGAAAATATAAATAGGTTTCTCAAATGTTTCCTTCTTCAAATTTTTTTTCAAAATCATAATATGCTTCAAAATCTTGTGATAAGGTAAAATATTTGAAAATTCCTTGATAATATTTACATATCTTGAAAATATACGAATATTTTGAAAATAGGATTTGAGTAAATACAACACATGATCCACGATGATATCGAGGTATAGTGGAGGTTTTTGATAGCTCAAACAACTGCTTTCAATTGAGTTGTATGCTAAAAATTGTTTCACAATCTTCTGAACATTACTTTGCAATAATTATTGCAAGCATATCATTAGGAAGAGATAAGAATGTTGTTTGGGATCCTCCTCCTAAAATTTGTAACCGACATTCCATGATCTTAAAAAGATATAGAACTAGGAATTAACTGAAATAATAGACATAGGGACCAACCATGTGTTTAACGAAAACTCTTAATCGCTAAAGTGGTCTAAACTAGCCTATGATACCAACTATAAGGACACAGCCCTAAAAATTACAAAATCTAGATTTACGTCGAGAATTAACATTAAGGATATTTTCAGGATTATAGTATTAGAGAATCAGGCCATTACTATTACAATACATTTCTAAAATTACAATGTATACACTTCTACTTAGTTTCCATTTTTTTATAAAATGAAAACACGTGAAAATAGAAACATGTCTAGTTCCATTTTTTAGACAAAATGACTTTTCTGTGATCCCATCCATGACTCTATTCATCATTAAGTCCTGTGAAAAAACATTTCCAAACATGGGATGATCATAAAAAGCTCAATAAGGGTTATAAAATAATGGAACAAAACATTAGTCCATCAATACATAAAAAACATAATCACTTTAACATACCTCATGAAATCAAAATAATTATGAATAACTACAGAAATAATAAATCATAAAGTTAACTTATGGCATACATAACATACTTACATTGTAGCTTTCACATCTACATAGGGAGTTACGTTTGGAAAACCCATAACAGTATATTCCTTAAATATCTTAGGATAAACATTAATGTTTACCTCTGTTGAGTTACCCAATGCATTGGAGATCTATCTTGGGATCAATCACCCTAGGATTATCACAAAAGAATATATATACATAAATAATTCCCAAGAACCATAATATATTCATAAACTATAAAATAATAATAATGGAAAGATAACATTTCCATATTTCAATCACAATATATCATTTCAAGATATTGACATAATAAGTGCAGGGGAGAATTTCCATGGTACTGTAGCAGTACTGTAGCAGCAGAGGAACTTAGCAACGGCGACCCTATAGCAGTGGAGGGACTGTTTCAGGTACTGTAGCAGCACGGGTACTATAGTATTAATGTTCACTAATGGGTCCTTTGGGCCATTAAATGGGCTTTCAAGCCTTGTATTTAGGCCACTTGGCCTTGGGCCTTTGGGCTATGTTATGGGTCTCCCTCTACCCAGTCTAAAGATGTCTTTGATTTAAATGTTAAATTGAGGCTTTGGCCCCAAAATTTTAAATAAATCCTTAAAACCATTTAAAAAAATTCACATTAATGAGAAATATTTAGAAGAATAAATCTTTAAAACATTTATAACTATGTTTTAGTTAATGTTTCTATTACCACTTTAAGAAATACATGAATAAAAATAATTAAATAATTACATTAAAAAAATGTATAACATCATTAGACTAAGGAGAATCATGATATAATAAGTTAGAGGGAAGTATATACACCTTATAAGATAATAAAGGACCACAATATCAAGATACGGCTCAAATGAAAGGTGGTTGATACATAGTCCCTTACAAAAATTTAGTAACCTAATATCATCACATTAAAATTCAAAAAATGATTTGATGAGAGAAAAAGGGAATATCATCATTTGGATATTAAATTTATAGTAATAAGGAAATATAAGAACGTATCCCAACATAAGATAATGTAAATTAAAAGACATAACATAAAATAAGTCTTTGACTAAAAGTGGAGGGTGAAAGGTTATCTTACAATGATCATATCATTTAATTAAGGATAAATCAATTCCATAATTATGTGTGAAAAATATAAATACAACCAATATAATCATATATTTAGTGTAAAACAATCAGTGTTCATTAAAACATATCTATATCATGACATAATAGAGAAGTATAAGTTCAACTAAATGAATGGAAATTGGGTTAAGATGTTCCCTTACAAAAATTCAATAGCCAAACAACATCACTTTAAAAATCATAAAACAAGTCAATGAGAGAGAAAAGTGTCACTCATCACATGGAAATAAAATTTTCCACAATAATTATATATAAGAACACATCCCAACATACGAAAATAGAAATATAAAAGACATAAAATAATTCTTTAACTAAAAGAGTGCAGTGAAAGGTTCCCTTTCTGATTTCGTAACATTCGAAACATAAACCACATGAAAGAAGGATCATAAAATAAAGATTTAAATACAAATAAATTATATTATATTACACAATGAATAGATTCATGGTCAATAAAAACACCACACTAATGTAAATAGTGGAAAAAATAGCATGAATCTCACGGGAATAAAAAGTGAGAAAAAAACCCCTTACCTCATGTCTGACATGACTTGTTTTTTCTGTGTTCATATTGAATAATAAACTTAAGTTAATTTAAAGTTTATTCATAATATTTTACAATTTTATTATTCCTTTTATATCACATATTACCTTACTATACCATTTATTAATTATTTTAGTTTATATCGGACATTTTGTCAATGTTTGGGACTTTAGTCAAAAATTGAACTTGTTATAATTACAAATTGTCCATGTGGTCAAAATTACATTATCCACAGAATTATAATCATGATATAGATATAATATAAATCATATATATCCAATATATATGTATTTATAATAGTATATAACATTTGGAGATAATAAATGAAATGCACCATTCATGGAGACGGTAAGTCGTACATACGCATGACTGCAACTTCATTTATATTTCGTATTTAATGAAATGGAAAATTAATTATACATCGGTATATTATAATTCCAGTATAATATCATATATAATTTCAGTAATTCCATCATTTATACTTTACTCACATTTTAATTTCAGTAATTATGTTGCACACAATTAAAATGTGAGTGAAGTATAAATGATGGAATTACTGAAATTATATATGATATTATACTGAAATTATAATAATAATATTATTATTTTATTTTTCGGTATTACTCAAAATTGTGTGCAACATAAGATTTCAAAGAAACTCATTGTTGTGTTTTGAGTATGCTATCATTAATTGCATCCCCTTTTAAAGTAAAATTAATATTTAATTCACATAAATTAATAAATATGAAAATTTCATATTTTTTATTTACCTAGGATGTTGAAATAAGGATTCAATAAATAATACATTCTCCCATGTTTAGTAAAATAAATAGTTTTTTTCATTGATGAAAATATATACGATAACAAAAAAATAGTTAAAAAAATTCTTGATGAAAATATCCTTTGGTTCTGAAAACCTTATTGAAAAAATATTAATTTCAAATCACTTTTAAAAACATATGTACATGAAAAAATGGGTAAAAATGTATTCACTAAAACATTTTAAATTAACTTTTATAAACAATGAAAAAAATCAAATTTTTTTAGAAGAAAAAATGTTCTCTGACTAAATACATAAATGATGTCTTGTTTCTTAAAATAATTCTAAAACATTTGTAGTGACAAAGAGTATAAAATGATACTAATACTTAAAAAAGGTCATGAATAGTTTAATGTTTTATTATAAAATGATCAAATAATTTCTTATTATATAAATTCAAGTGTAAACTTTCCCAGAAAATGAGATTTTAAAAGAACCGATGAAGAGAAAATAAAAATAATGTGAGAATCAATCACTTAGTAGATTTTGTGTATCAAATATAAATCCACACAAATATGTATAAATAAATCACAATATATTTAATTTAATTATACATAAAATATAATAATATTAATGAAAATGAAGAGTTAATATAACCAAATTAAATAAAAATGGGTTTTGGTGTTCTTTTCTACTGGCTATCTCTTAACTAAAATCCAATTAATTTAAAAAAAATAAAATTGAAACAAAAAAAATAACAAAGACCGAATTAATCATGATATCATATAAATAATTTTCATTCTTTAAACCATATATAATAAATTTGGTGCACAAAAATAAATTGATTGTTTCAAGAGAAATATAACAATCATAAAATTAAGTGAGATTGAAAATATGATGATAGAAAACATTCTTAAGGAAATTAATCATTACACATTTCAAAGTGTCCCATACTATGATGAAACATTTGAATAATAATATCAATGAAAGACTAAAATTAAATGAAAAATATAATATATTTTGAATAAATATATTAGTATTATAACATTTTAAATGTCATTATACATTCCATATTAAATAAACTAGGTGCATAAAAATAAATAAGTCTCAATTGAATGTAAATCAAGACGATATCTCTTAACATGTGTTTCTTTTTTGGTGAATTCCCATTACCATCATATAAAATAAAATTATGATAATTTTCTACTTTCTTGATAACCATTTTCATGTGTTTCACAATTTTATTTCAATTATTATTGTATTGAATGCAGTTACTTAAAAAATTATGTTTAGGTCGGGTGTTTTCAAGAAATTCAGGTTATATGTCAAAAATGAATTTGGAAGGTAAATTGTAGTAAAAGTGGTAATTATATATCATCTCCAGAATAATAATAATTAAATTATTATCATATTTATAATTCAATTATACTTTTAAAATAAATCATTAAATACAGTTATGAAAATTGAACCAACATTACAATCATGGAGATGGTAGGTCGTATGTATGCATGAATAATGTTAACATTTATGAATGATCGATATGTAAAAAATAAAAGTAGCAACATATGTTTCCATAATGATAATTATAACATAAATAACATATTATTTTATCATATATATATAATATTTTTTATATAAAATGAATCACACCATGTCGAGGAGGCAGTAGACCACATGTCCATGAATAATGTTATGACTTTTTAAGTGTGTGAAAAATTAATAAAGAAAATATTATATATAGTATATTTATAGAATGATAATTATGTCATGAATATAATATTTTTTTCAATTCACGTATTTTTTATTTAAACTGTCTTCTATACGTTCCATGTATAGTGTGAACAAATCACCTCGCTTTGAGGGGGCGGTAGTCCACACTTCCCCCAAACAATTTAATCGTATTAAAATAAAATTGAATTTATTAATTATAGGTGTAATAAAAGGATTATATAAGTATAGTTAATTAATATATATAATAAATATAATATATGAACTTATATTCTTTTATAATGTCCTACCATGAAAGTTGGTAATGGAAAATAGAATAATCATCGTTTCGTGAGGCAGTAGTTCGCCATACATAGAAACAGTATGTTCATTACCCATTAGATTTAATTATATGAATTTTTAGGTAAAACCATTAACATAACAACATACTATTATATATAGGATAATTATGATTGAATAAAAGGATATAATAAGATTATATGAAGGGTTGGATAATGGAAGATAAATAAAAAATATTGAGAGAAGACGTTACCTATTAATTGGGTAACTACTTTTGGTTTGTAACAAATGGATTTCATGGAATTATTTCATCCCAAATAGAATATTAAAGGTATAGGGGAGGTATATTAGGAATCTATATGGAAAAATATTGGCCAAAAATTAAAAAAAAATTAGGTATGAGGAATGCAGAGAGATTTTGTCCCTTTATAAGGGAGGAAAAGGGCTCAAATGGTATATTTTTAAAAGAAGTTAGGAATTCCCCCATTTCTACCAAAAAAAGGTCCTAAAAATTAAATTAAAATCAATAATGGTAGTTTTATGTCTCATTTATGACTATCCAATGGTTTTTTGACTATAGGATAGGTCATTTTTGACCCTAAGATAAATATTTAGACCTTTATTAAGCTTAACATTTCATTATTAATTATAATTAATTCTAATCACAGTCACTAATATTTTGGGTTAAAAAAAATTTTGAATTATTAGAAAATTTAAATTTTTAGGATTTAAAATTTTAAATCCAATTTTCGAAATTCCAATCCTATTACCTGTAGAAATTAATTTGAAATTTATCGCGCCATCAAGATAACAATCTGGGATTTTAATGTAAAAAGGTATAAAATATTGCTACTTTTTATAATTAATTTCAAAGTTAAATTTATTATAATGACATAAATTATGTTAAATTATGAAAATATTATGCAATTAAATAATATAACCAATTAAAATTATAATTTATCACGATAAATAAATTAGATGAAAATGATGTTTTGAGCTAAAATTTATTTAATTAACTATTCATTTATAAAATGAAATGTTTCCTAAATATATCCAAAAAAAATCACTCTAATAAAATTAATATGTTTAAAATTAAAATATGAAGATTATTATAAATTATTAAATCTATTAAATTTTCCTAATTCTCATATAAAAATAGTTCTTCATTATTAGGTGCTAAAATTTCATTTATAAAAATTTAGGATTTTTATGTAGAATATAGTTTTTTCTTATATTATGTCTATCAAAACTAATCGATGATCATCAAAAATATTATATATATATATATATTAAATTAATATCACTCACTAATTAATTTAATCTATTATCATAAAACATATTTTTTGGTATAAAAATAGTTATCTATAAAAATAATCACTTTATATTCAAGTGCTTCTTATATTAATTTATAATTAATTTTAAAAAAATTAATATAATCCATAATTTTTATAGGTTAGTAATTTCTATTCACAACTACTAATTTAATCACAATTTTATATCTCATTATTTTTTAATAATATAATATTTTTCTATAAAACTCGGTCTTCCATGTAACACAAGCCACTGAGGTGTTTTCTCTTGCATGTAATTTACACTAACTCGATGTTTCATACATTGAAATATATAGATAATATTTTAAATAATAAATTTATTATAAAATATCTAGATATTTTATTAACTTATTTGGTTGTTGTCGCGTGTCATACACACAGTCGAATAAAAGGTTCTTACCTTAGATTTTTGAGGTGTCACATTCTCCAAACCATATTTAAATTCCATCCTATAAATCTAAACTATATCATGGATATATATTGTTTGATACAACCTATTTTTTAAATCCAACATTTTTAGAAGGGTTTATATTTCATCCTCTATAAACGAATGAATAGAGAGTACAATGGTAACATGTAATACCGTGTAACTATGTCTCAAAGTATGAAAACATCAGTGTGATGTAGAGAAATGTACTTTGAGAAAAATAGTAAATAATTATAAATAGATAATGATGTCATCAATCACAAACAAATTAATTCTCAATATAATGTTAAGGGACTCAAATCCATAACTATTTGATGATTTATAACACCATCAGATCATCTAAAATTATGGTATTATGATAAAAAAAATTCCATTACAATTTAAAAATTATTAGTAATTATTTTACTACCTAAGAATATATGGAAATAATTCACTTTATATAATTCAATTTCATATGAAAAATACTAACATTTGGTTATTCTTCAGTAAAATTATGATTCATTTATTTTCTTCTAGAAATTTATTTCCAATATTGATTCTTTATGTCTAATGAAAAAAACATTTAAGGAATCATAAGAAATATTAAAGAAAGAAAAGACTAACAATTTTTTTATCAGTATTAGAAAACAAATATGTTTCTTAGATTAATCTCTATTCCTCAATGGTGATACAATGGTTTCATCAGTAATATTTATGCATTAAATTTATTGAATAAAAAAAATGAAAAATTCACTAGGACATTACATTGGTAAGTGGTTAAATCGAAACCCTTATTGCCTTTTGATCAGGGGTTCAAGCCCAATGGGTTAGCTAGATTTTATTGGTTGTTACCCAATTTATAGGTTGTAATTTTATAAAATCATATTAATATAATTTCAAATATAAATCTAATGGACTTCCTTGAAATACTTTTAATTACTAAATTTTCTTTTAACTGATGATTTAAATACAACCATAATACATAAAATTAATCATCAATTTATTTATAAAATGACCTTCTTTGGTCTTGAGGTTACCCAAAATTTTATTTAAAGGATAAATAAATCATGACACCTTATTTTAAATCTAAAACACAATAATATTAACCTAGGATATTCATCTTCATTATATATTCAAATTCATCAAAATGTTTTGTAAAGGAAATTTGAATTATCATAATAATATCCCTTGTGTCTGTCAAACCAGATGCATAATAAGGACCATTTTTTGTGTACTAGGTTACCTCAATTCAATCTCAGAAAAACATGTTGATGTTATTACTCATAGGAACATCTCGGTCAAAACCATGTCCAGATACACTATCTAGACAGGGATGTATTGGTATGAGGACACACATAAATTTTAATTTATCAAAGTTATAGGATGTTATTCAATATTTATAATCAAATAATATTATAGGGTTATGTTTTCTAACCTATTTCTTCCTAAATCTCAATCCCTAGGTTACTAACAAACTTCCTTTGATATTAACTATAGTGACCCGACCCCAGATAGAATGGAGTCAGTGTCTAAAATTGTAACAATGGCACAATTAAAAGGAATCATTAGAATAATTTCCAATCAAGTTAGTATTCATGGTATACGAGATACATAAAAGAGACTTTTAATAAAAAATAGTAAAATAATTAAAATAATTTTTTTCTAAATAAATAATTTTGAGGATAACATTATTCCTTCTAGTAAATCCCTACATATCATCATATTATGCATAATTTATTCTTGGGGAAATAATCATAATAAGTTTTAGCTAAAATGATCTGTAAAGGTAAATTATACAGGGGTAAATGATGGATGAATAAGATTAAAAATTATAGCATGGTAAATAACTTGACACACATAAAAAATAATAAAAAAACAACGAAGGAAGTGAATTATTAATATGGAATGGTAATAAATGGAAACATATTCCATTGAAATAACTAAATAGAGAAAAATAAATATTTCAAGGTAAGAAAATGAAACACATACCATTTAATCAATGTTGTTAGAATAAAATGTATCCATATATATATCGATAAAAATTGAATAAATGAATAATAATTGGAAATAATGTGAGGGAAGTTCTTAATTATTGGATGTCATGTATCAACCACATGAAAACTTCTTCTATCAAGTTTCATCCCAAAGACAGTTTATAACTACAAATTGAAAACCATTTAATTTTTTAACTTATTTATTTTATGATAACTTATCGATGCATTAGGGGATATATAATGTCTTGTTCGAGAACCATCATTAATAGTCCAAATAATTCCTTATATTAATTAATCAAAATAAATTATATGACTTATCAAAAATATGTACTAAATAAATAATACGGAGTTATCAATATTTCCCCAAATAATAAAACAACATTCATAGATGACACCATTTGTAAAATGGTGTATGGTTTATTCAATAATAATATCCATAATTAATAAAATGAACAATTAGGGGAAAATTCAAAGTTCCAGGATCATAAGATATTGAATATTTCAAGGGGAATTACAAATTAATCAATGAAGTGAATGTGAAAACTATCCTTGTCTAAGTCATTAATAAACCATCTAGTGGAATTATAACGACCCATACTTTACATACACTGTTATTAATTCAAAATTGAAGCATAAGTATTACAACATATAAAAAACCATGAAAGAACCATATAGGTATAGTGTCTTTAGAAACTGGAAAACATAAACAACTGGTTCATAAAGCGTCTACATTGTCTCCCATTTATTTCATCATATCTATAGTCCCTTTTGGAATATCTTACTTAATAACCTTCATCCTGACCTGGGGAAAGAAAACATACAAAAGGGTGATCTCAAATGCTCAGTAAGGGTAAACAAAATAAATATCAATCACATCATATTCATAAGAACATAACATTTTGGAAATCTTAACCAGCAAAAGAGATCATAATTTCATAACATGGGATAAATCATAGTAGTGAAATAAAATCCCAATAATCATAACTTAAAACATGAAACTTTGTGGCATACACACATAATAATAGATAATCATTTCTTATTACTCAAGACTCATTGCCAAGACTATCTTAGTGGACAAAGTCCATTTCTGAACCGAGTTCACTCCTCGTTTCAGTCCTGTTTCACCGAACCAGTTTAACCTGTCGTTCCAGCCATGTCTATCTCATGAGATATAAAATCTTTACCCAATCCATTTTAGGGAGATATAGGTCCCACCCATCTCATAATTATACCATTCTTATGTGTGCCACAAAATCATAAATCATACATCATTGCATAACCCATGTAATATAAAAAATGGGATTCTTAAACAACATGACATCATAAAACGATTCATATAAGATAAAGGAATTCATAAAAATAATTCCATCACAACATAATCAAATCAATGTAATAATAGGGATATAAATAGAACCCTATATTATCTTATATGGAAAATAATTTTTTTAAAACACTTGAACTCCATTCTTGAGGAAAATATCCTTTCTACTTCAAAAACATTTTCCATTCTTAACATGTCTTAAAATTTTAAACTAAAATAAGTTGATTAAAAATAAACATGAAAACTTGTAAAGGAAGCTTTTTGGAAAGAATTTTTTAAAAATCCATTCATGTCGTATATGTTAAAAAACATTCTTCTCGTACTTTTGTCAGAAAAGTAAAAAAGTACCTTGTAAGAAAAACGACAAAAGATTCCTTTCATATCTTTTACTAAAAACTCACCGAAGGGTAAAATTGGATTTAAAAAATTGTAGGTGGATGGAATAAATATTACATATTGAGGAAACATGGATGTGGATGATAAAATGCACCCCAGTAAATACCAACGTATAAACAATCTCGGATAAAATGAGATTGTGATATTTTCCCTTACCTTAGGTCTGATTTTCTTCGTAAGTGTCCAAACCTCTTGTATAATGATTTAAATAATGTTATTGACTTATTCCAGAATCATAATTATTTTTATGATATCATTTTTGGTCATATTCTTAGATTCTTATTAGTAATATTTCATTACTACTTGTAATTCGGGTGTTTAATACTTTTTGTTCTTATGTGCGTTTTGTCGAATAAATTCTTATTTTTCTTTTTAGGTTATAGATACCTCATTTATAGAATGGTATTATTGTAATATATATCATATTCATTCACTCAATTCATTTATATAATCATTATGCAATGAAGATCATGTATAACGAGTCGAATCACATTGTGGAGACGGTTTCCGTACGTACGCACGAGCGATGATATCCTTCCCATGATCATGGAATTGTACTGGAGTGTATGTATAATATTTCAGAATCAATATCACTTTACAATAATCATATATAGTAATTATGTACACCATTATACCCATCATAGTAAGGTGGTGGTGGAAAATAGATTACACCATGGTGTGGAGACGGTATTCCCTACGTACGCATGTGTGGTGATTTCGTTTTCCATAGGATGGGTAGATGGTGAAATAGGGTTGTTTCACACTTATAATAACATATCAGTATATGATTGATACTGATGTTATTACTTCATAATGATACAACTAAATAACAAGAAGTGGAAGAAGAAATAAAGATGAACGAATCGGTAACGGGCATTACCTCTTCTTTGAAGCGCCTCTTTGAGACCTCCTATTAGGGCACTAAAATTGGACTTTGAAGAAGACCAGGACCTCTAGGATATTCATAGGGAAGTGTAGAGGAGATATTGGCAGGGTTTGGCTAAGCATGAAGGCTCAAAGTGGTGTGAGGAAGAGAGGAAGGAGTTTCCCTTTTATAAGGGAGGAGAGGGGAACCTTTGGAATAACTAAAAATATAATTTTATTATAAAGTCAAATTCGGTTTTTAATAGCTCCAAAGAGATATATTTCGAAGCTAAGGTGGGGATGGGTCGAAGTCCTCTCATCCAATTGAATTTAGACAAGTTTAGGTATCAATTTTAACCTTATCATTTAGATTTAACTTTAAGTTAGATAATTTAACTTTTACCGTGTCTTCTTTTGTTCTTACACTATATGGTTAATAAACTTACTATATCATGACAAACGAACCCCAAGTTGTTTATTATTAATATATATAACCTTATCTAAGTCATTTGGCCAAGCCTTAGATTTTTAGGAATAAAATAACAATTAATAATATAGTATTTATTTTAAAAACTATTTTATGTCAATTTTGACACTATTTGGTAATTGATTTTTGTGAAAATCATAACAGAATTATTAGTTCAAAAACATTAAATTAAATCAATAATAACATGTCATATTAACATATAAAATTATTTTAATTCATAAAAAGTCTCAAATTACATTTATTTAGGTATTTATAACATCAATTATGTCAATATTTCATTAATAAAATAATTACTGCATCATCATTGTATCATAAATAAATTAAATTATTTTAAGTATAAAAATTACAAATAAAATACCATTATGTAGGAAATCTTTTTTATCTTTCTAATTAATATTTATAGTCGAATTTATCTTATGTATAACCCTATATTATAAATTATTTAGTTATTAAACTTTGATTTTAACTATTTTAACCCTTCTTAAAATAAATTGATAATAAATGTCCTAATCTAATCCAAGTTGGCCTAAATGGTCATAGTTTATTCCTAAGGTTGTTTTTGGTCGCATTACATTTATCCAATAGAATTAGGACATGTGTTAGGGTAATAATAATATCATTTTTACCCTTAACTACCCTATTTAGGTTTAACCGTGGTAAAAAAAAGTAAAAAGTTACTATTCACCAAAAATTATTTTCATCTCATTGAACCACATTTTAGTCCTTGATATTAACCGTGTCTCTCGGATTTTCAAAATTCCACTCACAGATGTAGTAAAATTAAGTTTTATGAAAAAATTTTGTTTTTTAACTACCACTTAGTGGTTTCACTATTCATCAAAAAATGAATGTTTCCAGAAAAATACCAAAAATTAGGCCTAAGCTATATTTGATATTATGAATTCAAAAATGATGTTTATTTTTCCAAATTAAAAACATATCAATTACATTAAATAATTTAGAAATTAATTCACGTCGTCAAGACAAATAGCGTGTTTTTAAGAGATAATAACTATCAAAAGATTGACACTTGTTTATGTCTTGTTTAAATGTGAAATTACATACAATGAACAACATTGTATTAAATTGTAAAAATATATTCTAAATATACTTTAAAACCACTAAAATTAATAATTTATCACTATTAATTATTTCGATTAAAAAATTTGTTTTTAATTAAAATTTAATAATTTTCACTATTCATCAGAATATGAAAGTTATCCGAAAAGTACCAAAATTTCACCCTAAGCTAATTTCGATATTCCAAATCCAAAAATAAAGTCCATTTTGAAAAATAAAATATACAAAATTTTAAAAAGTGGTTATTACTATTCATAACGGCTAGTTTTAATAATATTTTAATAGCATATCATTGTTTAGTGAAACTCAGTATTGGGTACGACGCAAGCTATCGAGGAAGGTCGTTGTTGCGTGTAAAGCAAGCCAAGCTAGTGTTGTGTGTAGTGAAAGATTCCTTTGATGATTTATATAACATAAAAACAAAATATTTCTCATAAAAGTCTCAGGTGTTACATTCTACCCCCCTTAAAATGAATTTGGCCCTCGAAATTCGTCACTTTGTAACAAAAAGATGAGGATACCTCTCCCTCATCATATCCTCAAGATCCCATGTAGCTTCTTCTAATTGGTGGTTCCTCCATAAAACTTTCACCAAGTGAGTGGTCTTGTTCCGTAGGACTTTTTCACTACTATCTAGAATCTCTATCGGTTGTTCTTCATAAGAAAGATCTTGATCCAGCGGTACAACTTCTGAGCTGAGTACATGTGAGGGATCAGGTATGTACTTTCTCAGTAGAGATACATGGAACACATCGTGAACTTGATAGAGATTCGGTGGAAGCGCCAATCGGTAAGCTACCTTTCCAACACGATCCAGTATTTTGAAAGGACCGATATATCTAGGGCTCAACATCCCCTTCTTTCCAAATCTCATGACCCTCTTCCAGGGAGATATTCGTAAGAACAATTTATCACCCACTTCAAACTCTAGGTCTTTTCTTCGATTGTCGGAGTAACTTTTCTGTAGACTCTGAGCTGCTCTTATGTGTTGTTGAATAGATTGGACCTTTTCTGCCATCTCATCAACAAGATCAGGTCCTAACAGCTTTCTTTCCCCAACTTCATCCCAGCAAGTTGGAGTCCTGCATTTCTTTCCATAGAGAGCTTCATAAGGAGCCATCTGAATACTGGAGTGAAAGCTATTATTATATGAAAATTCCACCAAAGGTAGGTGTTGATCCCAACCACCTTTGAAATCCATAGAGCATGCTCTCAACATATCTTCTAGAGTTTGAATTGTTCTCTCATACTAACCGTCATTCTGAGGATGATAAGTAGTGATGAAACTCAAATCTGTATTCAGAGTATGGTGAAGACTTCACTAGAACTTCGAGGTAAATCTCAGATCCCGATCAGATATAACAGAAAGTGGTACTCCATGCAATCTTACCACTTCCTTTACATATATCTTGGCAAGATGATCCAGAGAGAAATACTCTCTAATAGCAATGAAGTGTGCAGACTTTGTAAGATGATCAACTATGACCCAGATAACATTATTGCCTTTGGATGTTTTAGGATGTCTTGTGACAAAGTCCATAGTGATGTTTTCCAATTTCCATTCGGGTATGGGTAATGGTTGTAACATCCCCTTAGACTTCTGTCTCTCAGCTTTAACTTGCTGAAAAACCAAGCATCGATAGACATATTCAGAAGCATCTCTTTTCATTCCATCCCACCAGAAGTACTCTTTCAGGTCCCTATACATCTTCGTGCTTCCAGGATGAATAGAGAATGAAGAACTATGAGCCTCATCCAGAAGTACCTTCTTTAATTCTGGGATGGGAGGAACACAAACCTGATTCCTGAACTTTATTATCCCATCGCAATCAAGGATGAATTTAGGAATATTTCTCACCTTCTTTTGTAACTCTACATCTTCATTATGTGCCTCTTTAATCTTCACATGTATAGATGGTTGAACATTCATTTGAGAAAGATACGATTTCCCCCTTAGATTAAAATTCCAAGATCCATCCTTTGTAAATCCATAAATATTGGTTCTTTTGTGATCCTCATCATGGATAAGATAGCATGGTCTTGTCGACTTAATGCATATTCCACCTTGTTTGCTTTCCCAGGGTGGTAATTAATTGAGCAGGCGTAATCCTTAATCAGTTCCAACCATCTTCTTTGGCGCATATTCAGCTCCTTTTGTGTGAAAATATACTTTAAACTTTTATGATCAGTATAAATGTCACACCTTTCTCCATAAAGATAATGCCTCCAAATCTTTAATGCAAAGATTGCCGCAGCTAACTCCAAATCATGTGTTGGGTAATTTTGCTCGTGGATTTTAAACTGTCTTGAGGCATAAGCTATCACCATATCATTTTGCATAAGAACACACCCCATCCCCTTCTTGGATGAATCACTGTTGATCACAAACCTTTCTCCACTACAAGGCAGTGTGAGCATAGGTGCACTGGATAACCTCATTTTCAACTCCTTGAAATTCTCTTCACATTCCTCCATCCAAACAAACATAACTCCTTTCCGAGTCAACCTGGTGAGTGGATTAGATAATCGTGAAAAATATTTCACAAAACGTCGATAATATCCAGCCAAACCAGGAAATCTTCGGATCTCAGTTACTGTTGTTGGTCTCAACCATCTTTCGATAACCTCTATTTTTGCTGTATCCATAGATATCCCCTCTTTTGAGATTATGTGACCCAAAAATGCAACTTTTTGAATCCCAAATTCACACTTGGTAAATTTGGCAGTAAGCTTCTCATTTCTCATGGTCTCTAATATAATTATCAATTGATCTTCATGTTCTTCCTTTCTCTTTGAATAGACAAGAATATCGTCTATAAAGACTGCCACAAATTGATCAAGATAGTCTCTAAAGACTCTATTCATCAGATCGATGAAGATAGAAGGGGAATTAGTAAGACCAAATGGCATCACTATAAATTCATAGTGTCCATACCTTGTACGGAAAGTCATCTTTGGTATATCCTCCCTTTAGACCCTTAATTGATGATACCCTGAACGAAGATCAATCTTGGAAATGTATTGAGCTCCGCGTAGTTGGTCAAATAAGTCATCAATGCATGGGAGAGGATATTTGTTCTTGATAGTGATCTTGTTAAGTTCTAGATAATCAATGCAGAGTCTCATTGATCCATCTTTCTTTTTAACAAATAGAACAGGTTCTCCCCAAGGTGACGCACTAGGGCATATGAATCCCTTATCAAGATTCTCTTGGAGTTGCTTCTTCAATTCCTGCAACTCAATTAGGGCCATTCTATAAGGTGTCTTTGAAATAGGCAAAGCACCCAGTACGAGTTCTATTGAAAACTCAACTTCACAATTTGGTGGAACACCTGGAAATTCCTCCGGAAAGACATCATCAAACTCTTGTAAAATGGGAATATTCTTAATTGTGAGTTTATCACCAATCGTTTGAGATAAATAACCTTCATTCAGTGGAATAAAGACCCATAAGATGGAATAAATTTCCACTAAAAGGTTATGTTCATCCTTGCATCGATAGACGATCATAGATTGATCTGGAATATGAAATCTGACTTCCCTTCTTTATAAATTGATATGAGATCTATATAAAGAAATCCAATCCATGCCAAGAATCACATCAAATTCCAATATAGGAAGGATCACAAGATTTGCAGGAAGCAATTTCCCACAAAATTTAATCGGGGAAGAATTATAAACTTTTGATGCGACAGTTGTGCCATTAGGTGTTGTCACAGCTAACTCAACATCTAATTATTGAGGTAATATGGTGATACCCTTAGAAAAATCTTCAGAAATAAAAGATTGGGTGGATCTAGAATCAAATAAAACATTTTCTGCTTTAGTGTGGATGGTAAGTGTACCTTTCACCACATCGTTATCGTACTCCACGTCGCTGATAGAAATTTCATATTACTTTACTTTGTCTTTAGCCTTAATATTTTTTGATGTCGATCATCATCAACAACTCATGGATTAGGGCATTTATTGTCATAATGACCCATCTCCTTTCACTTGAAACATTGAAGTGTAGTAGGTTCATTCTGTGGGTCCCTTATTTTTTTTTGCATCATTAGACATCTTTTTCTCATAATTGCAGCATTCAAATGCCTGATGACCTTCCTTTCCACATTTGAAACATTTACTTGTCCTTTTAAGACAACTCCCTCCATGTTTCTTTCCACACTTTGAGCATAAGGGAAAGATCATCTTCTTTTCAGTGTACTCTTTAGATTTTCCTTTGAATTCCATTTTCTTCTTCTTATCAAACCCATATGACTGATGGGTTACTCCAATATCTATCTCAACTTTGAGATCACATTGAACAATTTCCTCATACCTATTGAACTCCCTTTTGGCTAAGTCCCTTCGAAGACTTGGTTTTAAGCCACTAAAGAATCGATCGATCTTACTCTCAGGTTGGATAATAATACCAGAAGCATACCTTGCAAGTCTTGTAAAATTTTCTTCATAGGTGCCAACAGATTCATCATCCATCTGCTTCAGTTCAAGAAACTCTTTCTCCATCTTTGTTCGGAGAATACGAGGGAAGTACTTATTGAAAAATAAGTTCTTGAACTCGTCCCATTCCATGGACTCAATTTCATCCCTTTTCCTTGTATTCATAATAAGATTCCACCATTGATCAGCATCTCCTTCCAAACGAAACACTTCTAGGATGACTTTATCATGTTCAGAACATTGAAGAACTGAAAATATCTTTTCAGTAGTACTAATCCATTTTTCAGCAACTAATAGATCAGTAGACCCGCTGAAAGAAGGTGGACGCTGCCTCGTGAAGGATTCAACAGAATGTTGCTCCTTCCTTTGCTCGTTTGGAAGTCCTGCATGATTCATAGCATGAGAAAGTTGTCTGAGCATGGCTACAAGATTTTTCATTCCATCTCCCATTACGTTTGGTTGCTTAGGGGGACAATCATTGCATTTCCCATCGCATTCCACATTAACACGGTTCCTTTGGGTTCCAGCCATTTACTAAAACCAAGAAGAATAGTGTTAGAAACACTAATTATAATAGGAAAACCACATAATCAAGAATAAAATTTCACACTTAAGGACTTATCCTAGGTTATTCATGGTCATTTCTAAAACACTAAGATTGTGTTCTATGTGTAGAATTATCCTTAGGGTTCTTACTAAGGCTTTCACATCCTAGTTTCCAGAGGTTGACTATACCTTTCCTCTGATACCAACTATAACGACCCATACTTTACATACACTGTTATTACTTCAAAATTGAAGCATAAGTATTACAACATATAACAAAACCATGAAAGGACAGTATAGGTATAGTTTCTTTAGAAACTGGGAAACATAAACAACTGGTTCATAAAGCGTCTACACCATCTCCCATTTATTTCATCATATCTATAGTCCCTTTTGGCATATCTTACTTAATAACATTCTTCATAACCTGGGGAAAGAAAACATACAAAACGGTGAGCTCAAATTCTCAGTAAGGGTAAACAAAAGAAATATTAATCACATCATATTCATAAGAACATAACATTTTAGAAATCTTAACCTGCAAAAGAGAGCATAATTTCATAACATGGGATAAATCATAGTAGTGAAATGAAATCCCAATAATCATAACTTAAAACATGAAACTTTGTGGCATACACAAATAATCATAGAGAATCATTTCTTATTAGTCAAGACTCATTGCCAAGACTATCTTAGTGGACAAAGTCCATTTCTAAACTGAGTTCACTCCTCATTTCAGTCCTGTTTCACTAAACCGGTTTAACCTGTCGTTCTAGCCATATCTATCTCATGAGATAAAAAATATTTACCCAATGCATTGTAGGGAGATATAGGTTCCACCCATCTCATAATGATACCATTCTAATGTGTGCCACAAAATCATAAATCATACATTATTGCATAACCCATGTAATAAAAAAATGGGATTCTTAAACAACATGACATCATAAAACGATTCATATAAGATAAAGGAAATCATAAAAATAATTCCATCACAACATAATCAAATTAATGTAATAATAGGGATAGAAACAGAACCCTATATTATCTTAGATGGAATATAATTTTGATAAAACACTTGAACTCCATTCTTGAGGAAAATATCCTGTCTACTTCAAAAACATTTTCCTTTCTTAACATGTCTTAAAATTTTAAACTAAAAGAATTTGATTAAAAATAAACTGGAAAACTTGTAAATGAATCTTCTTGGAAATAATGTTTTAAAAATCCATTCATGCCGTATAAGTTACAAAAAACATTCTTCTCATACTTTTGTCGGAAAATTCAAAGAGTACCTTGTACGAAAAATGACAAAAGATTCCTTTCATATCTTTTACTAAAAACTCACCGAAGGGTAAAATTGTATTTAAACAATTTTAGGTGGATGGAAACAATATTACATATTGAGGAAACATGGATGTGGATGATAAAATACACCCCAGTAAATACCAAGGTATAAACAATCTCGGATAAAATGAGATTGTGATATTTTCCCTTACCTTAGGGTCGATATGCTTTGTAAGTGTCCGAACCTCCTGTATAATGATTTAAATAATGTTATTGACTTATTCCAGAATCATACTTATTTTTATGATATCATATATGGTCATATTCTTAGCATCTTATTAGTAATATTTCATTACTACTTGTTATTCGGGTGTTTATTACTTTTTTGTTCTTATGTGCGTTTTGTCGAATAAATTATTATTTTTCTTTTTAGGTTATAGATACCTCATTTCCAGAATGGTATTAGTGTAATATATATCATATTCATTCAATCAATTCATTTATATAATCATTATGCAATGAAGATCATGTATAACAAGTCGCATCACATCATGGAGACGGTATTCCGTACGTACGCACGAGCGATGATATCGTTCCCATGATCGTGGAATTTTATTGGAGTGTATGTATACCATTTAAGAATCAATATCACTTTAAAATAATCATATATAGTCATTATTTACATCATTATACCCATCCGAGTAAGGTGGTGGTGGAAAATAGATTACACCACGACGTGGAGACGGTATTCCGTACGTACGCACGCGTGGTGATTTTGTTTTCCGTAGGATGGATAGATGGTGAAATAGGGTTGTTTAATACTTATAATAACATATCAGTATATTAGTGATACTGATTTTATTACTTCATAATGAAACAACTAAAGAAGAATAAGTGGAAGAAGAAATAAAGATGAACGAATCGGTAACGGGCATTACCTCTTCTTTGAAGCGCCTCTTTGAGACCTCCTCTTAGGGCACTAAATTTGGTTTTTGAAGAAGACCAGGACCTCTAGGATGTTTATAGAGAAGTGTAGAGGAGATATTTTTAGGTGTTGGCTGAGCATGAAGGCTCAAAGTGGTGTGAGGAAGAGAGGGCGTAGGTGCCCTTTTATAAGGGAAGAGAGGGGCACCTTTGGAATAACAAAAAATATTATTTTATTATAAAGTCAAATTCGGTTTTTAATAGCTCCAAATTGATATATTTCTAATCGATGGTGGGGATGGGTCGAAATAGTCTCATCCAATATAATTTAGACATGTTTAGGTATCAATTTTAACCTTATCATTTAGATTTAACTTTAAGTTAGATAATTTAACTTTTATCGTGTCTTCTTGTTTTCTTACACTATAAGGTTAATAAACTTACTATATCAAGTCAAACGAACCCCAAGTTGTTTATTATTAATATATATAACCTTATATATGTCATTTTTCTGAACCTTATATTTTTAGGAATAATATAACAATTAATAATATAGTATTTGTTTTAAAAACTGTTTTATGTCAATTTTGACACTATTTGGTAATTGATTTTTGTGAAAATCATAACAAAATGATTAGTTCAAAAACATTTAATTAAATCAATACTAACATGTCATATTAACATATAAAATTATTGTAATTCATAAAAGGTCTCAAATTACATTTATTTGGGTATTTATAACATCAATTATGTCAATATTTCATTAATAAGATAATTACTGCATCATCATTGTATCATAAATAAATTAAATTATTTTAAGTCTAAAAATTACAAATAAAATACCATTGTGTAGGAAATATTTTTAGATTTCTACTGAATATTTATAGTCGAATTTATCATATGTATAACCCTATATTAAAAATTCTTTATTTATTAAACATTGATTTTAACTATTTTAACCATTCTTTAAATAAATTGATAATAAATGTCCTAATCTAATCCAAGTGGGCCTAAATGGTCATATTTTATTCCTAAGGTTGTTTTTGGTCGAATTACACTTATCCAATATAATCAGGACATGTGTTAGGGTAATAATAATTTCATTTTTACCCTTAACTACCCTATTTACTTTTAACCGTGGTAAAAAAAGCAAAACGTTACTATTCACCAAAAATTATTTTCATCTCATTGAACCACATTTTAGTCCTTGATATTAAACGTGTCTCTCGGATTTTCGAAATTCCACTCACAGAAGTGGTAAAATTAAGTTTTATGGAAACATTCAGTTTTTTAACTACCACTTAGTGGTTTCACTATTCATCAAAAAATGAAGTTTCCAGAAAAATACCAAAAAATTAGGCCTAAGATATATTTGATATTATGGATTCAAAAATATTTTTTATTTTACCAAATTCAAAACATATCAGTTACATTAACTAATTTAAAATTTAATTCTCATCGTTAAGACAAATAGCGTGTTTTTAAGAGATAATAACTATCAAAAGATTGACACTTGTTTATGTCTGGTTTAAATGTGAAATTACATCCAATGAAAAACATTGTATTAAATTGTAAAAATATATTCTAAATATACTTTAAAACCACTCAAATTAATAATTTATCACTATTAAATATTTTTATTAAAAAAGTTGTTTTTAATTAAAATTTCCTAATTTTCACTATTCATCAGAATATGAAAGTTATCCGAAAAGTACCAAAATTTCACCCTCAGCTAATTTCAACATTTTGAATCCAAAAATGAACTCCATTTTGAAAAATAAAATTTAAAAAATTTCAAAAAGTGGTTATTACTATTCATAACGGCTAGTTTTAATAATATTTTAATAGCATATCGTTGTTTAGTGAAACTCGGTATTGCGTACGACGCAAGCTGTCGAGGAAGGCTGTGGTTGCATGTAAAGCAAGTCAAGCTAGTGTTGTGTGTAGTGAAATATTCCTTTGATTATTTATATAACATAAATACAAAATATTTCTCATAAAATTCTCGGGTGTTACAGGAATAATAAGGATGTTAACAATAATACATATCCCAAGTGGAGTAAAATATAGAGATTTTTTCATTGATGAATATAAATAATATAAAAAATATTTTGAAAATGTTTTTTTCGAAAATATCCTTCTTTTTTCAAAAAAAATAATTTTTTTTGAAAACATCGGTAAAAGAAAAAAAGGGTAAAAATATCTTTACCAAATCATTATAAAGAAATATTTCTAAACATTTCAATAATAAAATGTTTTCAAAAGAAAACATCTTCTCCAACTAAACATAGAAATAAAGTTGGGTTTTCTTAAAAATATTTTCTAAAAAATTTTGAGAACCAACTTCTGTAAAATGGTACTGATATATGAAAACAGTCATGAATATCTAATGGTTTTATTAAATGATCAAAAAAATTTGTCTTATATAAAATCATGTTTAATCAATACTGATCAAAATGATATTGTAAAATAACCCTTGAAAACAAAATAATGTTGAGGTGAGAATAAATAAACTATTATATTCTGTTTATAAAATGTAAATCAACATAAATATATGGAAATAAGTCAAGAGAATTTTAACAATCAAAAAATTAAGTGAGATTGCAATGATGATGATTAATAATATTCTTGAGGATGATAATCATTAAATATAATAAAGTGTCACATACCACTTTAAATAATTTGAATCACAATATCTATGAAGTAATAACATTAAATGTAACGTTGGATATCATGTGAATAAATATATTCATGATATAACATTTGAAATGGTAGTATATGCACCAAATAAAATAAACTAGGTGCATAATAAGAAATAAGTATTAAAAGAATGTTAATTAAGAACAATTCCCTTACCTTGAGTTTCCTTTCAGGTGAATGTACATTAAAAACATATATAATAAATATATGTTATTTTTCTACATTCTTAAGAGATATTATTCATAATTATCATTAATATTATTTCAATTTTTACTTTGTTGAATAAAACTACATAAATAATAAGGTTTATGTCAGATGTTTTTACCAAATTCATTTTATGTGTCACAAATGAGTTTGGTAAGTAAACTGTAGTCAATGAGTCATTATATAACATATCCATAATAATAATAATGAGATAATTATCATCCTTATGCATAAATATTACTTTTAAAGTAAATCCTATACTACAATTATGAAAAATGAATCAATATTACAATCATGGAGATTGTAGGTCGTACGTACCCATGAGAAATGTTCACATTTTCTATCGATCATTTTGGAAATATGGTATATAACATAATATATTTCCCAATTGATCATAATATAATAAATAAAATATTATTAAAGAATATTTACTTATGATTACAATTCCTATGATTAAAAAGGAATCTTACTATGTTGAGGAGGTGGTAGTCCACACATCCCAAATAACGTTAAGAATTTTTTAAATATGTGAAAGGGTAATAATGAAAATGATATATATGTATTATATTTATAAAAAGGTAATTAAATAATTAAAAACATATTTAGGCTAATTATGTCAGATATTTATAATTTAATATATCATTTATATGTTCTATGTATTGTGTGAACGAATCATATCGCTTCAAGGGGGAAGTAGTCCACAATTCCTCAAACGACTTTATCGTATTAACATAAAAGTGAATGTATTAATTTTATGTAAAATTATATTATTAAAAAATTATAATGAAATTATAAATATAATATATATACATATTTTCCATAATAATGGCCAACCATGATAGTTGGTAAAGGAAAAAATGAACATTCATTATTTCGTGAGGGAGTGGTTCACTGTACACAAAAATAGTTAGTTCGTTACCAATTAGATGGATGTGTGTGTAAGTTTCAGTTTAAAAGATATAATAAAAAAATAATCTCATATCGGGAATAATATTTTTGATATTAAATTTTGTAAAAATAAGAGGTTATGGGATTTTATAATGGAAATAAAATTAAAAAGCTCGAGATAAGATGTTACCTCTTAATCAGGTAACTACTTTTGGTTTGTACGAAATGGATTCTTGGGAAGGATTTATACAGAAAGTGATGATTGTTGGAATAGGGTTATGAATTTTGAAACTATATTTGATTTTCATGGATGAACATATGTGGTTTGAGAGTTGTGGGGAAAGGGGGGAGGTACAAACCTTTAATAAGGGTAGAAAATGACACGCTTGGTATTTTTCAGAAGAAGTTATGTATATCCACGTTTTTACCTAAAATCCAACTTATAAAAAAATAATGATAATGGAATATTCATGGAATAATCATCGTCAAAAAAATGGTTTATGTAAAAGTGTCTAGTTTATTTGGGTACCTATATTAAAGGTTTTTTTCTTTATTAAGCCTAATATTTCTTTATTAATTATTTTTATTCCTAAACACTTTCACTAAATTTTTGGGTCCAAAACATGTTTTTCTTATTTGAAATTAAAATTTTCCTTATTTAAAATATTTAATCCATTTATCAAAATTTCAATCATAGAAGTGGTGGAAATTAATTTGAAATTCACCCTGTAGGCCGTATGGCAATATGGGTTGTTAGAGTAGAAATGTTTAAATGTTTTCCAAGTTTTTATAATAAATTTAAATGTGAAATTGATTATAAGGACATATTTTTTTAATTGGAAAAAATGTTTTCTAATTAATATTTATAACCAGTTAAACTTATAATTTATAATGACTAATAAATTTGATGAAAAATCAATCTTGAACTAAAATTCATTATTTTAGCAATTCGTTAAAAATGACATGTTTCAGAAAAATATCAAACAAATCACCCAAAAAAATTATTATATTTTAAATTAAAATTTTATGTTTATTTCTAAAACGTAAATCAATTAATGTGTCCATGTAATGATTTAATGTGAGTACTTCATTAAAAGGTAACAAAATTTTTGTTATAAAAATATAGGTTTTTATGTGGAAAGTAATGTTTATACTTATCTTATGTCTATCAAACCTAATATATGAATATCAAAATTATTTCATTGAATATATATAAGATATATATATATATATATATAATGTTAATATAAACCACTAATTAATTTAATCTATTAACATAAAACACCATTTTGATTATAAACGTAGTTTTCTATAAAAATATTCACATTTTATTCAACTACTTCTTATATTTATTTCTAATAAATTTGAAACAAATTATTAAAAACCCTAATTTCTATAGGTTAGTTATTAATATTAATAACTAATAATTTAAAGTCTATGTTATGTCTAATTATATATTAATAATATATGATTGTTCGATAAAAATCGGTTTGGTGTGTAATGAAATCCATCAAGGATGGTCTCCCTTGCATGTAACGCAAGATAACATGATGTTTCAGGTGTTGAAATATATATAATATATTTTAAATATTAAATATATTATAAAGTTTCTAGATATTATATTACTTTATAATCTTAGAGTTTTGTTTCATACACTCTATCAAATAAAAGGTTTTTCATTAGATTATTGTGGTGTCACAGATTTGGTCAATATATAAGGAATGAGAGGAATTTTTTATTTATCTTTTGCAATATAGTATGAGAAAACAATAGTGATAAACCAAGGGATAAATATAAGGACATGTTTTATTATAGGAAAATATCCTATAATTGTTTATGGATATAATGATTGGATTATAAGATATTACATCCCTATAATGATACGACAAGTGGATTTGGACTTCGAATAGTTGTACTAAGTTGTAATAACATTAATAATGGAATATAGATATATAATATATCATCACCTAGTAAAGGAAAATAATCCTTTATGAAAACTATTTTTTACACTCCTAAGTGATATTATTTGTGTATTTAATACTATTTGTAAGCCATGATGAAGGACATGAACAAATTGGTAGGTTAGAAAACCAAATACCAAACATTAAGAAGTACAACCTATAATGAAAACTAGAGACTCAAAAGTCAGTATATAATTATTATTTTCATGTTAATCCGTATAGGTTTAAAATATTAAACTTTTGTATTTTGATTTAATGTAATCAAGTTTATTTCATTCCTTTTAGATAATTGAGTTAAATAGGATAAATTATTCCAATAACCAATGTGAATAGAAAATGTAATGATATTTGTTATGATATATATCACTTACATGGAATTGATGTTAGAAAACTTGTGAGGATGTAAAATTAAATATCTCATACTAAATTAATAATTATAACATAGTTTAATTCCAATACACATTAATGAGTAAAATGGTAGATCCTTAATGGATGTTCATGTAGAAAAGAAAATAATGAAAAAAATATTCAATTTCATATATCTAAAAAATTGAGGATGTTGCATCATGGAAAATTAATTAATGGAATTGAAATATTCATTATGTGTGGGGAAGAAATCCATAATGAGTCTAATTGAGAATAAAATATAATGACCCTTGTTTAGAATAAAGAGAGAGATAATGATCATCCTAAGGTACCATAATCAATTAAATATCATATGTGAGGGGATCATGGAAAATATTTAAGTGAATACCTTAATATAAGGATTAATTTCAGATGAGTATGGTATAATAAACATTAAAATGCAATGATTGAAAAAATTACGATTTTCAATTTGAGATTCCTATTTTTTATGTTTTTTATTAATGGTATTATGGTTATTTTAAACACTATACATATAATGATTTTTTGTAGTACATTATCTGTAAGTATTTTGAAGAATATGTGTTAAGGTACTGATGACCTAGAATGGTGATTTTTTGTTAAGGTGATATTTAATTTAATTATTATGATTAAATAAAAGATAATATTTTATTTATTATATAATGGGTGTAATTATGGTAAATAAAAATTAATTCAATATTTAGAAATGAATGAGACGGATATAAATCATAGAGGTTAAAAATGTGTTTTCATATAACACTATGAAATTCTAAAAATGATATTTTATTAAATATATATGTGAAAAAACATTGATTATATCTGTAAGTACATTAAAAAAATGTATATTATGTTACCCAAAATACTTTTCTTATCATGTATTACACGAAACAACATTTTTTTTCTAATTCATGCATTATGCGTGAGGTCGAGTTTTAACGAACAATAATATTAAATTAATTTTATTATTAAACATGATAGTTATCTCATAGAAATTTGAATAGAGGAAATGAATTATATTAAAGAATAAATGAATTTATAATTATTAAAATTCTATATTAGTTATCTATTTATATTATTAAATTTAGAACCATTTGAAAGAAAAAAATTAAAAATCAATATTTTAGCAAAAATAACGATTTATTGTTTCAGGATCTCATAATTTAAAATTTAATTTTAAAACCTTTATAAAATATATTTTTCAAAATAATATTCACTTTTAAAATTATAATATCTTAAATAAAATAAGGTGTAAATTTGATACTTAAATGAGAATATTCATTTTTTTGATGAATAGTGAAAAAATAAGAGAATTTAATTGCAATATAGATATATATATATATATATATATATATTAATCTGTAATGTAAAATTATATTTAGAATTTTCTTATAGTAAAAATATTTTAATTATAAAAATATAAATATAATTAAGGCCATTTGAATCATTTTTATTTTGATTTTTCATTAAAAAAATCTAAACTTTTGAACAATTTCACTTTCAAAACCCACATTATCATCACACTAGCCAAGTTAAATTAAAATTACTTTCTCTAAATTAAATGATTATAATTATTCCAAGTGTATGAAATATTAAGAATAATAAAAAAATTATTAACTAATAATTCCATATTAATTTTTTACCCCAATGAATTTTTTAATAAAGATAAAAAATTTACATTCATTATGGAATAAACTAGTTTACATAGGGTTAATCAAAGAAGAAAATGGTTTAAATGATCTATATATTTATCCAAAACCCCATTTAATGTGTATATATCTACCATTATGAACTTTTAAACAATTTATATGAGATTTGAGGATGAATTTAATTGAAATTAGCCTATATAATATGTTAAGTAATGAAATAGATAATGAAAGATCATTCCTTGTTTTTAATAACTATAGTGCTTTGGGAGAGGGAAAATTTACATTAGTTTAGTTATAATTTTTTAATTAAATATAAATAATCTTTTTTTATCATAATAATTTATCTTCTATTTTTAAACAATTAATTTGTTACATAAACTTCTTATGAAATACCATTCCAACAACAATTAATTGATAAATAAATACGATAAATGATACTAAAATTACTAAATGGGAATAAAATTAATTAAATTATGATATTTAATTAATTTTATAAAGGATTAAATCAATTTTAAATGGTTTTTCATTAATTTATTCCAATTCCATCGTTGTTTTTTTATTTTTAAATTCAAATTAATTCTAAAAAAATGACAAAAATTTATATTATTTTTATTTTATATTAAATTTTATTTTATTAAATGTTTTAAATTACTAAAAAACATACCATATTCCAAGTGATTTTAAATTTTCAAAAATTTAAAATATCTTTAACTCATAAACCAATTTATTTTTTAAAATTAGTATATTGACACATAAATATGAAAAAATCTCATAGTTAGGGTTAAAGTTCTGTTTCTTCTTGTTACATTTTTTTATCTCAAAATTATTTTCCAACATACGTGAAATTTTTTTTATAATAATATATATATAATATTAAGAATATTATGGTCTATTTTTCATATAATATTCACTTTTTTCTTCATTTATAAATTACCTAGGATAGGAAATTTTTTTAGGTAGTGAAAAAATAAAATAGTAAAAATAAGAAATATAGTAAGTAAGGGAATAAATGATTAAAACACAAGTTTCATTTTGTGCTGGATATATTTTGGACATATCATCCTATGAACCATTGTTTATAAAATTTTGATCCAATTTTGGTATGACTGATATCCCATCAGTGAATACTTTTGAATATTAACAAGAATTGAACTCCTCATCAACTATAAAATATAAATCACTCTCCCAACTTTTATACACATTAAAACCTCCTTTTTATTCAATAACTAACCATATAACAAAAACACTTCTCACTCCTCATATTATAATACTTATTTTGTCTACAAATCTAACCTTTTATATCTTTAGTGAAAATATAGGGAGGATACCCAAAGAAAAGGTAATGTCCTTCAACGAGCATCCTTATTTTATTTCATTCTCTACCACCATAAATATCAATTATAAAATTATTATAAATTAACCCATATAAAATCCATATAAAAATATTTTTTAGGTTATTTTAACTACATACAACCAAACACACATCTATCAAATGGGTTGTGAACTCATCTCCCTTGTGTACGGTGGACTACCGCCTCATGAATAAATATTGTTCAGTTTTCGTTCATGATATATCACGGTTCTTTGTGATGATGGATAAAAATTCTATATATTATATTTACAAAATTATTATACCTATTTAGTCATTATATTATATATATTTTATTTCTTTTCATTCTATATGACCCACGATAATTTCACTCATGTGTACGGATGATTACTGCCTCATGAAACAATGTGATTCATCTTTCACTAATGATTCAATTGTAAAGTGATGAGGAATTATATTAATGATAATATGCGATATAGATTTCATAATTATTATATTCATGAAATATTAATAATTCTATAAATAAAATATATTATTTTCATTCTTTCAAATAAAAATGATACCAATTTCTGTGGACGTGTGGACTACTATCTTCATGAATCGATGTGACACTCCTTTCATTTCCACACAACCAGGAGGATATACATAAGTATGTTTAGATAATATAAATGGTATATATTATATTATTATAATTACATTAATATTATATATTACATAAAAAATTTCATTAATTATCATTGAAAATTTTATAATTTGAATCATGTGTACATATAAACTTCTATCTCTAGGATTGTATTGTGGTTTATTTTTATAAAATCATTCAGGATTCATTATAAAAATATAATTTACATATAAATATGATAATTATATCATGATTAATATCATGTAGATGATATAACTATATATTATATTCAGTTGTGGTAATTTTGATTACCAGACACGAATGATAAAACAAGGCAATTAACACCAAGAAAAATTAAAATAATTAATGATTATTAATGATCAGGTGATAAGTTGTCATAAAAGGATCATATATGGTATTATAAATATTAATATATTTATATGATAATATAATAACATGGTTATAATGATTATATGGTTCGATAATTATTGTACAATCCAAAAGAAAGTGTAAGGTAAAGGATTTCATCTCTACTAATTTTCATTAAGGTATATTGTAATTTTATACAACAAGTTTCTTTTATGTGGTGTATATATATACCTATTGAAATTTAATATCATTATTGAATCACTATTCATGTAAATTAATTTTCCATTTGAATTATTCCAACAAAATCTATTTTATTTGAAAATTACCCTATGATTAATATTATTATGAAATATCTATTTCTTTTTTGATTCATATCTTTATTCCAAAAAAACGTTATTAAAATAATTTAACATTAGAAATTAAATTTTTATTAAATTTTAATATTATTTTTTGATTAATATGATTATTTTTGAAATCGTGTACATTTTTATATATGGTTTTTACATTGAATATTATTTAACTAACTGAGGAACAAATAATAAATATATATCCTTTAGTAAATAAGGATATTTAATTATAAGGAACATTATTCATGAATTAAATGAATTATTAAATATATCAGGAAAGAAATAAATATAAAATGCATGGGTTGGATACCGGTTAATGTATGCCCCCTATGAATCAATTGGTCCCATGAAACAAAATCAATATCCTAAAACCCTTATTAATTGTATAAAAGAATTTTGAAAATTTTTTGAGGGTAAATCAGAATTGTAGGTGTCTTGTGAAAGTTCATGAATCAAATAAGTTGAGTATTATTCCATCATGTTTTAAAATATCTTGATGAAAGATCATGGTGGTAATTTTATCATGTTTTTTAAAAACATGACTTCTAATTAATAAAAATATCCACCATTCAAATTCAATATTCGTTATCCTTCAAATTTTATCTATGGAATTATTTATGGATGCATTTAATTCTCATTGTTTTAATTGAATAGAATTTGTTGTCAGTTATTTATCTTTATATATTGATTCTTCAATAACATACTATGTTAGACATGTTATTTAAATTTCATATGTGTTCAGTTATTTCCTATCCAAATTGATTATGTTTATTGATTCAAATATACTTTTGTTTTACTTAACACGTAATGGGCATTTGATCTCACTCTTATTTTTTCCATTTACCAGGATTCCATGAATTATAATATGATATATATGAGAAAATATTCATGAGGTAATAAAGTTATTCTAAAATATATGTTTTATTTTGTGTATTTAAATATAATGTTTGACTCATATATGTTTCATATTTACCAAGACTAAAAAATTGAATAGTTCTTCAGGATATGTTTCCTTGTATATTTATCTATTGTAATGGAAGTAGGAACTATTATTGTGATATTGTGGTCAGTGAAAAAACATTTGGTATGATAAGAAGTATAGAAAAAAACCCTTAGGAACTAGTCTTATTAAAACAATAATTAGTGAAACATAACCCTAAGATGAAATTTGAGGACATATTTAGAATAACTTTTAAAAGTTTTGGTAAGAAAAATATTATTTGGTTTTTTATAGAAATATATCCATTTCAGGAAACTAAAATTATATGTTTTTATATTAAAAATGAACCAAGGGGTAATAACTCGAGAAGACATGTCGGCCTTCAATCAAGTATTACAGATTATATGATAATATGTCTTACTGTGAACTTATATTAACACCCCTAGGGGATATGTGACCATATATTTATTGACTATACATAAAATTATCTATTTAAAAACCCTTATTTAAAATAGTATTGCAAGTTTGTAGGGTGTTCCACCTTAGAAAACATTGTTTTAAAATTTGGACCTAGGAAGAGAAAATAATACGATCAGGAAAAAATGAAACATCCAAACATTCAAGGAGTTGCAGAATAATAGAAACATGTGATAAAAAATCAAGAAAATAATAAAATATTAGGGATTGTAACGTGATGATTCTTATTAAATTTCTTAAGTGGTTGAATAATTGTTCCTTACTCATTTCCAGAAAAATCACTAGAACCATGAAATTGAATTAAAACAATCCGAGTTGTAATATTAATGTGTGAATGAAAATATTATTAATTTTTTAAAATATAGAAGACATTATTCATGAAAAAGATTAATATTTTTCAAAAAATCATTTTTTTCAATTAAATTATGGAAATACTTCATACAGTAAATTTATTATCATAAAATTTATATTTAATTAAAATTATATTTATGAATCAATTCAGAAATTGAATTCATTATTTTTTGAAATTAAAGTAATTGAATGTTTTTAAGAAATATTTCGAGATTTTTGTGATCTAATATGAAATATTTAACCATGATAGGGTTTGTGTTTTATAAAATAAATATCTTTCCATTAAAATATTAATCCATACTACATATTTAGGCATTTATTTTAGAATGAACCATTACAAACATAAGGAAACAATAAATAATAAAGGAATGAAGAATATAATTCAAGAATTCCCCTCCATCATTGACTGCCTGGTTCTCACCCTTAATCACTCATTCTTACCTCCCAAAAATGTATGTCATAGAAAAATGATAGATTCTTGACAAATTCTCAATGTATTCCTCCTTTTATTTTCATGATCAAATAATTAGCTAATTTCCCTATGATAAAATTCCAATCATCAATGATAGTTTAAATTCCCTTATCCATTTTGATACTAACACAACACTATAAAACATCATTCAAAAACTCTAACACCTGGGAAAAAAGTTAATAATTTAGTTTTACAACCACGTTTCATCATCAACGTCCATCAGTCTATATTGTTCACTTGATCATATCCTTCCCTTGATCAATAATGGTAAATTATAATCCAAAACCCCTAGAAAAGGTATTATCCAACTAACAAATCTACTTAAATGAAAATAAATGATGATCAAACGTTTGTATTAATCCAACACCAAAAAATTAAATGAATGAAAAACATCAATTCCCATTGAAATGGGATTATAATTTCCTCATCCATGATGCTGAAAAGAGAATATTTTAATAGGTCCATATCATTCGACCTAGATATGGGATTCACTAACCCATTATATCCTCGATTGAACATGTAATAACACAATATTATTCTAGTTTCATGTGTTCCCCTTAACTTGAAACTGAATATATTAGATATCAGCACTGACCATTCTAAAAAAAACTTCATATTTAGTTTAATGTTGGCCGACTCGACTACATTCAACATATTAACATTTAATTAACTCAAGGACATATTTTGTATGTATGCCTTACGAATCTAGGTTTTGATGTATATTTTTTCTCATATATGCTAATCCTAATTATCAAATATATATATAAAACATAAAAATTTCAGCTGGTTCGATGGCTTTATCGATGGCCCTCTAATTCCATCTCCAACTCTAGTTCATCGACCTCAAGTAGATTTTCTGCAATAGTCCCTTATCAAGATCATACATTCATAGCTTGCATCAAATCCTTTTCAAGGTTTTCTCAGATTCATATGTGACTCTCTCAGTTTTTCTTTAAGGGATATAGATTCCCAAACTCATAAATTCATCTAAGTACATCAAATCATCAAATTGATCCTTAAAATGAGACAAGGATTAGCTAGATCATAACATTGAGCAGTGTTGTAGTATTAAAAATAACTACATTATAATATCGTAGTAGAATCTTGGATTCAATCAGAATCTTATTCATCCACATTGAAGTTCCAATTGGAGGTTGTCTTCTTCATATGCTCAGCAGGGTCATGTCACTTTGGGTTTAAAATTCCCAAGTATTTCAACTCTTGGAATGTCTTGTTCAAAATAAAAATCTTATTTTAGATCATGTTTTAGTTTTTTCATGTAATATTAATTATCTTATGCATCCTATATTTTTCTTATGAGGTTGATTTTTAAATCATGTTACATAGATAGAAATTAACTCATTCGATTAAAAATGGAAAATTTTCTATTATGTGAGTAAGATTATTTCCTTACATCAGAGTTATTAATCATATTTTTTACCAAAGTTCCTTATCTTGACTGGTAAAATTTATCCTCACTACACAAAATTCACAAAACCTAATGTAAAAAAACAATTTAATTCTGAGAATTAAAATTCCAAAAAAAAATTAAAAATGTTAAATTATACAAAACACAATACCATTACTTACGTAACTATTATCAAGAGAGAAAAATGATAGTAATTAATCATAAATATTAAATCATAAAACATAAAACTAATATTTTACATGAATAATTTATAATGAAAAAAAATAAAATAGAAAATAATAAAGCACTCATTAATTTATGAATTTAAAAAGTATTAATCAAGAATTTAATATTAGATGGTAAATAAATTCTACCACTAAAATTTTCACAAAAATACACAATTAAACACTACAAAGACAAATTATGTGTCAAAATATATTTGGAAAATCATGTGAAATTAATGCCACATCAAAATCACCCATTCATAAAAAAAATTTTCCACAAGTATTTACCTAATCATTTTCAAGAGAGAAAAATAATTATCATAAATGATAAAATGAAATTTCACATATAATGAGTTTTCAAATAAATATTTTTCCATAGACACTCTCAGGTTAAAAATTAATTTATTTTAAAATAAAAAAAATTCATTTCTATGTCCATTTACTATTTTATAAATGTAATTTAACATGAAAATTTTGAAAATAATTAAAAAAAATGTGAAATTTAATCCAACTGGATGTAGAAAACAAAATTTAGCTCCAAGTGAGAATACACACCTAATTTAATAACATTATAATTATTCAATCTCCTTGGATGAGATGGTTTAATGATTACAGGAAAGATAAATAATTCATTTAGCTTCTTACGAATGAACGAATGAATGATTGAATGATGATGTTGGGGATAAACCTTAATTAGGATTTTCATTTCATAATCCAACTAGATAATAATATTATTTATTTAATCCCAACCACAAATTTATTTTATTAAAATAATTGGAAAACATTCCCCCCAAAATATAAATGGTAGTTTTTTTATTAATATTACAATTAAAAATGTTGTGGTAAATTAAATCTACTAAGTAATAAATATTAACTACCTCAAGGAGGAATCATAATCCACAAATATAATAAAGAAATTGAACACACTAAATTTTTTTAAAATTCTGAGAAACTCACAATATTGAAAAAATATAAGTAATTTAATTATCTTTAGTTCATATTTTATCACTTTTGAGAAGACCCTCTCCCACACACATAAAACCCAATATTGGCCTCAATGATTAATTAAAATGTTTCAATAAAATAATTATTCATTTTGATTGAAAGCAGATTTTTAATTAAAAATTTCAAGGGCATTTAAAATGGTCACACAGATATTCAAACACCATTTATTCACAAACTAAATAAAAATTTTATAAAAAAAATTAATAAAAACTACATACTTAAACCAATTTCATTGAGAAGGCAAATTTTTAACAAGGTAATGAAGTTTAGAATGTTTAACCATTTCACCTAGTATATTAAAATAGTTTTTGAAAAATTATAATATCTATAAAAATAAAGCATAATTCATGTCAGAAAGTAAGATTTCAAATAGTTCAAAAATAATTTCTATTAGAATTTAAAACAAAGAAAATCACCATTCAATTAATTTATAAATCAATTTTAAATGAATTTAAAACATCTAGGGTGATTCCCCCACACTTAAATTAATCCAATATATTGTAATCAATAAGAAGAATTAAAATAGGGAAAAATAATTTAAACTCTCTTGATAATTGAAGATTTAATACTTTTATCTCATAGAAAATTTACTCCTTATACAACCCATTAGTAAAATTCCCTATCTATAATGTTTTCGTATAGTCTTTTACCTCCACTATGTAATGAATTACATATGAAGCTTCATCCTATGTAACTCTACTATGTCAATCCAATGTCTTACCAAAATAAAAATTAAAACACTTATGGAAAGAAATGAATTTTAAAAGAATAACAGAACAATATAGAACTAGGGAGACAGTAAGGAAATATTTTTATTTAAAATGATAAAATAAGAACAAAAGGGAACATGGCTTTACTCCCATGAAGTGATGATATTAAAATCCTCAATTAGGCTAAGTTGATATTCATCTTTCCATAACAGAGATGATTACCAATCCCTTTGACTTCCCCTTAATGTATAGTTTAACAATTTTACATTAACCAAAAATGTTATATTATCATCTCCAACTAATTATAATACTACCTTAACAAACACATTCATGATATTAAAAGATATGAAACATTTAGGTTTGGTTGTTTCTAGAAAAGTTTTCAATTTATAATTTAAAACTAACACCCTCAGATCAACCAAGAAGTTATTATTTTGAATTATGTATTTAGGTAATCTTTTGATATCTATTTATAAATTCTATAAGTCTCATTGCAATCCCTTTGAATTTTATCCAAATCACTGAACTCTGGCCTCGATGCTTCTCTAACATATGTGAACTCATAACTAAGGGATTTTTTCCAAATAATATTTCTTATAGAGAAATACAAGCATATAAATTTTTTGAATAGATACAATTATATATTGAAACCTACCTATAATAGTATTATATGTGGTCTTATAAGACCATAAAACCTCATCTAGAATAAAATAATATTATTTTCATAAACTAATAATATTTTTCTCTAGAATTTGTTTTAACTATCTATCTGAATCCTCTACCTACCCACTGGAATATGAGTGATAGGTGGTACTAGTTTTATGAATAAATCCTAGTTTTCTATCAATGATTTAAATTAAATGTTCTTAAATTTTTTAAAATGACCCATGATAGAAACACTAGGCACACGAAATCTAGATAAAATATTACTTTTGATAAAATTCACAACATTACAAGAAATATTATTTGTAAGAGATATAGCCTTTCACAATAGTTACATTGTCTACAAAAACCAGGGTGTACTCATTTCCATATGAAGATGAAAATGGTTCCATAAATATATGCCCAAAACTTCAAGTTATTCAACATCTAAAATCCCTTTATATGGAGATTTTGGTTTACTAACCACATTTTCAATCCTTTGACATTTATCTTATATTATTACTAAACATCTAGAATCCTTAAACAATGTAGTCTAGTAAAAAGATTATTATAGAAACATTTGTGATTTCATCTCTCCCCCATGTAGTCTAATAAAAAATATTATTTACTGTTATTTTGTAACAAAAACAACAACTAAGAAATTGGAAAAATCTAAAACTATGTAGAATGATTCAATGAAAGAGTATTGAATTTTTTTATGTAAAAGAATTTTTGATTTATTTTAGATTGGTTGTTTGAATTTTGGATTTAGGTAATATAAGAGGGTGATTAGGTGCCAAATTTTCACCACCTTTCTTATATATAATATCTAAATCAAATTAGATTAATTAAAAATTCTACCTCATAACTATCTATTTTGAATCTTGTTTCCAAAAGATATTTGAAATTAGATTGACCAGTGAATATTAGTACTTTTGATCATATAACTTATTTATTAAACATATATAAGGCAACGATTGCAGCTATTAACACATTCTTAGTAGTATAATAATTTTTTTGTTAATCATCAATCAATGTACTAGAATTTTATAGCACATATAACCTCTTATCTTTTCATTTAAAAACAACTAACCTGAAACCCAATCACATGAATAACAGAAAACCACAAATTTAAGTTTCTAGTTAAGTTCATTAATAATTGGTGACGATGTAAGATTTCTCTTTAGTAGTAAAAATGATTTAATATAGTTATCATCAAATAAAAATGTTATATTCGTTAGTAAGATTGAGAAAAATGATCTAGAAATGACAAAAAAATCATTGATGAATATCCTATAAATATCAATCATTTCTTAGAAAACATGTAATTCTTTTTACATTTTGAGGAGGATGATGTTTTTGTATCAGTAAAATATTAGTATTTTATACTTCAATACATATCATAGAAACATTATGGCCCCAAAATAATCCTTATATAACCATGAACATACAATTATCCAAATTCAAACCCATGTTAGATTCCTCGCATCTTTTTAAATTATATTATAACTTCATCAAAAATCCCTAAAAAATTTGATCCAACAATAGATAAGTCATTCATGAAAAATTATATAATTGTCTCAATAATATCTAAAAATATATCCATAATAATTCTCTTATAGGTGGAAGGACTACCAAACAAGGCAACGGGAGTCCATTATTAGGATAATGTCCCAAAAAGGACAATTTAAGGTTGTCTTTTACTAGTTATTTAGGGCTACAAGTATCTAGTTGTAACCAAACTAACAATCCCAAAAATAAAAAAAAATCATTTCTAGCCAACCATTCAAAAAATTTATCTAAAAATTTAATTGGAAAATTATATTTTCTTATGCTTGAGTTAATATGTAAATAATCTATTCATACCCTCCACATAGTATATTTCTTATTTGAATTTATTAATTTTTATCATTAGTAATGACTGCGACCCCACCCCCCCCCCCCCATTTAGAAAACAATGGTACCGAACATACCCTAGGGATATCAGGGATAATAAAAATTATCCTAGCATCATGTAGCTTAATAAAATACTCTATGAATACCACTTTTATTTTTGTATTTAATCTTCTTTGGCATTCAACTTTATTCTTATGAGCAATGTCTATATGTATTTTATTCATACATAAAGATATAAATATTCCAATAATATCATATATGAACCTTCCAATAATATATTTGAACATACTAAAAAGAAAAAACAAACCTTTTTATTAACTAACAACTAACTCAGCAGATATTACCACTTGAAAGGTAGAATGTTTACTTATGAACTAGTATTAGATATGGGATGTAATATGTTTCAACTATAATGTAGGTTTATCTTGTTTATAAAGAGTAAACTTGGTCCTAAGAGTTCAAAGTTCCTCAATTTTATTCATAAAAAATGATTGACAGCTACTGGAACCTCTCATGTTACTTATTTATTAAATTAAAAAATCCTCAGAATCAATTTCCAATTTCTTTTTTAATAGATTTTATATAGAAACTGTATCCAAATTTTCTAGAAATTCACCTAAATAGGAATATACTGGATTTTACCCTTTAAATGGACAAATAGCCAAACATGTTTCATCTTTTGTGGTGTTTTCATTTATTTCATTAATCATTTCTAAATGTTCTTATTCTTCTTCATAAAAATATTCTATACATTGTATGAGATAATAAATTAAAAAATTCTATATATTGCTAAAACATATCATTTTTTAAAACCGTTAACTCATCACTTTTCTCTTCGAGATGAAAACCAATTTTCGATTATGAACATTTTTTACATGACATATAGTGTCAAGGAAGGGCATACCAAGAATGATAGTTTCATATTTATCATACTCCACATCATGTATAATAAATTCCATTGGTAAAAATAGTTTCCCAACCATGAAAATTCAATCATTGATACTTCACATTGGATGGATGATTCAGCGGTCTACCAACTAGAAAAAAATATTTGCAGGAAATATATCTCCAAAACACAACTTCAAAAACTACGAATAATGAATAATATTGTTAAAATATCTAATATCATAAAGGAAATTTATCTATCCAATATTTTAAAAGAAACATGTAATAACAAATCTATTGTGATATATGTGCTTATAAGGTATCTTATTTTTAGATACCGCACTATAATCCTTAGTTAAGATGTATGTAGATAAATACTCATGGGTTTTCTTAGTAGAAACAATTTTGTTAAGCTTTTTAATATATGAAATAACCTGGAGAAATTAAATTATAAATATAATATTAATGTAAATATTTTTAATTTTCTCTAAAAATTTGAGAATTTTAGGTTGTTTAAACATCTTCTAAACTCAATCAAGAAGAATAATATATTGATCCAAATTCTTCAAAATAGTAGGAATCAATTTAGGTTACTTTTTAGAATATTTATTCCCTTTATTATTCATTATTTTTTTCTCATTATCATCTTCTTAAAATGGAAGAACAATAGGTTGAACATAATTTTAAATGGGGTTGTCTAGATTTCCAGTTTAAATTATTTTATTTTTTGTGTAACCATTTTCTTGTATAATTTTTGTTTTAGCAGGATTACGGTCCCTAAGACCTTCTCATCGAGTTTGAAGACCATCCTTTTTAGTGATAAACATGATATTTTCCCTAATATTGACCTTATTTGTTCTTGGTAATTTCTCATTCACCTACTGATTTAAACCACTATCATGCAGGCCCATTTGTGTTTCCAGATTTTCAATTATGTATTAGATTTAATTTTATTAAAATTATATGGTGATTTAGGTTTATTTATCCACATCATAAACTTTTCATAATTTGAATCAATTATTTCCCAAATTTGTTTCAACATAGTGAACACTTTTCCCTAGAAATTCCATTTTTAATTAGAATGTTTTTACCTTTGGTTTATTTTGGTATGTCTTTCTTATTTCTTGATTGAAACCAGGGGATATAATAGGTCTAAAAACCACATGATCATTCTAGGAAGGAATGACATGATTTTTATAATCATGGATGTAATTATTAAAAAATGGATCATACTAGGGTGGTAACCTATGTGTGTAACTAGAAAAATTTGAATTCTTATAATTTTAGGAATGAATATAAATGTTTGTGAATAATGGGTTTGATAAAAAAACATACCACAATAGTGGAATTTCTCCATAAGTGAATTTTGATTATTTTCATTAAAATTTTTAGCAGCCCTTACTTCTACTTCATGGACAATGTTATTCTATTTTCTTTACCCTAAAACATATATGTTATGAATTATTTTGAAGTTTATAGAATATTTTTTCAATTCATCAGATCCCTTATTGCTCAAATCTCTTTTAATAGTTTCATCAATTATGAATTGGTGAAAATGGGTAAAAATATTTTAAAAGGATTCCAAAAAAATATGGAGTACAGTAGTGATTTAGAAACTCTCTATGAATACCCCTATATTTTTCCAACACCTCATGGAATAGCTCACCATCATATTGAAAAAACATATGGTATTATGCCTAATTTTAGTGTTCATTATTCATGAATAAAATATTATCAAAAAAGTATTAAACAATAGATCCCATTTATAAAAAATCACTTCATAAAAATGTTGAAATATTGAACTAGACTTTCCAATTATAATGAATGATGAAGGTCTAATATTTATCTCTTCTTCACTCATCCCTCTTAAATGTACTTGATTAAACTCATAACAAAAATCTCAAAAAAAGTTTAAATAGTCTTCATTTGGAAGCCCATTAGAAGATTGAAAAATGGAAATATTAGAATATTTGATTTTATAGTATTGTACCCTATTATTGTTCCTATTGAAGGATGGATTACTATAAAAGTTTATCACCTGAAACTCCATATAGATTAATCTCTCTTCTAGCTCATTCTTAAGAGGTTGTGGATTCATATTTTATTTTTGAACATTTTTTAAATTTTTCAAATTCCTCCATTTTTTATTTTTTTTTTATTTTTAATTACTATTTACTGAATGTATATTTCAGATATTAATAGTTATAATTTTTAAATCTTGTATCTGGTGTGCATTATGAAATATAATCAAGGTCATAGCCCTATCAAGTTTGAATTTTTATTATTTTTTAAAGGATGTTTTAAAAAAAATTAACACATTGCTTTTTTTGAGTTTTCTTGATTTTTATATATTTGTTTCTTGGATAAACATTTCTTATCTAACAATGGAACCAAAATTTGATCAAATTTTCATTTACTATGCATCTAGTTATCTATTTATAAAACCTAATTAAAACAAATATAGCTTCTATATAGCATGTAGAACCTCATAGAATGTAGTTTTAATGTTTGTATGATGGATAGGAATATAAAATGATCAGGAAAACAAATTAAACATCCATATGTTAAATAATTATCCAAATCATAGATATAATACAAAAGAATTTTCAGAATTCATGAATAGAATAGGATTTGAAATTGGGATAAGACATTGAATATGATTGTCTGGTTAAAAATGCTTCATTACTCATGCACAAAAAAATATTTGGAGGTATAAAATTGAATTTCAAAAGGCCGATTCAGCATGTTAATGAAATCATATATTCTATAATTTCTCAACTATATAATACATTATTCCTGAAAAATATTAATAGTTTTCCAAAAAATTAATTATTCAATTAAATTGTCATGTTTCTTATTCTAGGAAATTTCATGTTATAAAATTTCAATTTAATTGAAATGATTTGTATAAGTAATTTACATAATTATTTTCATTTATTTTAGAAAAATAAAAGGAATTCGAAGGGTTTGTGAAATTGGATAATAATATAGTGATCTAGGAAGATTTATTTAAGCATAACAAGGTCTATGTTTCACAAGATCAATCGTGTCCCCATAAATGATTTATCTAAAAAATATATCCAAACATTCAATTTCAGAATGAACCATCAAAAAATAAATAAGAAATAATAAATTAAAGAAGATTCTCTATTGATAAATCTTCTCCATCTTTGACTACCTAGTTGTCACAATCTGTCTTCCTCTATCCCCCTCTGAAAATTTTTGTCTATGAAAAATGATAGTTTCATACAAATTTCTCTATGTATGGACCCTTTTATTTTCCTTCTAAAATCAGATACATAATTATCTCTTCCAATTTTCTAGTCATCACTAGTAGTTTAAATTCTATTGTACATTTTTTTACTTCCAAATCAATCAAAAATTTAAATCACCAACTATGAAACATGTGAAGACAATTAATTATTTTTAATTAAAACCACATGACATCATAAACATTGATTAAACTCCATTATTTACTCTATCATAACCTTTCCTTCAACAATATTGGTAAAAAACAATCAAAAAACCCCTAGAAAAGTTGATCCAAAACTAGACAATATTCTTCCATGGAATGAAATGATGACGAAACATTTGTATTCATTATACACAGAGAAAATCAACTAACACAAAAGCATCAGTACACCCAGAAATGTGTATTGTATTTCCCCAAATGTAGTGGTATAAAGAGAATAATTCTAGAGGTTCAACCCATTTTCCAAGAACCAAGATGCACAAACCCATTCTATCCTCGACTGATCTCAGCATTACACTAGATTATATTGGTTTCCAATGATAATCTTCAAACCAAATTTGAAAAAATTAGAGATTAGAATCAGCCATTTTAAAAACTACTTCACATTTTGTCAAATGGTGCATCACTTGACTAACATCAATATATTTTTTTTTTCATAGACTATATAACATCCTTCATTTGGTGGCATCACAAATTTTGGTCTTGATTAATGTTTTTCCTTACACGATCTAGGCACAAGATTTAACAATGGTGATAAATCCTCAGATGTTATACTAGTTTCATGGATTTATCAATAGCCATGGAATGTATTCTCCAATATTGGCTTCATTAACCTTGATTTTACTTTCTTTAATAGTCTCTTTTTTTGTTCGTCCATGTGTAGCTTGTGATGAATCATTTTTAGTGTGTACTTAAATAATGATGTAATTCGGTCGGTTATTCTTCACTAGATACAAATTATCATCTATGAAAATGCATTACCACTCAAAAAATATTCAAATAGAACATTTAACTGATGCACAACTCATTCATATCTTGACATTTGGTGGAGTTTTTGTCTTAAAAAAACTAGATCTAAATATCTTAGTTGAATTTGGGATTCAATTGAAGTATTGGTCATTGTCCTGGATGTTCCAGTAAGTGGTTTTATTCCTCAAGAACTCAGGTGGGTTGTGTTTCTTTGGGTTCAAAACCCTCATTCAGATTGACTCATGGAAAAACATATTCATCATTATTAACTTCTTTAAAATCTCAAGTGTAATGGGTCGCATAAGATAAATTAACTTACATGACCAATATTTTTCATACGGGAATAACATTACCATAATATTACGTACAAAGGATTTAACTCATCAGATGTTAGATAAAAAAAATTTCTCCAAGGTGAGTAAGGTAATTTCTCTGATTATGATTTTTTAATCTTATGTTTCTCTAAAATTTCTTATACAAAATCAAAAATTTTATCTTCACTATAAAACATGTACTAAAAATAAAGTAATAATCTATAACTATTTAATACCACAAAATTAAAATTCCACAAAAAAATACATATTTTAAATTAAACTAAACAATATATCATTAATAAATTAATTGTTAAAAATATAATGAAATGATATTAATTAATTATAATTATTAAATCATAAATAATAAAATAAATATTTTAGAATAATATTTAATAAGGAAATAAAAAATGAAACAGTAAAAGAAGAAATCAATCATTAAATTAAACAGTTATAATAGATTAATCAATAAAATTATATTAGATAGTAAATAAATGTTTAAACTATAATTATCACATAAATAAATAAATAAATATTAAAAACAGATAATATTTGTCAAAAAATATGTCAAAAAGCATATGAATTTAATTTCACATCAATATGATTTGGATAATTTAAATTTTATTAATAGACCATTATCAATGATTTGAATGTAATGATATACCTGAAAAAATTATGTTTCAAATTATGAGAATATATATGCATATATTTTTCACTTTTATTATGTATTTCACTGGTTGTTAGATTATAAATTTTGTTTCATAATGACTTGATATAATCTTGTGTACGTTGACATTTAGAAATGTTGTACAGTAAAAGGAATGGGAACCTCTCAAATGAATATTGTCTAAATAGTAATAATGGTCATATCTTTAATGGTTTTATGTCAACAATTATAAGGGAACTAGTCTCCTAAAAATTCACATCACATGAGGACGTTTTCTCATGTGATAAAAATAAGGACACAAAATTCTAAATATATTATGTCTTTGATGGAAATAAAATGATGTATAGGATGATAGAGAAATATATGGATAAATTGATGAAGAGAATGAAAGGTTTTTTTAGATCTGATGTGTGGGGTAGGAAATATATTGTTACATTATTAAAAATAATTTTTTTTCAAGTGTGGACAAAAGGCCACAATTCTCACCAATTAATCTGCAATAGTTTTTTTACCAATGTTAAATGCTTTAACTATAAGGAAATTGGTCACTAAAAATGAATTCTTTATGGTCAAAAGGTTTATATCTCAAAATAATCCAATGGATCATGGTCATGTTTATATGGTTTCCACAAACAAAAAAAGAATTATTATATTCCTGATGTTTAGATCCAATAATTATTTCATTTGAGTATTTTATCAATGATATCCTGGTAATAAGATTTATGAAATTTTAAGGATTGTACTAAATTGACTTTTAATTATGTATTTGATTGAAGATGTTGAATAGTACTAATAAATAAGAAAATTGATTTAGTGGTATGTTGAACTTAATGCAAAACACATGATTAAGGGAATTAAAACCCTTAAAAATTTATTTATATTAAGATCAAAATGTTGGGATAAATGGATAACTAATATGTATAATTTAATTTCATTATACTGTCAACATTACAACTGAATAAAGGTTTTTTGAAAAAAAAATTATACATGATGTAGTTACAGCACTTTGGATTTTGTAATATATTCAATAAATTGTGTTTTACATAGAGAATTAGGGAACATTCATGTCTTCTGTAAATTTTTTCTATATTTCATGTTATTACTATGTTTTATAAAAATACATGGTGAGGGTATTCACATGTTTTTTATCATATGATTAAGAGAAACAACATGTTTTTTTGGTACAATAATGGTATGTTCATTTTTTAAATTCAATTAAATTCTATCTAAAATTGTGGATCATGATATTTTGGAAGGGTTATAATGTTAACCATTTATGAAATGGTTTACATTAAACTTTGGATGATGTTTTAGAGATTAAATTCTTACTTCACCATAAGAAAATATGTGCATATTGGATAAAATAGACTAGCTATATTTGTTTTGAAAAATAGTTTCAGATAGACAAAAGGACTTGTCATTTTTTATGGGACTTAAAACCCATTAAATTTTAATTTTAATACTTTAGGTATAGAAATTTCATTTTAGGATATCCATTCTAGGAGTAATGGATGAATTAGAAATTGATCAAGGAAAAAAAAGGATGGTACTGTGCTTATGAAATTTCATAATATCAAGTATAACTTCTCATTAATGTTTATCTACTTTCGTAAAAGAACATTCGAATAAAATGTTATCCTATTAACATTATTATGATTTCAATGAACCATTTCAAATTGATTTAGTTTATAGTTTTGTGGTATTCAACCATCTTTGGATCTCAAAAATTATTATGATCCCTAATCTCAATCACTCACCATCAGTATTTGGGTGTTAGTTTTTTATTCCATGTCCATGATTTCATTTCCCACCTATTTTCTCCTTTTATGAATCCTAGTCATGTGATTATTATAGATAACCTTTTTTATTCACTCTCACTTGTATTAAGAATATATTTTATTAATAATTTTACGATATGGTTTTTTCAATAGTGGAATACTAATATACAAAATCCCTGGTTAATTAGATCAAGATAAAATTATAAGAAATCAATTTACTTACTGAGGCAGAAATGCAACACCATAAAATTATAAATAAATAATGTTTTGTTCAGTAGAGTATGACACATAAAAATCTGATTTTATAATTGTATTATATTCAATACTATATTTATCAGAAATTAAATGAAACGTTGATTTTCTCTTACACTTTACAGAAAAATTATTTTCTTCTAAATTAGTCATTATACCAAAGGTTTAGTTTTATCGAATAACAATATAATATTAATATTATTATATAGTATGATAGTTATCAATCATTCATTAGAATGGTGAGAATTTATAGGATTGAAGAGATTATAAAAATATATAGTTTAATGATTTCTATAAGTTATATACTTATTAGTTATTAAATATGAGTTATCTAAAAGAAATAAAATGATTTTTGGAAAATATTATTTTTTCTAAAAGATGGGTTAATCATGCTTAGAGAAAATAAATTAAATATAAATTTGAACACTTTTGTAATATTTATTTGATAAAATGAAATAAATTTTTTTATTATAATACCAATATTATAATATTAGGAATTATTTGGATATATTTTCATGATGTTTTATGTTTTAGGAATAGTTTAAAAATATTAGATTTTAATTGAAAACTGCAATTTCATAAAAATAATTTTTAATGTCAAAATATATTTTAAATTTTTTATAAATAAAAATTGTTTAATTATTCATATATAAATCTAATATATTTAATTTTATTCAATTTTATATTGAATTTTGATATAATAAAATTGTATAATTTTAAACATTTTCACTATAAAAATATATTTCTCAGGAATCAAGATCCCTTGGAGATGGATGATAGCGAACTGAGATGTGAAATGAAACCCTCACCACATAGAAAAAAAGGTAGATATATCCCTCCCAAGAGGTTTTAACCATTTATCTTATGATTATTGACATCTCAGTGATCCAGGGTTCTTAAAGGACACAAAAAAGTTCATCTCGAAGAACAGTTATGTGGTCTCTCATCCTCGAGGTTTCCTTCTAGATCGTTCATCTTCTCCGAAAATTGCATTGCACAACGTATTTTTAGAAAGGGATCCATGACTCATGTATCTGCTTTGTATGGGGAGATATCACAAAGGTTATAACTCTGGAAGAAGTCTTTTATCACTCAAATATCTCTATCCAAGGTTATGCAACCCTAGAAAATTTTTGAACTTATTGCCCGACTATCTAAGATTTGGGGAATCAGTGATTTTAAATGTGTCTCGCTGGTGAGGGTATTCTTCCACTATTTATTCTCTTATATTGAACTGAAAGGTGAATAATGGATTTTTGGGTCAGTAAACCTCAAACTAGAAACTCTTAGGATATGTAAGTAAAACTTGAATTTTAGCCTTTATGATTTTAAAGACACTTTTTCTCAAGACTATATCAAGATTTATATATTATATTAGGTTTTATGGCACTCTGAGATTCTATTTGACATTGCCTCTATAATAGGAATTCCAATATGAATGTACCTAGCCATTGAAAATGAAATCTTTAGCTATTTTTATATAAAATTAGTTGAAATTTATTTAGGATCCACATTTTTTGATAAGTTTATTCTCTCCACTTCTCAAGACGAAATAAACATGTGAATTTTCTTTTAAAAAATGACTCCATATTTTGAAGTGTGCAGCATGATAGGACACTCTTGGTCCAACTATCGCTTTAGCATGAAGTTTTCCAATTGCATGATTAAAGGGTACATTGAGTCTCAATGTAGAATAAAATTAAGCCTCAAACCCTCCCAATGGAATGATGCACACTTGAAAAAATACCCAGGGGAACCTCAGGTTCCTACTGGAAAAATTTATCTTTCTAAAAATTCTCAGGAAGGGATGAATCAGTTTGAGTTGTCGACACCTGGACATACTACAAATCATATTTTGACTTAAGATAAAGGAATTCATTTCACACCTCAATTGGATAGATCAAGCAAGGACAGATGGGATGATATTGCAGAATGGAAGAATCAATCTGAAAGAGGTATTTCATTCAAATATGTTCAAGTCCAAGTCATCGAACGTGAAGGAAAAAATTAGACTTGAAGGACAGCCAAATAGATAGGGATCTCTCAGTGCAAGCAGTGGCTGATGAAAAAGTTAGGCAGAGATTCGTGCTCTAAAATGGAGAAATGATAAGATAGTTCTAGATGCCGCAACCTCAGAAAAGGTAAATTTCAAATATTATTTCCATTCCAAAGTTCTGGAATTACCTATAGCTATGATCCATGTTTAAATTACTAAGGACACATGTTGCAATTCTAATCAAGTGCTTGGGAAAGCCCCCCCCCCCACCCCCAGCCCCACTGAAAATTGAATCTCGGTTGTCTAGACCCCTACAGGATTACCTAATGTATGCAGTTTTATAGAAGAGGAGGAACAAAAGAAGTTGGACAAGTATAAAGCCTCCCCTCCAAAGGATGGAATGATACCAATACAAGAATTCCCATATACATTAGAGAACGTACGCTATAATGTTATCATTTATAACCCATTTGATCTGATCACTGTCTATAATAATGAAATTAGATAAAATACTGATCCTTCAACATCTATCATCACTCCCATTGATGTAGATGAACATGCGATGATGAAGGTGGTGCATGGACACAAACAATTTCTATAAGAAGGGGTCGACACACCCTGTGGAGAAGGTGGGCATCTTCCTTACCACTGCATGAGCACCCACACTATAATTGGGAAATCTTTCTTGTTTGGTCTTTCTGATGTACCACTTGGTTCTATTTTATACCATTAACTGCATGTTTTATGTTTTAATAAAGAGGTCACAACACATCAATATTTTATAAAAAACTATATTTATCATCACTTCTACATGATTAGTTTTAAATTACAATTTTCCACTTATATGAGTTTAATTTGTATAAATATATTTCATATTTTGAATTATCATAATTTAAATTTTCTAATAATATAAATAAAATTTTTTCAAATTTTTTTAATGAAAATAGTGAAAATTAATTTCAATGGTTAAGGTATTAATGACTTAATATGATGTGAAACTAAAAAGATAAGGATTAACATAACTTACCAATTTGTTTAACACCCATTGGATGGAAATATTTCTATAATTATGACATATATATATATTTATGAGTTTTATGGAGACATATCCATGAATGTGACCAATATGATTAATTATTTTCTCTTAAGAAAATAATTTATCTCTAATTTTTATAAATTAATTTGTTGCTTAAAATGATTATGAACGGAAAATGTAGAAATTATTTAGTTAATAACTATCTACAATAAATGACACTAAAAGATTTGAAAGTGAATTAAAATGATTTCATTACTATGTGATATACATTTATATATGAATATATCATGTTACAAAGGTGTAAACTTTATATATTCACATTATATGACTTTCCTGATATTTTAATATTCAAATTATATGTATAATTTAAAAATTGACACAAATTTTATTCTCTATTAAATGATATTTTATTAAATATTTTAAAATCACTAATACGTGTATCTTATTAAAATTTATTTTTTTAATGTAAATAAATATAAAATATGGTCCATTAATAGTATAATTGATATTTTATAATGAACATATTGACCCATTAATAGGAAAAACATTATTGGTGCGGTTCGAGTAAAATCAGCATTTGTGCACATTATATGCACTTCAATTAAAATTAATTTCCAACCCGTGTGTGATCTTTATTTAATAAATTATTTATAATTTTTATAATTTTTTTGGTATAAATAAGATAATAATTCTCAATTTAATTTTTTCTTAATAGAAAAGTTAATAAGGTTACAAAAGTAGTTATCGTTGTAAAAACCCAAAATGGTAAAAATAGTGAAATAGAGTAGCTAGGAAAACAAATGTTTAAAAAATGTGTTTCATTATGTGGTAGAATTTTTAGTAGAACATATCATACTTATAAAACAATTAATTATAAATTTTGGAGCCACTTTAAATATTATTAACCTCTTAATGGTTAATAATATTTACTATTTATAAAAATGCCACTCCTCTTCAACTATAAAAAGACACTCACTCTCACACCTTCATCACACATTCACACCTACATGATTCAGAAAATACCCATCATAATAACATTAAAAAATACCTTCCCTATTTTTGGAAGCCTTATTTTTTCAAAAAAAATCATTTTTAGGACTTTACTGAAATTATAAGGAAGATATCCAAAGAAGAGGTAATGTTCTTTAACATGCATCTTTATATTATTTCCTTATCCACCTCTATAAACTTCTATTGTTCCATGCTTATATACGAACCTAATTATATTAAAAATATTTAGATGTTTTTATTTTGAGTTTATGAACTAAAACCATATGCACTTTCATAAAATAGGTTATCAAATGAAAATTTATGTGTACGACAGAGTATCGCCTCACGAACCGATGGCATGCGTTTTTTCATTTCCATATCTCAAGATTCACTATGATGATAGATGTAAATTATTTATAAGAATATAAGTTCATTAATTTAGTTATATATTCATTTTATAATATATATAAATATTATTATCAATTTCCATTTTGTAGGAGACATGATAATGTCTGTCATGTGTACGGCAAACTACTGCATCACCGAACGATGTGATTCACCTTTCAATAATGTTGTAAATATAATTTCTTAAGGAATAATATTAATGATAATATATGATACAAAATATATAATTATGGTATTAGGTAATTACTCATCGTTAAAAAAATATAATATATCATTTTTCTTCTTACACCTAAAGATTATAACATTGTTCTTATATATTTGGACTACCACTATCACCACTAGTGCAGAAAACGTTTTTTACGTCGGTTATTTTCTATTTTTTACGTCGGTTTCTAGCCGACGTTAATACGTGCGATGTTATAAATAAGGTTTTTGACGTCGTTTATTTAAAAAACGACATCAAAAACATAAAATCACGATGTTTATCACATCGGTTATTTTAGAACCTACATGATAAAGAAAATGGGAAGGGTTTATCACGTCGGTTATTAAACAAATGATGTGATAAACAAGGGTGAGGGGGGTTTATCACGTCGGTTCTTATAGAACCGACGTGATAAACCGGGGTGAGCGCGGTTTATTACGTTAGTTCATATAAAACTGACGTGAAAAGACCGGGGGAGGGGGTTTTATCAGGTCGGTTATTATATAACCGCCGTGATAAACCGGTGGGAGGCGGTTTATCACGTCGGTTATTGAATAACCGACGTGATAAACCATTGTCCAGGCCTTTTAGCATGTCGGTTATTCAATAACCGACGTGGTAAACCATTGTCCAGGCCTTTTATCACATCGGTTATTAAATAACCGACATGATAAACCATTCTCCAGGCCTTTTATCATGTCGGTTGTTAAATAACCGACGTGATAAACCATTCTCCAGGCTATTTATCACGTCGGTTATTAAATAACCGACGTGATAAACTATTTTCCAGGCATTTTATCACTTTGGTTATTAAATAATCGACGCGATAAAATATTTTCCAGGCATTTTATCACGTCGGTTATTAAATAACCGACGTGATAAACCCAATTTTTTTTAAACAGAATGCAGTCATCTTCTCTCCACCAGAATCAACCAGAAAACAAATCAAGAAATCGTACCACAAAAACAGATGTAGATCAAAATTAAGCAAGTACATTGATAACATATAAAACTTACCCCATATACAGCCCCCACCCTCATTTATACTCCATGGACAGCCCTCCCCCACCCCGTTGGAGCCCTCACCCTCATGTATACCCCCTGGACAGCCCTCCCCCACCCCATTGGAGCTCCCACCCTTATGTATACCCCTTGGACAACCCTCCCCCACACCATTGGAGCCCCCACCACACTCCTGGACTGCCCCCTGACCCCCGAACACCCCCAAACACCCCTCGACAACCCCCCACCCGCCTGAACAACACCCCCTCACCCCCTCACCCCACTTGATAGCCCCCACCACACCCCTGGACAGCCCCAAACACCCTTGGACAACCCCCCCACCCCCACCCCTGGACAGCACTCCCACACCCCTGGACCATCTTCCCACACCCCTGGACATCCCTGCCACCCCCCAGGACTGTCCCCCCACCCCACCGGACAGCCCTCCCAGACCGCTGGACACCCCCCAACACCACTGAACACACCCCCACACCCTTGGAACCCCTCCCCCATAGACCCAAATCCATACCAGAAAAATCATCAAAAGTAGACCAAAACAAGAAGAAGAAAAAAATTAAACATTCACTTATATAACATTTAAAACTTACACTGTCAACTTCAAAAAAACTAAATCCAACCTAAACAACTACCAAATACACAATTAAAACGACAATATTCAAAATTACATTTTACATTACAAACAACTAAAATTCAATCAAACCTGTAAAATAATTTGACCACTCCACTTGTTCGTGTTTGATGTCTTCAGCAGTATAGGGTTGAGGGTCATCAAAAAGCTACAAATGAAAAAGAAGTTAGTTAACATGTATATGAATAAATCAAATTGAAATATTATGGAAAAGTTTAAGAGGAAATCGTACCAAGTCAAAATTCACAACTATCCCAGTTGTTATTATTTCATACATAAATCTTAACATATAATATCCGCATTCGATGATGCCTTGTTATTCATGACAATTCTGTTTGAATGAGTGTAAATTCAATATAGTATTTTTATGTAATAAATCAAAAAGTACAAATTATAAATGGAAATTTACCTTCGCATTTACATATTTGATCTTTGCATTTCTTTTCTTTGTGTTTTTTCGAAAGTAGGCCCATGCACTGTTAGAAAATAATATGAATGGGGTAAATTTAAAATTCATTATAATATATAAAACTATTGAGAAATGTAAACATACTTTTCCAATATATTCTTAAAACTTTCCCGCACATCACCATGAACAGAGCATATCCAATAAAGAGATTTCTCCCTTGGGCAAAAAATCCCTAACATCCAATGATCACTGATAAAAGGAAATTTAATGTTAGTGGTTTTTTATGTTGAAAGATAATTAACTCTTTGAGAGAAATGTGTTTTATACCTCTCAAAAAGGCATCATCCAACATTGTGTGATTATATTCTTTTCAAATCTTTCAGCAATATAAACCATTCTTTGTTCCTCATTCAATGCACATGTTTCGGGGAAATCAATTTCAGGTCCATGAATCCATATACTTCTGTCAGCTCATTCCTCTCACAAATTTTATAAAGATACCTAATACAAAACATACATAAGTATACATTTTTAATAAATATAATGCAGGGAAAAGGTGTTAAGACTTACATGGAAAAAATTTGCACCACGTTGATGCCTAACTTATCTCCAGTAACAAGTTCCATGATATCAGTTTCTGTAATCACCACACTTATTTCACGTCCACAAACATAAGATTCCATTGGAAACTCATAAAACCCCAACAACAAATGTGAGTATCTTGACAATCGGTCAAGACCACTGGAATCTGTATCTGATGTCATGGCCTGTTGTCTTTGTTGTTGTCTATACAGTATTTCTTTACCTTTGAAGTATTCCTGTGAAAAACAAATTGAAAAATATAGTAGTTTTCAAATGATAAAACAACTTTAATAAAAAAAAAGATATAACATTCATACCTATATGGTAATGAGTCGAAGAAGTCTGGATGGCCAAACTAAAATATGGCTGATACTCTGTCCAACTATCGCCACCTCATCTGTAGGTATTGGTACCCTAGCTGATCTATCTATAATATCTTGTACAGTGACCCTCTGATTCTCTACCTCTAATTGTTGATGATGAACTGTATCTCCTATACAATATACCAACCCGTATGCTACTATATGATGTTGAGAATCATCAACATACAACTCGCAATATGTAGGAAGATGCGGCGGAGGCGTAGGATAAAAAATGGGGTCCGCAGGCTGAGGTGGGGGAGTGGGATCTACTGGCGGAGGTGGAGGATAAATAATGGGGTCTGCAGGGGGAGGTGGAGGAGTGGGAGCTGCAGTCTGAAATTGTATTTGCATTTCTGCAAACATAGACTGCACTGACTCTCTATTCTTGTCCTCCATCGTCGCATTAATATTTTGATCTTCAGCCTCCAAGGATTATATTTTTTTAATAAACCCCCTCAATGTTAGAAGTTGAAGAATGTGGAAACACTTTTCTTACCGATACACCTACCAGATATCCTCTTACAAGACCAGGATGTTCGGGCCTTCCCAATGCTGCAAATAAAATATCTTCCCTCCTAGTAGCTATAAATGTCCCCTCTGTACTCTTCTCCTCAAGAGAGTCCTGTATTAATTAATTGAACATTTTTGTAATGATTGAAACTTATATGAAGAAAAAAGTTAACATAAATAAATTAAATAGATATCTTACAATCCTCTCAGCTACGATTCTCGATTCTTCCGAAAGATATTTCCATTTTTTCCCTTCCGAGCTCTCTTCCATTTTTCATGTCTACATGGAGGGGATGGAGGGGCCACCTCTCTAGATCTTGAAGACTCATCTCTTAGTTGTTGAAATTTTTCCGCCATCATTTTTTCTTTCAATAATGCATACCCTCCCTGAGATAAACTATGGGGGTATAAATTTTTAGATTAGATCTCCTGATGAGCTTTCCTTGTTTTCTGTAATTTAAGAATAAGAAATCATTAAAAAAACATTAATAAAATCATTTATATAAGAAAGTTTATAAAAGTTTACATTACCCTTACCATAAATGAATCTTTTTTTCTTACTTTAAAAAAACTGTCTCCATGTGTCTTTATCTATAAAAGGATATATACGACATGGATTGTTATGACTCCTATGACCATAAATGAAATCAGATGAGAGGGTTGATTTGAAATCCCTCCATCTCCTGGCAGCCAATGATAAGAATTTCTTCCTGACTCCTACAGTGTCAGGAATATCAAATGTCATCTGATAAAGAAGAGGTTAAACATATTATATATACTAAAAACATTAAAATAATGGTAAAACAATGAGAAAAGATCTTACCAAAATCGTCTCCCACAACTGAGAGATAATCGCTTTATCCACACCTCTCCAATCATCATACAGAATGCTTACATTGGTCTTAGCCTGATTTGCAACAAAACTCTTAAAATCTTTGGCATTCGGACCTCTAGGAATATCATCATCATTAAACTCAACGACTATCCTCTGATCCTGCGTACGGGAAAGTGATAATTTTGGTAAACATGTGCACCCATGTTTACCAACCTTTGAACTCTTTGTCGTAATAGGAGCACGTGAATGTTCATCCCTAGAGGTATGACCAGCAATATGCTCCTCTCCAGAATCATGTGGTTGATCATCTTAATGATCTGTCATTATCCTTCAAATCAAAAAAACAAACGTCAGTTCACAAATATACAAATTCAAATATTTTAATACTACTATAATCAGAAAATAGAAAAGTGTACTAAGTTACATAATAGTAAACATTGGTAATATGGTAAGCATGTTAAACAATAGTAAAGATGGAAAATATGGTCAAGATTGTCAAGATGGTAAAAATGGTAAACCTGGTAAAAATTGTAAACATGGTAAAGTAATTGTCAGTGAACAAAAATAAGAATTTTAAAATTCATGTAATGGTTATAAACATGATAAAGTAAACTAAACAAACTTAAAACAAACAAAAACATATACTTATTTTATTTTAAAACATGTTTTAATAAATAAAAAACTTACAATATCTAACATTTATGGAAAAAATAAATGTAAACAAGAAATAAAAATATGTTACCTGTAATATTAAGAATGTACAAATGGATTGTTTTCCCAAATTCCTTCATCGTGATCCTTCCTTATGGAACAAACTATGTCTTCAACATGATCATCATTATGTTCTGTTAATATTTCCATGGAAGTAGAGATCTTACATAAATCAGCATATTCATCAAGTTCATCCTCACCAACATATTGTTTTTTCCCTTATAAAACAATAGCCCACTGCATATCTGATTGATCTACTACATAGAAAATTTGTTTTTCTTATGTTTCCATTATAAAAGAATTAGCTGTGTCTTCCAATCTATTCAGATTAACAAGTGTCATTCCAAATTCATCGTGTCTGACACTGTTGTTACCGTTAAACCATTTATAGTTAAAAACGGGAACATTAATTTTAAAGTAATCAACCTCCCATATGTCTTTAATCACTCCATAATATGCACTTGATGCAGAAATTGGGTTTTTGTCCATAGCACTCGAAAAATGCATTGCTTCTACAAACACCAATACACCACTATTCTGAAATGCACTTCTATTGTCCGGAGCTTTGTATGAAATGTATAACCATTAATGTCATAACCGGACCATGTTATCACATTTAAACATGGACTATCCACAATCTATTTTAATATCTCTGATACATCTGATCTACCAAGAAAAGTCTTTTTAATCCATGACAAAAAAGTTTTGTTGTGCTCATTCAAAATCCACATTTCTTTCTTCTTTGGTTGACATTGTTTCAACTCATTAATATGCAATGTGATATACGGTTGAGCAACAGCTATGTTATTCAAGATGTATGATTATAACTTCTTCATTTGTTCAGCTGACAATGATTTCACTTTCAATCCATGAATCCCCTTTCCCCCATTATTAACTCGTTCATGGCGAGATGGAGGCAAACCTATATGTTGCGCCGCAGCCAACTAGCTCGTACAAAACTCTGCTACCTCCTCAGAAATATACTTTTCAATAATGGAGGCTTCAGGTCGATATAGATTTTTAATATACCCCTTTAATATTTTCATATACCATTCAAAAGGATACATCCAACGAAGATATACAGGTCCACAAAGCTTTATTTCTCGAACCAGATGAATCATTAAATGCACCATTATATCAAAAAAAGTTGGAGGAAAATACATTTCCAATTGACAAAGTATAAAAATTGCATCCTTTTCCAAAATGTTCAAAGCCTTCACATCAATCGCCTTGTTACAAATTGAATTGACAAAATAACACAACTTCATTATAGTCTTTATGACACGAATGGGCAATATTCCACAAAATGCAACTGGTATAATTTGTTGCATCATGACGTGACAATCATGTTATTTCATACCTATCAACTTCAAGTCCTTCAATGAGACAAAATTTTTTACATTAGAAGAATAACCTTGAGGCACTTTGGTATCATGAAGACACTGACAAAAGCTAATTTTCTCCCTCTTCGATAATGTATGACAAGCCGGGGGAAGAAATGTTCATCTTCCTTTAGGAGTGGGAGCTAACTCCAAACGTATTCCCATTGATAGTAAGTCTAATCTTGAATTCAACCCATCTTTAGTCTTTCCTTTAATATCTAACAATGTTCCAATCAAAGAATCACAGATATTCTTCTCCACGTGCATGACATCAATATTGGGTTTAACTTCATGATACCTCTAATATGGTAGCTCAAAAAAAGTGGACCTTTTCTTTCAAATATGTCTATCATTACCAGATTTCTGTGTCTTTCCCAATGTCACGTCAATGTTTTTCACCCTCTCAAAATACAAATCAGGGGATAATAGTTTTGGAGCAGTATCAAATTCTTGTGAGCCATTGAATGCCTTTTTTAGTCTTCTATAAGGGTGTTCCATAGGCAAAAACTTTTGATGACCCATGTACATTGTTTTCCTCCCATGATGCAATTGACAATATGACGTCTGTTGTTCGCAAATTGGACATACTGTATGCCCTTTAACATTGTATCCAGACAAATTTCCATAAACTGGGAAGTCATTTATAGTGAACAGAAGCACTGCATGCAGTTGAAAATATTCCATTTTATAAGAATCATACACCCTAACACCATCAGCCCATAACCGTTTCAAATCATCAATCAACAGTGACAAGTAAACATCAATATCATTACCGGGTTGCTTTGGACCAGAGATCATTATACTCAACATGACATATCTGTGCTTCATACAAACTTCAGGAGAGAGGTTGTAAATTACCAATAAAACAGGCCATGAACTATGTGTGCTACTGAGTGTTTGGTATGGATTCATTCCATCTGTGCACAACCCTAGTCTGAGAATTCTAATTTCATTTCCAAATGTAGAATACTGCGCATCAATTTTCTTCCATTGTGGACAATCAGCTGGATGATGTATTTTACCATCACATACCAGCTCTTCAGCATGCCATCTTAACCTTTTTGCATCATGTGAATTAGCAAATAAATGTTTGAAACGGTTAATTATATGAAGATACCAAAATACCTTTGAAAGGAGCTTTGTAATCTCTAAATCAGCCTGTGATTTTTCTTTCACCTTATACCGTGATGTCCCACATTTAGGACACTCTGACAGAAATTCATATTCCTTCCTATATATAATGCAGTCATTCGGACAGGCATGTATTTTCTTGTATCCCAATCCCATCGAGCATAATATTTTATTGGCTTTGTAATGTGAATATGGAAGATCGTTATCTTTTGGAAGAATGTCTTTCATCAATTGTAGCAGCTCTGTAAAACTTCTGTCACTCCATCCATGCTTCCCCTTCAGGTTAATCAATCTTAACACCGCCAAAAAAACCGTAAAATCTGTACAACCAGGATATAATGTTTTCTCAGCATCACCATATAGACGCTCAACTGTCGGTTCTATCTCAATTTGTTCTGCTACAATATCGCGAATCATTTCTTCAATTCCATCGGAGTTACCATCTTACGAATCATCATCATTAGTGAAATTCCGTCCAGTTTCACCATACCAAATCCAAGGGTTGTAACTCGAATTAAAACCATGACAAATCAGATGATCTTTTATCTCTCTACTTTTCAACTTCTTTATATTCAAACATTTCAGGCATGGACAGAAAAAAATGTCACTACATGGAACATTTCGTTTTGCAAATTCCAAAAAGGCATCAACAGCTTCCTCAAATTCATTGCTCATTCGATGTGCCGTAATCCAACATCGACTCATTATTACCTATAAAAAATAGCAACAAAAAATATATATTTTTAAGATAAGACAAATATATGTTTATATGAAAAAAATCATAATTTGAATGTAAAAAAATTTAAAATATAAAACAAATCTATAGGTATTTAAAAAATATGCTTGAATATTATTTTTAAAACAAAATATAGTTAGATATAACAGTTTTAAATTTCATTGAATCAAAGAAAACCATGACGCCTACATAGTTTAATATTGATTGCGGTTTTTATGTTTAAATGTATTAGATAAACTACCTATTTAACATGTTATTAATGGTTTCTGTAGACCCTAAATCCATTTGGTAAATATTTTCACACAATTATAAAAATCAATGGAAGTGTTTTTGGGAGGAATATGTTCAATCATTTGATTTTGATGTCCTATATTCTATTACAAAAGGCAATGTGGATACCAAAGCCCTTAGTTTGGTTTTTTATTCTCAAAGGGTTTGTGATGAAAAAGAAGAGTATAAGTTAATGTATATGATAAATAAAATACAACTATATTTTATTTATGGTTATGATAGAATGAATTCATACTATATCATTTAGGATCTGCTCCCACCAAAAGTAACCCTCCTCAGTTCGAAATGAATAAATTTAGATAATTATGCATGAATTCATACATGTATTGTTGTACATAAACCAAAAAGAAGATTATTAGTACTAAAAGTAAAACTAGGAAGAAACAATAAACTCTATATACTCATGAAAGCTACTCCACAACACTTACATGCTACTAGAATCTATAAAAAACTACAAATTTCTTTTAAAAACCAAAAAAAAATGTTTATATTTATGTATGGTGGGAATAAAATGTATACATAGTATGATCCTCCCTAAAACATCTCATGAAAATGTTGAGGAAGCACACTAAACCCTATGAAAAAAGGAATCAAATCATCACCTAAACATGGAAAAATAGTTTCATATACTCACTATGGATCACTCACAAAATAATTCATATAAATAAACCTTTTCGTATAAAAAATTATATATATATATATATATATATTAAAATTAAGTTTCTCGGATACCACTTCTCCACTAGTTTTCCTCTCACACCCCAATGCTAATTTCATGGTCTCACCCCGCCCATAAATCATCCTACACCATGTGAAATTGTATCACTTCCATCAATGAATCATATGAATCTTAGATTATCTCATCACCATCTTATCAAAATAGTAATGAGGTGCATACTTGGAAACCACTACATCTTGTTTACATTAAATGTACAAAAATCGCAAAACATAATTATAGAATATCCGTGAAAAAAACGAACGAAATAAATTCGTGGAAGGCTTACTTGAATGTTGCGAGTTGAGATGATAGATCCAAGAGGAGTGAAGAAGATAAACAATGAAGCCAAAATGAGTTTAATGCAGGTCGATCGACGAGCCGATTAGGGTTTACCGCGCGAGAGAGATGAGCCGACAAACTGTCAATCGAAAAATCGTAAATGACAGTCCACGGGGCTTTAATTTCTTTAAAAGTTTTATAACGTCAGTTAGTATATAACCGACATTATAAACTATTTTTTAAATTTATAACATCGGCTATTTTAAAACCAACGTAAAAAGCTCTCGCTCTTTGGTTTTTTACGTCGGTTATTTTATAACCGACGTAAAAAACGATATATCTATGGGTTTTTTACGTCGGTTATTTTATAACTGACGTAAAAAACCCCCTGTGCTTTGGTTTTTTATGTCGGTTATTTTATAACCGACATAAAAAACGCGTAGATATCTCATTTTTTACGTCGGTTATAAGATAACCGACATAAAAAACCAATGCGCGGGAGATTTTTTACGTCGGTTATTTGGAAACCGACGTAAAAAACCCGATATCTACGCATTTTTTACGTCGGTTATCAAATAACCAACGTAAAAAACCAAAGCACGGGGGGGTTTTTAACGTCGGTTATAAAATAACCAACGTAAAAAACCCGTAGACATCTCGTTTTTTACATCAGTTATAAAATAACTGACGTAAAGAACCCCGCGCTTTGGGTTTTTACGTCGGTTATTTGATAACCGACGTAAAAAACGCGTAGATATCAGGTTTTTTACGTCGGTTTCCAAATAACCGACGTAAAAATCCCCCCGCGCATTAGTTTTTTACGTCGGTTATAGGATAACTGACGTAAAAACCGAACAACCACGATTTGTAACGTCGGTTATTAAAATAACCGACGTTAAAAATATACTCGCCGCATTTTCTACATCGGTTATATATAACCGACGTAAAAAATGGTGACGTAAAAAACGTTTTCTACACTAGTGCTCGAAGCGATGTAATCCCTTTTCATAGCCGCACCACAATGATGATATAAAAATTATTTTTAAATAAGTATTTTCTTATATGATATTATTATCATTATAAATGGTGTTTATATTACTTATCACCATTCCCTAATGATCATTGAGAAATAGAAATTGTTACCCACATGTACGTATGTCCTACTGTTTCCATGATTGTCACGTGCTTTATATTCATAACTAACATTCATGATTGGTTTTAAAAATATATTTGATTTATAAATATTATAATTATTTCATGGTTATTTTTATTGGTATTATATATCAATATAATATGTGAAGGAACCAGAACATTCATAACTAAACATGTATGTATAAAAAATAAATAAACACCAGGAATATTGAAAATAATCATTTATTATTTATGATAGGGTTATAAGATGTTATAAAAGGATAATATAATGGTACTGTAAATATTATTTTGGTTATGGAAGAAGATAATAACATCTTTAAAATGACCATACATGTGTTTAAATTTTGTACAGTCTAAAGGAAGTGTATGTTAAGGGATTTCCTCTCAATTTCTGTTCATTAAAGAGTATTGTTAAATTATGCACTTTTTTATTTTAAATGATTTATATAATAACACTTTGACATGTAATATCAGGAATAGAACATTATTAATGTTATAATAAGTTTAAATTTTAATTGTTTTTTATTGGGGATTTTATATTAAAACTACATAGTGAATAATGATATTACGAAATCTCACTTTGTGCTGTGATTATTATCATTCTCTTGAAATAGTCAGTTTGTTGTATTTATTTTTCATTGTAAATTAAATTTTAATTTAATATCCATATTTTTTATAGATATTATTTTTTAAAACAATATACCATTTTTACTTATGTTGTTCTTGTTGAATATCATTTAATTAAAGATGAATAATTCATAAATCAATATACCTTACTCAATATAGATATTTAATGATAAGGAACATTTTGGATGAATTATTTTTATCATTAGATATATAAGGAATTATTCAAATATGAAATTAATATGTTGGATACTTATTAATGTAATCCCCTTGATGCATCAATAGGTCACATGACACCTAATCAGTTAACCACAAACCCATTGTGTGTGTAACCTAACAGTTTTAAACAGTCTATATGTTAGATATTCTAAGTAAGTTTCTTGTAAAAGCACATCACACAAATCTGATGGAGTTTTCTAAACATGTTTTAAACATTCATGAGGATATATCATAATGGTATTGTTATCTTGTCCCTAAGAAACATGAAATATTATAATTAAGCATTAAATTTATTAATATTCACATATTTTCATCCATTATATTTTTACTACGATATTATCTATGGATGTCTTTTATTATCCACATATTAATTTTATTAAAACTGTTATTAGTTTTTTACCATTCAATAGTGTTCATTCCCTAACATAATATGATATTTATGTTATTTAAATAGAATGAGTGTTCACTTATTATCCTTCTAAATTGATTATGGTTATTGATTCTTGAATTTTCCCATTTTATATATCCCTTACTATTCATTTGAGGTCACAATTATTTTTACTCTTTCCATTGAATTCCATGAAGCATAATATGAAACATATATAAATATAATAAAGATAAAATAATGATATTATTAAAAAAATATTGATTTATTATTAAAATGTAATGTAATACAAATGTACATATCTAGTTTACCTATTTTTCTAAATATATCGGTCCATCAAGGTTTGTTTCCACATATCTTATTCCATATTCATGGTATTATACACTAGCTCTAGGATTACAGGGTTAAAGTCACTACATTTTATATATTATACCATGTTTTTTGAGTATGAATTTTCAAATAGAATTTGTGTTTTCTATTATTATAGGGGTCAAATTTGGATCATAGATTTGAAACATGAATTAAAGTGTTGGAATTCCCCTGAATAATAATTTCACATGTTTAATGGGGATTTTATGAAGCATAGAGTTCATTCAAGTGTCATGGGGATTTGGGATCGGAAGCGGATGTTTTGGAATTGTACATATTATAGAGATTTTTTGGATCCCTATTAGGGATATCCATTAGGACTAACCATGTGTAAATTTTCTATAAATTCATAATTATAGAAACCATTACTACTACAAAAACGGTCTTTATCAGCGCTCAAAACGAGCTTTATCAGCACTAAAAAAGCGTTATAAATCTCGCCGTTGATAAAGGGGGGAACCCATTATCAGCGCTTATTGAGAACTGATAAAGGTGTAATTTATCATCGCTAAAAACACACTGATAAAGGTAGACTTTATCAATGCTAAAAAAGCACTGATAAAACAACCCTTTATCAGCACTAAAAGAGCACTGATAAAAGCTCCATTTATCAGCGCTAAAAAAGCGCTGATAAATAACATGTCTACTACTGTGAAAACATCTGCAGCAACACACCCGAACACCTGCAAAGAAATTTAGTATCTTAATAATCTAATTAGAGCAAGTATACCCATACAAAATTAACACATAAATCATAAGATAATTAGACCAAGTATACCCATACACCATTAACACATAATTCATAAGTTAATGAAGTACATAAAGAATTTAATTCAGAATTCATGGGGTTGGGGTTGTTCAAGGGTTTGGGTTGGTTGTCCAAGGGGGTATGGGGTTTCCGGGGGATGGGGGTGTCCGGGGGGGGCTTTCTAGGGGGTGGGTTGCTTTCCAGGGTGTCCGGGGGCTTTACAGGGGTTGGGGGTGTCCAGAGGGGTGGGGGTGTCTAGGGGGTGGGTTGGTGTCCAAGGGGGTGGGGGAGGTCCAGGGGGTTGGTGGGGTTGACTCTTATATACCAAAAAGGACCCATGAATTTTTTTATATAATATCCACACAATCCGAATGTGTTTGGTCGGATTTCCATAGGTCAGTTGTTGTTTTCACTTAGAATTGTGTCCATTTTAAACCAAAGAGAGACCCTTTGAGTGCTACCAGCCACACCGTGCCTCAGATTGAGGTGGGGATGACTCATAAATGTCACAAAGGACCCTTGGATCATTCCACTAAAGGATAAACACAGTCCGAATTAGTTTGGTCAGATTTCCATAGGCCAGTTGTTGTTTTCACTTAAAATTGTGTCCATTTTAAACAAAAGAGAGACCCTTTGAGTGGTACCGGCCACACAGTGGCTCGGATCGAGGCGGTGTTGAATCTTAAATTTCAAAAAGAAGCCATGGATTTTTCATATAAAATATCAATACAATCCAATGGTGTTTGGACCGATTTTCATAGGTCAGTTGTTGTTTTCACTTAAAATTGTGTCCATTTTAAACCAAATAGAGACCCTATGAGTTCTACCGGCCACACCGTGCCTTAGATTGAGGGGGGGATGACTCATACATGTCAAAAAGGACCCTTTTATCATTCTCATAAAGTATCAAGACAATCTGAATGTATTTGGTCAGATTTCTGTAGGTCAGCTGTTGTTTTCACTTAAAATTGTGTTCATTTTAAACAAAAGAGAGACCCTTTGAGTGGTACCGGCCACACCGTGCCTAGGATTGAGGCGGGGTTGACTCATACACATAAAAAATGACCCTAGTATCATTATTATATAATATCAATGAAATATGAATGCATTTTGTCAGATTTCCATAGGTCAGTTTTTGTTTTCAATTAAAATTGTGTCCATTTTAAACCAAAGAGATACCCTTTGAGTGCTACCGGCCACACCATGCCTCATATTGAGGCAAAGATGACTTGTAAACATAAAAAAAGACACTTTTATCATTCTCCTAATGGATCAACACAATCCGAATGCGTTTGGTCATATTTCAGTAAGTCAGTTGTTGTTTTCACATAAAATTGTGCCCATTTTAAAGAAAATTGAGACACTTTGAGTGCTACCGGCCACACCGTGCCTTATATTGAGGTAGGGATGAATCTTACACATCAAAAAGGACACTTTTATCTTTATTATAAAATATCAAGGCAATAAAAATGCATTTGGTCAGATTTCCGTAGGTCAGTTGTTGTTTTCACTTAAAATTGTGTCCATTTTAAACAAAATAGAGACCCTTTGAGTGCTACCGGCCACACCGTACCTCATATTGAGGTGAGGATGACTCATACTCATCAAAAAGGACCCATGGATCGTTATTATAAAATATAAACACAATCCGAATGTGTTTGGTTGGATTTTCGTAGGTCAGTTGTTGTTTTCATTTAACAATCTGTCCATTTTAAACAAAAGAGAGACCCTTTGAGTGGTACCGGCCACACCATGCCTCGGATTGAGGTGGGGATGACTCATACACTTCAAAAAAGACCCTTGGATTTTCTCCTAAAGGATCAACACAATATGAATGGGTTTTGTTGGATTTATGGAGGTCAGTTTTCATTTTCACTTAAAATTGTGTCCATTTTAAACAAAATAGAGACCATTTGAGTGCTACCGGAAACACCGTGCCTCGGATTGAGGCGGGGATGAATCGTAAACATCATAAAGAACACATGGATCTTTATTATAAAATTTCAACACAATACGAATGTTTTTGGTCAGATTTCCATAGGTCATTTTTTGTTTTCACTTAAAAATTTGTCCATTTTAAACAAAAGAGAGACCCTTTGAGTTGTACTGGCCACACCATGCCTCAGATTGATGAAGTGATGACTCTTAAACATCACAAAGGACCCGTGGATCATTATCCTAAAGGATAAACATAATCTGAATGGGTTTGGTTGGATTTTCGTAGGTCAGTTGTTGTTTTCACTTAAAATTGTGTTCATTTTAAACAAAATAGAGACCCTTTGAGTGGTACCGGCCACACCGTTCCTCGGATTGAAGTTTGGATGACTCTTACACATCAAAAATTACCCGTGGATCATTATTATAAAATATCAACTCAATCCTAATGTTTTTTGTCAGATTTCCGTAGGTCAGTTGTTGTTTCACTTAAAAATTTGTCCATTTTAAACAAAAGAGAGACCCTTTGAGTGGTACCGGCCACACTCTGCCTCGGATTGAGGCAGGGATGAAAATTACACATCAAAAAGGACCATTGTATTGTTATCCTAAAGGATCAACACAATATTAATGTGTTTGGTCAAATTTCCGTAAGTCGGTTATTGTTTTCACTTAAAAGTGTGTTCATTTTAAACAAAATAGAGACCCATTGAGTGGTACCGGCCACACTGTGCCTTGGATTGAGGCAGGGATGACTCATAAACATCAAAAATGACCCTTGGATCGTTCTTACAAAAGATAAAGGCAATCCTAATGCATTTTTCAGATTTTCATAGGTCAGTTGTTGTTTTCACTTAAAATTGTGTCTATTTTAAACAAAATAGAGACGCTTTGAGTGATACCGGCCACACCATGCCTTGGATTGAGGCGGGGATAACTCTTACACTTCACAAAGGACCCTTGTATCGTTATTATAAAATATCAAGGCAATCCTAATGTCTTTTGTTGGATTTCTGTTGGTTAGTTGTTGTTTTCACTTAAAATTGTGTCCATTTTAAACAAAATAGAGACTCTTTGAGTGCTACCGGCCACACCGTGCCTTAGATTTAGGTGGGGATGACTCATACACATTAAAAAGGAACCATGGTTCGTTATTATAAAATATCAAGTCAATCCGAATTCATTTGGTTGGATTTTCGTAGGTCAGTTTTTGCTTTCAATTAAAATTGTGTCCATTTTAAACCAAAGAGAGACCCTTTGAGTTCTACCAGCCACACCGTGCCTCAGATTTAGGTGGGTATGACTCGTACGTGTCCCAAAGAACCCATGGATCTCTATTATAAAATATTATCACAATATTAATTCATTTTTTCGGATTTCTGTAGGTTAGTTTCCGTTTCACTTAAAAATCTGTCCATTTTAAACAAAAGAGAGACCCTTTGAGTAGTACCGGCCACACTGTGCCTCAAATTCAGGCGGGGATGACTCTTACACATCACAAAGGACCCTTAGATCATTCTCTTAAAGTATTAACATGATCCGAATTTGATTGGTCAAATTTCTGTATATCAGTTGTTGTTTTCACTTAAATTTGTGTCCATTTTAAACAAAATAGAGACCCTTTGAGTGGTATTGGCCACACCGTGCCTCGGATTGAGGTTGGGTTCACTCTTACACGTCACCAAGGACCCTTGGATCTTAATACTAAAGTATCAACACAATATTAATGGTTTTGGTCAGATTTTCGAAGGTCATTTGTTGTTTTCACTTAAAATTGTGTCCATTTTAAACAAAAGAGAGACCCTTTGAGTGGTACCAGTCACACCGTGCCTTGGATTGAGGAGGGGATGACTCATACACATCACCAAGGACCCTTGAGTCGTTTTTATAAAATATCAACACAATCTGAATGTGTTTGGTCGGATTTCCATTGGTCAGTTGTTGTTTTCACTTAAAAATCTTTCCATTTTAAACAAAAGAGAGACCCTTTGAGTGGTACCGGCCACACCATGCCTCAGATTGAGGTGGAGATGACTCATACACGTCACAAAGGACCCTTGGATCATTCTGATAAAAGATCAACATAATAATAATTCTTTTGGTTGGATTTTTGTAGGTCAGTTTTTGTTTTCACTTAAAAATATGTCCATTTTAAACAGAAGAGAGACCCTTTGAGTGGTACCGACCACACCATGTCTTGGATTGAGGCAGGTTTGACTCGTACATGTCCCCAATGCACCCTTGGATCATTATTTTAAAGGATCAACATAATATGAATGTTTTTTGTCGGATTTCTGTAGGTCAGTTTTTGTTTTCACATAAAAATTTGTCCATTATAAACAAAAGAGAGACCCTTTAGTGGTTCATCATTCTTGCATGTTTTTGGTGCATATCATCTGTTAAAATTGGAAATTGACTCATTAGATAAATGATTTTTTATTTAATAACAATTAAAATATTCCTATGAACATTTACATACAACAATGTTTCATCTTTTGATCCCCTAAACCCCTCTCAAAAATTACCCCCAATTGTGCACATCCCCAAGTTAGATCTTCATGTTATTTGTGTACAGTCTATCATCAGGTATGTGGCCCACTTGTTTCTGAACACATCTATATCTTCTTGTGAGTATGAGGATTTTTGGCAGTCGTAGTATTACTTCAAAATGTAAAAATAAAGAATTAACAAATAAATTAAACTAACTAGTAGTTGTTTTTGAAAATACCTCTTTAAGGATGCTAGTTTGTTGATGAAAAACAGTCTTCTTCATAAATTTACAAACATAATAACTTCAATCATTATCTTTTGTTTTTTCTGGACACTACAAAGAAAATTATCATTAGGGGAATAATTAACTTGTTTTGAGATGTGTTTGGATAGAGAAATTTTATTATATATACCATGATATTTGTCCAGACGTAGTACATTCTCACCTCCTTATTCTTAGCCCATGTCCTCGTTCCTTTTTTTAGGTGATAATGACACACTGCCCTATCATAACAGAATCCTTTGTAAAAGATAATATAAATTATATTACTTGATGTTTAGATCTAAAATTTAAGATGTAGTGTCTTACAGATTCACAAACTTCATCATTTGTGCTCGGTTTTATGGATATCCTTGCTTTGAATCCAGAAAATAAATCTTTGGAGTATCCATGTTCACCGCAATTATCAACCAATGTTTCCTGAAAACACAAAAAGGAATAAGTAATAAAAGAATTGAAAATATAATTTATATGATTTAATCGTAGAGTTTTACCCCTGCATAGTTGGTATTAGGAAGAGTTTGTCAACTGTAATCTTGCTTTCAAATGTTTTGATCAATTAGTTCACTATTACATCCCTTTTGGATGGCTCTAATATTTTTTGGTGTGTTGATGTGGTATGAGGACTAACGAGTCCAAATCATGGATCATGGGAATATTCCTTCAACTTTTCTTCATAAATATTTTTTTTCAACAATATAAAATTTATTTAGTCATACTTTATATATTAGATCAGCTTTTAAAAAATCAATTCATGGAAACATACCTCATATATACATTTACAACTGTGACGCCTAGTCAACTGTTTTCAAGGATCTCATTTATATTTTCTGCAGCAATGAAATCTTGACTTTCCTATATATATTCTCTTCTAAAACCACAATATGACTATTATCATCTTTTACCTTCGTATCGACATGAGTATTCAATGCTACTAAATGTGGATAGAGAATAGGTGGTGGTGTTGTGCTTTAAGTAGCTCCTTGGGATCGGTTGGTCGATCCTTTAGATGGTTTTGAGCCAACATTTGTAACCCCCTTTCCTTTCTCGGTCTATAACAATAATCATTGGTTTAGACCCTTTTTTCATTAATTGTTAAAGGTTTATCTTGAAAAAAAGGAAATAAATACCTCTTTGTCTGCATGTACTCTTACATGTTTTGATGACCATGCAATGAATGTCCCAATTTCCTTTATGACTGTATTAATATCATCGTCTTCAAGTGAAATAGGTAGCTCTACATTTGGATCATGAGCTACAATAATCGTCGCTTTCATATGATCTTTCAGAAGTGTTCTATTATACAGCGTGGTATCTGGGATATTGAACATTGTAGCCCTCTCTACAAGGTGATAGGTGGGTGTTGACAGATATAAATCAAAATCATTATTACCCTGTAGAATATCAGTGCAAAAAAATTATCAGTTGTTGTTTGATTCACATTTCATGGGAACAATTATTAGAATATTGATTACCACAGCTAAGACAGTTCTTTGAGGGGAATGGCTCACCTCAAAGCTGGTGGGGGTGGGGTGGGATTTTCACGCGCAGGTTGTTCATGAGTTGTGTCTTCCCTTTTCATCCCACCCATAAAAGTTTCTAGCAAATCTCCCTACCATTGCAATTGTTCTTCAAGGATTGCTATTTTTCACTCATTTGTTCCAATTTTTCTTCTGTATCATCCGTTTTTTTCTTCTTCTCAAAATATTATCAGGGTGTCACCCCAAACCCCGCACCACTGACATGACCGTATTTTTTTGGATGCTTCAAAGTGGTCGATAATAGTTCTGTATCTGCTACAGAAGTATCTGATTCCTGTGACTATCGGATGTCGGAAAATAACTAATTGTTTTTATGTAATAGAAATTTAAAACAAATATTTTTATCACCGTGTCATACTTACATATATTTCCCACACCTTTTGTGTGTTCTCATCTACTAACTTCCCTTCCTTATTCACACATGCCTCCTTCCATTTCACATGACGTGGGATGGAAGTGTATTTGGTTTTAGACTCATCAATATACATATAAACATTGAAAGATAATTATGATGTTGTTTATTGGTATCTAACAATATTATTGTAAATTAAAAATATGTACCATTTTCTTTTCTAATGAAGCGTACCTCATCCTTGCTTTACGATATGGGTATGTTGGTTTTGATGCATGTTCCTTATTTTTAATACAGAGTTTATGTCTCATAAATGAAATATTGAAAATCAAAGTGATAAATACAGTTATCCTCAAACAGCGTATTATCACCCAAAATGTACCTGAAACTTTTCATTCCCATGGAAGCCAATAAATACATCTCATGCTTCTTGGGATATCAGGTGAGCGTATATAGTGGGTGGGTGTGGGTTTATTTTACCTTTGGAATATTTCAGGTGACATCTTGTTAAAATAGAGCAAAAACCTCAATGAATCCTTCCTGCAAGCCTTAGTACATAATCCTTGTTTGAATCATCTACTATAAATGTACTCTGCAAGAGATTGATAAGAGTAAGAAATTGTTTCATTATTTTATTTTCTAGTAAATTAAAGAAATAAATTCATAATGTTACCATAATTTCTTCCCAGATCACAGCCTTCAGCCCGGACACAACATGGTTCCATGAATCTATATCAATCGGTACGTGTTGCCGAGTGACAACTCCAATGTAGATACTATATATAGCCTTTTTGGGATTCACATTTTGGCCTCGTGCATTCCATTCGGCTTCGAATTTGATGCCTTTGATTTTCCCCTTAAGAACTTTGGCTAACACCGTCAAACTATGACGCACCTGTGTTTTCTGCGATGTCGGTCCTTCATTAGCAACCATTTCATCGATATCAAAATCATCTGTATATTCATCCGAAATGGTATCAACGGCCTGTGCTTATGGTTTTTGGACCTCAACACTAGGAGAAGCAGAAGCTACAGCAGCAGCTGCTGCTGCTGCTGTAGTAGGAGCAGTAGGAGCTGCAGTAGGAGGAGCAGTAGGAGCAACAGGAGCCACAGCAGGAGCCGCAGCAGCTGCAGGAGCAGCAGGAGCAGCAGTAGCCGCAACAGCAGTAGCTTGAGGGACTTGTTCAGCCTCAAGGTTAGGAGCACCAGAATGTGCAGAAGTCATTATCTGCAAAAGTGGTTGAACATTTAATTTAGATTACATAAATTCGGTAATGATAAGATAATAACATGAGATAAAAAGATCTATATTACAAACAAAATATAACCTATTTATTGAACTCTCTTTATTATTTTCAAAGGTTGATGGGATTTGACACCTCTATAGATTATCCAAATCCATTCATTGTGGTCTCCTCTAACATAAAAAACATTATCTATATTAGGACCACTCCGAAATGATTGTGATGTACCACTGAAAGGATCGTCCTCAACTGAATTTTCATCGGAACCTTCCGTAGTTTTGAACGATAAAAGAAGAATCGACCACTTTTGGTTTGCGGGATTGGGAACATAAAAAACTTGTACCACTTGTGATGTCATTACAATCTATTTGCATTTATACCCTTCTTCACTAAAATCAACTTTCACAAATCCTCATTCATCTATTTTGACACCGATGTTGTTATCAACCCATTTTCATTTCAAAATCGGTAATTGGAATGTCATATAATCTAACTCCCATATTAGTTTGATAATTCCAAAGTATGACATATTTTCATAAATTGGATTTCTATCCTTACTACCAGAAACATGCATCGCTTCAGCAACTAGTGAAACTCCACTATTTCTAATGGTACTATATTCATCATGTTCATCTGTATAGAATGTATAACCATTAATTACATAAACACTGTAAGATAATACAAACACACTTGGTTCAGCGGCTATCCATCGAAGTTGTTCTGAAATTGAATTCATATTTTCATCCAACTGCTTAAAAATATGGTCCTGAAACCATCCAATAAAATTGTGATTATGTGTATTTGATAACCATTTTTTCATCCCTTGATGGATTCAACTGCCTAAGAATTTCTTCGTGAGTTTCAATATATGGAGCAACCTCCCAACTTTAATGCAAAACATAAACAATGGCCTGCTCCTGATCTGTAATATTGATTGTCACAACTTATCTTCCAGAAATTCCCTCACCCTCAATGCATCCATTGTGATGAGATTTCAGGAGACCAATTCTTTCCACATCAGATAGTTATTAGGTATAAAATTCAATGGCTTCCTCAACAATATATCGCTCCACTATACAACCCTCCGGCCGACTTCGATTTTTGACATAACCTTTCAAAATATTTATATTTTGTTCAACATGATACATCCATCTATAGTGCACAGGACCACAAAGTCGAATCACTCTCACCAATTGAATCATCAAATGAACCATCATATCAATGAATGTTGGCGAGAAGAACATTTCTAATTCACATAATATGATGACAATTTCTTTTTCCATAGCTGGAAATTTCTCCAGGTCTAAAACTTTTCTACATATATCATTGAAAAAGAAACAATGTTTGGTTAACGTATGATAAACATTCATGGGGAAAATTCAACATAAATCTATTGGAATTAGATCTTTCTTCAAAACATGGAAATCATGTGATTTCAAACCTTTTAACTTCAAATCATTCATTGGAATAGTGTTATTGATATTTGATGAATACCCCTCCAAAATATTTACATCATTGAAGAAGTAGCAAAACTGATATCTCTCTTCCCTAGAAAAAGTACAAGCAGCTGGAGGAAGAAACATTCAAATTTCACCCTTCACGAGAGCCAACTCTTTTCGTATTCCCATGTCAAATATGTCCAACCTTGCCTTAATTCCATCTTTTGTTTTTTCAGGGGAATTTAGCAATGTTCTGAAAACACTGTCACATACATTTTTTTCCACATACATCACATCAAGAAAATGTTTGACGTACAAACAATTCCAGTATAGTAATTAAAAAAAACTAATCTCTTTCTCCAACTGATTTTCGTAAGGTTTTTCGAAAATGGATTTCCAAAAATAGTGTTCAGATCTTTTACTTTCTCCAACAGCTAATCACCTGTTACTAGAGACGGTATTGTGCGTTTTTCTAAACTTCTATTGAATGATGTCATCCAAGATTGGTACTTATTCCAACGAGGTAGAAATCTATGATGTCCTAGAAACACAGATTTCATTGAATGTTTCAACCTAATTGATTTTGTATCTTCTTCGCACACGGGACTCCCTCGATTTCCTTTAATGCTATAGCCTGAAAAATTTCCAGAAGCAGAGAAATCATTTATTGTCCCATACAACATCACTCTCAAGGTGAAGTATTCACTTTTATAAGCATCATACAACATAACACCTGAATCCCACAAAAACATCAAATCCTCGATCAAAGGAGCCAGATAAACATCAATATCATTACCTGGTTGTTTTGGTCCTGATATAAGCATAGATAACATGATGAATTTATGCTTCACACATAAACAGGGTGGTAAGTTATAATTTACCAAAATAATAGGCCATGTACTATGAGTGCTGGTTTGAAAACAAAAAGGATTCACTCCATCTGTATATAATGCAAGAAGAAGGTTTCTCATCTCTTTACCAAATTCAGGATACTCATGATCAATTTTCTTCCATTAAGGATAGTCGTCCGAATGACGTAATTTCCCATATTTATTTCATTTATCTACATGTCACGACAATTGTCTTACTGTTTCTTCACTTTCATATAGACGCCTAAACCTTGGAATGACTGGAAAGTACCATACAACTTTTGTAGGATTGGATTTATCTTTCTTGTATCGAGAAGAACCACACTTTGGGAATTCTGTAAGTAATTTTTTCTCCTTGAAAAACAATATACAGTCTTTTGGGTATGCATGTATTCATTCATAAATAATACCCATAGAGAATAGCACTCTTCTATCTTTATATGTCCGTCTTGGGAGCTCATTATCTTCTGGGAGCATGTCATTAAGAGAGAAAGTAGTTCCGTAAAACTGACATCACTCCATCTGTTGTTTGATTTCAATTTATACAACTTTAGTATAGCTGAAAATGTTGTGTACATAGTGCAACCATCATACAATGGCATCTTTACAAAACTCTTTAATTTCTCAAACAATTTTGGGCAATCACGGAGTACATCTTCAATTGTCTTTGTCATTTATTCAATACGATGTTCATCATCATTGACATCTATAATCACATCCTCCATAAGGTCTTCTTCATTATCCATATTTGTATTCATATATGATGATCCTTAAAACGTAGTTTTATCCTAGCCAGTAGCTACATTCTCTTTTTCTCCGTGTTTATTCCAACATTTATAACTCCGATCTATTTCGTGACATATCAAATGTTCTTACAACTCCTTTAGAGTAAGTAGTCTAGAATAACATCAATGTAAACATGGAAAAAGGATTTGAGAAGGATCCTTTGCGCGATCCTTTGCAAACTTGATGAACTCTTTCACTCCGTTCTTGTACTCTATTGTCAAACGATTAGCATCCATCCAATCTTTATTCATCTTCATCTTATTTGAATCTCAAATATTAGTATTTTTGGTTCAATTACACAAAACAAGACTTCAAAATATATTATAAGAGAACCACTTCCTTATAAAAATAGAGATTAATAGAGCCTAACCATTAGTATTTATTCATCTTCATTAAATATAATTACTTTAGATTCATTATAGTTTCCTCAAATCACACCAGACCAAACACAAGAATAATCAAGAACTATACATCTACCGCTCCTTGGTCTCTGCCCTACATTCAATATCATCATTCCTAAATACCCATATATCTACACATACACATGTCACAAACACCTAAAAACCCATATCCACATCAGAACCAAAATACCAATATGGACTTCAATCAGGTTACTCGACTCAGGTGGTGGTTTGTACTAAAAATAAAAAAAAAATATTAAGTATATAGTCACACATAAATCTCAAACTAGTTTTAATAATCCAATAAACCCAAGGTATCATTCCATCTATCAGAATGCTCTGAAGGAGACCATATGTGACAGTAGTCCCAGGTGGTGAAGGTTCCTGAGGAGGAAGGGGTGAACATGCACCTATCGGGGTTCGAGGTCAGGTCACTATGGTTGAAGGTAGCCCGATACTCCTACAAGGGTACATTCCATATTTCACAAACCATGTCCTGGTACCCTAGGATGTTAACCCACTGCTGGTGGAAGTGAAACCGTTCCTGATGATCATGCTAAGAAGAAATGGAAACCAAGAGGGGGGTGAATCAAAAAACCTCAAGCAAGATGGAAAAACATGGTATTTGAGAATAGGTTAGTGGATTTCATGTTGGATAGACACCTATCAAATAGACTCCACAAGCGGTGATTGCCCCTGCAGTTGTTGCACTAGGTGAAACTGTCACCTGAGAAGCTGAGATCAATGAGGCCCTTCCCAGCCATGAACTGAACAAACTCCATGATGGCCTTCCTATGGAATGGGCTTCTACCCTTACATTCTTTTGGGTTGTAAATGACATTAAAGTCTCCCCCAAAAAACAATGGATGGTGGCCAGGATTGAAGGTATTTTTTTCAATCCATAGAGATTCCCTTTGAAGAGGGGTATAGCTTCCAAAAACAAAAGTCATAAGGAAGGAGGTGTCACCGTTGGACACCTTGGTAGTGATGAATTGATTGCAATCTTGAACAGTCTCAACAACATATTTCTTGTTCCAAAATACCCATTTGTGTCTGTTGGAGGGGTCAGAGTGTAGAAGTCCATGCAACATAATCTTCCAGGAGAATTTGATGATTATTATAGGGTTTTTTGTGTTATTTGACAACAAAAACAATGACATTTTTCTTTTTGATTTCTATAGTGAGGAAGTCTGATTTAACATGGGAACTAAGACCATGCGAATTACATATGAAGATAATAATGATGGGTAAGATAGGGCTCTGGCATTGGATCTAGAGCTAGTAGCCTTATGGGAGTGGGAGGATGATCTCTCATTGAGGTCCCTTGATTTTGAACATGTTCATAATCCCTTCTGGTTGGTAATCTCCATATGAGTGGGAGATGAGGATCCAAAGGGGAAGGGGAAGGATGGGTAATGAAACTTGGGGTCTGGTGAGGGAGTTCTCTCTGGATCAATAATTATTTGGAGAGGGATGACAGGCTCAGAGCCAAGGGATACAAAACAAACACTGCTAGGAAGGGGCCTGGCCACTATAGAGAAGTAGTCAGTAACATCAGTGAGGTAGAAGGACAGAGATGGAGGTAGGGGTGGCAAGGATAGAAAGCTTGGTGGTCTGGACATCATTCCATACTAGTTCATTTCCAGAAAAAATCACTTAGATAGGATGAAGGAAATAAGGGGGGAACCCCTCAAAGAAAATAGGGTTCAAGCATTGGATGAATTAGAAATGCATCAGAAGCGGGTGGTGTTGTCCTTAAAGAAAAAGGATATCCTTCATTCCTTACTTTATGGTGACATGGTGTTGGATCTAAGGGAATCAATGATACCTAGGAGGAATATAGTGAAACTGGAATCCAAGAGTGAAGGACCTTAAATTTTTCATAAACATCACTCTGATAGTGTAAACTCATTGATCGCCATTGATGATGAGCATATCAATATTTCCACCAATACTAGGTTTATAAATAGATATTCTACATGAATAAACCATCCCTTTAGTATGAGATATTTGTATTTGAACTAAAAATCCAACATCCTAGTTATATTTTGTTTCGTGTGGTGTTGAGGCGCCACAAGCCCCTTCTCACATCAGGTCATTATTCTTGCATGACATGCCAAAAATTCTAGGACACACCCCCTTTGGTACATGAATCATGAACTTAAACCTTTTTCATCCTCTACCCATATTTCACATGGTGTAGGGACTATATGGATGGAAAATTCACCTCACCCCCACTATATGTTCTAGTTGCATGATATGAAACCGTGTGACATTTTGGTAAAATATATTCAACCTTAAAATACATTATCCTAATCCTAATCACAAGATATTAAAATGTGTGTCCAATTTTCTCATTGGATGAAGTTAAAAAACATGGTTCAAGTCCCTATTGTATGATATAAAACTTTGAAATGAATTTATCCTTCAACCGAGAGGGCTCCCTCTTTCGGATGTCGATCACTTATTGTACCATGTTGAAGAAATAAATAAGGATTGATTCCCATTTAATATCATGGGATATCAAGAGACTGAAAAATTATATATCATTGGCTCACCTCACTCATTGAACTACCCCAACACTTCCATCAATGAAAACAAGTTTTTCTCTCAATCACAGATGCACTCCATCTATTAAAAAATTGCATTAAATATATTAAAAAAACAAAACATTGTGGTCAACCATTTTTAAAAATATATATTTCCTTTTTTATAAATGAAAAAATTCACAATGAATTAAATTTTCCTAACTTAATCTACTTTTATAAAAATAACAACACATATATTAATAAATACCTTTTAAAGAAAATCAACCCATGTCAAACATTCCCCAGAGATTCCACATTTTGATTTATAGTAAAAAAACTATACTAATAAAAAAATTTAGAATAATGGAGTAATGAAAAAATAATAATCAAGGTTTGATAAAAACTAAAATGTAGAAAAGGTAAATTATAAAGGTAATCAATGGGAGTAACTCATAATCTCAAAATCATCCATTAAAATAATTTTGGGAAAGAAACTAATTTTAATTAGAGAAACATAGGAGGATATCGGACATATAGGTTCTAATGAAAATTGACTCACTCACAAAACACCACCTGGTTATGTGACCAGACAATAAATATAAACGAGACCTCTTGGGGACATCAAAAATAGACTCAAGTGATTACCTCAAAGCTGACTAGAGTAGAACCCATTTGATTACTCGCAAATCTAAGGTCTCCCATATACCAAATACCAAACATAAAGCAAAGTATTCATCACAATCATCAATTGTAAAATCCCAAAATCAAAATAAACCATTCATCATATGATAAGCCACTAAAAGGGGGTTCAAATATTTTTTAGACCATGAAAATAAAAGCTCAAAGGGAGGCGGAGTTTCGCCACATGAAGCTCAGCGGGCAGCGGAGGACCGGCAACGTGAATCTCTAGGGCGGTGGAGGTCTGACAACGCGAAGGTCAGTGGGCGGCGGAGGTCCGGAAAAGTGATGCTCGAGGGCGGCGGAGGTACGACAACACAAAGCTTAGCGGGCGGTAGAGGTCCGTCAACAAGAATCTCAAGGGTGGTAGAGGTCCGGCAATGTGAAGCTCAGCGGGCAGTAGAGGGGAGTCGCAGGGTTCCAGTATCATGGAGCTTTAGGTCGTGATGAAACGAGGGCACTGTGTGACCGACTTCATAAAAAATGGACCACGGTTTTATTAGCGCAAAAATTTTAGTGTTGATAAAGGTATCCTTTATCAGCTCTTTTTTAGCACTGATAATGGTCCTCTTTATTAGTGCTAAAAAAGCACTGATAAATCCTTCAGGTATCAGCGCTAACATTTTAGCACTGATAAAGGTATTATTTATTAGCACATTTCTAGCACTGATAAAGGGTGTCTTTATCAGCGGTTTTTGCATAGCACTGATATAAGGTGGCCCTTCCCTTGCACATTTTTGTAGTAGTGTACATATAGAAGGCCAATGGAAACTGATAGGGGGTTTCCAATTCGTCATAACATGTTTCAAGCTTTGAACACAATTGGACAACCCTACGACACAACTATGTGAGGTGGATGTTCCTGGGGAAAGTACAACCGCATGGTTGGCGCATATTATTATAGAAAATCTTTCTTAACTATGTGTCTCAGAAAATATGTAAATATTAACTTTTTCCACACAAAAACTTATATTTTTATACCTCATTTTCCTCATCCATTTTTCCTAGGTGCACCCCACTTGGAATAGTCATCTTTATCCCTTCCTCTATGGGAGATCTCTCTTGTTCATGTTCAGAATCTGATCCAATCATGTGCATTATAAGACATGAGGTGAATCTTCAGCTCTAGTACATCCATTTTTGTTTTCATTGACTTAATATAATATCTAGTTCTATGAATAGATTTTTAATTCTAGATTCCACTTGAGCATGGTGGAATATAAAAGTAATATTCTGGGTTTTCACACTTCCTAAGAAGATGATATCATGATATTCAATCTACACATCATTGCATGTCGTATCATTGAGGAACATTTTCACTATGAAGATAAAAAACATTTATCCCTTTTTTATATTATTTAACGATTTTTTAATGTCATTTAACAGGTATTACACATATCTTAACAATGGGTTTAGGTTTTTGGATACCTGTGAGTGTTTAGCCACTATTTTTGTGTGATTGAATCCATCAGTACGACTTTAGGAATTATTCCTATTTTATATAAAATCATTATTTATAAAAAACCATTTCTATTTTAATTAAATAAATAAAATTATTTTCTAATTAATTATTTACAGTGGGTTTTCAATAAGATAAGACCCAACATGAATCAAATGATATTGGACAGGCATTGGTAGCTACTACTGACCATATAAATATAAATATAAATATTATTAATCGTATGTGGTATGTCCTACGTTCCTTAATGTATTTATCCTTGTTTATATATTTATGTGAATTTCTATTCTTGAATTTAATGGGTACAATATATTTTTAGAGTTATATTAATGATATATTGAAAAAAATTTGTAGATAAGGCAGATGTATTTTTGGGGTTACGAAAAACATCTACACACTAGCTCCACCATTCAACTTGAGATTATCACTCAGACTAATTATCCACTATATGATACCTCCAATTATGATATAACCTATTGAAACCCACATATTATGCCTCCAATAATATTCTCCTTTTTAGGACCCAATGAGGAAATCACATACTTATGTATTGACTTTGAGGGTGCTAAAATTTATTCTTTATTTTTCATGAAAACCTCGATGATTGTGAGTAGGATTCATTTTATAAGATAAAATGTTTGGTACCCTATGTTCTCCCTAATTATTGACCAACCTTGAGCTATAATGATGTTTTTTTGGGTTGATATTATATATTTTGAAACCATAGAACCCACACCAAACATTTAAGCCCATAGGGCTATTGAAGAAGTAGTTGTTTTAGAGATTATTCCACCCCAACTATTGTATTTATGAATTAACATTATTATTATTGAATAATCTATGATTACAAGAGATGATTCTTGGTTCTTATACAGTGATCATAATGAGATGAGATATTATTATTTGGAAGACCTAAAATACAACTAGAAAACATTCTTGAAATCCATTTGATTATATATTATCACTGGGATGTGTATAAAACTTCCTATAATCCTATTTTTAAGACATTTAATATGATATTATTATTGGGATTCCCAAACATACATCCTATAATTTGAATAATATCCCTATATAATGAATGATACAACTATTGTTATACCAATGCTCATTGTCACAAGGATTTTCTTGAGTATGGGAAATATAGAGGTAGTTCACCAAGTCTTTATCAAAATTAATCTTATACTATTTATCTAAGATTATGGAGATACTAGTATATATGAAGGATTACAACTTTTCATGGGTGGAAAAATTTCCTCAGAGTAGTAGGCTGCTAATGAGATCGTAAAAGATTGAATTGATCTCTTTTTTTGATTCTAGGATTCTCTATAGGTTCCTTTGGATGGAAAATAATCATTACTCAAAACAAATATAGGGTTGTTACATTGAAACATTTATTTAATGAATTATATATGTTATTTCGGATCTAGAATGAATTCTATTAAAATCATTAATTCTTCATCCTTCTTATGGATTATTTGAGTTTCAATGTCAATATTTCCTACACACTAGACCTAGGAATCAAATACCAAAATGGATAATGTCAGGATACATTATTATAATATATATCTCTACACCATATACGTAGGATTCTCATTTGAAAAATGGAAATTCTTCTTCATATTTATTGGAGGCAAGTATGGATGATCCCATGGTTATGAATTTTATTCCCCCTGACATTATGTATCATTCTTGGAGTCATTTTAGACATTTATCAAAGCCTAAATTTTGAATCTCAGTCACATAACCCATGATCATCTTAATTATACATAGCATGAGTGGTACAACATACAATTCAATTACTTATTCACATGATGTCCTGACAACCTGGAATAGAAACTCAAGGATCAGGTGTGGTTATATTCATGGTATGAATCACTATAATCATATATATATATATATACATGTATATGGAAATATATATACATTTATGGATATCTATATTAGAGGGAAACTTAGTCTAGTTTTTTCTCGATTGGGTAGAATAAAATTTGTTGATAAAGCCTTGAATGACATCTTAATTAATCTTATTTCCTATAATTTTTATAATTTTATTATGTTAATGAGTATATCAATTTTTAAAAACAATTATATTAATATACATGCATTTTATCACATGGGAGGTTCCCTACTATATTTTTTATTTAAACCCTTCAAGGTAATCCATTTCACTAGGGTACACGAGAAATTGTTCAATTGGTTGCAATCACAAGATGGGCCACATCCAAGAACTGATCAAGCAGGATGTCATGAATAAGTCTGTAGAATCAGTTGTGTAGTTAAACTCCAAGTTAGTAGTGTAGCATTGTAATTTTTGAATATTTCACTTACTCTAAAAAATGTATTTTTAACTCAGTGGGTGATCAGTTTTGTATGTTTGATAATGATGTTCAGTCTTTCACTGTATTTCATTCCATTTTATAGTCTCGTATACATTTACTATTTTATAAATCATCTTATAAATAACATTGAATGATATATAGCCAGTTAAACTATTTTCTACATTTATATTAGTGAATACATTAGCCATTGATCCACCATAGTCCATAAATACTAATTAGTATCCTTTATTATATTGAAAGGTAAATTTGAATATAGAATTATAAATATATGAAACAAAACTATATCCAAATTTGTGATTAAATATTATTCAATCTAATGGCTCATGAATAAGCATATGGAAGCAGAAAATATATAAAATGGAATCATATGATCATGGAAAATTATGAATGTGATAGAAACACATAACATGACATAAACTTGAGTCAAAGATAACTTCCAAGATAATATAATATGGTGGACTGAGTCCCATAATGTATTAGGTTTACTACCTAATCTCTTACCTAATATCCCATGAGTAATATTGATGTGGCCTTATTTTTACACAGTTTACCATATCCTTTTTATTAATTATTAATGATTTATTTAATTATTTTTACATTTTTTATCTAATAAATGAAGTTTTGTTTTTTTATAATTAAATTTGTCAAATATTAATTTTTTATAACATTTTATGTAATTATGTACCCTTAATTAGATGATTTATTCCTTCTTTGTTTTTAATATAATTAATTTTCATTTTGTTTTTTTATCATTATTATTTTATTTAATTTAATTTTTCATTATTAATAATTATTGAGTTTTTTAATTAATTTACTTTTAATTTTGAAGTTTATATAACATAGTTACAACTTGCTGGACTACCGGTAGCTAAGCTACCAATAGCAGGGTTGCATTTGCTCTACTAGTAGCCAGGTTATCGGTACTATCTATCGGTGACCTGCTCCCTTTTTGCTTACTGGTAGCTAGTTTTTATATGTATCGATGACCTTTGTCACCATTACTCTTTCCTACTGGTAGATCATCTTTTTAACTATAATTTTGGCCTTTAATTTCTACCGGTGAGCCCTTTAATTTTAACAGTAGCAGTGAGTATTTAATCTACATAATCCTTTTTAATTAACTTAGACTTTGTTTTAATAATTAATCTTTTAACTTAGTTACATTAGAATAGGTTATCTTTATTATTTAATTAGTTCAGTCGTCCTGACAAGCACTTAAGTATTTAATATGTGTTTTAAATTAAAATTGAATAGTTTGCTTTTAATTTTATTAGTTCAGATAGTTAATTAATTAATTAATTAATAGTTTTTGAACATTAATTTTATTATTTTATGTAATCAGATTGATTTTTAATTCATTTTATAATTGTTTTAGTCTACCGATGAGGTAGATAAGTGTTTAAGGTGGCCCAAGTCACTTATGCACTTCTATTTTATTTGCTGCTACTCTTTGTAATTAATTTGTTTAGTTATTTAAATTTTAATTCTTTTATTAATTTAGTTCAATAATTATTTAGTTTTTAATTCTAGTGTTGTCAATTAAAAATTTTAATGTTTTAATGGTTAAATAAAAATTCTGTTTCAAATTAGTGGTGTTTAGATTTAGCTTATTTGAAATTAATTGTTTTTATTATTATCATTGTTTCTTTAGTTTTAATTTAAGTGCAATTTATTTTTTTTAAGTTCATCGTTAGTTTTTTCTTTAACTGATTTTTTTTATTCTACCGGTGACTTCTTAATTTTCTTTATCAGTGGCCCCGCGTCACACTACCTCACCGATGCCCTCTACCTCACTATTAACTTTATTTATTTTGTATCGGTCACCCTACACGCACTCCTTTAGCACCCTATTGGCAGCTCTTTCTCTCCCCTGCATCTTCACCGTTTTTTTTCTCTATCAGTTGCTCCCTCACTGATAGTTGTCCGCTTACTTCCCTCACTGATACTATTTTACTCATTGTTATACAATTTATCAACCTCACCGGTAGCTATTCCTCACTGATACCTCTTCCTCACTCATACAGCCTTTTTATTTTTCTCACCGATACACCTCCCTCCCTTCATCCTCACTGATAGACCCTTTACTCCATCAATGGATTAGAGGAGAGCCACCAGACCGCAACTACGAATGGGAAGCTACGTCTGTCGCTGCAAGGAGCCATTGAAGAGAGTCGTGCTGCTATCGTGGGTGTGTTCTGCAGTAAGTCGAGGTCGCTAGAAGATAGGGGGTGTCACGCTTGTTGGAGGCGTGCCAGTGCTACTGAAGGCCGAAGACCACTGTGCCGCTGGAGTAGGGGAGCTTCGAGGGTTTTTTTTTATATACATTTTTTCAAAAAAAAAATTTGAAAATAAGTCTAGGTTAAAAAAAATTATATTTCTAACCCCTAAGGCGGCACCTGGTGTGCCGCCTTTGGGGAATTTTCTGCCCAGGGAAAGGCGGCACACCATGTGCCGCCTTTGCCCAAAAAATCACAACAAAGGAGGCACACCAGGTGCCGCCTTTGGTTAAAAAAAAAATTTTAATTTTTATTTTTTATTTTTTTTTGTTTTGTTTTGTTTTATATATATATATATATAACAAAACTTTTCAGTAGAATTTTTCTGCTATTTATTATCCAGCGGTTCTGCCATTACAGCAGTCTGGATTCTAACTGATACCCTCACCCATGACTCCCTTTTATAAGGGGGTTTGCCCTGAAAACAATACTGCATTTCCGATGTGGGATTCTGGTTCTCCTTTTCCTGCACAGTACATTCTGCGTTTCCGATGTGTGATTCTGTTTCAAGTACGCGACTTCGAAAGACTATAAAAGATAAACTATAAGACCAATACAAATAAAATTTTAAACACTGATTAAACATATAAGAAATAGTTGAAAAAAAAATAATTTCATAAAAAATGTTGATACAGATTAATTTATAAGCTTTCAAAACCACCCACTTGAAACTTAAACATATTTCAAGTACGTGACTTTGAAAGCTTATAAAAGATAAATTATAAGATCAATACAAATGAAACTTTAAACATTGATTAAACATATAATAAATAGTTGAAAACAAAAATAATTTCATAAAAAATGTTCACCAAAAACAATTTATAAGCTTTCAAAACCATCAACATGAAACTTAAAAATGTTTCAAGTTTCCAACTTTGAAAGACTGTAAAACATAAACTATAAGACCAATAGAAATGAAACATTAAAAATTGATTAAACATATAAGAAATAGTTGAAAACAAAAAAAACTTCCTAAAAAATGTCCATAAAAATTAATTTATAATCTTTCAAAACATTCTACTTGAAACTTAAAAATGTTTCAAGTACACGAATTTGAAAGACTATAAAACATAAACTATAAGACCAATATAAATGAAACTTTAAACATTGATTAAATATATAAGAAATTAATAAATTTTTTAATTTTAACTTAGTTCTTCTAACTTTGTCGTAGCATTCAGATGCATTCCAACAATGAAAACCTCAACCAGCTTATGTGCTTTACACACAATAGAAACATCTTTGCAATTTTGTCATGCCCCTGAGTATAAATCAACCTCAAAAGTTCTAGATAATTTTTCTTGGTAAGGTGAGATGAGAAGGGAGGTATTATACCATCAGGAAGAGAGATTCTAGAAATGTGCAATGCTATGACAAACCTTTAAATGAAATGTGTCAGTTCCCCACTAGATGTGCATGTTCCTTCAAAATTTTCAGGCTGGAGATAATCCACCTTAAGTTTCACATAGTCTTATGTCTTCCATGTATTAATGTCAAACACTTCAACCAATTTGTTTACTTTATGGGGAAGTAAAACCTCATTCCTTTGAATATGCACATTACCATGAACATATAAGATCATTATTTTGCAAGAAAAACTACTAATCTCATGTTCACTAAAATACCCCTTAACGTAAGAATGATACAAATAGTGTAAGTACCCAATAGCAAGATTCCAATCCATTTTGACTGGGCTATGTAGAATCATTGGTGTTTTCATCTGATTAATAATTTAAAAGGTTTCAAAACCACCTTTCTAAAACTCAAAAATGTTTCAAGTAAGTGACTTTGAAAGCCCATAAAATATAAACCATAAGATCTATTGAAATGAAACTTAAAACATGGATTAAACATATAATAAGTAATTGAAAATAAAAACCATTTCTTAAAAATTGCTGATGAAATACAATTATAAGCTTTCAAAAATACTTCTTTCAACTCAAAAATATTTCAGATATGAGACTTTGAAAGCCTATAAAATATAAACTTAATGACTCATATAAATGAAACTTAGAACATAGATTAAACATATAAGAAGTAGTAGAAAAGTAATTAGTTAATTCTGGTGAGGGGGAAAACTGTTAGACCCTGGAATTGAAGGATAATGGGGATGACAAGGAAACATCAACCCCCACGCCCACCCCTTCCACCCATTCAACCAACTTCGGTAACTCCTATAGAAGTAGCTTTTCAAAAAAAATGAAATGTCACCCCACCACAGCTTCCTACATCCATATTAACCCCCCAATTCAGTTTCATTAAATGTGGACAGCCCCCATTTTTACCAAAGTCAATGATGCACTATTAAACCACCACTTTCAACCCCCGCCTCAAAAATACAAAATGCTTTGAGGGATGAGAAATGATTCGACGCATTTCAATGTTCTAAAATGCACCGAATCATTTCTCATCCCTCAAAGCATTTTGTATTATTGAGGCGGGGGTTGAAAAGTGATGGTTTAATAGTACATCATTGACTTTGGTAAAAATGGGGGTTGTCCACATTTAATGAAACTAAATTGGGGGGTTAATATGGATGTAGGAAGCTGTGGTGGGGTGACATTTCATTTTTTTTGAAAAGCTACTTCTATAGGAGTTACTGAAGTTGGTTGAATGGGTGGAAGGGGTGGGCGTGGGGGTTGATGTTTCCTTGTCATCCCCATTATCCTTCAATTCCAGGGTCTAACAGTTTTCCCCCTCACCAGAATTAACTAATTACTTTTCTACTACTTCTTATATGTTTAATCTATGTTCTAAGTTTAATTTATATGAGTCATTAAGTTTATATTTTATAGGCTTTCAAAGTCTCATATCTGAAATATTTTTGAGTTGAAAGAAGTATTTTTGAAAGCTTATAATTGTATTTCATCAGCAATTTTTAAGAAATGGTTTTTATTTTCAATTACTTATTATATGTTTTATCCATGTTTTAAGTTTCATTTCAATAGATCTTATGGTTTATATTTTATGGGCTTTCAAATTCACTTACTTGAAACATTTTTGAGTTTTAGAAAGGTGGTTTTGAAACCTTTTAAATTATTAATCAGATGAAAACACCAATGATTCCACATAGCCCAGTCAAAATGGATTGGAATCTTGCTATTGGGTACTTACACTATTTGTATCATTCTTACGTTAAGGGGTATTTTAGTGAACATGAGATTAGTAGTTTTTCTTGCAAAATGATGATCTTATATGTTCATGGTAATGTGCATATTCAAAGGAATGAGGTTTTACTTCCCCATAAAGTAAACAAATTGGTTGAAGTGTTTGACATTAATACATGGAAGACATAAGACTATGTGAAACTTAAGGTGGATTATCTCCAGCCTGAAAATTTTGAAGGAACATGCACATCTAGTGGGGAACTGACACATTTCATTTAAAGGTTTGTCATAGCATTGCACATTTCTAGAATCTCTCTTCCTGATGGTATAATACCTCCCTTCTCATCTCACCTTACATGAAGAAGTAATGTCAGTGTCTATGGTGAGGCTCTATCCCACAAGGTGGTGTGCGAATGGTACGTCCATATCGAGAGCGACGTGTTCCATGCTGGGATGGAGTATGATGACCTGGAGAGGGATGATCTTCGGGCACTGGAACATCAATCACGGGAGCCTCTGTCGTAGTCTGAATGGAAGGAGGTGTCGGAGGGATGTCATCGTGTGCACGAGATCCTTCTCCCACTACGTAAGTAGAAGGGGTTGTCAGCATACCCTCGGGAAACCATATAGGCTGTGAAGGATCTGATATGAAAGATGGCGGCATGGGAGATGACCCCTGATAAATCCCTGGAAAATAAATATCTGGCGAATACTGTGGATATCCGGTCAAAAAAGATGGATCCCATGCTGCATCCTGCTGCACGAACCCAGACAGGTCAGGCTGGACTGATAGAGCACCGACCTGTGCCTATGGAACAGGTGAGGGCTCACGTGCAGCAGGACGCGGTCTCCATCGCCGTTGTCGTCGCTGGGGAACAGCACCAGCTGCTGCTGCAGGTTCCTGAGTAGGACCCTCATCTCCTGGGATAGGAGCATCATGTTCCTGAGCAGGAACATCATGTCTCTGGGGTCTAGTATGGATGATACTTTCATGAATAGATCGACAAATCGGCATCGTCTCCTCCAAAGCAGCATGGATCACAGATAAACTAGCAACCTCCTCCTCCTCAGGATCAGTCATGCGACATAGTCGTCGTAGTCTGGTATGCTGTACAGAGATTCAAAATAAATTATAAAATAGCATAATAAATATATTATGTGAAATTTATTGACTTACCAGATCCTGAATCCCTCTCCCGTGCTGAGTCAGATACAATATAGACTTCATTCTATACCATGGCTCATACTCTACCTGATCTGATAGGTAGAATCGCATCGTACGTACACCTGTGATACGATGCTCTGCTCGATTGTCCCAGATGGCGACATATTGGGCATGTCGTCGTCGCCAATCGACATGTTGTCTCCCCGTGAGCTTCAAGCCATGAAGCGCTGGTAACTGTCGTGGTGCAGGTGGAATCAGCTGAACACAGCAAAACTGACGCATAACTCTATCGGGCTGGTGCCACTCAATAATATGAAAGTGAATAAGTGGCACTACAGCCATAACCTCATGAAGTCCAGTAGTACAGTATGTAGGTAAGTCCTGAACCAGACTCCAGTATGGCATCCAATGAATCTGTAATGACATGTGACATTTCATCAGAGAAATTTGTTAACAAAAAACAAAAATGATGATATATACTTACGCTGTCAGGTAGTAAATTGTCCAACATGAGACGATATGCAGCCAAATTGTGGGTTGGAGCATCGATGAAACGATGTGCCTGACTCCACCTATCAAATACAACATTGAAAGTGATAAATAATCAGAAATTAAATATAATAAATCATAATACAATTAGAAACAAATAAATATGACGGATCATACCATCGTCCACGTGGAGCGTCCTGTAGCACATCTATAGGAAGCCTCTGACCAATAGTAACAGGGGCGAGGACAGGGATGTGCTCCCATGCCCACAACTGTATAAGGACGACACATCCTCCGAGATCTGTGTGATCTGAGCGGCATGTCGTACATAATGCTCTATAAGTGTAGGCCAAACATGCAGATCCCCAACTGTATCTCCCGATCCGATCAAAGTCCTCCAGTAAACTAAGATACATCATGTGCACATGCACACCCGAGTGATCTGAACACAATGTACCTCCAATAAGTCGTAAGATATATGCCCGAGCATAACACATGATGGTCTTCTCATCAGCATCAGTAGGTAAATGTGCAAACTGCAAAGCAAGCCAAGGCATAGATATGGACCCACCATCTGTAGAAGTATGATCAGCCAAAATATCGACACCTAATAATCTCTGTGCCAGCTCAGCCCAATCCCCGATGGTGGGTCCAATAACTGCATCTCCCTGAATAGGAAGACCGAGTAACACTGCCACATCCTCTAAGGTGATAGTCATCTCTCCCTCTGGCAAGTGGAATGTGTGAGTCTCTGGTCTCCATCTCTCGACCAAGGCAGCAAGAAGGGGATGATCAGTGTAAGTGAAATCAGAAACGGCAATGCCGTAGAAGCCAGCACGACGTAAGTATGGTATAATAGCAGCTGGAGGCGCCATGTGTCGAAAATGGTGTGCTCGCCGCACCCTAATCCGTCGAACATCCCGACCCTCTATCACATCACGAGAAACATGCCTATGCTGCTCGGTGAGGAGTGGAGCATCATCCATCTGGAAGCCAGAAAAGGAAATTAGTATTCACTATAAAATATAAATATAATGTTAAACTTAATAGAATTTAATGATTGGTATAATGAACAATATGTGATGTTTTTTTAGAAAACATTAAGGGAATGTCGTCATATTTTGGAGAACATTTATCTATCGTGTCTTTATATATGTTTTTACCATGAAAATTATGTTTTTTAAGATATGGTGTCATACATTTATATATATAAACATTTTATCCGGGTTATGTATGATTTATGAAGATCCTTTATGATAAATGTTTTAATAATTTTTTGTCTTCGATGATAAATAACCTTTTTTTAATAATGTTTTTGTTCTCTAAGATTACGTTCAGATTAATGGATTTAAAAGTATTGAATACAGAGGTTCGTTATTGGAAGGAGAGAAGTTGCTTATTGGAAATGTGAAACAATTCTTAAAAAGTTCGTCTCTGATATTAACAACATATAACTGACTACATGAAAAGATCATGTTGGATACAACACATCATTGTGGCTGAGTGTGTGATCTCGATCCAGCAATGTTAGGACATCGTTTCTGGTTATGCCCTTCTTGATGACATAGACGACATCTCAACCTTTTCCCTTGTTCTTGAGGCCAATCCATCTCATTTCTTATCCTGTTGGTCTTAGGTCTTCCCCGTGGTCGTAATCTACTGATGTCAGGAATCAGTATGGGCTGGTCTTCAGGCATTGGGAAATATCGAAACTCCCCAACAGGCGTCCATGGCGCAGCATAACAGTTAGCAATGGCCTCCAATCGGTATACTGGATCAACATAAGCTTCCCATGATACGTTCACAGATGCACATGTTGCGATGGCATGTGCGCATGGAAACCTTAATGCTTGAAACTTTCCACACTGACATTGTTTTGCTTCTAGAAGTACCACTAATTTTTCACCGCTGTTACCTGTAATGGGGTTACAATACTCTTGAACTTCAAATGCCGAGTCTTCCTGACGGAATAGACACACTCGATAACTGGAAGCTTCTTCAATGTTCTTGTCAATATCTCGTTGAAAGTTTTTTCCAAATCTTAACCCCTGTTGAATCCCATCTGAGGCCAGTTTTTGTCTATCAACGAAGTACTTGACACAACGATAAAATGTCTCCTGAACTAGGGCAGTAATTGGTAGCTTGCGAAGCCCTTTGAAGATGCCATTTATACACTCCACAATGTTTGTGGTCATGTGTCCATACCTCTTCCCCCCATCATAGGCCAGTGTCCATTTCTCTTTTGGAATCTTCATCATATAATCATACACTTCTTGGTTAGCCTTGCGGATTTCTTCATAACGCGCCTCAAACCTTCGTTGATCTGGCTCATATGCTACATAAATATGATCACAGGTCATAGAAAATATATTTTTATTTACATTAAAATAGTAAACATCAATGACAACATTGCTTACCAAGCCTCGTGATTGCATTCTTCATAGCCTCATTATGGAAGGTTTTGCGCACGTTACTAGCAATGTGTCTAATGCAGTATCGATGATGTGCATTTGGGGGCCTCCATGAATCAGGATCCGCATTGATTGCCTCATTGATTGCCCTATGTCGATCAGATATCAAACATACACCTCGAATGCGTGTGAAATGGTTGTTGATGCATGCCAAAAACCAGCTCCAAGATTCATAGTTTTCCTTCTCTACTATTGCAAATGCAAGCGGAAGTGGTGAACGGTTCCCATCTTGGGTTGCCGCAATCAACAATACGCCCTTATACTTTCCAGATAGAAATGTTCCATCAATTTGTATGAAATGTTTACTGAAACGAAATGCGGAAATACATGGGAGGAATGCCCAGAATAACCGATGAAATTGAACACGAGATTGATCCAATCGATTATCTTCAAACACATGTTCCTTCGTATTTATATGGTATACAACTTGGTTGTTGTGGCTCAGCATGGCTAATAATTGCGGCAACACCCGATACGAGTCATCCCAATCACCGTAGACCTTCACAATTGCCTTCTGTTTCGCTATCCATGCCTTGTTATAAGAAATCTTATAACCAAAAGTTTGAAGAATCCTCTCTTGCACAAGGGCTATAGGAACATCTTGACAGGTCCTAATCATCTCAACGATAACAGTTGACACAAATTCGGCATCCAAAGCAGTGTGATCTTGTGTCAAATTTGGCTGAACACAAGAATGAGCTGCCTCAATCTTTGAAATTCTCCATCCACCAAATGCAATGTCTGGAATCGCCCTCAACCAGAATCTACAGTCTTCATCAAATTTATCACACCGTATAACGTATTTTTTTCGACATGATGCCTCAACTACATATCTACAATGCCTCTCAATATGAAATCTTTTTAAGAAGCTCTTCAACGCATCCTTACTTGGAAAATCCCTTCCATTATATAATTTTTTGTCCAACTCACTAAACATGTCCACTATAACTCCAGGAAACTCTGTTGCAGGTGTCAGAACATTGTTGTCAAATTCAGGTACACGTTCCATTGCTTCGGACCAAGATTCAAAGGGTGGTGGATGATTTAATGTTGGTCGAGAATGTTCTTGAACTACTCTACTTCGAGAAACTACTACCTTATCTTCTCCAGCTCCCTCCCCACCTCCAGCTCCCTCCCCATCATCATTGTCTTCTCCGTCTGTTCCATCATTATTAAATTCCTCATCTGAAGAATGATTTATATGTAAATCCGGTAGATCATCTAAGTTGTCCTCCTCCACAACAGAGCGAACATCCTCAATTTCTTGGGATGAAGCTTCTTCAACAACTATTTGTGCATGTCTACGACTTCGAACATTTTGATGTTTTTGTACATTAGAAACTTCAACATATAACTCCATCATTGCACCATCAGACCGTTGGGAAAATAAAGTTCCCGCTTGGACCCAGTGCTCATCAGAAGCCAATGGACAAGCAAGATGCCATAACGTGGCAGGGAATTGCAAATGTCTATAACTAATAGACTTTATCTCTTGATGAGGACCGAGATTTAAGCAACCACGAATTCTATCTTGAAGATCAGTTATGGTAACACAATCAGATGTGTTAACCATAGATGTTGGTTGTATACTATAAGAAGATCCTTGCTCGGTTTGAATTACCTTTCCATAGCAGTAAACACAAGCAAACATGTCTCTCTACATGAAAAATGGTTACTGATCACTGAATATGTCAATAATGTTTTGTTACGTGTTAAATAAATTTTTTTATCTTCTTAAAGGTATTTTAGTACTTCATGAAGTAAATATCAATCATCTAAAACATATCCCCCGGGAGTGTCAAACCAGGAGTGCAGCAAGACCCGTTGTCGTGTACCAGGATACCCCGGGTCAGGCCCGAAACTCCTTGTCGGGGCTTTCACCCCTAGGTACAGCTGTGCCAGAGCCACATCATCCACTTGTAGTATCCAGACAGGGATTTAATTGCTTAGATAACGACATAAACTTTCATGACACCAAAATTTTAAAACCTTCCTAAATTAAGCCACTAATGTTTTGTAGAACAATTTTTTAACTTTCCTAAAGATATGTTCAATGATCTCTAAAAAATAAGATTCATTACAGTGCAGTTTAATCACTAGTTAAGTGTCGGTCACTACTTAAGTGCTGGTTAATCACTACTTAAGTGCTGGTTAATCACTACTTAAGTGCTGGTTAATCACTACTTAAGTGCTGGTTAATCAGTTAGGAGTTGGTCATTCACCACGTAATCATCCCTTAATCTTTACTTAATGAGCCCTTAATCATCCGTTAATCGTTAGTTAATGACCCCTTAATCGTTAGTTAATGAACCCTTAATCATCCCCTAATCATCCCTAGTTAATCACCCCTTATTCACCCATTAATCGTTAGTTAATCACCCCTTAAACATTCCTTAATTACCCCTTAATCAGCCCCTAATCATTCCTTAATCGTTAGTTAATCACCCCTTAAACATTCCTTAATTACCCCTTAATCATCATGTAAACATTCCTTAATTACCTCTTAACCATCCCCTAATCATTCCTTAATCATTAGTTAATGACCCCTTAATCACCCCTTAATCGTTAGTTAATCACCCCTTAATCGTTACTTAATCACCCCTAAAACATTCCTTAATTACCCCTTAATCACCCCTTAATCACTCCTTAATCATTAGTTAATGACCCCTTAATCACCCCTTAATCACTCCTTAATTACCCCTTAATCATTAGTTAATCACCCCTTAAACATTCCTTAATTACCCCTTAATCATCACTTAATCATTCCTTAATTACCCCTTAATCATCCCCTTAACCCCTTAATCAGTCCTTAATTACCCCTTCATTCCTTAATTACCCCTTCATTCCTTAATTACCCCTTAATTAGTTAATGACCCCTTAATTAGTTAATGACCCCTTAATCACCCCCTTAATCCTTAGTTAATCACCCCTTAAACATTCCTTAATTACCCCTTAACCATCCCCTAATCATTCCTTAATCATTAGTTAATGACAACTTAATCACCCCATAATCGTTAGTTAATCACCCCTTAATCGTTACTTAATCGCCCCTAAAACATTCCTTAATTACCCCTTAATCACCGATTAATCACTCCTTAATTACCCCTTAATCATCACTTAATCATTCCTTAATTACCCCTTAATCATTAGTTAATCACCCCTTAATCACTCCTTAATTACCCCTTAATCATCAATTAATCATTCCTTAATTACCTTAATGACCCCTTAATCATCCCTTAATCATCACTTAATCACCCCTTAAACATTCCTTAATTAATCATCCATGGTTAATTACCCCTTTAATCATGACTTAATTATTCCTTAATCATTATCTAATTAGTCTATGATTATCTCTAAAATATTAATAAATTATTATTATCCCTAATTAACTAATTAAAACATTAATAATATAACTATTTATTTCTTTTCTTTAAATAACTACTACTACATACTTAAATATTTAAAATTAACTAATTACAATTAAATAAATAAATAACTTTAAAATAAAAAAAAATACCTCTAAATGAAGCTTGAAACAAAAATCTTGTACTCTTTGCGTCTCCAGAAGCACCACGAAGAAAAACTCAACTTAGAGAGAGGAGCTCTCAAAATTTTAGAGAGAAGAGGGTTTTTTGAGTGAGGAAGGGTGGGAGGGGCGGAGCCCTTTTATAGGGAAATTTTTGGCGAAGGTGGCAACTGGGAAGCCGCCTTCGGCCATTTAAAACACGAAAGGCGGCTCTTCCGGAGTCGCCTTTCGCAGAAAGAATTTCGAAAGGCGGACACTGGTGTGCCGCCTTTCGTTTCCCCAATGGTGGAAGGCGGTTCCTGGAGAACCGCCTTTGGCCCGGCGGAAACCGAACCGAAGGCGGCACACCATGTGCCGCCTTTAGGATGTAAAAAAAAAAAATTTAAACCTGGATGTATTTTTAAAATTTTTTTTTTGAAAAAATGTAAAAAAAAAATAACTCGAGCTTCGATGCTGCTTCATGCCGCTGCTGCTGGATTTTGCATGCCACCATGTTCAGAGGTGGAGGGCCGTTGTTGAGTGACTTGCTTTCCGACATTTCTGGATGCGCTGAAGCTAAAGACCGCTGCTGTGAGAGGAGCCTGCCGCGCCACGCTGCTATGTGAAGAGGAGAAGTCGAGCTGGAGCTTGTCACTGGAGTGCTGCGCTACACCAGGCTGCTTCCATAAGCCGCCAAAGAAGGCCTCCCTCTTTTTTGCGCCATGGAGAAAATAGGAAGATGAGATAAGAAAAAATAACAATAATAATAAATATATTGAAATAATAATAAAACTATATTAAAGTAAAGTAAAACGAAGAAGACAAAAAATAAAGTAAGGTTGAAGTTAGGGTTAACTTTAATAAGTCAAAAGTATAAAGTAGAATTTTTAAAATTTATAAAACAATTATAATTTATATTTATACATAAATCATAAACTAGAATATAAAAATAATTTAATAATAAGTATTGGCAATTAATTAATATAATTTTATGTTATTAATAACAATTATAAATAAACTATAAAATATACTTAATAATTTAAAAATATTTAAAACTTAAGTTTTAATTTTAATTACTTAATTAAACTTAACTAAATAATAGATTAATCTTGCAACTTAATTTCTAAAATAGTAATAATTAAATTATTAATATAATATTAAATATTAACTTAATTATTTATTTATTTATGTTGTCACATTTAATAACTCAGTTAAAAATAATAAAAATAATAACTTGGTAATTATTAACTTAGTTAATTAATAACATTTTAATAACTTATGTTTTTTCTTAGTTTTATTAAGAAAGTAATTATAAATTAACTAAAGCTAATTTTTAACGAGTAATATAACAATTTACTTAAAACAATAATTATTTTCCTTTGCATATCATTTATTTATTCTACTTTATCTTTGCAGGTTCATTTAAGGGACTTAAACGTGTCCAGGTGCATTCAACTAACTCAGTGGGAGTTAGTTATGTGGGAAAAACTAGCATGACGTGCTTGTCACGAAAAAATGCACATTTTTGCAGTGTGTTTGTGAATAACTTTTGGAGTCTGTGGAGAAGGTTTGGTGACGAGCAGCAGAAGACAGCAGTATACTTAAGCAGAGCAAGCAGCAAATTTTGGTGGCTCTCATTTGACATTCCATGTCACGCAATTTGAGATAGAACTCCCGGGAGACACCAAGAGTGATACTGGAGACTTGGAGTTTTAGGAGAAAAGTAGTAGTACACGGTCATCATTCTCAGAGGGAGGATCTGTCTTCCTCTATTTTTATATGTTTCACATTATACTTGCTACTGATATGTTGTTAATGATCTTAGCTTTTTTCTCAAGAGTTTGGAGACTTATTGTTTGAAACTTCTATCCTCAACTAATTTCTTCAAATGAGAATCTGATTCTTTTGGTGAGATTGAATCAGGTTCTTGAACATAAAAATTGAATTAACACCTTTGAGAACTTAATTATAAATAAATTATTGTTTTGGCGAGATTGATCATCGAGAAATTTAATCAAACTTTTGAATTCAAACTTCAGAAACTTTTGGCGAGATAGTTTTCTGTTGTCATCTTAAAATCAAATTACAGTATGTGGTTGTTGAAGTGGCAAACTTCTAGAGCTATAATATAGAGTGTTAATTCTTCTGGCGAGGAAGGATTAACAACTCATTTTTAAGGTGTGGATTTAATCAAATGAAGATCATTCATTTAATCCAGTAAGGTTCAAATATCTCGAGAAAACTTTTGATCTACCCTCAGCACTCATGTTTCCTTCTTAGTTATTTTTAGTTTTCACTATTTTTTTTCTTGTTGTATCATTTCCAGTATTGGTGATATATAATTTCCAAAATTTTTCATACTGCTTTATTAAAATAAAAACTAAAAAAAACTAAAAAATGCCCACCTCACTACTGACAACAGTGAGGTTTTTAGTTTTAAAACCTTAGAATTCTTGTCTGCCTCTCTATGGATCGACCCTGCACCACTATGCTAGTGTAGGTTAATAAATGTAATTTTGAGGCCCGTGACGACCTACGACCTCTTAAAAATTTGGCTTCATTTCCAGGGAAGGCAGGTACTGAGAGTCTAAGGTTAGAATAAAAAAATGAAAAAAAAACATAAAAAGTTATTTTAAAAAAAATCTGTTTAAAAAAAATGCTTTGAACTGGAACCTACTGTTTGTCTTCCTTTTGAAAAATTTGCTTCATTGTGAACTGATGTGTGTTTAATCTCACTTGGTTTAGTTTAAATATGGAAGTTAATGAAACTTGGGATCAAGAAGGTCCACATTGTCTGTGTTGTGGCTATTATGGGCACACTGCCTAGCAATGTGTCTATAACCAGCCACAACAGGATGTTTAAATTGAATAAAATTAAAACATTGAATCTAATCCTATATTTCTAGCTAAAATTGAATTAATTGATTATAAACTAGATTCTAGAGTGGAACTAATTAACAATTGTTTTACTAAAACACATGAAATTCAACTTATAGATTTTCAAGAGTGTGATCAGAGAATGAAAATATTAGAAAACATGATCTTGGAATTATAATAAAGGGTTAAAGAACAATAATAATATGATGAAAATGAAAAGGAAAATGTGTATAAAAGATTTGAAAATCATGTTGAATAGGAGAGTGATTGTGAAATTGGGAAACAAAACTTCCATTTTTTAAAATCCAATTCTATTGAACCTAATCTAGAAATAACCAACTCACTGAATCAAGAGAATAACATTGAAAATCACAAAAAGAGCTTTAATGGTGTTGAGTTGGATAATTTTGAAACTGAATTAAAATAGACTGAAAAATATAGCCCAGTTCTCTTAATAATTCCTACTTTGGAGAATAATTACTGTTTTAGATGTTTTGAAAAAGAAGTCACTCGGGTAGAAGAGAAACATCATAATGAAAGTTTGAATGTTACAAACTCTTCACCCAAAATTTCTGAAATTATGAACATTGAGCCTGAACTTAATTTTGGGTATAATCTGGATGAGAACATTAAACTGGAAGTTAAAGAATCTGAAATTTTTGATCCAGAACTGAAAACTTCTCTTCCATGATTTGAAACTGTGATCCCAATAATTTTTGAAATGTCGGTAGATGATGAGGAAGAGGGAATGATATTTGAAGAAAGAATAACTGATGAGTTTTCATTTACCTATTCTCATGGTGATCACTTTTATGAAACATTGTGCAGTTAATTTGAAAACAGTGTTGATATACATGGGTGTAAATGTTTAAATTTGATCAATCTTGAAGAAGAATTTATTGAAGCTGAATTGAACTTTTCTTCCCCAGAACTGAACTTTCTTGAGCACATTAAAGACCTTGTTTTTGAAAATGAGCCTTTTGAACATGAAATTAAAGTATAGGTTGAACACACACTTGAATTAGGCAGAACTGATTCGTTAAGAGCAGTAGATGTTCAATGTGAGTTAACAGATGAGGATCTTTTGGAAGATATTTATAACATTGTTAGACCTGAATCTGATTTTGATAAAATAAATTCTCTTCCCTGTTTGTCACTTTCATCCTCACCTGTGAAGGGTTCTGAGCCTTCTCATGATAGTTATAGTAGACCATAGGGGGAATCGCACTCGAGTTCCAATGATCATAAATCTATTCAGCACTCTATTAAATCCCCTTTTGGACCAAATAATCAGTATTCATCCACAAGCACCCTTGACCTTGAACCTCTTAGTGTTTAAGTTAAGAGTGATAGCCATGAAAATAATGTTAAACCCTTTCAAGAATCTAGTACTATGTTTTCTCTTCATGTGAACTCAACTCTTTATAACTCTGAAACAATTCTGTATGTGGAAAGAACTATACCCACAACTCTTAAAAGGTGTTTCTTAGGGGTTATTTCAGGTTATGATAGTTTTGTTGTGTTTAAATTTAGTGCCCACATAATTCATTGTTCTGTTAAAAATAATTAGGCCAAACATATGTGTTGTTTCTTATTAAAGAAACCACATCCACCTAGTGACTACAGTTAGTTGCTAGGTGAGTCCGGATGAGGACTATAAACCTAGCGTTGCATGGGAGGCAACCCATGTTCTTTTATTTGTGTTTACTTTTGTCATTGTTCTTGTTTTACATTGAATAAAGTTCTGCTGTGATGCCTTCTATATGCTCTGTCTCTGCTGGATATTTGTTCCTGGCTTACATGATTTGTATTTTTAGGAGGCTTCTACTCTGACATTTAAGGAGTGGAATTCCCATACTGGAGGGAAATTTAAAAACATATTCAAGGAAGTACTCAACTCATAATTGTTGGATTTATTTCTCTACTCCTTAATGTTTTAAAAAAAATCTGCTCACTGAAAATTTTTGCATGTCTAAGAAATTCTTCTTTATGAGTATTGAAAAATCTGCTGCATAAATTTCATATTAAAAAAAAACTTTTGTTGCATGTCACTAACTTGAATTAAAAATATGCATGTGCTTCACTGCTGGAAACTGAATTGTATTTTTTTAAACCCATTTCACTGTATGAAAATAAGTGTGGGGGGTACATGATACTGGTCTTTAAAATATGATTAATGTTGGGGTTTTTAGCATACAACTTTCTGCTTTATTGAACATCCATTTGATTCATACTTTGTTAAAATGCTTACACCCAATTAATTGTGCACTCATTGCTTATATTCCACTGGACTCAATTTTAATGTTTATACTTGCTAATGAATCAGTTAATTATTTATTCATTGTGGAAAACAATAATTTTTGAACTTCATTGATACCCTTTATACATGTCATAAATATACTAAATTGAAAATCTTTTTTGAACTTAAATTTCTTAATTGCTCTTTTCCATATTTAGAAGTCTACTTTGGGGACAAAGTTGGATTTTAAGTGTGGGGGAGGGGGTCAATTCTTGATTGTGATTGACTGTGCTTTAATATAATCCCATCAACTCCCACTACAACTTAATTTTTTTTTTGTAAAAAATGGATAAATTTTTTCAAAAGTTTTGTATAATTTTAGGCTTTACACTATACTCAAATGAGTCTTTCCAAAGTACAATCTCCTTGCTGGTAGTAAGAACTTCTTAGAGTCTGAAATTAATGATTTTGGATGATTTCTGAGCGTTCTTACTTAGTGATTTGATGGAAATTTGGTCTAGGAACTACTTCTGGAATTGATTTGAGTTACAAGTTTGTGGAGCAATGATCACAACCTTTGGAACTAGAAGTTTGATTTTGGTTCTAGGGGACACATTCATCTTTTAATTATTAAAAGTAATTTATTTAATGAGCCAATGTAAATGAATTTTATATAAATCTTTTGAAACTAGAGTAATTTGGGAATCTGGGATCCAACGGTCAGTCTCTGAGACCCTAGATGCTGGGTGTGCTTCTGTTTACTAAAATCCCTCTATAAACATTGAATAAGTGCATTGCACAGTGCTTATCATAATAATACATGTCTTGGGAAAAATAAATATAGTGTTTATAGTCGAAAATGAACACATTTAGGTGAGGGGAATGATGAACGCCAGATAAAGAAGGGATCAATTTCTTATATTGAAATCATTTAGGTTGTATCATTGAGTGCTGGACATGTTACAATTTGATTTTAATCATAAATAAACTTCAATGTTTTTCAAAGAAAATAAAACATGGGATTGTTTGAGGACAAACAATGCTTAAGTGTGGGGGAATTTGATGTGGCCTTATTTTTACACAGTTTTCCACATCCTTTTTATTAATTATTAATGATTTATTTAATTATTTTTACACTTTTTATCTAATAAATGCACTTATGTTTTTTATAATTAAATTTGTCAAATATTCATTTTTTATAACATTTTATGTAATTATGTACCCTTAATTAGCTGATTTATTCCTTCTTTGTTTTTAATATAATTAATTTTCAATTTGTTTTTTTAATCTTTATTTGTTTATTTTATTTAATTTTTCATTATTCAAAATTATTGAGTTTGTTAATTAATTTTCTTTTAATTTTTAATTTTATATAACTTTGTTACGACTTTCCAGACTACCGGTAGCTAAGCTACCGATAGCAGGGTTACAATTTCTCTACCTGTAGAAAGGTTACCGGTACTGTCTATCGGTGACTTTCTCTCTTTTTGCTTATCGGTGGCCTATTTTTAGATGTATCGGTGACCTTTTTCACCATTACTCTTTCCTACCGGTAGCTCATCTTTTTAACTATAATGGTTTATTTTAATTTCTACCGGTGAGACCTTTAATTTTATCAGTAGTGGTGAGTATTTAATCTACATAATCCTTTTTAATTAACTTATACTTTGTTTTAATAATTAATCTTTTAACTTAGTTACTTTAGAATTGGTTAACTTTATTATTTATCAGTCATCCTGCCAAGCACTTAAGTATTCAATATGTGTTTTAAATTAAAATTGAATAGTTCGCTTTTAATTTTATTAGTTCAGATAGTTAATTAATTAATAGTTTTTAAACATTAATTTTATTATTTTATGTAATAAAATTGATTTATAATTCATTTTATAATTGTTTTAGTCTATAGGTGAGGTAGATAAGTGTTTGCGGTGACACAAGTCACCGATTCTCTTCTATTTTATTTGCTGCTACTCTTTGTAATTAAGTTGTTTAGTCATTTTAATTTTATTTATTTTATTAATTTAGTTTTATAATTATTTAGTTTTTAATTCTAGTGTTCTCAATTAAAAAATTTAATGTTTTAACGGTTAAATAAAAATTCTGTTTTAAATTAATGGTGTTTAGATTTAGCTTCTTTGTAATTTATTGTTTTTATTATTTTTATTCTTTCATTATTTTTAATTTAAGTTCAATTTTTTTTAAGGTCACCGTTAGTTTTTTATTTAACTAAGTTTTTTTATTCTACCGGTGACTTCTTATTTTTCCGTATCAGTGACCCCGCACCGTAAGGCCTCACCAATTCCCTCTACCTCACTGTTAGCTTTATTTATTTTATATCGGTCACCCTTGGGTAATTTTTTTATATGGGTTTTAAAAAAACAAAAAATAGGTAAAAGGGGTTAGGGTTCGCATATTTTTAAAACTGGGTCCGAGATGCGTGAACCCCGTTCACGCATCACCGACCCCGGGAAGATGTGTGAACGGGGTTCACGCATCTTAACCGCGCTGAAGGATGCGTGAACCGCGTTCACGCATCCTTCACGAAGTTGATGAAGGATGCGTGAACGGGGTTCACGCATCCTACAGTAACTTTTTTTTTAAAATTTTTATTTTTATTTTTTGTTTTGTTTTGTTTTATATATATATATATATATATATATATATATACAAACAAAACATAAAATTCAGCAGAATTTATCTGCTATTTAATATCCAGCAGAACTGCCATTACAGCAGTCTGGATTCTGACAGAAACCATCACCCAGGGCTCTCTTTTATAAGAGGGCTTGCCCAGGAAATCATACTGCATTTCCGATGTGGGATTCAGGTTCTCTTTTCCTGCACAGAACATTCTGCATTTCCGATGCGGGATTCTGTTTCAAGTACGTGACTTTGAAAGACTATAAAATACAAACTATACGACCAATATAAATAAAACTTAAAACATGGATTAAACATATAATAAATAGTTGAAAATGAAAAGAATTTCGTAAAAAGGGTTGATGAATAATAATTTATAAGCTTTCAAAACCACCAACTTGAAACTTAAAAAAGTTTCAAGTACGTGACTTTGAAAGACCATAAAATAAAAACTATAAGACCAATATGAATGAAACTTAAAACATGGATTAAACATACAAGAAATAGTTGAAAATAAAAACAATTTCATAAAAAGTGTTGATGAATAATAATTTATAAGCTTTCAAAACCACCAACTTGAAACTTAAAAATGTTTCAAGTACGTGTCTTTGAAAGATTATAAAATACAAACTATATAACCAATATGAATGAAACTTAATATACGGATTAAACATATAATTATTAATTACATAATAATTAATTAGTTAATTAGTAAATTAGTAATATAATAAATAATTATAAATATTCATTACAATTATTAGTTATTAATTATTAAAAATTAATTATATATTAATTAATTAGTTAATTAGTAATATAATTTTTAATTATTATTATAATTATTAATTATATAATTAATGATTATATTACTAATTAACTAATTAATTGTTATGTAATTAATAATTAATAATTATATTACTAATTAACTAATTAATTAATATATAATTAATTTTTAATAATTAATAATTATATTGGTAATTAACTAATTAATTATTATATAATTAATAATTACTAATTATAATTACTAATTATATTACTAATTATAATAAATAATTATATTACTAATTAATATATAATAATTATAGTTAATAATTATAGTACTAAATAACCAATTAATTTTTAATAGTTAATCATTATATTGGTAATTAGCTACTTAATTATTATATAATTAATAATTAATAATTAATAATTAATAATTAATAATTATAATAAATAATTATAATCACTAATTATATTACTAATTAATCAATTACTTATTTTATAATTAATAATTATATTACAAATTAACTAATTAATAATTATAGATAAATAAAAAATAATTATAATTAATAAATAGATTACTAATTAGCTAATTAATTATTATATAATAAATAATAAATAATTATATTTAATAATTATATTATTAATTAACTAATTAATTATTATATAATTAATAATTAATAATTAATAATTATAATTATAATTAATAATTATTATTAAGATTTATATTACTAATTAACTAAGTAATTATCAATTAATAATTATACTACTAATTAACTAATTAACTATTATATAATTATATTACTAATTAACTAATTAATTATTGTGTATTAGTAATTAATAATTAATAATTATATTAATTATTAACTAATTAATAATTATATTACTAATTAACTAATTAATTATTAACTATTTGTTATATGTTTAATCCATGTTTTAATTTTCATTTATATTGGCTTTATAGTTTGTATTTCATAGGCTTTCAAAGGCACGTAAACGTATTTAAGTTTCAAGTTGGTGTTTTGAAAGCTTATAAATTATTTTTCATTAATTTTTTTTTATGAAATTCTTTTTATTTTCAACTATTTCTTATATGTTTAATCCGTATATTAAGTTTCATTCATATTGGTTATATAGTTTGTATTTTATAATCTTTCAAAGACACGTACTTGAAACATTTTTAAGTTTCAAGTTGGTGGTTTTGAAAGCTTATAAATTATTATTCATCAACACTTTTTATGAAATTGTTTTTATTTTCAACTATTTCTTGTATGTTTAATCCATGTTTTAAGTTTCATTCATATTGGTCTTATAGTTTTTATTTTATGGTCTTTCAAAGTCACGTACTTGAAACTTTTTTAAGTTTCAAGTTGGTGGTTTTGAAAGCTTATAAATTATTATTCATCAACCCTTTTTACGAAATTCTTTTCATTTTCAACTATTTATTATATGTTTAATCCATGTTTTAAGTTTTATTTATATTGGTCGTATAGTTTGTATTTTATAGTCTTTCAAAGTCACGTACTTGAAACAGAATCCCGCATTGGAAATGCCGAATGTTCTGTGCAGGAAAAGAGAACCTGAATCCCACATCGGAAATGCAGTATGATTTCCTGGGCAAGCCCTCTTATAAAAGAGAGCCCTGGGTGATGGTTTCTGTCAGAATCCAGACTGCTGTAATGGCAGTTTTGCTGGATATTAAATAGCAGATAAATTCTGCTGAATTTTATGTTTTGTTTGTATATATATATATATATATATATATATAAAACAAAACAAAACAAAATAAAAATAAAAATTTTAAAAAAAAAGTTACTGTAGGATGCGTGAACGCGGTTCACGCATCCTTCAGCGCGGTTAAGATGCGTGAACCCCGTTCACGCATCTTCCCGGGGTCGGTGATGCGTGAACGGGGTTCACGCATCTCGGACCCAGTTTTAAAAATATGCGAACCCTATACCCTGTTAGCAAATTTTAATTTTTTAAAAACCCAGATAAAAAAATTATCCGTCACCCTTGGTAGCTCTTTCTCTCCCCTGCATCCTCACCGTTTTTTTCTCTATCAGTTGCTCCCTCACTAATAGTTGTCTGCATACTTCCCTCACCGATACTATTTTACTCACTGTTAAACAATTTCTCAACCTCACCGGTATCTATTCCTCACTCATACCACTTTCTCACTGATACATCCTTTTTATTCTTATCACTGATACACATCCCGCCCTTCATCCTCACTGATAGCCCCTTTACTCCATCACCGGCTTTGAGGAGAGCCACCAGACCACAGCTGCGAATGGAAAGCTGGGTCCGTCGCTGTAAGGAGTTGCTGAAGAGAGTCGTGCCACTATCGTGGGTGTTCACGGCAGTAAGTCAAGGTCGCTGGAAGATTGGAGGGGTGCCGCGCTTGCTGGAGGTGCGCCAGTGTCGTTGAAGGCCAAGGACCACCGCGTTGCTGGAGTAGGGGAGCTTCGCTGCTGTTTCATGTCACTGCTACTGGATTCCGCATGTCGCCGGGTTTAGAGGAGGAGGACTGCTGTTGAGGGGTTTGCTTTCCGCCATTGTTGGATATGCTAAATCTGAAGACCGCTACTACGAGAGGATCCTTCGCGCCGCGTTTCTGTGCGAAGAGGAGAAGCCAAGCTGGAGCTTGTCGCTGGAGTGCTCCTCTACACCAGGATGCTTCCACAAGCCGCCAAAGAAGGTCTCCCTCTATTGTGCATTGTGGAGAAAAGAGGAGGAAGATGAGATAAAAAAATAACAATAATAATAAATAGATTAAAATAATAATAAAGGTATAATAAAGTAAAGTAAAAAGAAGTATACAAAAAAATAAAGTAAGGTTGAAGTTAGGGTTAACTTTAATAAGTCAAGTAGAATTTTTAAAAGCTTTAAACCAATTAAAAGTTTAATTTATACATAAATCATAAACTAAAATATAAAACTAATTTAATAGTAAGTATTGGAAATTAATTAATATATTGTTATTTTATTAATAAAAATTATAAATAAACTATAAAATATACTTAATAATTTAAAAATATTTAAAACATAAGTATTAATTTTAATTACTTAATTCAAATTAAATAAATAATATATTAATACAGCAACATAATTTCTATAATAGTAATAATTAAATTATTATTATAATCTTAAATATTAACTTATTTATTTATTTATTTATGTGGTCAATTGTAATATCTTAGTTAAAAATAATAAAATTAATAACATAGTAATTATTAACTTAGTTAAATTAATAACTTTTTAATAACTTATGTTTTTTCACAGTTTTATTATGTAAGTAATTATCAATTAACTAAAGTTAATTTGTAATGAGTAATATAACAATTTACATAAAAAAATAATTATTCTCCTTTGCATATCATTTATTTATTCTATTTTATCTTTGCAGGTTCATTCAAGGGACTTAAACGCGTCCAGGTGCATTCAACTAACTCAGCGGGAGTTAGTTATGTGGGAAAAACTATCATGACATGCTTGTCACAAAAAAAATGCACATTTTTGAAGTTTGTTTGTGAAGAACTTTTGGAGTCGGTGGAGAAGGTTCAGTGACGAGAAGCAGAAGACAGCGGTATACTTAAGCAGAGCAAGCAGAAAATTTTGGTGACTCTCATTTGACATTCCACGCCACACAATTTGAGAGCAGAACTCCCGGGAGACACCATGAGTGATATTGGAGACTTGGAGTTGCAGGAGAAAAGCAGCAGTACACGGTCTTCATTCTCAGAGGGAGGATCTGTCTTCCTCTATTTTTATATGTTTTACATTGTACTTGCTACTGATATATTGTTAATGATCTTAGATTAATTTCTTTTGCTCGAGAGTTTGGAGACTTATTGGTTGAAACTTCTTTCTTCAACTAATTGCTTCAAATTAGAATCTGATTCTTTTGGCGAGATTGAATCAGGTTCATGAAAATAAAAATTTAATTAACACCTTTGAGAACTTAATTCTAAATCGATGATTCTTTTGGATAGATCGATCATCGAGACATTTCATCAAACTTTCGTATTCAAAATTCAGAAACTTTCGGCAAGATAGCTTTCTGTTGTCATCTTAAAATAAAATTGTTGTATGTGGTAGTTGAAGTGGCAAACATCGAGAGCTATAATACAGAGTGTTAATTATTCTAGCGAGGAAGGATTAACAACTCATTTTTAAGGTGTGTATTTAATGAAATAAAGATTATTCATTTAAGACAGTAAGGTTCAAATATCTCGAGCAAACTTTTGATCTACCCTTAGCACTCCTTTTTCCTTCTTAGTTATTTTTAGTTTTCACTATTTTTTTTGCTGTGTCATTTCCATTATAGGTGATATGGAATTTCCAACTTCTTTCATACTGCTTTATTAAAATAATTTTTTTTAAAAAAACTAAAAAATACCTACCTCACTGCTGACAATAGTGATGTTTTTAGTTTAAAAACCTTAGAATTCTTGTCTGCCTTCTCTGTGGATCGACCATGCACCACTGTGATAGTGTAGGTTAATAAATGTAATTTTTAGGGTCGTGACGACCTCAGACCTCTTCAAATATAAATCAACCAATTAAGTGGAATGATATCTAGGTGAACCCATCTAACATGTTCATGAATATTTGTTCTATATAAAGAATCAAACATAAGGAATGGACATATTGGTTACCCATGGAATGAAATGGGTATCATAATAATGTCATGGGGCATAAAAATTGGTTATATAAAAATGGTATCAACGAAATAATGGGATTAAATAATTTTTTATTTTCATAAAAGAGTAATATATCAATTCTAATGATTTAGAACATGAAAACGAGTGGATAGGAAACATTATAAATGTTCCCATTCAATGTGGATTCAAGGAAAAGAATAATGATCATTTAAAGAGGATATAAAAATAATTGTTTTCATAAGAACTAAAATGAAAAAATTTCTTTAAGGATATATATAGTGATTTTAGAAAAAAAATCTTGGTGGAATAAAACATTTTAATGGTGTTTACATTAAAATGTGTAAAAAATATGGAAGTTCCTTTTATTTGGGTTTTCATAATATGAGGTATTAAGAAGAAAACCTCTTAAAACATATAATTCCCCACAAAAGAAAGCTTAATTTAGATAAAAAATATTTTGGTACATATTCAAGAATATAGTAAATTTATATTCTGATATTGACGGGCGTAAAATGAGTCAAGGTAAGATAAACGATAACAATATGAAAAAATGGAGGATCGGATAGATCTCTTACCTTTTCTTAGCATATGTTATGTACATTCACTAAATGTATTGGATAATATAATTATAACTATTATTTAATAACACCAAACACCATACACATTTATGCTATTTATAATAATTTAATTAAGTTACTTTATGATAATTTTTATGAGTTATACGAATCAATTTCTTAGTTTCAGGAGTGTTTGTTTCATGGACTTACGGTATTTTCACTTGTCTATAATTATAGAAGCTCTTATTGAATGTTATTAATACTCCATAACTGAAATTTAATGGTATTAATACACTTATAAAATTTTATATGGTCCCTTACATCAATTTATTTTCCAACATGATGATGAGCCACTTGATAAAACATTAATAAAAAATGAATAATTTATTTTGGTAGGTTTTATGTCCATCACGAACATGTTTTTTATTTAATATATTCTATATATATTAGTTCCATATATTTAATAAGTTCTAATATAATTATTAAAATATTATTTAATGAAAATAATTTTTTTTATTACAATCTATTAAGGCAGTAATAAAAATGAAAACTCATTATCCATAGAGATGGTTAATCACTATAATTTGGAAAATAGTTTCATTTATATGAATAAAAGGAGATGAAAAAAGGGGATACATATATATAATATTCCATTATAAATATAAAATTATATTATATTCAAGATAATGGATTTATTATTAATTTAGTGATGAAAAATGTGAGGATATGATAGAAGAAGAAAAACTAAAAAAAGTAGATTGAGAATGTTACCTCTTGAATATCACCTCCCTAAAGGACCCTTTGTGGTACCTCAAATTGTTTATTTTTTAGTGATACTAGAAGTACATGGATGTGGGGATAGTGAGGGGAATAGTTATTATAAGATATTTAAAAATAATCATGCTCTAGATGGAGTGATTACAAGGGCTCCTGATGAGTGGTATTTATAAGGGAGTGGAGGTTTTTTTTGAAATTTCTCAAAAGATTAAATTATTATAAATTCATTAACTATCCAAATAACACAAAATTTTAATGTATGGGAAGAAAATATAATATAAGTTTTTTATATCATCAACCAAAATATTATGATTCTTTTTGTTTTTGTTTTATGTCTTATCATTATTATTAACATTTACTAACTTAATTTAATTTTAACTATTATAAATACTTTTCCTATATTAAAATTCCATAAGAAACACTTATATGGTTTCAATTTAATGAAAAATGGATGATATATGAAATTTTAGACAAAATAAAAATCTCATGGTATTTTTGAAATGTTTTATTTTTTATTTTTTAATAATTCAATAAATTATTAATCGCCTCAAATATTAGTGTTGTCAATATTGACCCCATTCATCACATTGACATTAAAAAACTTCATGAAAACAAGTAAATTTTAGAATAAATTTTCATTAGAAGATAAAAAATTTGTGACTATCAAGATAATTTTTGAATCACATTAAATATATAAAATTTTATTTTATTTTTATTTGTATTTTCATTTATTTTATTTTCAAGTTAATTTAATAATTACTACATAAAAATTTTATATAAATTTAGGTAAACTATGTAAATCCAAAAAACTTTAATTAAATTTTTACTATGAGGGTAAATAATTTATATTTTAAAATAAATTTTATACTATAGTATATATTTTAGTTAACCATATATTAAAAATATTATTCTTATTAAAAATAAGACTATGATATTTTTTAACTTTATTTAAATTTAATAATTTCTAATTAATTTTCAGTGAAAAGTGTTCATTAAATAACTACATTTCAGACATTCAATGTATATGATATAATTAATTCATCCAATAATAATTTTTAATAATATGTAAGGCCTTATCACTTATATTTAATCTATTTTATTATGATGTACCATTTACCGAGATGATAAATTGTACCGTTGTTATTATTCATGTTGACCAAAAATAAAATGAGTTTATTTGATAAATTTGAACTTTATAATACCATAAATGGAATAAATTTTTAAAAATTCAAAACTCCAAATTGGCATTATATAATTTAGAAGTAAACTAAAAAATATAAATGAAAATATTTTTTTAAAATGACATTCTAATGTATAAAATGATTTAATACTAACATTTTCATGAAGCAAGCCATGTCTTCTTCCAAACAAGATCCTGACCCAGTCTATAGAAAAGCCTGAAGGGTGTTCCTAATCCCTATGGATTGTCAAAATTTCTTGGGTATCAACACAAAAATTTGGGAATGATTTAAAAAAACATACAATTATTAAAAAAATTAAAAAAAATAAAATAAACCAATGATTGAAAAACCAAACCAAAAAAACCTTTAAAAGTATTTAGATTTAATTCTATAAGTAAATAAAATACCTAAAGGGGGTACTATAAAAATGGATCCAAAAAACCATCAATTAAACCACCACAAGGCATGGGTAATATCTTCACCAATTCATTGCAACAACACCGCCTTAGAGGATCATTAGCATCTTGAACCACCATCACTAAAATATTTACCCTTACATGTATCAAACATGACCATGTCTTCTTACACTTAAGGTTGTAAGTAGGGTGTGATCTATCACCTTGTAGAATTAAACCCATAAATATTAAATGTTACCATCATTAAATAAAAAATAATCATTCAACTTTAATATTTTAATGAGTTTTTAGAACAATTTAAAGGAAATAGTTTTAATGTAAACTACTTTTAAAAGAATGAAACATTTGGTAAAAAACACATTTACTATTAAATTAAACCAAAAGCCACACCATATACCGATGGTGAGAGTAATATAGTAAAAGAGAACTAAAAATGGGAGAGGTCCTGTGGGTACTAGATAGTGATGGGACCCTAGAACCTTTTGTCTCATTGAAAAGTGGAATAGAAACGAAAACCATATTTGATCAAGTGAAGAAGACACTAAAAAGGAGAAACATTTAAAATTATAGTTTTCTCTGATCATCATCAATGGTTAGATATATTTTTCATCATAAATACAACTAACTAAAACCATGCCATAGCCACATCCGTAACACAATACCACTTGTTCTATTCCATACTAATAACTGCTTATGCTTCCCTTTATGATCAAACAAATTTTATGTTCATATAGTATTCCACATTCAGAATAGAAATCTAGAAAACATTACACACATAAAAATCTAAATTTACACAACCAATTCATAATTCAAAATAATAATCATTACAATACATCTCTGAAATTTGATCCACACCACATAAACAATTTAATAAAACCTTTACACAATTTTTAAAATATTTCACAATTCACACTGATGTTTTTCACCATGAGAACACCCCATTTCACATGAAATTCCAAATTGAATCCCAATACACAACCAATAATTTTTAAAACCACTTTCACACCATACAAATAATCAATAAACCACATCAAAACACACATTCAAGCCTAATAAATTCATTAATTAATTCTTAAGCACAGAATTACCTACATCAGGTGTAGAATTTTTTATAAATATCTGAAAACCCCAAAACACACATTGACCATAGCACAAGGATTCCAAAATAAACCCTAATCCTTGATATCTAACCAATAATGTCAAAGTTTAACCCTAAAATCACAACCCTATTGTTTGAGAAGAGGAACCCCATGAAAAAGGGAAGAGAACCCAAGATTGGAGGAAGAAAAAAGGGAGGAGATGACTTACTTTCTGAATCGGGGAAGATTCTCCTTTAATACACAAAACAAATCATATATCCAAGAGTTTATGAGGGATAGATAGAGTAACCATTAGAGGTAAATCTCGGATGGGGTGAGAGAAATGGGTACTAAGAATTTAAAATCGATATGAGAGAGAAATACTCAAAATATTTAATGAACTAGATGTTGCACACTATTATTCCACACGTTTTGATAAACTGCGAGGTAATTGAATAGAGAATTATATCAGGATAAGGACCTATACAAGATTACCTAAAAAGATGTGTATGACCGAAAGGAGTCTATGCGGAAGGTTTTTTCTCTTATAATACAATTTCCTAGTTTAGGAACACAATTAATACTAACAATGTGCCAACCGTGTGCAGTATCCTATCCTCACAAAACTCCCCACTTATCTCTAAATATCAAATTAAACCCATGGAAAAAATATATATATTATAGAAAATAGAAATTACCTTAACAGAAGATCACAAATGTGACAATTCTCCCCACCGTGAAAACATTCCACCCATGGAATGTCAACCCAAAACATGATTGGATAACAGAATAGGGTAATCTTGCCCAATAAAAGACATTAACTCACATGTCTCTTATGTATCATTTTCATGTTGCGAAAGGATAAATACAAATGGAATTAACATCCCACAAACAACCTTCTTGTGGTAATCCACTATCTGTACTAGTACTTTAAAAATAGACAAGTCAGACGCTATCACCAACTATTCCAAATTCAAAACATGTGATGATTCTGGATTATACTTCTCCAATTGGGAGACATGGAACATGTTTTTAATAAAAATCTAATAAGAAGGAAAATATAACTTGTATAACACTTTTCCAACCCACTTGGTGATTTAATGGGTCTGACATACCTCCTCATTATCTTTCCCTACTTCTATAAATGATGATGTACCAAACGAGGGGCCACTCTTAGGAATACCAGACTACCCACATCGAACTAAAAATCTCCACACCTCTGATCAACATAAGATTTATGGTGAATCTGATCTATCAATAACTACTACTGAATCATCTTTACTTTCTCATATGTCTCTTTCACAAGGATCAGTCCCAAATTTGAGGTCTCACCAACAGCAGCACAACACAAATGCATCTGAAAATGCCCACTAAAAATAACCTCAAAAGGAGTCATTAAAATAGATGATTAATAACTATTACTATAAGAAAATTCAACAAATACCAATTTTATACCCCAGAAACCTTCGAAATAAAAAACACCCACATGATGCATGTCCTCTATAATCTAATTTTTCTGCTTTGTCTAACCATCTATTTGAGTATTGTATGATATACTAATTTTGATCAATGGCCCCAATACTATTTTAAGGCCTTCCCAGAACTGAGAGGTGAATTGGGGGTATCAATTAGTAACAATTGCTGATAGTACACAACGTTTCTTGACCACTTCCTAAACATTCAACCCTCCCATCTCACCCACCTTTGTTGAATCATTGATTGGAATGAAGTGGGGTGATTTAGTAGAGATATCAATAACTATCTAAATAGTGTTCCTTCTCTAATGTGTATGAATTAATACAATAATAAAATCCATTGAAACCTCATCCCACTTAAATGTAAGAATGGGTAATGGATGATTCAAACAAGAGGTCATTTGATGCACTACCTTGACCAGTTGACAAGTATAACATCTCAATACAATGTTAGCTATGTATCATCTCATACCTGGCCACCATAACATCCAATGAACATACTAATACATTTTGGTAGCACTAGGATGAACAACCCACTATGGCTTGTGGAAATCCTACATCACCACAGTCCTCAGAGATAACGGCACAACTAAACAACCCTTGAGACACATAATTCCCTTGGGAGACAATGACCAATCAGAGGATGTCTCCCAATATGAAGAAACTCTATATACCATGTTAACAACTCATCACTAGGTTACTCCCGCTAAACTAACTTCACAATAAAAGTATCCAACTATGCACATATAATGAATGCACCTACAAAATCATCCTTTCTCTCTTAATGCATCTGGGAAAAGAGCCCCATCAAAGTATACACATCTCTAGAGTCCCTCAATGCATGCACCATAACATTCTGACTCAAGGCTTCATCCACAACATTACCCTTTCCAAAATAATAGATGATGTCAAAGTCAACCCCCTACAGATATTCGATCTAATGGTTCTACCACAAATTGATATAATTCTGTTAGGAGATGTAGTTGAACCTTATACAATTATATTAGACCAAAAAATTATCCTCAAAGAGGTATTTAATCTGTGTCTTCAAATCATGAAACATCATTGGTAACTCCAAGTCATGGATTGGGTAATCCATCTCTTGTTATCATATTTGGAGATAACTATATGCCACCATGTGATCATCTAGCAAAAGAAAACTCCTGATACCCTTACCTGATGTGCCACAATAAACCACATGTCTCTTCACAGACTCTTCAAGTTCAACATAGGTGTGGAAGTCAACTGCCTCTCCATCTCCTCAAATGATTCCTATCATTCTGGGATCAATTCAAACATCTCCACTTTTTGGGTTTTTGGTGTAATGGAGGAGTCATTCTGCAATAAATCTTGAACAAAGCACCTGTAATAACCTATTATCCAAATAAATCTCATGATGTCAAAGACATTATTCAGTTGTTAAAACATCATAAATGAACTAATATTCTAAGGGTACATCGAAGCCCCTTGATCTGAAATCATGTGGCCCATAAACATCACTTTCATAATAAAAAAAGTTAAACATTGAATGCTTCAAATAAAGGTGATGATCGTGTAGAGTGTCAATCATGATCCAAAAATTATTCTCATACTCTCCCTCAAATCCATAGTAATATAGTATTTCATCCAAGAATACCATAATAAAAAGTCATGTTACCAGTTTAACACCCTATTCATGAGCACCATATAAACCGCTAGAGCATTTTTTTCAATTGGAAATCCATGAACAAATACTCAATGTTGCCGTAATTTATTTGGAAATCCATCTTTTGGAAGTCTTCCTCTCTCACCCTGACTTGGTGGTAAGATGAAGACAAATAAATCTTCTAAAAAAATGATTCCCCCTTTCTCTAGTCAAACAATTACTCAATTCATGGAAAATTGTATTTATTATTAATGGTTACCATATATAGCTTCTCGTAGTCAATGCACGACCAGAGGGATCCATTATCCTACTTCATTAACAGAATTTAAGTATCCCAAGGAGATATTCTCAGGCAAATGAATGCTCTGTTTTCCAAATCATCATTTTATATCTTTAACTCCCTCAGCCCTAGTGGGGTCAAACTATATGAGGGAAAAGATATATTCTATGTTCCTGACACAAAATCAATCAATAACTCCTTGTCATGATCTTGGGGTAATCCTGAAAAATCATCTGGAAATTCCTCGGTGAATTCATCCACTACATCAGGTAATTCACCCTTAGGGGAACCACCATAATCCTCTGGTGCAAGTGATGATAATTGATAAGAATGAGTTCCCAACTCATGAAGTGGAGGTCCCACATGGTCTGACCAAGGATCCCATTCTTCAAGGATATCCTAAGAAAATAAATCAGTTCCCTTGATACTAAATCTATTCTGATAGAAATAAAAGTGCTCTTGGTAGTGAACTATCCAGTCCATTCCAAGGGTCGCATTATAGAGGTACATGTCCAATATCAAGAAAACCCACTCCATATCAACCCCTAACATGGAAGTCATATATGAAGTAAACCAGAGGGCTTTCCCATTATTCATACCCAATGGTGTTACCAACTCTATTGCAAAAGATATCAACTCAGTTTTGAAATTCAACAAATTCACAATATGGGAAGATATACAAGTCATAGATGCACTAGTAAAAAAATAACAACACTAATAGAGGATACAATAATAATGGATCCTCGAACAATCAAGGGCCCAACATCTGGTCCCACTTGTGCCCACACTAAGGCATGAAGTTTCTTGGTATCTATATGAGGCTGACCACGACAACATCCCTAAGTCTCTTTATTGAGATTAATCTTACCGTAATATGAATTGGTCTGGCCACATTGACCAGACAACTAAGATCCCACCAACCTATATGGTTCTGACTAAGCTTCCATTTTCATAGAATCCACTGATCCTATAACTCTCTGATAATAATGTGAATCTCTACATAATCTCCTTAAGTTCCCAAATTCCCTACATTGATAACCATATTGGGTAGGATACATGCAAGATGGTCAAGTGTGTCCCAACTTCTCACACTACTGGCACACAACAGAACCTACATATAAATTCGTAGATGAAGCATTCTTGTAAGGATAGCCTGAAATAAAACAACCCTTCTTCCCTTACTCATCATGCATCCTTTTATTATTTGGTGAACTACTTCTTCCAATCATTGACATGACCCTAGAGGTACATTACCTATAATTGCAGTCAATATTCTCCAAACAGGCTCAGTCAAACACTTAATCAGAATTCCTAATCTTGAAAAATAATACCTATGAATAGATCTATGGATATAATCCTTTCTAAAATATTTGATCCTTCATCTACTCATTAGAGACTATATTGGGGGAATATCGAACAAGCTCAGAAAAATGGTTGGCATACTTCATCACCGTCTGGTCCCCCTGGACAAGATCCATCAACTCCTGGGATCTAGAATACACCAAGACCTTATGGAAATACTAGTAATTGAATACCACCTTAATGTTCTTAAATCTCATAAACACATGCTTCCCATCTCCAATCACGGAGTCTCACCACCTTTGACTAGTACCCTTTCGAATAAAAGAATCACACTTCACCCTGACTTCTTCAAGAGTCTTCAGGAAGTCAATAAGATTATATATATTTCTTATCAAATCATTTTCATCCTGAGGTTCCGAGATACCTCAGAAAGAGAGAGGTTTATTCTTGAGAAACTCTTGGGATTTACCCTTCTAAGATCTAGGCTCAACTTCCCTGATCGGAAGAAGAGAAGGGACTGCTCCTAATCCTTGAGCCTGAAATGTCCAGACCATAACATCTTCCAAACTCTACTAATGTGGTGAGTGAGATCTCTCAATATATTATTCATGTGGTTTCATGGGAGTTATCCATGGATTCATGATTTTTAAAAATGAAACAGTCACATTAGAACATAATTAATAAATCTTGTTGGATAATTTTTAGAAATAAACACCGAAAAAACCAAACATTCCAATGAAACACAAAAACCAAACTACTTCACCACCCACTCTATATCAACACATAGTCTACAGCATTCACATCCCACATAGAGGAGAATTCAAATAATTACCCAAACATCCCTTGGAAACATAAGGTCTGTCAGGAGGTGTGCTGTCCAGGAACCATACTCATAACCAGAACTCCAAACCCCAAAAATCCTAGATCATGTCTAACCATTTTCATCCCCAAATTAAATGACTCAAAGAGCATAACCATCCTTTAATAACATTTTATCATGAACAAATATTGGTATTCTTCTGAACTGGCACACAACTGAGTCTGTGAAAAGGCCATAAGGGCATTCCCAATCCCCAAGGGTTGGCACAAGTGATCGTGTATCAATAAAAATTGTGGGAACAATTTACCCCAACATAATAATATAAAACAATAAAAAAATATTCAAATAAACCAAATCTAGAAAAACCAAACCAAACATTCCTTTACAATTTATCATATTTAATTATACAAGTTAATAAAAAACTAAAAGGGGCTACTATAAAAAGTGAACCATAAAACATCTCCAAAACCCACCATAAGGAAAGGGGAATATATCCATCAAACCATCACCACAAGATCTCCCTATAGGATCACTTTCATCCCAAACCACCATCACTAAAAGATTTACCCTTGCCTGTATAAAATATGAACAGGTATTATTACACCCAACTATGTGTGTAGGGTGTGATATATTTCCCAACAGGATTCCACCAAAATGGATTCCATTATCTAATGATTAAGTAGAAAATAAACAATAATGGTTAATATTGAAGGTTTATTTTATAACAATAAAAAGGAAAAAAGTTTTAATGAAAACAATATTTAGAAGAGTGAAACATAAAATAAAATAAAATTTTCTTTTAAAGTAACTCAAAAGAAACAATGTATTCCATTGGTGAGAGGAACATAGTAAAATAGCACTTAACATGGGAGAGGTCCTATGGGTACTAGATAGATATGGGATGCTAGAAAATCACGACTTAGTGAAATGTTATATAGAAACCACAACAACAATATTTAACATTCACAGCCCTCTAGAGAATATAAACATCCAAAATTATAGTGGTTTTTATTCTTTATCATGTTTAGATAGAGTTTTCATCATCAATCACGCTAAGTGAATATGGGTTGTATCCACTTCCATATCACATTCCCAAAAGTCATAGTCATCCCTCCTAGAAACCCAAGCTTCCATTTGTGCTCAAACAATTTTCATGTTCATATAGTATTCCACATTCACACAAGAAATATAGAAAATATACTAAACATGCCAGAATAACTATTAACACGCCCAATTAATACTTCAAAACAATATGCATGAAAACACACCTCTAAAATATTATATGCACTACATAAAAAAAATTATTAATCCTTTAAAAAAAATTAATCATTTTCACAATACACAGGGTCATTTTTCACCAATATTATTATAATGTACCATACCTCTCTAGCCCATTCCCTTGTCAAAAAGAAGGTCATGAAGTGTTCTGGAGGGTAAAATGGACTTTTCCCACACTTTTCAGAATTTTGTAACTACACACCGTGTAGTGTGAGTACACCCTGTGTACCCCCTCACTGGGTATACCCCGTGTTGAAGGTTGTGTCCTTACCATGTGAGATAAATGAGTACATGCCGTGTAGTCCCTCCCCGCGTACACGTTACCCTCAAACCGTTTGTTGACCAGTCAATGGTCGTGTGACATGTTGAAGCTGTGTCCTTGTCGACTGAAATAAATGAGTACACGTCGTGCATCCCATAATACACACCGTGTAGTACCTCCCTACGTACGCGTTACCCTCAAACCGTGTTTTGACCAGTCAATGGCCACGTGATGCGTTGAAGTCCATGTTGGAAGCCGCGTGGTGACTATGTGAAATGGCCGAGTACAACCATGTACTAGAAAGTACATGTAGTGTACTTTTGTTTTTCTCTCCTATAAAAGGAGGGGGCCTCCCCTCCATTTCAAATCACTCCTCTCCTCCCCATTCATTCTAGCAGAGCTCTCTCAAGAGACTCCAAGGCTCTTTTCTTCCATAACTTCTTCGTTCGAGCTCTGATTTAGGATCCGTCAGCGGCCACGGGATCATAACGACGAGGTGGAACATCTAATCTTGGATATGTTGTCTTCCCTTCAGCCTTTACTTCCCAGCTTCCACCCGAGGAGGTTTTTTCGGGATTTTACAGAAGAGACGGACGCCGACGAACCTCTTCTAATGTTGATCCGGGGGAGCGTTGTGATTAGAACCTGTGGAGGTAGGGATCTTACCTTAGTCACTCTAAATTGTGCATCATGTGGGGTGGGTGTCCTCTTGTTTATGTGAAACAAATTTGAACTGGTTTAATAAAGATAATACCTAGCTTATATAATGGGGATGAGAATTTTTTGAATGCAGTTACATTATTTATATCCTGTGATATTATGTTGTGAATTGAATAGGCTTATGCCTACTTAAAATCATGGCCATTGGGGGCCTTTGATTGCACAATTAAATGTTGCCCTATATTTCTAGACCGTTTATGGATGGAAACTTTTTTGAATGTAGAAATTGGTTAATCACGTAAAGTTGGCTGATTAAATGAATAACTAGAACCCTTGATTGATCACCCCGGTTGAACAAAACTAAAATAATAAACATGTGGGTGCTGGTTAGGGTTTATTTATGTAAAGGGAGTGTTTTGTGGGTTTTTTTAGATCAGGTGAGCAGCGGGGCTATGGTAGGATTGTTTATTGGTTAGTGGGAATGCTATGTTGGTGATGGGCAGCAGGGCTGCGATAAATGGTATCAAGGGATGATGATGTACGGGTTTCAGTGTGTTTTTGGTTATGGTGGTTGGTAGTGGGGTTGTAGGGAAGGGTTGAATGTGGACGAACTATGGGTTGTGAATAATAAATAAAAGTGGAAGAGTTAATGAATGGTGGGGTATGGTAATGGAACAGGAATAATAATCAATGGAGATGGTTGGTTAATAAGAAGGTACTTGTTTTTGTTGCTTGTGTTTTTCCTAACGTGATTTGTGGATGGCAGGGATATGTTTTATGAACGATTGATATAATTGGTTGTGGATAATTGCCCAGTAGTTAAGGAACTAATAAAATAATTCTATTAAAACATGAAAACATAAATGGTGTTGGGATTGTTTGTTGTATGCATGCTTCGACGTAGCAGTGCTGAGGCACGTGATCAGTTTCTCTAGTTAGAAGTGTTAGGTTGCGCTGTGTGTTTGGTATACATATATATCTGTATATTTGTGTTTTTTCACACCCCGCCCATGTTGAGCACTTAGTGCCGAACACTCCCATTTCATGGGAGAGGGTGTTTTCCACTTAGTTACTAGCTCCTTCCTGCTCTTTCTTCCATAGGCTATGATGGCTTGATGTGACCTTACACCTAAGACACTTCAGGTAGGTTTCGGTTGGGGTGGTATTAGCCCAAGACTCTTTGGGCAGGTTTACAATTTACCAAGAATCTTAGGGATGAGGCTGAGGTGTGTGTGGGCGGGAAATACGGTTGTGAGGCCCAGGTGTGTGCGGGCGGGATATGCAGTTGTGAGGCCCAGGTGTGTCTGGGTGGGATATGCGGTTGTGAGGCCCAGGTGTGTGCGGGTGGGATATGAGGTTGTGAGGCCCAGGTGTGTACCAGAGGGATATGTGGTTGTGAGGACTAGGTGTGTACGAGAGGGAAGAGTGTGGTAGCGTCAGGATGTTCGCCTTTAGGAAGAGTAGCTAACTAGTGGTAAAATGGTGCGCGGTACCCAATACTCTTGTTCTTATATACTACTACTACCTGTTGTTTTGTGTTTTGGTGAGCGTGGCTGGTGAGTTTGGGTGGATTGAATTCCTTTATAGGTTTTGGTTTCTTATGTTGTTCTCACGGGACATTAGGATGTCTCCCCACTTGTGCATGAGAGCTTTAGGTTTCCCTACTGAGTATACTTGTATGCTCACCCTAAGTTTACTTTCAGGTTTCCAGGATGACTAACAGGGCCGTGCAGGACCCTACTAGTCGGGACAGTTGGAGTTGTTGCAGTTTTTTGTACTCTTGTTTCTTTTGGTATTGTACTTTTGAGCTTTCTTGTACTTGTACCTTGTTTCAGAACAATTTAAACATGCTTGTGGGATTGGTTTGGGTTTATTTACTTATCTTTCCTTTCTTTTCTTTTGGTGTTTTACTCAGCCTTTTTCACGATATTAAATAAATAAAAAGGGTAATGCCTCCCATATTTTGAAAAACTCATACCCTTGGTGCTAGTCGCCACCCCGGGGCCTACTGCAGGCAGGACTCAGGGGTCATTATCTCCCTTTCACCATTGCCAGCTCAGGAGGGGCATCTTTGGTGGGAGGGGGTCGTGACAGAATGGTATCAGAGGTTATGGTTGAGAGATAGGATAGAGTCTTGAGTTAGGGACAGTGAGGATTGCATGGGATGGTAGGGTGACAATGTTGGCTGATCTTGGTGCATGACATAGGCTAGGGAAGACCGGCTAGGACATGGGATTTTAGGGCCCCCGTGACCCGATGCAAGGACTCTGAGCCTACTTAACGTCCAAGAGAGACTACATTGATTTCATGGTAGAGACCCTAGGGAAGGTACATGTATCATCATGATTTTGTTTTACTTAATTTGGGTGTTCTGGGAAAGAAATTGAATAAAATGATAAAATGAAACCTTGAGAAATTTCCTTACTACTTGGGCTTAGGTGACCTTTGTTTACATTACATCTATGGCACCTGGACGTCATCCCGGGGTGGCTCAGACAGCCGAGGCCCAGAAGATTTAGGCGGTCGATTAGTTGAGGATTGACTGAGAGGAGGAAGATAGCCAGTGGTAGAAGACTCTCTGTTCTTTCCAGCGACAAACCCTCAAGATGTTCGAGGGTAGTAATTCGAATATGGAGATGGAGGGGTGTCTTGAGGAGATAGGGATCACTTTTAATTTGATCCTTGCTCTGAGGGAGTACTGGGTTCCCCTAGCAGTCAGTCAGCTGAGTGGTGCGGCATGTCAGTGGTGGACACTTTAACTTGGAGAGAGGACAGAGACAAAGGTTTTGTGGGCTGACATTGAGAAGGAATTCTGAGAGGAATTCCTTTCTTCCATGATCAAGGCGGAGAATCATTAGGAGTTACTCTCTCTTCTCTAGGGGAGTATGTCAGTACGAGAGTTGGGTATCAAGTTCAAGGATCTCCTACTCTTTGCTCCGGATCTCTTTCCGAATGAGGATTCTCGGGAGAGACGTTTGGAGGAGGCGCTTCGTCCTTCGCTCCGGTATTCTATCACCCACTTCACTCTTCCGATGTACTTGGCAGTAAAAAAGAAAGAAGATGTTGTAGAGAGGATGAACTCATAGTGAGGTGCACCATGTGAGGGAATCCAGCTGGGTTCGTTGAAGGGGAAGGCAGTCAGCAGCAGGTCTCCTGCGATAGGACCTTCCAGATTCAGGCCAGTAGGGATCAGGCCTCAGTAGTTCCAGTTCAGATATTTAGGTCCTCGTCCCTTTTTCACGAGCCCATGACCGAAGTGTTTCTCCTGTGGAGGTTTCGGGAACATTCAGAGTCGGTTCCTGTCCCGAGCTCAGTACGGTGGAGGTGGGAAGGTTCAGCGCCTGCCTCAGTATCCGTAGTTGTTGGCGAGGACCTTCCAGTAGCAGCAGGACCCTGGTCCTCCAAGGGAAGACTTTGCAGGAGGAGGCCAGCCTCAGGGTGCTCTTCTGGGACCTCGACCAGGACATGTTCGGGGAGGTGGTCGACATCAGAGAGGTAGAGGAGCTGGGTGTGGACAGTTGCACGTAGGAGAGTTGACAGCTCCGATAGGACCAGAGGTGGTGCGAGGTACGATTTGTTTGTTCAGTACTCTTGTTTCTGCTTTGTTCGATTCTGGAGCTTCGCACTCCTTTGTTGCACCCGGTCTAGCCCATTATTTGGGTCTAGACGTAGAGAGACTTTTCGTACACCTGGTGCTAAGTACACCAGTTGGAGGCCAGACCAGCATATCTTGTGTTTTCCGGGGATGTGGGCTAATGTTGGGACCACATCGATCTAATGAGGACCTTATTTTGCTACAGATGCAGCCATACAATGTCATCTTAGGCATCGACTGGTTGTTTTCTGTTAGTGCCATTATCGACTGCTTCCGAAGAAGGGTCGTGTTCTCTGACGTGGATGGGAAGAATGTATCTTTTGTTGGCGAGAGGAGATATCAGGTGGGAATCCAGCATGTGAAGCCTCTCCTTTCCTTGTTAGGTGGGTTATCAGTGGTTTTAGTTGATACAGATATGGTGGATGTCCCAGATGTAGTTGGGGAGTTCCTCGATGTTTTTTCCGAGGAGGTTGTCACTCTACCCCCCGACGTGACGTTGAGTTTGGGATAGACTTGCAGCCTGTTGTCTGTCCGATTTCGATGGCCCCTTATCAGATGGCACCTTCGGAGTTGCGGGAGTTGTGAATTCAGATTGATGATCTGATGGAGAAGGGTTTTGTTCGACCCAGCATGTCACCATGGGGTGCTCTAGTTTTGTTCATGATGAAGGCAGATGGTGGTCTCAGGCTATGCATAGACTACAGAAGGTTGAATCAGGTAACGGTCAAGAACGGTTACCCCTTCCAAGGATAGATGATCTCCTCGAACAGTTGAGGGGAGTAGGTTGGTTTTCTAAGATTGATCTACGATCTGGATATCATCAACTGAGGGTAAACGACAGTGACATCTCGAATATGGATTTCAGGTGCTGGTATAGACACTTCGAGTTTTTAGTGATGCCTTTTGGAGTTACAAATGCACCAACTGTGTTCACGGGACTTATGAACCATGTCTTCCGATAGTTTCTGGACCAGTTCATCATTGTGTTTATCGATGACATCCTGATCTACTCAAGATCAGAGGAGGAGCATGTTGAGAATCTTAGGGTTGTCTTGGAAGTCCTTCGACACCACCATATTTATGGGTAATTGTCGAAGTGTAAGTTATTGACACAATAAGTACACTTCCTTGGGCACGTAGTGTCTCAGCATGGAGTGTTAGTAGACCGATAGAAGGTGGAGGTAGTTGTTTATTGGTCATAACCCAAGAGCATGGAAGAAGTTCGTAGATTCCTGGGGTTGGCAGGTGATTATCGGAGGTTCATTTCAGACTTCCCTCGAGTTTCTGCTCCATTGACAACTTTGACTAGGAAGAACCAGGTCTTCCTATAGAGCGAGCAGTGCTAGAAATTTTTCGACTACCTGAAGGAGAAGTTGTTCAGTGCTCCCATACTCAGGTTTCCAGAGGAAGGTTTGTTGTACGAGGTGTTCTGTGATGCTTCTGGACTTGGTTTGTGGTGTGTACTGATGCAGAAGAAGGGTGTGATCTGTTATGGTTCTAGGAAGTTGCGCCCTCACAAGCGTAACTATTCCACCCATGACCTAGATCTTGCAGAAGTAGTGTTCGCACTGAAATTTTTGGGACATTACCTCTTTGGGGATCACTTTGTGGTCTTCTAAGATCACAAGAGCTTATGTTATATCTTCTCCCAGCGTGACCTGAACTTACGGCAGCGGAGATGGGTCGAGGTTCTCCAAGACTATGACTTCGAGATCTCTTATGCTGAAGGTAAGGGAAACGTTGTGGCTGATGCCCTAAGCAGTAAGTCTCATAAGGAAGTGGTTTAGGAATCCACTGATGCTTGGATGGCGATGGGAGAGTTGGCTACCTTGCACTTGGATGCAAGGGTAGAGGATATTAGAGGCTGTTTTTTTCAGATGACGATACAATCCTCCTTGTTGTAGCAGGTGGAAGAGTCTCAATGGGGAGACTCTGAGGAAGAAGTAATGCGGGATCGTATCGATCAGGGAAACGCTCCAGAATGATGGTCAGAGGACAGTCGACATCGGATTCTTTTTCATGGAAGGATGTTTATTCCAGAGGCGATGCATGAGGGAGTTCTCTGTGAGTTCCAAAGCTCAGCCTTAGAGGTACATCCAGGGGTTTCAAAAATGTACCGAGGCCTGAGGGAACAGTTTTGGTGGCCGGGGGTGAAACGGGTAGTGGCGGAGTTTGTGGATAAGTTCCTAGTGTTTCATCAAGGGAAGGTTGAACACCATGTTCCCAGTGGTTTGTTGCATCCTTTAGATGTCCCTGAGTGGAAATGGGATGACATCTCAATGGACTTCATCACAGTACTACCCAGAGCTCAGGGTAGTTATGATGCTATCTGGGTAGTAGTGGATCGACTGATGACATCAGCTCACTTCTTAGCAATTAAGGAGTCAGGCCCAATGAGTTCCTTAGCACAGAGGTATGTAGACGAGGTGGTGCAGTTTCATGGAGTTCCGAAGACTATCGTCTCAGATCGGGATACTCGGTTTACCTCACGAGTCTGGAGGGGGTTACAACATGCTTTTGGCACCCAGCTTGGCCTTAGCACTGCTTTCCAGCCCCAGACTGATGGGCAGACTGATCGACCTCTCCAGACATTGGAGGACATGCTTCAAGCATGCATTCTGGATTTTAGAGGGTCATGGGTGGGACACTTTCCTTTAGTAGAGTTTCCTGCAACAACAGCTTCAACTCTACTATTGGCATGGCATCGTTTGAGGCTTTGTATGGAATACCATGTCGGTCACCCATTTGCTGGGAAGAGGTTGGTGAGACAGGTTCTCTTGGGCCAGAGGTAGTACAAAGAACCATAGAGAAAGTCCAGCTTGTGCGTGATAGGATGAAAGCGGCTCAGGACCGACAAAAGTCTTATGCTGATCGTCAGAGGAGGCCCTTGGCGTTCGAGGTGGGGGATCATGTGTTCTTGAAGGTTTCCCCTCGATGGGGGAAACAGAGGTTTAGGAAAGGGAGTAAGCTCTCCCCTAGGTTCATTGGACCTTTTGAGGTGTTGAGGCGAGTCGACGAGGTGGCATATCAACTAGCCCTGCCACCTCAGTTAGAGAAGGTTCATGACGTCTTCCACATCTCCCAGCTTTGTCGGTACTTACACCAAGACTCTCACATTATCGACTGGGGAGAGTTAGATATGGGAGATTATGGGACTTTCGAGGAACGACCATTCAAAATCGAGTATCGTAAATAGAAGGTGCTCCGCGGATGAACCATTGCCTTGGTTCTTGTATTGTGGAGGCATGGCGGCCTCGGGGAGAGAACCTGGGAGCAGGAGGCTCAGATGCATGCTCAGTACCTGGAGTTGTGTTGACTTGCGTGCTGCTTTTTTTTTTCTAAGATTTGTTTTGATGTTATACTATGTACCTTTGATATCTGGAATGCTTGGATTGTCGGCTGTGAGACTTTTTGTTTCCTTGTTCTTTGGAAATGTGTAGCATGTCTAGATGTGTGGGGAAAGGGAAAAACCTGATCCTTAATCGAGACGCATTAATGCGGATGCGATTGAACCCGTGCGGGAGAATCAGTGTTGCATAAAGCGGATAATATCTCGACATATGAGATGGGATTTCCCCAAACCACATTTTTGGGCAGTGTGTTGGTTGTACGGTGTTGGGGGTAGTGCAAGTTGAAAAATCCTAATGTATGGAAGTGGGAAGACCCAATTCTTAATTGAGATGAATTAATGAGGATGTGATTAAACCCATGCAGTCGAGTCAGTGCCCCCTAAAGCGGATAATATCTCGACATAGGAGAAGTAATTCCTAACACATATGATTAGGGTTGTTGGATGGGTTCCTGTTATAACGAGATCCCTAAGAGGTATCTTGATGGGTCCATCTGGGTTGGTTTCTGAATTCTCGGGGATGATAATGTTTTAAGAGGTATCTGATATAATGGCCCAGACCTCTCCGGCCCATTCCTTTATCAAAAAGAAGGTAATTAAGTGTTCTGGAGGGTAAAATGGACTTTTCCGACACTTTTTAGAATTTTGTAACTACAAGTCGTGTAGTGTGAGTACATGTTGGGTATACCCTGTGTTGAAGGTCATGTCCTTTCCGTGTGATATAAATGAGTACATGCCGTGTATCCCATACTACATGTCGTGTAGTCCCTCCCCGCGTACGCGTTACCCTTAAACCGTGTGTTGACCAGTCAACAGCCATGTGCCGTGTTGAAGTCATGTCCTTGCCGTGTGGAATAAATGAGTACATGCCGTGTAGTCCCTCCCCGCATACACGTTACCCTCAAACCATTTGTTGACCAGTCAATGGCCGCGTTCCGCGTTGAAGTCCGCGTTGGAAGCCTCGTGGTGACCATTTGAAATGGTCGAGTACATGCCGTGTACTTTTTTTTCTCACCTATAAATGGAGGGGGCCTCTCCTCCTTTTCAAATCACTCCTCTCCTCCCCATTCCTTCGAGCAGAGCACTCCCAAGAGACTCCAAGGGTCTTTTCTTCCATAACTTCTTCGTTCGAGCTCTGATTTATGATTCGTTAGCGGCCATGAGATTGTAACGATGAGGCGGAACTTTTGAGCTTGGATCTATTGTCTTCCCTTCAGTCTTTCCTTCTCATATTCCACCTGAGGAGGTTTTTTCGGGATTTGACAGAAGTGGCAGACACCGAAGAACATCTTCTAAAGTTGATCTGAGGGAGCGTTGTGATCAGAACCTGTGGAGGTAGGGATCTTACCTTCGTCTCTCTAAATTGTGCATCTTGCAGGGTGGATGTCCTCTTGTTTACGTCAAACACATTTGAACCGATTTAATAAAGATAATAACTGGCTTATATAATGGTGATGTGAAGTTTCTGAATGCAGGTACATTATTTATATCCTGTGATATTATGTTGTGAATTGAATAGTCTTATGCCTACTGAAAATCATGGTCGTTGGGGGACTTTTCTTGCACAATTAAATGTTTCCCTATCTTTCTAGACCGTTTATGGATGGAAATTTTTTTGAATGTGGAAATTTGTTAATCACGTAAAGTTGGATGATTAAATGAATAACTGTAACCCTTGTGTGATCACCCCGGTTGAACAAAACTGAAATAATAAACTTGTGGGTGCTGTTTAGGGTTTATTTATGTGAAGGGAGTGTTTTGTGGGTTTTTTTGGATCGGGTGAGCAGCGGGGATGCGGTTGGATTGGTTCTGGGTTGGTGTGAATGCTATGTTGTTGATAGGCAGCGGGGCTGTGATAAATGGTATCAAGGGATGATGATGTATGGGTTTCAGTGTGTTTGTGGTTATGGTGGTTGGAAGTGGGGATGAAGGGATGGGTTGAATTTGAATGAACTATGGGTTGTGAATAATAAATAAAATTGGAAGAGTTAATGAATGGTGGGGCATGGTAATGGAATGAGAATAATAATCAATGGGTCTGGTTGGTTAATAAGAAGGTATCGGTTTGTGTTGCTTGGGTTTTTCCTATATTGATTTGTGGATAGCAGGGATATGTTTTACAAACGATTGATATGGTTGGTTGTGGATAATTTCCCAGTAGTTATGGAACTATTAAACAAATTCTGTTAAAACCTAAAAACCTAAATGGGGTTGGGATTGTTTTTTGTATGCATTCTTTGACATAGCAGTGTCGAGGCATGTGCTCAGTTTCTCTGTTTAGATGCCTTAGGTTCGACTGTGTGTTTGGTATACATATATATATCTATATCTTTTTTCTTTGTCGCACCCCGCCCATGTTGAGCAATTAGTGCTGAACACTCCCATTTCATGGGAGAAGGTGTTTTCCCCTTAGTTACTAGCTCCTTCCTGCTCCTTCTTCCATAGGTTGTGATGGCTTGAGGCGACCTTACACCTAAGACTCTCCAAGTAGGTTTTGGTTGGGGTGTTATTAGCCCAAGACTCTTTGGGCAGGTTTACTATTTCCCAAGAATCTTCGGGATGAGGCCCAGGTGTGTGCGGGCAGGATATGCTGTTGTGAGACCCAGGTGTGTGCGGGCTGGATATGCGGTTGTGAGGCCCACGTGTGTGCAGGCAAGATATGCGGTTGTGAGGCCCAGGTGTGTGCGGACATGATATGTGGTTGTGAGGCCCAGTTGTGTGCGGGCGTGATATGTGGTTGTGAGGCCCAGGTGTCTGTGGGCGGGATATGTGGTTGTGAGGCCCAGGTGTGTACGGGCGAGAAGATTGTGGTAGCGTCAGGACGTTCACCATTAGGAAGAGCAGCTGACTAGTGGGAAAATGGTGTGGGGTACCCAATACTCTTATTCTTATATACTACTACTACTTGTTGTTTTGTGTTTTGGTGAACGTGGATGGTGAGGTTGGGTGGATAAAATTCCTTGATAGGTTTTGGTTTCTTCTGTTGTTCTCATGGGAGATTAGTATGTCTCCCCACTTGTGCACGAGAGCTTTAGGTTTCCTTACTGAGTATACTTGTATACTGACCCTAAGTTTACTTTCAGGTTTCCAGGAGGAATACAGGGCTGTGCGGGACCCTACTATTCGGGAAAGTTGGAGTTATTGTAGTTTGATGTACTCTTGTTTCTTTTGGTATTGTACTTTTGAGCTTTCTTGTACTTGTACCTTGTTTCAGAACTATTTAAACATGCATGTGGGATTGGTTTGGGTTTATTAAATTGTCTTTACTTTATTTTCTTTTAGTGTTTGACTCATCCTTTTTCCCAATCATAAATAAATAAAAAGGGTAATGCCTCCCATATTGTGAAAAACTCATACCCTTGGTGCTAGTCACCACCCCGGAGCCTACTGGAGGCGGGAATCGAGGTTCATTATCTCCCTTTCACCATTACCATCTCAAGAGGGGCATCTTTGGTGGGAGGGGTCGTGACAATTATACCCCATTTCATATGAAAATCCCAACATGAATACAAATACACAACCAATAATTTTAAAAAATTCTTTCACACCATCCAAATAATAAATAGATAACACCAAAACACACATGAATCATGAAGAACATCATTGAGGAATGATTAAGCACGAAATCACCTACCTTAGGTGGAGAATGTTTTGTAAATCAGGGAGAAACTCCACCTGCACCTTGACCACACCACAAGGATTCCAAAATGAACCCTAATCCAAGATATCGAACCAATAATGCCAAATTAGAACCCTCAGATAAAAAACTGAGGTCTGGAGAAGAGGAAACCCAAGAAAAATGGAATATAACCCTAGATTTGAGGTAGAAATTTAATAGAGGAGATGACTTACTTGATGAATCACAGAAGAACCACCCTTAATCCACCACAAAATTAAATATCTATGATAGGAGGATGGCTATAGGGAGGAACCAATAGAGGGAAATATCGAGTGGGGTGATATAAATGTGTATTTGGGCTTCAAAATTGAGTGGAGAGAGAAATAATCAAGAAAAATAATGTCATGGATTCCATTCATGGTTACCTTGTATGGTATGGTAAACCATGAAGAAACCATTTAGAGTGTTCTATCAAGAGGTAGACCTATGCACGGTTACCTGGGCCAGGGCACATAGATTTGTGGGGGTCATGTGGTAGGTTTTGTCTCTTATACCTTGGTTTCTGGGGTTAGGTGCACAATTACTACTAATTATGCGTCAATCGTGCACATGAGCCTATCCACCAAAAACTCCCCATTTTTATAAAAATTTCAAATGAAGACCAAAGGAAAAAAGATATAATAGAGATAAAATATAAACATACCTAAAAACAAGATGATGAATATTAAACAAATCATATATAAAATTCATTTCAATGGCCAACTTTCTGTTATTTATAAAAAAAAGGAACAAATTATAATTTAAAATATCATAATTTGACATTCTAAATGATTTAAAATATTATTATGTTTTCAATGTAAATGAGTATTTTTTACTATTATATAAAATATCAAAGTTTAGAAAAAATTTCCAAAAAAATCCATAATTAATTTTGACATGATGAACTAAAATATAATGTTAATCTTGTAAAATATATTTTCTAACATTTTCAAAATTAAATACATTTATTTTTTCATAGTGAACAATAAAATCATTTTTTAATGGAAACAAATTTTCTAAGAATAATATAAATTTATTAAGAATTAGGTGTTTATATCTAACAAAATAATATATTTTTCTAATAATATTACTCTTATTTATACATGATAACTAAATGATAAGGTTGTTACCATCCTTTTAAAAAACTTATAATTCAATATTTTATCACGTTTCATTTAAACACATTGAATCATGCAACACAAGCTATCGAAAAATAGAATTATATAATGACAAATATTTAATAAAATTTGGGTTATTAAAGCAATTATTTCATTCCATCACATACATTCCCAAAAAACTTTAACCTCCCATTATATAGATCACTTGATGATTCTCCTTGAGTGCTCATAGATTTATCCATGTATTGTAATGCATGATTAAATGCTTCAACAAACAAATGTAACTCTTAAATGAATAAATATCCCTAAATTTACATATTTTTTAAAATATCCTTGATAATAGAAAACATTAATGTGTTATTTGAACAGTAACACTTAATTTTTTCCAACACTTCTATTATAAAAATTTTCCTTATTGTTTGAATAGAAAATCATAATTCAATGATACATTATGGGAACTATAGTCTCAAGACATTCACATATTCATATGATATTACATTACCAGCATTAAAGGCAAATATTTACTCAAGGTAACATTAGTTAGAATGCTAACCTCAATTCCAATGGAAATGGAACATTATGATATCAATAAATACATACCATATAATTGAAATTTGAAGTGTCACAAAATCATAATCCAAGAATTACATAAATAGAAATCATTAATTATTTTTGGAAAATTTGTATTTAATAAAAATTTGATTTAGAGAACATTTCATAAACTAATGATGTAATTATAAAATCCATGGTCCAATATTAAAAATAGATAAATCACAGAGGTATTTTTCAATTCTAGTTGTTGCACCAATTTCTTTATGAAAGTATGAGATGCCTATTATAATATAATTTATTAAACTATGATATGATACATTGAATAATATCATTATATTCTCTACGTAATATCCAGCTGTTAGTTCTTCTCATTTAATTAATATTTAAAATAACACCGGGTATATGGAACTCATTCTAAATATTCGTTTGAGGAATTATAACATAATTTATGTGAAATCATAAAACTAAAACCTACATGCATGTCTATATTTTATAGTTATAAATTGAAAAAAATTATATAAACACAATCAATTAAATATTTTGGGTTTTTGAAACTCTATTCCTTGTTAACATTATATTATTTATGAATGTTTCTTTCTTTTTTATCTTAGTAAATACTATTCAATCTCAAAAAAATAAATGGGCAAATTTATAATACATATAACATTTCAAAATTTTTATAAAACATGAATCTAAAACTCTAGAAACTATGATATTAAATTTTATAATGCATAAGTTAAATAATATATATATATATATATAATTTAATGATCATGAGACCCATCCTAATCTTATTGAAAAGAAAAATAATGAATTTAATATGTCTCAAAACTTCAATGACTCTTTTAATTTATCATTTATCAATATTCATTTCATTGAATGTCATTTAATTTTATTTATTAATAAATTTATAATTATTTTATAACATACAATGAACTCCAAGGTAAATTCATGCTGAATTAATTTTAATGACATCAATTTCTTATTTATTTAACGTAAATTCCCACAATATCGTTACATCTCCACATTTTTTCTCCACCTTTTACTTTGAGTTCCTCTTATTAATATGTAAATCTTATTATAAATAAATGTGTTGAATAATTATAAACAAATGCATAATGAAAAATAAGAAACTCATACACATGTATTTTAAAAATGAATTCACCGCCAACAACAGGCCCAAGTACATGAATTCAATCATTGTAAAGTGATTTAACAATATAGAAATGAATCTTTCCTTTTATCAAACATAATCTATGATAATATCATTATATTACATATTTTACCAAATGAAATATAAATTTTTTATAATATTATATTAAATTTAATGTTGTGCTAAATTTTTTACAAGATTTTTAAAGATTTTTTTCTACAAAAAATAACCAATTGAGGGGTGATTTCCTACCACATGTCCTTTTGTTTTGATTTTTTCCACACAACTTGTGTTATTTCTTATAATGTAGTAAATAATCTGAATTTTTTAAGCATTATTAGATTATTTTTTGTTGAGTACTGAGTAATAGATCTTCCTCCTATAATGAATGATTCTATAAATGTATTTCTTAGATAAATAATGTCTCAAAAGAGAAAATATTATTATAAAAATAAATATACACATAATTAATAGTATCATATGTTTATCAATAATGAATAGTTTCTTAAGAATAAAAAGATATATTTTCTGATACAATATAATTCTTTCAATTTATGCATATAATGTTACTTTGAACATAATATTATGTCTCAAGACTATTTAAAATAGTAAACTAATTATCAATCCATTAAATAAAATTAAAGCACACATATTATATTATCATAATTTAATATTTATCCTCATTGATATTGATGAATTAGTCACACTCTAATTTTCTGCTCCAAAAACAGGAAAAAAACTCATGAGAATATTTTTCATGAGATATAAAAATATAATCTACAGAAATTTTCATATTATACCCTAAGAAAACTTTACTTTCTCCAATCATAAACATTTTGGTGTGTATATTCATTTAGAAATAAAAAATTTCTCCAAATGTCATCTCATTTTATTAGAAAAACTATCATCAATATACACTATCATAATGAGTTAGTAAGTGTATCTTCCTTTTACATAATTGTTTTCATCCATCATTCATATCATAAATCTCATACTACTTATTTTACTATCATTCATGTAAAGACCCGTAAAATTCAAGGGAAATTTTTTCTTAATTTTCTTTAGAATTTTACAAGAGCGCGGTTTCAGACGGCACCTGATTCCGAGGCCCGGAGTGCCCGGAATTAATTTCCGAAGTTTGGCTCGGGTACGTTCAGTGAACGAACGAGCGGGAATTCCTAAATTTTGATCCGGTGCTCGGAATTGAAATCCGAGGGCACCGATGAACTCGCAACGCCGATATTCGCTTAAAGAGACCTTTTCGGGAGTTGCGTTTGTTGCGGGTTGAAAGTTAATTTTTGAGGTTTTTAGTTGAGTTAAATAAAATTTGTGTAGAACAAATTTTATTATAACTTCTTAAAACCTATCAAAGGAGGTTGGAAGTGGGACCCACACCCACTTAACCTCCCTTGGGAGGATTAAGTGTGGTGGGGCCCACACGAACCCCTAATTCTTTTCAAATTCCCTAACCCCTCTAAACCCCCTCTTAATTATGTAACTCTTCCCTACTTTAATTCTTGCCAACCTATCTCTTCACTTAATTTTGTCAACTCTAGATTTAATTAATGTATTGAATTCAACTTTTGAATTTTGAAAGGTTGGCAAAGTGAAAATAAAATAAGGTGTAGCTTATTTTATTTTGGGTTTTTTGTTTGTCTTCTTGAGAGGTGGAGAGCTCTTCTTCTTCTTCAAACTCAACGAAGAACGCGAAGAACGTCGTTCTTCAACGAAGAACGCGAAGAACGTCGTTCTTCAACGAAGAACTTCTCCGCCGAAGAACACGGTCCATCCGCGACGCCGTATCCGCGACGCGACGTACTTCTTCCGCGTCATCTCTTCCGCGACGGTTTTCCACGACGAACGCCATCGACAACGACTCTTCCTCCGACGTCAAAGGAATCGACACCGATTTTCCACGACTACGTCAACGTGCGACTATCGAGGTAGGGGTTCTTCAGTTCGTTGTTTTCTTTATTATTTGACTTTCCTCAAGACTTGACGAAGAACGCTCAATTTCCGACGAAGAACGCCGCTCCGCTCTTCTTCGTTTACCGTGTCAACGAAAGGGGACGCCACTTCTTCCTCGGACAATCTTCGTCGGCGTACAAGTTTCGCCAACGACGTGTCTCTTCGAACGCATCCCTTCGTCATCGGATTTGACGAACGGCTTCCGCGACGCCCGACCTCCGCGACGTCGTCTTCCGCGGAACCTTGACAATCCTCGAACCTTATACCCGAGGTAGGGGTTGTTGATTTAATATTTAATTATTTCATTCTTGCTCGTGGTTCGTATGACTAACGTGAGGATGTTGATTATTTAAAGTTGTGTTATTATTTAACGTGAGGGGGGCCGGACCGCATGAACACGGCCGAACCCCCTCCATCGTTCATGTTGTTTATCTGCGGGCGGAAGCAAGGTGGCGTGGTGCCGTCGCACCACGTGGATAATTGTACGTTAATCTTACATGACGCCGTCGCGCCACGCCGAGGAAGAATCTTCAAGAACGCGACGCCGTCGCGCCGCGTTGAAAGGAATCAAGACACGGCGAAGGGGCGCGGTGCCGTCGCACCGCGCCGGATGACGAACACCGCGGCCGGTTCCGGGCCGCGGCGGGACGAGGAGACCGCGGCCGGTTCCGGGCCGCGGCGGAAGAGAAGACCGGCGGCCGGGCCGCCGGCGTCGGAAGCCGAAGGGGGGACCGGAAATTTCCGGTCCCGTTGGAGAAAACCGGCCGGCCAGCTGGCCGGCCGGAAGTCTTTAAAACTGGGGGAATTAATCCCCCGGCCGTCATAATAAAACCCCCCTCTTTAAGAGGGGGGGCGGTTCTTTGAAGGAGGGGGGCAGCCGGCCCCCTCGGTTCCGCACCAGCAGGCCCCCCACGTGGGGGGGGGGGGGGGGGCGCTTCTTAAAACAAAATGGCGTGGCTATGCCGCGCCGCCGCGCCGCCCAGGGGGGGGGGGGGTCGGGTCGGGTCGGCCCGGACCCGGACCCCCCCGTTTCGAACCAGAATTGGTTTTTGGCCCAGAACTTGATCCTCGGACCTCCGATCGACGAACCGTCAGCGGCAACGCGATCCTTGGATCGATACGGTCATTTCGGTATATCACACTCAAGGTTTCGGATTACTTTGAGTTCGGCCGGGTTGGTTCGTTCACGAAACCAACCGGGCCTTCGGAGCGGAAACGCTCATATCTTGAGCTACGAACGTCCGATTGACGCGCCGTCAGTCACGTTGTGTTCCTCTTAGTGAGACTGATCTTTTGGCATACTCTGCCCGAGGTTTGGATGCAGGTGGAGTACGGTCGGGTTGGTTTTGCCTTAAAAACCAACCGGGCCCCGGAGACGAAAATGCCAATAACTCTCAGACCGGGCGTCCGATCGACGCGCCGTCTGTTGCGTTGAGTTCCTATTGACGATACGGAACTTTTGGATACATCAACTCTGGTCTTTGTGACAGTTGATGTATCAGCCTCTCGGCTCGTGGAGCGGACCCTCCGAACGAGCTTGCTGTGTGCGGGAACCCTAGTGCTGGCTGCGACTGCTACTACTGCTACGACTGCTACTGTGACTGCGACGACGACAGTACAGAGATCCTGTGTGGATTCGACGACGACTACAGCACTCAGCGATCCTACGTGGATCAGTGCTACAGGTCCTGTGTGGGCCCGATCCTGTGTGGGTCCGCGCTCAGCGGTTCTGTGTGAGCCAGCGCCTACAGGTCCTGTGTGGGCCCGATCCTGTGTGGGTCTTCTGCGGGGGTTAGTTACCTATCGATCCTTCGTGGGTCCGACGACTTAGATGGATCAGTGATCATCTTTATCGTCCTCTGAAGAAGTATACCTGTGTGAGCTGAATCCTATTGCTTTCCTGTGTGGATTGTGTTGTGCAATCCTGTGTGGATTACGTTTTTCTTTCCTGTGTGGAATACGTTTACCATCCTGTGTGGACTGAGTTGTACTTGGGCTCGGAGGTTGGAGCGTATTTGAATCGATGACTTAGGTATATGTATGGGCATATACCTAAGCAGTGTCGGTTGTTACTTCGTGATTGTACCTTTCTTCGTGGTTTATCCTTTGTGGATTTTGAGAGACCTTCAGGGGTCTCGGGGTCCCTACTGAGTAGCTTATACTCACCCCTGCACGGGCTTTGCCCGCACTACGTTGTGTTGGTTGCAGACGACGGACAACGTTGACCTTAGCTGAGGCTTGCACAGCGGGACGGTACCCGGAGGTGGACCACTGGGCGGAACGTGCACGGAGCAGACGGCGGGACCCGTGGAGCAGAGGAGCTATCTGTACCCACCCTTCAGGTGGGATTTCCAGTGGACAACTCGGAGTAGCGGATTTTACTTTTCAGTTGCTGTTTTCCCTTTCGAGTTGTACTTTACTTTCAGTTTGGGTTTGTATACTGGCCCATTTACTTTTCCGCACTTTCAGTAGTACTCTGCTTTTGTTTAGTGTTTACTTTCCACTTGCTTACTCTGTGGTGTTTGTATTACTTTTCAAAGGCAATGCCTTCCCTTTTTACTGGGATTTACGCCTTGGTGCTAGTCGCCAGCCCCTGGCCTATGGAAGGCGGGCTTGGGGTAGTCACGGCACGGACCCCGAGGGCGGGTCGTGACAAATTGGTATCAGAGGAGTTCGGTTCTACCGCGAACTCTGATCTTTTCTATGTGAAGCAATAATGTTTAGTGTATTGAGTGTGGTTATCAGTCCAGGTAGTCCAGTGTTCGTGCGGCGGCCGACGTATCCCTACACCAGGACCCTGACTTCTGATTTCCGACTTAATGCACGAAAAAATTGATTGCGTGTGTGTTTCAAAGTTTTCTTTGTGATTACTTATATCAGCTCACCAGGTATACTGTTCTAACCGTGGCGCACCTGTTTCCTTTTCAGGATGGCCTCACGACGGCAGCCAGCTAGGGTTCCGAGAGTCGAGCGAGACGACAGCCCACCGAGCGACGAGGCCTCGGTACAGGGCCCTTTTTCAGTAGTGTCACCGGCGGTAGCTTTACCCGCCGAGCCCCCGATGCTTCCAGCAGCAGCCGCTGACGATGCACGTCGCCTCAGTGCACTGCATGAGTTTCAGCGCCAGCGACCACCCAGGTTTCGCGGGGAGACGGATCCCCAGGCAGCAGAGGACTGGCTGGAGGCAGTGGTTCGAGTGTTTAGGCTAGTGAGGACACCAGCAGACCTCATGGTGATCCTCGCTACGAGCCTACTACACGCAGCAGCAGGACGATGGTGGAGCTTGATGCTCCAGGTTCACGATGAGGCATCCTTGCTCTGGACGGACTTTGAGAGCCTCTTCCGCTCTGAGTTCGTCCCGGCCACCCTCCGAGCGGTGCGCATCCAGGAGCTTCTCCAGCTGCGCCAGGGCAGCATGACGGTCGCTCAGTACGCGGCGAGGTTCACCGATCTCTCGCGCTACTCGACTGACATGGTACGGGACCCATTCTTCCGGGCCCGGACCTTCGAGCAGGGTTTGAGACACGAGATCAGGGCATCGCTGATCTCCCTCAGCATACCGACTCAGACAGGAGTACTGGAGCGGGCCCTTCTGATCGAGAGCTTCCTTGCTGAGTCTTCACCAGCACAGCGACCCACCGCAGGGCGGCACGTGGCAGAGTCATCTGCAGCAGGCAGTCGACGGATGACTCAGGGGTCCAGACAGACCAGACCTTCAGGCAGACGATCTCAGGGCACTGGCTCAGCAGTGCGGGGCACACAGCACGGAGCCAGTCTTCCGAGAGGCAGACAGTGCTACTCGTGCGGCGGGCAGGGCCACATGGCTCGTGACTGCCCGACCCGTCGTGCCGAGGAGCAGCAGACAGTTGATGGACCACCGAGGCAGAGGCAGAGGATCGACCGTGGCGGTCCGCAGGGAGGAGGCGGATGAGGCAGAGGAGCTGGACGAGCAGCTGGTGGTGGCCGACGCTTTGAGGCTCTACCACCACCACCACCAGGAGGTCCACCCCGACCACAGGGAGCTGGCGGGCAGCGACAGGCACAGCTCCAGGCAGTAGAGGCCTACGACCACGGCGCACCCGAGATGATTCGAGGTACTATCTGTGTCTATTCCACCCTTGCTGCAGTTCTTATAGACACAGGAGCGAGTCATTCTTTCATAGCCGCTGCCCTTGTTCGGAGCTCGAAGATTTCGACAGAGCCGTTGGCTCGATCCTTACGGCTAGAGACTCCTACTGGAGCAGACTCGACTATTACGCACTGGTGCCGGCAGTGTGAGCTTACTCTAGGAGGCGAGAGCTTCGGCTGGGATCTTCTTGTAGCAGCGTCGAGGCCTTACGACGTCATCTTGGGCATGGATTGGCTATCTACGGTCCATGCACAGATTGACTGTTTTAGGCGCAAGGTGCGATGTGTATGCACCGACGGGAGCAGGCTCACCTTCACCGGCGAGAAGGGAGCCTTAGCAGCACAGGATGGACTTCCGCGGAGGAGAGGACAGCCCATCACTCATCAGTTGGCTAGCCTTATCCTTGGAGCAGTTGACGTGCGGAGTCCTGGTTTTCCTGCAGTGGTGGATCAGTTTGCGGACGTTTTTCCCGACGATGTTCCAGGGCTACCTCCTCGCAGAGAGGTAGACTTTTATATTGACTTGTACCCCGGGACAACCCCGATATCCACTCCAGCATATCGGATGGCCCCCGCCGAGCTTCGAGAGCTACGGGTACAGTTAGAGGACTTGCAGGGCAAGGGGTTCATCCGACCCAGTGTTTCACCCTGGGCTTCCCCGGTATTGTTCGCCAAGAAGGCGGACGGGAGCTTGCGACTTTGTGTTGACTATCGTCGCCTGAACCAGGTGACAGTGAGGAACAAGTATCCGCTACCGAGGATTGATGACCTCTTTGATCAGCTCAAGGGAGCACGGTGGTTCTCAAAGATAGACCTCAGGTCAGGCTATCATCAGCTCAGAGTCAGAGACGAGGATGTGCAGAAGACAGCCTTCAGATGTCGGTATGGCCACTATGAGTTCTTGGTTATGCCTTTTGGTGTAACCAATGCTCCATCAGTGTTCATGGCTCTCATGAACAGGATCTTTCAGCCATACCTCGATCGGTTTGTCGTGGTCTTCATTGACGACATCCTGATTTACTCTACGACAGAGGAGGAGCACGCCTATCACTTGCGAGTTGTTCTTGACACACTCCGAGAGCACCAGCTTTATGGTAAGCTCTCGAAGTGCCAGTTCTGGATACGTGAGGTCCACTTTTTGGGACACGTTATCTCTGAGGCGGGAGTTGTAGTGGATCCCGCGAAGATTGAGGCTGTGTTAGCATGGGAGCCACCCAGGAGCGTGACTGAGGTTCGGAGTTTCTTGGGACTAGCTGGATATTATCGGAGATTCGTGCCAGACTTCTCTAGAGTTGCGACATCACTCACAGCTTTGACGAAGAAGGGGAAACCCTTCGTGTGGTCAGACAGTTGTCAGCAGAGCTTCCAGGAGCTGAGACAGAGATTGACTAGCGCACCTATCTTGAGGTTGCCTGAGGAGGGAGTAGGGTACGTAGTCTACTGTGATGCATCAGGGACCGGACTCGGATGTGTTCTGATGCAGGAGCGGGCAGTGATCGCCTATGGATCACGTCAGTTGAGGCCGCATGAGCAGAACTACGCTACCCATGACCTGGAGTTAGCAGCAGTGGTCTTCGCTCTGAAGACATGGCGACACTATCTGATGGGCGAGCGCTTTACAGTCTTTTCCGATCATCAGAGTCTCAGGTATATCTTCTCGCAGAAGGACCTTAACCTGAGACAGCGACGATGGCTCGAGTTCCTCCAGGACTATGACTTTGAGATAGTCTATACTCCTGGGAAGGGGAACATAGTAGCCGATGCCCTCAGCAGGAGGACGGGCATTCAGCTACTCGAGGAGGCGACGGAGCAGCTAGCCTCTTTGCAGATATCCTTCGTGGATAGAGATGGGGCAGCCTTTCTTCAGTCTCTCACAGTCACTCCTCCACTACTGCAGCGAGTCAGGGAGGCACAGCACGGGGACGTTGACTGTGAGACGCGGCGTGCACAGATATCCTCGGGACAGGCACCTGATGGTTTCTCCCTTGGAGCAGAGCACGGCATCCTTTTCAGAGGACGTACCATGGTACCTGTCGCTTTGCGAGAGGAGGTACTGAGAGAGTTTCACACTTCTCCTTTAGCGGTACATCCTGGAGTGGCAAAGATGTACCAGGACCTCAGACGACAGCATTGGTGGCCGAGTATGAAGAAGGCTGTAGCAGAGTTCGTTTCTCGATGCCTCACCTGTCAGCAGGTGAAGGCAGAGCATCAGGTACCAGCAGGCTTGGTACAGCCCTTGGAGGTTCCGGAGTGGAAGTGGGACGACATATCTATGGACTTTGTGACTGGACTTCCACGCACTTCCAGAGGTCACGACTCCATCTGGGTGATTGTTGACCGACTCACCAAGTCGGCACACTTCTTACCCATCAGAGAGCAGGGCTCAGTGGAGAGCTTGGGACGTCTCTACGTTCAGGAGATTGTGCGGCTCCACGGCGTGCCATCATCTATCGTTTCCGATCGAGATGCCCGCTTTACTTCCCGGCTTTGGAAGGGGTTACAGGAGGCGTTCGGTACGCAGCTACGTCTTAGCACAGCTTTTCACCCTCAGACGGATGGTCAGACGGAGAGGACCATTCAGACTCTCGAGGACATGCTCCGCGCATGTGTCCTCGACTTTGGTCGTAGCTGGGAGGACCACCTACCCTTGGTGGAGTTCGCGTACAACAACAGCTACCACTCCACCATCGGGATGGCACCGTACGAGGCGTTGTACGGCCGGCCATGTAGATCTCCTTTGTGCTGGACAGACCCTGGGGAGTCAGCACTGGTGGGACCGGAGATGGTCCAGGCCACGACAGAGAAGGTCCAGGTCATCCAGGAGCGGATGAGGACAGCTCAGAGCCGGCAGAAGTCATATGCTGACAGGAGGCGGAGGCCACTAGAGTTCGAGGATGGCGACCACGTCTTCTTGCGGGTCTCACCTCGACGTGGTATTCGGAGATTTGGCCAAGGCGGCAAGTTATCTCCGCGCTTCATCGGACCCTTCCAGATTCTCCGCAGGATTGGTGAGGTGGCTTATCGCCTGGCTCTACCACCTCAGTTGCACCGGGTGCACGACGTATTCCACGTATCTCAGCTGAGGAGATACGTGCACGACCCGACGCACATCATTGATCATGGGGAGCTTGACGTTGACGATGGGGCTACTTTTACGGAGGTCCCGGTGGAGATAGAGGATCGACAGGAGCGGGTCCTGCGTGGGCGATCGATTCCTCTTGTGCGCATCAGATGGCAGCACGGGAATCTCCAGGAGAGCACATGGGAGCGGGAGGCTCAGATGCGTGCTCAGTACCCTCATTTGTTTCCCTAGTTTTTGTTGTATCTTTACGGGGACGTAAAGCCCTGAGGTGGGAGTAATGTAAAGACCCGTAAAATTCATAGGAAATTTTTTCTTAATTTTCTTTAGAATTTTACAAGAGCGCGGTTTCAGACGGCACCTGATTCCGAGGCTCGGAGTGCCCGGAATTAATTTCCGAAGTTTGGCTCGGGTACGTTCAGTGAACGAACGAGCGGGAATTCCTAACTTTTGATCCGGTGCTCGGAATTGAAATCCGAGGGCACCGATGAACTCGCAATGCCGATATTCACTTAAAGAGACCTTTTCGGGAGTTGCGTTTGTTGCGGGTTGAAAGTTAATTTTTGAGGTTTTTAGTTGAGTTAAATAAAATTTGTGTAGAACAAATTTTATTATAACTTCTTAAAACCTATCAAAGGAGGTTGGAAGTGGGACCCACACCCACTTAACCTCCCTTGGGAGGATTAAGTGTGGTGGGGCCCACACGAACCCCTAATTCTTTTCAAATTCCCTATCCCCTCTAAACCCCCTCTTAATTATGTAACTCTTCCCTACTTTAATTCTTGCCAACCTATCTCTTCACTTAATTTTGTCAACTCTAGATTTAATTAATGTATTGAATTCAACTTTTGAATTTTGAAAGGTTGGCAAAGTGAAAATAAAATAAGGTGTAGCTTATTTTATTTTGGGTTTTTTGTTTGTCTTCTTGAGAGGTGGAGAGCTCTTCTTCTTCTTCAAACTCAACGAAGAACGCGAAGAACGTCGTTCTTCAACGAAGAACGCGAAGAACGTCGTTCTTCAACGAAGAACTTCTCCGCCGAAGAACACGGTCCATCCGCGACGCCGTATCCGCGACGCGACGTACTTCTTCCGCGTCATCTCTTCCGCGACGGTTTTCCGCGACGAACGCCATCGACAACGACTCTTCCTCCGACGTCAAAGGAATCGACACCGATTTTCCACGACTACGTCAACGTGCGACTATCGAGGTAGGGGTTCTTGAGTTCGTTGTTTTCTTTATTATTTGACTTTCCTCAAGACTTGACGAAGAACGCTCAATTTCCGACGAAGAACGCCGCTCCGCTCTTCTTCGTTTACCGTGTCAACGAAAGAGGACGCCACTTCTTCCTCGGACAATCTTCGTCGGCGTACAAGTTTCGCCAACGACGTGTCTCTTTGAACGCATCCCTTCGTCATCGGATTTGACGAACGGCTTCCGCGACGCCCGACCTCCGCGACGTCGTCTTCCGCGGAACCTTGACAATCCTCGAACCTTATACCCGAGGTAGGGGTTGTTGATTTAATATTTAATTATTTCATTCTTGCTCGTGGTTCGTATGACTAACGTGAGGATGTTGATTATTTAAAGTTGTGTTATTATTTAACGTGAGGGGGGCCGGACCGTATGAACACGGACGAACCCCCTCCATCGTTCATGTTGTTTATCTGCGGGCGGAAGCAAGGTGGCGTGGAGCCGTCGCACCACGCAGATAATTGTACGTTAATCTTACATGACGCCGTCGCGCCACGCCGAGGAAGAATCTTCAAGAACGCGACGCCGTCGCGCCGCGTTGAAAGGAATCAAGACACGGCGAAGGGGCGCGGTGCCGTCGCACCGCGCCGGACGACGAACACCGCAGCCGGTTCCGGGCCGCGGCGGGACGAGGAGACCGCGGCCGGTTCCGGGCCGCGGCGGAAGAGAAGACCGGCGGCCGGGCCGCCGGCGTCGGAAGCCGAAGGGGGGACCGGAAATTTCCGGTCCCGTTGGAGAAAACCGGCCGGCCAGCTGGCCGGCCGGAAGTCTTTAAAACCGGGGGAATTAATCCCCCGGCCGTCATAATAAAACCCCCCTCTTTAAGAGGGGGGGCGGTTCTTTGAAGGAGGGGGGCAGCCGGCCCCCTCGGTTCCGCACCAGCAGGCCCCCCACGTGGGGGGGGGGGGGTGGCGCTTCTTAAAACAAAACGGCGTGGCTATGCCGCGCCGCCTCTTGAAAAGCGGGGGAAAAATCCCCCGTGCGCAGCCTCCTCGCGGCGGCAGCCGCCGCGGCACCCCGTGCCGCCGCGCCGCCGCGCCGCCAGGCCGCCGCGCCGCCGCCGGCCGCCGCACCGCCGCCACCCGCCGGCCGCCGCCGCCGGCCACCGCGCCGCCCAGGGGGGGGGGGGGGTCGGGCCGGGTCGGCCCGGACCCGGACCCCCCCGTTTCGAACCAGAATTGGTTTTTGGCCCATAACATGAGCCTCGGACCTCCGATCGACGAACCGTCAGCGGCAACGCGATCCTTGGATCGAGACGGTCGTTTCGGTGTATCGCACCCAAGGTTTCGGATTACTTTGAGTTCGGCCGGGTTGGTTCGTTCACGAAACCAACCGGGCCTTCGGAGCGGAAACGCTCATTTCTTGAGCTACGAACGTCCGATTGACGCGTCGTCAGTCGCGTTGTGTTCCTCTTAGTGAGACTGATCTTTTGGCATACTCTGCCCGAGGTTTGGACGCAGGTGGAGTACGGTCGGGTTGGTTTTGCCTTAAAAACCAACCGGGCCCCGGAGATGAAAATGCCAATAACTCTCAGACCGGGCGTCCGATCGACGCGCCGTCTGTTGCGTTGAGTTCCTATTGACGATACAGAATTTTTGGATACATCAACTCTGGTCTTTGTGACAGTTGATATATCAGCCTCTCGGCTCGTGGAGCGGACCCTCCGAACGAGCTTGCTGTGTGCGGGAACCCTAGTGCTGGCTGCGACTGCTACTACTGCTACGACTGCTACTGTGACTGCGACGACGATAGTACAGAGATCTTGTGTGGATTCGACGACGACTACAGCACTCAGCGATCCTACGTGGATCAGTGCTACAGGTCCTGTGTGGGCCCGATCCTGTGTGGGTCCGCGCTCAGCGGTTCTGTGTGAGCCAGCGCCTACAGGTCCTGTGTGGGCCCGATCCTGTGTGGGTCTTCTGCGGGGGTTAGTTACCTATCGATCCTTCGTGGGTCCGACGACTTAGATGGATCAGTGATCATCTTTATCGTCCTCTGAAGAAGTATACCTGTGTGAGCTGAATCCTATTGCTTTCCTGTGTGGATTGTGTTGTGCAATCCTGTGTGGATTACGTTTTGCTTTCCTGTGTGGAATACGTTTACCATCCTGTGTGGACTGAGTTGTACTTGGGCTCGGAGGTTGGAGCGTATTTGAATCGATGACTTAGGTATATGTATGGGCATATACCTAAGCAGTGTCGGTTGTTACTTCGTGATTGTACCTTTCTTCGTGGTTTATCCTTTGTGGATTTTGAGAGACCTTCAGGGGTCTCGGGGTCCCTACTGAGTAGCTTATACTCACCCCTGCACGGGCTTTGCCCGCACTACGTTGTGTTGGTTGCAGACGACGGACAACGTTGACCTTAGCTGAGGCTTGCACAGCGGGACGGTACCCGGAGGTGGACCACTGGGCGGAACGTGCACGGAGCAGACGGCGGGACCCGTGGAGCAGAGGAGCTATCTGTACCCACCCTTCAGGTGGGATTTCCAGTGGACAGCTCGGAGTAGCGGCTTTTACTTTTCAGTTGCTGTTTTCCCTTTCGAGTTGTACTTTACTTTCAGTTTGGGTTTGTATACTGGCCCATTTACTTTTCCGCACTTTCAGTAGTACTCTGCTTTTGTTTAGTGTTTACTTTCCGCTTGCTTACTCTGTGGTGTTTGTATTACTTTTCAAAGGCAATGCCTTCCCTTTTTACTGGGATTTACGCCTTGGTGCTAGTCGCCAGCCCCTGGCCTATGGAAGGCGGGCTTGGGGTAGTCACGGCACGGACCCCGAGGGCGGGTCGTGACAATTCATTGAATAAAATATGTGTGGTTATTATTCATTTCAATGTATTACATTATTTATATTTCATAATTCTCTTACATCATTATCAATAATAAATCTATTGGGTTACTTAATGTTGGACTCCACATAATGTTATTTATCAAAAATAGAAGATTTAACATCAATCTAAATATTAGAAAAATTACATTGAGTATAAATAAAAAGAATTTTTCTATTATTTATTTTCTCAAAAGTATATAAGAGGTATAGTCAAAATAAATAACCTCATTTTGGAATATCCTTTGAATGTAAGATAATATATTTTTAAATCAATCACACATTTCTCATTATGTTTGTTATAGAAATCCCATGTGATCCCTAGTATGTTATTCTCTCTAGGATGTGAAACCAGGTATAATGATCTAGTAATTTTATATAATTTCTATTTTTATACATATATGTAATCTAATCATTATGCTCTAACATATCAAAAACATGTTTAAATACAATTGAATAATACGATAATGTATTATATGAACTCTTCAAATTTCAACACGTTACAACTTAATAGTTGCATTTTCCTTAAATTTTCAAGAAATTAAAAAATAATTCTCTATATTTAGCTAGATAACCTATAGTTAATAGTTCAATATTCAATATCATATTTTTAATGAATAAATACTATTATACTAAATAATATTGTACCTAGCAGACCATTTTTTCCCATGAATCTATTCAGTACCATTATAATGTAAACATAAATATGAAATAGTATCTTTATCCACTAATTATATAACAGAAAATATATTCATAATATTCTTGACATTCATGTTATGAAGCCTATGTCTTATTTTAGGAGGTTTATAACAATTAATAATCCCCTCAACATCCAATGGGTTAAATTTTCAAAAGAAAATCATATGATTATGATAAATTATGTGCCTCTAAACTATCCAAGAATCTATAGGTATGGATTATTATTTTAATCACATATATTAAGTTAAATTATTGTAATTATTAAAAGAGGTGTTAAATTTTAAAATAATGATAATTTTTTATTCCCTTCATCCAAATTCATTTCCATGTTCCATGATATAATAATATAGTGCATCCCATGTCTACTGAACTCTATATATTTTTGTTCATTAGACTATTTTATAGGCATTAATATAGGGTTATATTAATCACATATATCCTTATTTTTTATATGATATTTTAACTATTTATTTTTAAATTTGAATCTATTTTCATATGAAAATATCATAAAAACAATTACTTCATTTTTCTAAACATATCAACGATATATCCAAATCATCACTAAAGAATTTATTTTAAATGAAATTAATTAAATATTATTGATAGAAGGAAAATAATTATTATATTCTATCAAATGTTTATCTTCATTTGTTAGTTTTACATTAATCATGCTAGTGAAATCTTATAGTAAGAGTTCTTACAGCCTAACTTTTTCATCTTAAATTTGAAATAAATTATTTCATGAATTTTTTACTCTATTGATAATTGTTTAACAATAAATATTTTTTGGATACATACTTATTTATAAAATATCAACTCATTGTCATTTTCCTGAAATTCATATATAATAAATATGTTATGTATCTTTCCATCAATGTATATAACATCCTTAAAAGTGATTTTTTACTATTTTTATTTCTTCTAATGACTCAAAAATATATGGATTTTTCCGTCTCAAAATTTATGTAACATCTACAATGTTTTAGAATTCCTTTTAAATTTATTTTTTTTTAATTTTTTATGTTATGAAAATACTATAAAAATTCCAAGACCTTTTATAATTCATTACATTTTAAGAATCTTCAACCCCCATTATATATTCATAATCATTCATATTCCAAAAATATTTAGATTTAAAAAAAATCATAAAATTGAAAGAATTATGATTTAATCATTAGAGATGTTTTTTTTGTTTCCATAATCCAGAAGTCTCTTCGCAATCCCCAAGGATTTTTAAAAACTTCACTTCATGTTTGTATTCTCTAATGGTTTTATTATTATATTTTTATAATATCATTCCCCTAAATCATAACCCTTCCATTATGGAGAAAATATCATATTTTACATTCATATATATTCTTTATTAGCATACACAATATAGTACCAATATTAATCTTTTCATAAACTAAATAATGTAATGAAAAAATTTATTTGTTTCCTTTTTATTAATTATGGAATATTGTTATTTTAATTACCATTCATATCAATTATTCATCTTAAATTATTCAAAAAAATTTATTGAAATTGGATTTTAGCTCTTTAAACTTCTACAGATCACATATAATAATATTTTAGGCTAAGAAAAAGAAATATTAATTTATACAATACTATTTCTAGAAAAACTAGTTTTTAAATTTCCATTTTAATCATCATTTTCCTTACATTCTCAAATTATATGTATGTCTAAAGAAAATTCTTCCACTTGTTTACAAATTTATAAAATTTAGTAGTTTCTTTGAAAACATTTATCTAAAATTTTTATAATTCTTACACTAATTTTATTCATTTCTTAAAATAATATTAAATTTCATAAATATAATGTTTGGATTCACCTGTTATTTAATTTTGTAGTTAATACTACTATTATTTTTGGAAAAAAAACTATGTTTATATGATAATGATACATTTATATATAGGTATATACTTCAGCAGAAATATTGAAAAAATCATTAATATTTCCCATTAATTATCCACCATTATATTTATTTATATTGAAAGTTTATATAGGTTTTAATTTTTAAAAAATTTATTATTTATGTCAAGTTTTATACAATTTTAAATTCATTTGATGATATCGATTATCAATTCACATTCCATTTTTAAAAATTATTCCATATCGTAATCTTCGTTATTTTCTTCTTCGATAGAGGATTCATGAAACTATTTTCCCTATGATATAAAAATCACAATTTATTATTCCCTTATGTAGATATCTTTCAAATCACTTTCATCATAATAATATGTCATTTCATATTTAAATATCAATATCCTCTTATTGATGATATATCTTTCACTGTTATTTTATAGAAACTAAATTCACTATGTAAAACAAAATGAATTTTGATGAAGTGGTTTTTTTAATGTTTCCAATATTGTATTAAATTATTTAAGACATTGTAAATATTATTGACATAATTATAGATATTGGAGGATATTTGTGATGTAATATAAAAAATAACTATCAGTTCCATGATATGATCAAACAACCATAATTGTGTTCTAAAATGATCCATGTCTAGGTTGACCAAACATGATTGCATGAAAAATTGATCCTGAAATTAAGAAACACCTTAAATCAAATATATGTTATTTAAAAGATACGATTATATATTTTCTATTCATATTTAATTAACTTGGATATGATAGAATAAATACCATTCACTGATAATGAGATTTATATATTTTTGATTATCATAATATACCATTATAAAATATTAAATAAAATAATACTCTAATCAAAATTTTATAGTGTTTCATAGTCAAAAATATCATTTAAAATATATTTTTTACAACATAAATAATAAAATTCATTTTTTAAAGGATAGGTACTCTTGTATCATATAATAAGGATTTTAAAAGATCATATAGTATTTAATTATGTCATTCTATGTATTGTTTATATTTTAAACTATGTTACATTAATCTAGATGTAATAAAATCAAGGATATGAAAATAATTGGGATTCCAAAATAAAATATGGGAAACTATCAACACGAATATAATTAATGATTTTAACAAACATTGGTGTCTATAAAAAGATGATGTAACTGATAATATGATTTTGTAAACTAAGTACATAATCTATGAATCAAAGAAAATATCATTTCCATACTGAATATTATAAAGACTCGACATATTTTATCATTATCTAGAGCTTATTGTCATTTTCGTATATTATTTAAATAATGGAATAAAAATAATTTTTATATATTTATATGATAAATAATTTTTTGAATTTTGAATATAATTATAATTATTTTATTATAACATTATAAATACGAGGAATCTTAAATAAAAACTATAATGATAATAAATTTGTTTAAATATATTAATTATTTAATGGGGAGTATCTTCCCACTATATAGTATCTTTATGATATTAGTCCATTATATATGATTTGGATTCCTAAAAAAAGAACAAGGTCGTAGTCACCCTAATTGAGAGAGAACCTTATCAGAATCTAGAATACCTTCTTTTTATTCTATTTTTCTGCCCATAGGTGTATGTGAGTATAATGTTTTATGTGGATTTAATCCTTAACTCTTTAAATTGGTTGATATAATAACATGGTTAAACGTATTGGTAACACCGATTCATTATCTCCCCTAAATTAGTGTCAATTGATTATTTTTAAGGCATCTAAAAATTTACAAGATAAAAACAATGTTTTATTTGAAGTATATATTATATAATAATTATTTTTTTTAATCAATAATAATTTAGAGATTATATAGATAATTAGAGTTTTTCTAACTCTATATTCATAACAATATTTTAGGGTAGAAATTATCATAAATAGTAGAATATAAAGGTTCTATATGTATTATGTATTATCCTAAAGGTTTTCTAGACAACCATTATTAATTTCATACATAAAGAGAATTAATCTCTCATTAAACATGATAAAAATGAATATTAAGAATGATTGAGAAGAAAATAACATCATTGTAATATCCATATCTGAAAATGTTTTTTTCAATGATGATGTGATATAAAATTACTAATGAAATTTATCGAAAACATGATAATACCGTTGAGGAATATTCCAAGTTAAGTAAATTAAATTAAATATCTACATTAAAAGGTGAAAAATGTGTACATAAATGATTATGAGACAAAATATTACTATTTCACAAGATTAAATACAATTCTGAGAAATATTATAATATTGAGGGTTACATTGGGTAAACCCTTAGATAAAATCACTCTGTAGTATATTATATTATAATCCATATTTTCTCAAGAACAAAATCACATATGATGGTGTCTGAAAACATTTTTCAAGTGGAAAAATATTACATTGAGGAATCTATACCCTAGATATAAAAACAATAAATTACCAAAAAACCTATACACACACATATCAATTAATGCATTAATATCATTCAACCATTTATAATAAATGAGTGTACACCCTTATAGTCAAACATCCTTAAATATAACCCAATGATCATATCTCATATGAAAATAATTAAAGGAAATCAAAATTATAAGGAGTATCCCCTACATCCCTGATCATCACTAAAAACAAAATGTGCCTTAATGACCCCAAATTAAATTATTTATAAAATGGGATAAAAATTCAAAAATTTATAATATTGTTTGGTATATAATTTTATAGATGAATGAAGTATGTTAAATTTTAAAGTGGATATTTCCACACAGTGTCTATTTTTTAGGAAATTAATTTCATTATGAAGTCATAATTTCTTAGTTTAAAGTATCTGCCATAATCATAACATAGAATGTATTTACATTCATACACATCCTTAATCACTATGAAGATCTTTTCATATTTTAGGAATAGGAAATAATATCTATGTATGTTTTATAAAATAATTTAATCTCATTATTCCATATGTAAATGAGAAAAAGACGTTATAATATTTTTTTATTAATAAATATTTTAGATCAAATATTTATTTTAATTTCCTTGATATCAAAATAATTACTCAATATATATCATAAAAAATAAATATAGATTCAAAATATAAAATTTATAAGTATAAGGGTTTCTTAGAAAAAAAATTAATACACATGAATACCATTCCTTTGGAAATCAATCCTCTAACTTTTTATAAAATGTGTACAAAGATTATTTAAAAATAAATGCTCATTTAATTAACATCATGTTTAAAAAAATTTGTAAAGAAAACAAGAATATAATGATGGCTCCTTAAGATAATATTATTATATTAACCCTTAATTTAACCCTTATAAAAGAATAATGTAACTAGATAACTCCAATAACTCTTAGGTGTAACATTCCAATGGAAAACTATATCACTTCACCTGTTTCATTGGTGGGATATATCGGGCTCACCCATCATCAGATCTATAATAGACTCACCTATCATACATATAATTTTTGAATAATAAAAACATGCATAAAACACATATATCATCCACCTAAACCATGAAAATCATTTGAATTGTAATTTAATACCAGAAGCAACAAAACATTCAAATATATCATATAAATGAAAAGTAATATTCATTTTTGGGGAAAAACATTTTAAAACTAAAAATTACATAAATATTAAGGGAATTGTTTTCATTAAAAATCATTAATAACAATATATTACTCTTGATATTGAATAATGAATTTAGTTTTAGGAAAGGTTGGTAAATCCATATACGTTAAAAAACATTATTGTTTCACTTTTTTTAAAAGATAAAAATAATCAATATGAGAAATATTGATAAGAATCACTTCTAATATATTATAATTATAGTCAAAAATAATATAAAATGATCTTTACCAGAAAATTAATATTAATTAGTTATATTATCAAAAAAAATTAAAGTACCATGAAATGAAAGAAAAAATGTTTCAATGAATAAATAAAAATATGATTTTTTAAAGAAAGTCCCATAAAAAATATGTAAATTAATAATCAAAACAAAAAATAAATAGGAAACATAAAATGGTTTTTTCAAACATTTTAATTTCATTAAATTAATGATAAAAACAATGATATGGATGTATATAAACCAAATAAAATATAAAATACTGGGAAAATATAATGGGTCTCATAATAATGAATTTTATAAAAGGAATCCACTTATGTTAAACATCAGTTATCATCACACAATCATTTTCTTCTAAATAATAAAATTATTTCTTCCATTTATTTGATTAATAAAAAATTTTACGTTCATTATGATACCTCACGATTTCATGGTTTGTAAAGAGGAGGATAAATTTTAACTTTTTGTTCTAAGATGTTTTTTAAAGGTAAAATTGTTATTTATCAAATAATATGATATTGGATGAATTTTAAACAACTCCTTTTATTTCAGAATGGGTTTCCACTCTATTACATTTGATTTATGGAAATCAAAACAATTTAAAATTTCACTAAAAATATAATATTATATTATCTAAAAATAAATATATTCATGTATCTTTGTTTGGTGATTTAAATTAAATAGAGTTTAAGATTGTGATTTTGTCTCTATGGTTGATCATAGAGCGGGTGATTTTTCCCAAGTGAGGCGTAGTCCCATTGGGGGAGTCGAGGATAGTCTTGGGTCCTAATTTTATTTTTATTTTTTATTTTTCTTTTCTATTTCTTCATTTTTACTTTTTTATTGATATTCTATATTATATTTTCATGAAAGAAAGATAACTTATATCCCATTGGGGTCATCAACACAGAGAGGGGTACAGAGATAATCCGGGCAAGGAAAATAAGGAACCACTTAAAGGGATATTTAAGACATATATCGAGTCTTGATTGGTGGGTGGCATATATTTGGATAGAATCTTCAGATGTTTCCACCAGGAGGATGAATGATGTGTCATGAGGTCATCACAGCCCTCAAAATATTATTTATAAACATACACTAGTATAACAGTGAAGGGTCGAACCCCAGGGAAGGTAGGTGAGTTATTATAAGGTTTTAAAACTAAAAACCTAACTGTTTTTAGCTTTGAGGTAAACATATTTATATTCATTTTTTAGATTTTTAATTTTTTTTGTATTGTTGTAGAGAAAATTATTATGAAAACAAGATATACAATAAGACTAATCATTTACTAAATCACTGATAACTAATAGAAAATAGTAACAAATAAATGGATTCAAAGACAAATGAGCTGATATCAACAAAAAGTCACATAGGAAATCTAATCAACTGGATAAAATAGTTTACATATTCACAAATTTTATTTAATCACTCCTCAAAGACATGTTGTATAATCCTCCTCGCCAAGAAATTCAATAGGTAGAGGATTACGTCTCGAAGATCGCCACAACAAAACATAATCACACTGGTAAGAAATTTAAAAAATATAATGTTTGGAATGAAACTCGCTGTGAATTTCCAAAATAATGTTATTAATGTTTGGATTGATTTATTAAAAATTAACCTCACGAGTCGATATTGAAATTGTGAATTTTGAATTCATTTGAGAGGTGAAATAACTAAACCGGGAATCATAATTCAATCTCGCCGATTGATTGTGTTTTTGAAATAAGTTAAGTATGTGAATAAATTCAAATAAAAATCCAGAAGATTCAAATTCATGAGCTATGAAAATATAATACAATGATCATATTAATTTTAACACTAAAACAATTGAATAAATTTTATAAAACCGTGAACATAGTGGAAGGAAAACTCCCCAATTCATGCTCTGCCATTGTGATCCCAATCCTCCAACTGATCTCCAATGCTGCTCCTGGGAGTCTACGCTCCCAAAAAATCTTACGTGGAATCAGAATGAGATTCCCCACCAAAATCTACAACTTCTCTTCTTTTAAACCCACTATCATTTGCTGCACGTCACCCCTTGTTTTCCACTGACTTCAAATGTCCTTCTCCTATGCACTACAAACTTTCACTTTTTCACAAACCACACATTGCACAAGCCTTTTTCTTATAAATATCTTCTAGTGAGTTTGTTAAATGCATTTGGATGTGCTTCCTGCTCTAACGTGAACCAGCACAGTAAAGAAAAAAATAAACAAGTTAAAAATATAAAAAGATTTAATTAAAATATTAAAGTTATTTTTTAAATTAAATTTATATTACTTATTAAAAAGTTAATTATTTTTAATTAATAATTATAGCTGGTAATGATTATAGTTTATTAATATAACTTTTATTAATTATAAAATTATCTACTAATTATTTTTAATGAAAATCTTAATTTTTCATATAAGTTATTAACTTAATTAAGATATTTATTTAAAATTATAATAATTATAAATTTATTAAGATTATAATTTAGACTAGATTATTAAATTTTTAATTTTAACAACATAAGTAATATAGTATTTAATTATTTCTAAATTAGATTTAATATAATCATTAAGTTTATCAACAATTTGAATATTAAATTATTTACTAATTTAATTTAATTATATTTATCTTATTTGAATTTATATTTATAAATTATTATAAGCATTTTATTTTTTATATTTTACTATTAAATAATTATTTACGATGGAACATTAAATAATAATTTATTTCAGTTTAATTTTGATGTTATTATAAATTAATTTAGTTTAATTAATGTTTTGTTAGAATTAAATAAATTATAAATTTTGTTTTATAAATATTAAATATCATATATTTATAATTAATTTATAATTATTAATGTTTAATATTTTGATTTTATTATTATTTTATTTTACTTTTTATTTTAGTTTTTTAAATTTATTATTATTTTAATATAACTCATCCCCCCCCCCCCCCCAATCGGCGCAGCATGAGGGGGATTTGGGGTTTCACTGTCACGCTAGGGAGACCAGCACTTCCTCCTCGGCTCGCAACTCAGCCCGGCGGCGACTCCAGGATTCTTATCCTTTCTTTACGGCACAGCTTCCTTATAAAACCACAATAGTGGAGACATTATTCCTCTCCAGATCCAGTGGTTCCAGTGTGTCGGCTAAACCACTCTGGTGGCTACGGTAACTGGGGCCTCCGCTACTATGGCTTCAGTTGTTCTCTAGACTCATCCTTAGCACAGGGCTAATAAGGCGTGGCTCATAACCTCAGGATCAGCAATAGACTCTAGTTCGGCTTTAGCTATACAGTGGTTATCTACCTGGTTCAGTAGTCTGCAATGGTGGTTGGGGAAGAAATTACATAATACCAGGTTACGGATCAAATCCCTAATGCTCTGACTTAGGGTTTATGTGACACTGTTCTTTTTCAAAACCATCCAGAACTATTTCCATTTTAATTTTTGCTGTTGAATAGCTGAATCAAGTCTAGATCTAATTGTGTATTTTTAATTCTATTCTTCAATGGCGTTGTGAGTTTGTCCATTGTGCTATATAAATATGGAAACGACACAAGGAATCATTAATAGAGGAAATTGGGAGGTGATGGTTGCATCAGTAGCATAAAAGGCTAGAGGAGGAGAAGGATTTGTGAGTGGTGAGAAGAGGGTTTCAATGTTGAGTTCATGGAAAAAGAGGTGGAAACGATAATGAAAAGTGCATCTGGGGTTGATGAGAAACATATCATTGTCGGCAACAAATAAATTTAAATGCCTCAGTGTGTCATGAGAAAAAAACTAATCAAATTTTAGACCGATGCTGATGGGACATTGGTGAGTCGTATGACATCGATAGTGGAAAATAATGTATTGAACTATTAGTGAGTCATCTAATTAACAAATGAGAGGAAGGATCTGTGCCACATTGTCGGTAGCAGGATTGTACCATTAGTGAAAAAAATGAACAAACTGTGAGACAAAAAAATTAACTGCATAATTAATTTTAAAACTAAAACTAATGTTAATTTATTAATTTAATAGACAACTAGACAAAAAGTATTTTAATTAGAATTAAAATCTAAATGTAATGGAAATAAATAATTTTCAACTAGATTATTATTAAAACTATATATAAAAAATTAAAATATAAAATTTTTAATGAAATAAATTAATTAAATAAATAAAAAGATATACTATTAAAATTAAAAACACAATATTTTGTCAAATTATATCTTAAGAAACTAACTTATATTAATAAATGACTAAATTATTAACTGCATAATTACTAAATATAAAAAAGATTAAAAAACATAACTTAAAAGGTTAATTAATATAAAGAGCCACTAAAATAATAATAATAATAATAATATTTATATTTAAATAAATAATAATAATAATTAATCAAAAATAAATGGTTATAAATTAAATTTCAAGACTGATTTAACTGGGTGATTAAGTAATTATTAAGTAAAAGTGTTAGTTTATTTAAAAATCAAACAGATTGATACAATTGGGCTGATTAAAAAAATTAGTTAGATTGATTAAACTATTTAAAGTTTAAAATTTAATAATTATTTATAAAAATTAATTAATTAATAAAAATAGTGATAAAATTATAAAATTAAAAAAAATTAACCAAAAATTGAAGAATTAATTTATTAAATTGTTAAAAATTAAATAAGAATGTTTGGAAAACCTTGTGGAAATAAGGCCACATAAAATTCCCCCACACTTAAGCATTGTTTTACATCAAAAAATATCATGTTTTATTATTATTTAGAAATATAATTATGTGTTTAATATTTTTCTCAAAATATAACATGTGCAAAAAATAAAAAAAAGGATATTAAGAAACTGTGTTTAGGCTCAAGAAAATAAATTTTCAAATCAATTCATGCCTAGAACAAATACGCAAAGGGTAATTAAGATAAAAAAGATCATCTATCAAAGAAGGTGTCCTACCTCATATGTGATAATACTTAACATATCATTTTAATCCAAGCTCATGTTCTAAGTCCATGAGTGACAATAAGTAAAATATCAGTGGAATTAAAAACTTGACATGAGAAAAATTGTACTTTGATTATTCACCTAGGATACAAAAATAAATAATAAACTTTTTTGAATCACCATATTAATACAACCTCAATGATTCACATATGAACTATTGGTCCCCTTCTTCATTTGGTGTTCATTATTCCCCTTACCTTATTGAACTCATTTTTGACCCTAGACACATTATATTATTTTTCCCAAGTCATGTATCATGTGCTAAGAACTGTGAAATGCACTTATTTATGGTGTACATAGGGCTAATTGTAAACATAAATTCACCTAGCATCTAGGGTCTTAGAGATTCACTATGGGATCCCAAATGCACAAAAAACTCCATTTTCAAAATATTTATACAAAAATTATTTACATTGGCTCACTAAGGTAATTAATTTAATAATTAAAAGTTATATGAGTCCCCTTGGATCAAATTCAAAATTTCAGTTCCAAGGGTTATGATCATAACTTCACTAAAAAGTTACCCATATCACTCTCAAAAGTAGTTTCTAAACCAAAATTCCGATTAAATCACTAAGTAAGATCACTCATAAATCATAAATCCTCATCAATTTCAGATTCCAAGACATTAGTAACATTTAATCAAGCATTGTCCTTAGGAAATAGACCTTTCAGAAATAGTGTAATGACTGATATTATGCTTGAATTATGAAAATATTTACCCATTTTTTACAACAATATTGATGTTGTAGTGGGAATTGATGGACTTATCATTAAACACGGTTTAGATCAGTCAAGAATTGACCCCCTCCCCTACATGTAAAACCTATATTTGTCCCCAATGTTGAACTCCAATATGGAGAAGAACAATTAAACATTTAAGGTTCAAAAGTGATTTTCAAATTAGTAGATTAATGACTTGTATAGGGTCTCATTAAATATCAAAAATAATTTTTTCCACGTTAATTAATTTACAGTGGGTTCATAATAACGTACATGAATTGTCATTATGTCCGGTGAATAAGGATCTTCATACTGTTCATGAAATAGCATGTAAATTGTTGGTGCAAAATTTACTAGGGGGGATGCAATTTAAATGATTTTTTGCATGAGAAATTTCAGTAAAGCAGACAATGAAAAGCTAAACACCCCAACAAAAACTAGCAGATTCAATAAAACACAAGATCGAGCAAGCATGTACCCCCACACTTTTGTTTAAATAGTGAAGATAATAACCATTAAAACTAAATTTTCAACTAGGAGGAACATGAAAAAAAATTCACAATCAATCATTATTTTTCATAAAAGAAAGGCATGGAGTCTCTTTTTTTAAAGCATAATATTGCATAATTTTTCTATAAAAAACAAGACCGGTTAATAAATTCAAAGATTAGAATAAATTACTTCCCTGAAAAATTTTATCAATTACCCTTCAGCATGGGAATTATATACCTTCAGTGGTACAACAATAGCATTATAACAATAACCAGGATCGATTAGCAACAAGAATAACAAAAAAATATAACAATCAAGTAGAACTTTATTCAAAACAAAAATGAATAAAGATTAAAAACAAGAATGAAACATGGGTTCAATTCCATGAAGCACTAAATTTAATTTATTTAGTTAGACATTATTTAATTACAATTTTTTTAACACAATAGAAACCATGGGTTTCCTCCCATGCAGCGCTAGATTTTTAGTCCCCAGTCTGACTCACCTAGAACTAACCGTAGTCACCAGGTGGATGAGGTTTCCTTAATAAGAACCAACACAGGGGTTTGGCCCAAATGTTTTTAATAGAAAGATGAATTATGTGGACTCCAAAGCTAATGAAAATTGAAACAAAACTCTCATAGCCTGAAATAACAACTAAGAAGAACCCCTTGATACTTGTAGGAATAGTGATGTTCACTTCTTGATTATGTTCAGATTTATCAAGATTTGAATTCACATGAAGGGACACCATTGAACTAGGTACATCAAAGGGTGTGAACTTATTCTCATGGATATCTCTCTCAATATCATCATTAGAATAGTCAAATACAAGGGTGCTAATGGATGAGTTCTAATTAGTAGGTTCAAGAAAGCATTCAATAAAGTGCTAAATAGAATCATGTACAATGGAACTCAAGCATAAATCCCATTCTAAAATACTATCAGTATTTTGATTATCTTTTTCACCCAACATAGTTGAGGATGTAAGTGAAAAACATGTAAGGGAATTAATTTTATCACTAGTAGATTCAGGTTTAATAATATTATAAATCTCTTCCAAAAGATCCTCATCACTTAACTTACACTCAATATCTACTACTTCTAACAAATCAATTCTTCTACCATCATCAAGTTTCTGTTTATCCTCTACTTCATGTTCAACTTCAATAGGCTCACATTCTTTAATAATATTTATAGTGTGTACAAATTTAAATTCAAGGGGAAATAGTTAAATTTAGTTTCAACAAACATAGTTTTCAAATTACTCAAATTAAAAAACTTATCCCCAAATATGTCACATAGTTTTCTATTTAATTGAAAAACATTTTAGAAAAATGAACAATGTTAGAATATAGAAATGAGTGCTCATTATTCATCCTTTTTTCAAACATCATACCCTCATTTTTATCCTCCAACATTTCAAAAATATTTGGGTTAACAGTTTCAAAACAGGGAAGGGAGGTGTTCTGTTGAAGTTCAACAATTCCAGATTATATTCTATCTAGTTTAATGTTATCTTCTGAATTATACCCAATTCAGATTTCAAGTTCAGTGTTCAAAATGTCGACAAAGATTAGTGAAGTGTTTTGTACATTAATGGTTTAATTCTCGAAATTCTCTTCTACCCAACTGATTTCCTTTTCAAAACTCCTCAAAAAGTGATTTTTCTCCAAGGTAGGAATCATAATAAAAACTAGGAATTATTTTTCAATATGTTCGAGTTCAATTTACAAATAGCCCAACTCAACAAAATTTAAATTATTAATAGGATCTTTACAGTTATTTTCTTGGTTTAGTGAGTTTGTTGTTTCCACATTTGGAACATCAAATTTAGATTTCTCAAAGTAAATGGATTGTTTCCCAGATTCAGATTCAATGTCCTCTTCATTTTCATTTTCAAATCTTTTATAAACATTTTCCTTTTCACTCATCTCATATTATACTTGTTTTTTTAAACCTTTGGTGAAATTCAAAGAGTATGTTTTCTAATTCTCTCATTCTTCTATATTTCTCTTGATAATCTCTTAGTTTGATTTCTTGGGAATGATTAAACCATGAAACCCATACATCCTCCATAGAATCCAATTTGGTTTCAATTAATTCATGTTTATCTAGGAATTTAGGATTTGATTCAATGTTTTTCTCATTATCTTCAATGTAATCAATCTGTTTTGACTGGTTATAGACACATAGCCAGACAGTGTGCCAATAAGAGCCACAATATACATAGGATAATTCACTAGGTTTCTAGTTTTCATAATATTCCATTTTTTTTAAAGTCAACCATATTACTCACACATTCAAATTTCAGTAGAATTTCTAAGAAATCACTAACAATAGTGAAGTTCTCATATTTTTTATTATATTTTCCTAGTTTTTTATGTGGTTTTTAATGTTTTTTTATTAAAACCTTAGACTCTCAGCGTGTGCCTTCCCCAGAAACGGTGCAAAATTTTTATGTGGCCAGAGGTCATCACGGCCCTCAAAAATATTAATTATAAACCTACAGTTGTATAGCATTGAAGGGTCAAACCCAAGGGAAGGTGGGTTGGTTATTCTAAGGTTTTAAAACTAAAAACCTCACTATTGTCAATAGTGAGGTAAACATCCTTATAGTCTTTTTTATCTATTTAAATTTTTAATATTTTTTTAGAGATAATGATTAGGAAAACAAGACAGACAAAGATAGTAATCACATAATAAATCACTGATTATGAAAAGAAAACAGTAACTAAAACAATGATGCAAAGACAAAGGAGCTCAGATCAACAAAATTCACTTTGGAAATATAATCTACTAGTAAAAATAATTGTCTTCTTCACAAAATTTATTGAATCAATCCTCAAATTCATGCCAAATAATACCCTTCACAAGGAAATTCAATAGGCATAGGATTAATTCATAGAGATCGCCACAACCAAACATAATCGCATTGCTAAGAAGTTTGAAAATGTTAACGTTTTGAATTAATCTTACCGTGAATTTCCAAATTAATGATATAAATGTTTGGATAGATGCATTAAAAATCAAACTCTCCAGTCGATATTGAAATTTTTAATTTTGAAATCAATTGTTATGTGAAACAACTAAATAGAGAATCATAATTAAATCTCACCGATTGATTGTGATTCTGAAAGATGTATAGTATATGAAGAAATTCAAATGAAAATCCAGAAGAATCAAATTCCCAAGCTAAGAAAATATCATACTATGATCATATTGATTTTAACAATTAAACACATGAAAAGAGAGTACAAAATCTTGAACATAGAGGAGGGTGAACACCTCAAGTTTTGCTCTCGCTTCAGGCTCCTTAGCCTCCAACTCGTCTCCAGTGCTACCCCCGGGAGTCTTTACCCTCGAAAAATGTTGCGTGGAATCAGAATCAGAGTCCCCATCAAAATCTATTGTACCTCTACCTTTAAACCCACTGTCATCTACTGCACATCATTCCTTGTTTTCCACTAACTTCAAATGTCCTTCACTTGTGCCCCACAAACGTTCACTTTTTCATGAACCACATGCCGCACTAGCTCTTTGCTTGTACCTAAATTCCAGTGAGTTAGTCAAATTCACATGGATGTGTTTCCTACTCCAGTGTGAACCTACATAATAAAAAACAATGTACAATAGTTAAAATCACAAAAGGAGTTAATTAAAATATTAATGTTAGTTTTAAATTTAATGTTATATTACTTATTAAAAAGTTATTTTTTGTTACTTAATAATTATAGTTTGTATTTATTATAGTTTATTAATAGAACTTTTATTTATTATAAAATTATATAATTCTTATTAATAAGGTAAATCGTATCTTTTCATACAAGTTATTAACTTAACTAAGATATTTATTCAATATCATTATAATTATTAATCTATTAAGATTATAATTTAGACTAGATTATTAAAATAATATTTTTAAGAACAAAAATAATAAAATAAATAAATGTTTCTAAATTAGATTTAATATAATCAATAGGTTTATCAACAATTTGAATATTAAATTATTTATTAATTTAAATTAATTAGAATTAGCTTATTTTAATATATATATATAAATTATTATATATATTTTATTATAAAATAATTAATTACTTTGCAACATTAAATAATAATATATTTATGTTTAATTTAGAATTCATTATTAATAAATTTAGTTTAATTAATGTTTTATTAAAGTTAATTAAATTAAATATTTTGTTTTACAAATATTAAATATCTTATATTTATTATAAAATTAAAAAATTTAATGTTTAATATTTTGATTTTATTATTATTTTATTTTAGTTTTTATTTTATTTTATTTTATCTATTTTTATTTATTTTTCATCTGACTCGTCCCCGCACCCCCACCCCACACCCCCGGGGGGCTTCGGGGTTTCGCTGTCACGCTAGGGAGCCCATATCTTCCTCCTCGGCTCGCAACTCAGCCCAGCGGCGGCTCCCGACTTCTTCTCCTTTCAGCGCATCACCACTTCCTCAGAAAACCACAATGGCGGCGGCACAGTTCATCTCTAGATCCGGTGGTTCCAGTGGGTCGAACTCAACAACTCCAGAGACTGCGATAATCGGGTCCTCCCCCACAGCGGCTTCAGTTCTTCTCTAGCCTCGACCTCGTATCGCAGTTCGAAAGGCGTGGCTCTGCACCTTACGACCGGCGACAAAGTCAAGTTCGTCTTCAGCTACACAGCGGTGGTCTCGCTGGTTCAGCAGTCCGCGAAGGTGGTTGGGGAAAGAATGGCAGAAGACCAGGGTACAGATTGAATCCCTGAAGCGGCGACTTAGAGTTCATGTGACGCGGGTCTTCTCCGAACATAGCGAGAACTGTTTCCATTCTGATTTTTGATGTTGAAAAACTAAATTGAGTCCAGATCTAATTGTGTCTGTTTAATTTTGTTCTTCAATGGCATTGTCGGTTAGTCCATTTTGCTATTTGAGGATGGCGACGACACAAGGAATCAGTGGCAGAGGAAATTGGGATCCATTGGGTTGCATCAATAGCATTAAAGGCAATAGGAGGAGAAGGATCGGTGAGTGGTGAGAAGAGCGTTGTGTCGGTGAGTTCCTGGAAATAGAGGAGGAACCAATAGTGAAAACTGAATCTGAGACCGATGAGAAATGGGGAAATCAACACTAATGCGTATTCTCGTCGGTAACATCATAATAATGTAAATGCAGCGGTGCGTCAGGAGACCGAAACTAATGGAATGTCATCCCGATGCCGATGGTACATCATTGAGTCTTGAGACAATGATAGTGCAAAATAATGTATTTGAACTATTGGTGATTCATCTCACCGGAGGGGAATGATCGGTGGCACACTGTTTGTAGCAGGATGCTACCGGTAGTTAACAAAATGAATAGACAGTGAGACAAAAATTTTAACTGACTAAATTATTAACAGTATCACTACTAAACATAAAAAAGAGAATATAAACTAACATAAAATGTTAATTAACATTAAAATCTTTCAAAATAATAATAAAAATTATATTTCAATACATAATAAAATAAATTATTAAAAATTAAGTGGTTTAATTATTTTAACCTTTAACTATTTTAAAGGTAAAAATTACATAATTATTTGTAAAAATTAATTAATAAATAAAATTTGTGTTAAAAATATAAAAGTAAAAATATTTAACCAAAAAATGAAGAATTAATTAATTAATTTGTTAAAAATTAAATAAAAAGATGTGGAAAACTGTGTGAAAATAAGACCACATTAATAGCCCGTTTTTAGTTTTTTCATCAATCACCATTGGGTAATTAATTTAATTTTTTAAATCCTTGTTTCGAATTTGGGGACACATGAGGGTCCATCATGGTATATTAGGGGGAAACTGTGGATTCAGTTTATTATGGGGGATTTCTATAAGGTATAACCTATGTATGTGATTTGTGGTCAAGGGAACACACATTGTGTGTTCTTCCTATTTTAGTAAGGAGTATCTGAGAGTATATGCTGCCTACATGGATGTACACACTATGTACGGAGGCTCTTGGTGTGGCGAGGATCAGGACTAGAGAACCCATGTTAAGGGAACATGGTCTTGAACGGTACACACCCTGATCCCATGTTATATACAGGGATAGTGCCCACACATGGTACTTATTTAGACCCCATGTAGGGTATATGTGAAGGTACCCACTGTGGGACCCACATTATGTTTGTTAATAACACAAATTGTAGTTTGTAATTTCACACACTGAGTTGGGATGAGTTATATGTGAAGGTAACCAATATAAGGTTCGCGATGTGTATATACAATGTAATTTGCAAAATAACTGAATGAGGGGACATGGGAACACATATAAGGAGGAAATATGGAGGTAAATGATATGTACAATAAGTACACATCATTTAATCTTTCCATCCTTATGTTAGATTACATATTTTCAACATTTAGTCAAAATTGAACATAAAAGGGGTCCATCTAGATCATTTTCCATGAAGATCATAATGGTTGTATCTTTTAGCTGTATAGAGGCCATCTAGATGGTGTATTGATTCAGGTGAACTTTTGTAAGATGATTTCATTGATGTTTTTTTTCAAAATCATGCAGTGGGTTGGGTTGTGGGCTATGAGACCAGAATAATTGTTGTGAGCTCAATGATATGTTTGGATCAATTGATCAATGATGATATACTTATGGTTATTTTAGAAGTATCCCATAAGGTTGGATCAGGTATTATATCAAAGGATATCATTATTTTTTCATACATGTTTGGGTTGATTACTCAATGTTAGAGAAGCAATGGTTTAGATCCATCCCTTGAGGTTATGATCTATTGGAGCCTTCTGAATGGGTTGATATCATGGGATGGAAATTATATCTAGGTGATTATTTTTTTGTTGGTATGGGTCTAAGGGACACATGGGGATTCTCTGTTTGTTTGGATGGCAAGAAGGGGGGTGAATTGCCCTTTTAAAAAATGATTAACAATTTAAAATCAAAGTTGAAAGTGCAGCGGAAATAAAGGAGGCAAAACACAAGAAATTGATAACGGAGTTCGGCCCAAAACCCGGCCTACGTCTCCGCTCCCAACTCAACCGTTGAGAGATTCCTACCGCTTGCTTTTCAATGGTTTTAGCAAGAAACCCACTAGGCTTTGAGGTAGCACTAGGACCTATTACAGCTTGCTTTTATTGGTTGAGCAAGAACCCACTTGCTTTTGATGGTTGAGCAAGAACCCACTATCCTTCTTACAGGTGAAGGATAGCTCACCTATGTCTCAAGCTATTTAAAGGAAAGCTTGACAACCTCTTCACACCTTAATGGTGATGTGAAACCCAAAAGAAAGAGGGGATGAGAAAAGTTTGGGGTTTGTAGGCACAAACCCAATTTTAAGCTCAAAATAAAATAAACAATAAAAACCGTATATGAGAAGAAGCCTTGGGCGCCTTTGAATGATTGGAGATGTTGAAGGCCGCTTCCAAGCTTCTTTGGAGGAGCTCCTTGGATGTGGAAGTTGTTGGAGCACTTGAGGTTCCTTTGAAAGAAGTCGCCGGAGGTTGGCCAATTGATACAAAATATGTCCGTTGGCTTCGTATATGATCCGGTAGGTGTCCGGGGCTTCCTTGGCCTTTATTTATAGGCATGGAACCCTTGGGGAGTCTTCGGAGCCGTTGGAAAAGGCCTCGGAGCCGTTGGAGGCCAAAAGAGGGTTGACTGGTCAAAGCCAACGGCTAGTTTGACTGGGCTACCGGCTGGCCGGTGCAGGGCCACCGGCTGACCGGTGCCTTTGCAGAGGAGAAGAATTTGGTCCAGGCTCCACCGGCTGACCGGTGGAGGAGGCACCGGCTGGCCGGTGGGGAGACAGTAGCTGCCACTATTCATCTGGGTGCCACCGGCTGGCCGGTGACAGAGCCACTGGCTGACCGGTGGAACCTGGCAGTGGGCAATGCCTCTGCCAGGTCCACCGGCTGGACGGTGCTATCACACCGGTTGGCCGGTGGACTGCAATTCAGTCCATTTTGCCAGCTTTCTTGGGCCAATCCTTTGGCAATCAATTTCCTATCAACAAAAACACTTAAAACACAATTAGATAAACATGAAAGTGATTGTGATCATGAAAATTAAACCACGAGGGGATACGAGAGGTACAACAATCTCCCCCTATTTTGATGATCACAATCACCAAAACAATTAATGTAAAATACTGAAATTGAAAGGAAATGCTTAGCATGATGAAAAGGATTCTCCCCCAATCAATCAAGAAATTTCTCCCCCTTTTTGATTATCAAAATAGCGTGGGGCATAATACTTGATTGAGGGAAAATTGAAAATCAAGATTTTTAAATCAATTGGAATTTTTGAAAATTGAATTGAAAAATTTGAATAACAGTTTGAATTGAAAGTTTTGAATCAAAAACCAATTGAGATTTGAAATTTGAAACCAAATGAAATTTTTGAAATTGAGAGTTTTGAATCAAAAATGAATTTAAATTGAAAAATGAATCGAAAGAGATTTTTGAATTTAAGAAAATTTCTCCCCCTAAATAAAACAAAAGATCATCGGGGAAACGAAACTATTTTTGGCCCGGAGAGACTCGCCAAAAGGGATTTTTCAATCCAAATTTGTTTCATGGCGGGTCTTCTCCTATAAAACTCATCCGAATAAAAAATAGATTTTGGTTGACCGTACCGGGCATTTTTGCAATCACACTCATAAATGAGGTGCCCGGGTTTCTTACAATAATTAAAAAATTTAAAACTAGAGCTCCCCCTTACAAAAACAGTTGGAGCATGGGAGGAGGAAGCTTGGTTGGTGTAGCCAAGTCCATTGGTGGTTCTAGATACTCGTTGAGAACCTAAGAGTTTGGACAAATTTTGTTCACCTTGGGTGAACTTGGCTAAGGATTCTCTAAGGTCCTTGATGGTTGATTCCAAAGAATCAACATTTGGGAAATTTTGGATTTTTAGGGAGAGTTCCTCCTTCTCTTTGAGAAGTTGTTCTTTTTCGGAGGAAAGTTTTTTGAAATTCTTTTTCAAAGCAACGAATTTTGAAGAAAGTTCATGAAAACCATTTTCTAATTGGTCTCTAGCATGTTGGAGTTCTTCGTATGACAAATGATTAAAAGAATTTGAAGATGAGGACGAGGATGAGGAATCGGAAGAAGTTACCTCGTGAAATGCCATTAGGCATTTTGTACCTTGGTCGCTCGAGGAGGAGGAGGATGATGAAGAGTAGGTGTCACTCCATGTCGCCTTGAGGACCTTTTTCTTTCCTTTTTCCTTTTGCGTGGCCCGTTTCTTGTTGAGTGGGCAATCGGGCTTGTAATGGCCCTTTTTGCCGCACCCGTAGCATTTTACCTTGGGCTCGGATCTTGCGGTGGGTTCTTGCTTTCGTGCCTTGCGAGATTTCTTCTTCTTGCGCTTCTTCATAAACTTGTGCATTTGGCGGGCGAGATTCTCCATTTCCGAGTCGCCGCTTGATGATGAAGAAGACGAAGATGATGATGATGAGGAGGAGCTTACTTCTTTTTGTACATTGAGGGCGATGTTCTTTGGTGTCTTGATTGGTGTGCCCTCCTTTTGAGCTTGCCTCCTCATCGTGATCTCGTACGTCATTAGGGATCCGATGAGCTCTTCTACCGGCATGTTCTTTACATCCTTAGCTTCTTGGATAGCCGTCACCTTAGGTGCCCATGAGCTCGGAAGGACCCATAGAATCTTCTTGACCATTGCTTCAGCTGAAACATCATCACCAAGAGATTTTCTACCATTGCAAACGTCAGTGAAGCGTGTAAACATTTCAGAAATAGACTCATTTGGATGCATTGAAAAAGATTCAAAGTCTTGTCTATACATATCTAATCTAGTATCTTTGACTTTATTAGTGGCTTCATGGGTCACTTCTAAAAGCTTCCAAATTTCATGTGAAGATGAGCAAGTAGAAACACGATTAAATTCATTTCTATCTAACCCGCAATGAAGAGCATTCATGGCTTTGCCATCAAGCTCAAAATTCTTAATATTGGCGGGGGTCCATTTGGATTCATCGGGGGAAGACAAAGAATAACCTTGCATGACAATTTTGTAAATAGGATATCCTATGCTTCTTAAAAAAGTGGTCATGCGGGTTTTCCAATAATTATAGTCGGTCCCATCAAAAAATGGAGCCCGACCCAAAGAAAAGCCTTCGGGGGCGAAAGAAGTGGATGCCATCACAATGGATCTTTAATTTGAAACCGTTTAAGGTATTACTCAAATCACCCCTCTGATACCAATTGTTGGTCGGAGAAAAACGGGAAGGATGGCAAGAGGGGGGGGGGGGGGTGAATTGCCCTTTTAAAAAATGATTAACAAATTAAAATCAAAGTTGAAAGTGCAGCGGAAATAAAGGAGGTAAAACACAAGAAATTGATAACGGAGTTCGGCCAAAAACCCGGCCTACGTCTCCGCTCCCAACTCAACCGTTGAGAGATTCCTACCGCTTGCTTTTCAATGGTTTTAGCAAGAAACCCACTAGGCTTTGAGGTATCACTAGGACCTATTACAGCTTGCTTTTATTGGTTGAGCAAGAACCCACTTGCTTTTGATGGTTGAGCAAGAACCCACTATCCTTCTTACAGGTGAAGGATAGCTCACCTATGTCTCAAGCTATTTAAAGGAAAGCTTGACAACCTCTTCACACCTTAATGGTGATGTGAAACCGAAAATAAAGAGGGGATGAGAAAAGTTTGGGGTTTGTAGGCACAAACCCAATTTTAAGCTCAAAATAAAATAAACAATAAAAACTGTATATGAGAAGAAGCCTTGGGCGCCTTTTAATGATTGGAGATGTTGAAGGCCGCTTCCAAGCTTCTTTGGAGGAGCTCCTTGGATGTGGAAGTTGTTGGAGCACTTGAGGTTCCTTTGAAGGAAGTCGCCAGAGGTTGGCCAATTGATACAAAATATGTCCGTTGGCTTCGTATATGATCCGGTAGGTGTCCGGGGCTTCCTTGGCCTTTATTTATAGGCATGGAACCCTTGGGGAGTCTTCGGAGCCGTTGGAGGCCAAAAGAGGGTTGACTGGTCAAAGCCAACGGCTAGTTTGACTGGGCTACCGGCTGGCCGGTGCAGGGCCACCGGCTGGCCGGTGCCTTGGCAGAGGAGAAGAATTTGGTCCAGGCTCCACCGGCTGACCGGTGGAGGAGCCACCGGCTGGCCGGTGGGGAGACAGTAGCCGCCACTATTCATCTGGGTGCCACCGGCTGGCCGGTGACAGAGCCACCGGCTGACCGGTGGAACCTGGCAGTGGGCAATGCCTCTGCCAGGTCCACCGGCTGGCCGGTGCTATCACACCGGTTGGCCGGTGGACTGCAATTCAGTCCATTTTGCCAGCTTTCTTGGGCCAATCCTTTGGAAATCAATTGCCTATCAACAAAAACACTTAAAACACAATTAGATAAACATGAAAGTGATTGTGATCATGAAAATTAAACCACGAGGGGATACGAGAGGTACAATAATATATAGTTATTTTTAATTAAAATTTGGTTAGTGTTTCCTGGGATTCATTATGGGTGAGTTAGTACCCTAGGATGTGTGTTTTTCTAGGGAGGCCATATGAAACTTTATTACATAGTATTTTTATGGAGGTTTCATTATGATGAGGAGCCCTTGTTTGGTTTCTTACTTTTTAGATGCTCCTAATTACTATGAAAAATTCTTTTATGGGCATGAATCTCATTTTGATTCCCTTTGGGTGCATTTTCAATCGAGGATTAGTAAGATAACATTGAGGTTTTATTGGTATTTTTCACACTAAGTGTCTCCCATGAATTGGATGAGCTATAGGAACCCTTCATAGTTTTTCTTAATATTTTTATAGACTTCGGTTTGTTTTTGAATCATTTCATGGGTGCATCGTCAGATGTCACTTTTTGTTGTGATAATGGGGACTGTAAGAGACCTTAGGTTTTGTTTTTCACTAAGGGTGGTCTCTAAGATCCCATGGTGTCTATATTTTTATATTATTAGATATAGGGGTCTAAGAGACCCTTGATATTTATTGGAAGAGAATTTATTGGTCTTCTAGTTCAAATGTTTAGATAGTGGTTTGAGAGTTAGATCATCCTATATTCGGTTGTCCATTGGATTTTTTGTTTAAGGTTGTATTTTCCCAGGACATTGGTGTTAAGAGAGAAAATTGAGGTATAATGGATCAGTTATTTACCCTATATTATGAAATTGTTCATTTCTGCATTGGTATGTTCTGGGAAGATGAACATAGGTAGAAAATGGATAACTTCGATGAGTACAACCCCACATGATGAGTATGAACCCTAAGTATAGTATAGATATTATTCACTGATGTTGACCACTCTGTATGTTGTGGAATTAGAGAACTCCATGTGTCATTTATAGGGATAATAGGTACGTGAATCATTCGAGTATCTATAGATAGATCTCATAGTGTGTTTTATCTAATGAGTCCATGTTAGATCCTAATTTGTTTTGTAGGGTGGTTAGGACATATTAGTATCGCATATGTGTTTCGGGGAGACTCTAAAACTAGTTTAGATCATGCCATTGACATCCTATAGACAAGTAAATGAAATTTTTTGTGTGGAAACTTATGGTTATGTCCTAGGGTCCAACATTGAGGCATTTGTGTTTAGACATCATGGAGTTCCAATGTAAATATATATGATGTTTCTAATTTCATATCACAGGGAGATCCACCAACTATAAATCCTATGGTCTAGTCAAGAATGGGGGATGATTTACCTTGAGTGTCAAAATAGATCCCATGGTTGGTTGTTTTCATTATTTTATAATCCCCTTTTTTATGCAGTTGTTTTATTAATTATAGTTAACAATTTTCAACTATCCTATTTACATGACAAGTGAAAGCACTTATTATGACAACAGATTATGGGTTCATCATTAGGGTTGGAGAAATAATATTTATTTTCTTTTCCTCTATACATATACCCTGGTTTACATATAGACTCCATTCCAATATTCAGGATGTAGTACCAGTCACACTGTAGATGGGGTTGAGGCATATTGTTCCACGACCAGGTGTTGTAGCCCGTGCAGACTCTTATGATCAGGTTGGTGCAGCTCAAGAGTCATGGAGACTGGGTATGTGTTTTTCCTTAGTGTAGGAAAAAAATCTTGTTTTATTTATTTTTAATATATTTATTTAGTATATGGGGTTCCCTGATAGGCCATTGGTTTTTTGTTTGCCAATATTTTATTTTGTATGATTATAATCATCCATTCATTAATTATTTGATTCCAATTTTTTAGTTTATTTATTATTTCATGATTTTTTTAAATCTATGGATGGTTCGGTTAATTTAAAAGTTCATTTCACTCTAATAATAGTTTATAGTGTTCACAATATATCAATTAGACCCTCACAACTATTCAATAGCCTCTAGAATAAAAGGAGTTTTACATGGGGCCTTAGGGTGCATCAGATCAAGTGACATATTAGGTCTACTGAAGAGAACTTGTTAAAAATTAGTATTATAGATATTTTGTTTTAATATTATGAGAGATAGTATAATGGTGTTCTTGGATTTTTTCAAAACTAGTTATGGATATTGTAGAAATGTTTTTCAAACCCCATTTCTGATATGTTGTATAATATTATAGTGAATGTGGATCTGGTTCATAGATTCAATATTTATGGGTGTGTGATTTCACATAGTTGGATATAATTGATTTTATGTATTTATGTTTTATTTTAGTTTGAATATCTTACATAGTGGTAAAGGGGCTAGTTTTTCTAGAACATTCTAGGAATGGAGGATTCACATTACATATTATGTTGTGGTGATTTTACTAATGATAGATGTTCAGTTGCTTGTGGTGTCTATAATGAACTATATGGTGATTCAAATATATCTCCTTAATGGGATTATTATAAACTATACCACATGTATAATTTTTATTATTATAGGTAATGTGGGTCTTTTTTTGAGAGGTACACTATTGATGGAAATGAAATCCCTTTATCATGGGATACATGATGACACTTATGTGTCAGTAATGGAATCAATGTTCCATGTTGGTATCTTGTTGATTGAAAGGATTCTTGAGTGATCCTCAGATTGGGATCATGTTTTCTTGAGGTGTTATTGTCTATAGATATTTGAGGATTGTGTTTATTGGATGTTTTTTTTCTTACCTTGTGTTGTGTTTCTAGTCATACATGGGGACTTTATTTCGGGTATCACTGGCCACTTGGTTGGGTGTGGATATCCATCCTTATTAAGGCCTTTGATGACTAGATTCACCATGTTATTATTATGAATGGGGATGGTTGGTGTTTTATAAGTGGATAACTAAGAATTATCATGGTATCATGGATGTATTTCATGGGTGGGTTTTTTTTGATTCCTAGCCCTTCTCAATGCTGGTTTTAACGTGGAAAGCCTAGTGAGAGCATGGTTGGGCATTTATGGATTTCTGTATCACCCAAGTAGAGTGTTGTCATGTGGTTGATCTTGTAATGAGTTATATGACAATATATTGTTGATACTTATCTTAGCTTATCCAGATTTTTTGAACTAACCTATGTAAGGAGAATAATACAAGGTTTTATGATCCATATCATAACATTGACACGAGTTTCCAATTTGATCATGGGTTCTTCTACTCATTCAAGAGTGTATTGAAGAAATACACGATGTGGGGTGGAAACCAAATTTTTATGGATGTCGTAAAACATTTTTTATGTGGTTGTTTTCATGGAAGTTATAGTTCATATTAATCTAAGAGTGTGTGTGAGTGGTTTTTTTTACTGGAACTCAAGAGTAAATTGTTTGAACCCATATATCCATAAAACATAGTGATCGATGTATTGTGGGTTATTTTGTTTTATATTTGGTAAGAGGGGACATGGTAAAGATAATATTATGGTTGGTCCTATCAGATCAGTCACTATTCAATGTCTCTCATTATAGTTGAGAGTTATGGATGTTGAAATATTGACCATTCAGTGTTTGGGATAATATTAGTCATTGTAGTTCATGGGGGTGAGAAAGGATTTTGGTCAAATAAATTGTATTATCTTGAGTTAGTAGAAATTTTTGTAGGATATTTGTGGCACCTCTCATTGTAATGGATAGTAAAAATAAAAAGAAATGTAGTTTTTTATCCAGAAATTTTTTCAATGGAAAAATATTAATTTCTCCAGTGATATGATGTTAGATAATTTTTGGCACCACTCTATTGGACCTATAATTGGGTTTTTACCCTTGGATAGAGGTCTGGTGGAAATATGAGTCAGTTTAAATATTATAAAATATTTAATTTTTAATTAATTTAATAATAGTATATTCATGTGTTATATATGGTGATATATTTTAAATGGAGCATCATATTTAGATTTTTCCTCTATGATTCATCCATAAAAGGGGGGGTATTATTTAGTGATTCATAATATTATCATAGGTATCTAGGATTAGATCTTTTCCCTTTTTTTCCTTTTTCTTTCTTTCTATTTTCCCTTTTCATTTCTTTTCTCCCCTGGATTATCACACACATCCTTGGGAATTTCCCTTTTTGGGGCCTTCAATTCTAAGTGTGGTAGGAAGAAAAGATATTGATATAGGAGGAGGCACCACTCATGGATTTTTCATGGAGTTAGATCAAGGCTCAGTTGGTGCATGGAGCAGATCCAGTGTGAAGCATCAACAGTTTATACGTGGAAGTTGTCTAATTTTTATATATTTTCCCTGAATCGATATTCCATTTTTTATGATTTTAAATATATTTTTTTCATTTTTTGGGAACACATGAGGGTATATCTAAGAATATTCAAAAATATTCATGGGTTTTAGGTTAATTTTGTTGATTTCCATTCAATATATCTTATATAAAAGGTGGTTTTTTTCCTAAAGAACTTTTTTTTGTGATCCTCTTAATCAATAAAATGATTCTATAGAGTAATTTTCATGTTCATGGAAGTGAATTCCATGTTGTAAGACATTGTGTGTGTTTGAAGGAATAGAAAAACACACCGTTCCAGGAGTACAAGGAAATTTTGGGTACATGGACATGGTCTATGCGGTATAAAACACTCGTGTGTTTAATTATGGTACATGGACAAACCCCATATAGGGTACACAATCAAGAATATACCAGTCTAATATTTAGAAATTTTACACATCATGTTAGGCCCAGGAATATGAACTAGTACCCAATATTGGATTATCACCACATATAAGGATCACATGTTATATAAATTGTAAAAGTAGACCCCTAGTTTCCATTGGAACATGGGAAAAGAGTACCTTTGGTTATACACATAATGTACCCAATGTGCTTGTTGTATACATTTTCTTATCTTAAATTATTTACCAATTTTAACCATGATATCAAAGTATGACATATGTGGAGTAAATTATGATTTTAATACCATATATATCATGATGGTAGTTTCCTTTTTTCGTCTAATATATATTTGGATGTAAATTTCTACTGAGATATTGTTTTTAGGATGATGATATTTGACATTTGGATTCAAAATCCTCCAGAATATTGGGTTGTATGAGGCAAGTAATTGGTGATAATTGTGAGATAAATAGTCAATAAGGACATTGTTTAATATGGTGATATATTTTTGGTTCCATTGGATTAATCCCAGAAGGTGGGATCATGAATTATCTCTATTGATATCATCGTTTTTACCTATGTGTTTGGACTAGTTTCTAGAGGATAGAGAAGCTGAGGTTTAAATCCTACGCTTGGGGATCATAGATAATAGCTCCTTCAGAATGGGTTGATTTCATGGTATGGTAGTTACAAAGGGATTTTAATGTAGTATAATGATGAATTTGAGTGACTAATTAATATTTCATTTTGGTCGCATTTTGGAATGAGTGATCATTTGATGTTATAGTTAGTTATTGATAATTCATGTGAGGCTTGGTGTTTCATTGGATTCCCATGTGGGAGAGTTAATACTTGAGGATGGGTTATTTTCTAAAGAGTCCGTTTGAGGTTTTAATATTTGGTATTTACCATAAGGTGTCACCGTGATTATGATCCTTTATGGTGGTTTCCCTTTTTTTATGTTTTTCATTATGACATTTGAGAATTCCCATGTGGGTGTTCTTTAATTTATATAACTTTGGTTACATGGTTCATTTATAATAATTGATAAGACACTAAAGGATGTGTCAAATATTATTAATCCATATTTTCCTCATGCATTATAGGATATAGAGTAACCCCTCATTGGGTATCCTTATTTTGTTGTTTCCTTTGAACTAGTTGTGAATGTTTTGAGATGAGTTTCCGTAGATATTTTTTGTAGCATATGTGTCCCTTGTTGGATGTCACCTTGTGCTATAAAGACATGGAATATGTGATCCCTGAGATTTGTTATAGCCCTAAAGAGGGAGCTTGAGAAAATTGGTTGATATTTTTTTGTATGATGAGATCTAGGGCGCCGAGAGAGCGTTATACATTTTTGTTTGAGACTTTGTCCACACTAATACTTCAACTATATAGACATAGATTTCATCTTTTTGGATCATCCCACATTCAATTATCTATTTTTCATTAATTTTGATGTATTTTATACAAAAGACATTGTTTTGAGGAGGAGAACCATGGGATATCATGGATCGGGAATTGGATATATGTTAGGATCTAGTACTCTCCTATTTTGGATTGTTTTGTTTAAATCCACTTTTGGAGAAAATGGACTGTCTTGATGTGTGCACCCCCTCTAGTTATGTATTTTTAATGAAATGTGCTTTTATATATAAATATAACATCTTTATAGATAAATATTATAATAATTTAATAATCACACATCCATGTTCCATAATAGTTTATTTTATTTGGAGAATACATAAAAATGTTCTTATTTCATAAAGGATCATCAACATCTCTCACAAATATCTTACATATTACTCCTATTATAAATACCCTACCAAATCTTTTCATTATACCATAGGGAAGGAAACAATTGAAATTATGAGATCTTATTCTTAGTGTGGATAAAAATAAGATATATCAATCTTTGATTATTTGAAATTATATGAAAAAAATATGGTTATATGATCATAAAAATAGTTAAAAAATTAATATGATACCTCACATATCTAATTTGAATTATTCATTGATAAATAATTTGTAATTGTAGAAAAAATTTACAATAAGAGTGGGAAATATAAATAAATAAATCATTAACCAAAATCTAATTTCATATATGTGATGCACTATAGAAAATATAAAAAATAAATTCTTTATGTCATTGTTACATACTAATACCATCAATATAACCAATCAAAAATTATCACATATTTCCAATTTTGTATTTGGACACAAATGTTTCCCATAGTGGATTAAGAGGAACCTATTTCCCGTGGTTGATAAAGAAAAATCTATTTCCCCTTGTGGATCAATCCCATAATCTAGTTTCCCATTTTTATCTCCAAGGTTATAAATATTAACCTAGTGCATTAGAGAGACATACAGGTCACACCTCTTGTTAGTTATAACATAACCACCATACATGGTTATATTGTAATCACCATACATGGTTATAAAATAACCAATATCAAATAATGAAAATAATACATATTTGTGATATAATAACCTAAAATATTCATCATATCGGAACTAAAGAAAATAAATGGGTCTCATAAAAATTTCATCATAAAATAACATATAGAAAAGAAATATGTTTCATAATAATTTCATAATTTCATTAAAGCATAACATGAGTAAAAAGAAGTAGGTTTCATAATTATTGAATTTTTTTATAAACCTGAGTAGAGAAATATGATTCATAAAAATATAGTCATCATAACCATAAACCATCAAGGTCATGAACAATAATGGTATCATTTTATCATATCCCTAGTAATTCATAATTAACAATAAAGGATGTCATTTAATATGAAAAATAATTTTTAAATATCACTTGGAAAATTTATTTTGGAAAATTAGTTTTTTTTCAAAATCCCTATTAAATAAAATAATATAATAAACTATTTTTGAAATACTTTTCTTTGAAAATTACAATGAAAACATATAAGATAATATTTATACTAATCAAAAACATTTCCTGATGAAATATCCTTTCAATTTTGAAATCCATTTCTAAAACATATAACATTAAAAAAAACATTGAAAATAGGTTTCACAACATATAAAGGAATCATTAGACAACTATGGTTATGATTGTGTAAAATTCATTTCTTGTCTAAAATTTTAAAACAAATATTCCTTTTACATTTTCAGTTAAACCATAATGATTTTTTTTGGAATATGACAAAACCCTTACTTTGAAAACATATTTAAAAAAGTAAAAAATGTAAAAAAATTCTTTAATATATAATTTGAAGAATTTTATATGTTTTTGGAATTTTTTTTAGAAATCAAGATTTTAAAATAAAAAGGATTTTCAACGGAGGAGAGAAACATAAATGACTTTCCTTAAAAAAATTATTCTAAACTCTTTGTACATAAATAGAGGAAAATTAATGGGAAATTGTCTTATCATGGTATAAAAATATTAAAATAAAATTCCACATTTTCTTTATATATGAATCAAAATATCTAATAATCTTAATCATAGTCGTAAAAACCCTTATAAATGATTATGTTATATCAAAAAACCCTTACCACATTAGTTACATTGAATCAAAAGCCCCGTCAAATAATAATGTTTAAAAAAACATAAAATATGATTAAATTAAATAAGGTAATTATATTAAATTTAAAAGGGGATTTATATACACATCATTTGAGAAGATAGGTTTATAACATAACATATGTCCAATTAATGGAATATTGTGAAAAATATCCCTTATCGTTTAGGTAACATTTTAACTATAAACCCCATGAAAGTGATATACAAAAATGTAAATATAAATAAACATTATTTTATTTATAATAATGGAAATAGAAATTAATTTTCATTATATACATCACATAAATGAAACATGTGGTGAATACAAAATAAATCGCATAGAAAATGAATGTGTGATGAAAATACCTTACATTAAGTCTCAAGATCCTTAATACAAGATTGATCCTCCTATAAAAAAAATATAAGTCATATATACATATATTTTAAAACCATACTATTATTATTATACAATATATGATTTACTTATGATCTTTTATTACCCATTTATCAATAATTCCTTGATATTAATTTTGTTTTTGGGTAATAACATCTATGTTTTACATTAATGTTTTCGTTTTTTTATTATCATTCCTCTTACAATGATCATTGTTCTAAAACATTACATATTTTATAAATGGTATCAATATAATATATATTAAGAGTTTATTTATTTATATTAATCCATAAAATTTTGATACAAAAAATGAAATACATCGTTCATGGAGACAATATTCCACATGTACACAATAATGATGATTCAATTTTCTCTATATTAGAAATTTAATAAAGGAAAAAATATATTAAAATTAATGAATCAGTTTTATGTCATATATATATATATATAATATTTTTTTAATCTTTTCCTTATTACCTTCAATGTACAGTGTTTGTGGAGAATGAATCACACTCCTTTATGAGGTAGTAGTCTGCCGTAATCTATATTATCATCGAATAAAAAGTAAAGAGATATATTTGATAATATAATTAAAAATTTATAAATATTATTACAATATAATATATATTTATTTAAAATATTATTATTAAAATCCATGTATAATTGAAATGGAAACAACATCCATCAGTACGTGAGGCGATAGTCCACTGTACACACGAGCGACATTATTATTATCCAACAGCATGGTAGGTTAGAAGATAGATGTGGTATTATAATTAAGGATGTGTAATTATATTCTAAATAGGAATTATTAACATTAAATCAATCATTATATCCATCTGTGTTAGGTGGTTTTAGAAAACTAATTAGGTCAGTTCGCGATGGGGTAGTTCATCGTAGACATGAGTGATAGTTTCTTAACTCATTAAATGAAAGAGGTGTTAAATTTAGGTTATTAAATTAAAATAATAAAATATAATTATATTGAAGATATTGAGGTCATTATATCATAATTTTTAATAATATATTAAGGATTTTGAGGAATAAATAAAATAAAATTCTCATTTGGTGGCGTTGCCTCTTTTCTGAATTACAGATTTTTCAACCAAATGATTCTTTAGATAGATTCATGAAAAAACCTAAGATTATATTTTGATAATAGTGAATTAAAAAATTTATTATTAATTTTATTTGAATGTCCATTTGGATTTTAATTATGAATAAGATAGGAGAGGTATTGGCCTTTAATAAGTGAGGTGACTTGCACACATGTATGTTTTAAAAAAAAGGTGTAACCATGTTTTTTTGCATTAAAAAAGGATTCAAAATGGACTGTTAAAGAACATATAATATTTAAGGTATAAATATATCTATAAAATTTGTGTTTCATATGTTATATGTAGTTTTATGGCTTATGTATTTATTTTAACCTTAGTAAACCCATTTTCTCCAAAACCATGATAAATAATGATTTACTTTTTTACTAATTATAAAGTTCGAAACTTATTTTGAACATATTTAAAAATAAAAATTAGTATTATTCCAAATATGGAATCCATTTTTCCTAGTTCTATTCACATAATTCGAATAATATAATTTAACATTATTCTCATAAATGTGATGACAATGTGATTTTCTAAATAGAAAATGAATAAAAGATTAAAAAAATTTATATTTATATTAAATTTTAAATTTTTATGATGACCTAAAGTGGATAAAAATATATTTATTTATTTTTATTTTTCTTTAAAACAATTTTAAAATCATTTTAAAATTTTAAATTCTTTAAAAGAAATGAAAATTCTTTATAAGAACTCGTATTTTCAATAATTAATCGTAACAATTATATTTATAGAATATTATTAAATAATAACACTAAGATAATTTTTAAACGATTATTTAAAATTCATATTTAAATTTTTCAAAAAAAAAGATTCAATTTTGAAAAAATAAATTTAAAGTAATTGCACAAAATGAGACAAAGCCACTTTACATTTTTTTAATCTGAAGTTATATTTAATCTTTGGCCATGTCAAGAAAACATATATGAAAACTATAAAAAATTTTATTCAATATATAATTTATAATTTCACTAAACTCATTTAAAAATTTATTATTTAATATATTATGATAAATAATGTTTGTGTTCAATTTTTTTATAAAACAATACCATTATTTACAAATGGTTTTTATGTTCCTTTCTAATTAATTAGTCAGTAAATAATTCGTTATATATACACATGTAGACCATATATTTTCATAAATTAGTTAATATTATTCGTACATTCCACTCTGATGTCTAGATTATAAATAGAATATTAAATAATTATATTTTAATTTTATGCCATGTTTTGTTTAAACTTGATGTTGTGTGTAACATAGGATAATGTCATTGTTACATGTATTGCATGTTAAACTCCATGTTGAAATAAAAACATGCTAAACAAGGTTTTTTTTAATTAAATCTAAACATTAATCTTAAATTAACACATATTAAACATGATGTTTTTTGAAACCTAAATCATCAAAAAGATTTAATTTATTCAAAAATATATATATTTCAAATTAAACTATGGGTGTCACATTCTACCCCCATAAAACGTATATCACCCTTGAAATTCAAAATCTTATATGAAAAAATTATGAAGTTTTTTAATAATTAAATCATTAGGTTCCCACATAGCATCCTCAAGTGGGGTTTTCTCACAAAACATTGACTAGGTAAGTGGTCTTGTTTCTTATCACTTTCTTTGGGTGATCTAGAATATCAACAGATTGGTACTTGTATGAATGATAATAAACCAGAGTTATGTCCTATGAGTTTAATACATGTGAAGTATTAAGTATGTACTTACTTCATAGTGTTACATGGAACAAATCATGAACCTCAAATACTTTTTTTATGTTCCAAACAATAAGATAATATACATATATGATCATGTTTTTAAAAGGGGATGATAATATATATGTCTTAGTTATCATATATTTATATCATTATTATATTTATAAAAATAACATCTCGATAATGTATAATTGTAGATATCGTCAACTATTATCAGTATAATGTGTTTGGAAAAATTGTGTCCTCCTTTCATGTTACATAATATATCTAAAACTCTCTACCATCTCATTATATTTCTCATGTCTCAAATTCTTTCTTTCCCCATCTTCATTCATGCATAATAGACTTTTGCAACTCTTTACATCAATTAATTCATAAGAATCCATCTGAATGCATGATTGAAATATATAATCACATTAAAACTCAACAAGAGTTATGTTTAGATACCAATTACCTTTTAAATCCATTGAAAAAGATCTTATCATATTTTCTTGGATTTGAATTTTTTTATAATACAAAAAATCTATTTGAGGATTATATATAATGATGAAACCCAACTATATATTGAGATATTTCTAATGACTTTTACAAAATAATTATGTAACAATTTAACCTTAATTATATAAAATTTATTATGCTAACCTATGATACCATAACATCTTGTTAATGCATATTTTGGAAATAGGATCCATAGAGATATATTATTTGATACAAACAAAGGGTGTGAACCTTATAAGGTTATTGACTACAATATATAATTACCTCAACATTAATTATTAGATAAAACATAAATGATACCATTAACTTTATTCAGTGGTTAAAAATTATTAAAGGCATTCATCCTTAAATACCTTTTCACTAAATCCTATAAAATATTATTGTGTTCTATTTACATAATTTTATTATAAAATATAATTAATATTGATTATCTCCAATCATATAAAACGTAAAAAGATTTTTCAATGAATTTTTACCAATGGTAAAACTTAAACTTGTATAAAAATGATATAATCCAAAATTATTATGTAAATATTTAATATAAAATATCATGAAGGCATTGAAATGTTAATTCAGAATTTATTCCTTATATAATCTATTATCATATATAAAAAATACACTTTAATACTCGGTTCATCATTGTACAGATAGAAAATAAAATCTAATATTCCCAAATAAATTGGGTAGTTTTAGTGTGAAATGATTATCTTTAATCACTACATTGACTGTGATTTCATAATATTTCTCTTTGGCCATTGTCTTGAAATTTTGTTTTCAACTATCATCCATGTTACCCCCTTGGTTTGGGTATTTATTCACATAATTCTAAAACTCCTTACTCTTGAAACACTGGAGTGTTGTTGGTTCATTATTTAGTGTCCTCTTATCCTTAATTGAATTAATTGGACCATTAATTACATTTCAAAATTAAATTCATTTATGACCTTACTTTCTACATTTAAATCACCTCGCACTTACAATCATGAAATTATCTTGGTGGTCCTTCCTGCATTTATGGAATACATATGGTTCAAATTTATATCCACCCTAAGAGTTTTAATGAGACACAGTAATTTTTTTAACATAAAAACCATCAGAATGATATAAATATTCATTATCCATTTAGGCCACCAGTGAATCATTCAATTTTTAATTCTTGGATGTTATTAAACAAGGAGTGCACATTATGAGCCTGGTAAAATTTTCTTTATAGGTAACAATAGATTCATAATTATTTTACATAGAAGCCCAAAATTCCTTCTCAATATTTTATAATAGAATATGATAAATTTACATAAGGATAAATATGTAATTAAAATATCCCGTTCCATATATTCAATTTCTTCTTTTCCACTCATTTTCATAATTAGATTCCACCACTTATTTTATTCACCAACCAAATTTTAAATAGAAAAAATTACATTTTATTCTATTGATAGAGAAAAACCTAAAATATATTTTTCAATTATACCGATTCGTTACTAAATAAATGGTGGATCATAGGAAAAAATATAATATTGTTGGAGCTATCTCATAATGGATTCAAAAAACCATTTCCCCCACCCATTTTCTCATTTGTATGTTCAACATGATTCAAAACCTGATAATGTTTTATGATTAGAGTAAAAATACTTTTCTTTTGATCTCCCACATTTTTTGGTTTCCCAGGAGTACAATCACTTAATTATCCATCCCACATGGTTTTAACATGGTTCCTTTGGGCTCCGTACATGGACTAAAACTAGATATCATAGCATGAGAATCCATAATAATAGTGTAAAACTAAATAATAATGAAAATAATTTATATAATATCTAAATAATTACACATTCATTTCAATCAATGAACCATTAGTATTAACTAATGTTATTCATGGTAACTGGTAAAATTTTTCATGACTCTTTGTAAAGAGTTTGGTATTTTATAAAGCATATCACCCAAGATTATCCAACCATCTTTGAAACCATGCCCAGTTTTGTGCCTGAGGTAATGATTGAGACATGCTCAATACTCCATTTTCAGAGTTATTACACCTTGGTTTCTCAATGTCCGATCCAAATCCCCTTATACTATGAAAATAAATATGTAATTTTTTCTAACCCTTTCTTTATCCTTTATTAAAATTATTGGAAATTTTCCTATACTTATAATTACCCTAGACTTATCCTTAGAGATATCACTTGAAAAAAACCTAGAATATAGTTTTAAATATCCCAAGGTATTGAAATAAATTTATTAAAATCATAGTATTCAATTATTCGTTGAACCATTAATCTAATACTAACTATAGTGAGACAATCCTTTACATATAAATATCACAACTTTTTAGATGAATATTCAATACATTTCATGAGAACACACCAGAACACCATAATTGGTTAGTGTCTTTGGAGACTAGAACCAAATTTTTTTTAATGAATGGTCTTTACGATCTCCCATAAATAACATCTATGATATTACTCCACTTAGGCATACCCTACCGAACCCATTTTTCATAACCTCAAAAATGAAATGTTCGAAAGGGTGAGCTAAGATGTTCAAAGGGGGTAAACATTAGACATATCAATATATGATCATATGATATCGTTAGACATAAATATGGTTATGTGATCATGAAGATTACATTTTATCTTCATACACAACTTCTGATATATCATAAACATGGTTCATGGAATTAAAATTTATCATTTCAAAAAATATGGCCCATAAGAGTGAAAATCATCCAAAATCAATCATTAACAATAATTTCATTTCATTAATTTTTGATACCAACATAAATATAGACAAAAATTTCAATGTCATGGTTAAATACAAATACCATAAATATAGTGGAGTAACACGTATCTCCTATTTTAAATAGTAGATTAGGACTTAATTGTTTCACATTTTGGATGAGGATGCACTCATTTCCCATTATGGATTAGGACACACCTATTTTTTTATAAGAAAGTAATCCCACCAACTTGTTTCCCATTACTATCTCATGATATATTATTCTTTACCCAATACAACATAGGGGGATATAGTTACCACCCATCACTATTTATAACATCACCACCATCATTATATATAACATAACAACCTTCCTTGGTGATAACAAAACCACCATACTTGGTTATAATGTAAAAACCATGAAAAAATTAAAATAATACATATGAGTATGATAATATCCTAAAACATACAATATATGAGAAGAAATGATAAGAAATGGGTTTCATAAATATTTTTTCGTAATAGAACATTTAGAAATGAAATTGATTTCATAATCATTTCATTATTTCATAGAATAATAACCCATGGAAAAAGAATCGGATTTTATAAAAATTTTATCATGGTATAAAACATAAAAGGTAAATTTATTTGATAAAAATATCTTCATCCTAATCATAAATCCTCTAGAGAATGAATAAGAATGGTATAATTGAATAATAACTCCAATAGAGCATAAGTAACATTAAAGGATGCCATCATAGGTGGAAAATGATTTAGAAATATCACTTGAAACATTTGCTATGGAAAATAAAATTTCATTGAAAATCACATTATAAAACAAAATATTCATAATTTTTTTAGAAATAAATTTCTTTTAAAATTACATTCAAAACATATAATGTATAATTTAAAAATAATTTAAAATATTATCAGAGAAAATATTATTCACAATAATTTTCATTGAACATAACTTAGAAAACATGCTAATGAATTATAAAATGAAATAATGTTCACGATTGGGGGTAATTATATGCATTATATTCATGTTAACACAAATATTCCATTAATAGTTTTAGTTAAATCCAAATGAAGTTTTTTTTTGTAAAATGAAAAACTAATTCATTTTAAAAAACATTGTAAAAATTAAAAAATGGGTAAAATTTTATTTTATATATTATTTGAATAATTTTACAATATAATCTTAATTTTTTTATAAAACATGCTTTTATAAGAAAAATGTTTTTGGAACAAATAAATAATTAATGATGATTTTTCCCAACAACAATTATTTTGAAATATTAAGGGTCTATATATAAGAAAATGAAGGGAAATAAAGTGTTCTTGTGAAATAAAAAGAGGATAATAAAATTATTTAGTTTCATGAGATATAGATAATTATATTTCATCATATAAAATATAATAAAAAACAATCTCAATATACAATGAGTTTGTATAAAACAAAATATCATATTGGTAATGTTGAATCATAATATGAATGAAAGAGTATCATTAAATGAAGAATAAAATATGATGATAATAATTTTTTTTTTCTGAAATAACATTTCAATGGGGATTTATATTAATATCATAGAAAAATATAGATAAAAACATATCATGTTTCTTATAAAAGTGAAATTAAGACAAAAATCGCTGACCACGTTGATAACATTTAAAATGTAAACCCCATGATATAAGGGTCATAAATGGGATTTGTGAATTCCATTAATTTTATGTTCAATATTCATAAAATAAATTCATTGTAATTATGTATTCCACATCAATTAAACATGTGGTGAATATGGAATCTTTCCCCATAAAATAAAAATGCCATCGAAATCACTTACCTTATGTCATGAATTCCATCATTCACATTTAAACCTCATGAATAATTAATATAATTTTATTATAAATCTATTATATATATATGAAAATATTTATAATTATATATATTATTTACATACAAAAATTCATTATCCTTTTCTCTACAATTCTTTATAAAAATCTCATTTTTTGGTAATAACTGTTTTGTTTTACTTTTGTGTTTTGATCTGTTAATTTTCATCCTCATATTTTTATAATTGTCACATTATATTAAAAATTTAAAACATGATATAAATATCATATATATTTGTATATATGTATTTACATTACTCCATAAAATTTTTATATAGAAAATTAAGTACACTTTTCAATGAGATGGTAGGTCATACTTACGTGTGAATGCTATTTCCATTTTATCGGTGGTAAAAATAAAATAATGGTAGATAATATAATATATTTATATAATTATAGTTTTTTTATATATATAATATTTTTCTATTCTAACCTTTCATTATTACCTTACAATAAAATATTATTTGATGAATGAATCAAATTATTTCTCGAGGCGGTAGTCTGTTGTACACAAGGACGATGGGGTAGTATTCCCACACAATTATAGGTAAGGTGGAATATATCATTTCATAATTAAAATGAGTAAAATTATGTTACTATATATATATATATATATAATATTCTTATTACCATTCATGTAAAATATATATGAAAAATATATCGCATTGGTTCAGGAGGTGGTAGTCCGATGTACAAATGAGGGATGTTATTGTTTTCCAATAATTTGGTTAGTAAGAAAGTATTTGCTGTATTATAATTATATAGGTATAATAATATTATAAATATAATATATAAACTTTAAATATTTCATTATATCCATCAGTGATAGGTGGTTATGGATGAAGAAAAACAACGATTTATAAGGCAACAGTTCTCTATACACTTGAGTGATGATTTAAAATATCATTTGTTAGAAGAGGATATAGATTTAGGATACCCACTTATAAAATAAAATATAATAATGTAGATGATATTTAAGTAATTATATCATTTTGGTTCGATAATTATTGAAGGGGAAGGAGAAATCAAAAAAATAAAACACTCGGTTTTGGGTGTTACCTATTCTTCAAGAAACTTCATTTGGTTTACACAAAAAGGATAATTACAAAGGATTTCTCAAAAAAATAAGGCTTATTTGATAGGGGTGGAATTAATGAAATTATTTGGAACGTTATTAGTTGAAACAATGGGTTATGGGAGTCTGAATAAGACACATGAAAAAGTGACCATTTATAAGTGAGGTGAAGGTAATACATGTTATTTTTGAAAAAAATGTGTACTCACATTCTCACTCTAATTGGGGTAAATAATTTATTATAGTTTTTAATATTTTATTACATAAAAAATTAATTTTATTTTATCAAAAAATATAATTTAATGTTTCTATAAATTTTTTTCATTTTTTTAATTCCATTCATAGAAGTATAAAATATTAATTTAATATTAATTTTGAAAATGTGAAAAGATAGTGGTTTTCAAAAATTATAATGGTGAGAAGATTAATAATATATTATAGAAAAAGAAAATATTAAATTGATTACAATGAAATAAATTAAATAAATGGATATATAATTTTAGTAATGTTACTTTCAAAATCATCACAAAAAAATCTGGATGTTTTGAAACTCTTTGAAATGGATAAAAATCCATAATAAAACTCAGTATTTTCACTATTCATCATAAAATTAACTTCTATGAAAATTATAAAAAATATTTCTAATATAAATTTGGAATTAAAATATAAATAATTAATTTAATTTTTTAAATATATTTTCAAGAAGTAAAAAACAACTGAAATAAGTGTGTAAAATGAAACAAAACTAATTTATTTGATTTAATCATACATTTTGATTTATTTTTATATATTATCCAGAGAACATATAAGATAAATACTAAAATATTTATTTAATATATTATATATAAATTTCATTAAAATTCATTTACCAAAATTAATTTATTTAATATATTGAGATAAACCAAGTATTTTCTCATAAAAATATTTTTGTTTTCAGAAAATATTCCCTTCATTTTCAAATGGGTTTTGTTTTCATTATTGTTTAATTAGTCACCAAGTAATTCATTATAAATTTATGTATAAAGAATATATTTTAATAATTTAGTTATTCATATTCATTCCATACTTTATAATGAAAAAGTGATAAATATCATATTAAACAATAATATTTTAATAATATTCTGGATTTCATTTACACTCGATGTTGCTTGTAACATAGTATAAATTCAGAGATATGTGTAACTTATGAAAAAATAATTATTGTATATAATGAAAGATAAATTCATTTTTTTCTGTAACAAAGGATAAAATTGGTGTTTCATGAAATTCAAGAGACACTCAGTTTTTCATGTAACACAAACTGTCAAAAAGTTTTTTTTTCAAAATATATATAATTCAATTTTGTTTTGTGTTACAGTATGTGAACTGGATAGAGGGTATATCATTCCTATGGATATTGAGAACTCCTAGTTCTATTGATATTGAGTTCTCCCAGTTTCATATATGAATTACATAGGGTAGTGAATTTTTTTGTCGGTCTGGATGGATCCCATAATTTGGGATATTTCTTATGTCCATGTTGAATCTTAATTTTCATTATAAGGTTTGTAGACATGAAATTTCCTCAGATGTGTGGATTTATGAATTTTAACTAGTTGAGATCATAAAATTAGATTCCTAGTTCTCAAAAAATATGCTTTCTTGTTTGGTAACCTATTGTTACACACTAGGGTGTCACATTGAGGAATTTTCGTTTAGACATGCTGGAGATCCTATGTAGATTTGGAAGATGCACATGATGTCATGTAGTTAGGTGGCCCATATGAAATAAATCCAATTTCATGGGATAGTGGGGGTATATTTTCCTATGTTTTAATTCTAGAACATATGGTTTGTCATTTTCCTTTTGTTTTTGTTATCAAATTTATTTTACCTAGTTTATTTAATTCCACATGTTACTCATTTTCGACTGGGCTGGGAATATAACATGTCTATACTTGTGTTATAAAGTAGAATTTTAGGTTCACCATTGTGGGATTCCAACTGAGAATTATTTCTCACCATTTATATATGCATCTTAGTGTATGTGAAAACTATATATTTACTTTCAGGTTGGAGGATAGGCTTCCTAGGAGATGGGGATGAGGGCCATTTTTTCTTGACTGTGTAGATCTTTTAATGTGGAGTCATGGGATTGGGATGGGATAACTCATGATTCATGGAGGTTACATTTGTGGGTTTTTACTATGAAGGTATTATATCCTAATGTATTATTGTTAGTCCATTTATTTCTTATATGTCTTTATCCTAATAGTGGACCAGTTGTTTATTTCACATTATTTTATTCCATATGACTATATATTGCATTTAATTTGTAATAGAATGAAATAATTTTATTTAATTTATTATTATTACTCTTTTTCTTATCGATATGTATATTTTTGATCATTTTAATTTATTATTTCACACTAACAAGAAGATATGGTCTCCCCAACATAACTATTAGAGTCTCAAAGCTAGATGGAAAGTTGAAATGTATGGAGAAGTGCACTTACAAACTTGTAGGGAGATGACTTAGGTGATGTGTTAGGGGAATATGTGTTGTTTCATTACATCCATTTCATTTTCACTATCCATTTTATAACATTTTTGAACATTTTTATTTAGGTACATTATCAGTAATGTTTTTTTGATGTTTTGATAATATTACATTCCTAATCCCAAAACAACATCGGTTGGTTACATGTGGTCTGAAGGGTTATCGATAAATTATTTATATAATCAGTGACGTGTTATATTTTTTATTTTTATAAATTAGATAATATTTTTTAAAAACCATGTAAGGTGGTAATGAAACTTGAACCACGTCGATTCATCGAAATAGTAGTCTGTATGTACACATGAACGAAATTTACATTAATCTAAATAAATAAATATAATAAAGTTATAGAATATTTTAATTTTAAAAAATAGTAATAATGTTATAAATTCAATATTTATTCATTAGTTCCATACTCATTACCATCATTGTAAGCTGGTGAATAAATATGAATCACATCACTTCATTGAGATGGTAGTCCACAAGTACACATGAATGATATTATCACTTTGAACAGATAGTAGATAAAGAATGTAATTAATATATTATCACCAATGAATAATAATTATAAAATTAATATCATATATATTTATTCATTATATCATTTAAACAAATCCATCTGATCTAGTATAATAATAATGTAATAAGAAGCATTTGATTATGAATTAAACCACTTATTTTGAAAGTATCTCTTGTCTTACACCTTAAGCCTACATAGGATGGTAATTTTATGATAATAGAACCTATAGGAAGTGGGGGTTTGGGTTTTGGTATTTCTTTATGTATTGATATAGATAATTTGATCAAATGTTATGAATGAAAATTATTTTTTTATCATATGGAAATAATAATACCAAAATAATAGAGGGTAAAAAATCATAAAAACCAAGGAGTTCACCCCTACCACAATTTTTATAATTGGTAGGGAGCCTGAAAAAAATATAAGATGAAATTCTCACAAAAATCACATTTTATAAAAAAATAATCTACAACAATGTTACCATCCCTCCATGTGTGGAAAACATCAAAATGCTGATCTAGAATCATCTTTCACTTCCCGATGAAGCAAACCAACTCATATAGATGACTAGTAATTCCATAAAGAAACTAAAACAAAACTTTTTTTTATCATTTTAAACCTATATAATCATATATTTTTTATAATTATAACATCATAAGGATACAAATAAACTACCTTTATTCATCTCTAGTGTTGTTTGTTATATCGTTACATGTACTAAATCCAAATACTAATGAACCTATACCATAATGTACAAGACCTCTATATCTTATGATACATATCAAAGATGAACTATAAACATTTAACTCCATATTATTTTTTTGTCACTTCCAGCACACAAATTATCAATTATTGTTCCTTTTAGTTCCATATGTATTAATAAACACCCTTGGAATAAGTCTAATGAAATTTTTTTTCATTTTCTAAAAGACGGTTTAAGGGTTTCTGGTACCCAATACATGATTTGACACTTAAAATTCACCACATCAAATTTACTACATAGAAACATGCAGTGAAAATTCACATTACAAAATTCAAAATCAAACAAACCAGACAGTGCCCTCGATCAGCACACCCTCGAGCCGCACACCTGTCAGCATCAAAGGACAGACCCTGCCGCCTCTAGCCTCGAGCTACCATCAAACTGACCAATCAAAATCAAACTAACTCACCGGTTAGTATCACCGGTGACCGTCAAACCACCGACCATCCATCAACCAGCATCGCCACCAAAACACCGCCGACGGGAGCCCCTTAGAAACCATCATCGCAAACCACAAAAACAATGCTGGCGAGAACCCATCATTGCCATCAAGGAACCACAAATATCATCATCTGCTCCACATATAGTCACAAATTCAAAAATTCAAATGCAACTGGTGCGCATCACGAACCAAATCAACCATAAAACAAGAACATAACAACAATTCACAAACATTGCAGAAAAAACTAAGAATGGAACCAAGCAGAAAACAAAATCCTCCACCCAACCGTTGGAGAAGACTCAATAGACCCTCAAAGGAACTCAACCACCACAGGCCAGAAGGATTACCGCAGGACAAAGGAGTTTTCGAGAACCAAACATGGAGCGCTCTATAGAGTATGCAGATGAACCAGTATTACACTCGCGAATCTGGATTGACAACCACATAATCCCATAGTGCAGAAACCCCAAAACCAACGCAGTGATCACCGAGGGATCCGAGAGAATCAACCACCAGAAAGGAGTGGAGTTGGGAAAAGACCTCCCCTCCCCGGACCAAAATAGCCCCGTTGTCCGTCTTCACACTGACGCGTTGAGGAGTCACACAACGCTCGCCCAACCGCTGAAGCGACCCAGGAGAGGAGGACTCAGGATGCGGTCGAAGAGGGAAGGAACGCGAGAACAAGGGAAAACCCTAGCCACCTCGGGAGGGAGAGGAGATACCTCTCCCCCTTGGAATAAGTCTATAGAGAGAATTAGAGGCTCTATTTTATGCCACCAATGATTTCACATAGACCGACATTAATAACTATTTGTTATATATGCCATCCCATACATTGGTTCCTTCCTTCAAGATAGAATAAAAACTATCTCCAAGATCATGCTACAATCATTAACCTCTTTAATATTTGTATTAGATCCCTAGAATAAGACTTCTAAGAACTCAAAGGTTGAATCTCTAGATCCTACCACTTCCATTCAATTTCCAATAAAAAACCATATACAGAGTGCTAAATAAGATTTAAAAAATAAATTCAATTTTTATTTTTAACATAGAGATATGAAATTCCATGATAAGGATTTTGAAAATATTCCATTATTCTATATAAACTCATTATTATGAAATACTTGATTCTTCAACCTCTATAGAATGATGTTCATCTTAAGTGGAATCCTTTTATACCAAATCATCAGTTCCCACTCATCATTTTCACTTCTTATATATATCATCTCTCAAAATACGCTTCCATTAAAACAAAAAATTGTAAATTCAGAAAAATGATAACTCTATGCCTCATCAATCAAAATATTATTAGTTAATGATGTATATTCTTGGTTATCAAGATTTTTGTTGATATAATTAGGTAATATAGTTTCTTCACTAAATGAAATCATTGGTATTTGGAAACCTATAAAGAACATGGGTTTACACATCCAATTGTATCTATATTATTTGATCTCTCCAAAATACACCACCGACTCCCATTTATCCAAAAGATCAATCATACCCCTTATGATAATTGACAATATCCTTGTGCTATCCTCCCACTCATCCAAGCCATCACTATAATTTTTTTCCAGAAACATCACCCATAACATTTTCTTATTGGTAATCCATAAGAAATGTTTTTAGGGATTTTATAGCTTCCTAAAAATTAGGCAGGTGGGTTCCTCCTACATATAATTTACCTTCCATTATCATCTATGATTCTTAGTTGCATCTTCTATTTTGTTTTTTTATCCCAAATGAAACATGTCATTATTTCTTTAATCGATTCAATGGTCCCAATCAGTGCCACAGTTTTTTATTTCACATTTTTATTACACATTTATAGTAATAGAATATATATCAATGATCACCAGTTTTATGTAAACTATGAATAATATAAAACAATTATTCATGTTTCAAATTTGTATAATAATTTTATTTAGGATACCATTGAACCATATCATCTTAATTATACAATTCAAAATGGGTGCACCTAGATAATCCATCAAAATATAGCACCATTACTAACCCAGACTATCTTCTATGGTCATACTGTGTTGATCTACGAGTATTTTGGATATATAATCATTTCTCTTCCAGAAGTATATCCTTTACCCACTTGAGTTTTATATTCCTCCATGATTTTATTCAAACAAAAAATAGACATTTTCCAGCCATTTTTAATGAAATTAATAGCATTATAAATAATGAAATAAGTTGTAATATTATCCATATAAATTTTCTTCTAAGGTATAATTAATCCCTCCCATAGACCAAATTTCACATTTCATTTTAGTTTATCTAAATCCTGAATTCATATACAAGGAGTTATTTGATCACTCTTCCATAAACCATGCAAGATATTGGAAAATATGAAACTCTTCAACATGAATGAAATTTAAATCCATGTAAAAATGTATTTCTATATAAAAATGTATTATCTTCATATAAAATCAATTAAAAATCAATCTAAGAGAGATTAATAAATTATCAACGAATGAAATTACACACATATTTTTTAATGTGGTTACACCTGTTCATACCTAGAAAATAATGGATATATCCTAAAATTAATATTAAAATATAAGTAGATCGTATCATTTTTAAGCTCTAGGTTTCATATACTACACGTTATAAAATATATCATTATAAGAAAATAATTTATAAAAGATTTTGGTGTCTAATTCTACCCCCCAAAAAATAAATTCTCTCCACATATTTTTTTCTCATGTATAATAAAACATGTGTAGTGTATTTAAAAAAATTATAATTCCAAATATTTGAAGATAAAAAGTATTATAATGAAAGGGAAAAACTTTTTAATATTTAAAATACATTATTAAAAAACGAAATCATACAATGTTACAATAAAATATTCTTATAAAATTAGAGTATGGGAAATATGAAGGTCATCTAGAATATCAAATAATTCAGATCCAAAATAAGGAGAACATCGATGGGATGTGAAAATGGAATTTGGAATAATATCCATTTAAAAGACAATGTTATACTTTTATGAATATATAAGATAACAAAAATTCAACAAAAATGATTATAAAAAGATAAAAATTTCATTTCCAATCTTCATTTCTACAGTTGATGGATTCTTTTACAATCAATCTAGAGAATAAAATAAAACAATGACACATGACTTATTTTCATTCCACTAGGAAAAATTTCATCTTTTGGTTATGATTCATGATTTTTTTTCACTTCTAACTCATCTCTTACTCCCTAAAATTAATATCTAAGAATAATTTTACCATCCAAATAAAATAAAATCAATAATTAAAAGATGACATGATCCAAAAATGGTTGAAAATTTATTTCTATAACCTTTATTTTTAAATCACGAAAAAATGGCTGGATCATGTATAGATAATATCAAATATCACTAAACCTTTAATTGAGGAAATTATTTATTATTCTCAAAATCGTAAACAAAAACACCAAATGATTAACATAATTCATTAAATAAATAACTATCTTTAAAAAACATCAAAATATTCAAGGATAAAATTTAAACCTAGCTATTAGGTAGATTTTACCAAATATTTTTCCATGATAAACATAACATTTATCTAACAATAATATCAATCTCTATGAAATTTATATACCAAAAATGTATATGAAAAAATCATATATCATCCAAAATAATTTCTATAAATAACCTGAGTCATATATGATTCAATAAGAAAACACAAACATAATTCATTAGATAAAATTACATCATACTCAAAAATATATCCCATAACATTAATAGTATAAGTATCCTAATATATAGAATATTTTTACAAAACATTACTTTAATTACATAGTCGCCAAATAAATTTTCAATCACACGGTTATGCACATAATATTACATGTATAACTAAAATGTAATTACTATTCTATCCCAATTATCCATTTTTACCACAAAATCAAAAATATTATTATTTTTAATGATAAATAGTGCCATTATACATATGTCCAAAAAAATATAAAATAATTCATCCTTGAATAACATTTTAAAAAACTGAATTCAATCTGAAAGGTCGAATATACCTCATAAATATATTAAAACTCAAGACATGTCTCCATGATACATTAATCATATAAATCAAAAAATAGCTTTAATTACTTTAAACATATAATTAATCTATAAATTTATCATCCCTTAAATTAAATATAACTACCTTATAACACATGAAACCCTATATATAGACTCTCCGGTAATTAAAAATTATTTATAATTCATAAACAATGAGATCCCAGAATGTTCATTAATAATTACTTTCTATAATAGAAAATAAATGTTACATCATAAGATTCATAAATATCAAAAAATAAGAATAAATAAAATTTATTTCATTTAAATTTCATTTACAGTTTCCTCATCTTCAACTCTAATGGAATTAGAAATTGTTAAACCATTATGTTTATGGTATGTCTAATGACCATTTCAAAATTTACCCCAATTACATTTATTTTCATAATTCCCATGCTATTTATATTTAAAAAATATTATTTTTGTTTGATGTATATCCCTTGGTACTTTTTCCCACATTCTTGACATATAGATTGAATTTGACTCCACTGTGATATTTATTAGATAAAATTAATTGAAATTCTTTTTTCTATTATTTGGTGTGTCATGAAAAAGAACTAGGTTCATTCTATTAATCATATATTAAGATATATGATAAGGTATAACCACACTTTATTTCAATCAAGATCATATCCCATTTGTTTGAACGTTTTTACAACTACTGCATTTTTCTTCACACCCATTGTTGATTTTGTTATGGGTTGTTAGATCCATTCAATTAAACCTAAAATATTTAGAGAGAGTATATCAAATAATATCATAATAAATAATTATATAAGGATGATAAATACAATGGTAAAATAAATCATTTCTTCTTTTATTCAACTCTTTTGATTCAACCAAAACATACATAATTCCTTATAGAATATTATTCTAAATGTTTATAAAATATTTTTAACATATGGTTAACAATTATCCCAAGTATAAAATTATTTTATCCATTTCTTAGATACAGACTATAATGAAACATACATCAATCATCCTATAATTACATGATTTATAATGAGGGTTTTATTTTTTATTTCCAGGTACATTTTTTCTATATTATAGATAATTAAAAAATCTCTTACATTAAAAATTCGATGTTTCCACACAATTTTTATCTTTCCCACAAAATATTTACTTTATAAAGATGTAATTTCTTTATTTAGGTAGCTCACAAAACTATAATTATTACTTTATTAAGGATCATTTTCATTATTATGAGCAGTGAAATAATTTTAAAAACATTGGATGAGAAAAATAAATCATATTCAGGTTCCCAAAATAAAAGAAATACATTATTCAAATTTATATCCATAAAAATAAATAATAATTTTATCTTTTTTTATACTTAACATTTTTTATTAAATATCCACTATCATTTCCTATAAAACACCAAAATATAACAATATATTTCATAAATAATTCATATGAAAACATAACAAGAAAATAAAAAACATAATGGTTTCCTGGAAAAAAAGTCTCCAGAATACCATGAAATGTAAAAAAATCATTTAATTATTTTAAAAAACTAATAAAAATTCCATTAAAACATAATTCAATTTTTATATCATTTATAATAAAAAATTCCAAGTTAAATCCACAATAAATATTCCTTGTATGTACCTAGTGACATTATCATTACATTTAAAATTATAATAAACATAAAAATGTAATCTCCTAAAGAGGAAAATCTAATACCCCATACAAGAAACCATTGATAATTTTACTCTCTTACATTACACGTTACATTTGAGAGATCTAACTAGATCAACCTCCGAACAAGCTATATTGGGAATTACCATCATTTATATTAATATTCCGCTATCCTATAATGAATACAACACATATAACTTTGAATTTCACCGTAAAAATTATTTGAATTAGAATTGAATTCTATAATCTTTAACAAATTCATATATCTCATATAAATAAGAAGGAATTCTGATTTCAATAATAAAAAATATAAAACTAGAAAATACCTGAATAATAAGAGAAATAATTTTGATTCAAATAACCATGAAATCTTATAAATGATACTTGATAATAAATAATACCTTTTATGGATGAAAGTGGGGTCAAAGTGTAATGGCTAAAAAATAATGTTTTAAAATTTTACAAAAATTAGAAATTAACCCATTTTGATAATTTTGAAAAGAATTATTTTAAATACATTATGAAGAATGTAAAAAATAATCCAAATTGTCCATTATCAGACTATTAGAAATATTTTAGTATTGGCATCCCACAACTTTAATACATAAATGTTTCATTAAATTATATAACATTTAATGATAAATAAGATATTTTAGGTTTATTTAATATGAAATTTGGAGTTTATTAGATGCATAACATAAATTTTATTCTAAAACACTTGATATTATTGTTTATAGAGTCATTCTTGGAAAATTCTACATCATCTAATATCCTTTAGAGATATTTCAAAAGAAATTGGAGAGAATAAATCCTTATAAAAGGATAAAGAAATGAAAAAAATAGAAATTAATCATATGGAATAACAATAGTGAATTATCATAAGAACATGATTTATATCCAAATTGAATGAACAAAAATAACAACATAAAATTGTTCTTAAAACATAAAAAATGATACAATCATAGTCATTTCTTCAAGGATTGTCCATAATGTTTCATAAAACCTAATTAATAAGGTTATTCATAGAGGAATAATAAATAATTTCACCTCAAGATATTAATTATGTACATATTCCATCAAAGTATATTCAGTGGAATCATTAATATGACTAAATTCATTTATTCCACATAATTGAAACGAAACATTTCGTTAATGAGTGTCAGCAAATAATAAATTGTTTTCATGTAAAATAATTATATTAATAAATTATTAATGTCATGATAATTACATCATTTTTTAATATAAAAAAAGTTTTTAAAGTTTTATAGTTTAAATTACCACATAAATTAATCCTTATTACATGTAGGTTAATAATAATGATTATAGAAATTGGTTGGATATTCATGACATATTAAAAATTCATTGAAATGAAAAAAAGTCAATGAATGATTCTTGAAGCATAATAGGTATCAAAAATGGATTGTAGAATATGATTAGTGAGGGATTAGGTAAGTTTCTCATTAATAGAACCTAATTTTGATATTAATTGATTCATTTAAATGAATGAAGCATTATAAGATGACATACATTAATAAAATTATGGACTTGATTATAATGTAGAAAATAGGAAGAGAATTCACTTACCATGAATATTTTCTTCCAAAATAAGTGGATAGAACCAGAACACATTAAGGGAGGCATATAGGTAATAATTGGGGGTTAAAATTACAAAAAATACATAGATAAAGGATTTGAAGTGGTGATAAATTCAAGGATTATAGGGTATTTATAGTTAAATTGGAGGAATATTTTATCAATTTCAAAATATCGTGCTTCAAATTCTCAATTTTTTAAAATGAAAAACCGTTAGTTTAACCATGGTCATTGATAATGTATTTAGATATTTAAGTCATTTATTATACTTTTTTTTAAAAAAATATGAACCAAAATAAATTTTATTAATATTACATTGGGAGTATAAATGTTAATTTTCCACAAATTATATTTTCTAAAATATTAATTTCCATTTTATATTTTAGAAACTCATTTAAATATATGGAAATTTAATTAAATAAATTAATATTAATAAAACTAATAAATTAATCTATTTTTGGATGATAAAGTTTTCAAATTAATTATTACATCACATTTATTTATTATGATGTTGTAATACATCTCATATTTTATGCATTATAACATATTATACCTAAAAAATCAACTATCATTGAAAGTCATGAAAATTTATTTTTTGGATAATTTAAATGTGTTGGATTAAAAAATCTCATCTTTTTTATTAGGAACACATTGTAAATATGAGAAAATTAATCATTAAATATAAAGTAATTTTTTATTGAAACCACTAATTTTTTATTTAAAAACATTTATCCCTTAGATAAAATATTTGTAATTTCATAGAAATATAAAAATAAACATTTAAAATTTTATAATTTTATAAAACAACATTATTTTAACGTGTTTTAATGTAAATTAAATATATATTCTTCCTAAGGAAATGAAATTTGGGTTTCTACGAATAAAATTATGTTTTATCTTATTGAAAATTAATATGCATTATATATAAGGTTGTTATAGAAAATAATAATGAAACATATCAATTTTTTTAATTCATTTATAAAATAGATATTCCTTTAGACTAGAAGGGCCTATATAAAAAATGTAAGGGGCCTAATCTACATGGATTGACCCTTTGCGTGTTTCCAATGAATAAGGTTCTAAGAGAAGGCCTGGAGGATGTCTCGATTAGTTTTGTTTCTAGAAGCTATATGATGGGATATTTCATGATGTGTAAAGGTTTTATGCAACGAGAAAGTTGCTTAAACGTTGTAAAATGAATCCAGGATTAAAAACAAATAAAAGTGAAAGGTGATGCAATTTTTAGTGTAAATAGAACCCTGAGGATTTCAAGTCATGAAAAGGGATTGCATGTTATGTAATTCAACAATGTACTAATGTTTTTATCATTTTTAGCAACTCCATTCATTCATAATCCTATGGCTATAGCAGGTCACTATCTCATTCCCGATGACCTGGAATCCCCATCTTCGATGTTTTGGGGATTCTTTTTCAAAATTATATCTCCAACATCCCTCAATTGACTATTATTCAATTGAATGTATTTCCTACCTCCATTCGAGAGTATTCATCAATATATTTTCTCTTATTCTTCTTTTTGACATGATGGATCTTGATATCCATATTCTAATGGGGTTATATTGGTTGTTTTTATCTTGGTTGTGGCATGGAATCCATGGGGGGATGCAGTTATTATGGGAGAGGTGATCATTATCCTCATCATTGGTCTATTCTTGTTCAAAGAATGTTGACATCCTTTTGTGGTAGGGGATTCATTTCATCTATATTTATTTATGTTAAATACTAGAGATAACATTGCTTATCCATTGGATCACAATTATACCAGCCTAATAATTACATGATCCAGATTACATAATTGGTATCGATCACATTGAGATGTTGTTATTTTGTACCATGATAAAGGTTTGCCTCTTGATTTTCTAGATATTCAGATATCGATACCTTGTCTGGATTAGCATGTTGGTCTTGATGGAATTTTTTTAATGAACATAAATAAAGAATTATTTGATAATTAATTCGATAAAAGATAAAAATGGATAGATTAATGTATAATTTTTTTGTTATAATATAATGATAAAAAAACTGATGTAAGTATACATGTTCAATTTAATAGGTTATGGAACTTGAAACATGTTAATGATTGTTGATAAAAGAATTAAATTATTGGTAAATTAATTATTTAATTGATTTTTGATAAATGTGATATATTACTATTTAGGTTTCCCATAGTTTTAACATTTAAATTCTGAATTGGTTAATTCAAAATATAATAAGAATCATTTGTGAGAAAAAAATACAATTCCTTATTGTGCATGAGTTTACACATTATTGTTAAGTCCAAGTAGCTTGTGATTTTCATGAAATAGATTTTTGAGTGTGTGTAATGGTAGAATTTCTTTTTTTAGGGGAAGGATACTAGTTGGTAATTTGGTTTCTATTTCTTGTTTGGGGATAGGTGAGCTTGGAGGAATATTGTGGTATGTTAGGAATGGAGGCCCGGTTGTTGTGGCTGTAGTTGACACTTGTGATGACGAGATAGATAGATATATGAATGTGGTTTTTGGGGAGGAAACCAAAGAATATGGAATGGGTTAAATCTGAGATTACCCACTAATATATATGTTGGAATCTTGTTTTAATCTACTATTTGGATTATGGGTATGTTGTTTGCTTGTCTCCATTCATTTCCCCACTTTTTTAGGTAGACGGATGTGTTTTTTCAAATAACTTTTTTGGTAGCATAGGATGATTTCCTTGAGTATTTGGTAATATGGATTGTAATGTTGTTAACAATTCCCAAGGGGTTGGAGGTTGCTGGGATGTAATACTAAGCTTATAATTATGATAATCTTTGGACTCAGTTACTTATTCAACGAGGGTATGGAACATTATTTTAATACTAGTGTAATGTAATGTTTAAAATGATAGTGGTTAAATATTAATAACAAATTAATTAATGTAAACATAAAAGGGTAATAAATAATTAATAAAAAATGTATATCTAATATGGTTGTGTTCTTATAGGATTTTTGGTGTTATTAGAGGAAGTTCAGATTCTGAGAGATGATAGTTGTAGTTGATTATAAGACTAGGTTATGCCCATAGTGTGGTCATGATCTGAATTAAGTCATATACATTTTAATTTTATATATTATATTCCAACATATCTGTTAGGGAAAATAAAACCGCAGGTGTAACACCCCAAGATTTCATAGTACGTTATTTCTTCAAAGTAATTCAATAACTTACACTACAGGGAACACTAAGTTCAAGCGCACCAGGACGTACCAAACTAGCCGTTCAAAAGTGGTTATGAATTGTATTAACTGAATTTTGAACTTTATATAATCCTTATAATTTTAGAATCCATATTATTAGTTTCTTAGACATAATGTAAGAAGAAATTCATTTTTTTAGATAAAATAAGTATTTTTCAAAAAATGCAATTTTACCACCTTTTAATGGAGAACCCTTTTTAAATCAAATATTTGAGCTTTTATATATTCAATTTGACAAAATAAAATTCTTATTTAGAATAAATACATAAAAATTTAGTTTTGATAAATTTGTTGGTGTTTTTCTGATAACTCTCATATTTGGGTGAATAGTGAAAAATACTAAATTTTAACTGAAAACAACTTTTTTAATCAAAATAATTTATAGTGTTAAATTAAAAATTTGAATGGTTTGGAAGTATAATTAGATTATATTTTTAACATTTAATCCAATTTTGGTCATTATTTGTAATTTCACTTTGAAATTGGACATAAACAAGTCTCAATCTTTTGATAGTTATTATTTCTTAAAAATACGTTTTTTGGTTTTGACAACGAGAATGATTTTAAATTAATTAATGAAACTTATAGGTTTTGAAATTGGTAAAATGTAATTCATTTATGGTTTAGGAATATCAAAATTATATTATTGTGAATTTTTGGTATTTTTTTGAAAACATTCAATTTTTGATGAATAGTGAAAAACAGTACGTTATTATTTAAAACTGACTTTTTATTTAAATAATTAATTATTTTATTTAAATTTATTTTAGGTAAAAATAGATACATAACATCTATTTATGTTCAATGTAATTCTTTAGAGTCATTTTATAATAATATTAGATATATAACATTTTATTGAACTTTTTACTGTCTTTTACACACCTTCTAGGAGCATTTGAAAATTTGCATTAAAATTAATTTTACTTATTTTGTGAGTTGAATTTAAAAAATCTGAGAGACACGGTTAACCTAAGTTTGTATAATTTGGTTCTATAAGATGAAAATAATTTTTGGTGAATAGTAACTTTTGACTTTTATTTACCACGGTTAAAAGTAAATAGGGAAATTTAGGGTAAAAATGATATTATAATTACTCTAACACATGTCCTAATTCTATTGGATAAGTTTTATTTGACCAAAAAAAACATTATGAATAAAATATGATCCTTTAGGTTCACTTGGATTAGATTAGGACATTTATTATTATTTAATTTAAAGAAGAGTTAAAAGTGTTAAATTCAAATTTTATTAAATAAACAATTTTTAAAATTTTGTTTTACATAAGCTAAATTCAAATATATAAATATTCATTAGAAGGATAAAAAAATTTCCTACATCATTATATTTTATTTATATTTTTTAGACATTAAATTACTAAATTTATTTTTGACAAAATGATGATGTAGTAATTACTGTATTAAGGAAAGAATCAAATAAATGGTATTATAAATATTAAAATAAATATAATTTCAATTTTTTTATGACATCCACGAATTTTATTGATGAATATGATATGTTAGGTAGGATTCAATGTATCTTTTTCTAAGTAATTAATTTGTTATGACTTTCACAAAAACAAAATACCAAATAGTGTCAAAATTGACATAAATTAATATTTAAAACAAATACTATATTATTGGTTGATATAATATTCCTAAAAATGTAAGGTTGGTCCAAAAGGCATAAATAATATTATATATGTTTTTAGTGAGCCACTTGAGGTTCTCTTGGGTGTTTAGAGTAATTTTATTAACCATATAGAGTAAGAGTTGAAGAAGACATGGTAAATGTTAAAATATTTAACTAAGAGTTAAATCTAAAAGATAATGTTAAAATGGTAACCTAAACTTGTATAAAACCTATTGGTTGAGAGTATTTCGACCCATAACCACATAAGTCTTGAACTAAATTCATTTGGAACCATTATAAACCGAACATAATTGTATAATAAATTAACACTTTAATCTTTTCCTAAAGTGACCCTCACCCCTCTTATAAAAGGGCACTTACACTTCTCTCCAAATCACACCTCTAAATCCATTTGGATCTGCCAAAACCTGACCAAATATCCTCCAAACTTCCCTCAATTTATCCTATAGGCCTTAGTTTGATCATAAAGCCAACCTAAGGAGCCCTTTTGATCAAATCAAAAGGAAGATGCCGAAGAAGAGGTAAATAATTCATCACCTCTTTAAATTTCTTTTCTTCTTCCACTTACTCTTTCTTTGTTGTTTCCATTATAAAACAATAACTCCAATATATTCTATATACTGTGATGTTATTATAAATATAATTCAACCATATTAATTATTTTATTTGTCCTATGAATGACATGTCACCATACGTGCGTATGTACGACTTACCGTGTCCACGTCGTGGTGTAGTTGTTATCCAATACATTATTATTTGGATGAGTATAATAATGATGTATAATTGATGTAAATAATTAATATAAAATGTTAATGATTATTTATTTATGATATACCATCTATTTACATACTATTTTAAATCAAAATAATGATATTGTCACTCGTGCGTACGTACGGATTACCGTCTCCACGACGTGATGAGAGTCATATTCATGTTCACCATTCAAAGATGATTATAAAAATATATATTATTAATAAGTATGTAATATATGAAATAATAATGATACTATAGATACATGTATGTATTTATTTATGTATTTTTTTACTTATAAAAATCTTATTCACTTACTTCCGTTCAATACGATATGAAAACAGAAACAACGTTTATGCGTATGTACAACCTACCATCTCTATAAACGGTTCCTTCCATTTCATATATAAATCTATTATAAATATTTATATTCTAAATATATATGATATATAAATCCAGTTTTATATTCTAGAATCATTTAAATCATAATCTAAACGATACAATCAATAATAACAAGTTAAAATACATACGATAAAGAAAGCGATTATTACCGAAAATGTTAATTTAACATGGAAATAATTATTAAATGGGTAGTATAAAGTCATAAATTAATCATGTATGAAGTAATAAATATGAATATGGTTATTTTATAATTTAATAACATACTATGGTCATTATACAGGAGGTTAAATGTACCCTTGACCAAAGGAAAGTGCAAGGTAAGGGTTATTTCCTCAATCTCATTATTATCCGAGTTTGATCATCTATAAGTATTTTCTGGGATATACATATCATAGATTCTCATATTTCATAAAAACTATTTCAAAAGGAATATTTTAAGGTTTTATGGGAGGGAATATTTAAATATATCATCATTTTAAATGTTTTAATGATTTATCTTTCTAAACCCTTTTAATTAATGTCCATATTTTCATAACGATTTTAAGGATTCATTTATATGGACATGAATGTTTTGAAACGATAACTCTTTTCAAAAGTTTCAAAGTGATATGGGACACTTTGATTCAAAAATATCATTAAAATTACTTACTTTATAAATTATGAAACTTACAAATGATTTCATGAAAAAGGGGTATTTCTCTCAAAGCATTTTACTAATCATTTTCATCTATGTCAACATCCTTTGATGGATTTTAAACTTGTTTAAAATTAATTTATTATGATAAAAATATTCTATATTGTATTGAAGGTTTTGTGATATGTTTGAAAGTGGATGTGTTATTTTTATACCATTCATGGTTTATGGATAAAGTATTGACATTTCAGATGCTAGTTTTTATACGAATGTTTATGTTATGTTTCAACCTTTTAATAGGAGGAATATATTGGACTTAGTAAGTGATGGGTGGAGCCCGATATATCTCCTCGATGCATCGATAGGTCTCATGAGACAATTAGATGTGGAATTGGCCGAGGCCTTTTCCAATTTGATATATGGTTTTGGATGAGGCCTTAATCATTTTTAGACGTCTTGGTTGAGGCCTTGACAAAATGTTTCAGAATGTCTGGAATTATACATTCCCTCATTATGAAAATAATATTGATGGTTCATGTGGTTATTTGACTAGTAGAGTACCCATGACTAAGTTTTATTATGGAATTATTTACTCATATCATATTTCTTCCATAAAGTGTTAATGTTTATTATTTGTAAAGGTATGTGTTTTCAATTATTCACCATGAATATTGTTTATGTTATCTTATGCTAAATTATTTACCCTTATTGAGCATCTGAGCTCACCCCTTTCTTATGTTTTATATTCCCAACATCCCAAGAAGTGTTTTATGTTTGAGATGCAGGGTTAAGATAAGGGAACAATGGCGTTCTCAAAGGATTATTTTTTTTGTATGTTAGAATGTGTAATGTAACGTTTATGTATGTAATCTATTTTCCAACACTGATAAACTGATTAGTCTTTCGAGACTTGATTCCTTGTAATCATGCCAATGTATTAAAATAATGCACCGACTCTGGGAATATAGGGTCGAGGCGTTACATTTGGTATCAGATGAAGTTTATCAATAACCTTGGAAATATATTTAGATAAACTATGATTGGATAACATTACCCTAAGACAAACATTGAGGATTATTATCGAAGAACTTCCAAAAATTCTAGTAATTTAGAGATTTTGTGAGTTTTCCAAGAAATAAATCCCTGTCTAGATACGAGCAGGTAGAGGAAGCTCTGACACAGATGTACCTTGGGGTAAAACCCAAAAACACAACTTTGAGCTAGACTTGAATGGGAATTGGGGCACGAAAATGGGCCTTGTTTCACTCTTGGTTACGACACTCTCAGGGGATATGCTTAGGATAATTCACATTTTCATTACAAGCCATTATGAAGGATCTAGGAGTATATACTTCCTCAAATAAATTTTTATTATTATTATGGATTATATCCATAAACTATTCAACTTACGTTAGGCATTTAACATGTTTGGAATTATTCATTGTGATTCATAAACTGACCTAGTGTATTTCATTGTTTAGAAATGACACCCAGTAGAACGAATGAGAACTCCATCAATACGTATGATCCAAATAGTAAGAAGGATCTTTTTGTTCATGGTATTAAGCCAACATTTAGAATGGAAATAGTCTCCCATTTATTCTCAAAATATAAAGAAATAATATCACATGTTAATAAGATAATTAAAAAATTCTCTAAGTCCTATGGCTTTGCAGGGATGTAAGAAAAGAAAAGGATGATAGAGATATAGATGGATAAAGAGAATAGGGGAAATAAGTATTTTACCAGATGTGATAAATGTGGAAAGAATCACCTTGGTAAATGCTTTAAGGGAATGAGAGTTTGTTATAAGTGTGGAGAAAAAGGACACCAATTATGTGATTGAAAGGGTAAGAAAAATGTTTCGAATGTAAAATGCTTCATCTACAAGGCATTGAGACACTACGCGAATCAATGTCCCAATCATCAGAGTATACCGAAAATGATGCTATTGATAATAATAAAGTTATGGTACTACCTCAGATGAAGAGGAATGACTAGTGTTTTTATGTTTTTATTATATAATTATTTCATTTGAGTGTTGTATGAACAATATACTGGTTATATGAATTATGGAGATAAATAAGGATTATACTTTAGTACTATTTTATTGAGGATTTGAGATTATATGATTATAAGAAAAGTGAATTAATAGTAAGCTACACTTTTTGGAAAATATATGGTTGAAGGAAAGGTAATCCTTAATATGGTCCTGATAATGAGGTAGTGATTTTGGAATGAGAGATGATTGATTTGGATAAATTATATTGGATATTCTTGACTTCCTTGGAACTGGTTAATAGTTTGTTTATTTCTTCATTGTTGGAATATTCAAAATTTTTGGATATAAGGAATATAACCAGTATTCTATAAAGAATAAGGGAGCATAAATGTAATAAATAAGGTTTTATGGTAATTCAGGGTGTTACCATGTATTGAAAGAATACACGATGAAGGTGTTCATGTGTTATTATATGAATAAAAGGATCTTAATTGTGTTTAAAATCCTTATAAATTTTTGAATGTGAGTTTAGATAGAAGTATGTTGGATAAGACTAAAGGTTGGAATGGATTATGTTAGAAATTGGATACAATTGTTAAGGTTATTTTTGGATTGTCATAAAAAGGAAAACCTAGAGGTCGGGCGACAACCAGTCGTGTCCGGCAAGGCCGTGAGACTTAAACCCGCAACAGAAGGGTGAGAAGGGTGCATCACCTACCATTGGCCTACGTGATGTCTTGGATTGTATAATGTATTTTCTTTTTTAAAAGGTATGATATGTGAATTATAAATTCTTTATTTTTGGAACCCTATATGATTAGAATAAATAAAATATTTTTTTGAATTTTTTTGGAGTAAAATAAGAGTTTGTGGTAGGAATTAGTTAAAGGATGTAACTCTACCTGTCAAGTATATATATATATGTATACCTATTATTCTATAATTAAATTAATTCTTAAACTTTAGTTAAGGGACTTCATCACAATCTCCTTTAATTGAGGCATCCTTTTATTTCCAAATGACTTTATTTTATATGGTGTATAAAACCCTTTGACTTTTCATTTCAAGGGAAATGTTTTTCTATGAAGAGTTTTTCTAAAAGAAAAAAAAAGAATTTTTTAACATAATTGGTAACAACAAACTTTACAACGCCACAAGTTTTATTTGATCTTTGTCTTCCTTAAGAAGCCAAAATGTTTTAAAAAAAGAAAATAAATACCATATACTCTTTTTACGTATTCTGGTATTGAAAATGGTTTTGATAATGGATTTTTTTATGTCAATATATATAAATGATATATTGTGATTGATGACCTCAATAACTATCTATAAATATTTACATTTTTAACCAATTATGTATCTCTAATTTCCACCAATGTTCTCCTAATCGAGATCATAATTTGGTGGTAACTTTTTCATCTCCCTTTCCCTCTTATGTAGACTAAATTTTATTAACCCAATTTCTGATATGGGTTTACCACAAAGGTATTTCTCTATTTTCAACCTTTTATTTTTGAAGAACAATTTAAAATTGTGAGGATGAAATATATTGAATGAGGGGAAAATGTAACACCCCAGGATTTCATATTACGTTATTTCTTCAAAATAATTCAATAACTTACACTACATGCAACACCGAGTTCAACCGCACCACGACGTACCAGACTAGCCATTCAAAATCGGTAATGAATAGTATTAACTTAATTTTTAAATTTATATAATCCCTACAATTTTAGAATCCATATTATGAGTTTCTTAGACATAATGTGAGAATAAATTCATTTTTTCAGAAAAAATAAGTATTTTTAACAAAATGCAATTTTACAGCCTTTTAATGGTAAAATCTTTTTAAATCAAATATTTGAAACTTTTATATATTAGATATGAAAAAATAAACTTCTTATCTAGAATCCAAAAATAAAAATTTAGTTTCTATAATTTTTTGGTGTTTTTCTGATAACTTTCATATTTGGGGGAATAGTGAAAAATACTAAATTATAACTGAAAACAAATTTTTTAATCAAAATAATTTATAGTGTTAAATTATAAATTTTAATGGTTTGTAAGTATAATTAGATTATATTTTTACCATTTAATACAATGTTGTCATTATATGTAATTTCACTTTGAAATTGGACATAAACAAGTCTCAATATTTTGATAGTTATTATTTCTTAAAAATACGCCTTTTGGTTTAGACAACGAGAATTAATTTTAAATTAATTAATGAAACTTCTCTATTTTGAAATTTGTAAAATGGAATTCATTTGTGGTTTCGGAATATCAAAATTAGCTTACAGTGAAATTTTGGTACTTTTCTTAAAACATTCAATTTTTGATTAATAGTGAAAAACACTACGTTATTGTTTAAAACTGACTTTTTATTTAAATAATTAATTATTTTATTTAACTTTATTTTAGGTCAAAATAGATACATAATATCTATATATGTTCAATTTAATTCATTAGAGTCAGTTTATAATAATATTAGATATATAACATTTTATTGAACTTTTTACCTTCTTTTACCCACCTTCTAGCAGCATTTGAAAATTTGCATAAAACATAATTTTACCGCTTCTATGAGTTGAATTTAAAAAATAAAAGAGACACGGTTAACCTCAGTATGTAAAATTTGGTTCAATAAGGTGAAAATAATTTTTTATGAATATTAACTTTTGACTTTTATTTACCACGGTTAAAAGTAAATGGGGTAATTAAGGGTAAAAATGATATTATAATTACCCTAACACATGTCATAATTCTATTGGATAAGTTTAATTCGACCAAAAACAACATTAATAATAAAATATGATATTTTAGGTCCACTTGGATTAGATTAGGACATTTATTATTATTTAATTTAAAGAAGAGTTAAAAGTGTTAAATTCAAAGTTTATTAACTAAACCATTTTTAATATAGGTTCTTACATAAGATAAATTCGACTATAAATATTAATTAGAAATCTAAAAATATTTCCTACATCATTATGTTTTATTTATAATTTTTAGACATTAAATTATTAAATTTATTTATGATACAATGATGATGTAGTAATTACCTTATTAATGAAAGAATCAAATAAATGGTATTATAAATATTAAAATAAATTTAATTTCAAAGTTTCTAGGACATAAACGAATTTTATAGGTGAATATGACATGTTATGTTAGATTAAATGTTTATTTTTTGATGTAATCAAGTTTTTATTACATTCACAAAAACAAAATACCAAATAGTGTCAAAATTGACATAAATTAATATTTAAAACAAATACTATATTATTTGTTGATATAATATTCCTAAAAATATAAGCTTCAGAAAAAGGGATTAAATAAAATTATATATGTCATTAATGAGCCACTTGAGGTTATCTTTGGTGTTTAGAGTAATTTTATTAACCATATAGAGTAAGAATATGAGAAAACACGATAAAAGTTAAACTATTTAACTACGAGTTAAATCTAAAATATAAGGTTAAAATGATATCATAAACTTGTCTGAAAAATATTTTTTGAGAATAGGTTGAGAGGATGTAGACCCATAACCACCTAAGGCTCGAAATAAATTCAATTTTAACCATTATAAACTGAATATTATTGTATAACAAATTACTACTTTAATCTTTTCCTAAAGGGACCCTCACCCCTCTTATAAAAGGGCACTTCCACTTCTCTCAAAATCACACCTCCAAAGCCATTTGGGTCGGCCAAAAACTTTCCAAATATCCTCCAAACTTCCCTAAATTGATCCTAGAGGCCTTAGTTTTATCATAAAGCCATCCTAAGGAGCCCTTTTGATCAAATCAAAAGGAAGAACCTCGAGGAAGAGGTAAATATTTCATCACCTCTTTCAATTTATTTTCTTCTTCCACTTCCTCTTTCTTTGTATTTTCCATTCTAAAACAATAACTCCAATATATTCTATATACTATTATGTTATTATAAAAATGTTACAACCATATTAATTATTTTATCTGTCATATGAATGACATGTCACCATACGTGCGTACGTACGACTTACCGTCTCCACGTCGTGGTGTAGTTGTTTTTCAATACATTATTATTTGGATGGGTATAATAATGTTGTAAAATTGATGTAAATAATAAATATAACATTCTAATTATTCTTTATTTATGATATAACATATATTTACATACTATTTTAAATCCAAATAATGATATTGTCGCTCGTGCGTACGTACGGATTACCGTCTCCACGACGCGATGAGAGTTATTTCCATGTTCACCATTCAACGATGATTATAAAAATATATATTATTAATAAGTATGTAATATATGAAATAATAATGCTAATTTACATTTATATATTTATTTATGTATGTATGTATGTATGTATGTACTTACATAAATATTATTCACTTACTTCCGCTCAATACGATGTGAAATCGGAAACAACATTTATGCGTACGTACAACCTACCGTATCCATAAACGATGCCTTCCATTTCATATATACATCTATTATAAGTATTTATATTATAAATATATATGATATATAAATCATGTTTTATATTCTAGAATCATTTAAATCATAATCTAAATGATACGATCAAGAATAACAAGTAAAAACACATACAATAAAGAAAGTGATTATTACCCAAAATGTTAATTTAACATGGAAATAATTATTAAATAGGTAGTATAAAGTAATAAATTAATCATGTATGATGTAATAAATATGAATATGGTTCTATTATAATTTAATAACATAATATGGTCATTATAAAATAGGTTAAACATACCCTCGACCAAAGGAATGTGCACGGTAAGGGTTATTTCCTCAATCTCATTATTATCCGAGATTGTTCAAGTGTAAGTATTTTCTGTGATATACTTATCATAGATAACCATATTTCATAAAAATGTTTTCAAATGGAATCTTTTAAGGTTTTATGGGATGGTCTATTTAACTAGATCATCATTTTAAATGTTTTAAATATTTATCTTTCTAAACCCTTTTAATTAATGTCCATATTTTCAAAACGATTTTCAGGATTTATTTTTATAGACATGAATGTTTTCAAATGATAACTCTTTTAAATAGTTTAAAAGTGGTATGGGACACTTTGATTCAAAAATCTATTTTAAATTAATTCATATATAAATTGTGATACTTACAAACGATTTCATGAAAATGGGGTATTTCTCTTAAAGCATTTTATTGATCATTTTCATCTATGTCAACATCCTTTGATGAATTTTAAACATGTTTGGAATTGATTTATTATGATACAAATCTTCCATATTGTATTGAAGGTTTTGAGATATGTTTGAATGTGTATGTGTTGTTTTTATACCATTCATGGTTTATGGATAAAGTATTGACATTTCGCATGCTAGTTTTAATAAGAATGTTTATGTTATGTTTCAACCTTTTCATAGGAGGGATGTATTTGACTTAGTAAGTGATGGGTGGATCTCGCTATAGATCCTTGATGCATCAGTAGGTCTAATGAGACAATTAGACATGGAATTGGATGAGGCATTTCCCAATTTGATATATGGTTTTGGCTGAGGCCTTAATCATTTTTAGACGTCTTGGCCAAGGCCTTGACAAAATGTTTTAGAATGTCTAACATTATAAATTACCTCATTATGAAAATAATATTGATGTTTCATGTGGTTATTAGACTAGTAGAATACCCATGACTATGTTATATTATGGAATTATTTACACAGCTCATATTTCTACCATAAAGTGTTCATGTTTATTATTTGTAAAGTCATGTGTTTTCAATTATTCACCATGCATATTGTTTATGTTATCTTCCACTAAATTCTTTACCCTTACTGAGCATCTACACTCACTACTTTCTTATGTTTTATTTTCCTATGATCCCAAGAATTGTTTTATGTTTAAGATACAGGTTTATGCTAAGGGAACAATAGCGTTCTCAAAGGATTATTTTTTTTGTCGTATGTTAGAAAGTGTAATGTAACATTCATGTATGTAATCTATTTTCAAATATTGCTAAACTGATCAGTATTTCGGGACTTGATTCCTTGTAATAATTCCAATGTATTAAAATAATGCATTGACTTTTGGAATCTAGGTTTAGGGAATTACACCAGGGATTCTGAGCCCTGGGGTTTGTTTTCCATAGCATCTCAATGGGAGGAAGGATGGTTGACTACCCCTTTGTCCCACTCTATTATCCCGGTAGTTAATTTTTATGGTATGCATGGTGGTTAGTTATCCTCATAGATCTATTTAGAGGTTTTAATAGTATTTGGTTATTTGGGACACATGTATTATTGATATAGTTTCCTAAGGAGTACACCATGTATAATATCTCTAGGTTGTGGTGGCTTGGGGATCCTTACTCTGTGTATTGGTTGTGATGGCTTGAGGTACACTACCTAATGTATGATAAAATTATGTAGGATATGGTAGATCTGGGAAACTATTTTTTTTGTTTACATGAATGTGGTGGTGTGTTACATGTGTTTCATGTTGTGGTGCTCCACCTAGTTGTCTGCGGGGTAGCCTTTTTATAGATATTTTCTCAAAACATGGGACCTTGGGGCAGACCGAAGAACCAGTAGGGAAGTGGTAGTGGGGTGCACTTGATATTCATTATTTTATTATATTCTATTGTATTTGATACATGGTGAGTGTATCTATGGTGAGGCTGGGAACATAATATACCTATTTAGATGACAAATTAGTTTCACTTGTTGTTCAGCCTTCTTGAGAATGATTTCTTTACCATTTTCATGTGTGGATCTATGTAGGATCCAACTAAGTATACTATTATAGTCACCATATGTACATATAAACTATTTTTCAGGTTATAGGTAGTATGTAAAAAATGAGACATGATACTACTATCTTGTGGTTTAGCAGGAAATCTATAGGATTCATGGTCATTTTCGTCTTTACTTTTCTTTTGGAAATTTTTGTTTTCCATTTTGTTATACTAATTCTATCATGATAGTACATATGTGTACACTTTAATTTCTTTTACGTTGGTGTTTGAGTAGTAGTTGGTTGGTGTCTATATTATGTCACTCTATCACATGTTTTATTTTAGAGGGCAATGCCTCTCATCTACGTCACTAATAACCCCTCGGTGCAACTCGCCATCCTGAGGCCTACTGGAAGTAGGATTCAAGTGTCATTATCTATCTTCTTAATATCTGGCCTAGGAGGGGTACACCTTTTGGGGATGGGTTCATGATATAGTGGTATCAGATATCTATTTAAGGGATAGGATTTATTTTTCAGTTAGGAATAGGTTAGGTTTCTTGGGTTGGTAGGGAAAAGGTGTCAGGTAAGTTTATTAAGAAATTCAAACATTGTAGATTGGCATGGACATTAATATTTAGGGTACTCTTTGATCTTATGTGTGGACCTTTAATATTACAATGGATATTAAAAAATTTATACTGGTTATAGGATAGTGTCCTAAGAAAAGGTCATGTATCATTCTTCTTTGCACTTGTGTTTTAATGGGTAAACCTTGGGATAAGTTATCCTAAAATGAATAAAATGAAAAATTAATTAATATTAAATTCCATCATATTATATTTTTAGGAGTTGTATTTTTTAGGAATGGATCCAGTTAGTCTTCCTCATATTCTTCACGTAGATTATATTCAACATGTTGCACCACTAGATCACTACTGAGTGGAGGTTGATAATGAAGACACATGTAAGTGGAAACTCTGAGAGTTTCAGTTCTAGAGTGTGAAAAAGTAAGGGTGTTCTATATAAGATATAGTCACTGAATACTAGTTTGAGGATGTGGAGAAAACCTTATTTTCAATCTGTCGTCGGATGGATAATAGTGTATTGTTGGTTGTGATGATTCTGATTGGGGCCGTGTGGAAGTGGTGGGTTTTGTTCCCAAATGATCGCGAGGAGTCAGTAGTCTCATGGGAGGTGTTTCAAGACTAGATCAGAGCTAGGTTTCTTTATTTAACCATGAATACATCCAATCACTTGGATCTTCTTACCCATTGGTAGGTGAGCTCTTGTGTGTGAGAGTCTATGGCCAATTTCAATAAACTTATGTGTTATGATTCAGACGTGTTTCTTGATGAGGAGGTAGGGCGAGGCATTTCAAGGATTTAATGAGAAAATGTTTTATCAATTGTAGTACCATCTAATAAATATTTCTTATAGTATAATTACATAAACTTATATATATAACAAAACACAAACCAAATAAATGAATAAAGAGTTAAAAAAGGTATCTCTATATGTTACGGAACACATACCGATGAAATAGTAAGTTGATATTTGGAATAGTAATGTGACCCTTATGAATAGTAAACCATCTAATAACTAATGAAAGTATAAATAAAATTTATCCATCTTATAAGTGAAAATATGATATAAATATATCATAGTGTAAATAAGTAAATATTTATAAAAATTATCAATTATGGGTTTGTATTTTTGTACGACAAGTATACATAATTGCAATATAATGATTAATTTAATAAATTAGAAAAAATTATTTTGATCAAATGAAATCCTAAATTATTATTTTTATTTCTTATGATCCTAAGATAATTTTACCAGACCTTAATTTATTTTTAAGTGTTAGAAAATAAGTTTAAATTTTTAAATTTTTATTTTTCAAGAAAAATACGATTTCAATTAAAAATTAAATTTCACAAATTTAGAAAAGTATTTTCAGAAAATAGAGTTAATTTTTTAATTCAACTCATTGAAAAATGGTTGGGGTGAACTATTGATATTTTTCTGAAATACTTTAATTTTTTTATGAATAGTAAAATATGATAATTTATGTCAAATGCTAAAACATCAATTTAAGCATCATTCACGAGTCATGGTTGATATAAATGGCCATTGGTTCGAACTGAAATGTTCTATTTACTATTTTGGGTCACATGAATAAATAATATTCATAGTCTTGAAAAAAAATTAAACTAATGATTAAAATAATGGGAAACCCCTTCTCCCCTCCACTATAAATGACACCCCTCTTTACCTCTTCTCTTATAAAGACCCAAAATTTTATTAATGGAAATCCATTTTGACCTAATTAAATGTCTCATTACGTAAATTTTTTTATGAAATTATTTGGTTTTATGTTTTGGATTTTTAAAATACCGTTAAGAAATGGGACCATTGCTAATATATCCATTGAACACTGATAACATGATTAGTATAAATATAGGGCTTTAACAAATCTGATTTACTTAGAAAAAGGAAGAAATGGCCTCATCAAGTAGACTTGCCCCATATGAAGCCCATTTTTCATAACTCAGAAAGGATTTGGTGTCATTGGGATTTTCTCTTGACCAAACCCAAGCCGAGCTTGAACACATTAAACTTGAGCGGAACTGACTATGGGAGAAATGGAAGTTAATAGAGATTACCACCTCAGCGACGTTATCCGAGCCACCCAAAGAGGCTGTCACCATCACACACCTTACCCTTCGGTATTATGCTGGTGTTATAAGGGTTTATGTAACATGACCCTAGCACTATGACTATGTACATTATTTTTGTATAAATAATGTTCATTCATTTTATTATTGTTACTTTGTAAATAGTTTTTAAAGCACAAATAGTATTTTTAGTTAATGCTGAATTACGAAATCAATTTTGATGAATTGTTGAATTTTTGAATTAAATAATATTTTAATAAAGTATTATTATTATTAAATTAATTTTTTATTAAATATAAATGATTGTATAATTTTATGATGCAATTGTAATTTTTATTATGGTTTGAAAGCTACTTTTAACAAAACCCATGATTTTTTGATAAATGCCGGTTTTTATTTTAAAAGTAAAAATTCACATATTTAGAAAATTATTTAGATAAAATGTATATTATTTTTGGAATAAGGACATCATAATTATCCAATGGTGAATTTTTCATAATTTTCTGAGATAGTTGAATTTTTGGGTAAAAATTAAATACCGTTTAAATATATAATGTGTTTGATGACATCATAATGACCCAATAGTGATGTAATAAAATACTATAAATGATATGTTGTGCCAATATATGTTTTTCCATTAAAATAATGTGATTTTAGGTTTGTTTTATTTATTTTACAAAACTATAATGGACCCTCCATGAGTTATAAAACAATTTGACTTTTTAAATGAATTTCCTTGAGAGTGTGACTCAAATCCACATAAGAACCCTCAATATTGTAATAATTTCGGACATTTTACTTATAAAATATTGTTTTACACTCCCCTTTTACAAAAACCATAGGCAAAAACCATGATCTGGTTTGTGGTATTGATTAGTTTAATGTGTGGTGACCCAAACCTAAATATTAAAGAATTCCCTCTCTTTTCCTATATAAACCCACCCAATCTCCCAATTAATCTTCAATAAAAGACTTTGGAGTTCGACCAACCACTGATATCCTCTATCCAGAATCCTACTAAGGTTCACCAAGCTCCCAGGAAGCCTCTCGTAAGCCTCTCCCATGCCTTTGGGATCACACTTCCAAGTAAGGGATTTCCTCTTTTCTCATTTTTGTCTCAATTTGATTATGTTGTTATGCCCTTTTGTTTTCAATTATAAATGTTGGGGTATGATTTTGAACCTCCCCCATACTTCCCTATATATGTTTTAATGATGAGAGAACCCTTTATCTCTCATTAAATTCCCCTCATGTACACCCGTTACCATGCTGAAATTCCGTAAGGTATCTCTCTCTCCTCATTTACATTCAAACAATTCTTTGGTATTGTCAATATAAATTCCATTACTTATGTTGGGAAATGTATCCATATTAATCCCTTAATTTTAAACTTCATTTACATATGATGAGACACCTATTTATCTCTCATCAACCATTTGTATGAATTCCTATGTCACGTCGTTATGATGCCAAAATTGCACCGTGATTTTCCAAGACAATGTCATTGTTTGGTGAATACCAAGCCCATTTCCCTATCAAGGGAATTAACCTTCATGAAAATTTGATTATTTATTAAATTGTCTCAGTTATGAATTCCAAATTTCCTTTATCATGGAATAAATTATGAGATTTAGTGAATCCATGTTATATGATCCATGTGGCTCGTTATACATGAAATTAAATGTTTAAGAAGGGTGCGCCCTAATAGCGCTCTAATGCATTGGGTAAAAATTAGTATCATGATACTTCAACTGAAATGAGGGTTTACTCATTCCATTTCAAGTACAATGAAGGTTTACACATGCTCCATGTTCATTGAGCCTTGGATCATGCTAAAATCATGTTAAATGTTGTTTCCACATTTCCATGTTATGATTATCATGCTTTATCATGCCTTTATGTTAATGTTTCTTTTGTGCTCCATGGATATGCCTATTTTCTATCATTTAATATATTACTCATGTTATTCCATGTTTATTCCCTTACTAGGCTTTATAGCTCAACTTTTTCTTATGCATGTCCTCAGGTTATCCTATACAATGCTAAGTACGAGGGAATGTAGTGGACATGTAAAGGATGTTTTCAATAAAGATGTTGTATTTGATGTTCTAAGTTGTTATGTAATGATCCTAATCCCCAAAGACACTAGACATCTTTATCTTTTATGTTATATCAAGTAAATTTATGTAATAAATCATGTTTCAGTGTGTAATAAAGAGCAGGGTTTTCATATATCTTCACTTATCTCAAGCCTTCTACCTTCACTAAATTCTACTACAATATCCTACCAAAGTAATGCCCTTTACCATATATACTTTTCTCTTAAAAAGATCAAATCATCTCCTGTAAAGAGGTTATCAATTAAGATACACTCAAGGGGTAAATTCCTCTTTTCATTTCCATTATTTTTTTACAATTTCCTTCCTTTATTTTTCTTTCCTCACCACATTTAATCCAAATGATTTGTTAAATGTAGAAAAAAATGTATTATAATGTTGTTATGATAATTTAAAATTTCATCATTGTCTCTATTTTCCCATCCTTTTATATTAGAAATGAAAACACCATCCGAGATGTGTTAATTTCTCACATTCACGGATGACGTGTCTCCAAATTCACTTAAAGTCAACAATTCTATTCATGAAACCATTTTTATGGTTTATCTAGACTATAATATATGTAATATATCTAATTTAGGGTTTTTTATTATTTTGTACACATTAAATTAATTTAGAAATAAAAATGTGTTTTTTGTGATCCAAAATCCACCAATTAACTAAAATAGTTGTCATTGATGATTCATATTCACTCCAAATAACCAAATGAATTTTATATCTATAAGGCCCCAGCCTTAAACCTTACTTAATATTTAATTAAATGAGTAATTCAAATTAAGGATCTTTTCAGGTTTAGTGTTTTAGATAATTAGGACATAACTATTACATCTGAAAAGATTACAAAGTATTCGCTTCTACTAAATTTCCATAAAATAAAAACTCTTAAAAAGAAACATGTATAGTTCCATGTTTTAGGTAGCATGACTTTCCCTGGATCCCATCCTTGACCCTATTCCACGCTAAGTCCGGTGAAAATCATTTCAAAAACTTGGGATGAGCATAAAAAGCTCAGTAAGGGATACACAAAGAATGAAAACTGTTAGTTTTTCAAAACAACAGGTAAACCATGTATACTTTATCAAAGTAATACTTTTCACCTCTTCAAAGTAGTAAAAACTCTTCGCTGAATAAAAGTTCATTACTTACCCTTTTGTAACCAAAAGATTACCATAAAACCCATATAAAGAACACATAACATATATAAAGGTAACTTGGGACACAAACATACTTAAGTGGAATAACCATACGGTCGACTTCCACACATATCACTTAATGGAATATCCATGCGGCCAATTTCCATACATACTTAATGGAATAGCCATAAGACCGACTTCCATACCCAATGCATTGGAGGTTATAACGTAACCACCCATCCTGGTATTCACGGCACCACCCATCATATGGTTTATCACGTAGCCACCTGTAAAATGTCCAAGTACTATCATTATACATAAAATATTGAAAATATAAAGATTTCAAAAACAACATTTCATTTTCAATCACAATAAGTAATTCCCAGATATTGAATTAATCAATCCATTTTCAAAAACCATATAAAAGATATTTTTGAATCAAAGTGTCCCATACCACTTTGAAGATTTTAATGGAATTATAATTTTAAAACATTAATGTCCATATAAATAAATACTGAAAACCATTTTGAAAACATGGACATTAAAGATAAAGATTTAGAATAATAAATCTTTAAAACATTTGAAATGATATTTTTGTTAAATAGTTTTTAACAAAATGAGAGACTCTTGAATAAAAATAATAGCAGAATAAAATTTAATCCGAACTTTATAATATCATGAGAATAAAGGGATTCATGATATAATATGTCAAAGGACAGTATACACACCATATAAGAGGGAATTGGTGCATAACAACGATGAAGTCTCAAAAGAAATGTAAAATGAGATGAAATCCATTATAAAGAAGGTACCCTTAAATTAAGGATAAATCAATCTCATAATTATGTGTGAAAAATATAAATACACCAATTATAAGTGGATATTAAGTGTAAAACAATCAAAGTTCATTCACACATATTCAAAGGATGACATATTTAATAACTACATGTTGAACCCAAAGAAATTGAAATTGGGTTAAGAAGTTCCCTTGGTAAAATTCGACAGCCTAACGACGTCACATAAAATTTTACAAAAAGGGTTGATGAGAGAGATAAAGGGTATATCATCACTTGGACATAAAATTTACATAAATAAGGATATATAAGAACATATCCCAACATAATAGTATGTGAATTAAAATACATAACAAAAGAAGTCTTTTAAAAAGAGGAGGGTGAAAGGTTCCCTTACCGACTTGGGTATCTTTCAAAACATACACCCCATGAAAGAAGGACAATACATCATTGATGTAAATACTCTTAAAACTAAAGTATATTACAAAAATAGTAGAATAATGGGAAGTAAGTACCACACTCAAGGGAAATTTTGGCAAATGTAGCATAAATCTCACGGGAATAAAAGTGAGATGAAAAATCTCTTACGAAAACTCGGCAGCCTAACAGCGCCACATAAAACTTACAAAAATGGATTGATGAGATAAAATAGGGTATCTCATCATATTAACATAAAGTTTATAGAAAGAGGAATATAAAAGAACAACCCCCCAACATAACAAAGTGAAGCTTAAAATAAGTGACATAAAGGAGAGTACTTAAAAAGAAAGAGAGAGGTTGGATCTCTTACGAAAAATTCGGCAGCCTAACGGCACCACTCAAAACTTCCAAAATGGATTGATGAGATAGAATAGGGTCTCTCATCATATGAAAATAAAAATTAAAGTAAGAGTTATATAAAAGCATATCCCAATAACAATAAATATGATCTTTTAAAGGAATGACATAAAATAATGTACTTAAAAAGAAAGAGAGGAGTAGGATCCCTTACCTCGGGTCCGACTTGACTCGATCGTTCTTTAACATCCTGAATAATAAACTTGAGTTAATTTATACTTGCTTAAGAAACTTTTCCAAGTTCATTATTCCTTTTATATCAATTATTGACATGTTATAAACATTATGTAATCATTTAAGTTAATAATGTTTGTTTTGTCGATATTTGGTTCTTAAGTCGAAAGTGGACTTCTTACAATTACATGTTGTTCGTGTGGTCAAAGGTTCATTATATCCAGAATGACATTCCTGATTTGGATATCATATATATCATATATATATAGAATATACATGTATTTATAATATCACATAATCATTTAGAGGTTTGAAATGAAATGCACCGTTCATGGAGACGGTAAGCCGTACGTACGCATGAACGCTACTTTCATTTCTTTGTCATATTAATGGAATTAAAAATAAATGAGAAGTATGTATATTTTAATTCCAGAATTATATTCATCATTTAGATGTATAATTCATCATATATTTCCATTATATACATGTACTTATAATAGAACATTACATTTGGGGATAAGAAATGAAATGCACCGTTCATGGAGACGGTAAGCCGTACGTACGCATGAACGCTACTTTCATTTCTATCTCATACTTTAATGGAAAGAAATAATAATGATATAAATGTATATAATAATTCCAATGTAAAATAATATATAATAACATTAAATAAATCCTTTATACGTCCCACGTATGGCATTAACGAATCACATCACTTTGAGGGGGCGGTAGTCCGCACTTCCTAAAATGAAGATATTGCGTATACCCATAATAGAAGCCATAAAGGTAAGACACACATGAAAAATACAGAAGCTTAAGTAAAATATATACATATTATATATCATATATAAATATAGTGACATCTTAATGGCCACATTTGAAGGTGTTATATGAGTGTTGAACAATCATCGTTTCGTGAGGCAGAAAGTCGCCATCCACGAAAACAGTATGTTCTTTAACCATTATATGTAGCTGTGTGTAAGTGTAGCTAGAATAATTCTTATAAAAACATAATATTATATTTAGGATACTGGAGTTGTTACAAAATAAAATAATAAAAATAGTTTAGGGGGTTGGAGAAGCAAAATAAAAAAAAAGGACTCAAAAGAAGACATTACCTTAAAATCGGGTAACTCCCCTTGGTTTGAGCTCAATGGCTTCCTTGGGAAGACTTCTGCCAAAAGTGAGGCTTAAAGGAGTAATAGAGGGATGTGGAGAGCCAAAATGGGCAGGGTTTGGCCGATCCAAAGGCTTTGGGAGTGTGGGTAAGGAGGTAGAGGTGGGGGCCTTTTATAAGAGGAGAGGAGGGGCACTCTTGGAAAGTGAAGAAACGTCACTTTATTTCAAAATGGTATTCGGATTTAAGAGGTCCCACATTGATGTATTTTGAGGATAAGGTGATAAGGGTTCTAAATCCACTCATCCAATAGGTTTTGGACATGTGTAGGTCTTAGATATTACATTATCTTTCCATTTTATTTAAATCGTTAAATAATGAGGTCATCGCTGCATCACCATGATGTCAGAAATAATTTAATTTATTTAATGTCTAAAAATTATAAAAAAATACTATGATGTAGGAAATCTTTTTATATTTACAATGAATATTTATAGTCAAAATTATGATTTGTATAACCCCATGTAAAAATTGTTTTAGTAAAACATTTCATGTTTGACTCATTTTTACTTTAACATTAAATAAAATTGTATTTATGTCATTTTCCAACCAAAGTGGCTCCATGGGGTCCCCAAGTTGACCCATGGATTTTCGTGGTCGGCCATGACACATACAATGAGGTTAGGACATGTGTCAAGTTCATTTAATATTATTAAATCATTATTTTTACCTTAAACTATACTAATTACCACTAATCGCGATTAAAAACTTTATAAGTTACTATTCACCAAAAAATTATTTTAATCCCATTGAACCACATTTTTCTTCTTAATGACAACCATGTAGTTCGGATTTTTTAAATTCAAAACAAAAAGGTGGCAAAATTTCATTTAAACGGGAAATCAGTTTTTATAAGTACCACTTAGTGGTTTCACTATTCATCAAAAATTGAAGTTTTTCAGAAAATTACCAAAAATTCACCCTAAGCTATATTTGATATTCAGAATTCAAGAATGAAGTCTATTTTACAAAATTCAAAACATATAAGTCACATTAATTAATTTAATAATTAATTCCCGCTGTCATGACATATAGCGTGTTTTTATGAAACAATAAGTATCAAAAGAATGACACTAGTTTAAGTCCGATTTCAAAGTGAAATTAATTCCAAGGACCACTATTGGATTTAATGGTAAAAATATATTCTAATTTCACTTTAAAACCAATTAAAAAGATAATATAATCATATAAATAAATTAGATTAAAAAGAGGTTTTGAATTTAAATACATCATTTTACACTATTCATTAAAAAAATGAACTTTATCGGAAAGATACCAAAAATTTACACAAAGTAAATTTTGGTGTCCCGATTATAAAGAAGAGATTTATTTGGTCCAATAGAATTTATAAGAGTGAACAAAACTATATTTAATGACGGTTCTCCATCAAAAGGCGATAAGTGAACCTTTAGTGAAAACTAGGGCATATACGCCTAAAATTGAATTCTTTCCGTATTTTAAGCCTTTATCTATTATTGGATAAATGTAAAAACATTTAAAAACATATATAATCATATTTTAGTTATTTATATCCATTCCCTCCAATACAAGAACTACATGTTAACTGCCATTTAAAATAATTTTATTTTATTATTAGAGTGCAACGTAAGATTCCCAAGAAACTCATTGTTGCGTGTTGGGTACGCCATCAAGCATAGTATCCCCTTTAAAGTCATATTAATATTTTATTCACAAATATGGATAAATAAGAAAATGTCATATTCTTTATTTACCTAGGGTGTTACATCCTTCCCCCATTTTGGGAATTGCGTCCTCGCAATTTTAAAATTGGGCTTGGAAACATCCTTGAAAGTCCCACATCGGTAGAAGAGTCGGTAAAACAATCACTTTAAAATAAAGAAAGATAAGTACAAAGGTCACCCGAGTTAACCCATACTAGGATTCCATTTATGAAAACATGGACATGGAGGAGAAAACATAGGGTCATGTTCTGATGGAGAGTGATAGAAAACTTGTTTAGGAGAAAGTTAACCACAAGAAAATCTCAAACTTGTGATGGGTTAAATGGTATTCGATTCCCCAGTAGGAAAAGTTAATAGAAAACATTTTTGTTTTAAGATACTTTTTATTGAGGAATTTATTCATAAGGAAACATAATCACTTATCATGTAGACTTTCAACTTTTATTAGATTCCTTACACAAACTCATATTTTCTCTAAAAGACGAGTATTTAGGAAGACTTGTTCACATTAAGAGTACTATAATCAACTTCTAGAGAATCACCTAATCCACAAAAGAGAACTATATATTTACCATATCTTTAGACTTTATCCAAAACCAAAACCAAAAAGGCTTGTACAAGATCAGATAATCCAGAAAAGGATAACCCCTTATAAAAAGAAAATCTATTCTTAATCTCCAAAATTTGTCCAACAAAACCCAAAGTTAAACGGGGACCATTCGATAATCAATTTGTCCATAAAATTATTCAAAGTAAACCAAACTAAGATTGAAACCCAAATATTTGAAGGATTTAGTCACATAGTCTTCCAAGTTAAATCGTAACATTTATCTCCAAACAAAATCAGTTGCTCTTAATGCCTCATATTGAAAAGTAATTAACCTAATCACATATCCTCGATGATAGGTTAATCATTTCCATAGAAAGACCAAAATAAAATTACTCTTGATTCCTAAAATCATCCAACTAAAAGGAATCAGTCAAACTAACCAGGGACTTCACGTAGTCCAGTGGTAGGCGATAAATACCAGTTGCACTTTGGTTGTGGGTTCGATTCCCGCAGCTTTGTCCGACGCGACGGGTTGTCACACGGTCTGCGTGTTGTACCTTTTCCAAAACTATATAATTCTTAAAAAATTCCCCAAAATGAGATAAAATATTCAAAAGTAATCATAAAATATTTTAACCTCATGTTTATCTCATGCCTTTCATTTTCCATCATATCATATAATAACCCATAATTACCTAAAAAGTAAGGATAATATAAACTCTAATGGTTACCTTTATAATTATTACCTGAACTTCCACATCGATTGGTCATCTCATACATGATGCATCACAGAACATACCAAGGTTCAAGTGGTTGATCATGACTCCTTGATAGTTGTTTTAGAACAACCACGAGTTTCCTCATTGAATCCCCCATTTTATCTAGTATCTTAATCAGAGAACCACCACAGTTTCCTTCAAACCTGTTGTCTCTTTGGTTCCTGCTAGATCCATCCATTCACTAAAAACAGAAATGTCAGTGTGAGTATATCAACAAAACCATCATGTACTAATGAGGAAGGTAAACACTAAGATATACTTACTCATTCACTTTATCTAAAACTAGGACTCTTTCTGAAATCCAAACCATTATGGTAATTTCACTTATGCTTAGAGAATACCCTAACCTCTAAAGTTATCTAAACCGAACTTTGATACCAACTATAAGGTCCCAGCCTTAAACCTTACTTAATATTGAATTAAATGAGTAATTCACATTGAGGATCATTTCAGGTTTAGTGTTTTAGAGAATTAGGACATAACTATTACATCTGAAAAGATTACAAAGTAGTCGCTTCTACTAAATTTCCATAAAATAAAAACTCTTAAAAAGAAACATGTATAGTTCCATGTTTTAGGTAGCATGACTTTCCCTGGATCCCATCCTTGACCCTATTCCACGCTAAGTCCGGTGAAAATCATTTCAAAAACTTGGGATGAGCATAAAAAGCTCAGTAAGGGATACACAAAGAATGAAAACTGTTAGTTTTTCAAAACAACAAGTAAACCATGTATACTTTATCAAAGTAGTACTTTTCACCTCTTCAAACTAGTAAAAACTCTTCGCTGAATAAAATTTCATTACTTACCCTTTTGTAACCAAAAGATTACCATAAAACCCATATAAAGAACACATAACATATATAAAGGTAACTTGGGACATAAACATACTTAAGTGGAATAACCATACGGTCGACTTCCACACATATCACTTAATGGAATAGCCATACGACCAATTTCCATACATACTTAATGGAATAGCTATACGGCTGACTTCCATACCCAATGCATTGGAGGTTATAACGTAACCACCCGTCCTGGTATTCACGGCACCACCCGTCATATTTCATATCACGTATCCACCCGTAAAATGTCCAAGTACCATCATTACACATAAAATATTGAAAATATAAAGATTTGAATAACAACATTTCATTTTCAATCACAATAAGTAATTCCCAGATATTGAATTAATCAATCCATTTTCAAAAACCATTTAAAAGATATTTTCGAATCAAAGTGTCCCATACCACTTTGAAGATTTTAATGGAATTATAATTTTAAAAAATTAAAGTCCATATAAATAAATACCGAAAACCATTTTGAAAACATGGACATTAAAGATAAAGATTTAGAATAATAAATCTTTAAAACAATTAAAACGATATTTTTGTTAAATAGTTTTTAACAAAATGAGAGAATCTTGAATACAAATAATACCAAAATAACATTTAATCCGAACTTTATAATATCACGAGAATAAAGGGATTCATGATATAATATGTCAAAGGACAGTATACACACCATATAAGAGGGAATTGGTGCATAAAAATGATGAAGTCTCAAAAGAAATGTAAAATGAGATGAAATCCATTATAAAGAAGGTATCCTTAAATTAAGGATAAATCAATCTCATAATTATGTGTGAAAAATATAAATACAACCAATATAAGTGGATATTAAGTGTAAAACAATCAAAGTTCATTCACACATATTCAAAGGATGACATATTTAATAACTACATGTTGAAACCAAAGAAATCAAAATTGGGTTAAGAAGTTCCCTTGGTAAAATTCGACAGCCTAACGACGTCACATAAAATTTTACAAAAAGGGTTGATGAGAGAGAGAAAGGGTATCTCATCACTTGGAAATAAAATTTACATAAATAAGGATATAGAAGAACATATCCCAACATAATATTATGTGAATTAAAAGACATAACAAAATAAGTCTTTTAAAAATAGGAGGGTGAAATGTTCCCTTACCGACTTGGGTATCTTTCAAAACATACACCCCATGAAAGAAGGACAATACATAATTGACGTAAATACTCTTAAAATGAAAGTATATTACAAAAAGAGTAGAATAATGGGCAGTACGTACCCCACTCAAAGGAAATTGTGGCAAATGTAGCATAAATCTCACGGGAATAAAAGTGAGATGAAAAATCCCTTACGAAAACTCGGCAGCCTAACAGCGCCACATAAAACTTACAAAAATGGATTGATGAGATAAAATAGGGTATCTCATCATATTAAAATAATGTTTATAGAAAGAGTAATATAAAAGAACATCCCCCCATAATAACAATGTGGAGCTTAAAATAAGTGACATAAAGGAGAGTACTTAAAAAGAAAGAGAGAGGTTGGATCTCTTACGAAAAATTCAGCAGCCTAACGGCGCCACTCAAAACTTCCAAAATGGATTGATGAGAGAGAATAGGGTCTCTCATCATATGAACATAAAAATTAAAGTAATATTAATATAAAATCATATCCCAATAACAAGAAATATGATCTTTTAAAGGAATGACATAAAAGAATGTACTTAAAAAGAAAGAGAGGAGTAGGATCCCTTACCTCGGGTCTGACTTGACTTGATCGTTCTTTAACGTCCTGAATAATAAACTTGAGTTAATTTATAATTTCTTAAGAACATTTTACAAGTTAATTATTCCTTTTATATCAATTATTTACATGTTATAAACATTATGTAATCATTTATGTTAATAATGTTTGTTTTGTCGATATTTGTTTCTTAAGTCGAAAGTGGACTTCTTACAATTACATGTTGTTCATGTGGTAAAAGGTTCTTTATATCCAGAATGACATTCCTGATTTGGATATCATATATATAATATATATCTAGAATATAAAAGTATTTATAATATCACATAATCATTTAGATGTAAGAAATGAAATGCACCGTTCATGGAGACGGTAAGCCGTACGTACGCATGAATGCTACTTTCATTTCTTTGTCATATTAATGGAATTAAAACAAAATGAGAGGTATGTATATTTTAATTAAAGAATGATATTCATCATTTAGATGTATCATTCATCATATATTTCCATTATATACATGTACTTATAATAGAACATTACATTTGGGGATAAGAAATGAAATGCACCGTTCATGGAGACGGTAAGCCGTACGTACGCATGAACGCTACTTTCATTTCTATCTCATAATTTAATGGAAATAAATAATAATGATATAAAGGTATATAATAATTACAGTATAACATAATATATAATAACATTAAATCCATCCTTTATACGTCCCACGTATGGCATTAACGAATCACATCACTTTGAGGGGGCGGTAGTCCGCACTTCCTAAAATGAAGATATCGCGTATACCCATAATGGAATCCATAAAGGTAAGACACAAATGAAAAATACAGAAGCTTAAGTAAAATATAAACATATTATATATCATATATAAATATAGTTACATCTTAATGGCCACCATTGAAGGTGTTATATGAGTGTTGAACAATCATCGTTTCATGAGGCAGAAATTTGCCATCCACAGAAACAATATGTTCTTTAACCATTAGATGTAGTTGTGTGTAAGTGTAGCTCAAATCCTTCTTATAAAAACATCCTAGTATATTGAGGATACTGGAGTTGTTACAAAAGAAAATAATAAAAAGAGTTTAGGGGGTTGGAGAAGTAAAATAAAACAGAAGGACTCAAAAGAAGACATTACCTTAAAATCGTGTAACTCCCCTTGGTTTGAGCTCAAAGGCTTTCTTGGGAAGACTTCTGCCCAAATTGAGGATTCAAAGAGTAATATAGGGATGTGGAGAGCCAAAATGGGCATGTTTTGGCCGATCCAAAGGCTTTGGGAGTGTGGGTAAGGAGGTAGAGGTGGGGGCCTTTTATAAGAGGAGAGGTGGGGCACTCTTGGAAAGTGAAGAAAAGTCACTTTATTTCAAAATGGTATTCGGATTTAAGAGGTACCACATTGATGTATTTCTAGGATAAGGTGATAAGGGTTATAAATCCACTCATCCAATAGGTTTTGGACTTGTTTAGGTCTTAGATATTACATTATCTTTCCATTTTATTTAAATCGTTAAATAATGAGGTCATCACTGCATCACCATGATGTCAGAAATAATTTAATTTATTTAATATATAAAAATTATAAAAGAAATACTATGATGTAGGAAATCTTTCAATATTTCCAATGAATATTTATAGTCAAAATTAATATATGTATAACCCCATGTAAAAACTGTTTTAGTAAAACATTTCATGTTTGTCTCATTTTTTACTTTAACATTAAATAAAAAGGTATTTATGTCATTTTCCAACCAAAGTGGATCCATGGGGTCCCCAAGTTGACCCATGGATTGTCTTGGTCGTCCATGACACATCCAATGAGGTTAGGACATGTGTCAAGTTCATTTCATATTATTAAAATATTATTTTTACCTTAAACTACACTAATTACCTCTAATCGCGATTAAAAACATTATAAGTTACTATTCACCAAAAAATTATTTCAATCCCATTGAACCAAATTTTACTTCTTAATTACAACCATGTATGTCGGATTTTTGAAATTCAAAACACAAAGTTGGAAAAATTTCATTTAAACAGAAAATCAGTTTTTATAAGTATCACTTAGTGGTTTCACTATTCATCAAAAATTGAAGTTTTTCAGAAAATTACCAAAAATTCACCCTAAGCTCTATTTGATATTCTGAATTCAAAAATGAAGTCTATTTTAAAAAATTAAAAACATATAAGTCACATTAATTAATTTAATAATTAATTCCAACTGTCATGACAAATAGCGTGTTTTTATGAAACAATAAGTATCAAAAGATTGACACTAGTTTAAGTCCGATTTCAAAGTGAAATTAATTCCAACGACCAATATTGGATTTAGTTGTAAAAATATATTCTAATTTCACTTTAAAACCAATTAGAAATATAATCTAATCATATAAATAAATTAGATTAAAAAGAGGTTTTGAATTAAAATACAACATTTTACAATATTCATTATAAAAAATGAACTTTATCGGAAAGATACCAAAAATTTACACAAAGTAAATTTTGATGTCCCGATTATAAAGAAGAGATTTATTTGGTCCAATAGAATGTATAAGAGTGAACAAAACTATATTTAATGACGGTTCGCCATCAAAAGGCGATAAGTGAACCTTTAGTGAAAACTAGGGCATATACGCCTAAAATTGAATTCTTTCCATATTTTAAGCCTTTATCTTTTATTGGATAAATGTAAAAACATTTAAAAACATATATAATCATATTTTAGTTATTTCTATCCATTCCCACCAATACAATGGCTACATGTTAACTGCCATTTAAAATAATATTATTTTATTATTAGAGTGCAACGTAAGATTTCCAAGAAACTCGTTGTTGCGTGTTGTGTACGCCATCGAGCATAGCATCTCCTTTAAAGTCATATTAATATTTTATTCACAAATATGGATAAATATGAAAATGTAATACTCTTTATTTACTTGGGGTGTTACAATATCCATTAAATATTCAATATGTTCACTAACAAAATACAACATCAATTATGGACAACTATTCTAATATTACATGTTTATCCTCAGATATATATAAGTAAACCAATCATGAAAACAATGGAAAAAAACTCTCCCAAACAATAAAATTGAACCACATAACCCATCAAAAATTTCATGAATGAATATAATAAGGTTATAATAAATCATTTACATGGTTTTTTTTAAAATACTAATAAATGAATGTAATTTGATTTTTCAGGAAATTAAGGTCATGTCAAGGAAACCATCAGACCTAAGGAAGGGATTCTACCAGAACCTACATTATTTTCTTAGGTTTCCCTATCATTATTTTTATCCAAATGACGTTATCTGTTATTTAAATTTACATCATAAAAATGTTTTGTATATTCTCAGAAATATGGTTTAAAGGTCCACTCATCATTCTCTATCAGGTATATACATGTTTTAAGTGTTTCCCTCGTCTATAAATCTTGATAAGAAAACCCATTTATGAGAAAATCCCAAATTTTTATTCAATTTCAAGTGAACTCTAGCATATATTTTTATGCCACCATTTTTTTTGTAAAATCACACTTTTGATTATGATAACCTTCTTGGATCACTTATGGTTTAATATAAACTATTATTCATTTTTCTATTTTAAATTCTCAATAGTATTTTCCCTAAAACCTCACTAAAAGATTTTAATACTAAAATTTCTTAAATACTCTACTTACATGGTGTCACTTTTTTTTGAAATCACTTAATATGACAAATGACTAATTTCACTTATTAATTGACATGTATTTTTTAATTATTTCCTTTCAGGGACACTTATAGGATACTCTCTTTCATTATGATTTATGAAATGATAACGATACCCATTTCTTTTCATTGGTACCCCTATGTTATTGTATGATTTATGAAAAATGATTCTATATATGGAATGTATATTAAAAAAAATGTTATGGTGGTTTTCCCCGGATAGTAATCCAATTCACTGGGTAACATTTAGTCTCATGAGAGATTATGTGCAATGGTCTTGGCGGTTTTCCTTGACATGTGAAACAGTCTTGGTAGTTTACCTTGACATGTTCTCCTCTATGTTCATTGAGAATTGACTCATGATAAATTCACGTTTCATTTTCTAACTCCTTACTCTGACTCCATTTTTATATGATCTCATAACTACATGTTATGATTCCATATGTTCCATGCCTTTTTTTCTTTCATTACGATAGGCTTTCTAACACATATTCTAAATATTTATTCTTGTGTTTATTCGCTTACTAGGATTTTAGCTCATCCCTTTGTTCATGTTATCCCTTTTTAATCCTATGAATACGTATGAGAATAATGGATGTCAGGATCTCTTTATGAATAATAAATAATTTTTTTATTTAGTCCCATGTTTTATTTTTTAGGATCCTAGTATTCTAAGACACAAGAAATTTCAATCCTTGGATTATAATATAATGCATTATTATTCTTAAAATCATGTAATGATATGTGTAATAGTATAGAATCTATATAGTTGGTATTAGAGGATGTTCCTGTTATATACGAAAATTCAAGGTAGAGGACTTTAGTAAGAACCTTAATGATGAAACTAAATATAAGAAAACATCCCTAAATTGTGGTAAATATAAAATAAGTGGTTTATCAGGAGAATAAATCCATGATGCGATATGAACAGGTGGATGTGACTCTATCACAAATGAATCTAGGTGTAAAACCCTAATACACTGCTTTGAGCTATACTCGACTGGGTACTAGTGCATGAAAATGGGGCTTGCTGTAATATTTTTTTTACACTCTCCCATGATAGTATTTTGTATATTCAAGAGCATAGTACAAAACATTATTAAGAGAATAAATAAATATCCCATAAAAATATAAGTTTAAAAATAGATCAATAATTACCTTGATTTAAAACTAGGGAATCAAAAGTTAGGATATACTTCTCCATTAAATGTTTATCCTTTTATGTTTAAATTTTTCTTTATTCTTATTAGCTATGTACTCTATCCCCCATAATGTTGATTAAATATGGTTTACTTATTAATTTTCAATTCTACTATGTTTTCAAATTCATAAACACTTTATTTTAAGAAAAACTTTTTTCCCTAAGGATTTGTTTCCTAATGAAAAAGTTTCTTTCTCTAAGGAAATTTTTATCCATACCTTTATTTTAATTATCTCATATTATAATATATCTAAGTCAAACTATTTTTATTTATATGTCTAATATTTGGATTCATGAATAAAACCTTGGAATCTCATTATTCCTTTGATATAGAGTTTTCTATTTCCAGACTTCGAATTCTCTGAAATTGAGGTTCTAAACTCTATGAAATTCTGACTCTGAATTCTTTGAAATTTGGACTCTGAATTCTTCAGAATTAGAACTATATATTCTTTAGAATTTAGAACCTAAATTACTCAGAATTTGGACTCCAAATTCAAACTGTGAATTTATAGAATTTGGAGTCCTAATTCCTCAGAATTCAGATTCAGAATTCATTGGAATTTAGACTTGGAAATCTATAAAATTCTGATTCGAAATTATTTATAAAAACATAATCTAAATATCCATGTATTATAGATGCTGAATTTTTACTTAGTTATACTCTGAATTATATTTTTCCATAGACTCTGAAAAATAAATTTGGTTAAAAAATTTCATTTTCCTTACACAGATTAAGAAAAGTTGTTGTACAATCTATTTCTATCTAACCCTTGATTGAGTGACACATGTATTTGTCCCTCTGAAATTCAAGAAATAAATTGGACCATTGGAGGAGGAAGCCGACCATTGGAAAAGTCCCTGTAAATAAAAGATCATTTGAAGGAGCTAAAAAATGTTCCATCAATATATATATTACATGATGCTGAACTGATTTCTATAGAGAGAGACTCTCAGGCCTTGTGCGTACTGAACATCTTATTTATCTTGCTTCATGTGACTTCATTGTTTCTGAGTACAATTAATGTCTTCTAGGGATAGAAATATAGAGGTGATGACTAACTTAATGTTCAAGGGATTTTGGAGATAGGCAGACATAGGTGCCGACAACCTTAAAGATTGAGGGATTGTAGGGATAGCAATAAAGATTTTAATATTACTATCGAAGGATTACCCTGGTGTGGGTAAGATAGACATTCTTGAAAGTATAAATAAAGTGGACCTTTATCCAAGGTTTTTGGATACCCTACTCTTTGGGTTAAAATATTTCATACTTGTAACATTTTTTTCAAGTTTATTTCCACTACATATTGATGAATAATGAAAGTATAACCTTCTTATACTTTCTAGTACTTTTGTATACTTTGATAAGTAATATTCTATATGCTTTAAGTTAGAATATTTTCCTAGCATACTTTCCTTAAGATTCATTTCTGAAACCATATTTCCAGAACCTAAGTTTGTTTTTTATAGAACTATAATAGGATTTGTTAATTTAACTTGTTTAACATTGTTAAATGTAGTTTTCCTTAATGTTAAAATTGAATGTTTTTAAACTTACAATTAACCCCCCTCTCTTAACTGAGCATATACAATATTATTTTGATCCTACACCTAATTTTATGTTATTTTTATTAGTTAATAGAAGGAAATATAAGAAAACGTTCCAAAAATCAATGTGATAGGGGAATGTGAATATTTCCCTAATGATATGCCAAATATGTTGTGAATGAGTTTTAAACAAATAATGAAAGTACTTTCTCAGCTAGATCATATTATGAATAATAACTTGAATCATATGGAATTCCCTCCTCTAAATAAGATAATGTTTCCATAAAATACTTCACGAGGCAAAGGACTTCCATGTTTAGTGGATCTTCAGATACCCTCGTCACGGAATAGTGGATTAAATCCATTGAAAATATATTATCCATCATCCAGTGCTTAGAAGATGACAAATTCATACTGTTGGTGTATTGTTTTGATGGGGAATCTGATCAGTGGTGGAAACTTATAAAGAATATAAAGTTTTAGTAGAAAATTGATTCCATGGATTGGGAGGAATTAAAGAAATTTTTTTTCAATAAATATTCTCCCAAAACCCTCCATCGAGAGAGGAAAATAGATTTCTTAGAACTTAAGCAGATGGATGATCAGTCCATCAGGGCGTAGGATGTAAACATCAAAAGGTTTGCATGATACACCTACAATTTTTTCATGAACACCGAATGCAAGGTGGATAACTTCTTATTGGACTAAATCCATGTCTATGAAATATAGCATCCCACCTTTTTGTAGCATAACTTTTCATTACATTTTACAAAACCGAGGATCATTAAGGTTTAGTGTCTTGGAAACTAGGAACTTAAAACATGAAAACATAAAACATTTTTCTTAAACACTTGAAAGGCGTCTCCTTATGTTCATCCTAGGTTCATTACTGAATCTCATAACCTGGGGACATAAATCAAAAGAAAGTGTCAGCCAAAGGCCCAGTAAGGGAAAAAGGGGAAACATTTAACATGTGAACTTGAGATAGATCAATAAAGTCATGAAAAAGAACATTAAGGCATGAGAAAGAAATCATGAGGAATATCATAATAAAAATATCATATTTCATAAATTTAAGATGTGGCTACAACATTTAACATAGGCAATCATTTCTGTTTCACCAAGGTCCATCCCCAAGGTGTCATTAAAAATTACCAATGTTATTCCCCAAGGCGTCGTTAAAAATGGTCATCTCTAGAGATTAAGTCTTTACCCAATGCATTGGAGGGATATCAGGGCGCACCCATAAATTTTCCTTTATTATCATGTGAGACACATATATCATCATCAAAAATTTCATAAATAACCCATATAGCATAAAAGAAATGGGGTTCCTTTCAGAATCATAACGTTTTATAAACTACTTTAAAGACATGATCTTTATGTCACTTTAAACCCACAGAAGAGGAAAGAGGGTTTCATGTATGTATATCCCAGAATTAAAATAGAAAATTTTGATATATATATAAATACCCCTGTAGAAGAATGATCTTTGAGTATTAAATTAATAAAATAAAAGAATTTTAGAAAAAGAGAAATACATTTTGAGATGAAAATTCTGCAGCATAACAGCTATATTACAGGGTTTTAGAAAATATTGAAAAGAGAGCGGACATGGGTCACAAACTCATAAATGATCCATAAAACAGTAGAGGGACTGAATATAATGGATATAAGAACATGGTAATGAAATTTTAAAGATATACCATATGAAATGAAAAACATTGAAGGATGACAAAAATAAGATTTTTCTTATGAAAATTCGGCAGCCTAACAACGTCATTTAAAACTTCAAAAAAGTGAATTGATGAGATAAAATAGGGTCTATCATCATATGAACAAAAAATATCAGTATGTTAGATATATAGATCATACCCCAACATAATAAAAAGGAACTTGAAAGACTTGACATGAAAATAGATCATGAAAACGATAAGGGTGAAAGAATCCCTTAAAAATACGGCATCCTAACAACGCCACTTAAAAATTCTTAAATTTAATTGATGAGAGAAAGAGGGGGAATCTCATAATATGAACATGAAAAGGATAGTAGGATGAATATAAAATAACATCCACCAACATTAGAACATGGAGCATAATTGAAATGACATAAAAGAGAGTACTCAGAATGAAAGAGAGAGGTAGGATCCCTTACCTTAAAACGTAACTCTTAAAACTCAAAGGTTGGGACCTTGAGGGATTTGGGGAACCTTGGGGGGACCCTTTTGGTGGTAATTAAATCATATCTTCATTGGGGGAGAGTTGGGAGTGAAAAATAAAGGAGTAAAGGGTGGGTATTTATAGAGAAAGTGAGGGGACAAGGCATTAATGGCCAAGGGACACCTCATTGGTGGTTTTGGAAAAACCATGGGTTTTCCCTTGGTATTTTCCCATGGTATTGTCCACTTGGGACACCTCATACCTTATCTTACTATTCATTAGTCGACCATATTGATTACATACTTAATACATCATTTAATGATGTCATTAAACACCCGTAACTTAAAAACTGTATTTTCACTATTCATTGAAAATTCAACTTTCTTAGAAAATCCCCAAATTTTCTCCTTAGCCATATATAAATGCTCTAATTTCAAAAATGAAATCCATTTTATAAAAATAATTTTATAAATATTATTAATTTAATATTTAAATAAATACACTATTCATCAAAAATTCATTTTTTTCAGAAAAATCCCCAAAAATTTCCTTAACATAATATTGATGCACTGAGTTCAAAAATGAAATCCATTTTATAAAAAAAAATTTATAAATATTTTTAATTTAATTTTTCATTAAAAAAACACTATTCACCTGAAAAAACTAATACTTGAATAGAAATTTCTAAAATAGGTATTTACCTATTTTATTGAATCACATTAGTTAATCAAGGTTCCTAGATTATATTAACACTTTCTTTAAGTGAGATTACTAATCCATTTGATCACATTACTAATCCAAAGCATAAAATCAGTATTCATAATTTACTATTCATCAAAAATTAAGTTGATCTTATTAGACTCTAAATTTCTTTCTGAACATAATTGTAGAAGACCATTTTTTTGAAAATCATTACACATAATTAATTATTTAAGTATTACATAAATATTTTCAAATATCCTTTTCCTAGAATTCATCGAAAATATGCATACTATATTTATCCAGACATTTGAAAATTCACAAACTTCATCATAAGAAGAAATCACAATTTTTATTTAAATCAAAGGATTACACAAGGCTGTAATGGTCTCGTTACATTTCCCCTTATAACACTAGCATATGACCTAAGTGTAAGGTGATCTATGGTGAGAGAATCTGATGGAGGCTTAGATAACATTTCCCTAGTAGTAATCTTCACTAACATGAACTTCTCCCACAGGCGGTTCTGTTCAAGATTGAAATGCTGGAGTTCGGCTTAGGCTTGGTCCAAAGCAAAGCCCAAATATGCCACCTCCTTCCCAAGATCTGATAAGTGGGATTTATAAGGTTAGAGACTATTTGATGAAGCCATCGACTCTTCTTTCTGCATAAACCATTAACATCTCTATTAAATCGTTCAAGAGTAAAATAAAAATACCATTCAAAAAGTTTGGGTCGTTACATTCTTCCCCCCTTAAAAAATTTCGTCCCCGAAATTTTAAACCAAAGGCCTAGTCGAAAATGTGAGGGTACTTTTGCTTCATTATCTCCTCAGGCTCCCACGTCGCTTCTTTATACATATGATTCCTCCACAACTCTTCCACAAGGTGGGTAGTCTTGTTGCATAGAACCTTGTCTCTACGTTCTAAGATTTCCACTGGCTGCTCCTCATAAGAGAGGTCATGTTCCAGTCGTACCACCTCTGGGTTCAGTACATGTGAAGGGTCGGGTATGTACTTCCTCATGAGAGATACATGGAAGACATCGTGAACTTGAGTTAGGTTCAGTGGAAGTGCTAGACGATAGGCCACTGCTCCTATACGATCAAGGATTTCATAGGGGCCAATGTACGTAGGGATGAGCTTCCTGTTCTTTCCAAACTGCATGACTCTTCCATGGATAAATTCGAAGAAAGACTTTGTCGCCAACACCAAAATCCAAGTCCCTTCGACGGTTTTCAGCATAACTCTTCTCCCAACTCTGAGCAGCCTTTAAGTGTTGTTGGATAGAATGAACCTTTTCTATCATCTCTTGCAAAAGATCAGGCCCAAGAAGCTTTCTATCACCAGCTTCATCCCAACAAGTAGGAGTTCTACATAGCTTTCCATACAGAGCTTCATAGGGTTCCATTTGAATACTCGAATGGAAGCTGTTGTTGTATGAGAACTCAACTAATGGGAGGAGTTGATCCCATCCACCTTAAAATTCCATTGAGCATAATCTCAGCATGTCCTCAAGTGTCTGCATAGTCCTTTTAGATTGGTAATCAGTTTGAGGATGATAGGCCGTACTAAAATTCAATTCAGTATTTAGAGAATGTTGAAGAATTCTCCATAATTTTGATGTGAATCTTTGATCACAATTAGATACGATGGATAGTGGTACCCCATGCAGCCTTACCACTTCATTCACGTATATCTTGTCAAGTTGATCCAAAGAGAAATCTTCCCGAATAGAGATATAATGGGCATTCTTGGTGAGATGGTCCACAATAACCCATATCACATTGTTTTCTTTTGGATGTTTTTGAGAGACCAGTGAAAAAGTCCATAGTGATATTGTCCCACTTCCATGCTGGTATGTGTAGCGATTGTAATACCCCCTTAGGAAGTTGTCATTATGCCTTTACTTGTTGACACACCAATCACCTTGTAGTGTAATCAACAATCTCCCACTTCATGTTATCCCACCAATAATGATCATGAAGGTCTCTATACATTTTAGTTCTTCCAGGATGTATAGAGATGGTAGATCTATGCGATTCATCCATCAGTTCTTTCATTATCTTCGGAATAGATGGAACACATAGTCTTGTATGAAATTTCAGTACACCTTCTTGATCAATATTGAAATTAGGAAACTTCCCATCCTTCACAGCCTCAAACTTCTCATGCAAAAAAAATCTTCTTTTTGAGCCTTCCTGATCCTCTCTAGTAATGAAAGTTGAGAAATCATTTGGGATAGGGTTGATGATGTCCCTTCCCTTACAATTCCCATGTCCAGCTTTACTAGATCCTTAATCAAGGGATCTCCTAGGATCCTCATTGTTTCCATAACAACAGGGTCTTTCCTGCCTAATGCATCCACGACTTTGTTTGCTCTTCCAAGCTGATAATGAATTGAACAATCATAGTATTTAATAAGCTCCAACCATATGCTTTGTCTCATGTTCAATTATTTCTGTGTGAAAATATACTTTAAACCTTTGTGGTCGGTGTATATATCACATTTCTCCCCATAATGATAGTGCCTCAATATCTTTAGAGAAAAAACAACTTACGCAAGCTCTATATCATGCATAGGATAATTCTGCTCATGAATCTTCAAGTGTTGAGATGCAAAAGCAATGACCTTGTCATTTTGCATGAGGATGCACCCAAGCCCTTTTAGAGATTCATCGCTAAAAATAACGAATCCTTTTCCGATAGAGGGTAGTGTTAACACAGGTGCAGTAACCAATCTCTTCTTTAGCTCCTGGAAACTTTCCTCACATTCTGTTGTCCAGATAAATTTAACCCCTTTTCGAGTCAACTTGGCTAGTGGATTAGAAAGCCATGAAAAGTTTTTCACAATCCTCCTATAATATCTTGCTAACCCAAGGAAACTACGAATCTCAGTTACTGTTGTGGGTTGAGGCCACTCTTCCACAACCATTGTCTTTACAGGATCAACCGAGATTCTTTCATTAGTTACTATGTTCCCCAATAAAGCCACTTGTTGTAACCAAAACTCACACTTGCTGAACTTTCCAAAGAGCCTCTCCTTCCATAGAGTTTGCAAAATGACCCTCAAATGATCTTCATTCTCCTCAGGACTTTTTGAATATATCAAAATATCATCAATAAAAACTACCAAAAAGTTATCAAGGTAGTCCTTAAAGACTCTATTAATCAAATCCATGAAAATAACAGGAGCATTAGTCAAGACAAAGGGCATAACAGTAAACTCACAATGCCCATATCTTGATCAGAAGGAGGTCTTTGGAATATCTCCCTTCTTCACCCTCAGTTGATGATAACCAGATCGAAGATCAATCTTAGAGAAGAATTGAGCCCCATGAAGTTGGTCAAATAAATCATCAATTTTTGGAAGAGGGTATTTGTTCTTCACTGTGATCCTATTCAGTTCTCTATAATCAATCCATTGCCGCATTGATCCATCCTTCTTCTTCACAGAGAACTGGTGCTCCCCAAGGAGACACACTCGATCGGATAAACCCATTCTCCAACAAGTCTTGGAGTTTTTTCTTTAACTCCTCTAGCTCCACGTTTTCCATCCTATACGGGGTCTTTGATATCAGTTGAGATCCAGGTATGAGTTCAATGGAGAACTCTACCTCTATTTCTGGGGGAGGTCCAGGTAACTCCTTAGGAAATACGTCCATGTATTCCTGAACAATTGGAACATATTCTATTTGTATACTCCCCTTTCCTTCTTCATCCTCGCTGATTAGATCCATAAAGAAGGCTATAGGAGGTGCCTCTAGACAAGGATCAGGTCGGGATATCTCTCCTTGGAAGATAATTATAGGTTGTTCATTCAAGACTACTAAGATTTCCTTACTTTTGCATTTGATCTTAGCATTATACTTTGAGAGTCAGTCCATCCCCAGTATAACGTCGAATTCCAACATGGGAATGACTACTAGATTTGTGATAATATTGTGCTCACTAAAGTAAACAATAGAGTCTCTAAACACTGTTGATTCATGGATAATCCCACTTGGAGTCTTGACTGACAACTCTAGCTCTAGCAGTACGGGGATTGATTCTAAATTCTTTGCAATCTTGGAGGAAATAAAGGAATGCGTAGAACCAGAATCAAAAAAAGTACTTGCTAGTTTTGAGAGGACTACAAGAGTACCTGCTACCACATCATTTATAGATTCAACTTTAGTTTTTCTGATATAAATAGAACGACCATGCTCCGCTGTCCTTTGTTGAGGTTGATGGTGATTCCCCTCCACTGCCCTTGGATTTGGACAGTGATGAGAAAAGTGTCCAAGCTATCCACACTTGAATCATTGGAATTTGGGTAGGGCCAAAACCATGTTTCCTCTGTCGTTAGTGTTGGGGAGTTGAGGCTTCACCTCACTACGACAATTCCGAGAAATATATCCTCCTTTTCCACACTTTTAGCACTTGCCACTTCTGATCAAGCAGTGCCCCAAATTCTTCTTCCCACATTTATTGCATGTGGAAAGTTACATTTTCTTTCCACCTCTTCCTTAATCAAAGCTTCTTCCCAGGCTTGGTTCTAGAGTTCTCTTCTTCTCATTAGATTTTTGAGACCACTGTGCCTCACCAAACTCCAGTTCGACTTTCATAGCACTTCGAACTATTTCTTCGTATCTATCATAGTCCCTGTTGTCTAGATTTTTCCGTAGATGAGGTCGTAGTCCACCAAAGAATCTATCAGCCTTTCCATTAGGGTCCACGACAAAGAATGAGGTATAACGGGAAATAATTTTGAAGTTCATCTCGTAGATTCCTACCGATTCCTTCTCCTTCTACTTTAGCTCGAGAAATTCTTTCTCCATTCTCGTTATCATTGAATGAGAGAAATAATTATTGAATAATATTCCCCTGAACTCTTCCCACTCCAAGGCTTCCATTTCTCCTCTTGTCTTCGTGTATTTGATCAGTGACCACCACTGATCAGCTTCCCCCTCTAGGTGGTAAACAACAAGGGTGACTTTTTCTTGTTCAAAACAACGAAGTACAGAAAAGATCTTTTCAATGGAGCTTATCCATTGTTCCGCAACCAACAGGTCAGTAGATCCACTGAATTTTGACGGTTGTTAACACATGAAGGACTCGACAGAATGTTTTTCCCTTCATGGTGAGATTGTCCTCTTAGCTTGATTCAAGTTATTACTCATAACTTGAGTCAGTTGGTTCCTCATTTGAATGAATGTTTCTATTCCGACATCCATCGGAGGGCCGTCAGCGCATGGTCTATTGTGGTCACCATTTTAACGGTTCCTCCTATTGGCCTCCATATTCTAAAAGAATAAATTCTTAGTGAGAAACTTGTATCGTTTATGAATCTTTTAACTATAGAGAATTCTACGTCTTAAAACTTCATTCTTAAACAATTATATTTCTCTATAATTCCTTCATAATGATTTATAAAAAGCTCTTATTAACCAAACATATCTCCCAGGAGTGTCGTAACCAAGAGTGCAGCAAGACCCGTTATCGTGAACCAGTTCTAATTTGAGTCTAGCTCAAAATGGTGTTTTCAGGTATTACCCCTATGTACATCTGTTCTAGAGCCACCTCTACCTGCTCGTATCCAGATAGGGATGTATTTGTTTGATAAACCACTAACTCCACACTCACCAAAATACCAGGAAGATTTCCTATATTTAAACTTTTCTATACTGTTATTCCTAATGTTTTCATAGCCTAATTACCAAAATTAACTAAACCATCCTTTGATACCAACTATAGCATCCTGCCTTTTTATAACATAACTTTTTATTACATTTTTCAAAACCGAGGATCTTTAAGGTTTAGTATCTTGGAAACCAGGATCTTAAAACATGAAAACATAAAACATTATTCTTATAAACTTGAAAGGATTCTCTTTATGTTCAACCTAGGTTCATTACTACATCTCATAACCTAGGGACATACATCAAAAGAAAGGTTGAGCAGAAGGCCCAGTAAGGGAAACAAGGGGAAACATTTAACATGTGAACTTGAGATAGATCAATAAAGTCATGAAAAAGAACATTAAGGCATGAGAAATAAATCACGAGGCATGTCATAATAAAAATAACGTATTTCATAACTTGAAGATATGGCTACAAAATTTAACAAAAACAATCATTTCTATTTCACCAAGGTCCACCCCTAAGGTTTCATTAAAAATTACTATGGTTATTCACCAAGGCGCTGTTAAAAATGGTCATCTCTAGGGATTAAGTCTTTACCCAATGCATTGAAGCGCTATCAGGGCGCACCCTTAAATTTGACTTTATTATAATGTGAGCCACATATATCATCATAAAAAATTTCATAAATAAACCATATAGCATAAAATAAATGGGTTTCCTTACATAATCATAACGTTTTAAAAACTGCTTTAAAGACATGATCTTTATGTTACTTTAAACCCACAGAACAGGAAAGAGGGTTTTATATATGTAAATACCAGAATTAAAATAGAAAATTTTAATTATATATGAATACCCCTATAGAAGAAAGATATATGAGTATTCACTTAATAAAATAAATGAATTTGAGAAAAAGAGAAAGACATTTTGAGATGAAAATTCTGCAGCATAACGACTATAATACAGGGTTTTAAAAAATATTGAAAAGAGAGGGGACATGGGTCACCAAATCATAAATGATACATAAAACAGTATAGGGAAATAATATAATGGATATAAGAACATGTTAATGAAATTTTAAATACATACCATATAAAATGAAAAACATTGAAGGAAGACAAAAATAGGATTTCTCTTATGAAAATTCGGCAGCCTAACAACGTCATTTAAAACATCAAAAAATAATAATTGATGAGATAAAATAGGAACTCTAATCAAATTAACATAAAAAATCAGTATGATAGATATAGAGATCATACCCCAACATAATAAAATGGAACTTGAAAGACTTGACATCAAAATAGATCTTGAAAACGAGAATGGCGAAAGAATCCCTTAAAAATTCCGCAGCCTAACAACGCCACTTAAACATTATTAAAATGAATTTATAAGAGAAAGTGGGGGAATCTCATCATATTAACATGAAAAGGACAGTAGGATGAATATAAAATAACATCATCCAATATAAGAACATGGAGCATAAAATAAATTACATAAAAGAGAGTACTCGGAAAGAAAGAGAGTGGTAGGATCACTTACCTTAAAACGTAACTCTTAAAACTCAAAGGATGGGACCTTGAGGGCTTGGGGCCACCTTGGGAGGACCCTTTTGGAGGTATTGAGACTATATCTTCGTTGGGGGGAGAGTTGGGAGTGAAAAATAAAGGAGGAAAGGGTGGATATTTATAGGGAAAGTGAGGGGACAAGACATTAATGGCCAAGGGACACCTCATTGGTGGTTTTGGCAAAACCATGTGCTTGAACATGGTATTTTACCATGGTATTGGACACTTGGGAAACATAATACCTTATCTTACTATTCATAACTCGACCATATTGATTACATACTTAATACATCATTTAATGATGTCAATAAACACATGTAACTTAAAAACTGTATTTTCACTATTCATCAAAAATTCAACTTTCTCAGAAAATTCCCATAATTTCTCTTTATCCAAATATCTATGATCTAATTTCAAAAATGAACTCCATTTTATAAAAATAATTTTCTAAATATTTTTAATTAAATTTTTAATTAAATACACTATTCACTGAAAATTCATTTTTTTCAGAAAAATCCCCAAAAATTACCTTAACATAATATCGATGCACTGAGTTCAAAAAATGAAATCCATTTTATAAAAATAATTCTCTAAATATTTTTAATTTAATTTTTAATTAAAAAAACATTGTTCACCCGAAAAAACTAATACTTGAATAATAATTTCTGAAACAGTTATTTACCTATTTTATTGAATCCCATTACTTAATCAAGGTGCCTAGATTATATTAATAATTTCTTTAAGTGAGATTACTAATCCATTTGATCAAATTACTAATCCTAAGAGTAAAATCACTATTAATAATTTACTATTCATCAAAATTTAAGTTGATCTTATTAGACTCTAAATTTCTTACTGAACATAATTGTTGAAGACAATTTATTGAAAGTCATTACACATAATTAATTATTTAAGGTTTACATAAATATTTTCAAATATCCTTTTTCTAGAATTCATCGAAAATATGCATAATATATTTATCCGGACATTTGAATATTCAAAAACTTCATCATAAGAAGAAATCAAAATTTTTATTTAAATCAAAGGATGACACAAGGCTGTTATGGTCTCGTTACATAGCCCATTATAACACCAGCATATGACCTATGTGTAAGGTGAGCTATGGTGAGAGAATCTGAGGGAGGATCAGATAACATTACCCTAGTAGTAATCTCCAGTAACTTGAACTTCTGCCACATGCGATTCCGTTCAAGCTTGACACACTGGAGTTCGGCTTGGGCTTGGTCCAAAGAAAAGCCCTAATATGCCACCTCCTTCCCAAGCTCTGAGAAGTGGGATTTATAAGGTTCAAGTATACTGGATGAATCCATCGAATCTTCTTTCTAAATTAACCATAAAAATCTCAATTAAATCATTCAAGAGTAAAATAAAAGTACCATTCAAAAAGTTTGGGCCGTTACACGAAAAGTGTTGGTGATTTGAGACTTCAATAGTTACGAGGATATTTATATTGTACCATGATGATTTAAATAAATATCAGAGACACTGAATGGTATCTTGGGATAGGTGAATAAAAAGAAGAAAATATAGACTAATATGGGTGGTTTGAAAAAAAAATACCATCCCACGTGTAAAAATTCTGTGAAGATGAAACCATGTAACTTTCTAAAGGGAACTATTAATTGATTCAAATGTAGAAGAATGGGACATCTAGATAAAATATTCCAATGGGATATGCTGAATACCACCAATGTGGATGAATAAAGGAAGGTTCATCTCAACACTCAGCCTATAGTGGAATGTTACAAATGCAAGGAACATGAGAATTATGCGATCAATTACCCTAAGATAAAGGTTATTGTAGGAAATAAACAACAATCACCAATAGATCAAGGAAGATCTTAATATATCACTACTATTGAGGTGGATCCAGAAAATGATGTTGTGAAAATTATGCTAGATATTCATTCAATAATAGAAAATGTATTTTTTTAATCCTGGTTCTTTTCATTCTTTCATGTATTTCAAGTTTAGTAGAACATTTCAAACACCAGCTCAAAATTTAGAGGATAAGTTATCTGTGAGAACAAGGAATGGGGAAATTAATGCATCCAAGGTTTATGAATCCTCCTTAATAAATATTTTTGGACAAAACTTCCCATAAAATCATTCAATACTTCCTTTAGTGGAATTCGATGATATATTTTTCGTGGATTGTCAATAATTATACAAATCCAACATCAACTATCAAAAAAGGGAGATCATTCTTCACATCATGAAGAATCCTCAAATTCATTACAAGAGTAAGGAGGAATATTATTATCCTATAGAATCATTGTATCAAGTGTGGATATTACTTTTGAAAAAAATAGAGAGTCTAGCTAGAATACATGCCCATCATATGGGATTACACGGATGTATTACATGAAGAATTTTTGGGTCTTCCACCAGATATATTGGCTGAGTTCTAAAATAAAATTATTCTATGATCCATACCGACATCAAATAAACCATATAGATTGGCCACTATTGATATGGAAATGCTAAAGAAGTAGTTAGAGGAGAATATGTAGAAGGGTTTTATACGCCCGAGTGCTTCACAATGGGGTGAAATAGTCCTCTCCATTATGAAGAAGGATGGGGCAATGTGCCTTTTCATTGATTATCATGATCTCAATAAAATCATGATAATGAAATAATATCCCCTCATTGGATATATGACTTGTTTGATCATCTACATGGGTATAGTTATTTCTCTAAGGTGAAACTTCGGCCGAGATAACACTAACTAAAGTTGATGATGGAAGATATTAACAAAAATACCTTTCAAACTATGTATGGAAACTATGAGTTCATATTGATGCCATTAAAACTCTCTAATTCTCCAAAAATATTCATGGATTTAATGAATTAATTTTTTGGTGATTTTCAATATATTTAATGTAGTATTTATCGAGGGTATTCTGATTTACTCCATGAGAAATGAGGAACATGATGATCATTTGAATACTATGCTGATGACTATACCAAGGGAGAAAAAATCTTCAAAGTATAATAAATGTGAGTTCTATATAGAGGAAGCATCATTATTGGGGTATTTAATCACTGGAAAATAAATAAATGTGGACCCTTAAAAGAAAAATCCAATTGAAGAGTGTCCCCTTCCAATATCTGTAATGGAGATCCACAACTTTCTAGGCCTACCCAAGTATTATCAATGATTTTTGAAGTACATATCATGAATTAATAACCAAATTACTCTACTGACATGGAAGGGAGTGATGTTTTTATTGACTCATTATTGATAGGAACGATTTAAGGAGCTCAAAAAGTGGTGTATCGCTACACAAGTATTCACACAACGAACAAGTAGAGAACTATTTCTGGTGTGAAGTGATGCTTCAAATAAAGGATTAGGCTTTTTACTGAGGAAAAATGATAAATTTATAGCCTAAACCTCAAGGCATATTAAAATCCATGAGAAAAACTATCCCATGAATGATCTAGAGTTGGCGGTTGTGATCTTTGAATTGAAAATCTAGTGGCGTTATCTCTATGGGGAGAAGTGTGTGATATATACCCATAACAAGAGTCTCAAATATATATTCACATAGAAATATATTAATTTGTTCCAAAAAATATTTCTAGATCTCATCAAGGATTATGAATTCTCAATCCACTACTATCTTGGAAGGGGAAAAAAGATAGAAGATGCTCTAAGTAGAATGGATCATGAATCTTTATCAATGATGTGAATTGAATGGGATCCAATATTTTTAGATTTGATGATGATGTAAATGGTAATAAATAAGGGAGGGGAGTAAGAAAAACATTCTCAAATGATTTCTCAACCATCACTCATATAGAAAATAATGTATGCTCATTAAAATGATGTGGAAACTCAGAAAAGGGTGGAAATCATCACATATGGTAAATCCTATGAGTTCCAGATTGATGAGGAAGGATTTGTAAGATTTGGGTAATGATTAGGTGTACTATCTGATCTGGATATTAAGAAGGATTTTTTTAATAACAAACAGATCTCAAACTTCTCTATTCCAAAAGGGAAAACAATGATTTATCAATATCTCTAAGAAAATATTTGGTGGGACAATATGAAGAAGGAGATTACCGAATATACATCAAAGTGACTAGTATGTCAAAAAGTAAATGATGAAAGGAAAAAGTTTATTGGGATGATGAAACCAACATGTATACCAACATGGAAGTAGGAAAACACTTCTGTGGACTTTGTCACTAGACTTCCAAGGAGATACATAGGAAACAATGTTATATGGGTTATTGTGGATCATCTTACAAAGACATATCACATTATCACAATTCGAGATGACTTCTCATTAGATCAACTTTGAAATATATATATATATATATATATATATATATATATATATATCAAAGAGGTAGAAATGTTTCATGGACTAAAACTTTCTATTATAACCAATAAATATCTAATATTCACCTCAATGTTCTGGAAATGTCTCTAGAAATCTCTAAGCACTGAGTTAAACATTAGCATAGCCAATAATCCCCAAACTGATGGTTAGTCTGAGAGAACTATTAATTCATTGGAAGACATTTCAACACATTGCTTTATGGACTTAAAAGGATAATTGTACTAACATAATCCTCTAGTTGAATTCTCTTACAATAATAGCTTCCACTCAAGAATCTAAATGGATCCGAATGAAGCCCTTTAGGGTAAAAGGTGTAAAACACCAACATGTTGGGATGCTGTCAATGAGAATAAGCTGTTTGGACATGAAATTGTTGATGAAATAGTGGAGAAGGTGAAAACCATTCTGCATCACATCACAAAAGCCTAATGTTGATAGAAGAGTTGTGCCAAAAACCATTTATGGGACCTTGATTTCAACATTGGAGACATGGTATTCCTATACATATCTCTATGGAAGAAGGTCATGTTATTTGGGAAGAAAGTATATCAAAATTCCGAGGTACATCAACCACTTTGAGACTCTTGATCGCATTGGAGATGTGGAATATTGACTAGAACTTCCACCATCCAAGTCTAAAGTACATGATGTATTCCCCCATATCCCACTTAAGGACGAATATACTAGACCCTTTCCATGTACTCTTCTTCATGGAGGTATAGTTGGATAATGATCTTTCATACGAGGATAAACCACTAAAGATCTTGGATCATATAGGTAATATTATATGAAAAAATTCTACTCACTTAGTCAATGTACTATGGTAGAACCGTATGTATGAAGAGTCGACATTGTAATTGGAGAACACAATGAGAAAATGTACCACACATGTTTACGATTTAGAATATAAAACTAAATTTCATAAGGGGGAAAATGTAATGAACTGATGTTTTAACAATGGAATTCCATTATTATAAATATGTCTAATAGTATAATCACAAAGGATTAATTATTGAACATAATACAAATCTTATAAATAAAGAATGACTAAAATAAAAGGTATCTCTAGATGTTATGGAACACATAACAATGAAATAGTAACTTGACCTTTGGAATTGTAATGTGACCCTTATAAATAGTAAACCTGCCAATAACAAATGAAAATATAAATACAAATTTCCATATTATTAGTGAAAATATGATATAAATATATCATATTATAAGTATGTAAATATTTTCTAAACTATTATTTAAGTGTTTGTGTTTTTGTAGTTCATGTATATTTAATTAATTTTTTTTGATTAATTTAATAAATCAAAAGAAAATTTATTTTCATAAAATTTATTAATATATTATATTTTTTATGTCTTATAATAATATGATAATTTTATGAGACCTTAAATTAATTATTCAATGTATTAGAAAAGTAGTTTTAATTTTAAAAGATTTTTTCAAGAAAATTATTATTTTAAATAAAAATTAAAATGCACATATTTTATAGAGTTATTTCCTTAAATGGGGTTAATTTTTTTAATTATACACATTGAGAAATGGGTGGGGGGAATTTTAGGGATCTTTCTGAAATACATGAATATTTTTTTTATGAATAGTAAAATATGTTAATTTATGATAAATGCTAAAACCTGAATGTTTACATCATGTTTGATTCATGGATGTTGTAAATGACCATTTTTTTGTACTCACATCCTATATATATAGTTTTTCGTCAAAAAAATCATGATTATTCATAGTATTGAGATAAAATATAAATTAAATGATTAAAATAATGGGAAACCCCTCTTCTCCTCCACTATAAATACCTCCCCTCTTTACCTCTTCTCAACACTTATCTCAAGCCCTGTGCCTTCTCAAAATTCTGCTAAAATATTTTCCCATTATCCTCCCCTCATACCATATCCATTTGTCTCATAAAAATTCCAAATAATATCCCACAAATAGGTTTTAAATGAAGATATATTCATGGTGTCAATACCACTTTTCATTTATTTTATTTTCTTTCTAGTTCGTTTAATTATTTTTATCTCCTCACCTCCTTCCATCCAAAGTTTCTGATAACACTAGTAACATACATGTACTGGTATATTTTTTTATTATAATGGAATATTTTATCAGCATCCCTCCTTTCACATCTTTTAATACTATAAATGAAACATGCCATATGCGATGTGTTAATTTATGACATTCAAAGGTGACAGGTTTTCAATTTCTATTACCTTCTTAAATTATGGTCATAAAACCATTTTTACTATTGAACCAAATGATAATATATATAATATTTCTAGTGTGATGTTCTATATTTTTTTAAAAATAATATTAATTTATAAATCAAAAAGTGTTCATTATGATCAAAAAACCGCAGATTATCAAAAACAATTATCATTAATTATTCATCTTCACTCCAAATAACAAAATAAATTTTATTACCATCTAATCTTATGGATGTTCAATAATAAAACACAAATTCAATTCTAGAAAACTATTTTCATCATACATTCTTTCCACGCATGTATATAAATAAACCAATCCTCAAAAACCAAGGAAAAAAACTCCCCCAAACAATGAAATTGAACCTCTTATCCCATAAAAAAGGCCATGAATAAACTTAATAAGGATATACTAAACCAATAACATGAATAAGAGGTTATGGAAATGAAAATTAATCAAACTTATTTGACTATCCAGAAAAACAAGATCAAGTTGAGGACACCATCAGAATAAAGGTATGGGATTCTACTCAAACCTCGATTATTCCCTCAGGTTTCTCTATCTTTTTTATCCTAATGAGGTTATTTTTTATTTTAATGTACATCTTATAAATTTTGTGTACATTATACAAAATCATGTTACAAGTTCCATTATTTATTCTATTTTTTGGATATACATATTTTTAAGTGGTTCCCTACTCAATACTTCTTGATAAGAAAACCCATTTAAGGGAACTTCCTAAATTCATACTCAATTTCAACTGCACTCTATCATCTATTTTTAAGCCACCATTATTTTTATAAAATAAATATTTGTTTTATTAAAAAATTATTCGTTAACTTATTTTTTTATATCAAATTATATTCCCTTTTCAATTTTAAATTCTCCTTAGTATTTTCATTAAAATAACACTAAAATGTATTAATGAAAAAATTTCAAAAATACACTTCTTCCATGTTTCCACTTCTATTTGACATCACTTACCATGATATTTCACTACATTTCCTTGTGAATTACCATCTATGTTTTAAATCCTTCCTTTCATGGACACTTATATAGTATAGTAATTTATAATGCTTTATGAATTGATTATGATACCAATTTATTTACATGGGTTGTGTAAAGTTTATGTATGATTTATTATGTATGATTATATATGTGGAAATCATATTCATAAATATGTTATGATGGGTACACCCATATAGAACTGTAATTCAGTGGGTAATGTTTAGTCTCATGAGGCGTTATGTGAAACGGTCTTGGAAGTAAGCCTTGACTCATGCTACCGTGTGCAATGGTCTTTGTGGATAACCTTGATATGTGGTCCTCTATCTGAAACATTCCTTGAATCATGATAAATTTATTTTATATGTTTCTTCCATATTACTATGACCCCATTATTATATTATCCCAAGACTATATGTTATGATTCCATATTTTCCATGCCTTTTTATATCATTATTTCATTCCTTCTAACCCATGTTCTAAAGATTTATTCTTATGTTTATTCCCTTACTGGGCTTTTAGATCAATCATTTTTTCATGTTATCCATAGTTTATCCTATGTATATCTTTGATCAAACTAGATTTTAGGATCTCTTTATGAAGACTAAATAATGAAATGTTTCATTTAGTCCCTTGTTTTTTGTTTTATGTCCCTATTCTTCCAAGACATTATATTTTATGATATTTTCTTGTAATGTGATGCTTTATTATTCATAAAATCATGTAATGATATGTGTAAAAGGCTAGCGCCCATATAGAGGAGGATTTTCTTCTATAGATCTAGCGCCAAGTCACCCCATTTATGATTAAGATTTATCTCGAGGTTCTTGAATGAGAAGAAAACATCGATATGTCATTGGGATGAACCAAATTTTCACGAGAGGGGAGTTTTTAGGATTATTCTTGAAGCATATCTCTGTTTTGGGGTTCCTAGATGATAAGATAAAAGGGATTCCGATCAGTTGGGTGCATGTGACATCCATCAATGTATCATTTCATTAGGGCCTGTGGCTCCCATTCCTATTATATGGGATTGGACACATGTTTTTCTTATGGAGGCTGCGGTCATCAGTTGCAAGAGAGCCTGATCTTTCTGCGCAGTCAGTGTGCTATATTTTTCCTGCATAACATTCCTCCACTAGGTTAGTTCCATATAAGGTATAAATAACTAGTTTCTTTATATTAGTACTAGTATAGAGTGGATGGTGGAGGTAGACAATATCTATTGGATGTTCCTTGTCCCCATAGATCATAGTGAAACCATGGAGGTTGTCATTTGTAGGGTTAGATAGGTCTTGGAGTAGGTCATGTTCAGCTTCTTGATTTAGCGGTGCTAGTGGCAGGGGATCCAGAAATCATTCACGGTACCCTTTTTTATACTTGGGTGCATGCCTTGTTTGATTTGGTAGCGAAACAAACCTTCATATCAACTTCCATTTTAAAATATTTGGAACTTGAGGTAAAGAGACTTTCAATGCCCTTAGCATTGACTACACCAGCTGGAGGTCGAGCAGGCTTGATTCATTTATGTAGAAACTGTTACCTAGTGCTGTTGAAGCACCGATTATTGTAATATTTCCTATGATTATGGATAAAACAATACGAAATATTACTCATAATGGATAGGATGGTATTTATGTTGTCTATAGTAGATGTACTTATTATAATGGTTGTCTTATTTGATGATAATAGAAAGCCTTCTATGCTTTCTAGCGAATGAGACCCTAATATGGGTTAGAGGCATGTTACTATCATGTAATTATTAATTTTTGATCTAATTATGAGTTCATCGTAATTTTAGCAGTTATCATTTCTTGGAGTTATAGAAGAGTAACCTTATGTCTTTCTAGAGGAGATTTTATCATTACCCCCTCGATGATTGATTGAATTTGGGATTGATCTACAGTCAGTTGTGTATCTTATATTGATGTTTTCATATAGGTTGGAACCTTTTTAGTTTTAGGAGATGAATATATAGCTTGACGGTCTACTGTGGGTTATTTTGTTCAGCCGAGTGTGTCACTATGGGGTGCACCATTTTTGTTCCTAAATAAGGATAATGGTAGTTTATATTTGTTTATTGATTATCATCGCCTGAACCATGTGCTAGTGAAGAACTAATATCCTCATCCACATATTGATGATTTATTAGATCAACTAAAAGCTAAAGGTTGGATTTTGAAAATTGATTTGTAGTAAGTATATAATTTGATCTGTGTAAATGATAAGGATATCCCAAAAACTTCATTTGGTTTTATTTATTGTAATTAAGTGTTTTTTCAATGTTTTTCAGTGTGACGAATGCTCTAGTGGTGTTCATGGGGTTAATGAATGTTGTGTTACATAAGTTCATATAAAATTTCATGGTTTTTTCATTAATTAAGTTCATTTATATTTTGTGTTAGAGGAGGAGAATGCATAGCTTCTTCATTTTATTTTGTGAGTTCATCACCCTGAGAAGTTGTCAGTAATGTTTCTGAAGTGTCATTTTTGGGATCTATAAGTCTGTTTTCTGGGGAACATAAATCAAAAAAGGGTAATTTTTTATCCATAAAACATGTAAGATGTTTTGTCTTGGGATTCCCCCATAACAGTGGCATATGAGTGATTTTTACAGGGTCTTGTAGGATATTACAAGAGTTTCCTAGCCAATTTCTCTTTGGTTTCAACTCCTCTGATCGTTTTGACGAGTAAGGATTAGGCCTTCTTTTGGACTGATTATTTATATCCAACATTTGAGTATATGGGGGAGAATTTGGTTAGTGCTCATATTATTTTACTCCTAGTATAAGGAGTTTAGTTTGACATTTCCTATGATTCTTTGTGTTAATGGTTGGGTTGTGTAATAATGCATCAAATATAAAAAATTTCCTATGGGTCACACCATTTATGTCCTCATTAGCATAAATAGGCCACCCATGATATCTATTTGGAGGAGGTAGTATTTTCCCTAAAGCTAGGGAGGAATTACCTCATAGGTGAGAAATTTGTAGTCTTTACTGATCAAAAGAGAATAATGTATGTTTTCTCCCAATGTGACATTAACTTATGCCACCATTGGTGGAAAAAGTTCTTATAGGATTAAAACATTGAGATCTCATATAGAACATGAAAGGGGAATATTGTAGCTGATGTGCTGAGTAGGAATCCGTACAATTATTCATTGCATGAATCTTGTTCTTCATGGAGATTTATGGAATAACAATAATCATTTCACAAAGATATGGGAGAATTTAGTGTAAGAGATTTTATTTTTTAGATGATTGTACAATAAAATATCATTTAATAGGTGTTAGAGTCCCCATTGGGAGATTTTTAGGTGGAGGTCTAGGGAGACCATGTTAATTTATGAGGCCCTTGCATGTTGGTCTAAGGATGGACATCACCAAGTTTTGTTTCAGAGAATAAATTTTTCCCATTTATTATTACATTATATAGATCTAAGAGAGTTCCATAGGTCCCCATTGGTATTACATATTGGTGTGAAAAAGAAATTACGAGCATTTAGGGGCCACTTTTGGGGTCCTAGGTTGAAGTTTGTAGTTGTAGTGTTTTGGTCTCAATGTTTGGACGTCTGAAGGTGATGGTTGAGCGTCAAGTGTCATATGGTTTTCTATAGCTATTATATGTTCCTCAATAAATGTGGGAGGAATTATTGATGGATTTTGTTATTAGTTTACCTTAATCTTGGGGATCCTATGATTTTATATGGTTTCTAGTGGATCATTTATTGAAATCAACCCAATTTATTTTAATTGAGAAGATAATTTTAATAATGGGGTTGTTGAGGAATTATTTGGAGGAGATGGTGAGACTACATGAGTCCCAAGGATGATCATTTCTGGTCGAGATCATCATCTTTTCTACAGGGTGTGGAGAGTTATCCATTATGATTTTGGATCTCATATATTCTTTAGCCCTTATTTTTATCAATAGATAGAATATTAGATAGAGTGGACCATCCATACTCTTGAAAACATTGTGCACTTTTATGTTTTGGATTTTGGAGGATTATAGATGATCCACCTTCCAATGGTAGAGTATTATTTCAACAATATTTTTCAATCCACCATCGGTATGGGACCATTTGGATACTTGTATTTATGTCTGTTTCATTTTCTATTGTGCTGGACTAGGGCCAAAAAGTCGGCAAATCCCAGACTCGAACTGGTACAAAATACAAAATAAATGGTTCAAGTGTTTCACAAGAAGAAAAATGTAGCACATGATCATCATAAATCCTTTTATGATCATAGGAAGATAACCCTTGATTTTGAATTTGGGAATCATGTGTTCATGAAGGTGACATCTCATCATGGGCAGAAAAGGTTCCATAATGGCAGTAAGATTTCTATTAGTGTTTTTGGGCCTTTTGAGGTGTTGGATTCTAGTGGAGTTGTGGTGTATCAAATATTACTTTCCCCATATATGAGATGGATACATGATTTATTTCACATTTTGCAGCTCCATTAATATCTTCATAGAGATTCAAACATCATCGATTTGGTTGATATTTATATTGATGATTATTTGACCTTTATGGAGAGGCATGTAGAGATCTAGGACCACCATGAGAAAGTGTGGGATGGGAATTCTAACTTATTGGTTTTTTTCTTATGGCAGCATAATGTAATGGAGTAGCTTACATGGTAATGTGAGTCAAAGATACACACTCATTACCACAAGTTATTCGATGTACATCACTTCTCATAAAACATTGTTCATTTTATGGTTGTAGACCTTTTCTGGTTTGTAAAATGGATTTATCATGTAACTTATTGTGTCTTACTATCATTCCATTGGAGTAATATATTTTTGGGGTATCTCATGTTCTTTCCAGGATTATATTTTTAGGGTTGTATGAGTATAATATCCTATTATATGTGGATAAAATTTGATGAATACTCTATCAAATCATCATGTTGGGACCCTCTTTCTTAGGCGATGACATTGAGATCCTATTTTAATGAGAGTCTTGAGAGGTATCATGTAGGTTTCATTTTCAGATGAACCATTTATATTTTCTCTATGGGGTCTTTTTCTATTCTCTAGGATGATAATTTTTTGAAATGTATCTAATGTAAGGGCTCAGATCCACGTATACTGACCCTTTTAATGTTTATGAAGACCAAGGTTATAAGAGATGGCTTGGAGGAATTCTGAAGTATTTCATCTTCTAGAAGATGGTTTTAGGTAGGTTTCATGATTTATACATGTTTGAAATGATGTGAGATTGGTTTCAATAATGAAGTTCATGTGCTAGGTATAAGGACCCGACCTTAAACATTACTTATTATTGAATTAAATGAATAATTCACATTGAGGATGTTTTCAGATATATAGTTTTAGAGAATTAGGACATAACTATTACATCTCAAAGATTACAAAGTAGACACATCTACTCAGATTCCATTTTTTTTGACAAAATAAAAACTCTTGAACAAAAGAGTCATGTCTAGTTCCTTGTTTTAGACAGCCTGACATTTCCTTGATCCCATCCTGGAACCTATTCAACATTATGTCCTGTGAAAAACATTTCAAAAAAACATGGGATGAGCATAAAAATCTCAATAAGGGTTATAACAATACGGAAAGAAACATTAGTCCATGTATACATAAGAATCAATGAAATCATACTTTACTCATAAAACATAAGCAATTTAACATACCTCATGAAATCATAAGATTTATGAATAACTCATAGAAATCATAAGGCATAAAGATAACTTGAGGCATTCATAACATTATTACTAAGGGAGTAACCCTCATGGTAACATTTGGAATACCCATCACAATATATTCCATAAATCTCTTCAGAGGAACCTCAATGTTTAACCCCTTCGCGTTACCCAATGCATTGGAGAGCTATATCGGGCTCACCCACCCTAAGTTTATCACAGAACCACCCATCTTCATAAACAATTCCCAAGAACCATAACATAATCGTATGGCATAAAACATGCATAAATTAAACATAACATTACCACATTGGAATAACAATATAATGTCTTAATATATTTAAATAATGAATCGATTCTAAAAACCATTTTCAAAACCATTTAATACATTTAATAAAGAGATTTTTGAATCAAAGTGTCCCATACCACTTTGAAGATTTTAACATTTTAAAAAATTAATATCCCTATAAATAAATCCTTAATACCATTTTGAAAACATGGATATTAATGGGAAATATTTATAAGAATAAATCATTAAAACATTTAAAACGATATTTTAGTTAAATGGTTTTTAACAAAATGAGAGACACTTGAATACAATAATTGAGGAATAAAATTTAATGAGAAATTTATAATATCATGAGAATGAATGGATAAATGATATAATATTATAAAGGACAATATATACACCATATAAGAGGGAATTGGTGCAAAAAAAAATGAAGTCTCAATGTAAAATGAGATGAAATCCCTTATAAAAAAGGTATCCTTAAATTAAGGATAAATCAATCACATAATTATGTGTGACAAATATAAATACACCCAATAATAGTGGATATTATGTGTAAAACAATAAAAGGTCATTCACACATATTAAAAGGATGACATATTCAATAACTACATGTTGAACCCAAAGAAATCGAAATTGGGTTAAAAAGTTCCCTTGGTAAAATTCGACAGCCTAACGACGTCACTTTAAAATTCATAAAATTAGTTGATGAGAGAGAAAATGGTATCTCATCACTTGGACATAAAATATATATCAATGAGGATATATAAGAACATATCTCAACAAAAAATATGTAAATTAAAAGACATAAAAAATAAGTCTTTTTAAAAGAGGAGTGTGAAAGGTTCCCTTACCGATTTGGTAAACTATCGAAACGTACACCCCATGAAAGAAGGGTCATACAATGAAGATTTAAATACCCATAAATGAGAGTATATTATAAAAATAGTAAAATAATGGGCATTAAATACACCACACAAAAGGAAATAGTGGCCAATGTAGCATGAATCTCACGGGAATGAAAAGTGAGATGAAAATCCCCTTATGAAAATTCGGCAGCCTAACGGCGCCACATAAAACTTCAAAAAATGGATTGATGAAATAAAATAGGGTCTCTAATCATATTAAATTAAAATTTACAGCAAGATTAATATAAAATAACATCCCCCAAAATAATAAATATGATCTTAAAGTAAGTTACATAAAAAGAGTACTTAAAAATAAAGTGAGAGGTAGGATCCCTTTCCTCAAGTCCAACTTGTCTTGTTCGTTTATTTATATTCTTGAATAATACATTTTGGTCAATTTATAATTTCTTAAGTTACTTATTTAAATATTATTATTCAGTTCATATCACATATTATAATTTTATAATAATTGGTTAACAATGTGAGTTCATATCAGACGTTTTTGTTGATGTTTGGTACTTGAGTCAAAAATGAACTTGTTTGAAAATTATTGTCCATGTAGTAATAAGTAAATAATCTCCAGAATAGTATTAATGATTTAAATATAATATATATCCAGTACATATTCATTTTATACTATTCCATAACATTTGGAGATAAAAAGAAATGAAATGCACCGTTCATGGAGACGGTAGGCCGTACATACGCATTAACGCTACTTTCATTTCTTTGACATATTCCTGGAATTAAAAATAATTGAGATATATATATATTATAATTACAGTATAATATATATGTTTTATAGGTGACATAAGTTCATTAATTTAATTCTTTATACATTCCATGTATTGCATGAACGAGTCACATCACTTGAGGGGGCGGTAGTCCACACTTCCTTGTATGAAATTATCGCATTTGCACAACATGCAAAGCATAACGTTATGCTTTAAATATAAAATAAAGAAGCATATAAAAAACATAAATACCATATATATAATATATAAAATACATTGACATCATAATGGCCACCATGAAAGGTGTTAAGAGAAGATTGAACAATCATTGTTTCGTGAGGCAACAATTCACCATCCACAGAAACAGTATGTTTTTTATCCATTAGACAGAGGTGTGTGTAATTTTAGCTCGAATAATTCACATAAAAACATACTATTATATTTTAGATACTGGTTTTTTTTAAAAAAAGGAATAAAAATAGTTTAGGGGTTTGGAGAAGAAAAATAAAACAAAAGAACACAAGTGAAGACATTACCTTTAAATATGGTATCTCCTCTTGGTTTGAACCCAAAGGGTTTCTTGAAAAGAATTATGCAAAAGGTGAGGTTTCAATTATGAATAGAAGGATGTGGAGAGATGAAATGGGCATCTTTTGGCCGAGACAAAGGCTTGAGAGGTGTGGGTAAGGTGGTAGAGGTGGGGGCATTTTATAAGAGAAGAGGAGGGGCACTATTGGAAAGTTATAAAATATTACTTTATTGTAAAATGATTTTCGGATTATAATGGTACCAAAGGATATATTTCGAGGATAAGGTGATAAGGTTTCGAACTCCACCCATCCAATAGGTTTGTGACAAGTTTAGGACTTATATTTCACCCTATCTTCTGATTTTATTTAAATCGATCATTTATGAGGTAATCACTGCATCATCATAGTGTCATAAATAAAATAATTTATATAATGTCTAAAAACTATAAAAAAATATCATGATGTAGGAAATATTTTTATATTTCTAATGAATATTTATTGTAAAAAATATTACTTGTATAACCCCATGTAAAAATTGTTTTAGTAAAATAATACATGTTTGTGACATTTTAATTTTAACTTTAAATAAAAAGTTATTAATGTCATTTTCCAACAAAAGTGGCTCCATGAGGTCCCCAAGTTGACCCATGGATTTTATTGGTCGACCATGACTCATCCAATAAGGGTAGGACCTGTGTCAAGGTCATTTCATATTATTATAACATTATCTTTACCTTAAATTACAGTAATTACCATTAATCACGATTAATAAAACTTAAAAGTTACTATTCACCAAAAAATTATTTTAATATAATTGAACCACATTTTACTAACTAATGAAAACCATGTATGTTGGATTTTTTAAAATCAAATCACAGATGTTGTAATGTTTCATTTAAACGAAAATTCAGTTTCTTTAACTACCTCTTAGTGGTTTCACTATTCATCAAAAATTGAAGTTTTTCAGAAAAATACCAAAAATTCACCCTAAGCTATATTTGATATTCCAAATTCAAAAATTATGTCTATTTTAAAAAATTAAAAATATATAAGTTTCTTTAATTAATTTAATAATTCATTCCCGCTGTCAAAACAAATAGCGTGTTTTTAAGAAACAATATCTATTAAAATATTGACACTAGTTTAAGTCCAATTTCAAAGTGAAATTAATTCCAATGAACACCATTGGATTAAATGGTAAAAATATATTCTAAATACACTTTACTCTCAATTAAAAAGATAATATATCAATATAAATAAATCATATTAAAATGAGGTTTTGAATTAAAATGCAATATTTTCACTAACAGTGATCTTTATCGGAAAAATAACAAAAATTTACACAAAGTAAATTTTGATGTACAGATTCTAAAGAAGGATTTTATTTTGTCAAATACAACATATAAAATTGTCAAAATTATATTTAAAAAGGGTTCTCCATCAAAAGGTGGTTCATCGACCTTTTAAAAAATATTAGAAGATTTATGCTTAAAATTGGATTCATTTGCATTTTAAGCCTCTAACATTTATTGTATAAAAATAAAAATATTTGAAAAACATAAATAATAATTTTTTAGTTATTTCCGTTCATTCCCTCCATTACAACGGCTAGGCTTTAACTACCATTTAAAATAATATTATTTTATTATTAGAGTGCAACGTAAGATTTCAAAGAAACTCGTTGTTGCGTATTGGGTATGCGATTGAGAATAGCCTTCCCTTTAAAGTAATATTAATATTTTATTCAAAAATATGGATATATATGAAAATTTCATAATCTTTATTTACCTGGGGTGTTACAATAGGGGTGGTGGCCATCAGGGGAATTCCCTTTCTTGGGGAATGTCGTATTATCATTTATGAGCCCCTCACTGTGTTATATTATTCATGAAAACCTCTTCTTCATTGAAACATTTGTCTCTTGTACTTCTCATTTCTATGTATATCCGGATCCTATTTAAATAGTAGTCTGAACTGCACTCGAGGATTAGATTCCAACACCCACATATGAGTCGGAAGAACCTGACGTAGAGGTAGTGACGATGGGTTCAATTATCTCTGTGGAAATATCTATTGAGGATATATTAGTTTGAAAAAACATTACTGGCAATTTCTAGAGCTTAATATGATATCACTCCACCAATAAGTGAAGAAGAACATATTAGCTTGGTTTTTCCTCCTCAGTGGTTCCATGAAATAATTATAGGCTTCTTTTGTAGGTGAAGGGTTGGAGAGAATCTGTTCCTAGGCCTGGTAATATAATTACATCGGTTCATGACCATGGACATGCCTGTGGACATTCCAGACACTATGGAGTTGGTGCTCAACATTTCATACAAGCCCGGACAACGCGTAGACTCTGAGAATTCAGGATTGGATGCCCCATAGGGTAATTTGGTCATTCATTTCAATGAGGGGAGGTATGTGTAGAAATTTATCACCATTACCCATATAACATACCTTCCCCACAAGGTGGGATCTCAGTTCAACTGGATAGTCAGCCTATGGATGAGTGAGATGTACTCCAACAACCTTTACCCAATGGGTTGAGAATTATTCATCGAGTTGGTGCGTGATGAATGGAATACACTTCACATTTACTATAAGAAGCACAAGGATGGGTGTACCAAGGAACATGAAGAAAATTATGCTAATATTTTCCATATATAAGGGTTGGAACATGGGAATACAACCATCACTAATTATCATGTCAAGATAATTAATCAATTGAAGGATCAAATGGTAGTGGTTGCAGCCAAGGTGGAAGAGGCAATATCCTTGGAAGTTGGGATCCAGTAAAAAAAGTTTTTGTTCAAGAACATGTCTTAATAATTTATCACTAATGATAATAAAGATAACTAATACATGGAATAGTGAAAACATACAAATGTGGCCACTCATCATAGGCAGATGAGCTAGATTTCTCGATCTCTATGGTAAATCTTTAAGGGAATTTTGGAATGTATAGGCTCTAATATTTTGATTTCCCTTTGAAAAATTGGTATTTATTTTGTCTTGAACTTCTTCCTTCTTGAAAATTTTCTTTTTCAATATCATATAACACTAATTATATTCAATTGAATAACAATGAAAAATCAGTAATCTCATGTGTGTCATGCTCTGTGTGAAAAACAAGGGGGGCCATGTGATTGATTAGTCATAAGAGAGCCTAAGAATATCATCGATCACTTGGGGAATTCATTTTTACACTGACCACAATGATTTTTTCGGCTGGGAGGGGTTATGGATGGGGAATGAGGGTATTTGAACAATTTGTTTCTTTTCAAAAACGCGCTACTTTGTGAATGGTCAAACATATGGGGCATATAATTATACCAAAAATGTGGAATGAAGAGAATGAATTTTGGTTCATGATATCTAGAACACAAAGGGGTTTAATTTCAACATAGGATAAATATTTATGATGTTTTAAACACATTATTTGTATCATTTTGTCGGGGATGGTCACCAACAAATGGGGGAAATAGCTGACCACATCAAAAACACATGACATGTCTAGGAATGTCAACCAATGTCATACGGTTCTTTGGCCCAGGACCATATGTGATCCATTTTGGATGGAATCCATTATCATTAACGGCACCATTCGGACATCAAAGAGAATGATGATCCTAAAAAAGTGAAACTTGAAGCATAAAGATGATGTGATGTAATATTTGAATGTATTCTATCACTCCTGGAATGAGGATGTTGTGTCTTACAAAATATTGTTTTCAGTATATGGGTTTGAAAAAAAGGTAAAACTCATCTTCTAGTTGGATAATAGTCTAGAAAAAAATAACAGTAGAAGGACATGAACAATGTAGTAGGTGGACATAATTGAAGGAAATTATTCTCATGAAAGTTTCATTGATGCCTCATAGTATTAGATATTGCAACAGGGATGAAAGACATGACATATAACATTGTATGGTGAGTAAATTGATAATATAGTCTACATTTATTTGGGTTCGATGATATATCAATATTTATTAATTTCATTTGATTGGGACATAATTTTTTGATGTTTTACATCATGTAGTCTAGATGTGTGAACCAACATGAAGAATACCTTTCCAACCACAGTGAAGGAGGGTACGAGAGGGTTGAATGATATTGGTGTTCCCTGAAATTGCCTGTAAATCAATGGTATCATGGAAGAATATTCACCAAAAAAAGAATATGGGGTGACATTCAAACAACTTTTAAGGTTTTGAAGGTTGGACTATGGACTCCTGGATTAAGTCCATAGAGATTGGATTTAGGGAAAATAGTTTATTATCAAAATTCATGGACCAATGAGGTGTTCTATCTCAAGATAATGTGTATGACATCAAATTACAGTAACCTGATTTGAATTAGGGGCCTAAAAGGACATTTGATGTGAAAAAAAACCCTGAGATAGCCTGCTCATAGTTTATGGTCATGATGCTTGGACCTATTTAATATAATTTATGGCCCTTCTGGGACCAAGATTATCTGAGACTGGTATGAATAGATCGACATTGTGAACAACCCATAAGTGAATTATGGGCCTAGGAGGTCCTTACACTACAGAACACATCTCCAGAGAGGATCTTATCACAATTTATAGTCTGGATTCATGGGCATGTGATCCATGATTAAGGTCATAAAGGTCATACCATGGTATGAATACCCCATAAAGACATGTGTAATAGGAAAATTTTATAGACAAAAATGAATTGTGCTAAGGAGGCCCAACATTGTACAATAAATCCTTATGGATATGTTATATATTATGAGTTCATAATTATTAGACCAATGAGGGAGATCTCACATGGATAAGTGTAGTGTGCTGTAGGGAAAACCCAATGTGAATTGAGGTCCAAAGAGGCCCAATTCCAAATAATAAATTCCTAAATAGACCAAAATAATGATTAGATTCATGTTACATGAACATGTGCACCTAGTGAAAGGTCATAGAGTTTTTACCATGTGTTCTTATGTTTCTCAAACATTCTTGGGGATTATACTCTCCAACTCATAAGCTCATGTGATCCTTACTTGATGCGATAAATAAGTGTTACATAGTTACCATTTCTTGAAGGGGAGAACCAAAAGAGGGTCATAAGTGACCAAAAAATACAATAAGGGAAATTAGGGATCAAAAAACAAATGTAGTGATAAATAAAAAATATAAGGAAGGGTGAAAACTATTGAACCTGTTTGAAACACCAGTTTTATACCTACATTGGTTTAATATGGGGAAAATTTAAGGATTGACCATTGTCTATGTTTGAAACACATGATCCATTATTTAAACGTAAATATCCTTCAAGGAATGAGATACAGACGGTAGGTGAGCCATTGTATCTTCAATTTTTTTGTAGAGATGCTATTCAAATAGATAGGATGATAGTTATCAAAATTATATAGGTACAAAGCAAAAAAAAATGTATGTTTGCAATATCCTATAAATATGTTGATGGTATTCTTGGTCCCAAGATGGAATATCCATGTGTCACGATGTATCCCATGAGGATGGCAACAAATCCATTCATAGTTTCTACATATGACATAGTAAGAGACCAACACAGGTATGGTGATGTCCTCTCTAGTGAGGAAATCATGTCACATCACATTATGTGGATTCCAAATTTAGTACTCGGTAATTTTTATTTTATCTGTCACTTATCGTATGTGGAATCCCAATTGTATATGAGGTATTTCATATAATCCCATACTCATCACATGGGGAATACCAATTACAGATGGTTTAAAGGTATCATTTAATATCCTTTTATAAGCATATGGGGCATTTCAATTTAATGTCATACATCACGAAGTTGGGATGATACTTGTTTATAGCCTTAATGATCAAACTGTATGGATGATTGGTGTATTAAGATCAGATATATTGTACCGGCATGATATGGGTACCCCAAGGGGGATTGTGTTACATGAAATAGTGATTGAAAAAACAATAATGGATGGTAAAAGGGACCCCATATTTCAAAAAAAAGGACAAATAATACTTTTGGTCAACATTATGACACTATTGTAGAAAATGGCTAATAGTGAGTTCAAAAAGGTGAATGGGACCATGATGAAATATATGGCCATAATTGCATATCCCATAAGGATGGTTATCAAGATACAAATAGTTATAAACCATAGTGTGGTAATATTCTGATTCTATAGAGGGTAAACCTCCTAGAATGAGGATATTTAATCTTCTCATACTTGGATCTTTAGCATCCCGAATTTCTACATCGTAAGATCATAGTATAATAACCTATGATGAGTAAATTGAAAAAGATTGTATATTATGATGCCCATTAAATGGTCCATAAAACTATTATATGAGGTAATATTGGCTCATTGAAAAATTATGGTAAATTAATGGGGTTTTTACATACTAAGGATGCCCACATGATCATTTTGGGGTGATAATACTCCTAGTAACAGAAGGTTTCATGTTGTATATATGACTGTAATTAAAGACTAAATGTCTATGTGTCAATAAATATCCCATAATTATGTTAATCAATCCAAATATGGTTCTGGAAGGAGTATGGATTCATGGATTTTCTAGAATACCAAGGATGAGTCAAAACATGAGAACGAGGGATGAATTCATACTCTTTAGGGTCATTATGTTGAATGAATTGAAAATAGTTATATTTAAAAATGCATTGACAATGGTGGGGAATGTTTCTTCTTAGGGTATATATATGGAATGAATTATATAAAACCTAACATGAAATAAGGTAACATAGGCCCACAAACGACAATAATAATATGAAATTAATGGTTTATATTTTACGATGGTAATTCTTGGACCAGGGGACATGTAGAAACTAGTTTATAATCCTGATGCTTGGAGTGGGGAACAAATTGTCTCAAATGTATCTCTATGGAATGGAAGAGTTAAAACCAAAAATGGAAGGAACCTATGAGGTTCCCACACCAAATTCAAAATATGAGATGAATCAAACATAGATTAATGAAATAATTCATATTACTTGAATGAGACCAAGGGGTTGATGGGACAATGAATTTTTTGTTGGGACTAGAGACAGAATGTCCAAGTGTCATTACATATCCCCTGAGGATAGGAATGTATCGACACATAGTTCAGGAACATGATGTGGTATAAAAACAACACAAATGTGGGTAAATCCTATCCATTGAGAGAATGGAAAAAACCCATGTTTTTTGTTGCATACCATGTTATGAGAATATAGTAAAGCTATAGTTTGAAATTGTAACTGGAAAACAATTTTTCTCTCTATCTCATATATCATGTGGCGTCCCAATTTAAATAGTGGTTTGACTTTTGGATTATCCCATACAAATCATACGAGGCATCATGGTTTTATAAGGTGTATGCTCATCACCCATTTAAAAATCATGTATAAATGTGAGTGGGAGGAGGTGAATCTATAATATGTATTTCATTGATGTTTCCATGATTCTGATACAACCTTCAATTCTTATTAAAGATTTATTTCCCCCTGAACACAATCCAAACATGAAACCATAAGAACATAGGAATTTCTAACATTCAATACTCATCAAGAGTATCTACTTCCTTAGTATGGAATTGAAATAATCTAGTACCACACAATCAATATGATAAAAAATTATTTTTAATAAAATTTAATGAGTATGATATTCCCTTACACTCATGTAGCACATTGAAAATAATTCTATTGTGAATGTGATTCTTATAGTATAAAATGATGAAATTAATTTTTTTGGTGATTCTTGATCATATTTCACATATTATATCTTCTAAAACATATCATGTCTTTCCTAATCATATGATGGTAGGAAATTCCTTCAGTTCTCCATGAACTGTTCTACTTCCTCCAAAAACATCTTATGTCCTCTACAAACTGATTTACATTGCGTATCATGAGTGGTTCACAAATTTCATAATATCATATGAACATTATCTATTCCATGTAATTTCACTTCTCTGTGTACCACCTCTTTATACTACCTCTGTGTAACACCTCAACATTCCAACTCCACATATCACTTTCACGTAATGTCTCCGCATACTGTTTTCATCTACCACCTCTGCATACCTCTTCTTCATACCTCCTCTTCTACTTGCAGAATTCCTTCTTCTATTGATTTTTTATTCCTATTACTTGAATAGTTCCTTCTTTTAAAGACCCATTACTCCTATTCCATGTATTGTGTCCTCTTCTACGGACAACTTCATCCTTCAGAGAAGCTTTCCACTATGAACACTTTTGACGTATCCAAATTCTTCCACGAAGAAAACAAGTCTTATTCTGAAAATTTCTCACACATAACTAAGGGATTATGTTCCTTTATATAGGAAAATACATATGCAAATATAAATAATCTGATTTACCCAATTATTCAATGTGGTATGGACCTCATCGCACACTGTGTGTGTCTCGTGAATTGTTTTCCCTCATGGTTTATCTACCACCATTCTTCCTTCACAACAGCCAAAATAACCACCTCCATTCCATGAATGATAACCTTCAACACAAACTATTGACCTACGAAAAACTAGATGCCTCCTAATAACTATGATCTACTACCAAACTATTTATCCTATCTATTCTACGTACCACGCTTTATGGTCCTCATAGAGATGCTATGTAGAATGCTTATTTTTCCAATTTTTCTGCACTACTCTTTGTACCTCGTAGGCATTACATGGTCTTTTATTTACAATATATGAATTTTAATACATAAAAATACTTACTTTTCCAAAAAACAAAACACCCAATTATTAGGCCCAATTTTTTTCCAAACAATGGGAAACAATGTAACCATAAAAATTTTCATTGGCAAGAACACTCATGTTGCTTCATTATCATATAGATTGTTATACAAATAGAAGGTTTAATCAAGTACCTTATCTATCATGATATATTGTATTTGATCGATCAGATTTAACATTGTCATTTTTCCATGGAATGTATTGTAACTTCCAATCCTTCCTATAACATATTTCTTTCCAATTAGACTTGAATATGATTGACCATTCCTTTACTCCCCCTTTCAATAATAATGATTGCATCACAATTTCTCTAAAAAAACATTTTATATTTTCTAAATACAAATAAAAAAATCATTTTCATAATTTCAACAAACTTTTTCAAAGTGAATTTACTTATTCTATTTTACAACAAAAGATAACACTCTTCAAAACAACATTGGTATACTTCCAAAAACTTGTCCATCGAACTTTTTCCAAAAAATATCCCACTTGGGATTTTTTTAATCCATGATTTATAGATCACTAAACTTTGAAACCTTATAAAAATGATTACTTATCAAAAATTCAATTCCTAAATGAGATAACTCATTGTAGGAAACAAGAATTATTGATAACAAAAAAATGTTGTCCAAATGTAGTGACTATGAATCCCTTACAGATTTACTAATCAGTCTTCTCCAAAACGACTTAATCATTATTCCAATCCTCCTTCCTCTACTTTCTTCACTTCTTCAACATTCTTGGAATTCAAAAATTTTGTTTTCTAAAACCACACCAACATACTGTTAGAATAGTTCACACATTTACTTGCTGGATTCACAACTTAACCACAACTCCCCCTTTATTCAGGCTTCAAAAAGGATAGATTTATGAAATCAATCCCCCCCATAGACCACACTATCCCAAGGAAAGATGAGGGATGGTACATAAAAAAATACCCCATCCTTGATGTGAATGCGGTTGGAATCCCTTGTTCAATCTCATTTTATAGAATGTTTTCTTTGGTAAAGGTTTTGTGATTATGTCAGCAACATGTTCCAATGTAGGAACATACCCCAACATTAATTAATTCTTATCCACATGAAATTTGATGAAGTTTTACTTTATATCAATATGTTTTGAATGATAATTTTGTACCATATTACATGAATTATTTATTATACATTGATTATCACATCCCAATAGCAAGGGTAACATTACTTAAACAAGTAAGTATTCCAACTGATTTTTCATCCAGAAAAGTTGAGTACTAGCTTGAGTGACAGAAACAAAATAATCCTTATCCATTCTAATAGTTACTAAATTATATTTCCTTATGTTCTGAATAACATAACATTTCTATAGAAAAAATAACCACCGGATAATGAACTTCTATAATCAACATTTCCTTCCAAATCAGTATTTGAAACCCAAACAATTCTATATTTTTTGAGCCATAATACATGACTCTATAATTTATTTGGCCTTTGATATATCATAGAATTATTTTTCTTTAAATTAAATGTAATTATTTTGGAGCACTATTGAGTCCTTCACAAAAGGTATCAACATAAAAAACATGAGTTCTTGATGTAGACAAGTCTAAAAAACTTCTAATCAACTTTCAAAACTCTTTCTGATCGCCTTCTTTGCCTTCACCATAATTAGAAAACTTTTTCCACACTAAAAAAGAGGTGGAAAGTAGTTTCAAATTTTCCATTCCAATATTCTTAAGATTTTCATTATAATACTTTTATTGGGAACGAAAAATTTTGTTCTTCTTTTTGTAAAATTTGTAACCCAAGAATGTATTTCTTTTCTCCCAGGATAGACATGTCAAATAACTTCTTCATCACTTTAGAAAACCATTCACCAGATATTTCATCACATCTTTTAAAGATAATATCATCAACATAAAAAATTACCATGATACAAAACTCTGGGATTTCATTAATATTTAAATTTATTCCAACTCTTCCTTTCTTGAAAGTCATGTGCCTTAATGAAGTATCCATTTTTGGAATGTCGTGCCGTTGGAGATTTTTTATCCCATATAAGTATTTCTTCAGCTTATAAAAATTTATTTTATAATTCCCATAAAATGAAATATGGTTGTACAATGTTAAAATCTTCTTAAAAGTTCCCATTTAGAAATAAAGACTTTATATCCATTTGAATGATTTTGTAACTTCATTTTTCTACAATAAAATGAATGATTATAATTATTTCCAATCTTGGAACCAAAGAAAAACTATCATTAAAATAGACACCTTAAGTCTATGGGTATCATTTTCACACTAATCATGACTGGTTCTTGATCACTTATCCTTCTTTGTTAAGCTTATTCCAGAATACCCACTTTCTAATAATAATTGTTTTGTTTTCTGGATTGGGTATGAGTTCCCATGTTTAATTTTTTTCAATTTTTTCCAACACTTCATTCATGGAATAGTCTCTTTATAGATACAAAATACCTTTCATAAAATAATTTTTCTCCACTTTTGAATATAAATAAATATGTGTAAGTGCATTTTTTATTCTTCTGGTTTTAACTTTCTGAAGTTGATCACAAATAATGTTATGAAATTACAATTATTTTCTCAACCTAGGATGTGATTTTCAAGTATCATCCTCATCATTAGAAATAGCTGAGTCTGATTCTTCTTATTGATTAGGATTACCATTATTAGTGTAAATATTAAAATTGATAACAAACCATTCCTTATCAAACTCAACTACCAAATTATCATAAGTTTCCTTTTCATTCTTAATATTTTCATCAAATTTCACATATTCTGAATCAATAATTCTTTGTGATTATTTGTTGAAAATTCAATATCCTCTTACTTTTGGTTCATATCCTAGAAAAATTACATCTTCACCTATTTTTTCAAAATTTACATGATTTCCACATTTCCCTCACATGGAATCCCAAAACTCTTAAATGTTTCAACTATGGAGTCATTATATAAAACATTTCATATGGAATCATATATAAACTTGGCCAATAGAAACGTTGATTTTGAATATTCCTAGAAGTACTCATGGAATTACTCCTATAGTAATGATATAGAGACCATGTTCAAGTAACAATGTTCATCCCATTTCCAAAAAACTTCTATTATTTCTTTTGGAAACCCCATTTTGATGAGGTGTGTATAATGAACTATGCTCATTCTGAATTCCATTCTTCCACTGATGAATTTCAAATTATTAATTCTTATATTCACCACCATTATTAGTTATAATATTCTTCACATAATACTAATGTTCCCTATCAGATTTCATCATAGATTTTTTAAATATTTTTAAATCATAAAACATATGTCTCATGTGGAAAATAGAAGTAATACAATTAAAGTCATCAATGAAAGTGATGAAGTACATATATCTATTAGTTGATTATTTTCTAATTGTCCCATCGATATATGAATGAATAAGTTCTAAGGGATATTTTAAACAAATTTCAACTTTCATATGCACATAATTTTTAATCTTTCCTATTTGAAAAATATGGAAACACCAATCTCTACATCTTGATATATTAGGTATATCTTAAAAACTATCTCTCTTTGATAACATTATCATGTTTATATAAAACAAGTGTCCAAGACATTTATTCCATAATTGACTTCTCCCACCATACCCATGTAATAAGAATTTTTTATTTCACTGACTTGGAACAAGTTTCCTTTTGTACGTTTCCTTCTTGTAACTATCATTCCATCTTCCTCACCTTTCACAAAAAACTTAGATTTTCTGAATATCACATTGTTACCCTTATAATTTTTTTTGAAACACTTGTAAGGTTGTGTTTCAGACCATCACCATAAAATGTTTTCCAGGATTTCTTATTTTCTTCCCCATTGTTAGCTGATCACACACCCTTGATCCCCAGAGATTCATCATTGTCAAATGTCACCATTAAATCATTGAATTCTTTCACATTCTTAAAGAACATTAAGTCTACATTAATATGAGATGAAAACCCACTATCAATAACCAAAGTTTTTTTCATTTTTATTCTTTTAAAGTAGTTTCAGCAATGTGATATTTTGCTTCTTCCTTTTCATTATTCACCCCTAGGATCTGATAATTGTTATAAAACTTTTTTTGTGCCGGTAAAAAAACAAGAAAACCCAAAGTAAGTTGTCTTGGTTTTTCAAATCATTAAAAAATTGTTTCTAATGGTTATAATCTATTGTCAACATTCACACAAACCTTAACTTATTAATTCAAAACCTCCTTCTCAGACATCTTCTTTTGAGAGGATTGACTCTTCCTCAAACTATTTCTTCCATAAACTTTGGAATATTAGTAATGTTTTTTTGTTGAACCAACATATATTTTTGGTATTTATGAATCCACCAAAATACTATTTGTATCCATATAATGAATATTTTCCCACTGAAATTTCAATATAGACCATAGTTGTGAACATTCTTCTAATCAACTTTCTTAACATAATTTTTTTCACCATCAACAGTTCTATTTTCAACTGAAACATTCTTCATCAGATCAGATATCATTCCATACATATCAAAACTAGATGTAATAGAATTTTTTTGAATATAAATTATTTGAAACTTTTAATTTTTAAGCATTATCAACATTGGAAACATACTTATATTTCTTAGATTTATTCTTCTATGAATAAATACCATCATTAATCTCAACCATAAAACCTAAATTTTTTTCAACCTTCTTAAAAAAATTCCTATAAGAACATTCACTAACTTATGAGATTGTATTTTTGGAACTTATATTCCTTTCTTCCGCATTAGAATTTTTTGGGATGTTCCAACTCATCTTTTTTATTCTCTTATATTTCCACCTAGATGTTCATTATGATTCTTCTATTTATCAAGATAATTATTCATATCAGAAATATATTTATCCATCTTTACATTATGATTTGGGAAAACTTCTTTATTGTTTGATGAGAAGCATTCATTTAACAACATTCTATTTTACATTTCCTACCATAGAATTTTCCACATTCTCATTTCATAAGTGATAAGAGTTCTACATAAAACATCTATAGGTATTGATTCGAAGTCTCTATCTTTCAATGAATAAACATTATCATCAAATATTTTGGGTCGAATTCTTACGATATTGTCAACAACTATAGAATCCTCTAACCTTTCACTAGCCTGAATGGCCTGAAGGACTTATTTTTTATTTTATAATTGATAATACCCCTTTTACGGGTTGAAGGGGAACCCGTACAGGACACGTATTCCCTAGAAACAAGGCTTGACTGAACTACAATACATGACCCAAAGGCCTAGATGCATACCATGCCCAATACATGACCCGTAGGCCCATCCCACTTGAACAACCCCTCCCAAACTTTTATATCATTGATCACATAGCTCCCCACCTTACATTGCTAATCAGCTAGAATTTCCCCATACAAAGCTGCACAGTGCCTGGTCCCGATGACGGCTGCCATACCCTCTCATTCTTCTAATCCGGTTAGCTGTACTTTTGGCGCCTGCTACTATTGTTGCTCTGATCCTCCATTAGGGCCAAATCTGTGTGAACTGGGCTACTCCATGGTCTATGTGGACCGAGTGCCCTAAGGCCTGATGGCCTTTGATGATCTGAATGCCCTTGAGACCCGTTTGACCAAACCAGTGTCCTGAAGGTCCAAATAGGGTGAATAGTTCCAGTTGCTACAGTACCAAATTGTAACTGCTACAATAACTGCTATAGTATTTCTATAGTACTATTACAGTACCCAGAAATTCACCTCCACCCAGTTTTGAACCGGAGTCTCTTGGATGCCAAGCTGGATCCCTTACCACTCGGGTACGAGCTCATTGAATCTAACCATTCACCAAGATATATGATAGTAGTGAAAATGTCATTTACCCTACAAATAAGTCCCCAATAGATTCAAACTCTCCCATTTTCAAAGAATAAAACTTCAGCCTCTAGATTTGTATTAATTTCTTCTTCAATTTTGTATTTCCTTCATAGATATTATTCAGGTTATCCCATATACCATTAGTTGTAGCAACACCTTTGACTCTAAAAAACTCACTATCTGAATATTTTTAGAGTAAATATTTTTATCTCTTTCATCATTATCAAAATTATTCTTATCAAAATGTGTGATTGGAACCTTGTCATCAGTAGTAGTAAATCAATCTGTTGTGGCTTCAAGAAATTCAAAACTAAGAGACATAAGATAAGGAATCATTCTATATTTCAAAATAAGTTAGTTCATTAAATCGATGATCTGAATACCATTAATGTACTCATAATTAATATTACCTATAACAACTTCTCTTCAAAACATCAGCCAAAAATTAATGAAGGGAACCTTCAACTCAGATACTAATTGAAGTTTCCTAGTCAGGATTCAAGTATCAATGAGAGGGTTAGGGGTTAATCAGTGATATCTTCTTCTTTTTTATTTCCTTAATTTTGAATCAACCTTCACCTACTGTTAAATATTCCATTCCCTACTGAACACAATCCAAACACAAAACCATAGATACATAAAAACTTACAAGGTTCACATGTCAAAAAGAGTTATTAATTCCTTGGTATGGTATCAAAACTATCCAATACCACACAATCTACTTGAAAAAATCCCTTTCAGTGGAATATAATGAGTACAATATTCCCTTACACTCATGTAGAACATTGAAATTAATTCAATAGTACATGCAATTATTATTGCACAAAATGCTGCAATTAAATATTTCGGTGCATCTTGATCAGTATTCAATAATTTTATCTTTCAAAACAATAATTCTCTTTCCTACCCAAAATATCGTTGGAACATCCTATTATCCTCTATGAAATGTTCTTCTTCCTCCGTGATCTACCTACGTCCTCTTTGAACTGAGATTCACCACGTAACATGAGATATTCACAAAAACCACTTATTCCATGAATTGTCTCTACTCTGTGGATTTTCACTACTCATTATACCGCCTCCACATACCTCCTTTATGTAACTTATTAGTGTTCTTCCTCCATAGATCACTTCCGTGTACTATCTTCGTGTACCACTTCAACATACTTCCTCTACATACCGCCTTTGTGTACCACTATTGCTTATTTTGGAATTCATTATTCTTAGGGTGGCGTCTTCCTATTCTGTGGACCATTTCTTATTCCATGGATGGATTTTTCCTATTCCACATACCATGTCTTCTTTCACAAACAACACCATCCTTCATGGAATCCTTAATATGCAATCACTTCCGGATATATCCAAATTCTACTTTGGAGTGATGATGTTTTCTTATAAAAATCACTCACAAATAGCTAAAGGATTTATGTTCCTTTATATAGTAATATTCATCCACAAATATCTCTAATTTGATTTTCCCAATTTTTTTTATGTGGTGCAGTCTTCATTGTGTATCGTGCTTGTCTCGATAATCATTTTCCGTTCACATTCCACGTACCTCTTTCTTCCATCGCGACAGAAAAAAATTACCCCCTCCATTCCAAAAATGACACATTATCTTAAAATTGTTGACCTCCCATGAAATGAAAGCCTCTCTAAAACAATCATCTACTAGTAAATCATTTATCCAATACAGTTTACATGCTATACTTCGCGGAATGCATAACATTGCTATGTGGAATCCTTCCATTAATAATTCTTCTTGACCACTATGCATAACTCCTATGAATATTGTCAATTTTCCTTCACTTTTCATCAACTATAATATGTATAAGTTCTTACTTTTCTAGAAAAAATCACTAGATTTGTAGTTCCAAAAATTTGGCAATCACTGGGAAATAACGCAAAATTAAAAATATGTTTTATCAAGAATACTCATGTTGATTTTCTAAAATCTAGTTTATTCAATAAATAGGTGATTTCGTCACAGACATTATTGAACATGATATATATTCATTGATTTATCTCCTTTAGCATCATCTGATTTCCATGGAAGTATTGTAACTTCCCTTCCTTCCTGCAACATATTTCATTCCAATCAGACCTAAATACACTTGGACGTACCTTTACTCACCCTTTCCATCATAAGAATTGCATCACACATTCTATTATAACCATATGATATTCATGAAATATAAATCAGAAAAAAATTTTCATACTTTCAAATTCCATTTATAAAGTGAATTGATATATTCTATTAGAAAAAAACAACACTCTTGAAAATACCATTTTCTTAATTCCAAAAACTTCTACTTCAAACTTGGTCCCAAAACCATTAAGACTAATATAGATATTCTAATAGGTAAAAACCTATATTAAAAATGCAATTTATGGATGTTTGGAATTAATATTTAATTTAATGAAACTCAGACTATAGGGGATACAATCATTTAATGGTTTCATTTCATGGAATGTTACTCTTAGTTTAAGGTCATATTGTTTGGAATGTGGATCCTAGTTTATGTTCATAGAGTTTGGACAATAGAGTGGGTATCTAAAATGGATATATATTGTTCTATAGAGTGTAAATGATGACATTAATGGAGGTACAAGGAGTTCCAACACCATAGAACACATTCTAGGGGAATCTTGAACAAAGTATAAATTCATTATACTTGGACATGGACTACTCATGTGATGTAGTTCTTGAGAAAGATGGAGTTAGTGGGAGTCATTATGTGCCCTAATTACATGGTGATCTATGAGTATTCTATAAATATAATATAATTTTAAGAATTATGTTTAGTCATTCCCATTAGAAATCCAACTATGGTGGATTTTCATAGGGTATCACTGGTGTAATGACAGCCAACCCCATTTCACCCAAGAAGAACGAGTAAAAGCGAAACATTTTTTGAAATATTTCTATCCTGTTATGGTTCCTATCTAAATTATAAATGTCCTAGAGACTGTTTTCTTTGAAGGATCCATCTCATACTGATGAATATATTTCTTTTTTTTGCGTCTGCGGGTCATAGAAAGTTGTTTAGAGTGAAATAAACTAAACAATGATGTGAAAGAGTGCATCAGTTCCATATAATAGTTAATATGGGGTACTTTGGGTGGAATTCTAAGTCAATGAATATCTTTATGATTCTTTATATAGGTCATCAATTCCTTGAGTGTATTTATTCATGTTGGCATCACATTTTTTCACCCCACATTCCAACTCTCCACGATTGGATGCATTGATCACTTTCAACGGTGATGTTTTCTCTATGATCCAAATAGGATAATGGGATATATGTTTCTCCTCCATGGATTATTCCTTGGAACTCACTTCTTAGTTTGGTACTCCCTAATATATTTATGCCAAGATCATGGAACTCATTCCTAGGGCCACCGCTATTTTGGAAACCAGTTAATTATACTTCCTTTGTCTATTCATTCTAAAGGGTCTTGAGAGGGTAGTAATCTCTCGTCAAGATATTAATCATGTTGGCAATCACTGGAATATTGGATTATAGTAACATTTGTCAGATGTATTATTTCTCATATGAGGGAATCCCAGGGAGGAATCTTAGGCATGGAACCCACGTCATCCCATGTCTTTCAAGAGATATATGATTCTAAAGGCATGTATTCCAAGGCTTTCACCTCATGTACCCCATATTTAGTATGAGTTAGATGATTCCATAGGATCATATCAAAAAAGGATTCCACTTCAATAATACCATGCTTATAATAAGGTAGCAGTGTAAGACATGTCTTGACTTTAACATATTCTAGAAATGAGATGGGGATAATCTAAATGCCCCATGGTGGCAGATTAAGGATGTACATCCCTATGAGGGAGAGCATAAAAGGATTATGTATTGATGGATAAAAAATCCATTATAGGAATAACCAAGAGGCATGTATTGGAAATGGAATATTTCATTCCATGAAGGCATATGGATCTAAACTCCCATCATGTAAGACCCAATATGTGATTCTCATAATGGGATGATACTACACTATATAGGTTGATTGGGATAACCTTACAGCTGGATCAAGGAGGTTAAAAGATAGACAAGGGCACAAAGGTTTACCATTGTTGAGGATTTATTATCAAATTGGATTTATACATACCATTTTTAGGATACAATGAACAAAACCTGGTTAGTTGGATGTCATAGTATAATGTCACATGATAGGATTAGTCCATCTAGTTTAACATCAATTTGTATGGATGTTCTTTCCATAGAAGGATCACTGAAGTGGGATGGTATGGTTCTTACACATGGGATATTCCCAGTTACTATTAGTAGAATTGATGATGTGCATATAGCTTAACCATAATGGAATTCCAAATGGATGGAATGATCATACCAGTATGTGGTGGCCTGGGGAAAATTAGTATGGATGTGAATGGAGTGTATGGAGTGTAGGGTCTGGATGGATTATTGGGATTTCATGGAGTGAGGGGTTTTGATGGAGTTTTGGGTTTGGACCTGGAGGATTATTTATAAATATTTTTTTTTTGAATAAAATAACATATAGATTGAATGATGAATTGGGGATTATACCTGATTAGGATTCACAAGGAACTAGAGCACATAGTTTGGGATTACAAAAATGATTTGACCATCAATGGGGAATTTATTGGGGCTTACACTTAGGGGATGTTCATTGAAGTATTCCATATTTCATGGACACTACTAACCTCTAAGACCACATGACTTATTCTAGTCATGATAAATGTGAATTTTAATTATAATTAATTCATGTTTCATGAAATATGTATCGATGAGAGGTAGTGTGGAGATTATACATGGAAGATGCGTAAAGAGGATGCAATTCCATATAAGAAGGATGTCATTACATTTGGGGAGGGTATAATTCATTAGGAGTATCTTAATTTTTATGAGCATAATGGGTGTAGAGACCATTCCATTCCACTCACACATGGATCTTCATGCATTTACCACATAGGTTATGACCACAGTTTAGCATCATGTGTTGATAATGTTTGTGCATTAATTTTCTTGTCAAGTATCTCAGGCATGGGGGAATTTCTCATCAACCCTTATGAATAAATAATTTTGGATCAAGAACCTATGGGTAGGGAATGAATTTAAAAATTCTATGTTTTAATGGTGTAGTGGAGTGGCCAATCATGAGGTCGATGATAGCATGCCTATGATAAGAATAAAAAGCAGTTATTACACCAATGGAAAGAAGAATATATTAAATGAGAATATTGGTCCACACATGAATTAGAGAGATGCAAATTATTTGGTAGAATAGGTCACATGGTGTATTGAATAATATCATAACCTATCCTATATGGATGTAGTAGAATTGGGCACTCAACCTTTGTAAAGTTGTGTCAAAAGAAGGGAAGAAACATAGAGAGGCCTATGAGGGGGGGGGGGGGGGTTACAAAGCATAGATCCTCCTAGAGAGATGAATCTTGAAGCTCATGTTCTTCATTATGTTAAAGGAATTTATTATGTAGAGGGATTTTTAAATCATGTTGACCATGCCTCAAGAAAATGTCGTTGCTCAGGAAAGGCATTCTTCGCAAAGGCTTAATGCTTCGCAAATCCTCAAGTACTATTAAGGGACTTATTACATCATGAAGGACATAAGAATTTGTTGAAGGCATCACCACATTATCTTGGGGTATCAATGAATATATGGGATGGGGTTTAATGAAGCATAAGTACCTTGGATGATCTATTTTTGGTCTGGTTCGCAATGCAAGGTTGCTTCACGAAATAGGATAAATTTTAACATCAAGGGGTCAGGTAACAATTCCATTAATTTTGAATGATCCATTTATTTATTGGAAAGGGGTTTCATGATTATAGGATGTATTATATGAAGAAAATTTGGGCTATGAAAATGGATACATCTCAATAGGACTCATTAAGTGGACAATTATTGTTTAGTGCAGTCAAAAAGCACCATTACACTCATGGAGCCCACCATCACGACATAGAACATTTGAGTTGGGGAGGGGAATTCATGAAAAGGATTTTTTATGTGGATCATTAAGATAGTTTTTGGGACATACGAGATTCGATTCACATCAGAATAGTTTTCTTCTATTCGACTAATCCCATGGAACTCATTTCATCACCAACAAATTCTCTCCATAGAATGAGATATAACAGAAAAAGGAGGGTCAGATTATGAGGTATAATATATGTAAATTTGATATTATTCTCCCTTTTATAATGATCATTCATCATGATAATTCAAAATGACGGCCCATGGAGATTGTTAGTTAAAGGTTATTGCATTGTACGAGCTGTGGTACAACAACAAATTTCCAAGTTTGGGGCCCTAAAAGGAACCTAAAATTGTCATAATAAAATATCTAGTGATATCATTTCATGAATATCACTACCTATGTGATCCATGCTTCATGTATGAATTCTTTTATAATAGGACTTTAATTATTTTTATCCATGAATGATGCTTATCGAATAGGAAACCATGTACTACATCCTGATGAAGTTATTTCCATTACCCAAACCACTATGTAATGAATTCCATGAATGAGATTCATCAATGAGCTCCCTGAACCATATTTGGAAAAAAATTAACTTTTGAACCGAAGGGTTTATCCGGGATTTTTTTCAGGTAGTCCATGTGGTTGCTGCTTAAAGAGAGGAAATGACAGAAAAAATCATGCTCAGGGAGTTCATTCGCACCATCTCGGACCACGAATCACTACTTGGACTGCTATTAGGGAATTAAAGGGAGTATCCTTTTGGGAATATGATACCACAACATGGATTCAGTTTTCAATATTACATCTTCATACCAAAGTCAAATAGAGATGGAAAACCCTTCATGTTTTGAGGCATACTAGGAAAATACCAATGGAACTGGGCTACTGTGGCCATATCTAAATAAATCAAGAATCCATCACGACCAAATTATTATATAAACACATCAAAAATATCGAAGGGGAAAGTGGAGGATGATAAATCTCATAAAAAATACCAAATTTCCATTAATGAGGTCTTGGAAAACCCATATAATGGAAGGAATAATGGTTGGGATATGATCAAGGGTAGAAAAATCATTGATTAATTGGAATATGTTTCATGTCCTAAATTTTGGAAAGCGCTGATGAGGGTAGGATTTAATTAAGCAACATGGGAAGTACATTTCCATGTTTTTTCATGCACGGGAGATCATGTCAATGGTATTCAGAAGGTGTTCTCTAGTTACAAAGGCATTCCAACTACATCATTAGGAGGTCATTATCAGCCTTTGTGGAATTCATCGTATCACTAGAATCCCAATTCTTTGGCTGATGTATGATGAATTTATCCCTACATAGATTGCGGGAAGATCAAGATTAGATTCCATCTTTCATAAATTTTCTTCTAGACATGGTTCATAGTACTAATGGGTTGAATATTGGGACCAGAGATACCACCTTCAATCATTATTTCAATTATTTTTAAAATTTTGTGTAGATGATCTTGCTTAGGGTGATGAGAATGCTAAGAAACTGTTGATGAGGATGAACACATGTCCTTGGGGTTACAATTTTGGAAATAGTGGATCCTAATGGTGGATCCAAGAATCAAGAGAATAGAAGCTGGATGGATACAACATCATGATAGATCCTCAAACTGTAGTTACGATGGTAGGATTCATCATGATGCTCGTTAATGGATGGATGCTCCCATTAAGGGATGCTCACATTGTGGTGTGTCCAATCACCTTCATAATGGAAGCGATGTCAGAAACAGAGAAACATCTAAATCTTGGAATCCCAATTATGTTGATGTTATACAATGTACTTTAGCACATTTGTATGGGGAAGATGGGAATGTGTGTTAGTGGGACATTCCACTTCATGTGCAACTTTGAGGTTTCACATATGGGGGACTACAAGTACCCAAACCATATTTTCCCTCCCCCAAAAAACCTCTAGTGAGTGAGTTTGAACATTTAAGGATGTTTCCATTTCATTCTAGGTCTGATAGAAGTATCAATCAAGGTTGGTCTAGCTGGTTACTTTACCTTTTTGAACATTTCCGCTACAGATAGGGGTGGTCCCTGATGTTGGAGTATGGATAGATGAGTAGTGATCATATTTCATAACCTTTATATGAGGGGTGTTGGTGGTAATGGTTGACTACAAGCCAATATATAGGTCACCTAAGACACACCTATATTCTAGTAATTTTAGATTCTTACAAACTATGACCTAGAAGGTGTACTAAGAGGTGAATCATTAGTTCCATACTTCGAAGATGAGGGAACATTGGTTGTTGTTCACGTGTGAACATGAGATGATATGGAACAACACTCATCCATCCACTACATTGTATGGGTTAACCCATGAATATATGAAGTGTTTGTTGATCACCTATTTGGGGGTAATTCTATGGCATTGAACTATCTGCAACAATGTAGGGGTGAGCCCTCCAATGTGGGGATGAGACAAAGTATTGAATGGAGTGTTCTATGTCAGCAAAGCCAGCATGGTGGTAATGGTAGTATAAGTTGGGAAATCGGTTCATGGGCCCACAATGTTAATATACAAAGACTGTGGATTAGAAACATCAGGACCAATTCTATTGGAAAGGAAGACTCCAGTGGATGGAGAGGCATCTAGGGATTTCTATGGGAAGTTTTCCAAAGTTCACAGAAAGGGTTTACATCACATTGACATTCCCAGTGAGGTCTTATTTCATCACTTGTTGGAAAACTATGTCATCTTCATGATATTATCTGGAATCCTTGGGTTTTGGTTGTATCTTAATTGATTTAGGAAGTGCGGTAGCAGTGAATGATCGAGCTAGTGGACATGGTGTATTCATGGGTCATTGTGAATCCATTTATAGATCAGGTGGGGGAGATACTACAATTGGAATCACCTCCAAAAAAATAGTTGTTGAACTCAATATGAATTCCGCATATCCTAAGGAAATAGAATAATCTAGAGGATACAACACTTATGAAGGGATCCCCCTAGATAGTGGAACAAATCACAGACTATATGGGAGAACTAGCTAAAATCATCAAGGTAAGATCAAACTCACTGTCCTGTGTTGTACCATTACTCTCTTATTATCAAGATTTGCTAATGTAGATATGTTCTGTGTAGGTGAATCTCAATTAAGGGACCCATACTGGTTGGGATGATCATGCACCCATATGTGTATAGGAGCACACTCCAGGGCCTGTGCCTGAAACATAAGAAGTTGGATTGTCGTCCAATGTTTAAGAGTTTAGGGAGACAACCTCAAGATTACAATATCTCCCAAACATATATAGGGGTAATGCCCTAGAATTAGAATAATGGTACCTAGTAACTTGATCTATTTCTTATCATCTCCCATAAGTCTTTTATATTTATAGATTTATACTCATCATTTACTGATCAGAATGACTGGAATGTTTCTTTCCTAAATTATTCTGGTGGTAATTAATTATATATATATAATACAATGTCAAGAAATCTAGGGTCCCTTCTCTGATAGGCATACTGGTCCATTCTAAACTTTTCATCTGTGTTGATATGGTTGTGGTCTTAAGTGAATTGTAGATTCTGGCTATGAGTGATACCCTTGGTATGGGCCAAACTCAGGGATGATAGCAACAATATTGGTGAGGTGGGATCAAGAGAGGATAACCAGCCTAATGATCAAGACCCATCCCATCAAACATGTTTCCATAGGTGGTTTTTTAGAGAAAATCATGTTTCATTTCCATAATATGAAACAACACTAGCCGAAGATGTGGAGGATTCTGACTATAAGGTGGAATAATATAAGTGAATAATCTGGTGTCGGGAATGAAATGCATCCAAAATTTCATCCATAAGACTTTGAAACTACTATTGGTGGGTTATATGGGGTATCATTGAAATTGGACACACAACATGTGCACTGGTGGGGTAGATTATTGTGGTTTACATATATAGAATCTTTAGTTTCTCATTATGTGATTTTGTGAATGAAACAATCACCAATATGACTCCTGGTGTTAGAAAAATGATAATAGCATTTGGAAGCTCGAGGAATTCACTATGGGGATCCAACACTTGGAATAATAAAATGAAATATCATTCTTCCTTCATCAATTATAAATTGGTACTCATCATTCAACTAAGTTATCAAGTGGAGTTGGTCGAGGAGTATATACAGAAGACAACACATTAAGTAGTTGAGCTCCATGATGAGAAGGACTAGGAATAGATAATAGCCAACTATCTTCACACAATGGATGATAAAGAGGAGATAGAGCTCAAGATGTTGTATTAGGCCTTGGAGGTAATATTCCAAAGTTTGTAAGAGATGAGATGCTCGATCACCCGAGTAGAGCTATGGTGAAAAATTTTCTACGAATCATAAGAGGCTCCAATATGTGGATGTCCTCCTCTACTGCACCAAATTGTTTGTTTCCTTTGAAAATTTATTGTTTGTAAGGAAAAAGTGATATCATTTATTTAATTATCACACATAAATCATACTTATGAGAAAACCAATGAGAAATCTATAAGCTCATGTGGTTCATTCCAGTTTTAATAAATATGTGACAACCGCAAGATTTATCACATGTATGATAGAAATGGATAATCGTCAAACACTCTGGGTATAATATTGTTGTCTAACCACTGACACTATTTGGGCTAAGAGATTCTATGGTTATATAACATTTCTCCTAGAATAGCCAACATTATTTTCAAATTTATTCTAGTTAACTAATGGGATAACGCCAAGGGAACTAGATTTAACCCAAACAAATGGGGTATGGAAATTTTAAATCACAATGCCCAATCCTAGAACACATGGAGAGTGTCATGGTGATACAAGATAAATTCTGATTGAGATTGACACATAACATCTATATCATTATCAAGGAGTGGGGAAAATAAAATAAGGTTCAACTGATAATATTTTTCGATACACAGAACCTATCTCAGAATGTTTACCAAGCTGTTCTGATACAATGGATTAGGATATTAGGAGAGCCAAAATTGGAATGATACCAAGCCCATATGAGGTCCGCTTAGATTTGGGTGAGATGGAGATCCATATAAGGGGTACACTATGTGTGATAATTGAGTGTTGATATGTTCAAATTGATTCTGACACTCTCTAAATAATTCCATTGTGGTTACAAAAACATCGAGTGTGGGATTAATGGTCTGAAATGTTGTCAAACTCACCTTCTTGGGGGAGATTCTTCTTGGATGATGAGTGATAACAAAATATGTAAACAATGTAATATATGACCAATATGGGGGAAAATAACTTCTCATGTGAGGGACTGGGATGTTTTTCTATTTGACATCATCCAACTGAGGAAGATAGACACAATGTTTCACATCATATGTTGAGGATGATGCATGGTACAGTAAGAGATCCTATGATAAGGATACAACTCATTTTTTAATGTCCTATTATTAGGAAATTTCACTTATTTTATGGTTGTATATCCTTGGACATGGAAATTTTTTTAATGTAATTATTCACATAATATTGAAATATCAATTCCCATTATATTTTAGCTGCATGAAGTAAATAAACCCTATGTAAATGAGACAATAGAGGATTATGTAACACCCAATAATCAAAAAATAGAAAAATTTCAATTATAATGAGGAACAAAGGGCCCACACTATACTAAACATCTTTAAAGTATTCACACATAGTTTATAGTCATTCTGGGAAATAGATTCATAGTCTAGGATCGCGGAATTCAGTCCTCTTTCCAATAGTTTATGGTTATTGTACATGGAAAAAATCCTATTAGTTTTATGGTCTTAGAGTTTGGAAAAAGGGAATTTTTTAACTCCACAACATCCCAAGAAGGATCAATCTTTGTTTAATGTCATGATTATTGGGTTGTTCTTCCTTTTTTATGGTCATAATGCTCAGATCAAGGTCCCATTCATGTAGCTTGACAAAATCAATACACACCCTACCAGAACCCGATGCTCACATCATCCATGATCGATCTGGGAAGCATGGGAATGTAAATGGTGTTTAATATACATGTGGATGTATGAATTAGGTGTGACACCAAGGGTATGGAATCCTACTTCAATACAAGGGAATTGGAAGGATATATGTCAAATCATCTAAGATATAGGGTAGGTGTGACTGGTTGGTGAGGATAAATTGTGGACCATGTTCATAACACAGGGACCAAAAATAAGCTAGTGAAGAACAAGGCAAGAAACAAAATGATCAACAATGAACATAATTAAAAACATAGGATCCATATTCTTCTTATAGATATCTTTTAGTTTACTGGCCCTGGATGAGTGGTGATCTAAAACTAAAAGGATCCCATCACATTTTTTTGGTATTTTTGGATTTGAATGATGATGTAAATGCAGTCCAAAAATGATAAGAAGTTTGGAATGTGTCATATTAAGATGTGGGATCAAAACTCAGTCCTTGAGAATAGTTTAGGGTCATATACCACGAACTTATAAAAATAGTTTAATGTCATGTTTCATAGACCTTGATCTTGTTGTCTAAGGACTTAGTGTCATACTAAAGAAGAGACTCCAAAAAACGGGATATGGATAGTGTGGAAGAGTTACTAAACTATGTGAAAGATGGTATATGAATCCTAACATCATACCACCACCTTATTAGATGATTTTCTTAAATTTTAAAGTCAATGTTCTAATACTATAGGGGAAATATTTTATCTTATGTTATGTATATGGAACAGAAGTGTAAAACATAATTTGAATGAATCCATGGATTCCCACACACCACAAAGGCATGATGAGATGAACTGTATATGGTTTATGGTCATAATTCATATACCATAATTTTAGACAAGGGGATGAATGGTTCATAGACCTATGGGTGTGCCCGAAAAAAATGTCCATGCATCACTACATATCCCATAATTATGAGAATCAAGACACAAATATTTTTGGAACACAACATGGTGAGATACCAACATTAGCAGGGGAAATCCTATCTCATGAGGGAACTGAAGCATCCCATGATTATCATGAGGCACATTGAACTTATCTATGGAAGGATCATAGATTAAAGTGTTTTATTGAGGATTTTAACACAAAAATTAAATTCATATATAGAGGAACATAGACCCATCATAAAAACATATGTAGCATGGAAGATTGATAGGACCATATTGAATAAAGACTGTGTAGGCCTAAGGTTTCATTAATGGGGATTATTGGAGAAGGAATTTTGATGAAATTATGGATGATACCAAAGAATAATTGTTTAGGAATTTCTATGTTTCTTGTTAGGATAGGAATAAGGCCATAAGTAGTTCTTGAAATAAATCATCCCATTATAGGTTTGGCCTATACATATCAAGGGGTAATTTTTTAGGATGGATGGATGAGAATGAAATAATACTAGCTTCAATATTTATCATGTTAGGAGAGGAATAAATCTACATGCAGTTCTTAAAGATAAAATGATAGATGAATGATTCCAAGAGTTAAATACTCTTAGGTGAGAACATTATGGTGTTGTGAATTTTATCATCATATGTCTAGGAAGGCAACACAGTGATTTTTTTCACCATAAGGGTAGGATGATATTTTTTATTCAGCTTAACATTCTGCAACTAGGATACCATCATGAGTGTTAAATTTCATGATATATGGATGATGGGCAATAAGTGTTCCAAGTGCTTTTTTTATGATGTGGTAGCTATAACCCAACATGAATGCGGGAACTAGGAGACCTAATGCCACTGAACACATTCCCAAGGAAGTCTTACACATAGTTGAATGTCGCGATTCCTAGACTAAGCTGAGGATAAGGGGCTAAAAGGCTGATGAGCCTATGTCTAGGCATGAAGAATTTTTTTTATAAATCTCTATGTATCATATAAGAAAAAATCAAGCCACATATAGTTCTCAAAGATGACAAGCTAGATGATCGTTTCCAACGATTATGTCCTCTCAGGTGAGAAAATAATGGATATATAAATGTTATCATCGTGAAGCTAGGATACTAAAACTACGTAGATTAGATTCAGATAGAATAGAATATTCCAAAAGGGATTTTCATTTCATGATAGAAATAACTTGATGTGAATGTGGGTCCACGGAGGCCCGCATCGCACAACACATTCCTAGGGTAAACCCACACACAGTTTAATGTATTTATTCTGAGACATGTGCTCTTAGTTTAATGCCATAGGGTTCAGATCCCATGTTTATTAGTTTATGGTCATAGAATTTGGACCAGATACCTATTCTGTCATTATGTTCCTATGACATTAACACCTTATGTGAACTACATCTTGAAAAAATAGAACTAGTTTGAGGAGTGATGTGCTCTCTATCCATGGTGATCAAAGTGAATATACCATTGGTAATGTCCTTGTGAATGATATACGGTCCTTGTCATCCGGTCTCCCACATTGGTAGTTTCCTAAATGGTATCATAATCGTTCTTTATAAAAATATTGTGTCATTCTAGTGGAAGGAGAAAAGGTAAAAAAAATTATTTATCACACTGGTTAACATGTTCTAGTGTCTCTATAGAAAATAAAAGTCCATGAGAATATATCCCATTAGGGATTCCAACTCAGCTAAATAGACTTCTTAGATTCCTTTTGGAGCCATCCGATCAAAGATAGGTATCCGAAGAGATAGAACCTGAATCTCAATGGGAAGGACTACATATGTTCTATACATTGTTGAATATGGAGCCACCAAGGTTGAATTTTATTTTGAAATATTATATGCCCATTTATCATTGTGGAGCTTCTTCGGAAAAAAATTCCTGTCATGGAGAACCATATATTGTAGAATATTGGAGAGGGTTTTATTAAACACCTTAATCTATCAATTTTACTGCATGTGGTAGTGAGAAATAAATTTCCACTAGATGTTTTAATTAGAATGAAACTTCTTCAGCTCAACATCCTATAAGTTGGTGTCATTTTCAGGGAGAATGATGTGAGGAACCCCAAATAGATGGAGGATAAGGTAGCTCACAAATTATACCATTGGTCGGTTCATGACTTATTTAAGTGGATTTAGTTCTTCCCAAATAGATAATAAATATTTTTTGGTTAGAATACATCCACATTGGTGAGATGTTGTTGGTGGATATAGTCCCACAAAATGAAGTCCTTGAACTAAAAATGGAAAAGAATAAATGTTAGTATAGAGGGGATCTATCTGTCGATGCACTAAATTTTCAATAATTTAAACACATGAAAAAATATGGTGTAATTTATGTAGTTGTAGACCATGGTGGGCCAGATGTATCCATGACATCAAATCTGGTTGGAGATCTTCAACCCTACATAAGGAGAATAATAGGACACATCAAGAAATTCATACATAAACAAGGATATCCTATCTCCATTGATACAATAGTAGATAATTCCATCAAACCCAAATATATATATATAGAGTAATTTCAATATTAATACCACTATTGAGTATGAACCACACTATAATATGACATATAAACTCACATTTGTCTCTATCCGTAAGGATTACTCCACACTATGAAATACTCAAAAAAAGGAGCCATCTAATAATAGTATTTCTCTGGTGTGGGGGGAACTGGAGGAACAAATATAAAAGCACCATCAGTCAACAAGTTTATCTACTTGATATCAACATCATATGGAATGATTGGGGTGATGAATCCTTAATGAACCACATGAATTAAAAGATCATTATTGATAGGATCTACAATATATTTATCTAGGATTGGTAGGAAATCTACTCGACTATTCTGTATCAAGGAAACATAAGTTAGCTTGGGATGAGAATGTAATTGAGCCATCAAATGGAGAGAAAACTATACCAAGGGCATGAGTTTTGGATTTCTGGAAAATTAATCACCATTTATTTTTTGATTTCTATCACGGTGTCTCCCTTAACATGCATGTGGTGGTCATAACTATGATATCTGGATTGAAACTACTAATGTGATCCTCATTATATACCACATTGTCAGTGCATCAATATGACCACAATAATGAGTATGGAAGTAAAACCTATTTTGGAGTTTTGAAAAGGATCACTAGTCCCACTCTATTGAGAATGATATTTTTGTTCTTATATCAATTTGAATTCAGGAGGAACCATCAAAATTAATCCACCAATAGGGTGTTTCTTAGTCCACTGAATGTATAGACTTATCAGATATTTCAACGTCTAGAAGAAATTAACATTGAGATGAATGGTCATCTTGGAATTTATCCAGCGCATGGCCCTTTACATCATTTCATTGAATAAACCGGATGTCGAATTAATGAAGGATTACTTCCCAACATGCTAGTATACCTTTCAACATCAGTTGATTTAGTCTATAATTAACATATCCCCATGGTACAATAGTTTTATATCATTATTTACAAATAATTATGCGATTTTCCATGGGGAAACACATCTTCAAAAAGCACTTCTTGATTAGGGAGTATTTGGAATCTATGTCAAGGATCATGCGATTGAGATGGGATAAAATATTATCAATGAATTTTTTATTTTTTTGGGTGAGAAGGGCACCGAGTGATCTCTCCATGGATGTTACTTAAAGAACCATGTGCTTTCGAGAGATGGGTGGCATCCGAAAAAGTCCATGTAGTAGATGCATATTTATTTCCTCGAATGATGTTTTGAAATCTTCATCCCACTTGTATATGGTACCTTTCTTTGTTATCCTAGAGAAGGGAATACAAATTCCAACTAGATTCACGATGAATCAGTATATTTAGGATAATTGTGCTTAATGGACTTGGAGCTCCTTGAGGTTTCTCGTAGGAGGCATCTGTATTATGACCTTGATATTCTCTAATCCATCATGATGCCTCTCTATCTAATGAAGAAGATGAGAGACATCCATGAGGCATCCTCTAAATCACACCACAAAGAGTTCATCTTCTGATTATTGTAGTGGATGAATCAAATTACATTTTAATGATCTTTGAGATGGTCTCTCTATTAGTTTGAATTTAACACCATGTCATCCACATATCATTCCACTATTATCTTGAGGATTATTTTGATGATGGGGTGCATGTCTTGCTGATAGGTGGATCATTCATTCATTAGATCGAAAGGAATTACCTGATAAAAAAAAGGTTCTTTTGAATAACTTTGAAGGTGGCAGACTCCTTATAATTTATGTACATCTAGATGTAGTTTTATACAAAGTATCCATCCATGAATGTGAGATCCTTGGACCCAACATTATCATCGATCAATCTATGTCACTAGATGTGGAAAATATTTCCGTAGAATGTAGAAGTTTAAATCCCAGAAGTCGATATAAACTTTGATCTGTCTATTCTTCTTCCTGTATTGAATAATGCAGGATGGCCTCTTGGGGTACATAATATCCATTATGAAGTTGAATTTTATAGTTCTATAAACTTCTTACTAAACAATGGAACCATTATAAGGGTTTATTTTCCTAGGATGTTGATTAAACTCACGAGGACTCACCAGGAGTCCATGATGGTGGACAATGACTTGAGTATATTGTCTTGGAATCTCATCATTACCCATGGAAAATATATCAATGTGTTTCTTTGAGAAATCCATGCACTACTTCTTTTTTTCTAGATTAATAGCTATAATGATCATCATTGTCCTTAGATCCATATTTGTGCAATGTATCATCATATCAAACTATCAAAGGTGGTGGAGAAACATTCTTCAAATACAGGAGGATCACCATCCAAATCCTCTTTTTCATATGATGAAGGGAAATTAGTGGGGTGAGACTCTTAACCTAGGCCAACTTTTTTTGGGGTAATAGTGGGGCATGCTTGGGAGGATATAGAATCATCAATGAGGAATGACTTCTTTGTTAAGACCATAGAGACATATGATCTCATTCCAATTCCATTAGCCCATTGACTGTGGAGTCCATTATTGATGTCAATGTAATGGTGGTGGTTCAACATATGTCAGTTTGGCCAGGCTCTGAGAAACCATAACATGCGAATCATTGTTTTTCCCTTGGGGAGAATGTCATGATACCATACAGTGGTGGTAGGTTCTGTTATCTCATGTACATAAACTATATAAGATTACGATTTCATGTTATGATGAATTTTTTTAAATGGGGACATGATGAACCTTCTTCAGGGAAAACACAATGTATTTTCCAAAGACTGGAGTTGCAACCTCAAATATGTGAATCATGAGGATTAAAGCGTTATATAAATTTGTTCATGGAATGGTTAAAGTTGTGATGTTCTAAAAAATGTTAGTTTGAATGTTCTTTTCCTTGATCAAGTAATAGAATGAATCTATTTATTGGTTTTTAAAAGATTCAAAGGGGGATACATCACCTTCAACCATACCAATGTGACCATTGGGGGAGTATATGAAGGATTTGTGATATAAATAGGGGAATAATTCAGGCATATGGATCTAGGTCCTACCAATAAACACATTGAATAGAGGCATGATGTACACTACTATCTAAACCACTAGGTTGTGGATATTGCTAGAAATTTATTGGTGGTTGGTAGATAATTCACCCAGAACCACTATTGCATGAATGATTTCTGTATGAGGCTTGTTTTTGTTTTATGAGGCCAATCATGGTGTTTTCATGGATACTATTCATAGTAAATTAGCATGCTCAGATGTGGTTCCATGTTTGATATAGTGGGCTGGGAGGACTATTCTTTCTGATATATGCCCAATACAAATTTTTTGATTTTGGTGTCATTCACAAATTCCCTTGAAGAACATGATACAATCTTCGAGCGATTTTCCAGTCCATGAAATCTTCTCTGATATAGTATTCTAGGGCTACTCTTAGGAATTTACATATATTCATAACCATCAGTGACTATGAAGTGATTTACTATCTTGATATAATTCATAGAGGCAAAATGTTTCTCATCATTTGAGGAATATTCCAATACAAGGTGGGATCTGGGTGTAATTCCCATTTCTATAGGCATAACGTTGCTAAGAGTGCAGGATGACTTTCACACTTATGGGGGGATTTTTTCCCCTTTAACCATTTGTATATTAGTATATGAGTTGAGGAATGTTGTGAGTTGGATTTATAAGTTGTAACCAAGGAAGGTGTAGTGACTTTAGGTGGATAGGGTCAGGCTATGTTGGAACGAATAAAAACATCAGAGAGGGAAAATTCTATGAAATCTAACCAATCAATTTACTACTGTGTATTTTGGTTGGAAAATTGTTAAAATTACCTTGAACCACCAATGTAACTATCACGATTGGTGGAGATGTATTTCATTAGTGTTAGAATGTCTCCCAACATTATCACACCATTTTCCACCTAGTCCAAAATCAAATCCTTGAACACATATCATTATTTAATGGTATTAATAGGGATTCATTGGTTAGTGATGTACTGAGGAAAGTCACAGATCCTAGATTCATGGGGATTATTTCACTTTGATAGCTATAGAAAAACTTGTTCCAGGGAACGATGGAAATAACTTGGATCTTGTATATCCTAAAAGGAGTAGGTATAGTTCCTTATGTCATGGAAGGGAATATTGGGTGCCTATGCAAGATGTGGTGTTTTATCCTGATGAGGGTCTAGAGACTCATTCTCTTATCAAGTAAAATAATCTCTTTGAGGACTTATCTACAAATTGATCAATAGAAGAGGCTGATCTTGATAAGGAATCTACACTTTTCCAAGATCATTTATATAAGGGGTAAACAACACTAGCGGTTGTGGGGCCTCTAACTATAATGTAGAGGAGGGATGTCCCATAAATATTCTTCATGTGGGGGTTGGGAGAGGAAATAGTCATGTTGTCTTGGAATATTAAAAGGATTTGAACAGGAATTTATTTGTGTTAGTGAAATCCCATAATCAAACTGGGATGTTCTGAGTGATGATGGTAGGGATATGATTAGTCTTGATGTTTTCTATAGACATCATCTGTAGTTTCTATTGGGTAAGAAGCTTGTCTAGTGAATACGTGAGGCCCTTCCATAATGCAATGAATCCTACAACAAGATAATCAGGTATATTCTTTCACTTGAAGATGTCAGCATTGGTCATCTTGCTTGCAGTGGAGCTGAACAAGTATATTGGATAACTGTGGAGGTCTTCCCAACCAAAAATAAACCCTATGGGTTACTGTTCATACTAAATGAATGAATAAAATTCCAATTTATAAAAAAAACAACATATCGTGGTATCCTTCTACTACTCTGGGGTTCCCAATATTGGTTCACATCTTAAGATAATGTTTTCTAAATAATGCAGTGGATCACACATCCCATTGAATGGGGTGAATGTTGGATCCCCAAAATCCATGGGTGCATGTATGTCATCCACCCATGATGGATTCAAATTTCCATTATGTGGGATTTCAACCTATATTGTTTCTAAGAATTCGAGGAGAGTGGTGATAGTAGCTATTATATCATCTTGGTAGTGGTTCTTATCTTGATGGGAATCTAGGAACACCAATGCATTGACGATCTCATCAACATGGTAAGTAAGCTTGGAGGATTGTGGAGCAGCTTGATCCAGATGTCATGGAATGTTATCATGATTATTTATTTGATTTAGTGACACATATCATGGCCTCTTTCAATATGATATGTTCAATGCTCTTTTGGGATGATTAGGAACTCCATAATCAACTGGGAACATCTAGAAAAGAAGTACTTGTGGCTTCCCTTTTTTTGTATGGGGGGGGGGTCAATATCTTGTTATGTAAAACTATAATATAGGTTCCACTCAACAAGGAACTCATCAGTGATACTATTATATTCTAATAACTAATTACAAAAAGTAGTGACTGTAAGATCAATCACTATATTTTGGGCGATGTATGATGTATCAGAGGGATCAAGATATTCCACTACATTTTGTGTGTGTTTCAAACAGTAGGAAATGACGAAGATGTTTCTCCAAGGCTAACCATTTTCCATTTTTCGGTGAGTAAAAACACCAGTGGGAGGGTCCATATGATATTATGAAATCCCTTGGGGGAAATTATCTTTGGAGGACCTTGTGTCAGTTCCCCCTTCCTTGTGTATATTAGGACCATCCTTATTTAAAAAATATATACAGGGAGTAATTTACTCAAAATCAATGGGTATGTCAGGATTCTTCTTGATAGGGGTAAAATGGAGCATAGAATGATACCCCATTCCATATATTTATACCTATGGAGGAACATATTCAATGATTATGTATAGCACTATGATGTTTTGGATGAATCTCTATTGGAGGAACTATTTGTAATTTGGAGATGTAGGGTGCTAGGCCACTAAGAGCGCTGCTAGCTCAACCATGTGGCACTGCTAATCGATGTCGTCAAAATATGATGGGAATAATGGGTAGACCAACTGATGGTCATGGAGTAGAAAATATTTCTTTAATATTTTCCATTGGATGAATGTATCCTTATCCATAGGGAAAGATTTAGGGATATCAATGATGGTTATTGAATTCGGACAAAAAAACAATTGATGACTAATAGTAGACAAATTATCCACAAAATTTCTTATACATAAGTGGGACCAAGTTCATGGTTATCCCACTAATCGATTATCTCTAGACATGAGACTGAAGTAAGAATAGTTTTGTATTGTTTTGGTGGTGGACTAGTGGGTGCAGCAGACACTTCTTGAGTTGACTGTATATTTCACTTGGGTTGTCTCTCGAGGTTGGTACCAATTGCATCATTACTTCTAGGTAGGACAAGGTTATCACTACTACCTCATGTGAGAGGTGATCAAAACTCACTTGTGGGTTTACCATGTACTCATAATATACTATATTCCATAATAACACCTCTTGATCTTAGGTTGAGGTATAGAATAAAACTAGAGATGAAAGATATGACGGCACTATGAGGCCCTATATGGTATCAAAAATTTCCTCCACCTTCATGAATCTAGGGAGATATTTGTAAATTTTGGAGATTTTACCTTTTAGGATGAATAACAACAACTAAAATTCTCATTTCCCATACACTAATATAGATGATTGGGGTGAAGGTTCCATCATTGAATCACATTCTAGTTTCGAATATGTGATGTGAATGGGACTAAAAATGACATGGAACTTCCCAGAATTCTAACATTAGGGGATGTGGTTCACCATTCTACCATGGGATAATTCTTGGGGGAAGGTAAGATGTTTGACAAGGGGAGGACCTATATGATGGCGGGTGATAGTGGGGGAGGACCTCCACATTGATAGGTTGGGGTATGTGTCGGGCGTCTTTATTAGTTGTATTCGGAGTGGGGAGGTCCTATGATTTGACTATAGTGGGAGTGTGGAAGACCGACACTTTGGGTTTTTATGAAGTAGGGAAAACCACTTCTTAATTTGGTGGGATCTTGGGTAGGACCTCCATGTTGGATCAGAGGGGATGAAGTGCCTCTTCTTGGATTGGTTGATGTGTGAGGAGGGCCTTCTCACTTATCAAATAGGACCCTAGGAGGACCTCCATGTTGAGAAGAATTAGTATTGGGTAGAACTCCATACTGGTTTTTATTTCTTGAGGTGGACCCCTATTTGGATTGATATGGGAGTGGGGAAGACCACCTTTGAAGCTTGTGGAAACATGGGGAGGGCGTTGATGTTTTCAATTGATAGAGTCGGTACGACCATCACACAAGTTGGTTAAGTCTTTGTGACGATGTCCATCTTGGATGATGGTAGCATGGGGAGGGACTCTGTATTAGTTTTCAATGATGTTACGAGGACCTCCACTTTGGTCGGTGGTGGAGTGGAAAGTGTATCCTTTTGAGATGGGAATGATGTAAGGACGACCATGGTATAGTCTGAATGCGACTTGGGGAGGACCTCCATATTGTCTTGTGGTTGCAATATGGGGAGGAAATATGCACTATTTTTGAAGTGGGAATGACCTCTACTTGGGTTGGTGGAGGAACATGGAGGACCTCCATAATTAAAATCATTATCATGGGATAGCTCATAATATTTTTTGTGGTTACAAAAATTAACAGAGTCATACAATCCTTCCTATAGGGGATCTGAGGTCTCTATAGTAATCGGTCATGGATAGGTCCCTAATCATCACTTTCAAGGCTATGGTAGAATATTCTAGTAGAGGGCATATTTTTCTGGTAGGTTTTGTTGTTATATCACACCATCTTCATCAAAAATTTATAGAGGGTCTTGTGTAAGACCTTAATAATTACATTTTCCATTGAATGGTAGTAGGAGATATGATTGGAATATATATTTTACATATTATAAAATTTCTTCATCTTAGTGGCCTAAAATTTGGGGGATTTTTCAAAGATAATTATGTATGGAACATCAAATAAGTGGATGATATAGGAGCTCAAAAACTTGATTACATAATGGGATTTTGATTCCATGAGGGTAATTTCTTCTTCCGGCATGGTGATGAAGCCCATCAAAGTTAGAATGAACCTTCACTGGTGAGCTGTCACTAGAGGGTATGGAACCACAATGTCGAGTCAAAAGAATTCATCGTTCAAAGTGAACATTTTGGTATGCATAAGATCTAGAAGTAAATAAACAAATATTACAAGAATATGACATGTTTGAAACCTCTTTGATAAATCAGTGTATTTTTAGGTAATAGTGAACTTCATGTAGCCAAACCTATGAATCTGGTAGAAAAGATTAAATCCTTCTTCATAGATGCCACATGACCCAGCGTGGAATTTAGCATAACATGGGGTATCTCAACTTTGTGAATTCCACCGAGGATAATTCCAGAAAAACCATGAATATTTGGATCATTCTCATGGTTATTCCCACTCTTTAGGGTGAACTACACTACACCACTATAGATTAACTCATGCTCATCTCAATATGGTGGGAGGATGCGATGCTGGTGATAATAAATTAAGGGAGTTACCTAATCGGGCATTTCCTCCACCCCGTGGGGGCTTAGGGCCCTGAAATCAAATTGAAAATATCCAGTTAGTTTAAATCTTGGTTTCTATCATCATCTAAAATGATGTGATTTATGACCCACGTGTGTTCCTCATGAATGATTTGTTCATCATTTTATAGCATTGTGAGAGACTCAACTTGACTTTACATGGTTTTAATGCACCCACTGTGTGATCGAGGGATATGATCCAACTCCAAATGAAAAGAAAACTGGGCTATTAGTTGAGTAGTGGACTATATTAGGGAAAAAATATATTTATTCCCAATGTCATAGTAACCATTAATTTATATTATTATCATCTTGGAGTCTCCCTTCAAATGAAAGTGAGAAAAATCAATCTTGAGTGTCAGTGATGAGATCTAGATACACTTTATTGTTGATGGTAATGACCTATGATAGTAGGAATTAATATAGAAATATGGAATATTAAATAGTGATTAAAATGATCCCCATGAAAACACTACTGAGCATGAGACCATTGAGACTTCTACCGGTTGGGCTACGAGAGGTGCCATCTAATTGAATCTTCCCACACAAAATAGTTTAATTAAACAAGAGTAAATCCTAATATATAAAATTAAAATCCTGATTAAATTATATAAGGGTCTAATGGGATTAATTAATTCCTCCCAATGTGTAACCCATGATGGCCTCTTGTGGATCAAACCTAATGTCGAACTACTAAAGGATCACTTCGCAGACCTTCAGTTATCCTGTTAACATGAGTTGATTGGAATATAATTCTATGTGTCCAGTGGGGACACCAGTTGTATCTCTTAATTCAATAAATAATTCCACAACTTCTATAGTGATAGAAATAGTGATTGGGATCTCTTCACTAATGGAGAGAATCTAGTTTCTTTTTCTAGTAGTGTGAAACTAAAATAGTATCGACATTTTTGTCATCCATCATTATTTTTCTCAGAAATAAGGGCATCAAGAGAACATTGTGTGGTGGTCACATTGATTAATAGTGTATTCCTTGACTAGGGGGGAATTAGAACAAGATATCACAACAAATAATTCATAATATAATCAAAGTTGGTATGGTACTTCTCATCCCTGGGTAAACATTACGATTCGTCATCATCTTTGAGAAGGTATAACACTTTTCAACCAAGTTTTTGATAAAAAAATTTATAAAGGATATATTTTTTAGAGACACCACAAATCATAGAGGTTGCATGGGGGAGGAATTTGGATGATGTCCATGATCTTCTCAAGGTCAATCTCAATGCCTCTATATCATATTATGATGTCGATAAACATACTTGAGGTAACCTTGAATGCACATATCATGGGGTTTGTTGTTAAATTCTATGAGAGAAGGATTCTTTACTCTCCCATAAATCCCAATATATGGTCATGATGTTGGAAAGATTTGACCAACAAATCATTTACATAAAAATCCACTATTTTTTGTGGATTGGACTGAACATATGGTGCATCACCTGATGATAAGTGGATCTTGTATTCAGCATGTGGATGTAAATCACATGGTAGAAGAATGTCCCTATAGGAACTTGATTGGTGGTGGACTCCCCATTCTCATGGGCCATCTATATCTATTTGTATATATATTATTCATTTATAATGAAGAGAGAATAAAATCTAGTTATAGCATCAATCAACTACTCAGTAACTGGAAGGGGAAATCATCCTTTAAAAATTTTTGGTTGTGGTAACAGAAGTTGTGATGGCCTATAATAAACCTATTATTAATTTGGAGAATGAGGATGTTGGATATCCAATTTGGGTATTAGACTTCCCTGATGTTTTTGGGTTTAATGTTATTATCAACATTTTCCTTGACTGTAGAACTGTGAGAGTGGTCCATATTTTTGGCTAGCTACTAGAACTAGTGATGACTAACTAGGAGATCGAGACAGTGAATTTAAACATGTTGATCCATTCCTATAATTTATTTTAGATATAAGAAAAAAACATGGTCTTATTCCATTAAATCCACATACTATTTTTTATCCTCTAGAGACATGGTTTTACTTTTCAATGTTGGCCTTGTATCTTCATGGGACAAAGGTTCACCTCAATTAACCCATCAATGATGGCAGAGATAACATCTTCAATTGTCATGGAATCTACTAAATCCTCTTAATTATTTGAGATAAAAGAATAATTTGTAGGATTTTCTTCATGTAATATATCAGGGAAAGAACTAGTTATTTCTTGTGAAGACACATGATCCTTAATAAGGGGCTCATGTTCTCCAAAAATAGTGTCTATATAAGCTATTGAGAAAATTCCATTCATCCTTTGACAGTGCGGCCCATGCATGATGTCCAATAAATAGTAAAGATTCATTTCCCATCATTTCATTCCTATTCTATGGAATAAGATATAATTTCCTGTATTGGTGGACATTAGGATAACTTGATTTTACTTCAAAGGAGTATGGGCTTCTGGTAACACACATGCCAATCCAATGTAAGAGTATGATGATTTTTTTGGTGTTGCATGTTCTTTGGGATAATGAAACCCTATTCATGGAGATGAAAATGAAAATTTCCAGGAATGGCATTGTTTTCTCCAACTAATGAGTTTGGTTAATGGATTTTTCATTCAAGTCAACCCATGGATTGGATGTGGTGGTTGTCAGATTTTTGGGAGCCTTTATGTGCTCAATCCTTCTAGTATGAATCTTTTTACCATATCTCTTGTAGTAGATAGAAACCATATATCAAGATTCACTAGATTAAATTGGGAATATATCATCCTTGAGTACCTAAATTATCAATCAAAAGAGTAATTGAGGCACTGGTGATATGAGGAGGGGACCACCACATGAAAATAAAGACATGTCCTACCCAACAACGCATTATAGGTGGTATCCTATGAGACTATAGTGAATTTAGTTCATGATTTCAATTCAACAAAATTCGTCTTTAATCGAACCCTTCCACACATTTTATACTCTCCTAAGTCATAACCCTTAATTTTTAGGTTCTAGAGAGTTAGATATGATTTCGTCAGTCCTAACCTGTGGAGTGTCCTGGTCAGGATGATGTTTATGTCAGATCCTATATAAATAAAAAAGTGGTGGATCTATAGACCATTAAACTAGAATGTAATATAAAAGGGGAACTTGTGAATGACTATGACCTCATCTCTCCTATAAAATGAATTCATTTTTCGGTCTTCCCCTTTATTGGCCTCCTCTTCATAATTAAACATTACAGAAGCTACTTCAACTATGAACTTGAGGGTTCTTTTAAATGACTCTATGAAAGCCTCACACATTTATTATAACAAGAAGTGGTCCAATAGGATTGAAGTACTCACAATTATGATGGTGAGGTGCTTCATAAAACCATACTTATGTGTAAAAGTTAAAATTTTTCCCATGGCGGTCACTCCTTGGAAGGGGATAGAACAGGTGCTACTGGATAAACCATTGGGTTCTAGATGGGTTTGGAAATATTTTTTTCTAACTAGATGACTTACACTAAACCGCTATAGATTGAATATAACATCAATAAGGCATGGATTTGGTTTGATGTGGATGATCATGGAGAGATCATGGCTAAGCTACTCAGTCAATTAACATGGTTGGTTGTGGAGGTGTACTAGATGAAGTTGACTAGGAGGATAATTATTTCTCCACTCTGCACAAAATCATATTCCTTATACTATGTATCATGTATGACCTATTTTTAGGCAGTATCCTTTCCATTATAGTGGATTTAATTTTCTATTCCTTTCCATCAATGGTGTCATTTAGAGGCATATTGTGAATTTTCATGGAATTATTCATCATCCGAAATCATGAATAGGTCTACCAATTAGATAGAGTTCACAGAGCCACACCCCTTCTCATCATCAGTGCGGTCATCCAATACTGGATGGACCCTTCCCATATCTCACAAACTCATGAGTAATGAAATCACTGAGAGTTAGAGATGTGTTGAGGTCATGATGGAGACTTTGATTACCCTTTCACCATTGACTCCTATTGTTCTGGGACATATAAAGAAATGAAGTGGATGTTGAGGTAGATGATAGAGATGGTACAACAATTAAATGATTTTCTAACATCCTTAAGAGAGCATTGATGACACCATTGGTGTGAGAAACAACCCTATGGTCCAACCAGTCATCATATTTCTACGTCATGTGGATATAGTTCTTGTGCCATTAACCTAAACCCCTACTATCACTATTTGGGTCGGAAAATACATAGATCAACTGCATTGGGAAATCACCCAACATGAAAAAATCATAATCCACTTAATCCCATACAAAATATTTTAACACATAGAATTTCGTGATGGCATGTCTTAGGACCCTATGGTATTTTCAATGATTAATAATGTCAGTGTATCCAGCTTCTACGGGTTGGTTTCACTCTACAAACTTCATAATCTCCTTGTTTAAGTAACATATGAGACCAAAATAGACACATGAATCCTTCATGTAATTAGTTTGTTTTATCCTTTCTCAGAGGGGCCCTCTAATGTACATTCATTGATGAGGATATGGTTCCACAATCTCTCATCTAGGCAGATTCACATGGGGAGGCGATACCTAATAGATATTTTCTATGTTAGGTTGGGATTGAAAATGATGATACACATGTTGAGGCTATTAAGGAAAGGGGTACAACAAATATACCATTTTTGGGCCTCTATAATCATGGATGAGGTAGTATCACCTGTTTAGGCATTCTTATAGTAGCTATAAGAGGAAACAATTGCGACTATCTACTCTACCACAAGGCTTCCTAAAAATGTTGGGACTTATAAGAAAACTCTCAAATTCCACCTGTGATGCTATGTGTGATGATATTTGGTATAGATAACCCATGAATTTCACTATGCATTTCATTATTATAATATCTTGGGATAGAGGCATATCGACTGAATATGTGAGGCCTTTCCACAAAGAAACAAAATTTTTTACACACTCATCATGTATTTGTTTCCACTTAAAGAGGTATACAATAAATGTATTTCATGTTGTGGGATGAACTTATAGACGAAATCCTAGGAAGGTCTTCTCAATATTTAATGCATCCTATGGGTACTTGGTTGCACCATATGGATTCATGTCCCTCCATCATCAAAATATTAAAAGAGATCATCGAAACTGACTTGTATTATTGGATACCCAACATTTGTCAAATCCTTGAAATAAAGCGGTCAATGTGCTACAGTGAATACCCCATGACATTATGTGGGGACAATATAGGATTTCAAATCTTTGAGGGTGCTCAGATGTTTTCATCCTATTCTGGGTACAGCTTTCCATTTGTCAGTATCTCAACATATATTATATCTAGGGCATCGAGGATAGTAGTGAGAGCATCAATAATGTAGTCTTGATGAGGGTAACTATGTTGGAGAGGTTCCTTGGGAAACAGCGAATTTATTGAATCAAAAAATTTGAGATATGAATCATTAACATGATGAGAAACAAGGCATGGATCCCATGGATGGTAAATACATAGCTATGGCAGGTTTGGTGACACAAATCCAAGTCTCTTGTGGTATCCTCCGACCACTTCTTTGACTGGATGGGATGGTCCACCAATATCATCTTGGGATATCTATACAATAAGGATATGCTACCCCAGTAGATGGGAGATGGGTTCCCCTATCATTGAACCATAATTCAGGTGTCAATCTGTAATGTGGTCATTATTCAACCACTTATTCTATTCAATCTTCTTTGGAAATGCAGCTACCATGGGTTCTATCTCCACCATCAGGGCAACCACAAATGCATCAACATGCATATAATTATCCTTTATGATATTTAGGATCATAATGGTGGGATGTAATTCCACATTGGAGGAATTTTTGAATCCATAACCATTATTTTATTGATGAGTGAGGAAACCTAAAGGGAAGTCTTCATGAATTTTTCCACCTCTTGATGTGGATTTTCCCTATCATTCTCTATGTTAGTCCCATGATCCTATGGAAGGTTAGGGATATCCATTTTTATAGTAATGATAACCCAAGAAGAGTTCTCATCATCAGTGGATAGTCCAGGCTATCACACGTTACTGTAGTAATGGGGATCAATATACTTACCCCATCATCTAATCTGTATGTGTAGAGATTCTACTTCCACAATTAAATAGAGTAATGCGAGGCTATTTATGTAGTTCACTTGAATATTTTAGAGTTATCCTATAATTGTTTTTGTTTTGATCCATTATGAGTGTCATGATTTTAATCCTCCAACACTATTGATAGATTTTATCATTATTTTCTAGGTTCCTTGGTAGGCCAAATTACTATCCGAGAGGCAGTGAAACATCAACCAAATTATCTGGCAGAAACACAAGACCCAACCCTCGATAAATGTCTTTGGGATGTAAATGTTTTAAGTTGTAGGCACTCAAAACCCCACTGATAGCTGGTTGGTGATTGGAGCCTCCCTAAGGCCTTATTGCTCAAGGGAAGGGCTTACTATTTATCGACCAAAGCTTCAGTCATTGATCTCTAAGGGATGGATGGTGGATGCAATGTATATCTCTCCATCTATGTGTCTTTTTAGAGAGGATTCACTGTGTGATTGAAATGTTCACTACACATTGGGTTTTATCTTGAGGGTGTTTCCAACTACAACATCACATCCCTACAGGATGATGTGTTCACCAGAACCTGTTGTGCCCTGGTGGAGGTGTTCATATATGGATCATAATAATTATGAGCATCTATAGGTTCCAACCATAACCATTATAGCACTCCAACTTCTCTAGTTTCCATGGAGTGGATGGAAGCTGGGGGCGACAATGGAGAATACACTACAAGTCCATAGAAGTGTTCCAAAACATACTCTTACTACTTATACCTATGAAGGGAACTTGGGATCCTATAGGTGATGTTATTAATATATTTATGACTTAATAAATACCACCTTTACTAATTTTATATGAAATGTGCATTATTTGTGTGAAATATTAATGTTTTAATACTATGCATAATTTTTGACCATTTTTAGAAGAAGTCCAATTGAGCCAGATTGCAATTTTATTTATACCTATCACCCTACTGACACAAATTATTTGTTTCTTGTTTTGTAGGATTCCTAACTTGATATCCAACATTTAATTATAAAGGATCATGGGCTAATTATTCCATTTGAAAGATCATATGGACCACACAAGAAGGCCCATAGAATCTATGAGGAGGCTGGAGCATCCATGAAGATTGAATTACTGGGATCAATACAGTGGTGAAAATTCATTATTTATCCTCATAAATTTGGATAAAAATTCAAGGAGTAATGGATAAAAATCTCAGGGCCCAAATCCAAGAACAAGGGGCCCAACTAATGCTTTGAAGTCCAGCCCACCATTTTGTACGGGAATTAAAATCCCAACACTATTCATGACATATCTAATTACGTAATAATCAAATAAAGCTGATATTTTTTAGTGTAAAATAGGAGATATAGATTCCCGACATTGTTTAATAAATAATTCAAATTTTAAAGCATTTTACTATTCAAAAACCCATTCAAATATTGGAATTCAAAAATTTGGGATTGAAATGGACAGACTAACTTTTGTTTAATCAACAATCCATAACATTGGTTCCTTAAGTCCAATGGCCACCAAATTTTCAGATTATACAGAGGATATATTTTTATACAACTTTTAAGAATATCATATCACAATATTAATCTGTCTAATTTATCAAATTGTCGATGCAATTGGAGGGGTAGTTTTGGAATGAAAACAACCCACAACATTGGGCTATAAATACATCCCCACCCTCTCCTTGAAAAGAGTTGGAATTTAAGAAGAGAGGAGAAAATATTGTCATGAAAAAATCCTTGAAAATTTTCTTTTTAGGACATGACATACTCATGTTTTCACCTGAGAGACCCTTCCTCCTCTCATTGATTTCATTTACTTTTGTGCTTTTCATTATTTGTAATCTTGTAAGTGTTGTTTTTGTAACTCTATTTTAATGAATTTTTATTCATCCGTATATCTAATTCCCATCCAACTTATGTAGTTTCATATTAATTTTTTTAAAATAGTTTAAATACATTTGAATCCCCTTCCCTTATTTTTCTTTCTCATTCAATCTAAAGTCAGTATTTAATTCCCTTCATCATTCGTGTGTGTGTATTCGACGCTAAACTCTTTTCTTATCAATTTTTTTTTCTTATATTCTTAATTTTTAATCATAATAACTATAACTATATTTCTAAATATTTTAATGGAAGAGTAAATCTCTCATTCAGGTGAGTTATAATTTAGGTATGTTAAGTTATTGAGAGCTTTTTCTCGATGAATATTCTTCAAATTAACATTGTTTATGTTGAACTTAGCATGTCATGGATTAATGACTTGTTTTGTTTAAAATTTAAATTCCATGGATTATTGGAACCATAAATACACTACCAAAATCAAGTATTGATTGATATTAGAATCCTATTTATGTTAAGGATTAGATTAAAGCTTTAAAAGTTAGTAATTCCAATCAACGTCAACTTCTGACATGGGTGTTAATTTAATGCAATATAAAGAAAAGCTCAAGGATATCACAAGATTAACTACCTAATAATGAACTAATTCTAATATTTATCAAATTGTTAAATAAAACACCAATAATTAATCACTTCATTTAATATCTACAAACCCCCCCCCCAAAAAAAATACAATTAATTAAAAAACAATTTTCTATTAAAAAGTATCATCGCTGAGGATTCAACCCGAGTGATGCAATACACATTAGCAGAGTATCAGCACCTTGACCAGTCGATAGGAGACAATCGGCCGTGCATTTCAAATGGTTCCATTTCCAGGGATGGTTCAATTAAGTATTCGTTAGTTTCTAGTTATTGTAAAAGAAATAAAAAAACAAAATTTGAAAAAATTTGAAAAAAAACACAAAGAAAACCCCGTCCTCCACTTTCATCCAACATCTCATTGAATGCCCAGTATCTTACCAAACAATAACTTGGATTTTTTTGATCCTAAAATTGAGCAGAAACTTCACCAACTTAGGAGGAACATTAGGGATAATCAAATAATATAACACCCCAAGCTTCCACGGTATGCTTCTCTTTGAATAATACAGCAGCGTTTGTTGTACGCAACTTCATGTTCTAACACACACCACAACCAATCAAAGTGGCCGTTATGAATAGTAATAACCACTTTTTGAAATTTTATAAATTTTATGTCTCAAAATGGACTTCATTTTTCTATTTGGATTATCGAAATTAGCCTAGGGTGAAATTTTGGTACTTTTCAGATAACTTTTACATTTTGATGAATAGTTAAAATTATTAAATTTTAATTAAAAACAACTTTTTTAATAGAAATAATTAGTAGTGATAAATTATGAATTTGAGTGTTTTTATAGTATATTTAAAATATAATTTTACCATTTAATACAATTTTGGTCATTGTACATAATTTCACAATTAAACCGGACATAAACAAATGTCAATCTTTTGATAGTTATTATATCTTAAAAACACGCTTTTTCTTTTGACAGCGGGAATTAATTTTAAATTAATTTCTGCCACTTTTGTGTTTTGAATTTGAAAAAATGGATTACATATTTGGAACCAGGATTTTCAAATTGTGTAAATAGGTATCTTTAATTTTTAGTCATTTTGAATAATTACTTTGGTAAATATTTTATTTACCATGGTTAAAGGGTAAATCTGGTAAATAAGGTTACAAAATAATATTATAATAATAATAAATTAACCTAAAATGTGTCCTAACCTTATTGGTGGATACATGTCCAACCATGGCCATCATTGGGTCGATTTGAGGACCCCATGGAGCCACTTGTAGGTGATAGGGACACTTTATATTAATTAAGTTTAAGTAAATACAAAAAATGACATAAGCTTATATCTTTTCGAAAAACAATTTTTACATAGAGTTATATATGTTATATTTTAGATTATAAGTATTAATTAGAAAGATAAAAATATTTAATACATAATTATATTTTATTTATAAATTTTAGACATTTTAAAAGTAAAAATATATATTACACAATAATGATGCAGTATTTTCCATATTAATGAAAGAATCAAATAATTGGTATTATAAATGTTAAAATAAATATAATTTAAAAGTCTTGATAAAATACAATAATTTTTGTGGTTAATATAAAATTTTAGTATTTCTTAAATGAATTTGGTTCGAATTAATAAAGTTGTTAAGACTTTAACAAAAATCAATTATTGAGTAGTGTCAAAATTGACAGAAATGAGTTTTTAAAACAAATATTATATTATTAATTTATATTATATTCCTAAAAATATAAGGCTTAGAAAAATCACTAATATAATTATTGGTGTATCATTAATGGACCACTTGGGGGTCGGTTGGATGTATATAGTATGTTTATTAACTATATATTATAAAAATACAATGTGACATGGTAAGTGTTAAACTAATTAACCATGAGTTAAAACTAAAAGATAAGGTTAATATAATGAACCAAACCTATCTAAAACCTATTGTTTGAATGGTTTTAGACCCATAACCAACTTAAAATTTATATAATCCACTTTGGAGCCATTAGAAATTGAATATGAATTTATTATAAAATAATATTTCTAGCTTTTCTAAAGGTGCCCCTCACCCCTCTTATAAAAGGGCACTCCCCCTTCTCATTAATTCACACCTTCAAAGCCATTTGGATCGGCCAAAACCTACCCAAATATCCCCCTAACTTCCCTCACTTCATCCTAGAGGCCTTAGTTTGATCATAAAGCCAATATAAAGAGCCCTTTTGATCAAATCAAAAGGAAGAACCCGAAGAAGAGGTAACATCTTCACCACCCTCTTTAAAGTTCCTTTCTTCTTCAACTTCTTCATTCCTTGTTATTTCCATTCTAAAATAATAACTCCAGTACCTTCTATATAATATGATGTTATTATAATTATGTAAAAAACAAATTCATTATTCTATCCATCCCTTGAATGACATGTCACCATACGTGCGTACGTACGGCCTACCGTCTCCACGTTGTGGTGTAATTGCTATTCAATATTCTATTATTTAGATGGGTATAATAATGATGTATAATTCAAGTAAATAATAAATATAACATGATAATTATTCTGTCTATATGATATATCATACAATTATATATTATTTTAATATCAAGAGAATGATATTGTCACTCGTGCGTACGTACAGATTACCGTCTCCACGAACGTGATGAGATTCATTCCCCATCGTATCCATTCAAGACTAAATTTTATTGGAGGATTAAAAATAATATTTAATGGCTTAATATCATTATGGATATGAGTATGATACAACTTATCCATAACAAACATGGCTTATATAAAATAAAACGAGTAAGTTAACACCCAAAACGACGATAATACTATAATTTTTTTAACAAAGAAATGTTAAAAGATAATATATGATATAATATTAATATATATGATTATTGTATAATTCAATAAAAATTATTTCACCATCATACATGAGATTAACCTACCATCAACCAAGGAAAAGAACAAGGTTAGGGTTTATTTCACAATCTCTTCATTATCTGAGGTTATTTATAGGTAATTATCTACTGAGACCTCTTTATCATCCACATCCATGTTTCTCAAAAATGTATTTCAAAACATTCTTAATATTTTACAGAATATGGGTTAAAGTCATTTATACCATTGTTTTACTTTTTATAATAAGTTTATAAAGGAATCTTTCCATCATTTTCCAAACAAGGTCCTTTTTAACCTTTTTGACAAAATTAAGGTAAGAATGTTTTTTTAACTTATACGGCGGGTGTGGCTATTTTCCTCCATTATAACATCGTCGAAGCTTCCCTTAAATGCTTATAATAATATTTTAGAAATAAATATTTTATTTATGTGAATCTTAAATGATTTCAAAATATAAAGGGATATGTCTCTAAAAAAGGTTTTGATTTCACTTATGTTAACATCCTTTGATGGATTTTAAGTTTATTTGAAGTTGATTTATTATGATACAAAACATCCATATTGTATTGAAGTTTTTGTGATATGTTTCATTGTGGATGTGCTATTTTTATACCATTCATTTATTATGATTAAAGTATTGACATTTCATATGCTAGTTTCAATACGAATGTTTATGATATGTTTAAACCTTTTCATATGGAGAATGTATTGGACTTAGTAAGTGACAGGTGGAGCCCGCTATAGCTCCTCGATGCATTGGTAGGTCTCATGAGACAACTAGATGTGGAATTAGACAATGCCATTTCCCAATTTTATTTATGGTTTTGGCCGAGGCCTTAATCATTTTAGACGTCTTGGCCGAGGCCTTGACAAAATGTTTCAGAATGTCCGGCATTATACATTCCCTCATTATGGAATTAATATTGATGGTTCATGTGGTCATTCGACTAGTAGAATACCCATGATTATGTTTTATTATGACATTATTTACTCAGCTCAAAATCATTCCATAAAAGTATTCATGTTTATTATAGGTAAGGGCATGTGGTTTTCAATTATTTACCATGCTTAATATTTATGTCATTTTCCGCTGTATTACTTACCCTTACTAAGCATTTGAGCTCAACCCTTTCTTATGTTTCATTTTCCTAGGATATGAAGAAGTTATTTATGAGTGACCTGAAGGCATAATCTAGGTGGCTTGGATGCTTCTAATGAAATATATTATTGTTGTATTTCTCTCCAAGCGGTAATGTGGATCATATGTATGAATCTTATTTCTAATAATACTTAACTGATCGATCTTTCAAGACATTATTTCCTTATAATCATTCCAATTTTATGTAATAATGCACTGACTCAGGGTAACTTGGGTCGGGGCATTACAGTTGGTATCAATGGAAGTTTAGTACAAACCTTGGAAGCTAGATTTACATAAACTATGATTAGAGCACATAACCCTAAGATATAATTTGAGGATTAGTATAGGTAAACTTCCAAGAATTTTGGTATTGTAGATATTTTATGAGTTTTCTGAGCAATACATCCCTGTCTGGATACGAGTAGGTAGAGGCAGCTTTGGTATAGATGTACCTAGGGGTAAAACCCGAAAACACCGCTTTGAGCTTGACTTGAACGGGAACTGGTGCACGACAACAGGCCTTGCTGTACTCTTGGTTATGACACTCCCAGGGGATATGCTTAGGATAATTCTCATTTTCTTTACCAACCATTATAAAGGGTTATGAGTATATACTTCTCAAAGAAAACTTTTTTATGATTATGGGTTATATCCATAAACTTTTTAATTTATGTTAAGTGTTTTAGATGTTTGGAATTATATATTTCAATTCATAAACTAATCTAGTTTATGCCATTGTTTAGAAATGGTGCTTTGTGGATGGAATGGATACCATATAAATGTATGCACTCCATGTAGGGATTGATCTCCTGCTCAAGATAACTATAGTGGAGCTGGTGAAGAAACTGGTGCTGATAAGATAATCACCATACTAGGACAACTCACTCAGGTTATGAATAATAAGCTTACCCATATGGAGCACCCTGATCCGAAACATGGAGGATCAATGTTAGATCACTTCATAAGGAAACAAAGACTGACATTCAATGGGAGTACAAACCCCATAGTAGCTGAGGAATGGATAAATTCCTTAGATAAAATCTTCCATGCCTTGGGGAGTAGTGAAAGGGAAAAAGTTGTTATAACAGTTTATCACCTCACTAGAGATGATGATCAATGGTGGTCATTGATTCAAAACATTAAGGAAGATGATGAATTATCAAATATGGAATGGAGGGAGTTCAAAGATCTTTTTTAAAAAATTACTTTCCTCGTGACCATCAAGAAGATATGGAAAGACAATTTCTGTGCTTGAGACAAAAGGAGGATGTGAATGTCGCAAAGTATGAGGCTAACTTTACAAGGTTACCAAGGTATGATAAAGATTATATGCGTAACCCAAGAAGTAAGATTGATCGTTTCTTTGATGGGTTAAAACCATTTCTCTGTTGAGCATTAGTCTCACAATCCTTCTCTTCGTACGAAGACATTGTCTCATGTGCTATCAAGACAGAAAAGGAATTCTCTAAGTCTTATTACTTTAAAGCAAAACAAGAGAAGGAGAGATATGCTGATCAATCTTGGAATGGAAAGAAGGGGAATAAGGGAAAAGTTGAATATCCATCATGCAGTAAATATGGGAAGAAACACCCTGGTACTTTCTTGAAAGGAATGGGAGTCTGTTACAAGTGTGGTGAAAAATGCCACCAATCTCGTGATTGAAAGGGGAATAAAGAAGCTACCGATGTTCAATGATACAACTGTAGGGAGATGAGACATTATGAAAATGAATGTCCTAAGCGTTAGGGGAAATTACCTCAGAAAAGGCCAAGGGAACAAGGCCAAGCTTATGCTATCACTACTGCTGAGGTAGAAGCTCCGAAAGACTTGGTGGCAGGTAAATTAATGGTTTCCTCAAGTTTAGCAAATGCATTATTTGATTCTGGATCATCGCATTGTTTCATATCTTCCCAGTTTGCTAAGAAAATTATATATTTCCTATTTGATTTAACAAGGGAGTTGTCCGTTAAAACTCCTAATGGATGTATCATTACAACAAAGTTTTTTGAATCGGTCCCCATTTGAGCACATAAATGTTCTTTATCCGCTGATCTCATCGTCATAACTATGATTGAGTTTGATATAATCCTCTAAATTTATTGGCTTTCAGACCATGATGTGAAAATTTATTGTAAGAAGAAGGAGGTTACGATTTTTGATGATGATGATAAGGAATACCTTATCTTTAGAGAAGAATCATCACCACCTAATTCTTATCAGTAGCTCAACTAAATTCAATTATTGGGGAGGAAGAGAATGAAATAACAGTGGCCAAGGAATGGAATGTTCAAATAGAGGATGTACCTATTGTGAAATAATATGTAGATGTGTTTCCGAAAGATTTACCTAGACATCCTCTAGAACAAGAAGTTGAGTTATGCATTGATTTAATTCCTAGATCAAGGCCTATATCGAATAACCCTTATAGAATAGCCACTGAGGAATTAGTTGAATTAAAGAAACAACTATAGGAATTTAGTAATAAGGGATTTATTCGCCCTAGTGTTTCTCCATGGGGAGGCCCTGTTCTTTTTGTTAAAAAGAACGATGGATCTATGAGGTTATGTATCGACCACAGAGAGATCAATTCTATAAAAATAAATAACAAGTATCCCCTACCTCACATTGATGATTTATTTGACCAACTTCATGGAGCTCAATAATTTTCAAAGACTGACCTTCGATCTAGATATCATCAGTTGTGTGTGAAGAAGGAAGACATTCCAAAGACATCATTTCGAACCAGGTACAAGAATTATGAGTTTACAGTAATGCCTTTTTAATAGACTAATGCACCCTCTGTATTCATGGATCTAATGAACAGAGTTTTGAAGGAATATCTGGATGAATTTGTAGTGGTATTTATTGATGATATCTTGGCACACTTCAAAAGCTACAAAGATCCTGAAAATCACTTGTGCATTATATTGCAGACTCTGAGAAGACATGAATTATATGGGAAGTCAGCATGTGTGAATTCTGGCTTCAGGAGATTTCGTTTCTAGGCCATATTTTCTCTAAGGATGAAATCTCTGTTGATCTTTCTAAGACCATGGAAATCCAAGAATGGCCAGCACCAACGAGTGTAACCTAGGTACACAATTTTATTGGTTTAGAAGGTTATTATCGACCTTTCGTCCAGAACATTGCATGGTTGACTAACCAATTAACAAAGCTCACACATAAAGGTTTTAAATTTGTCTGGACAAAAGAGTGTGAAGAATGTTTTGAAGAACTGAAGGGAAGATTAGTCAATGCTCCTATATTGACTCTACCATCGGGGAATGATGAGTTCATTATTTATAGTGATGCATCAAAGAAAAGGTATTGGTTGTGTCCTTATGCAGAATGATAGAGTTATTGCCTATACATCACGACAACTGAAAATTCATGAGAAAAACTATCCTACTCATGATATTGAGTTAGTTGCTGTAATATTTTTTTTGAAGATTTGGAGACACTATCTCTATGGTGAAAAATGTGAGATTTATACTGATCACAAGAGTTTGAAACATATTTTCTCACAGAAGGAGATCAACATGAGGCAAAGGAGATGGCTTGAAATACTCAAGGATTATGATTGCATAATACACTACCACCCGAGGAAGGCAAATAAGGTGGAAGATGCTTTGAGTAGAAAAGATCATGGAATTTTGAACAAGATGAGAGTAGAAAAGGATCCTATATACATGGATCTAGTAAAGATGGATATGGGAATCACCATGGAGGGTGAAACATCAATACTTTTTCAAATGGTTTCCAAACCATCTTTACTAGAAAGGATAAAGATTTCTCAGACCGGTGATGAAGAGTTTCAAAAGAAGATTAAAGCTGTGAATGATGAGAGATTAAATGAACTTTTGTATGAAGATGGAATTTTGAAGTTTGGGAAGATACATTGTGTTCCCAATATACCCGATCTAAAAAGGGAATTATTGGATTATGCTCATAGTTCCAATTTCTCTATACACCCTGGGTGAACTACAATTTATAGAGATTTAAAGTAACTTTTTGGCGGGACAACATGAAGAGGGAGATTGCTTATTTTGTGTCAAGATGTATGGGTTGTAAACAAGTGAAAGCTGGAAGGCAATAACCTGGCGGAGTTTTGCAACCTCTTCCCATACATGAGTGGAAATGGGGTAATATTACGATGGACTACATCATGGGGCTACCAATGACTCCTAGAAGGAACGATACAATATGGGCAATTGTTGATCGTCTTACTAAGTCAACACATTTTCTTACTATAAGAGAAGATTTACCACTTGAACATCTAGAAATAATATATATTAATGATGTTGGGAGACTTCATGGAGTTCCCCTATCGGTTGTCTCAGATCGTGATCCCCGTTTTACATCAAGATTCTGGAAATGTCTTCAGAAGTCCTTGGATACTGAACTTCGTTTGAGCACTGCATACCACCCTCAAACAGATGGACAATCATAACGGACTATTAAAACCATAGAAGACATGTTGAGATCATTATCACTTGACTTTCAAGGTATGTGGGATCAATATTTACCTCTGGTGGAATTTTCCTATAACAATAGCTTCCATTCAAGTATTCGAATGACACCATATGAAGCATTGTATGGAAAGAGATGTCGCACACCAACCTGTTGGGATGATGTTGCTGAAAGAAAACTTGTTGGCCCAGAACTAGTGGAGGAAACGATGGAAAAGGTAAAGGTAATCCAAAACCACATCAAAGCAGCTCAAAGTAGGCAGAAGAACTATGTAGATAATCGAAGGAATGTTTTGAAATTTCATGTAGGAGATCATGTTTTCTTGAATGTATCTCCATGGAAGGGACTTATACGTGTCAGTAAGAAAGGTAAATTGAGTCCCAGGTACATCTAACCATTCGAAATTCTAGAACGAATTGGGGCGGTAGATTACCAATTGACAATGCTGCCAAGTCTCTCCAAAGTACATGATGTGTTCCACGTATCACTATTGATAAAATAGATGCCTGACCCAATGCATGTAATCACCTATGAGGAATTAGAACTGGAACCTGATATATCTTATTGCGAAGAGCCTGTCCGGATTCTTGATATGAGAGAACAAGTGCTGAGAAACCAGACAACCCATCTGGTAAATGTATTAGGGAGAAACCACAAGATGGAAGAAGCAACGTGGGAACCCAAGGAACTTATGATGAAGAATCACCAGAATCATTTCATGCGGTAGAATTCTAGAAATTTAGAGGATGAAATTATTTGAAGGAGGGGAGAATATAACACCCCAATCTTCCACGGTACACTTCTCTTTGAATAATACAGTAGCGTGTGTTGTACACAACTTCGAGTTCTAACACACACCACAACCAATCAAAGTAGCCGTTATGAATAGTAATAACCACTTTTTGAAATTTAATAAATCTTATCTCTCAAAATGGACTTCATTTTTTGATTCGGAATATCGAAATTATCCTAGGGTGAAATTTTAGTACTTTTTGGATAACTTTTATATTTTGATTAATAGTTAAAATTACTAAATTGTAATTAAAAACAACTTTTTTAATCGAAACAATTAACAGTGATAAATTATGAATATGAGTGGTTTTAAAGTATATTTAGAATATATTTTTACCACTTAATACAATGTCTGTCATTGTACATAATATCACAATTAAACCAGACATAAACAAGTGTCAATCTTTTGATAGTTATTATATCTTAAAAACACGCTTTTTGTTTTGACAGCGGGAATTGATTTTAAATTAATTTCTTCCACTAAGTGTTTTGAATTTGGAAAAATGGATTCAATATTTGGAATCAGGATGTCCAAATTGTGTAAATAGGTAACTTTTATTTTTATACATTTTGAATAATTACTTCGGTAAATATTTTATTTACCATGGTTAAAGGGTAAATCTGGTAAATAAGGGTAAAATATAATATTATAATAACAATAAATTACCCTAAAACGTGTCCTAACCTTATTGGTGGATACATGTCTGACAATGGGATTCTTTGGGTCGATTTTGGGACCCCATGGAGCCACTAGTAGGTGATAGGGATACTTTATATTAATTAAGTTTAAGTAAATACAAAAAATGATATAAACTAATATCTTTTAGAAATTTTTTTTACATAGGGTTATATATGTTATATTTTATATTATAAATATTAATTAGAAATATAAAAATATTTCCTACATAATTATATTTTATTTATAATTTTTAGACATTGAAAAAGTAAAAATACATATGACACAATAATGATGCAGTATTTTCCTTATTAATGAAAGAATCAAATAATTGGTATTATAAATGTTAAAATAAATATAATTTGAATGTTTTGATGACATACACTAATTTTATCGGTTAATATGACATGTTATGATTTCTTAAATGAATTTTATTAGAATTAATAAAGTTGTTTAGACTTTAACAAAAATAAATTATTGAGTAGTGTCAAAATTGACATAAATGAGTTTTTAAAAAAATATTATATTATTAATTTATATTATATTCCTAAAAAACTATGGTTTATCCAAAAGACTTATTTAATTATTGGTGTATCATTAGTGGACCACTTTGGGGTTTCTTGGATGTATATAGTAAGTTTATTAACTATATATTATAAAAATACAATGTGACATGGTAAGTGTTAAACTAATTAACCAAGAGTTATAGCTAAAAGGTAAGGTTAATATAATGACCCAAACCTATATAAAACCTATTGGTTGAATGGTTTTAGACCCATACCCACCTTAAAATTTAAATAATCCACTTTTGATCCATTAGAAACAGAATATAAATTTATTATAAAATAATATTTCTAGCTTTTCCAAAGGTGCCCCTCACCCCTCTTATAAAAGGGAACCCCCCCTTCTCATTAATTCACACATTCAATGCCATTTTTCTCAGCCAAACCCTACCCAAATATCCTCCCAACTTCCCTCAATTAATCCTAGTGGCCATAGTTTGATCAGAAAGCCAACCTAAAGATCCTTTTTGATCAAATCAAAAGGAAGAACCCGAAGAAGAGGTAACGTCTTCACCACCCTCTTTAAAGTTACTTTCTTCTTCAACTTCTTCTTTCCTTGTTATTTCCATTCTAAAATAATAACTCCAGTACCTTCTATATACTGTGATGTTATTATAATTATGGAAAAAACAAATTCATTATTATATCCATCCCTTGAATGACATGTCACCATACATGCGTACGTGGGGCCTACCATCTCCACGTTGTGATGTAATTGTTATTCAATATACTATTATTTAGATGGCTATAATAATTATGTATAATTCATGTAAATAATATATATAACATGATAATTATTCTGTATATATGATATAACATCCAATTATATATTATTTTAATATCAAAATAATGATATTGTCGCTCGTGCGTACGTACGGATTACCGTCTCCACGAACGCGATGAGATTCATTCCCCATCGTATCCATTCAAGACTAAATTTTATTGGACCATTAAAAATAATATTTAAGGACTTAATATCATTCTGGATATGAGTATTATACAGCCTATCCATAATAAACATGTCTTATATAAAAGAAAACGAGTAAGTTAACACCCAAAACGATGATAATACTAAGATTTTATTAACAAAGAAATTTTAAAAGATCATATATGATATCATATTAATATATATGATTATTTTATAATTCAATAACTATTATTTCACCATTATACAGGAGGTAAACCTGACATCAACCCAGGAAAAGTACAAGGTAAGGGTTTATTTCACAATCTCTTCGTTATCTGAGGTTGTTTATACGTAATTATCTACCGGGACTTCTTTATCATCAACATCCATGTTTCTTAAAAATGTATTTAAAAACATTTTTATTATTTTACAGAATATGGGTTAACGTCATTTATACCCTTTTTTGAATTTTTATAAGAAGGTTATAAAGGAATCTTTCCGTGATTTTCCAAACAAGGTCCTTTTTAACCTTTTCGACAAAATTAAGGTAAGAATGTTTTTTTAACTTATACGGCGGGTGAAACTATTTCCCACTGTTATAACATCATCGAAGCATCCCTTACAAGCTTATAAGAATATTTTCAAAATAAATATTTTCTTTATGTGACTCTAAAATGATTTCAAAATATAAATAGATATGTCTATAAAAAAATGTTTTGATTTCATCTATGTTAACATCCTTTGATGGATTTTAAGATTATTTGAAGTTGATTTATTATGATACAAAACTTCTATATTGTATTGAAGTTTTTGTGATATGTTTGACTATGGATGTTCTATTTTTATATCATTCATTTCCTATGGTTAAAGTATTGACATTTTGTATGCTAGTTTTAATACGAATGTTTATGATATGTTTAATCCTTTTCATATGAGGAATTTATTGGACATAGTAAGTGACAGGTAGAGCCCGATATAGCTCCTCAATGTATCGGTAGGTCTCATGAGACAACTAGATGTGGAATTGTCTGAGGCCCTTTCCCAATTTGATTTATGGTTTTTGCCGAGGCCTTAATCATTTTAAACGTCTTGGTCATGGCCTTGACAAAATGTTTCAGAATGTCCGACATTATACATTCCCTCATTATAGAAATAATATTGATGGTTCATGTGGTCATTAGACTAGTAGAATACCCATGATTATGTTTTATTATGACATTATTTACTCAGATCAAAACATTTCCATAAAAGTATTCATGTTTATTATTGGTAAAGGCATATGGTTTTCAATTATTTACCATGATTAATATTTATGTCATTTTCCGCGGTATTAATTACCCTTACTGAGCATTTGATCTCACCCATTTCTTATGTTTCATTTTCCCAGGATATGAAAAAGTTAGTTATGAGTGACCTGTAAGCATAATCTAGGAGGCTTGGATGCTTCTAATGAAATATATTATTGTTGTATTTCTCTCCAAGCTGTAAAGTGGATCATATATATGAATATTTTTTCCAATAATACTAAAATGATCGGTCTTTCGAGACATAATTTCCTTGTAATCATGCCAACATTATGTAATAATACACCGAATATGGGTAACTGGGGTCGGGGCATTACAAATAATTCAATAACCAGTCCTCATCCAACTAGTTGAATTAGAAATGGCCAATCCAAGGGAACAAACCATTAAAGAACTTGTTTTCCCTGATATGAATTACCAACCCCTTGGAATTCAATATCCAAAAAACGATGCTGATTTTGAACTCAAATCAGGTTTGATTCATCTTCTACTTCATTTCCATGGGCTATCTGGTGACGATCCATATCTTCATCTTAAAGAGTTCCAAGTGGTGTGCTCTACCATGATGCCTCAAGGTGTTTTTGAGGAATAAATCAAACTACAAACATTCCCTTTTTCCATAGATGACTCTTCCAGGTCATGGCTCTACTACCTTCCTCCTACATCCATAACCACAAGGAATGAAAAGAAGGGACTATTTTTATAGAAATTCTTTACTACTTCTCGTACTGCTTCTATCCGAAAGGAAATAAGTGGTATTCGTCAATTGCCAAATGAATCAATCCATGAGTTCTGGGAGAGGTTACAAAAGCTTGTTGCAACCTTCCCACACCACCAAATTCCTAACCAACTAATGATCCAATACATCTATTATGGGTTATTGGCTATGGAGAGAAATCCCATTGATGCCACAAGTGGTGGTGCTCTTGTTGATAAAACTCCAATAACTGCAAGAGATCTCATAAGCAATATGGATGCTAACAGACAATAATTCCATACTCAATCACATGCTCAAGTAAAACATGTCCAAGAAAATCAATCAATAGAGCCAAAAAATATGACAGAGTGGATGAGTGAACTTATGAAACAACTAGTTGTGGCTACAAAATCCCCAACCTTGTCTTATTTGCAATTAATGTTTCCTAGACCTATCAAAAACTGTGGAATCTACAACTCTCCATCTCATACAACTGACACATGTCCACAACTTCAAGAGGATCAAAAAGATTCATCTGGACCAATGGAGATCAATGCAGCCTATGCTTTGCAGAACCGCAACCCTCAACAATCAGGTGAGTTTGTTAAAAAATACAACCAACCCCATTCTAAGCCTTTCTCTTCTATATATAACACTAACTTGAGATTTGGGAATCCCTTTTCTCATCCCCCTCAATACCCTCATCAGAACCCAATCTAATTACAATATGGTCAAGGTGTTGGTAACTTCCAACAACCTTATCCTTTTGATCCTCAACAACAATGGAACAATCCTCCTATGAGATTCCACTATCCTAGTGAGCCTTCCCAATTCCCAAACCAATACAATCGCTCTCCCAAGAACTAAAATCATGGTAATCCCAATCCGAGACAAGAAACTTCTTCCAAGAAAGCCTCGGAAAGTGCTGTTGAAGATCTTTCCTCCTTCACCCATTCTAGTCTCAAGAACATTGAAACCCAAATTAGTCAACTTGCATCCCTCCTGAGCCAGCAACAACAATTAAATTCTTCCCAAATCCCAGCTCAACTATTACCCAACCCCAAGGGTAATGTAAGTGAAATTAGAGTTATATCAGGAAAGAAAATTTTTATGACTTATGTTAAGTCCTCCAACCCTCCTTTGAATGTTGACCTAGAAAATTAAAAGAAAAAGAAATATGAAAAGGAACCTAAAGCCATTCCCTCACCTCCTTATATTCCACTTAGGAACCCAATTCCTTTTCCTCAATCCGTTTCTATGCCAAATAAGTCCTTTTAACCCGATCCTGAAATGCTCGACATGTTTAGACGTGTTGAAGTCAACATACCCCTCTTATACGCCATAAAAGAAGTCACTAAGTATTCCAAGTTTCTTAAAATATTTTTTCACCCACAAGAGGCAACTTAGGACCTTAGAAAATGATTCCACCCAACAATAAATACCCATTATGTTCAAAGATCCGGGGACCTTTACAGTTCCATGACAAATAGGAAGTTCTAAATTTGATGATGCACTCATAGAACTAGGAGCCTCAACAAATGTCATTCCCAAATCCATATTCTCCAACCTTAGTCTAGGTCCATTACATCCAATAGGTGTTGTAATTAAATTGGCCAATTGAAGCACTTCTAGTCCTAAGGGTACAATTGAGGATGTCCTTGTCCGAGTCAATGATATTATCTTATGAGATGACTTCTATGCCCATGACATGGAAGGCGAGACGACTTATTTCCAATCTCCTCTGATTTTGGGAAGACCTTTCCTCATGACATCTAGAACTAATATTGATGTCCATTCAGGCATCTTATCCATTGAATTTGGTGACCAACTGGTCAAGTTCAGTATTTTTCAATCCATGCGATACCCATCAGAGAATAAATTTTTACTCTCTATCCATGATTTTGAAAGTCTCTATGAGAGTATCTTGAATCCCAATCCATCATGTTCTTCATGTTCTAATAATAGAGGATTTTTTGAATATTTCATCCTCATTAACCAAGTCATAAATGGAGAAGTGGATGTTGACATTACAAATTAAAACTCCATTGATATAAAGAATCTTGAAAAATATTTATAATCTCATCTTGCATCTAACCTCCACTTCTCCAGCTTGAATGATAATGAGGAAAATGAACTAGAATGCTCATTTGTTGATTCAGATCAGTTTATCCAACATTCATCATTTCTTATCTATGATTATGAAAATTCGGATATATGTGAGGTTAACCCTAAAAAATGTGTTTATCTTGTCCCAATGAGAGTGAGGGTTGTGTGATTTGTTCCATAATTAATAAATTGATCAATGGTAAGGATTAAATTGACCATTATTTAGCGAACAACATTAAAATATAGGATTTTGAAAAAATTATTCAGTCTTATGACTCTATTGATCCTCATCACTCTACATCGGTTAGTGATGAAATAAATGAGTCAAAAAAATTGGGTCTCATATTGTGGTTGTGTGTTATCTGATCCTTACATAAATGAACCATCATAATTGAGACATATTGCTAAATTTCCAATCATATAAAACAATACCTTTGTGGATAAAATAATTCCTTACATTGGAGACCAATGAGAGGATAGTCATATTACATTTCCACCCTCGTTGAATTGAAAGCACACAATCAAGGAAGGGGATAAATTATCTAATGAACAATCAGGCATCCCAATGGAGAAGTTTTTCTGGAAGCACTTTGGAGTTGAGAAAATATGGTGGCCACCATCAGGCTATGGGTAGTCTACTGCATCTGTCTAGCTATAGACAAATAAATGAAGCGCTTCTTGGGGGAAACCCATGTTTTCTTTTACTTTTATGAAAATTTAATTACTTTTTAGTTTTTCATTAGATTAATAATGTTTTTTATATTTAAGGTAACATCCCAAAATCCTTGAAACACATCAACTTCAATGGGATCCACTATAGACCCACAACCGAATGGAGACAAAGACCCACTAATTCCAAACCAGGGGGAACCTCTTTCCCTTTCTCACTCTCTATCTCTTCCTCTCTCTCACTATTTATTCTTCTTACCCTCTCTTTCATTTTTTACCACTTTATTTATCAAACCCTTTTATTTACTAATTCTATTTTTTTGGGTGTGAGTTTATAAAAAACTAAAACAAAAACCTAAAAAAATAAAAAAAATCACATAAAAAATATGAAAAAACAAGACTCGTGATTACTCACCTTCCAATTTTCAAATTTTTTCCAACCATTTTGAGGAGTCAAAATACGAAGTTTCATCTCAAATATTTTTTGGTTTCTTCATAAATTTGGATTATAAATATTGTTTCAAAACCAAAATAAGTTTGAATGCTTTATTTTTGATTTGGAAGATGAGTTTCCCCACCCGTGAGGAACAAAATTATCTTTCATGCCAAAGAAACCTATGGTCATATTTTCTAAATGTGTGTTTTTCATCCCCATTTGTGAGTCTTGAGTTTGGGTACCTTTGAGCTGAATTCCCTACATTGGTGTGAATGAATATGACATAGGGATTTTCTGAACCATATGTGAATTATAATAGACAAATAGCCTCCCATTATCCATATAGTAATCCTCCTTTTGAAATCCCCTTTGAGCCTATGAAAACATTTTCTTTACTAGACACATTACATGACCAATACCTTTTCCTACCCAATGTCAACATGGATTTTCATTTCATAATTTTTTGAAATTTATGTGTGGGGGGAATGGATTAAATTTTGGTTACCCTTTTCTTATATTACCATGTTATCATATGATTGAGGGAAAGAATCCATTTCAGTGTTGGGGAGAGGTTATCCTTCATTGGGGTTTGGGAATGTATATATGATTATGATATATTATTCAAATTTTATTGACAATTGTTCAAGAAAATAAATTAAAAAAAGGGTTGTGTCTTGGGTAGGTCAAAAAACTCTTTTTTCTCAGCCTTTTATATTGTTATAAATATTAAAATTAGTGTAATGGGGAGATTAATCATGGATTGGTATATGAGTGTGAGATCTGTTTCAAGTTCATCTTTCGAAAAAAAGAAAAAAGAAGAAAAAAGAACAATTTTATTATATTCTTTTATCATTGGGAGAGGTTTTGTGTTTTGTAAATATTCAATCTTCTCATTCCCTTCATATTTACTTCCACTTTTGTGTCTTATTTTGCATTTTCATTCCCTTGTAAAAATGTGTTTCCATTTCCTTTCATGTCTCATTCCAAAAAAATGTGCATTTATTTTTCCATGTTGGTGTCTTACCCCTCTTCTTCCATCTCATGGAAATTATATTCCTACCATCCCATAGCCACAATAAAACCCCTTAAAAATACATCTTGATTCTTGTGAACTTTGGATAGGTATTGGAATCTGAGAGCTCTTTCAAACTCTATGATTTTCACTTTTGGTTGGTGAAAGAGTGAACCTCCACAATGGAATTCTATCATCTTGAGAGGTGTGAGTTTTGAGGGACCACATTTTCCATTTCTAAATTTTATCATGAAAAAAGAGTTGTTTTTTGAACATTGTTTCTGTGAAAATTCGAGGTTTAATTAAATATGGATGAGTGAAATTGTCTAAACCTCCCCTAATTGGGGAAAACAAAATTTTAATATTTGTTGTTGGGTGAAAATGATTTTGTCATGTTTTATATTTAATATCCATGAGGACATTCACATGAATAAGTGTTGGGGAGTTTATGTTATTCATATTTTCATGACTTATTAATACCCCCTTTACTAATTTTATATCAAATGTGCATAATTTGTGTGAAATATTAATGGTTTAATACTAAGTATAATTTTTGAGAATTTTTAGAAGAAGTCCAATTTATTCAGTTTACTATTTTATTTTATAAATATAACCCTACTAATCCAAATTGTGTGATTCTTATTTTTTAAGATTACTTACTCAATATTAAACATTTAATTATAAGGGATCATGCGCCAATTATTCCATTTGAAGGCTCATATCTACCACACAAGAAGTCCCATAGAATCTGTGTGGAAATTGAACTGTCAATGAATGTTGAATTATTGGGATCAATAAAGAAGTGAAAATTCATTAATTCTCCTAAAAAATTAGGAAAATAATTCAAGTAGTAATTTATAAAAATTTCAGGGCCCAACTCCAAGAAAAAGGGTCACAACTACTGATTTTTAGTCTAGACCACCATTCTGTTTGGGAATTAAAACCTAGACACTATTCATGACTTATCTCATGCTGTAATCATCACATCAAGATGATATTTTTCACTATGAAGTATGAGATATAGGAGGACTACTTTTTTGAAGGCATACTACTATTGAAAATCCCATTCACATTTTGGACATCAAAAAGATGGGATTGAAATGGACAGATTAACATCGTTTAATCAACAGGCCATAAATTTGTTTCTATAAGTCCAATGGCCACAAAATTTTCAGAGAAGAAATAGGATAGATTTATCTACATCTTGTAAGAAGATAATAGATCGATATTCAGCTGTCTAATTTATAAAATTTTCGATTCAATTAGAGGAGATGTTTTGGAATGCAAACAGCCCACAACATTGGACTGTAAATACATCCCCATCCTCTCCTTGCTAGGAGTTGGAATTTCAGAAGAGAGGATAACATATTGGCATGACCAAAGCCTTTCCAAATTATTGGGAGGACCTTCCATACTCATGTTTTCACCTGAGAGACCCTTCCTCTTCTCATTAATTTCATTTACTTTTGTTCTTCTCTTTATTTGTAATCTCATAAGTGTTTTTTTGTAATTCTGTTTTAATACAAGTTTATTCTTTAGTATCTCTTATTATCATTCACCTTATGTAGTTTCATATTAATTTTCTTTAAATATTTTAATTATTGTTTAATCCACTTCCCTTATATTTCTTTCCCATTCAATCTAAAGTCAGTATTTAATTCCCTTCATCATTCGTGTGTGTGTGTTCGATGCAAAACTCTTTTCTTATCCCTTTATTTTTCTTATCATCATAAATTTTCATCATAAAAATTATAACCAGATTACTAATGATTTCAATGGTTGAGTAAATATATCATTGGGGTGAATTATAATTTAGGTATGTTAAGTTATTTAGATCTTTTGCTCGATGAATATTATTCAAATTAACATTGTGTATGTTGAAGTTAGCATGTCATGGATTGATGAATTGTTTTGTTTAACATATGGATTCGATGGATTATTGGAACCATAAATACACTACCACAATCAAGTACTTATTGAGATTAGAATCCTCGTTAATTTAAGGTTTAAATTAATGATTTTACATCTAGGAATTCCAATCAACGTCAACTTGTGACATGAGTGTTAATTTAATGCAATATAAAGCAATGATCAAGGATATCACAAGCATTAATACCTAATGATGAACTCACCCCAATCTTTATCAAATTTTTAATTCAAACACCTATCATTAATCACTTCATTTAGGCTCTCCAATCAAACCTGCTAATCAAAATACAATCAACTAAAAACAATCATCTATTAAAAAGTATCATCAATGAGGATTCAACCCGAGTGTTGCTATACACATTAGCAGAGCATCAGAACTTTGACCGGTCAATAGGAGACAATCAGCCATTCATTTCAATTGGCCTCGGCTTCTGATATATCAAATTGTAGTTGTTGTGCTCCTTCAAAATAATCCAGTAGTTGGGATGGAGAATCCATTATCAATTCATGAATCTCCTTTAATTTGAGTGATCATCGAGGTTAATGATGGATTTTTATTTCCTATGACTTTAACTTCGGTGATGATTTTTGACCATTATTCTGTGAAATAGTTCCTAAAGGCACGAAATTCATTTTTCATGGGGAGGACCTCCATGATGGTTAGTTGTGATGCATGGATAACCTCTATACTAATTGTTTATATAAAAGGTAGAATCTCCTCCCTTATTGGTAGTGGCAGAGGGGAGACCTCTGTGCTGATTGGTGGTAGCATGGGAAGGAACTTTTTAATGGATATTGAAAGAGTGGGAAGCACATATACTTTGATTTTCATGAGTATATGGAGGATCATAAAACTATTAACATTCATCACGATATGGACCATAATAGACATTGGTGGTTTCTTCAGTGGAGAGATTTAAAACAACCATTCTATGAGGTTGTTGGTGTGTCGATACCAAAAGAGCATAGAAGAATCCATGTTATACTATTAAGGTATCTAGTAGAATACATCGTCGGAGTTTGGGCCCTTAGAGATAGGGATGTTTCCCCTCGTTGGGAATTTTCTTAATCCTTCCCTAGACATTGGAATTAGGGGATACATACTGGGTTGTCAAATTGGGGAAGACATGCACCTGCTCTAGGTCCTATGGGGATGGTCAGAACTGGTGTTTACGAGGCCTATTGGGAGACCTCCTTAGTGGATACTGGGTCTTATTTAAGGCTATCATTACTCAAACATCCCAATCATCCTTAGAATAGGGGAGGAAGTTATTGAAGTGCTCCCAAGAGAGAGTCCAAAAGTGATTCATTATTAGAATGGGTGTTGGATAACCCCTTCATGGTCTATGGTGGTTTTATTGATCCCAATGAGATGATGTCACTAGGTCTTAGAGGTCTATGTACCTAGTCATAATGACATGTTCTATCTCATACCTGTGTGAGGGGGCATCGATCACCCTCCTCTAGATGATCTCCAATGGATAGATGGAGCATGGGTGATTTTTCACCAAATTCATGGTGTAATTTGTTGATGATGAGGAGTTATGTGAGATTTTAGAGAAATTGTTTCTCCTACACCAGCACCAACATTCATTGGGTTAATGATTTCTAGTAGATTGAGTCTTGTATGTAATGTAGATTCAGTATCCACTATATGTATGAGAAAATAATTGACCAATTCTTGGACATAATTCAATCTTCAAATGTAAAGAATAATCCCCTATGATGATGTCGCAAACCATGGACTCCGAATTCTAACTACCCTAATTATTAATTAATTTTCCGGATATTCCCACCATTTTCTTGGTGGGACCTAGAAATTCATGTTTCAATCTAGAGACATGTTAATACATTCATTACCCAACTTTTACAAGTCCTAATAGATGAAAAATAATAGATTTCCATGAGGTTAACAATTTTTGTTTATGATGCTATATCGAGGGAATCCTACACTTTTATTCTTGTTGTCTTCTATTTCCCCGTGTTTCTAACTATCCAAAGGTAGGAAGATTTCATCACATTTAGATGTTATATCATATCCTTGATTGAAATGTTGTGATGATATCTTTACTCTTACATCGATGGATTTATCCATAGAAATATTTTACAATACCATGTCTCCCTTATATATTTATGTCACATTATTAGAACTCATTACCTGTGGAATATGAATGTGGATTCCAGTAAATTAAGCTACTTTTTTAATGAAGGGGGACAATCCCTCGGTTAGGATAGTAGTCACATTGGATATCTATGGGAATGTCTAAACATTGGGAACATTTTTAACCTGTAAATCATACTCAATTTAGGGAATCTGGTGTCTGGTATCATAGGTGTGGAACCCTATGAATCCTATAACAGGGTAATTTAAAATAGATTTATAATTCATCCTAGGATTTTTACATCAGTCATACAATGTTAATTACATGGATTTGGTATTCTGAGTCAGCTCACATGTTCTATATCCCAAGGAGATGGATCTAAATATCATAGTTAAGAAAAACTGGGAAATGAGTATAATTCCTTATTGATATGGGATGGATGGATTATAATTTACCATATAAATACATTAAGAAGGTGTGTGCCTAGGAAGTATGGTGCCACACATGGGATTATTGGTGGATAAGAACAACATATGCAGGTGTATTCAGAGTTTTTGGATCTGACATTCCAGGGAGGGGGATCTAGCATGTGTATCACTAGGAAAAATAACCAAGATTTATTATCAATGGATCAGAAAAACTTATAGAGGTGAATCCAAATATGATGGATTTAAATTCAATATAGTGACTGAACTAGAGGGTAGATCAGAATACCCCTTAAGGAAGATGGGGGGGGGGGCATTTCCCAAGGGTATAAGATGTCACACCTTGAATTATAGAAGGACCAGAACACCCTATAGAGGTAGAGGAAGGAGGTATGCCCTAGTAGGGAAAACCAATAGAGTACAAAAATATATTAGTATGTATCATGGATTTGGATACATAGTTTATGGATTATAATTCCACATAGATGTGGATTTTTAAGGTTTATCATAATGATGCTAAAGGAACATCAGGGAGTTGTGTCCCTATGAGAGAATATGTCACACCTATCGTTAAAATTATCAGGATTGATCCTCATTGAGGCATTGTATATACCCTATTTTTATGATAGGGATTAAAACCCACATATTTTGATATCAAAATTTAACATCATGTGATAGGACCAATCCAAATAGTTTAACATCATGTGGTAAGGACACAAATATCACGAAATGAGAATCGAAAAGGGGTGGTGTAATTATTCTGCATAGAATATTCTCTATGTGGGTTTCACATCCCATGGGGGGATAAACAGTGTGTGGCTTAAGTGTGGAAGATACCCTTTCTAGGTTTCCCATCACATGGTGTGGTAGAAGGTTGATTCCCATGATTATCATACTTGGGGAACCATGTGATCATCACACATAGTAAGGCTATAGTTTTATATCATGTTTTGATGAGTTTTTAATGTAGTTTAACATTTTATGGCTACTACATGGTGATAATATGTTTTATTTCATGCATATTAGTTGTGGGGGTATCCCTTCACCCTTATGGATTAAATGATTAACACTCATGTGACATTGGATTGGGTATGGCTTTAGCATTACCATGAAGGATTTTTCAATCATGATTTTGAAATTAGGGTACCTATACATAGAATAAAAAGGAGTTATGTTACATTTAATTATAATTAAAACGTATTTCTTACTATTATTAAGCACTTGGTGATAGGTGGTTAGACATAGGAGTTGGTGGAACTAGTCATGTAGAGACTCAGGGTTTAGTTGAACTAGTCTAGGATTAGTTTGGGGGACTAGGAACTTGACCTTTTCAAAGGGTTATTAGTGGAATAGAGGCCCCATGGAGAGGCCATAAATCTGGGTTTTGCGTAGCCTGGGGAATCATAGAGTAATTCCTCATGAATATCAGTGTTCTCATAGAGGTAAAAAGGATCGCAAAGGGCTAGTCTTCAAAAGATAGTGTGATCCTACCTCAGAATGAATTCATGAATCCTAGTGTAGATCTTCATGAAGGATGAATGTTTCACAAAGTGTGACTTTTTTAGATGGACTGATTTTTCCATGAAGGGTATTATCCTTCACAAAATTTATTACCAATTGGGGTGGATGTCCTCAAGAATCTTAGGGAAGTGGCTTCCTAACAAATGGGAACCTTGGGGGATCAATTTTCTCTTTCACTATTGAATTTCAGGTGGTTCCCAACCATGGATTGATTTTCAGAAGTTGAAATGTCTCCATCCCCTCCAATGTCAGACACTAGTGGGTATTTGTAACGCCCCGACCCTAGATACCCAGAGTCGGTTCATTATTACATAACATTGGCATGATCACAATGGATAAAGTCTCGAAAGAACGATTAGTTTAATAGTCATGGAACCACTAGATATATTCATAAGTCTTACATTACATCATAAGGTAAAAAACTACAACAACATCTTGTCTTCATATCCCCTCATACTATCCCTACAGGTCATTCATAAATTACTTCTTCATAATCCTGGGAAAAATAAAACATTGAAAGGGGTGAGATCAGATGCTCAGTAAGGATAACATTATAGCAGAAGCTTTCATAGATAATCATAAACACTTAAGGCAGTTTATAACTAAAACGAAGGCCTTTTAAACTTGAACTTCAGCATAAAATGGAAAATATAAAATAAAATAATACCATTTAATTAGTCACATGGATATTCTACTAGTCGAATGATCACATGCAATATCGATAACCAGTTTCATATTAATGGAATTCATATTTCCAAACTATCATAACCACATAGCCAAGGCCTCGTGCCAAGACTACAAATAAGATTTTTCCAAGGCCTTGTGCCAAGACACTAGTTTGTCTCATGAGACCTACCGATGCATCGAGGAGCTATAGTGGGATCCACCCGTCACTTACTAAGTCCAATTCATTCCTCATATGAAAAGTTTGAAACATAACATAAACATTCGTATTAAAACTAGCATACGAAATGTCAATACATTTTCCACAAACCATGAATGGTATAAAAATAGAACATCCACAGTCAAAAATAACTCATTCGATACAATATGGAAGATTGTATTGTATCATATTAACCTCAATCGAGAATAATGAAGGAAATTGACACAGATGAAAATAATCATCAAAACTATTTGAGCGAAATATCCCCCTTTTCCTTGAAATCATTTAAAGTCAAACTTTTGTCAAGAAGCTATTTAAAAATAGATTTTTGAATCAAAGTGTCCCATACCACGTTGAAAATTTTAAAAGGAGTTTTAATTTTAAAACTTTAATTTCCATATAAATAAATCCTTAAAACCATTTTTTAAAACATGGACATTAATGAGCAAGATTTAGAAGAATAAGTCTTTAAAACATTTAAAAATGGTATTTTAGTAAGAGTTTCTAACCAAAAAAGAGAGACACTTGAATACAAATTATTGAGGTAATAAAAACATTGTAATATCATGAGAATAAATTAATTCATGATATACTATGTCAAAGTACATTATATACACCACATAAAAGTGATTTGGTGTATAACAACAAAGAAGTATCAATGGAATGTAAATTGAGATGAAACCTCTCATAAAGGCCGTATCCTTAGGTTAAGGACAGATCAACGACATAATTATGTGTGAAAAATATAAATACACTAATTATGATTGGATATTTAGTGTAAAACAATCAAAGAACATTCACACATATTCTTGTAAAAACAACACCAACGAATTGGATGTTTAACTCAACAAATGGAGAATGAGTTAAAATTACTCTTATAAAATTCATATCAATGACTTGATAAATTATCAATGGAGTGATTATGTGTATCAAAAGTATATCCACAGGAAGGGGAGTGGAAATTATGACATAATCAAATGAATAGTGATTCCACACATAATCATGGGGTAATATAATCAATGAAATATGCGTAAAGCCAAATGAGTGGAAATTGAAATTTCAAATTCCCTTATCGATTAGGTAACTTACAAAACATACACCCATGAAAGAAGGATCATACCATGATGATTTCAATATCCATAAATTAAATTTTATTACACAATGGATACAATCATGGGTAGTACACACACCACATGCAATAAATAAGTGGTGAACAATGGAATTCTCACGGAATTAAAAGTGAGATAAGAAACCCCTTGCCTTGTACTTTTCCTTGGTTGGGGGTAGGTTAAACTCCTGTATAATGTTGAAATAATTGTTATTAAATTATTCATTAATCATATACATTAATATGATATCATATATGATCTTTTAACATTGCTTTGTCAATAATATCATAGAATTATTTTCGTTTTGGGTGTTAACTTACTCGTTTTCTTTTATATGTTTTGTTATGTAAGCCATGTTTGTCATGAATAGGTTGTATATTATTTATATCCATAATGATATAAATTTCTTAAACATTATTTTTAAATCATCAAATGATAGTTACACTTGAATGGATATGATGGAGAATGAATCTCATCATGTTCGTGGAGACGGTAGTCCGTACGTAAGCACGAGCGACAATATCATTCTTTTGATATTAAAATAATATATAATTGGATGGTATATCATATATAATGAATCATTATCATGTTATATTTATTATTTACATGAATTACACATCATTATTATACCCATCTAAACAATAATATATTGAATAACAATTACACCACGATGTGGAGACGGTAAGCCGTACGTACGCACGTATGGTGACATGTTATTCAATGGGTGGACAAAATACTGAATATGGTTGTAACATATTTATAATGACATCACAGTATATATAAGATACTGGAGTTATTATTTTTGAATGGTAATATCAAATAAAGAAGAAGTGGAAGAAGAAAGGAAGTAGAAAAGGGGTGGTGAAAACATTACCTTTTCTTCGGGTTCTTCCATAGGATGGCTTTATGATCAAAATAAGGCCTCTAGGTTGTAGTGAGGGAAGTTCAGAGATTATTTGGGCAGTTTTGGCCTAACCAAAAGGCTTTAAAGGTGTGACGAAATGAGAAGAAGGTGTGCCTTTTTATAAGAGGGGTGAGGGGCACCTTTGGAATATCTAGAAATATTAATTTATAATAAATTCTTATTCGGTTTATAATAGCTCCAAAGTTGATTATTTAAAGGTTAAGGTGGGGATGGGTCGAAAAACACTCAACCAATATAATTTAGACAGGTTTGGGTCATTATATTAACCTTATCTTTAAGTATTAACTCTAAGTTAATTAGTTTCACTTTTACAATGTATCTTTGTATTTTTATATTATATGGTTAATAAACATAACATATACATCCAAGCGACCCCCAAGTGGTTCATTAATGATAAAACTATCATGATATAAGTCTCTTGACTGAACCTTAGATTTTTAGGAATTTAATATCAATTAATAATATAATATTTGTTTTAAAAACTCTTTTATGTCAATTTTGACACTATTCAATAGTTGATTTTTGTGAAACACATAACAAAATGATTACTTCGAAAAAAGTTAGTTAAATAAATACTAATATTTCATATCAACTTATGAAATTAGTTTAATTCAATAAAAGTCTCAATTTATATTTATTTGGGTATTTATAATATCAATTATTCTAATTTTTTACTATTATGGTAATTACTGCATCACCATTGTGTCATAAATAAATTAAATTATTTAATTTCTAAAAATTATAAATAAACTATAATTATGTATTAAATCTTGTTATCTTTCTATTTAATATTTATAGTCTAAAATCGAAACATATATAACCCTATGTAACAATTGTTTTTCTAAAAGATATATGCTTGTTTCATTTTTGTATTCATTTTAACTTAATTAAAATAAAGTGTCCCTATCACTTACAAGTGGATCCATGGGGTCCCAAAATCGACCCAAAGATGCCCATGGTCGACCATGTATCAACCAATAGGGTCATGACACGTTTTAGGGTAATTTAGTATTATTATATTATTATTTTTTTAACCCTTGTTTACCAAATTTACCCTTTAACCATGGTAAATAAAATATTTACCGAAGTAATTATCCAAAATGTCTAAAAATAAAAGTTACCTATTTAAACAATTTGAAAATCCTGATTCCAAATATGGAATCCATTTTTCCAAATTCAAAACACAGAAGTGGCAGAAATTAATTTAAAATTAATTCCCGTTGTTAAAACAAAAAGCGTGTTTTTAAGAGATAATAACTATCAAAAGATTGGCACTTGTTTATGTCTGTTTTAATTTTGAAATTATGTCCAATGACAAACATTTAATTAAATGGTAAAAATATATTCTAAATATACTTTAAAACTAATCAAATTAATAATTTATCAATATTAATTATTTTGATTAAAAAGTTTTTAATTAACATTTAGTAATTTTCACTATTCATCAACATATGAAAGTTATCCGAAAAGTACCAAAATTTCACCCTAGGCTAATTTCGATATTACAAATCCAAAAATGAAGTCCATTTTGAGTGATAGAATTTATAAAATTTCAAAAAGTAGGTATTACTATTCATAATGGCTAGTTTGATTGGTTGTGGTGTGTTAAAATCTCGAAGTTGCGTAAAATGCACGCCATTACATTATTCAAAGGGAAACGTACTATGGAAGCTTGGGGTGTTACATTATATCCTCCTTCAATAAATTGAATCCTCACAATTTTTTTAAAATTGGTCTTGAGAATATATTGGAAAGTCCCACATCGGAAAGAGAGTCAATAAAACTATCATTTTAAAAGAAAGGAAGAGAGGTATAAAGGTCACCCAAGATAACCCATACTAGGATTCCATGTAGGAAAACATGGATATGGACGATAAACTAAGTGTTCAGTTCTGATGAAGAGGGATATAAAACATGATCAGGAGAAAGATAACAATAAGAAAATCACAAACTTGTGTTGGGACAAACGGTCCTTAGTCTCCCAGTAGGAAAAGTAAATAGACAACATTTTTTTTTGTTTTAAGTTAAATTACATAAGGATGAGGAATTAATTTATGATATTGACTAATAATATAAAGATATATACTTAATTTTAAGTAGAGTTTCATTCTTTAATAAATTTCCACCACTAACTCATTTTTTTAAACGATGAGTATTCAAGAAGACTTGGTCACACTAGAAGAGCTACAATAAACTTCTATAGAATCACATGATCCATGCAGGATGAACTATATATTTACATTGTCTTTAGAGATTAATCAAAACAAAAATGGCTAGTACAAGATCTAATGATCCCCCAAAAGGATATTCCTTGAGAGAAATAAACACTAATCTTAATTTCCAAAATTAAACCAACAATACCCCAAAGTTAAATAAATACCATTCAATAATCAATTGTCCTTAGAATACTTTAATATAATCAAAACTAATATTGAAAACCAAAAATTAATAATGTAGTCTTCCACGTTAAGTTGTATATCCAAATGACATTAATTACTCTTAAAGTCGCATTCTTAAAAGTAATTAACCTAATCATTTCCATAAATAACCCAAATCATTATAAATCCAAAATAAAAACATAGATAAAAATCCACCATTACACCTCAAATGAAACCCCATACTACTCTATTTTCCTTTGGCATATAGTGTTCTCAACAAAGCGAACAACTTCCAAAATAACATTTATCACTCAATCACCAAATCATTTTCCTATACTAAGGGTATTCATTTGATAAGACATAAGATCCAAAATCAAATTATTATTGATCAATAAAATCATTTAACTAAAAATAATAGTCACACTAACCAGGGACTTCACATAGTCCAGTGGTAGGTGATAAATCCCAATCGCACTTTGGTTGTGGGTTCGATTCCCACAGCTTTATCCGACGCGACGAGTTGTCACACGGTCTACGTATTGTCCTTTAAAAAAAATATATTTTATAATATTACCAAAATGAAATAAATTCCTCAAAATAACCATAACATAATTTGACCACAAATCTTATCTCATACCTTGCATTTTCATCCCAAATTATGATGCCTTATAATTTCCTCAAACCCAATGATCATATAAAACAAAATGATTATTTATAACTATATCCACAAGAGAAGAGATAATTCTTCCTCAAATATCATTCTCACATGGCAAACTGCGGGGTTACAAATACAAGAGAAAATTATTCCAAAGTAAACCCATCAACAAGGAGCACTAATACTTTTTAAACATTTCTCCAACCATTTATTTCCACATAGCTTCTTCTTTGACCAAGAAAATATCCTATAGAATAGGGAATTCACTCGGGTAATGGACAGGTCCCCTACATTTACGAAAAATGACTGTAAATGGACTCTTGGGACCATTTTTATCTTCTTCCATAGTACTATTCATTTTCCTTTATCAATTCTTCACTTTATGTCCTTCCTTCCCGTATTTAAAGCATTTCTTTGTCCCATTGAGTCACTTTCCTGGTTGTCTCCTTCCACATTTCTTGCATGATGGAAATTGAGGGTTCTTTTCTCCATGGTCTCCATTGCCAGAGCTCTTATCATTCATCACCTTTCTCTTCCTTGTTGAGTCTAGGAGTTGGTTAATATATATGTTGTTGATCATATTTTTGGAAAACTGATTTGGCATAAAGACGATATCTTTTACGCCTATCAACATTCCATTTTGTTTCCCATTTCCACCACCATTCCCACCATGTACATCATTCTCAAAGTCACTATGACATCCTTGGAATCTAGCCATTGACTAAAACTAGAAAGCATTTTGTGAGTAATAGTAGTTATAAAATCATTTAGAAATTAACATGTCACCATATTCTCAATTTGAAACACATTAGGATTAACCAAGGTTATTTACTCTCATCTTATATATATAATACTTCAAATAGATTTGTAAAGAAAATATAAATTATCCTAAGAATATCCCCCGGGAGTGTCGTAACCAAGAGTGCAGCAAGGCCCGTTGTCGTGCACCAGTTCCCGTTCGAGTCTAGCTCAAAGTGGTGTTTTCAGGTTTTACCACTAGGTACATCTGTGCCAGAGCCGCCTCTACCTGCTCGTATCCAGACAGGGATGTATTGCTCGGAAAACTCACAAAATCTCTACAATACCAAAATTCTAGGAAGTTCTTCTATACTAATCCTCAAACTTCATCTTAGGTATACGTGCTCTAATCAGAGTTTATCTAAATCTAGCTTCCAAGGTTTGTACTAAACTTCCTCTGATACCAAATGTAACGCCCCGACCCAAGATACCCAGAGTCGGTGCATTATTACATAACATTGGCATGATCACAAAGGATCAAGTCTCGAAGGACCGATTAGTTTAGTAGTCTTGGAAACACTAGATATATTCATAAGTCTTACATTACATCATAAGGTAAAAAAACTACAACAAAATCTTGTCTTCATATCCCCTCATACTATCCCTATAGGTCATTCATAAATTACTTCTTCATAATCCTGTGAAAAATAAAACATTGAAAGGGGTGAGCTCAGATGCTCAGTAAGGATAACATTATAGCAGAATCTTTCATAGATAAAAATATACACTTAAGGCAGTTTATAACTAAAACTAAAGCCTTTTAAACTCTAACTTCAGCATAAAATGGAAAATATAAAATAAAATAATACCATTTACTTACTCACATGGATATTCTACTAGTCGAATGATCACATGCAATATCAATAACCACTTTCATAATGATGGAATGCATAATGCCAGACTATCATAACCACATAGCCAAGGCCTCGTGCCAAGACTACAAATAAGATTTTTCCAAGGCCTTGTGCCAAGACACTAGTTTGTCTCATGAGACCTACCGATGCATCGAGGAGCTATAACAGGCTCCACCCATCACTTACTAAGTCCAATGCATTACTCATATGAAAAGTTTGAACCATAACATAAAAATTCGTATTAAAACTAGCATACGAAATGTCAATACTTTATCCAAAAACCATGAATGGTATAAAAATAGAACATCCACAGTCAAAAATAACTCATTCGAAACAATATGGGAGATTGTATTGTATCATATTAACCTCAATCGAGAATAATGAAGGATATTGACATAGATGAAAATAATCATCAAAAATATTTGAGAGAAATATCCCCCTTTTCCTTGAAATCATTTAAAGTCAAACTATTTGTCAAGAATCTATTTAAAAATAGTTTTTTGTATCAAAGTGTCCCATACCACATTGAAACTTTTAAAAAAAGTTTTAATTTTAAAACTTTAATGTCCATATAAATAAATCCTTAAAACCATTTTATAAAACATGGACATTAATGAGGAAGATTTAGAAGAATAAGTCTTTAAAACATTTAAAAATGGTATTTTAGTTAGAGTTTCTAACCAAAAGAGAGAAACATGAATACAAATGATTGAGGTAATCAAAACATTGTAATATCATGAGAATAAAGGAATTCATGATATACTATGTCAAAGTACATTATATACACCACATAAAAGTGATTTGGTGTATAACAACCAAGAAGTCTCAATGGAATGTAAATTGAGATGAAATCTCTCATAAAGGCCATATCATTAGGTTAAGGACAGATCAACGACATAATTATGTGTGAAAAATATAAATACACCAAATATGATTGGATATTCAGTGTAAAACAATCAAATAACATTCACACATATTCTTGTAAAAACAACACCAATGAATTGGATGTTTAACTCAACAAATGGAGAATGAGTTAAAATTACTCTTATCAAATTCATATCAATGACTTGAGAAATTATCAATGGAGTGATTATGTGTATCAAAAGTATATCCATGGGAAGGGGAGTGTAAATTATGACATAATCAAATGAATAGTGATTCCACACATAATCTTAGGATAATATAATCAATGAAATATGCATAAAGCCAAATGAGTGGAAATTGAAATTTCAAATTCCCTTATCGATTAGGTAACTTACAAAAAATACACCCATGATAGAAGGATCATACCATGATGATTTCAATATCCATAAATTAAATTATATTACACAATGGATACAATCATGGGAAGTACACACACCACATGCAATAAATAAGTGGTGAAGAATGGAATTCTCACGGAATTAAAAGTGAGATAAGAAACCCCTTACCTTGTTCTTTTCCTTTGTTGGGAGTAGGTTAACCTCCTTTATAATGTTTAAATAATTTTTATTAAATTATTCATGAATCATATACATTAATATGATATCATATACGATCTTTTAACATTCCTTTGTTAATAATATCATAGAATTATTGTCGTTTCGGGTGTTAACTTACTCATTTTCTTTTATATGTTTTGTTATGTAAGACATGTTTTTCATGGATATGTTGTATATTATTTATATCCATAATGATATAAAGTTCTTAAAAATTATTTTTAAATCATCAAATGATAATTATACTTGAATGGATATGATGGAGAATGAATCTCATCACATTCGTGGAGACGGTAGTCCGTACGTACGCACGAGCGACAATATCATTCTTTTGATATTAAAATAATATATAATTTGATGGTATATCATATATAAAGAATCATTATCATGTAATATTTATTATTTAAATTAATTACACATCATTATTATACCCATCCAAATAATAATATATTGAATAACAATTACACCACGACGTGGAGACGGTAATCCATACGTACGCACGTATGGTGACATGTTATTCAAATGGTGGATAGAATACTGAATATGGTTGTACCATATTTATAATAACATCACAGTATATATAATATACTAGAGTTATTATTTTTTAATGGTAATAACAAAGAAAGAAGAAGTGGAAGAAGAAAGGAACTTGAAAAGGGGTGGTGAAAACATTACCTCTTCTCCGGGTTCTTCGTTTTGATTTGATCAAAAGGGCTCCATAAGATGGATTTCTGATCAAAGTAAGGCCTCTAGGTTGTAGTGAGGGAAGTTGAGAGAGTATTTGTGCAGAGTTTGGCCGAAACAAAAGGATTTTAAGGTGTGAAGAAATGAGAAGAAGGAGTTCCCTTTTATAAGAGGGGTGAGGGGCACCTTTGGAAAATCTAGAAATATTAATTTATAATAAATTCATATTCGGTTTATAATAGATCCAAAGTTTATTTTTTAAAGGTTAAGGTGGGGATGGGTCGAAACCAATCAACCAATAGAATTTAGACAGGTTTGGGTCATTATATTAACCTTATCTTTAAGTATTAACTCTTAGTTAATTAGTTTCACTTTTACAATGTCTCATTGTATTTTTATATTATATGGTTAATAAACATACCATATACATCCAAGAGACCCCCAAGTGGTTCATTAATGATAACCCTATCATGATATAAGTCTTTTGGCCGAACCGTATAATTTTTGGAATTTAATATCAATTAATAATATAATATCTGTTTTAAAAACTCTTTTATGTCAATTTTGACACTATTCAATAATTGATTTTTCTGAAACACATAACAGAATTATTACTTCTGAATAAGTTACTTAAATAAATCATAATATGTCATATTAACTTATAAAATTATTTTAATTCAATAAAAGGCTCAAATTATATTTATTTGGGTATTTATAATATCAATTATTCTAATTGTTCACTATTATGGTAATTACTGCATCACCATTGTGTCATAAATAAATTAAATTATTTAATGTCTAAAAATTATAGATAAACTATCCTTATGTAGGAAATCTTTTTATCTTTATATTTAATATTTATAGTCTAAAATCCAACATATATAACCCTATGTAAAAATTGTTTTTCTAAAAGATATATGCGTGTTTCATTTTTGTATTCATTTTAACTTAATTAAAATAAAGTTTCCCTATCACTTACAAGTGGATCCATGGGGTCCCAAAATATACCCAAAGATGCCCATGGACGACAATGTATCAACCAATAGGGTTAAGACACGTTTTAGGGTAATTTAGTGTTATTATAATATTATTTTTTTAACCCTTGTTTACCGGATTTACCCTTTAACCATGGTAAATAAAATATTTACCGAAGTAATTATCCAAAATGTATAAAAATAAAAGTTACCTATTTACACAATTTGAAAATCCTAATTCAAAATATGGAATCCATTTTTCCAAATTCAAAACACAGAAGTGACAGAAATTAATTTGAAATTAATTCCCATTGTTAAAACAAATAGCGTGTTTTTAAGAGATAATAACTATCAAAAGATTGGCACTTGATTATGTCTGGTTTAATTTTGAAATTATGTCCAATGACAAACATTGAATTAAATGGTAAAAATATATTATAAATATACTTTAAAACCACTAAAATTCATAATTTATCTATATTAATTATTTTGATTAAAAAAGTTGTTTTTAATTAAAATTTAGTAATTTTCACTATTCATCAAAATATGAAAGTTATCCGAAAAGTACCAAAATTTCACCCTAGGATAATTTCGATATTCCGAATCCAAAAATGAATTCCATTTTGAGATATAGAATTTATAAAATTTCAAAAAGTAGGTATTACTATTCATAATGACTAGTTTGATTGGTTGTGGTGTGTTAAAATCTCGAAGTTGCGTACAATGCACGCCATTACATTATTCAAAGGGAAACGTACTATGGAAGCTTGGGGTGTTACAGTATTTGATGATGTGGGGTTTCCTAAATGATTGAAAAATTTCATCAGGATTTATGAGCATCATGAATGGATGGTCTCAATGTGTCTAAATGTGATTGTAGAGAGATTTCTTCCATGCCTTTTTACTGTTAGGAAGAGTAATTAGTCTCTAAAAGTTGTGGTATATAGATTTCCATCACATTTAATTATGGGGGTGATTCCCTCTAGTAATCATGATTGACCATTAATTTATATTTCCACTAATCCTCTACATGGATGGGGCAATCATGATCTTTACCTATCAAGGAATTTGGGTGCTTCACGAAACATGATCCTTATAGATAATTTTGGGACATTTAGGCACAAATTCACAATGAATCATCCATTACATCCTGGACTATCCTTGTTACATGTGTATTTTAGAGTTAATAAACTTTTAAATATATTTACCCAATCATAGTTAATGTTTCCTCTTAGATAAAGTGTAAATGATCCTAGTCATTAGAGTATAGGTTACTACCCCTATGTATTTTATTGAGAAGAATTTGTATAAGCATGTATTAACTTACTGTATGATTAGTATATCATATTAAACTATTAATATATCACCAACATATACTACTATAAATAAAACGAAATTCATGAAAAACTTTTATAGAAACTAATTAATCTCAAATTTATTTTTTATGAAACTATATTCTATTATAGATTCATCAAAATGAATAAACTATGATCATGAAGATTTAATCTACTCATAAATAGAGCTGAATAACATTATACTATAAATGGAATTATATATAGTATAAAACATATCATGTTGTGTTATAAAGACATCTCTTAACAGGATCCCATTAAGGAAGAATGTTTCAACATCATTTTCCAAAACTCATAATCTTATACAGATGTTATTAAATGTAAATTTATAAAGGATTTTAATATAACACTTTCAAAAGGGTTCTCAATAGTTAATGATGTGGTATTAATCAAACCATGGAGAAATTAGAAATTAATTATATGTATTGACTATACCATCCATGTCAAACATCTTTTTCAATAATAGTTATAACATAATACGCTATAAATATATTGGAGTATGTACAAAAAAAAACATGGTTCTGGGTTATAGAATCAATTTCACAATTATTTGATTCTTACCACTTTAAAATTTTTAATTTTAGTACTTCATTTTTATTTGAACAGGTATTATCATTATCAACAAATTTTTTTTCAATATCCACAATGACTGGAAAAATATAACTCAATGGATTGCCAACATCCATGGTGACCCAATATGTTTTTTTTTCTCTATAATAACTTATTCCATGGTGATTTTTATTATTTATTATTATTCTACATATCTTTTTTCATGATACATCACTTCAAAAACTATAATATTTATCATACTATATCTTTTATATATTCACACCATCTAATGGAATATAAATTATATTTCTATTATTAACTTTTTTCAAAATGAATTTTATAGATAATATCTGCTTGTTTCAATGGGATATCATATTATGATACACTGAGGGAATATTTGTGAATTATATTTCCCATAGATAAACTTAAAATAATAGTTTTATCCCCAAAAATATCTTTTGACAATAAAAATTTCCTTCCATACAACAAGTTATATGAGGTTATATTTTCCAAATTAGTTTTAAACCCATTTAGTATGTATTTTTATTTCTATACTGTCTATGCTAAAAATTATAATCTAACACATTGATGAATCATCATCAATCTCAAATAGTATAATAAGGTGTGGTTTATTATTTTATATACTGTATTAAAATTTTTGGTTTAAGGATTAGTAACTTGGGAATGTATCCCAATTCCCCATAGATAATCAATAATCTATTTGTAATGATATTCTATGACATGATCTAAGTGGAGGTTCTTTATTATCCAACAAATATGATTTTATATATTATATTTATGTACATAAATTTTTTAATATATTCACACATATAACTCATTATGTAGATATATCATTTCCTACTAATGTCATTGGTAAACGTTATAACATAAGAATATCTTATCCAAAATAGGTTAAGTACTATGAAATGGGAGTGAATCAAGGTATGATTTATTAAGACCATTGGCTCTTTGTTTCTTCTTTCTTTGTTAAACAATACACTCTTCTCTCTATTTCCAATAACATGGATTAAATGTGATTTAGAACATGCATAGTACAAAACAATTTTATTTGGATCACCCTCTCCAAGAAACATCCAATTCTAGTTTTATGTCTCTTATTACATCGTGGTTTGCAAATAATTACAATTTGAAACCCCACTTATCTATCCACTGACGTTTTCTCGCTGCTTCTTCATTGGAATAATATGTGGTTCAGAATCACCTCATTGAATTTTCACACATATTTTCATTTGTAATGAATCCAAGTTCTCAACCAGTAGAGAAATAAACATCATCGTGGAATAATTTATTTCTGGAGAGTCCTTTAAAAAACTATTAATTATTCTTAGTTAACTTTCTTTATACCTTATCAAAATTTCTTAAACCGCTTAGTGATTGTTTAATGGAAATTAATTTCCTTCATGGGTGGATAATGCCACATGGGTCCCTTTTCATTGAGATATATAGTTCCCTACAAAAAACATCCTTCATGAAATGATCCTTTGTGTACTAAATCCTCTTTTATCCTCCTCATTTATGGTATTACTCTATCTCAAACCACCTCTTTCATGGAATACCTCTTTTGTGAACCACATTAATACTTAGAATAATTATTCCAGTGAGAATACTCTCATGTGAATTCACTTTTTATAATGAAATTATTAAGGGTAATTTATATAGAAATATAAATAAGTAAATTTTAATAATCAATGATACTAAAAACCCCTTTTATGGAAATGTATCATCAGACATTTCAATCACTATGTGGTTCGCATAGAACATTAATCCTTTTCAGAATAATTTGAAACAACACTAACACATGAAAACAGAAAAAACCAATTATAGTGCTCATCAATGCACTGCCTTTGATCAACAATAATGATCCTTTTGACTCATCCTTTAATACACCAACATCAAACACAAAAAATGAGCCTCCTTTTTTATTCTCATAACGAATTTTGTCAGAGGAAATCATTCATTTTTTGATTTTTCTACCAAGATCAACATACCTGTAACAACCATATTGGAATGGATTCAACTATATTTTTCAAAAAAAAAAACAGAATAAACAAATAATCCCTAGATATTTACCTTGAGTAATGTTTTACGAACAATATAACACTTTGAGGTCTCGGAAAACTCTTCACCCTTTGGTTTTACCTTAAATATCTTGTTTCTAATTTTTTCAACACATTGTGGTCTTCTATCATCAATGAAAATTAGCTTCATGAAATTCTATATATTGTTTAATAAATTATTCATGAAAAAAATCTTAGACAAAATGAAACATTATTGTAATGATAATCAAGAGTATCATGAAAATATCATCAATGAATCACTTCACTCCAAAAATATTCACCTACTTTCATCATAAACCATGTTAGTCATGATATATATCCTTTGATTGATCATCTTTAGCATCATTAGATTTTAAATTCCACCTACTTCCCTACTCCAAATATCATATTCTCCCCCTTTATAGATCAATAAATTTTCATCCCCTTTGTAAATGAACCCAAAGAACACTCTTTTGTGGTTGAAACATTGTGATAAACACATATCAACACACAAGAGAGAAACAAACCTTGCCTCAAGGATAACGGGTTCCACTTCAACAATGTGAAAGAGTGTGATGCTGACTAAACATCATGTTCCATTCAATGATGTTCAAATTATTCTTCTGTTATGGACATTGTCAATATATCGACAACCTCTAGTTATGTAGGCACATACTCTAACTTCACAAACCCATGATCAAACACCCCCTTTTTAAAAGATACATGATTTCATTTGGATTTATCTATGATTGATGGATAGGTTTTTTAGAAATATTTATATAAAAGTAATTATCAAAATTGATTCTATTAAAAGGAATTTATTCAAATCCCATGTCACCAAGATTCTTTTTAATCTATAATAACTACATGAAATCTTGAGTAGTTTTAAAATATTTAGCTTCTATAGTTCTCAATGAAATTTAATCATGGTTATTTCATAATAATGAATTACATAGTCTTCCAAGATAGAACAAAAAACCTGATTTTGACATCTAATAATCTACTGAACTAGTCCAATATGTATCTATAATGTTAAATAACTCTTGGAATGATTTTCATTTCATATTAATCTAATATCCAACGTGCCTTTATTATACCAACGTATTATTTTTATTACATATAAGGGTCATTATTTGGGATTACATTGATAATTTTCTATATATAATTTTTAAAAGACAATATCATGTTGTGTCATATTTATATACCATAGACAACCAATGATGTGCATGTATTCTGTTACATTAATAGATTTTCCTTCATTTTCACTGGGTCATTTCTTCTAGATAGCCACCAAAGTTTTCATATACTTACAATTATCGATTCCAAATACAATAATAACTTACTTGGAATATATTATTGATATATAAATGTGACATTAAATCCATGTTTCTATTATATATAATGGTAACATGGTGTCTCAACAACAATTAACATCTCACACTCATATGTCATGAATTCTTCAAAATGTTACAACTGTGAATCAGTAGATCCACCAAATACTATGTAATTGACATCAACCAGTACCAACATAATTCCATTAAACTCATTTTTTGACATTGATGTTGTAATCAACTCCACCATATTATAATCCCAACTTATTCAAATAATAATCATGTCATGATAACAATTCTCTTTGTCCACACAACATCCTAAAATGTGTCATATTTAACTGATTGCCTTTTTATTTTGTATATATATAATAAAATCATCTAGATGTTCAATATAAACATCTTCTACCCAAATCCCAGTTATAAATGGTAAATTTATATTCATATAGAATAAATGTAATTGTATTTACACTATTATATCAAATAATAATCTTATCCCTTATAGGCATTCAACGGGTGAATTTTTTTCATGAACATGGATACCCTCTATGTTGTAGTACATAAGAACCAGTTACGATTTGAATTAAATAAATATTTTGTCTTCATTATGATTATTTTTAAAGAGACATCTGGTCCAAATTAAATTATTTTTAGTTGGAATTAATATAATATCACGTGACTAGTTATTTTCTATTTGATCAATATTGTTAGTCATTTCTTGAATCCAAATCACATATATGGAATATTTTTCAACAAACTATGGATAAACCCTTGATTAGAGGGATTCTTTCAAAAGATTTTTCATCTTCCTTTACTTTACTAGAACTATATTATCATTATCCTCATAACACTGTTCATGTATTTTTTATTTATTTTAATCATTTTTATCTCAAAAAATAACTAATTTCTACCAAATTTACCTTACACTTATTTATGAATTTATATTCTTTTTCTCTCTTCAGTATCTATGGAATATCCCTTCTTCTCCCTAAGATTCAAACATTCTATGTTCATTAACGCTCAGAATGATAAACTTACTCCAAAAATCTCAGAAGTACATCAATGTTGGCTACTTTACATACCATAAATCATATATAAAAATATATTCCTTCTAAAAAATAATACTCAATTTGTTATATATAATGAATTTGTCAATTAATCACTCTAAATCATATTAAGAAAGTGTTTCACAATGAGATTCATTATTCTTGTGTTTTTGATAATCAGATATCTAATAATGACATATCCATTTTGTTGTGGAGTTATTATTAATGAAACACGGTTCCTTATACCATGTTTCTCAAGATAATCATTCACATGTATGTTTCTGACCTATTTGATTATATGTTTAGAACTTCTTGTTTTTTTAAATATCATCTTTTCATATTCCCTTCAACAATGTGTTATGAAACTTAACACCACAAACATGGGGTGATGATTGAAAACCATTCCATTCCACTAAAATCATCAATGAATAGAGCATAATATCTCCTACCATCAATATATATTTATGAAATAGGCTTAAAATCATATATATAGACTAATTTATGAATTTTTTTCTTTTATATTATTCTTTAATCATCTTTCTATTGATCTTCCATTGTATAAAATCATCACACATATGAGTAATATCATGTGATAACATCGGAAGATCACAAGTAGCATCACATTTCCCTAGATCCTCCTAGAACGTTTTTCTCAAATGAAGAATATGTTTTTTCCATTACATATTTTCTTCTTCATTGGAAAGAAAAAAATATATTTTTCTTCACTCACAGAGTAAAGAACCCCATTCTTATACCTTCCCTACTAAATATCAAAATCATCTCTTTTCCTTGATGATGTAAAATATCTTGAAAAATATTTGTGGATGTTCTAAGTCATATAATTGGATAAAAGTTTCAATGTTGTAATTTATACATTCAAAAACCAAGACATCTTCACATCTCATGTATTTTCACTGAAAATTGGATATTCCCGAGATAATAATATAATTTCTTTTTCAATACCAAATATTCTAAACCCATACATTTTATTCATGATCCCTATCAAAAAGTCCTTATTTCCCATCAAATGTTAGGGGAATACACTATGAATTATCCTTTATTCAATTCAATATGATTCATTAAAATAAATATATACAAAAAATGTTTTCTCTTCTCTATCAATGGTTATCTATTTCTTCAATTAATATTCTTAATCTTCCTCAAAGTATAATGGATGTCATTAATATTGTGATGATTCTAATTTATTTTGTGTTTTTATATCATTTTATTACATCTTAAGTTGTTGATTACGACCACATTAAGTATGTTTTGGAATATTACTCAGTGATTTGATGTAAAATATCTATCGAGGTGTCCAAAACCTCCAAACTAAAAAACAATAACCATAAAATGAATTCCTATAATTCTGACCTCTATTTGAATGGCTTTCATGCTCTTATTCCCTTCGATACCACTTGTATATTGAAAATTTATTTTTTGAGTGACTTATAATTCCATAATAATAACACCTAATGTTGGGTGCATTCCTATATGTTACTAATTCACCACTAGTTTTCCCTTGGGTTCTCCAAATATTCAGATTCTATGTCATACCCAAATAAATAATAAACCAACGAGTGGGTTCATGTGGACCAAATTCAACCATCACTACATTATTTTTATGATGCCGTCCAATACTAGTGGTATCATTATGATCTATCTTTTTTCTCCCCTGAAATTATTTTGTCTATTTCACTGGTGGTCTAAATTCCACTTTTCCTTTTCCTATTTCATTTTTATCCTACTTTACCATAATTTTAGAGTTTATCCTATTCATTAGCCATTATTAATATGATGGAAACAACTTTCACAATCTCTCTGATACATTTGAGTCAATCTTTTAGCATTTAGTTCATACAATAAACAATCCTTTTATATTTTAAAATTTAATATTATAATCATTCTCTTTTTCTATGTTTTATATATGATTAGATTTGTGATTTTCAACCGTATTCTCAAGCTCATACTTCTCTTCTTCCTCCAATTTCATATAGAGTTTTGAATTATAAATCACCTTGTTATCTATATTGGTTTTGGGTATCCAAATTTAAATCTCTTCAAGTGCATCTTCAAATTTTATCTAAAGGTTAACTCTTCCTATGAATTCGAATTTGTCATGGTCTATTTATTCCATTGATTGGGAACTTCTAGAAAAATACACCATAGATCTAATTCAGGATCCTTGTATTATATCATTTCTTCTTTCCCAGATACTTCTGAACTGCAATATATTATTGAATGTAATTTCTTATTTTTAGTGAAATTTCTCCAGGTATTTCTATTACCATTCACATAGGATAAAGACATATTCTTTGAAATTCCATCAACATCCTCATTATCATCATGCATAATTTTATGAAACATTTTTGAAAGCTTCCCAACCATTACCAATCAAACCCATGAAATTTGATGTTCTCATTTGAACAATCCTATTCCTATTTGCAGATTTTAGGAGAGGAATGGCATAAACACATACACATTTCCTTATACTAAACTATGTTAAATTTAACTATACATCATGGCCTTGAATTACACATTTTTTGGCATTCCTTTTTTATAAAGCAATGTTATTATCATTTCTTATCTTGTATGTGACAAGAGTACTATGTATGCTATCCAATATCAGGTCTATCAAATAAATATCCCCTGGTAAAGATTCATCCAGACTGAACATGGGTTGGATTATTCTTAAGGTGTGCTTAATGATATAGATTTTGTCTATAATTACTCCCAAATCATTCATGTCTTCTATAATAACATTCAATTGATTGAAGAAATAATTTAAAGACTCATTGGATTACATAGTAGGGTCCTAAAATATTTTCCACTAAATATTCAACTATTATTATAATAATTTTGAATCACCTTCATATATATTTTCAAGATTTTACCACACAACATGCAGTGAAAAACATGAAATCATCATTCTGAATATTTTTGGGGATAAATAACCCCATATATCATTTATTCCTTCAGAATCAACAACCAAGTAATTATGTTATTTTTATGATTAAAATCCACATTATATATTAGAGATATACCATGTAATGAAACTGTAAATACATTCATGCCCTGTGATCAATAGTGGGGTTTCTTATGATTCATTTATAACTATTAATTGTTTCTATTTCACATCAAAATCCCTTTTTAATTATAATAATCCATTACTTATGTTGATTTAGAACCATCGACATTAATATTTTTTCCTCTTATACCAATTGATAGAAAAAATAGGTTATATAACATAATATTGGGGTGAATCGGGGAATAAAAGATTAAAAAAACTATATATTTCGATCTTGTTTATTAATTAAATAAAACTTAATTCTCCCTTCTTCCCATTGAAAAAAATAAATGATAATTAAAACTTTCGCAGATCCCAAAAATATTATAAGGTTCCCCCTTACTTGGTCACATCTAAGAAGTATAGAAACGAAACATTATATAATACCAAATCAACTATAGGAGACTAATATTATAAGGTTCTAAGTGGACTCACAATCCCTCCTCATTTACAACTAATTATAATTTTCAATCTCACTAATAACTCCAATGAACTGTGATGACTACTTCTTTAGAGAAATAATTTTTTTTCTAAACCAAGTCATGTTTTTTTCACACATAGATGAGTCTGAAAAAAATTAATGTTTCCACCATGTAGATGAAATACACCTTAGCACGTATCATTTTCATTGTTGAGGACCCATTCAAGAATCAGTTTTTATTATTTATGAAATTCATTAATCTCTTTAAAAAATTACTTTCACTATGAAGTGATTGATTCATAGAAATTTTTTTCCTAAATAGATGGAGGATTATATTAAAGTACTTTTTCTTTTCATGATTTAATACCCCTCTAACAAAACAACCTTCAAAAAATAAGCAATCACATACTACATCCTTCCTTAACCTCCTCTATAATGGAATACCTACTTCACAATCCACCTCCTTCATAAAATACCTCCTCCATGAAACAATTTCAAGATAGGGTCCTTTATATAAGGAAAAAGTTTCCCAAAAACATCTAATAAAAATTATCAAAAACTCATTTTCAGATAGGCTATCACTACATATTCCACTCACTATGTTGTTCAAAAAGACCATTGTTACTTTCAACAGTCTATGAAACATCACAGTCACCAATAAAAACACCCTTTGTGGTTCCCTTTATAAATCTTCATTCATATAATATAAAATATCACTTTATGAATTATTTAATACAGTAAATTTCACTTCCAATGATGAACCTCATTTCCGGTACCTGTAGCACAGCTGATGTGGGAAAATATTTCTTTTTCCATTTTTACATTGTGGTTCTGCATATGTCATTTTTTATCTCCCTTTATCAATGAGTGATACAATAAATTTCCATAGAATAAAATGTGATTTTTATTTCCAAAAATTTGAAAAACACTTGAAAACTAGTCCATCTTCAATACACATTTCATTGAAAACAATCATTTGGGAATGTTGTCAACTAGATTTGTCAACAAAAAAACAACCCAAAAAATTAAAAAGGTAACTTGAGGGATTTTCTCCAATAAAATATCCACATTAATTATCAACTAAAAGAGTTTCAAAAAATATATATTTAGAAAAATTCAAGAATATTTATTTCCCTTTCATCTTCTACACATACAGATCTTATGACATTTTTTTTATAAAAAAGTGTGACATAAATAAAGTGGGTTTGGTTCAAAATAATCAAAATAAAAGTCATCATATATGGGTTTCAAATTATTCTCATTTACATTACAAATCTTGTGATTTTAAAAACATATGATTTTATGATATGTTTCTCATTAAATATTTTAATTATTTTAATATCTTTCTTAACATTCTATTTTGTTAAATACATTATACAATAAAAAAATTATTATTTAAATATTACTATTATGATAATAAAGTTATATTGGATTTATGAATATTAATGGACACATTCTAGAAAAATATGTTTAATGGTTTTATATAAATCAAATATTTCTATAAATATTTCATAAACTTATAAAAATTCAGTACATGCTCCAAAAAACATTTTTCCATAGAAATGTTTTTGTGATATTTATGAAAAAAATTTATAATTAATTTAAATCACTATTAGAAATATTATTTAAATAAATAAAATTAAAATTTTAGATAATCATGTATCATTTTTCATAGAGACAAATCTGCTGAATTTTTTGTAAAGATCTTTTTTTCAGCAATTGTGTCAAATAAAAATTTTTTATTGAAAGATATTTTTTATTTGAATTCTCTATTTTTTATTATAATTGAAAAAAATAGTTTTAAAAGTAAAATTTCTTCATTTTCATTTTAAATTATTCAATTATTTTCATTAAGGTTAATTTATTACGGAATTTAGTATTAAGAATCTTATACTTAAATATAAAAAATCAATAAAACTATTGTTCATATAGTTTTTTCTGGTTTTTTGATGTAATTTATGACACATTTTGAGATTGATTTTTTTTCATATAAATTAAATCCTTGGAATTTTCATTTTATCTTTTTAACTTATGAAACTTTTATTTTTGGTCGTAATTAATAATAAAAATAGTAAAATAAGATTACCACATTTATGTTGAAAAGTGATTACCATAAGGGTTAAAACAATATATTGTTGTAATTTTACCATTTAAACATATCTAAATACTATTATATTAAAATATTTCAAAAAATATATATTTCAGACTTCAATATATAGAAATTTGTATGAATGGATCACGAGAATGAAATTTTTATTTTAAATCTTTTATGAAATTCCAATTTTGTTCTCTCCCCCAGTTATGAAGGACACCCCACATATCTCTTATTTACACAAATTAAAGCCATATTGCATTAATAAACCCTTAAAAAGTTTCCTATAAACATCTATATACCAAATTGTTTTGGAATATTGTTTAATAAACCATTCCAAGGGACCATAATATGGGATCTAAATGAGGCATACTGATTAAAATGTAGTTTTCATATCCAACTACATTTGATTTATTTCTTGTTATACGTTATTTAATACAATTACATTCATTGTAAAATAATAAATTCAGTATATTTAACATAATAAATTCTATTTTGATTATATAATACCATTAATAACCTTATCTTCAATAAAATGTGATGTAGAAGTATCCTTCATGAGTATGTTTGAAATACCATCTCCACGAAGAGATACAATTCATTTATCATCACTATCATTTATGAATTTTTATTATGATGAGAATAATTTTTATATATTATATTTATGAATTATTTAAAATTGAATATTTATAATATCATATATACCTTCCTACCAACCCATTAACTGGAAAATGATAACACAGAACATGTGTACGTGTGTACTACTATATGCTAGAAGCAATGTGATTCATTTTTTCATATTTAAATATATGGATAAATGAATATATTTAATATTAATATATATATTTTTATGTTATTTATCCTATAATTATGGTTCTTGAATGACAAAATAATATTTATCTTTCTTTCCTTATTTTTTTCAAAAATGAAAACAACATTCATTAATTTGTAAGACATACCCCCTCCATGAACGCTGTAAATCATTTTTTTTATTTTTACCTTTTATAGATCAATATAAATATTAATATAATGAATATATTAAATATTTATATCATTAATAAAAATATTAATATTATTAAAACATGAGAAATTGTTTAGGGATGAAAATACCAAAATGAGACATACATGAAAATGAGATTATTAATACTCCGAAACAATGATTTAAATAATGAATTATTAAAATACAGTTATTGAACTCTTATTAGTTGATAATATATGATATTATGAGTATATATAAAGTTATTTTATATAATTATAATAAATTAATATTTACTATATTAAGTTGAAAACCAATTATGATGAATATAGGACCTAAGATAAGAGTTTATTTCAAAATCATGTCATTATTCTGAATTGATTATATTTAAGTCTATGTTGGGGGAAATATTTGACCTTTTTATATTTAAAATTTTATTTTATTTTCATATTATTATTTATAGATATTAAAATTATCACATTCATAATCCTCTCTTTATGTAACAAAGAGATTAATTTTTTTTTATAGAAAACAAACATTGTTTTTCTTTTGGTTAGGGATATTTTAATTGCATTTACATGTTTTTTAATATACTTCAAAAAATATTAATATTATAATAATATTTTTTATATTAATTTTAACCCATATTTTACCCTTTATAAATTTTTCTAAGGAATCATATTATCATTTTTCCAAACTTTTACTCTTTATAGTTTACAAAAAATGTGAAAGGAATAATTTTTTGACATACTTTATACTAAAAAAAATCCCCCCATCATGACCAATCATATTTTTAGAGAATAATTTACAAGTTTCCATAGATCATTTGAAATAAAATTATTTCACTAGTATTTTAGGAATTTTTTTATTTTGAATAGGTGATTTCTAAATGAAAAAAATATTTTCAACAAGAAATTTTATATTTAAATTCTAAATGCATTATTATATTTATCAAAACCAATCATTGAAGATTATTAATTAAATATAATATATTAAAATTAAAAAATAATAAAAAAATCTATTATTTGTTTATGATCAGTTTCATGTGAGAAATTATTGAAATTATTTATTATAGTTATTCAAAAGTGGAAGGTTTTTTGTTATCCAAGATAGTTGATTATGTTGTATTATCCCAGAGATAGTTGCATTGAACTTATTAATTAATGAGTAGAGTATTGAGTTACCTAAAACCTCAATGCATCAGTAGGTATCATGATATAAAATATGTTTGGTATTTAATCATGGTGTTACCCATTTATGTATGATTTCATTTCAAGGGGCCTTGATGGTAATTTTAGGATGTTTGGTATTATGAATTTCATTATTATGAAATTATTTATTGATGTCCAGGTGATTATTTGATCATTTATTCCATCCATCGATATGCCGCAATCCATTATGATTATTTATAAATAATTATTTGGTCACCACGTATTCTTTCCATACCAATAATTCCATTTTATTATATTATAGCACTTTCTGTATACATTACCTTACTAATAATCCAAACATACTCCTTCTTATGTTTTGTTTCCATCGGATTCCATTAAGTGCACAAAAAGTGATATGTAATGACATGGTAGGGATAATGATGATTTTCTCAATGGAAATACTATTTTTTATTTTTTATTATGAAATGTAAAGTGAGATCCATGAATGTACCAAGTTTACTTTGGTCCTTTAATATGTGATTTCCTATACTTAGGCCAATAAAATAATGTAACAAGAAAATCAATGTTTCTAGGGTCGATGTTTTTATTGTTTTCTTTTGAGTATAGTGTAGAAGAATCCATGGAAAATATATTTATAAAAAATAAATATATTTCGTAACATAACCCAATGATAGATAATGAGTATATATCTTATTGAAGGATAATATAATATTTTTTTTATTTAATGTAGTTATTATATTTTCATCCAAATGATACATCCCATTTTGGATACTACATGTGGATGTGATTTTTTTAATGATTTATCTAGGGTTAATAACCCCAAATGAGTCTACCCAGTATATATTAGCCATCATTATGGTGCATTAAGAATTGTCCCTTATTGTACACCAAGTTTGACACTCCTAGAGGATATATTCAGGTTAATTCAAAATTTCATTACAATCCATTGTGATTAATTATAATTTATTTCTTGAGAATCTTCCAACAGAAACCTATATTTTTATTCTAGAATTAGTTATGTATACTTTTTCAATTCATGTTAATTGATTAATTAGCTTAAATATTATACATTATGATTCATAGTTTTATAATCTCATTATTTTATGTCATTGTTTAAAATTAGAACCTTGGTAAGGAATGAAAACTATATCAATCCTTATAATCTATATAGGGAATGAACTCCTAGGAAACCTAACGAAGATAGAGATAGAGTTAGAAGAAAAATAAATTTAACTATATTAGGCTATCCAACTCAACTTATGACCAATAATCATGCATTCATTTTTCATCCTACTCATCTATAACATGGTGAAATAATGTTAAACTATTTCATGAAAATGATCCTCAATCATTCAATAGAATAGAAAATCCAATTATTTCTAGAAATAAATAACTTATCTAAAAAAGATATATATTTCATTTTTAAGTATTTAATGGATGAGGTTTTTCATGGATGTTTACCATCAGGTGTGGAATTCAAATTAATGGTTTCCATTGATTATAAAACATATATTTGGGTATGAAATAATGAGCATAGAATTTATGGATTTTAATGAAATTTTTTTAGAAAAATATTTTTCGTGTATAAAATGAGTTGATAGGGAGAGAGAATACCTAGTTCTCAGAAAAAATAAGAGGAAAACAATTTATTGTATGAAACTAACATTACAAGATTATTAAGTTGTTATGGGGAGTATGTATTGAATTTATATAGTATGATTGACTTTAACATTGAGGGGTAATGTAAATACCTCAAGGGGAACCAGTATCTCAAACATCCACATTATATGAGGACACTATATCATATTAAATAAAGGTAGAAATATAATTATCTATGATATATGACTTCAATGGAAAGTGTGATAATATGATGAATACAATGAAAAAAATTATTATTGGAAGAAAAGTATTTGGGATTTCCTAACAGTTGTAAATTGTCGATTGGGACCCATTTTTCTTTCATAAAAGGAAAATGATTTTAAAAAACATTTTATAGAAATTTTCATCATTTTCATCAATGAATAGATAAAAGAGATGGGAAAAAATTGTGTTTATTTATCCATAATGATATGGTACACTGTGTAACCAAATGCCCCTAAAAACCCATGGAACATAACACAGAATAAAGAAATGGGTGAATTCAATTTTATGAAATCAATACATCAGAATTTGATGTTCATAGTAATGTGGTGAAAGGTATACTTATAATATTCTCTAGGATTGAATTTATTTTATTTGATTAAGGTTTTACCAAGTCATTAGTACCTAAATATATACCAAGGGTATCAAACCAACAACTCAACGATTAGATATTAAGGTAGAATTAAATAATCCATATGGTCAGATGACCACTTTAAATGTCTATAAATTCACTATAAAAATATTTTTTTGGAAATTTTAATCCATTAAATAATATTATTTTACCTCTAGTTGAATCTAATCACAATTTTGGCATCGATTGGCTCTCTAAATATACATCAAATATCAATTTTTGTTGAAGGGATGTAATTTTGGATATTTTGAATCAACCTGTAATTTTATATCCCTTTGACAATGATTTTTAACACCTAATTGTAGTTACCTCCATTATAAGTTGTTACTCAACTTATTCATGTGGGATATTTATCCAAAATTTTGGGGAAATAATAAAAAATTAAAAATTTCCATATTATATAGGAATATCCTTATGTATTTTCAAATAAATTTCCTATAATTCCCATGAATCATGATGTTGATTTTTAAATATAACTCATAAGAAGTGTTATGAATATCTCAAAGAATCTTTATATAATAGATTTTATTGTGATTTTGGATATGAAGAATAAACTATAGAGGAATCTATATAAGGTATTCATTCATTATAGTGCATCTACATTGGGTGGATTGGAAAAAATATTGGTAAATGAAACTTTGAATTAATTATCAATAACATAAAATGGTCACTATAAATAAAAAAATCATTTAACCCTTATTTATTATATTTATCTCAATTACATGGAGTAATATGTTTTTAATTGATTGATCTTTGTTTTGGATTTCATCAATTTTTGGTTAAATGGTGAATATAAACAATATATCATTTCATACATGTTATAGTAATTCCATTTGGACATAAAAATTTTCATGTTATCATCATAGATTTAATTAATAGAAACCAATAGATTTCCATGGTTAGTTTTTTTTTAATATTTATAGATTATGTTCACATATATTCAATGATAAAGGATTTGAATGAATAATATTTGAGAATTTTCTAGAAAATAAGGAGAAATTATATGTTGTATGCTAAATTTACCAAATGTGAATTTTGGATTTAGATGGTTTCATTATTAGGTCTTATAATTTAATGTGTTTGTGTATAGGTGGATTCTTAAAATATATAACTTGTGCAGTAATTAAATATACTATGCATGGTAACCGAAATCTATAGTTTTCTTAGGGTTTTGTTTTACTATTTGGAATTATGAGATATTTATCATGAATATATAATACACAAACCAAGTTGACATGGAAGGGGGGTAAGTTATCTTGGTAATGATTCATATAAAGAACATTTCAAAGAAAAAATGTGAAGGTTGGTCATCACACATGTCCATACAGTACCCTTTTGTAATAACATTATTTAGGATATTAATGACGAATAAAAATGGGAATTGGATGCATCCTCATGTATAATGATATAATGATATCATATCACTCTTTCCAATTATAAAATAATGAGAAAATTACCTGACATAATATTTGGTATAGTTAGCGATAATTTTTTCATTCAATAAATGGGTCTATTATGTTCATATTGGAAGGAATGATCTATATACTGATCATAAAATACAAAATTATAGATTTACATAGAAAGAGTTATATATATGCTAGAGTTTATTTTTTGGAGATGATCAAAGATTATGAATTCTTAATATATTTTCACCCTAGGAAGGAGAATAAGGTGGTTGGTTCTATTAGATATGAAAACCATCCTAGTTTCTCTCAGACTATTACTAAAACAGATCTGATATAAATGATGTATATAAGATGGATCTTAAATCACATGGGAAGGGGATTGATCATATATTTCTTAGATAAATGTTCAACCATCCATCTATTATGGGATTAAGATGGTACAAAAGGATCATGTGTAATAATAAAAGAATGTTAGGAATGTTCATAAATTTATCCATGGTTATACTAGAATTATATGGTTCAAGAACTAAGTTTGTGTCTCTTTAACACAAGAGTTGATGAATGATCCATTGGATGAAGATCGTAGTTCATAAGTATCTATTAATCTTTTAGGTATAATGATATACAGAGATGAAGAAGATTATTTTTTATGGGATTACATAAAAATGAATATTTTAGAGTAAGTATCCCAATTCATAGTATATCATCAAGATAAGTACGAGAGACAGATGTTTATTAGGATATAATTATCATTACCCATAGAAGGATAGAAGTTGTAAAAAAGTTAAAATGGATTTAACATTATACTCAACACAACATATAAATGTCACAATAATATAAGGGTTTTAGTTGATCATCTAATGGAATATGGGAATTTTGTTTCCATTAGATAAGATTTCTATATTTTCTGACTTCCTAGTTTATACATTAATGAATTGAAAATATTTCTTGGAGTAACACTCAAAATTTTATCCGATAAGAATCAAACATTTACCTGGAAAATATGGTGATGTTTCCAGTAGCTCTGGAGGTATAGTTATATTTCATCACTACATATCATCCTAAAAAATATTATAATTTTATTAGAACCATTCAAACACTAAGACACATATTTAGAGTTTTTTCTTTGGATGTCCAAAGTGGTTTGGATCAATATCCTCCTTTGGTGAAATTTTTCTACAAAAATAGTATTCAATAAATTATTCATATGGATACTTATGAATAAATATATAGAAGAAATTTCAAAACTACAATGTGATGGAATAATGTTAGATAAGGAAATATATTGTGTCTAGATCTATATATTTAAATTATAGATTTGTTTATATTAATTCAACCTTGCATAATGTAAATGCAGTGTTGAAAAAATAGATATTCTAAAAATCCTCAATGATATCTAGAGATTAAATATTGTGAAAAAGTATCCCAATAAATATCAACATTGAATAAAATTATAAAATTTGTAAATAATGGAAATTTAAGATCTAGATTTATTTGTCCCATTAAAATTCAACATCACTTTAGGATAGTAGTTTATCACATGGTGTATCCATTGAATCTCTCATAAGTTTGTAATGTGTTTCATGTATCTATCTTAAGAAATTTCATACTAAATCCTTAACATGTAATGAAATCAATTTTTATACAATTAGACAAATAACTTTACTATTAGAAATAACATATAGTAATTCTAAATCATTTAATGAAATTTATACTACCCGTCTTGTCAAAATTTTGTGGAAAACCCATAAATATAAGGAAGCCATGTGGGAACCCAAGGATTTGACGAGGTATAATTATTATTAGATCCTTTTATCATAGTCTCATAATTTTAAGGGAAAATTTATTATAATGGTGGAGTAATGTAACACCCTTATATTTTCATATATATTACCATTTTAATAATTTTAATTGTTCAATAGTTTTCTTAACACGCAACATTGATATTTCGTTGAACTAAGATATACTATGAAATATATTATTTTTTAACCATGACCATAATGAAAAAATTGGAAAATCAATGTTTTGAATAATAATTAATGAATTTAAAATAAATATATTTGTTTTATGTAAGGAAAATATATTGATAAATAAGTTCTATTTTTTTAATAAGTAATTATATGCTTCAAGAATTTATTTTCATCAAAATGGTTTTCTTTTATTTCTCTATGAAAATAATACCATTATTATAAATTTCACGACCCCCTCCAACCAAAGATGCCCCTCCTGAGATAGCAATGGTGTAAGGGAGATAATGACCCCCGAGTCCCGCCTCCAGTAGGCCCCGGAGTGGAGACCTACACCAAGGGTATGAGTTTTTCACATATATGGGAGGCATTACCCTTTTTATTAATTTATGATCAGGAAATAGGATGAGTCAAACACCAAGAAGAAGAAAAGGAAAATGTATAGAAATAGCCCAAAACCAATCCCATATTCATGCTTTATACAATAGTGAAACAAAAGTACAAGTACATAAAAGCTCCAAAGTACTGTACCAAAAAGTAAAGGAAAACAACAACAACAAACAACAGCAACTCCCCCTGCCTGACTAGTAAGGTCCCACACAGTCCCTGTAGTCCTTCTGAAAACCTGAAAGCAAACGTAGGGTGAGAATACAAGTATACTCAGTAGGGAAACCTAATTCTCTCGTGCACAAGTGGGGAGACATCCTAATGCCATGTGAGAAAATATAAGAGCCAAAACCTAGCACGGAATCTATCCACCCTTCCTCACCTGTCACACTCACCAAGTAACACAAGTCAATAGAGTATATTAGTAATGTTATCAATGTATGGGTACCCCGCACCACCTTCCCACTAAATACTGCTCATGCCCTCATGCCTAACGCTCTAATGCTTCCCCCTCTTTCTGAGCTAGTGCCGCAACTTGGCCATATGAAGCACGAGCTAGTGACGCAACCTGGCCATACAAAGCTCATAGTAACCTGCCAGCCCACAATCCTCAGCCATATCAAATCACATCCCGCCGGAACACACTCCTCGGCCATAACCACATCTCATCCCGAAGACACCTGGGAACATATCACACCTCATCCCGAAGATTCTTGGGAAATATCTTTCGTAACCTACCTGAAGGAACTTGGGCTATCGAACCTGGAAGAGGGAGCACATGGAAGAATAGTCACCAGCCATCCTTTGGATGTTTGAGAATATCACCCCCTCCCACGGGTGTTCGGAACATAGTGCTCAACATGGGTGGGGTGCGTAAAGAAACAGAAAACGTACAAATTTATATAAGTATAACAACCACTCAGCCCATCATAAGGTTTCTACACAAAGATTTGAGCACGTGCATTGGCACTGCTACTTCGAGAGTATGCCCACAACAATCAATCCCAAAACCCCATTTAATGTTTTCATGTTTCAACAACTTTAGTTATCAGTTTCTTAACTACCGGGAAACTATAAACAACCAAACTGGATCAAGTGTTCATAAAACATATCCCTGCCATCCACAAATCAAGTTAGGAAAAAACAAGAAAGACAAACAAGTCCCTTATTATTAACCAACCAACCCCATTTATTATTATTCCAATTCCATTACCATGGCACACCATTCACTAACTCTTCCACTTTTATTTATTATTCACAACCCATAGTTTGTTCACATTCAAACCAATCCCTACATCCCCACTACCAACCACCATAACCACAATCACACTGAAACCAGTACATCGTCATCCCTTTGATACCATTTATCACAGCCCTACTACCCATCAACAACATAGCATTTACACCAACCCAGAACCAAGCAAACCGCAGCCCCGCTACTCACCCGATCCACAACAACCCACAAGTTTATTATTTCAGTTTGTTCAACCGGGGTAATCACACAAGGGTTCTAGGTATTTAATCAGCCAACATTACGTGATTAACCAATTTCCACATTCAATATAATTTTCATCTATAAGAAAATCCAGAAGGATAGGGCAACATTTAATTACGCAAGCAAAGGCCCCCAACGACCATGATTTTCAGTAGGCAGAAGCTCATTCAATTCACAACATAATATCACAGGATATAAATAATGTAACTGCATTAAAAAACTTCTTATCCCCGTTATACAAGCTAGTTATTATCTTTATTAAACTGGTTCAAATGTTTTAACGTAAACTAGAGGACACCCACCCCGCATGATTTATTCAACTGCAGATGGTATTTTACTGATTCTATTTCTGTGTTTATTAAAAACTGCACTAGATCTGAGATTTCCTTTCAGATAAAAATCATCTTACTGGCGACAGTGGCAGAACTCATCCATGAGATTTGGTATGTTAGAAATGACCTTATTCATAATAATCACACTTTTAGTCTCAATGCATGAAATGATCGGATTCTTGTCGCGATCCAAGAAGCTGCTTTCATTCAAAAATATTGCTGCAACAACTCAGTTGGGGACTTTTAGATTCTTCGCCACCTCCGAGTTCCTGGAATTTACACATAGCCCAAACTCACCTTCGAGGTATTCTGGCAGGCACCAATGCCAGGATGGATCAAAGTCAACATTGATGGTGCTTCCAAAGGAAACCCAGGCCCTGCCAGTTGCGGAGCTATTTTAAAAGATTCTGCTGTTCAGTGTTAGGGATGTTTCTATGTCAGATGTGGTCACTCAACATCACTGGAGGCGGAACTATTGGGTGTCATCCATGCTGTTTACTTTTCTCTTCAAAGAGGTTGGAGGAAGTTATGGATTGAGAGTGACTCAACCATTATCATTCATGCCATCTGGAATGGCAGCATACATCTGGCCTGGAAGCATACTAATCGTTGGATGAACTGCCTTAACATGCTTCATGGGATTGATTTTATATCTACCCATACTTACCGTGAAGCGAATTCTGTTGCTGATGCTCTTGCCAACAAAGGAGTTCACCAGCGCATGACTTGGATGAACTCCCTGCCTGCTGATTTATTTGAGTTTTTTGATAGATATTGTAAAAAAATTCCCTATTTCAGACTCTTGTAACTTATTTTTTTTTCAATATATTGTGCTTTGGTCTTTGACCAAAGCATTAACTTTTAAAAAAACACACATCGTGAACTTTGGAGAGACATGGCGGTATTTCCAAACGGTAAGCTACAACCCCAATCCGTTCTAGAATTTCAAAAGGATTGATGTACCTGAGACTCAATTTACCTTTCTTTCCAAAACCTATAACTCCCTTCCATGGAGATACCTTCAAGAAAAGATGATCTCCCACCTTAAATTATAAATCCTTTCTTCGGTTGTCAGCATAGCTCTTCTTCCTACACTAAGATGCTTTGATGTGGTTTTGGATTACCTTCACTTTTTCCATCGTTTCCTCCACTAGTTCTGGGCCTACAAGTTTTCTTTCACCAACGCAATCCCAACAGGTTGGTGTGTGACATCTCTTTCCATATAATGTTTCATATGGTGCCATCTGAATACTTGAATGGAAGCTATTGTTATAGGAAAATTCTACCATAGGTAAATATTGATCCCACATACCCTGAATGTCAAGTGATCAAGATCTCAACATGTCTTCTAAGTTTTGAATAGTCCGTTCTGATTGTCCATCTATTTGAGGGTGGTAGGCAGTTCTCAAACGATGTTCAGTATCCAAGGCCTTCTAAAGACTCTTCAAGAATCATGAAGTAAAACAAGGATCATGATTAGAAACAATCGATAGGGGTACCCCATGAAGTCTCACAACTTCATTAATATATAGTGTTGCTAGACATTCGAGTGGTAAATCTTCTATTATAGAAAGAAAATGTGTTGACTTGGTAAGATGATCAACAATGACCCATATTGCATCGTTCCTTCTAGGAGTCTTTGGTAGCCCCATGATGATGTCCATCGTAATATTATCCCATTTCCACTCGGGTATGGGAAGAGGTTGCAATACTCCAACAGACTGTTGCCTTCCAGCTTTCACTTGTTGACAAACCATACATCTTGACACAAAATCAGCAATCTCCCTCTTCATGTTGTCCCACCAAAAATGTTCTTTTAAATATCTATACATTTTGGTGCTCCCAGGGTGTATAGAGAAATTGGAACTATGAGCATCGTCTAATAATTCCCTTTTTAAATCAGGTATATCTAGAACAGAAAGTCTCTTCCCGAATTTCAAAATTCCTTCTTCATACACAAAGTCTCTCAATCTCCCATAATTCAAAGATTTAATCTTCCTTTTAATTTCTTCATCGTCGGTCTGAGAAATCTTAATCCTTTTTAGTAAAGATGGTTTGGCAACCATTTGAAAAAGCACCGATGTTTCACCTTCCATGGTTATTCCCATGTCCATCTTCACTAGATGCATGAAAATTGGATCCCTTTCAAATCTCATATTGTTCAAAACTCCATGATTTTTTCTGCTGAAAGCATCTGCCACATTATTTTCCTTCCTCGGGTGGTAGTGTATTGTACAATAATAATCTTTGATTAATTCAAGCCATCTCCTTTGCCTCATATTGAGTTCTTTATGTGAAAAAATATACTTCAAACTCTTGTGATTAGTATAAATCTCACATTTTCACCATAGAGGTAGTGTCTTCAGATCATCAAAGTAAAGATCGCATCTACTAACTCGAGATCATGAGTATAATTATTTTTCTCATTAATTTTCAACTATCGTGATGCATAGGCAATAACCCTATCATTCTGCATAAGGACACAACCAAGTGCTTTCTTCGATTCGTCACTATAAATAACGAACCCATCATTCCCCGATGGTAGAGTAAATATAGGAGCATTAACAAATCTTCTCTTTAGTTCTCCAAAAAATTCTTAAAAATATTTTTTCCAAACAAATTTAACCCCCTTACATATGAGCTTTGTTAATGGGTTAGCCAATCAGTCAAAATTCTGGATGAAACGTCGATTATAACCTGCTAAACCAATAAAACTGTGTACCTCAGTTATACTCATAGGTGCTGGCCATTCATGGATTGCCTTGGTATTAGAAGGATCAACAGAGATTCCATCTTTAGAGACAATATGGCCAATAAATGAAATCTCCTGAAACCAGAATTTACACTTGCTAAAATTCCCATATAATTCATGTCTTCTCAGAGTCATGAGGATAACGCGTAAGTGATTTTCATAATCTTCGTAGCTTTTGGAGTATACCAAGATATCATCAATAAATACCACCACAAAATAATTGAGATATTCCTTGAAAACTCTATTCATTAGATCCATGAATACAAAGGGTGCATTAGCCAGCCCAAAAGGAATTACCGTAAACTCGTAATGCCCGTACCTTTTTCAAAATGCTGTCTTCGGAATGTCTTCTTTTTTCACACACAAGTGATGGTATCTAGATCGAAGGCCAATCTTTGAAAAGTATTGAGCTCCATGCAGTTGGTCAAATAAATCATCAATACGAGGTAGAGGATACTTGTTCTTTATTGTTATAGCATTGATCTCCCTATAGTCGATACATAACCTCATAGATCCATCTATCTTTTTATCAAAAAGAATAGGGGATCTCCATGGAGAAACACTAGGGGGAATAAATACCTTATTACACAATTCCTCTAGTTTTTTCTTTAGTTCAACTAATTCTACAATGGCCATTCTATAAGGGGTCTTCGATATAGGCCTTGATACAGGAATTATATCAATGGAAAACTGAACTTCTCGTTCTGGAGGATGTCGAGGTAAATCTTCCAGAAACAAATCTACATATTCTTTCACAATAGGTATATCCTCTATTTGAACATTACTTTCCTCACCCACAATCATTTCATTCTCCTCCAACCCAATTATTGAATTTAGTTGAGCTACTGGACGTGGATCTAGATAAGAATTAGGTGGTGATGATTCTTCTCTAAAGATAAGGTGTTCCTTATAATCATCATAAAAAATTGTAACCTATTTATTCTTACAATAAATCTTTGCATCATGATCTGAAAGACAATCCATACCGAGGATTATATCAAACTCAATCATAGGTATGACGATGAGATCAACAGATAAAGAAAATTTATGTGCTCTAATGGGGACTGATTCACAAAACTTTGTTGCAATGATACTTCCCTTAGGAGTTTTAACTGACAACTCCTTTGTTAAATCAAATTGGAAATATTTAATTTTCTTTGCAAACTGGGAAGATATGAAACAATGTGGTGATATAGAATCAAATAATTCATTTTCTAAACTTGAGGAAACAATTAAATTACCTTCCACCACGTCTTTTAGAGCTTCTACCTCAGCAGTAGTGATAGAATAAGCTTGGCCTTGATCCCTTGGACTTTTCTGAGGTAAGTTCCCCTGACGCTTAGGACATTAATTTTCATAATGTCCCATATCCCTACAATTGTAGCATTGGACATCGGTAGCTTCCTTCTTCCCCTTGCAATAACGAGCTTGGTGGCCTTTTTCACCACACTTGTAATGGACTCCCATTCCTTTTAAGAAAGTACTGGGGTGTTTCTTCACACATTTACTGCAGGATGGATATTCAATTTTTCCCTTCTTCCCCTTATTTCCATTCCTAGATTGATCAGCAGATCTCTTCTTCTCATGATTTGATTTAAAGTCATAGGACTTAGAGAATTCCTTTTCTGTTTTGATAGCACATGAGACAATGTCTTCGTATGATGAGAAGGATTGTGAGACTAATGCTCGACGGAGAAATTATTTTAACCCATCAAAAGAACGATCAATATTACCTCTTGGGTTACGTATTTAATCTCTAGAATACCTTTCTAACCTTGTAAAGTTAGCCTCATACTTTACGACATTCTCATCCTCCTTTTGTCTCAGACTCAAAAATTGCCTTTCCATATCTGCTCGATGGTCACGAAGAATGTATTTTTCTAAAAATAGATCTTTAAACTCCATCCATTCCATATTTGATACTTCATCATCTTCCTTTGTGTTTTGAATCAGTGACCACCATTGATCAGCCTCTCCAATGAGGTGGTAAACTTCCATGATAACTTTTTATCTTTCATTACTCCCCAAAGCATGAAATATTTTCTCTATGGAATTTATCCATTTCTCAGATACTAAGGGATTTGTACTCACATTGAAAATTTGTGGATGTTTCCTTATGAAGCGATCTAACATTGATCCTCCACTCTGCGGATCAGGGTGCTCCATATGGGTAAGGTTATTATTCATAACCAGAGTGAGTTGTCCCAGTATGGTGATTAGTTGATCAGCACCAATTGCATCACCAGCTCCACTATAATTATCTTGAGCATGAGGGAAATCCCTACATGGAGTGCGTGCATTGATACAGCTTCCATTTCTTCCACTAGACTCCATTTCTATACAATGTAATAAACTAGATCAGTTCATGAATCAAAATACATAATTCTATACTTATAAAACACTTAACATAAATTGAACTATTTATGGATATAATCCATAATCATAAAAATGTTTTCTTTTAGGACGTATATACTCATAAACCCTTAATAATGATTTGTAATGAAAATGAGAGTTATCCTAAGCGTATCCCCTTGGAGTGTCGTAACCAAGAGTGCAGCAAGGCCCGTTGTCATGCCCAAGTTCCCGTTCGAGTCTAGCTCAAAGAGGTGTTTACAGGTTTTACCCCTAGGTACATCTATTCCAGAGCCGCCTCTACCTGCTCATATCCAGACAGGGATGTATTAATCAGAAAACTCACAAAATCTCTACAATAACAAAATTCTAGGAAGTTCATCTATACTAATCCTCAAAGTCCATCTTAGGTCTATGTGCTCTAATAAGAGTTTATCTAAATCTAGTTTCCAAGGTTTGTACTAAACATCCTCTGATAACAACTATAACGCCCTGACCCCAGTTACCCAAAGTCGGTGCATTATTACATAACATTGGCATGATTACAAGAAATATCATGTCTCGAAAGACCGATTAGTTTAGTAGCCTTGGAAGAACTATATACATTCATAAATTTTACATTACATCATAAAATGAAAACTACAACAATATAGTCTCCATAGTCTACACTCTTATCCCCTCATACTATCCCTACAGGTCATTCATAAAATACTTATTCACATCCTGGGAAAAATAAAACATAGAAAGGGGTGAGCTCAAATGCCCAGTAAGGATAATAATATAGAGGAAACTTTCATAAATAAACATAAACATTTAAGGAAATGTATAACTAAAACAAAAGCCTTTTAAAACTTGAACTTCAGAATAATATGGTAGAACAAAAATGAAATAATGCAATATACTTTTTCACATGGATATTCTACTAGTCGAATAATCACATGAAATATCAATAAAAACTTTTATAATGATGGAATGCATAATTCCAGACTATCATAACCATATAGTCAAGGCCTTGTGCCAAGACTACAAATAAGATTTTGTCAAGGCCTCATGACAAGACACTAGTTTGTCTGATGAGACCTACCAATGCATCGAGGCGCTATAGTAGGCTCCACCCATCATTTACTAAGTCAAATGCATTCCCATATGAAAAAGGTTAAACATAACATAAACATTCATATTAAAACTGGCATACGAAATGTAAACACTTCATCCATAAACCATGAATGGTATAAAAATAACACATCCTCAGTAAAACATATCACAAAACCTTAAATACAATATATAAGTTTTGTATCATAATAAATCAACTTCAAATAATCTTAAAATCCATCAAAGGATGTTGACATATATTAAATCAAAACTATTTGAGAGAAATATCTCTTTTTTTTAATTCATTTAAAAGTTACATAATTATAAAATAAAACATTTACTATGAAAATTTTCTTATAAGCTTGTAATGGAAGCTTAGAAGATTTTATAATGGTGTAAAATAGCCGCACCCGACACATAAGTTAAAAAAAGACATTCTTACCTTAATTCCGTCGAAAAGGTTAAAAATGATTTGTTTGGAAAATGACGGAATGATTCCTTTATAAACATCTTATAAAAAGTCAAAAAAGGGAATAAATGACTTTAGCCCATATTCTAGTAAAATATCAAGAATGTTTTGAAATACATTTTTAAGAAACATGGATGTGGATGATAAAGAGGTCCCAGTAGACAATTACGTATAAACAACCTCAGATAATGAAGAGATTGTGAAATAACCCTTACCTTGTTATTTTACTTTGTTGGGGGTAGGTTAAACTCATGTATAATTGTGAAATAATTGTTATTAAATTATACATGAATCATATACAACAATATGATATCATATATGATCTGTTAACATTGCTTTGTTAATAATATCTTCTTATGATCATCGTTTCGGGTGTTAACTTACTCGTATATGTTTTGTTACATAAGTCATGTTTGTTATGGATAGGTTGTATCATATTCATATCCAGAATTATATCAAGCCCTTAAACATTATTTTTAATCATCAAATGATAATTATACTTGAATTGATACGATGGAGAATGAATCTCATCACGTTCGTGGAGACGATAGTCCGTACGTATGCACGAGCGACAATATCATTCTTTTGATATTAAAATATTATATAATTGGATAGTATATCATATATAAAGAATCATTACCATGTTATATTTATTATTTACATGAATTACACATCATTATTATAACCATCAAAATAATAATTTATTAAATAACAATTACACCACAATATGGAGATGGTAAGCCGTACGTACGCACGTATGGTGACATGTCATTCAAAGGATGGATAGAATACTGAATATGGTTGTACCATATTTATAATAACATTAAAGTAAATATATGATACTGGAGTTATTATTTTAGAATTGTAATAACAAAGAAATAATAAGTTGAAGAAGAAATGAACTTGAAAGAGGGAGGTTAAAACATTACCTCTTCTTCAGGTTCTTCCTTTTGATTTAATCAAAAGGGCTCCTTAGGTTTGCTTTCTAATCAAACTAAGGCCTCTAGGTTTAATTGAAGGAAGTTTAGAGAGTGTTTGTGTTGGGTTTGGCCAATGAAAAAGGCTTTGAATGTGTGAATTAGTGAGAAGGGGGAGTGCCCTTTTATAAGAGGGGTGAGGGACACCTTTGGAAAAGCTAAAAATATTATTTTATAATAAACTCATATTTGGTTTCTAATGGATTAAAAGTGGATTATTTAAAGGTTAAGGTGGCTATAGGTAGAACACCACTTAACCAATTGGTTTTAGACAGGTTTTTGTCACTATATTGAGCTTATCGTTTAGTTTTAACTCTTAGTTAATTAGTTTAACATTTACCATGTCACTTTGTATTTTTATATTATATAGTTAATAAACATACTATATACATCCAAGATACCCCAAAAGTGGTCCATTAATGATACAACTATCATGATATAAGTATCCTGGACGAACCTTAGATTTTTTGGAATTTAATATCAATTATTAATATAATATTTGTTTTAAAAACTCTTTTATGACAATTTTGACACTACGTGGTATTTTGTTTTTGATAAATTCATAACAGCATTATTACTTCAAAAAAATTTATATAACCAATCCTAATAAGTCATATTAACCTATAAAATTATTGTAATTCATAAAAAGTATAAAATTACATTTATTTTGATATTTATAATATCAATTATTTTAATATTTCATTAATTAGGTAATTACTGCATCATCATTATGTCATAAATAAATTAAATTATTTAATGTCTAAAAATTATAAATAAAATAAAATTATGTAGGAAATATTTTTATCTTTCTAATGAATATTTACAATCGAATCTATCTTATGTATAACCCTATATTAAAAATGTTTTAGTAAATAAACTTTTATTTTAACTCTTTTCACTCTTCTTTGAATTAAATAATAATAAATGTCCTAATCTAATCCAAGAAGACCTAAATGATAATATTTTATTCCTATGGTTGTTTTTGGTTGAGATACACGTGTCCAATAGAATTAGGACATGTGTTAGGGTAATATTAATATCATTTTTACCCTTAATTACCCTATTTAATTTTAACCGTGGTAAATAAACGAAAAAAGTTACTATTCACCAAAAATTGTTTTCATCTCCTTGAACCACATTTTACTCCTTGATATTAACCATGTCTCTCGGATTTTCGAAATTACACTCTTAGAAGCGGTAAAATTTAGTTTTATGTGAATTTCCAAATTCTCCTAGGAGGTGGGTAAAAGACGGTGAAAAGTTCAATAAAATTTTTATATATCTAAAATTATTCTAAACTAACTCCAATGAATTACATCAGACTTATATAGGTATTATGTATCTATTTTGACCATAATTAAATTTAAATGAACTAAATAATTATTTAAATTAAAATTCGGTTTTAAACTAGAACTCAGTGTTTTTTTCACTATTCATCAAAAATTGAATGTTTTCAGAAAAATACCAAAATTTCACCCTAGGCTAATTTCGATATTCTGAATCCAAAAATGAAGTCATTTTTGAAAGATAAAATTTATAAATTTTCAAAAAGTGGGTATTACTATTCATAACGGCTAGTTTGATTTGTTGTGGTGTGTGTGTTAGAACTCGAAGTTGCGTACAACACACACTGCTGTATTATTCAAAGGGAAGCGTACCGTGGAAGCTTGGGGTGTAACACATAAAATTTTACAAAGTAATGGACCAGAGAGGTCTGATCCATTACAATAAATCCCTTCATTATTCATTATTCTATATATTTAATTTTTTTTAAAAAAATAAATTAAAATTATCTTATAGTTATTTTTCGTGAATTTTCTAATAAATCGATTTTTTGATAAATAGTGAAAAATATTATTTTTTAAACTACATTCTCTTTTCATGAATTTCAAAAGATAACTTTTTTAGATAAATTTTATATGAAAATTAATTCATTTATATTATTAATAATCCATTTTAGGTCATTTTAGTAAAGTTTACATATATTTTTGGTCTAAAAGAAATTACACGTAAGAAATTATTTTTTAGGAAATTGTTTTTCAACATGTTTTTTTTTGGTTAAATTTAAAAATAATTTTTACCACTTATATATATTGAATTTATTAAAAAAAATAAATAATCATTTAAATATTTTATAATTGGTCTAACTTATATTTTGTTCATTATGAATAGTAAAAACTAAAAAAATTACCATAGTAAAGGTTAAAAGAGGTTTATTGAGAGGTTAAATTAAGGGATAAGTTTATTTTTTCCAATTAAAAATTCCTAAATCCTTTTTAAGGAATTATTATAATAGAATAATATTCCACAATTGAATACCTATCAACAAGGAATAAATTTATTTAGTATGACATTGTTATATTTACATCCTTTAAGAAATTCCATGTGTGTCCTCTCCCCTCTCATAAAATCACACCCCACTACTCTCTTTTTTACACAACATTGAAAAATATATCATGACCAAACCATATATATTTCTCTTCCATAGTTTTATATACATTAATTTTATTATTTCCTGTTCTTATAATACAATTTTAATTGTCCTTAATAAGGGATCTAAATGAGGCATACCGATGAAGGGTACTTTGTTCTACCCAAATTATCCTAATTTATTTGTTATTATACCTATTTTAATTATGATTTATTAAATATAAAATAATTAATTAAATATAGTAAATATAATTATATTTAATTATATTATTCTAACCAACATTATTCAACATCTTTCAGATCCAATGGATAGTGAAAGTATGGCTTAGGCATATTTGTGGACTACAACCTGAACATAACAATAAATATCCTTATCCATTACCATCATTAAGGGTTGGTCATTATGATGGGTTAATTTTTATATATTATTTTAGTGTAAAAATTATTCTTATGTAATTTAAATATGATTTATATCTTTTTACCTTCTCATCCATTATAAATTGATAATTTCACTCATGAGTATGTCTGAACTACCACCTCCACAAAGCGATGTGACTCATACATCATTTTTTGATTTACATGAATGGTAATAAAGATAGATTAAATATATATATATATATTTATGATATTTAGGAAAAAGTAATAATTTTTATTTATAAAACAATATTTATCATTATTTCTATATTTTCATGAAGAAATGAAAACAATGTTCATGCATATGTACTACTTACCATCTTTATAAATAGTGTAACTTAATTTTTTTATCTAACATTAATTGATTATTATAAATATTTTTAAATGAATATATATATATATATATATGAAATTTATACAATGGATATAATTATGGAGGTTATGTAATAGTGAGAAATATGCAAGGACCTAATCTACCAAACATAAACTTATATGAAAAACATGAAAGCTAACACTCAGAAATAACAATTTTCAAAAATAATTTTTAATGAACGACTATTGAAATGTATAATATGGATAATATATGATATTTAAATTATGCATATTCTTTTTTATATAATTTTAATAAATTTAAATATATTATATATGAGGTTTAAATCACATACGAGGAACATTTAACATGAGGTAAGTGATTATTTCAGAATATCATAATTATTATAGATTATTTACATTAAATTCACCATTAGATGAATTATTTGATCATAATGTATGAATCCAAATTTATTTTATTCTTTTATAGTTATTCCTACAAATTTCATGTTTTCCTTACAACTTTCATTTTTTTGTACTCATGAGATACAAATAATTTTTAATGGAAAACTGACATTATTTTTATTTCAGTTGAGATTCATTTTTTTCCAGGTCCATGATTTCATTAAAATTATATGAATAATATTTAAATTATTTACATATGATTTTTAAAGTAATATTTTACCAATTTTTTACATTTTCTATTTGTTTTAATGGAATATCCATTTCATTTTTTTTCTTGATTACTTTTTACTTTTTATAAAAAATGTGGAAGGAATCATTGCTTTATATAACTAAAAATGAACTGAATTTCCAACCATCATGACTTCTTTAAAATTTTAGAATTCCTTTATAATTTTTAATTGTTAATTCCAATGAATATTTTTACCCAATATTTTATAATTTTATTTAATTTAAATAACTGATATGTAAATCAAAAGGTTATCTTCATAAACAATCCAATGATCATTTTAATATATTTTCATATATGTAAACATAATTTTTTGAATATTATTATTTAAGGGGTTTATATTCTAGTGAAATTGTCCACAATTTTTTCCTATATTGTTAAATATAATTTTCCATGGGGAAAGTGTTAACATTATGAGTACTTTTTCATCCAATATGTACCATTTTATATTATTAAGGCAAGTTGATTATGTTTCATTATTCTTATTATAAATGAATTGGACTTACTAAGTAGTGTTTTGGCCTATAACTATATATCCCCTTTATGTATTCGTATGTATCATGAGACTAAACAGATTGGGTATTTAGTAGTGTCCTTACCCATTTCTAAAAGATATATTGAATTGATTATATTATTTTAAGTTTATGTTATCAATCATTATAGATTCCATTATAATAAAATCACTTATTAATGTATATATGATTATTCTAAAATTTATTTCATCTGTGGATAATATTCAATTTCATGTAAATATTTATATGAAAATATTCAATCATTATTTCTTCCTAAAACATTATATATTTTCATTTATTCTATTATTTATTTCATTATTCACATTCCCGTAATAAAAACCAAAGGATACCCCTTTCTTATATTTCATTTAACTAGGATTTTTTGAAGTGTAAAATGAAATATATGAAAATAAATTCTATATATAATAATGTTGTTCTTAGGGACAATATTCTTTTTATTTTATTTTTTCAAATGTAGTGTTAGATTCATGTATGCAACGAGTTTACCACAAATACAAAACTATTTTTTTATTTGGGACCAAGGAAATAATCTTACTAGTAGATCTTGACTTATGGGGTCAGCTTCTTTATAGTGATGAAATAAAATATGTTTTTTTTATAAAAGTAGTGACATTAAATTCCAGAAAATTAAAAAAAAATATTTATATTTAAAATGGGAAAGTATATTTTCATTTTTAATACACTAGAAACATAAAAAAATTCATTAATACAAGAATCAATTTGGTCAACAATGTGAGGTGGGAATCTCTAATAGTCAGAGAAACCTGTATTTCTCAGTTGAAAATTTAAATATCCATGTAACCTTTAAATTCAAAAAAAACATGGTTCTTGTATTTGGATATAAATTTGATAAAAAAATAAGTTCTATATAATCCATATGATATAAAAATAGTCATATTAATTTAAATAATAATCAAACATTAATATTCCACATTCATTTACATTGAGTCATATATCATCTTTCAGTGGACCTTCCTTCTAGAAGCCAAATGTGTATCCTTAGTTTCTGAATATTTCACCATAACACTCTTCTTCATATAATGGTGGTGGAAATGTGATTTAGTCTTCAATTAAGAAATATATATTTTCATAATACCTTTCCTCTAGATCACTATATGGATTAGAGGTTTTTCCTGAATCTTGTCCTTATCTGTCTATAGAATCAATTCAAAATTTATGACATCGATTTCTAAATATTATTCTGTTCAATTCTCATAAAAACTATAAACAGTATATGGATTTTAGGGAATCCTATGGACTATGCACAATTTTTCATGTTTCGAGAAACCTATAATTTTATAAAACTAAATATATCTATCCATCATGAATACATAGGTATGGTCATTATAACATATTTAAAAATTATTTTAAACTTTTCCTTAGGGATCAAATACCACTCATTAAATTTATTCTCATAATAATCAATGGGGATATGAAATGACATATTGTATGCATCCATGAATTTTTGAAGCCTTTTTATCTCATTACCAACGGAAGATAATATAAGGCATTGTACATCCTATGATCTGCAGTGTGATTCTATATGAATAATTCTCCTCGCATCCTTTCTCCATAGAAGGACCATCAGGAGAAGATGAATGGAAAATTTTAATCTCTCACTCTTAACATAGTATGATGTAGAATATCTAGCACAAGTCTTTGAATTTTTCACTATTTAGGAGACTATCTTTCTCTAATATCAATTGGAATGATAATTTCACTATTTAATGTCTTCAATAATCGATAATAAATAAAATTATACATTATTACATTATTGTGATTTGAAAATATTCTATAATTAATTTTTTAATAGTGTAATATGATTTATCAAATCATTATATTCCACACCATTTGATTATAAATATAATTTTAGGTGGATATTCTTGTAGAAAGGATCGATATTCCCTTAAAATAAAAAAGTTTAATTCCATATAAAATTAGTTGATTGTATTTAGCATGATGTTCATTCCCAATTAAATAATTAATAGTTCCATGATTCATTAAGTAAAATCCCAATTCATGAAATATTGGAATCAAATTTCTTAAAAAAAATACCTCAATGTTAAGCAATGTAATTTATTGGAAAATAATATTTATAATAACATGTTTACTTTAATCAATAATAATAATTATAACTATATTATAAAAAAAGTATCTTATTTAGTGACTAACCATTTTTTTATACTATGGTTTCATTATAATTCAAGTAATAGAATGTGATGTCTCGCTAAGAAATTTCCTTAATCAATTTTTCTATCTTCATTCACAAATATTCATTATTTATTACTTTCAATTCACAATAATATTATATATCTTTTTTATAATAAATAAATTTGGTTTTATAAAATCATTTATTCATAATTTATTTTTATATTTCATGTTATATTTCATATTTTATTTCTATTAATTCTTTTATTTTATGTTATCAGGTTCAGATATAAAATTAAAATTTCATCACATGAAGAACTACATGACCACACAATTTAGAAAATAAAATTAACATGATTTCCGATCAATAGAATTTAACTATTTTTTTTGTTTATCATGTGTATGTTAAACCAACTCTTGACCCATAGAGAATAACTCCATGATCTAATACTTGACTGAAGAAGCAAAATTAAAAATTTAATGTGTAAAGACCCTGACCCGAGTATCCTAGAGATTATTCCTTAAGTTATCACAATAGTACTACGAACAAGTGATCTGAACCCAATAAACCCAATAGTTCAGTATATTTGGAAATCTAGATCCATAAATATTTTTCACTATACAATTTTTATTGAAATAAAACATAGAATCTCCATTGGAAACACCCATAAAAACCAATATTTTCCCAACAAGTAATTCATAATATAAATCTTTGCATCCTAGGGAAAAATAAAACAAAAGTAAGGGGTGAGATATCATTTTGAGTAAGGGTAATAAATACAATGGAATCTATCAAAAACATAAAAAATAAGGTATTGTTAAAAACTAAAAACACATTAAATTTAATCAAAATCCTGATAATAATATTGATGGACTAAAATCTGATTAAATAATTCCATAAACCTTATCCCTTAGGAATGAAACATAACCATTAATATTATACTAGTAAAATGAAAACATTTATTATCAATTAATAATATAATAATGATGTAATTAATAATTATGGAAATATAAATATAACATTGGGGCCTCTGTCAAGACTGTTAGTCGAAGTGGATACTCATGAGGGGGGTGAATTGAGTTCCAATTAAAATTTCTGTTAAACAATTTTAGGATTAAAATCCCAAAAATTAAAATGGCCCTATCAATTAAAGTAGAAGAGATATAAGTTACTTATTGTCCAACATGTTTCTCATAGGTTGATTACTCCTTAGTAGAATCAGTATGAGAAGTAATTCCACTTTTGAAATAATTTTACTAAACGAATCACATATACTCACTAACTAGAACTAACTATCAGGGTGAATGTAAAAATAGATTTATGTCTTTGCTAATATAAGCACAGTGGATAAATGTAAAATAGAGTAATGGAAAGATGAACCCAACAATTTAAACAAGAGGTTCAGTCTTAAAGAAAGTCCTAGTCCTCTCCACTTGGTGATCACTTGCCACCAAACAATTATATTAAAAATTGATACACAACCTGTATTGGGCTTTACAACATTTTTCACAAACTGTCAAGGTTTTGTAACCTCTACCACAGTTATACGTGGGAAAAATAAACTACCAAGACACACAAGTCTTATTCCACAGTTATGCGTGGGAATCAAATGTAAAGAGAGATTGGTATGAGGATTTTCAGTATCCCTCAGTTCAAGCACAAGAGTCAGTGTGCGTAACACATACACACTGCTCACAAATGTAAAATACAAAAACACAATAGAGCTTAAGATAGTAGGGATACGTTTAGAATGCTCTGTTGTATTGGAAGATCAGCTATGGACTCGATGGAATGAAGTAAATGATGTTTTTGTCCTTCTCTGCAAGTTGCCTCCAAAACAGAGTGTCACAACATCCAGGTTCTGACTTACAAGATATAGAGATGATCAACTTCATGGGTTTAAATCTCTTTGTAGCACACCACTACAACTTGAAAAAGGTTCTTTCAACAGATCTTCATGAAGCTCTGTGTTCCTCTGAATGAGTGCTTGAGGGTTCTTCTTCATATGTTGTATGTTTCTCTCTTATGTGTGTATATTCAATATGTCCACACCTATATTTTATGTCTATCTTTACTCATACATATATACAGATTTTTCATTTGGTTTAACAGGGGTTGACAAGAGAAATGTTTCAACCACGTGTTGTCTTCCTCGTACATCTTACTGTTTCCTGATGTGACTGCAAATATCATTAATTAATGTCAGGTGCATTAATTTGTCCAGGCATGACCGTTATGATAGTAATAAGAAAACTGGTAAAGAAAATAATATAATATCATTATACTGGTAGCAGATGTATTTCACACGGTGGACTTCAATGGTAGTCTCTTCAGTTGTGGACTTCATCGGTAGACTATTCAACTATGAGCTTCATCGGTAGGCTCTCTGTATGTTGGCTTGTAATGGTGGACTTTGTGTCAGTGGATGTCTTATAACGGTAGCTGTTACTCTATGTAACAGTAGCTCCTCATCAGTGGAATTCATCGATAGGTCTATAACATCAGAATATTTCAACAGTGACCTTTCCACCGCTGGACTTATCTCAATAGGTAATTTCATTAACAGTGGAATATGTCCATTAGTAGAATTTGAACAACAATATACTATCTCGATAGTAGGAGTTGTCTAGCGGTAGCCTTCTACTAACGGTAGACATGTCCAACTGTAGACTTGAATAGTGATTCTCCCAACAGAATACATGAGAAAGAGTCTGATAGTGAACCTCTAACAGAAGACTTGCCACAGTAGTGACCTTGTGACAGTGACTCTTTGACTGTGAGCTTTGATAAGCAGATCAACAGTTGACTTGTGACAGTAACCTTGTACATGTATATCAGTGATAGTAGATATTCAACAGTAACCTTCTAGGATCAGTGACCTAGAGTAACAGTGAGCTATAATAGTGACCTTGAATAAAAGGCTCTTACTAGTGGCCTTTAATAGTGAACCTATATTTAGATAAATGTTAACTGTAAGCTGATGCAACTAAATTATGAGACTAAGAATATAATTTGTTCAGGATAAACAATATAAAGACAAATTAAAAGGGTTATAAAATGGCTTAATATATCATGGTCATTATTTAAACATGATCTGGGATTATCAAAACAGGTGAGTCCAAAAATATCCCCATTTTTGATAATCATAAATTATGCCAGTATTTATTAAAGATAGATATCATATATAATACATTTACTAAACATAGATAAAAAATGTCTCAAGTAATCAGAGATTAATAAGAGTCTAAAACCAGAAAATATGGGTACATGGTATCATAGAGAGAGAAAGGAAGAAAATATTCAACAGAGGATCAGATTATAATATTAGCACATTTCTCCCCAATCACATGATTAGTCTAGAATTATCATAGAATTAGCACAGTATTTTTCCCCCATTATGATTAGAAAAAAGAAACCCAAATTGAGAAAACATAGAAAGCCTGCATTAATGAAAGTACAATACATGAACCAAAAAGAATACATAGTCCCTATAAAAGGACATAAACATACTAAATCCACATCATCCATAGGTAAGTGGTCTTTCCCTTTTTAAGAAGAAGATGGAGTATGAGCTGGTGCGTCAGCAGGTTTAGGAATTACTGTAGGAATGACTGGAGGGGCAGCAACAGAAGCTCATCTGGGTTTGTTGTGGGTAGCTCGCTAAGGGATTAGTGGAGTAAGGCTTTTGATAGCTTCAGCAGGAGACATCTTGGAAGAACCACTGGGTTGAGATGCAGGTAAGGCAGGAGGTATGATGATAGGGGTCCAATCAACATGGAGAAAGGGTATAAGAATGTTACTAAAATCCATAATAATGCTTCCTCCTCTTTCCATAGCAGATAAAAAATCATCTTTATTCTCCAAAAATTTATCCAAATCAGGGGTCAATTATCTCATTTTTCTGACCTTCTCCTTGAATTCCTGAGACACTAGAGGCAGCTTCATATTCTCTATCAAAATCTTGAAGTGGTTGGTCATTTGTTGCTTGGTATAGATCTTCTCAAAGTAAGAATCTACCTTATTCTTAATGGCTTCATGAGTAGCAGTAGCTGCTTGAAAGTGTTCATGAACAACAATGTTGACTTCCCTAGTGGTAGTAATTACCTGAGAATCAGAGGTGCCACTAGTACTGGCCTTAGCAAGCTCTTCCTGTATCACAGTTCTGATCTAGTCATTGTTCACCGAGGAGCTAGATGAGGGATGGGGTTTGACCGAGAATGTTACTGTCTCTTTGAATGACCGAGTCAAATTGCCAATCACCTTCTGAACAAGTGCATCCTGACTGTTCATGTATTCTTTTACTGATGTCTTGAAAGCCTCAAACACTCCCACAAACTGCTTTACTACCTCTTTGATATATCGAATCTCAGCATTCACTTGGTTTTGAGAAATTATCATGGAGATCAAAGAAGCAACCAATTGTCTCAGAGCAACCACAGCTCCTATCAAGCTTTGAATTTGAGTATGGCACACTTTAATCTCATTCAACATTTCTTTCACAGTACTAGAAATAGCACATCCCAGACATAGCTCCAGGGATTACTCCACATTCCTCAACTATTCAACAAGGATATTATTCAAATATACCACTGATTCTCTCACTGACTTTCTCATTTCAACTTTTAAGGACTCAAGGTCCACCTTGGTTGCCAAATTGTTAGCCACAACTACTAGAAAAATTTCAGGTAGGATAACAGAATCCATTTGAGGCTGGTCTTCCTCATCATAATCTCCATAATTGAGTCCATGTACCATGTGCCCTGGATCTAATGACCAAACCTCTATGTCATACAACACCAAAACTGAACCAAGATGTTGCTCCCCCTCACATAGAGATATCTCATGAGTATTCTCCTCTACTTGTTCTTCTCTAGGTAACTCCACAGCCTCCTCTGCAACTCCAGAAGATTCAACAACAGTTTTCTCTGTTGATTCACCAGTGGGGTGAGGCACATCCTTCCCTGAGTCATCAATGACTTCCATATCGATGGCAGTAGATTCCACTCCTGCTTCTTGAACAGACACTATCTTTTCTGTATTATCTATTAGAGGGCTCAAAATGAGCTCTTCTTCAACATTGTCCTCATCATCAGATTCACCAACCGCCTCTTTACCTTCATCCTTATCAAAAGTATCCTCTTCCTCATGAGAAGAATGATATGACTCGGTAGCCTTATCCTCTTCAGAGGTGTCCTTGAAAATATTCTGAGATGCCTCTTCTTCTTCAGTGGTCTCAGTATCACTATCCTTCAGAACAATCTCTATTCTTGGCAGTTCTTTTGGAGGGCCAGCTGCTCTGAAAGCTACTGTCCTTACAGGACTGTTAGGAAAATCAGGATCCCTCCCATCATCAATGGGGGTGTTTTCCCTTTTAGGGTCCACAACACCTTGAACTTCCCCCTCCTCATCTGAATAAGCTAGTTTTGTCTCATCAGGCATCAGACATGGATCTCTCTGGTCTTTTGTCCTAGATGGGTGTGTAGTATGGTCAAACTTTTCTTATACCTTTCCTTCATCATTCACACATGCCTTCTTCTAGGGATTCCATCTAATTTTCATGAATTTTCAAATCATCTTGGAGATACAAACACTGTTCATGGCCACTATCATCTCTTCCTGGATTCCAGCCACACCCTTTACCTTTAGCATTACTAAAATTAGTTTGGAATGGAATAGGGCATTGGATTTTAAGATTTCCTTAGTCATATCCTCCAATTGTGCCATCAGTAACCTAAATAGGTTAATATTATTTCCATGATTCAGTAAGTACATTAGGAACATGTCCTTGTACTTTAGCACTGCAAAATCTCCTCACTTGGGACTAATTACAGGCTGAATGAATTTGAACAAAATCCTGTCTTTCAATTCATATCAGCTGCAATGATCTTCCTTGATTTTACATTTCTTGTCAGTTATTCCAGAGCTTTTTTATACTCAAAAAAATTACTGTTTGGAGGATCCAATCTAGATTAGTAATCATATACTCCTTCAGGAAGAACTCTCAAACAGGCAGTCCACTCAGCAGACGAGAAGATGACTTCATTACCATTTAATCTAGATATTATCTTATGCACATCATCTTCCTCTTCTAACATCAAATATTCATATAATTATTTCACAAGATTTGGGTAGTATGGTCCATTGTTGTTGGAAAAACAATTAGTCCATCCTTGGGCATCTAGTGCTTTTAGCACTAATTACTTGCTCGACAACATCCATTCTTCACTTAATTCCTTCTCAGAAAATATTTCTCTCTTGGTCAGATGCGGGTTGACAGGTCCCGTTGGGGTATTACAGGTCCCACTGGATTCAGATCAGGTTCCCCTTGGCCTTGGCGCATCCTCATTGACAGTCGGGTGTCGCTTGGTTCTAGCCATGGAGATTGAAGGAGGTTCGAGGGTTCAGATGAAGAGTTAGGGTTTAGAGATTTGAAGAGCATGGTTCGAGATTGAGAGAGGAAGGTGGATTGAGATATGTTTGTCTCCTTTAGTTTTATCATTTAGGGATTAAAAAATAAAAAATAAATAAAAAATAAAGATAAAAAACGTTTCGAATTCCCACAAAAATAAAGACAAACAACGAGGTATCCAACAGTGAGATGCACTAGTGAGGTACACCAGTGAGGTGCAACGGTGAGGTGTAACAGTTAGGTTTATCAGTGAGGTCCAACTGTGAGGTCCAACTATGAGGTCCAATAGTGAGGTCTAACTGTGAGGTCCAACAGTGAGGTCCAACAGTGAGGTCCAACTTTGAGTTCTAACAGTGAGGTCCAACTATGAGTTCTAAAAGTGAGGTCCAACTACGAGGTTTCCTATGCTGAAATTAATCATTCCTAACTCATGTTTTATGTAATTTAATATCTCATAATTTAAAGTATTTGTGAATATATCAGCCAATTGATATTTAGTGCAAATGAATTCAAGAGTGATATCACCCTTTTGATAATGATCCCTCAAAAAGTGATGTTTCACATCAATATGCTTTGTCCTAGCATGAGATACTAGATTTTTGGAAATGTTAATAGAACTTGTATTGTCACACTTTATAGAGACATGTTTGAATTGATATCCATAGTCCATTAAAGTGTGTTTCATCCACAGAATCTAAGCACAACAACTACCAGTAGCTATGTACTCAGCTTCGGCAGTAGATAATGCAACAGAGTTTTGCTTCTTACTACACCAAGATACTAGTGACTTGCCTAAAATGTGACATGTCCCAGAGGTGCTTTTTTTATCTAACTTGAAACCGAAAAAATCAGCATCAGAATAACTCAACAGATCAAATGATTGTCTTTTTGGATAAAATAATCTTAAGTTGGGAGTATGTTTGAGATATTTAAAATCCTTTTTACAGCAATTAAATGAGACTATTTTGGATTGGATTGAAAGTGAGAACACATGCACACACTAAACATGATGTTAGGTCTACTAGCTGTAATATATAAGAGACTCTCTATCATACTTATGTAGTTGGTTTTATCCACTGGTTCTCTAGCTTCATCAGTATCCAACTTATAGGTGGTACTCATAGGTGTGTCACTACCTTTACTACTGTCCAAAGAAAATAGTTTTAAAAGATCCTTAATATATTTACTTTGATTCAAAACAATGCCATTTTTATTTTGAAAGATCTGAAATCCAAGAAAAAATTTTAGTTCTCCCATTAAACTCATTTCAAACTCATTTTGCATCATTTTTGAAAAATCAATACATAATGAATTTTTAGAAGATCCAAAAATAATATCATCCACATAAATTTGTACTATCAAAAAATCTTTAGAAATCCATTTAATGAAAAGAGTAGGATCAGCTATCCCTTTGGTAAAACCTTTTGAAATAAGAAAAGAGCTGAGCCTATCATACCATGCTCTTGGAGCTTGTTTTAATCCATATAAAGATTTTGATAGTTTAAAAACATGATTGAAAAAATTGGGATTTGTAAAACCAGGATATTGTTCACTAAACACATCCTCAACTATATACCCATTTAGAAAATCACTTTTAACATCCATTTGATAATGTTTGAAATTCAGATGAGATGCATATGCAAGTAGTATCCTAATATCTTCTAGTCTAGCAACAGGTGAAAAGGTTTCCTCATAGTCTATTCCTTCTTCTTGAATATATCCTTATGCAACTAGCATAGATTTATTTCTAACTATATTCCTAGACTCATCAACTTTGTTCCTAAACGCCCATTTAGTGCATATGGTCAAAGTGTCCTTAGGTCTTTCCACTAATTCCCAAATGTTGTTTCTTTTGAACTGATTTAGTTCTTCTTGCATAGTCGTTACCCAAAATTCATCACTAATAGCATCATTAATATTTTTGGGTTCAAGCTGTGAAAGAAAAGATTGATGTTCAACCTGGTTTCTTAGAGAAGCTCTAGTTTGTGTTCCTATATTTAAATCGCCTACAATAGCCTCTAGAGGATGATTCTTGAGAGTCCTAATACCTCTAGGAAAGTTTGAACTAGATTCCTCATTATTGTCTGTTGGTTTAGAATCTATAAGAGAAGATTCTGGAAAATTTACAGAACTGGATACTTTTAAAGGGGATTCACTATCGTTATCATTAAAGATCAGATTTGGCAAATCTTCCTCAAGATTTTCAAGATTGGTTTTAGGCTTATGTGGACCAATCTCATCGAATTTGACATGAAATGATTCTTCCACACATTTGGTATTCTTATTGAACACTCTATAGGATTTACTTGAGATATAATAATCAACGAAAATTCCTTCATCACTTTTGGGAGGAAATTTGTCAAGATTATCTTTACTATTAAGAATAAAGACTTTTCAACCAAAAACTCTAAAGTAAATAACCATAGGATTCCTATTATTCCAAAGTTTATATGGGGTCCTTTTTAGAACATGTTTAATTAAAACACTATTGATAACACAACAAGATGTATTTACAGCCTCAACCAAAAAATAAATAGGTAATTCATACTCATTAAGCATAGTTCTAGATATTTATTTAAGGGTCCTATTTATTATTTCTACAACTCCATTTTTTGAGGTATCCTAGGGGCAGAGAAATTGTGACTATAGCCATTGTGTGAGCAGTAATATTCAAAATCATGATTCTTAAACTCACAGCCATGATCACTTCTCAGGGTCTTAATTCTATGTCCACTAAGGTTTTCTACAGACTTGGAATATTTAATAAAGCAAGAACAATCTTCACTTTTGTGAGCTAGAAAGTATACCCAAGTATACCTAGAGAATTCATCAACAAGAAAATATACATAGTGCTTCCCATTTATACTTGAAACTATTGATGGTCCAAACAAATCCATGTGAACCAACTCAAGTGGTTGAGAAGTTGAAACTTCTTTCTTTGGTTTGGAAGAATCTTTGTGTTGTTTTCCCTTTTGACAGGGAGTACACACTTTATCAATTGGGAATTATAATTTAGGTAAGTCTCTAACTAATCATTTCTTAGATAGATTCCTAAGTGAGTGAACGTTACAATGTCTTAATCTTCTGTTCCACAACCAAGACTCTATGAAATTCATTTAAGCAGGAAACATTTTGTTTGGATAAGGAATTTATATCAACAACATATACCTTCTCATTTCTACCAGTAGTGAAAACTAAATCATTTTTTGAATTAAAAACATTTCATGAATCATTTTAAAATTTAACATTAAATCCATCATCTCATAACTGAGATATTCTAAGTAAATTATACTTTAATACATCAACAAAATGTACTTTATAGATTAATATTGTATCAGGATTACCAATCTGGCCTAAGCTGATGATTTTTCCTCTTACACTGTCACCAAAGGTGACATGCCCACCATCAACTTTAATCATACTCTTGATGAAAGAATATTCTCCTGTCATATGTCTTGAATATCCACTTTCCAAGTACTATAGAGTATTATAGGAACTCTTTAAACAACTTCCCTTCAAAACAAATTAAACATGGGGTAATTTTGGTACCTAGATCTTCTTGGGTCCAGAGAGGTTAGCTAGTAAAACGTTGGGAACCCATATTTTCATTATTGGGTTTCGAAGATCAACAAACACATTTTGAGACATAAATAAATTGTTAGGTCCTTTAGAAAATTGTTTCTAAAAAGATGGTCCAGAACTGGCAGTGAACTGTCTAGATTTTGGAACAAATTTGGTTTTGTTAACTTGTCTCTGTCCGGGATGATATCCTAGACCAGTTGTATATTTTGGAGCAATATGTTTTCCTAGAAACTGTGTCAAGGTATCCCTACCAGAAGTGAACTTCACAATATCCTTTCTTAATTGTTCATTAGATAATTTTAACTCTTTATTTTCCTTTAGCAGAGTAGAAAATTTATCTGTTTCTATGTCCAGATTTGACTTGTAATTCGCATTTTAGGCATACTGTCTTTTTAATGACATATATTTATCCTTGAGTTCATTAAAAGTGTACTAAATAATTTTTAAATATTCAAATAATTCTTCCTTAGTCATATCTTAATTATTATGACAGTCACTTTCATTCCCAGAATAATAAGTATTATGAACATCAGAATCAATTGTTAACTCAGATGTCTCTGTCATAAAACATAGATTGGAATGTTTGTTTTGTTCTGAGTCTGAAGCATCAGATTCAATCGAACTATCTTCTGAAGCACTCCAGGTTTCCTTCATATCCTTTTTAAAACTTTTTCTCTTATAATCATATTTCTTTTTTAATTTTAACTTCGGACAGTCAGCCTTGATGTGTTATTTCCTCTTGCATTCATAGTAGACTATATCATCTTCCTTATCAGATTTCTTCGAATCCTTATTCCACTCACATTGTTGATCATATTTACCATTGTAGTTTGGTTTTCTGAAAAACTTTTTATTCCTACAGAACTTCTTAAATATCCTAGCTATTTTATCCATTTCTTCATCACTTTCTGAATCTGAATCTTTGCTAGTTGAACTTCCAGTAGGTACAATTATTTTCTCCTTGTCATTGCTCTTTGAAGCAGTAGACTTGAATGCCACATATTTTCTATTGGGTTCATCATCTTCTTCTTTTTATACCTTTAGTTCTTCTTCATACATCATTAGTTTACCAATCTACTCCTTAACAGGTAGCTTGCTGATGTCACATAACTCTCAGATAGACATAGAAGTGCCTCACCATCTGTCTGAAAAAAAACTCAATATTCTCATGATCTGCTCCTTCTATGGAATAGCTTTTCCCAGTGAACTTATGGTGTTGAAAATCTCATTAAACATGAGGTACATGTCAGAAATGGGTTCATCATGTCTCATTTTAGAATTATCATATTTAATAGTACAATTATTTAATCTCATTTCCTTCACATTGGTTGTTCCTTCATGAGAAACAGCCAAGGTGTCCCAGATTTCATGAGCTGTTTTACATGCATAAATTCGGTTAAATTCCTCATCTCCTAAAGAATAGACATGGAATTCATAGATTTATAGTTATTGTTGTAGTCAGACTTTGTAGCATCATCCCAGGTAGATCTAGCTGTTTTGGGGATCTCATATTCTGATTCTATAGCAGACTAAATATCAAAACCAATGCTTTCCAAATGAATTTTCATTTTAATTTTCCATTGAGCATAGTTCACACCATTAAAGAAAGGTGGCCTTTTAGTAGCATCACCTTCTAGTATATTGTCCATAACTAGATTTTAGAAAATATATTAAAGAGAGAAAATTTATAACTAACATAAATTTAAGATCTTTAAGATAAAACAAAAATCACAGTTTAAAAAACAGAGGGTTTGAAAACATTTTATAAATAATAATGTTTCCTCTGATACCAAATGTTGGTCGGAGTGGATACTCCAGAGGGGGGTGAATTGGGTTCCAATTAAAATTTCTATTTAAAACTTTTCGGATTAAAATCCCCCAAATTAAAATGGCCCAGTCAATTAAGGAAGTGGAGATATAAGTGACTTATTTTTCAACAGGGTTTTCAAAGGTTGATTACTCCTCAGTAGAATCAGTATGATAACTAATTACACTTTGGAAACAAGTTTCCTAAACGAATCACATATACTCACTAACCAGAAGTAACTATCAGGCTGAATGTAAAAATAGATTTCTGTCTTTGCTAATATAAGCACAACAGATTAATGTAAAACAATGTAATGGAAAGATGAACACAACAATTTAAACAAGAGGTTTAGTCTTAAGTCAAGACCTAGTCCTCTCCACTTGGTGATCACCCTCCACTAAGAAATTATATTAAAAAGTGATACACAGCCTGTATCGGGCTTTAAAATAGTTTTCAAAAACTGTCCAGGTTTTGTAACCTCTACCACAGTTATACGTGGGGAAAATAAACTACCGAGCCACACTAGGCTTCTTCTATAGTTATGCGTGGGAAACAAATATAAACAGTGTTTGGTATGGGGATTTTCAGTATCCCTTAGTTCAAGCACAAGAGTCAATGTGTGTAACACAAACACACTTCTCACAAATGTAAAATACTTAAACACAATAGAGCTTAGGATAGTAGGGATAAGTTTAGAATGCTCTGTTGTGTTGGAAGATCAGCTCTGGACTCGTTGGAATGAAGGAAATGAAGTTTTGGTCCTTCTACGCTTGTTGCCTCCAAAACAGAGTGTCACAACTTCTAGGTTCTGACTTCATGATGTAGAGATGATCATCTTCTTGGGTTTAATGCTCTTTGTAGCACACCACTATAGCTTGAATAATGTTATTTCAACAGATCTTCATGAAGCTTTGTATTCCTCTGAATGAGTGCTTGAGTGTTCTTCTTCAGATGCTGTATGTTTCTCTCTTATGTGTGTATATTCAATATGTCCACACCTATCTTTTATGTCTATCTTTACTCATACATATATACAGCTTTTTCATTTGGTTCAGAAGGGGTCGACAAGAGAAATTTTTCAACCACGTGTGGTCTTCCTCGTACATCGTACTATTTCCTGATGTGCCTGCAAATATCATTAAATACTGTCAGGTGTGTTAATTTTTCCAGACATGACCATTATGATAGTAATTATAAAATTGGTAAAGAAAATAATAGAATATCATTAGACTGGTAGCAGATGCATGTCACACGGTGGACTTAAACGATAGTCTCTTCAATTTTGGAATTCATCGGTAGACTATTCAACTGTGAACTTCATCGTTAGGATCTCTGTTTGTTGGCTTCTAACAGTGGACTTTGTGTTAGTGGATGTATTGTAACGATATCTGTTACTCTATGTAACAGTAGATCCTCATTAGTGGACTTCATCAATAGGTTTTTAACATCAGACTATTGCAACAGTGACCTTTCCACTGGTAGACTTATCTCAATAGGTAATTTAATTAACAGTGGAATATGTCCATCAGTAGAATTTGAACAACAGTCGAGTATCTTGACAGTAGGAGTTGTCTAGCGGTAGCCTTTTACTAACGGTAGGCATGTACAACTGTAGACTTGAAATGTGAAGCTCTCAATAGAAGACTTGAGAAAGATTCTGATAGTGAACTTCTAACAGAAACCTTTCCACAATAGTGGCCTTGTGACAGTGACTCTTTGACTGTGAGTTTTGATAAGCAGATCAATGGTAGACTTGTGACAGTAACCTTGTACCAGTATATCATTGACAGTAGATCTTCAATAATAACCTTCTAGGATCAGTGATCTAGAGTAACAGTAATCTATAATGGTGACCTTGAACAGAAGGCTCTTACCAATAGCCTTTAATAGTGAACTTATATTTAGATAAATGTAAAGTGTAAGCTAATGTAACCAAATTATGTGACTAATAATATAATTTGTTCAGGATAAACAATATAAATACAGATTAAAAGGGTTAGAAAATGGATTAATATATCATGGTCAATATTTAAAAATGATTTGGGATTATCAAAATAGGTGAGTCCAAAAAATACATCTGAAAGAAAATGGTAGAGGCCTCATCCATAACCATATCTAAAAATAAATGGGAGAGGCTTTAGCTATGTCCCTATCTGGTTTGACTCATGAGACCTGCTGGTGCTTTGAGGGGCTATATAGGACCACACCCGTCACATACTATGTCCAATTAATTTCTCATATCAATGAGGAGAAACATAAAAAAACATACAAAATTTAAATAATTTTCCCAAATTACTAATAGTAATCACTAAAAATTATATCTAATATGTTAAATGGTATCAAGAGAGCCAACCCATATTCAAAATGATAATAAAAAATTTAAGAAAATATGGTATATGATATAATAAAATATCATTCCAAATTATGAATAATATTCAATATTTGGTATTAGAATATATGAAAATGCTCAAATAAAATCATAGAGTAATTCTTGAGAGAAATACCACTTTTATTTTTTAAAGAAGATATCTTTTTGAAAAATAATTTGTATTTGTCATAAAATAAAATTGTAAAAAATTATATCCCAGAAAATAAAAGTGAAAAAATTGAAATTGTGTTTGTGTCATAATTTATTTCCAAATGATCTGAAAATATGTAAAAATTATTTTTTTAGAAACATTCAAAATGATCCACTTTAGTTTTGTTTAGGAGAAAATATAAGATATTTAAAAAAATACATATTTGTTAGAATGAAACCATAATTGAAAAAATAAATTGTTTCTTGATAAAAATAGTAATTTTTGAAAAATGATGGATATTTATTATATATTATGAATGGTATATTAAAATGGGTATGAAACATGGAAGTTCTATTTAATCGTTCATGCATTTCGGGAGAAACTGAGAAGGGAACCTTATAAAACTTGATTTCCCCATCAATGAAAGAAGAAATTATCTAGATGAATAATTTTTTAACATTCAAATAACATTTATAATAAGTATATAAAAATAAATAATAATTTCATTAGGGTAAAGAGAGAGAAATTGCAACCCAAATGAAATTAGTGGTTCGGGGAGAAACCCTAACCGCATCGAAATCAATCAAATCATATTCCACATAATGTTAATAATAATAATATGAAACATTTAATATAATTAATTCAAATATAATCATTATATTTTCCATATTTGGTAAGTAAACATGAACAATATAGAAGAAATATTGGTGAATTAGTCATATCTCACATAAATGAAAGTGAGAAGCGAAAACCCCTAACTTATGTCTGAATGTGTTCTGCACTTGTACATAATATCCACAAAAATGAAATTAGATTAATTAATAATTTAATTCAAAACTTATAAAACATATAATTTATTTATTATGTCTTTATTATGTTCATTAATTATCTTTTTATGAGATTCTGGATTCAATTCCTTCATTCAGGAGTGTTTGTTTCCTTGGTTTTCATGATTGGTTCACTTGCATATATGTTCGAAATATCATGTAATATTGAAATAGTTATCCCAATTTAAAATTACGTTTTATTAATGAATAAAATTTATATTTAATGGAATTATAAGACTTTTTCTATAGATATGAGGATGATTCATTAGATAAACTGTTAAAGATAACCATTTAGATTATTTTTCTAATTTTTATCATTATGAACTAGTTTTTCCTTATGAATAAATATTTTGTGTATATACTGGTTCAAAAAATTAAATATTTTTTATAAAATATATTAATGTATGTATAAAACATAATTTTTTTTATTAACAACCTTTGTGGAGGAATTGAAAAAGAGAAACTCGACGCCCACGAAGGAGGTAAATCGGCACACCACGGCCGATGTTTTCATTTTTAGAATTTTTAAGGATAGAGAATAAAATAAATTATTGATATACCATTAAAATATTAACAATATATAATATATAATATATTGTATTTATCATTTAAAATTTGAATTGGGTGTTTATATAATGATAAGAAATAAAATAAATACGAAGAGAGAGAGAGGGAGAGAGAGAGAGAAGGTTTTACCTCTACAGTGTCGCCTCCTGAGAACCACCCTAAGGGGCTTGGAAATGGTGTTCTGGAAAAGACAAAAATAAAGAAAAAAAATTAGGAATATGTTGGTAGAAAAAGTGGGTATAATATAATAAATATTCATGGATTTGTAGGTCTGAGGAGAATGGGTGGTGAGGGGTGACATTTATATGGGAGGGGAGGGTCGATTTTTCATTATTTTAATCATTAGTTTATTATTATTGATCATGTATAAGGATAGTTTTGACAAAAATGGTTAAATACAATAATTAGTTAATGTGAGACAGAAATAATGATTTATTACGTAAATAATATTGTTTTAATTTAGATATTCAGATTAAAATGATAAATACTATAAATTATCGTATTTCACAATTCATGAAAAGTTGAACAATTTTAGAAATATTCCACAAATTCTCCCTTACCATTTTTCAATGTGTAGAATAAAAATTTGACTCCATTTTATGAAAATAATTTTCTAAATATGATTAAATAAATTATTAAATAAAAAATTTCATTTACTCAAAAAATAATTATTTTATTATTAAAACTATATTTACGAAACATTGAAAACTAATTAAGGTAAAATAAAATTATCTTGTAATCATGAGAAACAAATTAATATAATAATATATTTTATTGAAATAAATGTTGTTTAAAAAATTATATTGTAATCATAAGACAAAAACATGTAAATATAATAATCTATTTTATGAAAATAATGTTTAGTTTAAATAATTATGTGAATTATAATATTTTATATAAAATTTTATGTTTCAAAAAAATACAAACATTTAATTTATCATTTTTATGAAAAAATATTTACTTATTCTATGATGTAAATATTCCAGATTTTTTTAATATGATACCGGAATTTTATTTATAATTTCATATGTGAAGTTATTATTCCATCATAAATATACTATAACTATAATTAAAGTGATGGTTCAATAAAAAATGGTATTTTTCACTATCCCCATGAAGATAAGTATTTTTATAAGAATACCAAAATTTTATGCAAATATAATTTTGAAATTATGATTTAAAAAATTATTTGTTTATAGATCGATATAATTTATTAAATTTTTAAAATTTTGTTTTAAAACAGCTGCACTAATAGAACTTGGTAAAACTATCTTTAGAAATAATAAATTCTTTTATCCGTAAAATTATATTTATTCTTATATTATGACTATATAACTTATTATTTTAATTTAGAAACATTTTGTTGAATGTGTAACATATTAATTTCATCAATATCTTTAACTACTGTTGATTATATTATCTTAGTGATATAAAATTAAGATTTTTTCATGAAGATATTCTTTTATAAATAATCATATTTTGTATTCGATTTTTTCAATTATGAATAAATGATAATAACAAAATTAATTTTACAAACATGGATAAGCTATATTTTCATAATTTACATAATCTCTATCATTCCCTCCATTACAATGGTTAGGTGATAAATATTATAATAACAATATTTAATCAATTTTCTAAGTTCGGTGTTCTATGTAATGTACAAAATTGGATAATATAAATTTAAAAAGTGACATACCATAAAATAATGGGGGGTTACATTCTCCCCTCATTCAATAAATTTCATCCTTGTAATTTAAAATTACACTTCAAAAAATAATGTTTTATACTTGAAAATTTATTTTTGGAAACCCCACATCATGAAAATGGTTTATAAAACATCATCTTAAAAGGCATTAAATAGAAATGTGATGGTATCCAAGAAAATTTGGATTTTAAAATATGAGAATAATCAAAAAAATATAGTCATTGAAGTGAAATTCAACTATCATATTCTGATCAAAAGTGATAGAGAACATGGTGATTTGAATGTCTTCCATAAAAAACTATAAATTTTTTAATGGATAAAAGTCCATTGATTCCTATTAATAAAAAGTGATTGGATTTATTTTTTTCTTCTAAAATCATTTTACAATAGTTAGTGATTGTTTTACTATCAAATGAAGAAATTGAAAAAAATATATAATTACTTGATTTCATTAATTTTTTAAATCTCATACTTTGGTTTTCCATTGATCTATCACACATAATTACTTAAAATAAAATAAATACAATCAGTATGAATTTTTATGCCAGTGTCATTTTGATCTAATCATTCATAAGTAATTTATTTATCATTTAAATGTATACTAAAAATTTAAATGTTATCACATGTTGTCCAATATCAAAAATCATACATTAATCATAATCAATGATATCCTTAATCCATTCCATAAGTAGTAAACCATAATACCCATCAAAAATATATATTTCCAAATTTAATGTCCAATTATTTAGAATAAAGTTTACTAAACATCATATTTTCCACAAAAAAACATAGTACCTCACTAATTATCACCTTAAAATATTTGAATACCATTATCACCTTTAATCTATAATAAAAACATGAATGCTTCCAAATCCATATGAATAAGTACTATAGTGCAATCCTTATATGTATAATTATTCTTATAAATGGAATATCAAAACATAACTTGTGAATCCAAAAACAAAAATACATTAATTATTCATCTTGGATTGTAGTAGTAATATATGATTGACCTTGATCCCTTTTATTTTTCTATGCTATATTTCCTTGAAGCTTGAGAAAATTTATAAGATAATTTCCCCATATCCTTATAGTTAAATAATTTTAAAATTTATATATTCTTTCTTCCCCTTGACTTAATGAGCTAGGTGACCGTTCTTTCTACAATTGTAAAAATCATACTCCCTTTAGTCAAGTACCAAGTTGTTTCATCACAAAATTACCACATGTGGGAAAATCCTAGATTCCCCTTTTCCCATTATCCATATATGTATCTATCATTCTATTTTTCTATTTATTTCCCTTCAATTCATAATACATTGATAATTATTTCACTTTACTCATAGAACATGAGAATATATCCTCATTTTATGAGAAAATTTGGGACACCAGTGCATTTTAGAGGAATGGTTTTAACCCATCAATGAATTGATCAGTCATTATCATTGTATTGGGTATGTAATCCACAGAATTCCTTGATAACATAGTACTTTTGGGCTCATATACATCAATATTATCATCCTCCTTCAACATCTAATTCAATAATTGTCTCTCTATATCTACTCTCTATTTTCAAGGGAAACATTTTTCAAGGAAAACTTAATTAAAATACTTCCATTCCATTTTTTCAATTTCTTCAACCTAAATCATGTTTTTAATCAATGAACATAATTTAAATGCATCTCCTGATAGATGATAAATTTCCATGAAAAAATTCTCCATTTTGTTACTTCCCAAAAAATGTAATATATTCTCAAAGTAATATATCCATTTCTCAACTACAAATGGATTTGTAGTCACATTGAATGATGGAGAATGTTGCCTCAGGAACCTAACTAACATTGTTCCTCCATGTTTTGTATATGGATGATTCATATAGGTATGGTTATTCTTCATAACCTAAGTTAGCTATCCTAGTATAGTTATCAGTTTTTTATCTCAAGTAACATCTATTGTTCAAACATCATTATCTTATTAAGTAGGGAAATTCCTACATAGGTCATTTTCAAAGATATAGTTTCCATTCCTTCCCCTAGGCACCATTTAAAAATAATGGAATATGCTAAATTATTTCATCACTGTATGAAAAAATATTTGTGATCATATAACTAGTGAATCACATAATCAAAAAAATGAATATCTCTGAATAACTAATCTCTAAATCAAAAGAATGGTTTATTTTGAAATATATCAAAATTATTTCATTTTTTCCTTTCTATATCCAGTGTCTCTTAAATATAGTATCCAAAAATTCTACTAAACACAATTTTATGACAATTATAAATTCCCCAACCCTTGTAGCCCGAAGCTGGTGCCTAACATTATTATGTTGGTACTAAGAATAAGCTATGTTGACTCAAAGGAACGAATAGTTAAGTTTCATTTGAAAACTATATGGGTACATAAGTTTTATATTACAACATGAAATTAAATACAATATATAAATCAAACTAGAATCACCCATTAATGTATATATTATACTTTCAAATCATTGATAACTTATGACTTTTCATCCCAGGAAAACGTATAACATAAGAAAGGGGGTAAGATATAATGTTGAGTAATGGTAAGAAATATAGTGGAATATTTCACCAACATAAATAATAAGTCATGATGAATGACTAAATATATATTTCATTAAAATAAAATCTTGGGCCTAATATATATGGAATAAAATATGACTAAATAACCCCATATAAATAATAACTTGATAATGAAACTTAACCATGGATATTCTTCTATTCAAATAATCCCAAGGATTGTCAATTTTTAATATCACAATGATGGAATGTATAATGATGGACATCTAAAAATACCATCATCACCACATCCAAAAACACCAAAAAATAAATTATTAAGGCCCCATACAAAGTCATTTCTTAAAATAAATTGGCATGGTCTGGGAAAAGTCCATATATGGTTTGTCTCACGCGAAAAACTGATGAATAAAGGGGATATTTAAGGGCCCATCCATCACATAATATGTCTAATGAATATCCAATTTTCATTTGGTGAAACAAAAATAATATATATATACAAAATTTAAATGATTCTCTCTAGTGAGTAATCATAATCACAAAAGTGTATATGTAATTTGGTGAATGTTATCAAGATAGCACATCAATAGTCAAAAAAATCCTAAACAATTACTAAAATATGGTAGAAGATATAAGAAATGATCAATCCCAATTAATAATAAGATTCAATAGAGTTTTTTTATATGTATTAAAATATTATTATAAAAGAATCAATGAATTCATCAGAGAGTTTCCTCTTTTTGACTTTTCAAAGAAGAATCCTTTTTGAAAACTATTTTTGATTTTTTCATTAAATCTGATTATTAACATGTATATATCAGAAAATAAAGGGGAATGGCCATTAAATAATGTTTTAGGCATAAATTATTTCCAAATTAAGCGACACCTTGTAAAAATAGTTTTTAAGAAACATTAGAAATGGACCACTTCAGTGCAGTTTAAGAGAACATATAAAAGAGTATTTAAAATAGAAATGGTCATCAATGTACGATTGAAACCAGAAATGAAGAAAGATATATTTTCATGATCAATATTTTAATTTTATAAAAATAAATGGGATTAAAAATATATTCTTTATGGTACATTAAAATGGGTAAGTAATTGGGAGGTTCCATTTAATCGGGCTTGGTAATGGGGAAGAGTTGAGAAGGGACCCTTATAAACATGTTTTCCTCATCAAATAAAGATGAACATATCTAGATAAATAATTTTAAAACAAATAAACATAATTAATAATAATTATATAATAATAAATAATAATTAAACTATTATAATGATAGATAAATTGTAACCTAAATAAAAATTGGAGATTTGGGCAGAAACCATTAACATTTTTTAATAAATAGAATCATATTCCACATAATGGTAATAATCATCAAATAAAACATGTAATTCCATGATGAAAAATAGATTCATTATATTATATATCATAGGTATGTACACATACACCACATATAATAAATAGTGGTAAATAAATCTTGTATCATAGAAATGAATGTGAGAAAATAAATACCTTACCTTATGTACGAAAGCGTTGTCCAATTGTTCTAAATATCCTGGATAAAAAAATTATATTAATTAATAATTTAATTAATAACCATTTAATTAGGTATACAATTTAATATAATTTTATTAATGAATTTAAGTCCTTTTTGATGAGTTGTAAGATTCAATTTCATCATTTGGGAGTGTTTGTTTCCATGGTATTTATGATTAGATCACATGTATACATGTACAAAAGATCAAATAAAATTGAAGTAGTTATCCATAATTGAAATTATATGTTTTTAATGAACATAAATGATATTTAATGGTATTATATATATATATTATTTCATATATTAGGATGATTCATTATATAAAGCGTTAATTATAATCATTAAGATATTTTTTTTGTGTTTTTATATCATCGTGAAATACATTTATATTATAAATTAATATTATGTATACATAATAGTTCTATAACATCAAATAAATTTTATTACATATATTAATCTTTTCATAAAAATAATTTTGTGTTATAACCATACTTGAAAGAATAATTGGGAAATGTAACTCATAATCCCTGAAGGCAGTAAATCAACACCTCGCAGATAATGTTTTTTAATTTTAGAATAAAATAGGGATGAGATGTGATTTGATGGTTGAAATAACTATTAAATAATAAAATAAAAGTATATAAAATATATTGTATTAAACATTTATCTTTTTATTGGGTATTTGACATAAGGAATATAATAGAAAAGAAATTGAAAGGGGGGAGAGAAAGAGAATGTTTTACCTCTTAAGTGCCACCCCCTTGATAACCTCCCTACATTATGTTTAAATAGTATTTTGGTAAGAATAGTAAGACCAGTACATGGGGTAGATGTTTGGGATTGTAAATGTGTAGAATATAAGAAATGTTCGTGGCCTTGGAGGTGTGAGGAGAAGTGATGATATTTATATTGGAGTAGGGGAGTGTTTTTTTATTATTTTATTCCTTAGTTTATTAATTTGGATCCAGACTAGTAATATATTTGATTACCATGACTAAAAAAATTCATTAGTTCCTGATAGTTTTAAATAATGCTTTCTTACATCATTCATCCTGTTTTAATTCATGTATTTTTCTTATAATGTTAAATATTGTAACTTTCTGTATTTCACTATTCATAAAAAACTAAACTATTTTAGGAGAATCACAAAAAATCGCCCTATCTATTTTTATATGTGTAGAATTAAAAAATGGAATCCATTTTTTGAATATAAGTTTCGATATTTTTTAAATTAAATTTTTAAATAAAATAATCATTTACTCGAAAATACCGGTTTTCATATTATAACTATTTTTATGAAACATCAGAAAATTAATTAATATCTTATAAAACTATCTTGTAATTATAAGAAAAAAATATTAATTTATCAATATATTTTGTTCAAATATTTTTTTTAAATCATTATGTTAATTATAAAATTGTATATACATATTTATGTTTCACAAAATTACCAACACATAATTTATGATTTTTAAAAAAATTCTTTACATATTCTATGATGTAAATATAATTTTTTTTTATTTCTACGAACCCCGAAAATTTAATTATAATTTTATAAGTTATGTTACTATTATATCATAAATAGACAATTAATATAATGAAAATTTCAGTTTTATACAAATCATATTTTTCAATATTCACTAGAAAATAATTATTTTCACAGAAATAACAAAATTCCATTGTAAGATAATTTTGAAATTATGTTTTCTAAAATGAGGTTGATATATTAAAATATAATATATAAAATTTTCATAATATATATTTTAAATAGGTTCACCTTTAGATGGTGGCAAAAGGTTTTTTAGAAAAAGTAAATTCTTTTTTGTGTAAAATTGGATTTATTCATATATTAAGGTGATAAAACGTATTAGTTGAATTTAAAAACCTTTTACAGAATATTCAACATAAAAATTTCCTTAATGTCATTCCCTCATAGTTATTAATTTAATCTATTAATACACAATTACATTTTATTCATAAGTATATTTATTTTAAAAACAAATATTTTATTCTCAATTGATTTTTATTTTCATTTCAAATTAATTAGATATAAAATAAATAATTTTATAATAATATTTAAGAAATAGTTTCATTTTTTAAATAATATATTTCATGCCCTCCAATAAAATTTATAGGTGATAACTATCATAATATTACTATATAATCATTTTTTTAATCTCGGTGTTCTGTTTAAAGTACACTACCAAAGAAGATAATTTAAAAAAACATACAATAAAATCCTGGGGTGTTTCATAACCAATTTAACTCTTAGGTTATATTCACTGTGGTGTAGTCTAAAACATTTTTAATAACATATACGACCTCCCTTTTCATATGATTACTCACATGTGGGTGCGAGGTACCATGGGTTTACGGATAAAAAAATATACTATAGAAATGTTGGAATATATATATATATAATGAGGAAGGTTTCAAATAAATATCATTATTTTGAATATAAAAGTTAATTTTTCATAAAAAACATTTAAATAAATGATAAAATTTAATAAAAACATGAATCAAACATATCTATACCTTGCTAAACATGATCCATCATATAAAATGATAATTCTATTATACTATTTATCATTCATTTAAATTTATTATTTATTATGAAAAAATTATTAAATTATTTAATTTTTATCTATTTTATTAATTATTATATAATAATAATCCATCCAAACTATACCAATAATTATTATCCTCTATACAATGAAAACATATAGGCCTTATAATTTTAATGATTTTTGGATAATCCCTCTTATAAGGGTTGATGGGAACCCTTACATGGCCAATAGGACCAGAGGCATAAAGATCATAAATGACTCAAAGACCGAGAGTCAAAAATCCAATTACAATACCTTTTAGGTCCCAAGATCAAACTATAAAATTGAATTTCCCCTCCCCAACATCTTTCATCATTCAGGACACATAGATTCCCACCTCACATTTCTGATCAGATGGCATTTCCCCCTACAGAGTGGCATGGTGCCTGGTACTGATAGAAAATCCCATGACCTATTATTATAAAAATTCAATTTTTTCTTATATTATGGATTCTACTTTGCTATGAATTCTCAACTTGGACCTAATATTATGTGGTCTAACAAGGAAGATTCATTTTTAATTTATATCATGTAGGGCTAGTGGAGAAAAGAATATAGTGGCCTGATGGACCTTTGGACCGAATGCCTCCTGAAATCCGAGTGGCCTAATGAACTTTTTGGCTTAATATCCTTTAGACCCGTAGTCCAAAACTAGTGGCCTAAAGCACCACATTGGATGAATATTTCTAGATACTACAGTACCACACAATACCTTCTCTAGTAACTACTATAGTATTGCAATAGCACCCCAAACATTCTCCCCCAACTGAATTTGATCCTATGTTTTTTTGGATTCCATTAAGGAGCCTTTATATTTTTATACGATATGCACTATTATTAAACACAACATGTTCCTGCCTGTACATGTTTTTTCTTTAGTGAAAATTTTATTATACATGACATTTTATGGATGGAACATGAGATGTTCACTTCAATGAAAGATAAAACCCAGGACAAGAGTTTAATATATTATTAATGTGTATCATCACACAACATAGTGTGTGACTGATTTTGTGCATGTTCTTTATTGTGTAATTTTTTACTTTCGTAGAATGTATTTCTATAGTTCATGTCTTGATATTGAACAAAATATTGTTTTATGGGTAAATTATTATAGTATTCAAAGCATGTATGAAAACAAAAAATTATTAATAAATATGTTGTGTGTATAAATGGTAATTCATGTTTATGAAATGGAATGTATAAATACAATAACGGTTTTGTATTTAAAGAGTAACCTAGAAAATATTTTGGAGTCATTTTATTCTAAATTACACACATAAAATAACATAGTGTCTAACTTTTGAGGAAAATCTAGTCACACATCAAGTTCATTCCCTCTAAATTTCACATTATCTAATATTTCTTCAATTAACTGTGTGTTGACTGACACGGTATGTCTATATCAGTCCTTACCTTATAAGACTTTCCATGAGTTATATGAAATGTTTATCCATCTACACTCCATGTTCTCTATTTTATCTCATCAAAAAACACCCTGTATGGAATATTTATATATTCAATGTAATATATATTGTGTCACATAACATTACCAACAACATTATATTAAATCACATCTCGACAAGGATTACTAGTTGGAAATGTAACGCCCCGACCCCAGCTACCTAGAGTCGGTGCATTACTTCGTAACATTGGCATGATCACAAAAGATCAAGTCTCAAAAGACCAATTAGTTTAGTAGCCTTGGAAACCCTAGATACATTCATAAGTCTTACATTACATCATAATGTAAAACAAAACTAAAACATCTTCTCTTCATATCCCCTTATATTATCCTTGCAGATCCTTCATAATATACTTCTTCACATCCTGGAAAAATTAAAACATTGAAAGGGGTCAGCAGAAATGCTCAGCAAGGATAACAATATAGCGGAAGATTTTGTAAATAAAAATTAACATTTAAGGAAATGTATAACAATAACAAAAGCCTTTTAAACTTGAAATTCAACCTAATATGGCATATGTAAAATGAGATAATTCCATTTACTTCTTCACATGGATATTCTACTGGTCGAATAATCACATGCAATATCAATAACCACTTTCATAATGATGGAATGCATAATGCCAGACTATCATAACCACGTAGCCAAGGCCTTGTGCCAAGACCACAAATAAGATTTTTTCAAGGCCTCGTGCCAAGACACTAGTTTGTCTCATGAGACATATCGATTCATTGAGGAGATATAGCGGGCTCCACCCATCACTTATTAAGTCCAATGCATTCCTCATATGAATAGGTTTAAACATATCATAAACCATAACATAATCGTATCACATAAAAAATGCATAAAGGAAACCTAACATTTCCACATTTCAATCACAAGATATCAATACAAAACATTGATATAATAAAAACTCTTTCAAAACCATTATCAATACCAAAATATTAAAACTTGATATTTATTTTTCATTTTTAAAAAACGGTAAGGCTTGTAGGGGAAGCCGAAACCCAAATAATGGCCTTGGCGGAAGAGAATTCGTTGTCGCCGCATATGTATGACAAGAAAAACAGTCCTTTTTGTCGTTTAGTAAAACACTTCGTATAAAAAGATTCCATTTGAATAAATGTAAAAGTCAAAGGGGTTTATACACCTTATAAAAGAAATTTGTGTATAAAACAAAATATGCCTCAATGAAAGGAGATTGAGACAAAGTCCTTACAATGATCATTTTTAAAATAAAATAGATCTATTATGTGTATTCACTATATGTACACATAAAGAAAGTACAAATACAATATAGGACATAATAATATCATGACATAATTTGAAAGTAGGAGATTAACCCAGAGATTGGAAATTGGGTTAAGAAATTCCCTTACCTCGTGTCTGAATTCACTCGACCGTTCTTTGATCTCCTGAATAATAAACTAGAATTAATATCTACCTTCTTAAGAACCTTTTTCAAGTTCATTATTCCGTTTATATCACTTATTACCATGTCATGAACATTATGTAATTATTTTTGTTTATAACGGTCGTTTTGTCGATCTTAGGTACTTGAGTCAAAAATAGACTTCTTATAATTACAAGTTGTTCATGTGGTAAAATATCCATTATATCCCGAATTATATTCATGATATAGATATCATATATCTCATATATATCCAGTATATACATTCATTCATAATATTACAAAACATTTAGAGGTATGAAATGAAATACGCCGTTCATGGAGACGGTAAGCCCTATGTACGCATGAACGCTACTTTCATTTCTATTTCATATTTAATGGAATGAAATCATAATTATATAAAGGTATATTATAATTCCCGTATAATATCATATATAATATCATTTGATCCATCCTTTATAAATCCCACATATGGCATTAACGATTCAAATCACTTTGAGGGGGCGGTAGTCCGCACTTCCTAAAATGAAAATATCGTGTTTACCCATAATGGAAACAATAAAGGTATGCCATAAATGAAAAATAAAGATACTTAAGTAAAACATAAAGATATTATATATCATATATATAAATATAGTTACATCTTAATGGCCGCCTTTGAAGGTGTTATATGAGTGTTGAACAATCATCGTTTTGTGAGGCAGAAATTCACCATCCACAGAAACAGTATGTTCTTTAACCATTAGATGTAGGTGTGTGTAAGTGTAGCTCGAATCCTTATTATAACAAAATCATAGTATATTTAGGATACTGTTGTTGTTACAAATGAAATTAATAAAAAGAGTTTAGGGGGTTGGAGAAGAAAAATAAAACAAAATAACATAAGAGAAGACATTAACTTAAAATCGGGTAACTCTTTTGATTTGAGCCAAAGGCTTCATTGGGAAGAATTATGGCCAAAGTGAGGCCTCTAGGAGTAAGGTAGGGAAGTTGGGAGAGTATTTGGGCAGAGGTTGGCCGAGCCAAAAGGCTTTGAAGGTGTGAGTAAGTTGGTAGTGGTGGGGGCCTTTTATAAGAGGAGAGAAGGGGTACTCTTGGAAAGATTGAAATGTTACATTATTATGAAATGCCTTTTCGGATTATAAAGGTCCCAAAATTATATATTTATAGGATAAGGTTATAAGGGTTCTAAATATTCTCATCAAATAGGATTTGTACAAGTTTAATACTTAGATTTTACATTATCCATCCATTTTATTAAAATCGTTAATTAATGAGGTAATATCTGCATCATCATGGTGTCATAAATAATTTAATTTATTTAATGATTAAAAATTATTAAAAAAATATCATGATGTAGGAAATCGTTTTATCTTTCTAATGAATATTTATAGTCAAAAATATGACTTGTATAACCCCATTTAAAAGTTTTTTTAGTAAAACAACTATTGTTTGTGACCTTTTTATTTTACCACTAAATAAAAGGTTATTTATGTCCTTTTCCTACCAAAGTGGTTCAATGGGGTCCCAATGTTGACCCATGGATTTTCTTGTTCTTCCATGACACATCCAATATGGGTAGGACAAGTGTAAAGGTATTTTCATATTTTTATAATATCATTTTTACCTTAAATATCACTAATTATCTTTAATCATGATTTATTAAACTTAAAAGCTACTATTCACCAAAAAATTATTTTAATCCCATTGAACCACATTTTACTTCCTAATTACAACCATGAATGTTGGATTTTTGAAAATCAAATCACAGAAGTGGTAATGTTTCATTTAAACGAAAAATCAGTTTTTTAACTACCACTTAGTGGTTTCACTATTCATCAAAAATTGATGTTTTTCAGAACAATGCCAAAATTTCACCCTAAGATTTAATTGATATTACGAATCAAAATATGATATCTATTTTAAAAAATTCCAAACATATAAGTTTCATTAATTAATTTTATAATTAATTCCTGCTGTCACAAAAAATAGCGTGTTTTTAAGAAATAATATATATCAAAAGATTGACAATTGTTTATGTTAAATTTCAAAGTGAAATTAATTCTAATGACCACCATTGGATAAAATAGTAAAAATATATTCTAATTATAATTTAAAACCACTCAATAGTATAATTTATCACTATAAAATACTTTGATTAAAAAGTTGTTTTTAAGAATTTTTCACTATTCATAAAAAAATTGGAAGTTCTCAGAAAATTACAAAAATTCAACTTTGGATAATTTCGATATTACGAATACAAAAATGAAGTCCATTTTGAAATATAAAATTTCTATAATTTTAAAAAGTGGGTATTACTATTCATAATGGCTATTTTGATTAGTCGCGATGTGTTAGAATCTCGAACTTGCGTACAATGCAAGCTATTGCATTATTGAAAGAGAAGCGTATCGTGAATGATCGGGGTATTACATTCTCCCCTCCTTCATTAAATTGCGTCCTTGTAATTTGAAATTTTATTTGAAAATAAAAGGTTGAAAATAGAAAATACCTTTGTGGAAAACCCACATCGGAAACAAGGTTAATAAAAATATAACTTTAAAAAAAAGATAAGTACAAAGGTCACCCGAGATAGCCCATACTAGGATTCTATGAAAATATGGATATGGAAGAAAAAACCATCAAGGTTTGATGAAGAGTTGTAGAAAACTGGATTAGCAGAAATTTAACCACAAGAAAATCACAAACATGTTATTGGCTAAACGGTCATTGAATCCCTAGTTGGAAAAGTTAACCGGCGGCGTTTTTGTTTTAAGTTACCTTTTATAAAGTTGAGGAATTTATTTAGGAGATTTACTAAGAACGTAAGGGAATATAAATACTTGTCATGTAGACTTTAATTCTTTAATAAATATTTACCAAAAACCCATCTTTCACTCTAAAAGGTAATAGAACTCAAAAATATTTTATTTATCCTAATTGTATAAGGTTCCAAATATTAACCCATTCCGTTTATATTATTAAAACTATTTTGTAATAACCAGGGACATCCTGTAGGCTAGTGGTAGGTAATAAAGGCCTGCCGCACTATGGTTGTGGGTTCGATTCCGATAGCTTTTTCCGACGCAACTGGTTATGCCCCACCCTACAGGTTATCCTTTTCCTAAAAATATTGTATTATAATATTCCAAAAATAATATTCAGAAATGTTTTAACCTTAAACAATACTATTCAAAGTTCAACTTAATCCATCCCAACCTTTATAGTTATCCAAAATACCTCTGTCCAAACTTTCTATAAAAGGTCTCTTAATTCCAAAATCAATTTATCAGATTCCCCAAACAAAGTAAAGTTTCCCTTATTATCGCATACTAAAAATATGATTACCTTCATCATATTAAAACCTTACTGAAACAACAAGTTCTACAGTACAATATTTATATATATCACATTATTCTTATAACCAAAATATAATCCTTGAGTCCAAAAGCACCAATACATTAATTATTCCACTTCAACTGTAGCAATAGAATAAAATTTTCCTTGATCCCTTGGCCTTTTCTGAGATAAGTTTCCCCGACGCTTAGGACATTCATTTGCATAATTCCCCATTTCCCTAAAATTGTAGCATTCAACATTGATAGCCTCTTTCTTTCCCTTGCAATCACAAGCCTGGTGACCTTTTTCTCCACATTTATAACAAACTCTCATTCCTTTTAGGCATGTACCAGGGTGATTCTTCCCACAATTATCGCATAATGGAAAATCCTTCTTTAGCCTTTTCCCTTTATCCATCTCTTGTTCCACCGTTCTCTTCTTCTCTTGCTTTACTTTGTTGTCATAAGACTTAGAGAATTCATTTTCTGTCTTGATATCATACGAGACAATATCTTCGTACGATGAGAAGGATTGTGATACTAAAGCTCGATGGAGAAATGGTTTTAACCCATAAAAGAAATGATCAATATTACTTCTTGGGTTACGTATATAATCTGCAGCATACCTTTCTAACCTTGTAAAGTTGGCCTCATACTTTGCGACATTCTCATCCTCCTTTTGTCTTAGACATAGAAATTGCCTTTCGATATCTGCTCGATGGTCACAAGAAAAGTATTTTTCTAAGAAAATATCTTTGAACTCTCTCCATTCCATATTTGATACTTCTTCATCTTATTTTGTGTTTTGAATCAGTGGCCACCATTGATCAGTATCTCCATTGAGGCGGTAAACTGCCATGATAACCTTTTCCCTTTCACTACTCCCCAAGGAGTGGAATATTTTCTCTAAGGAGTTTATCCATTGCTCAGCTACTAATGGATTTGTACCCCCATTAAATGCTGGTGGTTGTTGCCTCAAGAAGCGGTCTAACATTGATCCTCCACGTTGCGGATCAGGGTGCTCCATACGAGTAAGGTTATTATTCATAACTTGAGTGAGTTGTCCCAGTATGGTAACAAGTTGATCAGCACCGGTTGTATCTCCATCTCCACAATAATTATCTTGAGAAGGAGGGAAATCCCTACATGGAGTGCGCGCATTGATACAGTTTCCATTCCTTCCACTAGGCGCCATTTCTAAACAATGGCATAAACTAGATTAGTTTATGAATCAAAATACATAATTCCATACTTGTAAAATACTTAACATATATTGAACTATTTATGGATATAATCAATAATCATAAAAAAAGTTTTCTATGAGGAAGTATATACTCATAACCCTTCATAGTGGTTTGTAAAGAAAATGAGATTTATCCTAAGCATATCCCACGGGTGTGTCGTAACCAAGAGTGCAGCAAGGCCCATTATCGTGCACCAGTTCCCGTTCGAGTCTAGCTAAAAGTGGTGTTTTCGTGTTTTACCCCTAGGTACATCTGTTCCAGAGCCGCCTCTACCTGCTCGTATCCAGACAGGGATGTATTCCTCGGAAAACTCACAAAATCTCTATAATACCAAAATTCTAGGAAGTTCTTCTATACTAATCCTCAAAGTCTATCTTTGGGCTATGTGCTCTAATCAGAGTTTATCTAAATCTAGCTTCCAAGGTTAGTACTAAACTTCCTATGATACCAACTGTAACGCCCCGACCCCAGCTACCCAGAGTCAGTTCATTACATCGTAACATTGGCATGATCACAAAAGATCAAGTCTTGAAAGACAGATTAGTTTAGTAACCTTGGAAACACTAGATACATTCATAAGTCTTACATTACATCATAAAGTAAAACAAAAATACAAAATCTTCTCTTCATATCCCCTTATATTATCCCTGTAGATCATTCATAATATACTTCTTCACATCCTGGAAAAATTAAAACATTGAAAGGGATGAGATCAAATGCTCAGTAAGGATAACAATATAGTGGAAGCTTTCGTAAATAAACATTAACATTTAAGGAAATGTATAACTAAAACAAAATCCTTTTAAACTTGAACTTCAACATAATATGGCATATGTAAAATGAGATAATTCCATTTACTTCTTCACATGGATATTCTACTGGTCGAATAATCACATACAATATTAATAACCACTTTCATAATGATGGAATGCATATTGCCAGACTATCATAACCACGTAGCCAAGGCCTCGTGACAAGACCACAAATAAGATTTTGTCAGGGCCTCGTGCCAAGACACTAGTTTGTCTCATGAGACCTATCGATGCATTGAGGAGCTATAGCGGGCTCTACCCGTCACTTATTAAGTCCAATGCATTCCTCATATGAATAGGTTTAAACATATCATAAACCATAACATAATCATATCACATAAAACATGAATAAAGGAAACATAACATTTCCACATTTCAATCACAAGATATTAATACAAAACATTGATATAATAGAAAAACTTTCAAAACCATTTTGAATACCAAAATACAAGAAAATTAAAACTTGATATTTATTTTTCATTTTTAAAAAATGGTAAGGCTTGTAGAGGAAGTTGAAACCCAAATAATGGCCTTGGCGGCGGAGAAGTCATTGTCACCGCATACGTATGACAAGAAAAACAGTCCTTTTTTTCTTTTAGTAAAACACTTCATATAAAAAGATTCCTTTTGAATAAATGTAAATGTAAAATGGGTTTATACACCGTATAAAAGAAATTTGTGTATAAAACAAAATATGCCTCAATGAAAGCAGATTGAGACGAAGTCCTTACAAATATCATTTTTAAAATAATATAGATCTATTATGTGTATTCACTATATTTACACATAAAGAAAGTAAAAATACAATACAGGACATAATAATATCATGACATAATTTGAATGTAGGAGATTAACCCTGAGATTGGAAATTGGGTTAATAAATTCCCTTACCTAATGTCCGAATTCACTCGACCATTCTTTGATCTCCTGAATAATAAACTAGAGTTAATATCTACCTTCTTAAGAAACTTTTTAAAGTTAATTATTCAGTTTATATCACTTATTACCATTTCACGAACATTATGTAATTATTTATGTTTATAACGGTCTTTTTGTCGATCTTAGGTACTTGAGTCAAAAATAGACTACTTATAATTACAAGTTGTTCATGTGGTGAAATATCCATTATATCCCGAATTATATTCATGATATAGATATTATATATCTCATATATATCCAGTATATACATTCATTCATAATATTACATAACATTTAGAGTTAAGAAATGAAATGCACCGTTCATGGAGACGGTAAGCCGTACGTACGCATGAACGCTACTTTCATTTCTATTTCAGATTTAATGGAATGAAATAATAATGATATAAAGGTATATTATAATTCCAGTATAATATCATATATAATATCATTTAATCCATCCTTTATACATCCCACATATGGCATTAACGATTCAAATCACTTTGAGGGGGCGGTAGTCCGCACTTCCTAAAATGAAAATATCGCGTTTACCCATAATGGAAACAATAAAGGTATTCCATAAATGAAAAATACAGAACCTTAAGTAAAACATAAACATATTATATATCATATATATAAATATAGTTACATATTAATGTCCACCTTTGAAGGTGTTATATGAGTGTTGAACAATCATCATTTCATGAGGCAGAAATTCGCCATCCACAGAAACAGTATGTTCTTTAACCATTAGATGTAGGTGTGTGTAAGTGTAGCTCGAATACTTCTTATAAAAACATCCTAGTATATTTAGGATACTGTTGTTGTTACAAATTAAATTAATAAAAAGAGTTTAGGGGGTTGGAGAAGAAAAATAAAACAAAATAACATAAGAGAAGACATTACCTTAAAATCGGGTAACTCTTTTGATTTGAGCCAAAGGATTCCTTGGGAAGAATTCTTCCCAAAGTGAGGCTTCTAGGAGTAAGTGAAGGAAGTTGGGAGACTATTTGGGAAGAGGTTGGCCGAGCCAAAAGGCTTTGAAGGTGTGAGTAAGGTGGTAGTGGTGAGGGCCTTTTATAAGAGGAGAGAAGGGGAACTCTTGGAAAGATTGAAATGTTACATTATTATGAAATTCTTTTTCGGATTCTAAAGGTCCCACACTTATATATTTCTAGTATAAGGTGATAAGGGTTCGAAATATTCTCATAAAATAGGCTTTGGACAAGTTTAATACTGAGATTTTACATTATCCTTCCATTTTATTAAAATCGTTAATTAATGAGGTAATCACTACAACATCATGGTGTCATAAATAATTTATTTTATTTAATGTCTAAAAATTATAAAACAAATATCATAATGTAGGAAATATTTTTATCTTTATAATGAATATTTATAGTAAAAAATAAGACTTTGTATAACCCCATTTAAAAATTGTTTTAGTAAAACAACTCTTGTTTGTGACCTTTTTATTTTAACATTAAATAAAAAGTTATTTATGCCCTTTTCCTACCAAAGTGGCTCCATGGGGTCCCCAAGTTGACCCATGGATTGTATTGGTTGGCCATGACACATACAATAGGGGTAGGAAAAGTGTAATGGTATTTTCATATATTTATAATATCATTTTTACCTTAAATATCACTAATTAACTTTTATCACGATTAATTAAACTTAAAAGTTACTATTCACCAAAAAATTATTTTAATCCCATTGAACCAAATTTTACTTCATAATGACAACCATGAATGTTGGATTTTTGAAAATCAAATCACAGAAGTGGTAATGTTTCGTTTAAATGAAAAATCAGTTTTTTAACTACCACTTAGTGGTTTCACTATTCATAAAAAATTGATGTTTTTCAGAACAATGCCAAAATTTCACCCTAAGCTTTAATTGATATTCCGAATCCAAAAATGATGTCTATTTTAAAAAATTCCAAACATATAAGTTGCATTAATTAATTTTATAATTAATTCCCGCTGTCACAACAAATAGCGTGTTTTTAAGAAACAATATATATCAAAAGATTGAAAATTGTTTATGTCCAATTTCAAAGTGAAATTAATTCTAATGACCACCATTGGATAAAATAGTAAATATATATTCTAATTATACGTTAAAACCACTCAATAGTATAATTTATCACTATAAAATACTTTGATTAAAAAAGTTGTTTTTAAGCATTTTTCACTATTCATAAAAAAATTGGAAGTTCTCAGAAAATTACAAAAATTCAACTTTGGATAATTTCGATATTATGAATACAAAAATGAAGTCCATTTTGAAATATAAAATTTCTATAATTTTAAAAAGTGGGTATTACTATTCATAACGGCTATTTTGATTAGTCGCGGTGTGTTAGAATCTCGAACTTTCTTACAATGCAAGCTATTGCATTATTGAAAGAGAAGAGTATCTTAGAAGCTCGGGGTATTACATGAAATCAATACACTGGTGGTAATTTTAGTAAATTACAGATAATATGTACACATTACTTCCATGATTTAAATATGGAATATTATGTGGGGATTCATGGAATTTACACCATAAAAAACCAATAATCCATGCATAACCATGTGTCAACATATGGTCAATACATGGTGTGTGATTAAACGTCATGAATCAATAATAAAATGAAATTCTTGGATTATTATGAATAACGTTTTTGTAGTTCTCTATGAATAAATCGTATGTATATATCTGTTACACAAAAACTAACTATGTGTTACATCCATAATCCTCAATGTATCTGAAACTACATTTAGATTTTATAAGATATAACCTATATAATCTTCACTTATTTATATAAATATAGGACTGATTAGAAAAGAATATACATCCAAAAATCAGCTTAAAAAATTCTACCCTCAGAATACTCTATTCTCTACACATTGAACTATCCTATAATATTCTGATAAAAATCAAATGAATTAAATATTAATCCCCTTCACCATCTATTAAACTCACATCATGAGGCCAAATAAATAATTACTTCAAATCAAACAATTTCATCCAGTGAACTGAATAATCAACCTACTAAGTATCCATTGGAATAACTTTTCTAACTATAAGATAATTAGGTTCTTTTTAATTTACTACATCTAGGTACATCCAAGTGTCACATGAGATAATAAACATCTGAGTCATTTACAGTTGATGTAGAAAAAAAATTCCACCAAAACAGAATAAACAATAATTTTTAGAATTATTTCCACATGTTATGTCCAAGAATCATCGAGTTAATGATTACTATTATCCTTATATTTATTTCAATTCATCTTTCTCTTTTACGCCACTATAGTTCCCACATAGTTCTCCAAATTATAAACTATCTAAAATTCCGATCCACCTAACTCATGAAACACATAATATTATACATAGAACTATTACTAAAAACATAGTATTCATATACTAGGATTGATACCATCATAAGTGACCCAAAGTAATCCATTCATAATTATGTTATCTTTAACAAGCATTGATTCACATACCACAACTAAACTATTTAGGTTTAATAGTATATATAATAATAAATAATTGTTAATTAGAATAACTTATATCTTTCTCCAAAAAATCACATTTTTGATCTACACCAAGAACAACTTATTTTAAATAATTTTTTTACATATTATAAAATATTATCTACTCATAACACCATTATGTACATATCTTAGATAGTATAATTCTTTAAAACATAGGTAAATATTCACATAGGGTAGTTGATCTAAACACATATTAAGGGTAAAAATAGGAATTAATAGCTGAAGATATTGTGTGATAATAAGATCATCATACGGTTATTGATAGGATTTAACATCAATATTTTGTTTTTTTAAATATAAGTTTTTTAATCATTCAAAAGGTAACCATATAGGTTTTTCTAGTTCAGTCATTATTGTCTTTCATATCAGGAATCAATTTTTTCTACCCATGCAGTTTTTGATGATATCATTATATCATTAGTTTTTTGAACAAGATGGGGGGATTTTATGAATTCTTATAAAAATAAAGAGGTAACAACCCAATAGGTGAATTATTTTGTGTATTAGATTCATGGGATACTTTTAGAATTTTATTTACTATGTCGTAAGTGAATCAACATTTTAAATGGTTTTAAAAACCGTTTAGTTAAGGTTCTATAATGACCGTGTTTATGTGATTTTGATCCCCAATGCTATCATTATCATAAAGGTTATATAGGATATAAAGGTGTGAAATTTACATAAGTTTTTTATCCTATTTGATTAATTAATATTTCGAATTATAATTTGGTTCTATGTACTATATGATTTATACATTCTTTTCATAGAGTTCCCCCCTAGTTTTTTAATTCCCCAGAATTGATGGTTTTCTTTGTTTAATTTCTATGTCCCCATTTATTTAATGATCTTATTTTTTTCATGATTTTCTAAGGGTTTCATCACATGTATTTTATCACAATTTAATAATTATATTGAGACTAATTTTCTACTAACCCATTGAATATTATTATAGGTTGTTATCTGTGTTTCTTGTGGATCAATTATGGTCGAATCATACTATGATATTTATTCCAACACTATAATATTTAAAAAGATACATGAAATTATAATTTTTGTAGGGAAGAGGTAAAAAAATTATGGAATGTGATAATCCAGTGAAGGAATTGGTGTAAAAATTAGTTAAATCAGAGATGATGAATGATGGTGAATAGCGGTATATGATATAATTGGTGATAATTATTATCAGTATGTTTTTGGATGTTAATAAAATGTGGGAAATGGTGAATATGATAGGGTTAGAGGAGATCAAGTATATTCTTGAAAGAATTTTTGATCCAAATCTATCACAAATTATTTATTATTGGAAATTTTATTTTATCCTTTTTAGAATTAAAATGAATATAGATTTATATTATCATATAGATGAGTTCACCTATATTTTGAAAAAAAAAATATTTGATTGAGATCAAGGTCGATAATAAACCTAATGTGGTACCTATTAAAGTGGAAGAAGAAGAAGACCATGATTTTCTTCTTTTGGGTTCATTTTTTGATTCATAAGATAATATTTTCTCAACAATGTTACTCAGGAAAGACCCACTGGTGTTGGATGATGTGATTTCACCATTATTGATAAACAAGACTCAAATAATAAATAATAATGGTGAATCTTCATTTAGTATTGGAATTATGTATATATCAGATGGATGTAGTAATTAGAGTGTTCGGTAAAATATATGATGAAAGTTCAAGTGGTTATGTTTTGACAAGTAGGGTCATGTGTAGAAAAAATTCTATGATTTAAATAATATTATGTAAGAAAATAAGTATCCTAACACATATTTTAAGGATAATTGGGTATTTCCTATTTACAGTGACTATGATTTAGATTTATTTGGAATAGATTATCACATGTAAGATGTAGACACTGAATGAAAGGTTTATTCAACATCATCATTCCATATTACCCTAAAGATGGAATTATTTTCTTCACATGAATAAAGTGACATTAGTTTGTTAATGATGGGAAACATAGATCCTGTTGATTTCATTAGTGTTATTAATATTTTTATCATTAATATTATAGGTTATACACTGATATTGAGGGGTTTGTTACATGTTCTATATATACACCATAACCTTTTATCTACTGGAACACTTATTAATGATGGATTCCTGAATTCATATGGTGGTGGAATATAGACCTCATACTAAGGATCAGTGGTTTATGCATGAGGTAGAACATATGACACAATTTATAGGATGGAATTAAATTCTTGAGATCATCTGATGAATTTAGTTGTGAAGACGATTTCATCAGATCAGTGGCACATGTGATCGTAATTCATGAGTTCAAAACCCTCTACTAGGAAAAAGAGGGTTTCAAAACTGAAGCTAGTCAGGCTAGTTGTTTCAGGTCATACACCAAATTCTTTCTATTTAAAGAGTACCACTATTTAAGAATGAACTAAAATCATTGATTAGTGTGATGCATAGAGTGTTTTATAATATTTGTATGGTGTAGATAAAAGAGAGAAATTAATTATTTTAGGTGCTCCAGATTATTCAATTATCAAAATTATGGGGGAGGTAGATATTTTTGAATTTTTTGGAACTGTAGATAAAGATATAAAAACGAAATCTTAATTTATATTTCTATTACATGGGGAGTTTTCATTTTTCCACTATATATGAAAAAGTGGGATTTCTTATTTTATATATAGAGGGACAGTTAGGGTAATACAAAAAAGTTTTCAATATAACTGATATTTTTTTTTAATTTGTCTCCTTCTATTTTAGGTTGAATTAAAAGATTAAAATTGTTCAACCCAAATTTTTTTTATAATATAAGGTTTTGTTTTGGAAAATTATAATGGTGTCATTTCATGTTTTACTAATTCATGTGTGACTTCAATTTTGAAATGGGATTATGGTTTTTCTACTCCTGAGGTTTGTGGTGATATCTCTATATTAAAAATATTTTGGAATAAGATTTGTGGAATTTATGGGGGCATATAAAATGAATAGGGAAATAACATAATAGATGTTGGTTTCTATTTAGTTGATGAATGGGTGACTTTGGGCATGGGTAAAACCATGAAACAATCTAATTGGGTTGTGTAATGGTTGTGTAAATGGTTTATTTTAGGTTGTACAATTATATCATGTATGAGATTTTGATCTCCAAACAAGATTATTATCAGAGTGGGTATAAGGTGTATTAGGGTATGAATTTCTCACATGGCTTCCATGGTATATTTTTAAGTCATGATTATACTCATTCATTTATTTTATGAACTATCTACATCATAGTAATCATTCTTAGAGTTATCCCATGGTTTTAAAATCCTCAACATTTGTATGTTTTTTACATTACATTTTAGTGTCCCCATTAATTTTCTTCACTTATTTTTCTATACTCTGTCTTCATTATAGATTCACACTTGTCTTTTTTCACAATATAATAATTTTCCAAGTACCAATACACTTCCATACCAAAAGTTATGACAATGAAGACAATGTAGATGATCATTTAATAGGGAAATCATACCCAACAATACATGGTTCATAAATCATAAATCATGGCATAAGGACATTATCATAAAACTTGATACGTGATTAAATAATATTTTTCCAAAAGGATATATCATTTAAATGTGGAATAAATGTGGTAATTAATCTTAATTATAGGAATAATAAATCATAACACTATGGAAATGTTTTAACAACAAAGAGGCCATCACACAAGGTTGTGAAAATGAAATCAATTTTACACATTCGAAAATTTTTGACAAAGATTTATAAAAACATGTTCATTAATTACATCTTCTTAATATCATGAGACATAATTATTTATTAGTAAATTAGAGGTTTATAATGGAACTATCCATCATTTAATTATAAACCATAAATATATATTCCAAAATAACACAATGGAATTCGTCATTTTGTTAAATCTAAAGTAACATATGGGAAAGAAGTTGGATTCATGAAAATATCATTATAACATAATAATTATCCACATATATAATTAAATAATTCAGTATCAATATAGAATATAAAACTGAATAACGATAATAGTTAATAGATATTTTAATAAATGAAAAATAATTTTAAGGCATCATTAAGATTATTTTCCAAAAGCTCGAACAAATTTAATTTTATTTTGGAATATTTTAGAAAACGAATCATATTAAAATTAGAATAGTATTTTCATTGAAAATACATGGATACATGGAAAGGAAAACTTATAAATATGAATGGAATAATATATATAGAATTTCATCAAACTATATTTTTTAAAAATAGTTATGTTCCCAATTTTGTAAGGATGTACAGAATTGAATCATTAATTTTTTTGAAGGGATTCCTTCAAATAAATTTATAATTATTTCAATGATGGTGGAAAAATAAATCATTAAATTAATGATATATATATATATATATATTACTTAAATATTATATAAATTATTAATATGGAAGGAGAAGAGACAAAATAAATGGTGGGATTTATTCTTAACAAGTGTTAAATTTTTATGGTGAAATGAATTCATTGAAAAAGATAATTTTTATGTTAGAATGTAAATTCCATAAAAAATGGAAAAACATATATAATATATATGTTCTATAATAATTTATCATTTATAGGTTTTAAACAATGAAAATATATTGTGATCTAATCAAAATGAGATTGAGATGAAAATTATTTTTTTGTCCTATTAACTATTGAATCAAAACATTATCAAGGAAATGAATTTAAATAGAATAATAAATTGAATTAATAATTACATAAATATAATAAATATTAAGAGTATACATAATATAAATAGAAAAATTTACATGAATTTATATATTTCTCAAAAAATAAATAATAAATTAAATTATCCTTACCTTGGATTTTGTATATAACCAAGAATGTTATAAAATCATGTATAGTAAAATAATATTCCTTATTAATTTACATAAAAATACTATTCATAATTAAAACCATATAACATAATATTTAATTTTCATAGAGAATGTTATTTTGAAATTTTTTTTGCCAATATTTATCATCAGTGTTAGTAGTTTTAATAATTCCATGTCTATTTTGATATGGTGAATTTATTTATCATTATATTTTCATGAGTTCATTGTTTCCATGTTTTTTATTGTTTTATAATGGATGTAAATTAAATATTTACGAAGTTATAGTTTCATTCCAATGTATTTTTATGTTTTATTATTAAATATGAAACCTCTAACGAGATTCATTTCGCTAATTTTTATCAAACTATGGGTGGTATATTAATATTTGGTTAAACACTAAAATTAATCATGACAATCAAAGAAAGATATATTTTTTATAAATTAATATAATATTTTACTAGCATGAAAAAATTATATAATTATATATATTTTCAAATATAGATTCCAATAATGAAAAGTATCTTGATGTGCTTCTTTTAGTAAATTATTTTTTTATAGAATTTAGTTAATAGTTTTTTATTTATATTAAAATTATCTTTACAAAATAAAAATAATTATATAAATAACATATTTAGTAATTAATTCAATTTTAAGAACCATCGATGATATGCAATGATAAAAAACTATATACATCATTAATGATGGTGGTAGTTTCAATATATGGCATGATGTAGAGGATAATGGTAGTTCCTCACTATAGATCAGCTACAATAGATCAATATGGAGGTAGATAACTAATTGTATGTCTCTGGAGGTAGATCAAAAATTGTAGATCATTATGGATCTACATCACCAATGGTATATCACTAATGTTATACCATTCTAGTGGTAGATACCAATAGTATATCTCTCAATGTAGGTCACTAATGGTAGATCATTCTAGAAGTAGATCAAAAATGGAACATATCTAGTATTAGATCACCAATAGTAGGTAAGTTTGGTGGAAGATCACCAATGGTAGATCCCAGGTGATTAATCTCAAATGGTATATAATCTTGGATGAAGATCACCAATGGTAGATCTCTAGATTTTGATCATTAACAGGGGATTATTCAATTGGTATATCACCCATGGCAGATCTTAAGTGATACATTATCCTGGGGGTAGACCAATAATTTTAGTTCGCATTGGTGGTCGATCCCAATGGTATATCTAAAGTTAATAAAATTTTCTATAATTTCTAGTTTCTCCCTTTAGAGAACTTTTTTGGGAAAAAATCATTGATTCCTTAATTAATTGAATTTAATGTTGTTTTAGAGGTGGATAATTATATCTTCTATGTATTAAAATTATGGTGTATTTTAAAATTGTTATACTACACATATTTGTTATTATCCTCCATTAATTTTAAATTAAAAGTGAATAAAATCTTACATGTTTCATATCTGTCCATTTTAAATAGAAAAACATTAATGTATTCCGTCATTATAAATTTCTCTTAATATTAGTGGTTCCAAATCTTTTTCCCATCCAGGTGGTAGAAACTTATTTCTGGTGTTAGTTAAAATTCAACCCTGAAGGTGGCTTCCACTAGTGTGTGTACACCATGTTTTTAGTGTAGGTATTTCTTGAATTATTCATTCATTTAGGTGGGTAATTCTCATTTGTTTCCCTTTATGTGTATCATGAAATATTTGTTGATTTTATTTATATATTTTGATAGGGTTTCATCCAAATTAATAAAGAAAAATTAATTGCTTAAATGAGTTAAAATATGGGTTAGGGAATGTGAATTTATTTATTTCTTTCATTATTATTATTGTGGATATTGTGATTGTATTTGTAAAATTCATTGATGAAATTCATTGTCATTAGTAGCCTATGTTTTTCTAATTTAATTTGTTTTTTCATGCCCATGTTTTCTGATTACAATGATTCAAGCATAAAAAAATTAACCACTAATACTTATCTAATGAATGTTTTCACTAAGATATATGAATTTTGTGATAAACCACTTCAATAAAGAAGTGTAATTTAATAGAATCTGCTAGTACAAATTTAGAAAAATAAAATTTGTTGTGTTGTGGAATGTGTTTTTGGAAGCAGATGTGGGACGTATCTTGGTTTTGAGGATGTGATGCATGACTAGTTGTTATGTTTTTATTTGTGTCCATTAGTCCAATGAGGGTGGTTTTTTTTATGATGCGAGGATACGAAAGTTGATGTTGGTAGGTTGCTATGCGGAATTTGTGTTGTCCATTTTTATAATAGGACATGGTACAGTAGTTTCCTAGGTAGTTTTGGAATTAATGAGGTTTGGAAAATTGGATAGAGATAATATAATGAAAGATAATAAACTATAAATGGTAGTGTTTCAAAATTGTGGGATGTTATGTATAAACTAAATAGGCTTTAAATAATTGAATTAATAAAGTGTTTTAATGAAATTGGATAATAATGTGAAAAAAGGAAGACATTAAAATTCTAAATGGGTATAGGAATGTGGAATGTGTCTTTTGGAATGTTGTGTCGTGTTGTGCATTAAGAAGTGGAAACATAAGTGTCAGAGGCCATGAGAAGATGTAGAGATATTGTGATATGGTTAGTACATTGGTTGTGAACCCATTTGATTGGGATTGTTCATTATGTATATATATATATATATATCATTGCATATTTCTTATTATTTCTATAAATTTCCATCCACATTGAGTACCAAGTCTCTACGTCTACACACACACACACATATATATGGGGGGTTTACCAAAATCTTATTTGGAATATGGATATAGATCTACCATCCACCCCCATTCAAAGTGATGGTGACATGCACAACCTGTAATTGCTAGAAGTTAAAATTTTCACCATATAGATATGTTGTCTTGTGATGTGATTGAAAAAGTGTATTCAGAAGAGATGTGACAAGATGGCTGATGTTGCTGGTTATTCATGGTAGGATTATGGTATGAGTTTAATTTTCTTTATGTCCAAGATAACCTTCAACACTTGTTATGGTATGAGATATTATGTGATGTCCTAGATTTATATATGAATAATGTGATTTGATATGATGTGATGTTATATGGATGTGGTGGGAGCCCCATGACATTATTCGCTGGGGTGTGAGAGAGAAATATTAGTGGGAAAGTGGTTTAGGGTGACTTTTATCAATATGCATCATATTAGGATATTATAATTGGATGCTTTGTTTGGTGAGTGATCAATGGTTAGGATTGGTTTGGTTAGCATTCATTTATAGGTTTGTTCTCTTCTATTGTTTTCTCAACGATGTTCTATAGTATTCTTTGTTAACATGTGAATGAGATAATTTGGGTTTCCTACATAGTGTATTGGATTATCACCCAACATATTTAATTTCTTTCTTACTTATAGGAGGTATACATGGATCGTTCTATACATTAATTGATCATATCATTGGATTGTTGTTGTGTCATTGATTTTTATTACTTTTGGTTATTTACTTTGTACACTTTTATATTTTTCTGTTTAATTTATACATGCATTGGGGGATGGTTTTTTTGGATTTCATTTATTTTATGTCATCAATTTTCTTATGGTTTTTTCGTCTTATCTCATTATCCTATTAATATTATAGGGGTTAATTCCTACCATATGTGAGACTTTTAATCCTATGGTACTAGTCACCAACCCCTGGCCTTATGAAGGGGGGATATGGGGGTCATTATCCCTCTCCCTTCATTAACATATCCTTGGTGCGAGGGGGTCATCACTGAGTGTCATCAGGGGAGTTGCATAAGTTATTGGATGGATATTTGAGTTAGGTATAGTGAGGATTTCATGGTTTGGTCATGAAAATGTTCTAGTTGACCTTGGTATTTTACATTGGACAAAGTGACTATATAGAATGTGAGATATTAATTCCACCATTATCTAGTTCATATAATCTGTTATTATTGAATGACTAAGTTAGATGGTCCTATTTCTGGGGTAGATACCTAGGATAAGTACATTCACGAAGATCACTTATGTTCCTGTTTGAGTTGGTTTTTTTGAGAATTTAATAATTACTAAATAAAATTAGAATTAATCTAAGAAATTCCTCATTACTAGGATTAATAAAAAAAATTATGTTTTCATCTTTGGATCATAGTCATCATTCATTTATGGGTAAGGAATATTAGGTTCAGTAGGCCAACCTAGTTGATTTTCAGTCAGTTGATTAGATTGAGGATGGTCATCAATGATAGAGTATTTTGTTAGCTTTTAAATAATGGGTGTTTTGGAATTATTTGTGAATAATGTATGGAATACATACATAAAATTGTATAGAGGATCTAGAGATCACATTCTATTTGATTATAGCCCTAATTGAGTACTAGGTCACAATGGTAGATACTAAAATGTGAGGAATTGTGCATCGATGGTGGATATTATACATTGGTGGGTTAAATAAGGATGATATTTCATGGTAAAACATATATAATTTGTTTTGGGTAGTGATTCGTTTATCAAAAAACATGGATTAGAAGAGGAAAAAGTTATTGTCCCTTCAGTAGTGGAGTATGTCTCTATGAGAGATTTTGAACAAGTTAAAGGAAATGTTGAGTTTTCACTAGATTATTTTCAAGATAAGGAGTGTCTAGAGATATATATTAATGAAGAATTTTTTTTCCATTAGTCTAATTTATAGTTACTCATTTTACATTTCCATAATTTCTAAAAGTTCAATTGATGGTGGATTTTATGGATTAGATTCACTAATGATGATTTTTCAAATTAGAGGGGAACTAATAGGGTTCCTAGAGGTGTGGAGTTTCAAATGGTAGGTTTTGGAACTAGTTACATCAGTGTTTTGACTGGTAGGGAATCATCCTTATGTTATTCACTTCATGACTTCTCGGTTCAGTGGGTCCTATGTTTTTATAGGAGACTTAAAGAAAAAAATAATCTGTGGCATTCATGGAAATATTTTATATTAGTTACCAATGGTTAATCAATATCATTTTTGTAGGGGTTTATAGCTACAACATAACCTCATTATTTGTTAACAATGAGGCCATTTTAGTAATAGGGGGACCAAGTTTAATATCTAGATAAAGATGATTGGGTAGTTAGAGCCCTAAATAAAGATGATCCTAGAGTTCAAAGACCTAGACTTGAGCATGGTCATGGAGGGGGTAGTCAATAGACTGGTAGAGTAACTAGATGTAGTCAGCTTCATGTATTATAGGAAGCAATAGTAGAGGGTCCAGAGATTATTAGAGTTATTATTAGTTTGTTTTATATGAATTTTGGTGATTGGTTTGATTTAGGAGTTTCACACTTCATTGTTACACCAAATCTAGTTTATTCTTTCAAACAAGACAAAGACAGTCTTCTTGTTCCCATGGAATTGACTAATCCAGTTATTTCCCAATCTAGCTTATTTGATGTGTTTCAGGGGGGTAGACAACTAATGGGGCCACAGAAGTCCCATGTCGATATATTCTTTCTACAAATGTAGATATATACTATTATCCTACACATCACTTGTTTTCATTCAACATGTTATATTATCAACATATTTTGGAGTAGATTTTTGTTCTTGTAATTGGATAGCTATCATTGGTTTCTTTTAGTGAGTGGTTTCTCTAGGGGGAAGTTTGTGTGTTGATCCCCTTCGTTATTTTAAGGGTGATCTATTATTATAATCTAGGGATGGGGGTTCCCATGGTTATAAAGGAGTTCCCATTATTTTTCCCAAAGTATGTTATGACACAACTCCCATGGTGCAATGTTTAGTTTTAGACATACTTATTTCCCGGTGCATCTCTGATTCCAGTGGATATTTATCTTATTGAACTTTATGTGTAGTATTATATGAGGATTTTCTTAGATTATATAATGCATAAGGGTTTCATATCTCCTCATGTGTCACTGTGGGGTGAACTATTTATATTCAATAAGATGATGGATTTTAGTACGAGGTTTTCATAAACTATAAGAGTTTGAACTAGGCGATGTTCAAGAATTGATATATTTTTCCAAGGATTGATGATATATTCTAATAGGTGTGGAGATCAATTTTTTTTATGAGTCTAATTTTTTTTCTTAATATTACCTATTGAGGGTGAAGAATCGGGATATCCCGAAGATTTCATTCTGATTCAAGCATGGGCACGTTGAGATTGTATACATCCCCTTTGATGTCACCAATATGCTAGCTATTTTCATGGGTATTAGTAACTATATGTTCATTTAATTCATTAAAATGTTCATATTTTTGTAAATCAATGAATTATTTATCAGCTCAAATTCAGAAGAGGATCATATTGAGCATCTCAGAACAACTGTACATGTTATTCAAAAAAATCTACTCAACATAATGTTTTCCAACTCTATGTTTTTGACATGTGAAGTGAATTTACTTTGGAATGTTTTGTCTCATAAGGGTGATTCATTAAACCTATAGAAGTTTGAGGTTGTGTTTTTTATGGAATTACATCAGAAGGTGGAAGATGACAATAGAATCCTGGATTTTTTAGGATATTATCGAATGTTTTTTATTGATTTAACTCAATCTGTATTCCCATTTATAATCTTGATCAATAAGGACATCTATTTTTTGTAGAAAAATCAGTACCAAGATGCATTCAGTTACCTGAATGGGAAGTTGGTCAATTCCTATTAGTTCAATTTCGAGAGTAGGGTGTGATGTTTGAGGTGTTTTTTGGAATTTACCATATAGGATTTTGATTTATATTGATGAAGTAGAAATATATGATATTTTATCAATCTAGTAATTCAAGTCACCATATGTATAAAAATTTTACCCATTATCTAGATCACTCATCAATAGTTTTTTCAAAGAATTTTTGGTACAAAATACCACATTGGAGAAAACATTTTTCCCTTCCTTTATCTCAATAACTTGAGTAAAATATTTTCATAGTGGAATAAAAAACAATTGAAATATAGGGATACTGGGTTTTTTCCTGATTATTTTTTGTATCTCCTATATTTTAAGAAATGGGAATGTTTTGGATAAAGCATTGAGAAGAATATCTGAAAAGGATGTTGTTTGAGAATATGGGTATGATTGGAGGGAAATAGGGTAGTTGGTAACTAGATAATAAGATTTAATGTGGGTTGAAATTGTATGTTTCTTGTTTCAGATGATGGTGTATACTTCTTTGATGCTAAAGGTGGAGGGGTTTCAATGGGGAGATTCAGAGGTAGAGGTGATGTGAAATCATGTTTTCAATGGTGATGCACTGTAGGGATGGTCATATGATTATCATAACTCGATGATTCTTCTAAAGAGGTGATGTTTTTTTGGTTGAAATTCATGAGGGAGTCATTAGTGATTTTCATATATCATCTTTAATGGTAAAAAAAATGAGTATCCAAAATTTATGGTAGTCTGAGGATGAATTTATTCTATCCTAGGATGAAATGAAGAGTGTATTATAGCTCGATGTCTCTATTTTCTACAGGTAAAGGTAGATAATTTTCTTCCTCCCACGGTTTTATTGTCATTGGATGTTTTTGAGTGAAAATAGGAATACATATTTATAGATTTCAACAAAAAATTACCCTAAACATAGGGAGGTTGTGATTCCATTGGGATAATCATTGACCAGTTGACGAAATCTTCTCACTTTCTAGAAATGATAGATTCAATCGTAGTTAATGTTCTACAAAGGTGGTTTATAGATTTGGTAGTGAGAATTTAGTGAGTCCCAATGTCCATTATCTTATATTTTAATGAACGTTTTACCTCATGAGTCTACAGGAGACTTCATCATGCTTTTGGAACTCAATTACATATTAAAACTACATTAATTCCACATAGGAATGGGTAGAGATAGAAACTAATCCAGATGCTGGAGGACATGTTGTAGGTAGGATTCATTGACTTTGGTGGATAATGGGATGGACTGATACCATTGATTGAGTGTTCTTATAAAAACTTTTATCACTCATCCATTGACATGGCCCCGTTTGAGTCATTATACGAGAAACATTTTAATTATGCATTATGTTTGGTAATGGTTGGGGAGTCATCATCTATTGGTTCTAATGTGGTACATAGAATTATGTATGTTGTTCAATTGGTAAGAGATAGGATCAAAGTAGTGAAGTATGTGAAAACATCTTATTCATAGCCAAAGGTTATTCCATTTTAGTTTGGGGATGGATATTATGTCTTCTGGGAGGTTTCTCCTCGATGAGGGAAATGATGGTTGAGAATAGGGTGGAAGTTATCTACCTTTAACCACTCATTAATATTTCATATATTGGTGACTTGGTGGAGAAAACCATCTTAGGGTAGGTAAAGATATTTAGAGAGAGGTTTTTTTTATAAATTTTTGTTATGCTAAGAATCTTTTTCTGTGATTATAACTGGGGTGGTGAGGGGTCCTTTGATACATGAGAGGGGTGTAATTTTTATAATATTAATTTCATAATATAAAAGAGAAATTCTGTATCAATTATGGAGGATCCAAAGTGGATAAAAATCTAAAATTGATAATATATGGGTAGAAATATACTATTTACACAAATTTAAGGTTATAGTTTTGTTATATTTTTCTATATTATCCATTAATTTAACTGTTTCACTAGATGTAACCCTTAACATGGGGACAGTGTTTTACAATGGTAACATTTGATTATGTCTAAAAATAAAATTATCCTTTTTACCAAAATTAAATATGATATTTACAAAATCTAAAACATTTTGAAATGATTAAATTATTATAAGTGAAAATAACTATTCTTAATAATACTTTTCTTAATGTAACATTTTTTTTAAAAAAAATGGATTCTTAATTATAATAATGAAAATATGTGAAAATAATTTATAATATTGATTCATATGATATTTATTGGTAATTGATAAAACAATGAAGTGTTTTCTTGACTTCAATAAAATCCATAACTGAATGGATTATTATTATTACTTATGTAAAATAAAAATACCAAAATGTTATTTATTATAAAAAAATATAACATAGGTTCCAAAAAAGTTATTCTTAGATATCAAATTTCATACGATTTATTATAAACATATTATTTAACTCATTAAATGAATTTATATTTCATTAGAAGGGGTTCAAATATTTTTAAGTCAATTTTATTTTGAAATGATGTCATAATCATTAGATTATTTTTAAAAATGATTTTTTCAATGTTCACAAAAAAAAAACGAATCATCAAAACAAAATTACCCAAAGATAATATTTTCATGTTTAATTAAAAAATTGAGATCATTTTTTCAAATATAAATTCTCAAATTTTTTAATTCATCTTTTAAAATATAATAAAATATATCAAGATTATATTTTAATAGAAATATAATTTTTAATCATTAACTATTCCTAATGTAACAGCCCAAGATTCTACGGTACACTTCTCTTTGAATAATGTGATAGCGTGTGTTGTACGCAACACCGAGTTTTAACACACCATAACTAATCAAACTAGCTGTTATGAATAGTTATAACTACTTTTTGAAATTATATATATTTTATATTTCAAAATGGACTTCATTTTTGGATTCGGAATATCGAATTTAGAATAAGGTGAAATTTTGGTACTTTTTAGATAACTTTAATATTTTGATGAATAGTGAAAATTACTAAATTTTAATTAAAAACAACTTTTTTAATCAAAATAATTAATAGTGATAAATTATGAATTTGAGTGGTTTTAAAGTATATTTATAATATATTTTTACCATCTAATACAATGTTGGTCATTGTACATAATTTCACAATTAAACCGAACATAAACAATTATCAATCTATTGATAGTTATTATATCTTAAAAACACGCTTTTTGTTTTAACAAGGGGAATTAATTTTAAATTAATTTCTTCCACTTCTGTGTTTTGAATTTGGAAAAATGGATTCCATATTTGGAATAATTATGTTCAAATTGTGTAAATAGGTAACTTTTATTTTTGGACATTTTGAATAATTACTTCAGTAAATATTTTATTTACCATGGTTAAGGGTAAATCCGATAAATAAGGGTTAAAAAATAATATTATAATAATACTAAATTACCCTAAAACGTGTCCTAGCCTTATTGGTTGATACATGTTCGACCATAGGCATCTTTGGGTCTATTTTGGGACCCCATGGAGCCACTTGTAGGTGATAGAAACACTTTATTTTAATTAAGTTAAAATGAATACAAAAATGACACATGCATATATCTTTTAGGAAACCATTTTTTTACATAGGGTTATATATGTTGGATTTTTGACAATAAATATTAATTAGAAAGATAAAACTATTTCCTACATTATGATACTTTATTTATAATTTTTAGATGTTAAATAATTTAATTTATTTATGACACAATGATGATGTAGTAATTACCATAATAGTGACAAATTAAAATAATTGATATTATAAATCCACAAATAAATATAATTTGAGACTTTTAATGAATTAAAATAATTTTCTAGGATAATATGACATATTATTATTGATTTAATTAAATATTTTCTCAGTAATAATTCTGTTATGAGTTTCACAAAAATCAACTATTGAATAGTGTCAAAATTGACATAAAAGAGTTTTTAAAACAAATATTATATTATTAATTGATATTAAATTCCTAAAAATCTGAGGTTCGGCCAAGAGACTTATATAAGGATATTTATATCATTAATGTGCCACTTGGGGGTCTCTTGGATGTATATAGTAAGATTATTAACCATATAATATAAAAATACAAAGAGACATTGTAAAAGTGAAACTAATTAACTAAGAGTTAAAACTAAAAGATAAGGTTAATATAGTAACCCACACCAGTATAAATTCTATTGGTTGAATGGTTTTCTACCTATCCCCATCTTAACCATTTAATAATCAACTTTTGAGACATTTGAAACCGATTATGAATTTATTATAAATTAATATTTCTAGCTTTTCCAAAGGTGCCCCTCACCCCTCTTATAAAAGGCATCTCCCCCCTTCTCATTACTTCACACCTTCAAAGCCTTTTGGTTCGGACAAAATCTTCCCCAATACTCTATAAACGGCCCTCACTACAACCTAGAGGCCTTAGTTTGATCAGAAAGCCAACCTAATGAGCTCTTTTGATCAAATCAAAAGGAAGAATCCGAAGAAGAGGTAATATTTTCACCACCCTTTTTCAAATTCATTTCTTCTTCCACTTCTCCTTTCTTTGTTATCACCAATCTAAAATAATAACTCCAATATCTTATATATACTATGATGTTATAAATATGGTACAACCATATTCAGTATTCTATCCACCCTTTGAATAACATGTCACCATACGTGCGTACGTACATCTTACCGTCTCCACGTCGTGGTGTAATAGTTATTCAATATATTATTATTTGGATGGGTATAATAATGATGTGTAACTCATGTAAATAATAAATATAACATGTTAATGATTCTGTATATATTATATACCATCCATTTATATATTATTTTAATATCAAAATAATGATATTGTCGCTCGTGCGTACGTACGGACTACCGTCTCCACGAACGTGATGAGATTCATTCTCCATCGTATCTATTCAAGTATAATTGTCATTTTATGATTTAAAAATAATGTTTAAGGACTTGATATCATTATGTATATGAATAATATACAACCTATCCATGAAAAACATGGCTTATGTAACAAAACATATGAAAGAAAACGAGTAAGTTAACACCCGAAACAACGATAATACTAAGATATTATTAACAAATCAATGTTAAAAGATCATATATGATATCATATTAATGTATATGATTCTTGAATAATTTAATAACAATTATTTCACCATTATAAAGGAGGTTAACCTACTCAAACCAAGGAAAAGTACAAGGTAAGGGTTATTTCACAATCTCTTCATTATCCGAGGTTGTTTATACGTAATAATATACTGGGATTTCCTTATCATCCACATCCATGTTTCTTAAAAATGAATTTCAAAACATTTTTACTATTTACTAAAATATGGGTTAAAGTCATTTATACCCTTGTTTGACTTTTTATAAGAGGTTTATAAAGGAATCTTTCCTTCGTTTTCCAAACAAGGGGCTTTTTAACCTTTTCGACAAAATTAAGGTAAGAATGTTTTTTTAACTTATACGGTGGGTGTGGCTATTTTCCGTCGAAGCTTCCCTTACAAGCTTATAAGAATATTTTCAATGAAAATGTTTTATTTTATAAATATATGACTCTTAAATGATTTCAAAATAGAAAGAGATATTTCTCTAAAAAGAGTTTTGATTTCATCTATGTCAATATCCTTTGATGTAATTTACACTTATTTGAAGTTGATTTATTATGATACAAAACTTCTATATTATATTGAAGGTTTTGTGAAATTTTTGACTATGGATGTGTTATTTTTATACCATTCATGGTTTATGGATGAAGTATTTACATTTTATATGCTAGTTTTAATATGAATGTTTATGTTATGTTTAAACCTTTTCATATGGGAATGCATTGGACTTAATATGTGACAGGTGGAGCCTACTATAGCTCCTAGATGCATCGGTAGGTCTCATGAGACAAACTAGTGTCTTGGCACAAGGCCTTGACAAAATCTTATTTGTAGTTTTGGCACGAGCCCTTGGCTATGTGGTTATGATAGTCAGACATTATGCATTCCATCATTATGAAAGTGGTTATTGATATTGCATGTGATTATTAGATTAGTGGAATATCCATGTGAATAAGTAAATGAAATTATTTCATTTTACTTTTGCCATACTATGTTGAATTTCATGTTTAAAAGGATTTTGTTTTAGTTATACATTGCCTTAAATATTTATTCTTATTTATGAAAGTTTCTGCTATATTGTTATCCTTACAGGGCATTTGAGCTCACCCCTTTTCTATGTTTTATTTTTACCAGGAAGGGAAGAAGTAAATTCTGAATGACCTGCAGGGATATTATGTGGGGATATGAGTGTGGAATACAGAGAAAATATGTTTTTGTAGTAGTTTTTCACTTTATGATGTAATGTAAGACTTATGAATATATCTAGTGTTTCCAAGGCTACTAAACCAATCGGTCTTTCGAGATTTGAACTTTCTTGTGATCATGACAATGTTATGTAATAATGCACCGACTCTGGGTAACTGGGGTTGGGGTGTCATAGTTGGTATCAGAGGAAGTTTAGTACAAACCTTGGAAGCTAGATTTAGATAAACTCTGATTAGAGCATGTATACCTAAGATGAACATTGAGGATTAGTATAGAAGAACTTCCTAGAATTTTGGAATTATAGAGATTTTGTGAGTTTTATGAGCAATACATACCTGTCTAGATACGAGCAGGTAGAGGCGGCTCTGGCGCATATGTACCTAGAGGTAAAACCTGAAAACACCGCTTTGAGCTACAGTCGAACGTGAACTGGTGGACGACAACGGGCCTTGCTGCACTCTTGGTTACGACACTCCCAGGGGATATGCTTAGGATAACTCTCATTTTCATTACAAATCACTATGAATTGTTTATAAGTATATACTTCATCAAAGAAAACATTTTTATGATTATGGATTATATCCATAAATAGTTCAATTTATGTTAAGTGTTTTATAAGTATGGGATTATGTATTATGATTCGTAAACTGATCTAATTTATGCCATTGTTTAGAAATGGCGCCTAGTGGACGAAATGGAAACTGTATCAATGCACACACTCCATGTAGGGATTGCCCTCCTGCTCAAGATAATTATAGTGGAGCTGGTGATGCAACTGGTGCCGATCAGCTAATCACCATACTAGGACAACTTACTCAGGTTATGAATAATAACCTTACCCGTATGGAGCACCCTGATCCACAGTGTGGAGGATAAATGTTAGATCGCTTCATGAGGCAACAAACACCAACGTTCAATGGGAGTACAAATCCCTTAGTAGCTGAGCAATGGATATTTTCCATAGAGAAAATATTTCAGGCATTGGGGAGTAGTGAAAGGGAAAAAGTTATCATGGCAGTTTACCGCCTCACTAGAGATGCTGATCAACGGTGGTCATTGATTCAAAATATGAAGGAAGATGATGAAGTATCAAATATGGAATGGAGGGAGTTCAAAGATCTGTTTTTAGAAAAATACTTTCCTCGCGACCATCGAGCAGATATGGAAAGGCAATTTCTGAGTCTGAGACAAAAGGAGGATGAAAATTTTGCAAAGTATGAGGCTATCTTTACAAGGTTAGCAAGGTATGCTGGAGATTATATACGTAACCCAAGAAGTAATATTGATCACTTCTTTGATGGGTTAAAACCATTTCTCTGTCGAGCATTAGTCTGACAATCCTTCTCGTCATACGAAGACATTGTCTCATGTGCTATCAAGACCGAAAAGGAATTCTCTAAGTCTTATATCTTTAAAGCAAATAAAGAGAAGAAGAGATCTGCTGATCAATCTGAGAATGGAAATAAGGGGAACAAGGTAAAGGTTGAATATCCATCCTGTGATAAATGTGGGAAGAAACACCCTGGTACTTGCTTGAAGGGAACAGGAGTCTGTTACAAGTGTGGTGAAAAAGGCCACCAAGCTCATGATTTCAAGGGGAAGAAGGAAGCTACAAATGTTCAGTGCTATAATTGTAGGGAGATGGGGCATTATGCAAATGAATTTCCTAAGCGTCAGGAGAACTTATCTCAGAAAAGGCCAAGGGATCAAGGCCAAGCTTATGCTATCACTACTGCTGAGGTAGAAGCTCTGAAAGACGTGGTGGCAGGTAATTTAATGGTTTCCTCAAGTTTAGAAAATGCATTATTTGATTCTGGATCATCGCATTTTATCATATCTTCCCAGTTTGCTAAGAAAATTAGATATTTCCAATTTGATTTAACAAGGGAGTTGTCAGTTAAAACTCCTAAGGGAAGTATCATTGCAAAAATGTTTTGTGAATCAGTCCCCATTAGAGCACATAAATGTTCTTTATCTGCTGATCTCTTTATTATACCAATGATTGAGTTTGATATAATCATCGGTATGGACTGGCTTTCGGACTACGATGTGAAGATTTATTGTAAGAAGAAATAGGTTACGATTCTTGATGATGATGATAAGGAACACCTTATCTTTAGAGAAGAATCGTCACCACCTAATTCTTATCTAGATCCACCCCCAGTAGCTCAACTAAATTCAATTATTGGGGAGGAATAGAATGAAATAACTGTGGGTGAGGAAATTAATGTTCAAATAGAAGATCTACCTGTTGTGAAAGAATTTGTAGATGTATTTCTAGAAGATTTACCTGGACATCCTCTAGAACGAGAAGTTGATTTTTCCATTGATTTAATTCCAGGATCAAGGCCTATATCAAAGACCCCTTATAGAATGGACACTATATAATTAGTCGAACTAAAGTAACAACTAGAGGAATTGAGTAATAAAGGATTTATTTTCCCTAGTGTTTCTCCATGGGGAGCCCCTGTTCTTTTTGTTGAAAAGAAATATGGATCCATGAGGTTATGTATCAACTACAGAGAGACCAATGCTATAACAATAAAGAACAAGTATCCCCTACCTCGCATTAATGATTTATTTGACCAACTACATGGAGCTCAATACATTTCAAAGATTGACCTTCGATCTGGATACCATCAGTTGTGTGTGAAGAAGAAAGAAATTCCGAAGACAACATTTTGAACCAGGTATGGGTATTACGAGTTTACATTAATGCCTTTTGGATTGACTAATGCACCCTCTGTATTCATGGATCTGATGAATAGAGTTTTCAAGGAATATCTCGATGAATTTGTGGTGGTATTTATTGATGATATCTTGGTATACTCAAAACTCTACAAAGATCATGAAAATCACTTGCACATTATCCTGAAGACTCTGAGAAGTCATGAATTATATGGAAAGATTAGCAAGTGTGAATTCTGGCTTCATGAGATTTCTTTTATTGGCTATATTGTCTCTAAATATGGAATCTCTGTTGATCCTTCTAAGACCAACGCAATCCAAGAATGGCTAGGACCAATGAATATAATTTAGGTACGTAGTTTTATTGGTTTGGAAGGTTATTATCGACGTTTCGTCCAGAATTTTTCCCGATTGGCTAACCCATTAACTAAGCTCACACGTAAAGGGGTAAACTTTGCTTGGACAAAAGAGTGTGAAGAATGTTTCGAAGAACTGAAGAGAAGATTAGTCAATGCACCTATATTGACTCTACCATCGGGGAATGATGGGTTCATTATTTATTGTGATGCATCGAAGAAAGGACTAGGTTGTATCCTTATGCAGAATGATAGGTTTATTGCCTATGCATCATGATAGTTGAAAATTCATGAACAAAACTACCCTACTCATGATCCCGAGTTAGCAGCTGTGATCTTTGCTTTGAAGATATGGAGGCACTACCTCTATGGTGAAAAATGTGAGATTTATACTGATCACAAGAGTTTGAAGTATATTTTCTCACAAAAAGAACACAACATGAGGCAAAAGAGATGGCTTGAATTACTCAAGGATTATGATTATACGATACACTACCACCCGCGGAAGGCAAACAAGGTGGAAGATGCTTTGAGAAGAAAAGACCATGGAGTTTTGAACAATATGAGAATTGAAAGGGATCCAATTTTCATGGATCTAGTGAAGATGGACATGGGAATAACCAGGGAAGGTGAAACATCAATGCTTTTTCAAATGGTTTCCAAACCATCTTTACTAGAAAGAATTAAGAGTTCTCAGACCGATGATAAAGAATTTCAAAAGAAGATTAATGCTGTGAATGATGGGAGATTGGGAGACTTTGTGTATGAAGATGGAATTTTGAAATTCAGGAAGAGGCTTTGTGTTCCCGATATACCTGATCTAAAAAGGGAATTGCTGGATGATGCTCATAGTTCCAATTTCTCTATATACCCTGGGAGCACCAAAATGTATAGAGATTTGAAGGAACATTTTTGGTGGGACAAAATGAAGGGGGAGATTGCTGATTTTGTGTCAAGATGTATTGTTTTTCAATAATTGAAAGCTGGAAGGCAATAACCTGGAGGAGTCATGCAACCTTTTCCCATACCGGAGTGGAAATGGGACAATATTACGATGGACTTTATCATGGGGCTACCAAATAATCCTAGAAGGAATGATGCAATATGGGTTATTATTGACCGTATTACCAAGTCAGCACATTTTCTTGCTATAAGAGAAGACCTACCACTGGAAAGTCTAGAAATACAATATATTAATGAAGTTGTGAGACTTCATGAAGTACCCCTATCGATTGTTTCTGATCGTGATCCCCGTTTTACTTCAAGATTCTGTAAGAGTCTTCAGAAATCCCTGGATTCTGAACTTCATTTTAGCACTGCCTACCACCCTTAGACATACAGACAATCAAAACGGACTATTCAATCCTTAGAATACATGTTGAGATCCTGCTCCCTTGACTTTCAAGGTATGTGGGATCAATATTTACCTCTGGTAGAATTTTCCTATAACAATAGCTTCCATTCGAGTATTCAGATGGCACCATACGAAGCGTTATACGGAAAGAGAAGTCGCACACCAACCTGTTGGGATGACGTTGGTAAAGGAAAACTTGTAGGTCCAGAACTGGTGGAGGAAACGATGGAAAAGGTGAAGGTAATCCAAAATCACATCAAAGCATGTCAATGTAGGCAAAAGAGCTATGTCGATAATCGAAGGAAGGATTTGGAGTTTCAAGTTGGTGATCATGTTATCCTAAAGGTATATCCATGGAAGGGAGTCATACGTTTTGGTAAGAAAGGTAAATTGAGTCCCAGGTACATCGGACCTTTCGAAATTCTAGAACGAATTGGGGCTGTAGCTTACCGATTGGCAATGCCGCCAAGTCTCTCCAAAGTTCACGATGTGTTCCATGTATCTCTGTTGAGGAAATACATGCCTGACCCAACGCATGTACTCACCTATGAAGAATTAGAACTGGAACCCGATCTTTCTTATTGAGAAGAGCCCGTCAGGATTCTTGATACGAGAGAACAATTACTGAGAAACTAGACGACGCGTCTGGTAAAAGTTTTGTGGAGAAACCATAAGATGGAAGAGGCAACGTGGGAACCCGATGAACTTATAATGAAGAACCAGCCGAGTCATTTCATGCGATAATATTCTAGAAATTTCTAGGACGAAATTATTTGAAGGAGGGGAGAATGTAACACCCCAAGATTCTACAGTACACTTCTCTTTGAATAATGTGATAGCGTGTGTTGTACGCAACACCGAGTTCTAACACACCATAACTAATCAAACTAGCCGTTATGAATAGTAATACCTAATTTTTGAAATTATATATATTTTATATTTCAAAATGGACTTCATTTTTGGATCTGTAATATCGAATTTAGCCTAAGGTGAAATTTTGGTACTTTTTGGATAACTTTAATATTTTGATGACTAGTGAAAATTACTAAATTTTAATTAAAAACAAATTTTTTAATCAAAATAATTAATATTGAAAAATTATGAATTTGAGTTGTTTTAAAGTGTATTTAGAATATATTTTTACCAATTAATACAATGTTGGTCATTGGACATAATTTCACAATTAAACTGAATATAAACAAGTATCAATCTTTTGTTAATTATTATATCTTAAAAACACGCTTTTTGTTTTAACAACGGGAATTAATTTTAAATTAATTTCTGCAACTTCTGTGTTTTGAATTTGGAAAAATGGATTCCATATTTGGAATCAGGATGTTCAAATTGTGTAAGTAGGTAACTTTTATTTTTAGACATTTTGAATAATTACTTCGGTAAATATTTTATTTACCATGGTTAAGGGTAAATCCGGTAAATAAGGGTTAGAAAATAATATTATAATAATACTAAATTACCCTAAAACGTATCCTAGCCTTATTGGTTGATACATGTTCGACCATAGTCATCTTTGGGTAGATTTTGGGACCCCATGGAGTCACTTGTAGATGAAAGGGACACTTTATTTTAATTAAGTTAAAATGAATTCAAAAATGACACAAGCATATATCTTTTAGAAAAACAATTTTTACATAGGGTTATATATGTTGGATTTTAGACTATAAATATTAATTAGAACGATAAAACGATTTCCTACATCATGATATTTTATTTATAATTCTTAGATATTAAATAGTTAATTTATTTATGACACAATGGTGATGCAGTAATTACCATAATAGTGAAAAATTAAAATAATTGATATTATAAATACACAAATAAATATAATTTGAGACTTTTAATGAATTAAAATAATTTTTTAGGATAATATGACATATTATTATTGATTTAATTAACTTTTTTCGAAGTAATAATTCTGTTATGAGTTTCACAAAAATCAACTATTGAATAGTGTCAAAATTGACATAAAAGAGTTTTTAAAACAAATATTACATTATTAATTGATATTAAATTCCTAAAAATCTAAGGATCGGCCGAGAGACTTATATCATGATAGTTATATCATTAAGGGACCACTTGGGGGTCTCTTGGATGTATATAGTATGTTTATTAACCATATAATATAAAAATACAAAGAGACATTGTAAAAGTGAAACTAATTAACTAAGAGTTAAAACTAAAAGATAAGGTTAATATTGTAACCCAAACTGGTCTAAATTATATTTGTTTAAAGGTTTTCGACCTATACCCACCTTAAAATTTTAATAATAAACTTTGGAGCCATTAGAAACCGAATATTAATTTATTATAAATTAATATTTCTAGCTTTTCCAAAGGTGCCCCTCACCTCTCTTATAAAAGGGAACTCCCACTTCTCATTACTTCACACATTCAAAGCCTTTTGGATCGTCCAAACTCTGCCCAAATACTCTCTAAACTTCCCTCACTACAACCTAGAGGCCTTAGTTTGATTGGAAAGCCAACCTATGGAGCCGTTTTGATCAAATCAAAAGGAAGAACCCGAAGAAGAGGTAATATTTTCACCACCCTTTTTCAAATTCATTTCTTCTTCCACTTCTTCTTTCTTTGTTATCACCATTATAAAATAATAACTTCAGTATCTTATATATACTTTGATGTTATAAATATGGTACAGTAATATTCAGTATTCTATCCACCCTTTGAATAACATGTCACCATACGTGCGTACGTACGGCTTACCGTCTCCACGTCGTGGTGTAATTGTTATTCAATATATTATTATTTGGATGGGTATAATAATGATGTATAACTCATGTAAATAATAAATATAACATGTTAATGATTTTTTATATATGATATACCATCCATTTATATATTATTTTAATATCAAAATAATGATATTGTCGCTCGTGCGTACGTACGGACTACCGTCTCCACAAACGCGATGAGATTCGTTCTCCATCGTATCCATTCAAGTATAATTATCATTTGATGATTTAAAAATAATTTTTAAGGACATGATATAATTCTGTATATGAATAATATAAAAACTATCCATGACAAACATGACTTATGTAACAAAACATATAAAATAAAATGAGTAAGTTAAAACCCGAAACAACGATAATACTAAGATATTAATAACAAATCAATGTTAAAAGATCATATATGATATCATATTAATGTATATGATTCTTGTATAATTTAATAAATATTATTTCACCATTATACAGGAGGTTAACCTACCCCAACCAAGGAAAAGTACAAGGTAAGGGTTATTTCACAATCTCTTCATTATCCGAGGTTGTTTATACGTAATAATCTACTGGGATTTCTTTATCATCCACATCCATGTTTCTTAAAAATATATTTCAAAACATTTTTACTATTTACTAAAATATAGGTTAAAGTCATTTATACCCTTGTTTGACTTTTTATAAGAGGTTTATAAGGAATCTTTCCGTCGTTTTCCAAACAAGGGGCTTTTTAACCTTTTCGACAAAATTAAGGTAAGAATGCTTTTTTAACTTATACGGTGGGTGAGGCTATTTTTCGTCGAAGCTTCCCTTACAATCTTATAAGAATAATTTCAAAGAAAATGTTTTATTTTATAAATATATGACTCTTAAAAGTTTTCAAAATAGAAAGAGATATTTCTCTAAAAAGAGTTTTTATTTCATCTATGTCAACATCCTTTGATGGAATTTACACTTATTTGAAGTTGATTTATTATGATACAAAACTTATATATTGTATTGATTGTTTTGTGATATGTTTGACTATGGATGTGTTTTTTTATACCAATCATGGTTTAGGGATGAATTATTTACATTTATTATGCTAGTTTTAATACTAATGTTTATGTTATGTTTAAACCTTTTCATATGGGAATGCATTGGACATAATATGTGACGGGTGGAGCCCGCTATAGCTCCTTGATGAATCAGTAGGTCTCATGAGACAAACTAGTGTCTTGGAACAAGGCCTTGACAAAATCTTATTTGTAGTCTTGGCACGAGTTTTTTTTATAATAATTGTTTTTCATTTTCACTTTGTATATATCATGAGATATTCATTATTAGACATATTTAAAGGAAAAACATACTAAAATAATGGTTCTTTATAAGAAGTCCCTCATCGTTTCTCTTGACTAGCATCTAAAATTCTGCTAAAAACATGAATCCCAATTAAATTACTTCTCATAATTACTCCAAATTGAATATGAAATTAATTTTAAATCCTCAACCATTGATGAAATTATCATCTATACACGTTTATGTGAATTGGGTCCATTCACATTTTATTTATGAACATATAAAAACACAAAAAACATATCCACCAAGCTTCTATTGTCCATTTGAGACCAATGCACTACCCTTTAATGAAAAAATAGTAAAATTATAACTATGTCTAAAATTAAATCTTGTAAAAATATCTAATGTCATTGAAATGATGAACTCTCACTGAATATTCACTTTGTGCCACCCAAAAATTATTGGTCATTTTATCCCATGTATTTTGTTTGGTAGAAACTCTCAAATATTAAATGTATATCAAGGGATCCTTCAACCACTATAATGAACTTCTAATGATCATTTCAACAATTTTAATATACATGTGATGAAAAACCTTCCAATACAAGGTTTTTTCCTTATTCATTATTAACACAACCAAATTTAACATCTACTGTGGACATTGAAAACAAGACAGCACAATTATCTCAATTTCAAATGTCTAGTGTATATTTCATGGTACTATTCCAAAGAAAAAATAATTTATTATTTATGAAACCAATTTGAATTTTTTTATTAATATTAATTAACTATAGGGAAATATGCAACAGTCTTCCAGAATATCCACATTATCCACAACTTCTCCTCTTTTCAAACAACTGATAATCCTACTATAACATGATTCCATAAATATTTTAAGGATGGTTAACTAATATTATAATTTATTCAATGAGATAGAGTTGATTGGATTATTCGCTAATTAAATTACAATACAAAGATCCTTCCAGGTCTTGAACATTATCCCTAGAATTAATTATCACACTTATTTATTAGTTTTAGTAAAACGTTTCTTGTCTTGGGATTCACATACTTTTTTTTGAATCACATCCAAAAACCTTGGAAATCCAAGCCTCATATTCCATATTCTATAAATTCAATCTATGATATTCGAATAATCCTTCCAAATAACTCAGTCTAGAGAAGAAAATAAGACCGTAAGATATATAACCATAAATTACTCCACAATGTATTCCCAAAACCCTTAATAAATCCATCTGCTTTTATATAACCATCATTCAAAGAATTATTATCATGTTATGCCAATCTATTTCATATAATCCTATATAGGGACCATAACTTTTCCCATACTTACATGGATTTTTGAACAACCACCTATGATGATTTAATAATCATTTAGTGGTAAAACTATATATTCATATAAAAAAATCATGATGGGATCCAATATATATTCTGTAATAACTAAATAACCCCTATCTATAATAATTTTTTGGAACCCTTGGAATTTATACCTATTTTAGATGAAAAGTTCGATAATTGTTTATTATTCAATAACATGTACTAAAATTAGATGGATTCACTAACATGATCTTTTGGAATCATTAGTCAATTATTACAAGACTAATAATTATAAAACAATCATTATCTATGTTTATATAGCCTTATAATTCAGTTTCTTGATTTTTGATAATATCCCCATATAAGAGAACTTAAAATCCTCCAGTAGTAGCGACAACAACATTATACCATGTTGGTAACCTCCACTATTGGATCATCAAAACTTACCTAGCCCATGTAACATTGTTCTATAGAAATAAGAATCCAAATAAATCCGAAAAAACACAATGGATCATTGGATTTCAAATAGAAATATATATAATTATTCTTTTTTGTTTTAATATAACACCAAATGAATAGAAAATTCATCATTAAACATATGGATAACTAAAATTTTGACATTCCTAAAATACCCTTTGCCTTGCTAGCATCTTATGGAAAAGTTCATCTATCATCCTGATAGATTATATAGCATGAGGATAAAAAACCTATTACTAATCCTGAAGTCTGTCCTCGATAAATAAAACCCAACCTATGAATCAATTTTTTCTTGGGGAATTATTGATATACTAGAATCCCTATGGTGCCACTACAAATTCAGAGTGACCACACACTAAGACATTATAAAACTACCCCTAGAAAAATAGATTTTTCCCTTACATTGATAATTATATCCTAGAATAGAAACAAATTTTAGTATCATACATCTTAAAAGGATAAAACATTAATTTTTTTTATGATGAGGGTGGAATTTTGAAAAAAATAACTTCTACATTCCCATTCTCCAATAAAGTTAAATTTTAACCAGCTCACATAATTTATCTTTTGATCAAATTATCCTCCATAAAATATAAGATGCTCACATGGAATATAAGATACCCTAGTGACTTACTCAATTAATATTTCACATATATAATCCTTCTTCCACATCACTATCTTACTTTAAACAAATTTAAAAGATAAAAGGCATCTAAAAAACATACAATCACAAATTAAAAAATAATTCTCTAGTCATAAGGGGTTTATTGTGTTTAGATTTTCACCATAAGTCCACAAGATAATGTGATCATCACATTCATTCATTAAGAAATTAATGTTCATATTTGTTAGATGTAAAAAATAAATCTTTTAGTAACCCCACTCAGATGGGTCAATAAAGAGTCACCAATTCCATCATATGATCATTATTTCCAACCGTGGAACAATCTGGTCTTCATCTTTCGACACCCCAACCTTTTCATTCATCCCTCTAGACTCAAGAACCTAGATCACCCCATTTGTTCTCTTTCAAGATACACCTCTATCCTAGTGTATTATTCCAATTCATATCATTATATTATAACATATGTGGAATATTCATATTATTTAATACTGGCATAGACAATATCTCAGTGGAACCTCCATTAGAATTTGATGAGTGGAAATCCATTAGAACTTTGAAAATCACTATTTTTTGTAGCGCCATCATCCATGAATGATAATGGAGGGGAAATATTTCATGGATAATTAAAATAAACTATAGTGTATTTAATAAATCATCCTTGATTTCAACCTATGGGAAGGAAACTACACACTATTATTAATGTTAATGTTACTAATGGACATCATCACAACCATCAAAAACTCTATAACTCTATCCAAATTCTAGAAGTTTCACTTTTTATTAGTTTTAGTTCATGTTCTGAAACATGGTTGTTTGCCCAACTGAAAACATCAACAGATGAACATTTTTAATCACACACACTTAATCCATTATTCTCCCCCACCATACTCAATTAATAGATTATTCTAAACATCCACTTATTTATCTACTAATACAAATTATAATTCAATTAAAATAAATCATTAGGCCCCATTGGACACATATTCCACTCATGTAAATACATTAAGTTAATTCATTAATGGAACATTTATAATTTTTTTGGGAGAATATTATCCTCCGTTTGGAATGTTTATTCCTAATGTATTTTTTAAATCTAGATTATCCCAATTGTTACTTCTAGTGACCAAACTTTTAGATATTGGACACTTAACCCAAGAAATAATAATTTTACACAAAAACCAAACATGTGCAAGTTTGTTCATCATGAATTTATGAAGACACCAAAAAAATAAACATACATGTTTTGATCACTAATGATGGACCATGTTTTGAACAATATCTTGAATTGGAGGATGTAAAATGAATGTATAGAAAACTATCTGATCAACCGTATATATTACAAGTTTTCATTATGAATCATTGTTCTTTTATAGTTTGACCATTTGTGTTAACTATTATAAGGAATCCTATAATCAGTAAAAGTCTTGAGAGAGATAAAAAAATTCATATTTACTCGTTTTCTCTATACTAGTATGCAAATATATCAAATATGTGATAGGGGTATCACAATATCTATATGTCTAGAAATAGTTTCCAAATTTCATATGGTGTCATAACCTCATATAAGATTGAAACTAGGTGGAAAATGTAATATAACATCCATTAATCATTACTAATCCAAACATTGATGGATAATTCCACATTTAATCAAGGGATATCAGTCAATATGATTGTATAAATCAATTAGATGTCATTTGGGAGAGAAAAAAACCAATGTCATGAAATTCAGTTCCACAAATTCCAGTGCCATGAATTTCTATAACCATAATACATTTAACCCATTACATACATAAATTATGAAAATTGGATTCATATCACCAATAGTAGGTCACATAAATAATCCCACACAACAATATCATCTCATATGATGGATCACAATATTGGATATAATAGTTAGGGACATAGTTTTTATGTTGATATAGATGCCATTATCCATTGATCCTTATAGGAAACTATTTCCCGAATATACTCTATCACATAGGGGATGGCACACTAAATCTATCACCATTATCATATCTCTCAATGAATAATATATTAGTTTCCTTATATCTCACATGGACTCTTCTCACTGACACTAACCCATATCAGTCACCAAATGATGAGCCTATATCCAAAATTCCCTACCGAAACCATTACTATTTTTGATAATTTAGATACTCTTATAAATATTATAACACCACCATATACACCTATCACATGATCATTTCAAGGTAACTTTTTATTTTTCCATTGGAAACTCAATTCCATGTTTCTAGGAAAAATAGCATTTCCCCTATTTAGGCCACATCTCATATCTCATTTAGAAGAGCTCTAAACCTCATCACATTGTCAAAACTCTACATGACACACTATTTATTTTATTTGAGTTCCTATCTTACTCATTATACTCATTATTTCTCAAATACACCCTCAAGAGGGTATTCCCAACCACATGAATGGCGTAAAACTATCTTCTCCAACATCCCTCAAATGACAGCCCTTGGTTTTTAAAATAGACATAGGTTGTCCCATGAACACTACTTGAAAATAATCATAATACCTAAGACCAACATTGGGTATTATTAATACATAATAGTATCCACAACCCATTGTTATTAAGTCATTTAATACATCTATGTAACTAAAATTTTACTGAATCACCCTCTCAGGTTCTATGAAGCTTAATGTTGCCTCGTTTCATTAGCTATGGATTTCATGGTCGCAATTAACTTTACTAAAAATACTCTCTCATGCTTTGTTTTAAAACGAATAATTGAAAATAATATGTTTATTTATTGGAAGGAAAAATTTATTATATATGTGTTAACAACATTATTCAAACCCATCCATAACTCAACCATGCGCCTTTATCTACCTATCCAAACTCTAATACAAAACTCCAAAAATCTAATGATAAATAATTAAAAAATTGTTTTAAAAATTAATCCAATGACTAATATTCACATAAAACTTATTGGGTGACCATGCATCCCTGATTCTAAACCTATACCCACGTTAAAGATCCATGATGTACTGTTGGAACCACTATGACAAAAATCCCTATTAGAAAACCCCTAATTAATTTCAATTTTCATATAATTCAATAAAAAATCATAAATAATTTTGTTAGATGACATAAATAAGCTATAATTTAAGATGATAGTGTGTGTTCACAATCATGATACATCCACCACCCACAATAATAAAAAACCCAAATGTATCTGGATAACTCCATTATATTCTAAATCATTACTCAAACCATAACCTAAAACACCACTTTTTTCAAGATCACCAAAATGAAGAATGACGAAGGAAGGAAAAAAATTAAATTCCTTGAATCATCAATGAAAATATAACAAAAAAATTACATACTAATGGGTTTCTATGTGAAGAGGATTAAAAGGGTGAGTTAACAAAATAGGCATCCACGTGTCCCCCTAATCATTCGAGAGGAGAAAAATATAGGTATTAACCTCATAACAATATTGAAAGTGTCCCATTGTGTAATGGAACATTGGGGTCCTAGTGTGATTTCACACATCCATGGTTACTTTTCATCATTACTAATCATAATATTGTGATATTCCCACCCATTGTCATTGGTAGTGGCATAACCCAGAGATCTATAGAATTTGAATTCCCACAAATAGTACACATATCTAATTCATCTGTATTACCCTTTATTACAAAACCTCACTCAATATCACAATCCTTAAGCTTCAATTAATACCTATCATATCCTTTACCCTCTCTATGAACTCGACTCCCAATATTCTATAATTTTTAATCTTTTAGTGGACTACCCTCCATTGATGTTTCAACCTTCTTCCTCTATAAAATATTTAATCACACCTGACACATGCCACACTGCAATAACCACATGATTTTTGATTATTTATCACATATAATAGTATTCAATATCAGGGCCAACATGACTCTAATATGAAAAACATGATTACTCAATACACCACACAATCAATTAAACACATCTGAAAACATCCTGGTGATATTTGAAATTGTTTAATCCTAACTAATAACAAAATGCTTAATGCATCCCATACATTAATATAAAAAATTAAAATTCCATATAACGTCACTATCTTCAAAAAAATTATGTTTTTACAAATAATAAGATTTAATTATAGTTAAAATATTTTTTATGATCATTTATGTTGAATTTAATGTCAATGTATCCTCATTATTAGATAGATATTTCAATCGAGAGTTTCTTAATTATCTATATAGAAATATTTTGGTATATGATATGCTAAAAAATCCTATTAGAAAAGTATGATAAAAAAATTTCTTCAATGTTATAAAAAAACTAAACTAATTGAGAGGAAATATAACTCATAAATTGATTTGTTTGGTGATGGGGATCATGAACATGAGTATAATAAAGGAATGTCTTTTATTTTAAAAAAAATAGAAAAAGGAAGATGAATGATTAATAGTGCTTTACTTATAATATGTTTTAATTATTATTATATTTGAAATATTTTAATTCAATATAAAAAATAATACTAGTGTTAATTCAAAATATGATAAATTATAAGATGTTGTTTAAATCAAATTGATAAAAATATTAAACATTCTGGAATTAAGGAATATTATTGATAAGAAGAATATATGTTAATGAGAAAATAAAAATGATTTTTTATTAAAGGACATAGATGAAGTATTATATATTGATATGCTTTAGATAATTAAAATATTACTATTAAAAATATAACCTTCCTGACACATATTGAATAATCATGAATAATATAAATGAAATACTGTAGAGGATGGAGAATCTGTATTGATAATACGTTAAAATATATAATAGGGTATATAATTTATCAAAATAACAAGATTATAAGGGATATAAGTATTTCTAATAAATATATTGATCAATTATAAGAAAAAAATGTGGTTTTAGTTGAAAAAGAATCCCAATGGTATGAAGAACTAAGTTTCCACAAGGGTGATGTTATAGAAACATATAAAAAATAATGAAAAAGACTACAGAGGATTATAATGAATCTATTAAGGTGAAGGATTAATTATTACATGTTATTGGGGATGGAATCCAATATAAAAACATAAAATAAAATTGTGAAATATTAATCTTATTTAGTAAATTTCATTTATCATCAGTTTTTTTTAAAAAATTAATCCTTCAGTTGAGAAAAATATAGAATGTATGAATCTACATTAAAGTAAAATGTGGATAATACTATAAAATAAATTTCATTCAATGATAATAAACTAATTATTTATACGTCAAATAGTGAGAATGTAAATTGTTTTTTATAAATCTCCTATTATTTTTAAAGATCAAAATATATTGATTATATTTATTGTTTTTGAGTTTATGGGTCTAAAGATTGTTTTTTTGTATAATAAGTTAATATCCTAGGGGTAAGTAAGGATATAATTAGGAAAGAGTCCTTATATGAAGAATAAATTATATACTATATATACTTAAGATATAAAATAGTAAAATTCATATTTGAATACTACAGAAAATGGTAATTTGATGGATATTTGTAGACGATCCTACCAGATATGTAATTATGAATAATTATGTTTAAAAAACTTTTAAAAAATTGTACCAATCAATTTTAGTTGATAATTATCAAATAGTGGATGTTTTAATAGATAATTTCTTTGTATAGATTTATATAATGTTCATATAATGAATAATGTAATGAAATGAATTAGATTTTTCATATTTTCTGTTTGGATATACTATGAGTTTGAATATTATTTAAATTCGTCATATGGGTATAATAATTATTAGTAGTTATAGATCATAAAAAATTAGAGTAATAATTTTTTAGATTGAATATTAAGTTTTAAATTATTATTAGTTATTTATTGATGGTAATAAAAATAATATTTTTATTATAATATATGTTTGTGATGATGTCAATGAAGTAATTTCTAGTTTCTATTCACGTGTTATAAAAAATATTAATGATAACGATTTTTCGTAAATAGAGAAATAACCAATGTTATTTTATTTTTGATCATAACCAAACATGATTCATATTATTTTTTATAAAATATATTAGAAATTTATATCTAATAAAAGGACTTTCATCATGGGAAAATAATTATGAGAAAAAGTTATATACAAGAATCTGTGAGAGGTCATTCCAAAATAAAAATTTAAAAGATACCATTTATGATACTTTTTTATAAGTATAACATGGTATAAGGGAGTGAAATAGGTTTCAGATTAAATCCATAATAATAAAATAATTTCGTTTTATCTTATTTATGTAGACTAATGAAGAATTATATAGTCATTGGTGATCATTCTACCATTACAAATCTATTGAATATAAAATTTTAAAATGAGATATTTAAGGAATTTGGTATATCTATTAGGATTATATGAAAAATGGAAGATAATTTATAGAAAATTCTATTAAGTATTCTCTTTTTATGAATGAGAGTAAATTCAATAATTACATTCCATATAAAATATATTAAAATAAATTTAATTAAAGGAAGAATATTATTTTGGTATAAATTGAAATAAATACAATAAATGTATTTAATCTGTTAAAATATTATTAATGTAAAATTGTTTCAATGGCCATAAGCATTCAAAATATTTTTTTTTGAGACTTTGATCTAAAATAATTTCATATGAGATACGGTATAAGAAAAATATATCTGAGAATTTTTTTTAATTTTATAGAACTCATTGTATAAAAAATATAAAATCTGAATATGGTAATATTTAAAGAAAAAGATGAAGATGGGGTCATCAAGGGTTATTCATTTTATAAGAAATGATATAATTTGAATAAAATATTGTTAAAAAAATTCACAACTGTAAGGAAAATATTATTAAATGTAATATTATTCTAGGTAGGCTACATTATAATGTTAATAAAAGTATATATAAAAGTGACAAGGATAATTATATATAAGTGACTGAAAAAAGAGTATCAGATAAATTGAACATTTTTAATATTTTTTATATCATAACATTTTTTAATAAATTTTTATTTCAAATGAAATATATATGTTAAAATGGTTAAAAAATATTTAATTCTCAATATATCATTGCTATTTTGTAAGAACTTGTGAAAACTATAAAAGTATCTAATTCAATAGTCAAATAACATTGATTTATTAATTGATATATATTTTTGCAACAATATCATTGATCAAAAATAGATGATAGATTATATGTATTAAGTATTATATAAAATTCATAATAATGAAATTTTATATCATGTTTTAAGACTGTAATGAAAAATATTAATTGATCCATGCAAGAATTTAGAGGTATACTCAATGATAAATATAAGGTTACAAGAAAGAAATAATGATTTATGGGAGAATTTTTATCTCATTGTGACTGTATTGATTCAAATATAAATGTTCTTTTGTTATTTTAAATAATGGAATTAAGATTTTCCTAGATGTTACAGAACAAAAAATATATATTGCTTTTCAAATTGGTTGTAGGAATATTTTTTAAAAAATAAATCTTCATGAAGAAGTATACATTGAGAATCTTATAGGATTTATAAGATATGATTATGGAACTATATTTTTCAAATATATAAAATCATTTAAAATATTTAAATAGGATAATAGGTCCTTGTATTCTATGATAAATAGTTTCTTCAAACCAAATAAGTTTATTAAAGTATAGGATAAAAAAATAATGTAAATGATATTACTATGGGATCTAGAATAATTATTATTTATGATGACAAAATAATTTTTATAGTATTTTGTGAATAAATTCATTATGAAATAGTAAAACAAATAAATAATCATTTTTAGATGTCAATTCTAGAAGCAATTGAATAATATATATGATATAACGTTATATTGGGAAAATATTTTTTTATTTATAAGGAGAAATATGTCGTGGAATTTCTGATGAATCTTATCATGGATGATTATAAGGATTTTTACACACATATGATAGTTGGTGTGAAGATGAGAAAATATTTTTTAGGTGAACCATTGAATAAAAAGCACTTTAGAAGTTTATCGAGGTAGTCAATATCTCACAGTATGAAGATATGAATATTTTTTCATAGTGCCTTTTACAAATTATTTCAAAATGATCCTTTATAATTACATATTATATTTTGAAAAATAAATTATAGATAATTTAAAATTTCTAAAAAAAATTCCTATTTTTGAATGAGGTGAGACACAAAATTTAACTGGTTACATTTATTTTTCTTTGACGGAATCATTAATGATAGAAAATAGACAATATCTGATATGTTATTATCTTGAAAATAGATATTTATGAATTCTTTGAAAGAATAAATTTTTTGAATCTTAGTACATAATAAGATAAATATGAATCTTCTATATATTTATTAATAGAAATGATTTCGTTGATGTTGAATCTTGATAAATTAAATGTATCATTGGAAGACAATAAATTGATATTTTCTTGGGATAATCATCATGTAACCAATTCATCACAAGAAAATTTTTTGAAACTAAAATTATAACTATATTGATAGTAAATATCTTTTCATCAAGTAGAAAGATTAAAATTGGTCAATGAACCTTGTGTATATTTCAATACTAAATTATATTTCTTATATATTCACAAAGGCTTTATCAAAGATATGATTTGAATATTAAATTGTGGAAATGAATGTTCATCCAATCCCTTTTAGATAAACTATATTATTTAGAACATATATTTCTTTTCATTTTATTTCAAATTAGGGAGGATAAAAAACTCTAGTGATTTTCATTAAAGAATCTAGATTAAAATATGATAATAATGGATGATTTATTAGTTGAGATGATAAAATTAAAGGGAGAAATTTGTTTTATAATCCATATCATTCTTATCATCGAGGGTTATAATTATTCAATATGTCATAAATTATATGATATTGTATGGTTAATATTTATTAACATAAAAAAAGAGAATTAAAATATTTTATTTAGTTAAAAATAAACTAAATGTGTGATATTTAAGAACCAAAGGAATTTTGATGATGTCAATTTTCTTTGAGATCAATAATAGTTGAAAAAAGATAATAATGTCGAATACTTTTTGATATGATTAGCAAAGATAGAGTTTTTTAGACATTTTTGAACAATTGGACATGTTCATAGCCAGTTCAATAGACTGTGATGGAATAATCAATAAATTATGACCGTTTCATTATAAACTAATGATTAATTTGAACTATCATGATAGAAGGACACAATAGTCATTATAATAAAAAAAGATAACTGGTCATATATATAATATTAAAAATTTACAACTATTAATCATGTATTACTTACCATGATAAACATAACATGATAGAACAAACATCAGACCATGATTATAGTATTTATTGATTCATTGTTAGTTTAAAGGAACATGGTAGAAGGTCTAAGAGACCATGAGTGTCATTAAAATGAGTTAACATTATAGGTATAAATAGATTATGTTTGAAATATTAGTTACTATATAAGAGTTAAAAATATTTTTCAATGTCTATTTTAGAGTTACACATTTTCACATAAGAAAAATCAATGGTTTACTTGTCACGACCTATCCCTCGAGTCCCATGTCATGACTAATCCTAGGCCCACCACTTAAAGGCCAGGGTATAGGGACAAGCACTGAAGGCGTCAAACTATATGAGTGAGGAATTTTCATATATACCTGTACACACACACACGCCCAACCACATCCCAACACACCGAAAGGGGGAAAAATAAAACCACTGAAAAAAAATCTAAGTGCAAGTACATTTAAAAGAACATGGGACAAAATACAAACCCAACAAAGAACTGAAAACATAAAAACAAAAAATGATACATTGATGTCCATCCACAGAATTCCACTGAAGATCATGGGAGTAGTGAAGCTACTGGAAGCCTATGTAGTATTTCATGTCCACCCACTCCTACTGGGCCCTGTTTTTCCAAGGACACCAAGTACATGATTATCGGGTTGTCACAAACATATCCCTAAGCTCACTTGTCAAAACATTGATCATCTACAATAGACACAACATGTGTGGGTGAATCCCATGTAGAGGTGAATAACACAATACTCATTTGGGACCCCAAAATAAAAATGTAATGACCACAAAACAATTCCTCAAAGTAAAGCATGAAACATAAGACGAGTCACACATTGTATATTCTAGGGTATTAACTATAGCATCATTAGTCACATATTTTTAATACATCGGCGATTAGAGAAATCCTCCTATAGTGAGTACGATGGGCCTACCAAGTCACGAAGAGGTGCTTCCCACTAACCATGGGCTACTTAGGTACTCCTCCCCATCGCGTACTATGGGCCTACAAAGTCATAGAGAGGTGCTTACAACTAGTGATGAACTAATGAGGTAATCCTCCTCATCATGTACCATGGGCTTGTAACATCACTGATAGGTGCTTCCCACCATGGGCCTACAATGTCACAGAGAGGTCCTTCCCACTAGGCCAAAAGTCAATAGTCTTCAAGTATCAACTAGTAGCAGGATTCTATATGTAGCATGCATAGGAGAAACAATTATTAATCCCTTATTTTCATCTCATCTTCCAATAAAGTCACCGTCGATTATTATAAAAGAAACGCCTCATCAAGAGGGTCCCAAAACCCTAAACGACTCATCAATTGGACACGCAGTTTGTAAGATACATGTGTTTTAGTAAAAAGGCCCAGGTTGAATTCACATACGATCCAACTCAGATATATGTCAAACCCTGCCAAAACTCCCATAGAGTATATTTGAAGTACTTCCTTGTCACAAGGGTCATCGCGCCACAGAAGACACGTCAATCAGACACCTGGTCTTTGAGTTATTAATGTTTTAGTAACTAGGGGACCAGTTGCAACATGGCCCGGTCCAACTTGGTCAGACCGAACCGACCAACCCGGTTCGAGAGTCACACATACCTAAAATCATTTAGAAGGACCCGACATGACCGGGTGAGGGTCAAGGTCAGTTTGGTCTAGCATGTCTAGTGGGCTAAGCCCAACATGCCTCACTTGACCCTTCTCCATTGGTCGAGGGTCCATCCCGCCGAGTTGCCCGACCACTCGGTCTTGACCCTCCCTGCCCAAAGGGGGAGCGGTTCCGGCCCACTAGGTGCAAGTCCAGATAGCTGATGCAAGTCTAGCCTACTGGGCTCCGGTTCGGCCCGCTGTGCAATGAGATCGGCCCGACCCACAAGGGGCTCGACCCACCTGTTGGGGACCGGTCGCGCAATGCTGGTAGTTGTGCCGACATGCCGGGACATAACATAGCTTCCACAACTGGCTCCCCATGGCCCTGTAGGCATAGGACCCTTCCCCCAATTGTGGTTGATGGACCGCGGCTTCACCAGCCATCCGAATGGCCTTGACGTAGGTCATCCCTTCACGTGCCCCCTAGTTCCACAACATCCAGGTCAACATGGACTATCGGCGTAGGCCGCCTCTTCCATGAAGCTGACAAGGTCGACTGTCGTTACTACTGTCGTCAGCACTGGCACGTCAGCACAATGTTTAGCGGACCACCAGATGCGGTATGGTTATCCTTTCTTGGTGTTGTCTGCATCTATGGCCTTTGGGGAGTTCCCTATTCACCATGAGGATCCCAAACATTCATTTTCATCATTTCAATGGTATGACCACCAACAACTAACATTCAGAGGTGCTTGGGCCTTGTTTGTATCGTCCTGGGGCCTTCGTGTCAGAGGTTTAAAGATGGGGGTTGTTCGGGGAGTTTCCATTAAATCATTCCATGCCAAGATGTGGACCCTGAATAAAAAATCCCAACAACAAAACACAATCCCGCATAATGAATGAATCACGGATCAACCTATTTTTAGGTTTATTTGTGTTAAACATTTTTATAAAAGGATAGGGAAGTACATCATATCAAAATCCCTACCTCTTATGATGTCCAATGCTTCCACGTTTGTCCTCGAGGGATGAAAATTTCGATGTCGCTTCCCAAATCTAATCTTCAAAAGGTGTCGAAGATGATGAATTACTATCGGCATTCGTCGTTCTTTGCTGGGGTGGATGTCCATCAGAGGTTCACCAGATAATCCTACAAATTTTTAATTCTTATTTCCCAAACATTTCGAACTATAAATAGGATCACATCGCAGTGTTTCCATTATGATGCAATGTCGCGTCGTTACACTGTTTCATTTATGAAACATTTTTTTACGATTAATTTATAGCATTGGTACTCTGAATGATACATTTCATTGATTAGTTTCATTAATGTTCCTCTTCGTTGCCTGGTCGCTGCACTACATTGTTTCCATCCGCTACCCAACGGTGAGAAAAGAAATTAAAAAAATTCTTTTAATTTTTTTTATTAATTTTCATTAAAAGTCCAAAAAATATCTTTTTTTCTCAGCCCTTACTGGTCGAAGTTAAGTCATTTCTACATAAATCAGGGGGTTTCAAATTCAACAGTTCCCTCTTATTTTCAATCCAAGCACCAGTTTAAAAGTTAAAAAATCCCACTCAAATGTTTACAGAACGTAACTAAAAAGAGTTCAAAAAAATAAAAATAAATTTCACCCTCAACCTGTTCTAATCATGGTTAGAACACTCCTAAGGGGAACATTCCCCCACGAGTTCAATAGAACTCTCAGATTTTCAATATGAGTTACCATTGAGGATTTATAAGGATTTGATAATAAAATAATTGTTACTCAATTATTTTATTCCTGGCCAAAAACTAACTTCCACTATTTGCCCGCTCCAGCCAATGTTAGGATCTTCCAAAGGAAATCATATTATCATTAGTTCATTGGCGGTCGTCGATTTTTAATCTGGTCCATTGTTCTTGAGTTATAAGCATTTAAAAAATAAAATAATAAAATTTAATTATTTTAATTACAGTTATTCCATTTTCTGGTTTTCTTACTAGAGGCATGGTTCAACTAAACAGAAGTTGTGTCTTTGTAAAACAACTATACATAATGAAATGGTGCCATAATATTTCAGATTTGGGCAGCCGTTTAGGAGTTATTACACTTTTTGACAAAAACCACCCATGCTTGCTATTTAAAGATTAACATTGTTTGATAGATTATTCTTGGAACTCTTGGCCTCAGAGTCACTTTCCATAAAATTTTTCAGCCTCGAAATAATTCTATATAAAAAAATTACACAAAAATTTCAAGTCATTAAAATTTACCCACAATAGGGATTTATGTCCCCATAATCCAAAACAAAAACATTTTAAATTGATGGGGGTACTGAGAATGAATCTGATCCTCCCTCTTCTATGTTCTCTCTAAGAGATTCTTTTTGTGCCACTAAATGCCTACAAAAGGAATCGACCACCACCATAGTAACTTCTCATGTCGATCCTCTATCTCCAATGGGAACTCCTCAAATGTTTACCCATAGTCAATTTTCAGCTCACCCTAGTCGATGATGTGTGATGGATCATGCACGTACGTCCTCAACTATTACACGTGGAAATCATTATGCACTAAGTGCATATTGGGGGGAAGATTTAGGTGGTACGCCACCTCTCCCACTCTAATGATGACCTGGAAAAGTCTGATGAACCTCAGAGACAACTTTCCACCCCAGGAAAATATCCTTAATCCCCATTGGGGGTGAGACATAAAGGAAAACATGGTCTCCCTCCCCAAACTCCAAGGGTCTCTATCTCCAAGCCAAAAGTACTGATGTAAGAGGTCCTGGTATATCTTCACCACAACAGGACGTACCAACATAGGGGATGTATGGAACTCCCTGCACACCTCCACCCATAATGTAACTGGAACTCATGTGTGTTCTCTGAAAAGGATGGTGTGCTCCCCACCTATCAAAAATCCATCAAGAAATTTTCATGAGGATAACTAAGCACGTCAGGCCTCACAGTCAACATCCACAAACTATGCCTCCATGACTTGATGAAAGAGTGGGGGAGTGACAGTAATTAACTAGAGTTATGTTTCTCCATCATTATCCATGAAGGATATAATCATCGTGGCTAGATGCTCTGTTGCCTCACTCAAAAGATGTAAACTAGACTTCCTATTGAGCATGTCTGCCACAATTTTCCCCTTCCTAAGAGTATAGAAAATCTCAAATTCATCATCCTAAAAGAACTCAAGCCATCACGTCTGTCCAACAACTAAAAAGCCTATGGGCACCTTTCCATCCATGTGAAAGGGTACCATTTTTAACTGATTGATGTTCCCATTGACCCATTAGTAGTGGGTACCGGTTCTCCACATCCACTAGATTACAGTGACGATAGTCCAAAAATAACCTTGAACAATGGGTCTTACTAAGACCTTCCTCTACAAGTCCCCCACCTACGCCCCTTCTTATGAAGCTCTATGAAATCCCTATAATATAATGATGCGAATATCAGTGCCATATCGTGGTGTAGAATGATACATAAGTCCCTTCCCTAGCAGGGAGGAAACCCTAAAAACAAATTTTTAAGGGACGTTACCAAACTACACCTCTACTATTGAGAACAGAAATCTCAAAAAATATACTCCCACGACGGTAAGGTCGGACGACTCAAGAGTGATCGACAACACCATCCTATGCATGAGAATATCCTGGGATACCTGGATTTCCTTTTTTTCACTAACCATGGAAAACCCCATTCAAACACTGCGGATATACCACATCCTTTTTTCCTAAAGTAGTTGATTTGAGCATGAAAATTGGATGAGCAGGCCATACCCAAACTAACATCTTAAGGCCTCAACGATGTCACCAAGAGGTTCCAACCCAAAATCTTGCCTCAAGGGATAGATCACACTGCCTACATAAGTGTGATTATCGATTCTCTTCCCATAGATATATCCATATGCAAAGAAAAAGTCAATGGTTTAACCAGAAACTCTAGGTCTTGAACAATATTTCTGACAAGATGGAATGATTTTCACCTATGTCTATTAATAAAACATTTAGTAGTAGACACATACCATACCTAAAATAATTCATGGATCCCTTGGGTCATACTCCATGACCACATGCAGCTACTCCCTTCCCCTCTCATCCAGTCATACCATCAATTCACAAAGCTCCATGGGAGTCATCCGACATGCTGGTCAAGATATCATTGCTATCCCAGGGTATGGATCAAAGCAGATGTTTTACTCTCCCCATAGAGGTAATCCTGGAAAATATTAAAGGTATATGTCTTTGTACTCTACTTACACTATGGTACATTAGGACTCATTAAATTAACTACACTGATGGTCGAAATAGACAACCGAATAGGATTTGGGTACACCCTCCTCTTTTGGAGTCCATTAATAGCTGCAATGATCTCCCCTCTACCAATAAAGGGATCCCTAGTTCCATCTCAATAGATGAACCATGTCCATTTCCTAATACAATAAATCCCAGCACAAAGGGTTCTAATCCATACCATGAATGATGTCGTTATGCCTCAATTTTCAACAATTGTCTCCTCTCCTACCCTGCAGTTTGAATGGTGGGACATTCTTGCATGAGTTGTCTTTTTTACGAAAGGTATTGAAAATCCTACCTTTCTTGAAACTAGCACACTTCCTCTTATGAAACCTCTAGTTCTGCAGATTACTTTGCGCAATAGTAATCCTTAGGTCCTTCTGACACTACATCTCAAGTGATATTTGCCTCGGATGCCTGTGACACACATTCGAACCCTGTGCCACATCGCTAAGTTCCAAAATAGTCATCCACGACTCAGTCTGGCATGATGAATCCACCCAAACCACTGGAGGTGGGACTACAAGTTGATCAACAGGTGGTGGTAACACTGATATACCACTGGGTGAGGCCATCTCTAGCACTGCTCCCTGAACAAATGCCTCATCTCTAAGATTACTTTACTCATGTATTATGATCATGGCTCTTCGTCCATGTGGGGGAATATTGAGATAGATCAATATTTACCATGGTTAGATGGTTATACGTGGTGATTTGACACTAATTCTAAATCAAGAGATAGTTATGCAACCTGTGTTTTCATGTATTGAGCCGAAAAAAGAATTCAAGGTCCTGGCGTATGGATATGTTGGCCACCGCACTAACACTAGACTCCCTGAATCTGAAAGTAGAACTCACAACACATAACACTATTGCCCCCCAAAAAATAGCAAACTCATAATCATTGTGGTAGGACCAAGCGCCCTTTCCTACCAATTTTTCATGATCTGTTCGATGACTGTCCCCAAGCCCACCTCCCATAGGCCAGGGGCTGGAAACTAGCACCGAATGCGTCAACCTACATGTGGGAGGCATTTTCCTGAGTACTTGTATTCACACACATGCCCAAAAACATCGAAACACCTCGAAAGTGGGAATGAGAAAACCACTAAACAAATATGAGTGTAAGTAAATCAAAAATTAAGTAGGAGAAAATATAATCCCAACAATGAACTGAAAACTACAAAACACAAAAGGAATCTTAGATCACTATCTGGAGAAAACCCCACCTGATCATGAGATTAGTGATGCCATTGGAAGCCGATGTTGTATGTCATGTCCACCCTATTCTACTAGGCCATGACTGGTCCAGGGACACCAAGTCCACCATCACAGCCTCCATCAGTCCCATCTCTTTGAGCACCCCAGTTGAAACGTCAGTCTTTGGCACTAGATAAAACATGTGTGGGTGAAGCCCATGCAGGGGTTAGTAACACAGTACTCGGTATGGACCCCAAAACAAAATGGAAAGATCACACAACAATTCCTTAATTTAATGCATGGAAAAAAAGATAGATCACACCAGGTATATTCTAGGGTAGTAGAAGTAGCATCATCAGTCACATCATTGAACACATCGGCTACTGGAGAACTCCTCCTTAGCAAGTACAGTGGGCCTTCTATGTCACGAAGAGGTGCTTCCCACTAACCTTTCATTGCTTAGGTACTCCTCCTCATCACATACTGTGGTCCTAAAATGTCCAAAGAGACGCTTCCCGCTACTGATGGCTTACTAAGGTACTCCTCCCATCACATAACGTGGGACTAAAATTTAACAGAGAGGTGCTTCCCATAGAGGGCCTGCAATGTCACATAGAGGTGCTTCCCACTATGTCCAAAGTTAAGAGTTTTCAGAAATCATCCAGTAACAAGGTTCTGTACATAGAGTGCTTCAGAGAACCGCATCTCACTCCCTTCATCGCATCTCAGCATCCACAAAAACCTCTATAGTCCATTCTAAATGACCATTCTCATTGATAGGGTCCCAATACTGCAAACGGCTCATCAACCAGATGTGAAATTTTCAAGATATAGGTGATTTAGTAAAAAGGGCATGGTTGGATTCGAGTCTGATCCAACCCGACCATACGCCAGCCCCGCCAAAACTTTTGTAGAGTATCTTAGAAGTAATGTCTCATCACAAGGGTCCCTTTTCCAATAAAAATGCATCAAATGGACACCTGGCCTATGAATTGATAGTGTTTTAGTAACAAGGGGACTAGTTGCGATGGGGCCTGGTTGCGATGGGGCTCCGTTTGACCCGATCAGACCGTCCCAACCTACCCAGCCCGAGGGTCCCATATACACTGGTTTATATGGAGGGACTCTACATGACCTAGTGCGGGTCGAGGTTGGTCTGGTTTGACCTGGCCAGTGGGATGGGCATAAGAAGCATCACTGGACCCGACCTGGTTGGTTGGGGGTCCAGCCTACCAAGTCACCCAACAACTCGGTCTAGTCTGGCCTGGCCTGAAGGGGGCGCGGGTCTGATCGGCTAGGTGCGGGTCTGAATTACTAGATGCGGTTATGGCCTGTTGGGTGTAGGTATGACCCGTTGGGTGTAGGTTCGGCCCACTGGGGGCGGGTCCGGCCCACTGGGTGCACGTACGGCCCACTAAGTGTGCCTCCGGACCATTGGGTTCACTTCCAGGTTGCCTGGACAGGTCCAACCCATCAGTACGGGTCCTGCCCACAGGGTAGCAGGATCGGCCCGACCTACTGGAAGATCAGGCTACTAGTTGGGGACCGGTCCTATAGTGCAACCGGTGGCACCAACAAGCTGGGAGGTGACCTATTTATCATGTCCGACTCCCCCTTTCCCCACAAGCATAGGGCTCTTCCACCAGTCATAGTTGACAGACCACAACCTTGCCAGACATCCAGATGGACTGGACGCAGGCCGTCCATCCACGTGGCACACCGCCTAACACCACGAGCTCCAGTGGGTCGTCACTGCTGATGAGCCATAACTTACTGGTCAACTCGGCCCATCGGCATGGGCCACCTCTTCCACACATCCAGAAGCACTGACGTGCTGGCCAGGCACTTATCAGACCACCAGAGGGGATTTGGTTGTCCTTTCATCGAGTCATCTGTGTCTATGGCCTCTTGGGAGCGCCCTCTTCACTGCGTGGATCCCAACCATGCCTTGCCACTATTTCAAGGGTGCGACCACCAAGAGCACACATGTGGAGGTGCACGGAGCTTGTTTGTGTCATATCAGGGCCTCCGTGTTAGAGTTTTAAAGACAGGGGAGGTTTGGGGAGTTTCCATTCAATCATTCCATGCCAAGATTTGGACCCTGAATAAATAATCTCAACAATAAAACACCCTCCCGCATAATGCACAAATGGGGGATCAACCTGTTTGTTAGTGGATCTATGTTCTTCATTTTTAGAAAATCATGGGGAAGAACGTTAAATCAAAAACCCTACCTCTTATGACATCTGATGTCATGGAGTTCGTCCTCAAGGGATTAAAACATTGACATCACTTCCCAGCTCCAATCTTCAAAAGGTTTCAAAAATGATGATGCTCTGTCGGCGTTTTTCGTTCTTCACTGTGGTGGATGTCCGTTAGAGGTTCTCCAGAGAATCCTCCAAATTTTTATTCCTTCTTTCCCCAACATGTCTAACTATAAAGAAGAGCACGTCACAAAGTTTCCATTATGATGTGACGTCATGTCATTATGTTGTTTTATTTTTGAAAATATGTCATCATTTTTCTTAATTTATTGCATTGGTATGCTATGTGATACGGGCCATTAATGAGTTTCATTAATGTGCCTCATCGCCACTTGGTCACTACACCATAGCGTCACCATCCACCACCCAATGGTGAGAAAAGAAATAAAATAATTATTTTAAATTATTTTATTATTTTTCATAAAAAGGCCAAAAAATAGATTTTTATCTCATCCCTTGTAGGCTAATGTTAATTCATTTGTATGAGAATCTTGAAGTTCTCAATTCAATGTTTCCGTTAGATTTTTATTTGAGCACCAGTTAAAAAGTTATAAAATCCCACTCTCACGTTTACAGAACATACCTAAAAAATTTCAAAAAAATAACCTTCAGCCTCGCCCCACACCAGTTGAGGTTAGGGTATTAATAAGGGGAATACACCCCTATGAGTTCAAAGATACTCTATAATTTTCAATCCGGGTTACCATTTATGATTAAAAAGGATTTGAAAATAAAATAATTGTTACTTAATTATTTTATTCACAGCCAAAAACTAACTTCCACTGTAGATCTTCCCCAGCCAATGTTTGGATCTTCATATAGAAGAAACACCTTCACAAATTTACCAGTGTTCTTGGATTTTGAATCTGAGTCACTATTTTTTAGTTATAAGAATTTGAAAATAATATAAGTTTTTTTAATTATTTATTCACAGTTATGCTATTTTCATGTTTTCTTATAGGAGGCCTAAGCCGATTAAAATTAATTTATGCCTAAGGTAAACCTTCCATCCTAAAATCAATGTTTTCCTCCGATTTCATGATTCAGGCACCCATATAGGGGTTATTACACTTTTTCAAGAAAATCACACATGCATGCTATTTAATGGTAAACATTTTTTGACGGATAGCTTCTGGCAATCCAAGCCTTGGAATCATGGTGCTTCAAATTTCACGGTCTAGAAATAATTACATATAAAAAAATAACATCGAAATTCCAATAAATTACCTATCAAATCAGATGTATGATTTAATTGGCCATTTTGGTTCTAGTGTATATGTGAATAAATGTGACATTATTCCTCCTGTTAAAAATTTCATGAACACCATAAATCACATTTTGAGGATAGATATATGATATAATGAGGTAAATAAATATTTCTTATATAATTCATTTTAATGAAATTTTTGGATATTTTAATTAGTATTTATTTCATTTATTTAAAAATCTATGATATATTAATTGAGGATATTTTTTACAAATATATCAATGATATTTTTAAAAAAAATAATATTATTACCATTAAATAATATAGACATTAAAATTATAAATGGGAATATGATTTAATATTTTTTATTTTTTATGATCCTGAAAAATATGATTTGGTTGAGAACATAATTTTTGGAGTATACAATTCAATAAACACATTGAAATTGAAAAACATATTTAAACTATATATTCTAAATGATCATTATTTTCCATCTTAAGTTAGTGTGTATTTTATTTATTATTGTGATTTTACTCTATATATATGATAATGATTTATTTATTCATTTAAATTATCATGAATATTTTTGATGAATTTTTCACTCAATGTTATTGATCCTTGGTATGATTGAGTTATCTAGTAAAAACTAATTGGATAAGATATCTATTTATAAAAATTTCTTAGGTAAAAGATGATATATTTCAACTTCAAACACAATTTAAGATATTAGTAGATCATTTTTGTTTATTATTATACTAATCAGTGATATAGACATCTATATTGGGTGTAAACATGATAAAAATCTTATGTGAAAATTTTTTATGCAACATTTTTGGTGTATTGTTTAGGATGGGTTTAATAATTTTAGAGGATTGAAATGTTAAATTTTTATACAGTTCTAAAAACATGTATCACTATTTCAATACCTATTTCCCTCTAATTAAGGATTATTATCAATTTTCTATGGATTCTCATATTTTTATTTCTAGAAACAATTTTTTTATATTTGATGATATTTTTTGTTTATATCATAGTCAACACCATAGTTATTATCAAATTAATTATCTAATAAAATTTCAATATTTTTATAATTGAAAAATTAAAATAAATTTTACCCTCGTACATATATTGGACTTCAAGAAATTATTTTTGGATACACAAAATAAACTCATACAAGTTCATGTTAAACCTATTAATTGCATCATGTTGGATATATAATCAAGTGTTTCTCAATATCAATGAATAAATAAAACAATGATATTCACCAATATAAAAAATATTTCCATTAATTCCAAACCACCTATCTTTATTCCATTAATCTAAAAATGAAAACCATGATGTAGATATGTAGTTTTTAAAATTAATTTTTGAACTCATCCCCATTTTATGTTCCTTATTATGAAAAAATTGTTCTATGTTCCACAAGTAATAATTTTCATCTAATATAAAAATAATAATAATTTTCCAATCATTTTTTAATTAACTGATTCATCATAAAATTATTCATGTCAAATCCCAATGAATGAATGTTCATATTTATCCTATCCATATATAGATGAAATATATATATAAATTAAACATAATAATTCAATTGTTATAGATAAAATTTATACTATATACAATAATAACATTGAAATCTAAAAAATAGATGATATAAAAAAGTGAATTAGGTCTCTAAGAGTGAACCTAGTCTCTTGAAAAAAATTATATTCCAATGTGAGAATAAAGAGAGTCTATAGAGGGATGAATTGGTACCCAATTTGATTTTCAAAGAAAATAATTTTCTCCACTTTCATTTTAGTCAATAGGATACCTCTTATAGACATTTAAATTCAAAGAGGATGGAACATGAGAAATAACATCATAAAAACACAATATTTTATACTAGATTCATCAACTCATTAAAAAGTATCCAATATTGGGTGAGTATTGTATAATATACAATATCTCATATTATTTTCCATATTATTGATCAAGATTTTCTAATGAAATAAGATAATCCTAATTTTTTTTGATATATCTGCTAAAAATTTCAACATGCCTCTCATTCATTACATAATGTAAAAAAGTAATGAAACATAAATAATTATCAATAATAAGTACAAGATTGATATTTTTATCATCTACCATTCTCTAAAATTATCTTTGAGTCTCCAAGTAAGTGTTGACCAATTTAGTTTAAAAAATATATATATTTCCTATCAAGAGATAACAATAGTGATGTTTGATGGGTATATCCCTTTTAATGCATGTAAATCTCTATATATTTTTTGAAATCCATGAATCATATCCTGATCAATGAAATGATGGTATAATTTTTTTATCAAACTAAAAAAAATTATTGATCCAATTTCTTTTTATCTATTCAAAAATTCACAACAAAATAGATGTCAATTATATTATAGTGGGATTAATTTAATCAATGAAAATGAATTTATTCCCCAAAAATTATATGAAATTACACACCCTTTCTTACCATAAAATTAATTGAGGTATAAAAAAAATAAAATTGATTTTTATTTCGAAAACTATGGAATGGTTCCCCACACATTAATTCTAATACAAGTTCCATGTTTCACTTAATATCAGGAAAATAAAAAATATCGATGTTATAAATAACATGGAATCTTATTCAAAATAACTATGTGTCTATGATATTCCATGTAACACCCCAATATTTCATAGTAATTTAACTTCTTTAAAGTAATTCAATTTCTCGCGCTACATGCAACACCAAGTTTGAGCACATCCCGTCATACCAAACTAGCCATTCAAAAAGTGGTTATGAATAGTATTAATAAAATTTTAAATTTAATATACTAGATATAATTTTAGAATCCATATTATGTGTTTTTAGACATTATATAAGAACTAATTCATTTTTTCAGATAAAAGAAGTATTTTTCAAAAAATGAAATTTCACATCCTTTTAATGGTGAACCCTTTTAAATATAATTTTTGACACTTTTAAATATTAAATTTGACAAAATAAACTTATTATTTAGAATCAGGAAAAAAATTTAGTTTTGATAAATTTTTGGTGTTTTCCTGATAACTTTCGTATTTGGGTGAATAGTAATAAATACTAAATTTTAAGTAAATTTTTTTAATCCAAATAATTTATAGTGTTAAATTATATATTTGAATGGTTTGAAAGTATAATTAGATTATATTTTTACCATTTAATCCAATTTTGGTCATTGTATTTAATTTCACTTTGAAATTATACATAAACAAGTGTCAATCTTTTGATAGTTGTTGTTTCTTAAAAATACACTATTTGTTTTGACCATGTGAATTAATTTTAAATTAATTAATACAACTTCTATGTTTTGAATTTGGTAAAATAGACATAATTTTTTAATTCTAAATATAAAATATAGCTTTGGCTGAATATTTGGTATTTTTTTGAAAAACTTCAATTTTTGATAAATAGTAAAACCACTTAGTAGTAGTTCAAAAAGTAGTTTTTTTATTAAAATGAAATTTTACTGCTTATGTAAATTTAATTTCTAAAATCCAAAATATATGGTTGTTATTATTAAGTAAAATTTGGTTCAATGAGATGAACTTTGTTTTGGTGAATAATAACTTTTGACTCATATTTACCACGGTTAAAGGTAAATACGGTAATTCAATGTAAAAAGAATATTATAATAATTCATAATTACCTTAAAAATTGTCATAACCTTATCGGATGAGTCATGGCCGACCATGGGCCTCCTTGGGTCGATTTGGGGACCCCATGGAGCCACTTAATAATGATAATGACAATTTATTTTAATTAAATTAAAGTAAATAAAAAATGACATTAACAAATATCTTTTAGTACATCAATTTTTACATAGGATTATATAAGTCATATTTTCGACTATAAAAAATAATTAGTAAGATAAAAATATTTCCTTCATTATTTTATTTTTTTATAATTTTTATACATTAATAAATTAAATTATTAATGACATAATAATGATACAGTATTTACATCATTAATAAATAGTTTAAATAAATAAGATTATTAATATTAAAAAAAAATCCAAAACCTGTACAATTATTATTGTATTATTTTATTTCTAAAATTAGTTATCATATCTTATACTTTAATGAGTTTTTGACCTTTTTAAACAGAATATATGTTTATAATAAAATAAGATTTTCAATCTTTCCTAAAGAGCCCCTTCTCTCCCTTATAAAATGACACCACTTTTAACCCATTCCTCACACTTATCATGCCCCTCGGATCATCCAAACCCTACTTAAATAATCTCTAAATATCCCTATCTTCCACCTATAAGCCTTAACTTAGGCATAAGTCACTTCAAAAAGTCTGTTTATTTAAAACCAAAGAAAGTTACCCAAATTAAAGGTAATGGTTTCTGTTAACTTCTTTTCTTTTATTTTACTTCTCCAACCCCTAAAATATTTTTATTCCATTATTTTATAACAAAACAGTATCTTAAATATACTATTATTTTGTTATGAGATGTATTTGAACTACACTTACATGCACCTCCATCTAATGGGTAATGAACATATTGTTTCTGTGGATGGAAAACTAAGGCCTCACGAAATGATGATTGTTCAATTATATCCTACAGCCTCTCATGGTGGAAATTAAGATGGAAATTTATTTATATATGATATATATTATGTTTATTTTTTCTTTATTCTTCTGTATTCTCCATTTATATATTTCCTTTATAGTTTCCATTATAGGTAAAACACCATAATATCATTTGAGGGAGTGTGGACTATTGCCCCCTAAAAGTGATATGACTCATTAATGCCTTATGTGGGAAGTATAAAGGATAAAGTTAATGATATTATATATGATATTATAATGTAATTATAATATAACTATGTATCATTATGTTATAATTTCATTAAAATACAAAATATAAATGAAAGTAGCATTCATGCGTACGTACTGATTACCGTCTCCATGAATGGTGCATTTCATTTCATATCTCCAAATGTTATGTACTATTATAAATACATATGTATAACATATATTTAATATATATATATATATATATATTATAAATCATGTATATCATTTTGGAGATAATGGGATTTTGGCCACATGGAAAATTGTTATTATAACAAGTTCATTTTTGACTCGAGTTCTGAACATTGATAAAATATCCAATATGAACTCAAATAATTAACAAATTGCTATAGAAACGTAATAAGTGATATAAAAGGAATAATAAACTTGAAAAATTTTCTTAATCAATTATATATTAACCTAATTCTATAATTCATGAAGAATAAGGAACAAAGAAGACAAGTTAGGCTTGAGGTAAGGGGTTTTCTTATATCACTTTTTATTCAATGATATTTCCATTGTTCACCAATTATTTATGGCATGTAGTGTATTTTGTAATTAAATTTGATGTATATTATCATGATTCAATTTATATTCATGGTATTTTTTGATTTATTTGGTGGTTGTTAACTTTTGTTCTTACGACTCGATTGATTACAATGTGGTAATGGGGTTTTCATCTCACTTTTATTCCCATGAGATTCATGCTATATTTTCCACTTTTACCTTTTCTGTGGTGTATGTAGTGCCCATTATTATAATATTCCTGTAATATACATTAATTTATGGGTATTTACATCATCATTGTATGAACCTTTTTTCAGGGGGTGTATGTTTCGGATGTTACCAAATTGGTAAGAGAATTTCAAATTTCAATTTCCAGTCATTCGGTTTCACACAAACTTCATTGATTTCTTTAGTCCAAGATTATGTGTGAAATCACTATTTATTTAATTATGTATTAATTTCCACTCCAATTTTTTTTGGATATAATTTTGATACACATAAGGACTCCATTTTTAATTTCTCATGTCATTGATATGATATTGATAAGAGTAATCTTATCTCAATTTCCATTCATTGAGTTAAACATCCAAGTCATTGGTGTAGTTTTTTTCAAGAATATGTGTGAATATACTCTGATTTATTTACATTTATTATCCAATAACATAGAGTGTATTTAAATTTTTCACAAATAATTATGTTGATGATTTATCCTTAACCTAAGGATACTGTCTTTATAAGGGATTTCATCTCAATTTATATTCCATTGATACTTCTTTGTTGTTATGCGACAATTAACTTTTATATGGTGTATATAATGTACTTTGACATAGTATATCATGAATACATTTATTATCATGAAAATATAACGTTTTTATTACCACAATTATTTGTCTTTGAGTGTCTCTAATTTGGCTATGAACTCTAACTAAAATATCATTTTAAATGTTTTAAAGATTTATTCTTCTAAATATTTCTCATTAATGTCCATGTTTTAAAAATGGTTTTAAGGATTTATTTATATAGAAATTAATGTTTTAAAATTAAAATTCCTTTTAAAATTTTCAATGTGGTATGGGACACTTTGATTCAAAAATCTATTTTAAATGGATTCTTAATATATAATTTGACTTTTAAATGTTTTCAATAAAAATGGGGATATTTCTCTCAAATTGTTTTGATGATTATTTCCATATATGTCAATATACTTCATTATTCTTGATTGAGGTTAATCTATTATAATAAAATCCTCCATATTTTATTGAATGTGTTATGTTTGACTATGTATGTGCAATTTCTATTCCATTCATGGTTTGTGGTTAAAATATTGATATGTTATATGCTAGTTTCAATACAAATGTTTAGAATATGTTTCAAACTTTTCATATGAGGAATGCATTGGACTTAGTAAGTGACGGATGGAGCCCTCTATTGCTCCTAGATGCATCGGTATGTCTCAAGAGACAAAATAGTGTCTTGGCACAAGTACATGACAAAATATCATTTGTAGTCTTAGCACGAGGCCTTGACTATGTGGTTATGATTTCTGGAATTATACATTCCATCATTATGAGATTATATATTGATATTTCATGTGGTTATTCGACTAGTATAATACCCATGAATATGTTTTATTATGGAATTATTTACTCTACCCATATTCCTTCCATAAAATGTTCATGTTTACTATTTGTAAAGGCATGTGCTTTCAATTATTCACCATGCCTAATGTTTATGTTTTCTTCCACTGTATTTCTTACTCTTGCTAAGCGTTTGAGCTCACCCCTTTCTTAGGTTTCATTTTCCTAGGATATGAAGATGTTAGTTACGAGTGACTTTGGGAATAATCTTGGAAGCTTGGATGTTTTTAATGGAATAAATTAGTGTGTTTCTTCTTTTCAAGTTGTAATGTTGACATTATGTATATATCTTGTTTCAAAGAATACTAAACTGATCGGTCCTTCGGGACTTGATTCCTTTTAATCATGCCAATGTATTAAAATAATATACCAACTATTAGATTCTGGGGCTGGGTAATTATAGTTTTTATCATAGGAAGTTTAGTACAAACCATGGAAACTAGATTTAGATAAACTCTCATTAGAGAACATTACCATAAGATAAACATTGAGTATTAGTATATAATAACTTCCTAGAATCTTGTTGATGTAGAGATTTTGTGTATTTTCCTAACAATACATCCCTGTCTGGATATGAGCAGGTAGAGGCGGCTCTGGTACAGATATACCTAGGAGTGAAAAATCCAATAATTAGTTTCAGGCTTGACCAGGGGTATCCTGGTACATAACAACGGGCCTTGCTGCACTCTTGGTTATGACACTTCTAGGGATATAATTAGGATAATTTTCATTTTCTTTACAAAATAATTTGAAGTGTTTTAATATAAAATGAGAATAAATGACCTTGGTTAATCCTAAGGTGTTTTAAATTGAAAATAATGTGTCATGATATTCTCTAAATTACTTTTTGACTATTGTTACTCACAAAATGCTTTTTGGTTTTAGTAAATGGTTGGATTCCATAAAAGTCATAGTAATGTTGAGCATGATGTACAAGGTGGGAACAGTGGTGGAAATGAGCAACACAATGGAATGTTGATAGGTGTAAAAGATATTGTGCTCATGTCGAATCAGTTTTCCCAAAATATGATCAACAACATATATATTAACCAACTCCCAGACTCAACAAAAAAGATAAATGAGATGAATGATAATATCTCGAGCAGTAGAGACCATGGACAAAAGAAACCTCAATTTCTATCATGCCTGAAATGTGGAAGGAGACACCCATTAATGTCTCTTAATGGAAAAAAGAAATGTTTTACATGTGGGAAAGAAGAAAATAATGTAAATAATTACCAAGGAAAAATGAATATTACTATGGACAAAAATAAAAATGGTCCCAAGTATCCATTTACAGTGATTTTCTATAAATGTAGGGGACCTGGACATTACCCGAGTGAATTCCCTATTCTATAAGATATCCAATTGGTCAAGGAAGAATCTATGTAAAAATAAATGGATGGAGAAATATTTAAAAGTATTAGTGCTCTTTTTTGATGGGATTACTTTGGAAGACTTTGCTCTGGTAATTGTAACCCTGTAGTTTTTCATGTGATAATGATATTTGAGGAATAATTATCTTTTCTCTTGTGTATATAGTTATAAATAACCATTTAGTTTTATATAATCATAGAGTATGAGGCAATTAAAATTAAATAAATTTTGGGATGAAAATGCAACGTATGAGGCAACATTTTTGGTTTAATTATCTTTTGGATATTTTGAAGAATTTATCTCATTTTGGTAACGTTATAAAATATAGTTTTTTGGAAAAGGACAACACGTAGACCGTGTGAAAACCTGTCACATCAGTCCAAGCTGTGGTAATCAAACCCACAACCAGAGTGATATTGGGATTTATCGCCTACCACTGGACTACATGAAGTCCTTGGTTAGTGTGACTAATTATTTTTAGTTAAATGATTTTATTGATCAATAATTAGTTGGTTTGGGATCTTATGTCATACCAAATGTATACCCTAAGAATAGGTAAAAGATTTGGTGATTAAGTGATAAATGTTACTTTTGAATACGTTCCCTCTGTTGGGAACACTATATGACTTAGGAAAATAGAATACTATGGGATTTCATTTGAGGATTAATGGTGGATTTTTATTTATGTTTTTTATTTTGGATTTATAGAGTTTGTTTTATATATGGAAATAATTAAACTATCATAGAGAATATGTTATTAGGTTAATTACTTTTAAGTATGTGACTTTAAGAGTAGTCGATGTAATTTGGAGATACAATTTAACGTGGAATACTACATAAACAAATTCTTCTAAGTTTTATGTTCCAATATTTGTTTGGATTATATTAAAGGATTTTAAGGAGAATTTTTTATTGAATGGTATTTATTTAACTTTGGTGTATTGTTGGTTTAATTTTAGAAATTAAGATTAGTATTTGTATCTCTAAAGGGTTATCCTTTTTAGGGATCATATGATATTTTACTAACAACTTTGGTTTTGGTTAATTCTAAAGACAAGGTAAATATATATTTTATCCTTTGGGGATCATGTGATTATCTATAAGTTGATTCTAGATCTTCCAGTGTGACCAATTCATCTTGAATACTAAACATTTGAAAAAAAGATGAGTTAGTGGTAGAAATTTATTAAAGAATGAAACTATACTTAATAAGTAAGTATATCTCTTTACTCTCTTAGTCAATCTCATAAATAAATTCCGTAACATTATGAAATAAAACTTAAAACAAAAAAATGTTGTCCGTTTATTTTTCTTACTGAGAAACTAATGACTGTTTATCCCATCAAAAGTTTTTGGTTTTCTTGATGTTAACTTTCTCCTGGTCATGATTTCTATCCCTCTCCATCAGAACACGAAAATTAGTTTATCTTCCATATACATGTTTTCTTACATGGAATCCTAGTATTGGTTATCTCAGGTGACCTTTTTTACCTGTCTTTCATTCTTTTAAAGTTATAGTTTTATTGACTATTTTCTAATGTGGGACTTTCAATAAAGTTCCCAAGACCAATTTTAAAAATTTAAAGGATGCAATTTCCAAAAGGGGGGAAGAATATAACACCCCAAGATTTCATAGTACGTTATCTCCAATAAAGTAATTCAATAGCTTGTGCTATAAATAACACCATGTTTGAGTGCACCCAGACATACCAAACTAGCTATTCAAAAAGTGGTTATGAATATTATTAACTGAATTTAAAATTTTATATACTACATATAATTTTATAATCCATATTATTTGTTTTTTAGACATAATATAAGAACAATTTAAATTTTTCAGATAAAATAAGTATTTTTAAAAAATGAAAATTTACTTCCTTTTAATGGTGAGCCCTTTTAAATAAAATATTTGAAACTTTTATATATTAAATTTGACAAAATGGACATCTTATTTAGAATTAGGACATATAAATTTAGTTTCGATAAGTATTTGGTGTTTTTTTGATAACTTTCATATTTTGGTGAATAGTGAAAAATAGTATATTTTAATTGAAAACAAATTTTTTAATCAGAATAATTTATAGTGTTCAATTATACTATTGAATGGGTTTTAAGTATTATTAGATTATATTTTAACTAATTAATCCAATATTTATCATTGGAATTAATTTCACTTTGAAATTATACATAAACAAGTGTCAATCTTTTGATAGTTACTGTGTCTTAAAAACATGCTATTTTTTTGACAATTTGAATTAATTTTAAATTAATTAATACAACTCATATTATTTGAATTTGGTAATATAGACATAATTTTTTAATTCAGAAAATAAAATATAACTTAGGCTGATGTTTTGGTATTTTTCAGAAAAATATCAAATTTGGATAAATAGTAAAACCACTTAGTCATAGTTAAAAAACTGTTTGTTTTTCATTTAAATGAAATTTTACTGCTTTTTGTAATTGAATTTATAAAATACAACATACATGGTTGTTATTAGTAATTAATATGTGGTTAAATAAGATGAAAACTATTTTTGGTAAATAATAACTCTTGACTTTTATTTACCACGGTTAAAGGTAAATATGGTAATTCAAGGTAAAAACAATATTATAATAATACATAATTAACTTAACACGTGTCCTATCCTTATTTTATGATTCATGGCCGACCATGGGCATCTGTGGGTCGATTTTGGGACCCCATGTTGCCAATTAAGAATGATAATGACTCTTTATTTTAATTAACATAAAGTAAAGACAAAAATGTCATTAACTAATATCTTTTAGTATATCAATTTTTGATGGGGTTATATAAGTCATATTTTAGAATATAAATAATCATTGTAAAGATAAATATATTTACTACATTATTCTATTTTTTTTTATAATTTTTAGACATCAAATAAATTAAATTATTAATGACACAATAATGATGTAGTATTTACCTCATTAAAAAATGATTTAAATAAATTAGATTATTAATATTAAAACAATATCAAAAAACAACCCAATTATTATTGGATGATTTTATTTCTAACATTATTAATCTTATATTTGTGTTTAATGAGTTTTGAAACTTTTGAAATCGAAGATAAGAATATAATAAAATTATATTTTCAAGATTTCCTAAAAAGCCCCTCCTCTCCCTTATAAAAGGATACCACTTATAACCCATTACTCACACCTCTAACGCCCCATGTCTCATCCAAACCCAACCTAAATAATCTCTCAATACCCCAATCTTCCACCTATAAGACTTACCTTAGGTAGAAGTCACTTCAAGAAGTCTTTTTGGTTCAAACAAAAGGGACTTACCCAAATTAAAGGTCATGGTTTCTCTTAACTTCTTTTCTTTTATTTTACTTCTCCAACCCATAAAATATTTTTATTCCTTTATTTTATAATAATAGTAGTATCCTAAATATAACAGGATTCTGTTATGATATGTATTTTAACTACACTTACACAATCCTCCATATAATATGTAAAGAACATATTGTTTCTATGGATGGAAAACTAACGCCTCATTAAATGAAGATTATTCAATTATATCCTACCACCTCTCATGGTGGCCATTAATATGTCACTGTATTTATATATAATATATATTATGTTTATGTTTTTTTTATGTTTCTGTATTTTCCATTTATATCATTCCTTTATTGTTTCCATTGTGGGTAAAACACGATAATTTCATTTGAGGAAGTGCGGAATACCGCCCCCTCAATGTGAGATGACTCGTTAATGCCTTATGTGGGATTTATAAATGATAGAGTTAATGATATTATATATTATATTATAATGGAATTATAATATATCTATGTATAATTATGTTTTATTTCCATTAAAATACAAAATAGAAATGAAAGTAGCGTTCATGCATACGTACGACTTACTGTCTCCATGAACGGTGCATTTCATTTCTTATCTCCAAATGTTATGTACTATTATAAATACATATATATATATATATTGGATATATAATATATATATTATATATAAATCATGTATATAATTCTGGAGATATTGGAATTTTGACCACATGAAAAATTGTAATTACAACCAATTCATTTTTTACTCAAGTTCCGAACATCGATATAATATCTAATATGAACTAAAATAATTAAATAATTGGTATAGAAAGGTAATAAGTGATATAAAAGGAATAATAAACTTGAAAAACATTCTTAATCAATTATAAATTAACATAATTTTATTATTCATGAAGAACAAGTAAAATACAAGACAAGTCGGAGTTGAGGTAAGGGGTTTTCTTATCTCACTTTTAATTCCGTGAGATTTCCATTGTTCACCACTTATTTGTTTCATATGTTGTATTGTGTATGGGAATTTGATGTATATTATCATGACTAAATTTATATTCATGGTATTATGTGATTCATTTGGTTGTTGTTAACTTCTGGTCTTACGACTCGATTGATTACAACGTGGTAATGGGGTTTTCATCTCACTTTTATTCCAGTGAGATTCATGTTATATTTAACACTATTACCATTTTTGTGGTGTATTTACTGCCCATGATTGTATTATTTATGTAATATAATTTAATTTATGGGTATTTACATTATCATTGTATGATCCTTATTACACGGGGTGGATGTTTTGTATGTTACCAAATCGGTAATGGAATTTCAATTTTCAATTTCCACTCATTCAGTTTTATGCAAACATCATTGATTACATTACTCCAATATTATTTTTGAAATCACTATTTATTTACATATGTAGTAATTTCTAATCCCATTTGTGTGGATATACTTTTGATACACAAAATCACTCCATTGATAATTTCTCAAGTCATTGATATGAACTTGATAAGAGTAATCTTAACTCAATTTCCATTCATTGAGTTAAACATACAAGTAATTGGTGTTGTTTTTTTCAAGAATATGTCTGAATTTACTCTGATTTATTTACACTAAATATCCAATCATATAGTGTGTATTTATATTTTTCACACATAATTATGTCATTTATTTATCCTTAACCTAAGGATGTGGTCATTATAAGGGATTTCATCTCTATTTACATTCTATTGAGACTTCTGTATTATTATACACCAATTCACTTTTATATGGTGTATATAATGTACTTTGACATTGTATATCATATCTACCTTTATTATCATGATACTATAAACTTTTTATTACCTCAATTATTTGTGTTCAAGTGTCTCTCATTTGGTTATAAACTCTAACTAAAATATCATTTTAAATATTTTAAAGATTTATTCTTCTAAATATTTCTCATTAATGTCCGTGTTCTAAAAATTGTTTTAAGGATTTACTTATATTAACATTAATGTTTTAAAATAAAAATTCATTTTCAAAGTTTCAAAGTGGTATGGGACACTTTGATTCAAAAATCTATTTTAAATGGCTTCTTGATATATAATGTTTCATTTAAAGGTTTTCAAGAAAAAGGGGGATATTTCTCTCAAATAGTTTTGATAATTATTTATATCTATTTTAATATCTTTAATTATTATCTATTGAGGATAATCTATTTTAATACAATATTCGATATTGTATTGAATGTTTTATATTTGACTATGGATGTTCTATTTTTATGCCATTCATGGTTTGTGGTTAAAATATTGACATTTTGTTTGCTAGATTTAATATGAATGTTGAGATTATGTTTCAACCTTTCTATATGAGGAATGCATTGGACTTAGTAAGGGACGGGTGGATCCCGCTATAGCTCCTTGATGCATCGGTAGGTCTCTTGTGACAAACTAGTGTATTGGCACAAGAAGTTTATAAAATCATATTTTTAGTCTTGGCAAGAGGCCTTGACTATGTGGTTATGAATCCTGCATTAGGCATTCCATCATTTTGAGGTTATCTATTGATATTTCATGTGGTTGTTCGACTAGTAGAATACCCATGGCTATGTTTTTTTATGGAATTATTTACTCAGCCCATATTCCATCAATAAAGTGTTCATATTTAATATTTTTAAAGTCATGTGTTTTCAATTATTCACCACGACTAATGTTTATGTTATCATCCACTGTATTTATTACTCTTACTGAGTGTTTGATATCACCCCTTCCTTAATTTTCATTTTCCTTGGATATGAAGAAGTTAGTTATGAGTGAATTGTGGGAATAATCTTGGTAGCTTGGATGTTTTTAATGGAATTAATTAGTGTTGTTTTTCTTTTCAGGTTGTAATGTTGAACTTATGTATATATCTTGTTTCCAAGACTACTAAACTGACCGGTCCTTCGGGACACGATTACTTGTAATCACCCCAATGTATTAAAATAATGCACCAGCTCATAGATTCTACGGTTTGGGTGTTAAATTTGGTATTAGAGGGAGTTTAGTACAACCCTTGGAAACTATATTTAGATAAATTCTGATTAGAGCACATTACCCTAAGATAGACTTTGAGGATTTGTATAGAAGAACTTCCTAGAATTTTGGTAATGTAGATATTTTGTTTATTTTCCATGAAATGCATCCTAGTCTAGATAAGATCAGGTTTAGGCATCTTTGATATAGATGTACCTAGGAGTGAAAACTCTAACAAGGGGTTTTGGTCATGACCCGGGGTATCCTGGTACACCACAACGGGCATTGATGCACTCTTCGTTATGAAACTCCCAGAGGATATTCTTATAATAATTTAAGTTTTTTTATAATTTGATTTGAAATATTTTAATATAATATGATAATAAATGACCTTGGTTAATCATAAGGTGTTCTAAATTTAAAATAAGGTGTCATGATATTCTCTAAATTATTTTATGACTATTGTTACTCACATAATGATTTATAGTTTTAGTGAATAACTATATTCCAAGGAAGTCATAGTAACTTTGATCATGATGTAAAAAGTGGGAACAATGGTCTAAATGAGAAACAAAATGGAATATTGATAGTTGTAAAAGATATCGTATTAGTTCTGAAACAGTTTTCCAAAAATATGATCAAAAAAAAATATATTAACCCACTCCCGAACTCAACAAAGAATAGAAAGGTGATGAATGATAAGTGTTCCAGTAGTGGGGACCATGGAGAAAAGAAACCTCAATTTCCCTCATATAGGAAATGTGGAAGGAGAGACCCAAGAAATATTCTCAATAGAACAAAGAAATGCTGTACGTGTGGGAAAGAAGAACATAAATTAAATAATTGACGAGAGAAAATGAAGAGTACTATGGAAGAAAATAAAAATGGTCTTAAGAATCCATTTACAGTCAGTTGTCATAAATGTAGGGGACTTGGCCATTACCCGAGTGAATGACTTGTTCTATAGGATATCCTCTTGGTTATGGAAGAAGCTATTTTGAAATAAATGGATGTAGAAATATTTAAAATTACTAGTGCTATTTATTTATGGGATTACATTGGATGATTTTTCTATTGTATTTGTAACTCTCTAGTTTGTCATGTGAAAATGATATTTGAGGAAGAATTATCTTTTATATTTTGGATATAGTTACAAATAACCATTTGGTTTTATTTGATCACTGAGTTTGAGGCAATTACAAGTTATTAAACTTTGTGATAAAAATGAGAGGCATGCGATTACATTTGTGGGTAAATTATCTTATGGTTATTTTGATGAATTTATTTGATTTTGGTAATGTTATAAAATATAGTTTTGAAAAAGGACAACACATTGACCATGTGACAACCCATCATGTCGGACAAAGCCGTGGGAATCGAACCCACAACTAGAGTGCATTTGGGATTTATCACATACCACTGGACTACGTGAAGTCCCTAGTTAGTGTGACTAACTATTTTTAGTTAAATTATTTTATTGGTCAATAATAAGTCGATTTGGGATCTTATGTCTTATCAAATGGATTCCATTAGAATGGGAAATTTATTTGGTGATTAAGTGATAAATGTTATTTTGGAAGATGTTCGCTCTATTAGGAACACTATATGATTAAGGAAAATAGAATACTATGGGATTTCATTTGAGGAGTAATGGTGGATTTTTATTTATGTTTTTATTGTGAATTTATAGTGATTTGTGTTACTTAAGGAAATGATTAACCTATCATAGAGAATATGTGAATAGGTTAATTACTTTTAAGTATGTGACTTTAGGAGTAGTCGATGTCATTTGGAGATAAAATTTAACGTGGAAGACTACATAACCAAATTATTCTATGTTATGGGTTCCAATATTATTTTGGGTTATATTGAAGTATTTTAAGTACAATTTTTTATTGAATGATATTTATTTAAATTTTGGTTACTTTTGGTTTAATTTTAGAAATTATGATTAGTATTTATTTCTCTAAAGGTTTGTCCTTTTAGGGGATCATATGATCTTGTACTAACCAATTTAGTTTTGTTTAATCTCAAAAGACAAGGTAAATATATATTTTATTCTTTTTGGATCATTTGATTCTCTATATGTTGATTCTAGATCTTCTGGTGTGACCAATTCATCTTGAATACTCATCATTTGAAAAAAATATGAGTTAGTGGTATAAATATATTAAAGAATGAAACTCTACTTAGAAAGTAATTATATCTATTTATGTTCTTAGTCAATATCATAAATAAATTCCTCAATTTTATGAAATGGAACATAAAAAAACGTTGTTCATTTAATTTTCCTTCTGGGAAACTAATAACCGTTTATCCCAACACAAGATTGTGGTTTTCTTTCTATTAACTTTCTCCTAATCATGTTTTCTATCTCTCTCCATCAGAACATGACATGTATTTTATCTTCCATATCTACGTTTTCTTACATGGAATCCTAGTATGGGTTATCTTGAGTGACCTTTGTAATTCTCTTTATTTCTTTTAAAGTGATAGTTTTATTGACTCTTTTTCTGATGTAGGGCATTCAATGAAGTTCAAAAACCCGATTTTAAAAATTACAAGGACACAATTTCCAAAAGGGGGGATGAATGTAACACCCCATGATTTCATTTAAAGTTATCTTCTTTAATTTAATTCAATATCTTGTGATACACATAACACTAGTTTGAGCACACCCCGATATAACAAACTAGCTGTTCAAAAAGTTTTTATGAATAGTATGAACTAAATTTTAAATTTTATATACAACATACAATTTCAGAATAAATATTATGTGTGTTTTTAGACAAAATATAAGAACAAATTCAATTTTTCAGATAAAAGAAGTATTTGAAAAAAAGAAATTTTACATCCTTTTAATGGTAAAACATTTTAAATCCAATATTTTACACTTATATATTCAATTTTACAAAATAAAATATGGATTTAGAATAGAGACCTAAAAATTAGTTTTGATAAATTTTTGGTGTTTTTCTGATAACTTTCGTATTTGGGTGAATAGTGAAAAATACTAAATTTTAATTGATTTGTTTTAATCAGAATAATTTATAGTGTTCTATTATACATTTTAATTATTTGTAAGTATTATTAGATTATATTTTTACCATTTAATCTAATGTTGGTCATTTTAATTAATTTCACTTTGAAATTATATATAAACAAGTGTCAATCTTTTGATAGTTATTGGTTCTTAAAAACACGCTATTTCTTTGGACAAAGTGAATTAATTTTAAATTAATTAACCAAACATATATGTTTTTAATATGGTAAAATATACATCATTTTTGAATTCGGAATATCAAATATAGGTCAGGCTGAATTTTTGGTATTTTTTGAAAAACATCAATTTTTGATAAATAGTAAAACAACTTAGTGGTAGTTAAAAACTAATTATTTTTCATTTAAATGAAATTTTACCGCTTCAGTGAATTGAAGTTTGAAAATAAAACATACGTGGTTTTTATTAGTATGTAAAATGTGGTTCAATAAGATAAAAATAATTTTTGATGAATAGTAACTTTTGACTTTAATTTACCACAGTTAAAGGTAAATAGGGTAATTCAAGGTAAAAAGAATATTATAATAATAAATAACTACCTTAACAATTGTCTTAACCTTATTTTATGAGTCCTGGCTAAAAATATTTATCCTTGGGTCGATTTTTGGGACCCCATGGAGCCACTTAAGAATGATAACGACACTTTATTTTAATTAACATAATGTGAAGACAAAAATGACATTAACAAACATATTTTAGTATATCAATTTTTACATGGGGATATATAAGTCATATTTTAGACTATAAATAATAATTGGAAAGCTAAAAATATTTCCTACATTATCGTATTGTTTTTTAATTTTTATACCTCAAATAAATTAAATTATTTATGACAAAATAATGATGTAGTATTTACCACATTAATAAATGATTTAAATAAATAGGATTATTAATATTAAAAAAAAAAATAAAAAAACGGGCCATTTCTTATTGGATGATTTTATTTCAAACATGAGTCATCTTATATTATACTTTAATGAGTTATTTTCCTTTTTAATCAGAAGATAATTTTATAATAAAATAACATTTTCAATCTTTCCTAAAGAGCCCCTCCCCTCCCTTATAAAATGAAACCACTTCTAACCCATTACACATACCTCTCAAGCCCCTTGGATCATCCAACCCCTACCTAAATAATAGCTAAAGATATTTCTCTTACACTTAGAATCATTACATTAGGGGGAAGTCCCATCAATATGTCTGTTTCGTTCAAACCAATGGGACTTACCCAAATTAAAGGTAATGGTTTCTCTTAACTTCTTTTATTTTATATTACTCTTCCAACCGCTAAACTCTTTTTATTCATTTATTTTATAACAACACCAGTATCCTCAATATACAAGGATGTTTTTAGGAGAATTATTTGAACTAAACATACACACAACTCCATCTAATGGGTAAAGATCATATTGTTTCTATGGATGGAAAACTAACTCCTCACGAAACGATGATTGTTCAATTATATCCTACTTCCTCTCATGGTGTCCATTAAGATGGAAATATATTTATATATGATATATATTATGTTTATGTTTTTAGATGATTCTGTATTTTCCATTTATATCATTCCTTTATGGTTTCCATTATGGTTAAAACACGATAATTTCATTTGAGGAAGTGCGGACTACCGTCCACTCAAAGTTATACGACTCACTAATTCCTTATGTGCGATGTATAAATTATTGATTTAATGATATTATATATGATATTATACTGGAATTATAATATAACTATATATAATTATGTTTTAATTCCATTAAAATACAAAATAGAAATGAATGTAGCGTTCATGCGTACATACAACTTACCTTTTCCATGAACGGTGCATTTAATTTCTTATCTCCAAATGTTATGTACTGTTTTAAAAACAAATATATACTGGATATATAATATATATATATATGATATCTAAATCATTTATATAATTCTAGAGATAATTTATTTTTTACCACATGGAAAATTGTAATTATAACAAGTTCATTTTTTACTCAAGTTCCGAACATCGATAAAATTTCCAATATGAACTCAAATAATTAACTAATTGTTATAGCAAGGTAATAAGTTATATAAAAGGAATAATAAAAATGAAAATTTTCTTAATCAATTATAAATTAACTTATGTTTATTATTCCATAAGATCAAGGAACATACAAGAAAATTCGGACTTGAGGTAAGGGGTTTTCTTTTCTCACTTTTAATTCCATGATATTTCCATTGTTCACCACTTATTTATTTCTTGTAGTGTATTTGGTACTGAAATTTGATGTATATTATCAAGATTAAATTTATATTCATGGTATTTTGTGATTAATTTGGTGGTTATTTACTTTTTTTCTTATTACTTGATTGATTACAACGTGGTAATGGGGTTTTCATTTCACTTTTATTCTTGTGAGATTCAAGCTATATTAACCACTACTAACTTTTGTGTGGTGAATGTACTTCCCATTATTGTATTATTTGTGTAATATAAATTAATTTTTCGGTATTTTGATCATTATTGTATGATCCTTCTTTCATGGGGTGTATGTTTCGTAAGTTACCAAATCAGTATGGGAATATCAAATTTCAATTTCAACTCATTCAGTTTTATGCAATCTTCATTGATTACTTTACTCTAAGATTATGTGTGAAATAACCATTTATTTACTTTTTTAGTAATTTCCACTCTCCTTTGGGTGGATATTCTTTTGATACACATAATCAATCCATTGATAATTTCTCAAGACATTGATATGAACTTGATAAGAGTAATCTTAACATAATTTCCATTCATTGAGTTAAACATCCAAGTCAATGGTGTTGTTTTTTTGAAGAATATGTGTGAATTTCCTCTGATTTATTTAAACTGAATATCCAATCATATATAGTGTATTTATATTTTTCACACATAATTATTTTTTTGAATTATCCTTGAACAAAGGATATGGCCTTTATAAGGTCTTTCATCTCAATTTACATTCCATTGAGACTTTTTTGTGGTTATATTCCAATTCACTTTTATATGGTTTTTATAATGTTCCTTCACATAGTATATCATTAATCCCTTTATTCTCATGATATTATAATGTTTTTATTACCAAAATTATTTGTATTAAAGTGTCTCTTATTTGGTTATTATCTCTAACTAAAATATCAATTTACATGTTTTAATGATTTTTTCTTATAAATCTTTCTCATTAATGTCCATGTCTTAAAAATGGTTTTAATGATTTATTTATATGGGAATTAATGTTTTAAAATTAAATTTCCTTTTGAAAGTTACAAAGTGGTATGGGACACATTGATTCAAAAATCTATTTTAAATGGGTTCTTGATATATAATGTGACTTTTAAATGTTTTCATGAAAAAGGGGGATATTTCTCTCAAATAGTTTTGATGATTGTTTCCATCTATCTCAAAATCCTTCATTATTCTTGATTGAGGTTAATATATTATAATACAATATTCCATATTGTATTTAATTTGTTATTCTTGACTGTGGATGTGCTATTTTTCTGCCATTCATGGTTTGTGGTTTAAATATTGACATTTTATATGCTAGTTTTAATAAGAATTTGGAGATTATGTTTCAACCTTTTCACATGACGAATGCATTGGAATTAGTAAGTGACGGGTGGAGCCTACTATTGCTCGTCGATGCATCGTTAGGACTAATGAAACAAACTTGTGTCTTGGCACAAATCCTTGACAAAATCTCATTTGTATTCTTGGAACAAGGCCCTAACTATGAGGTTATGATGTCCGAAATTTTTCATTCCATCATTATGTGATTAGCTATTGATATTTCATGTGGTTATTGGACTAGTAGAATACCCATGACTTTGTTTTATTATGGTATTATTTACTCATCCCATATTCCTCCCATAAAGTGTTCATGTTTACTATTTGTGAAGGCATGTGTTTTCAGTTTTTCACCATGCCTAATGTTTATGTTATCTTCCACTGTATTGCTTACTCTTACTGAGCGTTTGAGCTCACCCCTTTCTTATGTTTCATTTTCCCGGGATATGAAGAAGTTAGTTATGAGTGACTTGCGAGAATAATCTTGGAAGCCTAGATGTTTTTAATGGAATAAATTAGTGCTTTTTTTCTTTTCAAGTTATAATTTTGAACTTATGTATATATCGTGTTTCCAAGACTACTAAACTAACCGGTCCTTTAGGACTTTATTTCTTGTAATCATGTCAATTTATTAAAATAATTCACCAGCTCCGGGATTCTTGGGTTGGGTCATTACATTCCACAAATCTAGTGTCTGTTCTACATATTACATCAAACCATAGTTTAAGGATTATGGTGTAGTTTTTTTAAACTACAAAATAATATAAGGAATAACTATGTGATATCCTCCCTATAAAAGTTAGAAATAAACCCTTCATATGTATTTTATCATTATAATTTCATTATGTATTTAGAACTCATTATCAAATAATTTATGATGTTTTATTAATTAATGAGAGATTTATTTTGAATCTATTACCACCATATATGCCATTTTTGTTTAGATATTAATAGATAAAATTTAATTTCACAATGAGTTTCCATTCTACATGAAACATTCATTCCACTATATTAGTTGTGGTTATAAACTAACTTTAACAAATCCATGAGTATTTTAATAATACATACCACATCAAAACATGTTATTTTTTATAGATTCAAAATATTATAAAATCATTTATAATGTTCTTATAATTTTGAAAATATTTTAAATCAATCATACAAAACAAAATAATATTTATTAGAGAAATAATTTATTTGTATAAAATTTATACCACATTGAAAAAACTATATAACCATAATTACTCATTCAATTTACACATTTTCAATATTCTTTTTTCGTAACTTTAATTTTAACACCCTGAGATTTTAGTAATTATTTTTTCTAATAAATACCTTAGTGAATCGTTTGTATCTCTTGAAAAATTGAACTAAACTAAACCAATGTTAAATTTATTATAATGAAAATTTAATACGAATATATTATAAATTTTGAATGTGAAACATCATTAGGAAAATTCAGAAAGAGTAAAACCATGAGTGAATAAAATTGTATTAAAAATGTTGTATTATAAAAATTATATTTTAATTCGTTATAAATAATAAAAATTATTATTATAAAATGAATATGTTTGTCATAAAACCAATTAATAGATTAAAATTTAATGGTTAGAAGATAAATAATTAATTGTATGTGACTAAAACCATTTAATTTTAATAGGGATATTTTCAAAGAACAATTTTTATGGTGTTATATATTAATATATTAAAATGAAATAATAACATATAAATTAATATTATAAAATTATCTTGGTGTGAATCCCAATACATTAACACTCATTTAATAGGTAATTTTTATTTAATTTAGTTAATAAAATTTATGTTTAAAAAAACAAATTTTCTTGAAAAGTGTGTTCCATTAGATTTTATATTTTTATAAAATATTTAAATTATAAATTATTAGACATTTAATTTCATAGATTAAATTTATTTTTTGATATAGAATGAAAAAATTACAATAATGATATTTTTTGTGATTTTTTACGTAAATTTTTTGGTGAACCATGAAAATACATTTTTTATTTCTACCATGAATTTTATGAAATCATTATTATATAAGCATAACATAATGATATATACGATAAATATTTTAAACCAATAATTAATTTATGTGGTGAAATAATTTCTTTTAAATTAATATATTTAATTTAAAAACTTATTCTATACTTTTTGAAACCTAGGTTTTTTTAATTCATATAAAAAAAAATTAAATCCATTTTCCATTAATTAATTATACACAATGAACAATTTAGTTTTGGATTTTTTTGGAAGTTTAAAAAGCATCTTGGTTTAATTATAAATTGATAAATATAATAGGAGACAATATTATTTATTATTTTCATGTTAATTCATTTTCTATGGTGAAAATTAATTTTTTTTTCTGAAGACTAATTTTTTTGCATTAAGTTCCCATTTATTAAAAATAATTTTTAAACCACTATAAATTTATTCTTTTAAAATGGTTTTTAAATTTTTAATTTATATATTAAAATTATTTAATAATTTTCATTTCATATTTAGTTATATAAATAACAATCAATAGTAAAATTAAGTTACATCAGTAATAGTTAAAAGTGGCAAAATAGTCCCAATAACAGATAATAAAGTAAAATATAACAAAACAATTATGTTTAGAATTTGTTATAAAGTCATTATTAACCAATCCCTTGTACATTTTAAATTTTATTCATCATTGGATCCAAATTCTTATAGAATGGATACCCATTTTATATTACAAAATTAATATTATAAAAACAATACTCCTCTAACATATAAAAGGATCCATCCTTCACTATGTAAGATAAAAAAATTATAAAAAACACCACTAGTATTCTATATATTCATTTAAAATAAGCCTCCCCAACATTTTCTATCCTTGGGTTCTTCTGGTTTCCCCAAATCCCTTTAATAATAATGAAAATTTCCTAAGGAAATTTGATTTCTTATTTTTAGGTAATGGTTTATTATCTCCCATTTAATTTTTAATATTATTTTACCAATTATTGAATTTCATTTAACACATTAAGAATATATCTTGGAAAACATTAAATTTCAAAAAATGTAACATTGTCACTATATAATAACATTTTTTACTCAATAAACCAATATAAAATCATTCTCTTTTTCTCCATCATACCGCCTACAAGGAAATTATTTTAATTTTTTTTCTAATAAATGGAACAAATTAATTATCATAATATTATGCGCTAATTATTATTTAATATGTTTTAAAATTTATTGAGTGGTCTTATTCAAATTTATATTAGAAACAAATTCAATTATTTTTTTATTATAATTATCACTAAAAAGGGTGATTTATTATATCATTTCATCCAAAATTGAACTATCAGTTCCATGAAATATCAATGGGAGTCAAGAATAATTCCAAATAATATGAACTAACATAGAATGAAAATTCTGAAGATGATCACAGGAATAGGAACAAAGGATGTGTTCCATTAAAAGACAATTTATGTGAAACATAATAGATGACTTCTAAGTATAAATTTTCACAATAATAAATAAAAATATGATTAATAATTAATGGATGATATATGGTAAAAATTAAAATAACTGTGGATAATTTAATCATTCACATGAATAATAATACAAAAATGTTTTATATAGGGGACTTAGTGTGTGTATGGATATATATATTTTTAATATATGGGTTCATAGTCTCAATTTCAATTCCATGAGACGTGTTTCAATATATGAAACATGTTTACTTTTATATAGTCATATTTTGACTTAATTCCTCATTAATATCTTTAGATATACCTCTAATTTATTTCATGGTATTTACAAATTTAGATTAAGTTATTTGTTATAATTTATTTTCATTCTTGTTTTAAAAAAGATGTAAGGGTTTTCTGTCTAAATTTAACATCATTTATCCATGATTAATATTATGAAAATATTTACATTTATAAATAATTTTCATAAACAATGACATATTGTATTATAAATTTTCATATACCCTTGGAAGTTAATATTTTATTTGATATTCTTATATTCATATTGTTTCGATTGAAAGATTTCCAAATATCTTAGGGTTTCTCATCAAATATCAATTGTTTTGGCTTGGGAGTATTCTAATTACATTTCCTTATTATTAATTTTTGTTTCATAAATATCCTTATATATAAATATTCTAAGGGTCAATGTAATTTTCAGTTGACCATTGTTTTTTATATTAAATATTTTAAAGGAATATTATAAATGGTTTCCCAAGGGTCATTTTTTTACATTCATTGCAAAATAAGAAATAGAGTGTTTTTTATCATTGTAAATACAAAAGTATTTTTTCTACTGTTGTTTATATTCATTTATTTCTTTCTTCTATATCATGATTCCCTATTTTTTTAAAATAAAATTCATTTCATCTTTTTCTATGAATTATTCAATTTATAAAATGTTACTGGAAAGAAAAAATATATATATTTTTAGTTATTCAATGAGTATTTAAAAATATTTTATTTGTGTTTTTTCATCTATGTCAACATATTTTATTAGTTCCTCTTATTGATTGTGGATATTGTATAAAGATACCATCCACATAATTAAACTATTTTTTATACTATGGTTTTTAGGTTAGTTTTTATTAAATAAAATTTTTTCTACAGGTTAACTAAGCTATGAAGAGATTATGATTCCCCTAAAGATCTTGTGATAATAAAATCATGCTATTACTTCTAATGAATTTATGGAATTATTTTCTCCATTAATAATTTCTATTATTAGGTTATTTATCACTCTTCAACTTTAATTTGGTTTTATTTTCCTTTCATATTCACTTATTATATATCAGGTATATATTCTATATCATTTCAACTTTTCTATCGTGATATTTTATTGACATTATACTACTATTGTATAATGACCCACACATTACATAAATTCATATTACTACAATGTTAGTGAATATTAATTACAAAATATAAAAAATCCATGGGATGATCTCATAGGTATAGTGTCTTTATAAATTGGGAAACATAAACAATAATTTCAAAAGTCATCTTCATTTTCTCCCACTTATTTCATCATAACTAGACCCTATTTTGAAATATCTTACATAATAACCTTCTTCATAGCCTAGGAAAATGAATCATATCAAAGGGTGAGATCATCTGACCAATAAGGGAAGAAAAGGGAGATATCAATCATATCATAATCATAAGACATAAGGGCATATCATTTTAAAATCATATCCTATATATGAATGATCTTGATGTCAGACCATGGGATAAATGAGGAATATTAATAAGAATCAATGAACTGAATCCCTACAGTCCTATGAAAATACAGTATATTTTGTGGCATACACATAATCATATAAAATCATTTCATATTAGTCAATTCTCCTTTCTATGACCATCATATCAGACAAAGTCCATTACTGAACCGAGTTCAGTCCTCGTTACATCACGTTATTATTAAACTAAGATCATTTCCCATTATATATTTGTCTATATCATAATATATAAATCATTACCCAATGCATTGGAGGAAGATATAGGTATCACCCATCTCATAATGAAATCAATATTTCATATACAAAAAACACATAAAACATTCATTATAGTATAAACCAAGGAATAAAATTAGTTTATTAAACCTTATTCCATCACAATCCATATAAAACAAATTGATTTCATGAATATCATTCCATAATAAACACAATAAAACCATAGTAATAATAAGGATATAATCATAACCATATTTAAATAATTTCATCTTAGATAGAAAATAATTTTGATAAAACACTTGATATTAAATCTAATGGAAAATATGAATTCTCCTTCAAAAATGTTATCTTTTATCAAAATTAGAATCAATTTTAAAAGAAAAAAATTTATCTAAAAATAATCATGAAATAGTGTTGAGTATTATTCATTGAACTAAGGAATTATGAATATGTAGAAATATTCTTGTTCCATATAAGTTAACAAAACATTCTCCTCGTTCTTTTTCTAGGAAAGTCAAAAAGTAGTTCGTATAGAATAATGACAAAAGATTCATTTCATACCATTTAAAAAATCAGAAGTGGATAAAATTGACTTTATTATTTTCTATAAGAATATTAATACTATTTTATATTTTGGAAACATGGATGTGGATGATAAATATACCCTAGTAAATACTTAGTCATAAATAATATCATATAATAATGAGATTGGAAAATTATCCCTTACCTTAAGAATCATATCCTGCGTATGTATCCGAACCAAATGTATAATGATTTAAATAATTCCTTTGACATATTATAGAATCGTATTCATGTTTATGATATCATATATGATCATATTATTTTCTTTTTGTTAGTAATATTTCATCATGACTTGTTATTCAGGCAGTAAATACATCATTTTCCTAAGTAAGTTTTGTCAAATTATTTATCGTTCTCATTCATAGGTTATAGTTATATCATTAAAAATGATATTAACATAATATACACCATATTTATTATTTATGTACATTTATATAATCATGATTTAATGAATATCATGTATAATGAATCACATCACATCATGGAGACGTTAGGTGCTACGTATGCACAATCAATGATATTATTCTCATAATTATGGAATGTTATTGAATTGAATAGTGTAACATATTTAATAATAAATATCATATTTTAATAATCATATATATTTATTATTTCCATCATTATATTGATCCAAGTATGTTTCTGGTGAAAAACAATTTATACCATGGCGTAGAGAAGGTAAGATGTACATACACACGGGTGGTGATTTTATTTTTCATTGGATGGATAGAAGGGGGAATATGTTTGTCTCATAATTATAATAACATATAAGTATTTAAGTGATACTGGAGATATTACTTTATAATGAAACAACTCATGTAGAAGATGTAGAAGAATAAATAAACTTGAAACAATCTATAGAGGAGATTACTTCTTCTTTGATGTTCTTCTCTAAATATCCTCTTAGAGCACTAGAGTTAGTCTCTGAAGAAGAAAAAACCCCTATAATGTGACCAGGGATGTTGATAATGTAAATGGGTAGGGGATGGATGAGCTTAAAGGCACAATGTTATGTAAAGAAGAGAGGGACGGGGAGACCATTTATAATTGAGGTGGGGGTACTTTTGGGATCACCAAAAATATTACATTATAATAAAATCAATCAACATCCAAAAACCACCAAAATAACCCAGATTATAAGATGATAATAGATATGGTTATAATATCATCAACCAATACATTTTAGACATGTAATATTTTCAATATAACCCTAATCATTTTAATTAATACTTTGATATTCTATTTAATTTTTAACTACTATAAAAAATATTTCAATATTAAAATAATTTCATATTTACTTATTTTATGTCAACTATGTAACACCCCAATCTTCCATGGTACACTTCTCTTTGAATAATACAATAGCGTGTGTTGTATGCAACATCATGTTCTAACACACCACAACCAATCAAACTAGCCGTTATGAATAGTAATACCCACTTTTTGAAGTTTTATATATTTTATCTTTTAAAATGGGCTTCATTTTTGGATTTAGAGTATTGAAATTATCTTAGGGTGATTTTTCGGTATTTTTCAGAAAACATTCAATTTTTGATGAATAGTTAAAAACAATAAGTTATAGTTTAAAATAGAATTTTTATTTAAATAATTGTTTATTTTATTTAAATTTGTTTTAGGTCAGAATAGATACACAATACCTATATAAGTTCAATGTAATTCATTGGAGTCAATTTATAATAATTTTAGATATATAAATATTTTATTGAACTATTTACCCTCTTTTACCCACCTCTTAGGAGAATTTGAAAATTTACATAAAACTTAATATTAAAAATTCTGTGAGTTGAATTTAAAAACTCAAAGAGACACGGTTGATATCAGTAAGTAAAATGTGGTTCAATAAGATGAAAATAATTTTCGATGAATAGTAACTTTTTACTTTTATTTACCACAGTTAAAAGTAAATAGGGTAATTAAAGGTAAAATGATACTATTATTACTCTAACATGTGTCATAATTCTATTGGACAAGTGTAATTTGACCAAAAACAACCTTAGGAATAAAATATGATCCTTTAGGTCCACTTGGATTAGATTAGGACATTTATTATTATTTAATTTAAAGAAGAGTTAAAAGTGTTAAATTCCAATTTTAATAACTAAAACATTTTTAATATAGGGTTAAACAGAAGATAAATTCGACTATAAATAATAATTTGAAATATAAAACGATTTCCTACATAATTTTATTTTATTTATAATTTTTAAACATTATATATTTAATGTTATTTAGGACACAATGATGATGGAGTAATTACATTATTAATGGAATATTAAGATAATTGATATTATAAATATCAACATAAATGTAATATGAGAATTTTTATGAATTAAACTAATTTTATCGGTTAATATGACTTGTTAGGGTTGGTTAGATTATTTTTTTTCAAATTAATAATGCTGTTATGAATTTAGAAAAAACAAAATACCAAATAGTGTCAAAATTAACATAATAGAGTTTTATAAAACAAATATTTTGTTATTAATTTATATTCTATTCCTAAAAATATATGGTTCAGACAAAAGACTTATATAATGATAGGTGTATCTTTAACTAACCCCTTGGGGTTCTCTTGAAAGTATATAGTAAGTTTATTAACCATATATTATAAAATACATAGAGACATGGAAAATTTCAAACTATTTAACTAAGTGTTAAATCTAAAATTTAAGGTTAATATAGTGACCCAAACTTGTCTAAAACCTATTGGTTGAGTGGTTTTGGACCCATCAACACCTTATCCATTAAATAATTCATTTTTTATCTATTATAAACCGAAAGTTATTTTATTATAAAATAACATTTCTAGCTTTTCCTAAGGTTCCCCTCACCCCTCTTATAAATGGGCACTTCACCTTCCCTCAAATTCACACCTTCAAATCATCTTGTCTCAACCAAACCCTATCCAAATACACTATCAACTGTCCTCCCTTAATCCTAGAGGACTTACTTTAGTCAGAATGCTAACTTACAGAGCCCTTTTGATCAAATCAAAAGGATGGATCATAAGAAGAGGTAAATATTTCATCACCTCTTTCAAATTCCTTTCTTCTTCCATTTCCTCTTTCTTTTTTATTTCCATTATAAAATAATAAATCTAGTATATTATATATATTTTGATGTTATTATAAATATTTTACAACCATATTCATTATTCTATCCATCCTTTTAATGACATGTCACCATACATGGGAATGTACGACATGCCGTCTCCACGTCGTGGTGTAATTGTTATTCAATATATTATTATTTTTATGGTTATAATAATGATGTGTAATTGATGTAAATAATAAATATAAAATTATAATTATTCTTTATATATGATATACCATCCAATTATATATTATTTTGATATCAAAATAATGATATTGTCGCTCATGCGTACGTACAGATTACCGTCTACATGAAGGCGATGAGATTCATTCCCCCATCGTAATCCATTCAAGAAAAATTTTCATTAGATTATTAAAAATAATCGGTAAAGAATTAATATAATTATTAGTATAAATATGATACATCATATCCATAACAAACATTACTTACTTAACAAAGCATATAAGGGAAAATGAATCAGTTAACACCTGAAACGATGATAATACTAAGATATTATTAACAACGCAATGTTAAAAGATCATATATGATATCATATTAATGTATATGAGTATTTTATAATTTAATAAAAATTATTTCACCATTATACAAGGTGTTAATCTACCCTCGACCAAGTAAAAGTACAATGTAAGGGTAAATTTCACAATCACTTCATTTTCCAAGGTTGTTTATATGTAATTATCTACTGGGACCTCTTTATCATTAACATCCATGTTTCTTAAAAATGTATTTCAAAACATTATTACTATTTTATAAACTATGGGTTAAAGTAATTTATACTCATGTTTGACTTTTATAAGATGTTTATAAAGGATTCTTTCTATCATTTTCCAAACAAGGTACTTTATGACCTTTTCGACAAAATTAAGGTAAGAATGTTTTTTTAACTTATATGGAGGGTGCAACTATTTTTTGTCGTTATTCCATCGTCGAAGCTTCCCTTAAAAGATTATAAGAATATTTTAAAATATAAATGTTTTATTCTATAATTATGTTACTTTTAAATTATTTCAAAATAGAAAGAGATATTTCGCTAAAAAGGTTTTGATATCATCTATGTCAACATCCTTTGATGGATTTTATATTTGTTTGATGTTGATTTATTATGATACAAAACATCCATATTTTATTAAAGGTTTTGTGATATGTTTCACTGTGGATGTGTTATTTCATACCATTCATGGTTTATAGATAAATTATTGACATTTAGTATGCCAGTTTTAATAAGAATGTTTATGTTATGTTTAAACCTTTTCATATGAGGAATACATTGGACGTAGTAAGTGACAGGTGGAGCCCGCTATAGCTCCTTGATGCATCGGTAGGTATCATGGGACAAAACTATTGTTTTTCCATAAGGCCTTGAAAAAATATTATTTGTAGTCTTGGAATAAGGCCTTGACTATGTGGTTATGAATTTTTGGCATTATGTATTCCATCATTATGATAGTGGCTATTGATATTGCATTTGAATATTTAACTAGTAGAATATCCATGTGAGTAAGTACATCACATTATTTTGATTTATATTTTCCATATTATGATGAAGATTATGTTGAAAAGGATTTTGTTTTAGTATTATATATTACCTTAAATTTTTATGCTTAATTATGAATGTTTCCGCTATATTGTAATCCTTAATGAGCATTTGAGCTGATTCACAATCAAATTTAGCCAAAAGAAGAAGGTAGTATGGTCCTTGTAGTCTAGTTTGGGTTGTCGAATCCTCAGAGACCTAAGAAGTACTTATAGACACGTGCATTCTATGGATTTTTTTGGCTATAAAGTGGCCAACTTAGGTTGATTTAAGATGGTTTTAAAGGATCACTAACAGATTTATGTTAATTCAAATTAAGGTAATGAGTTGTTCCTAGGTTATCGCTCGGGGTGGAATGGATGAATTCCTTTTTAATGATTTCAATTTCTTATAATTGGGATGGATTCATTTAAAAATATCAAATGAAATCATCAATTACTGGTTTAAGGCCTGCACACCCTAATACTAATCACCTATACACTTGATGAATCAATTTTTTAAGCACTCCAAGGTAGAGGATCGTATTAGCACTTGAAATGTGTGACCTTAAATTCAATAAGGATGAAGAGGTTTTAAAATCATCAAATAGAAATCTCATTTAAAAGAAGAGATTATCCACTAATGGAGTGATAAATAACATAAAATCCAACCCCTTGATACTACCTTTGATCAACCATA